>CM060943.1:801537839-806537839 GCA_030765085.1 Allium cepa
GCAAAGAGATTTCCTTCTTTTTATGCTTTAGATAATTGCGGTAATCTCTCCACGACGGCGGCAGTTTTCCCGTGATGGCTTCAACCAGAAATGATTCTCCAACCTTATGACCTTCCGCCTCGAGTTCATGAATGATGATTTGCAGTTCATGCAGTTGAGCGGTTACTGGTTTGGAGTCAACCATCTTGTAGTCCATGAATTTGTCTACAATAAATTTCTTAAGACTGATATTCTGCGTCTTGTATTTTGCGGTAAGTGCATTCCAGAGTTCTTTTGACGTCTTTAAAGGCTGATATACTTTGTATAGCACCTTGTCGAGACAATTCAGAATATAGTTTCTGCATAAAAAATCGGAATGCTTCCACATATTCACCTCTGCTTCCTTGCCTGTTGCAGGAATCGGTTCCTCCTCGTCGAGGTACTTTTGTAGACCGAGCGTGGTGAGATAAAATAACATCTGATTCTGCCATGTCAAGAAATCATCACCATCTCCCTTGAGCGGTTCAGGTCTGTTGTGAGTAGTATTCTTTGAAAATTCTACAGCTGCCATCTCTGTTTTAGTAAGAAAACAGTAAAATTCTTAAGATGTTATACGCCTAGTATACCAAAACAGAGAATAATCAAATATAAACTCGTCGCACAAGTTTATAACTCAGATTTCCACTACACTGGAATTCTGTAGTAAATATTATAACAATATGAACGTTGTAAATGAATTACAACAACAGCGTTATACTATTCTGAATAAACAGTATAACAAAATAGACGAAAGAATTGAGAATTCTAACCGGATAATGTCTGAGGCTCGTCGTAACGATTTCCTTAAGAATTTTATTTCAAAATTCTCCCAAGATACAACAGACGAATTCCGCTCGAAACTGTAATGAGTATATCACTCTGTGATTTGAATATAAGAACAGTAGTTAACAGAAGAGAAGAGATTAGAAAATTCAGTGAGGAAAGTGATCGGTTTTCCTACTTATTTATAGTTGTTCCGCATCCCTTCGAACGGTCGCGTCTGTAACCGTTCGTCCAAACGGTCGCGCCCGTTTCCTTTAATCGTTACTGTTCGTGTGCCTGCTTATGTTCAGTCGCGTCTCATCAGTCAGGCTGCACCTGTTCGCCTCTAACGGGTCGCACCCGCTTCTGTTCGTCACTAACGGGTCGCGCCTCTTCATTTAACCGCGTCCGCTTATGAACAGTCGCATCTGTTCGTTCGTCTGCAAATGTTAAAAAAAAACCCGGCCCAGTTTTGCAGAAAAATTAGAATCATATTAGACCCGAACCCGAACCCGAGCCCGAGCCCGGCCCGGCCCGGTTCGGTCGGACGGACGGCGGCGGCGCGCGCGCGTGTGGTGGAGATGCATGATCTCCCTCCTCACAACGAAGCATACATTTGGGAGCCCCAGGCCCCCAACCTCCTCATTGCAAAGCCATATATATATTGGAATGGTTTTGAAATTTTGGCGATGTGGGACTTTATTGTATGTTTCATTCATCCTTTGGAATTCCAACAATCCCCCACATGAATGATAATATACATATCCCCCACACAAAGCGAAATATCACAGAGTATATATGGAATTTATGCTTTATCGTGGATAAGTAGATATTTCACTTTGAACTTTCCCTAGTTAAAACTTATCGGATTTACTTGGCTAATCGGTGAAATATTTCATCTTGAACCGTCAGCCTTTATTGTATATCCAGACAATAAGGTTTACGAAGCATTGATTCCCTTCTCATCCAATTTCTTGGTTGTGTTCATTTTGGTCCTGAACAGTACTTGGTTCTGCGAGTGTTATAGAGAATTTAAAGCCTTGTAAAATTCTCATAGAGCCGACCCAGCTCACACTTACATAGGTGATCGCAACCATTAAGAGTATCCTACAAATACCCCACTTGTTATATTCAAGATATGGTCATCATTAAAAAACATAGTTTTAACCTTTAAATGCTTCTGTAGGCATGCATTTATATTATGCACCATAGGAATGGAATTGGACTATGTCCAAACAAATACATTACTTCTTGAGTTATTCAGAACTGGTTTGCCTATTGATCCTAGTCCGTGGGATCTCCAGTCGCTAGGATAGGTTTCCGTATAAGATAACTCTTGATGGTTTAGGCCTTTAAGCCCATTCCCCTCGATGTGCAGTCAATTTTCTCTCTTGATAAACCTTTAGTAAATGGATCCGCTAGGTTATCATTTGTTCTCACATAATCTATGGAAATAGTTCCATTTGAGAGTAACTGCCTAACTGTATTATGGCGTCGACGAATATGTCGTGACTTTCCATTATATACAAAGTTTTGCGCTCTGCTTAGCGCTGCTTGGTTATCACAGTGTATGCATATGGCCGGTACAGGTTTAGGCCAAAACGGAATATCTTCTAAAAAGTAACGAAGCCATTCTGCTTCTTCGCCTGCCTTATCTAATGCAATGAACTCTGATTCCATAGTGGATCGAGCTATGCATGTTTGTTTAGTAGATTTCCATGATACTGCTGCCCCTGCTAGGGTAAAGACATAACCACTCGTTGATTTTGATTCCTCTGAATCTGCAATCCAGTTTGCATCACTATATCCTTCTAAGACGGCAGGATATTTTCCATAATGTAAGGAATAGTTAGTGGTATTTTTTAAATATCCAAGCACTCTCATTAGTGCTTTCCAGTGTTCCTTTCCTGGATTGCTTGTATACCTGCTCAATCGACTTACTGCATAAGCTATATCTGGTCTTGTGCAATTCATGAGATACATGAGACAGCCTATTACACGAGAATATTCCAGTTGCATTACACTCTCATTAGTGTTTTTGTGCAGTACTTCCGATGGATTAAAAGGGGTATTTACTCCTTTAATTCCAAAATTTTGAAATCTTTCAATCACTTTGTCTACATAGTGTGACTGAGACAATTCAATTCCATTAGGAGTTCGTATTATTTTGATTCCCAAAATAACGTCTGCAACTCCTAAGTCTTTCATATCGAAATTGCTAGTTAACATTTTCTTTATGGTCTCTATGACTTGAGTATTTGGACCAAATATTAGCATATCGTCTACATATAGACAAATTAGCACATATGATTGTCCAATTTGTTTATAATAAACACACTTATCGCATTCATTTGTACGAAAACCATTTCTTATCATGACACTATCAAATTTTTCGTGCCATTGTTTTGGAGCTTGTTTTAGTCCGTATAATGATTTTACTAATCTACAGACTTTGTTTTCATTTCCTTTGGAAATAAATCCCTCAGGTTGCTCCATGTAAATCTCCTCATCGAGATTTCCATTTAAGAATGCTGTTTTTACATCCATCTGATGAATCTCTAGATTATAGATGGATGCAATTGCTATTAACATTCTTATAGAAGTTATTCGTGTTACCGGCGAATATGTATCAAAAAAGTCTACTCCTTCTTTTTGACGATATCTTTTGGCTACTAATCTGGCTTTATACTTGTCGATAGAGCCATCTGCTTTCATTTTCTTTTTGAAAATCCATTTGCAGCCAATTGGTTTTATTCCTGGTGGAATATCAACAATTTCCCAAGTTTTATTACTTAGAATTGAATCAATCTCACTTTGGATTGCTTCTTTCCAACATGAGGATTCAGAAGATGACATTGCTTCCTTGTACGTTTGAGGTTCGTGTTCTAACATATAAGTTAAAAAATCCGAACCAAATGTTTTGGAAGTTCTTGCCCTTACGCTTCTTCTTGGTTCAACCTCCTCGTTGTCCTGATGAGTTTCATCTTTACATGTCTCATCTCTGTTATCTCTTGTCCTTTTCGGGACAGGATTTCCATCGTTTCTTTTATGTGGGAACACATCTTCAAAGAACGAGGCATCTCTTGATTCCATGATTGTGTTTACATGAATATCATTTATATCAGACTTGAATACCAAAAATCTGTAGGCACTACTATTTTGGGCTGGCCCAAGATAATAACAATCTACTGTTTTTGGTCCAAGTTTGACTCTCTTGGGAGGCGGAACAGGAACTTTTGCCAAGCACCCCCACACTTTGAGGTATTTAAAGCTTGGTTTGTGTCCTTTCCATATCTCATATGGAATTGTTCCCGTTTTATTGTGAGGAACTTTGTTTAATATGTGATTAGACATATTTAAGGCTTCCCCCCACAAGTTCGTCGGTAGACCAGAAGTTAAAAGCATGGCAGTAATCATGTCTTTTAACGTTCTATTCTTCCTCTCGGCTACACCATTTTGTTGTGGTGAATATGGAGCCGTTGTTTGATGAATTATTCCATTTTCTTCACAGAATTGTTCAAATGGTGATTCATACTCTCCACCTCGATCAGATCTTAATATCTTGATCTTTTTATTTAACTGATTTTCTACCTCAGCCTTGTATTTTATAAACGCTGTTATTGCTTCATCTTTACGATTTAAAAGATATACATAGCAATATCGCGTATAATCGTCAATGAAAGTAATGAAATATTTTTTCCCACCTCTTGTAGGTAGTGATTTGAAATCACATAAATCTGTATGTACCAAACCTAATGGTTCGGTGCTTCTGTCAACAGATTTAAATGGTTGTTTGACCATTTTTGCTTCTACACATGTCTCACATTTGTAGTTCTTATCTACTTGGAAATTTGGAATCAATCCCAAGTTTGATAATTTCTTCATTTTTCGAAAATTTATGTGTCCTAATCTATCGTGCCATAGTAAAATTTCGTGCTCAAGCAAATAAGAAACTTCAATTTTATTAATAGCACAATCAGAATACATAGTTTTATTGCCGATAACGGCTACATTTGCCTTAAATAGGCCATCACATAAATATCCCCTTCCTATATATATTCCAGCTTTGGACAGAACCATCTTGTCTGACTCAAACACCATCTTGAATCCCTTCTTTGATAGGACTGCACCAGAGATGAGATTCTTGCGTATGTCTGGAACATGTAGCACGTCATTCAACTTAACAGTTTTTCCAGAAGTAAACTTGAGGATTACTGTGCCACTGCCTTCGATCATGGAAACTGCAGAATTACCCATGTAGAGTTTTTCTTCGTGATCGAATTTCTGATATGTAGAAAACATGGATTTGTCAGAACAAACATGACGAGTAGCACATGTATCTACCCACCATTGGTTAGGATTCTGAACCAGATTGCATTCAGATACCACCGCCGAGAAGTTGGACTCGTCTACTTCCATGTTATCCACTACATTTGCCTCTTTATTGCGTTCCTTCTTGTGTCTGCAATCTTTAGCGGTATGTCCAACTTTTCCACAAACCCAACATTCGCCATTAAACTTCTTGGTTCGTTTGTTGTCTTTTGGTTTGTTGTCTTGAGCTTTCCTTTTCTTTTGGAAACTCTTCTTTTTGTTTTTGGTCTTCGACCCTTCAGCCACAAATGCCTCCTCGCTTGGTTTTGTAACTGCACGGTTGTCCGCCTCGATTTTTAATCGGACTATGAGATCCTGCAAAGAGATTTCCTTCTTTTTATGCTTTAGATAATTGCGGTAATCTCTCCACGACGGCGGCAGTTTTCCCGTGATGGCTTCAACCAGAAATGATTCTCCAACCTTATGACCTTCCGCCTCGAGTTCATGAATGATGATTTGCAGTTCATGCAGTTGAGCGGTTACTGGTTTGGAGTCAACCATCTTGTAGTCCATGAATTTGTCTACAATAAATTTCTTAAGACTGATATTCTGCGTCTTGTATTTTGCGGTAAGTGCATTCCAGAGTTCTTTTGACGTCTTTAAAGGCTGATATACTTTGTATAGCACCTTGTCGAGACAATTCAGAATATAGTTTCTGCATAAAAAATCGGAATGCTTCCACATATTCACCTCTGCTTCCTTGCCTGTTGCAAGAATCGGTTCCTCCTCGTCGAGGTACTTTTGTAGACCGAGCGTGGTGAGATAAAATAACATCTGATTCTGCCATGTCAAGAAATCATCACCATCTCCCTTGAGCGGTTCAGGTCTGTTGTGAGTAGTATTCTTTGAAAATTCTACAGCTGCCATCTCTGTTTTAGTAAGAAAACAGTAAAATTCTTAAGATGTTATACGCCTAGTATACCAAAACAGAGAATAATCAAATATAAACTCGTCGCACAAGTTTATAACTCAGATTTCCACTACACTGGAATTCTGTAGTAAATATTATAACAATATGAACGTTGTAAATGAATTACAACAACAGCGTTATACTATTCTGAATAAACAGTATAACAAAATAGACGAAAGAATTGAGAATTCTAACCGGATAATGTCTGAGGCTCGTCGTAACGATTTCCTTAAGAATTTTATTTCAAAATTCTCCCAAGATACAACAGACGAATTCCGCTCGAAACTGTAATGAGTATATCACTCTGTGATTTGAATATAAGAACAGTAGTTAACAGAAGAGAAGAGATTAGAAAATTCAGTGAGGAAAGTGATCGGTTTTCCTACTTATTTATAGTTGTTCCGCATCCCTTCGAACGGTCGCGTCTGTAACCGTTCGTCCAAACGGTCGCGCCCGTTTCCTTTAATCGTTACTGTTCGTGTGCCTGCTTATGTTCAGTCGCGTCTCATCAGTCAGGCTGCACCTGTTCGCCTCTAACGGGTCGCACCCGCTTCTGTTCGTCACTAACGGGTCGCGCCTCTTCATTTAACCGCGTCCGCTTATGAACAGTCGCATCTGTTCGTTCGTCTGCAAATGTTAAAAAAAAACCCGGCCCAGTTTTGCAGAAAAATTAGAATCATATTAGACCCGAACCCGAACCCGAACCCGAACCCGAGCCCGAGCCCGGCCCGGCCCGGTTCGGTCGGACGGACGGCGGCGGCGCGCGCGCGTGTGGTGGAGATGCATGATCTCCCTCCTCACAACGAAGCATACATTTGGGAGCCCCAGGCCCCCAACCTCCTCATTGCAAAGCCATATATATATTGGAATGGTTTCGAAATTTTGGCGATGTGGGACTTTATTGTATGTTTCATTCATCCTTTGGAATTCCAACAATCCCCCACATGAATGATAATATACATATCCCCCACACAAAGCGAAATATCACAGAGTATATATGGAATTTATGCTTTATCGTGGATAAGTAGATATTTCACTTTGAACTTTCCCTAGTTAAAACTTATCGGATTTACTTGGCTAATCGGTGAAATATTTCATCTTGAACCGTCAGCCTTTATTGTATATCCAGACAATAAGGTTTACGAAGCATTGATTCCCTTCTCATCCAATTTCTTGGTTGTGTTCATTTTGGTCCTGAACAGTACTTGGTTCTGCGAGTGTTATAGAGAATTTAAAGCCTTGTAAAATTCTCATAGAGCCGACCCAGCTCACACTTACATAGGTGATCGCAACCATTAAGAGTATCCTACAAATACCCCACTTGTTATATTCAAGATATGGTCATCATTAAAAAACATAGTTTTAACCTTTAAATGCTTCTGTAGGCATGCATTTATATTATGCACCATAGGAATGGAATTGGACTATGTCCAAACAAATACATTACTTCTTGAGTTATTCAGAACTGGTTTGCCTATTGATCCTAGTCCGTGGGATCTCCAGTCGCTAGGATAGGTTTCCGTATAAGATAACTCTTGATGGTTTAGGCCTTTAAGCCCATTCCCCTCGATGTGCAGTCAATTTTCTCTCTTGATAAACCTTTAGTAAATGGATCCGCTAGGTTATCATTTGTTCTCACATAATCTATGGAAATAGTTCCATTTGAGAGTAACTGCCTAACTGTATTATGGCGTCGACGAATATGTCGTGACTTTCCATTATATACAAAGTTTTGCGCTCTGCTTAGCGCTGCTTGGTTATCACAGTGTATGCATATGGCCGGTACAGGTTTAGGCCAAAACGGAATATCTTCTAAAAAGTGACGAAGCCATTCTGCTTCTTCGCCTGCCTTATCTAATGCAATGAACTCTGATTCCATAGTGGATCGAGCTATGCATGTTTGTTTAGTAGATTTCCATGATACTGCTGCCCCTGCTAGGGTAAAGACATAACCACTCGTTGATTTTGATTCCTCTGAATCTGCAATCCAGTTTGCATCACTATATCCTTCTAAGACGGCAGGATATTTTCCATAATGTAAGGAATAGTTAGTGGTATTTTTTAAATATCCAAGCACTCTCATTAGTGCTTTCCAGTGTTCCTTTCCTGGATTGCTTGTATACCTGCTCAATCGACTTACTGCATAAGCTATATCTGGTCTTGTGCAATTCATGAGATACATGAGACAGCCTATTACACGAGAATATTCCAGTTGCATTACACTCTCATTAGTGTTTTTGTGCAGTACTTCCGATGGATTAAAAGGGGTATTTACTCCTTTAATTCCAAAATTTTGAAATCTTTCAATCACTTTGTCTACATAGTGTGACTGAGACAATTCAATTCCATTAGGAGTTCGTATTATTTTGATTCCCAAAATAACGTCTGCAACTCCTAAGTCTTTCATATCGAAATTGCTAGTTAACATTTTCTTTATGGTCTCTATGACTTGAGTATTTGGACCAAATATTAGCATATCGTCTACATATAGACAAATCAGCACATATGATTGTCCAATTTGTTTATAATAAACACACTTATCGCATTCATTTATACGAAAACCATTTCTTATCATGACACTATCAAATTTTTCGTGCCATTGTTTTGGAGCTTGTTTTAGTCCGTATAATGATTTTACTAATCTACAGACTTTGTTTTCATTTCCTTTGGAAATAAATCCCTCAGGTTGCTCCATGTAAATCTCCTCATCGAGATTTCCATTTAAGAATGCTTTTTTTACATCCATCTGATGAATCTCTAGATTATAGATGGATGCAATTGCTATTAACATTCTTATAGAAGTTATTCGTGTTACCGGCGAATATGTATCAAAAAAGTCTACTCCTTCTTTTTGACGATATCTTTTGGCTACTAATCTGGCTTTATACTTGTCGATAGAGCCATCTGCTTTCATTTTCTTTTTGAAAATCCATTTGCAGCCAATTGGTTTTATTCCTGGTGGAATATCAACAATTTCCCAAGTTTTATTACTTAGAATTGAATCAATCTCACTTTGGATTGCTTCTTTCCAACATGAGGATTCAGAAGATGACATTGCTTCCTTGTACGTTTGAGGTTCGTGTTCTAACATATAAGTTAAAAAATCCGAACCAAATGTTTTGGAAGTTCTTGCCCTTACGCTTCTTCTTGGTTCAACCTCCTCGTTGTCCTGATGAGTTTCATCTTTACATGTCTCATCTCTGTTATCTCTTGTCCTTTTCGGGACAGGATTTCCATCGTTTCTTTTATGTGGGAACACATCTTCAAAGAACGAGGCATCTCTTGATTCCATGATTGTGTTTACATGAATATCATTTATATCAGACTTGAATACCAAAAATCTGTAGGCACTACTATTTTGGGCTGGCCCAAGATAATAACAATCTACTGTTTTTGGTCCAAGTTTGACTCTCTTGGGAGGCGGAACAGGAACTTTTGCCAAGCACCCCCACACTTTGAGGTATTTAAAGCTTGGTTTGTGTCCTTTCCATATCTCATATGGAATTGTTCCCGTTTTATTGTGAGGAACTTTGTTTAATATGTGATTAGACATATTTAAGGCTTCCCCCTACAAGTTCGTCGGTAGACCAGAAGTTAAAAGCATGGCAGTAATCATGTCTTTTAACGTTCTATTCTTCCTCTCGGCTACACCATTTTGTTGTGGTGAATATGGAGCCGTTGTTTGATGAATTATTCCATTTTCTTCACAGAATTGTTCAAATGGTGATTCATACTCTCCACCTCGATCAGATCTTAATATCTTGATCTTTTTATTTAACTGATTTTCTACCTCAGCCTTGTATTTTATAAACGCTGTTATTGCTTCATCTTTACGATTTAAAAGATATACATAGCAATATCGCGTATAATCGTCAATGAAAGTAATGAAATACTTTTTCCCACCTCTTGTAGGTAGTGATTTGAAATCACATAAATCTGTATGTACCAAACCTAATGGTTCGGTGCTTCTGTCAACAGATTTAAATGGTTGTTTGACCATTTTTGCTTCTACACATGTCTCACATTTGTAGTTCTTATCTACTTGGAAATTTGGAATCAATCCCAAGTTTGATCATTTCTTCATTTTTCGAAAATTTATGTGTCCTAATCTATCGTGCCATAGTAAAATTTCGTGCTCAAGCAAATAAGAAACTTCAATTTTATTAATAGCACAATCAGAATACATAGTTTTATTGCCGATAACGGCTACATTTGCCTTAAATAGGCCATCACATAAATATCCCCTTCCTATATATATTCCAGCTTTGGACAGAACCATCTTGTCTGACTCAAACACCATCTTGAATCCCTTCTTTGATAGGACTGCACCAGAGATGAGATTCTTGCGTATGTCTGGAACATGTAGCACGTCATTCAACTTAACAGTTTTTCCAGAAGTAAACTTGAGGATTACTGTGCCACTGCCTTCGATCATGGAAACTGCAGAATTACCCATGTAGAGTTTTTCTTCGTGATCGAATTTCTGATACGTAGAAAACATGGATTTGTCAGAACAAACATGACGAGTAGCACATGTATCTACCCACCATTGGTTAGGATTCTGAACCAGATTGCATTCAGATACCACCGCCGAGAAGTTGGACTCGTCTACTTCCATGTTATCCACTACATTTGCCTCTTTATTGCGTTCCTTCTTGTGTCTGCAATCTTTAGCGGCATGTCCAACTTTTCCACAAACCCAACATTCGCCATTAAACTTCTTGGTTCGTTTGTTGTCTTTTGGTTTGTTGTCTTGAGCTTTCCTTTTCTTCTGGAAACTCTTCTTTTTGTTTTTGGTCTTCGACCCTTCAGCCACAAATGCCTCCTCGCTTGGTTTTGTAACTGCACGGTTGTCCGCCTCGATTTTTAATCGGACTATGAGATCCTGCAAAGAGATTTCCTTCTTTTTATGCTTTAGATAATTGCGGTAATCTCTCCACGACGGCGGCAGTTTTCCCGTGATGGCTTCAACCAGAAATGATTCTCCAACCTTATGACCTTCCGCCTCGAGTTCATGAATGATGATTTGCAATTCATGCAGTTGAGCGGTTACTGGTTTGGAGTCAACCATCTTGTAGTCCATGAATTTGTCTACAATAAATTTCTTAAGACTGATATTCTGCGTCTTGTATTTTGCGGTAAGTGCATTCCAGAGTTCTTTTGACGTCTTTAAAGGCTGATATACTTTGTATAGCACCTTGTCGAGACAATTCAGAATATAGTTTCTGCATAAAAAATCGGAATGCTTCCACATATTCACCTCTGCTTCCTTGCCTGTTGCAGGAATCGGTTCCTCCTCGTCGAGGTACTTTTGTAGACCGAGCGTGGTGAGATAAAATAACATCTGATTCTGCCATGTCAAGAAATCATCACCATCTCCCTTGAACGGTTCAGGTCTGTTGTGAGTAGTATTCTTTGAAAATTCTACAGCTGCCATCTCTGTTTTAGTAAGAAAACAGTAAAATTCTTAAGATGTTATACGCCTAGTATACCAAAACAGAGAATAATCAAATATAAACTCGTCGCACAAGTTTATAACTCAAATTTCCACTACACTGGAATTCTGTAGTAAATATTATAACAATATGAACGTTGTAAATGAATTACAACAACAACGTTATACTATTCTGAATAAACAGTATAACAAAATAGACGAAAGAATTGAGAATTCTAACCGGATAATGTCTGAGGCTCGTCGTAACGATTTCCTTAAGAATTTTATTTCAAAATTCTCCCAAGATACAACAGACGAATTCCGCTCGAAACTGTAATGAGTATATCACTCTGTGATTTGAATATAAGAACAGTAGTTAACCGAAGAGAAGAGATTAGAAAATTCAGTGAGGAAAGTGATCGGTTTTCCTACTTATTTATAGTTGTTCCGCATCCCTTCGAACGGTCGCGTCTGTAACCGTTCGTCCAAACGGTCGCGCCCGTTTCCTTTAATCGTTACTGTTCGTGTGCCTGCTTATGTTCAGTCGCGTCTCATCAGTCAGGCTGCACCTGTTCGCCTCTAACGGGTCGCACCCGCTTCTGTTCGTCACTAACGGGTCGCGCCTCTTCATTTAACCGCGTCCGCTTATGAACAGTCGCATCTGTTCGTTCGTCTGCAAATGTTAAAAAAAAACCCGGCCCAGTTTTGCAGAAAAATTAGAATCATATTAGACCCGAACCCGAACCCGAGCCCGAGCCCGGCCCGGCCCGGTTCGGTCGGACGGACGGCGGCGGCGCGCATGCGTGTGGTGGAGATGCATGTGTAGGATCTAAATTAACCCTAAAGGGGGGGGGTGAATAGGGTTATAGCAAATTTTCTTAATTTAAATACAAAAATAAACTTCAGAAATAAATATACTGAAAATAAATCACACACAAGATTTACCCAGCTTCGGCAACCCCTGCCTACTGCTGCATTCCCAGATTTCTATTAGAATTAAACAGTATCACGCTTACAAACACTCTAACAGACTTGCAAACCCTGCTACCGCCTATAGAGTTTTGCAAACTCGCAACCTCTGCTTACTGAACTAACTCTAAATAGACAATCAGACACAACCTAAAACCTAGGTGGTGATTTACCTAAACTCTTTGATTCGTAGAATAAACAAAAACAATAATTAAGAATGAAATAGCCCTAAACTATTTAATATCACAATATTAATTTAAAAAAAAGACCCCCTTTTGTTTTTTTTTTGAACACCGGCCCTCTTTTCTTATTTCGCCCGTTCCCTTTTTTATTTGTTCGTGAGAAAAAGAATGGCGGCTTCGTTCCAGTTAGGGCTTCGTTCCCTTTTTGATCCAGTTAGGGCTTCGGCTCTTCGTTGCAATTATGGCTCTG
The DNA here is from genome assembly GCA_030765085.1 of Allium cepa. Taxonomy (NCBI): domain Eukaryota; kingdom Viridiplantae; phylum Streptophyta; class Magnoliopsida; order Asparagales; family Amaryllidaceae; genus Allium; species Allium cepa. Next base: position 801,550,736 of record CM060943.1, read on the forward strand.
ATTTCTTCAATTGGCCTGTGATTTGTTGCCCTAGCTTGCTTGCAGTTGCTCGATCGAGTTTTGATGCTTGTGAATTCGGTATGTGCTGTCTCCTTTTGCTTTTCTAATTTGATACTCGAACTCGATCGAATCAAAAATGCCGATGATGATTAGGGTTTTAAATGCGTTCGATTTCCTGAATCTTCGATCGTATATATTTATTTGAAATTGTCAAATATTAATCTCGGCCACTTGATTATGCTTGAATGTTTTAGATTGATCTTTGACTTGTTCATATTTACTTGAATAACACGGTTTTGAATCGCGTCATTGAATTGCCGTGCTCATCACGGTGTTGATTTTTGACTTTGTCAATACTGCATACGCACTTGAATTTTTACTTTCAATATACATTCATGAATTCTTCTTTGACTTCGACTTGATTTCTGCACTGTTGAATCTCGTTCATCCACTGTTGCTTTCGACTTTACATGGCATTGATTCTATGGCACGTCTGCATCCTTATTTGCGTTCATCTCTGCACTTTTCCTTTTTTTTTTACTGTAACAGATGCTACACTTGTTTATGTATTCGACATTGTTTGCTTTGACACAAATGCTTTGACACATTGCCATGCTATTCACTGTTGCATTTTGCATTTGGTCTGCACTTTCACCGATGCACAAATGCTTTGACGGCGGCGGCGCGCGCGCGTGTGGTGGAGATGCATGATCTCGCTCCTCACAACGAAGCATACATTTGGAAGCCCCAGGCCCCCAACCTCCTCATTGCAAAGCCATATATATATTGGAATGGTTTTGAAATTTTGGCGATGTGGGACTTTATTGTATGTTTCATTCATCCTTTGGAATTCCAACACTTAGAAATATGTATAACTATGAAATAGAAGTGCAACTTCTACAAATTTTACAAAACTAAGTCTAAATAGCTAAAAACTAAATATTTAGCAATAAAAAGAAATGAAACGTTTATGAATTGCAAAAATTATTTACTTTCCAAAGTGCACAGATTTTTTTCTTCTTCAAAAGTATGTATAAACTATGAATCAAACATGCATATTGTCCGAAATTTAGTGGAAAAAAACATCCTCCAAACATTATGCAGTTTTGGTGCAAGTCCTTTTGATGAAAGAGCGGTAGTTATCCTGAATCAAATAGCTATAAAGAAAAGATACAACCACCATTTAATGCACAATGTATTTGGAAATTTCTTACGACACACAATGGATCCGTTATTCTTTTATAAAACGTCTAAGAGCATTTCTCTCATTTTCAGATGCTTTGTTTATCACTTTCAACATTAATAAAGGGTCAAAAGTCAAAATTTGCTGAAATATATAATTAAAGATAAGCTGCTGACGAAAGAAGATATTTACCTTTTTGGAGAAGAACCAAAGACCTTTATTAGGATTATCAGTCTCGTATCTCTCTCTAGTGATAGGGTTTAATGATTTGCACTATTTACATTCAATTGAAGCATAGCCAGATACTGCAAATGCTGTAATGCGAAGAATCCTTCTTTAGCTACTTCCCTGCACATATAATAAACTGCTTTTAACTTACGTAACATTTATGAGAGCATGATTGTGGAAGCATATTATGACGTGAAAACCAAAGCTCCATATCAACAAATGTCCAACGAACATGGATGAAGAAAATATCGTATATGACGTATGATACATTCGAATTCAAAGAAAATGTATATGCAAAAGATAGCACCAAGTAATTATTTTTAGACAACCAATAATGTATCACTCATTCGAATCAAAGATATATATAGTTTCCAAGCAATAATAAAATATAAGTTAATTCACAATTCACAGTGTCCTAAATTATGGTCCTGATAATTAACAGTTCAACGACATGAAGGTATGCGCTGTAGGTAATTATGACAAACTTTCAATATAATGAGGAGGCAGTAAACGGATCAGTGGAGAGAAACTTAATTTTGTTATGTTATTAAACACAAACTAAAGAGCCCAAGTGAAAATGAATTGAATATATTAGTAAAGGTGGTCAAAATAAAGTTGGAACATTATCCTTGTATGAATCTCAGTTTCATAAAGTTACAAGAAAATAACATATAAAATGATACTGAGTGTGCAACCTAAAATTATGTATGTCCTAATAGCATGCAGGTGACAATCTATGGTGAAAACAATGCAGAATAAATTATTTGTCCAATTTTTTCCGGAAGTAAAATATATTTGACAGTTCAAAAAAAACTTACTTCAATTATGGAAATGGAGAAAATCGGTTATAATAGCACGAATTCGACTGTACTGTGTACGAAGTCAAAAAAAATCGCAGACATTTGGATTAAATTTTATACGTCATAACCGTTGCAGTTAGCAAACTGCAGTACGTGAATGGATTTGAAATGAACAGCTATTATCCAACGACCTTACGTTACAGCTGAATTTCCACCACTGCCAATCAATTAGCAAAATTGAACAGTGAATGACCATGGACAACAATCAATGGTGTGAATTGATCGTTGGGTGAGGATTGCTTCTTCAGGTTTATGAATTTTAGCATATATCGGTCAAAAATAGCTTGGATGATCGCCAAATGTAGCCCTTAAAGGCACTAACTTAAGTAGGCTCCTCAGTCTGTCCAATCAGGTTTATGAATTTTAGCATATATTGATCAAAAATAGCTCGGATGATCGCCTAATGTAGCCCTAAGGGCACAAACTTAAGTAGGCTCCTCAGTCTGTCCAATTCATCCATGGTTATCCTGTCCTTTTCAATTCCATCATACAGGCAAATTGAGATGGCTTAGGAAATTCAGGAAATCATTGTTGTTGGAAAAATTCATGATGTTTGGAATTTTGCGAAGAAAATTTGGGTATGGGTTTTTCCATTATGGGAATTCAGTGTTTTGGAGTAGTTGGCCATGGGGTACAAAAAAGGGGATACACATAAAGGTTGAGTATATTCTAAAATGCGAAGTAAAGGAGGTAGCTTTCAGGAGATCCTGTTTTTAAGTTTAAATAATAGATAAATAAAATAGGTAACAATTTGGTAGAATAAATAAACTTGAATGGACAATATATTTATCTTTATTAATAGTTTGTTTGGAAGCGCAAACTGTCCGACCGCGAACTTTCAAAATTGCCCTTTATACCTTTATATATTTGATGTCACACTTTTTTGTATCAGTATGTAATACCAAAAATGTCTCTCTACAGATTTATTAAAATTTAGCTTTGCTTGAAGTAGTGATCTGACAATTAAATTCATCTACAAATTCAAAATTTCCTCTACAAATATTTATCTTAAAAATAGGATTTATCAAATAAACTACTTTACAAATTTGTTTTTTATTAATTAATAATATAAATAAAAACTTATACTCACGAGAAATTAGACATTGTAACTTAGAAATAAAATTTCAAATTACATACCGTATGATTAACACAAAAATATGACTAAATATATATGAAAATCATTTTCTTTTTAACATACTAAATAAATACAATTTGTAGAAAAGTAATCCGGCCTTTTTCATCATGCGCGAAACGTTTGCCGTAACGCTTATATCTTTATTAATAGTTGGTTTGAAAGCGCAATCTTTTGGTTTAACCACGAAGTTCCAAATTGGCTTTTATATACAATTCTTTAAAAAAATCTCCACTAATTGATCCTAAAAAATAGCATCTGCATATCTATTTCTATACTCAGTGCATCTATTAATTGATCCTAAAAAATAGCATTTGCATACCTGATCCTAAACTCGATGCATATAGCACCGCACTTTTATTATGTGTAATATTATTGTCAACTGCATACTATGGTAAGTAGCATAAAGAAGCTCAACCTTTTATTATACGTTAGATTCAAAGCAGATTGAAATAGGAAATAAATAAACTATTATTATAATTTTTTGCTCCTGAGTTTAAGTGAAAACATGATATTAGTCTGGTATTCGTCAACTTACAAAACGTCTTTCTATAGATTTAACAAGTGTTAATATCACTTAAAAATAGAATCTAGCAAATATACATTTTTGCAAATTCATGATACTCTTTCACATATATTACCAGACTTAATATCGCTTAAAAATATAATATTAGCAAGTGTTCTCTTCATCCCCTAATTCCTTCGTACAATCATGTAGATAATATTAGATATAGCATTATGAAATAAACTGAATAAAAAGGCTATTGAACTGCTAATAATGCAAAGAGCTAATTAAAGTGGACTCCGTGTATTTCTTGTTCTTATTAGAACAGATTAATCGGAACTTCTTTGGAAAAGACTCTAGGAATAAAAACTCGTGTAAATAATTGCAAAAAGGAATGCTTATCCAAATACTCCTAGCAACCATCACAACAACACATGTAAGCATCACAAACAGCTTGTGTGTAGAATTTGTGAAAAGAAAGATCTAAATCAATTTTCTAACTAATCGATTCTACTCTTAGAAGTGATGGAACAAAATTGATCGCTATTGTCATCTCAAGTGGAAGTTCAAGTAGTTGCCTAGATAATGGTTGTTGGGTGAGGATTACTTATTCTGATTCATAAATTTCAGAAAATGAAGGTAAAAAAGATTTTGGAATAAATGTAGTTGTTTGAAAATTTGGGAATGAATTTGGATTAGGGTTTATTCAGGATTCTCGATTATGGGGCAGTTGGTCGTCGGATTAAAAAAAGAGTACGCACAAGGGTTGGTATTTTGAAATGCCGAAGAGAATACACAGCAGCTTTGTTGTGTCCTAATTTTAACTTTAAATAATAGAAAATAGATATGAATGATAGTTTGACTGAGTAAAGAGAAGAGAGATTGTTTTCAACTTTAAATAATATTTAAATAATAGATAAGAACGGTCGTTTGACCGAGTAAAGAGGAGAGATGACTGAATGAGGTTTTATGCATACTTCAAATATAAAGTTAACTTAGCAAATATATTTGGTGATATATACCATTTTTAAACGACTACATATAATACTTTCTCATCAAATAATTCATAATATCGTCTAAACTAGAAAACAATTTTTTTTTTGCAACAAACTAGTTAGCTTCAATCTTCCAAATACAACTGAAGAACCTGGTAGCAAAAGTCAAAATCACTCATTTATCTAATCTTCCTCAAAATCATCCAAATGCATAGTTATCCAACTTATTGAAGAAGGATAGTTTGATTGAGTCAAGAGAAGAGATGATTAAATGATATTTTCTATGTACTTCCAAATATAACGATGACTTAACAAATATTTTTAGTGATATATATCATTTTTAAATGACTATACATAATACCCTCTCCTCAAATAAGTCATAATATCATCTAAACTAGAAAACATTTTTTCTTTTCTTTTTTTCTCCTTTTAGCAAGGAACAATGGTTGGCTTTAATCTTTCATATGCAACTGAAGAACCTATTAGCAAAAGGCAAAAAACAACTCATTTATCCAATCTTCCTCAAAGTCATCCAAGCGCATGGTTATCCAGGTTTTTGAACAAGCCACGTCTAGACGAGTCAAGATGGTTGAAGGGCCAGATTGCGAATCAAAAATCCAGAATTCTATAATCCAATCTCCAACTAAAACTCGAGACATAGTTATAAATTGTCAAATATTTATGTGATCACCGAATTATCAAAGCGCTTCGGAAGTTCAAGGTTGAAGCGTCAAAAATCCAAAGTCAAATGTTGGACTGGTATCGAACTAAGCCTCTCAGATTGGTAACGATCCATTTTGTTCACCAAGATTAAAGCAAGCTTCTTTCCTCACAAGACTCTGAGACAACAACATGTGAATACAAGCCATAGGTAATGGATCACCACCGCTCCATCACATAAAAGTTCAAGCAGCTAAGTACTTAAGTTCAACAAACCAACCAAGCGCTATAGATCGTCGCCAACCCAAGATTGGAGTTTAGATATGATCCCATTCCAAAGTTTGGCGTAAGCGTTTTAGTTCTTTCACTGAGAACATTTCAATCTCTTGCTATTTAGATTTATTTTCAACCTTTGGATCGCTTTATTCCATGTAATAGATCTACAAGTTTTGCTCCCAACGTCCATGATTATTAAAATTTTGCTATAGTCTATCACATGACAACCGAAGTAATGGCTCCAAGGAATGCTAAGGAAAATCAATCGCTTCCAAATCCACTAATAATGTTGAGAATGCTGGCTCCCGACATGTTAAATAAACCATTCGACCCAACACTGTTGAAATTTAGAGCGCTTGAGATATTGTTATCAGGGTTGAGATGGATAAGATGATGAAAGAACTGAATGATAAGATACTTGAATGCCAAAATGCTATGATAAAACAGATGAAAGAAATCTTGGATTTGATGATGCAGTTATATCAAGGACGTAGGAGGAACAAGACGGTATTGTTGCCTTCCGACTTAGAAGAAGATAGTTCCTCCTAATTTTGTGAAATCATAGAAAAGGAAAGAAAATGGTGAAAAGAAAGGGGGTTGAACCTCGAAAAATGGATTAGGAAAAACTCGGGTCGGCCATACTCAGGTCAGTACCGAAACATCTTTTCAAGCCGGTACCTATTTGACTTGCCTGGCCTAAATAATGGAGAATTTGTTAATTTGCGTGATGGTGCTAATAATTGTGGGGACCCTGTTGTTGGTGGTCATAATGTTGGAGTTCAGATGGCTGCTATTGGCCCATCGCATAGAAATCATAGAAATTGATCAATGGGGAAAATGCTTCTTCTAGCGAGAGGAGAACTCGAATATCATAGAACTAGCCGAGACCTTTTGCAGGGCCAAACACTTGGGGAAAGCCATGATGATCCTCATTCAGTCGATCTGATAGAGCTGGAATCTCTAGCAGATTTGGTAAGGAAGCCGATGAGCGAAAACCAACATAGAAGTAATGATGATTGAGGTTCTTCTCCCAACAGATTCTCATTCACTGACGGCGATATTGCAAGAGGAATACTCCAGAAAGTTGACTATGCCCACAATGCCATTTTATGATGGAATAATTGATCAAAGACGCCATCTGTTAAAGTATGAATAGCATACGGATTGTTCCAAGGCTATCGACGCCATGCGTTGTAGATTTTTTCCAATATTTTTAGAAGGAGTCCCTACGATGCAGTTTACTCAGCTGCCTCTGAGGTCCGTATCTTTGGTTGACTAGCTAGCGAGATAGTTCATGGATCAGTTTGGTTGCATGCTGCTCGCACAAAGGATGTAATGTCATTGTCCAACATTTTTTAAGAATTCTAAGGAAACTTTGAAAGACTTATTAAGTAGATTTAACATAGCTGTGATAGTGGTAAGCAATGCCAATGGGGATATTATTTTGAAGGCTTTGATTAGAGGAATGCATCCCAATACAGATTTTGTTAAATGGTTGAAAATGAAACCCCCACCGGACCATAGAAGAGTTTTATAGTAAGGCAAATCGGTATTTGCATTTGGAAGTCGCGAATACGACTGTTGGAAAAGCCCATAGTGGATAATCAGCTGAGGTGGTTCAAAGTTGATAGAGTTAGGGGTATGTCCTAAGTGTAATTATGTAATTTGTTACATATATCTAACTCGATAATCAATCTTGTTTGAAGTAAAATGCACTTTCTTTCAATTGTATACTTGATATAACGTGTTATATTAATTAATTAATTTAATTAAAAGTATATCTAATAAAAAAATGCATAAATGGTATATTTTGTGATAGTAGCTACAAGGTGTTGTAACCATGAGTAATCCATCGCAATAAAATCAAACATACTATTTTAAATATTCCTAGTCAAGATATATATATATATATATATATATATATATATATCGATGCATCCATTGAGACTAAAGTACGTAATGCTTTTCAAATATTGGGCGGTGTATTGCTAATGATCGTTGGAGGCACCAAGGGATTATGTACTGATAGTTATTGGATAAATATAGAATGGACTACTCGATAGTTTTCTGTTAGTTAATATAACTAAGGTGTGACGACCCGGGATTTTCAGGCATTTAAAATCGGAATATTTAATTGATTTTAAGTATTCAATATAGCAATTTTAACTTGAATCACGAATATCACAATTTATTTGATAACTTAATTTTTAAATTAAATAATTTGAAGTTGGGAAAATTATTGAATCTTGAATTTTAAGCCGATTAAAAATAATTTGAAGGCTTATAAAATTTATATTGATGATAGTGTAGATAGTAAAAGTGTTAAAAATTGAATTTGGAAGTGGTTTGTTCAGTTTTGAAACTTATATCGTTTAAATTGAATTTAAAAAAAATAGTCTTCCGAGGCACAGTCGCGGAATTTGACGAAACTAGTTCCATTGGATCCGTAATATTGAATTATTATCGGATTTCAAATTTCGTTTTGATCGGAGTTAGTGTGTGAGTGTACGAAATATAAACGTGCTGGAAATTTAAATTGATAAATACTCTAACGAGATTTAATAATAATAATAATAAAAAAGTCGATCCTTCTTGTATACACCTCCTTACTTTATTTCTAATCACGTGGCCCCTTCTTTCTTTTCAGCCGAACATTTTGAAAAAAATCACAGAGGAAATAAACAAAAAAATGGCCAAGCATAGTGAATTTTTTTTTACTTCTTGTTCGAAAATCATATGCGCTTTAGCCCTCCTCTCAGATTTTTTGATTCCTCTCCCTCCTCTCTGTAAATCTAAATTCATGTTCCCCTTTTTAGATCGATTCACGAGGATAAGGCTAAAAAAACATCGAGCGAGCGAAGCTCGTACTCGTGCGTGTGATAGAGGAACCACAACTTCGCCTTCGGAGGCAGCCGGGAGGGGAGAGAGAGATTGCAGTATTCGATTTGGTCTGAGAGGGTGAGCGAGTATGAGACGACCGCGGCAGATTGTGCTGGAGGTTCTCGTCAAATCAATTTTAGCATTTGCGTCTCATGTAGCTCGCAACTGTTTTCGAAGCTGCACGCCGGTGGAGGAGAGGAGGTTCACATGCGTGCGAGAAAAGGGGGAGTTGGAAGTGCGACTAGGGGTGTTGAGAAATGAAGTCAGAGGGTGGCGATGGTGGTAGCAAGGCATGGTCAAGCTCGGCGATAGTTTAGGATGGAGGCGAGGGTCAGTGGTGGAAATCGTGGTTGAACTGGAGCTTGGGATCGCGAGAATTAAGGTGCATGGTCAACAGAGAGGAGAAAAGGGCTACTCATGAGTGTGTGCGACCTAAATTTTTAGAAGGTTGTTAAGGTAAAATAATTTGTTTAAAACATTTTTGAATTTTAAGTTATCTTAATATAATTAATTTAATTATCTCGATGATTAATAAAATTAATTTTCCTACGAGGTTTAAATCGAATAGAAGATGTGCAAAAAAAATATAAATTTGGGACGGATTGCAATTTAAAGATTAAGGCTTAAAATATGAAGAAAACGAGTCGAGTCCTGGATTGGGATTGCAAATATCAAAGGTGAGTTAATCTCACTCAGTTAAATTTTAAACGATTAAATTTAAATAATTTTTTGAATGCTTGCATTGATTGATGTGACATAGTATGATATAATTCGAGATTGGCATGTTATGTGGTGCTAACGTCTGTGGATGCAGGGAAAACTGGTTGGAGGGAGCCAACTGGACCCCTCAACTTTATTTAATTATTTAATATTCTCTGTTCTGAATATTTGATATTCTGTAATGAATTATGTGGAAATATTGAATGCTATGGCTTGATTGTTATAATTGGGCAATAATGAATTACCAAATATATAATTTGAGTTTGGGAATGAAAATAAAAGAAGTGAAATTGTAAGTAAATAATAATATAAAAGTTGAATAAATTTATGAATGAACTGGAAAGGAAATAAAGTGTCTTTAAAATTTTGATAAATAAATCTTGAGTATGGGAAGGAAAAATTTAAATAAACAGGAAGTTAATGAAACTTAAACTTCAATGTCATTGTTTAAAAGAACAAAACATTTATTTTAAATTTAGGATTTAAATTATTTAATAAGAATAAAGAAGAAATTGGGAATAACCTGAAATTTGTATATTTCAGCTAAAGGATTTAAAAAAAGAAAAAAAAAATCAAACTGCAAATAATAATAAAGTCCATAATTAATGAATTTTGAAATGAACCAAGTAAGTAAAGATGTTTATTTCAAACAGAATAAATTGGAAATCAATTTGGGAAATTGATTTAAGTGCTTGAAGTTGGAATTTTCTCTGGATGGCCAAGTACACGTTTTTAAAGGTAAATTTGTAAATATAAATTAAATGTTTTGAAGTTGTTTTTAAAGAAATCACGTTTTGTAAAATTTATTATTTCTAATATTTAATTTCTAGAGCAAGTATTTCCTTTTAATATATTATAGCAAAAAATCATTTACAGAGTGATTTAGTATTTGTTTAAAAAGTTTAAATCTGGTTTTATATTTTATTAAGTAACCTTATTTTCAAATATTCATATAAGATGTATTTTTTACAAATTATTAAAGTAGTTTTAATTTATACGTTTTAAAAGTATATATTTCTAAGTAAAGTGTTTTAAATTATTTTTAAATCTAGTTTTGTACTTGGTGATTTCAGAGGAGACAGAAAATATTTGGAAAAGTTTATTCTGGAAAGAAAGATGGTTTGAAACTGTTGTCAAAAGATTGAAAATAGAAATATATCTTCTAAAGATATTTTGAGGTTAATAAATAATTTGGGAAATTATTTATTGTTTAATGGATGTTTGTGAATATAGATTGATAGTTAAATAACCGACTATCAATATTGGACAAATACGTTGATCGTTTCGAAGAGACCGGGATCGAGATTTATTTCTCGAAAACCACTTCGATCCGGTTTGTACGTTTCGTGAAAACGATTTTGGATTCGAAGATGGAGCAGTGAAGTGCAAGGGCTAGTCGCTACTAATCCTGAGGATATTTCCAAAATGGATGTAGTAGGAATAGTGCCTTCGGTTCCGTTCGAATCCGGGACGGACTTGTATGGATGAATGCTTGCGAAACATCGTCAGGTGGACGATGGGCATTCTAAGGGATATTGTTCTATAAAAGGTAACGCTTAGCCTCAAGCCTCATCAAATGGGAATGACTGAAAATCAGGGGTTATGCAGCAAGGCTAGGTGGGTAGCATCCAAGCAGGGTGAGGTCATTCCAGTCTAGATGTCCCTTATTTTATTTCGGCTTAGTGGACGGTTGCTGATCCCAACCGCGGGGTGATCTCACTCGGGACTGTCCAATAAGGGATGGTTCCGGCCTTGTGTTGCAGGAGAGCGGGCGTACTCCTCGGTACGGTGATCTAGGCCCCGTACTGTGACAAGTGGTACCCCAGTGCCTAGTCATTGCTTGGAAATCCATTCTCCCTACGAGCCTTGTACGAGTTTTGTTTGTATTACCCACTCCGTGGCTAGTAGCTGGAATTTAATGAATGTAACAATTTCGGCTATTTTATAAGTATTTGTATATAGACCCTATTATAATATCAAAGGATTTCTATAAAAATTGTTTTAGCTATCGTAAGGTAAAAACCCGACGTGTTTATTTGTGGCGTGGTCTTACGAGATGCTTTTGTTTCAAAGGATTTTTGAAACTTTAATAATAAATTGGGTGTGATTGTCTCACGTTGGTATTCCGGACTGACTCGGGTGTTATTTAACTATAATGCTCGGGTCAGACCGAGTATTATAGGATACAGGATTTGTTGCTGTGGAGCTCAGGAGACGAGCAGGATGGCGATACGTACTCCCGTACTTGTATATATATACATATTCCGCTCTGTCGAGTTGTTGTGTACCCATTTGTATGATATTGATGTTGAGTTGTGATTGATGTACTCTGGTTGATGTAATATATAAACGGAGATATATGTGGATTGAGTAAAGATTATTTATTGTCTATTATATTTTATTCCGCTGCGATGGTTAGATTCTGCTGTTGTTTTCTATTTTCTTCTTCTACCTCTTCTTCTTTAACCCAAATGGTTCGTATTTCTGTACAACTTGAGTTGATTGTTGTAGAATAGTGTTGACTCAAGGGGTACTGATTTGCGGGTCGTTTCACTTGGTATCAGAGCTTAAGTTGGTGATAACCTTGGCTCTGGTGGGAATTACTCATTTAAAATAGAGTCCGTAGTACTCTATAATGAGTTTGAGCATATTAATAAATATGAGCGCGTATTTGTTAGTGGATATAAATTGTTTTAATATTGTGTTGATTGGTTTGTTGAGTGGCATATGAACCTACGTCGGCACAGTCCGTACAACTGTATCGAAGGGGTTTCTAAACACTTGAATAGAACAAATCGACACGGTATTGTTTTAAATGTGGGTAAATGAAATAATTTTACCCAAAAACATATTTTGATATAAAGAATAGTTTTTGAAAACCATTTAGCTAATATATGGTTGCTTGGATGTTAATTGGTTGTCAGGAATGATGATATTTAAAGTATTATCATTGTTAAGTGAAAATTTAACTAGAAATTGTAGATATAACCAAAGATTAAGGAGATAAATTCAATTATAAAATGAAATTTATAAATATGAATTATAAATGTAATTTATGAATTGAAATACAATCAAATAGAAATTTGTATAAGCATAAATTGTACAAATAAATTATAGTTAAAATGTATTTAAGCAGGATTTGGAAATTCAAAATTTTAGAGATTTTGGGAATGTTATCGAAATGCTTTGGGAGATAAATGATAGCATTATTGTTTTGAAGGTATTTCTGAAAGAAAATTGTTTTAAATGGATTTTGGAAGTGATATAGCATTGAAATTACTTGGATTATTGGAAAATAAACAGAAAAGCCAAACTTGAATTATAAAATAATGTGAACTAAGAAAATTAAATGAAGTGATATTTGGAAATAAAATCAAGTATTGTACTATAAATAGGAGAGAACTAATTTGTTAATAAATTAGTTAATGAAATTGAACTGTGAGTTTATGATGAGGTTTGAAAATAAAACTCAAGTTATAATTAAATGTGACTTACATTATCGATGAAGAAAATATAATTAAAAGTGACCTTGAAATTAATTAATTGATTTGTGAATGAAATTGCAATGTAAGTTAATAAAATTGGATGGTAATTTAAAAGTGAATGGTAATTTGAAAATGGATAATGGATCCAGAACTTGAGTTATAGATTAAAATTTAACTTGAAATGTTAACAAATTAAATATGATTGGGAATATATCGAATAAAAATGTGATTTGATTAAAATAGTAATGGGATGGTTTGTATTGTGAATAAAATCCAAATATGTGGAAATAAATTGGAAATGGCCTTGTAATCAATTGAGTTAAGCTGAGTATAAAAGAGAAAAATTTACTTGTAAAATGAAAATAAGCTTAAGTATAAATTTGAATAAATTGAAATAAATTGACTTAAGCTGAATAAATCGAAGAGAGTTGAATTTAATTCAACTTAAACCAAGTTTAATGATATTGGATTAAAATTGAATCAAGTAAAAATAAATATGGATTGAAATAAAACTTGGTGGGTTGTAATAATATTTAAGTAAATGGAAAATTCGTAATGGATTGAGTGGATAAACTAATTATATTGAATAAATGAATGGATGGGGTAAATAAGAACCAAATGAAGTATGGTTTAAATAAGTTGAGGAATGGTAATTGAATGATATAGCTTGGTTTGTTTTGAGCTAAATAAAATAATTTGGAGTAAACAAATATGGAATAAACTAACATGGAATGAAATGTAAATGAATGGATTCAAATCTTAAATGTAATGGAAATGAGAAAATATGGGTTTTGAATAAATTTAAAATGGAATAGAATTAAGTATAAATTGAGTTGAAATCCATTTAAATTGGTCATAAAACATAAATACTTGTTTATTCACATAGGTCTTGTCAAATTGCATAGAATAAATTGTCTTTGGATGTAAATGGAAGTAATTAAAATTCTATGTGTTGATAGGAGTAAAATAAATAGATTTTGAGAGCAATTGAATTAAATATGAGTTTAGTTTGCTTAAAAATAAATTAATGTAAGCGATCGAGTTTTAAACCATTCAAATTGAATGAAAATGGTTTGTAAATTAATTGAAAACAGTTGAATTAGTATGAAATTGTATAAATTGCTTACGGAAAAATCTTTGATGTGCATTTCTTTTAGAATTCTTATGTTTTAACCATTGCAAATAAGTGATATGCTGTTAAACTTCATATATCTGACACTTACGTGTTTAAATTGAGTAAGTACAGGTACCTGTAAGCCGTGTGGCTGGATTTGGTTGTGCTAATGGCTAAAACTATAAGCTATTTGCTTTTAGATGCTAAATAAGGTACGCCTACGCAATACAAATAGGAAATATGAACTGTTTTTGGTTTTTCCAACCGTGTGGGTCGATGTATATATATTTATCTCTTTTGTCAAATTGCAAAAGCTTCTCCGTACAAAGGGGACTCTGTCAAAATTTTCCGAAAATTTTGGGAGTTAGAAAATTTTGAAGATTTTTTTTTTGGGAAAATTTTTGTTAACGACAAAACGATTTCAAACTGGAAATTGAAATAAGTTAGTGAATGAAACTAATTAAAATAATGGCATGGATTAGTTATAAATGAAAATCAAAATTCAATATTTGGAGTTGAAAATAAATTAAATTTATATGATAATGAAGGAATCAATTTGAATGGAAATAGATATAAACTAAAGTGGGAGATGAAAATAAATATAAGAAACGTATATAATGCTTATATTAAACTTAAGAAGGGAATGGTGAATTCTTAATTGGAAATTGATGCTACAAATATATTCTAAGATAATATTAGAATGAATAGATATTGGCGTTTTGTGAGAAAATCGATAAAATGTTTTGGAATATTGTGATTGGATATTAGTGCTAAGCAGGATATGCAGGTGTTATAAAGGGAAAAGGAAAATTGATTTTGGTTTCAAAGATAAATTTGAATTGCCCGACTAAAAAGGTATGTGTTTAAGTTTCTATATGAAATTTAATTGGGTTTTTGATCGAGCCACTTGGCCTTTTGTTTTCTTTTGAGATTTGGAAGGCCGTAGAGCCATTTTTGTAGTTGTACCGAGTCAGCCGCACAAAGGAGAAGCTGGCGAAATTTTTTGGAAATTTAGGGAGTTAGAAAAATTTTGAGAAAATTTTGAGAATTCAAAATTTGGTTTTAAATTGAAACTTGAATGGTTAAACAAATAGTATAGTCTAAAACTAGGGAAAGGTTTGGAAAGTTAATAAGAATGATAATGGATCTTTTATAAAAAAGATAGCTGGTAAGATGTTGAACTGTTAGAAACTGTTTGGTTTTGGAAAAGTAACGGGTTTTGGACCATTCTTCCTAACTAGTAATTTCGAGGACGAAATTCTTTTAGGGGGGGAGGAATGTGACGACCTGGGATTTTCAGGCATTTAAAATCGGAATATTTAATTGATTTTAAGTATTCAATATAGCAATTTTAACTTGAATCACGAATATCACAATTTATTTGATAACTTAGTTTTTAAATTAAATAATTTGAAGTTGGGAAAATTATTGAATCTTGAATTTTAAGCCGATTAAAAATAATTTGAAGGCTTATAAAATTTATATTGATGATAGTGTAGATAGTAAAAGTGTTAAAAATTGAATTTGGAAGTGGTTTGTTCAGTTTTGAAATATATATCGTTTAAATTGAATTTAAAAAAAATAGCCTTTCGAGGCACAGTCTCGGAATTTGACGAAACTAGTTCCATTGAGTCCGTAATATTGAATTATTATCGGATTTCAAATTTCGTTTTGATCGGAGTTAGTGTGTGAGTGTACGAAATATAAACGTGCTGGAAATTTAAATTGATAACTACTCTAACGAGATTTAATAATAATAAAAAAAAGTCGAGCCTTCTCGTATACGCCTCCTTACTTTATTTCTAATCACGTGGCCCCTTCTTTCTTTTCAGCCGAACATTTTGAAAAAAATCACAGAGGAAATAAACAAAAAAATGGCCAAGCATAGTGAAATTTTTTTTACTTCTTGTTCGAAAATCATATGCGCTTTAGCCCTCCTCTCAGATTCTTTGATTCCTCTCCCTCCTCTCTTTAAATCTAAATTCATTTTCCCCTTTTTAGATCGATTCACGAGGATAAGGCTTAAAAAAAAACATCGAGCGAGCGAAGCTCGTACGTGTGCGTGTGATAGAGGAACCACAACTTCGCCTTCGCAGGCGGCCGGGAGGGGAGAGAGAGAGATTGCAGTATTCGATTTGGTCTGAGAGGGTGAGCGAGTATGAGACGACCGCGGCAGATTGTGCTGGAGGTGCTCGTCAAATCAATTTTAGCATTTGCGTCTCATGTAGCTCGCAACTATTTTCGAAGTTGCACGCCGGTGGAGGAGAGGAGGTTCACATTCGTGCGAGAAAAGGGGGAGTTGGAAGTGCGACTAGGGGTGTTGAGAAATGAAGTCAGAGGGTGGCGATGGTGGTAGCAAGGCATGGTCAAGCTCGGCGATAGTTTAGGATGGAGGCGAGGGTCAGTGGTGGAAATCGTGGTTGAACTGGAGCCTGGGATCGCGAGAATTAAGGAGCATGGTCAACAGAGAGGAGAAAAGGGCTACTCATGAGTGTGTGCGACCTGAATTTTCAAAAGGTTGTTAAGGTAAAATAATTTGTTTAAAACATTTTTGAATTTTAAGTTATCTTAATATAATTAATTTAATTATCTCGATGATTAATAAAATTAATTTGCCTACGAGGTTTAAATCGAATAGAAGATGTGCAAAAAAAATATAAATTTGGGACGGATTGCAATTTAAAGATTAAGGCTTGAAATATAAAGAAAACGAGTCGAGTCCTGGATTGGGATTGCAAATATCAAAGGTGAGTTAATCTCACTCAGTTAAATTTTAAATTTAAATGATTAAATTTAAATAATTGTTTGAATGCTTGCATTGATTGATGTGATATAGTATGACATAATTCGAGATTGGCATGTTATGTGGTGCTAACGTCTGTGGATGCAGGGAAAACAGGTTGGAGGGATCCAACTGGACCCCTCAACTTTATTTAATTATTTAATATTCTCTGTTCTGAATATTTGATATTCTGTAATGAATTATGTGGAAATATTGAATGCTATGGCTTGATTGTTATAATTGGGCAATAATGAATTACCAAATATATAATTTGAGTTTGGGAATGAAAATAAAAGAAGTGAAATTGTAAGTAAATAATTATAGAAAAGTTGAATAAATTTATGAATGAACTGGAAAGGAAATAAAGTGTCTTTAAAATTTTGATAAATAAATCTTGAATGTGGGAAGAAAAAATTTAAATAAACAGGAAGTTAATGAAACTTAAACTTCAATGTTATTGTTTAAAAGAACAAAAAATTTATTTTAAATTTAGGATTTAAATTATTTAATAAGAATAAAGAAGAAATTGGGAATAACCTGAAATTTGTATATTTCAGCTAAAGGATTTAAAAAAAGAAAAAAAAATCAAACTGCAAATAATAATAAAGTCCATAATTAATGAATTTTGAAATGAACCAAGTAAGTAAAGATGTTTATTTCAAACAGAATAAATTGGAAATCAATTTGGGAAATTGATTTAAGTGCTTGAAGTTGGAATTTTCTCTGGATGGCCAAGCCCACGTTTTTAAAGGTAAATTTGTAAATATAAATTAGATGTTTTGAAGTTGTTTTTAAAGAAATCACGTTTTGTAAAATTTATTATTTCTAATATTTAATTTCTAGAGCAAGTATTTCCTTTTAATATATTATAGCAAAAAATCATTTACAGAGTGATTTAGTATTTGTTTAAAAAGTTTAAATCTGGTTTTATATTTTATAAAGTAACCTTATTTTCAAATATTCATATAAGATGTATTTTTTACAAATTATTAAAGTAGTTTTAATTTATATGTTTTAAAAGTATATATTTCTAAGTAAAGTGTTTTAAATTATTTTTAAATCTAGTTTGGTACTTGGTGATTTCAGAGGAGACAGAAAATATTTGGAAAAGTTTATTCTGGAAAGAAAGATGGTTTGAAACTGTTTTCAAAAGATTGAAAATAGAAATATATCTTGTGAAGATATTTTGAGGTTAATAAATAATTTGGGAAATTATTTATTGTTTGATGGATGTTTGTGAATATAAATTGATAGTTAAATAACCGACTATCAATATTGGACAAATACGTTGATCGTTTCGAAGAGACCGGGATCGAGATTTATTTCTCGAAAACCACTTCGATCCGGTTTGTACGTTTCGTGAAAACGATTTTGGATTCGAAGATGGAGCAGTGAAGTGCAAGGGCTAGTCGCTACTAATCCTGAGGATATTTCCAAAATGGATGTAGTAGGAATAGTGCCTTCGGTTCCGTTCGAACCCGGGACGGACTTGTATGGATGAATGCTTGCGAAACATCGTCAGGTGGACGATGGGCATTCTAAGGGAAATTGTTCTGTAAAAGGTAACGTTGAGCCTCAAGCCTCATCAAATGGGAATGACTGAAAATCAGGGGTTATGCAGCAAGGCTAGGTGGGTAGCACCCAAGCAGAGTGAGGTCATTCCAGTCTATATGTCCCTTATTTTATTTCGGCTTAGTGGGCGGTTGCTGATCCCAACCGCGGGGTGATCTCACTCGAGACTGTCCAGTAAGAGATGGTTCCGGCCTTGTGTTGCAGGGGAGCGGGTGTACTCCTCGGTATGGTGATCTAGGCCCCGTACTGTGACAGGTGGTACCCCAGCGCCTAGTCATTGGTTGGAAATCCATTCTCCCTATGAGCCTTGTACGAGTTTTGTTTGTATAACCCACTCCGTGGCTAGTAGCTGGAATTTAATGAATGTAACAATTTCGGCTATTTTATAAGTATTTGTATATAGACCCTATTATAATATCAGAGGATTTCTATAAAAATTGTTTTAGCTATCGTAAGGTAAAAACCCGACATGTTTATTTGTGGCGTGGTCTTACGAGATGCTTTTGTTTCAAAGGATTTTTGAAACTTTAATAATAAATTGGGTGTGATTGTCTCACGCTGGTATTCCAGACTGACTCGGGTGTTATTTAACTATAATGCTCGGGTCAGACCGAGTATTATAGGATACAGGATTTGTTGCTGTGGAGCTCAGGAGACGAGCAGGATGGCGATACGTACTCCCGTACTTGTATATATATACATATTCCGCTGTGTCGAGTTGTTGTGTACCCATTTGTATGATATTGATGTTGAGTTGTGATTGATGTACTCTGGTTGATGTAATATATAAACAGAGATATATTTGGATTGAGTAAAGATTATTTATTGCCTATTATATTTTATTCTGCTGCGATGGTTAGATTCTGTTGTTGTTTTCTATTTTCTTCTTCTACCTCTTCTTCTTTAACCCAAATGGTTCGTATTTCTGTACAACTTGAGTTGATTGTTGTAGAATAGTGTTGACTCAAGGGGTACGGATTTGCGGGTCGTTTCATAAGGTCAAACAAAAATATCGATGTGACAAAATTATACAGTTCTCTCAACTTGTGAATATTTTTGATCTTCAATATAAAAGCTCCACTTTGATTATAGTTAAATTATGGCACGACGTCCATCAAATGGTTATAGTTGGGTCGAGTGGAAATATTGAAAGTGAAATACTATTCAAGAAAGAATTCGTATCCTCTGTTACATGAGGTAGTATCATCAGCTGAAGTCAACTCAAAGTCAAAGTCTCTAACCAGAGCAGCTCGATCAGTGATAACTGTCATTATTGAATGAAGGACTTTTGTGTTTGGACTATAAAGTTGATTGTGGACATATTGAAAATTTCGACCATTATCAAATTATATATGTCCTAATGTAATATAGTTTTGACGAAGGAGATTAGTGTAAATAAGTGTCACTACCGAGTACTGCCTATACAACAACAACAACAACAATTGAGCCATTATTCTCAAATAAGTTGGGGTCGGTTAGAGACGGAACATAAACTAAATGACAAAGTCAAATTAAAAGTAATAATAACAATAATAGATATGGTAATAATAACGATAATAATAATAATAGAAATATAAGATAAAAATAGAATAAAGTAAAACGATTAAACAAATAATAAATAAATAAATAAATAAAAATATATAGATAAAGATAAAGAAATTTAAAAAAAGCCATTTAATAATAATAATTATACTAATAGTAATAGGGATCGAAGACCAAATACTTTGTCTTAGGCTCCTCTTCACTAGTTCTATAATCTAAAACTTATAACACAACCCTAAACCAACCCTAAGTAAAAAATCTCCTAGCTCGTGGTTCTGCTACGTGGATCGCCAACTTCCACGCGCTCCTATCGACACCATCTATTTGAATATATTCCAATCCACAAGTCCCTTTTTTACTACTTCCTCCCATGTCAACTTTGGTCGATCTTTACCTCTCTTTAGCTTGATAAGACCTATAATTCCAACGTGCATAGATGCCTCGGGAGGCCTTCGTTAGAGATGTCCAAACCATTTTAAGCGGTGTTGAACTAGCCTCTCTCCAATTATTGCTAATTTAAGTTTGTCATGTATACCATCATTCCTAATCCGGCCTCGTCTTGAATGACTACAGCTCCATCGCAGCATACACATCTCTACTACACTTGACTTCTGGATGTATTGTCTTTTAGTAGGCCAACATTCTGCACCATACAACACTATAGGTTTGATTTTCGTTCTGTAGAACTTTCCTTTAAGCTTTTGTGAGGCTTTCCTGTTATAGAGAATGTCAGATCCTAGTCTCTATTTTACCCATCTCACTCACATTTTAAACTAACACCTTCATAAATCTCACCATTATACCTCAATATTGACCCTAAATATCAAAAGGATTTCTTCTTGGGCACTACTTGTCCAGCCAGAGTGACATACCCATCCTCTGATCTGACACCGCTGAGCTCGCACTTCATATACTTTGTTTTTGTTCTATTAAGTCTAAAACCTTTTGATTCTAAAGTCTACCTCCACAACTCCAGTTGTCTACTGACCACTATCCTACTTTTGTCAATTATCACAACACCATCAGCAAAGAGCATACACCAAAGACTCTCACCTTGTATACCCTTCGTAACCTTATCCATCACTACGGCAAAAATGTAGGGGCTCACATGTAACAACCCTAGATTTTGACTATAAATTTGAATTTGACTTTATTTCATTTTAAAATTATTTTAAATTTGTTTTAACTGTGAAATTTCATGTCTACGTATTTTTAAAATAATAATAGAATTTTTCCAAAATTTACTGTATTTATTACCTATTTTTAAGGGCTGTTTTCCTATTTTCTACTATTTTCTTCATTAAAAATTATATTTAAATTAAATTTTAAATATTTATTTTGTGAATGTATTTTTATTTTATGTTATTATTTATGTTTAAAAATATTTTACAAGCTCATATGAATTTTATAAAAATTATTCTATTAATTTTAAATTTTCTAGTCTAGTTCACTATTTTTAGCTATTTTTCTTAATTTAACTTTATATAATTAATAAATATTATATAAATTTTTATATTTTGACAAATTTTCGAAATTTTATCTGATATTTTTATTATTTTCAGAAATATAAAGTTATATAAATTAAATAAGGATATATGAAGAGTTTTTGACTTTTGAATTGCCTTTTGCCCTTTTGAATTCCACCTCTTCATTTTCCTCACAACTCTTCATTTCTTTTGGCATAACTCCTCACATTTCAGCTGACCAATTCATTTTCATTTCATGTATCTTCCTTTCCACCTTCCTGAGAAAAGAATTTCGACCATCACATGCTTGGGAAGTTGGTAAAAAAATTTGTTTCTTTTATCTCTTTTTTCACTTATATTGCTTATTCCTTTTGATTTTTGTTTGCACTTGCTCTTCCATTTAGGTTCGGCCATGCTACCTTGCTGCCTAGCTGCCTCCACCACCTGATGGCACACCACTAACACCTCCTCCTCACCAACCAACCATGCCATGACCCCCCTTGGTGATGCCATTCATAAACTTTTCAAAACAACCCGAATTCCTAGCCTAGCCGAGCACAACATCACTTCCATCACCTCACCACCCCTCTAGCCGCCACCTACCATGCCTCCACCACCTCCAGCACCTCCAGAACCCTCGGCCACACCACCAAAGTGGACCCCACACCTCTAGCCGTGACACTTGGAGCCTTGGCCGAGCCAAAATCCATGACCAAATGCATGTATTCACGCTTATGTGTATTATTCTCTTCACCCACTTTGGCACCATCACAAATGACATCTAGGCCGACCCATACCCACCATAACCTGACCCAAACACCTGCCATTATTTTGTATTTCCCCTTATGGCTGAGCCTAGTAAAGGTTAAAAGCAAGTGCAAGCATTTCTATTTGATTCTGTGCCGTCTATTCTAGTGTAGTTTTGATCGTAGTTGATTTGAAACTCATCATTGTTATATTGTTTTGTTTGATGTGCATCCAAGGAATTTGACATTTGGCTCCTCCATTTGAATCTATGTCGTGCTTTTGTGTTTGTGTAGATCCCGTTTGTGAAATTTGTCGTTGGGTCATCGGCTCAAACCAGTGAGTTATTCTCACCAAACAGTTTTATACTTATATGAATAGTAAATCGATCGCTTCTGAATATGTAAACTGCATCACCATATTTTATTCGCTATGTCACTATCATATGATGTTCACACATGATTAAACAGCAGTTATATCATATGTTACTGTTATATTATTGCTGTTTTGTTATTTGATCAGTTAATCACACTGCAAGTTCCCTTTAAATTAGGATCACTATGGGTTGAAATGATACATACCAGAACGGATTTATGATGTGCACGTAAATGTGCATATTTTTACCACCATATTTAATCTATTTGAATTAAATAAATGATCATATCGGGTATTTTAACTGGTTTAAACCAAAAATTCAAATTATTCCAAATTGTCACATATTCATCTTCATATATGGGCAAAACGGTCATTTGTGTGCATATATTTCTTTGAGAAAAATTAATTGAAAATTTGTATATATTTTTGTAGGAATTTGATCTCAAATAGAAGTGGTTTCATGAAGATATGCATGCATAAAATTAATACAAAGGAATGAAGATGGAAATAATTCAAAGTGAAGAACATGGAGGACCCCACCTACCCACCTACCTTAATGTACAAATTAAAGGCTAATGCACATGCTTTTGGAGTTAATGGCTTCATTTACACTTAATGGTGGATTAAGACATGTTAATGATTACTTGGCCTCCACACTTCCTAAGGGGCATTTTGCGCATTCCCCAAAAAAATGAATTAGGGTTTTAACACTTGTATAAATACCCCTTATGATTCATGTAATCTCCTTCTTATATATCTCTTCGCTTAGTCTCTCTTAGGCCCCCTTCTCTTTAGTTTAGTTTAGATCAAATAAAAGAAAGCACTCTTTCTCTTTTCATGGCTACTTAGCCATTTTTATTTTATGTAATTTTCTTTTCTTCTTATGCAATGTTAATTAGTGTTTCCTCTTACTTACATTTTCATTTCCTTTCATGCTAGTAGTGTAGATTTACTTTTATGCAAGTAGAATAGTTTTCTTTTCATTTTCTTTCATTTTTCTTTCTTTTTTGCTTTCATGTTGTTGCTACATTTGTTAATACAATGACAAATATGAGAAGCTAAACCCCTTCAATTTAGGGGTAGTGAAGCTCTCTAATTAATGTAGCTTCAATATTTTGTTAACTCATGCTCTCTTTTTGTGCTTAATGATGATGATAGAAGTGGTTTTATTTGTTGTTTTTGCTTTGAATTTGATAGTCTATATTGTTGACACCAAATAGGCTATGCTTAAACAATCACTAACACAGATGCCTCTTCATCAATATATGATTACGGCATAAGAAAGTGATTTGAAATTAAAATTTGATGGTCTATGTTTCTAGTCAATAGTTAATAGGCCATACTTAAAATAGATTTTATTTTCATTTTCTTTGTCAAGTTTCATGAAAGTTAGTAAGTGTTTTAAGGGGTGTGTTATAATTTGATGGCTTATGTTGGCTAATCAATAGCTCAAATAGGTCATACTTATGATAAACACATCAATTAAAACACTAATGACCATAAAAGAGAGATCATGATTTCATGTGTTGAACTACATGATTTAGAGAGTGGATTTATTCTCTAAATTGTCATTTAACTCTCATATTTGCATTTCTTTTCTTTTTGTTAGTTAGTTCATTTTCTCATTCTCTAGCTTAAACACACTCTCCACTTTGGTATAATTTGACTGAGTAAGAAATTTAAATCATCAATTCCCTACGGATCGACCCGTATTCGCCACGTGCTACATTCATACACTGTGCGCTTGCGGTATAAATTTTATTTCAAAATTCGTTCGACGGTTTTCTAAACCGATAGAATTTCGTCGAGGAGCAAGTTTTTGGCGCCGTTGCCAACTCAATTTCACTTCAAATGATAAATGATTTGTGTAATTCGTATTTCTGCGATAACTCAAGTCAAAGTTTTCAAGGATTTCAAAATTTGAATTCAATTCAAAATTCAAACGATTTCGATTATAACCCATACCAACTCAATTTCGAACTTCAAAATGAATTTCAAAATCAAAACGAAAGTGGAAATAAATTTTCAAATAATTTTGGTAATGGAAATAATCTCAATTTCAATGTAATTGATAATTTTTGTTCTCAACAAATCCAAATCGAGAATTTTCAAGTGAATAACTATAAATTGGATTTTGTTGAACAAATGAATGAAATTTATGATGATCACACAGATTTGTTGATTGAAACATATATGAAACAACGTGAAAAACAAAATCAAATTCCAACATGTGACAAGTCAAGTGATAATCCACCTTTTACCCAAATCGATGATTTTCAGATAACAACTTTCGAAATTGAAAACGAAAATCTTAACGAATTTGTTGAAAACATGGTAATTGAGTTGGATTTCAATTCTTTTGAGGGTATGCAACCAAATTTAAAATTCGATCTTCCTTTTCTCGATTTCAAAAATTTGAATACAACAACTTTGTATTTTGAACTTGAGATATGTAATAAAGTTGTTGATAATCCAACAAAGGAAGACGAATTTAATGAACACGAATTTTTTGGACTTTTGGATGACGAGTTGTTAGATTCCGACGGGGAAGATGAAAATCACCATCTTGATTTTGAAATCAATAACTCTGAAAGTGTTTTCAATAATAAACTTGAATTTCAATTTGGTGAAAATAAATGTGAATTTCAATCAATTGTTTTATCAATCCCAAAAATCATTGAAAACAAAACAACTTGTTCAATTTTTAATAAAATGAAATTTGTTTTTCCAAATCGACAATCAACTTCAAAATCTTTTACGATTTGGTTTTTCGAGCTTAAGTTGTGTCTCGCACATTTGACGAGACAAATGAATCGGTCTTTAGAAGACCGTTTCATTTACTTTTTGACTGTATACTTTCTCATCTCTTGTAAATAATAATCTTTCATATAAATATTGGATTTTTATTTTATTTTTCTCCTTCCACTTGGGTTGACTGTGGGGACACAGTCAAAATCAAGTGTGGGGGGAGACTCATCTTCAATTTTTTTTCATGGTTTATTTTTGCTTTAAAATTTCAAAAAAAAAATCACAAAAACAAAATTTCTTTTGATTTATTTTTAAAAGAAACACTAAGATAAATGGTTTTGGTTTATTAAATTAAAATTTAAGAAAATTTATTTGTCTTAACAAAAATAAAAATGAAGTTCGATTACAAATAATAATGGTTTAACTAGTAAATAGGAAGATTCATACGTGTTAATTATGAAATACATCCTAATTGAAAATCTTTGTTTTAAAAAGTGGCTGATTTAAAGTAAAGATATAACATTTTTTTGTCTTCTAAGTCAATATATATATAACATCCAAGTATTCATTCTCATTTAAAAGTTCTCACGGTTATGCATGTGTGAATTACTTGGTATCTTTGATTATGTGCTTTCATACTCATTTAAATGTCCTCACGGTTATGCATGTATGGAACACATGTAAAAAAAAGAACAGTCTTAATAAAACCACCTACGGTCGATAGGTGTATGCACGAAAGTGTGTGCACTCGCCATGCTCTGTACTCCCTCACATAAGCCCGAAAGGCACTGCATGGGTGGTATATCTGGCCTCAGTTTACCTGAGCTAGGTGTGTAATTTTTCTGCAAATAATGAGAGAGTAAGCAATTGAAGTCCTAGCATTATTTTTACTTAGTTGATTTGATTTGTTATTGAAAAGAAATGAAAATACCACTTTGATAAACTTTGATAATCAACTAAGGATCCATTTCATAGTTACAATGTGTTATTAACCAAAACAACGAGTTAAACTATTGTCTATTTGTTATGATAACTTGATTTTTATTGAAAATTTTGACGAGTAAATAACTTAAATTTCAAGATGATGACCAAAACCTATATTTAACTTATTCGTGTCAATTTAAAAGTAAATCCTTTATTCGTAAATATTTGTAGAAACTTGCATTCATCTCTTTGTAAATAAATCTTGCATTTTGTAAATATTTTCATCCTGCATTTGGATTTTGTGGGTAGTATCCGCTAAAAACCCTCACGAGACAACACTCGTCCTACTAGGGACACCCAAAGGTTTAACGGCTTGTTGCATATGCTCAATGCAATCGTGCTCCCTACGAAAACGGATTTATCTTCGTTTTTCTTTATTCGAGGACGAATAAAAAGATAAGTGTGGGTGTATTTGATGTGCACGTAAATGTGCATATTTTTACCACCATATTTAATCTATTTGAATTAAATAAATGATCATATCGGGTATTTTAACTTGTTTAAACCAAAAATTCAAATTATTCCAAATTGTCACATATTCATCTTCATATATGGGCAAAACGGTCATTTGTGTGCATATATTTCTTTGAGAAAAATTAATTGAAAATTTGTATATATTTTTGTAGGAATTTGATCTCAAATAGAAGTGGTTTCATGAAGATATGCATGCACAAAATTAATACAAAGGAATGAAGATGGAAATAATTCAAAGTGAAGAACATGGAGGACCCCACCTACCCACCTACCTTAATGTACAAATTAAAGGCTATTGCACATGCTTTTGGAGTTAATGGCTTCATGTACACTTAATGGGGGATTAAGATATGTTAATGATTACTTGGCCTCCACACTTCCTAAGGGGCATTTTGGGCATTCCCAAAAAAATGAATTAGGGTTTTAACACTTGTATAAATACCCCTTATGTTTCATGTAACCTCCTTCTTATATATCTTTTCACTTAGTCTCTCTTAGGCCCCCTTCTCTTTAGTTTAGTTTAGATCAAATAAAAGAAAGCTCTCTTTCTCTTTTCATGGCTACTTAGCCATTTTTATTTTATGTAATTTTCTTTTCTTCTTATGCAATGTTAATTAGTGTTTCCTCTTACTTACCTGTTCATTTCCTTTCATGCTAGTAGTGTAGATTTACTTTTATGCAAGTAGAATAGTTTTCTTTACATTTGCTTTCATTTTTCTTTCTTTTTTGCTTTCACGTTGTTGCTACATTTGTTAATAAAATGACAAATATGAGAAGCTAAACCCCTTCAATTTAGGGGTAATGAAGCTCTCTAATTAATGTAGCTTCAACATTTCGTTAATTCATGCTCTCTTTTTGTGCTTAATAATGATGATAGAAGTGGTTTTATTTGTTGTTTTTGCTTTGAATTTGATAGTCTATACTGTTGACACCAAATAGGCTATGCTTAAACAATCACTAACACAAATGCATCTTCATCAATATATGATTATGGCATAAGAAAGTGATTTGAAATTAAAATTTGATGGCCTTTTCTAATCAATAGTTAATAGGCCATACTTAAAATAGATTTCATTTTCATTTTCTTTGTCAAGTTTCATGAAAGTTAGTAAGTGTTTTAAGGGGTGTGTTATAGTTTGATGGCGTATGTTGGCTAATCAATAGCTCAAATAGGTCATACTTATGATAAACACATTAATTAAAACACTAATGACCATAAAAGAGAGATCATGATTTCATGTGTTGAACTACATGATCTAGAGAGTGGATTTGTTCTCTACATTGTCATTTAACTCTCATATTTGCATTTCTTTTCTTTTTGTTAGTTAGTTCATTTTCTCATTTTCTATCTTAAACACACTCTCGACTTTGGTATAATTTGATTGAGTAAGAAATTTAAATCATCAATTCTCTGCGGATCGACCCGTATTCGCCACGTGCTACATTCGTACACTGCGCGCTTGCGGTATAAATTTTATTTCAAAATTCGTTCGATGGTTTTCTAAACCGATAGAATTTCGTCGACGAACACTTTAGAATAAGGGAAAATCGTTATGGGCTGAAATAATAGGCCTGATTGATTTTCAATTTATTTCATTTACTTGGGACTGCGGGTTTGAAATGATAAATCCCGGATTTTCTTTGTAAATTACGGGTTGAAATGATATATTACCCGTATCACTTTTCCTAGTGTAGAAAATTATATACAGACCCGTAGTTAATGTATGTTTTCTAAAAAATTTAAAATTATTTTAGAAATGTAAATATTAAAATATTTTGATTTAAATCTAATTAAAAATGATTTTTGTAGAATATTATTGATTTTCTGAATAATTATAAGTGAGATAAATTAATGAAAAAGTTAGAAAATTTTGAATGGCGGTTATTTTGGAAATTTTGATTTAATTATAATTGGAAAAAATCATGATAAATTTATGATAATTTGAATTTAAATGAATTTAAAGTGATTTTATATCATATTAATTATTTTTTAATAAAGTTGAAATGTGAAATGAATAAATATTTAAGTTGAAATTTTGAAATATAACTAAAATTGGAAATTTATGGCATTGACTTAAAAGTGAATTTTTAGTTAAGTAAATAAAAATAAAACCAAGTTTTATTTGAGAATTTGAACTTATGTGTTAGGTTGAAATTTAATGTAATGAATTTAAAAGTGAACATTGCAGTTTAATAAGTGAATTAGTGTTAAATATGAATTTTTAAATGGAAATTTAACTTCATGATATCATGAAATTAAGGAAAATTAAATGGTGTTTATAAAAGTAAAAATGTGTGATTTTATAAGTTAAAAGTGATTTAAAGAAAAATATAATTGTTGTGAAATTATATTGAAAATTTGAAGTTAATTAACTGTATTTTTGAAATGTTATTATATCTAATATAAATGATAATACAACAATTGTAAATGTTGTAGTTGATAAGTGAACTAAATAGCTAAACTGAATTTAAGGCTATTATAGCATTTTGTAAATGCTATAATTGTTGGATTAAACTAAGTTTTCTTTGAAATTAATGAAACTCTATTACAGCATTTTTAAACGCTGTCTTTTGTTAAATTGAACTGTTTTGAATATAACTTTCTGTAGCATTTTCCAAATGCTGCGAAGTTGAATTTTCACTGTTTTGATAAAATTAAGTGAATGTATGAACTTTGAAAGTTGAAAATTTTGAAAATTTAATAATTTAATTATTAAATATAATAACTTCATATTTTTATGATTTAAATGAAGTAATTTGTTTGGAATTGAACTATTTTGAAATGTGAATTGAAATGGTATTTTTAAATTGAATAAAAATGAATATGTTTTTCAAATGAATGATAAGTTTGATATTTTGAAATGGATTTGAAATGATATTGGATTTTGAGAAATAAATACCATTTTTAAATTATAACTATGGGTTATAATAACAATTGGTTGTTAAAGAGTCCGGGATCGGATATGGACATACTCTCTGTCGATACCGAAAACCACTTTAACAACTGTGTACGCGGTGGAGATTCCAGAATGAAGTAGGATGGTGACGACGTTCCTAAGGTACTTTACGTGGACCTAACTTTCATGAGTTAGCTTAAGGTGGCTAAAACAGGAGCGATCTCGGGCCAAAGGAGGTAGCACCTCTGGCTGAACACACTTATTCGATACCATTCTATTACTATTGTGATTGTTTGGGTGCACCCCTTGATATTGGAGTGTTGTTCAGGATGGGCGTATGTGGCTGCTACGTTACCACCAGCCCGTGTGCGTAATTGGTATATCTACCCTGGCATTGCCTTGTGTGCCGTGTCACCTACCATACCGACCCTTTACTACGAGTTTGTTTTTCTCCCGTAGCCCGTGTGGTATCCTCTGACAGTCACCCGGAGTGGAGATGACATGATATTGGATGGACTACTGGGACTATTATGTGTGATGGGTGATATGGGTAGCCCAGAATGCTATTTAAAAGTATGTTTATTTTACTGTAGACATTATTATAATAGCGAAATATTACTATATAGTAAATAGTTTGACGGATCCTTAGAGGATGGGCGGTCCCAGGCACCCTTTAAGTTGCTTGTATCTTTATTACAGTTCACTTGAGTTGGTTTACATTATATAAGTATATATTGTCCTAACTCGAGTGTTTTGTGTTTTGCTTTACGCTCGGGTCAGCCTGAGTATTCACAGCTTTGGATTCTCTTCCTGGAGCTGGACATTCACTAGAGTTTCTGCTTATCTACATATATTTCTATTACTGTTTCAGATGTATTAGTTTATCTCATGTATTAGTGAACTTCTATGTATTTGGGATTTCTATTCTGTTGTTTTCAGACTATATTATGTATTTGGTTTGAGACTCGGTTATAGTAGTTTCATGAACTACTATGTATTTTTATATTCCGCTGCGAGTTATTCTGTTTGTTCTGTGTCTGTGATTCTATATATTTGATTTTATTTGCTTCAAATTTATTTACAATCTGCTATTTCACATCATTCAAGTCTGACATGTGTGGATTATTGTCGATTTGAATGGCACGAAATTGGGGTTGTTACATCATAGTTGATCCTAAATGTAATCCTATGTTAATGGAAAAGTCACTGATTTTACCATCAGATGCTCTGACACTACTCACAGTATAATAAGTAAAATTATATTTTACCAAAAGATGTGTAAGTGATAAGTTCTGCCAAAATGTCACAGCACTTACTAAGGTGATGTGTGAATGTTAATATTCAATTGTTCTATAACAACCCTATTGTTAATTGCCTAATTAATTACGATTATTTATGGTTAATTAATATTTATTGAGATTTTTTAATATAAATTGCGTAATTAAAATTTGTTTTGAATGATTGATTTGATTATCAATTCTTAGCATTTGATAATTGAAATAAATTCGTGGTAAGAAAATAAAAATAAAAAATTTCAAATTGGATTTGTTTTTATTATCAAATCTAATGGGATATTAATTATTTAAAAAAAAGATAACGATTTAAAATGGGCTAAGTAATTAACTTATAATTTTTTTAATCACATTAATTAGTGTTGGGAGATAATAAAACAAGACTTAATTTAAATTAGTGCTTGTTGGGTTAAATAGAAATTTGTTAAGTGTATTTCTAGTTATTGTTTTTATTTGGGCCTTTATCTTAGGATAAGCCCACTAGCCTTTAGAAAAGAAATAGGGTAGTTATCATTTCTCTTAGTAACTTAATCCCTCATTCTCCTTTCTCCTATATGTACACAATTCCTCATAAAGAAAAGAAAAACAAGAAATAGAAACTCAAAACCTAGGTCTTATAAAATCAAGATCAATTCATTGCAAAATCCTAAAATCAAAAGGAGATATGGGTAAGGCTTCTTTTCATATCCTTTATTCAATTCTACTACTTATTTAAGGTTTATTTTAGTTTGTGATTTATGAAATTATTAGTAGGAAAGGGATTTTTGGTATTATTATGGATATATAGGAGTTGTATAAGATGAGAATAGCAATAGAGTGTTCAAAGCTTTTTTCATCATCAACTAGCAAGCTTTCTTCATCTTTTGGATTAGAGGTGAGTTGCAAACTCATATATCTATCTATATTAAGTCTAAGTGCTTTGAATTGAGTGATAAGTATCACTAAGTAGTTGAATGGTTTAAGTAATTTGATTGAATTGCTGAAATTTGCAAAGTGGTTGCTGAATTTTATTTGTGAACATTGTTGTAGTAAAACAGCAATATCTTGGTGTAGATTAATTTGAATTTGTTCAATATTTTTATGGTAGAAAGATATTTAATAAGCTATATGTTATCTTTTGATCGTTTTTTGAAATCCAATGTTTAAAAGGGTATAAATTAAGTTTGAAACTTATATTATAGCATAGCTATATCCAATTTTCTCAGTTGATATCTGACGGTAAAATGACCATAAAATTTTAGCCGTAAATCTGAATTGTATAAACATTTTTTCATAGAAAGCTGAGATATTAAGGAACAACTTTCATTGTTAGTTTTTGTAAATTCTATGATTATAGGGTTGAAATTGGGTTTTAAACTGATATACATGCTCTGCTCTGTCGATTTTCTGAGTTAAAACCTAAAACTAAGATCGCCATAAATTTTTAACAGTAAATCCAATTTGTGCATAACTTTTTCTATAAAATCTGAGTCTTTAAGTAACAACTTTTATGTTGTAAGTTTTTGAAAATTCTAAGATTTAAAGGGTCAAAATTAGGTTTGAAACTGATATACATGCTCTGCTCTGTCGATTTTCTGCGTTGAAACCTAAAACTAAAATCGCCATAACTTTTTAACCATAAATCCAAATTGTGCAATTCTTTTTCTGGTGAAAGTCTGATACTTTAAGGAACAACCTTCATGTAAGTTTTTGAAAATTCTTTGGAAAAATGGGTCGAAATGGTGTTTCAAAACAGAAAATCTATTATGATCTATGATTTGTTGCTATGTTTGTGATGTTGTTTAATTGTGCTTTGAATGTTCTATCGTGATCGTTTTGATGTATATATGTGTGTGTGTGTGTGTGTGTGTGTATTTATATATATATCTATATTCCCATTGGTTTGTTAAGTTATAAATTATGTTTAGAGATGATATGAAAATCAAACCTTATGGAACTATTGGTCGTTACAATCTTGTGATATGTAATAGTGAATTTCTTGTGTTTTATGGACTTTGAATCATTTTTGATTCAAAGCTTTGGAAATTTATAAATTTAAATCTACCTACTTTGTGATTGTATATAAGTGCTTTGTTTGGTATACAAATAATTTTGCAATGAGAGTTTATTTAAGTTCTAAATATCAAACATGATTTCTAAAGTACTATAATTACTTTTATAAATGATTTTATGGATTTGAAGTTTCAAACTTTGGAAATATAACTATACGAGGTTTTAACTAATTATTAGAATACTAAATTGGTTTTGAAAATGGATTTATGTATTCGCAAATAAATGTACACTTTTATAAGTGGCTTTTGAAATATGGTGTGTAAACATTATAACTTTATGGAATTTAAAGAATCAATGTGATTTTGGTACATGGAAAATATTGTTTTGTAAAATAAATACTCTTGGAACAATTTGAAATAATGGAATATTTTGATAAGTGACAAATTAATTAAATGTTTTGAGAACCTTAGTTCTATAATTTAGGAAGCACTAATAATCGACTTAGTGTCATCGGTTGGTTTAAATACTTTCGAATAAGACTTCGTCGAATATGGTATGACTCATTGAATATAATGTTTGAGTGGAACTTACTAGCCTATAACGAATACTCAAATCTCAACGGATAGTATAGGATGCCTAGGTTAAATTCGTTGGATTGCTATTAGGAAGTATTTTACAATTTAGAGTTGTATTCTCTTCTAATGTGTGACAAGTGGTTGCTAGATCCTTAAGAGAAGTAGTTGAGGTTTTCTAGTGGTATCCGTAATAAGTGATATTTACTAGATTTTAGTAAATACTTGAATTTCACCATATGGTATGGGACATATTAGTTAAATTCTAGTGTTTACTGAAGGTGATAGCAATTGGCACTATAGAGTTTACTCTCTTTTGGTGTGCAGCAAGTGGCTGCTAGATTCTTAAGAAGTTTGTTCCTGAATTTCTTTTCGAACATGATAATATAATAAGATTAAATAAATGTAGATTTATCGAGTCATAGTTTCTACGATCATCTTGATTAGTATGGACTATTCTTGAGATCATTATGTAATTCTGTGTTCTCGGTCTGAGTATGATCCTTGGTATCGGATCGGTTCGAGTGATACCAATTTGTTTGTTTGTTTGTTTGTCATGGGTTTTGAGTACAATCATTGCGATTGTTTTGGACAATCATTATGATCGGTTTGGATTAAGATCTCTTGATTCTGGATATTTGGATTTTGTGACTGTTCTATGTTCATGAAATAAGTATATATTTTTGTATCTTGTGTTTGATGAAATAAACATATATTCTTGTGTCATGTGTTCGTGAAATAAAATATGTTCTTGTGATAGATGTTAAGTTAATTCTGTTATTTTGTGTTTAGTGGCTAATTCGTGTCTGTGACTTAAACTTATAATCCTGTTCTGAGTTAATCATAGATATTTGTGTGCTTGGAGAAATTGTGTTTTGTTCTATGAATTCAGTGTTTATTGACTAATATGTGTTCGTGACTTAAATGTATAACCATGTGCCTTATGATGAACTCTAAGTTAAATTAATTCCTATGACTCGTTATACCCTGGACATCTATATTTACTTATATGTCGTTTGTTCTTGTGTCATATCTTGTTCTCACCCTATTGGATATTTAGAGATAGTCTGACCCGGGTGTTATTTTATTCGGGTCAAGCCGAGACTTTTCAGGTTACAGGACAGGTTGACCTTTGAATGGTTGTGCTAGCAAGGAGATAAACATTTGGACTTTTAGTTTATCCATTTAGGAATT
Source organism: Allium cepa (assembly GCA_030765085.1). NCBI lineage: Eukaryota > Viridiplantae > Streptophyta > Magnoliopsida > Asparagales > Amaryllidaceae > Allium > Allium cepa. The sequence continues at coordinate 801,585,408 of CM060943.1, forward strand.
TGGACCTTGTATATAAAATGTATAATTGAGATTAAAGAATTGTTACACTTGTATAACAATCGAGTTTAGTATTTCATTTTGTAAACTCAAAATTTGTGTATGTATAAGTTGAGATTTATCCGTTGTGATCTGTGACTGTTATTTAAATGATATATTGTTCTGATTTCGAGAAATCAGTATGTATATTACTTTGTATTAGTACTATACACGTCAAATTTCAGTTCAGATATTAAGTGAAAAGATATAAATGACGTGTCAATATTAGTATAAAGATATATTCAAATTCGATCGTCCTTAACGAGCCGTATTCTCTGAATTAGTAGATGTCATTACTTGTAATGTTCTTTGCTTAACTAGGCATCGCGGTGGGGTCGTTACATGTTCGATATTGATCACTTGCAGAATTTACACCTTTGGATTGCACAACCGTAATGATGAATTCTCCAAAAAAACACATGATTTAATTAATTTAAAAATGTTATAAATTGACTAAATTAATTAGTATTTAAGAAATACTAATTATTTGATGTTTGTGAGTTGTATTTGTGATTATCTGAATGCATTTATAAAAGTTATATTTGCCCTCAATAATATATGATATTGATGTAATTTTAAATGGATTTAAATAAAAGATAATTGTATGAAGTGATTTATGGAAATTTTGTGTCGCTGATGACATGTAATTTCAACCATATCCGTGAAGAGAGATGACTAGAGAGAGAGGTAATCAAGGAAATTAATTTTGGAAGTTTTCTTTAAAGAATGGAAAAGCTTTCGAGTGAAACAAATTCATCCATTTCTTAGAGACGATTCATTCTTTCTCATTTATTTTTCCACTGCTCTCCTCCTAACCTTCCATGGTAGAAAACAAAATAAAAAATCTAAAATTATCCAATTCCAAAACCATACGCAAACATAAAAAATAATAATGAAACATAAGTGGTTCATCCATCACTTGCAAGGATCGGGTGGTCGATCTTGGAAATCTGAGGAGATTTCTTCGTTCAAGGAGTGTTTCTTAGGCTACTTCGTATGATAATAATCTAATCTCAATTTTAGTCATACGTAAAATCTTTTAGTGTGGATTATATCCCTTAGTTTATAATGATTTTATATGTGCAAATATTTTCACCCATAATCATTTGAATCTTTATGTATATTTATATATGTGTGTGTGTATGTTTGAATCTTTTATGTGCTGTAAATATCATTATTGGAGTTTTGAACCAAAAACATAGGGACAAATTGTTATATATATATATATATATATATATATATATATTAAATGTTGATAACTTTATTACTATATTTATATTTCACACACAATGTAATTTTAAAATAGTTTGTGCTTTTAAAATAACGATGACATTGTCTAGGCAACTTTTATGTTACAAAATTATATATATATATATATATACATACACACACAGATATATATATATATATATATATATATTGATTTTACATATTTTAAATATTTTTAACTACTTTGTTGTTTTCAATTTGATTCTTAAAATAATTTACTTGGCAACACTTGATGTTTTGGATCTTAAATTTGAATCTATTTTATTAAGTTATCCTAATCTATTCAAATAATTTAAATGGTTTATTTCATTTAATATGTAAATTAATTTTGACATGCACGTACACGTAAGTTTAAAATGTTTTGAAAATAAGCTAATAAAAGAATAAAAGAAGGCTAAAAGATCTCCATCTTTACATCTTTTTAATTACCATTTAAATACCTTTTGTTTCAAATCTATTCAAACATTAAATTATTTGTTTCATTTAATACGTAAGTTAATTTAGATGTTTGTATACGTAAACATTTCAATATAAGTTTAAATTAATTTATGACAACTATCACACATATAAATGGGCAATGTATATGTTACAGATGCATATCCCAACATCTATATATGTTTATATTAACTATGCACACTTTTTTGCTATGTTGCACTTACACATTTTACATAGCAGTATATCGGGCTATACTCACAATCTATGCTTAGTATAAATTTGACCATAAATATTATTTAATAAATCAATCAATTTAATTAAAGGGAGAGAGGCGAAAGGTTTCTCTCTCTAAATAAGACAAAATCTTACCTTAATTAACTGTATAAATTAAGAGAGAGAAATAAAAGGGTTTCTTCCCTATTTTCATTTTAACATGTAACTGCTAAACACATTTACACACAAAAGTATATTTGGAATACTCCATTTTATAAACATCAAATATTGATTAAAATATAAAAAATTAAAACCTTTTTGAATAAAATTTAATTAAATTATTTTATCTAAACGTTTATTAGGTTGGATCTAAAATCCATTTAGAGTTCATTGGCCTAATAGATCCAAAATAGAATTATTTTTTAAAATTTACCGTTCAACTTCATTATGGGCTAGCTCGGTTCCTTCAATGGTATCAAAGTTCAATAGCCTATGAGGTCTAAATTAGTCACGTTAGGACTAACTAATTAAGCTCACACACTTAGTACGGTGTCTGGAAAGGTAATGTGTAGGATTGGAATTTGGTAATCAAATATCTTATCCTACCTAGTTACCAGCTTGGCCTAAAAGGTGAAGTGAGCTTAAATTTTGCTTTTAATAGAAAATGCCCAATTTGAATTGGGCCTTAGGAAAATTTTCAAAATTGTTTTGAAGATCAAAATAAAAGATGTTAAATTTAAAAGCTAAATTTAAAATAAAACATGTTTGTTATAAAAGTTAAAATACAACATAGGTTTTCAAAATGGTTGAAAAATAATGATATTTTCAAAATGTTTGAAAATATTTAAATGCTAATTTCAAAACTTAAAATTTATCAATAAGATTAATAAAATGAATTAATTAAATAAGTGAATTAATTAATACTTATATCTTTGTATTACATATATTGATATATGTTATGTTATTTTAAAAGTGTCTAAGATAACATAAGTATACATGCATATATTTAAATAAATTTTAGAAATTAATATAATTTAACTATAAATGTTTAATTAATATAAATTAATTAAAGGTTAATTAATTAATTATTAAATTAGAGTTCAATTAATTGAACAAATTAATGAAGGGTTAATTATTAATAAAAAACACACATATATAAGATATATGTGTTATACTATAAAAATTATAATATATATATATATATTATTTAATATAAATGTTATATTGTAATAATATAAAATTAATTAAAGAGATAATTAATTAAAATTTATTAAATAATATTTAATTAATATAATGTTATGCACAAAATTATTGTATAAGTTAATTAAAATATGAAAGTTATATATAATGAAATTTATGTAATATGAGTGTATAAATTAAATGTAGAACATTAAAAAGGAAACCCAGCTAGACTTAATGAATAAACACATATGTATAGTATGGATACCATTATTTGTAATGTGTCTGACACTTGAATCATGAGGGGTATTTCATAAGAAATACCTTATTCCATAAGTTGATATCGCTTGATATAATATATTAAAGATTCTGAATCTTAAATATAAAGTATTCCTCTGCCATTTACATGTATTAATAAATTACTTGCATACTCTCTGGTTCTTGATCAAACTCATGGCGGAGATGCCATGTGTAGCATTATTAATATATTGACTAGACGAGGTAAGATAACAACATGTATTTGTTAAGAAAACTCAAGGTACATATACTATACTTAGACCGTCGTAAAATGATAAGTATAAGTGAATAGTCTATTTTGACTTATTGAGAAAACTCAAGGTGGAAATGCGATTAGGATAAAGAAACATAGGTCATAAGTTGCATATGTACAACTAAAAAGGAGTTACCCATTGTTTGTAGGGCTATGACTTGTTGAGCAAACTCAAGGTCGGAATATCAAGACGGCCGAATCCTAATACCTACCAATGAAGTCAAAGGACTTCTATATTTCATCTTATAGTTTGGAGAAGCATAAAGGACTGCAAGAGCCTTATTAGAAAATTAAAATTCGTAACGTACGAAACCTCGATAAAAATAAATAGGTAGTGTTAAATGTAACACTAGACAAAAGGCTATAAGATAGATTTAAGAATTCGATCATTGAAATGTCAGTATGATTAGTTTCCGTAAAGTGCAATTTATTTGATATCCTAAAAAGTTAAGGATGACCAAATGCACTTTTGTAAAGAGTTTGTTGTGATATTGTAGTAAGGATTTGCTTTAATGGTTTTACCGTTTAGAAAGAAAATCAAATGTGTAAGAGTGGATGTAACTCAAGGCCCGGTTGGGATGAAGAGAGTGAATGGTCACTGTAACGACCCACCTTTTTGGATGGTTTAAGTCGATAATAAACCACACATGTCATACTCAAACCATTCAATGGGGAGGATTACTATGGGGTAAATAAGAAAACGAAGAGAAAGAAATATAACAAACACAATATCTCACAGCGGAATGACAAAATATAATAATCAAATGACAGTTCATGAAGTTGTTTTATAAATAACATTTGATTACACTTTTACACTATAGATCAGAGTTACATACATCAAAAATAAATGAATAATGATGCGAAACAAGATGATGCAGTAGTATAAATATAATAAATAGCAGTAGTACTAAATCTTTGTTTTCATCCTCCAGAAATAAGGTCTTCAATACACTTAAAAGCTCAGACTGTCCCGAGCAAATTGAAAAGATAAAACACTTGAGCAAAACTAAAATATCTTACGCAAGTTAATCAATAGTAAATAAATATGACTGTGACGGCGTCGAAGATGTTTACGGGGTTTGACATCTCTTATCTAGTGTCTAACGTGTGTGCAATAACTTAAGAGATGTTTGAGATTCCCATCACCTAAGGATCCATTAAACTATCTACATATATAGTACAATATGCTATTATAATAGTGTCTATAGTAAAGTAAAGTATTAAAATAGCGTTAAGACGTTATCCGTATCCCCCTTAACACATTTTTATATATTCCCGTAGTCTATACAGATACTGTAAACCCCACCAAATTGATAGGATACTTAGGGAGCACTCCATAGGTAAGGTACAAACCAAGCTCATAATGTGTGCGATAAGGCATGTGATAAGGCACGCGAGACAATAACCAGGGTAGGATACTACCGTTTTGCGGATTCCGAACTGGTGGTAATGCATAACAGCTACCGTCGTCTACCTCGGAACACACTTCCATAATCAAATCGAGGGGTGGCCACCAAATCAATCACAAAGTCATAATATGGTATCGAAGAAGCATGTCCGATCGGAGGTACGACATCACTTGGCTTGGCATGGCTCCTTTTTAGTCACATCAAGCTGACTCGAGGGAGTCAGGGCTACGTTAATACCTCATACATAATCATTCGTCAAACCATCCTACTTCATTCTGAAATCTCCACCACGTACACAGTTGTTAAAGTGATTTTCGATATTAGCAGGATGACAATATTCGATCCCGGTCTCTTTAATAACCAAACACTTATTTCACGTCGGATGGTTCTTTTACATTTCCAAAACTAATTCATAATTGATGTCAAAATATCATATTCAATAAAAACCATATTCACTTTTGAGATCATATCAACAAAATAGGTTAAATCCTCACCTCGAAATCGTCATGTTTACTTAAATATGTCATTTCACTTGAAATATCATTTCAAATCCCAACTTAGGTTATAACATCATTTAAGCATCTTCACTTTTAAATCAAGGATTTAAATATAAACACTTCAACTTTACACAGTTTGAAATTTATAAAATGGTGTAGATAGTCATAAATAGTTTGGATGGTTAAAAAATAGTTTTAAACTAGTTAAAATACTTTAAGATAGTCTAAATGGTTTAAAATAGTTTAAAATAGATTAAAATAGTTTTAAACAGTAAAATAGTTTAAAATATTTTAAAATAGTTTAAAATGGGTTAAATTAAATTAAAATAGTTTAAATTAGTTTAAAATAGATAAAATAGTTTAAAATAGTTGAAACTAGATTAAAATAAAATAAAATAGTTTAAATAGTTTAAAGTAGTAAAAATAATTTAAAATAGATTAAATTAGTTTAAAGTAGTTTAAAATAGCTTAATAGTTTAATATAAATAGTTTGAAAATTTAAATAAATAAAAATTTAAAATAATACATTTTTAAACAGTTTATATTAAAATAATTAATTTGAAAGCAATATCAAATTTAACCCATTTCTTCCATTTCAACAAATCTGAACCATGTTCAGCTTTCAAATTAACAAATTCAATTTTTATCTTTCAATTCAGATCCTCATTTAAAATCATTAAAATCTATATCGAATTCAATCCATGATTGAACTATAAATTTAAACAACTTCAAATTCAATAGATTTCAATGTTATATTCAAATGTTACAATAATTTAATTTTGATAAATTTCATTTTGTAATTTGAAATTCCAATTCAAATTCTTTAAACAATCTATTTAAACCAATTCCAATTTCAACATTTAAAGCTTGGATTTCAAAAATAATCCAGTTATAAAAATTAAATTTTATTTTGAAATATCAATTAACTAGATTCAAAGTATAAGGATTTAAATTTATTTAATTTAACCAATCCGGTGTCCATATATAATTTTCTTTCCTATGATCAAGTGACGCAGCTATATATCATTTCAACCCGCAATAATTTAAATTTACGGGTAAACATCATTTCAACTCGTAATCGCGAGTGAAATTCAAATTCCATAAAATCGCTCGAGTCTATCATTTCAACCCATAACGATTTTTTCCTAATCTATAGATCGTTCGTATATGTATCATTTCAACCCATGGTGATTTACTAACAATAAACTAAGGGAACTTATAGTATGATAACAACATATAAAATAAAATAACAACCGTCATCCAATATCAACAATTTAACATCCATCACAATCATCATTCAAATCATCCAATAAGAAAACAATTGACTGCTTATCAATAACAAGTATTAACAAGCAATTTAAAATTCAATATTAACTAAATGGAGATTAAATTCAATAAGAATCAGATTTTACTGGAATGATAATTTAAATATACCAAACATCAACCAGTCAAATTCTAATCACATAATAAATTCAATTTAACTAACATAAGATAATTTACTAGTTGTGAGTGGGTCAAAACACTCACCTTTGAATTTTCGATGATTTAAAATTCAAATAAAGGCCTTAAATTGAATTGTCTTAGAATTTATCCAAACCAGTTCTATAATGTCCAGAATTTCGCTACGACCGCAGTAGAGAAAACTGCACATGAATCCGAGCATGTATTTAAAAGTTATGGTCGTTAGACGGCTTGAGAATATAACTTAAATTAAAATATAAAAAAAGTTACCTCTCTCAATCACTACGTTCTCATGTTCTACCAACACGCGCATATCCTAATGCTGCTACAGGAATCCTCGTTCGAATGAGTTGAAGACGCCAGCACTTCGTCCCTTTTTTGCATCGCCTACGATTAGCTTCGACCAAATCAGAGCACCTCATCATCCTCGCCTCGACAAACCGCCCCGTGGCAACTCCACGCGATCGCCACTGGTGCCCCCTGGCCAACATCACCGTCACCGCCTTACATGGCCATTTTCTAGGGATCTAGACCACCTGACGATGAACGAAAACCACTGCAATGCCTTCTCTCCATCCTTTTCCCAACGCCGCTTCCCGATCGTCGATCGAATGAAGATCCACCGTTGTATCGTGAAAACCTAATTTCAACGGCCAAGGTTCATCCTCGATTTCTAGTCAAACGATACATCCAATTGCAAAAAAATTGTTGTAGTGGATTGCGCTCATCGAGAGCTTTCCAACGATATATAATATGACATAGTTTTGATGAGTTTAATTTTTGATTTGAATTTGAAATAGGGTTTTTGGGATTGAAAATAGTTTTCTTCCATTGGAAAGAGGGGATAGGAACTGACAAACAGAATTGTACGTATTGGTGTAAGAAATAAAAAGGCTGCTAGGTTCAGAACAGAATCTATTATATAAACAAGGCTCGATAAGAAAGAATGAACATTTCGAATTGGTTCGAAACAACAATAACGACCCAGAATGCCCGTTCTGCTTCTGAAACGAAAGTAGGTTATCTAATATATCAAAATAGATGTTTTCGATATTTTTAAACTCGATGGAACATATTTCAAGTCCTAATTCCATTGTATGAAAAAATTAGCTTTTAAAATCAACTTAATTCAAATTGAATTTATTAAATTGATTTCTACGCGTTTTGCGCCCCCATGATCAACGAAAAGTCCGATCGCTGCGAAACTTGAAATCCTATAATAATTCGCCGTTACGTATCCGATGAAACTGGTTTTGTCGAAATCCGAGACAGTAGCCAAAATGGCTATTTTCACGTTAATTAAATAAATTATTATTAAATTGATTAAGTCACTTTTTAAAATTCAAATTTAATAATTAATTTTTTTTTATCATTTTTGATTACCTAGCAATTTATAATCTTTTAAAACAAATTTCTATGCCAAACCAATGTTAAATATTGCACTAATTAAGTGTTCAATTTCAATTGAAATAAGTTTATTAATTATAATTTAATTCCAATAAATTGATTTATTTTGATTTACCACTTATTATCCAATCAACTACTGTCTTATGGATATAATTAACATTTGTTTACCATTTATTACATCAATATTCTACAATTATAATTTTAATCCACATTAACTGCAATATTTCAGTAGATTAATTGCAATTGATTTTCAATTTAATTTCAGTAAATTAAATGAATAGGTAATAAATAACAATTGTTATATTTTTCGTAATTTAATCACATTTATAAGTTTATTATCTACAAACAAATGTTATAACTACTTACACAGCATTGATTATATTCAATTTCAATTAATTACATATTACCTCACCATTTAATATAACATTTAATTTATTTCCTTATTTTCAATTTATAACCAATTAAAATTTTACAATCATTTCGATTAATTGAATTTGCATTAATATAGTTATCCGTTACCTTACATTAATATCATTGCATTTCATTCTAGTTATTTTTCTTATTAATAAATCACAAAATTTTATTTCTTTTAATATTAACACAAACATCTCATTAAATTAAATATTTCTAATTATCGAAAGTTACGGGTCGTTACACTCTCAACCCCTCTCAAAACTTTTCGTCCTCAAAAAGGGAAAAGAAGGAATTAAGAAATTAATATATCTTATTCAAAGTATTCAATTTATAACAATTAATTTACATAATTTAAATAATTTAAATAGAATATATCAATTTATAATTAAATCCTTTCATATTCAATTTCAATAAAAGTTTGAAAAGCATTTCTACTTTCACAAAAAAATTCCAAGTCCAAAATTCACGAAAAATTTCGGCAGAGTCTCCTTTGTACGGAGAGGTCTGGGAGAAATAATAATATCAATAATAACCTTATATATATACCATTTTAAAATAAAATATGCCAAACCATGAGAAAACAATAATATCGCTAGAAAATCGTAATCAGAAAACGTACCTATTTATGGGGCAAACAACGTTTATTTATGAAACCAAAAGCTGTAGTTGTTGCTTCCATAAACCTGTATTTCACTTATGTATTCCAAAGAAGTTAATAATTATGTAAAAAGAGAAATATTTAAGTTGTTTCAATTAATAACCCACAAATCAACACAACATAACAATAGTCACTTGCAAACAAACCATACAATCATCACATGTAATCAAAGAAATCAACCATCCATCCATAACAACCAAACAAATGGTTTGTTCGGGTTCAGAACTTTTAATTGTATAAAATGATACATAACTACTAAGTATAACATACACTCAATAGTCTTAGATAAAACTTAATAGATTATTTATACATCTTTAAACAGTTAAAAGTATCCTTTCCCAATCATCCCATAAGCCAAAACAAACAATAATTTCAAATATCGTTTAAGTTTATTCTTATTAATCTCCTTTCGCATTATTTATTGTTCATCAGTTTCATTCATTCCTACAATGCTATTTTCCTATTAATTTACCTTCATTACTTTCAAAAATTCATTTCTCGATTATTCATACGATGCCATTTTTATTACTTTACATCTAATTACTTACATAATATCACAATTATTTCTTGATTTCCTTTTTTTTACATCAATATTCAGTTGTGAAGCAACTCATACTTAAATTTTTATTCCTTTTCTTTTCATATATAGTATTTACTTAGATCCACCTTTGCTTTTCAATCCGATTATAAATAGCTTAAATGTTAACTTAAGTTTATAATTATTTACTTACAGTGTTCCTATTAAATTCAATTACTGGCATTTCAAAATTATTAACTTTAGTTTCTAATATTCTTATACATTTTAGTTCTTCATTTATAAACATAATTCCATTGAACACTTTCATTATTTAAGTTTTACTTGTATAATATTCCATTACATATTCTTATATTAACATTTCAACTTTTAATATTTTGGTAAGTAATATATATGTCTTTTAGAATATAATTGAATGTTACACAAGTTATCTTATTCATTTTAATTAACCAAATGTTCAATCATTATATCTTCTAATTTTTCATTGCTATTTAATTTATAAGTGACAGCCTTCAATTATTCACATTTCATTAATCACTTAACTCTTAATTTATTATTTTTCATTTTAGAAGCTTCCAACTATTAAAATGGTTAAGATTTGATTCATTACAATAAATGAAACTACTAATTAACAAAAACATAAGAACTAACTACCACGTTCAATTTCCAATTGTTTTAAAATAATATATATAATCATATCTTTTATATATCCAAATCATATTTAGAAATTAAAATTTAAGATTTGATTATCAAAAAAATGTGTAGTACAACTACTACAACAGACCTCCCACTTTGAAAATCGAAAATGAGAGTCAATGATGCGTGCACTCATCATCGAAATTATTTTCCAACGATAGAGAGGAGAGTACATAACTTGTTTCCTTTAAAAATTCATTTTAAACTTTTCTTCCAAATCACATTGCAAATATTTCTATTCGAAATACTCCAAGTAATACTAATATTACATTGCAAAATCCTTTGAAAACCAACTTTCAAAATCTCGGAACTTAAGTTCCCAAATTTTCAGTTCTTGTTTTACTTTACTTGTAAATCCTATTTTATAATTAAGATTTATAAAATTTCACTACCTAATAAACGAACCTATTACACCCAACTATATCATCTATAAAAATTTATTCTTTTATATAGAAAATATAATACTGGGTAAAATTATTTCATTTACCTATATTCAAAACAATAGTGTGTCAGTCTGTGTAACGACCCAATATTTTCAACCATTCGCATCCACACATGTCGGAGTTGAATTGCTCAAAATACCGAATTGTTAATTTAGATTTGACAAAACTCAGAATATACAGCAAATAAATAAGTCACAGATCACAGACACAGAGTAATATAATGCAGCAGAAGCAAGAAATAGTAGTTCATGAAGCTACTATATAAATATACATCAGAGTTAAACAAGATACAACAGAAGTAACAAGATGATAATTAAGTACAAATCAGAATACATCACTGGAATCAACTGAATTACTGGAGCCAACTGATAACTGAAATTGAAATAAGTAGCTGGATCTTCAAGCAAACTCCGACTCTGAAGGTGAGTTTCTAATGTTGTATCACTCAGTCTGACCCGAGCGTAAAGCAAAACACAAAGCACTCGAGTCAGGACATACATACTTATACAACGTAAACCAACTCAAGTGAACTGTAATATAAGGTACAAGTAACTGAAAGGATGCTTGGGACCGCCCATCTTCTAAGGATCCGTTAAACTATTTACTATATAGTAATATTACGATATTATAATAATGACTATAGTAAAATAAACTTACTTTTAAATAGCATTAAGGGGTTACCCATATAGCCCTTAACAAGTAATGGTGGCAATAGTCTATACAGTACCATAATACCTCCTGATCGGGAGACTACCAAAGGATTCTCCATATGTACGACACAAATCAAACTCATACAAGGCACGCTAGGGTAGGTGACACGGCACAACTAGGCATTGCCAAGGGAGATATACCAATTACGCTTCTGAGCCGGTGGTAACGCGTAGCAGCTACTTCCGCCCACCTCGAGCCACACCCCCAATCAAGGAATCAAAAGTGGCCACCGAATCAATCTCAAAGTCCGAATATAATAGCGAAGGAGTGTGTCCGATAAGAGGAGCGACGTCATTAGCCCGTCAATTGCTCCTGTTTTAGCCACCTTATGCCAACTCACGGGAATTGGGTCCACGTATATAACTTTGTAGAACGTCGCCACCATCCTACTTCATTCTGGAATCTCCACCACATACACGGTTGTTAAAGTGGTTTTCCGAGTAGGCAGAGAGTATGACAACTTCCGATCCCAGTCTCTTTAACAACCAATCGTTATTATAACCCATGGATATTTATTTCAAACATTTCTATTCCAAAACCATAAATACCATAACTTTCCAAAATAATATCCATTTTAAAACTAAATACTATATTATTTCATTTCAAAACCAAACCAATATATCATTTAAATAAAACCCACATTTCCAAATCACTGAATATTTCCTTCAATCTATTTAACTTGAAATATTCTTTTAAATTATATTAAACCAAGCCACTTTATAAAGTCATGTTCTTAAATCTTTAATTTCAATAAGTTTCAAATTAATAGACATAAAGACAATTCTTAATCAGATACAATTTCCAATAAATTCTTTTCCAAAATCATATTACTTTCATGTTATGACAACTCTGAAACCAAACACTTTGAAACCATAATACTTTGAAATCCTAACAATTTAAAAATGTTATCATTTGGAATTCATACTGCTTAAAATCACAATACTTTGGAAATGTAACCTTAAGGAATCATAGCATTTTTGGAATATTCCATTTACATTAATTAAAACTTACATATCAAATGTACATTATCAACTTGCATTTTATTATTACAGTAAGGAACATTTATCATTTTGATCAGTTTAAAATACACCATTACATTAATTAAAACTTACATGTCAAATGTACGTTTTAACTTACATTTATTACAATAAAGAGCATTTATTATTTTAATCAATATTACACTAACTAAAACTTACATGATCAAATGTACATTTTAATTTACATTTTTATTACAATAAAGAGAATTTATTATTTTAATCAATATTACACTAATTAAAACTTACATTATCAAATGTACATTTTAATTTACATTTCTATTACAGTAAAGAGCATTTATCATTTAATCAATATTACACTAATTAAAACTTACATTATCAAATGTACGTTTTAATTTACATTTTTTATTACAGTAAAGGGCAATTATTATTTTAATAAATATTACGTTAATTAAAACTTTACATGTTTCTTTCTTTAATTAAAACTTTACACGTTTCTTTCGTTAATTAGAACTTTACACGTTTCTTTCATTAATTAAAACTTTACATGTTTCTTTCATTAATTAGAACTTTACACGTTTCTTTCATTAATAAAACATTACATGTTTCTTGCATTAATTAAAACTTTACATGTTTCTTTCGTTTTTGTTATTACAGTAAAGAATTTTTATTATATTAATCAATTAAAATATTAATTAAACTTACATCTCACATGTATGTTTTAACTTACATATTTCCATTTTAATGTCATACCTATTATTCTTACAAAACTTAACATTTAACAAAAGAATATTTTATCATAGTTAATATAACAACCAAATTTTCTTCATAGATCTATTCATTGAGACATCGATTAACTATGATTTTCTAGTTAAATAAATTTTATTACAAATTATCCAATTAAAACTGTATTCCATTTCAAAATACACTATTTATTATACAAACATGTCCATTTCATAAAGGAAAATTCATAACAATTACTTGGTTAGATTTAAAACTCCCACATTAAGTCAAATTCAATATATTAAGTTATTTATCATCAATAAAGATCTTTAATTCAATTTAAAACAATTATTAACTTTATAAAATTTAACTTATGAAAAAACCAATACATCTTTATAATTAAAGCATTAAATCAAATTTTAAGTTAAAAACTTCATATATTTATAAAAATCAAAATACATAAAAATATTTTAGGGAAATATTATTTAAAAATTCTTAATAAATTTTTTAGGAAAATATTAGTTAAAAAATATAACCATGGGCCTGTATAATATTTTCTAACCTAGGTCAAGTGATACGGATATATATCATTTCAATCCGTAATTTAAAAAGAAAAATCCGGGTTCTATCATTTCAAACCCGCAATCCCGAGTAAAATAAATACAACAAAAATAAAAAAAATCACTCGAGCCTATCATTTCAGCCATAGTCCTTATCCTAAAGTCCGTTCGGGTATGTATCATTTCAACCCATAGCGATACGAAACTTGCAGTGTGATAAACAGGAAATAAAATAACAGTAAAGCATATAATATCATATCAGATGATGTAGCAAGCATATAAACAGCATTTAACATTATGTAAATATATCACAGGCAGAAATGAACATAGCATATTAATTTATACAATTCACTTGTCATTATTTCACAATCATTTAAGTATGTAATGTCTAGAGTGAATAACTCACCTTTTTAAGCTAGAATTGAAATTCAACCCAAATCTAAACTCCGCAAAGCATGAAAAGGCACGACAAAGCACGACTATATTTTTGAGTGAATGAAGAGTCAGATCCAAATCTCGTATGCAAACAAATACAACATATATAAGAATATATTTCAATACAAAAGAATAGAAATTAAAACAATGGGAAATATGAGATAAACATGACATAACCTTTGCTTCAACCACCAAGTGGGCTCGGCCTTGGTTTTGTTTGGGTAAAGTGCATCTCTAGTCACGGCAAGGAGGTGATAAGGTCATGGAAAAGTAAGGCACGGGGAAGGTGGAGCCGAGCATAGCAAAAGAAAAATCAAAGAGAAAAATAAAAGAAAAATGGAAAGAAGGAAGAAGGAGAAGCCATGAATTTAGAGCTTGTATTTTTTTCTTTCACGCAAATGAATACAATGAGGAGATGAGAAACTTTGTACGTGATTTGTAAAGTGATATGTTTTATTCTTAAATGCAAATGAGAGATGGGAAATAAATTTTGTACGTGAATTTCAATTGGATATGCACGACTATGAATGTAGGAAGTAATTGGCTATGCAAACGGAAAGACGAGGAAAAAGAAAAAGGCAATGAATAAAAACAAATAACTTAGGTCTTTTCAAATTTCTAAGCCATTTATCAAAATAAAATCCACTACATAAAATAAAAGTTTAAACAAAGTAAAAGAGGAAACAAAATAGGGAAATTAACATAGAAAAATAGAAAATAAAAATTAGGGAAATAAACATAGGAAAAAAAGATAAAATAAATATTGAAATCATTGCGTGTAAAACACTATATTTTATTAATTTAAAAGGTATCAAACGGAATTTTACGAAACGAAAAGCAGAATCAATATTAAAATAAAATACATTTTCAAAGAAAAAGATTATAATTTAAAATGTCAAATTAAAAATTTTGAACTGTGATCAAACTTTGACTTTCAATTGACCAAAATATAAAGATTTCAGAAATTGTTTATTTTATTGTATTTGGAAAATAAATTACAAACAATTTCCAAGCTTACATTGAAAAATTCCATAAATTCATTTTTAAATGATTTAAAAGTTAAAGTTTTCAAATAAAATTTTATTTAAAATATTCACAAAATCAAAGGTTGTTACACTCTCCCCCACTCAAAACTTTTCATCCCCTAAAAGGAACGAGGCAAGGAAACAGAGAAATACAAGATAGAAGGAGATAAGATTAAGACAAGAAGAAAAGAATAACCCTGAAAGAAAAGAGATTGGAAAACAATTTGAGATAATAAATTTAAAGCTATTAAAATTCAACTTAAATTAATAATTAACTTAATCTATATTATTTCACCTAAGTTTAATAAATTTTAACTATTTCAAATTTCATTATCTTATCATCCAATTATCATTTAAAAATATCATAAATTTGGAAAAATCATTTATTATACTTATAATTTATTCAATAAATTTAATTCTTCTTTATTCAAAATCATTATTAACATTATTCCACTTAATATACCTAATCACATACATTAAGTATAATTACATTTATCATGACTACTCCAATTCCTTTTTAAAATCATTTCATATTGTATATTGTTTAAGTAACTTTTTATTGTGTTTACCTCTATTAAGCCTTTTATAACTAAAATTTAAGTGTATAGCATTTATTATAGCCACTCAAAATTTATTTATAAAATCCTTTTTATATTGTATATCATCCAATTACATTGTTAGCTTTTAATAATAATTAAGGTAAGTTATACTGGAATGCAAATTGAATATTATACAAATAAAGTTTTTTCTAATTCAATTATTCAAGTTTACATACTTATTCAAATTTTTGGTTTCATTTTATAATTGAAATCATCCTTTAAGATAAAATTTAAGAATTAAATTTCCAGTTAACTTCAAACAATTTTAAAGATAAATAAATACACACAATATATATCAAATCAAATTTTAAATCATATATCACATATATTATAAATCAAATCATATTTTAGAAATCCAAATCAATTTTATTCTCCTAAGCAGGACTGTAGCAAAACAACAAAATGGTCTTTCCACTTCGAAACTCAAAAATGAATGTCAATGATGTTGCATCATCACTGAAATTATTTTCGAACGACAAAGAAAAGAGCACTGATTTACAAATTAAAATTCTTTGGAACAATTTCTACTTGAAATACTTTATATAATACACCCTTTAAAAATTCAAACACAAAGTTTGAACCCATCGAAATCAAATTCTTAGTTTCTTGTTTTAAATTCATTTAAATTTCCAAATTAATTTATAACCATGTTTTATAGTTCAATTATTTATATATGAAACAAAAGCTAATGGCTACAAGATATATACAAAGTCAAATACTATTTTGTTAACATCCAATTCAATTAATTATCAAAATTCTGAAAAATTATATTGTGTCGGTTTTCTCTATTCAAGTGTTTTGGAGATCCTATCGATAACATTAATCAGACGAATCGATCAAAAACCCAAATCAACATCAACAACTCAAACAACACTATATATAAAACATTTAAATATAGATTTACAAATACACAATACATAGATAGATTTTCAAAGCAAGCGTAAAGACTCAAATTCGATTAACTCAAATCAAAGAGAATTTTGATTGGAGGAGAAGTTGGAGCAAAAGATGAGATGATTAACTAACTAAATAAGGAAATGGATAAGCTTACATAAATCACGGTCAACCTTAACCGGGTCAACCTTCAACTTCAAGAATTAGATCAATGTGGAATTCTAAGGCAAATCTGCATCAGATTTCAAGTGATAGAATTCCGGATAATAAGAGATAGTAGAATCTAGACCGAGGACATATAGAAATCTCCGGTGGATCAATGCCTATTGTAAAGGAGTTTCACCCCCTTTACAAGCCATTCAGTGGAGCTATGGAATGCTCCAGAATTCAGAAGAATATGAATAGTGATGGACAAGAATGAATTTCGGAACCAAGGGAACGTTCCAAAATTCAAAGGAAACAGAGTCAATGAGAAAGAGATTCAAGCTCGAACGAAAGTGATTCTGTAAATAAATTTACCATGTATGCCAAGTTTTGCCTAGAGCCAAAGCTTTGATACCAACTGTAAAGACCCGATATTTTCAACCATTCGCATCCACGCATGTCGGAGTTGAATTGCTCAAAATACCGAATTGTTAAATTAAATTTGACAAAACTCAGAATATACAGCAAATAAATAAGTCATAGATCATAGAGTAATATAATGCAGCGGAAGCAAGAAAAAGTAGTTCATGAAGCTACTATATAAATATACATCAGAGTTAAACAAGATACAACAGAAGTAACAAGATGATAATCAAGTACAAAGCAGAATACATCACTGGAACCAACTGAATTACTGGAACCAACTGATAACTGAAATTGAAATAGGTAGCTGGATCTTCATGCAAACTCCGATTCTGAAGGTAAGTTTCTAATGCTGTATCACTCAGTCTGACCCGAGCATAAAGCAAAACACAAAACGCTCGAGTCAGGACATACATACTTATACAATGTAAACCAACTCAAGTGAACTGTAATATAAGGTACAAGTAACTTAAAGGATGCTTGGAACCGTCCATCCTCTAAGCATCCGTTAAACTATTTACTATGTAGTAATATTACGCTATTATAATAATGTCTATAGTAAAATAAACTTACTTTTAAATAGCGTTTAGGGGTTACCCGTATATCCCTTAGCCCGTAATACTGCCAATAGTCTATACAGTACCGTAATACCTCCTGATTGGGAGGCTACCAGAGGATACTCCATACGTACAACACAAATCAAACTCGTACAAGGCGTGCTAGGGTAGGTGACGGCACAACTAGGCAATGCCAGGTTAGATATACCAATTACACTTCCGGGCTGGTGGTAATGCGTAGCAGCTACTACCGTCCACCTCGAGCCACACACCCAAATCAAAGAATCAAAAGTGGCCACCGAATCAATCTCAAAGTCCGAATATAATAACGAAGGAGTGTGTCCGATCAGAGGAGCGACCTCATTAGTCCGTCAATTGCTCCTGTTTTAGCCACCTTATGCCAACTCATGGGAATTAGGTCCACATATATAACTTAGTAGAACGTCGCCACCATCCTACTTCATTCTGCAATCTCCAACGCGTACACGGTTGTTAAAGTGGTTTTCGAAGTTGGCAGAGAGTATGACAACTTCCGATCCCGGTCCCTTTCACAACCAATCATTATTATAACCCATGGATATTTATTTAAAACATTTCTATTCCAAAACCATTTAAAACCAAATACCATTACTCTCCAAAATAATATCTATTTCAAAACTAAATATTATATTATTTCATTTCAAAACCAACCCAATATATCATTTAAATAAAACCCACATTTTCAAATCACTGAATATTTCCTTCAATCTATTTAACTTGAAATATTTCTTTAAATGATCTTAAACCAAGCCATTATATAAAGTCATATTCATAAGTCTTTAATTTTAATAAGTTTCAAATTAATAGATATAAAGACAATTGTTGATTAGATACAATTTTCAATAAATTCATTTCCAAAATCATATTACTTTCAAGTTATGACAACTCTGAAACCAAACACTTTGAAACCATAATACTTTGAAATCCTAACAATTTAGAAATGTTATCATTTGGAATTCATACTGCTTAAAATCACAATACTTTGGAAATGTAACCTTAAGGAATCATTACATTTATGGAATGTAATACTTTATTATTTATTATATAATCATTTAAAATATGCCATGTACATTAATTAAAACTTACGTATCAAATGTACATTATCAATTTACATTTTATTATTGCAGTAAGGAACATTTATTATTTTAATCAATTTAAAATACACCATTACATTAATTAAAACTTACATGTCAAATGTACATTTTAACTTGCATTTATTACAATAAAGAGAATTTATTATTTTAATCAATATTACACCAACTAAAACTTACATTATCAAATGTACATTTTAATTTACATTTTTATTACAATAAAGAGAATTTATTATTTTAATCAATATTACACTAATTAAAACTTACATTATCAAATATACGTTTTAATTTACATTTCTATTACAGTAAAGAGCATTTATCATTTAATCAATATTACACTAATTAAAACTTACATTATCAAATGTACGTTTTAATTTACAATTTTTATTACAGTAAAGAGCAATTATTATTTTAATCAATATTACATTAATTAAAACTTTACATGTTTCTTTCGTTAATTAAAACTATACATGTTTCTTTCATTAATTAGAACTTTGCACGTTTCTTTCATTAATTAAAACTTTACATGTTTCTTTCATTAATTAGAACTTTGCATGTTTCTTTCATTAATTAAAACTTTACATTTTTCTTGCATTAATTAAAACTTTACATGTTTCTTTCGTTTTTGTTATTACAGTAAAGAACATTTATTATATTAATTAAACTTACATCTCACATGTATGTTTTAACTTACATTTTTCTATTTTAATGTCATAGCTATTTTGTTACAAAACTTAACATTTCACAAAAGAATATTTTATCATAGTTAATAAAACAAGCAAATTTTCTTCATAGATCTATTCATTTAGACATCGATTAACTATGATTTTCAAGTTAAATAAATTTTATTACAAATTGTCCAATTAAAACTGTATTCCATTTCAAAATACACTATTTATTATACAAACATGTCAATTTCATAAAGGCAAATTCATAACAATTACTTGGTTAGATTTAAAACTCCCACATTAAGTCAAATTCAATTTATTAAGTTATTTATCATCAATAAAGATCTTTAATTCAACTTAAAACCAATAATTAACTTTATAAAATTTAAATTATGGAAAAACCATTATACCTTTATAATTAAAGCATTAAATCAAATTTTAAGTAAAAACCTTCATATATTTATAAAACTCAAAATACTTAAAAATCTTTTAGGGAAATATTATTTAAAAAATTTTAATAAATTTTTTAGGAAAATATTATTTAAAAATATAACCATGGGCCTGTATAATATTTTCTAACGTAGATCAAGTGATACAGATATATATCATTTCAATCCGTAATTTAAAAAGAAAAATGCAGGTTCTATCGTTTCAAACCAGCAATCCCAAATAAAATAAATACAACAAAAAAACAAAAATCAATAAAAATCGCTCGAGCCTATCATTTCAGCCCATAGTCCTTATCCTAAAGTCCGTTCGGGTATGTTTCATTTCAACCCATAGTGATAGGAAACTTACAGTGTGATAAACATGAAATAAACACTACACCAGAAAAGACTTTTGGTAGCGTTGAAAAAACGCTACCATAACTTATGGTAGCGTTTTAGAGAACGCTGCTATACGACATGCAACTAAAAGTCTAAAACTTTTTGTTGCGTTGTAGTAAACGCTACCAAAAATCACTTTTAAATGCAACTATAGGTATTTTCTGTAGGATTTTAAAAATGCTAACAAAAGTCACTTTTAAATGCAGCTATAGGTTATTTCTGTAGGGTTAAAAAAAGGCTACCATAAGTCTTCATTTTTTGGTTGCATTTTTTGTGTATATGCTTTTTTTGATTTTCAGTAGTGTTTTTAAAATGCAACTGTATAATTTTTATATTAGTTTACATTTTTTTTCTGTAGCATTTCTGAAACGCTACTAAAAGTTATTGGTTGTTTGGTAGCATATTTTAAATGCTACTATTTACGGTTGATGGTTTATACCATTTCCAACAATCGCTTATATACTATTCATATTAAAACGAACGATCAATCGCATAATTTTCATATATTCAAACAAACAATTAAATCACATAATTAGCATATACAAACAATCAATCATATGATCATCATATTCAAATAATTGCAAAAACATGCTAATCTCACAATCAAATATAATATCCATAATCAATTCGACAGTAGTTTTTCAACAAAATAAGTCACATACTACAAGCATTCACAGACAAGTTTCCACAAATGGTACTAACAAAATACGACAACATATATAACAATTAAATTCATGTTCGTTGCTTGATTACCAATAGTTCTTTGTTGTCGACAGTCTTCGCTTTGAAATAGCTAATTACCTGCAAACGAGTTTAACAATCAACAATATATATATATATATATGTGTGTGTGTATATATATATGTATATATATGTGTGTATATATATGTATATATGAAAATCATGTAATCTATAACTCGATATTCTATATTAACACATATTAACAAAAATTGTTCTATTTTTATATGCATCCTATATAGTTCCCCAACGAATACACAATTTTCAATTTACACAGATATTCAGATCAAAACTGGGTTAGAAGTCTGACTGGATTTCATTCTATGTGCAGATTATGTATTCAGTACTATGGGCAGATTGTGTATTCAGTACTATGGTCAAGTTAAATCTTATAAAATATGAAAAAGTATCTGGAACGTCTGTAATCCATCGATGATGCATCCATCCACTAATTGAAATGTACAATTTTCTTTACCCTTGTCATTTTCTATCAATTGAGTTCTCTAAAACAAAAATATTCCCTAAATTCACATTGCCGTAACTGTATTAGGCAACAACTGTAGTGTCAGTTACTTCCATTTATTTGTGTTAGCCCTCTTGTATAACTACATTTGTGTAATACGTGTGCAATGACATAACGATTAATCTGAGTAGACAGTTTTAGAAAAAATGGTTCATTTAAGTTTTAGTTTCAAGTGTATCAATTGTTGTGGCTCTGCAGATAAACACGTTTACCATAGAGGATATGTACTGAAATGTTGTGGCTTTGCAGATAAAAACTTAAATGTTATGATACCATAGAGGATAAGTTTTAGTTATATTATTATTATTTATAAAATTTAGTTAACTTAAACTTAGTTAATTTTAACAAAATTTAGTTAATTTTTATTAACTTTGTTAACTTAGTTAATTTACAATTATACTAAAACTCGGTTAATTTAATTATATTATTATTATTATAAACTTAATTAATTTTTATAAACATAGTTAATTCATCAACATCATCATCATTGTTATTATTTATAAATCTTTGTTAGATTAGTTATATTATTATTTATAAATTTAGTTAGCTTAAACTTAACTAATTTTATTAAACTTGTTTAATTTTAACAAAAATTAGTTAATTTTTATTAACTTGATTGACTTAGTAAATTTATTATTATTGTAACGACCCGCAAATCCGTACCCCTTGAGTTAACACTATTCTACAACAATCAACTCAAGTTGTACAGAAATACGAACCATTTGGGTTTAAGAAGAAGAGGTAGAAGAAGAGAAAACAAAAATCAACATCAGAATCTAACCATCGCAGCGGAATAAAATATAATAGATAGTAAATAATCTTTACTCAAAATCAAATATATCAGTTTACACATATTACATCATCATAGTACATCAGTCATAGCTCACATCAATAACATACAATGGGTACACAACAACTCAACACAGTGGAAATATATATATATATACAAGTACGAGAATACACATCGTCATCCAGCTCGTCTCCTGAGCTCCACAGCACTTCCTGTATCCTATAATACTCGGTCTGACCCGAGCATTACAGTTAAATAACACCCGAGTCAGTCTGGAATACCAGCGTGAGAAAATCACACCCAATTGATTATTAAAGTTCGAAAATCCTTTGAAAACAAAAGCATCTCGTAAGACCACGCCACAAATAAACATGTCGGGTTTTTACCTTACGATAGCTAAAACAATTTTTATAGAAATCCTCTGATATTATAATAGGGTCTATATACAAATACTTATAAAATAGCCGAAATTGTTACATGATTAAATTCCAGCTACTAGCCACCGAAGTGGGTAATACAAACAAAACTCATACAAGGCTCGTAGGGAGAATGGATTTCCAACAATGACTAGGCACTGGGGTACCACCTGTCACAGTACGGGGCGTAGATCACCGTACCGAGGATTACTCCCTTCATCCCCTGCAACACAAGGCCGGAACCATTCCTTACTAAACAGTCCCGAACAAGATAAACCCCGTGGTTGGCGCGACCAACCACCCACTAAGCCGAAATATATAAGGGACATCTAGACAGGGGAATTATCTTGTCCTGCTTGGGCATGACCCACCTAACCTTGCTGCATATCCCCTGATTTTCAGTCATTCCCGGTTGATGAGGCTTGAGGTTAAGCATTACCTTTTAGAACGTTTTCACTTAGAATGCCCATCGCCCACCTGACGATGTTACGCAAGCATTCGTCCATACAAGTCCGTCCCGGGTTCGAACGTAACCGAAGGCACTCCTCCTACTACATCCATTTTGGAAATATCCTCAGGATTAGTAGCGACTAGCCCTTGCACTTCACTGCTCCATCTTCGACTGCGAACACGTTTTTCGAACAAAACGTACAAACCGGATCGAAGTGGTTTTCGAGAAACAAATCTCGATCCCGGTCTCTTCGAAACGATCAACGCATTTGGCCAATATTGATAGTCGGTTGTTTAACTATCAATTAATATTCACAAACATCCATCAATCAATAAATAATTTCCAAATTATTTATTTGCCTCAAAATATCTTCACAAGATATATTTTCTATTTTCAACCCTTTGAAAATAGTTTCCAATCTAGCTTCCTTTTTACAGAATAAATCTCCTAAATATTTACTATCTCCACCGAAATAACCAAACACTAAACTAGATTTTAAAAATAATTTTAAAAAAACACTTTACTTTGAAATATACTTTAAAACATTTAAGTTAAAACTACTTCCAGTATTTGTTAAGAATACATACGATATTAATATTCGAAAATAAGGTTACTAAATAAAATATAAAACTTAATTTTCACTTTTTTAAAAAAAAATACCAAGTCACTCTTTAAAATAATTACTACTATAATAGATTTAAAGGAAATACGTACTTTAAAATTTAAATATTAGAAATAATAAATTTTCCCAAAACTTGCTTTTTTTAAACAACTTAAAAAAAAACTTTAATTTATATTTAAAATTTTACTTTGGAACGTACTTGGTTATTCAGGGAGAATTTCCAATCTGAATTACTCAAATCAATTTCTCAAATTGATTTCCAATTTATTTCATTGAAATAAATTTCTTTACTTACTCAGTTCATTTCAAAATTCATTAATTATGGACTTTATTTTCATTATTATTATTTTCCGTTTGATTTTAATCGTTTAACTGAAATATAAAAATTTCAGCTTTTTCCCAATTTCTTCTTTATTCTTTTCAAAATTCAAATCTTAAATTTAAAATAAATGTTTTGTTCTTTTAAATAATATCACTGAATATTAAAATCATCAACTTTCTGTTTATTCAAATATTCCTTTCCATATACAGAATTTATTAGTTAGCATTTTGAAACACTAATATTCTTATCCAATTCATTTTAATTTATTTACATTCTTTATAATTATTTTCTTAAAAATTCACTCCTTTTATTATTTCTTTCCACAGATCCAATGCAAATCAATTTGATAATTCAGGGTACCAGAATAATCCAAGCAACTATAGCATTCAATATCTAATATAATCCATTACAAAATATCCAAATAATCATAACAGAGAATAATAAACAATTTAATTATATATTGAGGGACCCAGTTGGATCCCTCCAACTTGTTTTCCCTGCATCCACAGATGTTAGCACAACATAAGTTCCAATCCCAAATATACTATACTATAGCACACAATCAATTCAGCCATTCAACAATTATTTAAATTTAATCATTTAAATTTAAATTTAAATTTAAATTTAACTGAGTGAGATTAACTCACCTTTGATTCCTTTGTCGCAATCCATCCTATCTCAACTTGTTTTTTCCATGATTTTTAACCTTGAATAAACAATTTATATGACTCTATTAATATTCGAAATAATCGAACAATCGCTTATTACTAAATTATTTAACTTACTAACAACCTTATTCAAACTGATAAATTCCCTTTTAATGAAATTGAATTGGTTACCGGTTTAATTTTAATCAAATAATTTAAGTCCGAGTTAATAAGGTTAAGTAACATCGACTTTAGGTGTTAGAAATAATTAACTACTCGAACAGAAAACAATTCTACATCCTAACAGTTTATTAACTAATTATAAGTTATATATATATATATATATATTTCTCAAAACCCTTAACCTGTTTTCAATTCTGTTTACAAGCGTTACAATGAACATGAATTTCATCTCCTTCTTAAATTATCAAAGGATGGAATGTTAAATCTATAACTAAAATAGATTTGATCGATATTACAAATTTTATACCTGCTGCAATCCTACCCGCGCTCGGCCTCGCACTGTAGCCCAAATTCGAGCTCGAGCCCCGAAGTCCAAAATGCCTAAAACCTATCTTCCCAGCCCTACGAACCTGCGACCATCCAAAATCCTCTTCTGCTTCCTTCTCAGCCACAGCCGCATCACCGATAATCGATGTAAGCTCCTTCACCAACGAAGCACCCTCCACCGACCGCCGCTGCACAAACGAACGCTCACCCATGTGCTCGCGACGAGATCGATCGACGTTCGATCTCGATTGGAGAACGAACAACACAATCGCCCTCCTCCCTCGTTCGCGTACGAGCCTTAGGCCACGGCGAATTTGATGCGAAGACAATTTGGAACGAAAGGGTTCGTTCTGCC
Source organism: Allium cepa (assembly GCA_030765085.1). Taxonomy (NCBI): domain Eukaryota; kingdom Viridiplantae; phylum Streptophyta; class Magnoliopsida; order Asparagales; family Amaryllidaceae; genus Allium; species Allium cepa. The sequence goes on from CM060943.1 coordinate 801,611,675, forward strand.
ATTTTTTTTTTCGAGTGCTGGGTTGTGAAAAGGAAGAAGGGGTTCGGTCCTATTATGTTGAGTTTGTCTTTTATAGCGTGACTAAAAGCTTCTCCTTGAAGCTTCTTCTTTAATTATATCATTAAAATTATTATTATATTTAGTTCGAGCATTTGATTGTTGCTTGAACGATTTTAAATTGGGAAAGTATGTGACTAGATGACAGGAATTAAATTAAATTTCATTAGATGGTTATCAATAAAATTTTCAGCGCGTTTATACATCGTACACTCACACCACTGCTCCAATTGCTACGAAATTTGAAATCCGATAATAGTACACTATTACGGATCCAATGGAACTGGTTTCGTCGAATTCCGAGACTGTGCCTCGGAAGGCTATTTCTAAATTCAATTTAAACGATATAAATTTCAAAACTCAACAAAACACTTCCAAATTTAATTCCAACACCTTTGCTATCCTCAGTGTTATCAATATAAATTTTATAAGCCTTCAAATTATTTTTAACAAGCTTAAAATTCCAGGTTCAATATTTTATCCAACTTCAAATAATTTAATTCAATAATTTAATTATCAAATAATTGGTGGTATTTGAATTTAAATTAAAAGCTAACTTTTAAATATCCAAAATCAATTGAATATTCCAATTTTAAATACTCAAAAATTCCGGGTTGTCACATTCCTCCCCCCTTAAAAGAATTTCGTCCCCGAAATTACTAGTTAGGATGAATAGTCCAATACCCGTTTACTTATCTCCAAAACCAAACAAATCAACATCTAACCAACAATCTTTTTTTATAGAAGACCCATTTCCATTCCTATTAACTTTTCAACTCTTCCATAGTTTCAAACTATACTATTTGTTTAACCATTCGAGTTTCAATTTAAAACCAAAATTTTGAATTATCAAAATTTTCTCAAAATTTTTCTAACTCCCTAAATTCCCGAAATTTTTTGCCAGCGTCTCCTTTGCGCGGCTAGCTCGGTACAACTACAAAAGGGCTCTACGGCCTCCCAAATCCAAAAAGAAAACAAAAAGCCAAGTGGCTCAATCCAAATCCCAATCAAATTCCATACCAAAATTAAATACATACCTTTTGTCGGGCAATTCAAATTTATCTTTTGAAATCAAAAGCAAATTCTCTTTTCACTTTATATTACCTGCATACCTGCTTAGCACCAATATCCAAACACAATATTCCAAAACATTTTATTGACTTTCTTACAAAATGTTAATATCTATTCATTTCAATATTATCTTAGATTATATTTGTAATATCAATTTCCAATCTAAAATTTTACCACTCCTTTCTTAAGTTAGTGTTAACGCTTAAATTTGAACGCTAACACCCTGGTGTATAAGATGTGATTGTGAAAGCACCACCCGTTTGTACGGGAAACGGAAATAAGCAGAAAGTATGTAGAAAAACGGTAAGAGACACAGTATTTATAGTGGTTCGGCTTATAATCCAGCCTACGTCCACTTTAATCTTTTTATCACTAGTTTGATTACAATTCTTTACAAGATCTTTCAATTACAACACACTTCAAGTGATAGGATATGTGAAACAAGTAGCTCAAGCTTTGATGTTGACAATCATCTTCAAATCCATGGTGAATGTGGATGATTCCTTCATGGAGTTCCTTTAGAAGTTTGTTGGATCTAAAAGGCTTTGAAGTCGTCTGGAATTCGGCAGAGTAATGGCGCTTGAAGAGAATGAGCCCCCCCCAAAAGTCCCCTGAACGATGGAGGTGGCTACGTATTTATAGGCAAACCTGGACGTGAATTCTGCGTACAAGTCATGAGTCGCAACCGACTCAAGCTGAGTCGTCCCCGAGTCAAGCTAGGTCGTTCGCGAGTCACGAGTCATTGTGTCATGAGATAAGTATCACCCCTTAACTCCTCCTTGCTTTACGAGTACCGGCTCACACCTTATGAGAAGCGGCATCACTTTTTCTTCAAGTGTTAGGTCGCATGCGACTCATCGTGATGAGGCATGAGTCGGCAACGACTCATAATAAGTCGTAGATCACGTCTTTAGGTTGTAGTTGAAGCATTTATCAGTACTTTATTGATGTCTCGCCAGACGCTTCATACGATGAGTCGCTAAGCCGGTGTGCCATGAGTCGGTGGGCCACTGAGTCGTTGAACCACTTTACCCATGAGTCGCTAGAAGTATTGAGTCGCTATCACATGAGTCGGTATCCTTCTTAAGTAGAAGAATCGGTACCTTCCTTAAGTAAATGAGTCGGTACCTTCCTTAAGTAGATGAGTCGGTCTATCCCTTGAGTCGTGCAACTCCCTAGTTCAGATGAGTCGTTATTTCACTGAGTCGCTGCCAGCTTTGAGTCGTTGGTCTATTGAGTTGCTTATCTCTATGAGTCGTTTGCATCTTAACTCACTAAGTCGCAAAGCACTTTAAGTCGCTAAAGCCACTGAGTCGCTCCTTTACATGAGTCGGTAACTATCATGAGTCGTAAGCTCCTTGAGTCGCTCGGCGTTAACAATTGCCCCTCGAAGTATACGCTTAGATCATGAGTTGTGTGCTTCGACTTATCTTGTCTCGTGCGCCGATTCAACTTTCACCGCCCACAGCTATAAAACACCTGAGTCGTTGCTCTTACTTCCTTCTTCTCATTTCCTAACTTTTAAACCGTGTCTGCCACTAACGCCCCTTCAAGCTCCCAAAGACGATTCCAAGTAACCAACCGTCATCCCATCCTTTAACTTCATATTGCGTAAGTAAATCTTATCAACAATCAGCCGTATCCATCATCAACCCACCAGTATTCCACTCGCCGTCCTTAATACACTTTCGTGTGCTGCGTTTTCCCATAAATCATGATTCGATTAATCCTTTGATTGAATTATTGTGGCGATTCTTGTGAATATGGTAAAGCACCGGATGTATGGCGGATTTGAGGCGATTTGTGTCGGATTTTCGATTGATTCGTGATGATGTGAGGCGGAGATGGTTAATTACAGTGATTCATGTTGACTGGTTAGTGAATTTGGGAGAGATGAGGGAGGCTTTGACGGGTTAACCGGGTTAATGGATCCTTGGCTTCACGGGTTAACTTAAGAGATGATGTGGTAGTGTGTGAGTGGAGAACCGACCTTAGGGGCCTTTGCAGAGTTAATCATGCGCGACTTAATGCCTAAACCGTGTTAATTCATATGACTCAGGTCTTAGGTCGTATGAACGACTTAACCCTTTAGGTCCTTTTGACGACTTATCCTTTTAAACCGTGCACGACTCAAACCATAAGCCGTGAACAACTCAGCAACTTCCATGCGACTCAGTAGCCTTTACCATTGACTTTAATCCGACCTAGCAAGTTTTACGACTCAAACCATGAGTCGTAACCGAGTTAGAACTTAGAGGATTTCTTGTTGCTTTGGACTGGAGCCTCCCTTCTGTTCCTTGACTTACGACTCATAGCACTGCCGACTTATAACATCAGCGGTTTAGAATTGAAGCAACCTAACTTAACTTGCCTCACTTTCCTTAGGTCGTAGCCGAGTCATCCAAATAACCAATGACTTAGCTTAACCCATACAAAGAATTATTGTGTCGTTGACGACTTAACACTTGTAAATTTTGTTTGAACTTTGAACTGTTGAACTTTGCTGTATTCTTTTACAGGTCACTCTTGCAAGCTAATAACCTGTCTAACACAATGTTTACAGAAAATTGGGACGAATATACTGTCATTGATTGCCCACATCGAATGACAGATTAGTTAACGATAGTTGATTAACTCGAATAAACTGCATGTATGAAGTGCCTTTAATATGTCAATTTCAAACAAAATACCAAAGCAATGCTGAAGTAGTCAATTGAAATCGACTTGCTTGCACTAATATTATGTTTGAACTTTTAGATCAACAAGTTCTGAAATGTTTACCATCGATCAAGCATCGATTAGTGTAATTCCAGTTATATATACTTGTCACTTTTATTAGCTTTGCACAACACTTCACACTTTTTAGGAAACGCGCACCTTCGCATTTGAACATCCAGTTGCTTATGTAGAATGACTTCTCATCAAGAAGAGCCGATGGGTCAGGCTGAAGATATCTTCCCAGTAGCTATTCCTGTGGATAACCCTCCGGAGAGAACACCCACAACTTTGAATCGGCGGATGTTTAATCAGTTGTGCGTCCAGTTTGGCATCGACGATGCTGACGCCTTACTACCGGGGCCAAATGATACTGCCGATAGGCCACCTATTGGTTTTGTTGCTGTCAATCGCCAAATGTGCTTAAATGGCGCTATTCCTCCTTTTAATGACTTTCTTCAACAGTTCCTGCTTCGGTTGTCCATTTCTCCATTCCAATTACACCCCAATGGCTATGCTATTCTGATGGGGTTATGTGTTCTATTTAGGAGAACCTTGGATCGACTACCAAGCTTCGGGGAGATCTGTTATTTTTGCTCATTTACAAAAATTAAAGACCATCCCTCCATTGTGGTTATAAGAAGCGCTCGAAACCGCAAACTTATTACTGATCTCCCCGAAAGCGCTCACGGATTTTTGAATCAGTTTTTCTTCGTTCGTTGCCCTCCAGGGTTTTATGCCATCTGGAGAGTAGGAAGTAAGATTTCCTGTCTATATTCTTTCCGCTTTGAAGCCATTTTTGAGATCCGAACTTTTAGTTGCTAACTTCATTCTTTGTTCCTGTTTTAGCGCTTCCAACCCCTACCAGGGACCCAAGTTTTAAGCAAATTTTAGAAAGATTAAATGCTGTGCCGGCAGAAGAAAGGAGCATAAAGTTTCTGCTAAGCGATGAATTTTTGCACCAATACGGACTTCTTCATCCCTCTCGCTTTACTCAGCCTCATGAAGCCCCGACTGAAGTTCCCGATTCTCCGACGAAAACTCTCGACGCCTCGGTCTCCACTAAAGATCGTGTGCAGGGAGAAACTTCTACTGGAACTCCATTAGTGAAGTGCTCTACTCCACGAGACGACACGGGGTCATCCGAAAAGTCTGCGCTTCCCCCCATTACTGAAGAAGAAGAGGAGCAACCTTCCCAAACTATGAAAAATGCCGATAAAGGAACTGATGGAGGGAACCAGGCTAGGCATGACGATGATGATGTCTTTGGGGATTTAAGTGACTTATTTATCTCTTCCCAAGAGCTTTCTAAAGATGATCCTGCTCGTGGTAAAGTTATACCTCCAACAATTGAAGCGACATCTGCCCTCCAACTGACTCCAACTCCTTTATCCCAAGAATTGCCACCGATAACGAAACCTATTACATCCCCCCAACTGAGAAGTGGTTCGTTAGCCCAACGCGAGTAGTTTGCACTTCACACACCACTTAAGAATTTTCCAGCACACTTATGCACTTATCTTCTTATGCTTTAAAGATTTCTGAAGCTTATCTTTTCTTATTTCAGATTCTCCAATGACACGCGGTGGATCATACTATCAAGATTTTCAACGCTATGGTGGGCGTGGACAGTATAATTATGGGCGCTACTTCTCGTCCTATAGGGAGTCTGATGAAGAGAGGGCTGCTCGAAAAGCTCGGGAAAGGAGGGATGCCGAAGAACGTCGTGATAGAAGGGATAGGGATGAGCATCGCGACTCCCCGCAGAGAGGTGACGATTCCTATAAAAGGAAATCACACGATGACCGGGGAAAAGGTCATGTAGTAGAAGATTCGAGCAAACGAGCTCGACATGGTGAGAGACATGCTTCCACCACTCCCGACAAGTCTACTGCCCCTGCCCCTCTTGATATTTCTTCCGACTCTCCTGCTCTCGGAAAGGAGGACATCCAGACAATAATAAGCAGGCCTAAATTTCAAGTGGGGCCTGGCCCAGCCACCTTACAAAGTCGCTTTCCACAATGGTGCTTAAAAGGCGTGAGATTCGATCTTGACCTGGTTCCAATCGACAAGCCCGCCATGCTGCGAAATCTTGACGCTGTTAAACTTGACATCGAGAGGGTGTCAAACTGGCAGAAGCTTGTTGATGAGCTTCAACGAGTTAACCGCGCCAACTTAGAGGCCATGCTCACCATGGAAAATGATAAGGCTGAGTGGCAAAAGGTCCTTGAGCAGCATGATACCGAGATGAGAAGCATTACTTCCTACAACGAGGAGCTTGAAGCAAAGGTCGAGAAGTTGAGAGATGAGCTTGCTGCTTCCTCTACCTCATATTCTCAAAAAGAAGAAGTGCTTCTCAGACAGGTAAGAGATGCTCATGCCAGCCAACGGGATGCTGAGGATAGGCTCGAAGCTCAGAAAAGAATTAATGAGGGCTACATTACTGATGTTGCGGAGCTCCAAATGAAAAACAAATCCCAGGAAGCGGAGATACAAATGCTCAAACTTCAGCTTTCTAAAACGGAGAGGGAGCGCGATGAGGCCGTCGCCGGCAGAATCGCAGCTGAGGAATCTCACGAGGAGACTACGAATAGCTTTGGCTCGACACTATTCGACTTCTACTTACATAGCGTCTTGGGGCGTGGAAGCCTTGCTTTTCTAGGTCCCAAGTACGAGATCACTTTAGCCGAAGTGTGGGAGGCTGCCCTCGATATGCTTGGTGCTGAGGGTGCTGGTTATGATGAGTCAGCCTTGGAAAGGCATTATTTTGATGAGGACGCTCGCACTGCTCTTGCCAGGGGAAAGGAACAACTTGCTAAACTAAGAACCGAAGCGACAGAAGGGGGGCAGGTTGAAGGAACTACTTCAACTACCCCGGTTCAGCCACCTTCTTTGTCCGAAATCAACATCATTGGTTCCAGTTCCCATTTTGCTTCTCCTACCAAAATTACTACTGAGATTACAAGTGTACATGGTGGAGATGAGGGCGATGAGAGCGCTGACGCGCAAGCATATGAAGTTGATATCGGGAGATCAGCTTCACCAGGTAACCTCACTGTTAATCCCGCCACTGTCAATTCTGTTCAAGCGGGTTATTCATTTGCTTCACATGAGTTTCATGAACTCCTTGGTTATCTTCTCAATCTCGATGAGCCTTCATCTCCTCTCTCTACTAACTTTATTGGTGAGCCTTCATCTCCTCTTTTTACTGACTTTAACCTCTTTTCTTCTGTAGAGAAAGCACCAAGTACTGCTCAAACTTCAACCCCTCCAGTTATCCTTCCTCCATCTCTTCAGGTGGCGCCTCCTACTGCCTCGCAACCCAGATCACAGGAAGAACAAATAGAGGCTCTTCACGGCTTGGATGATCCCGTCGTTTCGCAAGAGCAGAAAGATGAGAGACTTGAAGGAGGTGATATATCCCCGGAGCGAACTCCTTCTGACGACGTTGTTCTATCTAAACTTGTCACTCCGGGGAGTGAGTCTTCCTCGCAAAGGAGAAAGAAGCGTGGGACATCCAAGAGGAGGGGGAAGAAAATCATCGCCACTGAAGAGGAGCCGGAAGTTGAACCGGTCGCGCCTTTCTCTCCTACTTCCCTTATGCCCACCGATCGTCCTGAAAAACTGATCATCCGGCCGGGTAAAGGGTCTAAAGGCAGCAAAAAAAGAAGTGAAGATCTTTAGTTTCTAGTTTTTTGTGTTTTGCATGTACTGGCCGAGAATTGTGCGGGTACCGGCCCCCGCTTTTCTTTATTTTGAAACCTGTACCTGCGTTGTAATTGAATAAAATGATTCCTTGAATAAAATGATTCCTCGTTTGTACAAACTTCTGTTTGAATTAAAGAATACATTTGTTATTTGTTTTGGCATGAGTTTATTTGATATTGCAGCGAGCTTATGGTATGTTACTTGAGCGTTACCTTTTGCTGGTTTAGTTATACCATATTGTGTGTAATTATACTATATTGCCCCCATTCCATAAGTATGCTGCAATATTCTATACCTCGAGGGGACTTACACTCTTATTTGCTAAAGAATAATTATTTTATTCTTTAAAGAAAATTTTATAGAGTACAACTCCCTTCGTATAAGTTTTTACGCTTGGTCGTTCGAAGAAATCACTTTTTTCTTTTGCTTATGTGCATATCTCATCAAGTGAATTCCTCTATGTGGTAAAGCGGACCTCTGAAAGGTACTTTAACTTCTTTTCTTTTTACGATCATTTCCCACAGTAGGCAAATTACTTTTCCTTTGAAAGTTAAAGTACGCTTTTGATGAGGATTTTTTTTTTTTTTTTTTTTTATAGAAAGTTGTACCTCTGAGGAGGGATTTTTTTTCACGTTTCAACACTTGGAAGTTTTATTTCAATCTCGGTGAAACGTGTACCTCCAAAGAGTTATGCTTTAGAAATCCTTTTCACGTTTCAACACTTGGAAGTTCTATTTCAATCTCGGTGAAACGTGGGTTTCCAAAGAGGTCTTTTTTCTTAATTGTGTTCCCGGGAGGGGGTTGTACCTCTGAGGAGGGATTTCTCACGTTCCAACACTTGGAAGTTTTATTTCAATCTTGGTGAAACGTGTACCCCCAAAGAGTTGTGCCTTTGAGGAAAGCCTTTTTACATTTCAACACTTGGAAGTTTTATTTCAATCTCGGTGAAATGTGGGCTTCCGAAGAGGTCTTTCTTCTTGCTTGCATTTCAACTCTGGTGAAGTGTAATTCCGAAGAGCGGCTGTTACACTTCAACTCCTGGTGAAATGTGCCCCCGAAGAGGTCTTTATTTTGTTTGCATTTCAGCTTTGGTGAAGTGAAATTCCGAAGAGCGGCTGTTACACTTCAACTCCTGGTGAAATGTGCCTCCGAAGAGGTCTTTATTTTGTTTGCATTTCAACTCTGGTGAAGTGAAATTCCGAAGAGCGGCTGTTACACTTCAACTCCTGGTGAAATGTGCCCCCGAAGAGGTCTTTATTTTGTTTGCATTTCAACTCTGGTGAAGTGAAATTCCGAAGAGCGGCTGTTACACTTCAACTCCTGGTGAAATGTGCCCCAGAGAGGGTTTGCATTGCCTGGAAGTTACTCTCTCATGGTTGGAGGGTCATGACTTCTCCAATCTTTTTTGTTGAGTAGAGAACTTTCTTTTTTGTGGCATATGTCCCATTAGAGGTCTTCGTCCTCCGAAGAGTTGTGCCTTTGAGTAGGGCTTTAATTTACACTTCAAACTTGGGAAGTGTGCCTCATTGGAGGGCTTTGGTCTCTGAGGAGAAGCATTCGGCCTCCATAGAGAAGCATTTGGCCTCTGAAGAGGGCTTTTGGCCTCCGAAGAGGGCTTTGGTCTCTGAGGAGAAGCATTCGGTCTCCGTAGAGAAGCATTCGGCCTCTGAAGAGGGCTTTTGGCCTCCGAAGAGGGCTTTGGTCTCTGAGGAGAAGCATTCGGTCTCCGTAGAGAAGCATTCGGCCTCTGAAGAGGGCTTCTGGCCTCCGAAGAGGGCTTTGGTCTCTGAGGAGAAGCATTCGGTCTCCGTAGAGAAGCATTCGGCCTCTGAAGAGGGCTTCTGGCCTCCGAAGAGGGCTTTGGTCTCTGAGGAGAAGCATTCGGTCTCCGTAGAGGGCTTTTGGCCTCCGAAGAGGGCTTTGGTCTCTGAGGAGAAGCATTCGGTCTCCGTAGAGAAGCATTCGGCCTCCGAAGAGGGCTTTTCATCTCACGGGAATATGTCGACCGATTGTGGTGAAATGTGTGCCCCAGAGGAGGGTTATTGTCAGGAAGTTTGGAGTTTCCTTTTCTTGTTTGGATGGATTCTCGGGAGTGTGTTGGCTGGTAACTCCACGACTTTGTAACGAGAGAGACACCTTTTTCGATGGAGCCCGCTTGAGGTCTCTATCCCCTGAGGAATTATGCCTTCAAAAAGGGCTGGCACTTCCGAAATGATCTTTTGTTGGCTGATGCTTGCTCTCGCATACTTTTTTTTTTTTTGCCGTTGATTCATGTTGACAATTCCCATTACTTTGCAAGGGTCATTGCTTTTAGCTGCCAAGCCTCTCCCTTACCCAAAGGAATATATTTTATAGTTAAGCAAATTGGTGGTGGCAGATGTAGGTTCTTTAACTGGCCGTTTGTTTGTTCATACATTTGCGGTTAGCTATATATGATCTGCTTTTATCCCCCTTGCTTACTTTCGGTTGAAGTTCTCCTTTTGTAAGATTTGGATATGGGAATTTTGAATGGCTCAGTGCTTGACTACTGGATGTTGTTGCGGATTGCTTCGTCTCATGACTGGTAAGTCTTGTTTTTATGGCCTGCATTATTAAATGGTCTTTTTAGCAACACGCTCAACGTATTTCATACGCCAAAATAAAACAGAGCAGTTTATAATAGTAGGGAACACGAGAATTATAGTGATTTGGCCAGAATTGGGCCTATATTCACTTTACTGCTGTTGTTATTCGCCTGCCTTGCAATTGCCCTTAACAAGAGAATCATATCTCTGTAAATTTATTGCAATATCTCAGCAGAGTTTTTATGTAAAATATGGATGTAAGTGGCTATTATTCCAAGTTCTTGGAATTGGTTCTCTTTTGACAGTTGCGAACTTGATTGATTATATTAGCAGTGCCTCAGTGCCATCCTTGAGTGTGCACTATCTTCTTCTGTTGGCGGGTGGTTTTAACTGAAGAAGCATACTCTAGCCAAATCTTATTTATTTGCTTAGAGTATTTCTTATTTAGGTTTTGCCCCTGGACTTTCGTCACTTAGGACTTGCTCTAGAAAGCTACCAAGGGTTGCTTGATATTGTAACGAATCGGCTGGACATTGATTGCCTGCAAATTTAGATCGATAATTTTAGTGACATTCTTAGAATATTTCACATATCGAAATAAAATAAGCGACTTGTAATAATAGGGAGAACAAGGCTTATAGTTTTTATTATTTATTTGCACTGTCTTTATAACAGATTTTGATACAAGAATTATTGGATCAGCATTCCTTTATAAATTTGAAACATAGTATTCAAGTAAAGTAAGAAAGCAGTTGTTGCCCCAAGCTTTAGGGATTGAATCTTTTGGCTTGAAAGGATTGGATGGCAACGTTTTTCAGAATCGAAACTTCCTTTCACTTTGAAGGTCTTCCTGAAGCGTGTGCATGTCTTCCCGTCTCATCCAATTTTTTCCTACCTGGTGAGGGCTTGCTGTGACGATACTGATGATAGGACCTTCATTTCCCTGTGCCACGGTTCTTTTATTTGAGCTACATTGTTGAGCGGACACCAGCTGCACCTTGGAGGATGAGGAGTAGTTAATTCCATCTCTTTTCACATATTGTTGCAGTTCATTCTGTTCGAGCAACTCTTCAATCTCCTTCCTTAAATGGCGACATTGATTGGTGTCATGGCCAGGCTGATTGTGAAATCGGCAGAATTTTCCATTGTCTGTTGCGCTTCTTCTCAACAGAGATGGTTTGGGGTACACAACAACATCCTTTGTTGCCAAGAAGATATTTTCCGGAGTGTCGGTCAAGGGAGTGAAGTCAGAGGATCTGAAGCGTCGAGCTTTTTTCAAGAGTTTCTGCTTTCTTTTCCCTCCATCGTCCTCTCTTTGTTCAATCATCTCCGGTATGTATTCTTCATCGTTACCAGGACTTAATGGGTAGTCGTCAACTATTCTCTCGAAAGTTGCCCTTGACAAACGTTCGTGGATAGTTGGTCGTGGCCATGAACTTTCTGTTTGGGAGAATGGTCCAATAATGCCAGTTGCTCGTTGAGGAATATTCCATTCTTCTGAAACCTGAGCCTCCTTAGCAATGGTTTTTATATTGCTTTCTAGTCGACGGACTTCCTCTTGCAATGTGTTCATCTTGTCCAGTATTCTATTACTTTGAACTTCCATGTGTTGATATATTCCATAAATCACAGCATGTAATTCAGCCTTTGTGACCCCAATAGTTGAAGCTGTTTCCCCTAATGCGGGAAGAGCAATGGCGTTGCTGCTAGTACCTTCAAAGCTCAAAAACTTTCGTTTCCTTTCAGAAGCCATAATTTCTGCTAGATTTCTAGTCTTCAAGGAAATTCTCTCTACAAATCTTCTGTAAAGCAATGATAATAGAAGTCCTGAGTTCAATTCTCAGTGAAAGCACCAAAATGTTAACGCTTAAATTTGAACGCTAACACCCTGGTGTATAAGATGTGATTGTGAAAGCACCACCCGTTTGTACGGGAAACGGAAATAAGCAGAAAGTATGTAGAAAAACGGTAAGAGACACAGTATTTATAGTGGTTCGGCTTATAATCCAGCCTACGTCCACTTTAATCTTTTTATCACTAGTTTGATTACAATTCTTTACAAGATCTTTCAATTACAACACACTTCAAGTGATAGGATATGTGAAACAAGTAGCTCAAGCTTTGATGTTGACAATCATCTTCAAATCCATGGTGAATGTGGATGATTCCTTCATGGAGTTCCTTTAGAAGTTTGTTGGATCTAAAAGGCTTTGAAGTCGTCTGGAATTCGGCAGAGTAATGGCGCTTGAAGAGAATGAGCCCCCCCCAAAAGTCCCCTGAACGATGGAGGTGGCTACGTATTTATAGGCAAACCTGGACGTGAATTCTGCGTACAAGTCATGAGTCGCAACCGACTCAAGCTGAGTCGTCCCCGAGTCAAGCTAGGTCGTTCGCGAGTCACGAGTCATTGTGTCATGAGATAAGTATCACCCCTTAACTCCTCCTTGCTTTACGAGTACCGGCTCACACCTTATGAGAAGCGGCATCACTTTTTCTTCAAGTGTTAGGTCGCATGCGACTCATCGTGATGAGGCATGAGTCGGCAACGACTCATAATAAGTCGTAGATCACGTCTTTAGGTTGTAGTTGAAGCATTTATCAGTACTTTATTGATGTCTCGCCAGACGCTTCATACGATGAGTCGCTAAGCCGGTGTGCCATGAGTCGGTGGGCCACTGAGTCGTTGAACCACTTTACCCATGAGTCGCTAGAAGTATTGAGTCGCTATCACATGAGTCGGTATCCTTCTTAAGTAGAAGAATCGGTACCTTCCTTAAGTAAATGAGTCGGTACCTTCCTTAAGTAGATGAGTCGGTCTATCCCTTGAGTCGTGCAACTCCCTAGTTCAGATGAGTCGTTATTTCACTGAGTCGCTGCCAGCTTTGAGTCGTTGGTCTATTGAGTTGCTTATCTCTATGAGTCGTTTGCATCTTAACTCACTAAGTCGCAAAGCACTTTAAGTCGCTAAAGCCACTGAGTCGCTCCTTTACATGAGTCGGTAACTATCATGAGTCGTAAGCTCCTTGAGTCGCTCGGCGTTAACAGTTAGTATAAACATTTTATATGTTTCTTATCTTAATTTCTCTTTACCTCTTTTGGTTTATACTTATTTCTATTCAAATCGATTTCCACATTACATATGTATTTCATTTATTTTCAACTTTGAATTTATTTTTTTTTAAATTTTATCCTTCATTTATAACTAATTTAAGTCATTACTTTAATTAGTTTCATTTACTGACTTATTTTAGTTTCCAATTCTACATAGTTTTGTCGTTAACAAAATTTTCCAAAATTTTCAAAAAATTTCTAACTCCCAAAACTTCTGACAAAATTTTGGCAGAGTCCCCTTTGTACGGAGGAGCTTTTGCAATTTGACAAAAGAGATAAATATATATACATCGACCCACACGGTCGGAAAAATCAAAAACAGTTCATATTTCCTATTTTTATTGCGTAGGCGTACCTTATTTAGCATTTTAAGCAAGCGGCTTATTATTTTTAGCAGTCAATGCAACCCAAATCCAGCCATACGGCTTCCAGGTACCTGTACTTACTCAACTTAAACATGTAAGTGCCAAATATATGCAGTTTAACTATATTTCACTTATTTATAATAGTTAAAACATATGAATTCTAAAAGAAACAGATACCAAACATTTTTCTGTAAGCAATTTATATAGTTCCCATGCTAATTCAACTGTTCCAATTTATTTATAACCATTTTCACTCAATTCGGATGGTTTTCGATTCATTCGTATACAACTCCATCAATTTGAATGGTTTAGAACTCAATTGCTTACTTTTAATTTATTCTTAAGCAAATTGAACCCATATTTAATTCAATTGCTTTCAAAATCAATTTATTTTACTTCCACCAACTCATAGAATTTCAATTACTTCCATTTACATCCAATTACAATTTATTATATGCAATTTGACAAGATTTATGTGAATAAATAAGTATTTATGTTTATCACCAATTTATGGATTTTAACTCAATTTATTCTTAATTCTATTCCATTAGAAAATTTATTCACAATCCATATATTCTCAGTTCCATTGCATTTCAATTTTATTAACCAAATTAGTTCATTCAAACCATTTACAACCTAGGTTCATCTTAATTGCCAATTAAATTTTTTTCTTTTATTTCAATACCTTAATAATTTAAATGGTTTATGGTTATTTATTTAAGCATTTATTTAGCTCGACACACTTCATTTAAATTTCATTCCATATTTGTTTATTCCAAACTATTTTATTTAGCTCGAAGACAATCCAAGCTATTTCATTCAATAACCATTTCTCAACCTATTTAAACCACATTTCATTTGATACTTATTTACTTCATCATTTATTTATTCAATATAATTAGTTTATCCATATTCAATTTATTATGAATTTTCATTACCTTCAATTTTATTTTCAACCCACCAAGTTCTATTTCAACTCAAATTCATTTTTTTATTCGATACCTTTCCAATTATATTTAATTTGTTAACATTTCACATTAAATTTTAATTAATAACTCAAATTCTGATTCTATTATTCACTTTTAGTTTACCATCCAATTTACTAACTCACAATTCAACCTCATTCTCAATTATTTTCATTTCATCAACAATTTGAATCAATTTTAATTTATAACTTGAGTTTATTTCCAACTTCATCATAAACTTATAACTCAATTCCATTAACTAATTTATTATCCAATTAGTTCTCCCCTTATTCATAATCCAACACTTGAATTTTTAATCCCAAATATCACTCCATTTAACTTTCTTAGTTCAATTTAGTTTATAATTCAGGTTCTGATCTTCATTTTATTTTTCAATTCATCAAACAATATTAATTTTTGGGCTTTGCATTCGATTTTCAATTTTATAAGTCACAACTTATTTTTCATACAATTCCATTCATCATAAGCTGGAATATATTCATCTTTTATTTTTAACTCAAGCCTTCTATTTATTTATAGCCTAAGCATATTTTATGTCCATGGATCTTTTAAATTCTTTTATAAGTTATTCTGATTTATTTATTTATTTCAATTCCAATCCTTATCCAATTTATATTCCATTTATTCAGGTAAGAATCTAATTCCAATCAATAATTCAGCTGAAGTTTTATTCCAATTAAATTTTATTTCAACTCTGATTTATTCAACTCAATTCGATTTCAACTTAATTCGAATACACTGGATATTAGATATTATTTTCAACTTATTCAATCAATCCCAATCCAATCAAATCTTTATTTCCAAATCCAAGTTAATTCCATTTTTAACTTTCCTTTTAAATTTAAATTCCAACATTCAAAGCTTATTTATCCTTCCTGATTTAAAAGAATATCCTAACTTATAAGCTTATAACCCATCTTATCAGGATTTTTAAAATACCGGCTTTTGGTTTCAAAACATTTTGAATCACCAAAATCTCAAATCGCACTTCTCAAAATTTAAACCAATCCTGTTTTATTCCCAACAAATTTCTTTTGAGACTTTTAAAACAAACAGGTTTTTCTAAACAAATCAATTTGGCAGCAATCCGTCACTTAGAAATTCGAAAATGAATACTGATGATGCGGCCGTCATCATCAGAATTATTTTCCAATAATCCAAATGATTTCAATGCTATATCACTTTCAAAATTCATTTAAAACAGATTTCCATTCAGAATTATCTCCAATTAATAACGCTATCATTTTTCTTCAAATACTTCCAAATCTCCGGGATATTAAATTTCCAAAGCCTGCTTAAATAAATTCTAACTATAATTTATTTGCACACCTTACAAATTCTCATTTGATTATATTTAAATTCATAAATTACTTCTATAATTCATATTTATAAATTTCATTCTATAATGAATTTATTCCTTCAAACTTTGGTTATATTTCAATTTCTAGTTAAATTTGCACTTAAAAATAATAATGTTTCAATAATATTCTTTCTAACATCCAAACAACCATATATTTAATAAATAGTTCAAGAAAACTTTTTCTTATATCAAAATATATTTTTGGGCAAAATTATTTCATGCACCCACAGTTAAAACAATACCGTGTCGATTGTTCTATTCAAGTGTTTAGAAACCCCTTCGATACAGTTGCGCAGACTGTGTCGACGAAGGTTCATATGCCACTCAATAAACTAACCAACACAATATTAAAATAATTTATATTCACTAACAAATACGCGCTCATATCTATTAATACGCTCAAACTCATTATAGAGTACTACGGACTCTATTTTCTGAGTAATTCCCACCAGAGCCAAGGTTATTTCCAACCTAATCTCTGATACCAAGTGTAACGACCCGCAAATCCGTACCCCTTTAGTTAACACTATTCTACAACAATCAACTCAAGTTGTACAGAAATACGAACCATTTGGGTTTAAGAAGAAGAGGTAGAAGAAGAGAAAACAAAAATCAACATCAGAATCTAACCATCGCAGCGGAATAAAATATAATAGATAGTAAATAATCTTTACTCAAAATCAAATATATCAGTTTACACATATTACATCATCAGAGTACATCAGTCATAGCTCACATCAATAACATACAATGGGTACATAACAACTCAACACAGCGGAAATATATATATATATACAAGTACGAGAATACACATCGTCATCCAGCTCGTCTCCTAAGCTCCACAGCACTTCCTGTATCCTATAATACTCGGTCTGACCCGAGCATTACAGTTAAATAACACCCGAGTCAGTCTGGAATACCAGCGTGAGAAAATCACACCCAATTGATTATTAAAGTTCAAAAATCCTTTGAAAACAAAAGCATCTCGTAAGACCACGCCACAAATAAACATGTCGGGTTTTTACCTTACGATAGCTAAAACAATTTTTATAGAAATCCTCTGATATTATAATAGGGTCTATATACAAATACTTATAAAATAGCCGAAATTGTTACATGATTAAATTCCAGCTACTAGCCACCGAAGTGGGTAATACAAACAAAACTCGTACAAGGCTCGTAGGGAGAATGGATTTCCAACAATGACTAGGCACTGGGGTACCACCTGTCACAGTACGGGGCCTAGATCACCGTACCGAGGATTACTCCCTTCATCCCCTGCAACACAAGGCCGGAACCATTCCTTACTAAACAGTCCCGAACAAGATAAACCCCGTGGTTGGCGCGACCAACCACCCACTAAGCCGAAATATATAAGGGACATCTAGACAGGGGAATTATCTTGTCCTGCTTGGGCATGACCCACCTAACCTTGCTGCATATCCCCTGATTTTCAGTCATTCCCGGTTGATGAGGCTTGAGGCTAAGCGTTACCTTTTAGAACGTTTTCACTTAGAATGCCCATCGCCCACCTGACGATGTTACGCAAGCATTCGTCCATACAAGTCCGTCCCGGGTTCGAACGGAACCGAAGGCACTCCTCCTACTACATCCATTTTGAAAATATCCTCAGAATTAGTAGCGACTAGCCCTTGCACTTCACTGCTCCATCTTCGACTCCGAACACGTTTTTCGAACGAAACGTGCAAACCGGATCGAAGTGGTTTTCGAGAAATAAATCTCGATCCCGGTCTCTTCGAAACGATCAGCGCATTTGGCCAATATTGATAGTCGGTTGTTTAACTATCAATTAATATTCACAAACATCCATCAATCAATAAATAATTTCCAAATTATTTATTTGCCTCAAAATATCTTCACAAGATATATTTTCTATTTTCAACCCTTTGAAAACAGTTTCCAATCTAGCTTCCTTTTTACAGAATAAATCTCCCAAATATTTACTATCTCCACTGAAATAACCAAACACTAAACTAGATTTTAAAAATAATTTTAAAAAAACACTTTACTTTGAAATATACTTTAAAATATTTAAGTTAAAACTACTTCCAGTATTTGTTAAGAATACATACGATATTAATATTCGAAAATAAGGTTACTAAATAAAATATAAAACTTAATTTTCACTTTTTTAAAAAAAAAATACCAAGTCACTCTTTAAAATAATTACTACTATAATAGATTTAAAGGAAATACTTACTTTAGAATTTAAATATTAGAAATAATAAATTTTCCCAAAACTTGCTTTTTTTAAACAACTTAAAAAAAAACTTTAATTTATATTTAAAATTTTACTTTGGAACGTACTTGGTTATTCAGGGAGAATTTCCAATCTCAATTACTCAAATCAATTTCTCAAATTGATTTCCAATTTATTTCATTGAAATAAATTTCTTTACTTACTCAGTTCATTTCAAAATTCATTAATTATGGACTTTATTTTCATTATTATTATTTTCCGTTTGATTTTAATCATTTAACTGAAATATAAAAATTTCAGCTTTTTCCCAATTTCTTCTTTATTCTTTTCAAAATTCAAATCTTAAATTTAAAATAAATGTTTTGTTCTTTTAAATAATATCACTGAATATTAAAATTCATTAACTTTCTGT
Source organism: Allium cepa (assembly GCA_030765085.1). Classification (NCBI taxonomy): domain Eukaryota; kingdom Viridiplantae; phylum Streptophyta; class Magnoliopsida; order Asparagales; family Amaryllidaceae; genus Allium; species Allium cepa. The sequence goes on from CM060943.1 coordinate 801,630,245, forward strand.
TTATTCAAATATTCCTTTCCATATACAGAATTTATTAGTTATCATTTTGAAACAATAATATTCTTATCCAATTCATTTTAATTTATTTACATTCTTTATAATTATTTTCTTAAAAATTCACTCCTTTTATTATTTCTTTCCACAGATCCAATGCTATACAATTTGATAATTCAGGGTACCAGAATAATCCAAGCAACTATAACATTCAATATCTAATATAATCCATTACAAAATATCCAAATAATCATAACAGAGAATAATAAACAATTTAATTATATATTGAGGGACCCAGTTGGATCCCTCCAACCTGTTTTCCCTGCATCCACAGATGTTAGCACAACATAAATTCCAATCTCAAATATACTATACTATAGCACACAATCAATTCATCCATTCAACAATTATTTAAATTTAATCATTTAAATTTAAATTTAAATTTAAATTTAACTGAGTGAGATTAACTCACCTTTGATTCCTTTGTCGCAATCCATCCTATCTCAACTTGTTTTTTCCACGATTTTTAATCTTGAATAAACAATTTATATGACTCTATTAATATTCGAAATAATCGAACAATCGCTTATTACTAAATTATTTAACTTACTAACAACCTTATTCAAACTGATAAATTCCCTTTTAATGAAATTGAATTGGTTACCGGTTTAATTTTAATCAAATAATTTAAGTCCGAGTTAATAAGGTTAAGTAACATCGAATTTAGGTGTTAGAAATAATTAACTACTCGAACAGAAAACAATTCTACATCCTAACAGTTTATTAACTAATTATAAGTTATATATATATATATATATTTCTCAAAACCCTTAACCTGTTTTCAATTCTGTTTACAAGCGTTACAATGAACATGAATTTCATCTCCTTCTTAAATTATCAAAGGATGGAATGATAAATCTATAACTAAAATAGATTTGATCGATATTACAAATTTTATACCTGCTGCAATCCTACTCGCGCTCGGCCTCGCACTGTAGCCCAAATTCGAGCTCGAGCCTCGAAGTCCAAAACGCCTAAAACCTATCTTCCCAGCCCTACGAACCTGCGACCATCCAAAAACCTCTTCTGCTTCCATCTCAGCCACAGCCGCATCACCGATAATCGATGTAAGCTCCTTCACCAACGAAGCACCCTCCACCGACCGCCGCTGCACAAACGAACGCTCACCCATGTGCTCGCGATGAGATCGATCGACGTTCGATCTCGATTGGAGAACGAACAACACAATCACCCTCCTCCCTCGTTCGCGTACGAGCCTTAGGCCACGGCGAATTTGATGCGAAGACAATTTGGAACGAAAGGGTTCGTTCTGCCATTTTTTTATTTTTCGAGTGCTGGGTTGTGAAAAGGAAGAAGGGGTTCGGTCCTATTATGTTGAGTTTGTCTTTTATAGCGTGACTAAAAGCTTCTCCTTGAAGCTTCTTCTTTTATTATATCATTAAAATTGTTATTATATTTAGTTCGAGCATTTGATTGTTGCTTGAACGATTTTAAATTGGGAAAGTATGTGACTAGATGACAGGAATTAAATTAAATTTCATTAGATGATTATCAATAAAATTTTCAGCGCGTTTATACATCGTACACTCACACCACTGCTCCAATTGCTACGAAATTTGAAATCCGATAATAGTACACTATTACGGATCCAATGGAACTGGTTTCGTCGAATTCCGAGACTGTGCCTCGGAAGGCTATTTCTAAATTCAATTTAAACGATATAAATTTCAAAACTCAACAAAACACTTTCAAATTTAATTCCAACACCTTTGCTATCCTCGGTGTTATCAATATAAATTTTATAAGCCTTCAAATTATTTTTAACAAGCTTAAAATTCCAGGTTCAATACTTTATCCAACTTCAAATAATTTAATTCAATAATTTAATTATCAAATAATTGGTGATATTTGAATTTAAATTAAAAGCTAACTTTCAAATATCCAAAATCAATTGAATATTCCCATTTTAAATACTCAAAAATTCCGGGTTGTCACATTTATTATCATTATTACTAAAACTCGGTTAACTTAATTATATTATTACTATTATAAATTTAGTTATTTTTATGAACTTAGTTAATTCATTATCATCATCTCATCATTATTTATAAAACTTTGTTAAATTAGTTATATTATTATTTATAAAATTTAGTTAGTTTAAACTTAATTAATTTTTATTAACATGGTTAACTTAGTTAATTTATTATTTTCATTAATATTAAACCTCGATTGACTTAATTATATTATTATAAACTTAGTTAATTTTTATGAACTTGGTTAATTTTTATAAACTTAGTTAATTCATCATAATCGTCTTTATTGTTTATAAAACTTTGTTAAATTAGTTATATTAATATTATTTATAAAATTTAGTTAACTTAAACTTAGTTAATTTTATAAAATTATTTTAATTTTAACAAAACTTAGTTAAATTTTATTAACTCAGTTAACTTATTTAATTCATTATTATTATTGTTGTTGTTGTTGTTATAAACTTAGTTAAATTTTATAAACTTAGTTAATTCGTCATCATCGTCATTATTTTGTAGAACTTTGTTAAATTAGTTATATTATTATTATTTATAAAATTTAGTTAACTTAAACTTGGTTAATTTTATAAAACTTGTTTAATTTAAAAAAAAAACTTAGTTAACTTTTATTAACTTGTTTAACTTAGTTAATTTATTATTATTATTAAAACTCGATTAACTTAATTATACCATTGTTGTTGTTGTTATAAACTTATAATAAACTTATTTAAGTTTTAAAAACTTATTTATGCAGTTAAGTTCTAGTAAAACTTAATTAATTTGTGTAAATTTATTTAATCTTTATAAAACATATTTAAATTATAAACTCGGTTAATTTTTAAAACTTTTGTTAATTTTGATAAGAATTAGTTAAATTTTTATAAAGCTCGGTTAACTTATTTATATTAACTCAATCTCATGAATTATCTCAATTAATGAACAGCAAACATATGCATCGCTCCATGTTTACATTGTCGGGGAAGAAGAATATCATAGACAGCAAAAATGAAATTAGAGGAATAAGAATCTTAGGCTCAATGGGTACCATTGCGGTTGTGGCCGAAGGAGAGGCCAGAGGCCAGTGTTCCGTAGAAGGCGACACCATTGACTGCAGCGGTGATGTTAGGAGGAAGAGTTCTAGGTGTGAAAAGTGTGATAGTGTAGGAGTACACGTGCTAATATAGTACACATGGATCGTGTAATATGGAATATAATATAAATGCGGAAATAGATGATAATAGCAAAGTAAATAAAAATAGAAATATCACACCAGAGATTTTTATACTGGTTCGGAGCACCGTCCTACGTCCAGTCCCAGACTTCTATCTGGATTTTCACTATTAACTACCTCGCTTCACCTGGAGGAACAGGTTTACAACACCCGAGCAAACGAACGGGATTTCACGCCTCTAATACACTGAGGACTTCAACACTTGCCTCTTACAACACCGAGGACTTCAACATTTGCCTCTTACAACACCGAGGACTTCAACAATGATGAATATAATTGTTTGTTGACGGTATGTGTTCTTACTAACACAGTTTTGTCACTTGTAGTACAAACTTCCTATAATCTTATCCTCAAAATATGTGAATGATGTTTTGTGAAGATTAAGGGAAGTATATTACTTATTGAATCAAAAGATATGAAATAATTTCAATGATTCAATAAGCAATTAAAATAATTGAGAGCTTTTAGAATGCAGGAGTATTTAGAAAGTAAGATCAGAAATTAGAGTAAAAAAATATGTTTTTTTTGTATGTTGAATCAATGATTTAGATGAGTTTATATAGAGAAAAAATGGTTGTAACTCTTTGTGAACAGTAGCCATTAATAGATATGATCATTGATGAAAGGTAAGAGATGCAACCATTGGAGAAAGAAGTGTCTTTTGGAAAAGGTTGCTCTCTGTTTAAAAAACGGTCGACAGGTTAAAAAATGGCCAGTAGATAGGATTTCAAATATATAGTCGTTATGTGCATGTGTGCACGTTCATTGTGCATTTTACACAGAAACGGTCGACCGCCTGATTTATTACCGGTCGACCGGTCCCTGTTAATTTGCTCAATGAATGTGCAATGCTATTCAAACGTATATATATCGATTATATTGAGGTGCAAGATTATTTAAGGATAGATTTTAACAAGTTTATCACTATTACAATATCAAATAATCAACCTATAATCTAGAGTACCATATGTAGCTCTTTTGTGCCTCTTTATAGCCATGATGCATGTGTTTTGTCGATCGCCTTTATTTCTTTGTTAGAAATCAAAAACTTCATAGAACCTGTGACTCAACATTCTCCCCCTTTTTGATTGCAACATATATCTGAAGTTCTGAATCTCCCCTGAATATGTGATCTCCCCCTGAGATTTTGTTTGTATTCTTTATATATATATATTCCTGCAAATAATTGTTAGCACTTTCTCCCCCTTTGTCATCGACAAAAAGGAATAATAGATAATGGAATAATATAGGAGTATATCAACAAGAATATTCATGCATAGCAAAAAAATATAACATATCCAAACATACTAGAGTATCATACACACCATAATATCATATGAATAAAAGTAACGACACTATTTAGTACAAGTGTCGAATGATGTTTTAAATTACTAAACCAAAATATAGAGATAGAAAACAGAATCTAGGATGAGTCAGAATCTAGGTAAGAGGTCTTATGGACACACGATTTAAAACATAACAGGCAGTTGCGACGGTTTCTGCCCAGAAATGTTTTGGTAAGGTGGTTCCATTCAATAATGTTCTTGCACATTCTTGTAAAGTTCGGTTCTTCCATTCTACAACTCCGTTCTGTTGTGGAGTTCTGGGAAACTAAAAATTATGATATATACCTTTCTTTGTACAAAAATGTTCAAATTCATTATTTTCAAACTCTCCGCCATGATCACTTCTTATATTTTTAACTTTAATCCCTTTTGATTTTTGAATTCTTTTGACGAAAGATTTGAAATGATCGAAAGTGTCACTTTTATTTTTTAAGAAAATTGTCCATGTGTAACGAGAGAAATCATCAACAATTACAAGCACATATCAACTGTGATTTATTGACTGAACCCTAGTAGGTCCAAATAAATCCATGTGTAGTAACTCAAGTGGTTGTAATGTTGATATGACTTTCTTGGATTTAAAAGATGATTTGGTCAATTTTCCTAATTGACATGCATCACAAATGTTGTTAACCTTAAAACTCATTTTGGGTAGTCCTCTAACTAGATTGTTTTTGGCTAGCTTGTCAATAGTTTTGAAGTTTATATGACAGAAGCGTTTGTGCCATAGCCATGGATCATTATCATTAGCCACAAGACACATATCTGAATTCTGATTAATATTCATATTTAGAATATATATATATTTCTGTCTCTATAACCTTTGAAAACTAAATTATGGTCTTTATCTAAAATACTACACTTATTATTTGAAAAGGAAATTGTAAAACCCTTGTCACATAACTGACTAATACTAAGTAAATTGTGTTTTAAATTTATAACTAGCATGACATTAGTAATAAGAGGTAAGTTAGATGTACCGTAATTGCTCACATCGCCTTTGCCGATGATATAGCCTTTTGAATTATCTCCAAAAGTGACGGAGCCACCATCTGAGTATGTAATATTTGTTAATAAGCTCTTGTCTCCAGTCATGTGCTTCGAGCAACCACTGTCCAATATCCACTTTCCTCTTTTCTTAATTGGGACCTGCAAAAAATAAAATTAAGTCCATGGTACCCACTTTTTATGGGGTCCTAAGAGTTAGGTCTTAGGAGTCCAAACCCATACGGGTCTGGTATCCCTTTTATATACATAATTAGTATTATGATGCACAGTATTCATGAAATTCTGAATATATTTGTTCCTAATCAAATTGTTATTTGTTTTAGGAACCTATATTTTGATAGTCTTGATATTTTTATTTTGAAATTTCACAACTGGTTTTGGTTTGGAGTATAATAAACTAAGATTTTTCTTAGCTTCAGTTTTTTGTTCTTTCTTCTTTCTTTTATTACCAAGATGTTTCTTGGTTTCTTGTTTCTTATATCCCAAACCTTGTTTATCCGAAATAGATTGTGAACTTTCAATGATTTTTGTCAAATTTTCTTGACCTTTGTTAAAATTAGAAACATTTTGAGAAATGTTATCTAACTTAGTTTGTAAACTAGCCTTTTCTAGGTCCAGAATTTTGACTTTTGCCTCAAGCTCATGATTTTTAGTAGTGAGAACATCATTTTTCTCTTTCTGAGTTTCAATTTCTTGACTCAAAAGAACTAATTGAGAGTCAACATTAGATGATGATTCTTGAAAATTTTCAAGTTCTTCTTCTAATATTTTCTTCTCGTCTTTTAACATATCTCGTTCAAATTCTGCTCTACTCAAATCTGCTTTGGCTTCTTTTAGCTGTCGTTTTATGTCTTTATATTTGACTATCAATTCATCATTAATATCAAGCATTTCATCGAATGTAGGAATTTGTACCTCATCTTCTGTTGCCATGAAACATACATTTGCTTGTTCATCTTCCGTATCACTATCACTTTCTGATGAGTCTGTATCATCCCATGTTACCGAGAATGCTCGTTTCTTTGATTTGTCCTTCTTATATCTTAACTTGTCATTTTCTGACTTCTTCTTTTGCTTCGGACAATCCTTGTGCATGTGCCCCTTTTTGTGACAGTTGAAGCATTCTATAGAGGATGATGTTGGTTTATTTGATCCAGATTTCTTTCTGTTATAACGACTGGCTTTTCGCTGTTTTAGGAATTTTTTGAAACCTTTTGCTATGAATGACAGATCTTCGTCTTCAGACTCTGATTCATTTTCTTCTTTTTCAGCATGGAATGCCATGTTTTTCTTTTCTTCTTTTTGTTCCTTTCTAGTCTGCAAGTTAGCTTCGTAGGACATTAGATTTCCTATCAATTCATCTGGCTTCATGACAGAAAGGTCGTTAGCTTCTTCAATTGCTAATACTTTTCCTTCCCATTCACTAGTCAGAGAATGTAGGACTGTTGAAACAACATCAAAATCAGAATACTTTTGTCCTAAGCTAATAAGTGCATGGTGGATAGTTTGAAACCGTGAATACATATCATTGATTGTCTCATTTGGTTTCATTTTGAAATTTTGAAATTGACTTTTCAGCATGGCTATTTTGGCTTGTTTAACCTTGTTAGTACCTTCATGATTGATTTTTAGCGTTTGCCAAATTTGATATGCAGTAGTGCAGATACTAACATGGTTATATTCATTTTGGTCTAATGCACAAAACAACATATTTATTGCTCTTGCATTTACGGCTGCTGCCGTTTTCTCAGCCGCAGTCCATTCTGAATAATCAGTTGTTGGATTCACTATTTCTTTTTGAGTTGCATTCCAAGCATCATAACTATTTGATTGCATAAAGAATGACATACGTGTTGCCCAATAACAATAGCTAAGACCATTGAAAAATGGAGGTCTTTGTGTTGACTGACCTTCCGTATAAGTGTTAGTGCTAGTGCTTGCGTTATTTGCCATATTACAAGAATATATCAAATAACGGTGTTACAGTTATATGATGACCTGTGCTCTGATACCAAATGAAAAGTGTGATAGTGTACGAGTGCACGTGCTAATATAGTACACACGGATCGTGTAATATGGAATATAATATAAATGCGGAAATAGATGATAATAGCAAAGTAAATAAAAATAGAAATATCACACCAGAGATTTTTATACTGGTTCGGAGCACCGTCCTACGTCCAGTCCCAGACTTCTATCTGGATTTTCACTATTAACTACCTCGCTTCACCTGGAGGAACAGGTTTATAACACCCGAGCAAACGAACGGGATTTCACGCCTCTAATACACTGAGGACTTCAACACTTGCCTCTTACAACACCGAGGACTTCAACACTTGCCTCTTACAACACCGAGGACTTCAACAAAGATGAATATAATTGTTTGTTGACGGTATGTGTTCTTGCTAACACAGTTTTGTCACTTGTAGTACAAACTTCCTATAATCTTATCCTCAAAATATGTGAATGATGTTTTGTGAAGATTAAGGGAAGTATATTACTTATTGAATCAAAAGATATGAAATAATTTCAATGATTCAATAAGCAATTAAAATAATTGAGAGCTTTTAGAATGCAGGAGTATTTAGAAAGTAAGAACAGAAATTAGAGTAAAAAAAATTTGTTTTTTTGTATGTTGAATCAATGATTTAGATGAGTTTATATAGAGAAAAAATGGTTGTAACTCTTTGTGAACAGTAGCCATTAATAGATATGATCATTGATGAAAGGTAAGAGATGCAACCATTGGAGAAAGAAGTGTCTTTTGGAAAAGGTTGCTCTCTGTTTAAAAAACGGTCGACAGGTTAAAAAATGGCCAGTAGACAGGATTTCAAATATATAGTCGTTATGTGCATGTGTGCACGTTCATTGTGCATTTTACACAGAAACGGTCGACCGCCTGATTTATTACCGGTCGACCGGTCCCTGTTAATTTGCTCAATGAATGTGCAATGCTATTCAAACGTATATATATCGATTATATTGAGGTGCAAGATTATTTGAGGATAGATTTTAACAAGTTTATCACTATTACAATATCAAATAAACAACCTATAATCTAGAGTACTATATGTAGCTCTTTTGTGCCTCTTTATAGCCATGATGCCTGTGTTTTGTCGATCGTCTTTATTTCTTTGTCAGAAATCAAAAACTTCATAGAACCTATGACTCAACAAGGTGTGTCAGACCATTCTACATGGTAGTAGATTCTTCCAAGCAGTTTGATGACCAAGGACATAAAAAAGAGATCGTAGGCGTCCATGAAGAAACCCACGTTGGTGATCACTATTGCAGTGAAGTGGTACAGTTGTGTTTTCACCAAATCCAGTGATTTTAATACTTGGAGTTGATCTCCTGCCATTGTTGACTTCATTTTGATTTACCTGCGAAAAATTCACTACTAAAGATTAAGCATGCTGTTGGGCGAGTTCTCATTACCGGTCCAAGGCTTCTCCAACTACCATTGACCGAACCAACCAACTACCGGTTGAAAGCCTCTCCATGTCCATGCCTAGCCGAATCAACCTCTGCCGAACCAAGCCACGCCGAACCAAGCTTCATACACTTGCCACCGGTCCAACTCCATCTCCATGCTACTACCGAACCAGCCTCCACTAGACCATACCAACTACAGGTCCAAAAACCTCTCCATCCTCCACCGAACCAGACCTTGTTCACTGCCGAGCCAAAGTACACGAGCCACTGCCGAACCACCATACTCCTACCACCGAACCAAGGTAAACCGATCCAAATTTGCTAGGCCAGATTGCTTCAGGCCAGGCCCACCAGCTGCTATATACATCCAGGACCTCTGCCCCCAGCCTCACTCTATAAATAGAGGGGCAGGGGTACAACAATGGCAGACAAGTTTGAGAGCTCAAGCACGGAAGGAACTTTCAAACAACTTTCATATACTTGTATACAAAGCTTTGTATTTGTAATCTGAAAGAAAAAGGAGAATAACATATAAAGTGGACGTAGGCACGTTCCGGCCGAACCACTATAAATCTATTTGTCTTTTACAGTTTAGTCCATCTGTTTTATATATTTGCGTAAATCACCCAAATCGTCCAGATCAACATAAAATCAGCTAATTCATACAACTAGGAGGTGTTTGCCCAATTTTTGTGCAAACATTTTTGGTGCTTTCACTGAGAACCGGGAGCTCGAAGCTTCAGCTTCTCCCACTTAACCCTTTTTCTGTCAGCATCGTTCATTGCTTGGAAAATATGGCTCCCGGACGGAAGAAAGATGCTAACAAAGGAAAGAACATTGCAACTGGCAGTGTCCCAGATCCAGTAATTAGGGACCAAGACAATCGTCAGGTTCCAACGGCAAATTTAAATCAGGCAAATCCGACAACCCCCGCTACGGAACAACCAATTACAAGGGCGGATCTGGACAGGATTGTGGCTGAAGTAACTAACCGCTTCGCATCTCAACAAGAAGCCTTGGTGGACCAACTCATGTCACGCTTAAGGGATGCTGAAGAGTCCAACCGTAACACTGAATCATGGGGTGAGTCCCAGTCTGGAGGATCTAAGAGACGACAAGGGTCTTTCTTCTTCGAAGAGGCCAACAACAGAAGCAGCCATGGTAGGAGCCGAGCCCGGACTCAGCCCGAATTCCGACCCGAGGAAACACTTGGAACCGAACCCAACGGAGGTGCCAGGCAGGGGTCGGATGTGGATGAGCCTGTCATGCTACCTAACCATGGAAACACCAGTAGACGGGGCCGAGCTGGAGTCCAGCCCGAAGTTGGACCCGAGGAAGTGCTAAGAACAGAACCCAGCAGGGGAAGATCAAGGCAAGGGCCAACTGTGGCTGACCCCAGCATGCCCCCGGAAGACCAGAGGCAGCCATTGGAGAATGTCAGAAGTGATAAACGATACCATCCTTATAGGTCATCTGGACGGAATCAATCCCGCAAGGAAGAACCAAACTCATTTTTATCCGCTCCAAGTTCTGATGAAAGAATGGCGCGATTGTTCAGGGAGTGCATCCAACGGGAGCAAAGGGATCGAGGGATAGGTGCTAGGGTAACCAGCCCCTTCACCCGCAATATTGAAACTGCCATCACCCCCCGGGAATGGAAAATGCCAACGGTGGAACCTTACAAGGGAACCTCTGACCCCATCGTACACTTACATAGATACACCCAGCATATGCTCATGAGCAGAGCAACGGAGGGAGTATTGTGTAAATGCTTCCCACTTTTTTTGGCAGACCTAGCTACCTCCTGGTTCTGCCACCTACCCCAAGGGTCCATCAGCTCATGGGAAATGTTGAAAGAAAAATTCATCAGCCAGTTCCGCATTCATGTGGAGAACCCAAGAACGCTTATTCCTTATCTAATATCAAGCAGAAACCCGGAGAGACAGTGCAACAATATCTCACCCGATTCAACGCTGCGGCGGCAGCAGTCCAAGATGCCGACGAGAAACTTATCCTAATGGCTCTCTGCAGTGGTGTACATCCGGATACTAAATTTGGTAGAAGACTAACCAAGGAAAAGCCAGCTACTTTACCTGATTTCTTCCATGAAGCTGGAAAGTATATGAGACTTGAAGACGCTGCCACTGAGAGGCAGTCAGGGCAACAGGCTAAAACAGCCACAGACAGGGTTTCTGCTGCAATAAAGGATGTTAGGAGAAATGACTCTAGAGATAATGCTGGGGGCAAGAAGGGGGAAAACGCGTATATTGACCTGGACCAAGATTTGACTCCTACACTCCTTTGAATGAAACAATCGAAAACATCTTCCTAGCCACTCAAGACGAAGTTAGATACAAGCGCCCGCCGCACAAGAAGGAGTCAGAAAACGCACTCAAGTCTGGAAAGTTCTGCCGCTTCCACGAGTCCCATGGACATGACACCAATGAATGCCACCATCTCCGGGACTTGATTGAAGAACACATTAGAAGGAGGAGACTGGAATGCTATGTAAAAAGCCAAAGCAGGACTCCAGCTCCCGCCAATAAAAACCCAGGGTTACCCCTCCCAGAAGAAGGCGGAGGAAATCGCAACACCAGCGGCTCTAGTCGAGAAAATAGTGGTCCATACCATATCAGGAGGACCACACATCGCCGACAGAAGCTGGGCAGAGATGGAAAGATACGGTAAGTCACTTAGAAACGCTGAAGGCTACGTTAACTCTGTTATGGAAGAACGCCACCCGAAACGGAAAGAGAATGACGACATCACATTCAGTGGGCGTGATCTAGAGGGAAGACAGTACCCACACATGGATCCTATGGTCATCTCTGCCTGGTTCGGTCCAGCCAAAGTTTTTCGGATTTTAGTAGACACTGGAAGCTCAGTGAATATCCTATTCAAGCATGCATTCGACAAAATGAAGCTGTCAATGAAGGATGTGTCTCCCTGCAACAAACCACTACATGGTTTCACTGGAGATGCGAAGATGCCCCTCGGGCAACCGGACCTTTTTGTTGAAATAGAAAGTCATCCCCGCTCCGCTGTGCGAAAACAAACATTTGTACTGATAGAGAACCATTCGGCCTACAATGCCCTTTTGGGAAGACCAGCCTTGTCTGACTTCCAAATTGTCCTAGCCTCATGGTGCCTGAAGATGAAATTCCCAACAGATAACGGAGTAGGAGAAATAGAGGGAGATCAAGACGCCGCTCGAGATTGCTATGTAACTGAGCTTCGCAATAACCGCAGGAAGGATAAAGGGAAGGATGCAGAGACTTCTCTCTGCAAGAAAAACCTGGAAGCATAGCAATTAAAGAAAGCCCCTCCTCTTCGATATACCAGCGATCCTTTCAACGAATTAGACCCCAGGGACAAAGAGGAGGAGGCCACCACCAAGCCTGCAGAGGCTATGGAATTTGTATCTGTAGACAAACACGACCCAAGTAGACTGCTGAGGGTCGGGTCCCAGTTAAGAGCGGAGTTGAAAGATCAACTCGTCGATTTTCTTCGCCACAACGTGGATGTATTTGCATGGACGCACGCCGACATGACAGGAATCTCTCCATACGTAGCATGCCACATGCTGAACATCGATCCCACCAAGGTGCCAGTGAAGCAGAAAAAGAGGAGCATGGGGGCAGAACAATCAGCGGCCCTCGAGGAAGAAGTAAAGAACTTACTGGCCAATGACTTCATACGAGAAGCCATCTACCCAGAATGGATCGCCAACCCGGTACTGGTAAGGAAAGCTAATGGGAAGTGGCGAACATGCATCGACTTCTCCGACTTAAATGACGCTTGCCCGAAGGATTGCTTCCCACTCCCCCGAATCGACCAACTCGGGGACAGCACAGCCGGACACGAACTCTTATCCTTTATGGACGGATACTCAGGATATAACCAGATCCCTATGCACGTCCCCGATCAAGACCACACTAGTTTCATCACTGACCGGGGATTGTACTGCTACAAAGTAATGCCCTTTGGACTTAAAAACACTGAAGCTACTTATCAGCGCCTCGTCAACAAGATGTTTGCGAAATTAATAGAGCGAACTATGGAAGTTTATGTGGATGACATGCTGGTAAAATCAAGGAAAGCCAACGATTATATAAACCACCTGAACGAGATGTTTCAAGTACTTCGCCAAAATGAAATGAAACTGAATCCTCTAAAGTGCTCCTTCGGAGTATCGTCGGGGAAGTTCTTGGGATTCATCGTCCATGCCAGGGGGATTGAAGCGAACCCCGAACAAGTCCGGGCCTTGCAAGATATCAAGATACCATCCACTCGAAGAGAGATGCAAAGCCTAAACGGGAAGGTGGCTGCCCTAAGCAGGTTCATCTCTAAAGCAACCGACAAATGCATCCCTTTCTTCGAAGCTCTTAAGAAAGAAAGAGGAAAGTTCGAATGGACTGACGAATGCTTGACAGCCTTCCTTAACTTAATCAAACACCTCCAAAGACCACCAGTACTCTCAACTCCAAATGAAGGCGAGGAACTATACCTATATCTTGCTGTATCGTCCCATGCTTTAAGCGCTGCTTTGGTGAGGGAGGACAACCACGCACAGCGACCCGTATACTTTGTAAGCAAGAGATTCACAGGGGCAGAAGCCAGATACCCTAAACTTGAAAAGCTAGCATACTGTTTACTAATCACATCACGGAAACCGCGACACTATTTCCAATCTCATTCCATCAGAGTTTTAACCGATCAACCGCTAAGGCAGGTACTACATTGCCCCGACACTTCTGGGCGACTACTTAAGTGGTGCATTGAACTGAGTCAATATGATATTACCTACCATCCTCGCTCCTCTATCAAGGGACAAGCCATAGCTGATTTCATTGCCGAATTCACTACTAACAAAGGTAAGGAGCAATCTGAAGTAGCGAACAATATCAAATGGAATCTCTTCGTTGATGGAGCATCAAATGAGCAAGGCTCGGGGGCAGGTGTTGTGATAATCACCCCCAGGGGAAGGAAGCTGCACTACGCTCTAAGGTTGGAGTTCGCTGCCACCAACAATGACGCAGAATATGAAGCAGTGATAGCCGGTTTAGAACTTTCCCTGGAGATTGGAGTCGGTTCTTTATGTCTCCATAGTGATTCTCAACTTATTGTAAATCAAATACTGGGAGAATTCCAAACTCGAGGAGATCGACTCACAGCATATCTAAAGAAGACCAAGCTGCTGCTCAATCAGTTGGATCACTATTTAATCAGACACATTCCTCGAGAGAAGAATCAGGAGGCCGACGAACTGGCAAAGCAAGCAAGCATGAAGGACGACACCGCTTTCCGAACAATAACCATCTCGCAGCAACTAACCCCGAGTTACGAGACAATGAATATGATAGCTGCAATCGAAGAGGAAACTTGGATGACTCCTATCCAGAAATATTTACAAGATGGCACACTGCCCGACGGGCGTAACGAAGTCAAGAAAATCTTGAGGAAAGCTTCTCGCTATACAATACAAGAAGGCATCCTCTATCGACGCGGCTTCTCTAATCCCTTATTAAGGTGTGTCGCCGGAAGGAAAGCCAAGGAAATCTTATCCAACATACATCGAGGAAGTTGCGGAGATCACACTGGTGGGCAGACTCTGGCAAAGAAGATACTCCGATATGGATATTACTGGCCCACCTTAAACAAAGACGCCCTAACCTTCGTCAAAAGATGTGACAAGTGTCAGAAATTTGCTAAAATTCCTCGACTACCAACAGACGAGATTACTCAAATGACCAGCCCTTGGCCCTTTGCAATATGGGGAATTGACTTGATTGGTGAACTGCCAGTGGACCGAGGCGGAGCCAAATATGCCGTAGTAGCAGTTGACTATTTCACCAAATGGGTGGAAGCGGAGCCTCTAAATAAAATATCTTCAGCAAAAGTTATTAACTTCTTGATCAAAAATGTTTTATGCAGGTACGGGGTTCCACTCAAAATCATATCGGACAATGGACTTCAATTTGACAGCGAGGAATTCGCCGACTGGTGCCAAGAGCACGGAATTCACAAAAGCTTCTCATCTGTGGCTTACCCCCAAGAAAACGGACAAGTCGAAGCTGTCAACAAAATCCTCAAAACCCTAATCAAGAAGAAACTCGAAAAGTCAAAAGGCGCTTGGGTGGATGAACTTCCTACGGCACTTTGGGCCTACCGCACATCTTACAGAACATCAACAGGGCATACTCCTTTCTCTTTGGCATACGGATCGGAGGCCATGCTCCCAGTTGAAACTGTAGTGCCTTCCCATCGCAGGATCCACTACAACCCAGAAGAGAACGAAGAACTCATCCACATGTATTTGGATCTAATTGAAGAGAGAAGAAACGATGCAGCACTCAAAGCAGTAGCTCATAAGCAAAAAGTTGCAGCACAATACAACTCCAAAGTCAAGTACCGCAGCCTACAAGAAGGAGATCTTGTCCTCAAGCGGATCTTCCCACGCCCCGGAGCGCTAGATCCAATCTGGGAAGGACCCTATGTAATTCATAAAGATCTCCTCAACGGAGCCTATATTTTGTCAACAGTGGACGGAGAGGTGTTCCAAAGGGCATGAAACATCCAACACCTCCGTCCATACTTTTCTTAACTTGTACTTCCCATATGAAGTGAATTAACAAAGAGAATCAGTGGACGTAGGCATTTTTGTGCTGAACCACTTTAAAAATCTTGCCTCTTTTTAACTTGTTCCTTTATATCTTGGCTGCTTGTTAAGCTTTATCCTTTTCTGTTGAACAAAATCATGTATAACGACGTTTCGATACTGGAACTTCACGGCGCAACCTCACCTGGACAAGACCCAACAGGTACTATGCGATTCTATGCACTCGCCAATGAGACACTTTTGCTCCAGCATCCCTCTGCTGCGGGTTAACTCATTGCTCGCGACTGCCCTCAAAGCCAACTGTAATGAGCCGATTATAAGCCATCAAAAAGGCCGACTATAGCCGATGGCAGCTCATTACGGCGTTCGGCTCGCCGACAACTGTGAACCTACTTTAAGCCCCAACATAAGGTGTGGCCAGCCAGGGGTAGTTCACGGTTGACGATTGGCACCCACGCTAGCCGGCCACAGTAAATCGAATAATACCCACGATTATGGGCCATAATGGCTCGGGTAGTTATTGTGCGCGATCTCGGCTCTGATATGTCTTAAGTGCGGCTGTGGTAAAAAAGATAAACTCCCCGCGGAGGTGTAAGATGGGTGACAAATGTCTCCAAGACCCACAGCTAGGGAAAGTGACTACAAAACCCGTTTGCCACGAACTTAAGCATATCGACGACCTTCCATGATTGGAAGTTTTATTGTTTCTCATATTTCCATTTCATTCAAAAACTTTCTTCCTATCCTATATAACAATCCTTAAAGTACAGGTCACAAAATAGGGGAACTCTCGCTTGTGGAAATATGAACTCTCATCCGGATGACGGAACACTCGGCTACATTCCATACTCAGTCACGCAAGACATTCAAAGCAACCCTCTACAACTAAAACATGAAGGGCGGTACTATCTTCTATTTTATACAAATATGTAGCTTTAATTTATTCACACATCATATTGGCATTACAAGATATGAGATAATGTTTTAAGCAGAAACTTAGCATTAAATACGATTAAGTCACATGCATAAACACGCAGCTGTATTTCTTATGCAGCATATCAAAATGACAACAGCATTCAAACATGGCAGAATCAGCTTATGTTATAAAATTATATAAATTCATTCTTTACAAATAATATAATTACAAGTTACACTAATGTTTCGGACTAACATAGATAGCAACCAAAATGTGTACAAGTCAAGTCAAAGAATCAGGGCTTCGCCTCCATCCCGCTAGCCCTCGGGATCTACTTAACTGCAGGATCGGAACTCCCAGCATGTGCTACCGAGGTCCCGCCTGCATAATTCAGAAGAGAATCCATCAAAAATCATGAAAGATAAGCAATCAAATCATGAAAAGGTCAAAAGGAAAGACTTACCAGCACCTGCTCCCTGACCATCATCGTCTAGCTGCACGCCTACCTCATCCAAGGCAAGCAGCCGCATGCCCTCCTTAACCGCCACCTTCTCTTCCTTAGTGAATTGGACCGTAACTGCATCCATCCTGAAAGCCGCACCACCCTCCTTATCCGCATCGGCCTTAGCTTCCTCCAAAGCCCGGAGATATATCCTATCCATAACCCGGGGATAATCATCCATCCAGGACAGGTTGCCCTGCCTCCAAGTACGGAAATACATATCCTGGAGCATCTCGTCCATCATCCCCTCGTTCTCCTCAAACTCTTTCATCTGGGCCTCAGAAGCCGACAGTCGTGCGACAGCAGCATCTCTCTCCAATCGGTATCTCGAGCAGTCAGCCTGAAGGGACTTCCGCATCACTTCCATCTCCTCCTTCAGCTTGGCCTGAGCAAGCTCTGCGGCCTCCAGCCTCCCAGATAACTCTTCTACCTGCTCAAGATCCGCTCTCCGAACCTTGTCCACCGTTGCGATGGCCATGTCAATCCGTTCCTTGCAGGCAACCTCCATCTTTCGTAGTTCTGCCTTACTAGCCTCTTCCATAGTCTTCTTCAACCGCCTGGAGGCTGCCTCATGCTGATAAATCTGAATGGCTTGATCGGCAAGCTGTTTGGCCTGATCAGCAACCTTTAGCCGCAACCGAATATTAGCACTCCCAATCTCCTCTCCAGCCTTGACCAGACGGGCATGATGCCCCATCAACTTCCTGGTCTCCTTCGCGACCCGGTCAATATTAGCCTTGGCTTCGTCCCCCATGGTAACTATCCGAGTAGTAAGCAAATCGAGGTCTAAGGACTTAGCCTCATCAAGCACCCGTACCATGGGATTGCGGGGAAGAAGATGCTCACCCGTGGCCTCGTCAAAAGAGATGTCCTGAAAACTCGGGTCCAGATCCGGATGGCCGACAAATGCGTTGCGAACCAAACCAGGATGGTCTATCGGGGTGACGGTTGGATTTTCGGACGGATATGGGGAAGGCATAAGCTCGGTATCCTCCTCAGTAATATCGTGGATAGGCTGGACTGGAGGCTGAGGGCCAGGTGAAGGTTCAAACGATCGGCCCCTCTTTCTCTTTTGCATATCTTCTTCAATAACTCCGAGAAGAGGGCGATATCTAACCGCATCTCCAGGACGGCTAGCTGACAGCTTTGGTTTGGCGGAAGCTTTGAGTAACTTATACTGTTCAAGGCGGTGTCAAATATCTGATGTCTTGGCCACCTTACCCATTCCTGCAATAAAAACCAAGTGCTACAAGCATGCAGGAAACCATGATTCAAGAAACATGTGAAGTTAAAAGAAGGAGTTAGGAATTCACCTTGAACCGCCGGAGTTGCCTAAGCTGAAATACTCTCAGAAGATAGACTGGCACCAGTCCGGGCCTTATCAGACCTCTTCGACTTCTCCACCAAGGCTGATCCTTCCTCCAACCCCTCAAAAGCCTGGCGGAAGGCATCATCAGTCCACTCTTGAAACTCGCCTGCTTGCCCAGGAGGCAAAGCCCCGGCGCCATCACCACCACCATCACCTTCTCTGTCGTCTCCACTCTATGCCTCTCCTCCTACATCTCCTCCTTCGCCTCCACCTCTATCCTCCTCCACGTCTTCCTCCCCCGGAGTAATTGGGCACGTGCTAGGGGAAGGGCCGTCGGACTTCTTGAGCTTCTTACCTCCGACAACTGGAGGTTTTGTGAAAGGCCTCCTCCTGCTACTCTTCGCAGTGGCCCCATCTTTAGCTTTAGCAGCCCTCTCCTCGGTTGTATCTCTCTGCTTAACCACGGATTGACGTGGCAGAATCAGGTTGTGCTCCAGGAGAGTGGCATTCCTGATCAGGTAAGAAGCCGACCTGTCCCTTCCAGAGATAGCCTCTATCTCCATGGCCATCTGTACCAGGCGATCATTCTCCACGACCGCAAAGCCACCTGTCGCTAGCAAGAAATAAAAGCACATAAGAGGAAGCATTGTAGTCGGGACAAAGAAGTTACAAATGGAATTCAACTTACAGCCAGAAGTGAAAAGGCGAAAAGAAACGGAGTCGTCCTTGACAAAGAACCATTCCTTCTTAAACATGGTAAACTTCGAGTATAAGTCCAAGACCGGCTTGAAGGACACGGCCGACTCTAAACTAATGTATGGAGACCCCTTCTTGTATCCCCTCAGATTATATAGATATCGGATTTCCCGGTTAGAAGGGGGGCGCCCATATCTCCTCTGGAAGATAACGAATAGACACACTAAGATGGCATAGGAGTTGGGCTGAAGCTGAAAGGGAGCCACTTTCAGGTAAGTAATGAAGCTGACTATCCACGTATTGATCGGAGGAATGACCCCACACATGCAATGGTATCGGCTATACGCGAAGTATCCTTCAGGGGGATTATATGGCATGACCCCCTCCCCTGGCAACAGCATGCATGCTCTATCAATCCCAAATGAACGGGAGATAACGTCAAGTTGCTCCTCTCTGAAAGAGCTCGGAAAGCAATCAGGAGGAGAATTCAGAAGCTCTTGGGGACCATACCCATCTACTAGCGACCTCGGGGTGGGTCCACGACGTTCCGGTCCTGGCTGGGCTGGGGGCACCATGGGAGACTCTCGTCTATCCATAGATTTTCTTTTGTCTGATCGAGTTTCCACTTTGCGAGACATTTTCCTACAAACACAAAAGAGAAACATATTGTTAGAACAAAGGATATAAACAAGCAAGTGTATATAGTCTGAAATTTCACTCAAAAATCAAAACGCCCAGAACTTCTAGTATCATTCGGCAAAGCCGATACAAAGGTTCATTTGGTGTTAAGTCCATTCGGCATTCCCAATACCAGGGTTCATTCGGCATTCTCAGTATAAAGCTCATTCGGCGTCCCAACTTTCAAAACGAATTCGGCGATCGACCCTCAAGCTCATTCGGTAGCACAGTATAAAAATTCATTCGGTGGGAAAGGTGTCTCACCTGGTTCGGCTAGCGCTTTGGTTCGGCGAAACTAAGAGTTTGACTCGGCAAAAAGGTTCGGCTCGTTTGGTAAGGAATAACGAAGGCACGTGACCCCTATTTATAAGCAAACCTCAATGATCGGACCAGATGGCTCGGCGCTTAAAACCGAACGAGACTATCCCAGCAAAACAAAGCGTGACACATGCAGGCATGTGCCCCACTTTGGGGGGCAAATGTTGGGCGAGTTCTCATTACCGGTCCAAGGCTTCTCCAACTACCATTGACCGAACCAGCCAACTACCGGTTGAAAGCCTCTCCATGTCCATGCCTAGCCGAATCAACCCCTGCCGAACAAAGCCACGCCGAACCAAGCTTCGTACACTTGCCACCGGTCCAACTCCATCTCCATGCTACTACCGAACCAGCCTCCACCGGACCATACCAACTACCGGTCCAAAAACCTCTCCATCCTCCACCGAACCAGACCTTGTTCACTGCCGAGCCAAAGTACACGAGCCACTGCCGAGCCACCATACTCCTACCACCGAACCAAGGTAAACCGATCCAAATTTGCTAGGCCAGATTGCTTCAGCCCAGGCCCACCAGCTGCTATATACATCCAGGACCCCTGCCCCCAGCCTCACTCTATAAATAGAGGGGCAGGGGTACAACAATGACAGACAAGTTTGAGAGCTCAAGCACGGAAGGAACTTTCAAACAACTTTCATATACTTGTATACAAAGCTTTGTACTTGTAATCTGAAAGAAAAAGGAGAATAACATATAAAGTGGACGTAGGCACGTTCTGGCCGAACCACTATAAATCTGTGTGTCTTTTACAGTTTAGTCCATCTGTTTTATATATTTGCGTAAATCACCCAAATTGTCCAGATCAACATAAAATCAGCTAATTCATACGACTATGAGGTGTTTGCCCAATTTTTGTGCAAACACATGCTGGTAAAGAAGACTGGTTGTCTCCATGACTTATTACTAAAGATCAAGTTACTTCATTATACAAAGTACATAACTACTATCATATGTTTTTTATTACATAAGATTCATTTATTCATTTTTTCGGTTGAGGCATTTTTGTTATTGTTTAGTTTTCAGAGTTATGCATTAAACATGGGATATTCCGAAAGTTTTACCTGACTATAAAATTTGTCGATGTTAGTACCAGTAGAATTGAAAGTCTTGGGTAGACAATCAGTTCCCTACTGGTCAATTCTTCTAACATGTTCATACTTACCATTTGCTTTATACTTATGACCATACTCGATCACCCGACCAAATTAGCAATGTCATCGAGAAAGCCATTAAAAAGTTAAATTTTATGTTGTCTCCTACATCATAATACCCTCCAACAAAACCGCCTTTGATTTCTGCTATGGTTAATCCATCTTTCAAACCTAAATTTTCTCTCCGTTTCACTCCGTTGTTCTTTGGTAATTTACCCGCTATAAATCAAATAAATCAAAACTGTTAATACATTTGATGTTGTCTATATACCATGATAAATACATATGAATGAAAAACTTACATTGTTGAGCATTGTAAAACGTAAGTGCCTTGCAGCACCTTGGAGGTCCAAAGGCTCAAGTCCCTTAACTTTCTTAGGCAGTGTCTTGACAACAACGACTGGAATCCCAATAACAAGAAAACCAACCAAAATTGCCCAAAATATCCACGAAAGAACCTTTCTCTTATAACGACGCATCCCAAATTGATGTATTTAACCATCTTTTTGCCTCCTTCTTGAGGGCCCAGAAGCCAACTCTGTTGAATCTCATCTAATTCATACTGCTACCTTGATAGTGATCGAGATTTCTACTATGTTCGTCATCTGTGTTGATATCAAATAATCCACCCCAATGATTTGTTGAGTGCATTTTTTGTAATAATAAAAAATGAACTTAGCGTGCTAATATGAATAGAACAGTTTGTATATAAGGATTTGTTAACTGATATGGAAGATGCTTTGGCTTATTCATGTAATGGTTGACTAGAAGACAGAAGGAAGAAGGGAGGTTAGTTTTTATCTGTCAACATACATGAGTTATAAATCAGAGCTTAGTTTCTATTGTGTGTTACTTCAAAACTACATTCATAGGCATATGACTATCATATTTGTAAGTTAAGATAATAATTAAAATACACTTACTATGCTTTGACATTATTTGAAACTAAAATAGTACATTGGATATGTCAGAAGGAAACAAAACCAGGCATTGCAAAGCTGAAATTGCTTGAGGGTGAGCTTCTAACTTTTTGCAAAATAAACAAACAGCCATCATCACTGAAACATTTCCACTAAACAAGGCCTATATACCTTACAACATAGGTTACTTTCTGTAAATACCTGTAGCTTTATAGACAGAATCTGACTTTCTTTTTATTCAATGAAGTCACGAAATTGTTAAAGAACTTGCTCATTTTGGTGATGAAATCTAAATTTGTTCTAGGAAAAAATAGAACTAAAAAAGTGTATGCTTCATTCAATGGAAAATAGGTCCCCTGCATTCAAGGGGAAGCTCAACATACTCATAGGTATCCATTATTATTTAAACCAAATGGCAAACAGGCTTATAAGTTTATGACGCGGGAAATCAGTTGCGTACTTTTTGGAAGTTTCCTAAATCTCTACTTGGAATTTGGGATGGTGTTGTAGTTGCTTTATAAGTAAATTTATGTCATATCGCTAAATTATTTTAAATATATAAGTATTCATGAACTTTTCAAAGGGAAAGAAATAGGAAAGATAAGTATTTAATTAGTTTGAGTTAATACTTTTGCAAGCCCGTTAAAAAGAGTTCTGCAATAGTGCAAAATTTGTTTCATCTCATCGATCACCTCAGCTCGTGCCAGCCAGCCAAGCTCCTTTTCTCCAATCTCATAAAAATTCCCATCAAAATTTCTTAAACAAAAATGCAAAGAAAATTGACTAACAAAAATACTTGGGATCAAGCTGTGAACTCCTTTTAGGAAATGCCAAATGAATAGCGGGATACATAGTTAACGATAATATACTATTATAGCTTGGCCGTCATATATTATTATCCTATGAACTTAATTAGATTAATTATGGAAGGTTCTTTCCAAGAAGTCTATGATTGATACCTTGTTACACTAAAGAAATCATTCTAAAAACGTATCGTTGGATGCATGCCGTGATAGCATGTGCGAGTGTGATAATATTCCTTGCTTTGGCAAGTGTATGTGGCTAAATTGCACTACATTTTTATAAAATATAGAGTTAATTGACTGCTGCTGCTAGCAGCTAGCTACCTGTAGCATGTTTTAATTTATCTCCTAAAAGCAGATAAAATCATATGGATACACTCAGGAAAAGTAGTGAAATTTAAACAGAAATTCAACCTTCTGAGTGCTGAGAAATGAGCGTTATTTAACCTAAGAATTAAAAACATTCACAATGTTTTTTTCATATAGACAGATAAGCTACAAATTAAGCAAAAGTAAATATGAAAGGTACCTAATTTGTGCGTTTTTATGTCATATTAGCCAGTTTAATGTGCATTTTTCACTGGCTTTTGAGAATTTCCCCAATAAATTCAATCTTACCATGTTGATTCATCTATTAACACATTGTACTTGAATATTGCCTGCCCAGTTAAATTGATTCTATCGTTATTTTATTCACACAACAAGAAATTGCAGCTAGTTTAAAATATGAAAACACCTTATTATGACTGAAATCAAACGAGAGCTACAAAGCTTCAGGCAGAATAGTCAGTTTGATGATTGAAAAACATAGAATAGTCAGCATGGGCCTTTAAAACTAATTGACTTACCATATCTAGCATAATGAATAACTATAGACCTTTCTTATGCATTTCGAGTTACTTTTAGTTTTAGACATTGATTTTATTACAAAATTGCTTTGAAATGCATTGTATTTTTTTGCAATAGCTCACAAATCAACTCCTTGTTATTTAGTAAGAATCATCATTAATGTAGATCGGTAAACATAGTATGATTGTTTAAGGTATTATATAACATGCCAAATAATAAATGTAAAAAACTGAAAACTTACTTGATAGTTGGTCTTATACAGGTGGTAAACTTCTAAAATGGTTTATGGCATACAATATAAGGCTTGATCATGGAGTTACCTACTGAACAACTACCGAATGGGTAAGAACATCTTTACGAAGCAAACATGCCAGTATCGTACGATGCTTCACCTATTGCATTTGGTTTATCTGTAGTTGTCCAATGTGAAACCGTGTCTCCAACTTTTCTGAAACACACATCTGCATATTCTTTGAAATCCTCTCTATACATATTACGATAATTAAAAACTGTGTTATTAAGAGAGAATAAGGGGTAAATGTAGCAACACATAATTTTAATAATGACTTAAGATGTTCGCATAACTGTCTTAAGTCTTAAGGAGCAAAACTCATCAGGGAGCAATTTCTCTTAGAGAAGTGGTAAAATCTTTCCTATTTGGAGTAAGATCGATAAAAAATTTATGAAGGAAAGTTTGCTCGTGTTTTCTCATGAATTTTTCTTTTTCACTGTTGCACCATGTTTATGATAGCCATGATGACGATGAATGATATATCATGTAGACTTCTTTGCATGTAACATATTCACAAGGCTACAGGTAAGAAACCATAGTGCTATGAGACTATTTGATAAAAAAGAATTATTTGTGTGAAACAGTCGTGGAATCTAAAAGTGATAAGCATGCATTTCATAACACTCTTTTCTAAAAAATGATAAAGCAAAAAGTGCCTGAAAAGCAGTGGTAATGCAACAAAGATGAATCTGGTGGAAAGTATCTTTTCTTTGAAAAAGTAGTACCAGCAACACTTGATATCATCAAGAATAGAATAGAGTATGAAGCACAATAAGAAGCATTTTTCTTTCTTCATTCTCTATAATATTTTTGCTTCTAATGATACTTACCTCATTGAAAGAACGAATTGCCTCTCCTGAATATCCACTCCATTCACTCAATTACTGAAAGAAGGAGAGCTAAGGTTAGTCTCATTACCACTGAAACAATGAAATATTAAATTAAAAGGCCGAATCATTTGAGCAACAATATTCATTTGCTGTAAACTAAGCATGCAAGACACTAAAACTGCATATACACAATGTTTTAAAACTGTATGCACGCAATGTATTACAGTGCAACTATATTAATACTTTGATGTTCCTTATATAGACAAAAGTTAGCTCACTAATACCTACATAGGTCAACCAAGTTGGGATAGACAGAGCCAGCCATACATATTGAGGCAAATAAAGCGTTAAAAAATTATTTTGGGTTTTTAATACTATAACTGTACAACCTGACATAAACAATTTTAATGCACTTTGGAGGTTTAACAGGGAAAAAAATCATATAGCAGGCACGTTTTAAGAATAGAATTCAAATTCTATCTAATCAAAACGGATGTAAGACATATATATTCCTACAACCAAAAGAGCATCTTCTTCCATTAAAACTCAGACAACAGTAGCAGCAGGCCATTTTCTATAAACAATACAGAGTGTAAATTAGTGAAAGTACATACAAATTCATATTAATATAACATAATACCAGAAACCATTGAGAGCGACTACATTTTCTATGCTAATGAAACTACATATATATGATGCACATTGAAATGTCTACATTTTCTACTTGAAGTGTGCTAATATATTAAACCGCCCATAGGTCTGTGCTATGAGGATGATGACCAGGGCCCACACTAACTAATCATTACATGACTTATATCAATGATAATCTTCTTTCTATGTTTACTGTAATTAAATATATTATGTATATGGGTAATCTGGTGCTCTGGTTATCTTGTGTTATTATAATTAGGCAAGTTAAACATTCTGGTAGCTTTATTAGAAACAAATATGGCTATTATAATGTATGCCATTTCTTTTTACGTGCAAACGCGTTATATAATAACTTACAACAAGAAAACAATATCTATTTAATCACTTTCGACTTGTTATACTGTACTAGAGAAGTAACTCGATGAATGTCAATTTCACACCTTGAAAGTCACTACAGAAGTAGTAGAGAAATGATTTTTACTATGCTTTAATGCCAATATGACACAAATATAATTCATTTTAAAGGGAGAGAAAAAGATAAAGTTCTAAGATTGAAACTGCTAATTACAGGTACCACTAGGCTTTTGCGGTTGGTTTTTCTTCTTCACCGGTACTTTCATGCCTTGAAAATGGAATATTTCAACTTAATATAACTCATACAACTTTCAACAACACTAGAATATTGATATACACAGTTCAAAGCATAATTACCAAGGGTAGCTAGTATGACATTAATTTGTATATACAATGAAATATTGTGAAGTGTATTTGTATGCTATAAAGAACATTTTATAGACAAGCACGTTTGTCCAAGTGGTTAATTGATTCGGCTTTGGTGCAGGATGTCACAAGTTCGAAACTTGCTTTCGAAACGTTTATTTGAAATGGGATATGTTGTCCCAATGATTTGTTGTATATAAAGTACCAGTTCCAAAAAAAAAGAACATTTTATATGTTCTTAAATAGTTGGACATCAAAAACCAGCAACTTACATTCATGAATAAAATGAAACAACCGTTCCACTAACTTCAAAATAGAATAAGTGTGTTATGACCAATATAACCATGATTTCCAGTGTAAATAAATACTAAAAGAAAAAGAAAATGACATGATAGTAATCAAAGGTAAACTTGCGAAATACAGCAGCACCTACAATACATCTACATTCTATCAAACACCTTGTGTGTGGTTGTGGAGATAATCTTAACCTAAATTTTGATCTAGGTTCTGTCAAATATTGTTAAGTTTATTTGTAGCACCAAGGAAGTGAATACAGTCATTATAACTCTTGAGTGTAAGAATGTGAACTTTTATTTCGAAACAGCTCATTGTCCTCTTCCTGAAGACCTAAAACCATAGTTAAAACCCAAAAATTCAAAATTAGCATTAGAAAGAATGTAAATTTCTTAACTTCTTCATTTACATGGAAGAAATCACTGTCCTCTTGAGTTATGGAGAGGATTAGCGCGTATTAGATCGACTGTAAAGAGCGGCAGTGTGTCGGAGAGGATTTGATTGACTATGAAGAGGAGCAGCGCATCACAGAGGAATAACACGATGACGAGGAAGGAGGAAAATTTGAAGGGGATGATGAGGATGAGGAATTAGGACGTGTAAATTTTTGGTAGTGAATCAAAATGAAACATAAAAACTAAAATGAAAACCGTAACAAGCAAAAAATTGGCGGCAACTTTTGGCATTAGTAAAGAAAACGCATAGCCGCGGTAAGCCAAATTTTTGGCAGCGTTCAAAATATGGCATAAATCAATAATAGTTGCACTTGCCTTCAAACGCTGCTAATAAGTGCAACTAAAAGTAAATTTTCTTGTGGTGAAAATAACAATAAAGCATATAATATCATATCAGATAATGTAACGGGCATATAAACAGCATTTAACATTATATAAATATATCACAGGCAGGTATGAACATAGCATATTAATTTATACAATTCACTTGTCATCATTTCACAATCATATACGTACGTAATGTCTAGAGTGAATAACCCACCTTTTTAAAGCAAGAATTGAAATTCAAACCCAAATCTAAACTCCGTAAAGCACGAAAAGGCACGACAAAGCACGACTATATTTTTGAGTGAATGAAGAGTCAGATCCAAATCTCGTATGCAAACAAATACAACATATATGAGAATATATGCAACGACCCTGGATTTTGACCCTGTTTATTTTAATAAATATTTAATCTGATTAAATAAAATGTAAACTGATTATTTTCAAATGAATATGATTTCGAAATAATTGCCATTTGTTTATATAAATTTGTATTTTAAAAGGAAATTTGATTCTGGAAATTTAAATAAAATCTCTTAATAATATTTACCTTATATAATTGAATTAAAATACTTTACTTTGTTTACATTTGGAAATATACATATGGATGATAATGTTTAAATTAAAATCTAATTCTAACAGTATAAAATATAAATGTAAAATATAAGTCAAACATATGTATATAATTTAAATAGTGATAGTAAAGTACAAATAGAAATAAATACAAATATAAGTAAGTAAACCATATTGAATATAACTTAAACATTGATAGTCAAATATAAAATACAAATGTAAAATTTAAAATAAGAATTAATTAGTTAAGATTGCATACAACATAACTTAAAAATTTGTAAACAAAGCTAAAATAAGAACAAGGCATAAAAACACAAAGTATAAAGTAAAACAAAATCACATGTAATGTAAAACCAAACTCAAACATTTGTGTATAAATTATGTAAACTAGAAGTTAACAAAACAAAATATTTTCATAACAGAATGACAACAACCATATGTATATAAATTATTCAAGCTAGAAATAGTGAAACAAATTATATTCACAAGCAAACCAAAAGTATAAAAATGAACCTGACACATATGTATGCACATTATTCAAGCTAGAAAATAACAATACAACATATCTTCACATATAAAACAAACATTTTTATACAAATATCTATGTATCTACAGTTAAATCTTAATTATGATATGTAAACATATCTTCATGCATAAGCCTAGCCTACTTGCATAAGTACATGTTTGCATACAATATATTCACAGCAAAACAAATGATAATTATGTAAACTAATTAAGCAACACAACATTTAATGCTTATCTGTTCGAGCCCATATTTTTGTCTATTTAAAATATTTACAAATCTTTACTTTGCAGTGATAAGATCTGATCAACATACATAAAACAAAGAATAGTATGTACATAAAGCATAAGCTGCCAGTAAGTAAGAATATGTGTAACCTGTAAATGATTATGTAAGGCAAGTTAATAAAATATTTATGTACTAATAAGATTAAGTGTAGACAATAAGTACATTAGCATTAAATGTTTTTCATCCCAGCAAACATTTGGTCGAATTCAAGGATCATCTCAGCCCCATTGAAAATCTTGCCTGATAAAACAAAAATGAATAGTGTACTAGCAGTTGTATACCCAGATAACACCTAACCTGGTTAAACTTCTTTCCATTTATACATAACTTCTTATCTTCATTTGTTTATAACTTAGCAAAACCAGGAAAACAAGAAAAAAAAAAGCAAGCAAAGCTCAAGTTTAAAATCAAAAGAACAGGAAAATTTACAGACAGATTTCAACAACAGGTTTTTAAAACAAGGAATGTGCTTTCTGTTCAAAGATTTTCTGGTGAGTAAACATCAAATTTAAAGCTTTAAGTTTAATCAAAGACAGTTCAAGATTTATTGATATTATTGTTTGCATATGTGATAGTTTGAATATAACTCTGTGTTGCTTTGATCTTCTCTGTTATTTGTTACAGGGTGTTTGCTTTCAAACCTTAAATCTATTTGCTGTTATTTATTGTTAAGTTAAATTTTCTTTTCAATTCGAACAAGAGATTTAAACTTTAAATTTAAATCTTAAAGGTTGTTTTAAAATCCAGTTGAAATATTCACTGTAACCTTGTTTTACAGGTAAGTGTGTAGAAAATTGATAAAACCGATTGTTGTAAAACATTAAGTCAAGATTATATATTGAATTCATACTGCAAGCCATGATTTTTAAAACAAAAATTAGGATTTTTAAATTAGTATTTAAAGAGCGTTTGAAATTTAACAAAAAATTACATTTTTACAAATTTCAGATACTTTTATCAATTTAAGAGGCTGACATTTGGTATGATGATAGTAAGGACATCAGTAATCTCGGGAAAAATGTAAAATAATTTTTCTATTGCAAGGAATTAGGATACGAGATCAATTTAGGGTTTTTGTTCAAGTTTTTGACATGCCTGTAAACGCGATGAGTTCATCATCTATTCGTGATCGAGTTGTTCGAAACTCTAGTGGGTGGTTACATGGGGTGTTGACATTGTGTGGATGAAGTTTAGGCGACTCTGGTGCTTTGTGTGGCGGTGGAGAGGCGATGAAGTTGAATTGTGTTGAGCTCTGCATATCGGTCGAACTGTTGTTTTTCGATTCAACATTCCTGAAGGCATTTCGATTTTGGGTTTCGAGTATGCGAGTGATTTGTGATGTATCGGAGACATTGGTGTTCGCCGGAGCTAGGTGGTGCTTCCGTGCACGTGCACGGCGTGGAGGAGGAAGACGGCGTCGTGTAAGTGGTATTTCTCGAGTCGAGCACGAGTGATTAGGTAGGTCTCTTCGGGTTTTATCGCGAGCGTAGGTTTAAGGCAGATGTTATTTATACTTAACAAATTTGAACTACAGGAAAAAAAAAAAAAGGGAGAGAAGAAGAAGTTTGTACAGGCGGGGTGACTCGGGGAGACAACATGTTTTACTCGGAGTTACACACGAGTTTTGTAGGTAGGGCTCGAGCTTTCTTCAAACTGTAATAGTGCATTTTCATATAGGAGATAAGTCAATTTGATTTCCTCAAATTTATAAGCACTGTGAACATAATAATTGTTAACAAGTTTAAGTTGAAATTTTGATTCAAGTTATAATGATTTTCGTTAATACTTAACGATGTTTTAAAACATTTAATTATTACTTTTAATTAAGCAATTAATTTAAGTTAAGTACAAAGTTAACCAACATTTAAGTTGTGTAGTTAAAAATAAATAAAAAGAATGAAGTTAAGTGTATCTGGTTTTAACAGTTTTAAATACTGTAAACCTGGAGAATGTTTAACAGTTTAAATACAAGTTTTAAATTAGGTTAATACTCAAAAATATATTTAACACTTAATTATGATTTTGATTTAGTAATTAAGTTAAGTATGAAATGGATTAACATTAAAGTTTGTAGTCAATATTATTTTCAAAATTTAAAAGAAGACTTTTAAATGTGTAATTAAGTTGAACAAATTAATATCAACAAATTATTTAATAAAAAATAATAATTAAGAATAATTACTTCACAATTGTAATTAAGGATTAAGTAATCATTAAGTGATTAATAAAGTGTAATTAACTACTTATGGTAATTAATGAATGAATTAATAGTTAATTAATTAAGTAATCTAATTAAGAATAAATTAATAATTAACTAAGTAATTAGTGGTTAATAAATGGATAATTAAGTTTTATTAAGGTGTTAATTTATGATTAAAAAATAGTTAATTAAGTAATTAAGGTTAAACAAATTGATTAGGAAGTAATAAATTAAATAACGTGAAACAAATTGATTAAGTAATTGAGTAATTAAGGAAATTAATTACTTATTGTAATTAATGAAGTTTAATATGAATTATTTGAGTTAATTAATTAAGTTAATTAATTTAAGTAATCATTTGATGATGTGATAAGTATAGTTACTTGGGAAAGTAATTAATGATAATGACTGGATGCAATTGACTGAGGATGATTTAATAACGAAAGTAATTTGAGTATAATTACTTTGTGCAATTAATCAAGGGATTAATTTAAAGGAAATTAATTGAGGTGTAATAAATTGATTTGATAGAGTAATTAAGGATAGTTAATTACTGAATAGTATTAATCAGGAGAGATTAATAAATGTAGTTTAATTAAAGATTTAATTACTTAAGGTAATTAATTTAATATAGGATAATGAAATTAAAATGTAATTAGTAATCATTAGTAAATATAATTAATAATAAGAGATTAGAGAGTAATTAATTGGTGTAGTTAAGAAGTAATGTAATGTTTGTAATTTAAGGTTAATTCCTATATTTGGATAAGATAATTAATTTGTGAAAATAATTAAAGGATGATTACTTGAATATAATCACATATTAATTAATCAAGTGTGATTAAGTGAAATGAATTTATTAATTGATTGATAATTGATTAATAGTTATATAAGCAAGATTTATAATGGTGAATTAATTAATTTATTTACTTTAAATTAATTAGAGATGCAAATAATTAATTTAATTCATTTTAAATTAATTATAGCTGATATGATTGCTTATGTATGGATGAAGGATATTGTTTACCTTGAATGGTTTGAGGTCTCAAATATGAGATAAATGATGCTGTATGAAATGTGTGCTTTGATTGAAGTATGATGATAATATGGATTATCTGTTGTGATGATAATATTGATTATCTGTTTATGACGATAATGTTGATTATCTATTATGATATTGTGAATTATCTATCTGTGTGTATATGGATAATAGAATTGAATTGTTTTAAACTTTAAAACAACTTGGCCTTAAAAGACACGTTTTGGATTTCGATGAGACCGGGATAGGGTTTCCATATTTGGACATCCGAAAACCACATCGATCCAAATTAACGATAGGTCATGAATCTGAAGTGGAGATGAAGATTCAAAATGCAAGGGTTGTCGTTGTTAACTCTGAGGGTGATTCCAAAATGAGTGTAACGAGATAATGCCTTCGGTTTCGTTCGAACCCGGAACGAACTTGTATGGATTGAATGCTTTCAGCACATCGTTAGGAGGACGATGAACATTTTAAGGGATATGTTATGTAAAGGTAATCGTAGCCTCAAGCCTCATCAACCGGGAATGGCTAAAACAGGGGAGGTGCAGCAAGGTTAGGTGGGTCATGCCCAAGCAGGACAAGATTTTCCCCCGCCTAGATGTCCCTTTTTATTCGGCTTGTGAGCGGTTGGTCGCGCCAACTGCGGGGTTATCTTGTTCGGGACTGTTCAGTAAGGAATGGTTCCGGCCTTGTGTTGCAGGGGAGCGGGCGTACTCGTCGGTACGGTGATCTAGTCCCCGTACTGTGACGAGCGGTACCCCAGTAGCTCTGCCATTGTATGGAACCCAATTTCCAATAAGCACCCTCGGATTGGATTGTATTACCCACTTTTGTGGCTAGTAGCTGGAATTTAATAATGTAACAATTTCGGCTATTTTCTATTCACTTGAAAACCCTAGACACTATTATAATATCACTGAATTTCCTATTAAATGATTTGGTTAGCGTAAAGTAAAAACTTACCCGTATTTATGTGTGGGGAGTCTTACTTGATGCCTTTCTTTTCCAATGTTTTTCAAAGTTAAACAACTTTAAACCGTTTACTCATACCAGACTCATATCTGACCCGGAGTTTATATTTTGTGTTTTCATAAACTCTTGGGTACTCAAATTTTTACGAGTAGCCAAGTGATAGGTTCTTGGATTGTTGAGTTCGAGAGGAGCTTGGAGCAGGAGCCTAGACGTATGTAGATATCAATCTAGTTCTGCTGTTAGAGTGTGTTGTATTTTGGAATGTATGTAGTGACAGATGTATATATGATTGTCATGTGTATGATGTTGTATAACTCTGATATATGTAAACTACGTAATAGTTATGTGATATATTTGATTTTGTTCCGTTTCCGCTGTGAGATTCTAATGTTGTTGTTCTTTCTTTCTTTTCTTTCCTATTTCTATCCCTTTCTTTCTTAATGATGGTACGTCTTTCTGGGAGTAGAAGGACGGGTCATCACAGGTGGTATCAGAGCTGAAAGGTTAAGTGAGAACCTTGGCTCTGGTGGAGATTACTCATTAGAGATAGAGTCAGTAATACTCTAAAATGAGTTTGAGCGTATTAATAGATATGAGCGCGTATTTGTTAGTGAATATAAAATGGTTTTATATTATGTTGATTGATTTATTGAGTGGTATATGAACCTTCGTCAGTGCAGTCTGCACAACTGTACCGAAGGGGTTTCTAAACACTTGAATAGAACAATTCGACATAATATTGTTTTCAAAAGCGGGTGAATTAAATAGTTTCACCCAAAATATATTTTGAAATTTTTTTATGCAAATTATTATATATAATTAAAGTATTTGGATAATAGTGTTACAGACAAATAAGATTATAAAGATTTACAATGGCTTATATATCCAAGGAAAGTATGAGATTGAATTTGGAATTAAAATTAAAAGTGAAGTTAAAAATGAGAATTTATTTTGGATTAAGTTGAAAGTTTAATTTAATTTTGGAATTTAACTAATGATAAAATAATAATAATGATGTAAATAAATTGGTGAAGTACATCAAATTTAGAATGTAAATAAATTAGATTGGGAAATTTAATAGAAATAAATTTTTTGTTGAGATTAACTTAAGCTTAATAATTGGATTCAAATTTAAGTTTGAAATGAAATGAATTGAGATATGGATGATATTAGATTAAATTAAGTTCTTATTTAATTAAATCCAAGTGAATTGGTAGATTAAAAAGAATAGTATGATGCTCAATTTAACGAAAGTTAGGTAAAACAAATTGAATTGAAATAAAATTCAGTTGAGTTATAGATAATGTTAAATAAATTAAATTCTTACTTAAATAAATAAAAGTAAGTTGAAATGAAATAGAATTGGAATAAATATATTCCAATAACTTATAAAGGAATTGGCAACACACTGATTAAGAATATTTTTGGCTGTAGATGAGGGTTCAATCTCGAGTTAAAATGAAATATGAATATATTCAAGCTTAAATTGGGTAAAAGGTGAAAATATGAATGTGAGACTTATAAAAGAAAATATGGAGAAGTAAAATAGTGAGCCAAAATAAAAAAAATTTGTATTTGGAGAGTGAAATAAAAAAAATCCAAACTTGAATTATAAAATAAAATTGAACACAGATAAAATAATAAGATGATTTTTGAAGATAAAAATCCAATGTAGAATTGGAAGTGGAAGTGAGCTAATTTGGAATAAATTGGTTAGTTGAATAGGTTAATGAGATTTAAATTGGTTAAAATAGAAGTTGGATTGTGAGGTAATAATAGAATTGGAAATGAAATACGAGTTATTAATACAAATTCAACTTGGAATTATAAGTAAATTAAATATGAATTAAAGTTGTTGCGGAATGGAATTAACATAGAGATAATTTGAATTTGCGAATAAAATCCAATTCAAGTATGATGGAATAAATATGGCCTTGGATTTAATCTTAACAAAATAAATGGAATTTGATCTAGGTGAGTATCAAACAAATTGGAAATGAATTTAAGTATGAAAATGAAACAAGTAAATTAACCTAAGATTAAACTTTATAGAAGCGTAGCTTCGAGGAAAGTGAGAGTTTATTTAGTAAAGGCTTGAATAATTTAAGTTGAATAAAATAAAATCTTTATTCGAATAGAAATAGTTGGATAAAAATTAAATTTGTATAAATAAACTCCGATGGCTTATCAAAAATAATTTAAATGCTTGAAATAAATAGTATGCTTGCTTAATACAGGTAAGATTTGGAGTTTAAAGTGAAAATGAATGTGATTAAGAGTAAATGGATGTAAGTGTGGAGGATAAATGAATTTGTGGCTCATAAAGTTTAAAAAGTGGAATTATAAGCCAAAATAAAATTATTTTGTACTTGGAAAATGAAATAGACATCCAAACCGGAATTACAAACTAGAAATGAATTCAAGAACTATAATGAAGTGATTTTTGTGATGAAATCAAATATTGAATTGGAAGTGGAAATAAACTAATTTGAAACAAATTAGTAAATTAAGTATGTAAATGAAATTGGAATTGGTCAAATAAAAGTTGAATGGTGAATTAATAAAAATTGGATTATGAATTAAAGTGAATGGGAGGCGGGGACCTTGAGTTATAAATATAAAATTCAACTTGGATTGGTGTTGTATTTTACAGAATTGAATTGCCAGAACGGATGTCTGGAATTCATAATGTATCCCATGCATCTCATCTAGGAAATTTATTTAGGATCCATCATTAGTTGTAGAACCGGTAGTTCAGGGAGATTTGGAAGTTAAACAGAATTTGACTATGGTCGGGAATCCTGTTCGGATTGTTGATTAAGACGAGAGGCAACACGGGAGTAAAGTAATGAAGCTTGTCGAGTGCAGTGGAGCGAGGATCCCCGTGATTGCACCTGGGAAACTTTGGATAGTTCTAGGAAAGTTTATCCAGATTTGTGTTCGGATAACTAGTGATGTTTGTTAGGATAGATTGTATGGTTGTTTGCTAATGTAAGAATGATATGTACGTTAAATGGTTGGTATAACAGCTTTTAAATTATCTTTGTTTTAAATTTCGGGGATGAAATTCTTTTAAGGAGTGAGGAATGTAACGACCCTGGATTTTGACCCTATTTATTTTAATAAATATTTAATCTGATTAAATAAAATGTGAACTGATTATTTTCAAATGAATATGATTTCGAAATAATTGCCATTTGTTTATATAAATTTTTATTTTAAAAGGAAATTTGATTCTGGAAATTTAAATAAAATCTCTTAATAATATTTACCTTATATAATTGAATTAAAATACTTTACTTTGTTTACATTTGGAAATATACATATGGATGATAATGTTTAAATTAAAATCTAATTCTAACAGTATAAAATATAAATGTAAAATATAAGTCAAACATATGTATATAATTTAAATAGTGATAGTAAAGTACAAATAGAAATAAATACAAATATAAGTAAGTAAACCATATTGAATATAACTTAAACATTGATAGTCAAATATAAAATACAAATGTAAAATTTAAAATAAGAATTAATTAGTTAAGATTGCATACAACATAACTTAAAAATTTGTAAACAAAGCTAAAATAAGAACAAGGCATAAAAACACAAAGTATAAAGTAAAACAAAATCACATGTAATGTAAAACCAAACTCAAACATTTGTGTATAAATTATGTAAACTAGAAGTTAACAAAACAAAATATTTTCATAACAGAATGACAACAACCATATGTATATAAATTATTCAAGCTAGAAATAGTGAAACAAATTATATTCACAAGCAAACCAAAAGTATAAAAATGAACCTGACACATATGTATGCACATTATTCAAGCTAGAAAATAACAATACAACATATCTTCACATATAAAACAAACATTTTTATACAAATATCTATGTATCTACAGTTAAATCTTAATTATGATATGTAAACATATCTTCATGCATAAGCCTAGCCTACTTGCATAAGTACATGTTTGCATACAATATATTCACAGCAAAACAAATGATAATTATGTAAACTAATTAAGCAACACAACATTTAATGCTTATCTGTTCGAGCCCATATTTTTGTCTATTTAAAATATTTACAAATCTTTACTTTGCAGTGATAAGATCTGATCAACATACATAAAACAAAGAATAGTATGTACATAAAGCATAAGCTGCCAGTAAGTAAGAATATGTGTAACCTGTAAATGATTATGTAAGGCAAGTTAATAAAATATTTATGTACTAATAAGATTAAGTGTAGACAATAAGTACATTAGCATTAAATGTTTTTCATCCCAGCAAACATTTGGTCGAATTCAAGGATCATCTCAGCCCCATTGAAAATCTTGCCTGATAAAACAAAAATGAATAGTGTACTAGCAGTTGTATACCCAGATAACACCTAACCTGGTTAAACTTCTTTCCATTTATACATAACTTCTTATCTTCATTTGTTTATAACTTAGCAAAACCAGGAAAACAAGAAGAAGAAAAAAGCAAGCAAAGCTCAAGTTTAAAATAAAAAAACAGGAAAATTTACAGACAGATTTCAACAACAGGTTTTTAAAACAAGGAGTGTGCTTTCTGTTCAAAGATTTTTTGGTGAGTAAACATCAAATTTAAAGCTTTAAGTTTAATCAAAGACAGTTCAAGATTTATTGATATTATTGTTTGCATATGTGATAGTTTGAATATAATTCTGTGTTGCTTTGATCTTCTCTGTTATTTGTTACATGGTGTTTGCTTTCAAACCTTAAATCTATTTGCTGTTATTTATTGTTAAGTCAAATTTTCTTTTCAATTCGAACAAGAGATTTAAACTTTAAATTTAAATCTTAAAGGTTGTTTTAAAATCCTGTTGAAATATTCACTGTAACCTTGTTTTACAGGTAAGTGTGTAGAAAATTGATAAAACCGATTATTGTAAGACATTAAGTCAAGATTATATATTGAATTCGTACTGCAAGTCATGATTTTTAAAACAAAAATTAGGATTTTTAAATTAGTATTTAAAGAGCAGTTTGAAATTTAACAAAAAATTACATTTTTACAAATTCTAGATAGTTTAATCAATTTAAAAGGTTGACATTTGGTATGATGATAGTAAGGACATCAGTAATCTCGGGAAAAATGTAAAATAATTTTTCTATTGCAAGGAATTAGGATACGAGATCAATTTAGGGTTTTTGTTCAAGTTTTTGACATGCTTGTAAACGCGACGAGTTCATCATCTATTCGTGATCGAGTTGTTCGAAACTCTGGTGGGTGGTTACATGGGGTGTTAACGTTGTGTGGATGAAGTTTAGGCGACTCTGGTGCTTTGTGTAGCGGTGGCGAGGTGATGAAGTTGAATTGGGTTGAGCTTTGCATCTCGGTCGAACTGTTGTTTTTCGGTTCGACATTCCTGAAGGCATTTCGATTTTGGGTTTCGAGTATGCGAGTGATTTGTGATGTGTCTGAGACATTGGTGTTCGCCGAAGCTAGGTGGTGCTGCCGTGCACGTGCACGGCGTGGAGGAGGAAGACGGCGTCATGTCAGTGGTATTTCTCGAGTCGAGCACGAGTGATTAGGTAGGTCGCTTCGGGTTTTATCGCGAGCGTAGGTTTAAGGCAGATGCTATTTATGCTTAACAAATTTGAACTATAGGAAAAAAAGGGAGAGAAGAAGAAGTTTGTGCAGGGTGACTCGGGGAGACAGCGTGTTTTACTCGGAGTTACACGCGAGTTTTGCAGGTAGGGCTCGAGCTTCCTTCAAACTGTAATAGTGCATTTTCATATAGGAGATAAGTAAATTTGATTTCCTCAAATTTATAAGCACTGTGAACATAATAATTGTTAACAAGTTTAAGTTGAAATTTTGATTCAAGTTATAATGATTTTAGTTAATACTTAACGATGTTTTAAAACATTTAATTATTACTTTTAATTAAGCAATTAATTGAAGTTAAGTACAAAGTTAACCAACATTTAAGTTGTGTAGTTAAAAAAATAAAAAGAATGAAGTTAAGTGTATCTGGTTTTAACAGTTTTAAATACTGTAAACCTGGAGAATGTTTAACAGTTTAAATACAAGTTTTAAATTAGGTTAATACTTAACAATGTATTTAACACTTAATTATGATTTTAATTTAGTAATTAAGTTAAGTATGAAATGGATTAACATTAAAGTTTGTAGTCAATACTATTTCCAAAATTTAAAAGAAGACTTTTAAATATGTAATTAAGTTGAACAAATTAATATCAATAAATTATTTAATAAAAAAAGTAATTAAGAATAATTACTTCACAATTGTAATTAAGGATTAAGTAATGATTAAGTGATTAATAAAGTGTAATTAACTACTTATGGTAATTAATGAATGAATTAATAGTTAATTAATTAAGTAATCTAATTAAGAATAAATTAATAATTAACTAAGTAATTAGTGATTAATAAATGGATAATTAAGTTTTATTAAGGTGTTAATTTATGATTAAAGAATAGTTAATTAAGTAATTAAGGTCAAACAAATTGATTAGGAAGTAATAAATTAAATAGTGTGAAACAAATTGATTAAGTAATTGAGTAATTAAGGAAATTAATTACTTATTGTAATTAATGAAGTTTAGTATGAACTATTTGAGTTAATTAATTAAGTTAATTAATTTAAATAATCATTTGATGATGTGATAAGTATAATTACTTGGGAAATTAATTAATGATAATCACTGGATGCAATTAACTGAGGATGATTTAATAATGAAAGTAATTTGAGTATAATTACTTTGTGCAATTAATCAAGGGATTAATTTAAAGGAAATTAATTGAGGTGTAATAAATTGATTTGATAGAGTAATTAAAGATAGTTAATTAATGAATAGTAATAATCAGGAGAGATTAATAAATGTAGTTTAATTAAAGATTTAATTACTTAAGGTAATTAATTTAATACGGGATAATGAAATTAAAATGTAATTAGTAATCATTAATAAATATAATTAATAATAAGAGATTAGAGAGTAATTAATTGGTGTAATTAAGAAGTAATGTAATGTTTGTAATTTAAGGTTAATTCCTATATTTGGATAAGATAATTAATTTGTGAAAATAATTAAAGGATGATTACTTGAATATAATCAAATATTAATTAATCAAGTGTGATTAAGTGAAATGAATTTATTAATTGATTGATAATTGATTAATAGTTATATAAGCAAGATTTATAATGTGAAGTAATTAATTTAATTTACTTTAAATTAATTAGAGATGCAAATAATTAATTTAATTCATTTTAGATTAATTATAGCTGATATGATTGCTTATGTATGGATGAATGATACTGTTTACCTTGAATGGTTTGAGGTCTCAAATATGAGATAAATGATGCTATATGAAATGTATGCTTTAATTGAAGTATGATGATAATATGGATTATCTGTTGTGATGATAATATTGATTATCTGTTTATGACGATAATGTTGATTATCTATTGTGATATTGTGAATTATCTATCTGTGTGTATATGGATAATATAATTGAATTGTTTTAAACTTTAAAATAACTTGGCCTTAAAAGACACGTTTTGGATTTCGATGAGACCGACATCGGGTTTCCATATTTGGACATCCGAAAACCACATCGATCCAAATTAATGATAGGTCGTGAATCTGAAGTGGAGATGAAGATTCAGAATGCAAGGGTTGTCGTCGTTAACTCTGAGGGTGATTCCAAAATGAGTGTAACGAGATAATGCCTTCGGTTTCGTTCGAACCCGGAACGAACTTGTATGGATTGAATGCTTTCAGCACATCGTCAGGAGGACGATGAGCATTCTAAGGGATATGTTCTGTAAAGGTAATCGTAGCCTCAAGCCTCATCAACCGGGAATGGCTAAAACAGGGAAGGTGCAGCAAGGTTAGGTGGGTCATACCCAAGCAGGATAAGATTTTCCCCTGTCTAGATTTCCCTTTTTATTCGGCTTAGTGAGCGGTTGGTCGCACCAACTGCGGGGTTATCTTGTTCGGGATTGTTCAGTAAGGAATGGTTTCGGCCCTTGTGTTGCAGGGGAGCGGGCGTACTCGTCGGTACGGTGATTTAGGCCCCGTACTGTGACGGGCAGTACCCCAGTAGCCCTGCCATTGTATGGAACCCAATTTCCAATAAGCGCCATCGGATTTGATTGTATTACCCACTTTTGTGGTTAGTAGCTGGAATTTAATAGTGTAACAATTTCGGCTATTTTCTATTTACTTGAAAACGCTAGACACTATTATAATATCACTGAATTTCCTATTAAATGATTTGGTTAGCGTAAGGTAAAAACGTACCCGTATTTATGTATAGGGAGCCTTACGTGATGCCTTTCTTTTCCACTGTTTTTCAAAGTTAAACAACTTTAAACCGTTTACTCATACCAGACCCATTTCTGACCCGGAGTTTATTTTTTGTGTTTTCATAAACTCTTGGGTACTCAAATTTTTACGAGTAGCCAAGTGATAGGTTCTTGGATTGTTGAGTTCGAGAGGAGCTTGGAGCAGGAGCCCAGACGTATGTAGATATCTATCTAGTTCCGCTGTTAGAGTGTGTTGTATTTTGGAATGTATGTAGTGACAGATGTATATATGATTGTCATGTGTATGATATTGTATAACTCTGATATATGTAAACTATGTAATAGTTATGTGATATATTATATTTTGTTCCGTTTCCGCTGTGAAATTCTGATGTTGTTGTTCTTTCTTTCTTTTCTTTCCTATTTCTATCCCTTTCTTTCTTAATGATGATACGTCTTTCTGGGAGTAGAAGGACGGGTCATCACAATATATTTCAATACAAAAGAATAGAAATCAAAACAATGGGAAATATGAGATAAACATGATACAACCTTTGATTCAATCACCAAGTGGGCTCAGCCTTGGTTTTGTTTGGGTCAAGTGCATCTCTACTCACGGCAAGGAGGTGATAAGGTCATGGAAAAGCAAGGCATGAGGAAGGTGGAGCTGAGCATAGCAAAAGAAAAATCAAAGAGAAAAATAAAAGAGAAATGGAAAGAAGGAAGAAGGAGAAGCCATGAATTTAGAGCTTGTATTTTTTTCTTTCACGCAAATGAATAAAATGAGGAGATGAGAAACTTTGTACGTGATTTTGTAAAATGATATGTTTTATTTTAAATGCAAATGAAAATGAGAGATGGAAAATAAATTTTGTACGTGAATTTCAATTGGATATGCACAGCTACGAATGTAGGAAGTAATTGGCTATGCAAACGGAAAGGCAGGGAAAAGAAAAGGCAATGAATAAAAACAAATAACTTAGGTCTTTTCAAATTTCTAAGCCATTTATCAAAATAAAATCCACTACATTAAATAAAAGATCAAACCAAGTAAAAGAGGAAATAAAATATGGAAATTAACATAGAAAAATAGAAAATAAAAGTCAGGGAAATAAATATAGGAACAAAGAGAAAATAAATATAGAAATCAATGCGTGTAGAACATTGTATTTTATCTAATTCAAAAGGTATAAAATGGAGTTTTACGAAACGAAGAGCAGAATTTATATTAAAATAAAATACATTTTCAAAGAAAAAGATTACAATTTCAAATTTCAAATTTCAAATTTTCAACCGTGGTCAAACTTTGACTTTCAGTGACCAAAATATAAAAATTTCAGAAATTGTTTATTTTATTGTATTTGAAAAATAAATTACAAACAATTTTCAAACTTACATTGAAAAATTCCAGAAATCATTTTTAAATGATTTAAAAATTAAAGTTTTCAAATAAAATTTTATTTAAAATATTCACAAAATCAAGGGTTGTTACAGTCTGCCTTATTAACTGTTTAGAGATCTCAATCGATGCAATAGCGTCCTATGTATCGACCGAAATTTATAAATACTAAACAGAACAAATTAACACAATATAAAAACATTTTATAACACTATGAAATACGCTCTCTCATATATACACTCAACGACTCATTCTAGGGTATTACTATCCTATTCCTAATGAGTCAGACCCCACAAAGCCAAGGTTATCGCTAAACCAGGCTCTGATACCAAATGTAACAACTCACCTTTTTGAATGGTTTAAATCGGCAATAAACCCCACATGTCAGACTCAAACCACTCAAGAAGGCTATTATGGGGTAAATAAGAAAAAGAAGAGAAAGAAATGAAACAAATATAGAATCTCACAACGGAATGACAAAATATAATAATCAAATAACAGTTCATGAAGTTGTTTTACAAATAACATTTGATTACACTTTTACAGTACATATCAAAGTTACATACAGCAAAAATAAATGAATAATGCAGCGAAACAACATGATGCAGCAGTACAAATATAATAAATAGCAATAGTACTAAGTCTCCGTCTTCATCCTCTAGAAATAAGGTCTTCAATACAACAAAAAGCTTAGTCTGACCTGTGCAAATTGAAAAGATAAAACACTTGAGTCAGAACAAAAAGATCTTGTGCAAGTTAAATCAACAATAAACAAAAATATGAGTGCAATGGCATTGGATATGTTTGCGGTGTTTGACATCTCTTATCCAGTGTCTAACGTGTGTGCAATAACTTAATAGATGTTTGGGATTTCCATCTCCTAAGGATCCGTTAAACTATATGCATACATAATATAATATGCTATTATAATAGTGTCTACAATAAAGTAAAGTATTAAAATAGCGTTAAGGCATTACCTATATCCCCTTAACACATTTTATATATTCCCGTAGTTTATACATATACTGTACGCCCCACCAAACTAATGGGATACTTAGGGAGCACTCCATAGGTATGGTGCAAATCAAACTCGTAATGGGCGTGATAAGGCATGTGACAAGACACACGAGGTAATGCCTAGGATAGAATACTACCGTTTTGCAGATCCAGACTGGTCATAATGCATAGTAGCTACTACCGCCCAACTCGGAACACACTCCCATAATTAAATTAAAGGGTTATCAACAAATCAATCACAAAGTCATAATATGGTATCGAAGAAGCATCTCTGACCGAAAGTGCGACCTCACTTGGCTCGACGTGACACATGTTTTATTCATATCAAGCTGACTCGAGGGAGTCAGGACTACGTTAATACCTCATACAGAATCGTTCACCAAACTATCCTACTTCATTCTGAAATCTCCACCACATGCACAGTTGTTGAAGTGGTTTTCGATATTGGTAGAGAGTATTACGATATCCTATCCCAGTCTCTTTAACAACCAAACCCTTATTTCA
This sequence comes from Allium cepa, assembly GCA_030765085.1. Lineage (NCBI taxonomy): Eukaryota > Viridiplantae > Streptophyta > Magnoliopsida > Asparagales > Amaryllidaceae > Allium > Allium cepa. The sequence continues at coordinate 801,674,480 of CM060943.1, forward strand.
CATCAGATGGTTCTTTTACATTTTCAAAACCAATTTATACTTAATATCAAAATATCATATTCAATAAAAAACATATTCACTTTCATAATCATATCGACAAAATAGATTAAATCCTCACTTCAAAATCATCATATTTATTCAAATACGTCATTTCGCTAGAAATACGATTTCAAATTCCAACTTAGATCATAATAACATCATTTAACCATATTCGCTTTTAAATCAAGGATTTAAATATAAAAACTTCAACTTTACACAATTTGAAATTTAGAAAATGGTGTAGATAGTCATAAATAGTTTGGATGGTTTAAAAAAGTTAAAATACTTTAAGATAGTTTAAATGGTTTAAAATAGTTTAAAATGGATTAAAATAGTTTAAAATATTTTTAAATAGTTAAATAGTTTAAAATGGGTTATATTAGATTAAAATAGATAAAATAGTGTAAACAGTTAAAAATAGATTAAAACAGTTTAAATAGTTTAAAATAGATTAAAAATAGTTTAAATAGTTTAAAATAGATTAAATTAGTTTAAAATAGTTTAAAATAGTTAAATAGCTTAATAGTTTAATATAATTAGTTTGAAATTTTAAATAAATCAAAATTTAAAATAATACATTTTTAAACAGTTTATATTAAAATAACTAATTTGAAAGTAATATTAAACTTAAACCACTTCTTCCGTTTCAACAAATCTAGACCATATCCGGCTTTCAAATTGACAAATTCAATTTTTATCTTTGAATTTCGATCCTTATTTAAAACCATTTAAATCTATGTCGAATTCAATCCATGATTGAACTATAAATTTAAACCACTTCAAATTCAATAGATTTTAAAGTTATATTCAAACGTTTACAATAACTCAATTTCGATAAATTTCATTTTATACTTCGAAGTTCACTTTGAAATTCCAATTCAAATTCTTTAAACAATCTATTTAAACCAATTCCCATTTCAACATTTAAAGCTTGGATTTCGAAAATAATCAAGTTATATAAATCAAATTTTATTTCAAAATATCAATTAACTGGATTCAAAGTTAAAGGATTTAAAATAATTTGATTTAACCAATCCGGTGTCCGTATGTAATTTTTTACCCTATGGTCAAGTGATACGAATATATATCATTTCAACCCGCAATAATTTAAATTTAAGGGGTATTATCATTTCATCCCGTAATCTTAAGTGAAATTCAAAATCCATAAAATCATCCGAGTCTATTATTTCAACCCATAATAATTTTTTTCTAATCTATATATCGTTCGAGTATGTATCATTTCAGCCCACAGTGGTTCACTAAGAATAAACTAAGGGAACTTGCAGTGTGATAACAACATATAAAATAACATAACATCCACTCATCCAATATCAACAATTTAACATCCATCACAATCATCATTCAAATCAACAAATACATAACAACAATTTACTGGTTATCGATAACAAGTATTAACTGACAATTTAAAATTCAATATTAAATTAAATGGTGATTAAATTCAATAAAAGTCGGATTTTACTGGAATGACAATTTAAATATACCAAACATTAACCAATCAAATTGTAATCACATCATATATTCAATTTAACTAACATAAGATTTTCTAATAATTGTGAGTGGGTCAAAACACTCAACTTTGGATTTTCGACGATTTAAAATTCAAATAAAGGCCTAAAATTAAACAGTCTCAGAATTCATCCAAAATAGTTCCGTAATGTTTGGAATTTTGCTACGATCGCAGTATAGAAAATCACATATAAATCCGAGCATGTATGTAAAAGTTATGATCATTAGGCAATTTGAGAATAATAACTAAATTAAAAAAAAGAATTACCTCTCTCAATCGCCACGTCCTCACGTTCTACCAGCGTGCATAAACCCGAATGCCGCTACAGGAACCCTCATTCGTAGGAGTTGAAGCCACCACCACTTCGTCCCTTTTTGTGTTGCCTACGATTAGCTTCGACCAAATCAGAGCACCTCATCATCCGCGCCTCGATGAACCGCCCCATGGCCACCCCACGTGATCGCCACTGGTTCCCCCTAGCCAAAACCGACGCTGCTGCCTTCCATTGCCATTTTCTGGCGATCTAGACCACCTGATGACGAATGACAACCACCACAAGGCCTACTCTCCACCCTCTTCCCAACGCCGTTCCCCGATCGTCGATCGAATGAAGATCCACCTTGGATCGTGAAAACCTAATTTCAACGGTCGAGGTTCAACCTCGATTTCTGGTCAAACGATACATCCAATTGGAAAACGAATTACTGCAGTGCATTGCGCTCGTCGAGAGCTCTTCAACGAATATATAATATGACATAGTTTTGATGAGTTTGATTTTCGATTTGAATTTGAATTTGAATTTGAAATAGGGTTTTTGGGATAGATTGGAGAGAGGAGATAAGAATAGACAGACATAATTGTACATACATGTATAAGAAATAAAAAGGCTGCTAGGGTTAGAACAAAATCTATTTATATAAGCATGGCCCGATAAGAAAGAATGAACATTTCGAATTAGTTTGAAATGACAATAATGACCCGGAAAAACCCGTTCTTCTTCCGAAACGAAAGTAGGTCATCCAATACATCAAACTAGATGTTTTCGATATTTTTAAACTCAGTGGAACAAGTTTAAAGTCCTAATTCCATGGTATGAAGAAGTTTGACTTTAAAATTAGCTAAATTCGAATTGAATTTATTAAATTGATTTTCACGCGTTTCGAGCCCGCATGATCAAATGACAACTCCGATCGCTAGGAAACTTGAAATCCTATAATAATTCACCGTTACGAATCCGATGAATCTGGTTTCATCAAAATCCGAGAAAGTGGCCAAAATGACTATTTTCACGTTATTAAATAAATTATTATCAAATTGATTAAATCACTTTTTAAATTCAAATTTAATAACTAACAATTTTTATCACTTTTTACTTAGTTACTTATAGTCTTGTAAAATAGATTTCCATGCCAAATCTAATGTTAAATATTGCACTAATTATAAAGTTCAATTTCAATATAAATAAATTCATTATTTATAATTTGAATTTTAATAAATCCATTTATTTTGATTTACCGCTTATTTATCCAATAAACTATCATCTTATGGATATAATTAACATTTATTTACCACTTATTACTGTTAGTCCGTGAGATGATGGTTTTGATGACAACAAACTTAGAATAGATTATAAAATATAAATACTAACAGTATAAGTTTAGATATATATGTATATATAGGAATTAATCATGCAGGAATAAATTATTAATATAAAAGGTAAATATTGATTATAAATAATAAATAATAATTAGTATTTATTAATTATTTATTAGTAATCATTAATTGTAGTATGGTATTTTCGTAATATAAAAAATAAATATTGATTATAAATAATAAATAGTAATATGGTATTTTTGTTGTAGTGAATAATTAGTAATTAGTGATTATTTATTAATAATCATTAATTATTATGAGTTATGAATGATTAATTATTAAATATTAATAAATAATATAATATTATTAATGATTAGTAATATAATATTATAATTAGTAATTAGTAACATATGATTAATATAATATTATTAATGATTAATTATTAAATATTACTAAATAATAAATATTAATTTTAAGAAACCATTATAATTATTAATTATTGATTGTCGAAAATTGGCAACTGACATTTATTACAACGAGCATTTTATGATCGTTGCAAAATTGGCATCGGTTAAAACATACATTTTATGACCGTTGTAAAATTGCACCTATTACAATGGACGCTTTTAGCCCGTTGTAAAATTGACACCTATTACAACGAGCGTTATGAGCGTTGTAAAATTGACACCTCTTACAACGGGCATTTTGTGACCTTTGTAAAGTTGGCATCTATTACAATGAGACTGAATGGACCGTTGTAATAGCCTTCTATTACAACGGGCAACAAATGCTCGTTATAAAAAGGACGTTGTATATGACATCTTTTACAATGAGTCTGAATGGACCGTTATAATAGCCTTCTATTACAACGGGCAAACAATGCCCGTTGTAAAAGTGGTGTTGTAGTAGGGTATTTTTGTTATAGTGCTTAGAAGTCCAAACGAACTTAACATCTTTCTTTGTTAACATTTTTGGATAAGAAGCAATCTTCGAGAAGTCCTTAATAAACCTACGATAAAAACCAGCCAATCCCAAGAAAATTCTAACTTCCGTCGCACTTTCGGGCTTCTTCCAATCTTGACGCAACAACTTTAGCCGGGTCCACCGATACGCCTTCCCCCGAAATAAGATGCCCTAGAAATCTAACTTCGGATTTCCAGAAAAGGCACTTAGAGAACTTTCGCTTCAACTCATGGCTCCTTAGGGTATCAAGTACGACACGGAGATGATATTTGTGTTCCTTCTCTGTCTTTGAATAGATAAGAATGTCGTCGATAAAGACGAGAACAAATTTGTTGAGAATATCTCGAATACTCGATTCATTAGGTCCACAAAATAAGCATGTGCATTAGTCAATCCAAATGGCAAAACTAACCACTCGTAGAAATTTTCTGGAGTCTAAAAAGCTGTTAAAGGAACACTCTCCTCTGCCACTCTTAATTAGTGGAAACTGGTGGTAAGATCTAATTGAGAAAATATCCGAGAACCGAGGAGTTGATCAAACATGTCGTCAATTCCTTGCAAAGGATATTTATTCTTGATAGTCCTTTTGTTCAACTCCCAATAGTCTACGCATAACCTTAGCGAATCGTCCTGCTTTGTAACAAAGACGACTGGCGATCCCCAACTCGAGGTACTACATTGGATCAAGCCCTTTTGCAATAAGTCATAATTCTGCCTTTCTAACTCCCTCTTCTCTTTGGGAGCCATCCTTCATACGGGTTGTACCAATAGGTCTAGTTCCCAGAACCAAATCAATACAGAACTCGACTTCACGGTGAGGAGGTAAACCTTGTACCTCGTCAAAAATACTGTGAAATCTCGAACAACCGGCACATCTCCTAGCTCCGCTTTAGCTGCTTCGAGTGAATAGAGAAAACTGCTCATTAATATCTTAGGCTCTTTAAAACTAATATCAACACCAATATCTCTTACATCACTAACTCTAACGAGCCTTCTACCACAATCCAAGATAGCTTTAAACTTAGATAACCAATTCATTCCCAACAACACTCCAAAGCCTATAAACCCAAGAACAAACAAGTCAAAAGGAAAGGGATGATTTTGACAAGAAATAAGTACATTTAGACACACAGTGTCAAGATTTATCGAACCTCCAATTGGTTTTGACACACAAAGAGGATTCCTTATGATAACATATTTAAGGTTTAGTTTGTTCATTAGATCAAAAGAAATAAAACAATGGGAAGCTCCTGCATCAAATAGCACCTTTACAGAAATATCATAGATGGATAATGTACCTTGCAACACTTGCTTTCCTTTTTGATCTGAAGAAGTGGATGGTATCTAGTCAATGGTAAAAGTCTGTCCTTGAGATCCCTTTTTAGGAAAAGGGCACTCATTCTTCATATGTCCTGGCTTGCCGCAATTAGGCAATGATTTGCAAAGTGGCCGATCTTATTGCACTTGAAACAAAGAATGTTGGCCAAGTTGGTCTGCTTCTTCTGTATGGAGCATCATCTTTGGGTTTCTTCCCTGCGCCCTTCTTCTTTCCCTTAAACTTACGCCTGAAGTTTGGTTTTCCTTAAACTGATATAACAGATAAAGGCTTGGCACTTACTACTGGTACTACACCCTTCTGGACTCCTTCCTTAATATCAAGAGCCTCAAACCTTAAAGCCATGCTAATAATGTTTGTGAATGTACCCATAAGATGATTGGTCATTTCATGATGGAACTTTGGCCACATTACATTCACAAATATTTCATTTTTCTTGAGTGGTGTGTCTGTCAATCCAAATCCAGAACGGGACTGAGCATTGAACTTATGCTCATACTATGACACCATTATATCATCCTGCTTTAAGCCAATGAAACTTCTAAATAACCGAGTTCTTCTGGCTTATGGAATAAACCGTGCTTCAAAAACTTCCTTGAACTGGGGCTAAGAAAACTCCCTCTCCGGAGTACTATCTTTTTCTGAATCCCACCAATCCCTTACCGACTTTTGAAGTTGTCGCGATGCCAACAGCCTTTTCTCAGCTTCTTCCATCTCCAAATATTCTTTCACAAGTTTGAAGCCACATCTGCACTCCAAGTATGTCTTCAGTCAAATAGAATGGTTTCCCACCCAAAGCGGTAAAATTCTTACACAAAGCTGTGAAGTTCATCGAGGTCTTAACTTGCACTAACATTTTCTCTACCGGATCTACAATTGACATAGTAGCATTTCTAGGTACCCTGCTATTGGTAGGCGTGCTAGTTCCAGATCCTTTCCTTCCTCCTCTTCTTGTATTCATTTTCTATTATCTGAACAAATAACAGGTATCTTTAGAATACAAAAGTAGGATTAAAATGTTTTAAGGAAATAACACCAAAGGATCTAAAACTAGACTTTAGAGGATAAATATTATTATTATAAAAATTACAAACATGCTCTCTCGAAATTAACTCATTCTAGGGCATCACTTACCCTATCTCTAGTGATTTGTACCCCAATCAGGCCAAGGTGTTCGCTCAACCGATGCTCTGATACCAACTATGACGATCCAATTTTCTGACCCTTGAGAACAATACTTAATACATCTATGGTATTCATGTGTCGTTGCCCAAGTATTTGAAAGACGAGTTGTCATGGGGTAAAATATAAGAACGAAACAATAATCTCACAATAGAACGGTTAAATATAACATAAATATAAGACAGTACATAAGGTTACTCTCCAACATGAAGTTAATAGAGTTACAACAAAAGTACTACTATCAATCTAGGTAGTTATAACAACCTGCCTTCAAATATACATATACAGAGCCAACATCTTATAGCAGCGGAAATAAATAGCTAGATAGATAAGGAGCCTCCTGCTCTTCCACCATCTTCAAAAGAGCCTAAAGAAACCTGTCACTTTCGGACTACTCAAATATAAATGAGTACTCAAAAGTTTAGGAAAACAAACAATTCGGGTCAGACAATAAGTCCGGTATGAGTAAACACCAAAAAATAGAACACACAAAATAACTAGTGAGACCACATCGCAAAAACGCAGAATGAGTTTTTCCATCAAAAGGACAACATCCAAGCATAAAAGAATGGACACAAATAATTAAACATCGCGAAGAGCGCAAGACGCTTCCCGATGCAATTAAGAAAGAATCGATCCAAAGATTTGAATCACAAATAAGGAAATGGAATTTTTCCAAACAATGACTAGGAGGGTGCACCCTCCTTATCGAAAGTATACTTCTATAAATTATACTTGAGAACTACGATGGCTCTTGGAAGCCTCCAAGTCAGACCCTGCCAACCTTACCGAGTATCCGAGTATTTCACATCTCCTTAGGCTACAACCGAAACCAATCTAGAATAGATGTGACAATACCCTAATGGTAGCAACCTCACATAGCTTGGCCTCCACTGGCTCTTTATTTAATCATCTTCGATAAAGGATATCAATGCTCTAAATGGGCAATGAATCGTCTTAGATTGACGAAACAATAACAAAAGGAAGAAGGGTATCCAAATCGATAGTTAAGATATCAACTATCGGGTATAAAAAAGCAATACTTATGTGGAAATTAAATCTTATACTCTTTCAATGCTTGGAAAATATCCATATACTTATCTCATTGGTATAAGTATATTCACAAAACAATTAAGATGATTTCATATTTCAAAAGCATACTTAAATGGGTCAAAAATAATTGTCTACAAGAAATGCGAATGTTTTCTATTATAATTATAAAGATCATTTACGGAAATCAAATCTCATATACTTGTCACGTCTTCGATATTCTTGACTTATTCTACCCCTCGCCCAGAAATAAAGCCAGGTAATGTAGGGCTCTAGTTGCTCCTAACCTTGCCTAGACACTCCGGTTCGAGATCTCACAGATAGAGGATCAATCTACTTATCGGCTTTTAGTGCGAAGTATAGGACTACTTTCTTCCTATAAATAACCCATTTAAATCATTATTTAAAATTTGAAGCTCCTTTAAAATACTTCAAATAAAGATTTAAAACTTCCATTCAAATCATAACTTAAACCCATCATCTTTAAAGGAGAATACGACCAAGAGGGATGAAGCTTCCTCTTAATCAAATGAGATGGATAAAATGGGTGTTATTTCATTTTAACAAAAAAGTCACTAAATGTCAATCCTAAGTTAAAAGGTGGTGTAAATTCTCTTTAACTAAACATCAAAGTTATTGCTCATAAACTGGCCGAGCACAATTCAAACAACCAAACAAGAATAATAACATACTTATTATTATTAATGACTTTCAATCAATAGTTAACACAAGATTTGTTAAAATGTGAATGGGTCAAAGAAAAGAGATTAAGATTGCACTGGCTGTAAAATAATTAAATTATACTCACAGAATAAGTTATACCCACTAAATTATGAAAACAAGGAATATACTCACTAAACTATGAAAATAAGGAATATACTCACATTCTATTTGCTTTGATGGAGACCTGGAATACTTCACTTTTATAATGAATTTTAGTTCTTTTCTTTAGTTTGTGAATGAATTGAAATGAGATATGGACTTGGCTATTTATAGGTGAAGAGAAGCATACTTTAGTCATTTTCTATAGCCTAAGCAGATTCGACCAGATCTTGGTCCAATAGAAACCAGACTTATGGCCTAATTTGATTCAACCACATTTTGGTCCAATAGAAAATAGCTTGATGGCCTAATTTGATTCAACCACATTTTGGTCCAATAGAAAACATCTTGATGGCTTAATTTGATTCGGCCACATTTTGGACCAATAGGAATCCTCCTTATCAACTATGGCATAACATGATGCGATCAGATTTTTGTCCAGCGGTAACCATCCGCATGGCAAATCTGATTCGACCAGATTTTGATCCAATGGCAACCATCCGCATGGAATATACTAATCATTATGCTATTTTATTTCATTAGGCAAGTAATTATACTGTTATGTTTTATTAGACCAGTAATTATACTATTCTGTTTTATTAGGCAAGGTTAATATTTCTCTCTTGTTTTATTAGGAAAGTAATTATACTGTTCTATTTTATTAGGTAGGATTGACAATTCTTTCTTGTTTTATTAGGCAAGTAATTATACTATTCTATTTTATTAAGCAAACTTATTCTTAAATAAATTGGTACCGCTAACTACCTTATAACCCGAACTATCTGTAAACTAACATTTTATATCAGTTTAAACAAATCCATTCGAGATGTTTTGACCAAATTTTTATTCTAGATATAAAATCCATTATTTAATCATTTAAAAACATACCGACTATTCAAATTCAAAGTGATTAAATTATGAATCATTACAAATATTCAAGTAGATTAATTGCAATTGATTTCTAATTTAATTTTAACAAATTAAATGAATAGGGGATAAATAACAATTGCTACCTTTTTCTTAATTTAATCACATTTATAAGTTTATTATTTATAAACAAATGTTATAACTACTTACAAGCACTGATTATGCTTAGTTTCAATTAATTACATATTATCTCACCATCTAATATAACATTTAATTTATTTCTTATTTACAATTTATAACAAATTACAATTTTACAATTATTTCAATTAATTGAAATTACATTAAAGTATTTATCCGTTACCTTACATTAACATTATTACATTTCATTCAAGTTATTTTTTTGTTAATAAATCACAAATATTTATTTCTTTCAATATTAACAACAACATCTCATTAAAGTAAATATTTCAAATTATCGAAAATTATGGGTCATTATAGTCATTTATACTTTATAAAGAAATTTGGAAACGGGAATTGCGAAATAGTTGTAGATACTTAACATTGGAATGATAAATATGATTTTTATTTCAAAATTATTTTCATATAGAAAATTGTGTTCTATGATATCTGTTTATTTGAATTTAAGGTACTTTATCTTAAAATTATCAACCATAAACTAGTTACGGTAAATGAAGTAAATACCTAATATTAAGTAGTTGAGTGGAGCTTTGTATTTCATATGTTATAATTGTAATAACAGAAATAGTGGGAGCACGTCATAAAACACTTACTGGTGGCATCAAGTCTCAAAAATTAAACATATCAAACATTGTTTATGAAATAGTGATTGTCTTTTAGTATTGACTGAAAAATAAACATAGTTTCATTTCAATATGAATATTCAGTATAAAATAAAACTATAATAGTGGTATTTATGATGCATTAGAAAATACAAAAGTATCTAATTATTTTGGAATTATGGACTAAGCCAGAGTTTGGAGAAATATGTTTTGATTATATGATTGCAAATCATATAGCACTGGTAAAATATATCTTGCATAATAAAAGGCAATACACTCATTCGGTGGGAGTGATCATAAAAGTTATTGCACTCTATTATTGATACATATAGATGCATGCAATTGAAAGTTTAATTATTCCAAAATGTTTCCATGTATTTCTTTATATTCACTGATGAGTTATCAAAACATGACCATGTGTGTTTGATACACATGTAGTATGTCTGCGATAAGCTCGTAGAATATAAGTTGGAATAAATCAAATAACATGTAAAAGAAAATAAAATGATTCGACTTGATCGTATAGGAAATAATGATACATAAAGATTCAATCTCTAAAAAGTCACTCCTCCCTATGATACATAATAATGTATTGATAAGGGATAATCAAACTTTGTTAAGTAAAGTGTGATTAATTGTGAGTTAAGTTGAGTTAACTTCTTTATATAAGGTCGTTCACTTAAGAGTAGTACACAAGGTTCAAATTAATTTCACCTAAAGAATAGTTTGCAAAATCATACAAGATAAGGGTTTATAAGAAATCCCAACATATCCTAGACCAAGAAGTAGGCAGGTTATGCAAGTCAAAAGACCATACTTTATAATTATTCGTGAGGGATCTTGTATGAATCGCCCCTAAAGGAGTTTGAGAACAACTGTAATTGGATGAATAATTTATGTTTTAAACACAATGTAAACTAAAAACCAAATCATTCTTATACATAAAGCAATTCATGAAGTATTTATGAATATCTATTTTGTTGCACTAAGAAGCAATTGCTGTTTCATGAAATACCAACTTCGCAGTGAAGGAATTTCTTTGAAAAATCATTTATAGTAAAATAGCATTGGACACGATCTAAAAATGAAACTGATTACGAGGGATGAAATAAAATTAATCAAATTTGAATGAACATAAGATATTACAATGTCCAGTAAATATTCTAACACATTCAAGAGAAACTATGAGTTTCTTATTAGTGTCAAGAATAAATAATCATCGGTTTTTCATTAAGCCATTAAAAGTATCGAGTCTACGATAAGGTATGGTGCATAAATTCAGAATGGATTCCAGGTACATCATCAGAATATAACTTTGAAAGCTGTAACCAAAGGGACGCGATACATTGACCACAATTATTTCTTTAACAACATGACTGATGCAATTGGAATTTAATGAGCAATGTTGATAAGCATAATCTCATATATTTCAATTGCTAAAATTAGCATAATAGATTTGATGTTTAACGTGCTCAAGTTAATTTAGATTTACTCATAAAATTATCGCTTGCTATGATTTTGTATTTTGGTACATATGTGTTGAAATGGAAAATTCTAAATAATGATTTAGAATTGACTATTTGCACAGAAAAACCAAGGTGTCTTGACGTTGTTTGTAATGATTGCTCTACACCTATGGTGCAAAATGGTAGTTAAAGTAAAGAAAATGAAATAGGGTGAAGAAATAGAAGAGAAAAGAATGGAAAAGAACAAAAAGGAAACATCAAATAACCAAATTATTTATCGCATATCTCACATCACATCAGAGCAAATATAATAATCAATATAGGTATAAAATAAGAGTGACATCAATAACAATGTGAAATAATCATCTGAATAAAGATCCATAAAGTTATACAACACCATAGCAGAGTTTATACAACAGGAAAGTAAACTCAACTGGTACACTGTCTTATAATGGTAAATCAATACTGTCAAGGATCCACAGCATCACACAACAGAAATATAATAACAAATGCACATATAAATATAGATAACTGTCATTTCCTATCGGTCCACATGTAGAACTTCATAATCATCCACCTGCTCTTAATCTACTCATTTAAGAGTACTAGATAATAGGAAGCAAAGCATAAAACTTCGTGTCGGACAACAGTTTGGTGTGAGCGATATCAAATCTCAAAATATTATAAAAGTCGATAATATATGGAAGAGAGGGTATATAAACCATATCTGACATGTCCCTGCAACCACAAAATTAGCACATAAACATAAGTAATATGCAACTTTATAATATCATAAAAAGGGTATACCATACGTAGTATTTGTTAGGAGTACCTAGGTATCTCCACCTACAATCCCTATTCCATACTAAGTAAACATCGGGTATCTAGGTCTCTCCATCCATACATACTCCACACTAAGTCAAGTCAGGGTGTCTAGGTTTCCCTACCATAATACCTACCTAGTGTGACATCCCTAGGGTGACAGGTCACTAGTGAGCAACCATAATAAACATAGAATCTATCAAACAATACTAAATGTCACCTAGTGTGACAGATATACGATGACCCATATGACCAACTGTCAAGGACTGATGGAAATCCCATTTTTCGATTGTGTTCCACTATACTTTCAAGTCCGGAACACCACACAGTTGTCTCTTGTGATACCTTTGTACCATATGACCTAGACCTTGCCGATCTACAATACAAGCCATGCGCTACCAGCCCTGGGTGCCCTTGCATATAGTACCCCTACTTTGAACACAACCAAAACACTCCAAGTCATCAACGATCGCTAGGCGCAAATACATCCATCGGGCCCTACTCACTCGGTACAGATTCGAACCCTACTGGCTTGCCACAGTTCCTGGGCATAAGCCCTAACACTCAACCCAGTCCACTATCCATAGCCTCACTTAAATCCAAGCCGCTATCCATGATCCTGCTCTCTGCCTGAGCTCCCGATTGAAGAACCCAACTATCATGCCATCTAAAGCCCGAGATCTAGCATGATCCATACAATCCTGATACTATCATCCCGGAGCCTACTTCATATGTCATTGAGTCACTATCCGTAGTATCAGACTACCAGGTTGAAGCACCATATCCCTGCCTCACCATCAATATCACTAGTCGTGGATTAATAGCATCATATCTCTAAACTGATTGCACGAACGAACCATCACGCCATGCACCACGGTAGCTCATGAATGTCAAAGCCACATATCTGCCAAATCACCAATTGACAACAGTGATGGACATTGACCAATCTACTATGGTCAATACCATCCACCTTGGTCTTGTACTTAGCTGAACGGTGAAGTAGACACCAAACGGAAACGTCCGACATCCACGCTGAAATCCAGGTCCGTCGACATGTATCACAAACCCTCTTCTACAGCTTATCTCGTTCATTAGATTCCCACATGTGTGGAACTCCAACGTACAAGATGCTATCTAAAATCAAATTATCGCTATTCGGCATTTTCAACCAAAATAGCCAAATAACAAACAAATCGAACAATCAAACATGCATCCATGCATCCATACGTCCAAACAACCACACATCCGTCCAAAATGTCATACATACAACATAACAACCCATCCATGTCAATTAATGTGGAAAATAACATCAACAATAGATCTAATCTAATAATTCCCTAATTACAGCATAACGGTGGAAATTAAGTGATATTCTTTATAAATCATTTAAAAATGATTATATATTCTTTTATAAAAATATAGCTGTTGTATATATATTATAATATCACGTTTTAAAACCAAAAATCATTCCCGAGCGTCAATATAACAATAAAAAAACCAATCATAGTAAAGTGAGAGATAATATCATTCACCTCTGCCAAATCTGTCCAAACCAGTGACAAAATGTAGATCTCGACATCATAAGTGCAATGCAAGAAACGGCGTCCAAAAGGGACTCGTATGCAAAAGTTATGGCCAAGATAAGAATCATCATTAGCGAAATCATTAATTAAAAAAATAAATCACCAATTACCTTTTTAATCCCTAGCCCTTCTTCTTCTCTTACGCCTGTATGCGTGCGCAAGAATGCACACCATGGTCATGCATTTTGAATCCTCGTCGCCTCGATATTTCATTCGATTCTCAACTAAATTCCAATCCGCTTTCACAAAAATGCTTATCTTCACGATCTCTCAGCCTCGGCATCCACAAAATCAAATCTGATCACATGTACAGAGTTGCAACTTCGAGGACCTTCTCTCGACGCACTGTGGTGGAAATTGCCACAAAGGATTGGACGACCCAAAAATTCATGGACAGATGCTCTTCGTATGAGAATCACAACGCACGCCTTAGATTCGCCAATCGTTACTCCAAGATCTCAAAATCTCAAACCCTGGACCCATGGCCTTATGTCGATCTCGACCAAACATCGTCAATCTAAAATCTACCACATTTATTGCGGAACACAACGAATCAAACGGTGTGAATTTTAGTTGGGTATTTTGGGAGAATTTAATTTTTGAAATACAATAAATGGGTTCGGCCATGAAAAATAACTTCAGGCATGAATAGTGATGAGAAAATATGAAAATGGAGGGAGAGATTTCAAAGGGGTATTTATACTAATTTAATATTCTCCCATTAATAAATTTTTCAATCACGTAGCAACGCGTTTCTAGTCATACAATCACACAACGCATCTGATTGTCACGAAACTTGTCTACGTGCTTCACCATATTTTTTCGAATCCAACAACACTAACCACGTCTCCATCTGAGATTGCGCCCTGGAAGGCTAATTTCGCATATTTCAAGATCGTTTCGGACATTGGATCATCTAATCTCGAAATATAGTGATCCGTATACTCATTTAAATTCACAATGTTAATACGAACTCAACGGAAGGGGTCTTGAGTCCTGATTCGGCCATATGAGAAAAATCACATTTTTGGGCCTTTGTTTAATTAACGATTAAATATTTAAATAAACTATCCAAATATCCGATAGTTAAAAATATAGGTCGTTAGATTCTTCCCTCCTTAAAAGATTTCATCCTCGAAATCTCAAAGCAAAGATAATGTCTCCTAACCCATTGGCCTTCAAAAAGATTTTGTTAGTTTTCGAAAAAAATTCGGTAGTACCTATTTTGGATAACTAAGTCTGAAAAACATTACTACAATAAAGGTATGTATACAACTCATATCTTTAACTATACTAGATCATATATAAAAATCATCAAACAGGAATTCCATACCCAATCAAACTTTCCTGCATGCCTAACAACCATACAAACATAAACTATCGACTCAAATGCTAAAAATCAAATCAAACATGCACACATGAGATCTATCATCCAAAAATAACATCTATGCCTATCCTACCATGTGGAATACTAAGTCATCTAGTATAAACATCCAATATGATATCCATAATGAAAGCAGGTAAAAAAACAAAATCTCATCGTCTAAAGAGATCCGATCTAACGGTCTTCATGCTCTTCACAGTCTACCATACCCTATCGCCTTCGCTTTCATCCCACTAAACCCCTGCTACTCCTTCGACCTCCTCCTAACCTAATTCGTATCACATCTACCAGCATGGATAGGCTTATGAGTTCTCCAAGTCTATGGTTGGGTCTCGATATCATCAAATCCATTTAGTGCCAAATATCCAAATGTCTCTTCTAAGTTCTTCCAAAACCCATTATCGAACAATGGGTCATGACTACTTACAATGCTCTTGGCACACAATGGAATCACATCATCAATCCCTCAAACAAAAAAAAAAGAAAATGCCATACTACTGGACTTAAGGAATACAAATCTAGCATCATCTGTCAACTAATTGACTGTGACTCAAATGCCATCTCTCTATCCTCGGCCATAGGCACTCTATCGATGTTGTCCTAAAACATTTGTTCCCAATAATCGAGAACAAACAACCTCTACGGAGCCAACAGCCTCGATTGGGTCCACATTACATCATCACATCAGAAACTATCACTCTTCTATTTTATCCATGATCTCCAGTAGTCCATTTTAACGCCTCTGGCTAGTGACAATCAGCCGAATCAAAGTAGTTCTGATGGTCAAACTAGCCATCACACCCGCCTAAAGCTCATCGAGTTCTGAAGACGTCACCAACGATAAGCTTGAGCAACGCGCACTCCCAAGCTGGTACGTCTTCCACTCAAAACAACAACCACTATATTTCCTGTTTCAAAAATTTAAGAAATGTCAAATCCGTAGGAAGCTAAGAACTCTAACCATCGCTACTTACGAAGGTAAAGATCCTTTTCGGAGAAGAGATGCTACAATGACAAGGGATCACTGAACAACTCAAACTTCTCTCCTAGTAGAAAGTTCCTGCACATCCCTAAAGAAAACTTTATCGCCTCTAACTCCAAAAGAAGAGTCAAATATTACCTCTTGACATCACTACTATACCTAGTTAAGTACCACAAGCAAGTGCGTAATATCACCTCTTTATTCTCGCTCGGAATGAGTATTATCAATGCACTCGTCAACCTCTTGGTCAGACTCACTAACGCGTGTCTACACCTCACGTATCAAACAAAAGCCTAATCCTCTCCTAAACAATAGGTCGATGATACTGCTACCTTGGGTCTATTCAGATTCTAAACTACCGTAACTAAAGGATCTATAGCGACGTCCTACTCTGAAAAAACGTGACCCAAGCGCCTTACTCCCCTCCTTCAAGAGTGATACCCGCAAAATCTAACCACCAACTGGTGTCTTGTGCTCCTCTTCCATCCATGGGTAAATGAAAGTATCATCACCGAACACAAGCAAAGCCCACTCAAGCGACCACTCTAATCATGGTCCATGAGATCCAAAACATATGCCGATACATTGGTTAGCTTGAAAGGCATAACCAACCTAAAATCAAGGTAGTGCAGAAAACACTATAATCGGAACACTCACCCAAAATACTCTCAGTTGGTGCAACCTTACCGTAGGGTCCAACTAAGAGAACATCCTCATGCTGTAGAGCTAATTGAACAAGTCATGAACATATGGGAGTACGAACATGTCCGTCTTCTCATCTAGCCCATAATAACCAAAAAACAACTCTAAAGAGCCATCTGTCCTACTTACAAACACAACAAGTGCATCCTACCTAAACATACATCCATGGACGAACCATCACCTAACTAGGCCACCCATTCGCTCCTCTAATGTCCTAAGCTCTTTGGACACCGTATGCCTTAAAGCCATAACTATTGGTCAAACCTCTGACCTGATCGATATGGAACTCTATCCCTATATGGTGGTAATCTGGTCACCTCCTTGGGTATGTTCGAACGCTCTCCAACTACAGGCACAAATGACATCCTATCATGTGAATATTGAGTGAATATATAAGGCTCCCCTGCTGGTAGCCAATCACTACCGTCCGCTCCTCCACATCATCATCAACGACCTCTCACATTTGTAGTAAAGCAAATTGGTATTTACATTTTGGAAGAGGTGAATAATATGTTGAAAAAGCTCGTGGTGGATAATCGACTGAGGTGGTTCAAAGTTGATAGAGTTAGGGGTATGCCATAAGGGTGGCTATGTAATTTGTTACTATATATAACTCGATAATCAATCTTGTTCGAAGTAAAAGGTGTTTTCTTTCTATTATATGCTTGATATAATATGTTGTATTAATATTAATTTAATTAAAATCATATCTAATAGAAAATCCATAAATGGTATTTTTTGTGATGGTAGTTACAAATGTTGTAACCATGAGCAATCTAGTACAATGAAAATAAATATACCGTTTTAAAAATATCCTAGTCAAGATATATCGGATATCGATGTATCGGTTGAGGCTAGACTACGTAACTTTCTCCAAATATTGGACGGTGTATTACTCATGACCGATGGAGACACTAAGGGGTTACTGATAATTATCGGATAAATATGGAATGACCCACTCGATAGTTTTCAGTTAGTTAATATAACTAAGGCAAACACAGCTCTTTTGACTTGAGAATAATGTTGACCTTCAATGTGGAAGCTTTGCTTTGATTATAGTTAAATCACGGCATTGCATACATTATACAACAATAGTTAGGTCGAGTGGAAATATTGCAAGTGAAACACTATTCAAATGAGGATTTGTATCCTCGGTTATATGAGGTTAATATCTCGGTCAACTGAAGTCAACTCAAAGTCGAAGTCTCTAGCCAAAGCAACTTGATCAATAATAATTTTTTTATCGAATCAAGGACTTTTGTGTTTGGACTATAAAGTTAAATGTGGAAGATATTGGAATTTTGACTATTATCAAATTCTACAAGTCCTAATATAATATTGTATTGATGAAGGAAATTAGTGTAAATAATTGTTACTGCCAAGTACTACATATAATAAGTAAAATTTGATTTTACCAAAAGATGTGTAAGTGATATCAAACAAAAATCACACCACTTGCAAAGGTAATGTATGTTAATATTTGAATTGTTTGATATTGACCGCTAATTGAATTTACACCTTTGAGTCGCATAACCGTAATGATGAATTCTTTAAAAAAAACAAAATGATTTAATTAATTTATAAAATGTTATAAATTGACTAAATTTATTAGTATTTAAGAAATATTAATAATTATTTAATTTAGTTGATGTTTGTGAGTTTTTATTATTATTTGAATGCATTTATAAAAGCTATATTTTCCTGCATTAATATATGATATCGATGTAGTTTTAAAGGATTTAAATAAAAGATAATAGCATGAAGTGATTTATGGAAATTTTATGCCATTTGATGACATGTAATTTCAGCCATATCATGCGAAGAGAGAGAAGTGTAGAGAGAGAGATAATTAAGGAAATTTTTATTAAAGAATGGAAAAGCTTTCAATTAAAACAAATTCATACATTTCCTATGGATAATTCATTCTTTCTCATACGTTTTTCCTCTGCTCTTCTCCTAATTTTCCATGGTAGAAAACAAAATAAAGTTTCCAAAATTGCTCAATTCCAAATCAGATGCAAACATAAAAAATAATAATAAAACATAAGTGGTTCATCCATCTCTTGCAAGGATCGGGTGTTGATCTTAAAGATCCGGGGAGATTTCTTCATTTAAGGTGTGTTTCTTAGGCTACTTTATACGATAATTATATAATCTTAATTTTAGTTATACATCACATCTTTTATTGTAGATTATATTCCTCATATTAAAATGATTTTATATGTGCAAAAATTATCACCTCTAATCATTTGAATCTGGATATATAAATATATTTTTGAATCTTTTTGTAAATATCATTATTGGAGTTTTGGATTAAAAAAATAGGGCCAAAATGTTATATATATATATATATATATATATTAAACATTGATATCTGTATTACTATATTTATATTTCACACACATAATGTAATTTTAAAATAGTTAGTGCTTTTAAAATATCGATGATAATATTTAGGCAACTTTTATGTTACAAAATTATATATATATATATATATATATATATATATATTACATATTTCAAAAATCTTTAACTACTTTGTTGTTTTCAATTTGATTCTTATAATAATTTACTTGGAAAAATTTGATGTTTTGGATCTTAAATTTGAATCTATTACATTGACTTATTCTAATTTATCCAAATAGTTTAAATGGTTTATTTCATTTAATATGTAAATTAATTTTGACATGCCCACACACATGCACACATGCAAGTTTAAAATGTTTTGAAAATAAGTTAAGGAAAGAAAAAAAGAAGGCTAAAAGGTCTCCATCTTTACATCTTTTTAATTGCCATTAAATTCCTTTTGTTTCAAATCTATTCAAATATTAAATTATTCATTTCATTTAATACATAAGTTAGTTTAGATATGTGTACATAACCATTTCAATATAAGTTTAAATTAATTTGTGACAACCGTTGCACATATAAATGGGCAATATATATGTTATAGATGCAAATCTCAACATCTACATACATATATATTAACAACGTACAACTTATTTGCTATGTTGCACTTACACATTTTACACAGGAGTATATTGGGTTATACCCACAATCTATACCTAGTATAAATTAGATCATAAATGTCATTTAATAAATCATTCAATTTAATTAGAGTGAGAGAGATAAAAGGTTTCTCTCTCTAAATAAAACAAAATCTTTCCCTTAATCAATTATAAACTAAGAGAGAGAAACTTATTTATATGTGTCTCCGCCTAGTGGCAGATGACCAATATTATATGATTATATACTTCATATGATGCAATGGGACAGGTTGGAGGGATCCAATAGGATTCCTCACCACCATTGGTTTTATTTGCATATATATATATATATATATATATATATATATATATATATATATATATATATATATGAACCATGATACAGGAAGACAGGTTAGAGGGATCCAATGGGATTTCTCATAATTTAAATTTTACTTTTCATATAGTGTGATATATGACGCGTTGAATGCCATATTTAATGACAAGGACTTGTTTTTACTTATTTAATGCTATACTAGCAGTGTGCCT
Organism: Allium cepa; assembly: GCA_030765085.1. Taxonomy (NCBI): domain Eukaryota; kingdom Viridiplantae; phylum Streptophyta; class Magnoliopsida; order Asparagales; family Amaryllidaceae; genus Allium; species Allium cepa. Next base: position 801,695,135 of record CM060943.1, read on the forward strand.
TATTTTTAGTATTTTGAAATACTATAAAATAATGATTTTTAATTGAAATGATTTTTAATGTGATACTTGAAATAATACATGTTTTAATAATTATTTATAAATTATTAAAAGAAGGAGTTTACTGAAATGAAATAAAAACGTGATTTTTGGAATATTAGTTTAACTTTTTTGTGAAGTATTTTTTTAAATAGAGATTTTCGAACTATATTATAAAGGTTTTAAAACTTAATAGATAAGTCTGTCATTTATTATAAAGGAAATATAGTTTTAAAGGAGATAGAAATAGTTTGAAACAAATTTTTCTGAAATGATTTATATAAAAGATTTATAAAAGTAATATTTTATAAAGTAATAGATTTATAAAAGGTGTTTTATAAATTTAAAATGAATTTGTAATTGATATTTTGTAATAGATTTATAAATAGGATTTTTATAAATAAAGGATACTTAGAAAGGAATTGATTTATAAATGAAATTTTATAAATAAAGATATTTTATAAAAATAAGTTTTATAAAATAGGAAGGAAAACATGATGTTATAAATATAAAAGGATTTATCTTGATAAGTAGAGAATGGTTTTTATAAAAGGAGATACATTACATTTTAAAAATTAAAACAATCTCTTAAATGAATGTTTTGAAGGTGATACTTACAAATGGATTTTGATGGGTTTAAAAGTGATTTAAAATGTGTTAAGTAATTGTAAGAGATAGATTTCAACATTTTTTTGTAATAAATGTTTTCGAGAAAGCGAGTAAGCCATAGACTATAACACTGTTGTTATATTAAGTGATTTTCCAAAGGAGATGTTTTATATAGTATACAGGATTTATTCATATCCTATATTTGATGTTAATATTCAAGGTGGGTAATGTGTACCTATTTTGAAGTTTAGGATGTTGTCCATTCAAAGTCTGAGAGGTAATGATACCCCAACATGATCGGCTTCATTATTAACTAATAAATAGTTTAAGTTCAACATCAAGGATTAATATTAAGTATAATTGATTGGATCCCTATACTATTGTTTTTAGGTTGACGTAACGATATTTTACGCAACATTTTTTTGACCCAATAAAGTGTGTTTTCAAAAATATGAAGCTTTCCTCAAAGATTAGCAAATATACTTATTACAGATTTTAAGTATACAGAGATATTTTCTAAGTGTTGAAAATGAAATAGTCTATGAATATACTAATACCATTGAGATAAGAATAAGAAAATGTTTTCCAAATATTGAAGATTTAAAAGTGGTTTGGGGAATATATCTTCATAAAGATATTTTGACATAAACAATTAGAAAGTGATTTAATTAATAAAGGATTAATTGAACATGCCTAGCGACTGCTTGTGTGCTAGATTTTATTTTTGGTTCCTTGACTGGATGTGTAACTTGATTAGTTATGTACTTAGCACAAACCTAACTGAGTGACTTGATTATGATTTGATGTTAAGAATAATAATTAGAGTAGAGTGGAGTGACTATGGCACTCCAATCTAGTTCCCATATGAGGTTGAGGGCCTCTTATTGATGGTTGGTCAAGAGGAGACTAGGATCGGATTTATCTGAAAACTACTTTAGATGAACATATGCGTTCGATAGTGAAATTTACTTGATGATAATGATTTTGAAGATGGAGATCTTCATGATGTAGAGCTGCTTGCCAGTAACCTCTCGGGTGATTCCCATATTACATATGTACACATATATATGATGGCAGTAGTGCCCTCGTTCTGAAAATCTTCGATTTGCAAGGACTTCTTGCTACTAATCATTGGGATGATTCCCAAACAGGATGAAGTAGGAGTACCTTTGGTTTGTCCTGTTCCTGTTAAACTTGCATGGACGAATGTATGACATTGCATTTCTAAGACCACATAGATTGGTTTTCACAAACATACATCTGCTTGGTGGTTTAGGAGGTAACCCCTCTTACACTTAACACCCTTCTCTGAGGCGTATGAACTCGAGGGTTGTACTTTTGTGCAAATCAATTGGTGCGTTGTTGTAAATGGAAACGTGGTAGTCAAAGTGAGATTTGTCACGTAAAAGGTATAACGTTAACTGGAGCCTCACACATCGGTAATGGAAAAAACATGGTAGATGCAGTGGGGCTATGTGGGTCGCACCCATTAGGATATGTTTATCACCTTTCTAGCCTACCCTCTATATTTCGGGTTTATTGTGTATGATGTGGCCACGGATAGGTCGAGAACGACCAGGGTGATGAATATTCGATACTATCCTCGATAAAGGTTGGTTCTGTTGGTAGAGAGCAGCGGGGTTGTGCTTCAGTACATTCTTTCATAGATGTACTGTCGGAAGGTAGTCCCTTACCTAATCATTGTTGGAAATTTATTCTCCAATACGCGTCTTTACGATTTTGATTGTAGAGCCTAGTATGTTGGAATTTAATTAACGTAACAATTTCGGCTATTTTAATATGTTATTTAAAAAAGGTTTTCAAAGAATGTCATTAGAAATAATATCAAATGATTTGATAAAAATATTTTGGTTATCGTAAGGTATAAATCCGTCCGTGTTTATGTGTGATGTGGTTTTACGAGATACCTTTATTTCAAAAGGTTTTATAGCATTCAAATCCAATTAAGATGTGTTTTCTCATGTTGGTTTACCGGACTGATCCGGGCGTTGTTCACTTTTAATGCTCGGGTCAGACAGAGTATATTTACAGATTAGATTTGGATGCATCTTGGAGGAGCTTGGAGCAGGAGGCTTCATCAATAGCTAGTTATTGTCTTATTTCCACTAAACTGGTTGTTTAAAATTATCAACATTTGTGAGGATAGGTTGTCATAACGGTTCAGACTGATGGTTAGTGATTTGATGTTATACTCTGATGGATGTATGTATATTACAGTTTTTCCTTTTGTAAAGATCATTTTATATTATATATTGTTCCGTTGTGTTGTGAGGTTCTGTGATTGTTTAGTTTTCTTATCCTGTTCTTTCTTGTTTCTTTTACCTGTAACGATTGGTGTTTCCAACACCTGAATGAATGGCACGCAATATAGTGGTCGTATTATTGTCGATTTTCAAGGGTCGAAAATTCCGGTTCATTACAAGAGTGGATGCAACTTATGACATGGTTAGGAAGAGAGTGAATGTTCATAAAGAAATTCGGGAACGATAATTGTGAAATAATTATAGATACTTAACATTGGAATGAGAAATATGATTTCTATTCCAAAATTGTTTTCATATAGAAAATTGTTTTCTATGATATTTATTTATTTGAATTTAAGGTACTTTGAAAATTATCAACTGTAAACCAGTTATGATAAACGAAGTACATAGCCAATATCAAGTGGTTGAATGGTGCTATGTGTTTCATATGTTATTAATATAATGGTAGAAATAGTGGAAACATGCTATATAACAGTTATTGGTCACACCAAGTTAGAAAAATTAGTTTCGAAAAGCATATCAAATATTATTTATGAAATAGTGATTATTATTTGGTATTGACTGAAAAATAGGCATAGTTTCATTTCAATATGAATATTATGAAGATTCATTATAAAAAAAATATAATAGTGGTATTTGTAATGCAATGGAAAATATAGAAATATCCAAAAAAATTGCAATTTTTTTGGGATTATGGACTAAGCCAAAGTTTGGAGAAATATTGTTTTGATAATATGATTGCAAATCATACGATACTAGTAAAATACATCTTGCATAATAAAAGGCAATGCATCCATTCAGTGGGAGTGATCATAAAAGTTAATGTACTCTACTAATTGATACATATAGATGCATGCAATCAAAAGTCTAATTATTCCAAAATGGTTCCACGTATTTCTTTATATTCATTGATGGGTTATCGCAAACAAGAACACATGTATTTGATACATATCTAGTATGTTTGTGATAGGCTCATAGAATATAAGTCGGAAATATATTAAATAACATCCAAAAGAACTATTTGCACTTAAGAGTAGTACACAAGGTCTAAATTAATTTCACCTAAAGAATGGTGTACAAAATCATACAAGATAAGGGTTTATCAGAAACCCCAACATATCCTAAACCAAGGAGTAGGCAGGTTATGCAAGTCAAAAGAACATACGTAATAATTGTTCGTAGCGGATCTTATATGAATCACCCCAAAAGGAGTTTAGGAATAACTGTCATTGGATGAATAATTTATGTTTTGAACATAAGTATTGTAAACTAAAAACTAAATCAGTTTTATACATAAGGCAATCCATGAAGCATTTATGAATATCTATTTTGTTGCACCGAGAAGCAATTATTATTTCATGAAATACCAACTTTGTAGCGAAGAAATTTCTTTAAAAAATTATTGGTAGTAAAATAGATTTGGATACGATCCAAAAATGAAATTGATTACGTGGGATAAAATGAAACTAATCAAATCAGAATAAACATAATACATTAGAATGTCTAGTAAATATTCTCTCACATTGAAGAGAAACTATGAGTTTCTTATTAATGTCAAGAATAGATAATGCTCGGTTGTCAATTAAGCCATCAAGAGTGTTGACTCCATGATAAGGTATGGTGCGCAAATTCGAAATGGATTTTGGGTAAAGTATCAAAATATAATCTTGATAGTTGTTCCCGAAGGGAAGCGATACATCGATCGTGATTGCGCCTTTAAGACCAAGACTAATACAGTTGGAATTTAATGAGCAATGTTGATAAGCATAATCTCATAAATTTCAATTGTTGAAATTAGCATAATAGATTCGATGTTCAACATGCTCAAGTTAATTCTGATTTACTCATAAAATTATCGCTTGGTATGATTTTATGTTTCGATACATATGTGTTGACATGGAAAATTCTGAATAATAATTTAGAATTGACTATTTGCACATAACAACCAAAGTGTCTCGATGTCGGTGAGAGCGATATTGAGTTTGTCGTTGTTTTTAGATATGATCCAAGAACAGATCGGAAGTGTCATTTGACATGTATCAAAATTGAACATATGTTTTGATAGAAATATTAATAGTTTGATTGACGGTCAAACTGCAGAGGAAGCGTGTGTTCATAAGAAAGAAAGTTAAATGGTATATAGATATTTCTAAACCATAATAAACAACACAATGCTAATTATTAACGATGTCCTTATGTTAAAATAATCTTTAGTTGTTTTAGTACTTGAAGTTGGATTTGTAAAACATATTATTTATAATAAGTATAAAGGAAGTCAGGATTGTCCCAAATAATATGCAAGTACACCATATTAAAAAAATTCAATATGGAACATGTAAGATAGATTCCTTATGTATTCACAGTAGGAATTATCATACATTTTGAATTCTCTAAAATATAGTAATTTGTTATACATTTACTCAAAACACATTTGGTTTATAGCAAAAAGTGTTATCTATATCTTGCGAATAACATAAACCCAAAGATCTAGAATTACATGATTATCACATATGTAAAGAATTAATAAAACATACCTTTAGACATCTTGTATACGAATCAGCAATGGATGTTGTCGAAAGCTGTTTCAATGGAGAAAGGAAATGGTTTCTCTCTCTTTTCCTATATCTTTCTTTATGTGTTTTCTATATATCCTTTGTGATGGGCAAAGGTTAATATTTATAGGTAGAGAGAGGACCAAATTTCCAGATTTGTAGACTTAATCTTGATCGTCCACCAAGATCAAGATGAGAGAAATTAACGCTCTACATTATAACCGTTTTATTTATTTAGCATATTAATAGGAAAAACCTTTTAAATTCTATTGACCACATAATGAGGAAGGAAACGATCCATTAATGTACCACATAATGAGGAAGGAAACGGTCTATTAATGTTTTCGCATTAATTTTCTTACAAAACGGTCAAATTTCCTTACAGTCTCCCACTTGGTCAATAGTAAAATCCATTAATGTTTTCGTATTAAGCTCATAAGGCGCGCATGATATGCTAAACTTTTCTTTAGTCGGTTATCATAAGTGTCTTGGCTAATCCAGTGGTCAATGGAAGTCATGACGTGTACACGTTATTTTGCAACATGCTTACTTCCATGTACTATGACATTGACAACTTTCATAACTAGACCATAGATGATCATAACTTAATGGTCACATAATGTCTTGAAGCAAAAGACTATTTTTGTTATCATTTATCTAAATATAAATGTGTACACATTATAAAATAGAAATAAAAGATGTCCAAATTATTAAGAGCTCAATAATTGTTATGTCTAGATAAGTACAAAATAAATGGCATAATAAGAAGATAACTAGAAACTATCTGCAAGACCCATGCTATCAGTATGTCTCTGAAAGGTCTTTGGAGGCAGTCCTTTCGTGAATATGTCTGCCACTTGTAAGTCTGTACTTATTGATTCAACAATAATTTTCTTTAGTTTAACATCTTGCTTCAGTAGTAGGTATTTAAGGTCCATGTGTTTGAAACCTTTGGTTATCCTATCATGTTTGGAGAAAAAGGTTGCAGCTTCATTGTCGCAGTAGACAGTTAGTGGCTTAGAGATAAAACTTAAAGTGCCAAATTGTGAGACAAAATTACGCAGCCATGTTCCCTAAATTGAAGCCTCATAACATGCTACGTATTCAGCCATCATGGTGGATCCGAAAAGCATCTCAGATTTCTGGCTTCTCCATGATATTGCACCTCTACATAAGAGGTACACATAGCCAAGAGTGCAGATCCTATTGTCAGGACATCCAGCAAGGTCTGAATTAGAATAACCAGTTACCTATAGGTAACTTGATTTTCTATAGGTGAGCATGTAATTCCTTGTTCCCTTTAGGTATCTTAGTACCTTCTTTGCAGCTTTCCAATGAGCGATTCCTGGGTTACTTTGAAATCTACCCAGCATACCAACTGCATGACTGATTTCAGGTCTTGTACAGACCTGTGAATACATCAAACTCCCTACAAGAGATGCATAAGGATATTTGGTCATTTCTTCTCGTTCAATAGGAGTCTTTGGGCACTGCTCAAGAACAAGTTTGTCTCCTTTATGCAGTGGGACAGGACTAGAGGAACAATTCGTCATGCCAAATCTCTCAAGAATTTTGTCAGTATATGCTTTTTGAGACAATCCCAGAATTCCTTGTGATCTATCACGGAATATTTCTATTCCTATCACATAGGATGCCTCACCCATATCTTTCATTTCAAAGTTCGTTGAGAGATAATCCTTAGTTTCACGTAATAAACCAAGGTCGCTGCTAGCTAATAATATGTCATCAACATACAGAATCAAAAATATGAACTTGCTCCCACAGAACTTGAGGTATATACAAGGGTCAACTATGTTTTCTGTGAAATCGAAAGCGGTAATGATTTCATGAAACTTTAGATACCATTGTCTAGAAGCTTGTTTCAGTCCATATATTGATTTCTTAAGTTTGCAGACCATGTCTTCCTGTCCTTCAATTATGAAGCCTTCAGGTTGATGCATGTAGACTTCTTTTTTCTTTGGCAAAGCCAGCCGGTTTTATAGTGGACCGTCCACTTTTTATTACGAACGTAATAAAAACATGAAGGACAGGAGTAAGGAAGAGGCACCTTAACTACAAAGAAATAAGAAAATACAGCACAGGAGTGTGACAGATGTATCACAACTACAGCTAGCTACTATCGAACTAAGACTGCTACGAAGAGATAGTAAGTCGAACATCATCTTCCACCTGGGCAGAAACCAAAGAAGCATTCCCAAGAATACCAGAATAGGGTCGAAACAGGAGAGCAATAGAAGGATCATAAATCTCAGCATCAGAAGAGTAAATAAAAGATCGATCCCAAGAAATATCAGCAAGCATGATAGAATTTAACTCAGCATACGAACCATCCAAATCAAGAACCAAGGAATCACCAGAAGGACGATAATAAAGTCGACGAAAGTCCGTAAGATCTGCGGATACAAATCTATAATAGGAGTCATCCACGGGGTTAAATCGTAAATCAGACCGACGATCGACCCAACATCTCTCAGATTCAACCCAAACGATAGACAACTCAGGCGTAGCAAGAACCAAAGCAGGAGAGGAGTCCACAGAATCATCAATATGGACAATAGGTGAAGGCAGGGATGAAGGCCGAGCAAGAGAAGTCGACGAACCAGGAACAAGAATCGGAGGTACGGGAGGAACTTTGGGAACCCATTTCCTGAGCGGGGGCCGAGGGGGAGGAATCTTAGGCGCAACAGCGGAAACAGAAGAATGCGTGCGAGCAGAAACCAAGTGGCCAAAGGAGAGACAGGAGGAACAAATGTCCGGGACCCAACCATATCGCACACGGACATCCACCACATGGCCTACAGCTAGCTGAACAGGAATAGAGGCAGGAAGAGGCTTACAGGGGGAAATCTCAATCAGCGCCTTAGCGTACACCAGCTTATCACGCGCAACAGTGTTATCATCAAAACATTTCAATTTTCCAACATTGCAAGCAAGGCAATTCAAACCAAGCAGCGGCTGAAGAGCAAAAGGAATTTGTGAAAATAAACCCAAACAGGGATAGAACGCACTTGTTCACGCGCACAAGCAACCGTAGGGGACCAAGGAGTGATAACAAATGGTTTCCCATCAAAAAAAGAAGGCTCGGCCTCAAGAACACGATAGCGATCCTCAGAGGAAAAGAACAGCAGGAAATACATTGTGTCAACCAGCTTAACGCGAAGATTCCCGCGAATCTTCCAAGCCCTACGACAAACAGAAGCCGCATCATGAAGGCGTTGCTTTGGGTCCAGAAAGAAACCGACCAAATATTCTGACCAATAGTCAATACCGGCTTGCATAACATTCGGCGGAGGGATCATCACCCCATTTTAACGATTTCAAATTCCACTGGTTCATATACACCCGCGTTACGGGGCAGAGATGTGAAGAGCGAAGACCAAGTTTTGGGAACAGCCGGGGATGGGGCAGCAGGTGGAAACTCCTCCACAAAGGGAACACCAACAGGATTGGCTCTAGAAGGCATGGAGGCTGCATGCGAATGGTCAGCAGTTTTCAAAACAGAGGGCTTGGGAAAGTTATTCTTAGTACCATTTGGACAAACACCGGACTTGCAATGAGCAAAAACCAAATTCTCAGCAGCATCAGGACGCAACACACTACCAAAAACGCCAATATCATCACCATTCACACCAGATGCAACAACATCTTTCACAGCCTTAGTCGAAGTACCACAAACAGGTCGACAAACATCTCTATCCTCACAACTATTACTCGCAATACTGTCACAAGAGCAAACAATAGCAGATCGAACAGAAGTGTTCGCAGATGGCAGTGGTGGAAACTCAGATTCAAAGAGCGACGGCGGTATAGGCACTGGATTCCTAAAAGACCTTCTAGATCTAACGTGAGATCATAATGAGCTACTAATTCCATGATAATTCTAAGAGAATCTTTCCTAGAAAAAGGAGCAAAAGTTTCATTATAGTCAATGCCTTCTTTCTGATTAAAGCCTTTGAAAACAAGTCTAGCTTTATATCGTTCAATTTTACCATTACAGTCACGTTTGGTCTTGAAAACCCACTTACGACCGACTGCTTTATGTCCTTGCGGTAATTGAATGATTTTCCAAACTTGATTATTATCCATAGATTTCAATTCATCTTTCATGGCATCAATCCATTTAATAGAATTAACATCTTTAATGGCTTGTGAATAAGAAATTGGGTCCGTAGTTCCTTCAGATTCTATTAGATAAAGCATGTAATCATCAGGAATAGCTGATCTTCTTTGTCTTTGAGATCTTCTTAATGCTAGTTCCTGTGGTACTTCATCAACATTATGATTGGTGATAATTTCATTATGGAGTTGTTGATCATTTATTGGGTTTTCCTCATTGTGAACATGTTCAACAATAGGGTGATTCCTAATATCTTTCGAAATAGAGGGTAAGATAATGGGTACCCTTATTTCATGAATGACCACTTCTTGTTGTTTTGTACTCCCACTGATTTCACCATTCTCATAGAATTTTGCATTTTCCGTTTCAACAATTCTTGTACTATGGTTAGGACAATAAAATCTATATCCTTTAGATTTTTCTGGGTAACCTATAAAGTAACCACTGACTGTCTTAAAATAAAATTTCTTTTCATTTAGATTGTACAATCTAGCTTCAGCTGGGCAACCCCAAATTTGGAGATGTCTTAAACTAGGTTTCCATCCTTTCCAAAGTTCAAAAGGAGTCTTTGGAACGGCCTTACTTGGAACTCTATTTAATATGTAGACAGTTGTTCGTAATGCATCCATCCATAATGATATAGGTAAATTTGCATGACTCGTCATGGATCTAACCATTTCCATGTATGTACGATTTCGCCTTTCAGCTACACCATTCTGCCATGGAGATCCAGGCGTTGTGTATTCTGCAACAATTCCAAGTTTTTTGAAAAAGTCTAGCAAAAGGTGCAGGATGTTGTCCCGTTTCATCATACCTTCCATAGAATTCACCAACTCTATCTGACCTAATGATTTTCACTTTTCTTTCTAATTGCCTTTCGACTTCGGTAATGAACACTTGTACAGCGTCCACTGACTGAGATTTTTCATGCAATAGATAAAGAAAGCAATAACGTGAAAAATCATCGATAAAAGTGATGAAATATTTCTCTCCTCCAAAAGTTGGAACATCAAAAGATCCACAAATATCTGTATGTATTATTTCAAGAAGTTGTGTACTTCTTATGCCTCCTTTCTTTGTGTTTTTTGTTGTTTTTCCTTTAATACAATTAACACATGCTCTAATGTTAGCGAAGTCTAGGTCCGGTAGGACACCATCTTTCACTAACCTTTTGATTCTTTCACTGGATATATGACCCAGTTTTTTATGCCACAAGAAGTAAGAATCATTCTTGGATGACTTTCTTTTAGTTTCTTTTCCATGCAGGGTGGGTTGGACTTCAGCATTTTGTTTAAGATGAAGTTTATAAAGTCCATCAATTAATATTCCAGAACCAATAAGACTAGAATTTTTAAATAAACTAAAATTTCCATTTCCAACTTCAAAAGAATATCCAAATTTATCAAGTACACTTAGAGAAATCAAATTACGGAAAATAGACGGAACATAAAGAGTTTGACATAAATCTAACTGATAACCGCTATCTAAAATAAGACGAAAAGTTCCAAATGATTCAACTGGAGGTTTATCTTTATTCCCTAATTAAATGAAATTCTCACTTGGGTTTGTGCTTTGGATCGTAATGAATCCCTGCATAGAATTCAAAACATGAACGTTAGCAGCAGTATCAATCCACCAAGTAGAAGAAGGTACATTAGTAAGATTTGATTCGAAATGACTTACGAAACCCATTGGGTTACCTTTCTTTTCGACCCATGCTTTGCGCTTAATGCAATCTGCCTGGAAGTGTCTAGATTTCTTGCAGAATTTGCAGACATCATCCTTCTTTTTCTTCTTGGATGGTTGATTGGCGTCATCAGATTTGGGTGGTGCTCTTTTATGCTGTGAGTTGTTCTTTTTTCCAGCTTGTTTTCCAACCCCTTGAGTGAAATAAGCAACTTTAATGCCTTACGAACCTTGCCTAAACTCCTCTTGAACCAGTTTGTTAGTCAATTCATTTGGACTCCAATTTTTCGTAATAGTGTTGTAATGAATTTTGAAAGGTTCATACTGAGGAGGTAAGTTAGTGAGAATGAATTGGACGAGAAAAGCATCATCCATAACCAGTCCCAAGTTCTTAAGTTTGGCAGTAAGGTTAATCATTTCAATGACATGAGCGCTCATTGAGCGAGAACCATCAAACTTCATGGTTACAAGATCTGTCATAAGTTTCCCAGCAAGGGATTTGTCTGTAGTCTTGAACCGATTTTCAATGGATTGCAAATATTCTTTTGCGCTTTCAGTTTTGGGTAGGGAGGTTTTGATGTTGGTATCAATCACCATTCGCATAAACATCATGCTGAGCCTATTAGATCGTTCCCAATCATCATGGAGTTTGTTTTCCTCAGGCGTACTTGTGTCAGTAAGTGGGGCTAGCTTTTCCTTAAGGAGAGCCATGTCCAGTTCAAGTACGCCTAAAGAAAACTCAACTTGCTCTTTCCATTCTGAGTAGTTGGTTCCATTGAGTTTGACGATAGACATAGCGTAGGAATTAAGGCTTGAGGGCATTGCAACTGCAGATATAAAAGAAATGTAGGCTTCTTTATTAGAATAAAACACATGTCATAATAAGAGGTTAGGTTTAGCGCCTCCTATGGGTAGGCAGTAGAACCATACTCATGAAAGAATGATAAACATTAATGTTTCATGCGTTATTGTGCAAGCAGCAGCCGCCTGTGGACGGGACTGCATGCATCAGACCAGAGGAAACAAGGAATTTAAGCACGGAAGCGTAAAATAAAACAAGAGAGAAAAGAGATAAACATTAATGTGCTTTTTTTTTGCATAAACATTTTGTTGAGTCAAGATTTTTTATAGAGTTTTGATTTCTAACAAAGGGATAAGCCGTGATCAACAAAAAGAAGTTATTCAGACACAAAGAGCTCCATATGATTAGAGGTTGATTATTTGGTATGTTAGTAATGATTATTTATGTTAAAATCTATCCTCAAATAATCTTATGCCTTCAATCTTCGAACATATATATAAATATATATGAGTGCACATTAACCGTGCACACTGGACAAAACCGGTCGACTGGTCAAAACCAGGTGGTCGACCGTTTTTGCCCAGAATGCACAGATAACGTGCACAAGTGAACATAACGTATATATATTCAAATTCCTGACTACTGGTCCTTTTTGACCTGTCGACCGTTTTCAAACAGAAAGCAACCCTTCGTATAGACACTTCTTTTTCTTCAACGGTTGCTTCTCTTTCTCTTCACCAATGATCATGACCTTTGTTCATACCTTTTCACAAAAGGTTACAACTGTTTATTTCTTATATAAACATGATGAAATCATTATTCCAAATATCTAACTAATCTAACTAATCTAATTTTTCTATTCTTCTAATCTCTATTCTATCTTGTACTCTCAAGCGTTCAAATTGCTCATATTCTATCATATATCATTTTGAATCCTGAAATTTATTTAACATCCTTTTGATTCAATATGATATCCACTTCCAAATCTTCATATATACAAATAATCTATTTGAGGATAAGATTATAGGAAGTTTGTACTACAAGTGACAAAATAGTGTTAGCAAGAACACATACCGTCAACAAACAATTATATCCATCTTTGTTGAAGTCCTCCGTGTTGTAAGAGGCAAGTGTTGAAGTCCTCCGTGTTGTAAGAGGCAAGTGTTGAAGTCCTCCGTGTTGTAAGAGGCAAGTATTGAAGTCCTCAGTATATTAGAGGCGTGAAATCCCGTTCGTCTGATCGGGTGGTGTAAACCTGTTCCTCCGGGTGAAGCGAGGTAGTTGGTAGTGAAAATCCAGATAGAAGTCTAGGACTGGACGTAGGACGGTGCTCCGAACCAGTATAAAAATCTCTGGTGTGATTTTTCTATTTTTATTTACTTTGCTACTATCATCTATTTCCGCATTTATATTATATTCCATATTACACGATCCGTGTGTACTATATTAGTACGTGCACTTGCACACTGCATCTTCACTTGGTATCAGAGCACGGCCATCATATAACCGTAACATAGTTATTTGTTATATTCTTGTAATATGGCAAATAACGCAAGTACTAGCACTCAAAACACCACTTACATGGAAGGTCAATCGACACAAAGACCTCCATTTTTCAATGGTCTTAACTATAGTTATTGGGCAACACGTATGTCATTCTTTATGCAATCAAATAGTTATGATGCTTGGAATGCAACTCAAAAAGAAATAGTGAATCCAACAACTGGTTATTCAGAATGGACTGCGGCTGAGAAAACGGCAGCAGCCGTAAATGCAAGAGCAATAAATATGTTGTTTTGTGCATTAGACCAAAATGAATATAACCATGTTAGTATCTGCACTACTGCATATCAAATTTGGCAAACGCTAAAAATCACTCATGAAGGTACTAACAAGGTTAAACAAGCCAAAATAGCCATGCTGAAAAGTCAATTTCAAAATTTCAAAATGAAACCAAATGAGACAATCAATGATATGTATTCACGGTTTCAAACTATCCACTATACACTTATTGGCTTAGGACAAAAATATTCTGATTTTGATGTTGTTTCAACCGTCCTACATTCTCTGACTAGTGAATGGGAAGGAAAAGTATTAGCAATTGAAGAAGCTAATGACCTTTCTGTCATGAAGCCAGATGAATTGATAGGAAATCTAATGTCCTACGAAGCTAACTTGCAGACTAGAAAGGAACAAAAAGAAGAAAAGAAAAACGTGGCATTCCATGTTGAAAAAGACGAAAATGAATCAGAGTCTGAAGACGAAGATTTGGCATTCATAGCAAAAGGTTTCAAAAAATTCCTAAAACAGCGAAAAGCCAGTCGTTATAACAGAAAGAAATCTGGATCAAATAAACCAACATCATCCTCTATAGAATGCTTCAACTGTCACAAAAAGGGACACATGCACAAAGATTGTCCCGAGCAAAAGAAAAAGTCAGAAAATGAAAAATTAAGATATAAAAAGGACAAATCAAAGAAACGAGCATTCTCGGTAACATGGGATGATACAGAATCATCAGAAAGTGATAGTGATACGGAAGATGAACAAGCAAATGTATGTTTCATGGCAACAGAAGATGAGGTACAAATTCCTACATTCGATGAAATGCTTGATATTAATGCTGAATTGATAGTCAAATATAAAGACATAAAACGACAACTAAAAGAAGCCAAAGCAGATTTGAGTAGAGCAAAATTTGAACGAGATATGTTAAAAGACGAGAAGAAAATATTAGAAGAAGAACTTGAAAATTTTCAAGAATCATCATCTAATGTTGACTCTCAATTATTTCTTTTGAGTCAAGAAATTGAAACTCAAAAAGAGAAAAATGATGCTCTCACTACTAAAAATCATGAGCTTAAGGCAAAAGTCAAAATTCTGGACCTAGAAAAGGCTAGTTTACAAACTGAGTTAGATAACATTACTCAAAATGTTTCTAACTTTAACAAAGGTCGAGAAAATTTAACAAAAATCATTGAAAATTCACAATCTGTTTCAAATAAACAAGGTTTGGGATATAAGAAAAAGGAAACCAAGAAACATCTTGATAATAAAAGGAAGAAGAAAGTACAAAACTGAAGCTAAGAAAAATCTTAGTTTATTATATTCCAAACCAAAACCAGTTGTGAAATTTCAAAAGAAAAATATCAAGACTATCAAAATATGGGTTCCTAAAAAAAATAACAATTTGATTAGGAACAAATATATTCAGAATTTCATGAATAATGTGCATTTTAATATTAATTATGTATATAAAGGGGATACCAGACCCGTAAGGGTTTGGACTCCAAAGACCTAACTCTTAGGACCCCATAAAAAGTGGGTACCATGGACTTAATTTTATTTTTTGCAGGTCCCACTTAAGAAAAGAGGAAAGTGGATATTGGACAGTGGTTGCTCGAAGCACATGACTGGAGACAAGAGCTTATTAACAAATATTACATACTCAGATAGTGGCTCCGTAACTTTTGGAGATAATTCAAAAGGTTATATCATCGGCAATGGCGATGTGAGCAATTGCGGTACATCTAACTTACCTCTTATTACTAATGTCATGCTAGTTAGAAATTTAAAACACAAATCAAAGTGTCATCACCAGTGCATTCATACTCCTGGCAATACGCCTACTTCGAAACGAGCAAAGAAGGTATTGTTTTATTCACCCCGTACTAGAGAAAAGATCAATAAGATTCATCATTATCAAAAACATCAAATCGATCTTCAAAGACAGCTACATTATGAGCAACAACTGACTTCGGAACGTCTATCTCTTCTAGAAAGAATGGCATCATTCTTCTGTGGTTCAAACAAACATGGCGTATACGAGCCAATGCCTCATGCACCTTCATCCTCTAAAAGCCCAAATTCATGGGATAAAAACTATGCTCAGAATGAAGGAGCGAAAGAAAAATGGTCGCCATGGAAACCACGCATTACCGATGTCAAAGAAGAGACTTCCGATCATAATTCCTCTACCTCTCATTAAAAATTTGTTTAATATTATGATTGTATTTTTATATTTCTTATGAATCGATATATATATATACACATATCATGTTCTTGAAATTTGATATTATATGGACCGTTAACGTTCAGAAATACACGCAAAAAAAAGGAAAAACACCACACTGGCAAACAAGTCGACCGGCCAAAAACAACCAGTCGACCGTTTTTGCCTCTGTAAGAAAACGGTCGACCGGTTATTTATGGGCGGTCGACCGGTTTCGTGCTGTGTTGTTTTTTAAAAGGCACATACGGTTCATTTTTCTCCATCTCTTCTATTTTTTTCTAAAACAAAAACTCTCCTAACCCTAGTACTCAACTCTTCTACCAATTCCACACAAATGGCTCCTCCACAAAAGAAATTAAAGCAAGCTTCTACGTCCGAAACACAACCAATTGATCTCTCTATCAGGAAGTGGCTTGTAGATCCAATAGCAATCAAAAGGTGGAATGAGATGAAGGATTTTAAAATCCATCCGGGTTCTTTTTTTAACTTTTCAGATTTCTCTAGTTATCGTATTCTTAGTTTAGCGAAGGAAGCCGACATTGAAAATCTCATTGATTTTGATCAAAACAATGTTGAAATTAACCATGTAATGATCAAATTATTGTATGCTAACTTAAATTTAGAGAAAAACAAGCCCGAGAATCCCAATTATTGTCTTTGGTCCGTTGTTTGTGGCAAACAAGTATTCATCTCTTGTGATAGGATGGCAACCGTTCTTGGTTCTTCATTTTTTTGTGAAAAATTCTCAAGTAATTTTTGCAATGTTCATATCCGTAATCAAATTAGTCATCAATTTATTGAAGATGACAAGGATAGTACTAAGTCTATGGGTTTACGGCCATCTGCAAGAATTCTTCATTACACTCTTATGCACTCTCTTTTACCAAGAATAGGAAATTTTGATGCCGTTTACAAAGAAAATTTCAAGGCATTATACTCAATCTATGGGGGTATTCGTATAAATTGGATTGGTATGATCTTTGATGAGATTTTGAAAATAAATGATTCCTCTAGACCACACTTGTTCTATAACGAGTATATTATGCGTCTCTTGCTTGATTGTGACATTGAACCTCCCAAGTCTTCAATTTCCAAACCAAAGGTAATCAACAAAGCAACCATTACAAGAATGAAGCTTCCCGCTCCATACTTTAATATTATGCCTTTTGAACAATGGAAAGAACAAGGACATAGAGAAGCTTCATCTCGCCCATCTCGCCCTAAACCTGAGGAAGTCAAACTTTTATGATCATCCTCCTCAATAAAAGAATCACTTGAAACTATTGCTCGAAATCAATTCCTTCTCGAAGCACGACTTAAGCGCATGGACACAAAAATGGATAAACGCTTTAACAAACTTAAGTCTTTCTTCGCTTCTATATGGGAAGCAATATCTTGTGGTGCATCATCTTCATCAATGCAAGCTTCAGACCATGGTAAGCGCCCAGCTTCTCCTACTTTTGCTTGGACATCTTCGGAGGAGGGCACAAGCTCGGGAACTAGTCATGAACGTCGACACGGGAAATCTCAGCTTGTTGAAGAAGAAGAAGAAGAAGAGGGTGAGACGGAGTCAGAATAAGTCCTTTTAGTCTATCTCTTTTTATCTTTTATGCGTACTTATGACTTTAGCTTTTGTTTTAAATACATTATCTAACACTTGTACTAAATAGTGTCATGTTTTTAATTCGTACTAGACTTCTGTGTGAATGTTACTCTTAATCTGTGATAGTAGTTTTATGGTGCTTATAATATCTTTTACATCTTCCATTTAAACAACTCTTTTTTGTCGATGACAAAGGGGGAGAAAATTGTGCTAACAGCATATATGCATGACAAAATCTCAGGGAGATATCATATACAGGGGGAGATTCATAACTATGTTGTCATCAATCAAAAAGGGGGAGAATGTTGAGTCAAGATTTTTTATAGAGTTTTGATTTCTGACAAAGGGATAAGCCGTGATCAACAAAAAGAAGTTATTCAGACACAAAGAGCTCCATATGAT
Source organism: Allium cepa (assembly GCA_030765085.1). NCBI lineage: Eukaryota > Viridiplantae > Streptophyta > Magnoliopsida > Asparagales > Amaryllidaceae > Allium > Allium cepa. Next base: position 801,713,260 of record CM060943.1, read on the forward strand.
TAGAGGTTGATTATTTGGTATGTTAGTAATGATTATTTATGTTAAAATCTATCCTCAAATAATCTTATGCCTTCAATCTTCGAACATATATATAAATATATATGAGTGCACATTAACTGTGCACTCTGGACAAAACCGGTCGACTGGTCAAAACCAGGTGGTCGACCGTTTTTGCCCAGAATGCACAGATAACATGCACAAGTGAACATAACGTGTATATATATATATTCAAATTCCTGTCTACTGGTCCTTTTTGACCCGTCGACCATTTTCAAACAGAAAGCAACCCTTCGTATAGACACTTCCTTTTCTTCAACGGTTGCTTCTCTTTCTCTTCACCAATGATCATGACCTTTGTTCATACCTTTTCACAAAAGGTTACAACTGTTTATTTCTTATATAAACATGATGAAATCATTATTCCAAATATCTAACTAATCTAACTAATCTAATTTTTCTATTCTTCTAATCTCTATTCTATCTTGTACTCTCAAGCGTTCAAATTGCTCATATTCTATCATATATCGTTTTGAATCCTGAAATTTATTTAACATCCTTTTGATTCAATACGATATCCACTTCCAAATCTTCATATATACAAATAATCTATTTGAGGATAAGATTATAGGAAGTTTGTACTACAAGTGACAAAATAGTGTTAGCAAGAACACATACCGTCAACAAACAATTATATTCATCTTTGTTGAAGTCCTCCGTGTTGTAAGAGGCAAGTGTTGAAGTCCTCCGTGTTGTAAGAGGCAAGTGTTGAAGTCCTCCGTGTTGTAAGAGGCAAGTATTGAAGTCCTCAGTATATTAGAGGCGTGAAATCCCGTTCGTCTGATCGGGTGTTGTAAACCTGTTCCTCTGGGTGAAGCGAGGTAGTTGGTAGTGAAAATCCAGATAGAAGTCTGGGACTGGACGTAGGACGGTGCTCCGAACCAGTATAAAAATCTCTGGTGTGATTTTTCTATTTTTTTTACTTTGCTACTATCATCTATTTCCGCATTTATATTATATTCCATATTACACGATCCGTGTGTACTATATTAGCACGTGCACTTGCACACTGCATCTTCACATTTGTCATTCTTTCAAGTAATCCACAGCAAGGATAATAAATGTCGAGTAACTCCAAGTAAATTCCATACATGAATTTAACATATAAATAATTATTTTGCAAATCATATATAGACAATTATCTTTCAAGTTCCAGGTCATGAATTTAATGTCAAACTGGAAAACAATTGTTTTCAATATGTATACTTTCTGAAAAGTATTCGCATACAATAAGTTGTTCCATATTATACAGTAGGTCAAATATTAAAGTAGAAAAAAACGACTTTTGTGGAAATATAAACTTTCCAGATCCAGATTTAAGAATACAGTAAATAGAACAATATTGATAATCATGATTACTGTAGCAACTTAAATAATATGAATATTAAACTTGAATCATATTAACATTAAAAATCATTATCATTATCATAGTAAAATTACAAACATCATATCAAAGATCTATGGTAGTTTCGTTTTATATATTGATGGATAATCATGAATTCTAAAACCATGCTCTGATACCACATGTTATCTATATCTTGCGAATAACATAAACCCTAAGATCTAGAATTACATGATTATCACATATGTAAAGAATTAATAAAACATACCTCCAGACATCTTGTATACGAATCAGCAATGGATGTTGTCGAAAGCTGTTTCAATGAAGAAAGGAAATGGTTTCTCTTTCTTTTCCTATATCTTTCTTTATGTGTTTTCTATATATCCTTTGTGATGGGCAAAGGTTAATATTTATAGGTAGAGAGAGGACCAAATTTTCATATTTGTAGACTTAATCTTGATCGTCCATCAAGATCAAGATGAGAGAAATTAGTGCTCTAGATTATAACCGTTTTATTAATTTAGCATATTAATAGAAAAAACCTTTTAAATTCTATTGACCACATAATGAGGAAGGAAACGTTTGAGGAAGGAAACGGTCCATTAATGTACCACATAATGAGGAAGGAAACGACCTATTAATGTACCACATAATGAGGAAGGAAATGGTTTATTAATGTTTTCGCATTAATTTCCTTACAAAAAGGTCAAATTTCCTTACAAAAAGAAAACTCAACCTCAAGCAATATGTTTTTTTGCGCAACATTAGAGCAAGTGTTCAGCATATACAACAAAGACTCAAATGCAAATCAAAAGAGCACAACAAAGCATGCATTACGCTAATATCAACAATCTACCACATAAAAAGAGAGAAATGCAAGATTGCACACAAGGAGACAGAAAGCATTCAGGTTTGAAAAAACATACAAAAAGATTATCAAATAATAAATCACAAAGCAGAGAACTCATTGAAGCACAATATCAATCCTCAACCATACATGAACTGGATAACTACGAGGAAAGGATAGAGGCATACTTAGAAAGCGAGAAAGTCAATTCAGATATTTCTCATGGCAAGTCATTTCACCGCAGCGGCAATCATTGGATGAAACAACTAAAAGAACGCTGTGGAACCTATCTCGGGAGCACATCAACTGAAGGCAGCCATTGCATGCTCAAACCAAAAGCAACTTATGCAAGGGAAGTAAACATATATTAGATAACTATTATTCAAATAATAATACAATTAATGGTTCTAATTCATCTCTTTTCTCACCTGATTTGAGCAGGAACTACCATGCACATGGCTTTTTGCCTGATGAGATCTGATTCCTCCATCAAGAAGAATTTTGCAACTAGACATCAATAATCAGAGACTGAATAATAGCCTTTATAAAAACAAACTTAACAACTGCATCCATCGCTTATCTGTTTAGAACAAAGACGAAAGTAGCAAACTTCAAAATCAAGTGAAGCCAATTATAAAGTAACATAAGATGTCGGAAAACTCCAAAATCAGCCTACCAAAGTCGCTAATCAGGAGAATCGAGCATCGCAAGGTTGAAAACAGCAAGCTTTGAGAGCAAGTGAAGCCAACTATAGATGAACAAAATTATCAAACTAGTCCAACTTATCAGAGTCGCTAATTACGAGAATTGAGCATAGCAATGTCGAAAGCAATAACCTTTGAGAGCAGTGAAGCCAACTACAGACGAATGCAAATTATCAAATTACTCCAGATTTAACTCTTCAGATCTATAAACTGGGAGGAATAAATACAGCAAGGAGAGTATTTGAAAGCCTCCATGAGCTAGACTTTAACCATAACTCGAGAATGGAGTAAATCGCTCCTGAATGTGAAGCCCTAATTTCTAGGGTTGAGCATTTTTTTCTCTCATGGAAGTAAGAAAGATAGATTGTAAATGAAGCGCCTAGGTTTAGATGATATGTATTATGAAGCCGCATTGTGTAATACGGGTTACAATGTTAGCACCCAGTTATTTCAGGCCTTGGGCCTTTCTTTACCAATTTCAAAAAATACCATTGGGCAGTTCGCAGTTTTCTTTTGGCGCATTTTCATTAAGGACACATCTGATGCATCATGTTAAACGTCCATGGTGTTAGCCCCTTCCACCAACTCCATTTGATGAATGTTGGAGGGAGGTACGTTGATGTCGGACGCGTCTCAAATGATAGACATAAACAGCTGTTGATTTATGTTCTCCTCCCATGCTTCCCTTCAAATACTCCACTCAACTACTTTATTCAAATACCCTGTCCGCATCGTCAAACACATTCCTCGTTCAACCAGCTTCTCCGCTCAAATACCATGTTACTGCTCATCAAGAACTCAATCTATGTTAAAAATTTGTTCTTAAGGTACCGTTCTTTTCGCAAAATGGACAATCAGCATTGGTGTCTACATCGGACGCGTCAGATGTGTTAAGCGTGAGCCCCAAGCTGCTGCCCAGTTCAAACGAACCGTTGGAAATGAACACTATATATATCATTCCATTTCCCAACCAAACCACCAACAGAAAACCAAAAAATCCGAAAATTCAACAGTTTTTACAAGATTCGTCGTCGATTTTTTCAGATAATTTTTTTATATTTGTGTTTTTCGTATTATTATCCACCATGTATTTTTTTAGATTTTTTTGAATTATTTTTTGAATTACTTTTTTTAGAATGTCTAATCACTCTGCTTCTTCTTCTACTAGAACCATCTTCGACTGGAATGCCGACAGAACAAACACATTCATCAATGTTTATTTCGAAAACATTGATACACTTGCCCACCGTGTTGTACAGTGGTATGAAGATATCACAATACTGTTCAACGTAAGAACTGGTCTGGATTACAACGCTGGGCAAATGAAAAACAAGTTTGATAATCTAAAACGTGAGTGGAGCCCATGGAACAAGCTGCTACAGATTCCAGGTGGCTATTGGAACAAAGAACACGACACGGTCGGTGGATCCGACGAGTGATGGGATACAACTGCAGCAAGGTACCACAAATAAAAACATGCCTAGCCTGCTCGTTTTAGGCAGTTGGATGATGATTCCATGGGCTAGACAGCTGCAGCAAGGTCACAATTATAGCTGCACCAAGGTACCGCAAATACAAACAACATCTTAGGGGTGATGCTGCGGAGGTCTCCAGTCGTAGAGCGCCTAGATAGCAACGACCCACTGGTGTCCTTCTAGGTCTATTGGCAGTTCTTCCCATGGTCTGACTCTTACTAGGTGTATGGAAGCGAAGCAGAAGGATGACGATTATGAAGAATGTGAGGTCCCGATTTGTTTGGCTGAGTATGATAGCAGATGTTTCAATCCTTTGCATGTCCTCCTGGACAACTCCGAGCGGCTTAGGAAGGCTATTATTTATCTAGTTGTCCAATGGAGAAGGAGAATGTAATTTGTTTTATTTGTATTTTATTTTCTGCATTTTCATTCGGTACTTTTATTTCTATATTTGTATTATGAATTCTGAACTATGGATTTTTATTTCTGCATTCGTATTTTGTATTTTGTATTCTGTACTTAAAAATAACTAACGTAAATAAAATAATAACATAAACAAATAATAAAATAACAACTTTTCCCCTTTCGCGTTCCCTTTTCGAAAAAAGAACGCGTTCTCCTCTCGCGAACTTACCCCTTTCCTAGCCCCTTTCGTTTGCCCCTTTCATTTGTCCATTGCGGTTCAAAAATGAACGCACCCTAAGACAATACAGGTTAATGTACAGTTATAGTACACTAAAAAAAAGAACAAAAAGCACACTTGCAATTGCATTAGTAATAAAAATGATACATGTACTAAAGTTGTACAAAGGGATTCTCATCCCGTGAAAGCCAAAAACTCTACGTTTAGCATGATACAGTAGAAACCCGTAAATAGCAATAAACCATTCAATTTTAAATTTTTAACACGAATAAAAAGCATAATATTTTATCTTGTTTTATAAACTACAGACTGATGCATTGTCCATTTATTAAATTTTTAGAAGTGTTCCAGTTTTTAGTAGAACTATCTTTCGATATCTTACATGATTGAAAGTAAAATGTATAATAGTGATATAAAATACTGTGTTTTTGTTCATCCAACGAAAATCGGTTAATCAGCATAGCTAAGACCGAACAAAATTTGTATAATAACCTAGTTTTGATTGAACGAGATTTGTAAACCAATCACGCAATGAGGACATTTTCGATATGAATTAGGAGGAAAAAGTATAGACGATGATAATCTTTTGATGCTAAATGAAGTGTGAAAAGAAAGGAAGCGCTAATATAACATGCCTTTTTATTGTTGCAGATGGTGCAAAGTAATTGTGATTCATGAAGAGAGCAATTGTACTAAAGGTGACTCACTATGATGTTTCTTGTTGAAACATAGGCAAATAACTAAATTCTAAAATGTTCCAAGCGTCATGTGAGATGACATAACAAACGTGACCAACTACCCATATCAAGCGCTTCTAAACCATGTAATGGCTCTCCACCTTCCACCTTCCCATTGCGCTGATGTTCTTTTTGGTACTTTCAGACTTTTAACAACCTGTGACGGAACATGAATATACTTGTATTAGACATGTAAAAACAATGTTAATATAATCAAACCTGTGAATGAACAATAATATCTCTAAAACTCAGATAACTGAGAAAATACCCACAGCTCAAATATTACACTTAAATATGTGATATGACCATCAGATAAATAAGGCTTTAATATGTGTTTTGCAGGACAAAAGGAAGGTTGATATTTGCTTTTCATCACTCTTTCGATGCAAATAGTTGTCAAACATTCTTCACAATAAAGAGAAGTGTTATCCCAATTTTTGGATAAAAACTGGAATATCGACAAATTGGCAAGGAATGTTGGATATCGCGGTTGAGCTCCGATCGGGATGAAATTGATTGGAAATGATGATGAGGATTAGGAGAGGCTATGTTTCAAATTTCAGGTTAATCGGGGTTCGTATAAAGGAGATATGATCGATGCAAGGTAGGAAGAAGGTACTACCGATCCAGGTGCCACTCCACGGCATGCCGAACCAGATGCCACTCCACGACATGCCGAACCAGATGCCACTCCACGGCATGCCGAACCAGATTCCACTCCACTGCATGCCGAACCAAACACCTTCCCCCCTACTGCCGAACCAACTGCCGGTCCAACCCTCACCGGTTCAACCCTCACCGGTCCAACCCTCACCGGACCAACTCCACCTCCAGGAACAACCAAACCAACCTACCTCGAACCACTACCAGACCGGAGCTGTCGAACCAACCCACTCTACACTCACTACCGATCCAATCAACACTCCACTCACCGCCGAACCAAGGCCTTGCCGAACCAGCACTGCCAGGCTAGATTGCTTCAACCCAGGCCCACCAGCAGCTATATACATTCAGGACCCCTGCCCCCAGCCTCACTCTATAAATAGAGGGGCAGGGGTACAACAATGACAGACAAGTTTGAGAGCTCAAGCACGGATAGAACTTTCAAACAACATTCATATACTTGGATACAAAGCTTTGTACTTGTAATCTGAAGAGAAAAAGGAGAATAACATATAAAGTGGACGTAGGCACGTTCTGGCCGAACCACTATAAATCTGTGTGTCTTTTACAGTTTAGTCCCTGCTTTTTACATATTTGCATAAATCACCCAAATCGCTAAGAACAACATATAATCAACTAAATCGTACGACTTTGAGGTGTTTGCCCATTTTTTGCGCAAACATTTTGGTGCTTTCATTAAGAGGGACTAGCGCCCGCTATATCAGATAGAAGTTTGGATTTGGAAGACAATGGCTAGGCTAAATAGTAGAAGGCAAAGGGCTGAGAGAAGCCAACCGGAAGGAAGTCAGCAAGCATCCTCCGGAGCTGAGGAAGGACCGGCTTCGATCTACATAACCCGGGACGAAATGGAAGCCATAACAAATTCACTGCAAGAGAGGTTGTTGAAGAGTCAACAGGAGATAATGCAGACTTTCTTGGAGCAAATGAGAGCTGCAGGGGCCCAGAACTTAGGAACAGCTACAGCAGCCGTGGATGCAGAACAAGGAGCTAGGGTTATGGAACCCAATGGAGGACAGGATGCAGAACCAGAGGGCAACCGACAAGGACTTAGGGGAAGGCCCGCAGGATCCAACACAGGAGGACCTTTGGAAGGAGTTCAACAGGCTAGAACCGACGTTGCTGCTAGCGAGTCACATGAAGAGTATGTACCGGAATTCCCTCGGGGGCAACCCCCGACAGACAACGTTGGATTGGTAGATATAATCAGGAAGACTGTGCGAGGTGGTTTGACCAGCAGAGACTTGGAAGGGGTAAACAGGAGTCCGTTCGCTCGGGAAATAAGGATGGCTCAAAATCCACCTAAGTTCAAGCTACCTAGCGTGGAGGTATACGATGGCAAGGCAGACCCTACGGATCACTTGATGAGGTACACCAGACACATGGAGGTGCTGGGGCATCGGAGGAAGTGATGGCTCGATGATTCCCTTTGTACTTAACGGACTTAGCTGCGATGTGGTTTAGGCAGCTGGGAGAAGGATCTATCAGGACTTGGAGGGAATTGGTGGAAAGGTTTTTGGGACGGTTTCGAGTTCATGTCAAGAGACCGAAGAACGTGATGACATTAACATCGGTGAAGCAAAGGATCGATGAATCGCTTAGAGCCTTTCTAACTCGATTCAGTGCCGCAGTTGCTTCGGTGGATCGGCCCGATCCATCGATGGTTTTAATGGCAGCAGTATCAGGAGTTAGGGAGAACTCGGATTTCAAGGTATCTCTGATACGAGATCCCCCACGGGATCTCGACGAGTTCTTTCACGAGGCAGAAAGGTTCCTTCGGCAAGAAGATGCGAGTATGGATTTAAAGTTAAAAAAGGTTAATGCAATTGAGATTGGAGGACCATCCAGCAAAGGTTTGGATAAAGACAAAGGAAAAAGGAAGTTGAACGATGGTTCTAGAAATGCTAGGAAGCAATGGAAGGATCCAAAGTTTTCCGCATACACAGGATTGAACGAGACGCTGGAGCGGATATACCTGGATACTCGGAATCGCCTTCCCTACCGGAGGCCGGCTAGGAGAGAACCAACAGAACGGGAAAGAACATCAGGAAGGCACTGTCTCTTCCATGATTTGGATGGACACGACACCAACAGCTGTAGGCACCTAAAGGACATAATTGAGGAGCACGTAAGGAATGGACAGCTGCCACAATATGTTGGACCTCGGAATGCAACGGCGGGGCAAGGAGCAACCGCCGCCTACCTCAAGCTACGATGGTGGGAGGCCCAGGAATGATGGTCGGTTGATCATCCATTGACTAGGTTAATATGAAATAAGTAGCGAACTATTGGCAAGCAATCAAGTCATTTACACATGTACGGGGACAGAGATAGCCCCTAGGCATGCTCTGAATGATGATAAACTGCAATGCTATGGTTTGTGAAACTTATCTTTTGCTTTTGGATTGGACACTGCTTTTGTTTTTGGTTTTCGGTTTTAGAGCTTGGATTGAGCTCCTGGTTTTTCTTGCCTTTTGATTTGGATTTTCCTTTGGATGATTGTTTTCGTTTTTGGATGCTGGTTTGGATTTCTGTTTTTATGGTTTTGGATTTGGATTTTGGATTTGGATTTTGGATTTGGATTTTGGATGTGGGTTTTGGATTGGATTTTGATTGGATTTTTATCTGATTTTTGATAACGGCGTCGGGTATGGATTATGCCTGGCAAGGGGTGAGTCGCTTTGCCCGAACGTGGTAAATTGACTCATTCAGGTCGTCGAGTATGGACTATGCTCGGCAAGGGTCCGGAGTGACCAGGATTCGGCCTAGGACTTAGGCCCTATATTATCAATTGTTATTTTCAGGTCGTCGAGTATGTACTATGCTCGGCAAGGGTCCGGAGAGACCAGGATTCGGCTTAGGACTTAAGCCATGGCATCGTACAGCGTCCAGGGACACTGGACCAAGGTCGTCAAGTGTGGATTACGCTTGGCAAGAACCCGGAGAGGTTAGCTCAACGTCCAGGGACACTGGACCAAGGTCGTCAAGTGTGGATTACGCTTGGTAAGAACCCGGAAAGGTTAGCTCAACGTCCAGGGACACTGGACCAAGGTCGTCAAGTGTGGACTACGCTTGGCAAGAACTCGGAGAGGTTAGCTTAACATCCAGGGACACTGGATCACGGCCGTCAGGTGTAGATTGCGCTTGGCAAGAGCCCGAAGAGGTTATGGATTTGGATATCGACCCGGAGAGGTCCTGATTCGGTTATTGGCTATTGGACAAGGATGGATTGGAACTCGGTTGTCGAGTTCGGACGGATATGGAATTGGCTAAGGCTTTGATTATTGGATTTGGAATTGGACATCAACTCGGAGTAGTCGAGGATAACATACTCTGGCAATATGGTTATGGACTTTGGATATTGGATTCGGAATTATTCAAAACACGCCTTGTTATCACAAGGCATGTTTTGGGGGGCAAAGTGTTATCCCACTTTTTGGATAAAAACTGGAATATCGACAAATTTGCAAGGAATGTTGGATGTCGCGGTTGAGCTCCGATCGGGATGAAATTGATTGGAAATGATGATGAGGATTAGGAGAGGATATGTTTCAAATTTCAGGTTAATCGGGGTTCGTATGAAGGAGATATGATCGATGCAAGGTAGGAAGACGGTACTACCGATCCAGGTGCCACTCCACGGCATGCCGAACCAGATGCCACTCCACGGCATGCCGAACCAGATGCCACTCCACTGCATGCCGAACCATATGCCACTCCACGGCATGCCGAACCAGATGCCACTCCACTGCATGCCGAACCAAACACCTTCCCCCCTACTGCCGAACCAACTGTCGGTCCAACCCTCACCGGTCCAACCCTCACCAGTCCAACCCTCACCGGACCAACCCCACCTCCAGGAACAACCAAACCAACCTACCTCCAACCACTACCAGACCGGAGCTGCCGAACCAATCCACTCTACACTCACTACCGATCCAATCAACACTCCACTCACCGCCGAACCAAGGCCTTGCCGAACCAGCACTGCCAGGCTAGATTGCTTCAGCCCAGGCCCACCAGCAGCTATATACATGCAGGACCCCTGCCCGCAGCCTCACTCTATAAATAGAGGGGCAGGGGTACAACAATGGCAAACAAGTTTGAGAGCTCAAGCACGGATAGAACTTTCAAACAACATTCATATACTTGGATACAAAGCTTTGTGCTTGTAATCTGAAGAGAAAAAAGAGAATAACATATAAAGTGGACGTAGGCACGTTCTGGCCGAACCACTATAAATCTGTGTGTCTTTTACAGTTTAGTCCCTGCTTTTTACATATTTGCATAAATCACCCAAATCGCTAAGAACAACATATAATCAACTAAATCGTACGACTTTGAGGTGTTTGCCCATTTTTTGCACAAACAAGAAGTAATTTAAATAGCATGTTAGCACATAAAGAATTTCACATTATTAAGTATATACTTAGTAAGTTCAACTGCATTTGATGTTCATGATATGCTATAAATAGGTTATGTTTTATATAACATTTCATTTGCAATCAGAGTTTTATTTTTAGTAGATTCTGGAGTTTGATGGAAAAAGTATGTACCTATGAATATAAAGGTGTTGTTGACGCCTTGTTCTGTTGTTCTGTACATTTTGGTATTTTTATAAATCAATATATTGGAGCAGATTCTGCATTCTTTATCTGTACAAGTGTATTTGTGCAACAAACAAAATTTGAAAACGTTCATACTTTATGATTGGATGGGGAGAGGAGTTGATTGAGGATAAATATTATTTGATAGAAATAAGTTGAAGTACGTGTTTACTCCATATTTCTTCATCCATTAGCTTTGAGTAGAGTTAAAGTCAATGGCAAGAAGTCATACCATGGGAAACATTGAATAATGCTGCGGTTCATATATCCTAAACAGTCGGCCACAGGGGCGAATACATGCATATCTAGGAGGGGTCAACTGACCCTCCCTCAACTTTTCAATATTTGCAACAAAACATTAACTGAAAATTTTAACCCTCCTCCAGTATAAAATTCTCAAATGTGATTTTTACAAACTTACATACTAGTTTCAATTTCTATTTCATGTACATTATCTCAACTTCCGGTCGTAGACTGAAAATCACATGCCTCTTCATCTTTAACATATAAACCCTTGTTCTTTTTATTTATTTAATCAATCGTTCAAAATTACAAAATAAAATTCTTTAAACTATGTTACCCCTCCGTCGCTCAAATTATAGGTATTAACAACTTCCTTGAAGTTATAGCCTCCTCAATTTGTGTAATTTGTGTTTGTTAAGGTATTTATCTTATATTTCTTCATTGGTATGTGATTATCTGTCAGTGGTTTCCTTCAAATTTATTTCTAATTTAGCAATATGTGCCTCCGAAGAGGTCTTTTAGCAATTCAACTCTGGTGAAATGGGCCTCCGAAGAGGGCTTTTCACATTTCAACTATTGTGAAGTATCTACTTCAAATCTCGGTGAAATGTGTGCCTCCGAAGAGGTCTTTTAGCAATTCAACTCTGGTGAAATGGGCCTCCGAAGAGGGCTTTTCACATTTCAACTTTTGGAGATGATAACTCTTTTTCTCTTTTTTTTTCAAAAGAAAAGCAGTGAGTTCCCCTATGCGGCGAAGTGGGCTTCAAAAGAAGGCTTTGATTTGGTAATTCAATCTTTGGAGAAAAATATTCTCATTGTGGAGAGATTGATCTTTTCTTGAAAGTAGAAGTACGCCTCCAAAGAGGGCTTTTCCCTTTCTTTCTTTTTATGCGCGGTAGTGGGCCTCCAAAGGGGTTTTTTGACATTTCAACTGTGGTGAAATGTGCCTCCGAAGAGGGCTTTTCACATTTCAACTCTTGTGAAGTGTCTACTTCAAATCTTGGTGAAACGTGTGTCTCCGAAGAGGTCTTTTAGCATTTCAACTCGCGTGAAATGGGCCTCCGAAGAGGGTTTTTCACATTTCAACTCTTATGAAGTGTCTACTTCAAATCTCGGTGAAATGTGTGCCTCCGAAGAGGTGTTTTAGCAATTCAACTCTGGTGAAATGGGCCTCCGAAGAGGGTTTTTCACATTTCAACTATTGTGAAGTGTCTACTTCAAATCTCGGTGAAATGTGTGCCTCCGAAGAGGTCTTTTAGCAATTAAGTAATTTATTTGTTAGATTCTATTTTTAAGTGATATTAAGACGTGTAAATATTTGTAGAGGAAATTTGAATTTGTAAGCAAAACTTAATTGTCAGATCCTAATTTTAAGCAATGTTAAAATTTAATAATATCTGTACAAAAACATTTTTACTAAAGGAATACATATAAAAGGCAATTTTGGAACTTCGCGTCGGACCAAAAGATTGCGCTTTCAAGCCAACTATTAATAAAGATTTTTTCATTGGTATGTGATTATCTGTCAGTGGTTTCCTTCAAATTTATTTCTAATTTAGTGTTTATTATAGGAAGTTAGAAAGCTATAAACTGTGAATTGAATGCTTATATAATGCTAATTGAATGTTAATTGGATATCAATTCAATGCAATTGAATGCTAATTGAATATCAGTCGAATGCTAATTAAATATTGATTGACTTTGCTAATATCTATAAATTTAAAATAGTGGCTTGATTTGGCTGATTTCTATTTTAATATTAGTATTGCTTAATTTGGCTCATTTTTTGCTTTAGCATTCCAAAGTTGCATAATTTTTTTCAATTTTATTGAGAACACATTTTTCTTATGATATTATGGCATCTGAAAATAAATATTACACTTACATTATGTGTATGCTTTCATACGAATATGTTACAAACTTTGATTTTATCAATATAACTTTTTGGTTAATAATATTCTCTATAAAAAATTTCATGATCCCTCTCAAATATCATCCTGGATTCGCCCCTGGTCAGCCATAACGAAGATGGTTAATGTGACAAAAATTAGGATTAAAAATGTTTTTTGGAAGTAATAACTGCATCCCAGAATGAGGTCACAAAATTAGTTCACACTTCTTGTTTAGAAGAATACAACAATTTGATACATATTGTTATCATATAACATTAAATTTACTACCTTTTTTGTTGTCAAACGGTGAATTTTGGGAACCATGGGAATGCCGAATAATAAATTTGGACTTGATGTTTGACCAAATTGGATATTTATGAAAAAAGTATTCTAAAACTATAGAAACAGTCAGTTCAATACCATGAGACATGGTAAATGGCAAATTAGTGTAAATTTGGAATATAATCTTAACTTTGGTAGTCAAAGCTCCAGTAAGATTAGGAAAAAAGAGAGGAAGTATATGAACATTTATGTTTCTTTCTGAACTAAAATCCCATAGTAGTAGGTATACTTCAGTTACACCTAGATAATTCTACTCCAGTAATGATTAAGAAGTATAAAATATGAAAATATAAGTGAATTTCTTATGCATACAAATTTGAACCACAATTTTGCATTTGCTACCATTTGATACTCTCTTTTTAAATATGAATCAGTTTATGAGATAACAGATCAGTTCCTATTGACTTGTCTTTTGGTCTGAATGTTAAGCAAAGATTGTTTAATTGGTAAAAAATGCAATGCAGAATATGGTTCTTGGTACGTTTGTTGCAAAAAAGAGCCTTTTCATTTGAAATTGTGGAGCTAATATTAAGTATGAAATGGTACAAGAAGTATTATGAATTCACCTATGTGATACAGAATGTGGTATATTTAACAGCACTTCAGTTGTATGCTATTTAGATGATTGTGTGTTCTACATTAGTTTTAAAGCCGGTGTATAACAAACTAATTTTGACTATCAAACCTGAATCTGCATCAAAAAATCATTCTGGCTATTTCCTCTCCTTCATTTGTATCCTTAAGCATAAAACGAAGCACCTCATTCACCTGAAAACACACACTGTCCAGCAATGCCTGTATTTTATGCCCCTTCATCTTTAACCAAGACATCCCTACTACACACACCCCACTTTCGTATCCTCCCTCAATAATAGTGCAACAACTGGTTAAAACACACTTTTAAACATTAAAGAAGTAGGAGAGAAAAACTGAAGCAGGCGGAACGGGGGAACTAAAGCAAACCAATGGTGTTTACCAAAACGTGACTTTGAAGTAGGAAAATTTTGGTACCAACCGATTATGGAATTAAAGATAGTAAATATTAGCATGAGGATGGAATTATAAAATAAAAAAATAAAAAAAATAAAAATTGGAAATTATATAATCAGTAACTTTTGGCAATTAGTTGACAAGACGGTTACTACTATTCATCGCGATCAAAATCTGTGAATATATGTGGAAGAGCGACAGTGAATTAGTGACTTAATGGCGCTGATCGAATCATGCAATAAAAATTACATACATACAAAAAAAAAACATTTATAGTCTAAGCAGTGTGGAACGGGTACAACTGGTAAATTATACTCTTTTATTCCTTTCTAATATAATTTTGATACTGCTATTTCAAAATTGATTAAAATATTCATGTTTCCATTAAAAAATACTTTCAGTATGCTCGTTATTATAATTTGTCCATATTTTGGAAAGTACTTGTTCGTCGACGGAAATTCTATCGATTTAGAAAACCATCGAACGAATTTAGTAATAAAAATAACCGCAAGCGCACGGTGTACGAATGTAGCACACGGCGAATACGGGTCGATCCGCAGGGAATTGTTAATTTAAATTTCCTACTCAATCAAATTAACCCAAAGTTGTGAAATTGTTGACTAGAACTAAAATGAAGTTAAAACTAAAATTAAAATGTGATTAGAAAACTATTGAACTAGAGAACAATTTAGAGGCAAATCCACTCTCAAATTTTTGTAAATCAACAAACACATAATTTATGATCTCTAACTTTGATATTAAGTGAAATAATCATTGCATTTATCATAAGTATGGTTTGTTTATGTTATTAGTTAACATAACTCAAACCATCAAACTATAATACAACAATTATACCACTTACAATTCTCATGAAAAAGAAGCCAAAGCAAAAACTATTTTAAGTATGATCTATTTACTATTGTAACTAGTAACACAGATCATCAAATTTCATTTTTACTTTCATTTCATAATCAAAAATTAATTAGCAAATGTTGATGTAAATTGTGTTTATGTTGAGTAAGAATAGCTCATTTGCATAAGCAATATAAGCTATCAAACCCACTTGTATAAACTTACATCAAAATTCACATTCATGAAGCATAAACAAAGAGATCATAAAAATGTTGAAATTACATAAAGTTAGAGAGCTTCATCATCCCTAAATTGAAGGGGTTTAGCTACTCATTTGTAGCATTGAAGCAACACAAACAAATTTCAACATTAAAAAGAAAAGAGAATAGAAAATAAGCAAAGAAAACAAAAGAGATTAGCTACTTACTACTTGCATAAATGTAAATCTAAGTTATGAACATAAAGAAAAAGAGAGCATAGAAATAAACATTAACAATAAAACAAAGAAAAGCATGTAGAAAAGAGAGAAGAAATAGGCTTGGAAGCCATTTTTATTTCATAGAACATTGAGCTTACACTTTGATTTCTTAATTTCCTAAGTAAAATGAAAGAGTAGATGATGGTTTCATATACATAAGAGGGCTATATATACATGCATAAAACCCTAATTCTATTTTTAGGGGGGCTACCTAAAATGCCCTTTAGGAATTATGGCCAACAAGTAACCATTAACCACTAATTAATCCATCATTTGTTTTGCATGAAGCTTTAACCTCCACTTAGTTGTCCATTAGCTCCAAATTGTACTTTTAGGTAAGTGGGTGGGGTCCTCCATGTTCATGGCTTGAATTATTTCCCTTTTCTTTCCTTTGTATTCATTTGTACATGCATATATCTTCATATAAGCCTCTTCCATATGCATCCAAATTCCTATAAAAATTGTCAAAAAATGTCCAAGTAAAAATTCTTATATTGACACATGCACAAAATGACCGTTTTGCCCCCGAATGAAGATGAAAATACGATGGTTGGAAATAATTGAATTTTGGTTTTAAACATGTTAAAATGCCCAAATATGATGATTATTTAAATAAAAAGAGATAAAATATGGATGTAAATATATGCACAATTACGTGCATGTCAGCACTCCTCATATGGCACTATATTAGTTAGAAATATAAGTTTAGGAAAAATAAATAGTCAATTTAAAAATGGGCAAAGATAGTGTGTTTTTGGTATCTCGAACATTTGTCATCTCATGTGATGCTGAAGTATGGTTAAAATGATTTTGACATTTAGCTTAGTGCAGCATTAGTTTTATATATTGTATCTAGGCTAACCTGTTTGCTGTTCATTGTAAAAATCCTATTAGTAAAACAATAATCTTCTTGGAATAAAATTTTATCATTCTGCGTAACTCGTAAAAATGTCAAGAGGCAGCATAATTATAGTATTTCAAAGTTATGGTTCATTCATAAGGGTATATTAAGCTGAATAGTTTATAACTTGATGAATTGTACATCCACACATACTTTTTTGTACTGAACAAATGCAATAAAGCATAGGTTGAAGATTGCAATTGTAGGAACAGGTAATACTATAGAACATTTACATAGATAAAAGCAAACATAGTTTACCGTAACAAAAGCAAAAGAAGAGATAGGCCAGCCACGTACAGCCCCAGAAAGGGTAAAAAACAGAGGAGAAACAAACAAGTCATGTGGATATGTAATAGAAACAAATGGAAAAAATAAAATAGCATTCCATCAAGCTTAGTTTCTCTATTGCTTTTCTCGAAATTTAGTTGCACTTGAGGCCTGGTTAAGTAGAGTTTCAACGACATTCTATGATAATGATTATAATTTTGGATTAGCATGACATTTAGTTATTAAGTTAGCATCTGAATATTTTGGCTGATATGTTGATGAGTTCAATGTGTTGAATACTAATTTTTCTTTTGCTCACACCAATGTAATGCACAAATGGTATTTACTAGTTAAACATATAATGAAAAATATAATTTAGTGGAAAATTGTGTGTACTTGAGTGACAATTCTGAATAGAAAAGGGTTTTCATTGTTTGGTACCTATAACTATAAAGTATAAACAGCTATTAGCAACGTTGATTGATTTATGCTCGGTAATATTTATAATTACATACACTTACGTTTGCCTCGTTTAGTAAGTAGCTCGCTGGTAAGATGTATTAAACAAGTTAAATCCAAAACGATATAAAAAATAATTCCAAATCCGATTCTATCCTAAACTACTCATGAACACATGTGCACTGTCAAACTCTATTAAACAAAGGCTAAAATAGTTATTTCACTGAAATAAGTGTGTAACTGTTCCGGACATAGTAGGTAAGTTATTTGGCTGTTTTTAAAATTTGAGGACAGCATTTTGTTTCCGTGCATCAAATTTTTTTTTTTAAAAAAAAAAATTCTTGTAAGTAAAACAGCTAAAAGTCTA
This sequence comes from Allium cepa, assembly GCA_030765085.1. Classification (NCBI taxonomy): domain Eukaryota; kingdom Viridiplantae; phylum Streptophyta; class Magnoliopsida; order Asparagales; family Amaryllidaceae; genus Allium; species Allium cepa. The sequence goes on from CM060943.1 coordinate 801,731,144, forward strand.
TATTTAGAAAAAATATTTTAAAAAAAACTGTTATATTAATGAAAAGAAACCATAGTGGTGCAAACAAAGTTTGAAATCCAAGGTATGGAACCAATTCTCATCACATTTGTAAAGAAAGATTGTAAGCAATGGTAAGGAGCAGCTACAAACATCCTTTTTATGCTAGCGTGATAAATATAACCAATATTCCATGAATATTAACCACTTTATCACAAAAATAATGCAGGTTAATAAGATGCAAAATCACATCTTAATTTGAGCTGAAGATATAATGTCTACCAAAAATATATTTGTCATGATCATAAACTAACTGCTAGTATCTCAAACAGTTGTAAACTTTTTTGTAAAAAAAATATATATGAACAAATTAAGATAGAATGTTCCTAATCGGTAGTGAAGTTGAGTTAACAGCCACAATCGTTGCGATATGATCATAGATTTTAAATATGTAGTAATCATGTTGCAGGAAATAATACAAGAAAAAGAGTAAAGAAAATGGAGTACTGAAGGAAAAACAGCAAGTTCAAGTTAAACGCCATTGCTCCTGAAGTTGTTTACAGGATCAAATTTTCAGAATAGTAAAATACGATTGGAATTAAAGTGGCAAATGAAATATAATAATAAGTTTAAAATACAGTCACCGTTGCAAAATACCATTGCAAGAAATGGATTTCTCTTCAAGAAAGCGACCAATTTCTAATTTCAAGTTCAAGTGAAAGTGACCTATGTCTAATTTGTCTGCATGTCTAGTTTCTCTTCATGAAATGCGGTAAGGATTGAACATTACTATTGCAAAATGTAGTTTTAAAAGTAAAAAGAGACAGTTTATTTCAACCACCATGTTTGGGTATATTACAAATAGGCGGTAAAAATTGGCTGGTACATCTAATATCAATCTTTTCCTTTGTCAAAAGATGTGCTGTTTTAACCAACTTACAAGAACAATTCAAAATAAATTAGAATGTTTGTACACACATATGCCAGGTACACTCGGACGTCAAGCAGTTCATAAAATAGGGTTGGCAGTAATCTGGATGACAGTAATATGCTTAATTTTCTTTAAAATCCATCAAATTGTAAATGAAAAAACCGAGAATATTTCGGTTATTGTGTAAGAAATGATTAGTTAAACCATCTTTGAATTTAAATATATTGTTTCCATGACCAAGAAAATCGACATCGAGATAAAACACGTACCTCTTCAACTATATCCGACCTGCGATTTGATAGTAGATCATAAACTGGACTGCTAGTACTAGAGTCATTTCATCAAACACCGGCAATTTTCACAGCGGCAAAGGATCCAAGGCAGTTCCAGTTTTGAGCAGGCTGATTTCCTTGGGCTTAATAGATTAAATTTACGAATGAATCCAGTTTGTAATTGCATGTAGAAAGTAGCTTAGTTCTTCTATAAATAGCATAAGAAGGAGAAACGTAAAATCATATTGATTTGAATTAATAAGAATTTTTCTTCTCTTTCTTCTAAAATCTGGTATTCTTGTTCGTGTGCATTGCTTCTTTTCCTCTTCTTTCTTGTGCCTTCTTCTTGCCTAATTCTCCTTTAAACTGAACCCATATTCCCCTCCTCCCTAACCTGATCATATCACTATTAATCCCTGTCAACCTCCCCTCATAAACCCTCCTCCATTCCTGCAAACTTTCCCTGCTTCTCCCCTGAAAGCACACTCTTAATCCCCATGTCTACTAGACAAAGAACCTGCACGCCTCTATTTCTTTTCCTTATTTCTGCAAACCCTAATTCTATGTTTCTCTATGCCTTATTATCTTCCTCTTTAATACTCGTCACTTCATTTCTTGTTCACTGATATTGCTGCCAACTCTCTGTTCTCCTACCTGATAATTTCATCATCATTTCTCTGCTAACCAAGAAGCTTCCTGTTCCTACATCATCATGCCAAATACAAGTAACCAAGCAAAGCAAAGTGGTCATAACATGGACGACCATAAGTCTTCAAATTAATAGTTGGAATCTAAGACAAAACTGTATAAATCAAAGTGGTTTGAAAATTGGGGGAGAAGTGGAAAATCAGGGTTCGGTTTAAGAATTTAAGTGACGTGATGTAGCTGTTTGTTTTTGAAAAAGCGGAGATCAACGATTTTCCAAGAAGAAAATGCAAATTAGCGTTTTTTTATGAATTAGCGTTTTTAAAATTAAAGGAGACTAGTATAACCACACAACGGTGGGGAAACCGACCGTTGTGATATTTAATATGAAAGAAAAATATTTTTGTTTAATTTTTTTTTCTTTATTGCAAATTTGATAAAAAATTAAGTGCATTTAAATAAAATAATTTGAAATTGTAATTTGAAATTAGAAATCTTTATTGCATACGGTTTGTAAGTAATTTGGAATTGCAGAAATCTTGAACCATACCATGAAAAGTGGATAGATATTTTGAAATTTGAAATTAGAAGGAAGGTGGATAGATATTTTGAAACGCAAAGCAAAAGGAGGAAAATAGGGAAACGCACCAAGATTTGATATTTGAAATTAGAAGGAAGGTGGATAGATATTTTGAAACGCAAAGCATAAGGAGGAAAATAAGAAAACGAAGCAAAACAGGTAGCATGTTTTTTTGGCTTCAGGAAAATTGATTTTGCCCAGTGGAAATAGGCAAACCTCCCTACGGTCGGTTTGATAAGAAGGAAAGGTTGACCGAGCCAGGGAGACTAAGTATGGTCTAGAAATAACTTTAGAGATACATGTCTATTTTAGAACGACTGCTATATATAATTTCCTGCTGTGTAATTCCCTCTTCTCAAGTAAGTCATAATATCATCTAAAGCAGAAAAAAAAATTTGTTTTTCTCTTCCTTGTTTTGACAATTAACTATGGTCGGTTCCAATCTTCCAAATACAACTGAAGAACCTTGTAGCAAAAGGCAAAAAATAACTTTTTTATCGAATTTCCCTCAAAGTAATCCAAGTGCATTGTATTATAAAACTCGCCTCTGCAATGAATATGTGAAAACCGGTATTTGTCCACGTGAACATACATAAACTTATGCGCATGAAGATGCAGAGCTTCGTCCAAATCAAAATCATAATCATGTCAATTCATCGTTATTTAAGACAAAGCTTTGTCAAAACATTTTAACTGGCAACTTGATAGATATATTATAATTAAACTAAATGATTGCGCGTCAAACTCTAGAAGTAACATCTCATGTTTATTTTTTGTTTTATTTTATTTTTTAATATAGAGTTGAGGAATACAAATAACGGAAATGGACAATGGAAAGGAGACAGTACAAACTCACATAGCACAAAGGACACTATGAAAATTCCTACACAACTTCATTCTAATGCGTCTTTGGTGAAGGCACCTAATCAGGTGCTTCAAAAAGTACAAACGATCATTAAGACATCTACTCAAGTGCTTGAAACTCATGCAAAGAAGAGGCCGATGATATATTGGAGTCGCAAAAGGAATATGGATTTGTATGCCGATTGGCCTTCAAAATTCGAATTGGACATGATTAATCATTAAGTTGAAAGTTGGTTAATTAGACGTTTCATTAGTTTTAATTTGTTTGTTTTTCCATGTTTATATTGCAGTGGTCAAGTGTTTTTGTAACATAGTAATCATAAATGTGTTTACTTGAAAATCGCTTATTGAAACAAGCATACAATGACATTATGTTTTTATGTATACCCTTTATCACAGTAACATTGTTTGATATCCTTTTTATACCTGCAAACTGATTTGTATATTTATGCGTACTTGGTAAGTGGACCGGATATCTAAAGCTTGTCAGTACGTTCATTGACACTGAGCATGCTAAACTTTTTTATATTCTGTTAATTACTTACGTTCATAACTTAGAAAAAATAGGGCATTTCAAAACCCGTAAAACCACAATCATAAAATAAACGTGTATAACTAGAACAAACCTTAATCCATTTCTATAAATCGAAATCAGACACAATCCCAACTCAAAATAGGAATAATTATCTTGACCGATCAAACCAAAGACAAATGAACGAAACAATAGTAGACTGAGAGCATTGAGAACGAATGAGGAAAGAAAAAGAGTACCTTTCTCAAATATATCGAACAGAAATGACGGCGGCTCGACTGGATGGAGAATGAAAAAATCGCCTTATTTCTATCGAGTAAACCTAATTGCAAAAAGCGCGGCCTGGAAGTCGTTTAGTATTTGGTTATGAAAGCAGAGAAAAGCAAAAGAAACCGGCTTTTAAAATAAGCAGAAAAGTAACTTAAAGCCGAAATTTTTGATGGATCCATTAGGACTTCTTTGTTTTTGCTTCCAAAAAGCAATAAAGTTGCTTATTTATGCCCATCCAAACGGGTCCTAAGTATGGTCTAGAAATAACTTTAGTGATACATGTCTATTTTAGAACGACTGCTATATATAATATCCTGCTGTGTAATTCCCTCTTCTCAAGTAAGTCATAATATCATCTAAAGCAGAAAACAATTTTTGTTTTTTTCTTCCTTGTTTTGACAGTTAACTATGGTTGGTTCCAATCTTCCAAATGCAACTGAAGAATGTTGTAGCAGAAGGCAAAAAACAAGTTTTTTATCCAATTTCCCTCAAAGTAATCCAAGTGTATTGTATTATAAAACTCGCCTCTGCAATGAATATATGAAAACCGGTACTTGCTCACGTGAAGATACGTGTACTTATGCGCATGGAGATGCAGAGCTTCGTCCAAATCAAGATCATAATCATGCCAATTCATCGTTGTTTAAAACAAAGCTTTGTCAAAACTTCTTAAATGGATGTTACCGATTGTCATCTAATTGTAGTTTTGCTCACGGTTTTCATGGTAAATTTTATTTCTTCTTCTTCATCGTTTTGTTTATTTGTTTGTTTGTTTTTCTTGAAATTGATTTAAGGTAAATAATCAGTAAGAAAAATGATGCATATGCATAAATGCACTGTTGTCAACTAGATTCAGATTCTATTGTATGTACAGATTCTCCAATATATATTTATGATTGATTTTGAAAAGTATTTGCATTTGTCAAGTTGCGGTTATGTAAAGAATACATTTTAATTAATTTTTGAAAAAAAAAATCATTATCTTAAAAAAAGTTGGATTTTCTACATATAATTTTTTTTTTTCAATCTTTTTTAGCTTTTCGATTTTCAAGGAAAAAATTGATTTTTTTTTTTTACAATATTTGGAATAATTTAAGAACTTTACTCAATTTTTTCATTATTTTTTAAGAAGTTTAAATCTTTTGTTAGAAAATTGAATTTTCACAACTAATTAAAGTTTGACAAGCACCATTGTCCAAGTGGTTAATTGATTCAGACTTTGATGCAAGAGGTCACAAGTTCGAAACTTGCTATCGAACGTTTATTGACATGGGATATGTTGTCATTTTAAGAAAAAAATTGAATTTTTAATGTTATTTTAATCTTCCGTATAGTATAGTTATTTGAAAATAATAAATTTTTATGTGTTCCAATCCTAAGAAAAATTATTTTTTAAAGAAAAAATGATTTTTTTTTTAATTTAAGTGTTATAGAGTTTTGAAATTGTTTGATTTCTCAAAAATGGCGGAAAAGATCAACCTGTAAATTACGCATATTTAAAATCTAAATTCATTTGTTTGCTAAAACTACTAGTAAAAAATTTGTTTGGCTCGTTAACAAAAAGGATCAAAGACATATTTTGGGAGGGATTTGGGGATTATATATATGTAAAGTGAAAATGATAAAAGTTAGAACGGAAAATTTTGTTTGGCCTATTCGAAGATATAATGAAGAACACATTTTAGGAAAAATTTATGAAATGTTTGCTTAATTGGGCATGTTTAAAACTTTTTCCTTTCATCAAAACAAAAGAAAGAGAGAACTTTTATCCATCATTTTGATTACAAATAAGCTTCAAAGTCAATTTAAGATCTGTCACCAAAGTTCTAACTACTGGCGTTTAAGTTTTATTTTTTATTTGAAATTGATATTTTATTATAAACAAAAAAAAAATTTACAACTCCAGTTGCTAAAGGCATAAAACAATCGTTGAAATTAACTCGTACTGAAAATGGCAACTTGATAGATATATTATAATTAAACTAAATGATTGCGCGTCAAACTCTAAAAGTAACATCTCATGTTTATTTTTTATTTTATTTTTTAATATAGAGTTGAGGTATACAAATAACGAAAATGGACAATGCAACAGAGACAGTACAAACTCACATAGCACAAAGGACACTATGAAAACTCCTACACAACTTCAGTCTAATGCAGCTTTAGTCATGAAGGCAGCTAATCAGATGCTTCAAAAAGTACCCACAATCATTAAGGCATCTACTCAAGGGTCTGAAACTCATGCAAAGAAAAGGCCGAGGATAGATTGGAGTCGCAAAAGAAATATGGATTTGTATGCCGATTGGCCTTCAAAATCCGAATTGGACATGATTAATCATTAAGTTCAAAGTTGGTTAATTAGACGTTTCATTAGTTTTAATTTGTTTCTTTTTCCATGTTTATATTGCAGTGGTCAAGTGTTTTTATAACATAGTAACCATAAATGTGTTTACTTGAAAATCGCTTATTGAAACAAGTATACAATGACATTATGCCCTTTATCATAGTAACATTGTTTGATGTCCATTTTATACTTGCAAACTGATTTGTATATTTATGCGTACTTCGTAAGTGGGCTGGATATCTAAAGATTATCAGTACGTTCTTTGACACTGAGCATGCTAAACTTTTTTATATTCTGTTAATTACCTCGGAGAAGTGTCACTTTAACTGGAAATTAAGGGGCATCTACAGTCCTATAAATGTTTATCTACAGTAATATGGTTTTTAACCTAAACATAAACGAAACAAAAAGCATTCACGTCTATTAACATCTTTCATTGTGCACTAAATCATGCCAAAAAATTTCAATACTTACGTATTAAAAGTATAATTTAACACTTACATGTTAAAAGTATAATTTAACATGATACCCTGGAATGCTAATATAAATGTCATTGATTTGCACTTTTAAGGGACTAGAAATACAGTTCCATGATCCCATGTCAATAATAAGATCATCATGTACTATATAAATACAAAACATCAATTACAGAGACGGTGCAGGTTGGAAAATAAGAAAAAAGAAAAGGAAGCTTAGGAAATTTATCCCACTAAGCAGATGAATCGAACAACATACGAAATTTCAAGTTATATAACCATGTCTGGTGCTCAAAACTTAATAACTTAACATACTACAATAAACAACAGCCCATTACATTATTGATTTCACTAACTCAAAAACAACACTAGTATTACATTACAGTAAGTAAAATTTCTCATCTCAATTTTGGCTTTGTTGAATTCTTTAATGGTTTAGCAACTAGAAGCAGTCGGCTACTTTTTGCAGCTACCTTCTTTAAGTCATATCTTACAGAAAACACTGCGCATATTGTTGAAAGAAGCATGGTGGGATGCACATAAACTGCTAATTCTGGATCAACATTAACCGGCTTCTTTAGAAATCCTTCTTTTACGAGACCCCATGTCACAAGATGAGTACCGAACATGCTCAGTCTTCCTGGGTTTATAACTCCAATCAGGGTCCCAGCTACAGCGAAGTAGCTTCCAGCAAGAACATGATTCACAAGAAAATTCATCATGCATTTTCATTACCTGAAACTAGTAAAAGTAACAAGCATGATGTCTATACATACATACATACATGTATGCGCACGCGCGTGCGTGTATGTATATCATTTATTGCATGTCTTTTGAATTAATGTTGCTCTTTATACTAAAATATACATGATGGCGACTAACAAAGCTCATAATTTCAGTTATTCTTTAAATATTTCCTTTTAGTTTGCATGATTTTTATTTCAATTTATGACTTGTTAATAAATATATAATTACAAAATAACTATTTATCATAAACTAAAAAGGATGTGTGCATGTGTGTGTGTGAAAAATCGTAATAAAAATCAAATAGTAATAAGTTAAGTGCAAATATTAGTTTATTAGTGTAGATGAAAATGACGTAACGGAAATAACAAAGGATAATCTTGCCATTCCAAAAAGACACCGGTGTAGTAACAAGTTTCTTTTATTAATAGTAGTGAAATAATTTGAGACCGAGTGTCAATAGTTGCTTTACAGTTCAAGTTTTCAGGCATCATCCCAATTAACAGATTACAAAATCAAGATTACACTTTTCATAAACTAGTATTGTGAAAAAAAGAACATAGAATGAGATCTGAGCATTTAATCTTTGTATTCATATGATTTATCACTCTGCTAATAATGCAAACGTATGGTTATTAGTTTTTCTCATGTATATTTAATTAGTTATCTTCCAAAATCGCTTTTTCACAAAGAAATCATACATTTGGATGAAACCATGACATAGATTACTTACGCCTTGTCATTCATTCAATTATGTAATTTAGAATTACCTTTAAAAATAAAATAAAAACATAACACGCAATTGCTAAAAGTAGAAGGTTATTTTGGAAATATACCTTCAGAACCAAATCGAGATGGAAATCTATTTTTAGAATAAAACATACATGTTATGACTGGCTGCATAAATAAAATCATTTAGCATATACAATGTGCAATTCACGTGCATAGTGCTATTTTATGATTTATTCAAGAATAAAGCTTGAATTAGGGAAGGTCGTTCCCATCAAGGCGTTTAACACAACCAAGAATAAAGCTTGTATATGCTAGCAGAAGTATTTTATAGTGAGCTATTACCGGAATGAAACGTGATGAACATGCAACCCGAACAAGCCAACAACATGCCAAACCCAAGCTATTATGTAATTCTAGGTAGACTGGTACCAGAAGAAGTCGTGAGTTAACGGACTCATTTTTCGTTTGCCAAGTCTTGTTAAAAGAAGCGGATCGTTACCTCTGCGAGTTCCCTCTTTCATGCATAGATAACTGAACTATGCGCCTATCTTCGCTTTTAGATCAGCCGTAGCTCCCTGTTTTCACTTAGCCTACGCACTACAACACGTTTTACTGGAAGAAGAACTCCAGGTTGGCTCGAAGATGCCAACAGCATTCCATACAGAAACATGAACCCCCAAAATGTATAATTGTGAAGTACAAACTGATAAATATGAAGCTGTATCATTAACACAATTCAGTTCAGAAAAATAAGTTAAGGTTATGGCGAATTCGAAAGAAATAGGAATGCCCAACACTATGTGTATACATAAGACGTTAGAAATGTATCATCATCAAAATGAGTTTTTCAAATGCTAATGAGTTTTTTTATTTTCAAAAATGAGAAGTTTGTAAATATTGTGAATTTTCACATGCCTATAGTTAGCAGCAAAAACACAAAAAGGCGCAAAACCATCGTGAAGCCTAGGCACAAAGTGGGGTGAACGGCACACGCCTTCTTGAATTACTGCTCACGCATTAAAAGAAATTATATTATTATACATCATAATTAATTAAACAAAACTAACGTAAAAAAGAATTAACTAAAAAGCAATCTGATAAAGTATCTTTATCATTTCACAAATAACATCACTAAATATGATTTTATAAGCATAGAGTTTGATTCACAAAAACCATTCTAAATGCCAAATTCTAAAATAATATAATATATTACGCATAAAATATAAAACATTTTTGGTTTGAGTCCTAATTTGCTTAACAAACAAAATATTATAAATAAAAAGGAATATGATATGACAACTTGTTATCAAAAATGATTATTTCATTATTATTCATGGATCATAATTTTTTTAAAATAATAACTATTATTTTTCTAATAAATTTATCTCAAATGATAAACACTTCATTTATCATTGAATAATGTTTGTCGTAGAAAAATTAAAATGTATGTATGAACTATTATTATTATTAAAAATAAAACGCATCTGCAACCATTGTATCTTGTTAAATCATTTGTCTAGAAGTTAAATTTCAAATTAGAAGTTTATAACTAATTTTTTGCAAGATAAGAAATATCATCAGTGTCACGTTATTTTGGTATATTTATTTTCCTTTTTGTTATTTTGAAAAGTTTATTTCGTATCACATTTTTGTTTTGCTTTGTATTTTTTTAATAGTTATGTATATTTGATCACATTGAACTACAAAATCTTTAATTTAAATTTCACATCAATTTGCGTAAAAAAAATATTTGAACGAGAAAGTTCTTACCATCAAATGGATAGGTATATAATATATTTAACCATCAACATTAGTTTAGTCATACATGATCAATGTAAGATTACATGATAGAATAATAAAGCACAAGGCTTGTTCTGATAATATTACACAAAAGTTGTTTTTTCCATATCAACTAACACATGTTTTTATTCAAGCAAACGAATTTAGTAAAAGAATATTTATGCGTTGTTGGATCATGGAAAAATAAATTTGAAAAATATAAAACAAAAAGGCGAGAGTGGTTTGCAATGTACATCATATGCGCCATTTGGTGCACCTCTCATATGTGTTGCGTCATATAAGCAAAGGGCAGAATCGCGGCAATGTGTCATGGTGCACCTTTACTGATTATGATCAAGCATGTGTTGTTTGGGATAGAGCACAACATTAGATGTTAAGGACGTCCCTAGAGCATAAATTAGTGGTTGGTGGTACACGAGTTGAGGAAAAAACCCAAGAACTCCCACTACCTCTCACTTGCACCTATTAGCACCCCAAGCATGTCCAAGGGATGCTTAGGAAACTTTTCATGATCATATTAGGAAGTGGATTCCCCTACGAATGACCACGGTACAGGTAGGGATCATCTGCACCCATGTCAACGTAGCATTGAAGTTCAAAGGTAAATGAGGGAAAACTTAGTAAGATGGTTTGAGATAAGACCATGTAGAAAAAACAATGTGCGAAATACCAATTAGGAGATAGATCCACAATTAGTATATAGTGAAGGTGTGCAGTATACTTACTGTTGGCTCCCTCCCTCCCTTCCTCTCTATTTACACACACAGATACACACACACACACATGCACGTATATATGTGTGTGTGTGTGTGCGCACGCGTGTGTGTTTGTATGTACATACACACGGGGTTGGTCTAGTAGATTAATAATTCTAACTGCCAGACTAAACCTAACCATGGAACTGTCAGACTCAGAGTATGTGTTTGGTACTTGATACATACTCCCCAAGAGATTATTAATGAAACTTGGTTCTCTATGTAATTCAAGTGTGTGTGCGTGTAGACACACACACACGTATACATATATGAAAAAAAAAAGAAGCCTTGAACATATCAAGTAGATAATCATTAACAAATGCGACCTAATCGAGGACCACTAGTAAAATGGAAAAACTTTAAAGAGTGTGGATATAGAAAATTTGGGTTTGAATCCTCAACATCATTCACCAAAAATTAAAATTAAAAGACAATTTTGACAGGAAAAAGAAGCATATGGTTGCTTGAAAACTTGTAAGGTGTGGTGTCATATTAAAAAAAAGAAGAATTGCCACCAAAGAGGTCTAAACTTATTCGATAAATACTAAATAAATACACATATTTGAATAAAATATTCAAAACACAGCCAATAAACATGTTTATACTGTAATTGATTTTGTGATATTTGAATCTTAATTGGGAGTGCATGTAAAATTCTTTGACAAATCAAAACTGACCGACTGCAAATAACAGGGTTATAGTTGCTGAGAAACTTGCAAGTTCTGTTTTGTTAACTGTCTAGAATTACCACCAAAAAGGTCTAAAATTGTTCAAGGAATACTTATATTATATAAACATAGTTGAAGATGAATTTCGGAAAATGTAAAATAGACACGTTTATGTTATAATGGTTTTTGTACAATCTGAATCACAAATGAGTGAGCATTTAAACTTCTTCGACATACACTTTAGTATGCAATCAAATAAAAAGAGTTTGGACAAAGAAGATTTTGATAAATACTGTCAACAACCATCGTTAAATTATTATAAACATACTTGTGGAAACTAACCTCCAAGCAGTGCAAATCAACAACAGTTGAAGCATTTTTATCTTAAGTTAAGTTGTAAATGTCAAACAGTTCGCTCCATTTTGGAAGGGTCCTTCTTGAAATAAGACTACTTACTGCTGCTGTGAGATAAAGGAGAGTGCACACAACTGGCGCTGGAAATATCTCATTGGTAACTAATCGATAAGAGGCAATCTGTATTGGTGTTGTGCACATCCCTGCTCTACATTGAATCCTATTATGTATGAGTTTCGGAGACGACAAGTATAAATATCATAATAGAAAAAATGGGGATTTGGACGTAGCCCCTTGTTTCCATCGAGCATGTGTTAAAGGACATAATTTAATGTCATCAGGTCAAAGTTCCTATTTTATAAAATGTAATTAAATATGAAATTGCCACTGCACTTTTAATTATAGAAAAGGTCGCCCCATATTTAAAATGGCCAAACTGCAACTATCACTTTTGAAAGTGAAGAACACTAACATTCTGCACTTTTTAGAAATTCGTATAACTATGAAATAGAAGTGCAACTTCTACAAATTTCATAAAACTAAGTCTAAATAGTTAAAAAGTAAATATTTAGCAATAAAAAAAATGAAATTAAAACACTTATGAATTGCAAAAATTATTTGCTTTCCAAAAGTAACTATATTTTTTTCAGAAGTATGTATAAACTGTGAATCAAACATGCACATTGTCCAAAATTTAGTGGAAAAAAACAACCTCCAAACATTATGCAGTTTTGGTGCAAGTCCTTTTGATGAAAGAGCTGTAGTTATAGAGATTGGTTATTTTAAATAGCTATAAAGAAAAAAAAATATTAATGACATCTTGAATCAAATAGCTATAAAGAAAAGTTACAACCACCGCGTAATGCACAATGTATTAGAAAATTTCATACCATAAACGTCTAAGAATGGATTTGTTATAAAACGTCTAAGAGCATCTCTCATTTTCAAAAGCTTTGTTTATCGCATTCAACATTAATAAAGTGGTCAAAAGTCAAAATTTGCTGGAAGTATAATTAAAGATAAGCTATTGACAAAAAAAGATATTTACTTTTTGGAGAAGAACTGAAGACCTTTATCAGCATAATCAGTATCGTATCTCTCTCTAATGATAGGGTTTAATGATTTTCACTGTTTACATTCAGTTGAAGCATAGCCAGGTACTGAAAATGCTGCAATGCGAAGAATCCTTATCAAGCTATTTCCTTACACAGATAATAAACTGCTTTTAACTTACCTAATATTTATATAAGAATATGACCGCGGAAGCATATTATGACATGAAAACCAAAACTCTATAGCAACAGATGTCCAAAGAACATGGATGAAAAACATACTGTACATGACATATGATGCATGATACATTCGAATTCAAAGAAATTGTATATGCAAAAGATAGCACCAAGTAATTATTTATAGACAACCAATATTGTATCACTCATTCGAATCAAAGATATATATATATATATATATATATATATATATATATATATATATATATATATATATAGTTTCCAACCAATAATAAAATATAATTTACATCACACAGTCTTAAATTAGGGTCCCGACAGTAAACGGTTCAACTAAAAGAAGGTATGCTCTGCACGTAATTAGGATAAACTTTCAATATAAATATATAATGAGCAGGCTGCAAACAGATTAGTGGGGAGAAACTTAATTTTGTTATGTTATTAAAAAAAAATAAAGAGTCTAAGTGAAAATGAATTGAATATGTTAGTAAAGGTGGACAGAATAAAGTTGGAACATTATCCTCATATGAATCTCATTTTCTTAAAGTTACAAGAAAATAAAATATAAAATGATATTGAGTGTGGAATTTAAAATAATGCATGTCCTAATAGCACACATGTGACAATCTATGGTTAAAACAATGCAGAACAAATAATTTATCCAATTTTTTACAGAAGTAAAATATATTTGACACTCAAAAAAAAAATATACTTCAATTATGGAAACAGAAAAAATCGGATATAATACCAAGAATTCGACTGTACTGTGTACGAAGTCAAAAAAATCGCAGCATTAGGATTAAATTTTATACATCATAACCGTAGTAGTTATCAAACATTAAGTATGTGAACGGATTTGAAAGGAACAGCTTGTTGTGCAAAAATTGCACATATGCGGAAAGACAATAAACATGATCTAGATTTGTCAATTTGAACATCACCCAATCTAGCAGCAATTATTCCATTACTCCAAATAAATAGCAAATAACTATAAAAAAGGAAGAAAAGAGACACACAATATTTAAACTGGTTCCACTATCATCTAGATAGTGTACGTCCCGTCCAAAGAAGAGAGATTTTATTACACTTGAGAGAATTACAAGAGATTACAAGATAAAAGTTTACATACCAAAGCCCTAAATTAGGGATAACAAGAAGAGATACACCATTTGGGGATCATTGGCTGAATACCAGGATGAGTTTACAATGAAGTCTACCATCAATATACAGCCAATGTAAATTCATGTGAGTCATCAATCAAATTAACAAGATATGATAAAAAGATAATGGAGGCAAATTACAATGGTAACAAATCACGCAAACATAGCAAGTAATTCACTCGTTCCAAAGATGCAAGAAAATAATCACAAAGCAATGCGATTACGAAGAAAGAAATAATATGCATATCAGTTTGCATATATATTATTGCACAACATGCGCATGCATATATTCTTTGCCATCTCATTCAAATGCAATCCAATTATTTATGCATTTCTATAATGAACAAACGTGATTACTTTCCTTTTTGCATATTTGTTTCCTTCTATTTGTGATTTTGTATCACCAAAATTTAACACTCCACCTTGATGCAAAATCACATATTTCCAACACTCCACCTCGAGTCAAATTCTCTTTTCAATGTAAAACTCTTCAAATCAAACTCCACCTTCAACCAAAATCTCTTAACGAGATACAACAGAAAAATGAATATTTTCCCAATGGGTTCCGGCAATGTCACCCCCCATTACACCTTGCTAACGAGCCCAGACTATGTCCCCGCCCGCCAACAAAATGTTGCAAATATCCAAAATCAAAAGAAGGTAGATACCAAAATAATCTCAAAGCCACCAAGGCCTAAAAAATTCTCTAAATCACCAATCCAAATACAGAGCCAAAAAACAAAAGCCAATGAACAAAAGAAGGCTGATCCAAATCTCTGTATACAAGACAAATCTCTCTCCTTCCACATACCTTATCTGCCAAACAATAAATTTTCCATGGAAATCGACATAAGACTCTCACATCAACATCGAGCCATAAAACAGATACAAATTCCCAAATCTAGATATCTCTTCAACACAGTAAACTCCTTATCACCAAATTTTCAAGACTGGAACGCTCTTCTCTCTCAACATAATCTCCTCCACTCCATATTGCACAAAATCTCCTTTTCCATCCAAATGAGTAACAGTATAATTACCACCGGATCTACCGCTCTTTCTAGAAGTCATTGATGCATAAATTTGAACAAATCGCCTAGCTCTGATACCAATCTGTTGTGCAAAAATTGCACATATGCGGAAAGACAATAAACAGGATCTAGATTTGCCAATTTGAACATCACTCAATCTAGCAGCAATTATTCCATGACTCCAAATAAATAGCAAATAACTATAAAAAAGAAAGAAAAAGAGACACAAAATATTTATACTGGTTCCACCATCATCTAGATAGTGTACGTCCAGTCCAAAGAAGAGAGATTTTATTACACTTGAGAGAATCACAAAAGATTACAAGATAAGAGTTTACATACCAAAGCCCTAAATTAGAGATAACAAGAAGAGACACGCCATTTGGGGATCACTGGCTGAATTCCAGAATAAATTTACAATGAAGTCTACCCTCAATATATAGCCAATGTAAATTCATGTGAGTCATCAATCAAATTACCAAGATATGGTAAAAAGATAATGGAGACAAATTACAATGGTAACAAATCATGTAAACATAGCAAGTAATTCACTCGTTCCAAAGATGCAAGAAAATAATCACAAAGCAATGCGATTACGAAGATAGAAATAATGCATATCAGTTTGCATATATATTATTGCACAACATGCGCATGCATATATTCCTTGCCATCTCATTCAAATGCAATCCAATTATTTATGCATTTCTATAATGAACAAACATGATTACTTTCCTTTTTGCATATTTGTTTCCTTCTATTTGTGATTTTGTATCACCAAAATTTAACATAGCTATTGTCCAACGGCTCTACGTTAAAGCCGAATTTCCACACTGGGAATTGATTAGCGAAATTGAGCAGCGAATGACCTAATGTATTAATGGTGAATTAATCGTTGGGTGAGGATTACTTTTTCAGATTTATGAATGTTAGCATATATCGGTCAAAAATAGCTCAGATGATCACCTAATGTACCCAAAGGGCACTAAGTTAAGTAGGCTCCTCAGTCTGTCCAATTCATTCATGGTTACCCTGTCCTTTTCAATTCCATCACGCAGGCAAATTGAGATGGCTTAGGAAATTTAGGAAATTCACTATTGTTGGAAAAATTCTTAACTGTTTGAAAATTTGGGGAGAAAATTTGGGTAAGGGTTAGTGTTCTGCAGTAGTTTGGCTGTGGGGTACAAAAAATGGGAATACGCACAAAGGTTGAGTATTCTGAAATGCGAAGTAAAGGAGGAAGCTTTCATTAGATCATGTTTTTTAAGTTTAGATAATAGATTAAACTTGATCGGACAGTGATGATAAATATCATAGAGCGGTAGATCTTTCAACGGTTACTTTCAAATAAAGACGTGTCATATCCACATCCATATCGAAAATCATTTTCAAATATCGGATATCAATGTCCATGAATAATGGATGGTTTCAAATATTATCTTATCCACTGACATCTAAGACATATACAGAAATTTTTACTTTAATATAAAATTGTTTCGAACTTCATGATTATATATATTTGTGTATGTAGTGAATAAGTAGTTATACAAAAACATATAAACTACTATCTTATAGTAGTTTATATGCAGTGAATAAGTAATTATACACACACATATAATACAAACTACTATCTTAATGAAATAATGAATAACTATCGTTCATTATACTAAAATACACATATTATAAACTATCATCTTAACAAAACCGAATGGATGATTTTCGGATGCTGGTACCTCATACACGGATATATTTTTATATATACCATTTGTCTATTTCTCGTATGCGGATGCGAACATGCTTTTGATTTTTTGGGTATCCGTTAAACGGCTTATAGAGCAAGGACAAGTCAAATACACCTTTTTTAATATAACTTTGGAATTTGGATTTCTGGTATCCGTTAACCTCGCCGGTGGAAGTCGGCTACCTCAACCAACTGCACTGCGAACGTGGGCCTAGTTCATGTACTTTGAGAAATAAAGATGTAAGTAAGAATTTTCATTAACTTTTGCATCCAAAAATGGAAGAAACTACATTAAATATATCCTTTCATTTTTCATTTGTATGCTTGGAACAAAATATAGGGCAATCATTTTAGTTTGACATATGAAAATAAAACCATCGAAAATTAACATTCTACTACACACCACATACACGGGCACATCGTATGTCATATATTTCTGAATGGTAATCAATTCACATGCACATATAACATTGTTAAATACATTCAGTGAACCCAAGGATTATTCAATCGGAATAATAAAACATCACACTCAATGTTGATCGTTTCAACTATAGTAAGCCAAATTTCACCTGTATTGCACAGCAAGCTGTCATTCATGTTCCTCCTTGGATTTAAGCATTTGTTCAATTTAGAGATGAACAGATTCTTCAATTCCAACATGAGAATCTGAGTTGCCATAACGTGCAGAAGAATAAAAATGGCATGGCTCTAATTTACATTATTTTTACGCAACAATTCAAGAAAGCAAAAAAATTGAATTTTATCTTTGATATAAGTTACATGTTCAGTAATTATTAGTAAGACCAAAAATGATACTATTTGGCCAAAAGTAGTAAAGAGTTGATTCGTGGACCCTAAATTTCCGAGTAAGGCGGTCCTAATTATCAGTAAGACCAAGATATCATATTGTTTTGGCCAAAAAGAGTAGATAGTTGATTGATGGACCCCAAATTTTTAATGCAGTCCTAAAGTATTAGAAGGCTACTCCTCCACTCAATTGACATAAACATGTAACCAAAATATTAGAAATGTGAAGTTAAAGTAACTAAAAAAAAGTAGATTACTCGATTCATGGTATATCTCATTAAACATATATAATCAAGCTCCAAAGCTGCTCAATCCGTACTTGAAGTATACATCAAACCTAGAATGTACCTTTAGTTAATTCCCGATTCAAAGAAGAACAAAACATGGTTGAGATAAAAATAATACCAGCATCCATAAGCTTTAAGCTAGCATAATTAATAGTATCTAAATCAGAGGCAAGACGATCACCAAACTACTTACTGAGTGAAGTAATCAAAAATTTAATATTTTAATTATAAGAACCGATGACTATCAATAATTCATCAAAGAGCACTAATCATTAGTGAAATAATATATTACAAGTTCAATAAAGAATAAAATTAGTTTTCAGTGAATATGAGGCTAAGTAGTATCATTTCATTTTTGTATGTTTCTCAAAACCTTTGCTTCTTTTATGCTGTAATAACAAATTGGCGGTGCATCATCCCCTAAAAGATGAAATATAACTTTAAACTAATTGTAGTAGTTACTTTAGTCTAGTTTTACAATTTCAATTTAAATAATCTAATAGTCTTACCCGAACAACATAAATGGAACCTCAATACCAAATTCTGTTGTTATTTGCACACTCCATGAATTTTAGTACAATTTAGGATATAAAAAGTTCACTTAGCTGTCAAATTTTTTGCACTATAAAGGTACACTTTTCTCTAAAATTGAATAATATAATGATTTGATGAATAAACATTACCTGGTTCACACTATTCCAAAATCCAAGGCATGCTGTAAATAATGTGCTTGAAAATACAGAATGGCCTTTTTTAGGCAACCGGTCAACCATGAAGACAAAACATGCATTCTCTCAAGCATACTCATACCAACTCTTCTGTTTATTTAGTACCTCCAAGTGTTCTCTTCAGCCCCTGATTCCTTCGTATAATCATGTATATAATATTGGACATAGCATTATGAAGTAAATTCAATAAAAGGCTAATGAACTGCTAATAATGCAAATGAGCTCATCTAAAGCGGACTCCGTGTATTTTGTGTGCTTATCAGAACAGATTAACTGGTACTTCTCAAGAAAAGACTCTAAGAATAAAAACTCATGTAAACAATTGCAAAAAAGAATGATTATCCAAATCCTCCTAGCAGCCATCAGAACAACACATGTAAGTATCGCAAATAGCTTTTGTGTAGAATTTGTGAAAAGAAAGATCTAAATCAATTTTCTATCTAATCAATCTACTCTTAGAAGTGATGGAATAAATTGATCATTAGTGCCATCTCAAGTGAAAGTTCAAGCAGTTACCTAGATAATGGTTGTTGGGCGAGGATTACTTATTCTGTTTCATAAATTTCAGATGCTAATGGTTAAAAAATTGTAGTTTGAAAATTTGGAGACGACATTACGCTAATGCTATCGGATCCTGAACATTACGCTGAATATTACAGCGTAATCGAACGATTGGAGAAATTTTTTGCCCATATTCAGGATGTAATTCATCTATTGGAGTTGCCCTTATTCAAGGTTCTCAATTCTGGGGCAATTGGTCGTGGGATTAAAAAAAAAAGAATACGCACAAGGGTTGGGTATTTTGAAATGTGGAGGGGAATGCACGTCAGCTTTGGGGAGCTATTAGATAATGGATAAGAATATTGGTTTGAATGTGTAGAGAGGAGAGAGGACTAAATGAGGGTTTCTACTTACTTCAAGTATAAGATGACTTAGAAAATATTTTTGGTGATATATATCATTTTTAATTGATTATACATAATACCCTTTTCTCAAATAAGTCATAATATTGTCTAAACTAGAAAACAAAATTCCCTCCCTTTTTCTTATTTTTGCAACGAACTATGGTTGTGTGATGACCCGTCTCCTCGATCCTCAGAAATCAAACTAATACATTCACGGTATTCACGTGTCATAAATCCATGTGTTGCGGAGGCAGATTATCAGGAGTGTAAAAGAAAATAAGGATAGAACATAACACAATAATAGAATCTCACATCGCATCAACATTTTAATTATACATAAATAATCAGAGTCAAATGCAAATCCAACGCGATAGCTATAACTGTCTATCCATACATATACTGGGAAATACATACTACATAACACAGCGTAATATAGGTAGATATCTACATAAGTTACTTCAGCTTCATAGCTCCAAAAGTATTCTTCAAAATGCTCCCCAACATGCTCCAAAATGCTCCTAAGATATCCTGACTACTTGGCTGTCCGAAAAATAGAACATCCGGAATTTAAAGGGGAAAACAAACTCTGGGCCAGTCATGAGATTGGTGTGAGAACTCAAAGTACGATGTTTTGAAAACAAAAAAGTATATCATAAGACCACACCGCACATAAACACAGAACGAGTTTTTACCTTATGATAACCAAAACTCTTTATTACGTAAAATTTGATGATATTATTTTTAATGACTTTCTTTGAAAACATTTGCAAATAAACTTATTAATCTTTGCCGAAATTGTTATCATTATTAAATTTCAGCATAATAGGTTCTACAAAAAAAACCGTAAGTTCTTATTGGAGAATGGATTTCCACACAAATGACCAGGTAAAGGGACTACCTTCCGATGGGTACACCTCTAAATGGATGTCTCGAGGAACCATCATAAAGCTCCTCTACCAACACAAAACCGGCATATCTCTATAACTAGATAATACCGAATATGTCATCCCCTGGTCGTTACCGGCCTTTATCCGAGCGCTCTCTAGCCTAGCATACAAACCACATTAATTTACATCCCGAACGTCATAGCAGGAAGAAATATATCTAGAAGGAGATGATCATACCCAACTGGGAATGACCCACTTAGTCTTGCTGCATCTAACCCTATTTCGGTCATTTTCGATAGATGAGGCTCGAGACAACGATTACATTTTCACATAGCACATCTTCTTTCACTTTGAATGTCACATTGTCATTCCACATTCACACGATTAATTTCTATAAATGTATAACTTCCTAAACTCGTATGTCTCGAAAAAGGGTGTTAAGCTAAGAGAAGGTGTCTTCTCCGCCACCGACTTATATACATTTATAGAGACCACTCATTATGATTTAGAATGCAAGTCAGACACTCATCCATACAAGTTCGTTGTGGGACTGAATGAAACCGAAGGTACTTTCCTCGGCCATTACTAGGCGAGAAGCCCTTGTGGTTTTGAGATTTTATTATAACAAAGAGACCACCGCCACAATATAGTAAATCGAGAGTTTATCCCCAATAATCAACAAGTAGTCCCTCGTTATTATTCATTTCAATATTTCCATCTTCAAACATCTTCAATCTTCGAACACGTAAATTGGTTCGAAGTGGTTTTCGGATAGGAATCACCCAAATTTGACATCGGTTCCTTCGTAATCCAATCATCGATAAAAATGATGTAAATAGGTGATTGTTTTTCAATTCATTCATTTTCCTTTACCAAAATGTCTTCGAGAGATATATATATTCAAAAATATTCTTTTAGTGAATACGGAGTCATTCAAACCTTTTTTTTGAATATTTCTCGAATCATTTTTAAAGAGTATTTTTTTGAGAAAATAGGATTATAGAAATCATTCTACTTTTATTCAAAATCAACTTTCGTATTCAACAAGTGCTATAGACGGAATAGCGGTGAGACCACCATTTAAATTTCACAAATAGGATAAGTTCTCTCTTCGGATTTTAATAATATGTATAAAAAGATTATTTCTATAAAATCCAAGTTGAGCATCCGGGCTTTTCTTTCGATATGTACCACTCCTCGTCTAAAAAAGAAAACTAGGGCCAGGTAAGTTTAGGCCATAGGTTGCTCCATCCCTAACCTTAGTTGCACACATTGTTTTCACTTTTAGATCTCACGGACGGGACAAATGTACTAGTCGTTTCCGCATACTCATTTTTCCTTTTTAAATCACTTAACTATTTGTTTAACCATCTTTGAAATAATGTTAAATTGTTCAAATTTCTTTTAAAATGCTTTATTATTTACTTAAAAATATTTATATAAGACTTGGGAAAGAATTTTTTAGTTCCAACCTTTATTTTAAAAGTTATTAAAAAGCGTTGCGAAAGTGTTGCAAATAGTGTTACAAAAAGTGCTTTAAAAGCTATATTCTTCAGAACGACTTTTATACCATTTAAAAAACATCTTTTCAATTTAAATCACTTTTAAAACATTTAAAAAAGTTATAATTTATTTCATATTTTTAAAACGATTATTTTATCATTTTCCAACTTTGGTCGTTTAGTGCAAAACTGGATTTTTCTTGAAAATTGATTTTGACATGTTTCAAAATATACAAGATGAAATCTTGATTTTCTTTTTTTATATGAAAAATATGGATATAAAGATTCAAAAAATTCTTACATCGAAGAATTTCGAACTATATTCCACTTCGAATATTTATTTTAATTTTTGACGCGAAAATACGAACTACCGTTACGCGGCGCGTTAAATTTTAGGCGTATTTTGAGATTCATATCTAAACTTTGCCGAGACAATTTTAAACACTTAGGAATCATTTCTAAAGCATATTCAAATATATTTTTTCAAGGCATAAATGATTGCATATCACATTTCATTTCTTTTGGAAAGTGATTTCCATGTGATTATACGCCATGTAAATCTGCGACTTGTTTCAATATTTTCATGCAATAAATAACATATGAAAATCAATATCATAACCAAATATCCAAACAAACATATCACAACAGCACAACCAAATATATACATATAAATTAGGATTTCTCACCTTATTTGGAATTGAGCTAACTTTAAAGTGATTATAACTTTCCTAACTTCAATCAGGTGCTCACGAATGCTTGTTTTAAAGCTTCTAGGTGGCTTGACATGACTTGTGGAGATCTTTGGAGCTTTGGGCCGTGAGTTTCAAGGAGGTTTGGGCTCGGCTTGATGATGAAGGGCGGCGTGAGCAATAAGAGGGGGAGAGTAGGAGTTTTGAAGTGGTTCGGACGGAGTTTTGTCGATGTTTTTCATTGTTTTACTTTTGAAAATATTTTGACATAACTTTGTTAAGGTGAATAGTCAATAATGGATGTAAGAGAGCTTAGAAATTGGAGAATAAATGGTGTAAAAGCGAAGAAAAGGATATGTATTTATAGAAAATATTTGAGAATAAAACATATATTTGTGTTTTACTTAAATAACCTTCCTTAAGAATTATGTAAACTTATTTAATTCAACATTTACCATTCACATCACATCATACTTTTAAAATTCAAACACTTAAGAATTAAGTAATGTTATCAAGCCTTAAATCAACGCCGATATTTTAACAAATAGGCTAAAAAGGACGAGAATCAGTATTAAAGATCAATTGGAAATAAGGCTATGATCGATATCATCGAAATTTGACCGAGCTCCAATCGAGACGGGATCGATTGGTAATGACGAACAAGGCTAGGAAAGGCTACATTTTAACTTTCAGGTCAATCAGAGTTCATATGTTTAAGATATGATTGATGCAAATCAGGCAATTCGTATCCATCAGATCACCTTCTCCGTATCGGTTTTTTTCGAACCGATTAAGGAGAACTAACACTGTTCGTATCCATCAAGCATGCCCCTCTTCGTATCGATTTGAGCTTATCCTACTTCGCATCCATTGTCACCAGCTCATTCGTATCCATGGGAAATTGTCACTTCGTGTCGATCATTCCAAGCACTTCGTATTGATCCACCCATTCATGTATTTCATATTGATCGGCCACTGATTGATACGATGAACACATAATGGATCGATAAGAATGTCGTCCCTTTTCAATCGATACGAAAAGGCTATTGAATCATTGATATGAAATAAGCATCCCAGGATCGGTACGAAGAATGGAGTACATCAGGTTGATACGAACGAGACTGTGTTCGAGAGAAAGACTCAGTCACTCGACATAAGAAGAAGACCGATCCTAAAAGATAGCACCGCGTCACCTAGTAAGCACGTGCCTGGGAGCGATGCGAATGGATTTATTCGAGTGAACCGATACGAATTGGACAACACATTGGAAATCCAACTTGCATTGATCATATCTCACATTCTATAGGCCCAAATGCTACCAAATTTTCATAGAAGCTTGCGTACAACCCCAAGAATGTCTGTACTCGATCTCGACTCGATTGAGTAAGATCTTGGTTGATACAAATTCCATTCGTATCGATTATGGATCAAGTCGAAACCACTCGGGATCGATCATGTGGGCCCATCCACATGAGAGAAAAGTCCTCCGAGATCTAGGCAGGATATTTGCAGCCTACACCTATGAATAACTGTCCAAGAGCTTCAGAAAAGGGCGCTTCTGGTTCTTTTACGTTGTTATTCTACTAAACTCCATTGTAACTCAATTATTAATTGTACTCTTATCAATTGTACTCTTATAACCAACGAGTGATAATCAATAAAACAGTAACTCTTCAAAGTGGACGTAGGCTGGAGATAGCCGAACCACTATAAACCTTATGTCTTTAGTGCATTCCTTTTAATTTTCTGAGTGTTCTTCGTATTTATATTCTCTACGCATTTGCTATCTATGATCTGTGATTGTAAAGGGGTGCTTTCATCGGCAATTTGGTGTTTGTGACCAATTTTGACGCAAACATTTTGGTGCTTTCACTGAGAACCGCCAGCACTCAGGAATTCTCAAGCTTGGATTTCGGATTTGAAAGCTTGAAGACTTGGATTTGGAAAGCTATGGCAAAGCAATCGATAAGAAGATAAAGGACTGAAAGGAACCAGCATGGAGGGAGTAAGGAGGC
The DNA here is from genome assembly GCA_030765085.1 of Allium cepa. Classification (NCBI taxonomy): domain Eukaryota; kingdom Viridiplantae; phylum Streptophyta; class Magnoliopsida; order Asparagales; family Amaryllidaceae; genus Allium; species Allium cepa. Next base: position 801,756,104 of record CM060943.1, read on the forward strand.
TTCCTCGAGGGCGAATCATGCATCGATCTTCATCACCAGAGATAAGATGGAAACGATGCTCAAGAGACAAGAGAAGATGATGCAGAACCTACTTCGACAAGTTGGACAAGTTAGAGTGCAAAATCAATGGAATGCAACTACAGGAGATGCTGGAGATAGAGATAGGGAGCACGGAGCAACCAGAATTCAGAATGGAGCAGAACCATTCGGCGTAACACCAGAACTAGGGGGGCACCCACCCCGAGCATGTTGATCCAATCCCGGGCAGAGTACCAGGTGAAGCTGAGCAACATAGCATTGATAGAGGAATGGATTCTCGTCCAAGAGAGCAGATTCCAGGATTCCCTCGTGAACTCGGAGGGCAGATTGAAGGCAATGGACGAGGACTACAGCTTGGAGATAGTGACAGGTTGGTGGAGATGATCAGGCGAGCCATGAGGGGAGGACTAGTGAATAGAGACTTGGAGGATGTGAATAGGTGTCCCTTTCCTCCAATGATTAAGCAAGCTAGGAACCCGCTAGATTTCCAACTACCAATATTGGAGATGTATGACGGGAGAACGGATCCTGTTGTTCACTTGACAAGGTACATGAGGCATATAGAAGTACTGGAGGCATCAAAAGAGGTCATGGCATGATGCTTCCCTTTGTATTTGACGGATATAGCAGCATTGTGGTTTAGACAGTTGGAAAGTGGCTCTATTAGCGCATGGACGGAGTTGATTGAAAGGTTTATGAGGCAGTTTTGGGTCCACATAGTCCGACCTAAGAATGTGATGACTTTGACATCGATGAAAAATGGAAAGGAGAGTCGCTCAGGGATTTCTTAACTAGATTCAATGCGGTAGTGGCTTCGGTGGATCGACCTGATCCATCGATGGTTTTGATGGCGGTAGTTGCAGAAATTGCAGATAATTCAGATTTTAAGGTATCGTTGGAGCGGGTCCCACCGATGGATCTTGGGGAGTTCTACCATGAAGCAGAAAGGTTCCTAAGGCAGGAAGATGTGCAAGCTGAGAGAGAAGGGAGAGAGGTTGAAGCTTATGCAGTAGGAGATAGAGGTCCACCCAGGGAGGATCTAAACAAAGATGATAATGAAAAAGGAAAATGAATGACAACGGTAACACTTCAAAAAGGCCACAGAGGAATTCAGAGTTTACTTCTTATACAAATTTGACCGAGATTCTGGAAAGGATTTACTTGGATACTCGAGGGCGCTTCCAGTATCGAAGGCCGGCGAAAAGGGAACCTTCTGGATACGAGCGAGCATCGGGACAACATTGCCTATTCCATGAGCTAGATGGACGCAACACAAATGACTGCCGGCATTTGAAGGATATCATTGAGGAGCATATAAGGAATGGTCATCTATAACAATATGTAAGGAATCGAGCTGTGGATGTGGAACAGGAGCGGCCACCGCCCATCTCGAACGAGGATGGAACTGGATCTAGGAATCGCCAGCTCCTCGTCAACTAGATGGATTTATGATTTTGAATAAGTAATAGAACTCGAAGTAATACGACTAAGTTACTTACACATGTATGGGATCAAGGACGGTCCCTAGGTATGCTTTGAGACGATGATAAACCGTGTTGCTCAAGTCTATGAAATCTTGTTTTTATTTTCGTTTTTTCTGAAAACTTTGGTTTCAACCTTGGATGTACAGACATTTATTTGGCTTTCCCTGACTGTAAAATTTTTAAATGATTGGATTTGCATTACTGTAACAAATAACACAGGTCCCGCAATCATGGTCCCGATCGGAGAGATGGGGCAGTGATCGCAGATTATGAGTCCATTCGTCGGAGAGCGATGGAATAGGCTTGAACTCTATATAAAAGTCATCGACTAGAGAGTCGAGGCCGGAGAATATAAAAGTCCTTGGCCGGAGAGCCGACGCCGGAGAATATAAAAGTCCTCGACCGGAGAGTCGAGCCGGAGAACATACAAGCCCTTTGACTAGAGAATCGAGGCTAGAACAGGATAACGCGACCCGACGCGTCTACGGATTCAAAGTTAAACCCAAAAAGGTAATGGATTCAGATTTCGGCTTAGGAAGATGGATCCCGTGAGGTCCTAGATTTGACAAAGAGCCCAAAGTGGTCCCGAATTTGGATATCGACCCAAAATGGTCATAGATTTGGCTATTGGTTGTGGGTAATTTAAAGCTTCGTTGATGGGTTCTGATACTTATGGAATTGGTTAAGCACTTGGTTACAGGACTTTGAACTGTACATCTACTCAAAGCAGTCATAGGCTTGGATGTGGCTACGGCGCGTGGATAGGATGACTTGGTAATAGACTAGATTATGGATCGGATGATATGGCTATGGATGAAAATGGGCTTTAGATGTTGGATTCGGAACTATTCAAAACACGCCTTCTTACCACAAGGCATGTTTTGAGGGCAAATGTTATCCTGCCTTTTGGTCAAGGCTGGGATATCAACAAATAGGCTAGAAAGGAAGAGAATCGGTATTAAAGATCAATTGAAAACAAGGCTATGATCGATATCGTCGAAATTTGACCAAGCTCCAATCGAGGCGGGATCGATTGGTAATGATGAACAAGGCTAGGAAAGGCTACATTTCAAATTTCAGGTCAAACGGCGTTCATATGCTCAAGATATGATCGATGCAAATCAGGCAATTCGTATCCATCAGATCACCTTCTTCGTATCGGTTTCTTTCGAACCGATCAAGGAAAACTATCACTGTTCGTAGCCAGTAAGCATGCCCCACTTCATATCGGTCTGAGCTCATCGTACTTTGCATCCATCATCATCAGCTAATTCGCATCCGTGGAAAATTGTCACTTTGTGTCAATCATTCCATGCACTTCGTATCGATCCACCCATTCACGTATTTCATATGGAACAACCATTGATTGGTACGAAGAACACATAATGGATCGATACGAATGTCGTACCTTTTCGATCGATACGAAAAGGATATTGAATCATTGATACAAAATAAGCATCCTAGGATCAATATGAAGAATGGAGTACATTAGGTCGATACGAACAAGACTGTGTTCGAGAGGAAGACTCGGTCACTCGACACAAAAATTGGATCGATCCTAAAAGATAGCGCCGCGTCACTTACCAAACACATGCCTGGGATGATGCAATGGACCGATTCGAATGAACTGATATGAATTGGACAACATATTGAAAATCCAAACGTGCATCGATCATATCTCACATTCTACAAGTCCAAATGCTTTCGAATTTTAACAGGAGCTTGCGTACAACCCCAAGAATGTCCATGCTCGATCTCGACTCGATTGAGCACGATTTTGATGGATATGAATTCCATTCATATCGATCATGGATTGAGTCGAGATCGCTCGGGATTGATCACGTAGGTCCACCCACGTCATAGAAGAGGTCCTCCAAGATTTGGACGAGATATTTGCAGCCTACACCTATAAATAGCAGTCCAAGAGCTTTAGAAAAGGGGGCTTCTGGTTCTTTTACGTCGTTATTCTACCGAACTCCATTGTAACTCAATTATTATCAATTGTACTCTTGTAACCAGCAAGTGATAATAAATAAAACAGCAACTCTTCAAAGTGGACGTAGGCCGGAGATAGTCGAACCACTATAAACCTTATGTCTTTACTACATTCCTTTTAATTTTCTAAGTTTTCTTCATATTTATATTCTCTACACATTTGTTATCTGTGGTCTATGATTGTAAACGGGTGCTTTCATCGGCAATTGGGTCTTTGTGACCAATTTTGGCACAAACAAGTAAAGAATAAGAATGATTACTTTATATCGCATTACTTTACTTTATGCCACATGTGATGTGAAATGTGTTTTGTCTTTTTTAGTTTACTTTTGCTAATTACTTTCTAGAATGTTCTAAGCGTGATTAATAAAAGTAACCTTATTTAGTTAATTGTTAATTATCTGTATATGTTAACATATTTATTAAACTGCGTACATAAAGGTGCAACAACGTTGCGACAACTTCAAATCGACAAAACACTAATCATTGACAAAATGTTCTATGGCCATATTTTGATGTTTTAGTTAACTATTTATTTATATAAACCAAATTTAAAAATAAATTTGTATAATGTTATTTAAAAATATAAACACTCATAAATAAATTAAAACAATTAATTAAACCATTTAAACTTACTTTCTGAAATCAGAATTTTGTCACTTTTGTCGATATAAGCAAATTTACTATTTTTATGTATATTTCTATTTCCAAATCGTATCTAATATTGTTTGAATCATAAAACTATTTATATTTTATATTTAAAATCACTTTTAGTATCATATTTTTAAGTGGTCAAATTTTGGGTCGTTACGTTCTCCCCTACTTAAAAGAATTTCGCCCTCAAAATTAGGTAAGAAGAAAATAGCTCAAAAGGAAATATATATTCAATAAGATGGAATATACACAATAAGTGGTTACACCATAGGCAGTGAGTATACTCAAGGATAGATAATGTCTATATATCGATCCTAAACTCGGGATATGCTTTTCTCATTCTGTCTTCTGTTTTCCATGTGCAATCATCAACATCCCCACTCCATTGAACTTTGACCAATCGTACTACCTTCCTTAATCGTTTTTCATCTTGATCCACGATTCGAATGGGCGTTCTAATAACCGCTAAGTTTGGTTCTATCTGCAAGTCATCTTGGACAGTTGTTTCTATGATTTTTTCTGGGTTATATACATGCTTCCGTAAATGTGATACGTGAAAAACATTGTGTACACTAGACAATATTTCAGGCAATTGTACTAGATAAGCTAATGGATCGATTCGTTCGAGGATGGGAAAAGGTCCAATATATCGAGGTGCTAACTTTCTAGCTTTTCCAAATCTTACTACTCCTCTCATTGGAGAGACTTTCAAAAAGACTTAATCTCCAACAGAGAATTTCAGATTTCTACGCCTTCGGTCTGCATTCTTTTGTCTACTTTGGGCATCTTCTAGCTTCTCCTAGTCGTATCAACTTTCTCTAAAGCTTCTCATATCATATCTGGGCCAAGCACTAATCGATCTTCTGTTTCTATCCAACATGCTGGCGATTTATATGGACGACCATACAAACTTCATATTGTACCATGCCAATGCTAGCTTGATAGCTATTATTGTAGGAGAACTCTACTAAATGCAAATGATCTCCCACGTGCCTCCAAAGTCTAGAATACATGCTCTTAAAAGATCTTCCAAAATGTGGTTGACTCTTTTCGTCAGTCCACCAGTTTGGGGGTGATATGCAGTGCTTATACTCAGCTTTGTTTCCAAAGCTGTTTGTAGTGCTTTCCAAAATTGACTAGTGAAGATTGGATCACGATCGCTTACTATACTGCTTGAAACTCCATGCAATCGGACAATCTCCTTTATATATATATATATATATATATCTGCAAGGCTTACTGCAGTTCTTGTTGGCTTAACTGGAATAAAGTGTGCACTTTTGGTTAATCGATCTATGATAACCCAAATTCCTTCATTTCCTTTCCTTGTTCGCAGCAAGCCATCAATGAAATCCATGGATATTTGATCCCACTTCCAAGCTGGAATCTTCAAAGGTTGAAGTAATCATGCCGTCTTCTATTGGTCACTTTTGATTCTTTGGCAATTTTCACAATGGCTGACATTGATAGATATGTCCATCTTCATGCTTCTCCACCAAAATGTATGCTTCATGTCCTTGTACATCTTATAAATCCCCAGATGAATGCTAAGTTTGGTTGTATGGCATTCAGCTAGTACTTGTTGCATAAGATTTCCAATATCCGGAACAGAAATTCTTCCATTTAACCGCAATACTCCATGGTTATCTATTTTAAAGCTTGAATTTTTCTTCTTCAGCTACTTTAATGCATTTCTCTAACCGTTTATATTCTCCCTATTTACTGGCAGTTCTTTCTAGAAGAGTTGGAGTTACTGCCAAATAAGAAATAGTAGCTAACTTTCTACTCAATGCATCTGCTACTACGTTGGCTTTACCGGGTGTATTAGAATATCCAGATTGTAAGATGCATGAAATTCTAGCCAGCGTTACGGTATCATGTTCAAATTCTTCTGGGTGAAAGGATACTTCAAAGATTTATGCATGAAGAGTTTGAATTTTTCACCTAAAAGATGGAATATTATTTAGTAAGGTCAATTCAAAGTTGTGTCGAAATAAACTATGAAAGATTCTTACCCGACAAATAATGTCTCCATATCTTTAGAGCGAACACAACAGCTAATAATTCTAAGTCCTGTGTTGCATAATTCTTATCATGCGTCTTCAGCTGTCTACTTGCGTAAGTAATCACCTTACCTTCTTGCGTTAAAACTACACCAACTCCTTCTCCATAAGCATCTGTATAAACAGTCAATCCACTATTTCCATTTATAATTGCTAAAACTGGAACGGTTGTCAATCTCCTCTTTAGTTCTTGGAATGCTTCTTCACACTTAGAAGTCCAGATAAATTTAGCACCCTTCATTATCAACTTCGTTAGGTGATAGGAAATCTTAGAGAAGTCTTGAACGAATTTATAATATCCTGCCAAACCAAAGAAGCTATGAATCTCTTTAGGAGTTTATGGCGTCTTCCATCCTCAGTAGCTACAACTTTCTCTGGATCTACAATTCCATCCCTTGATATTATATGTCCAAGGAATCTTACCTCCTCCCAAAAATGGCACTTTGAAAATTTTGCTTTAAGCACATTATTTCTCAATATCTCCAACATAGCTTCTAGATTCCTTCTGTGTTCTTCTTCTGTCTTTGAGTAGATAAGGATATCATCGATAAAGACTAATACTGTTTAGCACATCTCTAAACACTCTATTCATAAGGTCAACAAAATAAGCAGGTGCATTATTTAACCCAAATGGCATAACCAACCATTCATAGAAAGTGTTCGGACCTTTGGATGCAGTTAGATGGATGCAATCTTCTACGATCCTTAACTGATGGAATCCTGCAGCTAGGTCCATTTTAGAAAAAACTCGAGCTCCATGTAACTGGTCAAACAAGTCATCTATTCAAGGTAAAGTATACTTGTTCTTAATGGTTTTCTTATTTAGGTCTTGATGGTCTACACAAAATCTCAAAGATCCATCTGACTTAGCAACAAAACTATTGCTGATCCCCAACTTGAACGACTGGGTCTTATCAATCCTTTCTTTAATAGCTCTTTGGTTTGGTTATTCAACTTATCCCTTTCTATTGGAGCCATCCTTCTATCTTGCTGTTTAATTGGCATCACATCAGGAACTAAATCTATACGAAATTCAATTTCTCTATGTGGTGGCAAACTTTTTACTTCCTCAAAGACATCTGCAAATTCTTTAACAACGCGTATTGTTTCTAATCCTGCCTGGGATGTATCTAAAGCATAATAAAACTCTCCCTTCTTGGAATAGGACCTTCACAAGATATTTCTATGATTTTCCCAAAGACGGTCCATAAAGATATCATTCTATTCTCGCAATCGAGCACAGCTCTGTACTTAGCCAACCAATTGATACCGAGTGAATTTCAAATCCAATAAAATCTAAGATGAAAAGATCAAAAGGAAAGTGATGGGGAGGATAGGAAATTGGGACTTTTTCACAGTGCATACAAAGATTAGTGGAACCTCCTATAGGTTTCGTCACGCAGATAGGGTTGCCAACAATTTTAGGTTTAAGTTCCAATTCCTCTACAGTTGTTTTAGAAATAAAACTATGAGAAGCTCCTGTATCAAATAATACTATAACTAAAAAATTTATGATAAATTTTTTACCTTCCAACGCTCCTTTTCCCATAACATCTTGGGAGGTTTAAGGCTCATCCTTTATAGTGTACACTTGGCTTGCTCTCCTTTCTTCATTATGGGACAATCTTTTATCATGTGTCCTGGTTGATGACAATTAAAAAAAACTTCTTGGTGCTGATCCTTGAGTTCCTTGAGTTTTGGGTTTTCTACAATGAGTTGATAGGTGGCGCTTTTATTAGCAAATGTAGTAAGTGACATTTTTAAAGCGGTTATCCTGAGGTCCTCCTTTGGGTTTTCCTTACCACGACCTCTTGCAATTGAATTTCCTCTTCTTCCAGTTATTATTGTTGCTTTCCTATACTACAGGTGGATCTATCTTATCCAAAGCTTCATATCTGTATCTCATGTCTATTAAGTCTACAAATGGTTCTTTCACATGCCCAGTCATTCTGACATGGTATTGCTTCTTCATTCCAGAAATAAATTTTTCATTCTTTTTTAGGACCGTATCTATCAGTCCAGGCCGAAAACGAGATAATGCATTAAACTTGTTAGCATACTCCTCAAACAACATCTCCTCCTCTTGTTTAAAATCCATAAATTTTTGGTAAAGACGGGATTTTCCTGCTTCTGTCATATACCGCATCTCCAGAACTTCTTTGAATCATTCCCAAGAGAAATCATCTTCTGACTCATTCTGAGTAATAGATTCCCACCAAACTAGAGTGCCATCTTGTAATTGCCAAGAAGTTAAGGATCTCTTCTCCTCATCTCCAATATTCAGTCCTTTGAAAATTCTTTCACAAGAGCGGATCCAAGCTTGTATTTCAATGATAGTTTCTGTTCCTTTGAAAGTTTACCACCAAGGCTGGTATAGTTCTTGCATAAAGTTGCAAATTTAATTTGGGGTTGTACCAGAACTACTACTTCCTCTACCACTGTAGCTGCGGGAGTTTGACCATTTATGGTACTACTTCCTCCCCTTCTTCTACTCTTCTTCCACTCATTTTCTACTATCTTTATATAGTAAGAAAAGGATATTTAGGATATATAGACGGGATATCTTAGAAAATGCTATATAGTATGAATATACTTATTTAAGTTAAAAGTTTCAATTATGCTCTCTCTCGGACTAAACTCATTCTAGGCATTACTAACTCTATCTCTAATAAGTCATACCCCAACAAAGCCAAAGTTCTCACTTAACCTTAAGCTATGATACCAAATGTGATGGTTCGTCTCCTCGACCCTCAGAAATCAATACTAATACATCCATGGTATTCACGAGCTGTAAATCCAAGTGCTGGGGAGGAAGATTATCAGAGGTATAAAAGAAAATAAAGATAGAAGATAACACAATAATAGAATCTCACATCGCATTAAACATTTAATTATACATAAATGATCAGAGTCAAATACAAATCCAGCGGGATAGTTATAACTATCTATCCGCACATATGCTAGGAAATACATACTACATAACACAACGGAATATGGGTAGATATCTACGTAAGGTACTTCAGCTTCATAGCTCCAAAAGTCCTCTCCAAAATGCTCCCCAACATGCTCCAAAATGCTCCTAAGATATCATGACTACTTGGCTGTCCGAAAAATAGGGCATCCAGAGTTTAAAGGGAAAAACAAACTCCAGGTCAGTCATGGGACTGGTGTGAGAACTCAAAGTACGATGTTTTAAAAACAAAACGATATCTCATAAGACCACGCTGCACATAAACACGGAATGGGTTTTTACCTTATGATGACCAAAACTCTTTATTATGCAAAGTTTGGGGATATTATTTTTAATGACTTTCTTTGAAAACATTTGCAAATAAACTTATTAATCTTTGCCAAAATTATTACCATTATTAAATTCCAACATACTAGATTCTATAAACAAAACCTTAAGTTCTTACTGAAGAATGAATTTTCATACAAATGACCAGGTGAAAGGACTACCTTCCGATGGGTACACCTCTAGATGGATGTCCCGAGGGACCATCACAAAGCTCCTCTACCGACACAAGACCTGCCTATCTATATAACTAGATAGTATCGAATATGTCATCCCTCGGTTGTTACCGACCTTTATCATAGCGTGCTCTAGCATATAAAACACATTAATTTACATCCCGAACAGTGGGAAGAAATATAACTAAAAGGGGATGATCATACCCTAATTGGGAATGACCCACTTAGCCTTGCCGCATCTAACCCTGTTTCGGTCATTTCCCATTGATGAGGCTCGAGGCAATGAGTACTTTTTCACATAGTACATCTTCTTTCACTTTGAATGCCACATTGCCATTCCACATTCACATGATTGATTTCTATAAACGTATAACTTCTTAAGCTCGTACGTCTCGAGAAAGGGTGTTAAGCTAAAAGAAGGTGTCTACTCTGTCACCGACTGATATACATCTATAGAGACCACTCATTGTGATTTAGAATGCAAGGTCAGACACTTATCCATACAAGTTCCATTCTGGGACTGAACGAAACCGAAGGTACTTTTCTTGGCCATTACTAGGCGAGAAGCTCTTGTGGTTTTGAGATTTTTTATAAGAAAGATACCACTGCTACAATATAGTGAATCAGGAGTTTATCCCTAATTAATCAACAAGTAGTGCCTCATTATTATTCGTCTCAATATCTCTGTCTTCAAACATCTTTAATATTCGAACAATTGGTTCGAAGTGGTTTTCGGATAGGAATCATCCAAATATGACCCCGGGTTCCTTCAAAATCCAATCATCGATGAAAATGATGTAATTAGGTTATTATTTTTCGATTCATTCATTTTCCTTTTCCAAAATATCTTCAAGAGATATATATTTTCAAAATATAGTGATGGAATCATTCAAACCTTTTTTTTTGAATATTTCTCAAATCATTTTAAAAGAGTATTTTTGTGAAAATAGGATTATAGAAAACATTCTACTTTTATTCAAAATCAACTTCCATATTCAATGAGTGAAATGGGTGGAATAACGGTGAGATCACCTTTTAAATTCGATGAATAAGATAAGTTCCCTCTTCGGATTTTAATAATGAGTATAAAAAGATTATTTCCATAAAATCCAAGTTAAGCATTCGGGCTTTCCTTTTGATATGCTCCACCCCTCGCTAAAAGAGAAAACTGAGGCCAGGTAAGTCCAAGGCACTAGTTGCTCCATCTCTAGCCTTAGTTACACGCCTTGTTTTCACTTTTAGATCTCACAGGCAGGGAAAATGTAATAGTCGTTTCCGCATACTTATTTTTTCTTTTTAAATCACTTAACTATTTGTTTAACCATCTTTGAACTAATGTTAAATTGTTCAAATTTCTTTTAAAATGCTTTATTAATTACTTAAAAACATTTACATAAGACTTGGGAAGAATTTTTTAGTTCCAACCTTTATTTCAAAAGTTATTAAAAAGCGTTGCAAAAATGTCGCAAATAACGACTTGGGACGAAGTTTTGTTAATATTTTTCTTTCTTTTTTTGAAAATATTTTGGCATAACTTTGTTAAGATGAATAGCCATTAATGGATGTAAGAGAGCTTAAGAAAGTAGAGAAGAAATGGTGTAAAAGTGAAGAAGAAAAGGATGGGTATTTATAGAAAATATATAAGAATAAAATATCGATTTGTGTTTTTACTTAAATAACCTTCCTTAAGAATTAAGTAAACTTATTTAGTTCAACACTTACCATCCACATCACGTCATACTTTTGAAATTCAAACACTTAAGAGTTAAGTAAAGAATAAGAATGATTATTTTACTTTATGTCACATTACTTTACTTTATGTCACATGTAATGTGTTTTGTCTTTTTTAGTTTACTTTTGCTAGTTACTTTCTAAATTTTTTAAGTGTGATTATTAAAAGTAACCTTGTTTAGTTAATTTTTAACTATCTTTATATGTTAACATATTTATTAAATTGTGTACATAAAGGTGCAATAACGTTATGACAACTTTAAATCTACAAAACGTTGATATGTAACAAAATGTTCTACGGTCATATTTTAACATTTTAGTCAAACTATTTATTTATGTAAATCAAATTTGAAAATAAATTTGTATAATAACTAAAATAAACATTCATAAATAAATTTAAATAATTAATTAAACCATTTAAACTTGCTTTTCTGAAATCAGGATTTTGTCACTTTTGTCGATATAAGCAAATGTTACTATTTTTATATATATTTCTATTTCAAAATCGTATCTAATATTGTTTGAATCATAAAACCTTTTATATTTTATATTTAAAATCACTTTAAATGTTATTTTAAGTGGTCAAATTCTGGGTCGTTACAGGTCGGTTTTAATCTTCCAAATGCAACCGAAGGACATAGTAGAAAAAGGCAAAATCAACTCATTTATTCAGTCTTCCTCAAAGTCATCCAAGTGCGTGTTATCCTGCTTTTTGAACAAGCCATGTTTGGATGAGTTCGGACGGTTTATTGGCCAGATAGCGAATTAGAAATCCAAAATTCTATAACCCAAAGATCCAATCTCCAATTGAAACTCAAAGACATAGCTATAAAGTTGTTAAATATTCTTGGGAAATTATCAAAGTACTTCGGAAGGTAAAAGTCGAAGCATCAAAAATCTAAAGTCAAATATTGGATCGGTATCGAACCAAGCCTCTCAGGTTGGTAATGATCCATCTTGTTCACCAAGACTAAAGCAAGCTCATTACCTCATAAAACTCTAAGACAACAACATGTGAATACAAGCCATATGTAATAGTTCTCTACCGATCCATCGCATAAAAGTTCAAGAGATAAGCACTCAAGTTCAATAAACCAACCAAGCGTTCATGGTTCTTCACGGGCCCAAGGATGGTGTTTAGATATAAACCCATTTCAAACCAAACTAGCTGAAGCCCAAAAGCAAGAAACAATCATTGCGACCGATCCAGGAGTTATGACTTTTCATCGATCCTAGCCTTGCCTTAACGAAATAGAGCACAAAAGCACCGCGACCCATCGCGGTCCATAGGACAATTAATGTTTTGACCATGATTTTTTTATGAAACCTTCTTCAGGACGTGGCAAACGTAGGAAGAACGTGATGGAAACAAATTTGTTGATCTATATCTATAAATAGAAGACGAGAGGCACTATTTTGAGATCCTTTTTTCTGCATTCTAAATTTCTATACTGATATATCTATTTCTTGGATCATCATCGATCCAAGGCCATCGATCCATAAAATCTTGTAAAATTGAGCAGAACTCATTAACAAAGTTTAAATGGATATAAGCCAATGTCTAGTCAAATTTTTGTATGTCGTTCTTATTCAGTTTCCTTTTAATTTCTTCATTTTATTTTCTTCTATCAATTTTTGTGGTTTTTGTACCAACTAATGGTGTAAACATTTTAGTGCTTTCATTGAGAACGTTTCAATCTCTTGTTATTTAGATCTATTTTCAGCCTTTGAATTTCTTTAATCTATGTAGTAGATCTGCAAGTCTTGTTTCTAAAGCCCATGATTATTCAGATTTCAATATGATCTGTCACATTATCTACCGAAGTAGTGGCTTCAAGAAGTACTAAGGAAAAATCAATTACTTCAGATCCACTAATGACGTTGAGAATGTTAGCTTCCATCACATTAAAGAAACCATTTGGCCTGGCACTGCTAAAATTCAGAGTGCTTCAAATATAAATATCAGGGATGAGATGGATAAGACGATAAAAGAAATGAATAATATGATGAAACATATTAAAGTAAACTTACATTTGATGACGTAGTTGTCTCGGGGTCATAGAAGGAACGGGAGGGAATTGTCACATTCCGACTCAAAATAAGATATTTCATTCTCATATAGTGAAAATCACAGAGAAGGGAAGCAAAGAATGAAAAGAAAGGGGTTGGGACTTCAAAAATGAATTAGGAAAAACTCAAGTAGGCAATACTAAGGTCGGTACCAAACCATCTTTTCAAGTCGATACCAATCTGACTTGACATGGATTAGATAATGGTGACTTTGTTGATTTGTGTAATGGTGCATATAATTGTAAGGACCCTATTGTTGGTGGTCATAAAGCTGGATTTCTGACGGCTGCTATTGACCCATTGCATATAAATCGTATAAATTGATTAACGGGGCGAATGTTGTCCTAGAGATAGGAGAACTCGGATATCATAGAACTAGTTGAGGCCTTTTTGCGGGGCCAAAAACTCGGGACCGGCCATGATGATCGCCATTTAATCGATCTAATAGAGCCGGAATCTCTAGCAGATATGTTAAGGAAGTTGGTGCGTGAAAACCAGCATAAAAGTAACGACGATAGGGGTTCTTCTCATAGTAGAAACTTGTTCACTGAGGAGGTATTGCGAGAGGAATAACCCATAAGGTTTATTATGCCTAAAATGTCATCTTATAACGGAACTTTTGATCTAAGACAACATTTTCTATAGTATGAAGGACATACCGATATTTCCAAGGCTATCGACACCGTGTGTTTCGAATATTGTTAGAAGGAGTCGCTTCAATATGGTTTACTCAGCTTCCTTCAAGGTCCGCGTCTTCATTTAATCAACTAGCCATAACGATTTAGGAGCGGTTCAGGTTGCATGCTTCTTGCCTAATGGACGTGACGTTATTGTCAAAAAAATTAGACTGGGGAATCCTTAAAAGACTTATTGATTATACTGAACACAGCTGTGATAGAGGTAAGCAATGCCAAGGAGGACATTGTTTTGATGGCTTTGATTAGAGAATATATCCCAATACAGATTTTGGTAAATGGTTGAAAAAGAAACCTCCACGGACCATGAAAGAGTTTTACGAAAAGGCAAATCGGTATTTGCATTTGGAAGAGGCAAATACGACTGTTGGAGAAGTCAAAGGTGAATAATCGGCTGACATGCTTTGAAGTTGATAGAGTTAGGGGTATGCCCTAAGAGTAATTATATAATTTGTTACATATATCTAACTCAATAATCAACCTTGTTTGAAGTAAAATGTGTATTATATTAATTAACTTAATTAGAAATTACAAAATGTTCTAACCATGAGTAATCTATCACAATGGAAATAAACATATCATTTTAAATATTCTTACTCAAGATGCATCGAGACTGGATATCGATGCATCCGATGAGACCGGAGTACATAACACTCTCTAAATATCAAGTAGTGTATTACTTATAACTATTGAGGGCCACCAATGGATTGTGTACTGATAATTATTGGATAACTATGGAATGACTCACTTGATAATTTTCCATTGGTTAATATAACTAAGGTCAAACAGAAAACATCGAGGTGACAAAATTACACTGTTCTTTGGACTTGAGAATACTGTTAATCTTCAATTCAGAAGCTCCACTTTGATTATAGTTAAATTATGGTACGACATTCATCGGACGATTATGGTTGGATCGAGTGAAAGCATTAGAAGTGAAACACTATTGAATAGAGGATTTGTCTCCTCAGTTGTATGTAGTTAGTATATAGTTAGCTAAAATCAACTCAAAGTCAAAGTCTTTAGTCAGAGCACTTCAGTTAATAATGATTGTTATTAATTCAGCCAAAATGTCACACCACTAGCTTAGGTGACATGTATGTTAATATTTGAATTGTTCGACATTGATCCTGACTGAATTTACATCATTGAGTCGCACAACCGTGATGATGAATTCTCCAAAAAATTGCATGATTTAATTAGTTTATAAAATGTTATAAATTAACTAAAGCAATTAATATTTAAGAAATATTTATTATTATTTAATTTAGTTGATGTTTAGAAGTTTTTTGTACTTATTTAAATGCATTTACAAAAGTTATATTTGCATGCATTTATATACGATATCGGTGTAATTTTAAATGGATTTAAATAAAAGATAATTGCATAAAGTGATTTATGGAAAATTTATGTCTATAAATGGCATGTAATTTCAGTCATATCATGTAAATATAGAGGAGAAGAAGAAGGAGATAATCAAGAAAATTAATAAGGGAAGTTTTAACGAAAGACAAAGGTGTTATTCTTTCAATTAAAACAAATTCACTTTTTCATCTCATATAGACTATTCATTCTTTCTCATTCATTTTTCCTCTTCTCTTCTCCTAACCTTCCATGGTCGAAAAAAAGTAAAATTTCCAAAAAATTTCAACTCCAAATCAAATGCGAACATAAAAAATAATAATGAAATATAAGTGATTTATCCATCTCTTGCAAGGATGGGGTGTGGATCTTGAAGATCTGAGGAGATATCTTCATTCAAGGTGCGTTTCTTAGGCTAATTCGTACGGTAGTTATCTAATCTCAATTTAAATATGCATCACATTTTTTAGTGTAAATTATATCCCATATTTATAATGATTTTATATCTGTAAATTTTATCACCTATAATCGTTTGAATCTATATATACTTAATATTTTGTGTTGTAAATATCATTTTTGGAGTTTTGAATTAAAAATGGAACAAATTGTGTTATATGTGTATGTGTGTGTGTGTGTGTGTGTGTGTGTGTGTGTGTGTGTGTGTATTATACTTTGATAACTTTATTACTGTATGTATATTTCACACACAATGTAATTTTTAGATAGTTTATGCTTTAAAAATATTGATGACATTGTTTAGGTTATTTTTATGTTTCATAATTTTATATATATATATATATGTGTGTATGTATGTATGTATGTATGTATGTATATGACATTGTTTAGGCTACTTTTATGTTGCAAAATTACACACACACACACATATATTAATTTAACACATTTTAAATTTCTTTAACTATTTTATAGACTTTAATTTAATACTTAAAATTATTTTGAATCTATTTTATTGACTTAGTCTAATCTATTCAAATAGTTTTAATGGTTTATTTCATTTAATATATAAATTAATTTTGACTCACGCACACATACACATGCATGTAAGTTTAAGTTTTTTTGAAAACAAGTTAAGGAAAGAATAAAAAAGGCTAAAAGATTTCCATACATCTCTTTAATCGCCATTTAAATATCTTTTGTTTCAAATCTATTCAAGCATTAAATAATTCATTTCATTTAGTACATAAGTTAATTTTGATATATGTATATATAAATATTTCAATATAAGTTTAAATTATTTTGATGACAACCGTTACGCATATAAATGGACAATGTATACGTTATGGATGCAAATCTCAGCATCTATATATGTATATATTAACTATGTACACCTTTTTGCCATGTCACACTTATACATTTTAACCAGGAGTATATTTGGATATACTCACAATACATGCATAGAATAAATGTAGTCATAAATGTCATTTAATAAATAAATCAATTTAATTAAACTGAGAAGAATTGTTTCTCTCTCTAAATAAAACACAATCATTCCCTTAGCTAACAATATACTTAAGAAAGAGAAACAAAAGGTTTCCTTCTCCAAATTAATTTTAACATGTAACCGTTAAACACATTTACACATAAGAGTATGTTTGGTATCCTACGTTTGATAAAAATCAAACATTAATTAAAGTATAAATATTTAAAACCATTTGAAACAAAATTAAATTGAATAACAATTTATTTAAAACTTTATTAGATTGGATCTAAAATCCATTTAGACTACCCACATCCAATAGATCCAAAATTGATTTTTTTTTTTAAATTTACCATTTAACTCCACTATGGATTGTCTTAGTTCCTTCAATGGTATCATAGCCCAATAGTCTGCGGGGTCTAAATTAATCATGTTAGGGGCTAACTAATTAAGCTTGCACACTTATTACGGTGTCTAGAAATGTAATGTTTAGAATTGGAATTGAATAATTAAATACCATGCCATACCTGGTTACTAGTGTAGCTTAAAAGGTGAAGTGAGTCCAAAAATTGCTTTTAATGGGAAATGCCCAATTTGAATTGGGCCTTGAGAAATTTACAAAATTGTTTTAAAAATCAAAATAAAAGATTTAAATTTAAAATAAAACATGTTTATTATAAATGCTATAATACAACATAAGTTTTCAAAATGCTTGAAAAGATGATGATATTTTCAAAATGTTTTAAAATATTTAAATAATTATTTTGAAATTTAAAATTGATTAATAAGATTAATAAAATGAATTAATTAAATAAATAAATTAATTAATACTTATATACATGTATTATATATACTGATATATGTTATGTTATTTTAGAAGTTTTTAAGATACCATAAGTATACATGTGTATATATAAAATAAATTTCAAAATTAATATAATTTAATTAAAATTATTTAATTAAAAAAATTAAATTAATTAATTAATTTAAAGGTTAATTAATTAAATAAATAATTAAATATTAATGAATTGAACTAAGTAAATAAAATAAACATATATAAGATACATATGTTATAATATAAAGGTTAAAGTGTGTGTATATACATAATCAATATAAATGTTATACGGGAATGTTATAAAATTAATTAAAGAGTTAATTAATTAAAATTAATTAAATAAGATTTTTTAATATAACATCATACATAAGATTATTATATAAGTTAATTAAAATATAAAAGTTATAAAAGTCATTGTAGCAAGAAATTACCATTGGGTATATGAACTCTACAATAATGGCTTCCATGAGAATAGTCAATAATCCAATTTTTATTAATGAAAATCAAAATCAAATACATGATCAAAGACAAGTGCACCAACAAGATCAAATTAATTATCATCCTCATAATCTCTCCTCTTCTCCTAATCCTAGCATTTTTCACCGTCTCATAAAAAAAACCCTAACATCAATGGGGATGGGTTTTAAATGATTATAAATCAAAGATATTCAACCCCCGTTAATAAACAACAAGGCTATAGTTATCAGCATCCAACATAGAAAAATCACTTGGCACCAGGCTAAATTATCAGCAACCAGTGCAAAAAAATCAAGAAAGGCCAAATGATATACATCAGAGGTGCAACAATGGCCAGAAACTTACACACACATTTCAAGAAAAAGCTGCATATTCTGGGAACTTCTCTCAATCTCAGATGGATCACTCCATGAGGTAGTCCTCTTCTTGGGCTAAAATGGTGAAAAAATAAGGGGTTGAACTCTAATTTCGACCTAGATTATGTTGCTCCTCTAATTCTGAACAAGAAAAATTGTAACAACCCAAAATTTAAGCTATAATAATTATTTAACTAATTAATTAAATAATAAAATAACTTTGTAAATTATTATAATTGAGCCACTGGAGTTATATAATTGTGTCTGTGGTAATTTTCTGGTCAATTTCCATATATAGATTGTCAAAATCCAAGCTAAAACGAAGAAGATACGAATTAAACAAGAAAACGAAGAAAAAAAAAGTTAGGTCGACCCTTCCCTTAGCTAGGTCGACCCATAAGTCGACCTAACACATATAAGGGTCAACTTGGGTATCGTCCGGCCTTAGTATACGGACAATTTTTTGTCCAGATTAAGCTGTGACGTGTTTTGCTATTTTTGTTCCATCTTGTGCGTCAGTGCTTCCATCCGCTTCCATCCAATGATACCCACCGAGCCTATGACGTGGTTGCATCAGATTTAATCTTCAAATTCAACGGTCTGAGATTTCTAAGTGACACTATAAATAAGACTCAAGGGATAACTGTTTTTCTCATTCAGATTTTCTCATATTCGGGTTCATTGCCAGAGGCTGGACCCTAGAAATAAAAAAATTCTAGAAAGAAAATATTTTTGAAAAAAATATTTACGCTCTAGGAGAGGATTAAGGAAGACCAAGGACTAGAGCTGAGGACCACAGGTGAGTGTTTAGTAATTATTTTATATTTCTAAGTAATTTAAAGTAATAGGGTTCTCAATAGTAATAGTTTTTCTGTAATTTTGAGACAATTTTTGTATAAGTTATTTACAGCTAGTTTTTAAAGTTCTTTTCAGTCTATTTTGTTCAGTTATTTTTATTTAGCTATTTTATTCAATTATTTACTGTTTTTTATAGTTATTTACTGTTATTTGCATTTATTTACATCTTTTTACGTTAAAATTTAGCCTGTAAATGTTAGTTTCTTCTCATTACTTTTTGTGTGAATAAAATTAAAAAGAATAGAATTCACTAATATGGATTAAAATAGAATAGCACTAAATTTATAGAAATTAGATGTAACATAAGAAAGACTGTAATAAAAAGAAGATAGACTGAAATAGGAAAATTTGAGACATTTGCAAGCAAGTTTATAACCAGTAGTTATAACTAAAAAGGTAGAAAAGAAGAATAACAATTATAACGTAGGTTATAATTAAGTCGAAAGAACATAAGAGGCTTATTTTAAAACTTATAATAAGTTAATAAGAAAATATAGCAAAGATAATAGAAGGGCTTATTTTAAGACTTAAATTAAGTTAATAAGCAAATATAATAGAATAACAGTAGAGGCTTATTTTAAAGAACTTATACTAAGTTAATAAGCAAAGATAGAAATAGTGTCCATAACCAATAGCATTCCCTTTCAGTCAGGAACTGATGGTCTTACAACAGATTAGGTGAGGCTGGGACATACTTATGCTAATCAGGGTAAACAAGTGGCCAATACGTAGAAGCTCAAATCAAGGGGATTTAGGCAAGGGGCGCAACTAGATTTTGTTTTTTAGGACCTGTATCCGATAGCATTTCCCTTTCAGACTAGGACAGATGTAGGTGAGACTAGACAGGACCTTATCAGACTAGGACCGATGGTCTCACAATAGATCAGGTGAGGCTCGACACACTTATGCTGAAGTAGGTAGATAAGAGGTAAAAAGAGGGAGCAATAGATAGTGCGAACCGGCGGTGACTAGGCATACGGCATCGAAGCAGGGAGATAAGTCGCTATTGAGTTCCAAAGCGCTAAACAGGTGTCCTTTTGCTGTGAGACCCACATGATGGGACTAGCTCACGGTGGCATAGTAGAGATAGACGGCCGATCAAGGGATAGAATTAGGACTTCGGCCTAACTAAAATAGGATTAGGATTTTTGCCTAATCAAAGCAGCTACCTAAGACAAGTGTAAACAATCCAAAGAATCAAAATAATCAAAGCAAGTAGTTAAACAATATTTTATTCTACTTCTGTCTTTCCTTTATTTCCTTTTATACTAGAAATGTTGCTAAGTCTATTATCTTTACCTTACTTAAAAATGCTAGTAATTACTTCCACTCACCAGACTTATAATCTGACCCACTCCTCTATTTTTCTTTTTCCTCCATAGGCCAGCATAATCGAGGGTAGTAGATTTCAGACTTGCTTGGAGATATTTTCAGAGTTCTTCATGTATTATTCTTCTTTTTAATTTTCATTTCATTTGGATTTTGATGTACTGGTGCTTTTTGAGAGGGATGGCTATTTTTATGTACTCTGATGATGTGACTAAGATAGTATTTTTCATAAGACATTTGTATTTGGTATTTTGAGTCATGTTCGTTTTTATGACTTATTTATGAAGTTTAATTTTTAATGAGTTACTATTTAAATGTTTTCACTGTTTAATTTATTTATCTTATGAATCTTAGTCTCTGTAAAGTTTTGGTAATAAAGCACCATATTCTTTAGTGTTCCCTTTTGGGTATACTAAGGGGTGTGGGGTATTTTAAAAAGAAGATAGTGGTGAATGAAGCTATTGATAAAAGAATAGAGAATAAGTGGAATAGATCGGTTATAGCTTACGTATTTTGAAACTGGCCAACCTATCAACATTTCAAGGCTTTTGTAATAAGAACTTGGAATCTGAGAGTAAATTCAAAATATATACTATAAATAACGGTTTATTTTCCCTCATATTGTGGTAAAGAAGTCAATGAAGGTCCATATTTTATCAACGGAAAATTTATAATATAATAAAAAATGGACAAAGTAAAAAATGGATAAAGGCTTGCTCTCTACCATCCCAATATGGATCACTCCTTGAATTGAGTATGAAATTTTGGCATAAGGAAGCTTTGAGTGCAATTGCTAGTATTGTAGGTGTGCCATTATAATTAGATGAACCGACAGCAAAGGAAACACGTTTGAATTATGCAATAATTCTTGTAGAAATTAATGCAAATGCAAACCTACCCAAAGAGGCATCTATTTCAATGCATAATGGTGAAATCATCTGTAATGACCCGTAATTTTGCTACTTCGGAAATGAGAGATATTCATCATACGTATGAGCATATTCTATTATCCGTTGTACTTAGTGTATTTTGTTTGATGTTTGTCAGCAATTGTAAGGGCATATGCTTATAATTGTCCAGGCTAAATTTAGGTTAGACTCTGATATATGTATTTAGAAGTTTTCCGCTGTCAAGATATTTGTTTCATGTTCCGTATTTTTGTGCAATTTGAGTTGGACATGTGTGGTTTATTGTTGATTCAAAGGGTATGGAAAAATGGGCCGTGACATTCATTCAAAGAAGAGAATATGAATGGATTCCCCCATGTTATAAATTTTGTAAATGGTTTGGGTATAATCTTGAAAATTGCACACTTAAGAAAGTATGAAAAGAAAAGCAAAACCAAGATAAAAGCATGCAATATGTTAATGTTGAATTAGTTGAAGGTAGTCTATTTAATGAAAACAAAAGGGGAAACAAAAGCAACACAATAAAGGAAAATATCAATGAAAATAATGAGGAAAACAAAAGCAACACAATAAAGGAAAACAAATCAGAACATTGAAGTGTTGAATGGTGAAGCAAATCAAGAAATGGCCACATAAGACTCTCCAGAGCCAAATGGTGCTCGAGATGGCAATATCCAAAAAATAACGGTTCATTTGAAAGTAGAAGAGGTTATCATGAATCAAGCTAGTGGTCACTCTATTTCAAAAGAAAAAAGTCATTATGCTTCGAAGAATGATTGTATGGATCTTGAAAGCTAAACAATGTGACTATATGCAAAAGAACTCATAAAAAAGTTAATAAAAGTTGATGCATCACTCTTAAGGATAGAAATAAATCAAGATCAACTTCTGCTAGATGCAGCCAAAAAGCTTTTATCCTCAACCTCACTAACAAAACCAGGGAAAAGAAAGAAAAGCAGGATAAAAAAACATCAATGAAATAATTTCCAGCAAAGAAAATGAGACTTTATCCTCAAGTAAACCAGATACGACTAAAGAGGGTGAATTCGAAAAGAAATACATTATGAAAAACCCAAAATGGGACACACTACTGAAAGTATAAGACAAAACATCATGCAAGAAAAAGGGAAAGAGATTGATGAAGGAGGATTACTGCATAATCTTCGTAGGATAAATAGAGATATCCTCTATAATATCCTTTTACTATCTTTTTTATTAAAGATGTCGATTGTTGCTTAAAATACTAGGGGACTAAATTCCCCAAAAAGGGAAACTGATTTAGTGCATTTTCTGAAAGTATATGGTCTTGGTATTTTCGGAATACTTGAACACAAGCTAGATAATAGTAAAGTAGAAATTCATTGCGGTAGTTGTCTTAATAACTAGAAAATCATAAACAACAATGCCATGGGAGGTAATGGAAGAATTATGATCTTATGAGATCCTAACACCCAGGAAATAAAACATTATTATATTGATCTTTCATTCATTCACCATATTTGCGAAAATAAAGAAAATTTAGTTGTAGAAATCACCTTTATTTATGCATCAAATAGTGAAAATGAAAGAAATATTTTTTGGGAACATTTGTAACAATTAAATTACAAAATGAATAATGCATGCATATTATTAGTAGACCTCAATACAGTACTACATGCATTTGAGAAAAAGGGGAGGTAACCCTATCCCTTTTAAAAAACTAGAAAAAATCAATAATTTCATTTTAGAAGCTGATTTAATTGAGCCTACAATCTATGGGAATAAATTCACCTGAAAATTAGGTGTAAGTAAAAACATTCATTATAAATTAGACATAGTTCTTTTAAACCAATTTTTTTTAAAACAATACTCTTCCTCAGTCTTCTAGTGATCATACTCCTTTGCAAATTTTGCTTTCAAAAAATGTCGGCAATAGAAGAAATTTTCCATTTAGATTTATCAATGGATGGGTTCATGAAAATTCATATAAAAAAATGTTAAAAATAATTTTGATGAATATACACAGAGCACTTCCTGATTCAAATTCAGCAAAACTTTACAAAGCATCAAAGGAAAATAAAAAATTTGGAATAAAAGCAAGCTAAAAAAATATAATAAATCAAATAAGAGAAGAGTGTGAGTGCTTGAAAAATAGTATTGATAATGATAGCTCAAACCCACATCTTGTAAACAATTTTTTTCATTCTCAGAGCTAGTTAAAGCTCTTCATGTTCAAACTATGAAAATGAAACAGAAAGCTAAGGTAGATTGACTAACTAATGCTAATGAATCTAGCAAGTTTTTCTATGGCAAAATGTCCGATAAGAGGCTCAAAAATAATGGTTAAGAGATTCGACTTTGGTGCGAGAGGTCATAAGTTCGAAACTTGCAAAGCGTGATTCGAACATTTATTGATACATGATTTATGGTTGTCTCAGTGACATGTTGTATCTAAGTACCATTTCAAAAAAAATACATGGGAAAACTGATAGATTAAAATGGAATAGTAATTAATGAATGTACTGAAATAGAGTCTGAAGCCATTTGCTATTTCAACTCTTTATATAATTCAAACTCTTACTTTAAAAAAATTTCTAATATAGGTACAAAATATTTACTACATCCGAATAGTCAAGAGATTTTACTTGCCCCTTTAAATGTAGAAGAAATTAAGGGTATTATTTTTAATGCAAACGATGCTAAAAGTCCTGGTCCAGATGGTATTGGAGTCAAATTTTATAAAACCTACTAGGATGAAATTTATTTTAAAATTCTAGATGTAATAAATGAGTTTTTTTAGAGTGGAAATTTTGTGAAAAAACTTCAACCACACTCTAATCACATTGGTGCCAAAAACTAAAATCCCTAAAGACTTAGGGGATTACAGGCCTATAGACTATTGCATTTTCATATATAAAAGTATTGCAATAATTCTATATAACAAAATTAAAGTATTTTTGAAGTATGTCATTTCTAAAAACCAAAGTGCTTTTATCCCAAGGAAATTAATTATAGAAAATACTTTATTAACCTATAAAATGATTATAGATTTTAATCCAGGAATTAAAAATAAAAAATGCACTAAGGTTGATTTGCGGAAAGCTTTTGATAAAATAAATAGACAGTTTATATTGCATATGATGAAGTAGCTAGGGTTTAATGACAAATTCTATAACTTGGTTAAAGAATGCATAGACAATGTTACTTAGAAACTACTCATAAATGGTTCTGCTTGTGATTTTATCCATATTAATAGGGGAATAAGGCAAGGAAATTCTCTTTCTCCTTACTTATTCACCATTGTAATGACATACTTATCAAGACAAATAGAGATGAAACAAATTAAAGGAAATATAAAAACCACAAATAGAGTGAAGCCATTTAAAACTCATACATTATATGCTGATGATTTACGATTATTCTTAAATGCAGATGAGAAAAGTGCAAGTACCATGACTAATGTCTTTGGAAAGTTGAAAGAGTATGCAGGTCTTGTAATGACCAAATTTATCGACGCCTGAAAGTCGACATCAATACGTCCACTGTATCAAATGCCGAACAATCGAATGTCGAAAAACCAAACCGTCAGGGTTAAAGAAGAAGATAGAAGAAGAAACACAAACAATAACAGAATCTCACATTTCACAGCAGAACAAATATAATAGATTAATGAATAATCTTTAAAAATAAAAGCACTATATCAGTTTATACATCACGTTATCAGAGGTTACAACAACACAACAGCAGAAAAGAAATATTATATACTAGTGATACGCCTCGCCATCCAGCTTGCCTCCAGATCTCCATAGCATACTTTTCCGACTTCGCTCCAGAACAACTGATAACCTGACTTTAGGCTGCCCATGTGGAAAATTATAAGCACCCAGAGTTTAGAAAGGGAACAATAAACTCCAGGTCAGTCATGGGACTGGTGTGAGATCCTAATAACGGTTATTTTCAAAAGAAAGGAAAAGAAATCTGCTATGTTTTTGAAAAATGAAACTACCATAAGGCCTTCCGTACGCACACACAATGCAAGCGCACAATTGGAGGAGATTTCTCCTTATGATAGTCAAAAATGCTTGATACGCAAAATCTCTTTGATATTATTATTAGTGCATAGTGGAAAATATTTGTAAGTATAATATTAATCTTAGCCAGCACACGTATCATTATAGAATGCCTACTATAGCTACCATATTAGATGGCATGTCTACAACTAAAACCGTACAAGGCGCGTATTGGTAATCAGATTTCCAACAAATGGTCAAGCTAAGGAACTTCCTGGACCACATGGGTATGCCTCTGGAGGGACGCCTCGAGAACCTAACCGGATCTCTGCCAACATAAGGCCGAGTTACCTCTATAACTAGGTAACACCTACAAGTATGCCATCCCCGGTCATTACCGACCTTTATTCGAGGATCCTCAATCACAAAGCAACAACCACAAAGTAATAAATTTACAACAATCACATAGGTTAAATATCTGGATTTCATACCATGATACCACCTTTGTCCAGAAGAAAATAGACATATCCTAGGGGGGTGACCGCTAATAACCTTACCGCAACTTTCCTATTTCGAGCATTTTTGGGTTGTGAGGTCCGACGAGGTCTCGTCTGCAAAGTTATGCTTTTCACAAAAGCCATGCTTTGGTCAACGAACGATCAACAACACTTCATATGCCACATTACCAAATTGAGAACGTATCAATAGTAACCATCAACTACATGATCTTTGAGTTCGTACGTCTCAGAGAAGGATGTTAAGCTAAGAGAATAAATTCTCCGCCACCAATAGAAATGCATTTGATAGAAACCAGCTTTACATCTCAAAGTGTAACATTAGACACACATCCATACATGTCTATCCCGAGTTCGAACTGAACTGAAGGCACTTCAAAGAAGCCCTTACAAATCTGGATATTCACTAATCACGTCCGGACTCCCCATCACAAAGGGTGATAAAATCTCTATACCGGAGCAACTCACAGCATCATCTTCAAATGCAATCCCATTTCGTCGTATCATTATTCAGAATGGGTTTTATGACACAAAATCCTCTCCAGGCTAATCCGAATAATGAGCGCTTATTTTTAAAAAATAAGTGTTACATTCAGATTTCAAGTAAATCACAATAAATTTCCACTTTGATCTTTTAAACAAAGAACCATCACAAAGATTCGATGTGGTTTTCAGATATCCATTTGGAATCCGACCCTCGGTTGCATCGAAATTCAAATGCCATTTAAAGGCCAATATTGATAGTCGGTTATTTAACTATCAATCAATATTCACAACAATCACCAAGATTTAAATAATTTTCCCCTAATTATTTACTTTAAAAATATATTCGTAAGATATATTTTCATACTTCAACCCTTTGAAACAAATTTCAAATCACTTTCCTCACGTGGAATAAATTTTCAAATATTTATTTACTTCCATTGAAAAATTTGCCGAGTTCGAATACTTCAAAATAATTTAAATCACTTATCCAAAAAAAATATACTTGGAAACATTTAAAATAAAAACTATTTTTGAACACTTTATTTATAACATTAGTTATGAAATTTTTATATCAATATCTCATATAAAACTCAAGTCCAAATAATTTCAAAAATAAAATTATTAGATAAGGTGCAATTATTAAAATAACCATTTTCTAAATCAAATATCAACTAAATCTTTAAATAACCACTTCTATAATTAACTAAATAAATCTTTACTTTAAAGATTTGAAAACGACTTAAGAAAAAAATTTCTCCAAAGCATCCCTTTTAAAACCAACTTTGGAACTTTCAATTTATATTTGAAAGCTACTTTAAAATCATACTCGGCTTTCCAGGGAAGGATACACTTTCTATTTTAAAATGGTCCATTTAAATCAATCAATAAGTCCTTCTTGATTTATTTTGATTTTACCTTTCTAATTTGTAAATTCCTTTCCACATTTTTAAAAATAAACCGATATTTGTCTTTAAAATGAATTTCCCTTTGCTTTATAAATTCCCATTGTGAATTCAAATTTCCAAATATCCATTGATATACGATTTTCAAATCGATTTACAAACATTCACTTTCAACACTAAATCAAATTCCAAATTGGTTTCCAATTATTTTCAAAACATCAAATCAAATTCCCAAATCGATTTCTAAAATTTATCTCAACACCAAATCAAATTCAAAATTGATTTCCAAAAAAAAACACCAAATTAAATTCCAAAAGTTGATTTTTAAATTTATTTGCTTTAAAAATAAATTTCTTTATCTCTTTCAAACTATTTAAAATCCGAAATTTAATTCTTCAACTTTTTTAAAAATATTACTTAAAATCTCTTTATTAAAATCTTTTATCATATTTTGGAATTAATTCGATAAGGTTTCAAAAATCAACGATTAAATTTCTTCATCCAATTCTTTAAAATGAATCTTCTTAAAAATTTCTACTTTAATTTTCAAAATTCCAACTTTATATTTCTGGTATCCTACGATACCAAAAATATATTCGGCTAAACTATAGACATCAATGATTTCAATCACAAATATAATCATACACAGATTATAAATAAATCAACGCACAACATTGATACAAATTCAAATATTTGAGGAATCCAGTTGGATCCCTCCAACTTGTTTTCCTGCATCCACAGATGTTAGCACAACAATTTAATACCAATTCCACATCGAGGTGGAATATCGCGGTACATGGGATTAAATAATATCATCCGCTATTATGTGGCGCATAGGGTCTCATCCACTATATAATGCGGAAAATCAATCACTCCAAATATATATATATACACACACTACTATATATACTATCACTTCAAGAATTTTGATTTTTAGAGATGCACAAAAAACGCTACTAAAATTTTTAGCAGCGTTTTGATAAACGCTGTTATAAAACCCATGACTAAAAATACCTGATTTTTAGTTGCACTTATTTCAACGCTACCATAAATCGTTTTACTGCAGCGTTTATGAAATGCCACTAAATTCTTTTTTACATCATGCATAAAACGCTACCAAAACGTACTTGGTGTGCTCAAAAATATTTTGGTAGCGTTTATTAAATGCTGATAGAGGACGCGGTTTATTGACAAAGCCTGTAGACGCGTTTATCAAATGCTACTATATATGCTCTTCTTCGATCCTTTATTTTTTGCAGCGTTTTTCAGTAGCGTTTTCGAAATGCTACTAAAGATATTCTAGCTCTACCTATAAATTGCCTCTAGTTCTACCTTGTTCATAGCTTATAACATAATACATAAACGCATACACATTAAAAAAACCGCAAAATACATATACATATACACATTCAAACGTAAACACATTTAAAAACCACAAAATACATAAACAAAAGCACTAACATAAACTATATGTTAACCGTACATAGAAGTTTACACAACCAAACAGTAGTTTCAAGAAAAAAGGTTAATCATACATAGAAATTTACACAACCGAACTACGTATCACAAACAATATGCTACTGCTGCAGTTAAAGTACCATAAACATCTGAACTAAGCAAGTATAATAAACAACCAAACTACCTAACAAGTACGATAAACTAGTGTTGTTACTGCTCATTCTTCAGAAACGCCTACCTGTAGACAAAATATAATCAATAGTGAGACTCAAGTTATAATCAATACTAAAATAATAATGACGGGACCATCAATACTGAGAAAACAATGAGACTAAAGTTATGCACAACTGAATATGTGCAATCTTGTGTTCAACTAAATATGCACAACTGAATATGAAAAATAAAATAATGTGCATGTTAGTTTTGGCCAAGAATAAAATGAAAATGAAGATTATTTGTCATCAATGTTTTGTACATTTTATCTCTGCCTGTACATTTTCATATACTCAAACATAGATTTTCATATACTCGAACACAGATGAAAATATAACTGTACATGAATTATTTTAGATAGTGAAATTAGATAGGTGTAAGAAGTCTACCAGACCCATATGGATATAGCCAAACACAGATTCAAAAAATTCATAACGATAGATGCTTTTGTCGATAAAAATATGAGATAATAATATAATATGGTCCTAGTATGTAAAATGACTGGAAACTTAGGATCATAAATTATGTTTTAAGTACGTACAATTAGTCGATATAACTTATAGCTACTGGTGGATCAAACCACCAACTAATTACAGTTAATATATACAACATAAATACCATATTTTGATAAGCCCGATCATAGTAAATTCCAACATAAATTCCAACTTATTCACATTGTTGCATATTCATATAAATCATTCAAGTACAACAACTCATTGCACATCTACAAGCAGATTATAATGAGGCAATTTAGAGGAAAATTTCAAATAACTTTGAAGGCAGCCCTTTTCAAATCACTTAGGCATTATAATTATTTGAGTTGATGGTTTAAGTATTTTGTTGCTACTGGTTATCCATGATGGTAATTTTGCAAGAAGTTTTCAATTACATAAAGAATTGCATACCTTTCATTTTGGTTCCAAGATGACTTTTGCTATCGGCCAAGCTATGGGAACACCAAAGGCATCTTTCATGTACGTCAACTCCGATGTAGGTCTCCATAGCACTACATCCGAAACTCTCACAATTTCAACCTAAACTTTTACAGCATCACGTCCCAATGGACGACAATGGACCACCGATATTGGATCAGTTAAAGCAATAGTTCCTTCAGCCACTACTTCGTTCGTTTCACCCACATCAATCAACTTTCATTTATTATCTTTTGTCAGCTTTGCAATCGGTTGGAAAAAAATGGTGCATATTTCAAATAGTGCATATTGAAAACTGTGTACTTATTTTAGAAACCAAAGCATACAAAATGCAACAACACAGTGGTGCATATTTCAAACAGAAGAAACAAAATACAAACTACAAAATATTTCCAGCATATTTACTTACATGTTCTTGTGGTTTCTTCGCGATTATGGGTGTGGATATCACGGGAGAAGTCGCACAATTTACGTTCCTACCAACTGCATCTTTATTAACTTCAACTTTTGATTTTGGCCATGCTACTTTCCTACCAACCGCATCTCTAACGCACAACATATCAACTGTGGGTCGCCGCAAATATGCATCTCCATTTATTACATTGGCCACCCAAATCGCAAAGGCAGCTGGGCAGAGTGGAATACCATTAACAAGATGTTGTGGATCTCTGGCACAGATTCTTCCTTTGGCAACTGCCCCTTCACCCTCATTCCAACCATAAATCTTGCATTTGTCATCCTGGGCGTTGCTGTCACTTTAAAAAGGAGAAGTTTAAATCAAGAGTTTAGTGATTAAGTGAAAATATTATACAAGACATATTCCTAAATTAAATTTATGGAAGACCGACGTAAATATTGTGAATTATAAAATTTACCGTACTGAGTTCATTCAGCTGTCCTCGTAGCGCCCTCTTAATACCATTTAATGGCCATGCTACTACCTTATTCTCAGCGTTTGCTAATACTTCCATTTCAGGTGTAGGCCTCCATAAGTAAGCATCTAGTTCTTCCATGAAATCTATAATAACGCTCACACCATTTGGTCCAAGATGAATGCCATTGACAACTTCATTTGGGTCCATGGATAACACTCTCCCATCGGCAACAACTGTAGAGGTTCCATCCCAATTCAACACCGAACATACGTCGTCATTGCTCTACAATTATTCAACAGAAAATTGTAGCAATTACTGTATCAAAAAAAAATCCAAATTTTATTTCTTGAGTAATATAATTATTATTTTTATCAATTCAGGTGTGCTCCCTTCTTTCAAACTTTCTTTACCCTGCAGCAAAGATCTAATATTAGGATATTTTAATCTTAGAAGCACTGAAGTGGATATGCACAATACTTAAAATGTCACTAGAATCAGTCCAACAAGTTTGAATGGCAGAGTACATACAAAAAACTAGTTGTTGTAGCATCATTTACAAACATGTGAGTTTGAATTCATTATTTTCAAAATTATTATATAACAAAAAACCAGTTGTTATTCACTGTTTTGTTATTCCCAATTACTACAGTGTTTTTATATATACTTTGATGCTATGCATATTTGCAATAAATTATAGGTGCATCATTAAACCTTGTTCATCATAGACTTACCTTTTATGTTCAGTGATCAAGTGTCAAGACGCATGTGCACCCAAAACTTGTTGTGAGTTTTATTTGAGAAAAAATGAAAAGCAAGCAGGAGCACCTATACTACATATATTACTCAAAATGGATGCCAAAGATTTATGTGAAAAGACGACATTAGAAAAACATTTATCCATCAATAAAATGATCTTCATCAGAATATGTCAAAGAAGGTATAAACTAAACATGAAAGGCCCATCAATTGATTTTGTTACAATGTTCTCGGGTATTATATGATTGTAATTTTATTAATAAAAGCAGATGGAGAATAAGCTGCATTAGCAAGTGTGAATTTATTCATCTACTATATAAGAATAAATAAATTTGTAAATTTTAATTGCGTGTCAAAATAAATAGTACTGGAAATCAATCATTACTTTAAATAGGAAGAAAGCATCAAATTATTATATAGTTGACACCAAAAAAATATATCATTCCATGATAAACAAACTTAAACATTCTTGTTGCCTAAAGATAAATTTAGACATGATACAAGAGAATATCCCAACGGATAAATGACTCATTTAATAAAGAGTTTAGTAACCCATTCCAAAGTTGCTATAATCGATAAATAACGAAAAGAATCCGTGAATATGAGACTCAACATTTGTCTCTTACAAACCATTTGAAAAGGTAGGCCCTGGACTAGGCCACTTGACTACTACCTAACACGCCTCCAACTTTATAAGGGTCTCCAATTATTGTATCATGTTATTCCCAGTGAGCAATGCAGCTACAATGGGGCCTTAATTAGCAGAGTCTGACCAAGCCTGGTATTTTCACACTAAAACAAAGTGTTGCTTGTTGTTCGGTTCACTTGCTGCCTCAAGCCATTGCACCCAGTGTTTTCCTAATGTTTTCCCAATGTTATTCCCAGTGTTTTCCCAATGTCTACTTAATAAATTACTTTTAAAAATCTACCTTTTGTTCCAACAGCATATGTACCATACCCCTCAATTCTGCTATTTCCTCTCAACATTGAGATAGTTGTTTATCTATGGACTGGGCCACAACTAGCTTGGTTAAGGTGCAGCCCCTTCCCAGTGCCCTTAACCATCCTGGTTTATCTTGTCCCAATACATTTGCAAGAGCATCTCCATTGACATTCTGTGATGAGCTGGACTGTGATAAGCTAACAAATTTTTTAATCTCCGCCTACATAAATAAATACATACAGATAATGTACGATGGTAAAATCATCATAGTTTCGGATGATTTTTTATATACCGATAAAATAAAAAATTCTTACAATAGTATTTGCAGCTTCCACGGTCACTGTTTCACCATTTTTTTAATGTGAGATTTAATCCAAACATCAGCTCTAGTTATGGATGATGGATTTGGACTTCCTTTTTTCTAAATTTAGAATGACATTAAACAAATAAACTGACAGATATAAAATAATATTAAATAATGCTATACTTAACTAACTAACCATGTTCTCGGTCAATCTAGTCATTCCCCTACGACCAAATGTGTGTGGAACTTGTTTAACCCTAAGAGACGAATATTTCTCACTTCGTTTCTGGAAATATTGAAAGATGTTAGAATTTAGTAACCAAAAGCATATTACAGATATCTTAATGTTACCTTAAACTCTGGACTTGTTTTGGCCTTCACAAACTTTCTCCATGCATTCATGTTTTTGATGTTGGTAGGATTCAGTTTAAGTCTTTCCTCTTCGTTCTCCGCTTTATTTAATTTTTGAACCAATTTGCTTTTTGAGGATCTCCAAATTACTCTCATATGTTGAAATACAACTTTTCTTTGCCATTCCTCTTCCAATTTAAATATAACCTGCAACAATACATGAAAACATGATATTAACAGTAGAAAACATGATACTAATAGTAGGTGAATATAAGGAAACAAGCTATGGTGAAGCAGAATGCTGTCAAGCTAGTACTGAATTGGTGAATTTATGACTTTACGGTCTCTAATTTTTGAAGAAATCTGAATGAAAATCATGAAATAATCACCTGGTCCTGACATTCGACACCTAAAATATATCTATAGGATTTGTACTCTTGAAGATGATAGCAACGTCACTAAAAATCAAAATTGGTATGATTTCAATCTCAAGTGAGCGGGGATATTGGTGTTTAAATTTTTTTAATTCTATCCAATAATCTATGACAGCAGCATTTGCAGTCTAGAATAATTGTTTTGAAATCGTTGATTAGCTGATTTTATCAAAAATAATAATTAGAAAACAATGAAAGGTTATCAAAAAACGATTAACTAATTTTATAAGCAAGCCAATTCGTACTGATGTACTTTAGTAGATGACTCAAATTATGATTTGTAACACATAATTCAAATAATGTTTACATTTTTGCCTTAGAAATAATCATCCGGACCCATAAATCTCTATCATTCCGAACCTTTCGTGAAATATGAATATTCATTTCTAATTTATTTATCCATTAAATGTTAAAAAACCAGAAATATGAACAATTGAATTTCAGAGGATAACCCATAATACGAACCTGCACTAATGATGATTCAAATTAACAAATTAAGGCCCTTAAACAGAAGTCAGGATAAAATGTTTAAACGACATGATTCAACTACTAGAACTAATGGATTTCTTAATATAAATTCCTGTTTATTATAGTCAATTTAAAAATCGCAAATTGGCAAAACTATAACCGAATTTATACTTTAAAAAGTAAGTGGTAGGAGAAGAAGGAAGACGAGTTGCTTGATAAATCAACAAAATAAATATAGACAGAAGAAGGGACAAATGTTGATAAATAGATTCTCTAGCATATACAGTAGGGAACCTGCTCCATACCTGAAGCGATTACCACGAAACAACTTTTAACTCTTCACTTAGATTCCTCCAATCATCAAGTGTGTATGGAACCTGCTCCCGCATAAGCGGTCCAAGAAAAGAGGATAAATATACCGACCCTGGCCCTATTGGTACGCCTATATCATTGAACTCAACTTCAATTCGATCATGACTGTTTAACAGGAGTTTTTTGCTTTTGTTTGACCTTAACTGCCTCTTTTCTGAGACGAACTTGCGGTTTCAGCATCACTTGCTCTCTCAATTTCCATCTCGGCAGCATCAGTCTGGTCAAGAAGAATTTCATTGTCTAAGCGGGGTTCTTCTTCATCTAACAAAGCCCTTTCATCATTTGGGTCTTCTTCATCTAACAAAGCCCTTTCACCATTTGGGTCGGAAGGGTTATCATATAGTGCGTGTTCTTCGTCTTCATTGCAAATACTAGCTTGCTTCTTAGCACTGACTGCTCGTTTTTCGCCTTCACTGCAAGCATCGGCTGGAATCTTATACTTACGCTTTGAATTATACTTCCATTTTGAATTATACTTCTAGGATTCCTCATCAGTCTTTTTCTGGTTGCGAGTACGTACAGAGCTTGGAAACATCTCTTTTCTGCAAATGAAACAAGATATGAGATACTTAAAATTTTCATTATTTACCATCTACTCGCTGAAGGAATCTAGACCCAATAATTAGTTGCAGATACATGATCTCTGAATCTTTTTAATGTTATATTTCGAAGTATTCTAGAAGTTAATTTTATATCTTAAATAATATAATGAACAAATTAATTAACAAAAGGTTAATTTTTTGTAAACAGATCAATATTCTTTTTTAATATATTAATGTAGAAACTTACTAGACCTGTGTTAAAATGCAAAAATTAACGTAGTATATATATATAAACAAAAAACTATTATAGAGTAGTCATGTTAAGCAAATTCAATCCTTTTCCAGCTCCAGTTCACGATTTGAAAATCAGTTCTTTGATTATGCAGATGAGAAAAATATATACCATCCATGACAAACTGTAGTAGGCTAATGAATAAAATTGGACCCATAAATACATATTAAAAATAGAATAGTAAATGGTTTAACTAATTTCAGTAGTAAAACCAAAATGATTAGACAAGAATGGCTCTCAATAATTGTAATTTCCAAGAATGCTGTCATCAATTTTTTGTCTGTATATAAAATGAAACGTTTTCAACTAACATGAGTTGCATGAGCTTATATGTAATAATGCTACGAGTTTATATTATTTGGCCAACTTACTTGTTTTGAAGTGTGTACTAAAATAATTAAATAGATTTATCAATAGCCATTCATCTAAAACAAAATTCAATCTGATCATAATCTTGTCATTTGGTTACTTTTAAAAGAAATCTTATCAATCAGTAATTAGGTGGCAAATTAAGACTGAAATAGGTAATTAAAAATAACCGAGGAAGCAAGAAGAAGATAATTAGAAATATGAAGCAAACCACACAGATTCTCTCACACAACTTAAAATATGGTAAAATATTTTTTTTGTTTATCATGTTATTCACAAAAGATTCATGCTTCTTTGGCAAAAAACTAGTTGAACAGGATATGCATTATTTTATGAACATTGAGTACTCATAAACACGGACTTTATGAACAGGATATGCATCCAAGTTGTTTTGTTAATAGAAGCATCCTGATTGAAAATAACTTAATCGGCAAAACATGTCCAAGGCAACCGATTTTTTTGTTACATCCACACCTCATTACAAATGAAAGCTTGAGTTATTTTAAGACAAATATAGACCAGATCAGATGCAAAAAGAGTGAAGTAAACAAATTGAAAAAAACAAGAAATATAACGTTAAATATGGTGTAAATTTCTTCAAGTAGGTTATTAAATAGTTAATCGAACAAGACGTACACTTAATATTATGCAGTGTTGATCATCTGTATGCATGAAACTTTGTTTTTATCATGCACATTTATTATTTTCAACACGGTTAAGTACAGACACAATTATCATGAAATTTTTGATATATTCAAGAATACCTGATTTCGGGATGAACAGAATGGGGGCCTGGAAATCCTCGAAGATGAGTGACGATGTGGGATAGTTATAGAGCCAAATTTGTGGACTTTAATTCCTCAAGTACCAACTGAACAATTGAAACAAAGAATAGAAAAGCATTAGTTCAAAACTATCAGTGCATGCTATAATTCAGATTATTTTAGTTCAAAAAACCAATAGTTATGGGCGATTTATTACAAATACATAACAGACAATGAACTAGGCGAAGATTGCCTGAGATGGTAGTTTATTGTGTCACATATTCATGCTTCGTACAAATAACAATCACAAATTAAAACCGGTTGGTTCATAGTGGATATGAATTTATTTCATTAACAAATTGAAATCATAATATTACAGTAATTAGAACCGCAAATGGACTGGAATTGTTTGCTACTCTAATTCAATGAATAAATTATATGAATCTAGAAAAATGAGTAACAAGACAATAAAATCTGTATCCATGCTTTCATTCCTTACAAAAACAAGTTTTGACAGTGAATTTAATAAATACAAAATGGGTAACACAACTTGCAAAATAAAAATAGAGACATTCAGAGAGTAAAATGAGTCTACAACTATGACTAATGCATAGTCTCATGTATGGATCTGACTTAGTAGGTGAACATATAATCTACTCAATTATGCCTTCGCAATCCTCCCTAACATAGGTAACATCTTCATTATCCATTTCGGTTATTTCATAATCTTCCATGGCTTGGATATCTTCGACGATGCAATCATGTGTCTTTAAATCATTAAAACTTCTTGATGGTGCTTTCATTACAACATACCAATTAGAATCATCATTTTCTCTTGAATAAAATATTTGTCTTGCTTGAGATGCAAGTTTGTATGGATCTCTTGAAAACGATGCTTGATGTAAACTAACAAGAGTGAACCCATCATCATCATCAACTTTTACTCCATTTCCTTATACGCCCAATGACACTTAAAAACTAGAATATAAAACAAATGATAATCTAATAAAATTATATCTGTCAATATTCCATAATAAGTGACCATATCAACCACTTGGGACATATCTTTTGCACTTTCTCTACACATAGTAGTTGCATCAAAGATCACCCTGCAATTTTGAGTTTCTCTCCCTACATCTTTTATATGAAAACGTTGATCATTGATAACATATCCTTTGTAAGACAAAGCATCATTTTCGGACCCAAAGCAATCCATCTCAACATGTCATCATGATCCTTGGAGGCAATGGGTATCTACAAAAGATTCCATTTAGCATGAATATTTTACAGTAATATTAGTACTCAAATGAGAATATATTTGGAATCTAACTAACCTTCCTTTTAATTCAATCGGCAATTTTTTTTGTATGCGTGTCCCAAAGTAAGGTCACATTTTTTCTCATGCGCTGGTTTGAATTTTCTAATTCCTCCAAATGCAAACTAGTATAAAACAAGTGATTATAAGTTATAAATAACATTACGAACACATCAAAATGATTAAAACAATGTGACATAAACTTACTCTATAAGTGGTTCCACCATATTCATATTCATTAACACAGCTAAATGAGCCATTTCTTTCTCATTAGCTGACAATGTAACTGTCTTGGACATTGAAATCGGATGTCCCTCGGGTATTACATTGCTTTCATAATCTTCATTTCGAGCTTCTTTCTCCTCTATATGTCCAGATTTTTCAAAAGTTCATTGAAAAACATCATAGATTCTTCTGCAAGATGGGATTCTACAATACATCCCTCTGGTCATGCATAGTTTCTTACATAATCTTTAAGTGTCTTCATATATCGTTCGAATGTCTACATCCAACGAAAATGAACCGGTTCGCACGTTAGTGCTTCTTTTCAAGATGAACGGACAAATGTACCATTATATCAAAAAAAGACGGTTGAAAAAAAATTTCAAGTTCGCATAAAACTTCAATAATCTCAACATCGATTTGTTCTACCTTCTCTTTATCAAGAACAAGTTGACATAATTTGTTGAAAAAAGAACATAAGGGAATTATTGCTTTTCTTGCCTTCTTTGCCATTAATCCTCTCGATGCTACTAGCAATAACTGTTGCATTAATACATGGTAATCATGTGACTTCAATCTGCTAATTTTGTAATTATGCAACGAAATCCGATTCTTCAAATTTGAACAGTAGCCATCTGGTCCTCTGAAATCGTACAATCTTTTGCAAAATATTTTTCTTTCGGAATTTGACAACACGTATGAAGCCGGTGGAAGATATGTTTTATTCCCACGAGGTTGTGCATGAAGCTCATTTCGAATTCCCCAATCCTCTAAATCCTTTCTACAGTTGGTTCCTTCTTTTGATTTATTACCGTGCAACATCGTGCCCAATAGGCGTTCACCGATATTTTTCTCCATATGCATTACATCTATATTGTGACATAATGGAAGTTCCTGCGAAAACCAAAACTATAACCCATTATTAGATTTTTGTTATGTTAAAACAATGAAAAATAAATAAATTAACTACTAACCTTCCAATATGGCAAATCAAACAAAATTGATCTTTTCTTCCACCTTGATAGCTCCAATTCTGTAGAATTGTTAATATTATCATACTCATATTCTGTATCATAAGCACACTTTCTCTTCTTACGTTTCTCTTCTTTTTCTTTTCCAAAATCATTTGGATAATCCTTCAACAATGCATAAATGTTTCTCCCAATTAGAATTCTAGGAGCACTACCTTTTTCTATGGTGTTATCAAAAAATTCCTTTTGTTTCCTCTGTGAATCAGAAGTAGGTAGAAATCTTCTATGACCCATGTAGACGCTCTTTCGACTGTGATTCAACCAACGAGAATGGGCATTGACACCACATAATGAGAAACCATTTTCCCCCTTCACACGACATCTAGCAAGATTTCCATATGCCGAAAAATCATTAATCGTCCATAGCAAAATTGCATTCAATTTAAACAAAGTTTTGCTAAATGCATCATAAGCATTAACTCCATTACACCACAAATGATGCAAGTCTTCTACCAAAGGCGCCAAATATACGTCAATATCATTTTCGGGTTGCTTTGGGCCTGGAATAAGTAAAGATAACATAATATTTTCTTTCTTCATACACAAGGTAGGCGAAAGATTGTATGTCACAAGCATTACCGGCCAGCAACTATATTTCGAACTCAACATGGAAAATGGATTGAATCCATATGTAGCAAGACCAAGCCTAAGATTGCATGGATCAGATGAAAAAAATGTATACTTTTCATCCACCATTTTCCATGTCATAGAATACACGGGATGACGCATTTTTCCATCTTTGCTTGTATTTTTAATATGCCATCTTAAGTCTGTTGCCATCTTTTGAGATCTATACATTCTTTTAAATCTCGAAATTATTGGAAAGTATCTCAACACTTTAACTGGAATACCTTTTATAACATTTTTAGTATCTTGATTTTTCGTCCATCTTGAAGAACCACATTTTGGACAAATATCTAAATCTTTGTATTCTTTTTTGAAAAGGCAACGGTCATCCTCACAAGCATGTATCTTTTCAAAACCCATGTCGAATGTTCTAAGAAATTTCTTTACTTCATATAAGGTTTTGGGAAGCATGTTATTCTTTGGAAAAAATAAATGTTGCATAGTTAAAAGCTTATCAAACCCACTATCAGACAAGCCAATCTCACATTTAAGATTAAACAAGACGGTGATGGCAGATAATTTTGTGTGATCTGTGCAACATGATATAATGGAGTTTCTGAATCTTCCAAGTTCTTGAGTAACTCATCCTCTTTACTCTGAGAATCAACATTATCTTTATTATCATGAAAAAAATCATCATTCAAAAAATCTTCATCTTAATAGTGAATCATCTTGAATAAATCATATACGTCAAAAGTATTTGTTTTCTTCTCTT
The DNA here is from genome assembly GCA_030765085.1 of Allium cepa. Classification (NCBI taxonomy): domain Eukaryota; kingdom Viridiplantae; phylum Streptophyta; class Magnoliopsida; order Asparagales; family Amaryllidaceae; genus Allium; species Allium cepa. The sequence goes on from CM060943.1 coordinate 801,796,741, forward strand.
CAATTATTTGTTCGCCATAGTTAAACCATACACCGTGTATGTATTTAGGATCCATTCCTCCAATAATTAAATGTTCAACAATGATGTGATCATCATGACGACTAAGATTCCAACAATCTTTGCAAGGGCATAAATTTTTTTCTACACTTCTTACATTCCTCTTTGCAGCGTGCACGAAATTCATTGCTCCTTGTCGGCACTCTATGCTAGTTCTATGACAAAAGTTAAAAACATAAAAAGAAATTGAGTTTTAATATCATATTACTTTAATATTATATTACATGTTCTAATTCTCAAAATACATATTAAGTTAAGCATTGTTTTATCACCTTTTAAAAAAAACAATCTTTTTCCATTGTCGACATATGAAGGCAAATAAGTTCCCAATCTTTGACGTAGAAATTGGTGACACCTCATCTTCCTATGTCTGATACTAATTTTAAAAAAAATAAGTTACTACATTAATAGTACTTCTTAATATCGGGCCACCCAATCATTCTAAAGGTTAGCCAAATAAAACTTTGTTCAATGACATTTCAATGAATTTTTATTAATAAATTATGAACAAGTGTAAGTGATTTCATACATGTAGGTTTTACTAAAAAATCAGTTCATTAAGTATAATAACATCGAATGAATATGGTATTTTGAAGTGTAACTTCTAACAAATTTGATATTTTAAATATGGTAATAGGTTTTTTTGCTGCTTTAGGAACAGTTGTAAAGCTGGTTACGTATACTTCTGGTGCTATCAAATAAGCAATTTTTTAATTCCTATTACACAGGCTATAAATGGTTTGAAGGTTATGGTCAAAACAATGCAGTGCTATAGCATAGAATTTTATTACACAGGCCATAAAATTGATCTACACCATGGCTAGAAAAATGAGACTTAAAATTTATTACACAGGCCACAAAATTTATTACACAGGCGATAAAATATATAAAGAGTCTAAATCAATTAAATTTATATTAGAAGACAAAAAATATGACTAATAAAACAAACAATTTTTCAAGCTCTGAAACTACTAAATCTGACTTATGTAAAACTACTACGTCCTTGATGCAAAATTATAAAAGTCAGCTAAATGGAAACTAGTTAAAAGTGATAAAGATGAGGAGTGTGATCAGATGGTAACTTTCTGAATAACAGACTTGATAACATATGCATTAAATAATTGCAACTATAGATAAAAGAAAGAAACTGATTTTTTGCTTAGAAGGCATTGCTTGAAGTCATGCAGGCCGTAACACCTAAAGTGACCCATATGGAATCTATGCAAAACCTTACATCATATAAACAGATGCAACATGCATCCTTGTTTTTGATTTATATTTGCCGACTACTTCCAAGTTTCATGCAAAGCCACTTGCCATTTGCCGTTTTACCTAGTTTTTTTTAATTATAAGACAAAAGACATGATGAAGACACTTACTGATGACTTTCTCTATGATGTAAGTTATATTAATTGCACATTAACAGATTGGTAAACATATGGATCATGCAACTCCTTTAATTAGACTTACTCAACTATCATGTCTCTCTCAAAGTCTTAACATATGAAGGCAAAAGATTATGTATTACTTTGCAATTCACTACTGTTTTAATTTTCCGAATTGGAGTCTAGTATTGCAGATAATTTTGACAAAATCATAGGCGTAGCCAGACTCTCCATGTCCAGACATGTTGATATCCAACATCTTCCATAATTCAATTTTGTGATTATTCATACTTGGTGTACAAAATTTGTACTTTGGTTAAAACGGTAAAACAATTACACAGTTTAACCCCAGACATAGCCAAGCTTTTATTCATTTAATAAAAAAAAATATAAATATATAAAGGTGTAAACTATGGTTAAATAAAAGATCTTCGTTATTAGGTTGAATCAACAATTTCAGTTAGAAATTAGACAGCAAATCGAATATACGATGCATGAAAATTAGGGTTAAATCAAAATAGAATCACAAAATCGAATCACAAAATTGATTTAGACGATTTGTACCTAAATATACCTAAGAAATTGCTGGCTGCCGCGAGGATGTTGAGTAATGCCGCGAGGATGTTGAGAAAGGACGGAGTGAGATGAAAAGGGGAACTTGATCTTTAGTGATGAAATTTGAGCGATTGTTGGTTGCCGCGAGGATTGAAAAGGGGAAAAAAATTTCTGCAGAAGTAGATCGAAACGGGGAGAGAGTTTTCTATTATACGTGAGATGGAAAACAATGACTAGTCACGTTTATTTTTAGCTAGGTGGAAAAAGTTTTCTAAGGAGCGGGGACAAAAAAATTTAGTCACGAAACATATTTTGGGAAAAATATTTTTGGTTGCATTTATGATAAACGCCACAGTATTTTGCAACCGTAAATGGTTTTTCTTGTAGTGTATCACAATCCAACAATCAATCAATAACTAAATTTTCAATTTTAAATTGAGTGAGAAGATCTCACCTTTGATTTGCGATCCATTTCCATTTCACTTTGTTTCCTTCATGTTTTCAGACCTTGTATAAACATTTATACAATTCATTAATATTCGAAATAATCGAATAATCAATTTTCCATTTAATAACTTTATTTTATCTAACAATTTGGTTTTTAAACATATAATTTAGTTTTAACATATTTTCTTTTAAATAATTCTGTTTTTAAACTAAATATATACTTAAAAATAAATGATAGATTTCAGAAATTGAATTTATTTAAACTCTTCATCATTTTAAAATTACTATATATTTTCCAAAGCCTTATATATACGTATATATATTAAATTCTAAAAATTTCCTTTTAAACCTGTATATTAAATAAAACAGATTTTCTTATTTGTCTTACTGTAAACTATTTTTCTTTCTCTGCATGTATACATGCATCTATATTTCTGATGTATATATATATATATATATTTAATAAAATAAAATTCTTCTGTTACCTTACTGTCGAATCGAAGCGAACCCTAGCCTCGATTTCGCCTCCAAACAACAGCGAACCTCTTTGCTTTGACATGCTGCCAACCCTATCCAATCTCTACTTCGAAATCACGAATTCCCTTGAAGCCATCGACGAACCCCTAGCGTCGCTACACATCGCTTCGAGCCAACTCGCAGCACACGCGTTAACTGATCGTGTCGCGACCCCCATCCCACCAATGGTGCGACCACTCCATCGCGAACTCTGCTCGCGCCGCGACCTCGCTACCAGAACGTTGCCCACATGGCCGACGTGAATACCCAAACGCCGCGACTCGAGTTCGGCCTTGCCTTAACTACCGCCATAAATTGAGCAGTGCGAAACCATCGCCGCTACATCACCGGCCTCGCCTTTGATTCGACTCGACGATTTCGATTTTTTTTTTAAAAACGAAAGTTTCGGCCATTTTTATATTTTTTTTAATTTTGCGGCCATAGATTTAGTTCAAGATGAAGAGGAACGAGAGAGAGAAAAATATAGGCGGAGCAATTTCCTTTTATAAAAGAATTCTATTTTTTTTCTTACCTTTTTTTATCAACGAAGGCGCGTTTTATAGGAAAGATGCCAAATGTTTCAAGGACGAAGAATCGTGTCACAGTTTTTCTTTTTTTTAAAACATTATTTAATTGAAAAACACACACACATACACACACATATATATTATAAATTTAAATCGTTAAAATTACGCAACTTACAATCTCGAACTCCTATCGAGGCGTACCACCAGACGTTTATAATGTTTAGCTCCTGTTCTAGACGGAATTGAAAAGGTTTTGGGTCTAAATTCCACCATATGGAGAAGATAGCTTTTTGGACCCAACTATTATATTGAATTTTCGATTTAGTTTCAGCGCGTTTGCCTATCGTACAGTCAAACGATCACTCCAAACACTACGAAATTTGAAATCCGATAATAATACAATATTACGGATCCAAATGGAACTAATTTCGTTGAATTCCAAGATGGTGCATCGGAAGGCAATTTTTATATATCAATTTAAACGATATAAATTCAAAATTGAACAAATCATTTCCAAATTCAATTCTGAAGCTTCCATTATCTTCAGTATTTTCAATATAAATTTTCTAAACCTTGAAAATATTAATTTTTAACAAGCTCAAAAAACGAAGATACAACATTTCACCCATTTCATATTATTAAATTCAATAATTTAATTGCCAAATAAAAGGTGATATTTGAAATTCAAGTTAAATTGTCATTCAAATATTTAAATCAATTAAATCATTTCATTTTCAAATGTTCAAAATTTTGGGACGTCACATTCTCCCCCCTTAAAAGAATTTCGTCTCGAAATTACTAGTTAAGAAGAATGATCCTCAACCCGTTTATCATTTTCCCAATCCAAATATTTTTATCAATTTGCAAAAACAATCTTTTTATTAAAGACCCATTATTACTTCAACTAGCTTTGCAAAATCTTCCATAGTTTCCAAACAACATTATTTATTTCACAATTCAAATTTAAATTTAAATTCAAAATTTAAACTTTCAAAATTTTATCAAAATTTTCAAACTCCCAGAATTTTCGAAAAAATTCGCTAGCGTCTCGTTTGCGTGGGTAGCTCGGTACGACTACAATATGCCACAACGTGCCTCCAGATTTCAAAAAAGAAAAGGAAAAGCCAAGCGGCTAGATAAGAAAGTCATCACATTTCATACCGAAATTTAAATACATACCTTTTTCGAGTAATTCAAATTTATCATCGAAATCAAAATCCCAATTCCATTTTTCTTTATGACACCTGTATATCCTGCAAGCAATAATGTCCAATTACAACATTCAAAAACATTTTATTCAATTCTATTACAAACCTTTCAATATTTGTTGTATTTAACCTATATGATGTACACATTCCATTCTTACCAATACCAAATCCGATCGCTCACTCGATCACACAAATTCACTTTCGAACTAGTATCGTCCACTTGACTTCCTAGTGCGGACTAAGATTTGGTTTCTTGATCAGAAACCATCATTCTCCTTGCATAGTTCTATACTATGATAAATAATTTCCAGAATCAACTAAAAATTCATATCCAGGTTTGCCGTCGAAAATCAAGTGAAAAATTCCAACTCGGATCGATATAGCTATCTCGAAATTCTATGCTCAAATTTTGGATCAAATCACTATGCGAATAAAATAAAACACACACATCTCACGTATTTATTTCAATTGATTATTAGTTATATCAATTTCCTTCTCTATTTTCACATTGATTTTTTCAAATTTACTTATTCACAATTACCATTTCACAACTTCCAGTTTAATCTTCATTCACTTATTAATTTAGAATATTTTCTCAACTTAAAAATTACTTAACAATTCCATTATCCATTTCTTAAGTTCGATATAAGTATTTTACATATTTCCTATATTTATTTTCAATTTTCCACTTTGGTTAATATCTACTTATATTTAAACTGGATTTCAAATTCCATATGAATTCAATTCATTTCAAACCATATTTAATTTGTCATTATTAAATTAGTTTCATTTACTAATTTTATTTCAATACTTTGCTTCATTTGGTCAAATTTGACAAATTTCTCCATTTCACTTAATTTAGATCAATTCAAATTCAGTTTCAATGTTTGGCTTGAATTCTATTTACTTACCATTGTAAATTCATTCATTCGTTCACAAATTTATTTTCTACTTTAATAAAATTTATTCCATAATTATTTTAAATAGGATTCCAGAGTCTTTTTATCTTTTTAAAAATATTTTTGAAATCAATTCAAATTTTCTTTTGAATTTCCAAAACCAACCCCAGTTTTCGAAACGACTTCAATTTTTAAATAATTTGGCAGCAATTCCTCTCTTGCAAACTCGAAAATGAACATTGATGATGCTGCAGTCATCACCGAAGTTATTTTCCAACGACTGAAAAGAGTTTAGTGCTTTTATCCCTCCAAAACATTTTTCCAAAACCTTTGAAAACCATTTCCAAACTCAAGGGATTTAATCTTTTCCAAATTTTAAAATTTTCAAATCCTTTCAAATTTTTGCCAAATATTTCTCTGGAATTCTATCTATAAATCTCTTTTACAATTTATATTCACAAATCCCATTTGTATATAAATTTATTTCTTAACCCTTGGTTATGGTTTCAATTTCTTATTTGATAATGATAATAATGTAATATTATCACCTCTTAACATCCAAGCAACCATATACTACTATAATAATTTACGAAAACTTATTTCCTTTTGTATACAAATATAGTTTGGGTAAAATTATTTCATTTACCCGATTTTAAACAATACCGTGTCGGTTTACTTTTTCAGAGTTTAAAAACTCCTATCGACACAGTTGGCCAAATTGCACTTACTAGAATCTATAAACGACCAACTGATAAGTCAACACAACATAAAACAATTTTATATTCACTAACAAGTACGCGCTCATATCTATTATTACACTCAAACTCGTTTTAGAGTACTACTGACTCTATCTCTAGTGAGTAATCCCCACGAGAGCAAAGGTTGTCCCTTAACCAAATGCTCTGATACCATATTGTAGAGACCCAATTTTTTGAATCCCGAAAGTCGACATCAATACGTCCACTATATCCAATGCTGAACAATCGAATGCCAAAAACCGAACCGTTAGGGTTAAAGAAGAAGAAAATAGAAGAAGAAACTGAAATAATAACAGAATCTCACATTTCGCAGCGGAACAAATATAATAGATAAATGAATAATCTTTAAAAACAAAAGCACTATATCAGTTTACACATCACATTATTAGAGTTTACAACAACACAACAGCGGAAAAGAAATATTATACACTAGTGATACGCCTTGCCATTTAGAACGTCGCCCACACGGCTGACTTGAACCCCTAAACGATGCGACTCAACTTCGGCCTTATCGTCGAATCGAGTCAAACCCCAGCCTCGATTTCGCCTCCAAACAACAGCGAACCTCTTCGCTTTGTCATGCCACCGACCTTATCCAATTTCGACTACGAAATCACGAATTCCCTTGAACGCATCGACGAACCCCAGTATCGCTACCAATCGCTTCGAGCCAACTCCCAGCACACGCGTTAACTGATCACGTTGCAACCCCTATCCCATCAATGCTGCGACCACTACATCGCAAGCTCTACTCGCGTAGCGACCTTGCCACTAGAACATCGCCCACACGGCCGACTTGAACCCCAAACGACGCGACTCGACTTCGGCCTTGCCTCACCTACCGCTATAAATCGAGCAATGCGAAACCATCGCCGCTACATCACCGGCCTCGCCTTTGATTCGAATCAACGATTTCGACTTTTTTTAAATGAAAGTTTCGGCCATTTTTATATTTTTTTAATTTTGCGGCCATAGATTTAGTTCAAAATGAAGAAGAACGAGAGAGAAAAAATATAGGCAGAGCGATTTCCTTTTATAAAAGAATTCGATTTTTTTCTTTCCTTTTTTTATCAATGAAGACGCGTGTTATAGGAAAGATGCCAAATGTTTAAAGGACGAAGAAACGTGTCATAGTTTGTCTTTTTTTTAAAAACATTACTTAATTGAAACACACACACACACACACACACACACACACACATATATATTTAAATTTAAATCGTTAAAAACTACGCAACTCACAATCTCGAACTCCCATCGAGGCATGCCACCAGGCGTTTATAATGTTAAACCCCTGTTCTGAATGCAATGCAAAAGGTTTTGGGTATAAATTCGATCGTATGGAGAAGATAGCTTTTTGGACCCTACTATTATATTGAATTTTCGATATAACTTCAACGCGTTTGCTTATCGTACGGTCAAACGATCACTCCAGATACTACGAAAATTGAAATCCGATAATAATATAATATTATGGATCCAATGTAACTAGTTTCGTTGAATCCCGAGATTGTGCATCGGAAGACTATTTTTAGATATCAATTTAAACGATATAAATTCAAAACTGAACAAATCATTTTCAAATTCAATTCTGAAGCTTCCATTATCTTCAGTATTTTCAATATAAATTTTCTAAACCTTGAAAATATTTTTAACAAGATCAAAAACTGAAGATACAACATTTCACCCCATTTCAAATTATTCAATTCAATAATTTAATTGCCAAATAAAAGGTGATATTTGAAATTCAAGTTAAAATATCATTCAAATATTTAAAATCAATTAAAACATTTCGATTTCAAATGTTCAAAATTCTGGGTCGTCGTAGGTCTCGAAACCAATGAGGGAAAAGGTAAAATGTACTTCAACAAAATTTCTACCAGAAAGTCAGAAATGCTAAAAATATTAAAATTTTATTAAGGTTTACTGCTAGTGATATTTAGAATTCCCTTTGGTATGAATCAAATCAACGATAAAGATTGTGCAAGGCTTTATGGTATTTTACAAAATAGATTAGAGGGATGGTCTAGTAAACTGCTTTCTCTAGCTGGAAGACTGGTATAAACTCACACTGTCATTACTGCTATTATCATGCACTGGCTGCAAACACATAATATCCTAGCAAAAAAAATTTCGAAAATCAAAAAAATGTGTGTGAACTTCATTTGGAAACACAAACATCATAAAGTATCATGGGAAACTGTCTGCAAATCATGAAAATCAGGGGGATTGAGTTGAAGAAGCTACAAAGATCATAGTATAGTATGCCACCTAATTTTATTTTGGAAACTTTTGAAAGGCGAATCTATTTGTACAAAATGGAGGAAGGAAACGTATGTGAAAAATAAAAACTTCTGGACCATACCAGTAAAAAAGCATTATTCTAATACATGGAAAAAATTTTAATTCCAGAGAAATTAGAAAAAAAAGATTGAAAGGAAATTCAAAAATGGAAAGACATGGTAATTCTTTTGTAAATTTATTGGGTTGGTCTAATTCATTGCAACTTAGAGGACTACAAGCAACAGTGGAAAGCTTCATACAAAATTACAAATGGAAAACCAATGTACATCCAGTAGCTTATATATTTAGAAAAGTCATAGAAAGTATTGAAATATATTCAAGCATAAACAAGACAATTGGAGTTGAAAATTTACTTTAAAAGGTAAATTCTCTTTCAAAAATATATAGGAATATATCAAAGGTGTAAAAGTAGAGGTGGATTCGTATAAACAATTCGGAATAGGGCAAAATGTCCAAAAAAGCACATTGTGCCTACTTTTCCTTGTTGAATAGATTTCCTAGAAGATACGGGTGCAAGAAATGGGGTACAATTGGGAAAAATAAATGCATTCTTTGTAAAACAGAATCAGAAAAAGAGAGCATCTAGTCTGTGATTGCATTTACCCAAAACACATTTGGTTTATAGCAAAATGAAAACTCAATCTTAATCAATATGTTTTTTGAACAACATTAGAGAAAGTGTTCAACATATACAGCAAAGACTCAAATGCAAATTAAAAGAGTACAAAAAGCATGCTTTATGCTAACAACATCAATCTACCATATCTAGAAAGAAAGGTATGCAAGATTGCACGCAAATAAGGAGGCTGAAAGCATTCAGGTTGGAAAAACATAGAAACAAATTATCAAACAATAAATCATGAAGCAGAGAATGATTTCATTGAAGCACAATATCACTCAACCATACATGAACCAAATAGCTACAAGGAAACGATAGAGGCATACTTACAAAGCAAGAAAATCAATTTTGATATTTCTCATGGCAAGCCAATTCACCACAGTGGTAATCACTGGATGAAACAGCTAAAAGACAGATGTGGAACCTATCTCAAAAGCACATCAACTGGAGGCAGCCAATTGCATGCTCAAACCAAAAACAAGTTCTGTAAGGGAAGTAAACATATATTAAATAACCGTTATTCAAACAATAATAATACATATAATAGCTCTAATTCACCTCTTTTCTCACCAGATTTGAGCATGAAATACCATGCACGTGGCTCTATTCCTGATGAGATCTGATTCTTATAGCAAGAAGGATTTTACAACAAGACATGAATAATCATAGACTGAATGATAGCCTTTACAGAAGAAAACTTAACAACTGCATTTATCGCTCTATTTGGAACAAAGACGAAAGTAGTAAGCTTCAAAATCAAGTGAAGCCAACTATAAAGGAATATAAGAAGTTGGCAACTCCAAAATCAATCTACCGGAGTCGCTAATTAGGAGAATCAAGCATAGCAAGGTTAAAAGCAGCAAGCTTCAAGAGCAAGTGAAGCCAACTACAGACACATGAATTATCAAGCTACTACAGCTTATCAGATTCACTAATAAGGAGAATCGAGCATAGAAATGTCATAAGCGGTAAGCTTTGAGAGCAAGTGAAGCCAACTACAGACGAACGCAAATTATCAAACCACTCCAGATTTAACTCTTCAGATCTAAAAACTGGGAGGAATAAAAACAGCAAGGAGAGGATTTGAAAGCCTCCATGAGCTAGACTTTAACTGTAACTCGAGAAATGGAGTAAATCACTCCTAAATGTGAAGCCCTAATTTCTAGGGTTGAGTACTTTTACCTTTTGGAAGTAAGAAAGATAGATTGTAAATGAAGCAGCTAGGTTTAGATGATATGTATTATGAAGTCGCACTGTGCAGTACGAGTTGCAATGTTGGCACCCGGTTATTTTGAGCCTTGGGATTTTCTTTACCAATTTCAAAAAAACTACCATTGGGCGATTCACAGTCTTCTTTTGGTGTGTTTCCATTAAGGACGCATCTGATGCGTCACATTGGACGTCCAATGGTGTTAGCCCCTTTCACAGCTCTATTTGATGAATGTTTAAGGGATGTACTTTGGCGTCGGACGTGTCCCAAATGGTAAACATCAACAACCATTGATTTATGTTCTCTTCCCATGCTTCCCTTCAAATACTCCGCTCAAATACTTTATTCAAATACCATGTCCGCATCGTCAAACACATTCCCCGTTCAACTAGCTTCTCTGCTTAAATACTCTATTACTGCTTGTCGAGAACACAACCTATGTTAAAAATTTGTGCTTAAGATGGTACAGGTTATTGTACAGTTATAATACACTAAAAAAAGAACAAAAAGCACACTTATAATTGCATCGGTGAAATAAATGATACATGTACTAAATTTGGACAAAGGAATTCACATCCCGTGGAAGGCAAAAACTCTATGTTTAGCTTGATTCAGTAAAAACCCATGAATAGAAATAAACCATTCAATTTCAAATTTTTAACATGAATAAGAAGCATAATATTTTATCTTGTTTTATAAACTATACAGACTGATACATTGGCCATTTATTAAATTTTTAGAAGTGTTCCAGTTTTAGTAGAACAATCTTTCGATATCTTGTAGGATTGAAAGCAAAATGCAGAATAGTGATATAAAATACCGCGTTTCCATTCATCTAACGAAAATCGGTTAATAAGCATAGCTAGGATCGAATGAGATATGTATAATAGCCCAGTTAGACTAAACATGGTTCGTAAACTAATCATGCAATGAGGACATTTTGGATATGGATTACAGGGAAAAAAATAGACGATGATAATCTTTTGAAGATAAATGAAGTGTGGAAGGAAAGGAAGTGCTAATACAACTGGCCTTTATATTGTTGTAGATGGTGTAGAGTAATTATGATCATGAAGAGGCCAATTGTACTAAAGGTAACTTACTATGATGTTTCTCGTTGAAACATAGTCAAATAACCAAATTCTAAAATGTTCCAAGCGTCATGTGAGATAACATAACAAATGTAACCAACAATCTGTATCAAAAATTAATATTTGAAAATTACTCCCTTGATATGACTAGGGCTGTCAATGGATGTCCAAAAATTCGAAATCCATCCGCATGCATATCTGAAAAGTGAATAAATATTCAGTATCTAGAAATACAGATACGAGTGTGAATATGAAGACATCCTCATCCAAAAATCATATGTCGGTTTTTTTTCAAGATTATTGTTTAAATTATATGTATTTAAGTACAATGAAAGATATTTATTTATTATTTTATTAAGTTGAAAGTTTATATTATATGCACTAAATGCATATTATCTGCTCAAAACTGTGATATCCCGAAATTTCAAGAAATTTAAAATGTGATAATCTCTTAATTAAATTGTTTAAAATTGATAAAATTTTTATTTTCAAATATAAATAACCAATTAATTAATAATGTGATGTTTTAAATTATGATTATAGGTTGATTTTAAATAAGAAGAATTATTTAATTCATGTTATTTTATAAATAGATTTTAAATATACCTATTATTTCAAATTTAATAAGTGTAATTTTAAATGTGTATATATATATATATATGTATTTAAATTGATTTTAAATTGGATGATTATTTACAATTAATAATGTGTTTATTTAAAATTCATATCTATATTTATTTGAATTGATTTTAATTTGGATTTTGAATTGACTCTGAATTTGAATTTAAAAATTGAATTTAAAGGAATATATATATATATCTTAAAATAAAAATAATAATACAGTTTGGACTTAAAATATATGGATAAAGTTTTCATTTAAAAATAAGATTTGTTTTATATTATTCTCTGTAAAGAAATTTATTTATAGAAATTTGGAGAAGTATTTATTTAATAGGAATAAATACAAAAGCTTTTAAAGTAGCATTTAAAAATGAGTTTAAAATATTATATATAATTTTTATTTAAATCATAATTGGTTTATATTCTATTTTCTTTAAAGATTTTATTTATATAAAATTTAGAAAGCATTTATAAATTTATAAATGTAGATGTTAACTTAGAATTTAATAAGAAAAGCTTTTAAAATCATTTAAAAATAAAGTAAATATAAATTATTACAAGTGTTAAATTAAGGAAGCTTGAGATAACATGAGTTTTATAATTAAGTATGGTAAAGACAAGTGTTATTACTTGTTTTTATTTTCTTTAAATTTTAGTTAAACCAAAATTTAATCTATATAAAACACTTCCACTTTCTTCTTTCATTTCTTTTTCTTATACTTTAAATTCAAGCAAGAAAACTTAAACACCTCTCCATTAAAACAAAGCAGATCTATAAACCAATTTTCAAACTGCAAGTCATAATCTTTTCAACTCATTCCTGTAAACATTTCCTTTCCAAAGCAAAGAGCAAACCTGAAAACTCTTCTCAAATCAAAAGAAATGCAAACCAGAAAACACTCCTCAAACAATAAGCCTGTAACTCAAATCTATTGATATTAAAACTAGAACAACCTGAAAACTTTTTTACAAACTCAAGTTTTAAAACCCTATAGCCATTATCCTCAAGCCTGAAACATTTTTACAAAGCCTGTAAGCATTTTCTACAAGCCTGTAACAATTGCAAGCCTGGAATCAAAGTCTTGATCATAGCATCAGCATGTTCCAGTTTTTTAAGCATTCCAGATTTAAAGAATCAAGCAAATTCAGTTTTCAAAGTTTCCAGAAAAGAAAGCATTTTCATCAAATTCCATTTTTCAAAATTTTCAAATCTAGTTTTAAAGCTCTCTGCATTTACAAAAAAAAAAGGTGAGTAGACATCTACTTAAAGATCTTGAGTAAAAATTGTGCTGTTGCTTGTTAGATTTCTAAAATGATTAATGCTTGCATGTGTATATATAAGTGTATGATTGATGTATACAATGTGAATGACTGTGCATGTATTTTATATCTGTTCATCTCTGTTTTGAAGTTACAGAACTTAAATCTTTGATCAAAATTCCTATCTTCTTATTAAAATCTCTGTTAGGTTATAATTCTCAAACAATTTATATTTGTTTAAACAAAGAATTAAGTTAAAAATAAATTTAGTAAGATTAGTTGAAATGTTGTCTGGAAATTCAGAAATATGGTAGAAATCTTTAAAAACATGCAAAATCAATCGCCTTAATTTATTGTTTTAATATTATAACTTGAATCTACATTTAAAGTTAGGATTTTTAAAACTAAATCAAATTTTTTAGTATTTGTTTAAATGGGCATTTTGGTTATGACCAGAATTGGGTTTTTGGGGGAATTCTGATGATTTACGTGACTGGTGAGGTCGGGGTTCCTGTTGGAGCTAGCTAAGTGATCTAGGTGTTTGAGAAAAACGGAGGGAGTGTCGAATGATCATCGTGGCTTCAGCGGTGAGGTGATTTTGGTTTTAAACCCTAGGATGGGTAGAATCTAGAAATGGTAGTGATGCATAGTCTCCAGGTGATCGAGTGGTTCGAGACGTGGGGTAAGGCAGCGTGGAAGTTGTGGGTGGTGTGGCCAGAATTTCTGATGTTTCGGTGATCGACGACGGCTGTTCGAAGGGATTTCTGGTGATGTGTGGGTTTCCAGTTTTCAACTGGATTGCTCAAGCTTGATCGATGGCTTGTGCGAGTATTCTGGTGACCGTATTGGGTTGCATCTTTGACGAGTGACGTGCCGGAGAGTTCGTCGATGGTCGGAGTGGCTTCTGGTAATGGTGCATGTGCACGAGATGGAGATCATGTCAGTTGTTTGGGTTGTAAGTTGAGTTTGGTTTGCTCGAAGTATATCTCGGGTAGAAGGTTGAGTGACTCGAGTTGGAACTCGAGTGGGAACTCGTGTGGTTCCAGGGGGATTTGTTCTGGGTTTTAAAATTCAAAATTCAAAAACTAAAACTAAATTTTTAAATATAAGGGAACTCGGGTTGGACCTGAGTGGACTTGGGGTTGTCCTGATGCAAGTGTTGAGAAATTTTTAAAAAGGGTTTTAAAATCTAAGTTTTGAAATTTAAACTTTCATTTAGTTTAAATCTTCTTTTATAAATTCATTTTATATTTGATAAATGTTTTCTTTAACAATTTGTTAAGAGGTTTTAAAATTTGTTTAACTTAAATTTTATTAAGTAAAGTTTTAAGTTAATTTTAAGGTTGAGTTAGAAATGAAATTTTAAAGGTTTATGTAAAAGCAAGTTTTTAAATTCAAATTTGAATCTAGCTTTTAAAACTATTAAATGATAAATGTTTAAGTTATTTTTAAAGTTATGTTTTGATAACTTTAATATATCAAGTTAAGATGATTATTTTATTTTAAAACTTAATTACTGATTTAATTAAGTATAGTTAACTATTAAGATGGAATGGTTTAAAAATGTTTTAATGATAATTAAGGCATAAATAAGATAATGTTTTATCTTAAGATAATAAAAGTATTTTAATCTTGAAATTAATTAAGTTAATTAAGGAAATTTAGATTAATTAATTAATTAATAATATAAGGATTAATTAAGGAATTTATTAAGAGTAATTAATTGATTTAATTAATTTATTTAAAATAATTAAGGGTTATAAGTTAATTAATTTGAGATTGATTAATTAAGTAATTAACATTGATTAATTTGTAATTAGAGATTAACTTGTAATAAAAAAGAATTTAATTTTTAATTTAGTTATATTAATTAATAATTAGGATTTATTAATTAATAATTAAGAAATTATTAATCTATAACTAAAAATTAATCAAGAATTAATTAACTGTTATTAGGGTTAATTAATTATTATTAAGGATCGATTAATTGATTTATTAAGGATTAATAAATTGGTTATTAAGTTTTATTAATTGATAATTAATGTTTATTAATTAATAATTAAATAATAATTAATCTGTAATTAAGATTAATTAATTTATTTAAAGAGGTAATTAAGGGTTGGATTACCCAATTGTAATTAATCAAATGAATGTAATTAATTAATTGGTTGACTAATTATGGATAATCTTGATGATTGATTAAGTATGAATACTTATTGAGATTAAATGGTGTAACTACTTAGTAAAGTAATTAATGTATAATTACTGGATGTAATTAATTAAAGGAAAATTACTTAATGGAAAGTAATTAAAGGATAATTACTTAGTAGAGTATAAGTAATTAAGGGTTAATTACTTGGTGTAATTAATTAAAGGATTAATATAATTAATTAAGGAGTTAATTAATTAAGGTAAGTAATTATAGGATGGTAATTACCATTTATGATTAATTAAGGTTAATTAATGGAGGTAATTAATTAACGATCATTAATTTATGTAATTAATGAGAGTAATTAAGGATTGATTAATTAAGATATCAATCAATAATAAGTGATTATAAGGTAATTAATTAAGGATTAATGTAATTAATTATAGTTAATGAAGTAATTAAGGTTAATTACTTAACAGTTTGTAGATAATTCATTTGTGTAATTACTTAAGGATTAATTACCTTATGTAAATAAAGATTAATTAATCAAGGGTGATTAATTAAGATGATGATTAATTAATTGGTTTGTAATTAATTAATGGTTATGTAAGCAAGATTTATTATGATGACAGTAATTAATTTAATTTATTTTAAATTAATTAGAGATGAAGTAATTAATTTAAAATTTTCAATTAATTATAGATGTGTGATTAATAGATCATTGCTTATGGATGGATGATTGATATTGAATGCCTTGATTGTTTGATATCTCTGATGAGATATGTGTGATATGTGATATGATACGATTTGGTTGAATTGTGATATGGATTATCTATCTGTATATGTAAATTATCTATCTGGGTAAATATAGATAATGATTTTGAATTGAATTGTTTTAACTTTAAAACAACTTGGACCTAAAAGATGGCTTTTGGATTTCGATGAGACCGGGATCGGGTTTCCAAATCTGGATATCCGAAAACTGCATCGATCCAAATAAACGATAGGTCGTGAATCTAAGTGAAGATGAAAATGAGTGCAGGGGTTATTGTCATTAACTCTGAGGGTGATTCCAAAATTAGTGTAACGAGTTAATGCCTTCGGTTTCGTTCAAACCCGGAACGAACTTGTATGGATTGAATGCTTTTAGAACATTGTCAGGTGGACGATGAGCATTCTAAGATAGATGTGTTCTATAAAGGTAATCGTAGCCTCAAGCCTCATCAACGGGGAATGGCTAAAGCTGGGGAAGTGCAGCAAGGCTAAGTGGGTCATGCCCAAGTAGGACGAGATTTACCCCTGCCTAGATGTCCCTTTTTATTCAACCATGTGGGTGGTTGCCAGCTACAACCGCGGGGTTGTCTTGTTCGGAACTGTTCAGTAAGGAATGGTTCTGGCTTTGTGTTGTAAGGGATTTGGAGTAATCCTCGGTACGGTGATTTAGATCCCGTAATGTGACGGGTGGTACCCTGGTAGCCCTGCCATTGATGGAAACCCATTCTTCCTACTTGCCTTTACGGTTTTAATTGTATTACCCACTTTTATGGCTAGTAGCTGGAATTTAATGAATGTAACAATTTCGGCCATTTTCTATTTATTTGAAAACCCTAGACCCTATTATAATATCACTGGATTTCCTATCAAATATTTTGGTTAGCGTAAGGTAAAAACTTACCCATGTTTATTTGTGGGGAGTCTTACGTGATACCTTTCTTTCAAATGGTTTTTAAAGTTAAGCAACTTTAACCCGTTTACTCACACCAGATCCATGTCTGACCCGGAGTTTATTCTATTTTTCTTAAACTCTTGGGTACTTAAATTTTTACGAGTAGCCAAGGGATTCATGTTAGCTTTGATGAATTCTGGAGGAGCACTGGAGCAGGAGGCTTCATCGTTTGTGTGTGTCTATATATATATATATATAGATGGCCCGCTGTGTTGATCTCTGAGTCATTAGTTTGAGTTGTATCTTATGTTGTAATAGCTAGATAGGTGTTTATAACTGTCTAGTATGTGATGTATAAGCTGTGTAACTCTGATGTATATGATTCTATGTAATATCTATGTGAATAATATAATTTATTCGTTCCGCTGTTGAGATTCTGATGCCGTCTCTTTCTTTCTTCTCTATCTTTTCTCTTCTATATCCCTTTCTTTCTTGAAAATAATGCGCCTTTCTGTGGAGAGAAAGGCGGGTCGTTTCATTTGGTATCAGAGCATAGGTTGCGATAATACCTAGGCTGTGGAGTGGAGTCTATCTTGAGAGCGCGTATTTGTAATTTTTGTATATATATATATATACATATTTGTTGGGTTACCTGTTCGGGTTTTCCAATATGAGTTATAAAGGTAGATAGGGTAGTGGTGTGTGTAACACGACTACCAATGGTTAGAGTTTGAATGATTGAGGTTGGAAGAGTATTTGTCGAGACTGTAGACCTAATACCGTCTCGAGTGAGCTTTGCAGCTTGGTGTAAGGATTTCATTGATCTCTGAAGGAAACCTTTTAAAGGTTCGGAGTTCATCTTTGAAGTGTAAGTTTAATCGCGCTCATGTGAGCGGATTTTTGAGAATTTGGATCTGTCGGTTAGGCAGAAGCAAGTGATGGTATCTTGGCAACCTCAGGAAGTAGTTGCTTTGTAATGAGACTCGGTGACCATGGATGTCTCCGAGGATGTTTTCTTTTAGAGCAAGTTTAAGGAAGTATGTCTGCTTCAGTGTTGTGGCTGAGTTTAGCAAGGTGTTTGTATTTGGTTTAAGGTCCGAGTTTCTCGAGGAGCTTTGGATAGGAAGTCTTTGGCATCTGTGGCAGCTTTGCAGTTCGGAGTGTTCTGTGTGCCAGCAGGAAGATGTTTTGGCTTAGAAACTTTCTAGTGGTGGAGATCAAAAGCAGTAGAGTGGATCCATTTCTTTGATGGATTGGCTAGATAAGCATACGCTATTCTGATTGGTAAAGAGAGAACAGTATCTTTGGAATTTAGGCTAGGTTGATCGCAAAAGTAACTTGCGATAGTTTGAGTGATTCCCTGGATAATCTTTTGCTTGGGTTTGAGGCATCTCTAGTAGTTGTAGGAGTTATAGTGTTGTAAGAGATTTTTCGGATGTCTTCAGGGAAGTCCGAGGATTGTCTGCATTGGTGATTGAGTTCCGTATCGACTTGATTTCAGGATTGTTACCGGTGATTCAGCTGAGTTGAAGGATGGTTCCTAGAGAGAGGTTTTTGGTAAAGCAGCTCAGTACTTCTTGGAACTTCTGAGTTTTCTCTTTATGGATCTGTTGAGCCTTATTTCTGGGATGTGCTGTCTAGTCTGTGCTCGCGTTCATCGATGGCATTCTTATCTTCTCCAAATCAGAGTTGTGCAGCGGAAGCAAGATGGCAGCTGTTCGAGAGTAGAAGCAACCGGAAGTTGCAGTGTTTTGGATTAAAGAGTTTCTACAGGAATTTTTTCATGATTTGAGTCCAGATTGGCAAGTGCACATGTTTTGTCTTTTCCGGATAGGAGAAGTAAGTTCAGCTTTCTGATGTTTGTGAAGTGGAGTTTGTTCTTGATTTTGGTTGACCTTGAGGAGATCATTTTGAAGGGTTGTTTTGGTCCAATTGTTTCTAGAGGCATCAACGAAGGTTGAGATGATCAGGAAGGATCTATATGCAGCCTAGGATCGTCAGAAGAATTTTTGGTTAAGAGAAGGAGGAATTTGGAATTTGAAGTTGGAGACTTCGATGTTGTTGAGGTTTTCTCCGGTAAAGGGAGTAATAAGATTGGGTAAGATTGTGAGGATAGCTCCATAGTATATTGGATATTTCTGAGTTTTTGTAAGGATAAGTGCTTTGGTCTGCAGAGTTGAATTTCCAATTTGAAAGACTGGGATTCAAGGTATTTCACGTATCTCTGAGGGAGTACGTGTTTGGTCCATCACTGGTTTTGGAACCAGTTGTCCTGAAGGATTTGGTTATTGATCAGATCTTGACTATGGTCAGATCTCTTGTATAGATTGTAGAACTAGATGAGTAGGAGTTCAGTAGCTTAGTAGTGTAGCTAGTTTGGATTTAGTAGAGCGAGTATCCCGGTGTCTGTACCTGGGAAACTCCGGATAATTTTAGGAAGCTTATCCGGATCTGTATCCGGATAGCTATAGTTGTTTGATAGAATAAATTGTTTGTTTGGATGAAATTGTTGTTTGGTTTTTTGTGTATGCCTGATATGTATGCTTGGATGTTTAAAATTGTTTAAATAAAAACTTGGATTATCTTTTGTTTTAAATTTCGAGGATGAAATTCTTTTAAGGGGAGAGGAAGGTGATATCTCGGAATTTCAAGAAATTTGAAATGTGATAATCTCTTAATTAAATTGTTTAAAATTGATAAAATTGTTATTTTCAAATACAAATAACCAATTAATTAATAATGTGATGTTTTAAATTATGATTATAGGTTGATTTTAAATAAGAATAATTATTTAGTTTATGTTATTTCATAAATAGATTTTAAATAGACCTATTATTTCAAATTTAATAAATGTAATTTAAATGTGTATATATGTGTATTTAAATTGATTTTAAATTGGATAATTATTTACAATTAATAATGTGTTTGTTTAAAATTAATATCTATATTTATTTGAATTGATTTTAATTTGGATTTTAAATTGACTCTGAATTTGAATTTAAAAATTGAATTTAAAGTAATATATATATATATATCTTAAAATAAAAATAAAAATATAGTTTGGATTTAAAATATATGGATAAAGTTTTTATTTAAAAAAAAGATTTTTTTTATATTATTCTCTTCAAAGAAATTTATTTATAGAAATTTGGAAAATTATTTATTTAATAGGAATAAATACAAAAGCTTTTAAATTAGCATTTATGATTTTAAAATATTATATATGATTTTTATTTATATCATAATTGGTTTATATTCTATTTTCTTTAAAATTGTATTTATATAAAATTTAGAAAGCATTTATAAATTTATAAATGTATTTGTTAATTAGGAATTTAATAAGAAAAGATTTTTAAATCATTTAAAAATAAAGTAAATATAAATTATTACAAGTGTTAAATTTAGGAAGCTTGAGATAACATGTGTTTGATAATTAAGCATGGTAAAGACAAGTGTCATTACTTGTTTTTATTTTCTTTAAATTTTAATTAAACCAAAATTTAAACTATATAAAGTACTTCCACTTTCTTCTTTCATTTATTTTTCTTACACTTTAAATTCAAGCAAGAAAACCTGAACATCTCCTCTAAAACAAAGCATATCTGTAAACCAATTTTCAAACCGCAAGTCTGTAATCTTTTCAACTCATTCCTGTAAACATTTCCTTTCTAAAGCAAAAGAGCAAACCTGAATACCCTTCTCAAATCAAAACAAATGCAAACCAGAAAATACTCCTCAAACAATAAGCCTGTAACTCAAATCTGTTGATATTCAAACCAGAACAACCTGAATACTTTTTTATAAACTCAAGTATCCTCAAGCCGGAAACATTTTTACACACCTTGTAAGCATTTTCTACAAGCCTATAACAACTGCAAGCCTGGAATCAAAGTCTTGATCATAGCATCAACACGTTCCAGGTTTTTATGCATTCCAGTTTTAAAGAATCAAGCAAATTCAAGTTCAAAATTTCCAGAAATGCAAGCACTTTCATCAAATTCCAGTTTTCAAAATTTTCAAATCCAGTTTTAAAGCTCTTTGCATTTTCAAAAAAAAAGGTGAGTAAACATCTACTTAAAAATCCTAAGTAAAAATTGTGCTGTTGCTTGTTAGATTTCTGAAATGATTAATGCTTGCACGTGTATATATAAGTGTATGATCTGTGTATACGATGTGAATGACCGTGCATGTATTTTATATCTGTTCATCTCTTTTTTGAAGTTACAAAAATTAAATCTTTGATCAAAATTTCTATCTTCTTATTAAAAT
This sequence comes from Allium cepa, assembly GCA_030765085.1. NCBI lineage: Eukaryota > Viridiplantae > Streptophyta > Magnoliopsida > Asparagales > Amaryllidaceae > Allium > Allium cepa. The sequence continues at coordinate 801,818,282 of CM060943.1, forward strand.
CTCTGTTAGGTTATAATTCTCAAACAATTTATGTTTGTTTAAACAAAGAATTAAGTTAAAAATAAATTTAATAAGATTAGTTGAAATGTTGTCTGGAAATTCAGAAATACAGTAGAGATCTTTAAAAACATGCAAAATCAATCGCCTTAATTTACTGTTTTAATATTGTAACTTGAATCTACATTTAAAGTTAGGATTTTTAAAACTAAAATCATAATTTTTAGCATTTGTTTGAATGGGCATTTTGGTTATGACCAGAATTGGGTTTTTGGGGGAATTTTGATGATCTATGTGACTGGTGAGGTTGGGGTTCCTGTTGGAGCTAGCTAAGTGATCTGGGTGTTTGGAAAAAACGGAGGGAGTGTCGAGTGATCGCCGTGGCGTCGGCGGTGAGGTGGTTTTGGCTTTAAACCTTAGGATGGGTAGAATCTGGAAATGGTAGCGATGCATATTCTCCAGGTGATCGAGTGGTTCGAGACGTGGGGTAAGGCAGCGTAGAAGTTGTGGGGTGGTGTGGCCAGAATTTCTGATGTTCTAGTGATCGACAACGGCTGTTCGAAGGGATTTCTGGTGATGTGTGGGTTTCCAGTCTTCAACTGGATTGCTCAATCTTGATCGATGGCTTGTGTGAGTATTCTGGTGACCGTATTGGGTTGCATTGTTGATGAGTGACGTGCCGAAGAGTTCGTCGATGGTCGGAGTGGCTTCTGGTGATGGTGCATGTGCACGAGATGGAGATCGTGTTAGTTGTTTGGGTTGTGAGGTGAGTTTGGTGTGCTCCAAGTATATCTCGGGTAGAAGGTTGAGTGACTCGAGTTGGAACTTGTGTGGGAACTCGTGTGGTTCCAAAGGGATTTGTTCCAGGTTTTAAAATTCAAAATTTGAATTTAAAAACTAAAACTAAATTTTTAAATATAAGGTAACTCAGGCCGGACCTGAGTGGACTTAGGGGTTGTCCTAATGCAAGTGTTGAGAATTTTTTTAAAAAGGGTTTTAAAATCTAAGTTTCGAAATTTAAACTTTAATTTAGTTTAAATCTTCTTTTATAAATTCACTTTGTATTTAGTAAATGTTTTCTTTAACAATTTGTTAAGAGGTTTCAAATTTTTTTTAATTTATATCTTATCAAGTAAAGTTTTAAGTTAATTTTGAGGTTGAGTTAGAAATGAAATTTTAAAGGTTTATATGAAAGCAAGTTTTTAAATTCAAATTTGAATCTAGTTTTTAAAACTATTAATTGATAAATGTTTTAAGTTATTTTTAAAGTTATATTTTGATAACTTTAATATATCAAGTTAAGATGATTATTTTATTTTAAAAATTAATTACTAATTTTAATTAAGTTTAGTTAACTATTAAGATGAAATGGTTTAAGAACGTTTTAATGACAATTAAGGCATAAATAAGATAATGTTTTATCTTAAGATAATTAAAGTACTTTTATCTTGAAATTAATTAAGTTAATTAAGAAAATTTAGTATAATTAATTAATTAATAATGATAAGGATTAATTAAGGAATTTATTAAGAGTAATTAATTGATTTAATTAGTTTATTTAAAATAATTAAGGGTTATAAGTTAATTAATTTGAGACTAATTAATTAAGTAATTAAGATTGATTAATTTGTAATTAGAGATTAATTAACTTGTAATTAAAAATAATTTAATTTGTAAGTTTTATTAGCTAATAATTAGGCTTTATTAATTAATAATTAATAAACTATTAATCTATAATTAAAAATTAATTAAGAATTAATTAATTGTTATTTAGGGTTAATTAATTGTTATTAAGGATTGATTAACTGATTTATTAAGGATTAATAAATTGGTTATTAAGTTTTATTAATTGATAATTGAGGTTTATTAATTAATAATTAAAGAATAATTAATCTGTAATTAAGATTAATTAATTTATTTAAAGAGGTAATTAAGGGTTGGATTACCCAATCGTAATTAATCAAATGAATGTAATTAATTAATTGTTGATTAATTATGGATAATCTTGATGATTGATTAAGTATGAATACTTAATGAGATTAAATGGTGTAATTACTTAGTGAAATAATTAATGTATATTTACTGGATGTAATTAATTAAAGGGAAATTACTTAATGGAAAGTAATTAGAGGATAATTACTTAATAGAGTAGAAGTAATCAAGGGTTAATTACTTAGTGTAATTAATCAAAGGATTAATATAATTAATTAAGGAGTTAATTAAATAAGGTAATTAATGATAGGATGGTAATTACTATTTATGATTAATTAAAGTTGATTAATGGAGGTAATTAATTAAGAATCATTAATTTATGTAATTAATGAGAGTAATTAAGGATTGATTAATTAATATTAATTAATCAATAATAAGTGATTATAAGGTAATTAATTGATTGTAATTAATTAAGGATTAATGTAATTAATTATAGTTAATGAAGTAATTAAGGTTAATTACTTTAATGGTTCGTAGATAAATAATTTGTGTAATTAATTAAGGATTAATTACCTTATGTAATTAAAGAATAATTAATCAAGGGTGATTAATTTAGATGATGATTAATTAATTGGTTTGTAGTTAAGTATTTGTTATATAACCAAGATTTATTGTGATGAAAGTAATTAATTTAACTTATTTTAAATTAATTAGAGATGAAGTAATTAATTTAATTCATTTTGAATTAATTATAGATGTGTGATTAATAGATCATTTCTTATGGATGGCTGAATGATATTGAATGCCTTGATTGTTTGATATCTTTGATGAGATATGTGTGATATGTGATATGATATGATTTAGTTGAATTGTGATATGGATTATCTGTAACGACCCGCTATTTTGGACCATTCAAATCGACAATAAAACCATACATGTCCGACTTGAATAATTCAAAATACCGAATTGTTAATAAAATTTGGCAAAACTTAAAATATACAGTAAATAAATCAATCATAGATCACTTACACAGAGTAATACAATGCAGCGGAATAGATAAAGAATAGTAGTTCATGAAGCTACTATATACCTCAGAGTTAGAAATAAAATACAACCGAATAGTTCAAATGCCATGAAGTCTCCAATGCAACAGATGGCTTCTCTGAACCAATCAACTGGATGACTAAAGGGATAGATAGCTGGATCTTCAAGCAAAGCTCCAACTTCGAAGATGAGTCTCAAATGTTGTATCTCTCAGTCTGACCCGAGCGTAAAGAAAAACACAAAACACTCGAGTCAGGATTAACATTCTTATATCTATAAATCTAACTCAAGTGAAATATCAACTAAAATATAATTAACTTAGAGGATGTTTGGGATAACCATCCTCTAAGGGTCCATGGAACTATCTAAAAGATAGAAATATGCACTATAACACCGTAGTCTTTTCAACTTAATTTATACTTCAAAACCAAATATCATTTTCACTTCAAATATCTCCATACTTCCCAAATAGTATTTTTATATATTAAATAATTTGTACAGTAAAGAAATTTCAATTCCCTCAACTTAACAAATCGTTTAACATCAACCCGACCACCCCATTTAAATCTATTTCAATCTCAATTTATTAATTTAAATTCAACTCAATTTCTAAAATAACCACTTCAATTTTATCGATCTCAAATTCGGATTTGAAATCACAAAATACCCTTTATGTTCAATATATTTCAAAACTTTAAGTATTCAACGTTTCAAACTAACTTTTTAATCAATTTAGTTTCTAAATAATAAATTCAACTATACTGATTTCAAATACATATTCGAATCTCAAAATAAACCACTTAAATCCCAATATAGTTCAAAGCTTTAATATTTAATTAAATGTTCAATTTAATAGTTCCATATAGATCTCGATTTAACCTCATTATTATCTAGCCTTAAAATAATACCTCATTAGATACAATATGTAACGACCCAGGATTTTTATGAATTTAAATTTATAATTTAAATGAATTTTTGAATTTAAAAGTTGTAAAACTGATTATAAATGGCAGCGAGTTTCCCCGATTCAAATAGAAATTATATTAAGTCGTATGGATTTGACAATTTGTATATATGTGAGTATATATTTAAATTGGATTTGAAATAAAATCTTAAATAATTGGTTTTAAAAATAAATATAGAGATATATATGTATATACATTAGATATGAATTGTAAATGAATGGGTTAATAATAATTGATAATAATAAGTATTACAATTGATGGTTAATAATAATTTGAATTTATAAATTTATTATAAAACAATAAATATTAAAGTAAAGGAAACAATTTAAGTTAAAATAAAAGAGGAATAAAAATAAGACAATGGAACAAAAGAAATGACAAAACAAAGTTTAAATATAAAGTGATAAAACAAAGCCATAAGATGAGAAATAAGCATATACTAAATTCATAAGTTAAAATTTTATAACATAACTAAAACTACTTTATATCTATATCTATATGCATGCAAGTATCTTTAGCCACTAAAGCTAGATCATAGCAGCCATCAAAATGTAAACCATCAGCCACTAAACAAATAAAGTAATAGCCAAAAGAGCAAGTAAAAGAAAGGCAAGATAAGTACAAGCAAAGTTGAATAAGTATAGGCTGGAAAGAACAAAATATTTAGGCTGAGTAGGGAAAATATGACACATCAAAATAGGATGTGTATATAGCAATACATACAAATAGGATATGCTGTAGCTAAGCAAGGGGGAACATGCCTTTATTTCCATCAGCTAGCAGCACAAACAGTCAGTTCGAATTGTTAAAAATGTAATGCATTACCTCTAGCAAGATGTATATCACTTCAGCCATACTATTTTGTACAAACCATATCATCACTCTGTACACTTTTCTTTCATATGCATCCACTTCTTCATTTCATCAGTTTCGTCCATCATAAACAAAAATAAAGTGGCATCATTTCAAAACTCAAACAAACTCAACATCCAAGTAGAAGGCTTTCAACAGCAAATTCAAAAGCCTGTATCAAAACTGCAATTATTCTCAAAACCAGAGTCTTTGTTTACCCATATTTCAAGGTGAGTAACTTCACTTTTCAAAAATTAAAGTAAAATTTGGTTGTTTGTGGGTGAGTTGAAGTGAATAAGCATTTGCAGGTGAATATCTGATGTGAATATTATTGTGTGTATGCTATATATATACACACACTCTGCTCTATTTGTTTTTTAAGCTCAAATTTGTTCTCAACAGATCCTTTTTAAAACATTAAGTTTAAATCAATCAAGATATAATCCTCAAACTAGTTTTTTTTTAAAAAGCTGATGGAATATGTTTGTGAAATGTTTCTCCTGGAAAACTTGGTTTACAGGTTATCAAATATATTTTGATAGATTCGACTGTCATAAAAAGTTAATTCAAGTTCATAGCTTGAATTCGTACTGCAAGTGATGATTTTTAAAGCAAAAACAAAGATTTTTAGTTTAATATTTACAGAGCAGTATGAGTTTGAACAAAAATCGCATTTTTTCAAATTTCTGGTATTCGATCCAATTAAAAATGTTGAATTTTGGGTTGAAGCTAGTTTATCGATCGACGATTTCAGGAAAATTATCCAATTATTTTTCTATTGCGTGAGTTGTTGGGTAGGGTCGAGGTTAGGGTTTAACGTGAGGTTTTCTATCGGCTTGTTTCTCGTGCTCGTGAGGAGGCAGTGGTGGATCGAGTTCGATGTTACTCAGGGAGATGTTAGCTTGGGGGTTGTCGGAGATGCGGCCGGAGTTTGGTGGCGAATAGTGGTTGGAGTGTCGAGCGGTCGACATTGACAGGTTTGGGTGGTCGTTCGTTTCGTGTTCCAGGTTTTGGAATGGGAAGCTCATTTTTGATTCCCGGTGGTTGGACGCGTTTCAATGATCGTGGTGGGATGCGAGTGTGGTTTGTGACTTGCAGAGATGGCCGTTGGTGGTTGGCGTCGGCGATCGTGGGTGTGCAGGTGCACGGTGGCGAGAGGGGTATCGGCAGTTTCGAGTTTTACTCGAAAACATATAGTGTGGCCTCAGGTCAAAATTATGGTTACAGGTTTTAATAACCTGTCCGTTTCAAAACTTTAAAAATAAATTTAAATTGTTAAGCAAAGTTTCAAATAAGTTTTTAAAACTGAGTTTAAATCTGATTCAATTTTGTTTGAATCATAGTTTTGAGATAATGTAAGTTTTGAAATTTAAGAAAGTTTTTTTTCTTATGATTTAAACAACTTTGAATGTAAAAGTATATGGTAAATATGGTTTGTATTTAAAATGAAAGTGGTTTTGAAATTCTCTTAAACTTCTTTATAAAATAAGTAATTCTTTAATATGAGAATGTAAAAGGACTTTTGAATTGTTTTCAAACTTCGATAAAGTTGAAACTTAAAAGTAAACTTGAAATGGAATTTAGATTTTAAATTAAAAAAAGTGTAATGTTTAAATTACACTTAAATGACTAATGAAATCATTAATAAATAAATTTATTATCTTAGAGATAATTAAAGTAATAAGATGATTTAATTAATATAGTAATTAAAGAATGATTTATAAATAAATAAATTAGATTAATTTATAATTAGAAATGATTAATAATGAATTAATCTAAGATAATTTCTTAAGAAAGTGATTAAGAAATATTATTAGTTAATAAGGATAATTAACTAAGGATTATTAAGTAATTGATTTAAAGTGATTAATGTTAATGATTTATTGGATTAAATAATTTAGATAATCAATTATAAATGATTTAAATGTAATTACTTAATGAAAGTAATTAATCAGAATTGGAAAATAAATTCATAAGTAATTAATTTAATTGGAGATAAATTGAATTACATAGGATTAAATAATTAATAAATCCTGTTTATAAATGATTATTGGATGCTTGAATTACTTATGAATGATCGTATTATATGTGATGCCTTGAATTGATTATCCTATCTGATCTGTGATATTTTGTTCTGTAGATTGATTATCCTATCTGATCTGTATATTATCTGTGAATCTGTGTTTTGATCTATGATTATGATGTTGTTGCACTATTATGTGTTAACCCCCTGGACCACACTTATACACACACCAATATGGATTTCACGAGGAAATCGATTAAGTCACAGATTTTTGAAATAGTTATAAATTTGAATATTTGAATTCAAATGTTTTGGAAATGGATTGGATTTAAAGTGAAAAGCTTTTGAAATGGAATTACATAGATGAAATTTATTTTGAATAACTCGATAAAATATGAAGTTGAATAATTTGTTTTGAACTTAAATTCAAGATTTGAAATTGAATTCTATGATTTAAATGTAGGGATTAAAAATGTTATACCAGTTATATATGGGTTAAACTATTTTAAAAGTATTGATTTGGGATGTGAATAGAATTCAAGGGCTTTAACTCGTGTAGATATAATTGGATTTTTCTGAAACGAAAACTGTTTGTTTTCAAATAATAAAAGCTTTCACATAAGAAATGAACGTCCAATTTGTGTTAAAAAGAATTTCAAGTTTGAAAATGAAGATAATTTCCAAGTTATGAAAACGATTTGAAAGCTATAAGTTGAATCTTGATTTAAAGATTCAACAAGTTAATCGAATTTTGAAAGCTATGAGTTAAATCTTTGATTTAAAGATTTAAAGATTTAACGAGTTAATCCAAATGAAATAGAAATTGTTTTGAAATCCGTAAATGGAACTTTGTGAAATAAATCTTTTTGTAATATAAAGATTTGAAATGGTAATTGGTTTAAACCATTTGAAGAAAAGTTTTGGGTTTTAAGTTGTGACTTAATTGAAATCCCAATATCCATATGTTTTTGAAATACTGCGCTCACTGTTCGGTTTAGCCGGGAGAGGACCTTTGTGTCATATATCCCATTCCGAATATGTGATATATCGTTATGGATAGCATTTGAAGACCGGTGTTGAAGACCGGATATTTTTGAAAGCGAAAGGACAACTCGTCGAATGTCTTTGCATCGACTGGTCCCCGGTGTAGAGACTCCATATGTGATGGGAAGTCCGAACGTGATTAGTGAATATCCGGATTGCAAGGACTTCTTTGTAAGTGCCTTCGGTTCTGTTCGAGCCCGGAACAGACTTGTATGGATAGTATGTCTGACATTACAAATTGAGATATAAAGCTGATTTCTTTCAAATACATTTCTATTGGTGGTGGAGAATTTATTCTCTTAGCTTAACACCCTTCTCTGAGACGTACGAGCTCAGAGGTTATGTAGTTGCAGGTTATCAGCGATATATTCCCAATTTGGTAATGTGACATGCTGAGTGTTGCTGTGAAATGATCATTGTGTTGATCATTTGTGATAGGATCATTTGTTTGATCGTTTATCTTTGTGATCATTTCTATGATCATTTGTTGACCCAAAGCACGGCTTTTGTATAAAGTGTGTCTTTGTGGACGTGACTTCGTCGAGCCTCACACCTCGGAATGGTCAAAACAGGAAATATGCGGCAAGGTTATGAGGGGTAGCTCCTTATAGGGTATGTGCATTTCCTTCTGGAAAAGGGTGGTATCATGGTATGGAGCCCAGATGCTTACTCATGTTGAAACGCTTTATTTATGATTGTGTGATGATGGTGACGAGCGCTCGGTTAAAGGTCCCAAAGGACCGGGGGATGGCATACTCGTGTCAGTAGTTACCCAGTTAGGGGTAACCCGGCCTTGTGTTGGCAGAGATCCGGTTTGGTTCTCGGGGACGTCCTTCCAGAGGCATTCTCATGTGGCAATGGGAAGTTCCTTGGCCTGACCATTCGTTGGAAATCCAAAGAAACAATACGATCTTGTACGGTTTTAGTTGTATAACCTGCTTCCTCAAGAGGTAGCTATAGTAGGCATAATATAATGGTACCTATGCTGGCTAAGATTTATATTCTACTTTCGAAATGATTTGTTCTACACTATGCACTAGTAATAATATCAAATGTTTCTTTTTAATGCGTATCAAGTATCTTTGACTAACATAAGAAGAAATCTCCTCCAAGTCTGCGTTTGCATTGTGTGTGTGGCGAGAGGTCTTATGGTAGTCTCATTTTTAAAAGCATTGCGAATTGACTTTAAAAATATTCCTCTGTTTTGATTTTGAATAAAAGATAAACTGTTTTTTTTGTTGCTCACACCAGTCCCATGACTGATCGGAGTTTATTGTCTCTTTCCTAAACTCTGGGTGCTCATTATTTTCTACACGAGAAGTCTAGAGTTGGGTTTTTCAGATAGCTAGGTATAGTAGATTATCTATAGTTAGTTCAGTATTTGGATCACACCAGTCTTGCTGAGCTTGGTGCATCGTTATTGGGAGTTCGAGCTATTGATGGATTGGTTCTTGGAGATGGAGTTGCGGTTTTGGAGTTCTCTTTTGAAGACTATCTTAGAGTTATATTGTTCCGCTGCTAGATGTCATCTATTTTGTTTTCCGCTGCTATTTATTATATCATATCTCTGATGTATATTGATATCTATTGGATCATCTGTTGTATCAGATATTGTATCAAAGCTGTATATCAATGTATTATTCTTTTATTCCGCTGTGTTGTTTACTTAATGTTGTTATAAACTCCGGCGAATCGGATTTGAACGGTCGAATCTACGGCATTCAAGTACGATGTAAAGTATGGATGTCGATTTTCGAGCGGGCAAAATTCGTCTCATTACATTTGGTATCAGAGTTAAGGTTGAATTTTAGCTCAGGAGTGTAACACATTAAGTAGCTCATTAGAGATAGGATGAAGTAAATCCTAGAATGAGTATATCCCTAAGATATCTGTTTGAATGCCTCAGTAAATTCTCTTGCTATCCACTGATAGTGAGTAGGAGTGCAAGAAGAGAACGAGGTAGGGGACAGGGAAGTACGACTATAAATGGTCAATGCCCTGCGACAGTGGAAATAATTTTCTTTGATTCGTTTCTAAATTCTTTTGATTCGATTTCCAAATTCTTTTCATTTCTTCGTGACAGCTCCAGAAAGAAGTTTTGGTGTGGTGATGCTCTACGAATCGTTGTAAAAAATCCTTATTTCGTATCCTCATCGGTTTTTGATTTAAACCTTAATGAATATGAATTGGAAATTCTGTATAAATGGGAAATTTGAAATTGAAAATTTAAATAAATTAGAAATTTTAAATTGAGTTAAAATTGATTAATAGAATATGGAGGATAAATTGAATTGTATCGATAAAATGATTTCGTTTAAAACCGAATTTGAAATTCTGTTGTAATTTCTTGGGTAGATCGAAGTCCGAAGAGGGACAAGTTGGTATATATTTTGAGATATTCCGATTTGAGTTTGGAATTCATATCTTAAGTTTGAGGAATTACAGGAGATCCTGTGTTGTTTTCGTGCCTGCGAATTTCGAGGATGAAATTCTTTTACGGGGGGAAGTTTGTAACGACCCAGGATTTTTATGAATTTAAATTTATAATTTAAATGAATTATTGAATTCAAAAGTTGTAAAACTGATTATAAATGGCAGCAAGTTTCCCCGATTCAAATAGAAATTATATTAAGTCGTATGGATTTGACAATTTGTATATATGTGAGTATATATTTAAATTGGATTTGAAATAAAATCTTAAATAAATGGTTTTAAAAATAAATATAGAGATATATATGTATGTACATTAGATATGAATTGTAAATGAATGGTTTAATAATAATTGATAATAATAAGTATTACAATTGGTGGTTAATAATAATTTAAATTTATAAATTTATTATAAAACAATAAATATTAAAGTAAAGGAAACAATTTAAGTTAAAATAAAAGAGGAATAAAAATAAGACAATGGAACAAAAGAAATGACAAAACAAAGTTTAAATATAAAGTGATAAAACAAAGCCATAAGATGGGAAATAAGCATATACTAAATTCATAAGTTAAAATTTTATAACATAACTAAAACTACTTTATATCTATATCTATATGCATGCAAGTATCTTTAGCCACTAAAGCTAGATCATAGCAGCCATCAAAATGTAAACCATCAGCCACTAAACAAATAAAGTAATAGCCAAAAGAGCAAGTAAAAGAAAGGCAAGATAAGTACAAGCAAAGTTGAATAATTATAGGCTGGAAAGAACAAAATATTTAGGCTGAGTAGGGAAAATATGACACATCAAAATAGGATGTGTATATAGCAATACATACAAATAGGATATGCTGTAGCTAAGCAAGGGGGAACATGCCTTTATTTCCATCAGCTAGCAGCACAAACAGTCAGTTCGAATTGTTAAAAATGTAATGCATTACCTCTAGCAAGATGTATATCACTTCAGCCATACTATTTTGTACAAACCATATCATCACTCTGTACACTTTTCTTTTATATGCATCCACTTCTTCATTTCATCAGTTTCGTCCATCATAAACAAAAATAAAGTGGCATCATTTCAAAACTCAAACAAACTCAACATCCAAGTAGAAGGCTTTCAACAGCAAATTCAAAAGCCTGTATCAAAACTGCAATTATTCTCAAAACCAGAGTCTTTGTTTACCCATATTTCAAGGTGAGTAACTTCACTTTTGAAAACTTAAAGTAAAATTTGGTTGTTTGTGGGTGTGTTGAAGTGAATAAGCATTTGCAGGTGAATATCTGATGTGAATATTATTGTGTGTATGCTATATATATACACACACTCTGCTCTATTTGTTTTTTAAGCTCAAATTTGTTCTCAACAGATCCTTTTTAAAACATTAAGTTTAAATCAATCAAGATATAATCCTCAAACTAGTTTTTTTTTAAAAAGCTGATGGAATATGTTTGTGAAATGTTTCTCCTGGAAAACTTGGTTTACAGGTTATCAAATATATTTTGATAGATTCGACTGTCATAAAAAGTTAATTCAAGTTCATAGCTTGAATTCTTACTGCAAGTGATGATTTTTAAAGCAAAAACAAAGATTTTTAGTTTAATATTTACAGAGCAGTGTGAGTTTGAACAAAAATCGCATTTTTTCAAATTTCTGGTATTCGATCCAATTAAAAATGTTGAATTTTGGGTTGAAGCTAGTTTATCGATCGACGATTTCAGGAAAATTATCCAATTATTTTTCTATTGCGTGAGTTGTTGGGTAGGGTCGAGGTTAGGGTTTAACGTGAGGTTTTCTATTGGCTTGTTTCTCGTGCTCGTGAGGAGGCAGTGGTGGATCGAGTTCGATGTTACTCAGGGAGATGTTAGCTTGGGGGTTGTCGGAGATGCGGCCGGAGTTTGGTGGCGAATAGTGGTCGGAGTGTCGAGCGGTCGACATTGACAGGTTTGGGTGGTCGTTCATTTCGTGTTCCAGGTTTTGGAATGGGAAGCTCATTTTTGATTCCCGGTGGTTGGACGCGTTTCAATGATCGTGGTGGGATGCGAGTGTGGTTTGTGACTTGCAGAGATGGCCGTTGGTGGTTGGCGTCGGCGATCGTGGGTGTGCAGGTGCACGGTGGCGAGAGGGGTATCGGCAGTTTCGAGTTTTACTCGAAAACATATAGTGTGGCCTCAGGTCAAAATTATGGTTACAGGTTTTAATAACCTGTCCGTTTCAAAAGTTTAAAAATAAATTTAAATTGTTAAGCAAAGTTTCAAATAAGTTTTTAAAACTGAGTTTAAATCTGATTCAATTTAGTTTGAATCATAGTTTTGAGATAATGTAAGTTTTGAAATTTAAGAAAGTTTTTTTTTCTTATGATTTAAACAACTTTGAATGTCAAAGTATATGGTAAATATGGTTTGTATTTAAAATGAAATTGGTTTTGAAATTCTCTTAAACTTCTTTATAAAATAAGTAATTCTTTAATATGAGAATGTAAAAGGATTTTTGAATTGTTTTCAAACTTCGATAAAGTTGAAACTTAAAAGTAAACTTGAAATGGAATTTAGATTTTAAATTAAAAAAAGTGTAATGTTTAAATTACACTTAAATGACTAATGAAATCATTAATAAATAAATTTATTATCTTAGAGATAATTAAAGTAATAAGATGATTTAATTAATATAGTAATTAAAGAACGATTTATAAATAAATAAATTAGATTAATTTATAATTAGAAATGATTAATAATGAATTAATCTAAGATAATTTCTTAAGAAAGTGATTAAGAAATATTATTAGTTAATAAGGATAATTAACTAAAGATTATTAAGTAATTGATTTAAAGTGATTAATGTTAATGATTTATTGGATTAAATAATTTAGATAATCAATTATAAATGATTTAAATGTAATTACTTAATGAAAGTAATTAATCAGAATTGGAAAATAAATTCATAAGTAATTAATTTAATTGGAGATAAATTGAATTACATAGGATTAAATAATTAATAAATCCTGTTTATAAATGATTATTGGATGCTTGAATTACTTATGAATGATCGTATTATATGTGATGCCTTGAATTGATTATCCTATCTGATCTGTGATATTTTGTTCTGTAGATTGAACTGTGTATATTTATTTGCATCTGTATATTATCTGTGAATCTGTGTTTTGATCTATGATTATGATGTTGTTGCACTATTATGTGTTAAACCCCTGGACCACACTTATACACACACCAATATGGATTTCACGAGGAAATCGATTAAGTCACAGATTTTTGAAATAGTTATAAATTTGAATATTTGAATTCATATGTTTTGGAAATGGATTGGATTTAAAGTGAAAAGATTTTGAAATGGAATTACATTGATGAAATTTAAATTTGAACAACTCGATAAAATATGAAGTTGAATAATTTGTTTTGAACTTAAATTCAAGATTTGAAATTGAATTCTATGATTTAAAACTAGGGATTAGAAATGTTATACCAGTTATATATGGGTTAAACTATTTTAAAAGTATTGATTTGGGATGTGATAGAATTCAAGGGCTTTAACTCGTGTAGATATAATTGGATTTTTCTGAAACGAAAACTGTTTGTTTTCAAATAATAAAAGCTTTCACATAAGAAATGGACGTCCAATTTGTGTTAAAAAGAATTTCAAGTTTGAAAATGAAGATAATTTCCAAGTTATGAAAACGATTTGAAAGCTATAAGTTGAATCTTGATTTAAAGATTCAACAAGTTAATCGAATTTTGAAAGCTATGAGTTAAATCTTTGGTTTAAAGATTTAACGAGTTAATCCAAATGAAATAGAAATTGTTTTGAAATCCGTAAATGGAACTTTGTGAAATAAATCTTTTTGTAATATAAAGATTTGAAATGGTAATTGGTTTAAACCATTTGAAGAAAAGTTTTGGGTTTTAAGTTGTGACTTAATTGAAATCCCAATATCCATATGTTTTTGAAATACTGCGCTCACTGTTCGGTTTAGCCGGGAGAGGACCTTTGTGTCATATATCCCATTCCGAATATGTGATATATCGTTATGGATAGCATTTGAAGACCGGTGTTGAAGACCGGATATTTTTGAAAGCGAAAGGACAACTCGTCGAATGTCTTTGCATCGACTGGTCCCCGGTGTAGAGACTCCATATGTGATGGGAAGTCCGAACGTGATTAGTGAATATCCGGATTGCAAGGACTTCTTTGTAAGTGCCTTCGGTTCTGTTCGAGCCCGGAACAGACTTGTATGGATAGTATGTCTGACATTACAAATTGAGATATAAAGCTGATTTCTTTCAAATACATTTCTATTGGTGGTGGAGAATTTATTCTCTTAGCTTAACACCCTTCTCTGAGACGTACGAGCTCAGAGGTTATGTAGTTGAAGGTTATCAGCGATATATTCCCAATTTGGTAATGTGACATGCTGAGTGTTGTTGTGAAATGATCATTGTGTTGATCATTTGTGATAGGATCATTTGTTTGATCGTTTATCTTTGTGATCATTTCTATGATCATTTGTTGACCCAAAGCACGGCTTTTGTATAAAGTGTGTCTTTGTGGACGTGACTTCGTCGAGCCTCACACCTCGGAATGGTCAAAACAGGAAATATGCGGAAAGGTTATGAGGGGTAGCTCCCTTTAGGGTATGTGCATTTCCTTCTGGAAAAGGGTGGTATCATGGTATGGAGCCCAGATGCTTACTCATGTTGAAACGCTTTATTTATGATTGTGTGATGATGGTGACGAGCGCTCGGTTAAAGGTCCCAAAGGACCGGGGGATGGCATACTCGTGTCAGTAGTTACCCAGTTAGGGGTAACCCGGCCTTGTGTTGGCAGAGATCCGGTTTGGTTCTCGGGGACGTCCTTCCAGAGGCGTTCTCATGTGGCAATGGGAAGTTCCTTGGCCTGACCATTCGTTGAAAATCCAAAGAAACAATACGATCTTGTACGGTTTTAGTTGTATAACCTGCTTCCTCAGGAGGTAGCTATAGTAGGCATAATATAATGGTACCTATGCTGGCTAAGATTTATATTCTACTTTCGAAATGATTTGTTCTACACTATGCACTAGTAATAATATCAAATGTTTCTTTTTAATGCGTATCAAGCATCTTTGACTAACATAAGAAGAAATCTCCTCCAAGTCTGCGTTTGCATTGTGTGTGTGGCGGGAGGTCTTATGGTAGTCTCATTTTTAAAAGCATTGCAAATTGACTTTAAAAATATTCCTCTATTTTGATTTTGAATAAAAGATAAACTGTTTTTTTTGTTGCTCACACCAGTCCCATGACTGATCTGGAGTTTATTGTCTCTTTCCTAAACTCTGGGTGCTCATTATTTTCTACACGAGAAGTCTAGAGTTGGGTTTTTCAGATAGCTAGGTATAGTAGATTATCTATAGTTAGTTCAGTATTTGGATCACACCAGTCTTGCTGAGCTTGGTGCATCGTTATTGGGAGTTCGAGCTATTGATGGATTGGTTCTTGGAGATGGAGTTGCGGTTTTGGAGTTCTCTTTTGAAGACTATCTTAGAGTTATATTTTTTCCGCTGCTAGATGTCATCTATTTTCTTTTCCGCTGCTATTTATTATATCATATCTCTGATGTATATTGATATCTATTGGATCATCTGTTGTATCAGATATTGTATCAAAGCTGTATATCAATGTATTATTCTTTTATTCCGCTGTGTTGTTTACTTAATGTTGTTATAAACTCCGGCGAATCGGATTTGAACGGTCGAATCTACGGCATTCAAGTACGATGTAAAGTATGGATGTCGATTTTCGAGCGGGCAAAATTCGTCTCGTTACATTTGGTATCAGAGCTAAGGTTGAATTTTAGCTCAGGAGTGTAACACATTAAGTAGCTCATTAGAGATAGGATAAAGTAAATCCTAGAATGAGTATATCCCTAAGATATCTGTTTGAATGCCTCAGTAAATCCTCTTGCTATCCACTGATAGTGAGTAGGAGTGCAAGAAGAGAACGAGGTAGGGGACAGGGAAGTACGACTATAAATGGTCAATGCCCTGCGACAGTGGAAATAATTTTCTTTGATTCGTTTCTAAATTCTTTTGATTCGATTTCCAAATTCTTTTCATTTCTTCGTGACAGCTCCAGAAAGAAGTTTTGGTGTGGTGATGCTCTACGAATCGTTGTAAAAAATCCTTATTTCGTATCCTCATCGGTTTTTGATTTAAACCTTAATGAATATGAATTGGAAATTCTGTATAAATGGGAAATTTGAAATTGAAAATTTAAATAAATTAGAAATTTTAAATTGAGTTAAAATTGATTAATAGAATATGAAGGATAAATTGAATTGTATCGATAAAATGATTTCGTTTAAAACCGAATTTGAAATTCTGTTGTAATTTCTTGGGTAGATCGAAGTCCAAAGAGGGACAAGTTGGTATATATTTTGAGATATTCCGATTTGAGTTTGGAATTCATATCTTAAGTTTGAGGAATTACAGGAGATCCTGTGTTGTTTTCGTGCCTGCGAATTTCGAGGACGAAATTCTTTTACGGGGGGAAGTTTGTAACGACCCAGGATTTTTATGAATTTAAATTTATAATTTAAATGAATTATTGAATTCAAAAGTTGTAAAACTGATTATAAATGGCAGCAAGTTTCCCCGATTCAAATAGAAATTATATTAAGTCGTATGGATTTGACAATTTGTATATATGTGAGTATATATTTAAATTGGATTTGAAATAAAATCTTAAATAAATGGTTTTAAAAATAAATATAGAGATATATATGTATGTACATTAGATATGAATTGTAAATGAATGGTTTAATAATAATTGATAATAATAAGTATTACAATTGGTGGTTAATAATAATTTAAATTTATAAATTTATTATAAAACAATAAATATTAAAGTAAAGGAAACAATTTAAGTTAAAATAAAAGAGGAATAAAAATAAGACAATGGAACAAAAGAAATGACAAAACAAAGTTTAAATATAAAGTGATAAAACAAAGCCATAAGATGGGAAATAAGCATATACTAAATTCATAAGTTAAAATTTTATAACATAACTAAAACTACTTTATATCTATATCTATATGCATGCAAGTATCTTTAGCCACTAAAGCTAGATCATAGCAGCCATCAAAATGTAAACCATCAGCCACTAAACAAATAAAGTAATAGCCAAAAGAGCAAGTAAAAGAAAGGCAAGATAAGTACAAGCAAAGTTGAATAAGTATAGGCTGGAAAGAACAAAATATTTAGGCTGACTAGGGAAAATATGACACATCAAAATAGGATGTGTATATAGCAATACATACAAATAGGATATGCTGTATCTAAGCAAGGGGGAACATGCCTTTATTTCCATCTGCTAGCAGCACAAACAGTCAGTTCGAATTGTTAAAAATGTAATGCATTACCTCTAGCAAGATGTATATCACTTCAGCCATACTATTTTGTACAAACCATATCATCACTCTGTACACTTTTCTTTTATATGCATCCACTTCTTCATTTCATCAGTTTCGTCCATCATAAACAAAAATAAAGTGGCATCATTTCAAAACGCAAACAAACTCAACATCCAAGTAGAAGGCTTTCAACAGCAAATTCAAAAGCCTGTATCAAAACTGCAATTATTCTCAAAACCAGAGTCTTTGTTTACCCATATTTCAAGGTGAGTAACTTCACTTTTGAAAACTTAAAGTAAAATTTGGTTGTTTGTGGGTGAGTTGAAGTGAATAAGCATTTGCAGGTGAATATCTGATGTGAATATTATTGTGTGTATGCTATATATATACACACACTCTGCTCTGTTTGTTTTTTAAGCTCAAATTTGTTCTCAACAGATCCTTTTTAAAACATTAAGTTTAAATCAATCAAGATATAATCCTCAAACTAGTTTTTTTTTTTAAAAGCTGATGGAATATGTTTGTGAAATGTTTCTCCTGGAAAACTTGGTTTACAGGTTATCAAATATATTTTGATAGATTCAACTGTCATAAAAAGTTAATTCAAGTTCATAGCTTGAATTCTTACTGCAAGTGATGATTTTTAAAGCAAAAACAAAGATTTTTAGTTTAATATTTACAGAGCAGTGTGAGTTTGAACAAAAATCGCATTTTTTCAAATTTCTGGTATTCGATCCAATTAAAAATGTTGAATTTTGGGCTGAAGCTAGTTTATCGATCGACGATTTCAGGAAAATTATCCAATTATTTTTCTATTGCGTGAGTTGTTGGGTAGGGTCGAGGTTAGGGTTTAACGTGAGGTTTTCTATCGGCTTGTTTCTCGTGCTCGTGAGGAGGCAGTGGTGGATCGAGTTCGATGTTACTCAGGGAGATGTTAGCTTGGGGGTTGTCGGAGATGCGGCCGGAGTTTGGTGGCGAATAGTGGTCGGAGTGTCGAGCGGTCGACATTGACAGGTTTGGGTGGTCGTTCATTTCGTGTTCCAGGTTTTGGAATGGGAAGCTCATTTTTGATTCCCGGTGGTTGGACGCGTTTCAATGATCGTGGTGGGATGCGAGTGTGGTTTGTGACTTGCAGAGATGGCCGTTGGTGGTTGGCGTTGGCGATCGTGGGTGTGCAGGTGCACGGTGGCGAGAGGGGTATCGGCAGTTTCGAGTTTTACTCGAAAACATATAGTGTGGCCTCAGGTCAAAATTATGGTTACAGGTTTTAATAACCTGTCCGTTTCAAAACTTTAAAAATAAATTTAAATTGTTAAGCAAAGTTTCAAATAAGTTTTTAAAACTGAGTTTAAATCTGATTCAATTTAGTTTGAATCATAGTTTTGAGATAATGTAAGTTTTGAAATTTAAGAAAGTTTTTTTTTCTTATGATTTAAACAACTTTGAATGTCAAAGTATATGGTAAATATGGTTTGTATTTAAAATGAAATTGGTTTTGAAATTCTCTTAAACTTCTTTATAAAATAAGTAATTCTTTAATATGAGAATGTAAAAGGATTTTTGAATTGTTTTCAAACTTCGATAAAGTTGAAACTTAAAAGTAAACTTGAAATGGAATTTAGATTTTAAATTAAAAAAAGTGTAATGTTTAAATTACACTTAAATGACTAATGAAATCATTAATAAATAAATTTATTATCTTAGAGATAATTAAAGTAATAAGATGATTTAATTAATATAGTAATTAAAGAATGATTTATAAATAAATAAATTAGATTAATTTATAATTAGAAATGATTAATAATGAATTAATCTAAGATAATTTCTTAAGAAAGTGATTAAGAAATATTATTAGTTAATAAGGATAATTAACTAAGGATTATTAAGTAATTGATTTAAAGTGATTAATGTTAATGATTTATTGGATTAAATAATTTAGATAATCAATTATAAATGATTTAAATGTAATTACTTAATGAAAGTAATTAATCAGAATTGGAAAATAAATTCATAAGTAATTAATTTAATTGGAGATAAATTGAATTGCATAGGATTAAATAATTAATAAATCCTGTTTATAAATGATTATTGGATGCTTGAATTACTTATGAATGATCGTATTATATGTGATGCCTTGAATTGATTATCCTATCTGATCTGTGATATTTTGTTCTGTAGATTGAACTGTGTATATTTATTTGCATCTGTATATTATCTGTGAATCTGTGTTTTGATCTATGATTATGATGTTGTTGCACTATTATGTGTTAAACCCCTGGACCACACTTATACACACACCAATATGGATTTCACGAGGAAATCGATTAAGTCACAGATTTTTGAAATAGTTATAAATTTGAATATTTGAATTCAAATGTTTTGGAAATGGATTGGATTTAAAGTGAAAGATTTTGAAATGGAATTACATAGATGAAATTTATTTTGAATAACTCGATAAAATATGAAGTTGAATAATTTGTTTTGAACTTAAATTCAAGATTTGAAATTGAATTCTATGATTTAAAACTAGGGATTAGAAATGTTATACCAGTTATATATGGGTTAAACTATTTTAAAAGTATTGATTTGGGATGTGAATAGAATTCAAGGGCTTTAACTCGTGTAGATATAATTGGATTTTTCTGAAACGAAAACTGTTTGTTTTCAAATAATAAAAGCTTTCACATAAGAAATGAACGTCCAATTTGTGTTAAAAAGAATTTCAAGTTTGAAAATGAAGATAATTTCCAAGTTATGAAAACGATTTGAAAGCTATAAGTTGAATCTTGATTTAAAGATTCAACAAGTTAATCGAATTTTGAAAGCTATGAGTTAAATCTTTGGTTTAAAGATTTAACGAGTTAATCCAAATGAAATAGAAATTGTTTTGAAATCCGTAAATGGAACTTTGTGAAATAAATCTTTTTGTGATATAAAGATTTGAAATGGTAATTGGTTTAAACCATTTGAAGAAAAGTTTTGGGTTTTAAGTTGTGACTTAATTGAAATCCCAATATCCATATGTTTTTGAAATACTGCGCTCACTGTTCGGTTTAGCCGGGAGAGGACCTTTGTGTCATATATCCCATTCCGAATATGTGATATATCGTTATGGATAGCATTTGAAGACCGGTGTTGAAGACCGGATATTTTTGAAAGCGAAAGGACAACTCGTCGAATGTCTTTGCATCGACTGGTCCCCGGTGTAGAGACTCCATATGTGATGGGAAGTCCGAACGTGATTAGTGAATATCCGGATTGCAAGGACTTCTTTGTAAGTGCCTTCGGTTCTGTTCGAGCCCGGAACAGACTTGTATGGATAGTATGTCTGACATTACAAATTGAGATATAAAGCTGATTTCTTTCAAATACATTTCTATTGGTGGTGGAGAATTTATTCTCTTAGCTTAACACCCTTCTCTGAGACGTACGAGCTAAGAGGTTATGTAGTTGAAGGTTATCAGCGATATATTCCCAATTTGGTAATGTGACATGTTGAGTGTTGCTGTGAAATGATCATTGTGTTGATCATTTGTGATAGGATCATTTGTTTGATCGTTTATCTTTGTGATCATTTCTATGATCATTTGTTGACCCAAAGCACGGCTTTTGTATAAAGTGTGTCTTTGTGGACGTGACTTCGTCGAGCCTCACACCTCGGAATGGTCAAAACAGGAAATATGCGGCAAGGTTATGAGGGGTAGCTCCCTTTAGGGTATGTGCATTTCCTTCTGGAAAAGGGTGGTATCATGGTATGGAGCCCAGATGCTTACTCATGTTGAAACGCTTTATTTATGATTGTGTGATGATGGTGACGAGCGCTCGGTTAAAGGTCCCAAAGGACCGGGGGATGGCATACTCGTGTCAGTAGTTACCCAGTTAGGGGTAACCCGGCCTTGTGTTGGCAGAGATCCGGTTTGGTTCTCGGGGACGTCCTTCCAGAGGCATTCTCATGTGGCAATGGGAAGTTCCTTGGCCTGACCATTCGTTGGAAATCCAAAGAAACAATACGATCTTGTACGGTTTTAGTTGTATAACCTGCTTCCTCAAGAGGTAGCTATAGTAGGCATAATATAATGGTACCTATGCTGGCTAAGATTTATATTCTACTTTCGAAATGATTTGTTCTACACTATGCACTAGTAATAATATCAAATGTTTCTTTTTAATGCGTATCAAGTATCTTTGACTAACATAAGAAGAAATCTCCTCCAAGTCTGCGTTTGCATTGTGTGTGTGGCGGAAGGTCTTATGGTAGTCTCATTTTTAAAAGCATTGCGAATTGACTTTAAAAATATTCCTCTATTTTGATTTTGAATAAAAGATAAACTGTTTTTTTTGTTGCTCACACCAGTCCCATGACTGATCCGGAGTTTATTGTCTCTTTCCTAAACTCTGGGTGCTCATTATTTTCTACACGAGAAGTCTAGAGTTGGGTTTTTCAGATAGCTAGGTATAGTAGATTATCTATAGTTAGTTCAGTATTTGGATCACACCAGTCTTGCTGAGCTTGGTGCATCGTTATTGGGAGTTCGAGCTATTGATGGATTGGTTCTTGGAGATGGAGTTGCGGTTTGGAGTTCTCTTTTGAAGACTATCTTAGAGTTATATTGTTCCGCTGCTAGATGTCATCTATTTTCTTTTCCACTGCTATTTATTATATCATATCTCTGATGTATATTGATATCTATTGGATCATCTGTTGTATCAGATATTGTATCAAAGCTGTATATCAATGTATTATTCTTTTATTCCGCTGTGTTGTTTACTTAATGTTGTTATAAACTCCGGCGAATAGGATTTGAACGGTCGAATCTACGGCATTCAAGTACGATGTATAGTATGGATGTCGATTTTCGAGCGGGCAAAATTCGTCTCGTTACATTTGGTATCAGAGCTAAGGTTGAATTTTAGCTCAGGAGTGTAACACATTAAGTAGCTCATTAGAGATAGGATGAAGTAAATCCTAGAATGAGTATATCCCTAAGATATCTGTTTGAATGCCTCAGTAAATTCTCTTGCTATCCACTGATAGTGAGTAGGAGTACAAGAAGAGAACGAGGTAGGGGACAGGGAAGTACGACTATAAATGGTCAATGCCCTGCGACAGTGGAAATAATTTTCTTTGATTCGTTTCTAAATTCTTTTGATTCGATTTCCAAATTCTTTTCATTTCTTCGTGACAGCTCCAGAAAGAAGTTTTGGTGTGGTGATGCTCTACGAATCGTTGTAAAAAATCCTTATTTCGTATCCCCATCGGTTTTTGATTTAAACCTTAATGAATATGAATTGGAAATTCTGTATAAATGGGAAATTTGAAATTGAAAATTTAAATAAATTAGAAATTTTAAATTGAGTTAAAATTGATTAATAGAATATGAAGGATAAATTGAATTGTATCGATAAAATGATTTCGTTTAAAACCGAATTTGAAATTCTGTTGTAATTTCTTGGGTAGATCGAAGTCCGAAGAGGGACAAGTTGGTATATATTTTGAGATATTCCGATTTGAGTTTGGAATTCATATCTTAAGTTTGAGGAATTACAGGAGATCCTGTGTTGTTTTCGTGCCTGCGAATTTCGAGGACGAAATTCTTTTACGGGGGGAAGTTTGTAACGACCCAGGATTTTTATGAATTTAAATTTATAATTTAAATGAATTATTGAATTCAAAAGTTGTAAAACTGATTATAAATGGCAGCAAGTTTCCCCGATTCAAATAGAAATTATATTAAGTCGTATGGATTTGACAATTTGTATATATGTGAGTATATATTTAAATTGGATTTGAAATAAAATCTTAAATAAATGGTTTTAAAAATAAATATAGAGATATATATGTATGTACATTAGATATGAATTGTAAATGAATGGTTTAATAATAATTGATAATAATAAGTATTACAATTGGTGGTTAATAATAATTTAAATTTATAAATTTATTATAAAACAATAAATATTAAAGTAAAGGAAACAATTTAAGTTAAAATAAAAGAGGAATAAAAATAAGACAATGGAACAAAAGAAATGACAAAACAAAGTTTAAATATGAAGTGATAAAACAAAGCCATAAGATGGGAAATAAGCATATACTAAATTCATAAGTTAAAATTTTATAACATAACTAAAACTACTTTATATCTATATCTATATGCATGCAAGTATCTTTAGCCACTAAAGCTAGATCATAGCAGCCATCAAAATGTAAACCATCAGCCACTAAACAAATAAAGTAATAGCCAAAAGAGCAAGTAAAAGAAAGGCAAGATAAGTACAAGCAAAGTTGAATAAGTATAGGCTGGAAAGAACAAAATATTTAGGCTGAGTAGGGAAAATATGACACATCAAAATAGGATGTGTATATAGCAATACATACAAATAGGATATGCTGTAGCTAAGCAAGGGGGAACATGCCTTTATTTCCATCAGCTAGCAGCACAAACAGTCAGTTCGAATTGTTAAAAATGTAATGCATTACCTCTAGCAAGATGTATATCACTTCAGCCATACTATTTTGTACAAACCATATCATCACTCTGTACACTTTTCTTTTATATGCATCCACTTCTTCATTTCATCAGTTTCGTCCATCATAAACAAAAATAAAGTGGCATCATTTCAAAACTCAAACAAACTCAACATCCAAGTAGAAAGCTTTCAACAGCAAATTCAAAAGCCTGTATCAAAACTGCAATTATTCTCAAAACCAGAGTCTTTGTTTACCCATATTTCAAGGTGAGTAACTTCACTTTTGAAAACTTAAAGTAAAATTTGGTTGTTTGTGGGTGAGTTGAAGTGAATAAGCATTTGCAGGTGAATATCTGATGTGAATATTATTGTGTGTATGCTATATATATACACACACTCTGCTCTGTTTGTTTTTTAAGCTCAAATTTGTTCTCAACAGATCCTTTTTAAAACATTAAGTTTAAATCAATCAAGATATAATCCTCAAACTAGTTTTTTTTTAAAAGCTGATGGAATATGTTTGTGAAATGTTTCTACTGGAAAACTTGGTTTCCAGGTTATCAAATATATTTTGATAGATTCGACTGTCATAAAAAGTTAATTCAAGTTCATAGCTTGAATTCTTACTGCAAGTGATGATTTTTAAAGCAAAAGCAAAGATTTTTAGTTTAATATTTACAGAGCAGTGTGAGTTTGAACAAAAATCGCATTTTTTCAAATTTCTGGTATTCGATCCAATTAAAAATGTTGAATTTTGGGTTGAAGCTAGTTTATCGATCGACGATTTTAGGAAAATTATCCAATTATTTTTCTATTGCATGAGTTGTTGGGTAGGGTCGAGGTTAGGGTTTAACGTGAGGTTTTCTATCGGCTTGTTTCTCGTGCTCGTGAGGAGGCAGTGGTGGATCGAGTTCGATGTTACTCAGGGAGATGTTAGCTTGGGGGTTGTCGGAGATGCGGCCGGAGTTTGGTGGCGAATAGTGGTCAGAGTGTCGAGCGGTCGACGTTGACAGGTTTGGGTGGTCGTTCATTTCGTGTTCCAGGTTTTGGAATGGGAAGCTCATTTTTGGTTCCCGTTGGTTGGACGCGTTTCAATGATCGTGGTGGGATGCGAGTGTGGTTTGTGACTTGCAGAGATTGCCGTTGGTGGTTGGCGTCGGCGATCGTGGGTGTGCAGGTGCACGGTGGCGAGAGGGGTATCGATAGTTTCGAGTTTTACTCGAAAAAATATAGTGTGGCCTCAGGTCAAAATTATGGTTACAGGTTTTAATAACCTGTCCGTTTCAAAAGTTTAAAAATAAATCTAAATTGTTAAGCAAAGTTTCAAATAAGTTTTTAAAACTGAGTTTAAATCTGATTCAATTTAGTTTGAATCATAGTTTTGAGATAATGTAAGTTTTGAAATTTAAGAAAGTTTTTTTTTTATGATTTAAACAACTTTGAATGTTAAAGTATATGGTAAATATGGTTTGTATTTAAAATGAAATTGGTTTTGAAATTCTCTTAAACTTCTTTATAAAATAAGTAATTCTTTAATATGAGAATTTAGAAGGATTTTTGAATTGTTTTCAAACTTCGATAAAGTTGAAACTTAAAAGTAAACTTGAAATGGAATTTAGATTTTAAATTAAAAAAAGTGTAATGTTTGAATTACACTTAAATGACTAATGAAATCATTAATAAATAAATTTATTATCTTAGAGATAATTAAAGTAATATGATGATTTAATTAATATAGTAATTAAAGAATGATTTATAAATAAATAAATTAGATTAATTTATAATTAGAAATGATTAATAATGAATTAATCTAAGATAATTTCTTAAGAAAGTGATTAAGAAATATTATTGTTTAATAAGGATAATTAACTAAGGATTATTAAGTAATTGATTTAAAGTGATTAATGTTAATGATTTATTGGATTAAATAATTTAGATAATCAATTATAAATGATTTAAATGTAATTACTTAATGAAAGTAATTAATCAGAATTGGAAAATAAATTCATAAGTAATTAATTTAATTGGAGATAAATTGAATTACATAGGATTAAATAATTAATAAATCCTGTTTATAAATGATTATTGGATGCTTGAATTACTTATGAATGATCGTATTATATGTGATGCCTTGAATTGATTATCCTATCCGATCTGTGATATTTTGTTCTGTAGATTGAACTGTGTATATTTATTTGCATCTGTATATTATCTGTGAATCTGTGTTTTGATCTATGACGATGATGTTGTTGCACTATTATGTGTTAAACCCCTGGACCACACTTATACACACACCAATATGGATTTCACGAGGAAATCGATTAAGTCACAGATTTTTGAAATAGTTATACATTTGAATTATAAATTTGAATATTTGAATTCAAATGTTTTGGAAATGGATTGGATTTAAAGTGAAAAGCTTTTGAAATGGAATTTCATAGATGAAATTTATTTTGAATAACTCGATAAAATATGAAGTTGAATAATTTGTTTTGAACTTAAATTCAAGATTTGAAATTGAATTCTATGATTTAAAACTAGGGATTAAAAATGTTATATCAGTTATATATGGGTTAAACTATTTTGAAAGTATTGATTTGGGATGTGAATAGAATTCAAGGGCTTTAACTCGTGTAGATATAATTGGATTTTTCTGAAACGAAAACTGTTTGTTTTCAAATAATAAAAGCTTTCACATAAGAAATGAACGTCCAATTTGTGTTAAAAAGAATTTCAAGTTTGAAAATGAAGATAATTTCCAAGTTATGAAAACGATTTGAAAGCTATAAGTTGAATCTTGATTTAAAGATTCAACAAGTTAATTGAATTTTGAAAGCTATGAGTTAAATCTTTGATTTAAAGATTTAACGAGTTAATCCAAATGAAATAGAAATTGTTTTGAAATCCGTAAATGGAACTTTGTGAAATAAATCTTTTTGTAATATAAAGATTTGAAATGGTAATCGGTTTAAACCATTTGAAGAAAAGTTTTAGGTTTTAAGTTGTGACTTACTTGAAATCCCAATTTCCATATGTTTTTGAAATACTGCGCTCACTGTTCGGTTTAGCCGGAAGAGGACCTTTGTGTCATATATCCCATTCCGAATATGTGATATGTCGTTATGGATAGCATTTGAAGACCGGTGTTGAAGACCGGATATTTTTGAAAGCGAAAGGACAACTCGTCGAATGTCTTTGCATCGACTGGTCCCTGGTATAGAGACTCCATATGTGATGGGAAGTCCGAACGTGATTAGTGAATATCCGGATTGCAAGGACTTCTTTGTAAGTGCCTTCGGTTCTGTTCGAGCCCGCAACAGACTTGTATGGATAGTATGTCTGACATTACAAATTGAGATATAAAGCTGATTTCTTTCAAATACATTTCTGTTGGTGGCGGAGAATTTATTCTCTTAGCCTAACACCCTTCTCTGAGACGTACGAGCTCAGAGGTTATGTAGTTAAAGGTTATCAGCGATATATTCCCAATTTGGTAATGTGACATGTTGAGTGTTGCTGTGAAATGATCATTGTGTTGATCATTTGTGATAGGATCATTTGTTTGATCGTTTATCTTTGTGATCATTTCTATGATCATTTGTTGACCCAAAGCACGGCTTTTGTATAAAGTGTGTCTTTGTGGACGTGACTTCGTCGAGCCTCACACCTCGGAATGGTCAAAACAGGAAATATGCGGCAAGGTTATGAGGGGTAGCTCCCTTTAGGGTATGTGCATTTCCTTCTGGAAAAGGGTGGTATCATGGTATGGAGCCCAGATGCTTACTCATGTTGAAACGCTTTATTTATGATTGTGTGATGATGGTGACGAGCGCTCGGTTAAAGGTCCCAAAGGACCGGGGGATGGCATACTCGTGTCAGTAGTTACCCAGTTAGGGGTAACCCGGCCTTGTGTTGGCAGAGATCCGGTTTGGTTCTCGGGGACGTCCTTCCAGAGGCGTTCTCATGTGGCAATGGGAAGTTCCTTGGCCTGACCATTCGTTGGAAATCCAAAGAAACAATACGATCTTGTACGGTTTTAGTTGTATAACCTGCTTCCTCAGGAGGTAGCTATAGTAGGCATAATATAATGGTACCTATGATGGCTAAGATTTATATTCTACTTTCGAAATGATTTGTTCTACACTATGCACTAGTAATAATATCAAATGTTTCTTTTTAACGCGTATCAAGCATCTTTGACTAACATAAGAAGAAATCTCCTCCAAGTCTGCGTTTGCATTGTGTGTGTGGCGGGAGGTCTTATGGTAGTCTCATTTTTAAAAGCATTGCGAATTGACTTTAAAAATATTCCTCTATTTTGATTTTGAATAAAAGATAAACTGTTTTTTTTTGTTGCTCACACCAGTCCCATGACTGATTCGGAGTTTATTGTCTCTTTCCTAAACTCTGGGTGCTCATTATTTTCTACACGAGCAGTCTAGAGTTGGGTTTTTCAGATAGCTAGGTATAATAGATTATCTAGAGTTAGTTCATTATTTGGATCACACCAGTCTTGCTGAGCTTGGTGCATCGTTATTGGGAGTTCGAGCTATTGATGGATTGGTTCTTGGAGATGGAGTTGCGGTTTTGGAGTTCTCTTTTGAAGACTATCTTAGAGTTATATTGTTTCGCTGCTAGATGTCATCTATTTTCTTTTCCGCTGCTATTTATTGTATCATATTTCTGATATATATTGATATCTATTGGATCATCTGTTGTATCAGATATTGTATCAAAGCTGTATATCAATGTATTATTCTTTTATTCCGCTGTGTTGTTTACTTAATGTTGTTATAAGCTCCGGCGAATCAAATTTGAACGGTCGAATCTACGGCATTCAAGTACGATGTAAAGTATGGATGTCGATTTTCGAGCGGGCAAAATTCGTCTCGTTACACAATATCATTTAAGTAACCTTAAATTACATTTTACTCAATATTTTCTTTAATTTATTTAAACGTGAAATATTCATTAAATCACTAAAATAAAAATCCAGTTACAAAATCATACCCTTAAATTTCCCATTCAAAAATTTCAAATTGATTTAATTGAATAAATCCTTATTTAAATACCATTTAGATAAAATTTACTAAGATTGGGAGATAAACGTGGGTTTATCTAAATGGTATTTAAATAAGGATTTATTCAATTAAATCAATTTGAAATTTTTGAACGGGAAATTTAAGGGTATGATTTTGTTACTGGATTTTTATTTAAGTGATTTAATGAATATTTCACGTTTAAATAAATTAAAGAAAATATTGAGTAAAATGTAATTTAAAGTTACTTAAATGATATTGTATCTAATGAGGGATTATTTTAAGACTAGATAATAATGAGGTTAAATCGAGATCTATATGGAACTATTAAATTGAACATTTAATTAAATATTAAATCTTTGAACTATATTGGGATTTAAATGGTTTATTTTGAGATTCAGATATGTATTTGAAATCAGTATAGTTGAATTTGTTATTTAGAAACTAAATTGATTAAAAAGTTAGTTTGAAATGTTGAATACTTAAAGTTTTGAAATATATTGAACATAAAGGGTATTTTGTGATTTCAAATCCGAATTTCAGATCGATAAAATTGAAGTGGTTATTTTAGAAATTGAGTTGAATTTAAATTAATAAATTGAGATTGAAATAGATTTAAATGGGGTGGTCGGGTTGATGTTAAACGATTTGTTAAGTTGAGGGAATTGAAATTTCTTTACTGTACAAATTATTTAATATATAAAAATACTATTTGGGAAGTATAGAGATATTTGAAGTGAAAATGATATTTGGTTTTGAAGTATAAATTAAGTTGAAAAGACTACGGTTTTATAGTGTATATTTCTATCTTTTAGATAGTTCCATGGACCCTTAGAGGATGGTTATCCCAAACATCCTCTAAGTTAATTATATTTCAGTTGATATTTCACTTGAGTTAGATCTATAGATATAAGAATGTTAATCCTGACTCGAGTGTTTTGTGTTTTGCTTTACACTCGGGTCAGACTGAGAGATACTGCATTTGAGACTCATCTTCGAAGTTGGAGCTTTGCTTGAAGATCCAGCTATCTATCCCTTCAGTCATCCAGTTGATTGGTTCACAGAAGCCATCTGTTGCATTGGAGACTTCATGGCATTTGAACTATTCGGTTGTATTTTATTTCTAACTCTGAGGTATATAGTAGCTTCATGAACTACTATTCTTTATCTATTCCGCTGCATTGTATTACTCTGTGTAAGTGATCTATGATTGATTTATTTACTGTATATTTTAAGTTTTGCCAAATTTTATTAACAATTCGGTATTTTGAATTATTCAAGTCGGACATGTACGGTTTTATTGTCGATTTGAATGGTCCAAAATAGCGGGTCGTTACAGTTGGTATCAGAGCTTTGGCCCTAGGCAAAACCTAGCATATATGGTAAATTCATTTACAGAATCACTTTCGCTCGAGTTGAATCCCTTCTTTTTGACTTGATTTCCTTTGAATTTTGGAATGTCCCTCGGTTCCGAAATTCATTCTTGTCTCTCCCTATTTATATTCGTTTGATTCTGGAGTATCCCATAACTCCACGGAATGAATTGTAAAGGGGGTGAAAACTCCTTTAAAATTGGCATTGATTCACCGGAGATTTCTGTATCCTCGGTTTACGATGCTGCTATATCTTGGTTTGCCGAATTCTATCTCTGGCAATCGAATGTCGATTTGCTTTAGAATTCCGCATCAATTATATTCCTGAAGTCACGGTTGACCCGGTTAAGGTCGCCCGAGATTTATAGAAGTATATCCATCTTCTATTTTGTAATTTGATTTTCTCAACCTTGTTTGAGCCTATCTTCGAATCAGGATTCTATTGATTAGAGTTCCTCTAAATTAAATCTCTATCTTTGTTTTGAAATCCATTCTTGAATCATCCTTTGAAAATCGGGTTTGTTGTATTTTAAAATTGTTTTATATGAAATTATTATTTTGATAACTATGATTTTATTCTATATATAAAAGTGAAAATGTTTTCGATAAGGATTATATACCTATATATAAAACGAATAAGAAATGTTATTCTATATATAAAAGTTTTGAAAGGATTGGAAATTTTGAAAATTTATAAGAAAGTGATTTATATAAAAAGGATTTATAACTGAAGGGTTAAATTTGAAATTCGAGAATTGAATTCCGATATTTTGAAATTGGTTTTAAGATTTTGGGAAAATATATAAAAATAATACGATTTAAAAGTATTTTTCCGAATAAGAAATTTTTTCAAATGGGTTCAAATGAATTCGAATAATTTTGAAGAAATTTCAAAAAAGTTTTCAAGAAAATAGAAGTGCAGAACTCACTTATGTCACTGGAGAATAATTTCGGTGATGAGTGCACGCATCATCGACATTGATTTTCGAGTTTCAGAGTGGGGGAGAGGCCACTTTAATAGCTTCGTTATGCGAATGATTTTGTAAAACCATTTTTGATTTCAAATTCCGAAGTATAATTTGATATTTTCGAAAGATATATGTATATATTTGAAACAATTTAAAGTGAGACCGGTGTTCAGTCCTCGAGTTTTCAATTTGACTAGTAATAACTCTATATAAAAAAAAAATTGATTTCCAACTCTTAGATTTGAAATTTGATTTCATCGACTATTTTGAAGGTTCGAGCACTTCCAAATCAAGGTTTAAAAGTTTTAAACTAAGAAATTTCGAAAAGTATAAATTTTTTGATAAAGCATATAAGTTTAGTTTTGAAGAGTATGACTTAAGTAAGTTTGAAACCTTTTGTTAAGTAAGTGAATATGACTATTTTTAATTATACTAATATGGAATTTAGTTTTGAAATGTTTTGGAAAAAAAAAATTTTAATTTCAAATAATGGTTTTCAGAAAGGTAAATTGGATATTTCTAATAGAAATAGATAGTTTAAAAGTTTTAAAGTGATGATTATAAATTTGGAAACCATTTTGAGTATAATTGATTTTGAGAAAATATTTGGTTTTTAAATTAAATTGAAATTAAAAACCAGTACTTATATGGTGATTTTGGAAATGAATTTGTTTGACTTGAATTATTTTAATTTGGAAACTGGGATAATTTTCTAAACCTATTATTTTGGGAACTTTGAAATTTAGATACTTAATTTGGAAGAAGATTTGGTGAAATCCTATATGATTTTGAAACTGAATTGATATTGAAATGATTTGAAATTGAGAACCTTATATTGTTAAGCACTTGATTTGGGAGTGGTCGAACTTATATAAAATGGATTTGTATAAGTATGAAGTGATTTGAAATCTATTGATTTGAAAGGTACTCAATTTGGAAAGAGAATTTTTTTATAAATCGAAGTCTATATAAGTATGATTTGATATACTATTGACTTGGAAAGTATTCGATTTGAAAATGGAATCTTATATATATATATATATATGGATTTTATATAAGTATGATATTTGGAAGTATTTGATAAGGTACTATATGATATATATTTTCGAAGTAAAGATATGGAAAGTGCCTTCTGCTTGATATCCGCTTTGTGGCCACATCGTGGATTCATTCTATCGATATTATTCTCTCTGATTTTCGGTTTTCCGGATGTAATACTCGAGTGTTTCCCACCGTGGCGTAACCCATGGTTTTTTTTTCTCTCGTGACTGCATAGCGCAACTGCTTGGCTGAGTCTTGCCTAGGGGTACGGATTGTTTCCTGGGGGATGCAGGCGTAACCATTGTGTATCCTGCAATCTGTGTAGGTCACGAATAGTAGCGCAAGTGCCTGGCTGAATTTTGCTTAGGGGTACGGATTGTTTCCTGGGGGATCCAGGCGTAACCATTGTGTATCCTGCACTCTACTAGTCATCATGGCGTAACTCGCAGGGCTGAGAAAGCTTACGGATATGGATTGTTTCCTGGGAGACCCAGGCGTAACCATTGTGTATCTGCGAACCATGGTCGGACAAAGGTTTTGGTTTGGTTATTTGTTTGGATTGTACTTTCCATATCTGTTTTTAAAAAGGTTTTTCAAGTATTTTCACTGGGTGTTGAAACAGGTCTACTAAGTACTTGAAGAATTCTAGCTTTGCGCCTGATCAACGCATGGCCAGAGTCTGCAAGAACGAGGATAAACTTGTTAAAACATCGAGTTATAAAAATATTTTCGAAAGAAAGATTTATTTCGATATAAACGTATTATTATAAAGGTATTTATTATAAAAGTATTTTTCCCAACAAAGAAATTTTGTATTAATATTTGAAATTAAAATTCTTATGGTTTGAAATAAATTATTCGTGCCCGATTCTATTCTTTTGAATCTACCTCATCTGCTCAGCTTCATTTTTCACCTATATTCCGTTTTCGGAATCTACCTTCCTTTCCTTTTTGAATAAATCTTTTAAATATTGCTTATTTGTATACTACATTGTTTTATATAAAATTTTAGTGTTATAAATATTTTTGAAGTTATAAATTAAATAAAACATCTTTAAAGAAAATGATTATTAATTTATTGATAATATTTGAAAGGTATCTTGAGATAAATTAAAAATTTCATAAATTTTGGATTTAACATTTTCAATAGTCTTTGTAAATAGAAGTAATAATGTAAATAATTGTTTGCAAAGGAGTTTGAGAAGTATTAAATATTAAAGAAAATTTAATTTCAAATGAAATTTTCAAATAAATATTTTAAATAAAATTTATATAGTTTTAAAATTTATTGTTTATCTTGGCTTTCAATCTATTTTTTTTTCTGGTTGTTTTATTCTCCTACCTCCTTCCTTTTCGGGGACGAAAAGTTTTGAGTGGGGGAGAGTGTAACGACCCGGAAAATTTTAACAATTTTAATTGATTCTATAACGTATTTAATTGAATATTTGTGAAATATTATAATAATTGAATTTTTAAATAAAATGTTTATATATTTAGAATACGTATATTTAAATATAACAGATTGTAAATTTTCAAATAATTTTATGGAAGTTTATTTAATTGAGGAAAACGTGCTGTCCAATTCAAGCTATTAATTGCTTTAATTGATTTCTGAATCAGTGCGTAATGGTTTCTTTTTACTACCGTTAAAGATTTCTATTGCTTAATACTTTTCCAATCCAGGTAGACTTTTCCATTCGTAACCATTAATAAATTTGAGATCATCGATCTTGCTTTTATTATTCCTTGTAGTTTCGTGCACTGACTTTACCTTTCCCACTACCTATAATTTTCTCTATACGTTTCTTTTGCAATTGAAGCGTATATTTATATTTATGGTGGTGCGTTTATTCTGGTCTCTCTTTATTTTTGTTTTTAACGCTTGAAAGAATCTCAAATCATCAAGCTAGTAGCATCCGTTCCTTCCCTCGCTTTCATAAGGCCTATAATATATAAACCACTTGCTTATAGATCCGAACACAACTTTGTCATCAAATTTAATGTGCCTTCCTCTCCCTATTATTTCGGTTCCAACCTTCCTAGTAAATGGCTTTAATAAATTTTGGCTAAATCATAGCTACGGACTTTTCAAATTTCTTTCATTTTATATTTATTTCCAATTCCTTCATTGCTTCAAAATTTTTGAACGTGCCTAATCATCTCAGCATGTATATATAATGTAAGCCTACCTTTCCTTGGAAAGCTATTGCTCACAAAAATTTCCTGATTTCTTTCCTTTTATCCATTTTTATATCCTTGACTTTCAAAACTCATTATGTGTTGTACAAACAAACAAAAATTTATTGCTTTAAGTGTATAGCTAAATCAACTATTGACCGTTACAATTACTTTTTTTTTTCATTTCAATTTATTACTTAAATAACGTTTGATGAATTAATGGACAGCTTTATGTTTCTTTTGCTTTTGAAAACTTTATATTTATAGTGTACGTTTCTTTTGCATTTCAAAAATTTGAAACATGCTGCCCCATTTAAGACATTAATTGTTTTAATTATTTTTCTTAATCAACATATAACCGTTGCTTTTTATTATTCTAGGATTTACATCCATACTTTAATCTCTGCTGTTCCATTTATTTCATTTGAAATCTAAATTTATTTACCATTCATTTATACGCCTCTTTCTCTTCCCTCTTTTACCTCTTCGTTTCCGTGTTTCTAGGAATATATATACATAGTATAGCATAGATTGCATCTTCTTTTCTCTCTGTAGGCTATTCGTTGCCCTCAAATTAATATTAAAAGAGGAGAGAGCTTTGTAAATATTATATAAAGTCATATAGCACGTTCACATATCAGATGCAGACCTACCTTTATATTTAAGAAACTAGCATTTTCTCTGTTGCCTGAAGAATGCCCTTCGCCATGTCATGTTGCTTGAATCACGCATGCATTCTTCCTTTAAAAATCGCCTGTTCTCATCTCCCCTCCATCTTTTCTTATTTCTTCCAAACCTGAGCATGAGCTCTCTCTTTTCCTTGGCCTGCCTCCTCCCCATGGCCGCATGCATTAGTTGGCAAAACATTTCCTCTCTGGTTTTTAAAAGTAAGTATGCATTTTATTTGATATAAGTCTATTTTATATATTAAGAACAGTATAGATTGTGCATAAGTTTTGTTTTATATGTTTACTGCAACTATGGGGATTTTGAATTATATGTTTTGTTTTGTATAGAACATATGTTTTATATGTGCATGAGTTTTGTTTTATATGGAACATATGTTTTATATGTGCATAAGTTTTGTTTTATATAAAGGTAGGTCTGCATCTGATATGTGAACGTGCTATATGACATTATATAATATTTACAAAGCTCTCTCCTCTTTTAATATTAATTTGGGGGCAACGAATAGCCTACAGAGAGAAAAGAAGATGCAATCTATGCTATACTATATATATATATATTCCTAGAAACACGGAAACGAAGAGGTAAAAGAGGGAAGAGAAAGAGGCGTATAAATGAATGATAAATAAATTTAGATTTCAAATGAAATAAATGGAACAACAGAGATTAAAGTATGGATGTAAATCCTAGAATAATAAAAAGCAACGGTTATATGTTGATTAAGAAAAATAATTAAAACAATTAATGGCTTAAATGGGGCAGCATGTTTAAGTTTTCAAAAGCAAAAGAAATGTAAAGTTGTCCATTAATTCATCAAAACGTTATTTAAGTAATAAATTGAAATGAAAAAAAAAGTAATTGTAACGGTCAATAGTTGATTTAGCTATACACTTAAAGCAATAAATTTTTGTTTGTTTGTACAACACATAACGAGTTTTGAAAGTCAAGGATATAAAAATGGATAAAAGGAAAGAAATCATGAAATTTTTGTGAGCAATAGCTTTCCAAGGAAAGGTAGGCTTACATTATATATACATGCTGAGATGATTAGGCACGTTCAAAAATTTTGAAGCAATGAAGGAATTGGAAATAAATATAAAATGAAAGAAATTTGAAAAGTCCGTAGCTATGATTTAGCCAATTAAAGCCGTTTACTAGGAAGGTTGGAACCGAAATAATAGGTAGAGGAAGGCACATTAAATTTGATGACAAAGTTGTGTTCGGATCTATAAGCAAGTGGTTTATATATTATAGGCCTTATGAAAGCGAGGGAAGGAACGGATGCTACTAGCTTGATGATTTGAGATTCTTTCAAGCGTTAAAAACAAAAATAAAGAGAGACCAGAATAAACGCACCACCATAAATATAAATATACGCTTCAATTGAAAATGAAACGTATAGAGAAAATTATGGGTAGTGGGAAAGGTAAAGTCAGTGCACGAAACTACAAGGAATAATAAAAGCAAGGTCGATGATCTCAAATTTATTAATGGTTACGAATGGAAAAGTCTACCTGGATTGAAAAAGTATTAAGCAATAGAAATATTTAACGGTAGTAAAAAGAAACCGTTACGCACTGATTCAGAAATCAATTAAAGCAATTAATAGCTTGAATTGGACAGCACGTTTTCTCAATTAAATAAACTTCCATAAAATTATTTGAAAATTTACAATCTGCTATATTTAAATATACGTATTCTAAATATATAAACATTTTATTTAAAAATTCAATTATTATAAGATTTCACAAATATTCAATTAAATACGTTATAGAATCAATTAACATTGTTAAAATTTTCCGGGTCGTTACATTATCTATCTGTATATGTAAATTATCTATCTGGGTGAATATAGATAATGATTTGAATTGAATTGTTTTAACTTTAAAACAACTTGGACCTAAAAGATGGCGTTTTGGATTTCGATGAGACCGGGATCGGGTTTCCAGATTTAGATATCCAAAAACTACATCGATCCAAATTAACGATAGGTCATGAATCTCAAGTGAAGATGAAGATTCAGAATGTAAGGGTTATTGTCGTTAACTCTGAGGGTGATTCCAAAATGAATGTAACGAGATAATGCCTTCGTTTTCATTCGAACACGGAACGAACTTGTATGGATTGAATGCTTTTAGAACATCATCAGGTGGACGATGAGCATTCTAAGATAGATGTGTTCTATAAAGGCAATCATACCTCAAGCCTCATCAAAGGGAATGACTAAAACAGGGGAGGTGCAGCAAGGCTAAGTAGGTCATGCCCAAGTAGGACGAGATTTACCCCTGTCTAGATGTCCCTTTTTGTTTGGCTATGTAGGCCGTTGCTAGCTACAACCGTGGGGTTGTCTTGTTCGGAACTGTTCAGTAAGGAATGGTTCCGGTTTTGTATTGCAGGGGATTAGAAGTAATCCTCGGTACGGTGATCTAGGCCCCGTACTGTGACGGATGGAACCCCAGTAGCCCTGCCATTGATGGAAACCCATTCTTCCTACGTGCCCTTACAGTTTTGATTGTATTACCCAATTTTGTGGCTAGTAATTGGAATTTAATGAGTGAAACAATTTCGGCTATTTTCTATTTATTTGAAAACCCTAGACCCTATTATAATATCATTGGATTTCCTATCAAATGTCTTGGTTAGCGTAAGGTAAAAACTTACCCATGTTTATTTGTGGGGAGTCTTACATGATACCTTTTCTTTCAAAAGATTTTTAAAGTTAAGCAACTTTAACCCGTTTACTCACACCAGACCCATGTCTGACACGGAGTTTATTCTATTTTTCTTAAACTCTTGGGTACTTAGATTTTTTTTACGAGTAGCCAAAGGATTCAGGTTAGCTTTGATGAATTCTAGAGGAGCAAAGGAGTAGGAGGATTCAGCGTTTGTAGATATATATAGATGGTTCCGCCATGTTGGTCTCTGAGTCATTAGTTTGAGTTGTATCTTGTGTTGTAATAACTAGATAGGTGTTTATAACTGTCTAGTATGTGATGTATAAGCTGTGTAACTCTGATGTATATGATACTATGTAATATCATATGATACTATGTAATATCTATGTGAATAATATATATTCGTTCGTTGTTGAGATTTTTATGTTGTCTCTTTCTTTCTTCTCTATATTTTCTCTTCTCTATCCTTTTCTTTGTTAAAAATGATGCATCTTTCTATGGAGAGAAAGGCGGGGCGTTTCAAAAACTATTTATTATCATCATATTTGTTTATTTTTAACACTTCAAAAATCAATGGAATTGAAAAAAGATTATATTAAATTAAAATTTTCCGTTTATGTTTTTCGATTTATCGGTCGTAAGCGGATAGAATAATTATTCGATATCTATCCGTATCCGCGGATGCAATTATCCGAAAATGATTTCGAATATGGATATGAATATGACACCACCCATATCTGAAAGTATCCGTTGATAGGTCTAGATATGATGTAACCAAGTATATAAGGTTATGACGCAATATGAACAAAAGTTCCAAACAACAACAAATGATCAATAATAAAGGATACTATAACTAAGGTTATGAATAACTATTCTGCATAGAACGATAGCTTGCAAATTAATTTTAAAAAATAACAAAGAAACAAAAATTCTAAAAATTTGGCAACATTAAGGTTGAGGACCTAACTATTTTTTTTTACATTTCTTTAATCGAAAACGACGATAATTTGTCGCATATATACTAATCCTGATGGTGTAGTATTTTATATGTGATAACATCTTCCCACTTATGACTAGAGCTCATCTTCTTTGCTTCTGCTTTGAATATTGAAATCAACATGCTACAAACTTTCCGTTTTATTCTGCAGGTTTATTATGTAGCTTAGTAGGAGTGATGCATTCTTCAAAAATGAATCTATCGTTAGATCTACACAATCATCTATGAAATTTATTAAATATCAATATACAAACCAAGTATCATCACATCAACCAATAATCATATGGACCAAGAATTATATAGTTAGTTGAATATAAAGTATAAAAATCATAAAGCAAAAGTACAATCTACTCACCGAAACTCCAAGCATGAATATTTCTGTGTGAATTAAACTCAAGAAGGAGATCGCATTGGTGGTGGAAAGAGATGCTCCGGTAGTCCAAGGTAGAAACAGCGTCATGATTTCTGTGTGTGACTATTGGTTCAGCTAGAAACCATGCACTTTTCACAAACAATCTAATTGACTGCAGCAAGGAAAAAAGCTGTTCGGGCAAATGATTCTCATTATATGCAAGATTCTCTTAGTTAAGTAAATGGGGTAATTCTTTGATAAGTGGTTGAAGTGTTCCTAAACCATGTAACGGCTTTCCAACTTCCAAGTACATTGATGTTCTTTTGGGTACTTCCAGACTTTTAACAACTTGTGAAAGAACATGAATATACTTGTATTAGACAAGTAAAAACAATGTTAATATAATCAAACCCGTGAATGAACAATAATATCTCCCAAACTCAAATAACTGAGAAAATATCCATAGCTCAAATATTGCACTCAAATATGTGATATAACCACTGAATAAATATGGCTTTAGTATGCGTATTGTAGTACAAAAGGAAGTTTGATATTTACTTTTCATTACTCATTCGATGCAAATAGTTTTCAAACACTCTTCATAATAAAGAGAAGTAATTGAAATAGCATGTTAGCGCATAAAGAATTTCACGTTATTAAGTGGATACTTAATAAGTTCATCTGCATTTGATGTTCATGATATGCTATAAATAGTTATGTTTTATTTAATATTTCATTTGCAATCAGAGTTTTATTTCTAGTAGATTATGGAGTTTGATGGGAAAAGTATGTAGCTATCAATATAGAGGTGTTGCTGACACCTTGTTCTACTGTCCTTTACATTTTGTATGGGGAGAGAGGTTGATTAAGGATAATTATTATTTGATACAAATAGGTTGAAGTGCATGGTTAATTCATATTTCTTCATCCATTAGCAATTGACTAAAGTTAAAGTAAATGGCAAGAAGTCATACCATGGGAAACAATGAATAATGCTGCGGTTCTTATACGGTTAATGTGACAAAAATTATGTTTTTTGGAAAAAGAAAATACATAACTTTATATTTCGAGTAATAAATCCATCCCAAAATGAGGCTTTGTGGTCTTGAGAAAAATTAGTTCACACTTCATGTAAACAATATTTGAAATAAAATAAAATAATACACCAATTTGATACATATTGTTATCATATTACGCTGAATTTTGCTATCTTTTTGTTGTTAAACAGTGAACGTGGGAGCCATGGAAATGCGAAATGGGCCATGGTAGATGGCAAAGTAGTGTAAATTTGAAATATAATCCTTAACTTTTGGTAGTCAAAGCTTAAGCAAGATTAGGAAGAAAAGAGAAGTACATGAACATATATGTTTCTTTCTGAACTAAAATCCCATAGTTTGTGTACTTCGGTTACATCTAGATAATTCTACTCCAGTAATGACTAAAAAGTACAAAATATGAAAATATAAGTGAATTTCTTATGCATACAACTTTGAACTGCAATTTTGCATTTACTACTGTTTGATGCTTTATTTTTAATTATGAATTAGTTTATGAGATAACAGATCAGTTCCCATTAACTTGTCTTCTGTCCGAATGTTAAGCAAAGATTGTTTAATTGGTAAAAAATGCAATGCAGATTATGGCTTTTGGCATGTTTGTTGCAAAAAAGAGCCTTTTGATTTGAAATTATGGAGCTAATATTAATTATGAAATAGTATTATGAATTCACCTATGTGATACAGAATATAGTATATTTAACAGCATGTCAGTTGTCTGCTATTTAGATGATTGTGTATTCTAAATTAGTTTTAAAGCTGGTGTATAACAACCTAATTTTGACTGTGAAACCTAAATCTGCATCAAAAAAAATCATTCTGGCTATTTCCAACATCCACCCTAAGAAGCAAATCATCATTGTAAACCTAGACCTGTCAAAATATGACCCAACCCATTAACACAAATCATTTACCCTACTTATAAATGGGTTGGGTCAATCTATTTATGAATTTTATTAAATGAGTTATGGGTTGCATTGACCCATTTTTAAAAGGGTTATAAATGGGTGACCCATTTATCCATTTATTAAAACTTAAAATTGTAAATGTAAATTTTGAAAATAAGAATTTTAAACACATATTATTGTTTTTCATGGAGACTGACAATTGTACTTAGAAAATAACAGGCTCTGTATTCTCATATTTGAACTCCAGCTAATGCAGAAGCCGCTATTTTTTTGTTCAGACTGCACTGACTTCTTCATACTATCTCCAAATCGGGCGAAAATTCAACCGATGAACTCCCACCTGAATAACGAACAGTATGGAACACTTGAATACTTCATTTTGTGAATGCACACTGTAGTTCTCCGTGGGGACTGACAGTTATACATAGAAAATAACAGGCTACCACATCCTCTTATTTGAACTCCGTGTAGTGCAGAAGCCGCTATTTTTTTGTTTAGAGTGCAATAACTACTTCATACTAACTCAGAATCAAGCAAGACTTCGACTAATTAACTACCCCATAAATTACAGACAGTATGAAACACTCAGATACTTCATCTTGTTAACGCACATTGTGGGTCTCCATGAATACCGACAGTTGTACTTAGAAAATAACATGCCGCCACATCCCCATATTTGAATTTTGATGAAACTAAAAGTAAAATTTTAAATTTTTAAAATTTGATTTTTATCCACATTCAAAATGTAAAAACTAGAATTAGAATTATTATATATTTATTTGTTTTAATTACTTAAATAAAATTTAAATCTTTAAATGGGTTAAATTGGTAACCCGCTTATTAAATGGATTGGGTCATAAATGTGTTGAATCATAAATGGGCTGGGTCAAACTCGACCCAACTAATTTTGATCCAACCTAACCCATTTTGACAGGTCTACTATAAACCTCTCCTTCATTTGTATCCTTAAGCATACAATGAAGCACCTCATTCACCTGAAAACACACTGTCCAACATTGCCCGTGTTTTGTGTCCCTTTATCTTTAACCAAGACATCCCTACAACATACACCCCACTTTTGTATTCTCTCTCCACAATTGTGCAACAAATGGCTAAAAGTAAAATAGAAAAGTTTAATAGAAACTGATTTTAAAATAGTAACGGCTATAAAATATTGCTTACACACCTGATTTATTTCCTAATAATTTTTTGAGCCAATTTTCTAGTTTTTGGCCTTATCACGTGACGTGGAAACGTTAAGAACACTTAGAATATGTACATTTTTGCGACTAAAAAAATCGTATGATGTAGAATTATTATTCATGTATACACTACTAGAAGCACAGTAATCAGCGATGATAGTTTTCGACGACCGCCGACGGCGCGTCGTCCAATTAGCGATGACAAGCAATTTCCATGGCATAATTGAAATTAAAAAAACTTAGCCGTCGGTAGCTATTGGAAGCCGTCGCTAACGGTGCCGTTGGCGGCCGTCGATAGCTGTAAAAATATCACGAATATCTGCTGCCTTAGGTTTCTTTCATCCGTTTTCTCGCCAAATCAGCCATCCCATCCACCAAACCCTCGTCCAATCCCTCCTCCACGCCTTCAACAAC
This sequence comes from Allium cepa, assembly GCA_030765085.1. Classification (NCBI taxonomy): domain Eukaryota; kingdom Viridiplantae; phylum Streptophyta; class Magnoliopsida; order Asparagales; family Amaryllidaceae; genus Allium; species Allium cepa. Next base: position 801,861,333 of record CM060943.1, read on the forward strand.
CTTCCATGCCGCCAGCATGTAGGAATCTTTGATTTTCAGGTAGCTCCATTACCTATTTCTCGGTAAGAAGGTTAAATCCCTAAACCTATATTTTATTTTGATTTGTTAAATTAGGTTTAATTTATTGTTATATTTATAAAATACCCCATTGATTATTTGATATACCCCATTGAATGCTAATTAGGTTGTTATTACATTTTTTTTATTATTGAAATGTTGAGAATTTTTTGTTTTGTTTAGTATATATGTGTGTTAATAGGTGTATATGCATTGATTAATTAGTGCATATGCGCATTAGGGCTACTTTGAATTAACAAGAGTCGATGATCAAAATTTAGTGTATGCATTTTCAAAATGAAGGAAACGACGATTTAGTGTATGTGTTTTTTAGATTGTGAATAAATTATTTTAAAAATTATTGTATAATCCGTTTTATGTTTATATATCCATTAGAGAGTTTATGGCTCCGTTCGACAAATATTGCATATGATCATTGTATGAATATTCGTTTTTGTCATAGAATGAACATTTATATTCATCCTATATAATATTTGTCGGATTTGTCCCTATATTGGACAAGTTACAAATACAGTAGTAATTATATTTTATAAATCATTTCATTTTAAACAGTTAAATTTCGACAACACTTTCTTTTTATTCCCTGTGTACACACATATGTGTACGATGCCGGGAACAAAGAGGAAGTGCTGCCGAAATTTTGTTGAATCGCTCAAAATAAAATGATTTGCAAAATATAATTACTGCTATGTTTGTATTGGGAAGTAGTATGACCAACCATCGAAGTGCAAAACAATAACCTAAAAATTGTAGATTATATTCATATAATAATTTGTAAAAATCAGTTTGAAAATAAAGTTAAATAGAATAATGTTATATATTTGCGAAAATTAAAATGTATGATTTATTTGAAAAATAAAATGTCAAGATGTAAATTATTAATGCACTTTTATACTTTAAAGTTGGAAAAATGGTTAATTATTTTATCGATTGGAGCTGCATGTACCAACAAAGAAGAGAAATTGGAGGCTCAATAAGTGAACATTTTCAAAATGGTGTACACATCTTTATTGAATTCGCTTTACGTAATAGTGGAAACGACGAAGAAATTCGTTGTCCATGCTGTAGGTGTAAACTATTGGAGCATTTGATACCGGATATGGTAAAAGTTCATTTGCGCTAAGATGGTTTCGTGTCGAATTATTTGGTGTGGGATCGTCATGGAGAACTTATGGCATCTAATCCCGTACATTCGGAAGAGGAGGTGGGTAATGAACTTGTTCCGACAAATCTCATAGAAGGTATGGTTGAAAATGCGGTACGCTCAATGTTCCTTACCATTGAAGTTGATGGTAACAATGTTAATGTCGAAGAAGAACGAAGTATTGGAGCAAAAAAGTATGATTTATTGAATGTTGCTAAGAAACCCCTTTAGGATGGTTGCAACAAGTGGTACTCAACTATCAGTAACTGTAGAATACATTGCGATGAAATCAAAATACAACTTCACAAAAGCTGGGTTTACAACTATAGTACAAGCTGCAAAATGGCATATGCCACTTGATAATTTAATGTTCGAAAATCATTATGGAGTGAAAAGGCTTATGTCTGCTTTTGGTTTGTTGTATCATAAAATAGATACATATTTAAATGGTTGTATGTTGTTTTGGAAAGAAGACATCAGTCTTAAAAATTATAAAATATGTAATCAAGAAAGATACAAACCAAGAAAAAAGAAGGGAAAGAAAGTTCGGTACAAGCGTATGCATTACTTACCTATCACTCCTAGGCTTCAAAGGTTATATGCATCTTCCGCAAGCGCGCATCATATGAGATGACACTGTGTGAGAACATAGGAAGAAGGTACGTTAACACACCTAGCTGATGGAGAAGAATAAAAGCATTTTGATAAGACATACTTCGCTTTCAAGCGGAAAGCCGTAATGTTAGACTTTGTTTATGTACGGATGGATTTTCACCGTTTTCTTAATTTGGTTCAAAATATTCATCTTGGCCTATAATCGTTACACCTTACAATTTATCTCCGTAAATGTGTATGAAAACTCTGTATATGTTTCTCACTATTTTCGTCCCTGGCCCCGATGATCTGACATAAGGAATCAGCGTATATTTACAACTCTTAATTGAAGAGTTGAAAACATTGTGGTATGGAGGTATTGAAACATATGACATTTCAAAAATAAATCGTATGTTCGCTTCTTTACTGTGGACTAAAAGTGATTTTCCTACGTATGCAATGCTATCGGGTTGGAGTACGGCTGGTCGTCTAGGTTGCCCTTATTGCATGAAATAAACACGAGCATTTTCTTTACCGCATAGGAAGAAAATTTCATGCTTTGACTGTCATCGGTGTTTTCTCCATATTAATCATCCTTTTAGAAAAGATAAAAAAGCTTTACAAGTAATAGAGTTGAGACCTTGTGGCCACCAACGATTTGGTCAAGCGAAGGTATTTATAAGCTTGTAAAGGATTATCCAAAGATACATGAAACTGGAGAACAAATTGAAATACAAGGTAAATCGATGATTCATAATTGGTGCAAACAAAGTATATTTTGGGAGTTGCCTTATTGGAAAAATCTCCTAATTCGCCATAAAATCGACGTGATGCACAACGATAAAAATGTGTCGATAGTGTATTTAACACAGTTCAGAATGTTAAAGGAAAGACTAAAGACGATTTGAAATCGAGACATAATATAGAAGCAATATGCAATCGTCTCGAGTTTCATATGAAGTCAAATAACACAAAAAACCTCAAGCATGCTACGAGCTAGACAGCAACCAAGTTAAAATATTGTTAAAGTGGATGGAAGGATTAAGATTTCTTGTTGGGATTTCCTCTAATTTTCATAGATGTGTTAACTATAAAAACAGTAAACTAAGTGGGATGAAAAATCATGATTGTCATGTAATGATGGAACATTTGTTACCCGTTGCGTTCAAAGAACCGTTGTTTACAAAAATTTGGACAATTTTAACAGAACTTAGGTTGTTTTATAAGGAGCTTTGTTCAACTACCCTTAAACTTGATCCTCTACATAAATTTGAGGAAGAAATTCCTATACTGCTCTGAAAATTGGAGAAAATATTTACTCCTGTTTTCTTTAATGTAATGGAGCATTTACTTGTTCAACTTCCATTTGAAGCACGTCTTCGAAGTCCTGTGCAATATGGATGGATGCATCCATTTGAAAGGTATTAATATGGAGTTGTTAAATTTTATTTAACCATGTAATAGAATTTAATTATAATTATTCTTCATAGGTATTTGAATCATCTAATGAAAAAGTGAGATAAAAAGCACGAGTTGAAGGTTCGATATGCAAATCATACGTCGAAGAAGAAGCTTCGTTCTTTTTCTCTCATTATTTCAGTGACTATGTGAACTTATCTTTTGAAAGTGCTATGCGAAATGATGAGGGCATTGATCAAGATGCTTCTGAATCAACGTTATTTATTTTTCTACAGCAGGGACGTCCTGTTGGAAAATGTGCAGAAGTATGGTTACACGATAAAGATTACCATGTAGCTACACATATGTGCTTCTTAACTATGCGGAAGTTGGGCCATTTGTTAGGTACCAATGAATAACACATCTAAAATATTTACTTGATTAATACATGTGTGTATTAATTATAGCACATTATATTATCTTTATATGTAGTATTTATGAATCATAGCTTCCAAGCGTGGATATTAGCAAAAAATTTGTTACTGGGTTTTCGAACCACGTATATGATCCTGTAAATTGTGTGGTTGACGAAGAGTCGAAACATCTTGTGATGGGACCAAAAAGGAAAGTCGAGACATATCCAATACTTTTTTGTCAATGGATGCTAATTCAACATCAAAGAGTACAAGGCTGAAAAATTAACTAACAATACTGGTATATATGTTAAAGGTAGTAATAATTCAAATGATCACATAAATGATTTTTACTGCGTGTTAACTCAAGTTTTACAATTAACATATTTCACCAGCCCTGCGACATAAGTTTATTTGTTTAGATGCAACTGGTTCGGTAATGTTCTAGGTAATAGAATTAACATGCACCAAAAATATAATATTATTGAAATAAAGCATACATCACGTTATCGTAAGTACGATCTGTTTATATTAGCAAAACAAACCCTACAAGTTTATTATGCTCCTTATCCATCTCTAAAAAGAGATAAAGCAGATTGGTTAGTGGTTTTTAAAACGAAGGCAAGATTTACGTTTGATGGAAAGAATATTCCGGACGAATAAGCATACTAAGCGAATATCGAGGAAAATGGCGAATTTGCAATAACAAACGATCAAATGGATTTAGGACCTTTAAATGATGAATTGAATGTATTAGTATAAGCATTTGAGACCAAAGAGGAAAGCGATATGGAGTACGAGACAGATTCTGATTTAGAAAATGAAGAGAACTTATTTAATAGTATACATGTTGAAAAAAGGTAATTTATGGGAGTATTGATGTTACACTTTTTTTTGGATGTTACATGCGATTATTGCTGTTAAATCTTGATATGTTTACTCATAATTGAATGATATATTATGCTATATGAAAATAATATGCATGTTACAAGTATTACAAATGTCATTTTTTAGGGGTAGAGTTCTTCACGGACTGGTTCTCCCTCTTAGTCTCAGAGAGGGATAGGTCGCGGTGGTGGTGGCGGTAGTGGACCTTCAAAGGAGGCACTGTGTACGGTAGTTAGATTACTACCGAAAACTGAAGGCTCATAAGAATTAAATTTATTTCAGCATTGTAAATATTTTGTACGATATATTATTCATGATTTGTCTATATCGTATTTAATGTAGAGGTTTTGAGCTTGAGCGTTCCAACATTGTGCTCAGCATATCGAAGCAGGCATACATGAGTCGCATCTCTACATGTTGGCCGAAGTGGAGCAGGATCCCGGACCATGTATGGGAGAGCATATGGCAGGACTTCGCGATAAGTGTGAAATTATATACCATTATATATAATCACTTTATAATTTGCTGACTATGTATAAATGCATAACTTGTATTTTCTCAACATATATACAAAGGGAAATAGATTTACAACAGAAGGACGTGTCCCTTTGCCAGCATTACTGTAACTCAAAAGTGGCATAGAAGTATAGAGATACGATGTCTAGCTTAAGACACTACTAGAAAAGGCTAATATTCCGACAGCACATAGCGACGGCTTCTGACGGCATTTTTCCGACGGCTTCCGATAGGCCGTCGGCAGCCGTTGGAAATTTGTGAATTACAGTGCTCAGCAAAGCCTTCTTCTGTCTCATTTCCGGCATGAATTTTTTCCTTCAAAAATAACCAAATACCTCCTCTAGGCTTCCAATCACCAATTTCGAGCTTTTGGATCCTCTATGGCCGTGTAATCAAAGTCTATTGCTCTCAATCTCGGGTATAATACCTTATTTCATCAAAAATCTAATTTTTACTCTAAATCTAGATTTAAATAAGTTGATAAATTAAGGATAATTAGTGATTGCAATTGTCTCCAATAGCGTAATAATAGTTTATAGCATCCTATGGTTTACATATTTTATCTGTTATCGTGAAATTTTAAAGAGTATTTATAATTTGTGATTATGAGTATATATGTAAAACATTGTATCTATGTTGTTTCTACCATTGTATCGTGTTAATTGGAATAAGGCATGAGTCGTATAACATCTTGACTTGTACAACAATAATGAATGCACGACTCTAAAAAATTTGACTGTATTGGAAAATGACAATAATATTAAATCAGCCTTATGTGATGAAATACGCCAAACAAATGTGGTAAATTAGTAATTTTTTTAAATGTATAGATTTAGTAAATATATATTCCTTTTTGTATAGTGCCATTTTTTTACGTCCCTTGGAGAGTTTTTGGCCCCGTCCGACGGGTGTTGTGCATGATCGTTATATAAATAATCGTTTTTGTCACAAAGCGGTCATTTATATTCATCTGGTACAATACTTGTTGGACTTTTTCCTGTATTGAACAAGTTACAAAAATAATAAACAACTACATTTCGCACATTATTTTGTTTCAAACGGTTCACAATATTCTTAAGTGGGGTAAAATTGACGCATATAAGTATTTGTATCGATACAATGAAAAATAAAATATGAATTCATAATATGACTAATATTTATTTTTAGAATTTGTAACATATTTTTTCAAATAGAAAAAATGATCGATTATTTTATTGATTGGAGGAGATGGATGTATCAAAGAAGGAGGTTGAGAGGCTTAATAAAAGAATATTTTTATAATGCTATAAACATATTTGTTGAATTTTCTTTAAGTAATTACGGAAAAGATGTCCGTATAGTAGGTGTAAACATTTAAATATTTGTTACCCGATATTGTGAAAGTCCATTTGTGCAAAAACAGTTTCATGCCGGAGTATTATATTTGGGATCGTCATGGAGAAGTTGTAACAAATACTTCTGCAAAGTCTGAATTAGACATTGCTGGTAATGAAATTGTTGTGACGAAGCTTATAGAAAATATGGTTGAAGATGCAGCACGATCAATGTTCTCTACGGTTGAAGCTGACGATGATGATGAAAATGTTGAAGAACCAAATATTGAAGCAAAATATTTTTATGATTTATGTTGCTAAGAAACCTCTTCAAGATGGTTGTAAAAAAGGCATCCAGCTATCAGTAACTGCAGAATACATTGTGATGAAGTCAAAATACAACATCATCGAAGCCGGATTTACAACCGTTGTACAAGCTGCAAAAAGACATATGCCGTCCGATAATTTAATGTGCGAAAATCACTATGAAGTTAAAAAACTTATGTCGAATTTTGATTTACTTTATCAGAATATAGATACGTGTATAAATGGCTGCATATTGTTTTGGAAAGAAGACATCACTCTTAAGAAGACATCACTCATATAAATGTATGCATTATTTGCCCATCACTTATAGGCTTCAAAGATTATACACAACTTCTGTAACTGTATCTCATATGAGATAGCATAGTGTGAGAATGGAGGAAGAGGGTACGTTGACACATCCAACCTATGGAGAAGCATGGAAGCATTTCGACGAAAACTTATCCCAATTTTGTAGTAGAGAGTCATAATGTTAGACTTGGATTATGTACAGATGATTTTTCACAATTTTCTAAACATGGTGCTAAATATTCATCTTGGCCCATTGTCAACACACCTTATAATTTAGCTCCGTGGATGTGTATGAAAATGTAATATATATTTCTTACTGTTGTTGTTCCTGACACCGACGATCTGACATAAGGAATCGATGTTTTTTTACAACCGTTGATTGAGGAATTAAAAACACTATGGAACAAAGGAGTAGAAACATACAGCGTTTCAAACAAATTTTTTTCCTATGTTTGTTTCTTTGTTGTGGACTATAAGTGGTTTTCCTGCATATGCAATGCTTTCAGGATGGAGTGCATCTGGTCATCTAGTATATCTTATTGCATGGAAGAAACACAGGCGTTTTCTTTACCAAATGGTAAGAAAATTTCATAGTTTGACTACCATTGATATTTTCTCCATGTCAATCATCCCTTTAGAGGAGACAAAAAGACTTTTTAGCTAATAGAGTAGAAACCAAACAACCACCAACGATATGGTTAAGCGAAGACATATACGAATTTGTAAGGGACTATCCAAAGATATATATGAACCTGGATGAAGAAGATGAGAAAGAACTATAAAGATTCTATGTCGACAGTGAAGCATAAAGACAAAAAGCCAAGCTGGATGGGGACAAGTGTATTGAAAGGGTGGTTGGCACATTGGAATAGTGACAAGGCGAAGGTAAGTGTACTAAACTTTTATTAATTATTTGATTGATACGTAAACATCAAAAAAATATTTGGTAAGCAAATAATGTATTAAATTTAAATATGCAGGTAGAATAGGAATATAAATCTCGTTACTCATCGAGGAGGGTCAAAGTCGTTCCAGCAGTATCGACAGGAGTTGGTAAATTTATTAAATGTGAAATGTAAATAGTTATTGTGCTATATAATTTTAAATATACAATAACAGTAAATAATAATCAATGTCAGGAAGATGAGGCATAAGGTCCCATGTCGTATATGAATGTGTTTATCCGTACTCATGCCGTCGAGCATGTAAATCCGGATAGTACAGTTTCATATACATGGCACGACGACAAATCGAGAAATAGCCATGTAAGCATATTTTAGTTTATGTACTATTAGTAATTGTGTTAATTGTTAAAGTATAATGAATTAAGATAACAAGATATTAATTTTAACTGCATTTTTATTTATTCATGCAGGCTAGCTTTATGGAACAACGCTAGAAACTCCTGGAGGATACCGGTCGAGAGCATTTGACGACGGATGAGGAGGACATTATTTTTGAATCAGTCATGGATCCACCATCATGGAACGGATGCTATGGCTTTGGCAATCAAGCGGTAATCAATAATATATTAAGATATAACAATTTAATAATCTTTTAGTTCTAAATAACTTCACATCAATTTGGTTTCGGTAATAAATTTATAGATATAACAATTAACACATTATGTTGTAACTTTGATAGTAAGATTACAGAATAAATTAAATAACTGTTGTAGGCCAACAGACAGAGAAGAGCCAGCTAAACGGCGAGAACTGATATTGATCTAGTAGAGATTGAAGAGTTGAGAGCTAGAGTGGCGCAACAGGAAGAGCAGAACCATCGGCAGACCATCGAGATGACACAGCTGCTGAATCAACGTATTGCTAAATATATGCAGCAGTACGGTGGCCGCTTTCCATTCTCTGCTGGTTCGGGAGGTTCTGGAGCTGATTGACCAGAGTGATAGATATTTTTTTGTTTTTTGTCTTTGTTTTGTAAGTTTAAATGATATATTGAGTTGATGGAATTGGATTTAAAATGTTGTGCAATTTTTTCATGATACATTTGGTGGTAATAATTCTGATGTTTGAAAATTAATGGTAAGGAGTTGGTGAAGAATTGATGTATATATTGTACAATTAGATGTATGTAAATTATGTTAGCGAAGTTTGTTTTGATTTTATATGAATTATGTTTGATTTATTTCTTTATGATATTTGATTATCTTTCTATGGTTGAATTTCATATTGAATATCGGAGTTGGATATATTGGGTTGGGTGAAATATATTGTATCAATTTATTGTGGATGGAAGGCCAAATCGTAGGAGAAATTTAGAATTTTTTTCAGGTTTTCCGACGGCTGCCGACGGCCTGTAAGCCAAAAATTACCGACGAATTCCGACGGCTCGAGGCGAACCAATTCCGACGGCTCCCGATGGCTTTCGACACAAAGCGTGATCGTTCACGTGTCTTCTGACGGTCGTCGGAAGTCGTTGGAAAATTAGTCAATGAAGCCTGTCGGGAGCCGTCAGAAAATCTGTTCATCGATGGATTTTTTTGCAGTGGCTTTTTCTAACGGCTGCCGACGGGCTAGAACCGTTGGAAAATGATCTTCCTCTTGTAGTGAAAAAAAATCTAAGAAGAAGCCACAATAGATGGGCATCAGCGTCTGAGATGCTTGGATCACATGGTGGGGTAGTGAAGAATTCAAGGTAAGTCTATCCGATATCATATTAATTTATTCAGTATAGAATACATAATTTATACCTGTAAAATATAATCTTAATTTTTAATTTGCAGACGAAGTCGGACAGGAACTCTGCGAACAGGCAGAATATTCTGTCACACACCATGGTGGGTCAAAATCAGTCCAATACCATCATAAGGACCTGATAAATTAATTAATTTTAATTACAATAGTTCTTACATTTTTAGTATAAATTTGAAAAAAAAATATACACCAATTATTGCAGGAAAGAGCGCCGGGGGAGGAGGGTTGTGGGGTCTCGTCTCGTATATAGACGTGTTTGAACATACCCATACCGTTAGGCAGACAGATGATAAGGGATCAGTGTTGTATGCCTGACATAAGGATGATATAGCATACGCCGCACATGTATGTATATTTTAAGCTATAAGTTATTAATAATGATCATTTTAATTAATTAATTATTTTAGTTAATTAATTATAGAATATTATAATAATGTCATGAATATTTATTTGTATTTAATTTTACGTTGCAGGAAAAATTTATGCAGGCACGTGTGCAGATGATTGAGCATTCCAGATAGGTGCAGTTGACCACTGACGAGGAGGACGTGATCTTTGACTCTATTATGGACCCTACCCAAAGAAACATGTCATACGACTACGGCAGCCAATCAGTAATTTATAAAAATTAACTACATTGTAAAATTTACTTAATTTTTATAAAAGTTACATAACAACTTAAAAATATTTCGACTTGTTTTGTAGGCTCAGACATCGCAAAGGGCTTACCAAAGGCTCAAGACAACGCGGAGATTAATGAGCTTAGATAGAAGACTGCACAACTGCAGGAGCAGGACTACCTTCGAGCAGTGCAAATGGAGCATCTCAACCAGCGTTTGTCCGAGTATATGGAGCGTCATGGTACATTCCATTTGTTTGATGGTTCCAGAGCCGATGATGAGTCTTGAGGTACGATTTGCAGCTTTTTTATCGATATGTGGTGTTGGATGTAGTTTGTGTATATAAACACTGAGTAATGATGCGGTTAATTTATGGACATGTGGTGTTTGACATTGATTTGGTGGTTGATTTGTGGAGTTGATATGTAGTGTTTGACGTTGGATGTAAATATTGAAGTTGGATGGGTGAGAGTGATGATGGAATGTTTGTTTTGTAAATATTGGAGTTTGATGTTGGATGTAAATATGTTTGCGTTTGATATTATGATGTTTGAGTTTTATATTGATACTGATATGGATTTCATCTTATATATGTGGCTTATATATTGATTTTGATAAGTTATGTATTGATATTGGTACGGAGTGAAGCAAGACTACAGAAAAAAAATTCGTGTAGATTACCGATGGCTAGCGACAGCTCATTGGCCACCACTTTTGAGGGCATGCGACGGCTTCCGATGGTCTGTTGGCCGCCATTTATAATGGCAAGCGACGGCTTCCGACGGCCATCTGGATGCGTATTCCGACGGTTAGCGATGACTCCCGGCGGCTTAGCAGAAAAATACCATGCCAGGTGGACGACGTGGCCGTCGAAACTCCAACGGAAAGGCCGTTGGAATAGCCGTCTGACGTCATCGCTGTTATGTCATCGAAGACGTCGAAAATGGATGGAAGTCGTGATACGTATTCTGATGGCATTTCCGACGGCTAGCAACGACTGCTGGCCGTCGGAAATTGCCTGCTTTCTCATAGTTGTAGCATGGGCAGTAAAACAGTGCTAGTGGTTGTTTCAATAAATCCATATACTTATAATGATAAAAATGGAGTAATATTGCAGATTTGTAATTGAAAATATCATATAATGGTACTCAAGGACAAAATGTATCCAGTAAGCTTTTACTAATGGTAACACACTAATTCAAACCAGTAGTGAGATAGTACCTTAAATTCAAATTGCATAACCAAAAATGGAAGACATATCTAGTGAATGATAGTAATATGCTTAATTTCCTTTAAAATCCATCAAATTGTAAATGAAAAAACTAAGAATATTTTAGTTATTTTGTAAGAAACCATCTTGAATTTAAATGTATTGTTTCCACGACCAAGAAAATCAACATCGAGATAAAACACGTACCTCTTCAACTATATCCGACCTGCGATTTGAGAGTAGATCATAAACTGGACTGTTAGTACCAGAGTCATTTCATCAAACATCGGCAATTTTCACAACAGCAAAGGATCGAAGATCATGCCAGCAACAGAGATTCAAAGACAAACTCTAATCAACTATGGCAAACCCATGGCTAAACTCCATAACTACGACCATGAGAAGCAGCTGGAAGAGAAGGCAGGTCATTCTGGATAGGTTATTGTGTCCATAATTCTGGGGTATAAGTGTTCACGTGCACACGTCCACAGGGTGCACCCAAGGCAGTTCCAGTTTTGAGTAGGCTGATTTCCTTGGGTTTAATAGATTAAATTTAAGAATGAATCCAGTTTATAATTGTTGTAGAAAGTAGCTTAGTTCTTCTCTTTCTTCTAAAATCTGGTATTCTTGTTTGTATGCATTGCTTTTTTTCCTCTTCTTTCTTGTGCCTTCTTCTTGCCTAATTCTCCTCTAAACTAAACCCATACCCCCCTCTTCCCTAACCTGATCATATCACTATTAATCTCTTTCAACCTCCCCTCATAAACCCTCCTCCATTCCTGCAAACTTTCCCTGCTTCTCCCCTGACACTCTTAATCCCCATGTCTACTACACAAAGAACCCGCGCGCCTCCATTTCTTTTCCTTATTTCTGCAGTCGCTAATTCTATGTTTCTCTATGTCTTATTATCTTCCTCTTTACTGCTCTTCACTTCATTTCTTGTTCACTGATATTGCTGCCAACTCTCTGTTCTCCTACCTGATAATTTCATCATTATTTCTCTGCTAACTAAGAAGCTTCCTGTTCCTACATCATCATACCAGATACAAGTAACCAAGCAAAGCCAAGTGGTCATAACATGGACGACCATAAATCTTCAAATTAATAGTTGGAATCTAAATTTTAGAGAGAAAACTGTATAAGTCAAAGTGGTTTGAAAATTCGGGGAGAATTGGAAAATCATGGTTCGGTTTAAGAATTTAAGTGACGTGATATAGCTGTTTGTTTTTAAAAAAGCGGAGATCAATGATTTTCCAGGAAGAAAATGCAAGTTAGCATTCTTTTTATGAATTAGCGTTTTTAAAGTTAAAGTAGATAAAGAAGGATAGGTTGACCGAGCGAGCGAGAATAAGTATGGTTTAGCAAATAATTTTAGTGATATATATCTATTTTAGAATGACTGCTACATACAATATCATGCTCTGTAATTCCCCCTTCTCAAGTAAGTCATAATATCGTCTAAAGCAGAAAACAACAAATTTTGTTTTTTTCTTCCTCGTTTTGACAACTAACTATGGTCTGTTTCAATCTTTCAAATGCAACTGAAGAACATTGTAGCAAAAGGCAAAAAACAACTACTTTATCCAATTTTCCTCAAAGTAATCCAAGTGCATTGTATTATAAAACTCGCCTCTGGAATGAATATATGAAAACCGGTTCTTGTCCACGTGAAGATACATGTACTTATGCGCACGGAGGTGGAGAGCTTCGTCCAAATCAAGATCATAATCATATCAATTCATCATTATTTAAGACAAAGTTTTGTCAAAACTTCTTAAATGGATGTCGCCGATTGTCATCTAATTGTAGTTTTGCTCATGGTTTTCACGTTAAATTTTATTTCTTTTTCTTCATCATTTTGTTTATTTGTTTGTTTGTTTTTCTTGAAATTGATTTAAGGTAAATAATCGGCAAGAAAAATGATGTATATGCATAAACGCACTGTTGTCAACTAGATTCAGATTCTATTGTTTGTATAGATTCTCCATTATATATTTATGATTGATTTTGAAAAGTATTGCAGTTGTTAAGTTGCGGTTATGTCAAGAATACATTTTGATTGATTTTTGAAAAGAAATCATTATCTTAAAAAAAAGTTGGATTTTCTACATATAATTTTTTGTTTTTCAATCTTTTTAGCCTTTCGATTTTCAAGAACAAAATTGAATTTTTTTTCTTTACAATATTTGGAACAATTTAAGAACTTTACCTAATTTTTTCATTATTTTTAAAGAAGTTTAAATCTTTTATTAGAAAATTAAATTTTCACAGTTAATTAAAGTTTGATTTTCATTTTGAGAAAAAAAGTATAGTGTAGTTATTTAAAAATAATAAAATTTTATTTGTTCCAATCCCAAGAAAAATGATTTTTTAAAGAAAAATGATTTTTTATTAAAGCGTTATAGAGTTTTGAAATTGTTTGATTTCTCAAAAATGGCAGAAAAGATCAATCTCTAAATTAGACATATTTAAAATCTAAATTCATTTGTTTTCCAAAACTACTAGTCTGTGCAGTTAATGCCTCGGTAGATTCAAAGCGGTGGAGGTGCAAAAAGTCATAGTGGGGATACAGCGAGGATATAGCGGATGACTCTAAAATAGCATATAAAACTCCTACTTAATGTTTTTACAAATATATAAATGGTAATTAAATGAAAAATTATCATTCAGTTGAATTATAAATAATACATAAATAATCTTAAATAAAAATATGTGCGAATATACTTTAAATAAACGAAAAATTATTATATAACATAATTGAATCTGGTAGAATTTAGAACATTTTCATTTCTGAAAAATATATTAAAAATTAAATCAAATAAATTAGTTTCATAATTTTATAATGTGTAAATGCAATTTTTCAATTCATTTTATTAAAAAAGATATAGCAGGAATAGCGGAATATAGCGGAAATAACGGGATATAGCAGAAATAGCGGGGATTAAAGCGGAAAGGCTATATTTTGGGGCTATATGGAAAATCTTAGCGGTAGAAATCCGCTATGAGATGTAGCGGGGTTGTAGCGGGGTAATAGCGAGGCATTAACTACATAGCTACTAGTAAAAAATTTGTTTGACTCATTGACAAAAGGATCAAGGATATATTTTAGAAGGGATTTGGGGAATATATATATATATATATATATATATGTAAAGTGGAAATGTTAAACGTTAGAATGGAAAATTTTGTATGGCTTATTCGAAGATAAAATAAAGAACACTTTAGGAAAATTTATGAGATGTTTGCTTAATTGGACAAGTTTAAAACTTTTTTCTTTCATCAAAACAAATGAAAGAGAGAACTTTTATCCATATTTTGATTACAAATAAGCTTCAAAGTCAATTTAAGATCTGTCACCAAAGTTCTAACTACTAGCGTTTTAAGTTCTATTTTTTTTGAAACTGATATTTTATTACAAGCAAACAAATTTTACAACTGTAGTTGCTAAAGGCCTATAACAATCGTTGAAATTCGCTAGTACTGAAAATGACAACTTGATAGATATATTATCATTAAACTAAATGATTGCGTGTCAAATTCTAAAAGTAACATTTCATGTTTATTTTTTATTTTATTTTTTAATACAGAGTTGAGATATACAAATAACAGAAATGGACAATGCAATGGAGACAGTACAAACTCACATAGCACAAAGGACACTTTGAAAACTCCTACACAACTTCAATCTAATGCAGCTTTGGTCATAAAGGCAGCTGATCAAGTGTTTCAAAATGTACCAATGATCATTAAGGCTTCTACTCAAGTGCCTGAAACTCATGCAAAGAAGAGGCCGAGAATAGAATGGAGTCGCAAAAGGAATATGGATTTGTATGCCGATTGGCCTTCGAAATCCGAATTGGACATGATTAATCATTAAGTTGAAAGTTGATTAATTAGACGTTTCATTAGTTTTAATTTGTTTGTTTTTCCATGTTAATATTGCAGTAGTCAAGTGTTCTTATAACATAGTAACCATAAATGTGTTTAATTGAAAATCGCTTATTGAAACAAGTATATAATGATATTATCCCCTTTTTATGTGTACCCATTGCTTGATATCCTTTTTATACTTGCAAACTGATTTGTATATTTATGTGTACTTCGTAAGTGGGCTTTTCTAGAAATCTAAAGCTTATTAGTATGTTCTTTAATGCTGAGCAAGCTAAACTTTTTTATATTCTGTTAATTACCTTTTTTATATTAACTTTTTTATACTCTGTTAATTACCTTTCAAGTTATATAAACAGCAGCCCATTACATTATTGATTTCACTAAGTCAAAAACAACACTAGTATTACATTACAGTAAGTAAAATTTCTCATCTCAATTTTGGCTTTGTGGAATTCTTTATTGGTTTAGCAACTAGAAACGGTTGGCTACTTTTTGCAGCTGCCTTCTTTAAGTCGTATCTTATAGAAAACACTGTGCATATTATTGCAAGAAGAATGGTGGGATGCACGGGATGCACATAAACTGCTAATTCTGGATCAACATTAACCGGCTTCTTATAACTCCATGTCATAAGATGAGTGCCCCGCCATTACCTCGCTACAACCCCGCTATATCACATAGCGGATTTCTACCGCTACGGTTTTTCCATATAGCCCTAGAATATAGCATTTCTGCTTTAATCCCCGCTATTTCCGCTATATCCCATTATTTCCGCAATTCCCTCTATATCTTTTTTAATAAAATGAATTGAAAAATTACATTTATACATTATAACATTACGAAACTAATTTATTTGATTTAATTTTTAATGTATATTCAGAAATGAAAATACTCTAATATTCTACCAAATTCAATTATGTTATATAACAGTTTTTCTTTTATTTAAAGTATATTCGCACATGTTTTTATTTAAAATTATTTACGTATTATTTAGAATTCAATTGAGTCATAATTTTTCATTTAATTGCCATTTATATATTTGTAAAAACATTAAGTATGAGGTTTATATGCTATTTTAGAGCCATCCGCTATATCCTGCTATATCCTCGCTGTATCCCCGCTATGACTTTTTGCACCCCCACCGTTTTGAATCTACCGAGCGCCTTAACTGCACAGATACATACATCAGCATAAACTTCTACCATACCTATCCTAGTGCATCTGTACACTTAAGATAATATATACAACAACCAAACAAGACTATGCATCCAAAACAACCACACTGATACTATATCAAGATAAACAAATACCACCACATAACTCATTATCTGACCTGAGCATGTACTTTACCTGACGTCTATATATACATACCATAACATCAGTCCAACCACTATATCTTAGTGCCTACTATTTGAGATAACTATCCAACTACTAAGTAGACAGACCCAACACATCATACTATATGTGATATTTGATTCGATCTATTATTCGAATCCACAACTTTTCTTTTGAACTAGTATCGATCCTTCGATTTTCTAGTGCGTACTTTGATCAGACTTCTTGATCACAAACCCTTACTTTCCTTGCATAGCTCTCAACTATGATAGAAAACTCATGTACATAATCATAAACTCTCATCAATGTTCTCCGTCAAGAATCGAGTGATAAATCCTTTTTCGGATTGGTGAAAACACCCCAAAGTTCTGTACTCAAATCTTAGATCAAAATTTATATGCCAAAATGATCTACGTTTAACTTATGTACTTATTCACATTCATCTTTACCCAATACATTTCTTCAGAACTTATATTGATCCAAGTTTATTTCACAACCATTTACTTTTTACTAAATCCACTATTACTTAAGCTCATAAATATGACTTAAACTTGTATAATATACCTTTACTTCCTAAGAGTATATATACAAATCCCTAATCTTCAAACCATCATTACTTCAATTAGGGTCTTCAACAAGTGTGGAATTCTATTATTCCAAATAAATAAGTTATAAAACTTAGCCCTTAGTTTTATTTACCTAAGGTCTCCATTTAGCTAATATTATTTATCTTAGCCGTATATTAATAAGCCAACTTTACTAAGTGCACATCCTTTTTCTTACCAATCTTAACTTATTTACCTGTCCATTTTCTTTAAAATCAAATTTCTTAACCTTAAATCCGTCAAATAGCTTAGAGTCAAATTTGTGAAACTTAATTCTCATGGTATTTGTTATTAACCTTTTTCATCCAACAATCACCCTACTAACCATATTATTCAAAAATATCCACTTCTATGTTAGGAACTGAGTTGATGATGTTTTGATGACAACAACCTTATATAGTTATTATATTTTACTTTATAAAATATATACTAACATTTCCATATATATATATATATATCTGTGTGTGTGTGTATATAGGAAGTATATGCAGGTATCATCGAAGACTGATCAGTATAAAGACTCAAGCATCAAGATGAAGATTAGAGATTCAAGATTCAAGACTCTAGAGAATCAAGATTTCAAGATCTCAAGATAAGTGTCTAGTATTTTGTTAAAACTTCATAATAGCACTCTCATCTTTCTTCCAATTTTCTTTTGGGATGGAAGCAGGCCCGGCCCGATTGATTTTGTTGCCCCAGACAGAACAAAAAATGTAAGCTAACCCAGAAAGTATAAAAACATACAGAAATGATTGATGCCAGTTTCGAACCCTGGTTGCTGCTGTCAAAGTAAATACCCACTACCACTGAAGCAACTTAGCATCTGAAATTAACTTGTAATAAAAGCCTATACTTAGCTAAATATGAGATTGTTGCCCCTCCCCTCCCCGTTGCCCTAGGCGGCTGTCTTGCCAGCCTTACCCTAGGGCCGGGCCTGGATGGAAGCCAATTTCTATCGAAACCAGTGGCTTACAAACCCACGACAAGTAGCTTACAAACCTACGACAAGTGGCTTACAAACCCACGAAAATCAAAATCATTTAAACTACTTTGTACAAGTTCTCGAGTCCTATGGAGGAGCTCTGTAGGAAGGTTCTTGCAATTTCAGTTTGAATAGATTTTTCAAAATGTTTTTAAATCTATTTTCAAAATGTTTTAGCTTTCAAAATCATGTTTTCAAAAATATTTTCAAACTTTGTTTTAGCCTTGAAATATTCCTTTATTCTGATTTTAAAAACTTCTATTTTTAAAACATCAAAACTTATTCTGATTTTAAATATTACTTATATAATTGACGGTCTATTTCAATTATATATATATATATTTAAAATAATGTTTTATATTCATTCTCTATCTTAAAATATTGTTTAAACACTTTACTTTGCTTCAGAGAAGTTTCAACTTGTTTTAAATTCAATTGTCTTTACAAAACAACATCTCTATAATTTTGAACTAAGGGATGTCGACATAAGGGGATACCCCATGTCGACATGGTGACAGTTGGATTCAAAATTCAATTTTCAAAAGAAGTGTCCATTCGTTCGAAAATCTTTCGCCAATGGTTATGAATGTTGTGCATCTATATAAAGGCTTCCAAAACAAAATTTTTTAACAACTACTTTCTTATTTTCTTCACTCTTTCTTCTCCACCATTCCATATCCATAAAACTTCATATTTTCAAGATCGTGCCATCATTCTGCCAAATTCTCGATAGGAAATCATTTATATACTCTCTCTATTTGATTCTCCATCATTCTACTAAAGATCAAAGTGCTGTTCAAAGTTATAGGATTAATTTGTATTTAAAAAGTCCATAGAGTCTATCCATGCAAAAGGATTGTTATTAAGAAGTATTAAGGTGATCTTGTGTCCCGTAAATCAAGAGAGTTTACCCCAGACTCGGAGATAGGAGGGTTCCTCAAGGCCTTAGAAATTGAGGGTTGTAATTTGGATATTGGCTTATAAAAATCTATACAAGGATATTGCCTTGGTGCAGGACTGGATGTAGGAGGATTCCAAACCAGTATAAAATCCGGTGTGTTCTTTCCTTTTACTTGCTTTACTTTACTATTTGCATTTGTTATATGTTCTGTGAACATTCTGTGTTAGAATTCTGTTTAGATTTGTGTTGAAAGTTTTAATTTAGTCATATAGTTCATATATTCTTTAAAACACTATTCACCACTCCTCTAGTGTTATATCTGCCTTAAGATCCTTAATCCGCATCCCTAACAATTGGTATCAGAGCATTGGTTTTCATTGTTTTCATAATCTGAAATTTTGAAAAGTTTTAATGGCACAACACACTAATAATGTCACTCCTGTCACCACTACTTCTGTCAACACAAGCACTAACACTAGTTCATTTGTAGAAGGTCGGTCTACTGTTAGACCACCACTTTTTAATGGCAGTAATTATGCATATTGGGCATGTAGGATGAAAATTTATTTACAATCCATAAGTTTAGATTCTTGGAATATGACACAAATTGAATATGTTGAACCAACTACTAATTTTGCCCAGTGGACTACTGAGCAAAAGACGGTTGCACAAAACAATTCTAAGGCTATGAATATACTATTTTGTTCATTAGATAGGAATGAGTTTAATAGAGTCTCTGTTTGTAAGTCTGCATTTGAAATCTGAAAAACTTTGCAAGTAACTCATGAAGGAACAAGCAAAGTTAAACAGACTAAAATTTCCATATTAACTAACCAGTTTCAATTGTTTAAAATGCATGAAAATGAGTCCATTTCCGACATGTATTGTCGATTTCAAGATATTGTACATTCATTGATTGCTTTAGGAAAGGGTTTCTCAGAAGAAGATCAAGTCAGAAAGATACTCAATTCACTCACTCCAGAATGGGATCAAAAGACACTTACTATTGAAGAGGCAAATGATGTTAGTCAAATGAAGATCGAAGAGTTAATCGGTAATCTAATGTCTTATGAAGTTCAACTATAAGGGAGAAAAGAATCTAAGGCAATGGAAAAGAAATCGATCGCATTCAAAGCAACAACTGGAGATTCAGAACAAGATAGTGATGAAGAAATTGCTTTCATGACCAGAAATTTCAGAAAGTTTCTGAAGTATAGAAAGATGAATAACTTTAAAAGAAATGATCAAAGGAATTCCAGAAATACTTCGAAGAACAACAACAATCACAACAACAACAACAATGGTGATAGATGCTACAACTGCAACAAAACAGGGCACTACAAGATAGATTGTCCATATCCAGACAAACAGACATTTCAACCAAATAACGAGCAACTAAGGAAAAGGAAGAAGGCATATGCAGCAACTCTTGACGATTCAGATTCATCCAGTGATGACGAGAAGAAAACTGATAATTCAAATCTGTGCTTCACTGCTATTCTCGAATCGGAAGACGATCGGAGTTTGGATCTAAAAATAGGTAAATCTTTTATTCCTTTTTGCTGATGTCAAAGGGGGAGAAAGTTATAAAAATATATGTGCTTGGTGTAAGGGGGAGTCATGGAATAAAGGGGAGTTGTAGTTTTAAGAAGAAGTCACGGAGTAAGGGGGAGTTATGGAGAGTTATGGTATGGTAAGAATATTTTATAAATAAAGGTTGTTATCATCAAAAAGGGGGAGATTGTTAGGAACCGAGTTGATGATGTTTTGATGACAACAACCTTATATAGTTATTATACTTTACTTTATAAAATATATACTAACATTTCCATATATATATATATATATATATAGGAAGTATTTGCAGGTATCATCGAAGACTGATCAGTATAAAGACTCAAGCATCAAGATGAAGATTAGAGATTCAAGATTCAAGACTCTAGAGAATCAAGATTTCAAGATCTCAAGATAAGTGTCTAGTATTTTGTTAAAACTTCATAATAGCACTCTCATCTTTCTTCCAATTTTCTTTTGGGATGGAACCCAATTTCTATCGAAACCAGTGGCTTACAAACCCACGACAAGTAGCTTACAAACCTACGACAAGTGGCTTACAAACCCATGAAAATCAAAATCATTTAAACTACTTTGTACAAGTTCTCGAGTCCTATGGAGGAGCTCTGTAGGAAGGTTCTTGCAATTTCAGTTTGAATAGATTTTTCAAACAATCTGTTTTCAAAATGTTTTAGCTTTCAAAATCATGTTTTCAAAAATATTTTCAAACTTTGTTTTAGCCTTGAAATATTCCTCTATTCTGATTTTAAAAACTTCTATTTTTAAAACATCAAAACTTATTCTGATTTTAAATATTATTTATATAATTGACGGTCTATATCAATTATATATATATATTTAAAATAATGTTTTATATTCATTCTCTATCTCAAATATTGTTTAAACACTTTACTTTGCTTCAGAGAAGTTTCAATGTGTTTTAAATTCAATTGTCTTTACAAAACAATATCTCTATAATTTTGAACTAAGGGATGTCGACATAAGGGGATACCCCATGTCGACATGGTGACAGTTGGATTCAAAATTCAATTTTCAAAAGAAGTGTCCATTCGTTCGAAAACCTTTCGCCAATGGTTATGACTGTTGTGCATCTATATAAAGGCTTCCAAAACGAATTTTTTTAACAACTACTTTCTTATTTTCTTCACTCTTTCGTCTCCACCATTCCATATCCATAAAACTTCATATTTTCAAGATCGTGCCATCAATCTGCCAAATTCTCAATAGGAAATCATTTAGATACTCTCTCTATTTGATTCTCCATCATTCTACTAAAGATCAAAGTGCTATTCAGAGTTATAGGATTAATTTGTATTCAAAAAGTCCATAGAGTCTATCCATTCAAAAGGATTGTTATTAAGAAGTATTAGGGTGATCTTGTGTCCCGTAAATCAAGAGAGTTTACCCCAGACTCGAAGATAGGAGGGTTCCTCAAGGCCTTAGAAATTGAGGGTTGTAATTTGGATATTGGCTTATAAAAATCTGTACAAGGATATTGCCTTGGTGCATGACTTGATGTAGGAGGATTCCGAACGAGTATAAAATCCGGTGTGTTCTTTCCTTTTACTTGCTTTACTTTACTATTTGCATTTGTAATATGTTCTTTGATCATTCTGTGTTAGAATTATGTTTAGATTTGTGTTGAAAGTTTTAATTTAGTCATATAGTTCATATATTCTTTAAAACACTATTCACCACCCCTCTAGTGTTATTTCTGCCTTAAGATCCTTAATCCGCATCCCTAACATTCTATTCTTACTTCATTTTGAATTACAAATGTTACCCTAAATGTATCACTAATTCAAAATTTTATATTAGGATGATATTTCTTATACCTCTTATTTCTAAATTTCAAATTAACTTATCTCTTTATAAGTTATAGAAATTATCCTTTTATAGTATATTTATAAAAAGTCTCAATTTTGGTTTATCTTTTTCTATTTTATTGATAACAATTTTTTTTACTGTGTGCACATTTTCTCTTTAGTTCCTCTAATTACAACTTGTAGTTTCAATATTATCATCAAATATCTTACAGTCAAATTGTGAATTTTACTTCACAAGCTATTTGTACTTAGCTTTTAAACCCATCCATTATGATAATCACTTGATCATTATTATTTCTTAATAACCAAAGGTCTAGAGGTATATGATCAAAATTCTAAATTCTAGCTTTCAATTAATTGACTCTATATGGAATATCTTATAGTAAAATTGTGTAATTCTAAACACAAGATATTCATATTTAGTTTTGCTAAGCAAAATTACAATCAATCCTTAATTTCTAACCCAAAAATAATGATATCTCCTTTAATATTTATAATATAAACCTAAGGTAAAATTATTTCATTTACTAATTTCTTTAAAACAGAATCACTTTTATAAAATTAACAAATACGCTCTCATATATATATAATACTCTCATAACTCATTGTAGGGTATTACTAGCCCTATCTCTAATGAGTTACTCATCCTAGGATATTAATAATCCTTTCTCTGATGAGACATTTACCCCTAACAGAGCCAAGGTTCTCGCTTAACCTTCAGCGTTGATACCAAATGTAAAGGCACGTTTTCCCGTACCCTTTAATCAACAATAAACCATACATGTCCAACTCAAATTGTACGAAAAGACGGATCTTTAAGGGTGATAAAGAAAAGTAGACAGAACGGAATCTCTTACGAATGGAATAACATATAATATTGAACAAATATTTTTACAGCGGAAAACTTTTAAATACATATATCAGAGTCTAACCTAAATTTAGCTTGGACAGTTATAAAACCCGCCCTTACGAATGCTGACAAACATCAAACAAAATACACTAAGTACAGCGGATAATAGAATATGTTCATACGTCGATGAATATCTCCAGCTCACCTTTGGAAACTCACCGTCTTCGACTATCCTGAAACTATTCGGATCTGACTCGAGTATTGAAAATACCCGGATCAGGCTTGATAAACCAGCGTGAGAAAAACTTAATAATTAATGACAACGTCATATATCAGCCTTTGAATAAAATCCTTTGAAAACAAAGAGTATCTCATAATACCCCGCCCACACATAAATAAGGACGGGTTTTTACCATACGATAACTAAAACACTTTTATATCAAAACGTTTGATATTATTTCTAATGACATTCTTTGAAAACATTTGCAAATAAACTTATTAATCTTAGCCGAAATTGTTACATTGATTAAATTCCAGCATAATAGGTTTACAATCAAGTCTGTAGGTTCTTATTGGAGAATGGATTTCCATACAAATGACCAGGCGCAGGATCTACCTTCTGAAGGGGTACACCTCTAGATGGATGTCTCGAGGACCATCACAAAGGATCCTCTACCAACACAAGACCGGCCCACCTTTATAACTAGATAGTACTGAATATGACATCCTCCGGTCATTAACGACCTTTATCGAGGGCCCTCTAGCATACACCACATTAATTTACACCCCGACGTCATAGCGGTAAGAAATATATCTAGAAGAGGATGACCATATCCTAATTGGGAATAACCCACTTGGCCTTGCTATATCTAATCCTGTTTCGGTCATTTCCGGTTTGATGAGTCTTGAGGCAAACGATTACCTTTTCTCACAGCACATATCACATCTTTGAATGTCACATTGCCATTTCCGTTTGACTACTAATTGCCTTCCACAAAAATACAACCCTTGAGCTCGTATGTCTCAAGGAGGGTGTTAAGCTAAGAGAAGTTGCCTTCTCCGCCACCACTGATGTACGTTTGTAAAAAGCAATGTACGTAATTGTTAGAAATGCAATGTCAGACAAACGTCCATACAAGTTGTCCAGGAACAGGACAAATCGAAGGCGCTTTCCTCGGCCATTACTAGGCGAGAAGCCCTTGCAATCCGCAAAATCTCCATCACGAAGAGACCACTCCTATAAATAACTCTATAATGGGGGCCAACCAGAGCATGTTCAACAAGTAGTCTTCACGCTAGGAAGATCCACGGTCTTCAATCACCATCTTCAACATGTCTTCACGTACGAACGTATAAATTGGTTCGAAGTGGTTTTCGGATAGGAATTAACCAAATCCAACCCCGGTTCTTTCGAAATCCAATTATCGATAAAAGTCAATATGAGTATATAGAATTTATTAAGTCTCTTTTCACTTTAATTCTTTTCGGATGATTTCGAAATCTCTTTCTTTTAACTTAGAATAATTCTAAGTAATTCACTCTTTTGCTTTTGGAAAATATCTCAAATTTCCTTACTTAAGTCTTGATCAAATTCTTTAACTTTTAGGTGGGTCAAAAACAATGTTATTTAAGACATCGTTTACGATAAACCCTAAATCAATCTTAACAAACATTTTGAAGTAAACAAGATCATAGAAATCATTCATTTTTGGAGATTGCTTAACTTTTGGATAATACCAATCTTCTTTTATTTTTGAAAAACATAACAGAATCTTTTTATTTAAGAGCATCCGGTCTTTCCTTTCGATCTGTTCCACCCCTCGCCTAAGAAAAGAAAACATAGGCTAGGTAAGTTCAGGGCACTGGTTGCTCCATCCCTAACCTTAGTTAAACACCTTATTTTATCTTCCCAGATCTCACAGGCGGGACAAATGTACTAGTCATTTCCGCATACTCAGATTTTTTAAATTATTTTGGAATTGCTTATAAATATTCCAAATTATCTTTCAAAATGCTTAATTATCCTTTTTTAAAATATTTACAATTGATTCTGCGAAACGTCATTACATTTAAACTCATATTTCAAAAGTTATACAATTCACAGCATAAAAGTGCTGCAGAAAGTGCCGTATAAGCTTATTTGATTAAAACAACTTTTAAACATTTGATAATTCATATTTTCCAATACAAATCTCTTTTAAATCATTTAAATAGATTTATCAAACTAATTTCATATTTTTCCATAATTAAAAGCGTTCATTTAAACAGATTTCATGTTATGGTCACTAAACTGCACTAGCGCGATTTTTATGGAAAATTGATTTGGACTTATTTCAAAATCTACTTACCGATACTTTGATTTTCTTTCTTCGTTTAGAAGATATGAATATAACAGTCCGGAATTTTCTTATCTCGAAGGATTCCGAGCCATATTTCACTCTATACATTCATTTGAACTATTTGGAGCGAAATTCCGAACTACCGTTGCGCGGCGCACCTAGTTTTAATTATTTTTCAATATTTGAAATAATCTATTCAAATTGGATTTCAACACTTATAAAATCATTACAGATCATTTTAAATCAATAATTTCACTTTTTAAAGTATTTAAAATATATTTTCACTATTGCCATATTATAATATTATTGTATTCCCATCATTTTAATATTAAATTTTAAATTCCAATGTCAATTCTAACTTCAAATTAAACACATTTAAAACTTAGATTTAAATCTAATTTCAATTTAAACTTCCATTCAACCTCAAATTAAACTTCACTTTTTCAAAATCGATTTCAATTTCAATTTCACTATTCATCTTAATTTCAATTTCCATTTAGCTATCCTTTTCAAATCCGTTTCACTTCAAATTTCAAATTCTCTTTCATTTTAGCTTTAGTTTCACTTCTAAATGAAAAGAGACTTATTTTTCCACAATATCTCATATCACTAAAATATGGTCTTATTAAACAAAGGGATTGCTAAATTAATAGAAATTTGATGTCCAAATTATCATCGCAACCAGACAACAATCGTATAAAATTAACATATTCAATACGGTAAATGTCATAACATTACTACGGATTATCCAACATATCCAAACAATCAACCAAACATCCATATCACCAAATAGTGATTATCTAACATAAAAATTAAGTATGATAATCAATATAATTTAAAAAGCGGTGAAAATTTCTCATCTGCATATCCACTCCGTCAAACTTTAACGTAAGATTTTCGTCTTTCGCTAACGTGCTATTTCCAACGCCTTGCCTTTTGTCGTTTCCTTTCCGAACGCTTTTGTTTTCCTTTCTTTTTCTTTTTCTTTCCTTCTCTCTCTCCTTTTCTTTTGCTTTTTTTATATATGGAAGAGAAGAGGGGGTATGGACTTGGTGTGGAGGAGGGTGTGGTGTGTGTGGTGCTCGGCCTAGAGGTGTAGGGAGGTGGGTACGGCTTTGTGGAGGTGGGTATGGGTGTATAGGGCTCGGTCATGGGTGTAAGAGGTGGGTAGGTGGAAGCTAGGCTTGGTTTTGGTGGTGAAAAGTGATGGTGTGGCGATGTGGAGGTGATAGCTTGAAGGTAAAAGAGAATGGATATGGAAGAGGGGTTGGATGCTATGGAAATAGAGGTAAAGAAGAAGAAGAAAGTGAAGAAGAAGGAAGGAATGAAATGTGAGAAAGTGGAAGGTATGGATGCTTATTTATATTTGAGTTTTGGATGGCAAATGACTAAAATACCCTTCTCTACTTTTTGACTTTTTAATTTACCTTTCTACCCTTGATTTAACCTTTAAGGACGTGCATTTAAGAAAGGAAAGAATGGCTCATTAATGTGATTTGAATTTATTAAATGATTACTCTTTTTTTCTTAAACTTTCAAAAAGAAAGAAGGCTTTTCCTTGATTTGATTTGCATTAATGGTGGAAATGATGTTTACCTCGTTTTCTTACACTCTAAAATGTTAAAATAACATTTTCTCCTTTTCCATAAGTGATATGACTTAAGCATTAATGGTGATGGAAAGTATGTGTAAGGAGATGAAAGGTGATGGTAAGTTTTCGTTTTTATTACTTAACATTTAAGTATGCTTATTTAATTATTTTATGAAAATATCCTAGATATTTTCTTATCTTTTGATGTGACTAATTGTAAAGTGTTTTAAAAGTTTGTATTTACAAGTTAGAAAAGGTACTAAGTTGCAACAACTTGTCGACAATTTATTTTGGATGAAAACGGTGTTTTTTTTACGACAAAGTTTACAATCAAAATTTGACGTTTTTATTAAGCTATATATTGAAGTAAGTTATACTTTAAAACGCACTTTTTACTTTTTAAATAAATTAAAACATGTCTCTTTATATTTTAAAAACATATTTAATTAGTATCAAAATCTATAATTTTACAGTGTATGTAAAACTGTCAAAATGATAAATTTTGATTATTTTTGTAAAACGATTATTAACATACTTTTAAATATATAAATTTAATTTTATTATCTTTATTAGATGTTTTAAACAAGATTTATCTTTTTAAATAAATATTTAAATTCATTTATTTAAGTCTTTATTATTAACAGAACTTAACTTTTGTCGATTTGTTCTAAAATCCAAATTTATACTTTTTAATTTATTAACTATAAGAATAGATAATTGTTTATTATATATAACATATTATTTAAGATTGAAACTCCTTTTTAAATTTAAATCGAACGAAATCTCTTATTTTCGAAGTAGCGAAATTACGGATCGTTACACGAAGGGTCCTTCTTGTAATAAGACTATTTACTGCTACTACAGGATAAAGGAGGGTCTACACAACCGGAGCAGGAAATATCTCATTGGTAACTAATTGACAAGAAGCAATTTGTATTGGTGTTGTGCATATCTCTACTCTGCATTGAATCCTAGACCACCAACCACATTATGTATGAGTTTCTGAGACGAAAAGCATAAATATCATAATAGAAAAGAGGGGATTTGGATGTAGCCCCTTATTTCCATTGAGCGAGTGTTAAAGGACATAACTTAATGTCATCAGGTCAAAGTTCCTATTTAAAATGGCCAAACTGCAACTATCACTTTTGAAAGTAAAGAACACTGACATTCTGCACTTCTTAGGAATACGTATAACTATGAAATAGAAGTGAAACTTCTACAAATTTCACAAAACTAAAGTCCAAATAGCTAAAAACTAAATATTTGTCACTAAAAAGAAATGAAACATTTATGAATTGCAAAAATTATTTACTTTCCAAAAGTGCATATATTTTCTTCTTCTTCAAAATTATGTATAAACTATGAATCAAACATGCACATTGTCCAAAATTTAGTGGAAAAAAACATCCTCCAAACATTATGCAGTTTTGGTGCAAGTCCTTTTGATGAAAGAGCGGTAGTTATCTTGAATCAAATAGCTATAATGAAAAGATACAACCACCGTGTAATGCACAATGTATTTGAAAATTTCATACCACACACAATGGATCCGTTTGTTATCCCGCTTTTTGGCAAAGCCGTGATACCAAGAGATTGATCGAAAACAAACGACAGTTCGTCTCAGAGATTGGTTGTACTTCGCTTCGCTATGGATATCGATGAATTTTGTCCGAGTGCAGATCGGGCCACAATTGACAAGACATGATGACCAAAGCTGCAGAAGCCAGCGTTTCAAATCTCAAGTCAATCGGAGCTCGTATGTGCAAGTTATGATGATTCAATCTAAGGAAAGAGCATGCCATTCGAATCCATCAGGTTCGAATTCATCAGCATGACAACGCCTCGCTCCATTCGAATCCATCAGCATGACAACGCCTTGCTCCATTCGAATCCATCATGTTCGAATCCATCAGGAGTTTGTCACTTCGAACCGATCTTGTTCGTATCGATCGAGTTCGAACCCATTGGGATGCCTTAGTTCAAATCGGTCACGCTCGAATCCACGAACAATCACTTGTTCGTATTCCACCAAGTCAACTAGCTTGGATGACGTGTCACTCCACGATACGAAGTCGGCGAGTTCTAAGGGATCGAAGCGTTCAACCCGGAGAGAAGACCGGATCGACTCGAAGGACGCGCACCACCTCATTACAGAACCACGTGAGCCGATGGAGTCGAAGACATCGATTTGAAGGAATCGGTTCGAAGCAAACAGCAACCGAGAGACTTCATTTCGAATTCACGATAACTCGAGACCTACTGATCCAAATACGATGAAATTTTCACAGTAGCTTCCATATAAGGTAAAGAATATTCCTGCCAAGTTTCAGCTCGATTGGATCATTTTTTGATGGATTCGAAATCACTTCAAATCGATCTCAGATCGAGTCGAAACTTGGTGGGGTCGGTCGTGTGGGCCCACTCACATGCCAGAAAATGTCTTCCGAAGTTTGAGCGAGATCTGGGCCTCCAACGCCTATAAATAGCACCCTAAAGCCTTCAGAAAAGAGGATCTTCGGCCATTGAACGTCCAGACTCTGCCGGATTCAATTCCATACTTCATTATCGCTGTTGTAATCAGATTTAAAAGCTATCATCAATTGTAATCCGCTGTAATCGATCGGAATCATCAAGTGAATCAATAAAGACATAAGCTTCAGAGTGGATGTAGGCAAGATCGTCGAACCACTATAAATCCTGTGTTTGTGATTGTTATTTGTGAATTATTGTGATTGTTATTGCTTAGATCTGAGTTCTATATTGATTGTTGCTGATTTGTGTTCATAAACGGGTGCTTTCACGATATTGGGTGTTTGTGACCAATTTTGGCGCTAACACCGTTATTCTTTTATAAAACGTCTAAGAGCATTTCTCTCTCATTTTCAGATGCTTTGTTTATCACATTCAACATTAATAAAGGGGTCAACAGTCCAAATTTGCTGAAATATATAATTAAAGATAAGCTGCTGACGAAAAAAGATATTTACCTTTTTGGAGAAGAACCAATGACCTTTATTAGTATTATCAGTCTCGTATCTCTCTCTAGTGATAGGGCTTAATGATTTTCACTATTTACATTCAATTGAAGCATAGCCAGATACTGCAAATGCTGCAATGCGAAGAATCCTTCTTAAGCTATTTCCCTGCACATATAATAAACTGCTTTTAACTTACCTAACATTTATGAGAGTATGATTGTGGAAGCATGTTATGACGTGAAAACCAAAGCTCCATATCAACAGATGTCCAAAGAAGACGGATGAAGAAAATATCGTATATGACGTATGATACATTCGAATTCAAAGAAAATGTATATGCAAAAGATAGCACCAAGAAATTATTTTTAGACAACCAATAATGTATCACTCAGTCGAATCAAAGATATATATAGTTTCCAAGCAATAATAAAATATAAGTAAATTCACAATTCACACAGTCCTAAATTAAGGTCCTGATAACTAACATTTCAACGACATGAAGGTATGCGATGTAGGTAATTATGACAAACTTTCAATATAATGTGGAGGCAGTAAACGGATCAGTGGAGAGAAACTTAATTTTTTTATGTTATTAAACACAAACTAAAAAGTCTAAGTGAAAATGAATTGAATATATTAGTAAAGGTGGACAAAATAAAGTTGGAACATTATCCTTGTATGAATCTCAATTTCAAAAACTTACAAGAAAATAACATATAAAACGATATTGAGTGTGCAACCAAAAATTATGTATGTCCTAATGGCATGCAGGTGACAATCTATGGTGAAAACAATGCAGTAAATCATTGTCCAATTTTTTCCGGAAGTAAAATATATTTGACAGTTCAAAAAAAACTTGCTTCAATTATGGAAATGGAGAAAAGCTGTTATAATAGAACGAATTCGACTGTACTGTGTACGAAGTCAAAAAAAATCGCAGACATTTGGATTAAATTTTATACGTCATAACCGTTGCAGTTAGCAAATTGGAGTACGTGAATGGATTTGAAATGAGCAGCTATTATCCAACGACTTTACTTTAAAGCTGAATTTCCACCACTGCCAATCAATTAGCAAAATTGAATAGTGAATGACCATGGACAACAATCAATGGTGTGAATTGATCGTTTGGTGAGGATTGCTTCTTCAGGTTTATGAATTTTAGCATATATCGATCAAAAATAGCTCAGATGATCGCCTAATGTAGCCCTAAGGGCACTAACTTAAGTAGGCTCCTCAGTCTATCCAATTCATCCATGGTTACCCTGTCCTTTTCAATTCCATCAAACAGGCAAATTGAGATGGCTTAGGAAATTCAGGAAATCACTGTTGTTGGAAAAATTCATGATGTTTGAAATTTTGCGAAGAAAATTTGGGGATGGGTTTTTCCACTATGGGAATTCAATGTTCTGGAGTAGTTGGCCATGGGGTACAAAAAAGGGGGATACACACAAAGGTTGAGTATATTCAAAAATGCAAAGTAAAGGAGGTAGCTTTCAGAAGATCCTGTTTTTAAGTTTAAATAATAGATAGATAAATAAAATAGGTGACAATTTGGTATAGTAAATAAACTTGAATGGACAATATATTTATCTTTATTAATAGTTGGTTTGGAAGCGCAAACTTTTAGTCCGACCGCGAACTTTCAAAATTACCCTTTATACCTTTATACATTTGATGTCACACTTTTTTGTATCAGTATATAATACCAAAAATGTCTCTCTACAGATTTTTTAAAATTCGGCTTTGCTTAAAGTAATGATCTGATAATTAAATTCATCTACTGCAAAAATTTATCTTAAAAATAGGATCTATCAAATAAACTACTTTACAAATTAGTTTTTTATTAATTAATAATATAAATAAAAACTTAAACTCACGAGAAATTAGACGTTGCAACTTAGAAATAAAATTTCAAATCACATACCGTATGATTAACACAAAAATATGACTAAACATATATGGAAATCATTTTCTTTTTAACATACTAAATAAATACTATTTTTAGAAAAACAATCCGGCTTTTTTCATCATGCGCGAAGCGCGTGCCGTAACGCTCATATCTTTATTAATAGTTGGCTTGAAAGCGCAATCTTTTGGTCTGATCACAAAATTCCAAATTAACCTTTATATATAATTCTTTAAAAAAATCTCCACTAATTGATCCTAAAAAATAGCATCTGCATATCTATTTCTATATTCAGTGCATCTATTGATTGATCCATAAAAATAGCATTTGCATACCTGATCCTAAACTCGATGCATATAGCACCGCACTTTTATTGTGTGTAACTGTCAACTGCATACTATGGTAAGTAGCATAAAGAAGCTCAACCTTTTATCATACGTTAGATTCAAAACAGGTTGAAATAGGAAGTAAATAAACTATTATTGTAATTTTTTGCTCCTGAGTTTAAGTGAAAACATGATATTAGTCTGGTATCAACGTCAACTTACAAAACGTCTTTCTATGGATCTAACAAGTGTTAATATCACTTAAAAATAGAATCTAGCAAATATACTTTTTTGCAAATTCATGATACTCTTTCACATATATTACCATACTTAATATCGCTTAAAAATATAATCTAACAAATAAACTTCCTATATGTTTTTTTTTCATTTTATTAATTGATAAAGGAAAAAAAATCAAACTAACAAAAAAGTTAAACGATACAACTTAGAAATAAAAATTCAAACTAATAAAAAAATTAAACGATGCAACTTAGAAATAAAAATTCAAACTGACTACACATGATTCCAACATGAAATCATAGACGAATATTTATGAAAATCATTTTTTTGAATATGTTAAGCATGTATAATTTGTAAAAAAATCAATTCATCCACGAAGTGCTATTGTCACGTGCGAAGCGCGTGCCATAACACTTGTAACGTTAAATATCATAGAGCTATAGATCTCTCAAAGGATACTTTCAGACAAAGATATATCATATCCACATCCGTATCCGAAATCATTTTCAAATATCGGATATCCATGTCCATGAATGAAGAATGGATTTCAAATATTGTCTTATACATTAACATCTACAGACATATACAGAAAATTTTACTTTAACATGAAATTGTTTAAATCTTCATGATTATATATATACTTGTGTGTGTAGCGAATAAGCAGTTATACTCATATATAACATAGACTACTATTAAACTACTATAAGATAGTAGCTTATATTATATGTATGCATAACTACTTATTTACTACCTATTAAATAAGTGGTTATACACACAAATATAATATAAACCGCCATCTTAATGAAATTATGAATAACTATCATTTATTATATTAAAATACAAATAATATAAACTATCATCTTAACACAGCCGAATGGATAATTTTCGAATGCTGGTACCTCATACCCGAATATGTTTTTGTGGATATCATTTGTCTATTTCTCGCATACGGATGTGAATGCACTTTTGATTTTTTTTGGGTATCTGTTAAATGACTTATAGAGCAAGGACAAGTCAAATATACCCTTTTTATGTAATTTGGATTTTGGAATTGTGGTATCTATTCACCTCGCCGGAGGAAGCCGGCTACCTCAACCAACTGCATTGCATTACGAATGTTGGCCTACATCAGATATACTTTGAGAAATAAAGATGTAAATAAGAATTTTCATTAACTTTTGCATCCAAAAATGGAGTAAACTACATCAAATATATCCTTTCATTTGTATGCTTGGAAAAAAATATAGAGCAATCATTTTAGTTTGACACAAGAAAATAAAACCATCGAAAATCAACATGTTGCTACATACCACATACACAGGTACATCGTATGTCATATATTTCTGAATAATAATCAATTCATGTGCACATATGACATTGTCAAATATATTCAGTGAACCTAAGGATTATTCAATCGGAATAATAAAAACATCACACTTGATGTTGATTATTTCAACTAAGTAAGCCAAATTTTACCTGTATTGCACAGTAAGCTCTTATTCATGTTCCTCCATGGATTTAAACATTTCTTCAGTTTGGAGATGAACAGATTCTTCAATTCCGACATGAGAATCTGAGTTGCCATTATGTACAAAAGAATAAAATTGGCACAGCTATAATTTACATTATTTTTAAGCAATAATTCAAGAAAGAAAAATTGAATTTTATCTTTGAGACAAGTTACATGTTCAATAATTATTAGTAAGATCAAGAAATGATATTACTTTGGCTAAAGGTAGTAAAGAGTTGATTCATGGACCCAAAATTTCTGAGTAAAGCGGTCTTATTTATCAGTAAGACCAAGAAATGATATAGTTTTGGCCAAAAACAGCAGATAGTTGATTCATGGACCTCAAATTTATGAGTAAGACAGTCTCAAAGTGTGAGTAGGCTACTCCTCCACTCAACTGACATAAACTTGTAGCCAAAAAATTAGAAATGTGAAATTAAAATAATTAAAAAAAGTAGATTACCCAATTCGTGGTGCATCTCATTAAACATATATAATCAAGCTCCAAAGCTGTTCAACCTCTACTTGAAGTATACCTCAAACCTAGAACGTGCCTTTAGCTAATTCCTAATTCAAAAAAGAACAAAACATAGTTGAGATAAAAATAATACCAGCATCCGTAAGCTTTAAGCTAGTATTATTAATGGTATGTAAATAAGAGGCAAGATGATCACCAAACTACTTATTGAGTGAAGTAATCAAAAAATCAATATTTTAATTATAAGAATCGATAGCTACCAATAATTCATGAAAGAGCATATCATTAGTGAAATAATATGATACAAGTTCAGTAAAGAATAAAACCAGTTTTCGGTGAATACGAAACTAAGTGGTATCATATCACTTCTGTAAGTTTCTTAAAACCTTTGCTTCTTTTATGCTATAATAACAAATTGGTGGCGCATCATCTTCTAAAATATGAAATATAATTTTGAACTAATTGTAGTAGTTACTTCAGTCCAGTTTTACAACCTCAATTTAATTATCCAATAAATCTTACCCCAAACAACATAAACGGAACCTCAATACCAAATTATGTTGTTCTTTTACACATTCCATGAATTTTAGTACAATTTAGGATAAAAAGTAGTTAACTTAGCTGTCAAATTTTTTACACTACAATGGTACACTTCTCTCTAAAAATGAATAATATAATGATTTGATAGATAAATATTACACGGTCTATCCTATTCCAAAATCCATGGCATGTTGTACGCTTGAAAATACAGAATGATGATTTTTTAGGCAATCAGCCAACCATGAAGACAAAACATGCATTCTCTCAAGCATGCTCATAGTAACTCTTCTGTTTATTTAGTACCTCCAATTGTTCTCTTCGGCCTCTAATTCCTTTGTACAATCATGTAGATAATTTTAGATATAGCATTATGAAATAAACTGAATAAAAAGGCTATTGAACTGCTGATAATGCAAATGAGCTAATTAAAGTGGACTCCGTGTATTTCTTGTTCTTATTAGAACAAATTAATTGAAATTTCTTAGGAAAAGACTCTGGGAATAAAAAAAACTCATGTAAATAATTGCAAAAAGGAATGCTTATCCAAATACTCCTAGCAACCATCACAACAACACATGTAAGTATCACAAACAGCTTGTGTGTAGAATTTTGAAAAGAAAGATCTAAATCAATTTTCTAACTAATCAATTCTAATCTTAGAAGTGATGGAACAAAATTGATCGCTATTGTCATCTCTAGTGGAAGTTCAAGTAGTTGCCTAGATATTGGTTGTTGGGTGAGGATTACTTATTCTGATTCATACATTTCAGAAGATAATGATAAAAAAGATTTTGGAATAAATGTAGTTGTTTGAAAATTTGGGGATGAATTTGAATTAGGGTTTATTCAGGATTTTCGATTATGGGGCAGTTGGTCATCGGATTAAAAAAAGAGTATGCACAAGGGTTGGTATTTTGAAATGCCGAAGAGAACACACGCAGCTTTGTTGACTCCTATTTTTAACCTTAAATAATAGAAAAGAGGCTTTGCACCGAAGGTTTCAGTTTTCGATGTTGTTGTACGAAAAGTCCCTATGATAATAAGTATGTAAATTAAGTTCCTGTTTTTTGTAAATCAGAAAGTGCAAACTATTTTGCGCTTTTCTTATAAAAGTGCAAGTTAACTTGCGCTTTTCAAAAATTTAAATTTTGTTGAAAATTTCAAATTTTTTTATAAAATTTCAAAATAAGAAAACGCAAACTAGCTTTCGCTTTTCTGATAAAAGTTGCAAGTTAGCCTGCATTTTCTGTTAGAAAAGTGCAAAGCACCTTGCGTTTTCTACTTTTCAAAAAATAGGGACTAAATTTACATACTTATATATACAAGGACTTTTCTTATAACAACATCAAACATAGGGACTTGTAACTCGTTTCTTGTAATAGAAAATAGATATGAATGATAGTTTGACTGAGTAAATAGAAGAGAGACTATTTTCAACTTTAAATAATAGATAATAGATAAGAATGGTAGTTTGACCAAGTAAAGAGGAGAGATGACTGAATGAGGTTTTATGCATACATCAAATATAAAGTTAGCAAATATATTTGGTGATATATACCATTTTTAAATGACTACATATAATACTTTCTCATCAAATAATTTATAATATCGTCTAAACTATAAAACAATTTTTTTTGTCAATAAACTAGTTAGCTTCAATCTTCCAAATACAACTGAAGAACCTAGTAGCAAAAGTCAAAATCAACTCATTTATCTAATCTTCCTTAAAGTCATCCAAATGTATAGTTATCCAACTTGTTGAAGAATGATAGTTTGATTGAGTCAAGAGAAGAGATGACTGAATGATATTTTCTATGTACTTCCAAATATAACGATGACTTGGCCAATATTTTTAGTGATATATATCATTTTTAAATGACTATATATAGTACCCTCTCCATAAATAAGTCATAATATCATCTAAACTATAAAACATTTTTTCTTTTCTTTTTTTCTCATTTTAGCAAGGAACAATGGTCGGCTTTAATATTTCATATGCAACTGAAGATCCCAGTAGCAAAAGGCAAAAAACAACTCAATTATCCAATCTTCCTCAAAGTCATCCAAGCACACGGTCAACCAGGTTTTTGAACAAGCTACGTCAGGACGAGTCAAGATGGTTGAAGGGCCTGATTGCGAATCAAAAATCCAAAATTCTATAATCCAATCTCCAACTAAAACTCGAGACATAGCTATAAATTGTCAAATATTTATGTGATCACTGAATTATCAAAGTGCTTCGGAAGGCCAAGGTTGAAGCATTAAAAATCCAAAGTCAAATGTTGGAATGGCACTGAATTAAGCCTCTCATATTGGTAACGATCCATTTTGTTCACCAAGCTTAAAGCAAGCTTCTTTCCTCACAAGACTCTGAGACAACAACATGTGAATACAAGCCATAGGTAATGGATCACCACCGATCCATCACATATAAGTTCAAGCAGCTAAGTACTTAAGTTCAACAAACCAATCAAGCGTTTATAGATCGTCGCCAACCCAAGATTGGAGTTTAGATATGAGCCAATTTCAAAGTTTTGGCATAAGCATTTTAGTTCTTTCATTGAGAACATTTCAATCTCTTGCTATTTAGATTTATTTTCAACCTTTGGACCGCTTTATTCCATGTAATATATCTACAAGTTTTGCTCCCAACATCCATGATTATTAAAATTTTGCTATAGTCCATCACATGATCAACTGAAGTAATGGCTCTAAGGAATGCTAAGGAAAATCAATCGCTTCCAGACCCAGCATTAATGTTGAGAACGCTGGCTCCTGACATGTTAAATAAACCGTTCGGCCCAACACTGTTGAAATTTAAAGTGCTTGAGATATTGTCATCAGGGTTGAGATGGATAAGATGATGAAAGAACTGAATGATAAGATGCTTGAGAGCCAAAATGCTATGATAAAACAGATGAAAAAAAACTTGGATTTGATGATGCCGTTATATCAGGGACGTAGAAGGAACAAGAGGGTATTGTTGCCTTCTGACTTAGAAGAAGATAGTTCCTCCTCATCTTGTGAAA
The DNA here is from genome assembly GCA_030765085.1 of Allium cepa. Classification (NCBI taxonomy): domain Eukaryota; kingdom Viridiplantae; phylum Streptophyta; class Magnoliopsida; order Asparagales; family Amaryllidaceae; genus Allium; species Allium cepa. Next base: position 801,899,744 of record CM060943.1, read on the forward strand.
ACATAGAAAAGGAAAGCAAAGGGTGAAGAGAAAGGGGATTGGACCTCGAAAAATGGATTCGGGTCGGCCATACTCAGGTCAGTACCGAACCATCTTTTCAAGCCGGTACCTATTTGACTTGCCTGGCCTAAATAATAGAGACTTTGTTAATTTGCATGATGGTGCAAATAATTGTGGGGACCCTGTTGTTGGTGGTCATAATGTTGGAGTTCAGATGGCTGCTATTGACCCATCGCATAGAAATCAATCAACGGGGCAAATGCTTCTTCTAGCGATAGGAGAACTCGGATATCATAGAACTAGCCGTGACCTTTTGCAGGGCCAAACACTTGGGGAAAGCCATGATGATCCTCGTTCAGTCGACCTGATAGAGCTGGAATCACTAGCAGATTTGGTAAGGAAGCCGATGCACGAAAACCAACATAGAAGTAATGATGATTGAGGTTCTTCTCCCAACATATTCTCATTCACTGATGGAGATATTACAAGAGGAATAATCTAGAAAGTTTACTATGCCCACAATGCCATCTTATAATGGAATAATTGATCAAAGACACCATTTATTAAAGTATGAATAGCATACGGATTGTTCCAAGGCTACCGACGCCATGCGTTGTAGATTTTTTCCAATATTTTTAGAAGGAGTCGCTATGATGTAGTTTACTCAGCTGCCTCCGAGGTCCGTATCCTTGGTTGACTAGCTAGGGAGATAGTTCATGGATCAGTTCGGTTGCATGCTGCTCGCATAATGGATGTAATGTGATTGTCCAACATTTTTTTAGAATTCTAAGGAAACTTTGAAAGACTTATTAAGTAGATTTAACATAGTTGTGACAGTGGTAAGCAATGACAAAGGGGAAATTATTTTGAAGGCTTTGATTAGAGGAATGCATCCCAATACAGATTTTGTCAAATGGTTGAAAATGAAACCCCCACCGGACCATAGAAGAGTTTTATAGTAAGGCAAATCGGTATTTTCATTTGGAAGAGGCGAATACGACTGTTGGAAAAGCCCATAGTGGACAATCAACTGAGGTGGTTCAAAGTTGATAGAGTTGGGGGTATCTCCTAAGCGTAATTATGTAATTTGTTACATATATCTAACTCGATAATCGATCTTGTTTGAAGTAAAAGGTGCTTTCTTTCTATTGTATACTTGATATAACGTGTTATATTAATTAATTAATTTAATTAAAAGTATATCTAATAAAAAATGCATAAATGGTATATTTTGTGATAGTAGCTACAAGGTGTTGTAACCATGAGTAATTTATCGCAATAAAATCAAACATACTATTCTAAATATTCCTAGTCAAGATATATGTATATCGATGCATCCATTGAGACTAGAGTACGTAATGCTTTACAAATATTGGACGGTGTATTACTAATGACCGTTGGAGGCAACAAGGGATTATGTACTGATAGTTATTGGATAAATATAGAATGAACCACTCGATAGTTTTCTGTTAGTTAATATAACTAAGGTCGAACAAAAATATCGATGTGACAAAATTATACAGTTCTCTCAATTTGTGAATATTTTTGATCTTCAATATGAAAGCTCCACTTTGATTATAGTTAAATTGTGGCACGATGTCCATCATATGGCTATAGTTGGGTCGAGTGGAAATATTGGAAGCGAAATACTATTCAAGAGAGAATTCGTATCCTCTGTTATATGAGGTAGTATCACCAGCTGAAGTCAACTCAAAGTCAAAGTCTCTAGCCAAAGCAGCTCGATCAATGATAATTGTTATTATTGAATGAAGGACTTTTGTGTTTGGACTATAAAGTTGACTATGGACATATTGAAAATTTTGACCATTATCAAAATCTATAATTCTAATGTAATATAGTTTTGACTTAGAAGATTAGTGTAAATAAGTGACACTACCAAGTACCGCCTATATAACAACAACAACAACTATGCCATTATTCATAAACAAGTTGGGATCGGTTAGAGATGGAACATAAACTAAATGATAAAGTCAATTTAAAAGTAATAATAAGAATAATATATTTGGTAATAATAACGATGATAATAATAGAAATAAAGATTAAAATAAAGTAAAATAATTAAAAAAATAATAATAAATAAAATAAATCAAATAAATAAATAAATAAAGATAAAGAAATTTCAAAAAAAACAATGATAATAATAATAATACAAATATAACAATTATACTAATAGTAATATGGACCAAAGACCAAACACTGCGTCTTAGGCTCCTATTCACTAGTCCTATAATCTAAAACTTATAACACAACCCCTAAACCAACCCTACGTAAAAAAATTCCTAGCTTATTGTTCTGCTACGTGGATCGCTAACTTCCACGCGCTCCTGTCGACACCATCTCTTCAAATATATTCCAATCTACAAATCCCCTTTTTATTACTTCCTCTCATGTCAACGTTGATCGACCTCTACCTCTCTTTGAGCTTGATGCGACCTATAATTCCAACCCACATAGATGCCTCAGGAGGCCTTCGTTAGAGATGTCCAAACCATCTTAAGCGGTGTTGGACTAGCTTCTCTTCAATTATTGCTACTGTAAGTTTGTCATGTATATCATCATTCCTAATTCAGCCTCATCTTGAATGACTACAGCTCCATCGCAGCATACACATCTCTACTACACTTGTCTTCTGGATGTATTGTCTTTTAGTAGGCCAACATTCTGCACCATGCAACACCACAGGTCTGATTTTCGTTCTGTAGAACTTTCCTTTAAGCTTTTGTGCGGCTTTCCTGTCATAGAGAATGCCAGACCCTAGTCTCTATTTGACCAATCTCACTCAAATTTTTAACTAACACCTTCATCAATCTCACCATTATACAGCAACATTGACCCTAAATATCGAAAGAATTCCTTCTTGGGCACTACTTGTCCGCCCAGAGTGACATTCCCATCTTCTGATCTGACATCGCTGAGCTTGCACTTTATATACTTTGTTTTTGTTCTACTAAGTCTAAAACCTTTTGATTCTAAAGTCTACCTCCACAACTCCAGTTGTCTACCAACCACTATCCTACTTTCGTCAATCATCACAACACCATCAGCAAAGAGCATACACCAAGAACTCTCACCTTCTATGACAAAAATATAGGGGCTCACAGCTGACCCTATATGTAATCCTATGTTAATGGAAAAGTCACTAATTTCACCATCAGATGCTCTAACACTAGTCACAATATAATATAAGTAAATTTGTATTTTACCAGAAGATGTGTAAGTGGTAAATTCAGCCAAAATGTCACACCACTTGCTAAGGTGATGTGTGAATGTTAATATTCAAATTGTTCTATAACAACCCTTTTGTTAATTGCCTAATTAATTACGTTTATTTATGGTTAATTAATATTTATTGAGATTTTGCAATATAAATTGTGTAACTAAAATTTGTTTTGAACAATTGATTTGATTATCAATTCTTAGCATTTGATAACAGAAATAAATTATTAGTAAAAAAAATTGAATTTGTCAAATTGGATTTGGTTTTTATTATCAAATATAATGGGATATTAATTATTGAAAAAAATATAATGATTAAAAATGGGCTAAATAATTAACTTATCTTTTTTTAATCACATTAATTAGTGTTGGGAGATAATAAAACAATGCTTAATTTAAATTAGTGCTTGTTGGGTTAAAAAGAAATTTGTTAAGTGTATTTCTATTTATTGTTTTTATTTGGTCCTTTGTCTTAGGATAAGCCCACTAGCCTTTAGAAAAGAAATAGGGTAGTTATCATTTTCCTTAGTAACTTAATCCCTCATTCTCCTTTCTCCTGTACGTACACAATTCCTCATAAAGAAAAGAAACAAGAAATAGAAACTCAAAACCTAGGTCTTATAAAATCAAGATCAATTCATAGCAAAATCCTAAAATAAAAAGGAGATATGGGCAAGACATCTTTTCATTTCCTCTATTCAATTCTACTATTTATTTAAGGTTTATTTTAGTTTGTATTTATGAAATTATTGGTAGGAGAGGGATTTTTGGTATTATTATGGAGATTATAGGAGTTGTATAAGATGAGAATAGAAATAGAGTGTTCAAAGCTTTGTTCTTCATCAATTAGCAAGCTTTCTTCATCTTTTGGATTAGAGGTGAGTTGCAAACACTTGGTCATTACAATCTTATGAAACTATTGGTCGTTACAATCTTGTGATATGTAATAGTAAATTTCTTGTGTTTTATGGACTTGTGATAGATGTTAAGTTAATTCTGTTATTTTGTGTTTAGTGACTAGTTCGTGTCTGTGACTTAAACTTATAACCCTGTTCTGAGTTAATCATAGATATTTGCGTGCTTGGAGAAATTGTGTTTGTTCTATGAATTCAGTGTTTATTGACTAATATGCGTTCATGACTTAAATGTATAACCATGTGCCTTATGATGAACTCTAAGTTAAATTAATTCCTATGACCCGTTATATCTTGGACATCTTTATTTACTTATATGTCGTTTGTTCTTGTGTTATATCTTGTTCTCACCCTATTGGATATTTGGAGATAGTCTGACCCGGGTGTTATTTTGCTCGGGCCAGGCCGATACTTTTCAAGTTACAGGACAGCTTGACCTTTGAATGGTTGTGCTAGCAAGGCGATAAACATTTGGACTTTTAGTTTATCCATTTAGGAATTTGGACCTAGTATATAAAATGTATAATTGAGATTAAAGAATTGTTACACTTGTATAACAATCGAGTTTAGTATTTCATTTTGTAAACTCAAAATTTGTGTATGTATAAGTTGAGATTTATTCCGTTGTGATCTGTGACTGTTATTTATATGATATATTATTCTGATTTCAAAAAATCAGTATGTCTATTACTTTGTATTAGTACTATGCACGTCCAATTTCAGTTCAGATATTAAGTGAAAAGGTATAAATAACATGTCAATGTTAGTATAATGATATATTCAAATTCGATCGTCCTTGACGAGCCGTATTCTCTGAATTAGTAGATGTCATTACTTGTAATCTTCTTTGCTTAACTAGGCATCGCGGTGGGGTCGTTACATGTTATGGATTGACTAAATTAATTAGTATTTAAGAAATACTAATTATTTGATGTTTGTCAGTTGTATTAGTGATTATTTGAATGCATTTATAAAAGTTATAGTTGCCCTCATTAATATATGATATTGATGTAGTTTTAAATGGATTTAAATAAAAGATAATTTTATGAAGTGATTTATGGAAATTTTGTGTCATTGATGACATGTCATTTCAACCATATCATGTGAAGAGAGATGAGAAGGGGGAGAGAGAGATAATCAAGGAAATTAATTTTGGAAGTTTTCTTTAAAGAATGGAAAAGCTTTCGATTGAAACAAATTCATCCATTTCTTAGAAAATATTCATTCTTTCTCATTCATTTTTCCACCGCTCTCCTCCTAACCTTCCATGGTAGAAAACAAAATAAAAAATTTAAAATTATCCAATTCCAAAACCATACGCAAACATAAAAAATAATAATGAAACATAAGCGGTTCATCCATCTCTTGCAAGGATCGGGTGGTGGATCTTGGAAATCTGAGGAGATTTCTTCATTCAAGGAGTGTTCCTTAGGCTACTTCGTACGATAATAATCTAATCTCAATTTTAAGTATACATAACATCTTTTAGTATAGATTATATCCCTTACTTTATAATGATATTATATATGCAAATATTTTCATCCATAATCGTTTGAATCTTTATGTATATGTATATGTGTGTGTGTGTGTTTGAATCTTTTATGTGTTGTAAATATCATTATTGGAGTTTTGAACTAAAAAATAGGGACAAATTGTTATATATATATATATATTAAACGTTGATAACTTTATTACTATATGTATATTTCACACATAATGTAATTTTAAAATAGTTTATGCTTTTAAAATAACGATGACATTGTCTATGCAACTTTTATGTTACAAAATTATATATATATATATATATATATATATATATACATACACACACACACATATATATATATATTGATTTTACATATTTTAAATATCTTTAACTACTTTGTTGTTTTCAATTTGATTCTTAAAATAATTTACTTGGCAACACTTGATGTTTTGGATCTTAAATTTGAATCTATTTTATTAACTTATTCTAATCTATTCAAATAGTTTAAATGGTTTATTTCATTTAATATGTAAATTAATTTTGACACGCACATACACGTAAGTTTAAAATGTTTTGAAAATAAGCTAATCAAAGAATAAAAGAAGGCTAAAAGATCTCCATCTTTACATCTTTTTAATTACCATTTAAATACCTTTTGTTTCAAATATATTCAAACATTAAATTATTTATTTCATTTAATACGTAAGTTAATTTAGATATATGTATACATAAACATTTCAATATAAGTTTAAATTAATTTACGATAACTGCACACATATAAATGGGCAATGTATATGTTACAGATGCATATCCCAACATCTATATATATTTATATTAACTATGTAAACTTTTTTCTATGTTGCACTTACACGTTTTACATAGCAGTATATCGGGCTATACTCACAATCTGTGCTTAGTATAAATTTGATCATAAATATCATTTAATAAATCAATCAATTTAATTAAAGGGAGAGAGGTGAAAGGTTTCTCTCTCTAAATAAGACAAAATCTTCCCTTAATTAACTGTATAAATTAAGAGAGAGAAATGAAAGGTTTCCTTCCCTATTTTCATTTTAACATGTAACTACTAAACGCATTTACACACAAAAGTATATTTGGAATACTCCATTTATAAACATCAAACATTGATTAAAATATAAATAATTAAAACCTTTTTGAATAAAATAAAATAAAATTATTTTATCTAAAAGTTTATTAGATTGGATCTAAAATCCATTTAGAGTTCATCGGCCTAATAGATCCAAAATAGAATTATTTTTTAAAATTTACCGTTTAACTTCATTGTGGGCTAGCTCAGTTCCTTCAATGGTATTAAAGTTCAATAGCCTATGCGGTCTAAATTAGTCATGTTAGGACTTACTAGTTACGCTCACACACTTAGTACGGTGTCTAGAAAGGTAATGTCTAGGATTGGAATTTGGTAATCAAATATCTTATCCTACCTAGTTACCAGCTTGGATTAAAAGGTGAAGTGAGCTTAAATTTTGCTTTTAATAGAAAATGTCCAATTTAAATTGGGCCTTATGCAAATTTTCAAAAAAAATTTTGAAGATCAAAATAAAAGATGTTAAATTTAAAAGCTAAATTTAAAATAAAACATGTTTGTTATAAAAGTTATAATACAACATAGGTTTTCAAAATGTTTGAAAAGATAACGATATTTTCAAAATGTTTGAAAGTATTTAAATACTAATTTCAAAACTTAAAATTTATCAATAAGATTGATAAAATGAATTAATTAAATAGGTGAATTAATTAATACTTATGTCTCTGTATTACATATATTGATATATGTTATGTTATTTTAAAAGTGTTTAAGATAACATAAGTATACATGTATATATTTAAATAAATTTTAGAAATTAATATAATTTAACTATAAATGTTTAATTAAATAAATAAATTAAAGGTTAGTTAATTAATTATTAAATCAAAGTTTAATTAGTTGAATAAATTAATGAAGGGTTAATTAATTAATAAAAACACACATATATAAGATATATGTGTTATACTATAAAAATTATAATATATATATATATATATATTATTTAATATAAATGTTATATTGTAATAATATAAAATTAATTAAAGAGATAATTAATTAAAATTTATTAAATAAGATTTAATTAATATAATGTTATACACAAAATTATTGTATAAGTTAGTTAAAATATAAAAGTTATATATAATGAAATTTATGTAATATGAGTGTATAAATTAAATACAGAACATTAAAAGGAAACCCAGCTAGACTTAAAGAATAAACACATACGCATAGTATGGATACCATTATTTGTAATGTGCCTAACACTTGAATCATGAGGAGTATTTCTTAAGAAATACATTATTCCATAAGTTGATATCGCTTGATATAATATATTAAACATTCTGAATCTTAAATATAAAGTAGTCCTCTACCATTTACATATATTAATAAATTACTTGCATACTCTCTGGTTCTTGAGCAAACTCATGGCGGAGATGTCATGTGTAGCATGATTAATATATTGACTAGATGAGGTAAGATAACTACATGTATTTGTTAAGAAAACTCAAGGTACATATACTATACTTAGCCCGTCGTAAAATGATAAGTATAAGTGAATAGTCTATTTTGATTTATTGAGAAAACTCAAGGTGGAAATGAGATTAGGATAAAGAAACATAGGTCATAAGTTGCATATGTACAACTAAAAAGGAGTTACCCATCATTTGTAGGGCTATGACTTGTTGAGCAAATTCAAGGTCGGAATATCAAGACGGACGAATCCTAATTCCTACCAATGAAGTCAAAAGACTTCTATATTTCATCTTATAGTTTGAAGAAGCATAAAGGACTGCTAAGAGCCTTATTAGAAAAATAAAATTCGTAATGTACGAAACCTCGATAAAAATAAAAAGGTAGTGTTAAATGTAACATTAGACCAAAGGCTATAAGATATATCTAAGAATTCGACCATTGAAATGTCAGTATGATTAGTTTCCATAAAGTGCAATTTATTTGATATCCTAAAATGTTAAGGATGACCAAATGCACTTTTGTAAAGAGTTTGTTGTGATATTGTAGTAAGGATTTGCTTTAATGGTTTTACCGTTTAGAAAGAAAATCAAATGTGTAAGAGTGGATGTAACTTAAGGCCTAGTTGGGATGAAGAGAGTGAATGGTCACTGTAACGACCCACCTTTTTGGATGGTTTAAGTCGATAATAAACCACGCATGTCATACTCAAACCATTCAATAGGGAGGATTGTTATGGGGTAAATAAGAAAACGAAGAGAAAGAAATATAACAAACACAATATCTCATAGCGGAATGATAAAATATAATAATCAAATGACAGTTCATGAAGCTGTTTTACAAATAACATTTGATTACACTTTTACACTATAGATCAAAGTTACATACAACAAAAATAAATGAATAATGTTACGAAACAAGATGATGCAGTAGTATAAATATAATAAATAGCAATAGTACTAAATCTTTGTCTTCATCCTCCAGAAATAAGGTCTTCAATACACTGAAAAGCTCAGACTGACCCGAGCGAATTGAAAAGATAAAACACTCGAGCAGAACTAAAAGATCTTACGCAAGTTAATCAATAGTAAATAAATATGAGTGTGACGGCATCGAAGATGTTTACGGAGTTTGACATCTCTTATCTAGTGTCTAACGTGTGTGCAATGACTTAAGAGATGTTCGAGATTTCCATCTCCTAAGGATCCGTTAAACTATCTACATACATAGTACAATATGCTATTATAATAGTGTCTATAGTAAAGTAAAGTATTAAAATAGCATTAAGACGTTATCCATATCCCCCTTAACACATTTTTATATATTCCCGTAGTCTATACAGATACTGTAAACCCTACCAAATCGATACGATACTTAGGGAGCACCCCATAGGTAAGGTACAAACCAAACTCATAATGGGTGCGATAAGGCATGTGATAAGGCACGCGAGGCAATAACCAGGGTAGGATACTACCGTTTTGCGGATCCAAACTGGTGGTAACGCATAACAGCTACTGTCGTCCACCTCGGAACACACTTCCATAATCAAATCGAGTGGTGGCCACCAAATCAATCACAAAGTCATAATATGGTATCGAAGAAGCATGTCCGATCGGAGGTACGACCTCACTTGGCTTGGCGTGGCTCCTTTTTAGTCACATCAAGCTGACTCGAGGGAGTCAGGGCTACGTTAATACCTCATACAGAATCGTTCGTCAAACCATCCTACTTCATTCTGGAATCTCCACCACGTACACAGTTGTTAAAGTGATTTTCAGTATTAGCAAAGTATGACAATATTCGATCCCGGTCTCTTTAATAACCAAACACTTATTTCACGCCAGATGGTTCTTTTACATTTCCAAAACCAATTCATAATTGATATCAAAATATAATATTCAATAAAAACCATATTCACTTTTGAGATCATATCAACAAAATAGGTTAAATCCTCACCTCGAAATCATCATATTTACTTAAATATGTCATTTCACTTGAAATATAATTTCAAATCCCAACTTAGGTTATAACATCATTTAACCATCTTCACTTTTAAATCAGGGATTTAAATATAGACACTCCAACTTCACACAGTTTGAAATTTATAAAATGGTGTAGATAGTCATAAATAGTTTGGATGGTTTAAAAATAGTTTTAAACTAGTTAAAATACTTTAAGATAGTCTAAACGGTTTAAAATAGGTTAAAATAGTTTTAAACAGTAAAATAGTTTAAAATATTTTAAAATAGTTTAAATAGTTTAAAATGGGTTAAATTAAATTAAATTAGTTTAAAATAGTTTAAATTAGTTTAAAATAGTTTAAAATAGTTTAAAATAGTTGAAACTAGATTAAAATAAAATAAAATAGTTTAAATAGTTTAAAGTAGTAAAAATAATTTAAAATAGATTAAATTAGTTTAAAGTAGTTTAAAATAGCTTAATAGTTTAATATAAATAGTTTGAAAATTTAAATAAATAAAAATTTAAAATAATACATTTTTAAACAGTTTATATTAAAATAATTAATTTGAAAGTAATATCAAATTTAAACCATTTCTTCCATTTCAACAAATCTGAACCATATCCAGCTTTCAAATTAACAAATTCAATTTTTATCTTTCAATTCAGATCCTCATTTAAAATCATTCAAATCTATATCGAATTCAATCCATGATTGAACTATAAATTTAAACAACTTCAAATTCAATAGATTTCAATGTTATATTCAAATGTTTACAATAACTCAATTTTGATAAATTTCATTTTATAATTTGAAATTCCAATTCAAATTCTTTAAACAATCTATTTAACCCAATTCCAATTTCAACATTTAAAGCTTGGATTTCAAAAATAATCCAGTTATAAAAATTAAAATTTATATCGAAATATCAATTAACTGGATTCAAAGTATAAGGATATAAAATCATTTAATTTAACCAATCCGGTGTCCATATATAATTTTCTATCCTATGATTAAGTGACGTAGCTATATATCATTTCAACCCGCAATAATTTAAATTTACGGGTATACGTCATTTCAACTCGTAATCCCGGGTGAAGTTCAAATTCCATAAAATCATTCGAGTCTATCATTTCAACACATAATGATTTTTTCCTAATCTATAGATCGTTCGGATATGTATCATTTCAACCCATGGTGATTTACTAGCAATAAACTAAGGGAACTTGTAGTGTGATAACAACATATAAAATAAAATAACAACCAGTCATCCAATATCAACAGTTTAACATCCATCACAATCATCATTCAAATCAACCAATAAAGAAAACAATTGACTGCTTATCAATAACAAGTATTAACTAGCAATTTAAAATTCAATATTAAACTAAATGGCGATTAAATTCAATAAGAATCAGATTTTACTGGAATGACAATTTAAATATACCAAACATCAACCAGTCAAATTCTAATCACATAATAAATTCAATTTAACTAACATAAGATAATTTAGTAGTTGTGAGCGGGTCAAAACACTCACCTTTGAATTTTCGACGATTTAAAATTCAAATAAAGGCCTTAAATTAAATAGTCTTAGAATTCATCCAAACCAATTCTATAATGTCTGGAATTTCACTACGACCATAGTAGAGGAAACTGCGCATGAATCCGAGCATGTATTTAAAAGTCATGGCTGTTAGACGGTTTGAGAATATAAATTAAAATAAAATAAAATAAAATAAATTACCTCTCTCAATTGCCACGTTCTCATGTTCTACCAGCATGCGCATATCCTAACGCCGCTACAGGAATCCTCGTTCGAATGACTTGAAGCCGCCACCACTTCGTCCCTTTTTTGCATCGCCTACGATTAGCTTCGACCAAATTAGAGCACCTCATCATCCTCGCCTCGACAAACCGCCCAGTGGCCACCCCACGCGATCGCCACTGGTGCCCCCTGGCCAACATCACCGTCACTGCCTTACATGGCCATTTTCTAAGGATCTAGACCACCCGACGATGAACGACAACCACTACAATGCCTGCTCTCCACCTTTTCCCAACGCCGCTTCCCGATCGTCGATCGAATGAAGATCCACCGTTGGATCGTGAAAACCTAATTTCAACGGTCAAGGTTCATCCTCGATTTCTGGTCAAACGATGCATCCAATTGAAAAATAAATTGTTGCAGTGGATTGCGCTCATCGAGAGCTTTCCAACGATATATAATATGACATAGTTTTGACGAGTTTGATTTTCGATTTGAATTTGAAATAAGGTTTTTGGGATTGAAAATAGTTTTCTTCCATTGGAAAGAGGAGATAGGAACTGACGAACTGAATTGTTCGTATTGGTGTAAGAAATAAAAAGGCTGCTAGGGTCAGAACAGAATCTATTTATATAAACAAGGCCCGATAAGAAAGAATGAACATTTCGAATTGGTTCGAAACGACAATAAGGACCCGGAAAGCCCGTTCTGCTTCTGAAACAAAAGTATGTGATCCAATATATCAAAATAGATGTTTTCGATATTTTTAAACTCAATGGAACATATTTCAAGTCCTAATTCCATTTTATGAAAAAAATTAGCTTTTAAAATCAGCTTAATTCAAATTGAATTTATTAAATTGATTTCTACGCGTTTTGAGCCCATATGATCAAACGACAAGTCCGATCACTACGAAATTTGAAATCCTACAATAATTCACCGTTACGGATCCGATGAAACTGGTTTTGTCGAAATCCAAGATAGTGGCCAAAATGGCTATTTTCACGTCAATTAAATAAATTATTATTAAATTGATTAAGTCACTTTTTAAAATTCAAATTTAATAATTAAATTCTTTTATCATTTTTGATTACGTAGTAATTTATAATCTTTTAAAACAAATTTCTATGTCAAATCCAATGTTAAATATTACACTAATTAAGTGTTCAATTTCAATTGAAATAAGTTCATTAATTATAATTTAAATTCCAATAAATTGATTTATTTTGATATACCACTTATTATCCAATCAACTATCATCTTGTGGATATAATTGACATTTGTTTACCATTTATTACATCAATATTCTACAATTATAATTTTAATCCACATTAACTGCATATTTCAGTAGATTAATTGCAATTGATTTTCGATTTAATTTCAACAAATTAAATGAATTGGTAATAAATAACAATTGTTACATTTTTCTTAATTTAATCACATTTATAAGTTTATTATCTACAAACAAATATTATAACTACTCCCACAGCACTGATTATATTCAATTTCAATTAATTACATATTATCTCGCCATTTAATATAACATTTAATTTATTTCCTTATTTTCAATTTATAACCAATTAAAATTTTACAATCATTTCAATTAATTGAATTTGCATTAATATAGTTATCTGTTACCTTACATTAACATTATTATATTTCATTCTAGTTATTTTTCTTATTAATAAATCACAAAATTTTATTTCTTTTAATATTAACACCAACATCTCATTAAATTAAATATTTCTAATTATCGAAAATTACGGGTCGTTACACTCTCCCTCACTCAAAACTTTTCGCCCTCAAAAAGAGAAAAGAAGGAATTAAGAAATTAATATATCTTATTCAAAGTATTCAATTTATAACAATTAATTTACATAATTTAAATAATTTAAATAAAATATATCAATTTATAATTAAATCATTTCATATTCAAGTTCAATAAAAGTTTGAAAAACATTTCCACTTTCACAAAAAAATTCTAAGTCCAAAATTCACGAAAAATTTCGGCAGAGTCTCCTTTGTACGGAGAGGTCCGAGAGAAACAATTATATCAATAATAACCTTATATATATATATCATTTTAAAATAAAATATCCCAAACCACGAGAAAACAATAATATCGCTAGAAAACCGTAATCAGAAAATGTACCTATTTATGGGGCAAACAACGCTTATTTATGAAACCAAAAGTTGTAGCTATTGCTTCCGTAAACCTGTATTTCACTTATGTAATCCAAAGAAGTTAATAATTATGTAAAAAGAGAAATATATAAGTTGTTTCAATTAATAACCCACAAATCAACACAACATAACAATAGTCACTTGCAAACAAACCATACAATCATCACATGAAATCAAAGAAATCAACCATCCATCCATAACAACCAAAAAAATGGTTTGTTCGGGTTCAGAAATTTTAATTGTATAAAATCAAACATAACTACTAAGTATACCATACACTCAACAGTCTTAGATACAACTTAATAGATCTTTATACAGTTAGAAGTATCCTTTCCCACTCATCCCATAAGCCAAAACAAACAATAATTTCAAATATCGTTTAAGTTTATTCTTATTATTCTCCTTTCACATTATTTATTGTTCATCAGTTTCATTCATTCATACAATGCTATTTTCCCATTAATTTACCTTCATTACTTTCAAAAATTTATTTCTCGATTATTCATACAATGCCATTTTTATTCCTTTACATCTAATTACTTACATAATATCACAATTATTTCTTGATTTCCTTTTTTTACATCAATATTCATTTGTGAAGCAACTCATACTTAAATTTTTATTCCTTTTCTTTTCATATTTATTTCTTTCATATATAGTATTTACTTAATATAGGATCCACCTTTGCTTTTCAATCCGATTATAAATAGCTTAAGTGTTAACTTAAGTTTATAATTATTTACTTACAGTGTTCCTATTAAATTCAATTACTGGCATTTCAAAATTATTAATTTAGTTTATAATTATTCTTATACATTTTAATTCTTCATTTATAAACATAATTCCATTGAACACTTTCATTATTTAAGTTTTACTTGTATAATATTCCATTACATATTCTTATTAACATTTCAACTTTTAATATTTTGGTAAGTTGTATATATGTCTTTTAGAATACAATTGAATGTTACACAAGTCATCTTATTCATTTTAATTAACCAAATGTTCAATAATTATATCTTCTAAATTTTCATTGCTATTTAATTTATAAGTGACAGCCTTCAATTATTTACATTTCATTAATCACTTAACTCTTAATTTATTATTTTTCATTTTAGAAGCTTCCAACTATTAAAATGGTTAAGATTTCATTCATTACAATAACTGAAACTACTAATTTACAAAAACTTAAGAACTAACTATTGCGTTCCATTTCCAATCGTTTTAAAATAATATATATAATCATATCTTTTATATATCCAAATCATATTTAGAATTTAAGATTTGGTTATCAAACAAAGTAAAACTACTACAGCAGTCCTCCCACTTTGAAAATTGAAAATGAACGTCAATGATGCGTGCACTCATCATCGAAATTATTTTCCAACGATAAAGAGGAGAGTACATAACTTGATTCCTTTAAAAATTCATTTTAAACTTTTCTTCCAAATCACATTGAAAATATTTCTATTCGAAAATACTCCAAGTAATACTAATATTACATTCCAAAATCCTTTGAAAGCCTACTTTCAAAATCTCGAAACTTAAGTTCCCAAATTTTCAGTTCTTGTTTTGCTTTACTTGTAAATCCTATTTTATAATTAAGATTTATAAAATTTCACTACCTAATAAACGAACCTATTACACCCAACTATATCATTTATAAAAATTTATTCTTTGATATACAAAATATAATACTGGGTAAAATTATTTCTCTTTACCTATATTCAAAACAATATTATGTCGGTCTGTGTAACAACTCGATATTTGTTGAATTACTCAAAGTACCGAATTATTAATTTAAATTTGACAAAAATCAGAATATACAGCAAATAAATAAGTTACAGATCATAGACACAGAGTAATATAATGCAGCTGAAGCAAGAAATAGTAGTTCATGAAGCTACTATATAAATATACATCAGAGTTAAACAAGATACAACAGAAGTAAAAAGATGATAATCAAGTACAAATCTGAATACGTCACTGGAATCAACTGAATTACTGGAACCAACTGATAACTGAAATTGAAATAGGTAGCTGGATCTTCAAGCAAACTCGGACTCTGAAGGTGAGTTTCTAATGCTGTATCACTTAGTCTGACTCAAGCGTAAAGCAAAACACAAAGCACTCGAGTCAGGAGATACATACTTATACAACGTAAACCAACTCAAGTAAACTGTAATATAAGGTACAAGTAACTGAAAGGATGCTTGGGACCGCCCATCCTCTAAGGATCCGTTAAACTATTTACCATGTAGTAATATTACGATATTATAATAATGTCTATAGTAAAATAAACTTACTTTTAAATAGCGTTAAGGGGTTACCCATGTAGCCCTTAACACGTAATAGTGCCAATAGTCTATACAGTACCGTAATACCTCCTGATCGGGAGGCTACCAGAGGATACTCCATAGGTACGACACAAATCAAACTCGTACAAGATGCGCTAGGGTAGTGACACGGCACAACTAGGCAATGGCAAGGTAGATATACCAATTACACTACCGAGCCGGTGGTAACGCGTAGCAGCTACTTCCACCCACCTCGAGCCACACCCCCAATCAAAGAATCAAAAGCGGCCACCGAATCAATCTCAAAGTCCGAATATAATAGCGAAGGAGTGTGTCCGATCAGTGGAGCGACCTCATTAGCCCGTCAATTGCTCCTGTTTTAGCCACCTTATGCCAACTCACGGGAATTGGGTCCACGTATATAACTTAGTAGAACGCCGCCACCATCCTACTTCATTCTGGAATCTCCACCGCGTACACGGTTGTTAAAGTGGTTTTTGGAGTTGGCAGAGTGTATGAAAACTTTCGATCACAGTCTCTTTAACAACCAATCGTTATTATAACCCATGGATATTTATTTCAAACATTTCTATTCCAAAACCATTTAAAACCAAATATACTTTCTAAAATAATATCCATTTTAAAACTAAATACTATATTATTTCATTTCAAAACCAAACCAATATATCATTTAAATAAAACCCACATTTCCAAACCACTGAATATTTCCTTCAATCTATTTAACTTGAAATATTCCTTTAAATTATCTTAAACCAAGCCACTTTATAAAGTCATATTCTTAAATCTTAATTTCAATAAGTTTCAAATTAATATATATAAAGACAATTCTTAATTAAATACAATTTCCAATAAATTCATTTCCAAAATTATATTACTTTCAAGTTATGACAACTCTGAAACCAAACACTTTGAAACCATAATACTTTGAAATCCTAACAATTTAAAAATGTTATCATTTGGAATTCATACTGCTTAAAATCACAATACTTAGGAATGTAACCTTAAGGAATTATAGCATTTTTGGAATGTAATACTTTATTATTTATTATTTAATCATTTAAAATATTCCATTTACATTAATTAAAACTTACATATCAAATGTACATTATCAACTTGCATTTTATTATTACAGTAAGGAACATTTATCATTTTAATCAGTTTAAAATACACCATTACATTAATTAAAACGTGCATGTCAAATGTACGTTTTAACTTACATTTATTACAATAAAGAGCGTTTATTATTTTAATCAATATTACACTAACTAAAACTTACATTATCAAATGTACGTTTTAATTTACATTTTTATTACAATAAAGAGAATTTATTATTTTAATCAATATTACACTAGTTAAAACTTACATTATCAAATGTACGTTTTAATTTACGTTTCTATTACAGTAAAGAGCATTTATCATTTAATCAACATTACACTAATTAAAACTTACATTACCAAATGTACGTTTTAATTTACGTTTTTTATTACAGTAAAGAGCAATTATTATTTTAATCAATATTACATTAATTAAAACTTTACATGCTTCTTTCGTTAATTAAAACTTTACATGTTTCTTTCGCTAATTAGAACTTTACACGTTTCTTACATTAATTAAAACTTTACATGTTTCTTTCATCAATTAGAACTTTACACGTTTCTTTCATTAATTAAAACTTTATATGTCTCTTGCATTAATTAAACTTTACATGTTTCTTTCGTTTTTGTTATTACAGTAAAGAACATTTATTATATTAACCAATTAAAATATTAATTAAACTTACATCTCACATGTATGTTTTAACTTACATATTTACATTTTAATGTCATACCTATTTATCTTACAAAACTTAACATTTCACAAAAGAATATTTTATCATAGTTAATATAACAATCAAATTTTCTTCATAGATCTATTCATTTAGACATCGATTAACTATGATTTTCTAGTTAAATAAATTTTATTACAAATTGTCCAATTAAAATTGTATTCCATTTCAAAATGCACTATTTATTATACAAACATGTCCATTTCATAAAGGAAAATTCATAACAATTACTTGGTTAGATTTAAAACTCCCACATTAAGTCAAATTCAATATATTAAGTTATTTATCATCAATAAAGATCTTTAATTCAACTTAAAACCAATTATTAACTTTATAAAATTTAACTTATGGAAAAACCAATACGCCTTTATAATTAAAGCATTAAATCTAAGTCAAAAACTTCATATATTTATAAGACTCAAAATACTAAAAAATATTTTTGGGAAATATTATTTAAAAATTCTTAATAAATTTTTTAGGAAAATATTATTTAAAAATATAACCATGGGCCTGTATAATATTTTCTAACCTATGTCAAGTGATACGGATATATATCTTTCAATCCTAATTTAAAAAGAAAAATCCGGGTTCTATCATTTCAAACCCGCAATCCCGAGTAAAATAAATACAACAAAAATTAATAAAAATCACTCGAGCCTATCATTTCAGCCATAGTCCTTATCCTAAAGTCCGTTCGGGTATGTATCATTTCAACCCTTAGTGATAGGAAACTTGTAGTGTGATAAACAGGAAATAAAATAACAGTAAAGCATATAATATCATATTAGATGATGTGACGGACATATAAATAGCATTTAACATTATATAAATATATCACAGGCAGGTATGAACATAGCATATTAATTTTACAATTCACTTGTCATCATTTCACAATCATATAAATACGTAATGTCAAGAGTGAATAACTCACCTTTTTAAAGCTAAAATTGAAATTCAAACCCAAATCTAAACTCCGTAAAGCACGAAAAGGCACGACAAAGCACGACTATATTTTTGAGTGAATGAAGAGTCAGATCCAAATCTCGTATGCAAACAAATACAACATATATAAGAATATATTTCAATACAAAAGAATAGAAATTAAAACAATGGGAAATATGAGATAAAAATGACATAACCTTTACTTCAACCACCAAATGGGCTCGGCCTTGGTTTTTTTTGTGTCGAGTGCATCTCTAGTCACGGCAAGGAGGTGATAAGGTCATGGAAAAGCAAGGCATGGGGAAGGTGGAGCCGAGCATAGCAAAAGAAAAATCAAAGAGAAAAATAAAAGAAAAATGGAAAGAAGGAAGAAGGAGAAGCCATGAATTTAGAGTTTGTATTTTTTTTCTTTCACGCAAATGAATAGAGTGAGGAGATGAGAAACTTTATACGTGATTTGTAAAATGATATGTTTTATTCTTAAATGCAAATGAGAGATGGAAAATAAATTTTGTACGTGAATTTCAATTGGATATGCACGACTATGAATATGGGAAGTAATTGGCTATGCAAATGGAAAGGCAAGGGAAAAGAAAAAGGCAATGAATAAAAACAAATAACTTAGGTCTTTTCAAATTTCTAAGCCATTTATCAAAATAAAATCCACTACATAAAATAAAAATTTAAACAGAGTTAAAGAGGAAATAAAATAGGGAAACTAACATAGAAAAATAAAAAATAAAAAATAGGGAAATAAACATAGGAAAAAAAGTGAAAATAAATATACAAATCATTGCGTGTAAAACACTGTATTTTATTACTTTAAAAAGTATCAAACAAAATTTTACGAAACGAAAAGCAGAATCAATATTAAAATAAAATACATTTTCAAAGAAAAAGATTATAATTCAAAATTTAAAATTTAAAATTTTGAACTGTGGTCAAACTTTGACTTTCAATTGACCAAAATATAAAGATTTCAGAAATTATTTATTTTATTGTATTTGAAAAATAAATTACAAATAATTTCATTACATTGAAAAATTCCAAAAATTCATTTTTAAATGATTTAAAAGTTAAAGTTATTAAATAAAATTTAATTTAAAATATTCACAAAATCAAGGGTTGTTACACTCCCCCCACTCAAAACTTTTCGTCCCCGAGAAGGAACGAGGTAAGGAAACAGAGAAAAACAAGATAGAAGAAGATAGGATTAAGACAAGAAGAAAAGAATAACCTCGAAAGAAAAGAGATTGGAAAACAATTTTAGATAATAAATTTAAAGCTATGAAAATTCAACTTAAATTAATTATTAATTTCATTTATTTGATTTCACCTAAGTTTAATAAATTTTAACTATTTCAAATTTCATTATCTTGTCATCCAATTATCAATTAAAAATATCATGAATTTGGAAAAATCATTTATTATACTTATAATTTATTCAATAAATTTAATTCTTCTTTATTCAAAATCACTATAACTTTATTCCACTTAGTATATCTAATCACATACATTAAGTATAATTACATTTATCATGACTACTCCAATTCCTTTTAAAAAATCATTTCATATTGTATATTGTTTAATTGACGTTTTATTGTGTTTACCTCTATTAATCCTTTTATAACTAAAATTTAAGTGTATAGCATTTATTATAGCCATTCAAATTTTATTTATAAAATTCTTTTTATATTGTATATTATCCAATTACATTGTTAACTTTTATTAATAATTAAAGTAAGTTATATTGGAATGCAAATTGAATATTATATAAAAAAGTTTTTCCTAATTCAATTATTCAAGTTTACGTATTTATTCAAAATTTTGGTTTCATTTTATAATTGAAATCATCCTTTAAGATAAAATTTAAGAACTAAATTTCCGATTAACTTCAAACAATTTTAAAGATAAATAAATACACACAATATATCAAATCAAATTTTAAATCATATATCATATATATTATAAATCAAATCATATTTTAGAATTCCAAATCAATTTTATTCTCCTAAGCAGGACTGTAGCAAAACTACAGAATGGTCTTTTCACTTCGAAACTCGAAAATGAATGTCAATGATGCTGCATCATCACCGAAATTATTTTCCAACGACAAAGAAAAGAGCACTGATTTACAAATTAAAATTCTTTGGAACAATTTCTACTTGAAATACTGTATATAATACACCCTTTAAAAATTCAAACGCAAAGTTTGAACCCATCGAAATCAAATTCTTAGTTTCTTGTTTTAAATTCATTTAAATTTAGAAATTAATTTATAACCATGTTTTATAGTTCAATTATTTATATATGAAACAAAAGCTAATGGCTATAAGATATATACAAAGTCAAATAATGTTTCTTAACATCCAATTCAATTAATTATCAAAATTTTGAAAAATATACTTACATACATATACAAAATTTATTTTATTTACAAAATTTGAAAACAATATTGTGCCGGTTTGCTCTATTCAAGTGTTTTGGAGATCCTATCGATAGCATTAATCAGACGAATTGATCAAAAACCCAAATCAACATCAACAACTCAAACAACACTATATATAAAACATTTAAATATAGATTTACAAATATACAATACATGGATAGATTTTCAAAGCAAGGATAGAGACTCAAATTTGATTAACTCAAATCAAAGAGAATTTTGATTGGAGGAGAAAATGGAGCAAAAGATGAGATGATTAACTAACTAAATAAGGAAATGGATAAGCTTACATAAATCACGGGCAACCTTAACTGGGTCAACCGCGACTTCAAGAATTAGATCGATGTGGAATTCTAAGGCAAATCTGCATCAGATTTCAAGAGATAGAATTCTGGATAATAAGATATACTAGCATGTAGACTGAGGACATATAGAAATCTCCGGTGAACCAGTGCCTATTGTAAAGGAATTTCACCCCCTTTACAAGTCATTCAGTGGAGCTATGGAATGCTCCAGAATTCAGAAGAATATAAATAGTGATGGACAAGAATGAATTTCGTAACTGAGGGAACGTTCCAAAATTCAAAGGAAACAGAGTCAACGAGAAAGAGATTCAAGCTCGAACGAAAGTAATTCTATAAATAAGTTTACCATATATGCCAAGTTTTGCCTAGAGCCAAAGCTCTGATACCAGCTGTAACGACCCGATATTTTCAACCATTCGCATCCACACATGTCGGAATTGAATTGCTCAAAATACCGAATTGTTAAATTAAATTTGATAAAACTCAGAATATACAGCAAATAAATAAGTCACAGATCACAGACACAGAGTAATATAATGCAGCGGAAGCAAGAAATAGTAGCTCATGAAGCTACTATATAAATATACATCAGAGTTAAACAAGATACAGCAGAAGTAGTAAGATGATAATCAAGTACAAAGCAAAATACATCACTGGAACCAACTGAATTACTGGAACCAACTGATAAC
This sequence comes from Allium cepa, assembly GCA_030765085.1. Lineage (NCBI taxonomy): Eukaryota > Viridiplantae > Streptophyta > Magnoliopsida > Asparagales > Amaryllidaceae > Allium > Allium cepa. The sequence continues at coordinate 801,922,357 of CM060943.1, forward strand.
TGAAATTGAAATAGGAATCTGGATCTTCAAGCAAACTACGACTCTGAAGGTGAGTTTCTAATGCTGTATCACTCAGTCTGACCCGAGCGTAAAGCAAAATACAAAACACTCGAGTCAGGACATACATACTTATACAATGTAAACCAACTCAAGTGAACTGTAATATGAGGTACAAATAACTTAAAGGATGCTTGGGACCGCCTATATTCTAAGCATCCATTAAACTATTTACTATGTAGTAATATTACGCTATTATAATAATGTCTATAGTAAAATAAACTTACTTTTAAATAGCGTTTAGGGGTTACCCATATATCCCTTAACACGTAATAGTGCCAATAGTCTATACAGTACCGTAATACCTCCTAATCGCGTGGCTACCAAAGGATACTCCATAAGTATGACACAAATCAAACTCGTACAAGGTGCGCTAGGGTAGGCGATGGCACAACTAGGCAATGCCAGGGTAGATATACCAATTACACTTCCGGGTCGGTGGTAATGCATAGCAGCTACTACCGTCCACCTCGAGCCACACACCCAAATCAAAGAATCAAAAGTGGCCACCTAATCAATCTCAAATTCTGAATATAATTGCGAAGGAGTGTGTCCGATCAGAGGAGCGACCTCATTAGCCTGTCAATTGCTCCTGTTTTAGCCACCTTATGTCAACTCATGGGAATTTGGTCCACGTATATAACTTAGTAGAACGTCACCACCATCCTACTTCATTCTGGAATCTCCAACGCATACACGATTGTTAAAGTGGTTTTCGAAGTTGGCAGAGAGTATGACAACTTCCGATCCCGGTCTCTTTCACAACCAAACGTTATTATAACCCATGGATATTTATTTAAAACATTTCTATTCCAAAACCATTTAAAGCGAAATACCATTACTCTACAAAATAATATCCATTTCAAAACTAAATACTATATTATTTCATTTCAAAACCAAACCAATATGTCATTTAAATAAAACCCATATTTTCAAATCACTGAATATTTCCTTCAATCTATTTAACTTGAAATATTCCTTTAAATTATCTTAAACCATGCCATTATATAAAGTCATATTCATAAATCTTTAATTGCAATAAGTTTCAAATTAATAGATATAAAGACAATTGTTAATTAGATACAATTTCCAATAAATTCATTTCCAAAATCATATTACTTTCAAGTTATGACAACTCTGAAACCATAATGCTTTGAAATCCTAACAATTTCGAAATGTTATCATTTGGAATTCATACTGCTTAAAATCACAATACTTTTGAAATGTAACCTTAAGGAATCACAACATTTATGGAATTTAATACTTTATTATTTAATCATTTAAAATATGCCATGTACATTAATTAAAACTTACATATCAAATGTACATTATCAACTTACATTTTATTATTACAGTAAGGAAAATTTATTATCTTAATCAATTTAAAATAAAAACATTACATTAATTAAAACTTACATGTCAAATGTACGTTTTAACTTACATTTATTACAATAAAGAGCATTTATTATTTTAATCAATATTACACTAACTAAAACTTACATTATCAAATGTACATTTTAATTTACATTTTTATTACAATAAAGAGAATTTATTATTTTAATCAATATTACACTTTGAAACTTACATTATCAAATGTACGTTTTAATTTACATTTCTATTACAGTAAAGAGCATTTATCATTTAATCAATATTACACTAATTAAAACTTACATTATCAAATGTACGTTTTAATTTACATTTTTTATTACAGTAAAGAGCAATTATTATTTTAATCAATATTACATTAATTAAAACTTTACATGTTTCTTTCGTTAATTAATACTTTACGTGTTTCTTTCATTAATTAAAACTTTACACGTTTCTTTCATTAATTAAAACTTTACAGGCTTCTTTCATTAATTAGAACTTTGCACGTTTCTTTCATTAATTAAAAATTTACATGTTTCTTGCATTAATTAAAACTTTACATGTTTCTTTCGTTTTTGTTATTACAGCAAAGAACATTTATTATACTAATCAATTAAAATATTAACTAAACCTACATCTCACATGTATGTTTTAACTTACATTTTTCCATTTTAATGTCATAGCTATTTATCTTACAAAACTTAACATTTCACAAAAGAATATTTTATCATAGTTAATATAACAATCAAATTTTCTTCATAGATCTATTCATTTAGACATCGATTAACTATGATTTTCTAGTTAAATAAATTTTATTACAAATTGTCCAATTAAAACTGTATTCCATTTCAAAATGCACTATTTATTAAACAAACATGTCCATTTCATAAAGGCAAATTCATAACAATTACTTGGTTAGATTTAAAACTCCCACATTAAGTCAAATTCAATATATTAAGTTATTTATCATCAATAAAGATCTTTAATTCAACTTAAAACCAATTATTAACTTTATAAAATTTAACTTATGGAAAAACCAATACACCTTTATAATTAAAGCATTAAATCAAATTTTAAGTTAAAAACTTCATATATTTATAAAACTCAAAATACTTAAAAATCTTTTAGGGAAATATTATTTAAAATTCTTAATACATTTTTTAGAAAAATATTATTTAAAAATATAACCATGGGCCTATATAATATTTTCTAACCTAGGTCAAGTGATAAGGATATATATCATTTCAATCCGTAATTTAAAAAGAAAAATCCGAGTTTTATCATTTCAAACCCGCAATCCCAAGTAAAATAAATACAATAAAAATCAATAAAAATCACTCGAGCGTATCATTTCATCCCATAATCCTTATCCTAAAGTCCGTTCGGGTATGTATCATTTCAACCCATAGTGATATGAAACTTGCAATGTGATAAACAGGAAATAAAATAACAGTAAAGCATATAATATCATATCAGATGATGTAACGGGCATATAAACAGCATTTAACATTATATAAATATATCACAGGAAGGTAAGAACATAGCATATTAATTTATACAATTCACTTGTCATCATTTCACAATCATATAAGTACGTGATGTCTAGAGTGAATAACTCACCTTTTTAAAGCTAGAATTGAAATTCAAACTCAAATCTAAACTCCACAAAGCACGAAAAGGCACGGCAAAGCACGACTATATTTTTGAGTGAATGAAGAGTCAGATCCAATCTCGTATGCAAATAAATACAACATATATGAGAAGATATTTCAATACAAAAGAATAGAAATTGAAACAATAGGAAATATGAGGTAAACATGACATAACCTTTGCTTCAACCACCAACTGGGCTCAGCCTTGGATTTGTTTGGGTCAAGTGCATCTCTAGTCACGGCAAGGAGGTGATAAGGTCATGGAAAAGCAAGGCATGGGGAAGGTGGAGCCGTGCATAGCAAAAGAAAAACCAAAGAGAAAAATAAAAGAAAAATGGAAAGAAGGAAGAAAGAGAAGCCATGAATTTAGAGTTTGTATTTTTTCTTTCACGCAAATGAATAAAGTGAGGAGATGAGAAACTTTATACGTGATTTGTAAAATGATATGTTTTATTCTTAAATGCAAATGAGAGATGGAAAATAAATTTTGTACGTGAATTTCAATTGGATATGCACGACAATGAATATGGGAAGTAATTGGCTATGCAAATGGAAAGGCAAGGGAAAAGAAAAAGGCAACGAATAAAAACAAATAACTTAGGTATTTTCAAATTTCTATGCCATTTATCAAAATAAAATCCACTTAATAAAATAAAAGTTCAAACAAAGTAAAAGAGGAAATAAAATAGGGAAATTAACATAGAAAAATAGAAAATAAAAGTCAGGGAAATAAATATAGGAAAAAAAGAGAAAATAAATATAGAAATCATTGCGTGTAAAACACTGTATGAATTTTATCTAATCTAAAGTATAAAACAAAATTTTACGAAACGAAAATCAGAATTTATATTAAAATAAAATACATTTTCAAAGAAAAAGATTATAATTTCAAATTTCAAATTTTCAACTGTGTTCAAACTTTGACTTTCAGTTGACCAAAATATAAAGATTTCAGAAATTGTTTATTTTATTGTATTTGGAAAATAAATTACAAACAATTTCCAAGCTTACATTGAAAAATTCCAAAAATTCATTTTTAAATGATTTAAAAATTAATGTTTTCAAATAAAATTTTATTTAAAATATTCACAAAATCAAGGGTTGTTACAGTCCGCCTTATTAATTGTTTAGAGATCCCTATCGATGCCATAGCGTCCTATGTATCGACCGAAATTATAAATACTAAGAAGAACAAATTAACACAACATAAAAACATTTTATAACACTATGAAATACGCTCTCTCATATATACACTCAACGCCTCATTCTAGGGTATTACTATCCTATTCCTAATGAGTCAGACCCTACAAAGCTAAGGTTATCGCTAAACCTGGCTTTGATACCAAATGTAACAACTCGCCTTTTTGAACGGTTTAATTCGGCAATAAACCACACATGTTAAACTAAAACCATTCAAGAAGATTGTTATGGGGTAAATAAGAAAAAGAAGATAAAGAAACGAAACAAACACAGAATCTCACAACGGAATGACAAAATATAATAATCAAATAACAATTCATGAAGTTGTTTTATAAATAACATTTGATTACACTTTTACAATACAGATCAAAGTTACATACAGCACAAATAAATGAATAATGCAGCGGAACAACATGATGCAGTAGTAAAAATATAATAAATAGCAATAGTACTAAGTCTCCGTCTTCATCCTCTAGAAATTAGGTCTTCAGACCGACCTGTGCGAATTGAAAAGATAAAATACTTGAGTCAGAATAAAAAGATCTTGTGCAAGTTAAATCAACAGTAAATAAATATGAGTGCAACGACATTGGATATGTCTGCGGAGTTTGACATCTCTTATCCAGTATCTAACGTGCGTGCAATAACTTAAGAGATGTTTGGGATTCCATCTCCTAAGGATCCGTTAAACTATCTGCATACATAATATAATATGCTATTATAATAGTGTCTATAGTAAAGTAAAGTATTAAAATAGCGTTAAGGTGTTACATATATCCCCGTAACACATTTTTATATATTCCCGTAGTCTATACATATACTGTAAGCCCCACCAAACTGATGGGATACTTAAGGAGCACTCCAAAGGTACAGTACAAACCAAACTCGTAATGGGCGTGATAAGGCATGTGACAAGACACATGAGGTAATGCCTAGGGTAGGATACTACCGTTTTGCAGATTCAGATTGGTCATAACGCATAGCAGCTACTACCGCCCAACTCGGAACACACTCCCATAATCAAATTAAGGGATGATCAACAAATCAATCACAAAGTCATAACATGGTATCGAAGAAGCATGTCCGACCGAAAGAGCGACCTCACTTGGCCCGACGTGGCACCTGTTTTATTCATACCAAGCTGACTCGAGGGAGTCAGGGCTACGTTAATACCTCATACAGAATCGTTCACCAAACCATCCTTCTTTATTCTGGAATCTCCACCACATACATAGTTGTTAAAGTGGTTTTCTGTATTGACAGAGAGTATTACCATATCCTATCCCGATCTCTTTAACAACCAAACCCTTATTTCATATCAGATGGTTCTTTTACAATTCCAAAACTAATTTATAATTGATATCAAAATATCATATTCAATAAAAAAACATATTCACTTTCGTAATCATATCGAAAAAATAGATTGAATCCTCACTTCAAAATCATCATATTTATTCAAATATGTCATTTCGCTAGAAATACGAGTTCAAATTCCAACTTAGATCATAACATCATTTAACCATATTCACTTTCAAATCAAAGATTTAAATATAAAAACTTCAACTTTACACAATTTGAAATTTAGAGAATGGTGTAGATAGTCATAAATAGTTTGGATGGCTTAAAAAAAGTTAAAATACTTTAAGATAGTTTAAATGGTTTAAAATAGTTTAAAATGGATTAAAATAGTTTAAAATGGATTAAAATAGTTTAAAATAATTAAAATAGTTTAAAATATTTTTAAATAGTTAAATAGTTTAAGATGGGTTAAATTAGATTAAAATAGATAAAATAATGTAAAATAGTTAAAAATAGATTAAAACAGCTTAAATAGTTTAAAATAGATTAAAAATAGTTTAAATAGTTTAAATTAGTTTAAAATAATTTAAAATAGTTAAATAGCTTAATAGTTTAGTATAATTAGTTTGAAATTTTAAATAAATCAAAATTTAAAATAATACATTTTTAATAGTTTATATTAAAATAACTAATTTGAAAGTAATATTAAACTTAAACCACTTCTTCCGTTTCAACAAATCTGAACCATATCCAGCTTTCAAATTAACAAATTCAATTTTTATCTTTCAATTTCGATCCTTATTTAAAACCATTTAAATTTATGTCGAATTCAATCCATGATTGAACTATAAATTTAAACCACTTCAAATTCAATAGATTTTAAAGTTATATTCAAACGTTTACAATAACTCAATTTCGATAAATTTCATTTTATACTTCGAAATTCACTTTGAAATTCCAATTCAAATTCTTTAAACAATCTATTTAAACCAATTCCTATTTCAACATTTAAAGCTTGGATTTCGAAAATAATCAAGTTATATAAATCAAATTTTATTTCAAAATATCAATTAACTGGATTCAAAGTTAAAGGACTTAAAATCATTTGATTTAACCAATCCGGCATCCGTATATAATTTTTTACCCTATGGTCAAGTGATACGGATATATATCATTTCAACCAGTAAAAATTTAAATTTTATGGGTATATATCATTTCTGCCCATAATCCCAAGTGAAATTCAAAATCCATAACATCACCCGAGTCTATCATTTTAACCCATAACGATTTTTTCCTAATCTATATATCGTTCGAGTATGTATCATTTCAGCCCACAGTGATTCACTAAGAATAAACTAAGGGAACTTGCAGTGTGATAACAACATATAAAATAACATAACATCCATTCATCCAATATCAACAATTTAACATCCATCATAATCATCATTCAAATCAACCAATACATAACAACAATTGACTGGTTATCGATAACAAGTATTAACTGACAATTTAAAATTCAATATTAAATTAAATGGCAATTAAATTCAATAAAATTCGGATTTTACTGGAATGACAATTTAAATATACCAACATTAACCAATCAAATAGTAATCACATCATACATTCAATTTAACTAACATAAGATAATCTAATAGTTGTAAATGGGTCAAAACATTCATCTTTGGATTTTCGAAGATTTAAAATTCAAATAAATGCCCAAAATAAATAGTCTTAGAATTCATCCAAAATAGTTCCATAATGTCTGGAATTTCGCTACGATCGCAGTGTAGAAAATCACGCTGAATCCGAGCATGTATGTAAAAGTTATGATCATTAGGCAATTTGAGAATAATTACTAAATTAAAAAAAAGAATTACCTCTCTCAATTGCCATGTCCTCACATCCTACCAGCGTGCATAAACCCAAATTCCGATACAGGAACCCTCGTTCGTACGAGTTGAAGCCGCCACCACTTCGTCCCTTTTTTGCGCCGCCTACGATTAGCTTCGACCAAATCAGAGCACCTCATCATCCGCGCCTCGACGAACCGCCCCATGGCCACCCCACGCGATCGCCACCGGTGCCCTCTAGCCAACACCGACGCCGCTGCCTTCCGTGGCCATTTTATGGAGATTTAGACCACCTGATGACGAATGACAACCATCACAAGGCCTACTCTCCACCCTCTTCCCAACACCGTTTCCTGATCGTCGATCGAATGAAGATCCACCGTTGGATCGTGAAAACCTAATTTCAACGGTCGAGGTTCATCCTTGATTTCTGGTCAAACGATGCATCCAATTGAAAAAGGAATTACTGCAGTACATTGCGCTCGTCGAGAGCTCTTCAATGAATATATAATATGACATAGTTTTGATGAGTTTGATTTTCGATTTGAATTTGAAATTGAAATAGGGTTTATGGGATTGAAAATAGGTTTCTAGCATTGGAGGGAAGAGATAAGAACAGACATACATAATTGTACATTCATGTATAAGAAATAAAAAGGCTGCTAGGGTTAGAACAAAATCTATTTATATAAGCATGGCCCGATAAGAAAGAATTTTCATTTCGAATTAGTTTGAAATGACAATAACGACCCGGAAAACCCGTTCTTCTTCCGACGAAAGTAGGTCATCCAATATATCAAACTAGCTGTTTTCGATATTTTTAAACTTAATGGAACAAGTTTAAAGTCCCAATTCCATGGTATGAAGAAGTTTGGTTTTAAAATTAGCTAAATTCAAATTGAATTTATTAAATTGATTTCCATGCATTTCGAGCCCGCATGACCAAATGACAACTCCGATCGCTACGAAACTTGAAATCCTAAAATAATTCACCATTACGAATCTGATGAAACTGGTTTCGTCAAAATCTGAGAAAGTGACCAAAATGATTATTTTCACGTTAATTAAATAAATTATTATCAAATTGATTAAATCACTTTTTAAATTCAAATTTAATAACTAATAATTTTTATCACTTTTTAGTTAGTAATTTATAATCTTGTAAAATAGATTTTCATGTCAAATCCAATGTTAAATACTGCACTAATTATAATGTTCAATTTCAATTGAAATAAATTCGTTATTTATAATTTAAATTTTAATAAATTCATTTATTTTGATTTACCACTTATTATTCAATAAACTATCATCTTATGGATATAATTAACATTTATTTACCACTTATTACCGTTAGTCCGTGAGATGATGGTTTTGATGGCAACAACCTTAGAATAGATTATAAAATATAAATACTAACAGCATAAGTTTAGATATATATGTATATGCAGGAATTAACCATGTAGGTACTAAGAATGAAGGCTGTACAGTATAGAGATTCAAGACATCAAGATTGAAGACACATGAGTATCAAGATTATCAAGAGTTCAAGAATTCAAGTAATTTATTTTTTAATTAGAAATTTTGTTAAAACTCCTAGAAAAGCACTGCCGTCTTAAAATCCAATTTATTCATGGAATAGAATCCACTTTGAGCCTGTTAAAGGGATGGAACCCTAAGTAGGATGGAACCTATGAAAAATCTAGTGGAAAATTGTTTTGTATCCGCTAACTTTTTATTCAAAATGATTTTTCAAAATTATATCTTGTTTTCAAAATGATTTTAAAACCTTCCTTTTAAAAGAATCAAAAACATCTATCCTGATTTCAAATACTTTTAGCCTCAAAATAATCTTGAATTTCAAAATCAAATTATCCTTGGTTTTAAACTATCTTTTAAAATAAAAGTATATTTAATTTTTTTTAATATTTATATATTTATATTTAAATACAAAATTATAGTAAAATTTTATATATACCAAAATATTATTCTATATATTTATTTATGTATTCAACTATATTTAAGTATATTTATAAAAGTTTAAAATAGTTTTAAAACAAGATAAAAGTTATTTTCAAAGAAAAACAAAACATCAAAAATTCCTTTGGGATGTCGACATGCACAAGTACCCCATGTCGACATAGTGTCCGTTGAGTTCAAAATTTAAATTCAAAAGAAGTGTCTATTTGTCATAACTCTTCATGAATGGACATAGCTGTTGTTCTTCTATAAATAGGGGTTGGTTTCAACGAATTTCAATACAGATTTTCTGGTTTTTCACTACCCTTCTTCTTCAACAATTCTATATACATATTCTTACCATTACTCTGCCGAAATCAACATTGAATCTAACTAGATCATTTCTGGTTTGATTCTCAATCACTATCTCAACAAGATCCTCAGTGTTATTCAGAGGTATAGGCTTTTTGTAATCAACTTAGCGAGAAAAGGTGTGATTGTAGCCTTGGAAATCAATCAAGTGAGATAAGGTGTGATTGTAGCCTTGGAAAATCAATTAGGTGAACCTGTTTCCCGGGAAATCAAGTATCTCTACCCAGAGGATTGTGATTCTGGAGGGTGTACCTCGCTGCCTTGAAATCGAGGGTGTAATTGTAAAGATTGTTTTTTTGAAAGAAAATCCGTACTTGTGTGGCGGACTGAATGTAGGGTAACTCTGAACCAGTATAAAATCCAGTGTATTCTTTCCTTTGCTGCTTTTACTTTATATTTGCGTCTGTGTTTGATTCCTTGATCATATCTGTGTCTGAATATTGCATAAATTCGTGTTTATGTTAACAAAAAATCAAAAAGATTTAACAATTCCCTAAAACACTATTCACCCCCTCTAGTGTTTATCCTGACCTTAAGATCCTTAATCCGCATTTCTCACATTTGGTATCAGAGCAAGTTTTTCAAAGTTTCATAATCTGATTTTTGAAAAAGTTTCAAAATGGCTATGTTTGTTAATACTAGTTTAGAAATATTCAGATCATCATTGTCTTTTGAGTCTGCATATAATCAATGTTCAAATTCAAGTTGTCGACCAAAATTGTTTGATGTGCAGGAATCATGCTTTATGGCTATTAAGGAATCAATACACAACGGACAAACTGTGCAGATCAGAAAGGACAAATGGATACTCGATAGTGGATATTCTAGACACATGACTGGTAATCCAGATATGTTAAATGATACAATATACAAAGACGAAGGATTGGTTAACTTTAGAGACAATTCAAAAGGATATGTGATTGGCGTCGGCAAAGTCGGTAACTCTGAAACTCCTATTATTACTAATGTTTTGCTAGTTAAAAATCTGAAACATAATCTGCTAAGTATAAGTCAACTTTGCGATAAAGGATATAAAATTAAATTTGAAAAAGATAAATGCCATATTAAAGATAACAATTCAACCATAATATTTGAGGGAGTTAGGAAAAAGAATATTTATATTCTTAGTATGAAAGTTTCAAATGATAACTTAAGTCTTTTGGCAAATACAAGTGACCCTTGGATTTGGCATAAGCGATTTGGGCATTTGAATTTCAAACTCTTATCTAGACTATCAAAACATGATCTAGTAAGAGGTCTCCCTAAAATGAATTTTAAAGTAGATAGTTTATGTGATGCATGTCAATTAGGAAAACTTAGAAAAAGTTCCTTTAAATTAAAAGATATGATTTCAACTTCAAAACCTCTTGAATTACTTCACCTTGATTTATTTGGTCCATCTCAAATTCTGTCTATAAATCATAGTAAATATGTTTTTGTAATTGTAGATGATTATTCTAGATTTACATGGACAATATTTTTGAAACATAAAAGTGATACTTTTGAATGTTTTAAGAACTTTACAAAAAGGATTCAAAACCAACTTTCTCTAAAAATTATAACCATTCGTTGTGATCACGGTGGTGAATTTGAAAATGAAAAGTTTGAGGAATTCTGCGATAAAAAGGGAATAACTCACAATTTTTGATTTCCAAGAGCTCCATAATAAAACGGAGTAGTAGAACATAAAAATAGAACGATTCAAGAGTGTGCGAGAACTATGATTTTAGATAGTAAATTACCAAAGAATTTTTGGGCAGAAGCGGTTACTATCGCCTGTTATATTTTAGAATTTTAATTAGACCTTCAACTATTAAGACTTCTCATGAACTTCTTCACTCAAAGAAACCTAAATATCTTATTTTAGAATTTTTGGAAGTAAATGTTTTATTTTTAATACTAAAGATAACTTAGATAAATTTGATCCTAAATCCGACGAAGGTATCTTTATCGGATACTCTAGTAGAAGTAAAGCGTAAAGAGTATTTAATTTAAGAACTAACATTATCGAAGAAACAATGCATGTATCATTCAATGAAAATTTCAAATTTTTTTGAAGATACAAATGATGAAGATGATTTAATTACTCAAAATCAAGAGTCAACTGAAACTAATAATGAAATTAGTCATCCTAATAAAAGGACTAAACTTTTAAAAGATCATCCTATAGAAAATATACTAGGAGATATGCAATCTGTGTTAAAACTAGAAATCAACTAAGTCAAATGAGTAATGTAGCTTTCATATCAACCATTGAACCCAAAAATCCAGAAGAAGCATCAACTGATGATTCATGGATTTTGGCTATGCAAGAAGAACTAAATAATTTACTAGAAATGATGTTTGGGAACTTGTTCCTAGACCTGAAAATAAAACTATAATTGGAACTAAATGGGTTTATAAAAATAAAATGAATGAACTAGGTAAGGTAGTTAGAAATAAAGCCCGATTAGTCGCTCAAGGTTTTTGCCAAGAAGAAGGAATAGATTTTGATGAAACCTTTGCTCCCGTAGCAAGATTAGAAGCCATTAGGATTCTACTTGCTTTTGCAAATCATAATAATTTTAAACTATATCAAATGGATGTTAAAAGTGCCTTTTTAAATGGATTTGTAAAAGAGGAAGTATATGTTGAACAACCACCATTTTTTGAAAATGAAAATTTTACCAAATCATGTTTACAAACTTAAGAAAGCTTTATATGGTCTAAAACAAGCTCCTAGAGCCTGGTATGATAGACTAAGATCTTACTTATTACAATCAAATTTTGAAATTAGTAAAGTAGATAATACGCTTTTTATTAAAAGAAATAAAAATGATATTCAACTAGTACAAGTATACGTAGATGATATCATTTTTGGATCAACTAATTTTGAAATGAATAAAGAATTTTCTGAAATAATGACAAAAGAGTTTGAGATGAGTCATATGGGTGAATTACATTTCTTTTTAGGATTACAAATAAAACAATTAGATAATGGTATCTTTATTAGTCAAGAAAAATATGCTAAAGACCTAATTAATAAATTTGGCTTGACTATTGCGAGTGGAAAACCCACTCCCATGGCAACCAATGAGTACCTTAATAAAGAAAATCTCTCGAAAGATGTAGATCAAAAAATATATAAAGGAATGATTGGATCACTACTCGATATTACTGCTAGTAGACCTGATATCATGCATAGTATTTGTCTATGTGCAAGATATCAATCTCAACCTAAAGAGACTCACTTAAAAGCCATAAAACATATCATAAGATATGTTAAACACACCTTTGATTATGGCTTATTTTACCCTAAAAATGATTCTTTTGATTTTATATCTTACTGTGATGCTGATTATGCTGGTTGTAAACCAGACTGAAAAAGTACAGGTGGAACTTGTCACTTTTTGGGACATTCTCTGATTTTCTGGTTTAGTAAAAAGCAAAACATAATTTCTTTATCAACAACTGAAGCAGAGTATAATTCTGCTGCTTTGGTTTGTTCTCAAGTAATATATGTGCAACAAACTTTAAAAGATTATGGTTTAAATATTTCAAAATCACCAATTTATTGTGATAATACTAGTGCGATAAATTTATCCAAAAATACTACTCAACATGCTCGAACTAAACATATAGATATCAGACATCATTTTCTCAAAGATAATATAAGTAAGGAAGTAATCACTCTAGATTATATCAATTCTGAGAATCAAATTGCTGACATCTTAACAAAACCTTTAAATGAATTTATATTTACTAAATTAAGAAGAGAATTAGGTATTTGTTCAATAAATGAAATATAAACTATAAATAACAAGTATAATTAAAAATTAATTCAAAATAAATTAAATAGGCAAAAATTCAAGAACCATGTCGACATACCTCTCTACCTTATGTCGACATACAACGTTTTTAAATTTTTGAAAATTTTCCCACCAAAATTCAAATAATTGGTTATATATTCTTCTTATTTTTGAATTTTTGATCATTCTCTCTGATCTCTCTCTATTCTAACTTCTGAAATTAACTAAACTATGGCCTCTTCTTCCAAATCAATTTAAAATCAACCTTTTCGTTCCCCTCTCCTACTTCTGGTCCGTTTCAACGTACTGCTCTTGCTCGTGTAACTAAAATGGAGGATTCTCTGAAGGATGCACTTCAGTTAATGACTGAAATCCAAGTAATGAAACTTTGAATGGCCAAGGAACAAGAGAGGCAAGGCAAAATCCTTAGGAATTGCAAAACTTTCTAATGGACAATCATGCTAACCCAATCTTGATTGTTGAAGACTCTTCAGGAGATCAAGAACAAGAGGCCAGCGAAGAAGAAGAAGAACCCATGGAAGAAACGCTTGCGGAAGATGACGACAAGGCCGTTTGCATTGGTGAAGTGTATTTTGACAAAAATGGGAATCTTGTCGAACAATGTGGAAATTTCTGTTTCCACTATCCAAGCTGTTCGATTCATAGATTTCCTATGTTCAAAAACACACAATAGTTTCTTCTCTTTCTTTACCATTGTTGTATGTTCCTTCTTACGTTCCCCACGAAAATGTAAATATAACTATATGATTAATAAATAAATTGTATTCTTATATGTGTTCTTCCTTATTAATAAATATAACTATATGGTTATTACATAGAATAGTTAGTAGTTTATGATTAGGTTTATTATTAGATCTAAGTGTTGATTATTTATGATAACACTATCATTATAATCACATGTCATAGAGTATTAGATTTAGAGGGAGTTCTATAGTTTGGTGTTATATAGTTCAGAGTTAGTTTTTTTTTGTTGATGACAAAGGGGGAGAAGTATAAAATAGGGTAGTTAGGCATATATTAAGGGGGAGTTATTAGGATAGAAGTATTATTCATCAAAAAGGGGGAGATTGTTAGTCCGTGAGATGATGGTCTTGATGGCAACAACCTTAGAATAGATTATAAAATATAAATACTAGTAGTATAAGTTTAGATATATATGTATATGCAGGAATTAACCATGCAGGTACCATGAATGAAGACTGTACTGTGCAGAGATTCAAGACATCAAGATTGAAGACTCGTGAGTGTCAAGATTATCAAGAGTTCAATAGTTCAAGTAATATATTTTTTAATTAGAAATTTTGTTAAAACTGCTAGAAAAGCACTGGCATCTTAAAATCCAATTTATTCGTGGAAAGGAATCTACTTAGACCCTGTTAAAGGGATGAAACCCTAAGTAGGATGGAACCTATGAAATATCTAGTGGAATATTGTTTTGTATCTGCTAACTTTTTATTCAAAATGATTTTTCAAAACCTTCCTTTTAAAAGAATCAAAAACATCTATCCTGATTTCAAATACTTTTAGCCTCAAAATAATCTTGAATTTCAAAATCAAATTATCCTTGGTTTTTGTTTGCACCAAAATTGGTCACAACACTCTTCGGGAGTCGTTGAAGAGATAATAACGTAGAATATAGATTCAAAACGAATATTATCTAACAAAAACTCCAATCAACAATAAAGTAAATGCGTTGATAAGCGATGTAGTGGTTCGGCGTGTTGCCTACGTCCACTGTGAAGTTTTTTGATGTTTTATTGATTCTCTTTCAATGATTACAAGTTGTTACAGCAATCAACAGCAAGTTACAACTGGAAATTCGAAATCAACAGCATAGCTATGATGTAGGGTGATGGAGATCTCGGTCCGGCAGAGTCTGGGCGCTTCAGAGTCGAAAGCCCCTTTTCCGTTGGCACTGGGGCTCTATTTATAGGCGTAGGATGCTGATATTTTGCTGAAAACTCGGGAGACCACTTCTGGCACGTGAGGATGGTTCCTTGTTCTTTTCCCTTGTCGACAAGTGAGGATCAATTAGGTTAAATCTACCCTTTTCCCATTGTTCTATGATTCCTAGATTATTGACCGAGATCAATTTCCTTTAAGAGTATCAGCTCGAAGGCTTGAAGTAGGTGACAGTTCCAGAGAGGCAGGCAAGTAGAGAGTGCTTATAGGACCGAAGCAAGCCTCTCAACTGAAGGGGGATAGAATGAAAGCCAACGGAAGAAAGCCAAGTGCCGGCAGTAAAGGCAGGCTAAGCATTAGAGTCTATTGAATCACTCGAAAGTGCGATCACCCGTGGCCCTATGGGGCAGGTTAAGTAAAGTAGTTGCCCGCACTCTTGAATCAGCACCCCACAATATCACGCACATTTTCTCATATTCGGTGGTTAAAAAGCTAAAACATTGGGAACAATATTCATCCTGCACCTTGGCTTCTGGCACAATGTACAACTCAGTAATAGATCTACAAGATCTCGCATTCAAGGCCTAGGTATGCTGGGGCGGCCTAGTATATTAATTGGGCGAAGTATGAACCAGGGGGCTTCTTCCTATTACTGATGTATAACTATTACGCACAAGACCTATTCCAGTTTACCTTTGCTGCCCGACCTCAGGAAGTTTGGGCCCACTTTGGCATCGATTCGAACTCCATTCGAATCATCAGAAATTCATCCAATCAAGGTGAAATTTGGTATGGACATTCTTCAACATGTGTGCAAGCTTCTGTGAAAATTTCATGGCATTTGGATCAGTAGATTGAGAGATATGATGGATTCGAGATGGGATTCATTGCTTGGCTGTTTGGTTCGAAACCATCCCTTCGAATCGATGGTTTCGAATCGATGGCGGCACATGTCTTCGTGTTGACATGGAGCGCACGCTTCGCTTCGATCCAGGTTTTGCTCCGAGTTGACTACTTCGACTCCATATATCTCGGCGCATTCGAACCGATGAAAGACACGTCATCATAGCTAGTTGATCTAGTGGATTCGAACGAAGCTTCATTGATGGATTCGAACAGGGATTCACAGATGGGTTCGAACAAGGCTTCAATGATGGTTTCGAACAAGGCTTCATGGATGGGTTCGAACAAGGCTTCATGGATGGGTTCGAACAAGGCTTCATGGATGGGTTCGAACGATCGATGCTTGATAGGTACAAACCTGCGTTTCTCTGATGGATACGGGCTTCGTAACTTCTCTATGGATGCGAAGTCAATTGATGCGAACTTGAACCCTTCGATGGATTCGAAGTTGATGGAGTCGAACCCGAGGTACTTCAATGGATTCGAAGGAGGTTGATACGAAGACGATCGGTTCAAAGCGGTGTATGGTGATGGGTTCGAAATCCAGGTTTCCCCCTTCAAATGGAATGGATCATAACTTGAGCGTATGAACTCGAATTGACATGAAATTTGAGATGCAGACTTCTACGATCTTTCTTGTCATGTCCTATCAATTATAGCTCAATTTGGACTCGGACAAAATTCAGTGATATCCATAGCGAAACGAAGTATGACCAATCTCTGAGATGAACTGTTCTCCGTTCTCGATCGATCTTTTGGTATTGCGGCTTTGCCAAAAAGCGGGATAACATTTTGTCCCCCAAAGTACATCTTATGGGAACATGACGTGCTTTGAATAGCTGCAATTTCTCTTTGAACAATCATTGCTCTTTTTTTTGTTGAGACTCGTATTCTGTATTGCTATAACCTTGTGTTGATATGATTGATTGCTGTATAATAGCGCTTAGCCGTTGGCTGTTGTATTCGTAACAAGATGAGTATTCGATCCCTGTAAATGTTTAAAATCAAATGTTAGCCCGACATATATGCACATATGTTAGTTTGACCCTTGTTAACGTCGTGCGTCCGTGAGTTGTTGTCAGTTTTGTTTGCCATTTGAATTTCGTATCGATTCTCTTCTGAACCGATTTGGAAATTTGAGTTAAGACAATGCTTGATGGTTGTCTTGAAAAGTCCCTTCGTATCGATCCTCTCCTGAACCAATATAGAAGGTTGAAGGAATCGAACTTGTGTTGCGCGAATGTAATATTTCGAACCGACGGGTATGAGCATCGATGGGTTCGAGATCAACATTCGTATGGATAGAGTACGCTTATGCTATGATGGGTACCAAATCGACATTCGTATCGATGGCTTGAATGAGGACGAATCACCCATTCGAACCGATGAGAAAGGATGGATACAAAATCGCCGTTCGTATAGATAGGAAATGAAGGATACGAATTCGTTGCTCGTATCAGTAGGTTGTGGATGGAGTTGTGGATTCGTTGATGCGCACGAAGGATTCGAATCGATTTGCTCGCTCTTCATTTCGCATCGATGGAGCTCAATGTACACTGTACATCCTTTGTTGTATACTTCGTATCGATGAAGTGTGAGGTTAACTTCGAATCGACAAGGCCTTAGGAAGATGGGTTCAGACGGAGATTTCGAACCGAAAAATGTTTTGACCGGTCGCGACCGGTCAAGTCCACTGGGAGGCGAATCGCCTCGGTTACTCTCTAGGTCCCATATAAATAGCAGAGACTTTGCCATTTTTCACTTTTTACTTTTTGTTTACTGTGCACTGCATTGCATCGTATCGAAGCTTCAGAGAGCGAACACTGTGTCACATTTTCGAATCAATCAAGATCCAAGTCTTTAACTCCTCGAATCCATCACTCGAATTAGGTAATTAGCCTCGAATCCAAACGACAAAGCTATTTCGAACCTACCTCTTCTTCATCGATTGGCCACTCTGGTGATTGGTAAAACCAGATCTGGTTTGGGAGAGCTTCGAAACCATCTGCGGACTCGAGTTCGAATCGATGATGGCGGCGTCATTCTTCCTTGGATTTCACATCGATCCCTGGGATGACTTTATGGGGGTGACGCAGTTCGCACCGATTGATTATCTTGATGGGTCCATTCGAATCGATGGATTCGAATCCTTCAGCTATCGGTTCGAAGTCATCAACTATACATCGATACGAAGGGTATCGATTCGAACGTGATCAATGTTAAGTTGAGGGTTTCCTGATCGGTATGAACCAGTTAACCAAGGATCGATTCGAAGTCATCCTTCGTTGATCGATTCGAACTTCACACCTGATCATCGAATCGAAGCGCGCCTTTCTGCATCGATTCGAAGTGATGTTAGGATGGGTTCGAATGAGTTCCCTGTGATCGGTTCGAACCCTCTATGATGGATACCAAAGTTTGACATTTTCTAAGCATAATTCCGACGAGCTTCATCCTTGCATATTTGGACTTGATAATTAAAATGCATACTTGACCACCTTTTGAAGCTCGTCCATGGAACCATAACAACTTCTATCCGAATCAATTTCCATCATACAAACGGTTTAGCGATGACGGTCAGCGATGACGGTCATTATAACTGGACTTCGTAGCTTTGTCGTTTGCATATTTCCTTTAATTCTGCGACATTTATTCAAGTAATGCATGGCACTGTACAACATACATTCATACACTTTACACTGGGGAACGCACGGGTCCTTTATCATCTAACGATGGTTTCTCATGAGTTCGCTAGTCATGGAACCTTCAAGTTTGCAACAGCAGGAGGTTCAAAGCACAGTCACTCCGAGACTAGAGATTCCGGATATTGAACCTGAGGTCATCAGTCCAGCCCCGGACGTATTCCCCAATGCGTCTTTCTTGCCAATCCGTCGGATTCCATTCAATCCAATATTTCTGAAGATATGTTGGGGAGAATATGCTTGAGGCATGGCCTGTCATTGGATGACGTGTTATTGCCAGGGCCGAATGATAGACCACACAATCCGCCGGAGGGATATACAGCATTTAATCGCCACGCGTGCGCGGCCGGGACGCTTCCTCCGTTCAACGAGTACATAAGGGAAGTGTTGTCTTTTTTGAGGATCGCTCCATCTCAACTACACCCGAACGGATATGCTTCCGTGAATAGCTTATTCATCGTCTTCATGGAGTACCTTCATAGACCACCGATCCCGACCGAGATCAGATATCTATTTAATTTCAAAACCCGAGGTGATTATCCTTCCTTCACATTTCTGGAGGCAATGTGGAATTGCCAAGTGGTCACTGGGTCCTGGACCAGGTTGAGTTATTACAGGACGGAATGGTTCTATGTCAGATGTCCTCCGGGGTTTGCCCGGCGATGGTTATTCAGACATGAGTGTAGCTGAGTTATCAAATAATTACTAAGGCAATTGCAGTCAAAGTGAAACTTATGTTTTTTCCTTTTTTACAGCGACGATTCAGCGACCTGAAGGTGAACACTTTAAGGAGATGGTGCGAGTACTTCGAGAAGTCCGAGTGAAGATAGGGATATCGAGTCGCTTTTGACCGATAGGAATCTCCGGGCTTACGGGTTGATCGAACGAGGGCAGAGCATAAAGTTTGACGGGGCATTAAGGACCGTTTCGAAGAAACAAGTCAAGCACAAGAGGCCCAAAGTTATAATAGCCAAGGAGGCTGATTCTGAAAGAACTCATACTGATGACGAGCCGTTGTCGGAGCCTACATACGTAGTTCAGGATGTCGCAGAGCAGAGAAAAGGCAAGGCAGCCGTTGTCAAGTCAACTAAGAAGGGGAGATGGAAATCGGTTGTCACGGCCCGATCCTCTCCCGAAGTTAGAATTTCGGAGATGTCTCCTCCGAGAACTGAAAGTCTTTATGAAGGGCTCGCCGATATTCCAATTCCGGACGATGTGTCCCTGCAGCATGATGCCGGATTGGAAGAACTTTCAGAAACTTTAGTTTTGAGCGGGTCTTTTCCCACTGGTGTGGCAGACACATCCGGTTGGTCGGGGGGTTGCACATTCATACATATTTCACAACACTGCAAAACCTTTGACTATAAACTACCTGTATCGAAGGGTGATTAATCCTACTTTATTTTGTCCTGCAGATACCATGTCTGGGCGAGGTTCAATGTTAGGGAGTCTCCGACACGCGCGCAAGTCTTCATATCATGGGTCGCGCAGACGGGAAGGGGACAGAGATTACGACCATGGACGCTCTGGGTACTCTGGTCAAGAAAGATATGATATAGATAGAGGATATAAGCGTCGATCCCGATCGCGTATTCCTCCTCCTCCTAGAGATCCCATACAACCTCCTGCTCATGTCTCTCGTCCCTCTGAATCTTCACACTACATGTCGGCCTCAATCTTCTAGGCATGAATCCCGCCATTCTAGGAGCGAAACGATAACTGCTGCCGCTACAGAACAGCCCCCCGGTAATTTCTGGGGAAGGAGCAATTAAGCTTGCTCAGCTAAAGAAAGATTTTTCGAATATTTGCTTTGACAACTACATATTTCCTCCACATTTAAAAAGGATCCCGGAGGAAGCCGAGCAGTTAATGCATGACTACGTGCACGACTTTTATGCCCAGTACAAAGCGTGGGCGAAAGCGGCTGACAAAGCGTCGACATTGGCCTTTGAGCGTGGGGCCACCATCGAGAGGTTGCAGGCTGAGTTAGCTCAAAAGAGCCGTATTATTGAGGTGTTAAACACTGAAGCTGAATCTTCTCGGAAATCTGAAATGGAGGCTATCAAAAAAGCCGATGAAGCCTAGATAACGATGGATAGGATGAAACGAGAGCATTATGCCGCGGTAGAGGATATGGGCCATCGAAACACCATGGTCGCTGCCGAGAGGGACGCAGCCCTGAAGGAGCTAAATGAGCTTAAGTCCAAATTTGCCGAGATCGCCAAGGATAGGGATGATGCGAACAACGCAGCCCAGGAGGCGTGTGAACAAGTCGTGATGCTCCGGACTGAACGGGATGCAGCAGTAGCCAAGGTCCAGGCGGTCGAGGCGGAGGTCGAGGAGAAAGTTCAACAAGCGGAGGCCAGGCTGGAGGCCGATATTGAAGATCTGCTCATTACTTACAATGCCAATGTGTTGAGACACATAAATTTGGCTTGGCTTCAGGACTACCCGGTACACCTCCGTAGCGCTTGGGGCCGATTGGTTGAGGAGGAAGAGGAAGCGCATCCGGATGAATTGGTCGACCGATTTGAACTCGAAAACCGGTTGCTGACAGATGATGAGAAAAATATCCTCCATGACGCTATTATTGCTCATGAGAAGGAGATGATTGGTGGCCGATCTCTGGAGGTTGGAGAGGGATCAGGTGTTGAACATCATGCTACTGTTATTGAAATCACCGCTCCACCTTCGTTAGAGCCTGTATCTGTGGTTGGTTCACAATCTGTTCCTGCTTATGACCCAGAACAGCCGCGGTTATCTTCCATTCGGGAGCATGTCTCTGAAGCCGTCTAACTGTCAACGAGTCAAACTGAGGAAGGTACTTTGAACATATCTCAAGTGTGTTTCTATTAAAGCGTTTGTTTTGAAGTGATTGCTTATAACTCCTTCTCTTCTTTGCTTAGTAACCGAAACTACTCCGGCATCTTCGGCTCAGGAGTCTATTTAAGGGAAAAAGGCCAACACCACTGAAACGACCGTCGTGACGACGGCTGTGTCTACTGAGACGGCGCAAGGGAGATCCTTATCTCTCGACGAACAGATGGTGAGTGAGCTGCTTAGCCAACAGGGTGACCCTTTTGCAGACTTGCCATTTATCATCAGTTATCTTCCGCCGGCCTCTAGTTTTGTAACGCGACCACAGCTGCCACCAGCCAGGCCCAATCAGCTCGAGATGAGGAAATCTTGGCCGAGATCAACGCCGAAATAGAGGCTACGGGGCGTGAGGGCAGTGCTGGAGTTAGGACTACGATGCATAGTCCGACACCTCTAAATGTGATATTGCCAAGTGGCTCTGTGGCCGGTACTCGGGTGTCCGCCCCGTCTTCTGTTGCACACCCAATCCCTCCTACTCCTCCGGTGGAAAGCCTTCACGTAGATTCGAGCTCTGAGGAGGACACTGACATTATGCCCCCAGCCGAAGAGCAGCCGCCGGAGAGGAAACCCGCCAAACGAAGGATTTTTGTTCCTAGTGGTTCCGACAATGAACCATTAGTAAGAAGGTCGAAAAAGAAGAAATAGATCGGCCTCTCAAGCAGATGTTTTGGTAGATAGGAACTTGTTTTCGTTTTTCTTTAGTAGGTCGTGTATAGATGCAGGTTCGGCCCCTGCTAGTAGGAATTCTTTTTTAAAGAACTTATTTGTACGTAAGTCCTTGTTTCTAGTCAGTGGGAATAAAATATTGCTTTGTTTCAATTCTCATTTCATTTGTGCTTGAGTACTTGAAGTGTTTAGCTTTTAGTCCAGTGTACTTGTGACGTTTTTACTGTCAAGTAGAGTTCGTTTTATTTGCTAATTCTGAAAATCTTGGTCATATGATGTTATCGATGAACAAGTTGAACTTCAGACATTGTATCACTTTGGCTAGTGACTAACACTTAGATTTTTTGCCTCCCAGTCTTGGGGAACAACATTTCTATTTTGGTGGTTGATCACATTTATTGCGCGTCTGAGGCACATGTCCACGCTCTGGGGACTTAGGATAATTTGAGATCGATAATCCGGTTCGCACTCCGGGAATTTGAGAGTTATCGATGTTTGTAACACGGTTTGCGCTCAGGGAACCTGGAATTGATGTTTATACTCCACTTCACAGTCTGGGAACTTGGAGTTAGTATTGATACTTCGGTTCGCACTCCAGGAACTTTGACGTAGTATTTGTGCTCCAATCCGCACTCTGGGAATTTGGAGTTAGCATGTATGTTTGGGTTCGCGCTCCGGGAACCTGTAATTTATGTTTGTACTCCATTCACGCTCTGGGAAGTTGGAGTTGGCCGATAGATGGTCAGTCACACCTATTTGGGCCCTTTTAGGAATTTGTTCACACTCCGAGAACGATTTGCTGAATGTTTATACTCCAATTCACACTCTGAGAAGTTGGAGTCCGTTTGCACTCCGGGACCGAGTTGTTGAATGTTTATGCTCCAATTCGCACTCTGGGAAGTTGGAGTCCGTTCGCGCTCTGGGAACGAGTTATTGAATGTTTATACTCCAATTCGCTCTCTGGGAAGTTGGAGTCCGTTCGTGCTCTGGGAACGAGTTACTGAATGTTTATACTCCAATTTGCGCTCTGGGAAGTTGGAGTCCGTTCGCACTCCGGGAACGAGTTGTTGAATGTTTATACTCCAATTCGCGCTCTGGGAAGTTGGAGTTCGTTCGCGCTCTGGGAATGAGTTATTGAATGTTTATACTCCAATTCGCGCTCTGGGAACGAGTTATTGAATGTTTATACTCCAATTCGCGCACTGGGAAGTTAGAGTCCGTTTGCGCTCTGGGAACGAGTTATTGAATGTTTATACTCCAATTCGCGCTATGGGAACGAGTTATTGAATGTTTATACTCCAACTCGCGCTCTGGGAAGTTGGAGTCCGTTCGCGCTCTGGGAACGAGTTATTGAATGTTTATACTCCAATTCGCGCTCTGGGAAGTTGGAGTCCGTTCGCGCTCTGGGAACGAGTTGTTGAATGTTTATACTCCAATTCAGGCTCTGGGAAGTTGGAGTCCGTTCGCACTCTGGGAACGAGTTATTTGTAGGACTGTCGTGTGTTGGTCCAGTTCAGCCTTTGGTGTGATGACTTGCCCCCGAGCCGGGGTTTCACTTAGTGAGTGGTCGGTCGTATCACAGTCACTCGCTATTTGAATAAATTCCATTGTTTGATGGAACTTAGCTCTTCGTGTGTCGTGATTGTTGAACGTTGTATTCGGTGAATCACAGCTCTAGCTTGAAGAGATAGTAATTTATTGCTGAAATAAGAAAATATGGCAAAGTCAGTGCCTTATTACAAGTTCAAATTTTAGAATGTAAAGGAAATTGCAAAGTATTCATAGATTGAACAGATCCTGTCATGTGTGACAGTGATGATGATCTTCGTCGTTCCAGGCTCCTGAGAAAGTTGGTCGGCCACTGATGGTGTTTATCACCAATCTTCCGCGGGGACAAGTCGTGTCCTCCTATCTCGGTCGGTTGGGTTCATTGTTTTGATTTGATGGGCCCGCTTCTCTAGGCTGCGGTGCCCGTACAAACTGTTCCAGCTTCCTTTCTCTGATCAGTTTTTCAACGAGATCTTGTAAGTAACGACACTCGTTCGTATTGTTCCCGTAGCTTTCATGGAACCTGCAAAACTTTCCCGTCTGGATTTGTCTCTCTGACGACGGCCTTGGTGTAGGTTTTTGGTACCGAATTGTATCACAGGTTTGTAAGTACAAGTCCTCTAGAGATGTATTCAGAGGGGTGTAACTGTCAAACATTGGATTCTTGCGCTGCGGGCCAGGATTTTGATCTCGTTTTCTGGTTTGATTCACGCTCTCTCTTCGCCGAGCTTGTTTGTTTTTAACGTTCAACTGAACTTTTTCGGAGCTCTCGCCGGACTGTTTGATTGCAACATTGCTTTAGATCCCTTCCGTACTTGGTCCTGCATCAGTTTGCTTCCTCGACTGTTTTGCATCTTCCCGTCTCAGGAATTGAGCCGCCTTGGCGTGGAAATGGTCCAATGATGCAGGTGGTTTTCCAGCTAGCCAGTTGCCAAATTCAGAATCGGGGTCGATCCCCTTAGTCAACGCCATAAGGATGGAGTTATCGTTTGGATTACTAATCTCTGCGCATGCAGTATGGAATCTCTCTAAGTAGTGTCTGAGCATTTCTCCAGGAGCTTGAGTGACACTAGACTGAGTGTTGACATCTTTGGGCCTTGCGACGTGCATGGGGAATTTCTCAACGAATTTTGTGGCCAACTGGTCGAATGAAGAGATGGATCGAGGTGGCAGTCGAGTGAACCACATGGTAGCGATGCCCCCCAAGGATATGGGGAAACTACGACATTTCACTGCATCGTCAGCTCTGGCAGCGGTCATTGACCATTCATATTTCAGAATATGTTGGTTGGGGTCGGAATTCCCTTCGTACATGGGTAGAGTTGGCATTCTGAATTGCCGTGGAGGTTCAGCAGTAAGGATATCGTCTGTAAAAGGAGTGTGACTTCGGGAAACTCCCCAATCGTCACTTGTGAATACCTGGCTCTCACGGATCATCTGACGTATCATAGTTGAAAGATCCGGCATTTGCGCCGGAGTATGATTACGTTCTATACTTTGGGTTTGAACCGGATGTCGTCGACGGTCCAAGTCTTGCCTTCTTGGCTCATAGTCCTCTGGGACGTATGGTTCAGGAGTACATCCGCTATGACGACGGTCCAGGTTCGACTGATCTTGGACGTCGACCTCTGGTTCAGCCGCAACGTTAGTAGTGCGGTATTCTATAGTGTGGTGAGGGATGGCACCTCCTCGGGAGGAGGGTCCGGTTTGGAAACTGTCCGATGGACCAACTCTCAGTTGTCCAACGGTCAGTGTGGGTTGATCTCCAGCAGCTGGCATGCGACTCCCATCTAGTCGGGGTCGTGGAGATCGATTGTGATAATCAGAAGATGAAGAACTCCCGCTGGAGGAGCGAGACGCGTGGTTTCTCTTGGATCTCTTTCGCTTCTGGCGATCCAGCTTATTGATCAGCTCAGCATTAGCACGTAGCTGTTCTGCTAGTTGTTGCCGACTCTGAGTCAGCTCTTGGAGTAGCAACTGTAACTCTTGTCGGGTAACCGGACCCGACGGTTCCGAGTGTCCAGTAGCATCTTGATTAGATGGGGGTAGTGGAGCAGGATCCTTTCTATCATGTCCTTCTTGATTGATGGCGTTAGAGGTGGTTCTCGTACTAACCATCTTGAAAGTTGAATTCCTTTCCTAGACTTTATGCAAATCTAAATAGGTGGGAAGGAACTTGGATTTGATGATCTGGATCTCTCTCTTAGATTTATTCAATCCGGTATCGATGACAGATCCAAAGAGCAGGAGAAAATCTGGGTTTTCTGAGTGAAAGCACCAAAGTGTTCGCACCAAAATTGGTCAGAACACACTTCGGGAGTCGTTGAAGAGATAATAACGTAGAATATAGATTCAAAACGAATATTATCTAACAAAAACTCCAATCAACAATAAATAAATGCATTGACAAGCGATTTATAGTGGTTCGGCGTGTTGCCTACGTCCACTGTGAAGTTTTTTGATGTTTTATCGATTCTCTTTCAATGATTACAAGTTGTTACAACAATCAACAGTAAGTTACAACTGAAAATTCGAAATCAACAGCAAAGCTATGATGTAGGATGATGGAGATCTCGGTCCGGCAGAGTCTGGGCGCTTCAGAGTCAAAAAGCCCCTTTTTCGTTGGCTCTGGGGCTCTATTTATAGGCGTAGGATGCTGATATTTTGCTGAAAACTCGGGAGACCACTTCTGGCACGTGAGGGGGCCCACGCGCCCGGCCTAAGAAAGTTTGGGCCCACTTTGGCATCGATTCGAACTCCATTCGAATCGATCAGAAATTCATCCAATCGAGGTGAAATTTGGTGTGGACATTCTTCAACATGTATGCAAGCTTCTGTGAAAATTTCGTGGCATTTGGATCAGTAGATTGAGAGATATGATGGATTCGAGATGGGATTCATTGCGTGGCTGTTTGGTTCGAAACCATCCCTTCGAATCGATGGTTTCGAATCGATGGCGGCACATGTCTTCGTGTTGATGTGGAGCGCACGCTTCGCTTCGATCCAGGTTTTGCTTCGAGTTGACTGCTTCGACTCCATATATCTCGGCGCATTCGAACCGATGAAAGACACGTCATCATGGCTAGTTGACCCAGTGGATTCGAACGAAGCTTCATTGATGGATTCGAACAGGGCTTCACAGATGGGTTCGAACAAGGCTTCAATGATGGGTTCGAACAAGGCTTCATGGATGGGTTCGAATAAGGCTTCATGGATGGGTTCGAACGACCGATGCTTGCTAGGTACGAACCTGCGTTTCTCTGATGGATATGGGCTTCGTAACTTCTCTATGGATGCGAAGTCAATTGATGCGAACTTGAACCCTTCGATGGATTCGAAGTTGATGGAGTCGAACCCAAGGTACTTCAATGGATTCGAAGGAGGTTGATACGAAGACGATCGGTTCGAAGCGGTGTGCGGTGATGGGTTCGAAATCCAGGTTTCCCCCTTCAAATGGAATCGATCATAACTTGAGCGTATGAACTCGGATTGACATGAAATTTGAGATGCGGACTTCTACGATCTTTCTTGTCAAGTCCTATCAATTGTAGCTCAATCTGGACTCGGACAAAATTCAGTGATATCCATAGCGAAACGAAGTATGACCAATCTCTGAGACGAACTGTTCTCCGTTCTCGATCGATCTTTTGGTATCGCGGCTTTGCCAAAAAGCGGGATAACAGTTTTAAACTAATTTTTGAAATAAAAGTATATTTAATTTTTTAATATTTATATATTTAGATTTAAATAT
The DNA here is from genome assembly GCA_030765085.1 of Allium cepa. NCBI lineage: Eukaryota > Viridiplantae > Streptophyta > Magnoliopsida > Asparagales > Amaryllidaceae > Allium > Allium cepa. The sequence continues at coordinate 801,950,269 of CM060943.1, forward strand.
AAAATTATAGTAAAATTTTATATATACCAAAATATTATTTTATATATTTATTTATGTATTTCAACTATATTTAAGTATATTTATTAAAGTTTAAAATAGTATTAAAATAAGATAAAAGTTACTTTCAAAGAAAAACAAAACATCAAAAAATTCCTTCGGGATGTCGACATGCCCAAGTACCCCATGTTGACATAGTGACAGTTGAGTTCAAAATTTAAATTTCAAAAGAAGTGTCTATTCATCACAACTCTTCACGAATGGACATAGTTGTTGTTCTTCTATAAATAGGGGTTGGTTTCAACGAATTTCAATACAGATTTTCTGGTTTTTCACTACTCTTCTTCTTCCACATTTCTATAAACATATTTTTACCATTACTCTACCAAAATCAGCATTGAATCTAACTAGGTCATTTCTGGTTTGATTCTCTATCACTATCTCAACAAGATCCTCAGTGCTATTCAGAGTTATAGGCTTTTTGTAATCAACTTAGCGAGAAAAGGTGTGATTGTAGCCTTGGAAATCAATCAAGCGAGATAAGGTGTGATTGTAGCCTTGGGAAATCAATTGGGTGAACTTTTGCCCGGGAAATCAAGTATCTCTACCCAGAGGATTGTGATTATGGATGGTGTACCTCATTGCCTTGAAATCGAGGGTGCAATTGTAAAGATTGTTTTTTTGAAAGGAAACCCGTACTTGTGAGCGGGACTGGATGTAGGCTAACTCCGAACCAGTATAAAATCTAGTATGTTCTTTCCTTTACTGCTTTTACTTTATATTTGTATCTATATTTGATTCCTTGATCATATCTCTGTCTGAATATTGCATACATTTGTGTTTAAATTAACAAATGAGGTTACTTTGGACAGGGGGTTAAATTGTTAATGGCAATCATGCTTTTCGCCTGCGATCTTTCTTGTTCGTCTTGCAGAGTCTCCCATTGATTTCCCTCTCCTGTCTCGCCGCCTCTTCCCCCCATGCTCCTCCTCTTTCCTATGCATGTTTCCCCTCCTCTGCTTCCCCTACCTGCTGCTTCTTCTCCTTCCCGCTCTTCCACCAGATCTGGTCGTTTCTTCTCCTTCATGCCGCCTGCACCCCTTCGCCCAACGCCTCTCCTTCAATCTTTTGCTGACTTTCCTCCTCTGCCTGCTACAACATCCCATTCTTTTTCTGCTAGCCCTGACTTGAATACTGAGGAACTGAATTTCGTGGCGGCGGTTGTCTCCTGTTCTTTGGATGGTGCCTTTCCCTCGTCTGTAATTGGTAATATGCATATTTCTCCCCTTGCGTGTGGAGTTGTGTCAGGAAATTATGAGAATACATTTTGTGTTTTGGAGAAAGCTAGTTTAGCGAATTATGTCCTTGGTGTGAGTGACGTGTTTGTTGACTCTGTTGGTATTGGTATGGAGGATGGTTGCTATGGTGGTGATATGAGCAAAGTTACTGCTGTTTCATCTTCCATTGATCGTCGCTTGTCAGGTGTTTGTGCTAATGCCTGTGACAACGGTGTTCCATCTCATAGTAATTTGTGCTCGTCTGATCTTGCAAACTGTGACGTCTCTGGTGGAATTCCCAATGGTGTGGTGCGTAATGGAACATCTACTCTTATTTCTTCAACCCATACGCTGACTGCCTCCAAGGCCTGTACGAAATCATGGACTTCCCTTTTTAGTTCTCTTCCTCGTAATGCGGGAGATTATAAGCTGATTGAATTTGATATTGTTGAGGAAAATGGAGTGATGATCCCTCCTCCTATTGTTATGCAAGCCGCAATGGATTATTGGTCTGATTACTTAGTTGGTTTCTTTTTGGACCCTGTTTCCCGCCTACATGATGCGGTGTCGGTTTATCGTAGAGCTTGGAAGCTTCGTGGGGGTCTTCGTGTTAAGGTGGTTGACTCCATGTATTTCCTACTGTTCTCCTCATCTGATGATCGCAGTCGTGTTCTTGGGGCTGAGCCTTCTTTCTTTGGTGGGAAACCTTTTATTATTACTCCTTGGTCTCCAACTGTTGCTAGTGCTCGTGAGCAAGTACTTACTATCCCCATTTGGGTTTACTTTTCTCATATTCCCTCTGCTCTACAACCTTTACCTGGTTTAAATTAGCTCGCTTGTAATGTTGGTAAGCTGAAATATTTTGACACTAATACAGTTGCACGTGAAAAATTGATGTTTGCGATGGCTCTGATTGAGATTTCCGCTAGTAAGCCTCTCCCTTCCTCTATTCCTGTTCAGCTAGCTGTTGGACATGTTGTAGAAGTCCGTGTTCATTACGGTTGGGTTCCGGATATTTGTTCCACCTGTCACTCTTTTGGCCTTCTGGCTATCGTCTGCTCGCATTCTGGTGTTTCCGTGGCTGCTCCTAAGATCCCTCTTCCCCGGCCTCCGCTCAGGAAATGGGTTCCTAAGGTTTCGTCATCCCCTTCTCATCCTCTTGTGTTTCCTTCATCTAGCCCGGATCCGTCTCCATGTTCTAATGCTCCTGTGGTTCCTTCATCTGTCCTGGATCCGCCTCCATGTCCTGATGCTCAGCCTGCTTCCCCTTCTACTTCTGTGGTCCGTTGTGTTGTTTTAGCGGTTCCTTCTGCGGTTCAGGATCTTGTACCGCCTCATATGCCTGTTGTTTGGGATGCATCCGAGAGATGTTGGGTTGATCACATATCTGATATAAGATTTAACCCCTTGGATGACTGCTATTTTAGATTTGTTTCTAATGATCATTTGGACCTTCGTTGTCTTATTACAGGCCTTCTGGTGACTCCCTGGTTCGCGATATGGTCGGTCCGTATGCGGAGTTGAATTCTGACATGCTTGCTGATACTACCTGGGATCGATCTTTTATATACACTTCTGCTGTTGTTGTTGTTTATGATCCTTGTCTTGCTATCCTTTTCCGCCCCTTTGCTGGTCTTTCTGGGATTGTCCCCTTGGTATCTGCCTGGGTGAATGTTGATGATGGTGCTTCTCCCTCTTTGGAGGAGACCTGGTCTAAGCATATTTTATTATAGTTGTGGCATTCTGTCACACTCCTATGTTCTATTTTCCCTTTTTATAGTAGTTAAGGTGTTTTTACCTTTCTCTTGTACTTCAAATTTTATTACGTTCGTAATAAAAGTGGACGGTCCACTATAAAACCGGCTTGCCTTGCAAAAAAAAAATTAACAAAAACTCAAAAAGATTTAACAATTCTCTAAAACACTATTCACCACCCTCTAGTGTTTATCCTAGCCTTAAGATCCTTAATCCGCATTTCTCACAATTACATCAGTATTCTACATTTATTATTTTAATCCACATTAACTGTAATATTGTGACGACCCATCTTTCTGACCCTTGAGAACGACAATTAATACATCCATGGTATTCATGTGCCATTGTCCAAGTATCTGAAAGACGAGTTGTCATGGGGTAAAATATAAGAACGGAACAATAATCTCAAAACGGAAAGGTTAAATATAACATAAAAATAAGACAGTACATAAGGTTACTCCCCAACAAGGAGTTATTAGAGTTACAACAAAAGTACTACTATCACTCTAGGTAGTTATAACAACCTGCCTTTAATTATACATACATAGAGCCAACATCTCATAACAGCAGAAATAAATAGCTAGATAGGAGCCTCCTGCTAGTCCATCTTCTTCAAAAGAGCCCAAAGAAACCTGTTATTTTTGGACTACTCAAATATAAATGAATACCTGAAAGTGTAGAGAAAATAAACAATTCGGGTCAGACAATAAGTCCGGTATGAGTAAACTCCAAAAAATAGAACACATAAAATAACTAGTGAGACCACATCGAACGCAGAATGGGTTTTTCGCTCACAAGGACAACATCCAAGTATAAAAGAGTGAATACAAATAATTAAACATCACGAAGAGCGCAAGACGATTCCCGATGCAATTAAGAAAGAATCAGTCTAAAGATTTGAATCAAAAAGAAGAAAAAACATTTTTTCCAACAATGACTAGGAGGGTGCGCCTCTCTTATCGACATTATACCTCTAGAAAATATACTTGAGAACTACGATGGCTCTCGAAAACCTCCAAGCCGGACCCTACCAACCTACCGAGTATCCGAGTATTTCACATCTCCGTTAGCATACAACCGAAACCAATCTAGAGTAGATGTGACAATACCTTAATGGGAGCAACCTCACATAGCTTGGCCCCCACTCGCTCTATATTTAGTCATTTCAGATAAAGGATATCATTGCTCTAAATAAGCAATGAATCGTCTTAGATTGACGAAACAATAACAAAAGGAAGAAGGGTACCGAAATCGATAGTTAAGATATCAACTATCGGGGATAAAAAAACAATCGTATGTGGAAATTAAATCTTATACTCTTTCAATGCTTGGAAAATATCCATATACTTATCTCATTAGTATAAGTATATTCACAAAACAATCAAGAGGATTTCATATTTCAAAAGCATACTTAATGGGTCAAAAATAATTGCCTACAAGAAATGCGAATGTTTTCCACTATAATTATAAAGATCGTTTACGGAAATTAAATTTCCTACATTTGTCGCTTTTCTGATATTCTCGACTTATTCTACCCCTCGTCCAAAAATAAAGTCAGATAAGTCAGGGCACTGGTTGCTCCTAGCCTTGCCTAGACACTTCGATTCCAGATCTCACAGATAGAGGATCAATCTACTCATCGACTTTTAGTTCCAAATATAAGACTACTTAATTTCCATAAACAACCCATTTAAATCATTATATAAATTTTAAAGCTCCTTTAAAATACTTTAAAAAAGATTTCAAACTTCCATTCAAATCATAACTTAAACCCATTATCTTTAAAGGAGAATACGACCACGAGGGGTGAAGCTCCCTCTTAATCAAACGAGATGGATAAAAGGGGTGTTATTTCCTTTTAACCAAAAAGTCACTAAATGTCAATCCTAAGTTAAAAGGTGGTGTAAGTTCCCTTTAAATAAACATCAAAGTTATTGCTATAAACTGGCCAAGCACAAATCAAAAAACCAAACAAGAATAATAACAAGAATAATAACAGACTCGTTATTATTAATAATTTACAATCAATAGATAACACAACATTTGTTAAAATATGAATGAGTCAAAGGAAAGAGATTAAGATTACATCGACTATAAAATAATTAAATTATGCTCACAGAATAAGTTATACCCACTAAATTGTGAAAACAAGGAATATCCTCACTAAACTATGAAAACAAGGAATATACTCACATTCTATTTTCTTTGATGAAGACTTGGAATAATTCACCTTTTATAATGAATTTTAATTCTTTTCTTTAGTTTGTGAATGAATTAAAATGAGATATGGACTTGGCTATTTATAGGGGAAGATAAGGGTACATTAGTCATTTCCTATAGCGTAACCAGATTCGACCAGATCTTGGTCCACTAAAAACCAACCTTATAGCCTAATTTGATTAGACCACCTTTTGGTCCAATAGAAAACATCTTGATGGATTAATTTGATTCGACCATATTTTGGTCCAATATGAATCCTCCTTATCAACTATGGCATAACACTATTCGACCAAATTTTGATCCAATAGCAACCATCCACATGCAGTATAATAATCATTATGCTATTTTATTTCATTAGGAAAGTAATTATACTGTTATGTTTTATTAGGCTAGTAATTTTACTATTTTGTTTTATTAGGCAAGGTTAATAATACTCTCTTGTTTTATTAGGCAAGTAATTATACTATTCTACTTTATTAGGCAGGGTTAATAATTCTTTCTTGTTTTATTATGCAAGTAATTATACTATTCTATTTTATTAGGTAAACTTAATCTTTAATAAATTGGTACCACTAATCACCTTATAACTCGAACCATCTTTAAACTAACATTTTACATCAGTTTAAAAAAATCAATTCGATATGTTTTATCCAAATTATTATTCTAGATATAAAATCTATTATTTAATCATTTAAAAATATTGATTATTCAAATTCAAAGTGATTAAATTATGAATCGTTACATCCTCCCCTCCTTAAAGGAAATTTCGTTCTCGAAATTAATCAGATAAACTCAAGATATCAAAGAAACCCAAATGATATCATATATACCACACAAGGATAAAAGGAAAGTGACCTCAACAAAACTGGTGAGTACATTAAAAAGAAACAACAAAATACAAACAACAATTATATCAACTCGGGATAAGAATCCCTAATATAGTCCTCAGTTTCCCAAGTACAATCTATAACATCTCCACTCCACTGAATTAACAAGATTCATAACTGTCTTTCTTAATCGCTTTATATCATAAGCGATGATACAAATAGGCCGCCTAAGTACGGTTAGGTTTGGCTGAACCTCAAAATCAACTTGTTGTCCCGGTTCTACTATCATCGAAGGTCGTGTACATACTTACGTAAATGAGATACGTGAAATACGTTGTGCACATTTGATAGTCGATCTAGTAACTCAATTTTATATGCAAGTTTACCAGTCCAGCTCAGTATGGGAAAAGGGACAATATATCGAGGGGCTAACTTCCCTATCTTCCTAAACCTCACGACACTTCTCAAAGGAGAGACTTTTACAAATACCAAGTCCTCGACTAAGAACTCTAGATCCCTACGCCTTTGATCTGCATTACACTTTTGTCGATCTTGCGCTTTCTTCATCTTTCTTCTAATATCGGCTACCTTCTCATTGGTTTCTAAAATTATATCAGGTCCAAGAACAAGTCTTTCTCCAGATTCAACCCAACGCCAAGGAGAACGACATGGATGACCATAAAGAGCTTCGAAAGTGGCCATACCAATGCTTGCATGATCGCTGTTGTTGTAAGTGAATTCGACTACGGGTAAATGATCTTCCCAAGAACCTCCAAAGTCCAGAATGCATGCTCGCAATAAATCTTCCAAGATCCAGTTCACTCTCTCCATCTGCTCATCTATTTGGGGATGGTAAGCTGTACTTAGACTTAGCTCGGTCCCTAAAGCAGTCTACAGTCCCTCTCAGAACCAACTAGTGAATATCAGGTCTCGGTCACTTAAAATACCACCAGAAATCCCATGGAGTCTCACAATCTCCTTCACATACAAACTCGCCAGATTCGTAGCAATTCTAGTCATCTTAACAGGAATGAAATGGGCACTCTTGGTCGATCGATCGACTATAACCCAAATGCCATCGTTACCTCTCCTTAGCTTAGGAAGCCCATCAATAGAGTCCAAAGAGATCTGCTCCCACTTCCACTTTGGGATCTCAAGTGGCTGAAGCAATCTAGCTGTCTTCTGTTGGTCACTCTTAATCTGCTGGCAGTTTGCACAACGACTCACAAAGATTGAAATATCTCGCTTCATCCCTTTCCACTAGAATACCCTCTTCATATCTTTGAACATCTTGGTCTAGATGAAAAGATAACTTTGAATGATGGCATTCGGCTAACAATTCTTTCCTAAGTCCATCAAAGTCTGAAACACAAATACGCCCATTCATTTTCAATATGCCTTGGAGATCAATCTCAAAGCTAGAAATAAGACCTTCTTCAACATCCTTCTTAAGTCGATCCAAAATAGATCTACCCCTTAACTGGATGCAATTCTCTCTAACAATACTGGCTTAACTTCTAGATTTGCAACCATTGCTACATTCATACTCAATGCATCAGCAACAATATTTGCTTTTCCAGGGGGTATAGAGAATCTCTAGATAATAAGAAGCGAGAAACTCCAACCATCTCTGCTGCTTTAAATTCGGATCTTTCTGGCTAAAAAGGTATTTTAAGGATTTGTGGTCCGTGTATAACTTGAACCTTTCACCCAAAAGATAATGCCTCCACATCTTTAGTGCAAAGACAATAACCAAAAGCTCCAAATCATGCATAGCATAATTTTTCTTATGTGGTTTTAGCTATCGCATCGCATAGGCAATATCTTTCCCATGCTGCATCAGAACTGCTCCCAGTCCGGTTCCACAAGCATCTGTATACACGATTAAACCTTTGCCCCCATTAGAAATGGTTATAACAGGAGCGCTAGTCAACTTCTCTTTCAATTCATTGAATGTTTGATCACGCTTCACTACAACAAAACAGCCATTTTACAACGGGCATTGCCCGTTGTAATATGGATTTCGCAACGGGCATGCACCCGTTGTATTAGGCCTCGTTGTAATAGGTCGACCAAATTTTACAACGGGCAATGCCCATTGTAATACATGATATTGCAACGGTTTCTGACTGTTGCAAAATAAATGCAAATTTAAAAAAAAAATACAGCAGCATCCATGCAGTACATCCATACCAATAATGAATAATTTAACGAGTAATAAATATTATCATAAAACAACCAAAATCACATACGAAAAGACTAAAAGCTAGAGTCATAAAATTCCAACACATTCCAAAAAGTTAGGTAAGTTTACATCGACATAGTTCTAATATACACATGACAACTAGTTTCATAACAAAATGGTACAACTATTTTCATTACATTTTCAATGCACCCTAAAACCATTTTTTCTTCCAAAACCTGCATTTCCTTATTGCATCATCTCGACAAACTCATTGTAATCGATCTTCCCATCCTGAAAAATAAGTACCGAAAGGTTAAATTGCAAACTGATTACGAATTGAAAGCAGTTTTGACAACATAATGACTTACGCTGTCTTTATCAACTTCTCGTATCATATCTTTTATTCTCACATCCTCTACACCAAAATCATCGCATGCTTGTTGAAGTTCGTCTATAGTAATATAGCCACTACCATCTCTGTCAAAATATGAAAATGCCGCAAATAAATGATCTTCTCTTTCTACTTTGTTCAAATGCAGAGTGGCGCTATGAACTCTCCATAGTCTATAGTACCACTGTTATCAACATCATCCTGCACATACAACATATACATAACTACATAAGCATGTGTTCTAAACCAATGTTTTCCTAAGTTTATTTATGTTGGGAAAATCTGTATTTATTGAATAAACAGTGATAAGGTGTTGACATGGATCATGGTATTTGTATTATATTGGTAATAAAAATAAGAAATGCAATGACTTACAGCTTTTTTTAAATGTAATAAAATCAAAATGGATGACGTAAATTACGAAATGGTACAACCACATATTATAGCTATCGTAGTCATAGTAAAGCAGCAGTCACGTAACATATTTTAAATTTATTTTGAAAAAAATGGTACGATCTGTAATTTACCGATAACTGACATTTTGGTCTTGATCATCATTATTCCTTCTAGATTTCATCTCTCCGGTCTTGTCAACCCGACTAAATATGTGTTCCTGTAATGTAATATTCAAAGTCCATCAATAATAGGCCATATTTTACACATATTTATCCAACTTTACATAAGTTGTAGTTCTGTTACAACTTCTCAATGCAGCATGGCACTAGAATGATGTATAAATGAGCCGACAAAAATGAAATTTTAGTAAAATAAAAAAAAGGTTTATTAATGAAGTAACGTTGTACAATTAGACTGCTCTATTACTCCCTTCACTACCTGGTAATCAATAAGAAGTGGGAAAAGAAAAGCAGAAGCAGAGTACATACAAACAAAAGATTTTCAAAGAAACGTGTATCATGCCATGTGAACATGTTCAAGTCTGCATTACTATAATGGATGACCTGACCCATTTTTATTCGGTTACTACGCTAAAATTATTTTTCATTTTTAGATTACAAAATTAAACCTAGGTAGAGTTCACAAAATTATGTTTTTGTCTAATCTACATCATGCTACCGGATCCCACGCCACCTTATAATGTTTACCTATTTTGTGTAAACCATCATACTTACTCAAGACAGGTGAGTTTATTAAATGTTAAGAATTATATAGTAAAAACATGAATGTGTTGTAGGTTAGCAAGAAGTATGGAAGGTGACAAATATTTGTTATGAGTAATGTCCGAATAGCTTGAAACTTGCAGCTTCTTGGCCAGTGAAATTATCAAATTCAATTGTATTGAATTATTGGTCATTGTTTATCTGTGTTCCCTTCGATTGACACTAAAGAGCTGGTTTTCATTTTATTGCTAATGGTTCTGTCGCTACATTAGCAGAGATGTAAATCAAGATAGGAGAATAATAGTTCAAAGAAAAATAATAAAGGACAGGGGATATATAATCAAAACAAGAATTCATTCTTGACAAAAGAGTGTGTGCCTAATGTGTGACTTCAACATAGTAATATACATGCAGCAGCGACATGCACAGCTATACAAGTTCAATGACTCGACGCACAATGAAACTGCACCAGACCAGAGCGCGTACAAATGCAACAAGTAGATGAGCAAGGCTACAAACATACATCATGAAACCAGAGTCGACAGCAACCATCAAATGAGCAAGACCACATGAACAAATATGATCTGGGTCGAATCACTAAACAACATGCACAGGTAAAGATATCAAGTGCAACCGATCATCTCAACCATTCAAGCAAACAAAGTACTAGAAATCAAAAGCCAGAAATTCACATAGCAGTATCAAGTGACCGAAGTCATCAGAAATGCACATGGCAGTAGACAGTACACTACAAGTAACAATTTCAAAATAACCAAGTCATTTTCATTTCAATGTTAAAGTCGTAGAGAAAAATTCAACGGCCAAAGTCGAGCATAAAGAACGAAATCAACATCATCAAGTCAAAGCCAAAGTCAACGAGAACGAGATCGAACAGTCTAAAGTCAGAGCCGTAATGATCAAGAAGTTCGAACAGTTCAAAACCAAAGCCGTGAGAATAAAGCAACGAAATTATATGAAATTGAAGAAGTCAGAGATCAATCTCAAGCATTCATACAAAATCGAATGGACAAAGCATAGCAATTGACAAATTCAAATAATTCAGTATGAATGAGAAAATAGGAAATCGAATCATATATAAACGATTAACATCATCGGCTACAAAGTCATTCCAGTTCAAGCAATAAAGAACAAATCTTTCAACTCGAATCAAGTCGAGCATAGGCAAATTGAAAAGTAAAAGCATATACCAATACTCGACTAAATTAAAGAAGCCGCGAGTAATCTAATTGATTGAAGAAAAGAAATTTAAGCATCAGCAACAAATTGAAACGGCGACTCAATTCCCAAAAAACTCTAGTTTTCGTAAAGAGGACGAACGCCATTTTTCACAAGCCAAGATACGGCCGAAGGAGTAAAAGAAAAGGGGACAGTATTTTATTATTTCATAATAGTTGGGCCGGCTATAATTTTATTATTGGGCTTCAGTGTTGAAAATTAGGGTTTATTTATTTTAGTGTTTTAAAGTGTTTTTAATTTCTCTTTTGAACCATTGTAAATTCTAGTCGTGTGACTAGGGGACGAGCTGCGTAGTTCAAGAATTCGCAACTTAGTGGCTGAGTTGTGGCAGAGTTTTGAGCGTAGAGTTAAGACTAGTCGATATATATATATATTATGGAAAACTAAAGGAAATATTTAATATTAATTATTTTACTAAGTACTAATAATATTCATTAATTATATGTCATACATATTAGCTATAATTTACTAACTATTAATAATTAACTATAACAAATTATTAATACAAATAATAAATATTGATTATAAATAATAATTAGTAATTATTAATTATTTATTAGTAATCACTAATTGTAATATGGTATTTTTGTAATATAAAAAATAAATATTGATTATAAATAATAAATAGTAATATCGTATTTTTGTTGTAGTGAATAATTAATTTATTAATAATCATTAATTATTATGAGTTTTGAATGATTAATATAATATTATTAATGATTAAATATTAAATATTAATAAATAATATAATATTATTAATGATTAGTAATATAATATTATAATTAGTAATTAGTAACATATGATTAATATAATATTACTAATGATTAATTATTAAATATTACTAAATAATAGATATTAATTTTAATAAATCATTATAATTATTAATTATTGATTGTCTAAAATTAGCAACTGACATTTAATACAACGAGCATTTTATGAGCGTTGTAAAATTGGCATCGGTTAAAACAGACATTTTATGATCATTGTAAAATTGGCACCTATTATAACGGACGTTTTTAGCCCGTTGTGAAATTGACACCTATTACAACGGGCGTTATGAGCGTTGTAAAATTGGCACCTCTTACAACGGGCATTTTATGACCTTTGTAAAGTTGGCATCTATTACAACGGGCCTGAATGGACCGTTGTAATAACCTTCTATTACAACGGGCAACCAATGCCCATTATAAAAAGGGCGTTGTATATGGCATCTTTTACAATGAGCCTGAATGGACCGTTGTAATAGCCTTTTATTACAACGGATAACCAATGCCCGTTGTAAAAGGGGCGTTGTAGTAGAGTATTTTTATTGTAGTGCTTAGAAGTCCAAACGAACTTAACATCTTTCTTTGTTAACTTTGTCGGATGAGAAGCAATCTTCGAGAAGTCCTTGATAAACCTACAATAAAAACCAGCCAATCCCAAGAAAATTCTAACTTCCATCGCACTTTCAGGCTTCTTCCAATCTTGACCGCAACAACTTTAGCCGGGTCCACCGATATACCTTCCCCCGAAATAACATGCCCTAGAAATCTAACTTCGGATTTCCAGAAAAGGCACTTAGACAACTTTCGCTTCAACTCATGGCTCCTTAACGTATCGAGTACGACACGGAGATGATATTTGTGTTCCTCCTCTGTCTTTGAATAGATAAGAATGTCATCAATAAAGACGAGAACAAATTTATTGAGAATATCTCGAAATACTCGATTCATTAAGTCCATAAAATAAGCGGGTGCATTAGTCAATCCAAATGGCATAACTAACCACTCGTAGAAATTTTCTGGAGTCTGAAAAGCTGTTAAAGGAACGCTCTCCTCTGCCATTCTTAATTAGTGGAAACTGGTGGTAAGATCTAATCGAGAAAATATCCGAAAACCGAGGAGTTGATCAAACATGTCATCAATTCTTAGCAAAAGATATTTATTCTTGATAGTCCTTTTGTTCAACTCCCAATAGTCTACGCATAACCTTAGCGAATCGTCCGCCCTTATAACAAAGATGACAGGCGATCCCCAACTCGAGGTACTAAAATGGATCAAGCCCTTTTCCAATAAGTCATAATTCTGCCTTTCTAACTCCCTCTTCTCTTTTGGAGCCATCCTTCATAAGGGTTGTACAATAGGTCTAGTTCCCGGAACCAAATCAATACGGAACTCGACTTCATGGTGAGGAGGTAAACCTTATACCTCGTCAAAAATATCTGTGAAATCTCAAACAACCGGCACATCTCCTAGCTCCGCTTTAGCTACTTCGAGTGAATAGAGAAAACTGCTCATTAACTTCTTAGGCTCTTTAAAACTAATATCAACACCAATATCTCTTGCATCACTAACTCTAACGAGCCTTCTACCACAATCCAAGATAACTTTAAACTTAGATAACCAATTCATTCCTAACAACACTCCAAAGCCTATAAACCCAAGAACAAACAAGTCAAAAGGAAAGGGATGATTTTGACAAGAAATAAGTATATTTAGACACACAGTGTCAAGATTTATCGGACCTCCAATTGGGTTTGACACACAAAGAGGGTTCCTTATGACAACATATTTAAGGTTTAGTTTGTTCATTAGATCAAAAGAAATAAAACTATGGGAAGCTCCTGTATCAAATAGCATCTTTACAGGAATATCATAGATGGATAATGTACCTTGCAACACTTGCTTTCCCTTTTTATCTGAAGAAATGGATGGTATCTAGTCAATGGTAAAAGTCTGTCCTTGAGATCCCTTTTTAGGAAAAGGGCACTCATTCTTCATATGTCCTGGCTAGCCGCAATTAAAACTTGTGGCAATTGGGCAATGATTTGCAAAGTGGTCGATCTTATTGCACTTGAAACAAAGAATGTTGGCCAAGTTGGTCTGCTTCTTCTGTATGGAGCGCCATCTTCAGGTTTCTTCCCTGCACCCTTCTTCTTTCCCTTAAACTTACGCCTAAAGTTTGGTTTTCCTTCAACTGGCATAACCGATAAAGGCTTGGCACTTACTACTGGTACTACACCCTTCTGGACTCCTTCCTTAATATTAAGAGCCTCAAACCTTAAAGCCATGCTAATAATGTTTGTGAATGTACCCATAAGATGATTGGTCATTTCACGATGGAACTCTGGTCGCATTACATTCACAAATATTTCAATTTTCTTGAGCGGTGTGTCTGTCAATCCAAGTCTAAAACGGGACTGAGCATTGAACTTATGCTCATACTACGACACAGTTATATCATCCAGCTTTAAGCCAATGAAACTTCTAAATAACTGAGTTCTTTCGGCTTCTGGATAAACTATGCTTCAAAAACTTCCTTGAACTGGACCTAAGAAAACTCCCCCTCTGGAGTACTATCTTTTTCTGAATCCCACCAATCCCTCGCCGACTTTTGAAGTTGTCGCGATGCCAACAGCCTTTTCTCGGCATCTTCCAACCGTAGATCTCCAAATATTCTTTCACAAGTTTGAAGCCACATCTGCACTCCAAGTATGTCCTCAGTCCCATAGAATGGTTTCCTACCCAAAGCGGTAAAATTCTTACACAAAGCTATGAGGTTCATCGAGGTATGAACTTGCACTAACATTTTCTCTACCGGATCTACAACTGACATAGTAGCATTTCTAGGTACCCTGCTATTGGTAGGCGTGCTAGTTCCAGATCCTTTCCTTCCTCCTCTTCTTGTATTCATTTTTTATTACCTGAACAGATAACAGGTATCTTTAGAATACAAAACTAGGATTAAAATGGTTTAAGGAAATAACACCAAAGGATCTAAAACTAGACTTTAGAGGATAAATGTTATTATTATAAAAATTACAACTCTCTCAAAATTAACTCATTCTAGGGCATCACTTACCCTATCTCTAGTGAGTTGTATCCCAATCAGGCCAAGGTGTTCGCTCAACCGATGCTCTGATACCAACTATGACGATCCACTTTTCTGACCCTTGAGAACGATACTTAATACATCCATGGTATTCATGTGCCGTTGCCCAAGTATTTGAAAGACGAGTTGTCATGGGGTAAATTATAAGAACGGAACAATAATCTCACAATGGAACGGTTAAATATAACATAAATATAAGACAGTACATAAGGTTACTCCCCAACATGAAGTTATCAAAGTTACAACAAAAGTACTACTATCAATCTAAGTAGTTATAACAACCTGCCTTCAAATATACATACATAGAGCCAACATCTCATAACAGCGGAAATAAATAGCTAGATATATAAGGAGCCTCCTGCTCTTCCACCATCTTCAAAAGATCCTGAAGAAACCTGTCGTTTTCAGTCTACTCAAATATAAATGAGTATCCAAAAGTTTAGGAAAACAAATAATTCGGGTCAGATAATTAGTCCGGTATGAGTAAACACTAAAAAGTAGAACACACAAAATAACCAGTGAGACCACATCGCAAAAACGCAAAATGAGTTTTTCCATCAAAAGGACAACATCCAAGTATAAAGAATGGACACAAATAATTAAACATCGCGAAGAGCGCAAGACGCTTCCTGATGCAATTAAGAAAGAATCAATCCAAATATTTGAATCAAAATACGGAAAAGGAATTTTTCCAAACAATGACTAGGATGGTGCACCCTCCTTATCTAAAGTATACTTCTATAAATTATACTTGAGAACTATGATGGCTCTTGAAAACCTCCAAGTCGGACCCCGCCAACCTTACCGAGTATCCGAGTATTTCACATCTCCTTAGGCATACAACCGAAACCAATCTAGAATAGATGTGACAATACCCTAATGGTAGCAACCCCACATAGCTTGGCCCCCACTCGCTCTTTGTTTAATCATTTTCGATAAAGGATATCAATGCTCTAAATGGGTAATGAATCATCTTAGATTGACGAAAAATAACAAAATGAAGAAGGGTATCGAAATCGATAGTTAAGATATCAACCATCAGGTATAAAAAAGCAATCATATGTGGAAATTAAATCTTATACACTTTCAATGCTTAGAAAATATCCATATACTTATCTCATTGGTATAAGTATATTCACAAAACAATTAAGACGATTTCATATTTCAAAAGCATACTTAAATGGGTCAAAAATAATTGTCTACAAGAAATGCAAATGTTTTCTATTATAATTATAAAGATCATTTACGGAAATCAAATCTCCAACACTTGTCACGTCTTCGATATTCTTGACTTATTCTACCCCTCGCCTAGAAAGAAAGCCAGGTAAGTCAGGGCACTAGTTGCTCCTAACCTTGCCTAGACACTTCGATTCAAGATCTTACAGATAGAGGATCAATCTACTTATTGGCTTTTAGTGCGAAGTATAGGACTACTTACTTTCCATAAATAACCCATTTAAATCATTATTTAAAATTTGAAGCTCCTTTAAAATACTTCAAATAAAGATTTAAAACTTCCATTCAAATCATAACTTAAACCCATCATCTTTAAAGGAGAATATGACCAAGAGGGGTGAAGCTCCCTCTTAATCAAATGAGATGGATAAAAGGGGTGTTATTTCCTTTTAACCAAAAAGTCACTAAATGTCAATCCTAAGTTAAAAGGTGGTGTAAATTCTCTTTAACCAAACATCAAAGTTATTGCTCATAAACTGGCCGAGCACAAATCAAACAACCAAACAAGAATAATAACAGACTTATTATTATTAATGATTTACAATCAATAGCTAACACAACATTTGTTAAAATGTGAATGAGTCAAAGAAAAGAGATTAATATTGCACTGGCTGTAAAATAATTAAATTATACTCACAGAATAAGTTATACCCACTAAATTATGAAAACAAAGAATATACTCACTAAACTATGAAAACAAGGAATATACTCACATCCTATTTGCTTTGATGGAGACCTGGAATACTTCACTTTTATAATGAATTTTAGTTCTTTTCTTTAGTTTGTGAATGAAATTAAAATGAGATATGGACTTGGCTATTTATAGGTGAAGAGAAGCATACTTTAGTCATTTTCTATAACCTAACCAGATTCGACCAGATCTTGGTCCAATAGAAACCAGACTTATGGCCTAATTTGATTCGACCACATTTTGGTCCAATAGAAAACAGCTTGATGGCCTAATTTGATTCAACCACATTTTGGTCCAATAGAAAACATCTTGATGGCTTAATTTGATTCGGCCACAGTTTGGTCCAGTAGGAATCCTCCTTATCAATTATGGCATAACATGAATCGACCAGATTTTGGTCCAGTGGTAACCATCCTCATGGCAGATCTGATTCGACCAGATTTTGATCCAATGGCAACCATCTGCATGGAATATAATAATAATTATGCTTTTTATTTCATTAGGCAAGTAATTATACTGTTATGTTTTATTAGGCAAGTAATTATACTATTCTGTTTTATAAGGCAAGGGTTAATATTTCTCTCTTGTTTTATTAGGCAAGTAATTATATTGTTCTATTTTATTAGGCAGGATTAACAATTCTTTCTTGTTTTATTAGGCTAGTAATTATACTATTCTATTTTATTACGCAAACTTATTCTTAAATAAATTGGTACCCCTAACTGCCTTATAACCCGAACTATCTTTAAACTAACATTTTACATCAGTTTAAAAAAATCCATTCGAGATGTTTTGTCCAAATTTTTATTCTAGATATAAAATCCATTATTTAATCATTTAAAAACATACTAACTATTCAAATTCAAAGTGATTAAATTATGAATCGTTACAAATATTCAAGTAGATTAATTGCAATTGATTTCTAATTTAATTTTAAAAAATTAAATGAATAGGTGATAAATAACAATTGCTACCTTTTTCTTAATTTAATCACATTTATAAGTTTATTATCTACAAACAAATGTTATAACTACTTACAAGCACTGATTATATTTAATTTTAATTAATTACATATTATCTCACCATCTAATATAACATTTAATTTATTTCTTATTTACAATTTATAACAAATTAAAATTTTACAATCATTTCAATTAATTGAAATTGCATTAAAGTAGTTATCTGTTACCTTACATTAACATTATTACATTTCATTCAAGTTATTTTTTTATTAATAAATCACAAATATTTATTTCTTTCAATATTAACAATAACATCTCATTAAATTAAATATTTCAAATTATTGAAAATTATAGACATTGGAATGAGAAATATGATTTCTATTTCAAAATTATTTTCATATAGAAAATTGTTTTCTTATGATATCTGTTTATTTCAATTTAAGGTACTTTATCTTAAAATTATCAACTGTAAACTAGTTACGGTAAATGAAGTAAATACCCAATATTAAGTAGTTGAGTGGAGCTTCGCGTTTCATATGTTATTATTGTAATGACAGAAATAGTGGGAGCATGTCATAAAACACTTACTGGTGGAATCAAGTTACAAAAATTAAACATATCAAACATTGTTTATGAAATAGTGATTGTTTTTTAGTATTGACTGAAAAGCAGATATAGTTTCATTTCAATATGAATATTCAGTATAAAATAAAACTATAATAGTGGTATTTATGATGCATTAGAAAATACAGAAGTATCTAATTATTTTGGAATTATGGACTAAGCCAAAGTTTGGAGAAATATGTTTTGATTATATGATTGCAAATCATATAGCACTGGTAAAATATATCTCGCATAATAAAAGGCAATATACTCATTTGATGGGAGTGATCATAAAAGTTAGTGCACTCTATTGTTGATACATATAGATGCATGCAATTGAAAGTCTAATTATTCCAAAATGGTTCCACGTATTTCTTTATATCCACTGATGAGTTATCAAAAACATGACCATGTGTGTTTGATACACATGTAGTATGTCTGCAATAAGCTCATAGAATATAAGTTGGAATAAATCAAATAACATGTAAAAGAAAATAAAATGATTCGACTTGATCGTATAGGTGCGCGTATTGAAAAGAGTTCCTAACGTACCTAAAATAAATAAAGATTCAATCTCTAAAAAGTCACTCCTCCCTATGATACATAATAATGTATTGATAAGGGATAATCAAACTTTGTTAAATAAAGTATGATTAATTGTGAGTTAAGTTGAGTTAACTTCTTTATATAAGGTCGTTCACTTAAGAGTAGTACACAAGGTCCAAATTAATTTCACCTAAAGAATGGTTTACAAAATCATACAAGATAAGGGTTTATAAGAAATCCCAACATATCCTAGACCAAGAAGTAGGCAGGTTGTGCAAGTCAAAAGACCATATGTAATAATTATTCGTGAGGGATCTTGTATGAATCGCCCCTAAAGGAGTTTGGGAATAACTGTAATTGGATGAATAATTTATGTTTTAAACACAAGTATTGTAAACTAAAAACCAAATCATTCTTATACATAAAGCAATTCATGAAGTATTTATGAATATCTATTTTGTTTCACTAAGAAGCAATTGTTGTTTCATGAAATACCAACTTCGCAGTGAAGGAATTTCTTCGAAAAATCATTTATAGTAAAATAGCATTGGACACGATCCAAAAATGAAACTGATTACGAGGAATGAAATAAAATTAATCAAATTTGAATGAACATAAGATATTACAATGTCCAGTAAATATTCTAATGCACTCAAGAGAAACTATGAGTTTCTTATTAGTGTCAAGAATAAATAATCATCGGTTTTTCATTAAGCCATTAAAAGTATCGAGTCTACGATAAGATATGGTGCATAAATTCAAAATGGATTCCAGGTACATCATCAGAATATAACTTTGAAAGTTGTAACCAAAGGGATGCGATACATCGACCACGATTATATCTTTAACAACATGACTGATGCAATTGGAATTTAATGAGCAACATTGATAAGCATAATCTCATATATTTCAATTGCTAAAATTAGCATAATAGATACAGTGTTTAACGTGCTCGAGTTAATTCAGATTTACTCATAAAATTAACGCTTGCTATGATTTTGTATTTTGGTACATATGTGTTGAAATGGAAAATTCTAAATAATGATTTAGAATTGACTATTTGCATATAAAAACCAAGGTGTCTCGATGTTCGTTGTAATGATTGCTCTACACTATGGTGCAAAATGGTAATTAAAGGAAAGAAAATGAAATAGGGTGAAGAAATAGAAGAGAAAAGAATGGAAAAGAACAAAAAGGAAACATCAAAAACCAAATTATTTATCGCATATCTCACATCACATCAGAGCAAATATAATAATCAATATAGGTATAAAATAAGAGTGACATCAATAACAATGTGAAATAATCATCTGAATAAAGATCCACAAAGTTATACAACACCATAACAGAGTTTATACAATAGGAAAGTAAACTCAACTGGTACACTGTCTTATAATGGTAAATCAATACTGTCAAGGATCCACAGTGTCACACAGTAGAAATATAATAACAAATGCACATATAAGTATAGATAACTGTCACTTCCTGTCGATCCACATGTAGAACTTCATAATCATCCACCTGCTCTTAATCTACTCATTTAAGAGTACTAAATAATAGGAAGCAAAGCATAAAACTTCGTGTCTGACAATAGTTTGGTGTGAGCGATATCAAATCTCAAAATATTATAAAAGTCGATAATATATGAAAGAGAGGGTATATAAACCATATCTTACATGTCCCTGCAACCACAAAATTAGCACATAAACATAAGTAATATGCAACTTTACAATATCATAAAAATGGTATACCATACTTAGTATTTGTTAGGAGTACCTAGGTATCTCCACCTACAATCCCTACTCTATACTAAGTAAACATCGGGTATCTAGGTCTCTCCATCCATACATACTCCACACTAAGTCAAGTCAGGGTATCTAGGTTTCCCTACCATAATACCTACCTAGTGTGACATCCCTAGGGTGACAGGTGACAGGTGACTAGTGAGCAACCATAATAAACAAAGAATCCATCAAACAATACTAAATATCACCTAGTGTGACAGATATACGATGACCCATATGACCAACTGTCAAGGACTGGTGGAAATCCCGTTTCTCGATTGTGTTCCACCATACTTTCAAGTTTGGAACACCACACGGTTGTCTTTTGTGATACCTTTGTAGAATCTGACCTAGACCTTGTCGATCTACAATACAAGCCATGCGCTACCAGCCCTGGGTGCCCTTTCATATAGTACCCCTACTTTGAACACAACCAAAACACTCCAAGTCATCAACGATCGCTAGGCGACAATACATCCATCAGGACCTACTCACTCGGTGTAGATTCGAACCGTACTGGCTTGCCACAGTTCCTGGGCATGAGCCCTAACACTCAACCCAGTCCACTATCCATAGCCTCACTCAAATCCGAGCCGCTATCCATGATCCCGCTCTTTGCCTGAGCACCCAATTGAAGAACCCTACTATCATGCCATCCAAATCCCAAGATCTAGCATGATCCATACAGTCCTGATACTATCATCCCGGAGCCTACTTCATATTTCATTGACTCGGTATCCGTAGTATCAGACTACCAGGTTGAAGCACTATATCCCTGCCTTACCATCAATATCACTAGTCGTAGAGTAATAGCATCATATCTCTATACGAACGAACCATCATGCCATGCACCACGGTAGCTCATGAATGTCAAAGCCACATATCTACCAAATCACCAATTGACAACAATGATGGACATTGACCACTCTACTATGGTCAATACCATCCACTTTGGTCTTGTACTTAGCTGAACGGTTAAGTAAACACCAAACGGAAACGTCCGACATCCATGCTGAAATCCAGGTCCGTCGACACGTATCACAAACCCTCTTCTACAGCTTATCTCGTTCATTAGATTCCCACGTGTGTGGAACTCCAACGTACAAGATGCTATCTAAAACCAAATTATCGATGTTCGGTGTTTTCAACCAAAATAGCCAAATAACAAACAAATCGAACAATCAAAGATACATCCATGCATCCATACGTCCAAACAACCATACATCCGTCCAAAATGTCATACATACAACATAACAATCCATCCATGTCAATTAATGTGGGAAATAGCATCAATAATAGATCTAATCTAATAATTCCCTAATCACGGCATAACGGTGGAAATTAAGTGATATTCTTTATAAATCATTTAAAAATGATTATATATTCTCTTATAAAAATATAGCTGCTGTATATATATTATAATATCACGTTTTAAAACCAAAAATCATTCCCCGAACGTCAATATAACAATAAAAAACCAATCATAGTAAAGTGAGGGACAATATCATTCACCTCTGCCAAATCTGTCCAAACCAGTGCCAAAATGTAGATCTCGACATCATAAGTGCAATGCAAGAAACGGCGTCCAAAAGGGACCCGTATGGAAAAGTTATGGCCAAAATAAGAATCATCATTAGCGAAATCATTAATTAAAAAAATAAATCACCAATTACCTTTTTAATCCCTAATCCTTCTTCTTCTCTTATGCCTATATGCGTGCACAAGAATGCACACCATGGTCGTGCATTTTGAATCCTCATCGCCTCAATATTTCATTCGATTCTCAACTAAATTCCAATCCGCTTTCACCAAAATGCTTCTCTTCATGATCTCTCCGCCTCGGCATCCACAAAATCAAATATGATCACATATACAGAGTTGCAACTTCGAGGACCTGCTCTCGACGCACTATGGTGGAACTTGCCACAAAGGATTGGACGACCCAAAAATTCATAGACAGATGCTCTTCGTATGAGAATCACAACGCACGCCTCAGATTCGTCAATCGTTACTCCAAGATCTCGAAATCTCAAACCCTGGATCCATGGCCTTATGTCGATCTCGACCAAACATCGTCAATCTAAAATCTACCACGTTCATTGCGGAACACAACAAATCAAACGGTGTGAATTTAGTTAAGTATTTTGGGAGAATTTAATTTTTGAAATACAATAAATGGGTTCGGCCATGTAAAATAACTTCAGGCGTGAATAGTGATGAGAAAACATGAAAATGGAGGGAGAGATTTCAAAGGGTTATTTATATTAATTTAATATTCTCCTATTAATAATTCTTCAATCACATAGCAACGCGTTTCGAGTCGTACAATCACACAACGCATCTGATTGTCACGAAACTTGTCTGCATGCTTCACCTTATTCTTTCGAATCCGACAACACTAACCATGTCTCCATCTGAGATTGTGCTCTGGAAGGCTAATTTCGCACATTTCAACATCATTTCCGACATCGGATCATCTGATCTCGAAATATAGCGATCCGTATACTCATTTAAATTCGCAATGTTAATACGAACACAACGGAAGGGGTCTTGACTCCTGATTCGGCCATATGCGAAAAATCACATTTTTGGGCCTTTGTTTAATTAACGATTAAATATTTAAATAAACATCCAAATATCCGATAGTTAAAAATATGGGTCGTTAGATTCTTCCCTCCTTAAAAGATTTCATCCTCGAAATCTCAAAGCAAATAGAATGTCTCTTAATCCATCGGCCTTCAAAAATCGTAAAAATTCGGTAGTACCTATTTTGGATAACTAAGTCTGAAAAACTCTACTACAATAAAGATATGTATACAACTCATATCCTTAACTATACTAGATCGTATATCAAAATCATCAAACAGGAATGCCATACCCAATCAAACTATCCTGCATGCCTAAACTATCGACTCAAATGCTAACAATCAAATCAAACATGCATACATAAGATCTATCATCCAAAATAATACCCATGCCTATCCTACCATGGGGAATACTAAATCATCTAGTATAAACATCCAATATGATATCCATAATGAAAGAAGATAATAAAAACAAAATCTCATCGTCTAAAGAGATCCAGTCTAACGGTCCTCATGCTCTCCACAGTCTACCATACCCTATCTCCTTCGCTTTCATCCCACTAAACCCCTGCTACTCCTTCGACCTCCTCCTAACCTAATTCATATCACATCTATCGGCATGGATAGGCTTATGAGTTCTCCAAGCCTATGGTTCGGTCTCGATATCATCTAATCCATTTAGTGCCAAATATCCAAATGTCTCTTCTAAGTTCTTCCAAAACCCATTATCGAACAATGGGTCATGATCACTTATAATGCTCTTGGCACACAATGGAATCACATCATCAATCCCTCAAACAAAAAAAGCAGATGCAGTACTACTGGACTTAAGGAATACAAATCTAGTATCACCTGTCAACTAATTGACTGTGACTAAAATGCCATCTCTCTATCCTCGGCCATAGGCAATTTATCGATGTAGTCCTAAAACATTTGTTCCCAATATTCGAGAACAAACAACCTCTACGGAGCCAACAGCCTCAATTGGGTCCACATTACATCATCACATCAGACACTATCACTCTTCTATTTTATCCATGATCTCCACTAGCCCATTTTAACGCCTCTGACTAGTGACAATCGACTGAATCAAAGTAGGTCAGATGGTGAAACTAGCTATCACACCCGGCTAAAGCTCATCGAGTTCTGAAGACGTCACCAACAATAAGCTTGAGCAACATGCACCCTAGGGATATCTCTCCCAAGCTGGTACGTCTTCCACTCAAAAAAACAACCACTACATTTCCTCTTTCAAACATATAAGAAATGTCAAATCCATAGGAAGCTAAGAACTCTAACCATCGCTACTTACGAAGGTAAAGATCCTTTTCGGAGAAGAGATGCTACAATGACAAGGGATCACTGAAAAACTCAAACTCCTCTCCTAGCAGAATGTTCCTCCACATCCCCAAAGAAAAATTTATCGCCTCTAACTCCAAAAGAAGAGTCGGATATTACCTCTTGACATCACTACTATACCTAGTTAAGTACCACAAGCAAGTGCGTAATACCACCTCTTCATTCTCCCTCGAAATGAGTACTATCAATTCACTCATCAACCTCTTGGTCAGACTCACTAACACATGTCTACACCTCACGTATCAAACAAAAGCCTAATCCCCTCCTTAAAAATAGGTCGATGATACTGCTACCTTGGGTCTCTTCAGATTCCGGACTGCCATAACTAAAGGATCTATAGCGACGTCTTACTCTGAAAAAACGTGACCCAAGCGCCTTACTCCCCTCCTTCAAGAGTGATACCCACAAAATCTAACCATCAACTGGTGTTTTGTGCTCCTCTTCCATCCATGGGTAGATGAAAGTATCATCACCGAACACAAGCACAACCCACTCAAGCGACCACTCTAATCATGGTCCATGAGATCCAAAACATATGCCGATACATTGGTTAGCCCGAAAGGCATAACCAACCTAAAATCAAGGTAGTGTACAAAACATTATAATCGGAACACTCACCCAAAATACTCTCAGTTGGTGCAACCTCACCGTAGGGTCCAACTAAGAGAACATCCCTATGCTATAGAGCTAATTGAACAAGTCATGAACATATGGGAGTTCGAACATGTCCGTCTTCTCATCTAGCCCACAACAACCAAAAAACAACTCTAAAGAGCCATCCGTCCTACTTACAAACACAACAAGTGCATCCTACCTAAACATACATCCATGGATGAACCATCACCTAACTAGGTCACCCGTTCGCTCCTCTAATGTCCTAAGCTCTTTGGACACTATATGCCTTAAAGCCATAACTATTGGTCAAACCTCTGATTGGATCGATATGGAACTCTATCCCTATATGGTGGTAATCTGGTCACCTCCTCGGGTATGTTCGAACGCTGTCCAACTACTGGCACAAATGACATCCTATCACGTGGAATAGTGAGTGAATATATAAGGCTCCCCTGCTGGTAGCCAATCACTACCGTCCGCTCTTCCACATCATCATCAACGACCTCTCACATTTGTAGTAAAGCCAATTGGTATTTACATTTTGGAAGAGGTGAATAATATGTTGAAAAAGCCCGTGGTGGACAATCGGCTGAGGTGGTTCAAAGTTGATAGAGTTAGGGGTATGCCATAAGGGTGACTATGTAATTTGTTACATATATATAACTCGATAATCAATCTTGTTTGAAGTAAAAGGTGTTTTCTTTCTATTATATGCTTGATATAATATGTTGTATTAATATTAATTTAATTAAAAGCATATCTAATAGAAAATCCATAAATGGTATGTTTTGTGATGGTAGTTACAAATGTTGTAACCATGAGTAATCTATCACATTGAAATTAAACATACCGTTTTAAAAATATCCTAGTCAAGATATATCGGATATCGATGTATCAGTTGAGGCTAGACTACGTAACTTTCTCCAAATATTGGACGGTGTATTACTCATGACCGATGGAGAAACTAAGGGGTTACTGATAGTTATTGGATAAATATGGAATGACCCACTCGATAGTTTTCAGATAGTTAATATAACTAAGGCAAAATATAAAATATCGATGTGACCAAATTACATAGCTCTTTTGACTTGAGAATAATGTTGACCTTCAATGTGGAAGCTTTGCTTCGATTATAGTTAAATCGTGGCATGGCGTCCATTAAACAACAATAGTTAGGTCGAGTGGAAATATTGCAAGTGAAACACTATTCAAGCGAGGATTTGTATCCTCGGTTATATGAGGTTAGTATCACGGTCAACTGAAGTCAACTCAAAGTCAAAATCTCTAGCCAAAGCAGCTTGATCAATAATAAAAAATTTATTGAGTCAAGGACTTTTGTGTTTGGACTATAAAGTTGAATGTGGAAGATATTGGAATTTTGACCATTATCAAATTCTATAAGTCCTAATATAATATAGTATTGATGAAGGAAATTAGTGTAAATAATTGTTACTGCCTAGTACTGCATATAATAAGTAAAATTTGATTTTACCAAAGATGTGTAAGTGATATCAAACAAAATATCACACCACTTGCTAAGGTAATGTGTGAATGTTAATATTTGAATTGCTTGATATTGATCACTAATCGAATTTACATCTTTGAATCATACAACCGTAATGATGAATTCTTTAAAAAAACAAATGATTTAATTAATTTATAAAATGTTATAAATTGACTAAATCTATTAATGTTTAAGAAATATTAATAATTGTTTAATTTAGTTGATGTTTGTGAGTTTTTATTATTATTTGAATGTATTTATAAAAGCTATATTTTCCTGCATTAATATATGATATTAGTTTAAAGGATTCAAATAAAAGATAATAGCATGAAGTGATTTATGGAAATTTTATGCCATTTGATGACATGTAATTTCAGCCATATCATGCGAAGAGAGAGAAGTGTAGAGAGAGAGATAATTAAGGATTTTTATTGAGGAATGGAAAAGCTTTCAATTAAAACAAATTCATACATTTCCTATGGATAATTCATTCTCTCTCATACGTTTTTCCTCTGCTCTTCTCCTAATTTTCCATGGTAGAAAACAAAATAAAATTTCCAAAAGTGCTCAATTCCAAATCAGATGCAAACATAAAAAATAATAATGAAACATAAGTGGTTCATCCATCTCTTGTAAGGATCGGGTGTTGATCTTAAAGATCCGAGGAGATTTCTTCATTTAAGGTGTGTTTCTTAGCCTACTTTATACGATAATTATCTAATCTCAATTTTAGTTATACATCACATCTTTTATTGTAGATTATATTCCTCATATTAAAATGATTTTATATGTGCAAAACTTGTCACTTATAATCATTTGAATCTGCATATATAAATATATGTTTGAATCTTTTATGTGCTGTAAATATCACTGTTGGAGATTTGGATTAAAAAAATAGGGCCTTATATATACATATTAAACGTTGATATCTGTATTACTATATTTATATTTCACACACACAATGTAATTTTAAAATAGTTTGTGCTTTTAAAATATTGATGACATTATTTAGGCAACTTTTATGTTACAAAATTATATATACATTACATATTTCAAAAATCTTTAACTACTTTGTTGTTTTCAATTTGATTCTTATAATAATTTACTTGGAAAAATTTGACGTTTTGGATCTTAAATTTGAATCTATTTCATTAACTTATTCTAATTTATCCAAATTAATATGTAAATTAATTTTGACATGCCCACACACATGCACACATGCAAGTTTAAAATGTTTTGAAAATAAGTTAAGGAAAGAAAAAAAGAAGGCTAAAAGGTCTCCATCTTTACATCTTTTTAATTTCCATTAAATTCTTTTTGTTTCAAATCTATTCAAATATTAAATTATTCATTTCATTTAATACATAAGTTAATTTAGATATGTATACATAAACATTTCAATATAAGTTTAAATTAATTTGTGACAACCGTTGCACATATAAATGGGCAATATATATGTTATAGATGCAAAACCCAACATCTACATACATATATATTAACAACGTACACCTTATTTTCTATGTGGCACTTACACATTTTACATAGGAGTATATTGGGTTATACCCACAATCTATACCTAGTATAAATTAAATCATAAATGTCATTTAATAAATCAATCAATTTAATTAGAGTGAGAGAGATAAAATGTTTCTCTCTCTAAATAAAACAAAATCTTTCCCTTAATTAATTATAATCTAAGAGAGAGAAACTTATTTATATGTCTCCCCCTAGTGGAAGATGACCAATATTATATGATTATATACTGCATGTGATGCAGTAGGATATTTTGGAGGGATCCAATAGGATTCCTCACCACCGTTGGTTTTATTTGCATATATATATATGTGTGTGTGTGTGTGTGTGTGTGTGTGTGTGTGTGTGTGTGTGTGTGATGATATATATATATATGAACTGTGATGTAGGGAGACAGGTTAGAGGGATCCAATGGGATTCCTCATAATATTGATTTTACTTTTCATATAGTGTGATATATGACGTGTTGAATGCCATATTTAGTGACAAGGACATGTTTTTACTTATTTAATGCTATATTAGCAATATGCCTTATTTTTAGTATTTTAAAATACTATAAAATAATGATTTTTAATTGAAATGATTTTTAATGTGATACTTGAAATAATACATGTTTTAATATTTATTGATAAATTATTAAAAGGAGTTTACTGAAATGAAATAAAAACACGATTTTTGGAATATTAATTTAACGGTTTTGTGAAGTATTTTAAATAGAGATTTTCGAACTATATTATAAAGGTTTTAAAACTTAATAGATAAGTCTGTCATTTATTATAAACGAAATATAGTTTTAAAGGAGATAGAAATAGTTTGAAACAAATATTTCTGAAATGATTTATATAAAGATTTATAAAAGTAATATTTTATAAGTAATAGATTTATAAACGATGTTTTATAAATTTAAAATGAATTTGTAATTGATATTTTGTAATAGATTTATAAATAGGATTTTATAAATAAAGGAAACTTAGAAAGGAATTGATTATAAATGAAATTTTATAAATAAAGATATTTTATTAAAATAAGTTTTATAAAATAGGAAGGAAAACACGATGTTATAAATATGAAAGGATTTATCTTGATAAGTAGAGAATGTTTTTTATAAAGGGAGATACATTACATTTTAGAAACTAAAACAATCTCTTAAATGAATGTTTTGAAGGTGATACTTACAAATGGATTTTGATGGGTTTAAAAGTGATTTAAAATGTGTTAAGTAATTGTAAGAGATAGATTTCAACATTTTTTTGTAATAAATGTTTTCGAGAAAGTGAGTAAGCCATAGACTATAACACTGTTGTTATACTAAGTTATTTTTGAAAGGAGATGTTTTATATAGTATACAGGGTTTATTCATATCCTATATTTGATGTTAATATTCAAGGTGGGTAATGTGTACCTATTTTGAAGTTTAGGATGTTGTCCATTCAAGGTCTGAGAGGTAATGATACCGCAACATGATCGGCTTCATTGGTAACTAATAAATAGTTTAAGCTCAACATCAAGGATTAATATTAAGTATAATTAATTGGATCCATATACTAGTATTTTTGGGTTGTCGTAACGATATTTTACGCAACATTTTCTTTTGACCCAATAAAGTATGTTTTCAAAAATATGAAGCTTTCCTCAAAGATTAGCAAATATACTTATTACGGATTTTAAGTATATAGAGATATTTTCTAAGTGTTGAAAATGAAATAGTCTGTGAATATACTAATACCGTTGAGATAAGAATAAGAAAATGTTTTCCAAATATTGAAGATTTAAAAGTGTTTTTGAGAATATATTTTCGTAAAGATATTTTGACATAAACATTTAGAAAGTGATTTAATTAATAAAGGATTAATTGAACAGGCCTACCGACTGCTTGTGTGCTAGATTTTATTTTTGGTTCCTTGACTGGATGTGTAACTTGATTAGTTATGTACTTAGCACGAACCTAACTGAGTGACTTGATTATCATTTTATGTTAAGAATAATAATTAGAGTAGAGCGGAGTGACTATGGCACTCCAATCTACCGGGCTTCCTTCTTGGTCGAAGGGTACTAAACTGAGAGTTGGAAACGTGGTAAATTCGCGAGATTTGGTTTCCATATGAGGTTGAGGGCCTCTTATTGATGGTTGGTTCGGAGGAGACCAGGATCGGATTTATCTGAAAACTACTTTAGACCAACATATGCGTTCGATAGTGAAATTTACTTGATGACAATGATTTTGAAGATGGAGATCTTCATGATGTAGAGCTGCTTGTCACTAACCTCTTGGGTGATACCCATATTATATATATACACATATATATGATGGCAGTAGTGCCCTCGTTCTGAAAATCTTTGATTTGCAAGGACTGCTTTCTACTAATCATTGGGATGATTCCCAAACAGGATGAAGTAGGAGTACCTTCGGTTTTTCCTGTTTCTGTTAAACTTGCATGGACGAATGTCTGACATTGCATTTCTAAGACCACATAGATTGGTTTTCACAAACATACATCTGCTTGGTGGTTTAGGAGGTAACCCCTCTTACACTTAACACCCTTCTCTGAGGCGTATGAACTCGAGGGTTGTACTTTTTTGCAAATCAATTAGTGCGTTGTTGTAAATGGCAACGTGGTAGTCAAAGTGAGATTTGTCACGTGAAAGGTAAAACGTTACCTGGAGCCTCACGCATCGGTAATGGAATAAACATGGTAGATGCGGTGGGGCTATGTGGGTCGCACCCATTAGGATATGTTTATCACCTTTCTAGCTTACCCACTATATTTCGGGTTTATTGTGTATGTTGTGGCCACGGATAGGTCGAGAACGACAGGGGTGATGAATATTCGGTACTATCCTTGGTAAAGGTTGGTTCTGTGTTGGTAGAGAGCAGCGGGGTTGTGCTTCAGTACATTCTTTCAGAGATGTACTGTCGGAAGGTAGTCCCTTACCTAATCATTGTTGGAAATTTATTCTCCAATACACGCCTTTACGAGCCTAGTATGCTGGAATTTAATTAACGTAACAATTTCGGCTATTTTAATATGTTATTTAAAAAAGGTTTTCAAAGAATGTCATTAGAAATAATATCAAATGATTTGATAAAAATATTTTGGCTATCATAAGGTATAAATCCGTCCGTGTTTATGTGCGGTGTGGTCTTACGAGATACCTTTATTTCAAAAGGTTTTATAGCATTCAAATCCAATTAAGATGTGTTTTCTCATGCTGATTTACCAGACTGATCCGGGCGTTGTTCACTTTTAATGCTTGGGTCGGACAGAGTATATTCATAGATTAGATTTGGATGCATCTTGGAGGAGCTTGGAGCAGGAGGCTTCATCAATAGCTAGTTACTATCTTATTTCCACTG
Organism: Allium cepa; assembly: GCA_030765085.1. Lineage (NCBI taxonomy): Eukaryota > Viridiplantae > Streptophyta > Magnoliopsida > Asparagales > Amaryllidaceae > Allium > Allium cepa. The sequence continues at coordinate 801,981,942 of CM060943.1, forward strand.
AATTGATTATTTAAAATTATCAACATTTGTGAGGATAAGTTGTTATAACTGTTCAGACTGATGGTTAGTGATTTGCTGTTGTACTCTGATGGATGTATGTATATTACAGTTTTTCCTTTTGTAAAGATCATTTTATGTTATATATTGCTCCGTTGCGTTGTGAGGTTCTGTGATTGTTTAGTTTTCTTCTCCTGTTCTTTCTTGTTTCTTTTACCCATAACGATTGGTGTTTCCGCCACTTGAATGATTGGCACGCAATATAGTGCATGTATTATTGTCGATTTTCGAGGGTCGAAAATTCCGGTTCATTACAAGTGTAGATGCAACTTATGATATGGTTGGGAAGAGAGTGAATGTTCATAAAGAAATTCGGGAACGATAATTGTGAAATAATTATAGATACTTAACATTGGAATGAGAAATATGATTTCTATTCCAAAATTGTTTTCATATAGAAAATTGTTTTCTATGATATTTATTTATTTGAATTTAAGGTACTTTGAAAATTATCAACTATAAACCAGTTATCACAAACGAAGTACATAGCCAATATCAAGTGGTTGAATGGAGCTTCGTGTTTCATATGTTATTAATGTAATGGTAGAAATAGTGGGAACATGCTATATAACAGTTATTGGTCACACCAAGTTAGAAAAATTAGTTTCGGAAAACATATCAAACATTATTTATGAAATAGTGATTATTATTTGGTATTGACTGAAAAATAGACATAGTTTCATTTCAATACGAATATTACGAAGATTCATTATAAAAAATATAATAGTGGTATTTGTGATGCAATGGAAAATATAGAAATATCCAAAAAAATTGCAATTTTTTTGGGATTATGGACTAAGCCAAAGTTTGGAGAAATATTGTTTTGATAATATGATTGCAAATCATATGGTACTAGTAAAATATATCTTGCATAATTAAAGGCAATGCATCCATTCAGTGGGAGTGATCATAAAAGTTAATGTACTCTACTAATTGATACATATAGATGCATGCAATCAAAAGTCTAATTATTCCAAAATGGTTCCACGTATTTCTTTATATTCATTGATGAGTTATCGCAAACAAGAACACATGTATTTGGTACACATCTAGTATTTTGTGATAAGCTCATAGAATATAAGTCGGAAGTAAATTAAATAACATCCAAAAGAACTATTTGCGCTTAAGAGTAGTACATAAGGTCTAAATTAATTTCACCTAAAGAACGGTGTACAAAATCATACAAGATAAGGGTTTATCAGAAACCCCAACATATCCTAAACCAAGGAGTAGGCATGTTATGCAAGTCAAAAGAACATACATAATAATTGTTCGTAGCGGATCTTATATGAATCACCCCAAAAGGAGTTTAGGAATAACTATCATTGGATGAATAATTTATGTTTTGAACATAATTATTGTAAACTAAAAACTAAATCAGTTTTATACATAAGGCAATCCAAGAAGCATTTATAAATATCTATTTTGTTGCACCGAGAAGCAATTATTATTTCATGAAATACCAACTTTGTAGCGAAGAAATTTCTTTAAAAAATTATTGGTAGTAAAATAGATTTGGATATGATCCAAAAATAAAATTAATTACATGGGATAAAATGAAATTAATCAAATCAGAATAAACATAATACATTAGAATGTCTAGTAAATATTCTCACACATTGAAGAGAAACTATGAGTTTCTTATTAATGTCAAGAATAGACAATGCTCGGTTGTCAATTAAGCCATCAAGAGTATTGACTCCATGATAAGGTATGGTGCACAAATTCAAAATGGATTTTGGGTAAAGTATCAAAATATAATTTTGATAGTTGTTCCCGATGGGAAGCGATACATCGATCATGATTGCGCCTTTAAGACCAAGACTAATGCAGTTGGAATTTAATGAGCAATGTTGATAAGCATAATCTCATAAATTTAAATTGTTGAAATTAGCATAATAGATTCGATGTTCTACGTGCTCAAGTTAATTCCGATTTACTCATAAAATTATCGTTTGGTATGATTTTATGTTTCGATACGTATGTGTTGAAATGGAAAATTCTGAATAATAATTTAGAATTGACTATTTGCACATAACAACCAAAGTGTCTCGATGTCGGTGAGAGCGATATTGAGTTTGTTGTTGTTTTTAGATATGATCCAAGAAAAGATTGGAAGTGTCATTTGACATGTATCAAAATTGAACATATGTTTTGATAGAAATATCAATAGTTTGATTGACGGTCAAATTGCAGAGGAAGCGTGTGTTCATAGGAAAGAAAGTTAAATGGTATATAGATATTTCTAAACCATAAGTAAACAACACAATGCTAATTGTTAACGATGTCCTTATGTTAAAATTAGCTTTAGTTGTTTTAATACTTGAAGTTAGATTTGTAAAACATATTATTTATAATAAGTATAAAGGAAGTCAGGATTGTCCCAAATAATATGCAAGTACACCATATTAAAATTTTCAATATGGAACATGTAAGATAGATTCCTTATGTATTGACAATAGGAATTATCATACATGTTGAATTCTCTAAAATATAGTAATTTGTTATGCATTTACTTAAAACACATTTGGTTTATAGCAAAAAGAAAACTCAACCTCAAGTAATATTTTTTTTGCGCAACATTAGAGCAAGTGTTCAACATATACAACAAAGACTCAAATGCAAATCAAAAGAGCACAACAAAGCATGCATTATGCTAATATCAACAATCTACCACATAAAAAGAGAGAAATGCAAGATTGCACACAAGGATACAGAAAGCATTCAGGTTTGGAAAAACATACAAAAAGATAATCAAATAATAAATCACAAAGCAGAGAACTCATTGAAGCACAATATCAATCCTCAACCACACATGAACTGGATAACTACGAGGTAAGGATAGAGGCATACTTATAAAGCGAGAAAGTCAATTCATATATTTCTCATGGCAAGTCATTTCACTGCAGTGGCAATCATTGGATGAAACAACTAAAAGACTGATGTGGAACCTATCTTGAGAGCACATCAACTGAAGGCAGCCATTGTATGCTCAAACCAAAAGCAACTTATGCAAGGGAAGTAAACATATATTAGATAACTATTATTCAAATAATAATACAATTAACGGTTCTAATTCACCTCTTTTCTCACCTGATTTAGGCAGGAACTACCACGCACATGGCTTTATGCCTGATGAGATCTGATTCCTCCAGCAAGAAGAATTTTGCAACTAGACATCAATAATCAGAGACTGAATAATAGCCTTTATAAAAAAAACTTAACAACTGCATCTATCGCTTATCTGTTTAGAACAAAGACAAAAGTAGAAAACTTCAAAATCAAGTGAAGCCAATTATAAAGGAACATAAGATGTCGGGAAACTCCAAAATCATCCTACCAAAGTCGCTAATCAGGAGAATCGATCATCGCAAGGTTGAAAGCAGCAAGCTTTGAGAGCAAGTGAAGCCAACTACAGATGAACACGAATTATCAAACTAGTCCAACTTATCAGAGTCACTAATTAGGAGAATTGAGCATAGCAACGTCGAAAGCAATAACCTTTGAGAGCAGTGAAGCCAACTACAGACGAATGCAAATTATCAAACTACTCCAGATTTAACTCTTCAGATCTATAAACTGGGAGGAATAAATACAGCAAGGAGAGTATTTGAAAGCCTCCATGAGCTAGACTTTAACCGTAACTCGAAAAATGGAGTAAATCGCTCCTGAATGTGAAGCCCTAATTTCTAGGGTTGAGCATTTTTTCTCTCATGGAAATAAGAAAGATAGATTGTAAATGAAGCGCCTAGGTTTAGATGATATGTATTATGAAGCCGCATTGTGTAATACGGGTTACAATGTTAGCACCCAATTATTTTGGGCCATGGGCCTTTCTTTACCAATTTAAAAAAAAAACACCATTGGGCAGTTCGCAGTTTTCTTTTGGCGCATTTTCATTAAGGAAACATCGGATGCATCACGTTAGACGTCCATGGTGTTAGCCCCTTTCACCAACTCCATTTGATAAATGTTGGATGGATGTACATTGGTATCGGACGCGTCCCAAACGATAGACATAAACAGCTGTTGATTTGTGTTCTCCTCCCATGCTTCCCTTCCACTCAACTACTTTATTCATATACCATGTCCGCATCGCCAAACACATTCCCTGTTCAACCAGCTTCTTCGCTTAAATACCATGTTATTGTTCATCAAGAACACAATCTATGTTAAAAATTTGTTCTTAAGGTAGCGTTCTTTTCGCAAAATGGACAATCAGCATTGGCTTATACATCGGACGCGTAGGATGCGTTAAGCGTGAGCCCCAAGCTGCTGCCCAGTTCAAACAAACTGTTGGAAACGAACACTATATATATCATTCCATTTCTCAACCAAACCACCAACAAAAAACCAAAAAATCCAAAAATTCAACTGTTTCTACAAGATTCGTTATCGATTTTTTCAGGTAATTTTTTATATTTGTGTTTTTCGTATTATTATCCACCATGTATATTTTTTTTAGATTTTTTTGAATTATTTTTTAATTACTTTTTTCAGAATGTCTACCCACTCTGCTTCTTCTTCTACTAGAACCATCTTCGACTGGAATGCCGACAGAACAAACACATTCATCGATGTTTGTTTCCAAAACATTGATACACTTGCCCACCGTGTTGTACAGTGGTATGAAGATATCATAGTACTGTTCAATGTAAGAACTGGTCTGGATTACAACGCTGGACAAATGTAAAACAAGTTTGATAATCTAAAACGTGAGTAGAGCCCATGGAACAAGCTGCTACAGATTCCAGGTGGCTATTGGAATAAAGAACATGACACGGTCGGTGGATCCGACGAGTGATGGGATACAGCTGCAGCAAGGTACCACAAATAAAAACATGCCTAACATGCTCGTTTTAGACAGTTGGATGATGATTCCATGGGCTAGACAGCTGCAGCAAGGCTCAGAATTACAGCTGCACCAAGGTACCGCAAATACAAACAACATTTTAGGGGTGATGCTGTGGAGATCTCCAGTCGTAGAGCGCTTAGATAGCAACGACCCACTGGTGTCCTTCTAGGTCTGTTGGGAGTTCTTCACATGGTCTGACTCTTGCTAGGTGTATGGAAGCGAAGCAGAAGGATGACGATTATGAAGAATGTGAGGTCCCGATTTGTTTGGCTGAGTATGATAGCAGATGTTTCAACCCTTTGCATGCCCTCCTGGACAACTCCGAGCGGCTTAGGAAGGCTGTTATTTATCTAGTTGTCCAGTGAAGAAGGAGAATGTAATTTGTTTTATCTGTATTTTATTTTCTACATTTTTATTCGGTACTTTTATTTCTACATTTGTATTATGAATTCTGAACTATGGATTTTTATTACTGCATTCGTATTTTGTATTTTGTACGTAAAAATAATTAACGTAAATAAAATAATAACATAAACAAATAATAAAATAAAAACTTTTCCCCTTTCGCGTCCCCCTTTCGAAAAAAGAACGCGTTCTCCTTTCGCGAACTTACCCCTTTCCTAGCCCCTTTCGTTTGCCCCTTTCATTTGTCCCTTGCGGTTCAAAAATGAACGCACCCTAAGACAATACAGGTTAATGTACGGTTATAGTACACTAAAAAAAGAACAAAAAGCACACTTGCAATTGCATTAGTAATAAAAATGATACATGTACTAATGTTGTACAAAGGGATTCTCATCCCGTGGAAGGCGAAAACTCTACGTTTAGCATGATACAGTAGAAACCCGTAAATAGCAATAAACCATTTAATTTTAAATTTTTAACACGAATAAAAAGCATAATATTTTATCTTGTTTTATAAACTACAGACTGATGCATTGTCCATTTATTAAATTTTTAAAAGTGTTCAGTTTTTAGTAGAACTATCTTTCGATATCTTATAGGATTGAAAGTAAAATGTAGAATAGTGACATAAAATACTGTGTTTTTGTTCATCCGACGAAAATCGGTTAATCAGCATAGCTAAGACCAAACGAAATTTGTATAATAACCTAGTTTTGGCTGAATAAGATTCGTAAACCAATCACGCAATGAGGACATTTTCGATATGAATTAGGAGGAAAAAGTATAGACGATGATAATCTTTTGATGCTAAATGAAGTGGAAAAAGAAAGGGAGCGCTAATTTAACCGGCCTTTATATTGTTGTAGATGATGCAAAGTAATTGTGATTCATGAAGAGACCAATTGTACTAAAGGTGACTTAGTATGATGTTTCTTGTTGAAACATAGGCAAATAACTAAATTCTAAAATGTTCCAAGCGTCATGTGAGATGACATAACAAACGTAACCAACCACCAATATCAAACGTTGATATTTGAAAATTACTCCCATGATATGATTAGGGCTGTCAATAGAAATTCAAAAAAAATTGAAATCCGTCCGCATCCGTATCCGAAAAGTTAATAAATATCCGATGTTCAGAAATACGGATGCGAATGCAGATACGAAGACATATGCATGCAAAAATTATCTGCCAATTTTTTTCAAGATTATAGTTTAAATTATATGTATTTTAGTACAGTGAAAGATATTTATTTATTATTTTACTAAATTGAAAGTTTATATTATACGCACTAAATGCATATTATCTACTCAAAACTTTTTCCCATCATCATATTTGTTTATTTTTAACACTTTAATAAAAGTTCATGTTAAACTAAAATTTTCCATTTACGTTTCTTGATTTACCGGTCGTTAACGGATAAGATAGTTATTCAATATATGTCTGTACCCACGGATGCAGTTATCCAAAAATGATTTCGAATGGGGATATGGATATGACACTATCTGCATCTGAAATATATGCTAACAGTTCCAGATATGATGTAACCAAGTATATAAGGTTATGAATTGATATGAACAAAATTCCCAAACAACAACAAATGATCAATAATAAAGGATATTGTAACTAAGGTTGTGAATCAACTATTCTGCATAGAAGGATAGCTTGCAAATTAATTTTTTTTTTAAAAATCAAAAAAAAAAAAAAAAAATCTAAAAGTTTGACAACATTAAGATGGAGAGCCTAACTATTATTTTACAATCTTTGATCGAAAATGATGATAATTTGTCGCATATATATTAATCCTGATGGTGTAGGATTTTATGTGTGTATGTGAGTTACATACATCTTTCCACTTATGACTAGAGCTCATCTTCGTTGCTTCTGCTTTGAATACTGGAATCAACTTCCTACGAACTTTCCATTTTATTATGCAGGTTTATTATGTAGCTTAGAAGGAATGGCGCATTCTTCAGAAATGAATCTACCGTTACATCTACACAGTCATCTACGATATTTATCAAATATCAATAAACAAATGAAGTATCATCACATCGACCAATAAACTATACGGACAAAGAAACTATATAGTTAATTGAAAATAAAGTACAAAAAATCATAAAGGAAATGTACATTTTTCTCACCACAACGACAAGCATGAATATTTCTGTGTAAACTCATCTCCGGAAGGAGATCGCATTGGTGGTGGCCAGAGATGCTCCGGTGGTCCAAGGCGGCAACGGCATCGTTATTTCTGTATGTGACAATGGGTTCAGCTAGAAACTATGCACTTTTCACAAACAATCTAATCAACTGAAGTAAGGGAAAAAGCTTTTCGGGCAAATGATTCTCATTATATGCAAGATTCTCTTTATTAAGTAAATTAGATAATTCTTTGTTAAGTGGTTCAAGTGCTCTAAACCATGTAATGGCTCTCCACCTTCCCAGTGCACTGGTGTTCTTTTTGGTACTTTAAGACTTTTAACAACCTTTGACGTAACATGAATATACTTGTATTAGACATGTAAAAACAATGTTAATATAATCAAACCTGTGAATGAACAATAATATCTACCAAACTTAGATAACTGAGAAATTACCAAATATTGCACTCAAATATGTGATATGACCATCAGATAAATATAGCTTTAGTATGTGTATTGCAGGACAAAAGGAAGGTTGATATTTGCTTTTCATTACTCTTTCAAGGCAAATGGTTGCCGAACATTCTTCATAATAAAGAGAAGTTAAATGAAATAGCATGTTAGCGCATAAAGAATTTCACATTATTAAATAAAACTTAGTAAGTTCAACTGCATTTGATGTTCATGATATGCTATAAATAGTTATGTTTTATTTAACATTTCATTTGCAATCAGAGTTTTATTTCAATTAGATTCTGAAGTTTCATGGAAAAAGTATGTAGCTATGAATATAAAGGTGTTGTTGATGCCTTGTTCTATTTCCCTGTAAATTTCGGTATTTTCATAAATCAATATATTGGAGTAGATTCTGCGTTTTTTATCTGTACAAGTGTATTTGTGCAATAAACAAAATTTGAAAATGTACATACTTATGATTGGGTGTGAGAGAAGTTGATTAAGGATAGGTATTATTTGATAAAAATAAGTTGAAGTACACGGTTACTTCATATTTCTTCATCCATTAGCTATTGAGTAGAGTTAAATTAAATGGTAAGAAGTCATACCATAAGAAACATTGAGTAATGATGCGGTTCTTATATCGTCAACAGTCGGCCACAGGGGCGAATACATACATATCTAGTAGGGGTCAGCTGACCCCCCCTCAACTTTTCAATATTTGCAACAAAATATTAGCTGAAAATTTTAACCCTCCTCCAATATAAAATTCTCAAATGTGTTTTTTACAAACTTACATACTGATTTCAATTTCTATTTCATGTACATTATCTCAACTTCTAGTAGTAGATTGAAAATCACATGCCTCTTCATCTTCAACATATAAAACCTTGTTCTTTTTATTTATTTAATCAATCGTTCAAAATTACAAAATAAAATTCTTTAAACTATGTTACCCCTCCGCTGCTCAAATTGTAGGTATTAACAACTTCCTTGATCTTATAGCCTCCTCAATTTGTGTAATATGTGTTTGTTAAGGTATTTATCTTATATTTCTTCATTGGTATGTGATTATCTGACAGTGGTTTCCTTCAAATTTATCTCTAATTTAATGTTTATTATAGGAAGTAAGAAAGCTATAAATTGTGAATTGAACGCTTATATAATGCTAATTGAATATCAATTGAATGCTAATTGAATGCTGATTGAATATCAGTCGAATGCTAATTAAATATTGATCGACTTTGCTAATATCTATAAATTTCAAATAATCGCTTGATTTGGCTCATTTCTATTTTAATATTAGTGTTGATTAATTTGGTTCATTTTCTGCTTTAGCTTTCCAAAGTTGCATAATTTTTCCCAGTTTTATTGAGAACACATTTTTCTTATGATATTATGGTATCTGAAAATAAATATTACACTTACATTATGTGTATGTTTTCATATGAATATGTTACAAACTTTGATTTCATCAACATAACTTGTTGGTTAATAATATTCTCTATAAATTATTTCACGATCCCTCTCAAATATCATCCTGGATTCGTCCCTGGTCAGCCATAATGAAGATGATTAATATGACAAAAATTAGTATCAAAATTGGAAAAGAAAATACATAAATTTATATTTCGAGTAATAACTCCATCCTGAATTGAGGTTCTATGGTCTTGAACAAAATTAGTTCACACTTCATGTTTACAATATTTGAAATAAAAGAAAAGAATACACCAATTTGATACATATTGTTATCATATAACACTAAATTTTACTATCTTTTTTGTTGTCAAACAGTGAATTTTGGGAACCATGGGAATGCCGAATAATACATTTGGACTTGATGTTTGACCAAATTGGATATTTGCGAAAAAAGTATTCTAAAACTATAGAAACGGTCAGTTCAATACCATGAGACACAGTAAATGGCAAATTAATGTAAATTTGGAATATAATCCTTAACTTTTGGTAGTCAAAGCTCCAGTAAGATTAGGAACAAAAAGAGGAAGTATAGGAACATTTATGTTTCTTTCTGAACTAAAATCCCATAGTAGGTATACTTCAGTTACACCTAGATAATTCTTCTCCAGTAATGATTAAGAAGTATAAAATATGAAAATATAAGTGAATTTCTTATGCATACAAATTTGAACCACAATTTTGCGTTTGCTACCGTTTGATACTCTCTTTTTAAATATGAATCAGTTTATGAGATAACAGATCAGTTCCTATTGACTTGTCTTTTGGTCTGAATGTTAAGCAAAGGTTGTTTAGTTGGTAAAAAATGCAATGCAGAATATGGTTCTTGGTACGTTTGTTGCAAAAAAGAGCCTTTTCATTTGAAATTGTGGAGCTAATATGAAGTATGAAATGGTACAAGAAGTATTATGAATTCACCTATGTGATACAGAATGTGGTATATTTAACAGCACTTCAGTTGTATGCTATTTAGATGATTGTGTGTTCTAAATTAGTTTTAAAGCCGGTGTATAACAAACTAATTTTGACTATCAAACCTGAATCTGCATCAAAAAATCATTCTGGCTATTTCCTCTCCTTCATTTGTATCCTTAAGCATACAATGAAGCACCTCATTCACCTGAAAACACACACTGTCCAGCAATGCCTGTATTTTATGCCCCTTCATCTTTAACCAAGACATCCCTACTACACACACCCCACTTTCGTATCCTCCCTCAATAATAGTGCAACAACTGGTTAAAACACACTTTTAAAGAAGTAGGAGAGAAAAACTGAAGCAAGCGGAACGGGGGAACTAAAGCAAACCAATGGTGTTTACCAAAACGTTACTTTGAAGTAGGAAAATTTTGGTACCAGCCGGTTCTGGAATTAAAAATAGTAAATATTAGCATGAGGATGGAATTATAAAAATAAAAATAAAATTGGAAATTATATAATCGGTAACTTTTGGCAATTAGTTGAGAAGACGGTTACTACTATTCGTCGCGTCAAAATCTGTGAATATATGTGGAAGAGCGACAGCGAATTAGTGACTTAATGGCACTGATCGAATCATGCAATAAAAATTACATACATACAAAAAAAACATTTATAGTCTAAGCAGTGAGGAAGGGGCACAACTGGTAAATTATACTCTTTTATTCCTTTCTAATATAATTTTGATACTGCTATTTCAAAATTGATTAAAATATTCACGTTTCCATTAAAAAATGCTTTCATATGCTCGTTATTATAATTTGTCCATATTTTGGAAAGTACTCCTCATATGGCACTATATTAGTTAGAAATATAAGTTTAGGAAAAATAAATAGTCAATTTAAAAATGGGCAAAGATAGTGTGTTTTTGGTATCTCGAACATTTGTCATCTCATGTGATGCTGAGGTATGGTTAAGATGATTTTGACATTTAGCTCAGTGCAACCTTAGTTTTAAATATTGTATCTAAATTAATCTATTTGTTGTTCATTGTAAAAATCCCATTAGTAAACCAATAATCTTCTTGGAATACAATTTTTATATTGCGTAATTCATAAAAATTCCAAGAAGCAGCATAATTATAGTATTTAAAAGTTATGGTTCATTTATAGGCCTGTATTAAGCTGAATAGTTTATAACCTGATGAATTGTACATCCACACATACTTAATTTATTATAACAAAAGTAAAAGAAAACATAGTTTATTATAACAAAAGCAAAAGAAGAGATAGGCCAGCTACGTACAATCCCAGAAAGAAAATTAAAATGAAAAAAGGATAAACAAACAAATCATGTGGATATGTAACAGAAACAAATGGAAAAAATGAAATAGCATTCCATCAAGCTTAGTTTCTCTCTCTCTTTTCTCGAAATTTAGTTGCACTTGAGGCCTGGTTAAGTAGAGTTTCATCGACATTCTATGATAATAATTATAATTTTGGATTAGCATGACATTTAGTTATTAAGTTGGTATCTTGAATATTCTTGCTAATATGTTGATGAGTTCAAGGTGTTGAATACTAGTTTTTCTTTTGCTCACTCCAATGTAATGCACAAATTGTATTTACTGGTAAAACATATGATAAAAATTATAATTTAGTGGAAAATTGTGTGCACTTGTGTGGCAATTCTAAATAGAAAAGGGTTTTCATTGTTTGGTATTTATAACTATAAACAGCTACTACCAACGTTGATTGATTTATGCTCGGTAACATTTTTAATTACATACACTTGCGTTTGTCTCATTTAGTAGTTAAATCCAAAACGATATAAAAAATAATTCCTAATCCCATTCTATCCTAAACTACTCATGAACACATGTGCACCGTCAAACTCTATTAAACAAAGGCTAAAATAGTCATATCACTACAATAAGCGTGTAACTGTTCCGGGCATAGTAGGTAAGTCATTTTGCTGTTTTTAAAATTTGAGGACAGCATTTTGTTTCTGTGCATCACTTTTTTTTTAAATTTCTAGTAAGTAAAACAACTAAAAGTCAATATTTCGGAAAAATATTTAAAAAAAAAACTGTTATATTTATGAAAAAAACCATAATGGTACAAAGGAAGTTTGAAATCAAAGGTTTTGAACCAATTCTCGTCACATTTGTAAAGAAAGATTGTAAGCAATGGTAATGGAGCAGTTACGAACATCCTTTTTATGCTGGCGTAATAAATATAACCAGTATTGCATGAATATTAACCACTTTATCGCAAATATAATGCAGCTCGGTGAATAAGATGATGGAAAATCACATCTAAATTTGAGCTGAAGATATAATGTCCACCAAAAATATATTTGTCATGATCATAAACTAAATGCCAGTGCATCCCAAACAGTTGTAAACTTTTTTGTAAAAAATATCTATGAACAAATTAAGATAAAATGTTCCTAGTCTGTAGTGAAGTTGAGTTAATAACAACGATCTTTGCAATATGATCATACATTTTAAATACGCAGTAATCATGTTGCAAGAAATAATACAAGAAAAAGGATAAAGAAAATGAGTACTGAAGGAAAAACAGCAAGTTCAAGTTAAACGCCATTGCTCCAGAAGTTGTTTACAGGATCAAATTTTCAGAATAGTAAAATACGATTGAAATTAAAGTAGCAAATCGAATGTAATAAAAAGTTTAAAACACAGTCACCGTTACAAAATACTATTGCAAGAAATGCATTTCTCTACAAGAAAGTGACCAATTTTTAATTTCTAATTTCAAGTTCAAGTGAAAATGACCTATTTCTAATTTCTCTTCAAGAAATGCAGTAAGGATTGAACAATAATATCGCAAATGTAGTTTTAAAGTAAAAAAAAAAAAGAGACAATTTACATTAACCAACATGTTTGGGTATATTACAATTATGAGGTAAAAATTGGCTGGTACATCCGATGTCAAACTTTTTCACTATCACAAGAAGTGCTGTTTTAACTAAATTACAAGAACAATTCAAAATGAATTAGAATGTTTGTACACATATATGTTAGGTACACATGGATGTCAAGCAGTTCATAAAATAGGGTTGGCAGTAATCTGGAGGACAGCAGTATGCTTAATTTCCTTTAAAATCCATCAAATTGTAAATGAAAAAACTGAGAATATTTTAGTTATTGTGTAAGAAATGATTAGTTAAACCATCTTGAATTCAAATGTATTGTTCCCACGACTAAGAAAATCGACATCGAAATAAAACACGTACCTCTTCAACTATATCCGACCTGCGATTAGATAGTAGATCATAAACTGGACCGTTAGCACCAGAGTCATTTCATCAAACACCAGCAATTTTCACAACAGCAAAGGATCGAAGATCATGCCAGCAACAGAGATTCAAAGACAAACTCTGATCAACTATGGCAAACCCATGGCTAAACTCCGTAACTACAACCATGAGAAGCAGCTGGAAGAGAAGGCAGGTCGTTCTGCATAGATGGTTGTGTCCGTAATTCTTGGGTTTATGTGTGCGCGTGCACGCGTCCACAGGGTGCACCCAAGGCAGTCCCAGTTTTGAGCAGGTTGATTTCCTTGGGCTTCATAGATTAAATTTACGAATGAATCCAGTTTGTAATTGTTGTAGAAAGTAGCTTAGTTCTTCTATAAATAGCATAAGAAGGAGGAACGTAAAATTATATTGATCTGAACTAATAAGAATTTTTCTTCTCTTTCTGCTAAAATCTGGTATTCTTGTTCGTGTGCATTGCTTTTTTTTTCCTCTTCTTTCTTGTGCCTTCTTCTTGCCTAATTCTCCTCTAAACTGAACCCATACTCCGCTCTTCCCTAACCTGATCATATCACTATTAATCTCTGTCAACCTCCCCTAATAAACCCTCCTCCATTCCTGCAAACTTTCCCTGCTTCTCCCCTGAAAGTACACTCTTAATCCCCATGTCTACTACACAAAGAACCTGCGCGCCTCCATTTCTTTTCCTTATTTCTGCAAACCCTAATTCTATGTTTCTCTATGTCTTATTATCTTCCTCTTTACTACTCTTCACTTCATTTCTTGTTCACTGATATTGCTGCCAACTCTCTGTTCTCCTACCTGATAATTTCATCATCATTTCTCTGCTAACTAAGAAGCTTCCTGTTCCTACATCATCATACCAGATACAAGTAACCAAGCAAAGCCAAGTGGTCATAACATGGACGACCATAAATCTTCAAATTAATAGTTGGAATCTAAATTCTAGAGAGAAAACTGTTTCAATCAAAGTGGTCTGAAAATTGGGGGAGAAGTGGAAAATCAGGGTTCGGTTTAAGAATTTAAGTGACGTGATGTAGCTGTTTGTTTTTAAAAAAGCGGATATCAACGATTTTCCGGGAAGAAAATGCAAATTAGCGTTCTTTTTATAAATTAGCGTTTTTAAAATTTAAGTAGATAAGAAGGATAGGTTGACCGAGCCAGGGAGGCTAAGTATGGTCTAGAAATAACTTCAGTGATATATATCTTTTTTAGAACGACTGCTGTATATAATATCCTGCTATGTGATTCCCTCTTCTCCAGTAAGTCATAATATCATCTAAAGCAGAAAACAAATTTTGTTTTTTTCTTCCTTGTTTTGACAGTTAACTATGGTTGGTTTCAATCTTCCAAATGCAACTGAAGAATGTTGTAGCAAAAGGCAAAAAACAACTTTTTTATCCAATTTCCCTCAAAGTAATCCAAGTGCATTGTATTATAAAACTCGCCTCTGCAATGAATATATGAAAACCGGTACTTGCTCACGTGAAGATACGTGTACTTATGCGCACGGAGATGCAGAGCTTCGTCCAAATCAAGATCATAATCATTTCAATTCATCGTTGTTTAAGACAAAGCTTTGTCAAAACTTCTTAAATGGATGTTGCCGATTGTCATCTAATTGTAGTTTTGCACACGGTTTTCATGGTAAATTTTATTTCTTCTTCTTCGTCGTTTTGTTTATTTGTTTGTTTGTTTTTTTTTGAAATTGATTTAAGGTAAATAATCAGCAAGAAAAATGATGTATATGCATAAACACAATGTTGTCAACTAGATTCAGATTCTATTGTTTGTACAAATTCTTCAATATATATTTATGATTGATTTTGAAAAGTATTTGCATTTGTCAAGTTGCGGTTATGCAAAGAATACATTTTGATTAATTTTTGAAAAAAAAAATCATTATCTTAAAAAAAGTTGGATTTTTTACATATAATTTTTTTTTCAATCTTTTTTATCTTTTCAATTTTCAAGGACAAAATTGAATTTTTCTTTACAATATTTGGAATAATTTAAGAACTTTACTCAATTTTTTCATTATTTTTTAAGAAGTTTAAATCTTTTGTTAGAAAATTGAATTTTCACAACTAATTAAAGTTTGATTTTCATTTTGAGAAAAAAATTGAATTTTTAATGTTATTTGTATCTTCCGTATAGTATAGTTATTTGAAAATAATAAATTTTTATGTGCTCCAATCCCAAGAAAAATTATTTTTTAAAGAAAAAATGATTTTTTTTTAATTTAAGTGTTATAGAGTTCTGAAATTGTTTGATTTCTCAAAAATGGCGAAAAAGATCAATCTCTAAAATTACACATATTTAAAATCTAAATTAATTTGTTTGCTGAAACTACTAGTAAAAAAATTTGTTTGGCTCATTAACAAAAAGGATCAAAGATATATTTTTGGAGGGATCTGGGGAATATATATATGTAAAGTGAAAATGATAAAAGTTAGAACGGAAAACTTTGTTTTGCTTATTAGAATATATAATGAAGAACACATTTTAGGAAAAATTTATGAAATGTTTGCTTAATTGGACATGTTTAAAACTTTTTTCTTTCATCAAAAGAAAGGAAAAAGAGAACTTTTATCCATCATTTTGATTACAAATAAGCTTCAAAGTCAATTTAAGGTCTGTCACCAAAGTTCTAACTATTGGCGTCTATTTTTTTTTTTAAACCGATATTTTATTATAAACAAAAAAGTTTACAACTCCAGTTGTTAAAGGCATAAAACAATCGTTGAAATTCACTCATACTGAAAATAGCAACTTGATAGATATGTTATAATTAAACTAAATGATTGCGCGTCAAACTCTAAAATAACATCTCATGTTTATTATTTTTTTATTTTTTTAATATAGAGTTGAGGTATACAAATAACGGAAATGGACAATGCAACGGAGACAGGACAAACTCACATAGCACAAAGGACACTATGAAAACTCCTATACAACTTCAGCCTAATGCAGTTTTAGTCATGAAGACGGCTAATCAGGTGCTTCAAAAAGTACCCACGACCATTAAGGCATTTACCGAAGTGCCTGAAACTCATGCAAAGAAGAGGCCGAGGATAGATTGGAGTCGCAAAAGGAATATGGATTTGTATGCCGATTGGCCTTCAAAATCTGAATTGGACATGATTAATCATTAAGTTGAAAGTTGGTTAATTAGACGTTTCATTAGTTTTAATTTGTTTGTTTTTCCATGTTTATATTGCAGTGGTCAAGTGTTTTTACAACATAGTAACCATAAATGTGTTTACTTGAAAATCGCTTATTGAAACAAGTATACAATGACATTATGCTCTTTTTATGTATACCCTTTATCATAGTATCATTGTTTGATATTCTTTTTATACTTGCAAACTGATTTGTGTATTTATGAGTACTTCGTAAGTGGGCTGGATATCTAAAGCTTATCAGTACGTTCTTTGAAACTGAGCATGCTAAGCTTTTTTATATTCTGTTAATTACCTTTGAGAAGTGTCACTTTAACTGGGGATCAAGGGGCATCTACAGTCCTGTAAATGTTTATCTACAGTAATCTGGTTTTTAACATAAACATAAACGAAACAAAAAACATTCATGTGTATTAACATCATTCATTGTGCACCAAATCATGTCAAATTTTTTCAATACTTACATGTAAAAAGTATAATTTAACATGATACCCTGGAATGATAATATAAATGTCATTGATTTGCACTTCAAGGGACTAGAAATACAATTCCATGATCCCATGTCAATAATAAGATCATCATTAATTATATAAATACAAAACACCAATTACAGATACGGTGCAGGTTGTAAAATAAGAAAAAAGAAAAGGAAGCTTAGGAAATTTATCCCACTAAGCAAATGAATCTAATAACATATGAAATTTCAAGTTATATAACCATGTCTGGTGCTCAAAACTTAATAACTTAACATACTACAATAAACAGCAGCCCATTACATTATTGATTTCACTAACTCAATAACAACACTAGTATTACATTACAGCAAGTAAAATTTCTCATTTCAATTTTGGCTTTGTGGAATTCTTTAATGGTTTAGCAACTAGAAGCGGTCGGCTACTTTTTGCAGCTACCTTCTTTAAGTCATATCTTATAGAAAACACTACGTATATTGTTGCAAGAAGCATGGTGGGATGCACATAAACTGCTAATTCTGGATCAACATTAACCGGCTTCTTTACGAGACCCCAGGTCACAAGATGAGTGCCGAACATGCTCAGTCTTCCTGGCTTTATAACTCCAATCAGGGTCCCAGCTACAGCGAAGTAGCTTCCAGCAAGAACCTGATTCACAAGAAAATTCATCATGCATTTTTATTACCTAAAACTAGTAAAAGTAACAAGCATGATGTCTATACATACATACATACATGTATGCACACGCGTGTGCGTGTATGTATATATGTGTGTATCTATGTATGTATATGTATATCATTTATTGCATGTCTTTTGAATTAATGTTGCTCTTTATACTAAAATATACATTTAGATGGCGACTAACAAAGCTCATAATTTCAGTTATTCTTTAAATATTTCCTTTTAGTTTGCATGATTTTTATTTCAATTTATGACTTGTTAAAAACTATATAATTACAAAATAACTGTTTATCATAAACTAAAAAGGGTGTGTGCATGTGTGTGTGAAATCGTAATAAAAATCAAATAGTAATAAGTTAAGTACAAATATTAGTTTATTAGCATAGATGAAAATGACGTAACGAAAATAACAAAGGATAATCTTGCCATTCCAAAAAGACACCGGTGTAGTAACAAGTTTCTTTTATTAATAGTAGTGAAATAATGTGAGACCGAAAAGAACTTAGAATGAGATCTGAGCATTTAATCTTTGTATACATATGATTACCAGTCTACCAAAAATGCAAACGTATGGTTCTTAGTTTTTCTCATGTATATTTAATTAGTTATCTTCCAAAATCACTTTTTCACAAACAAATCATACAATTGGATGAAACCATGATAGATTACTTACGCCTTGTCATTCATTCAATTATGTAATTTAGAATTACCTTTAAAAATAAAATAAAAACATAACACGCAATTGCTCAAAGTAGAAAGTAATTTTGGAAATATACCTTCAAAACCAAATCGAGATGGAAAAGAATAAAACATACATGTTATGACTGGCTGCATAAATAAAATCATTTAGCATATACAATGTGCAATTCACGTGCATAGTGCTATTTTATGATTTATGCAAGAATAAAGTTGAATTAGGGAAAGTCGTTCCCATTAAGGCGTTTAACACAACCAAGAATAAAGCTTGTATATGCTAGCAGAAGTGTTTTATAGTGAGCTATTACCGGAATGAAACGTGATGAACATACAACCCGAACAAGCCAACAACATGCCAAACCCAAGCTATTATGTAATTCTAGGTAGACTGGTACCAGAAGAAGTCGCGAGTTTACGGACTCGTTTTTCGTTTGCCAAGTCTTGTTAAAAGAAGCGGATCGTTACCTCTGCGAGTTCCCTCTTTCATGGATAGATAACTGAACTATGCGCCCATCTTCGCTTTTAGATCAGCCGTAGCTCCTCGTTTTCACTTAGCCTAGGCACTACAACGCGTCTTACTGGACGAAGAACTCCAGGTTGGCTAGAAGATTCCAACAGCATTCCGTACAGAAACATGAACCCCCAAAATGTATAATTGTGAACTACAAACTGATAAATATGAAGCTGTATCATTAACACAATTCAGTTCAGAAAAATAAGTCAAGGTTATGGCGAATTCGAAAGAAATAGGAATGCCCAACACTATGTGTATAAATAAGACGTTAGAAATGTATCATCATCAAAATGAGTTTTTCAAATGCTAATGAGTTTTTTTATTTTCAATAATGAGAAGTTTGTAAATATTGTGAATTTTCACATGCCCATAGTTAGCAGCAAAAACACAAAAAGGCGCAAAACCATCGTGAAGCCTAGGCACAAAGTGGGGTGAACGGCACACGCCTTCTTGAATTACTGCTCACGCATTAAAAGAAATTATATTATTATACATCATAATTAATTAAACAAAACTAACGTAAAAAAAAAAAACTAAAAAGCAATCTGATAAAGTATCCTTATCATTTCACAAATAACATCACTAAATATGATTTTATAAGCATAGAGTTTGATTCACAAAAGCCATTCTAAATGCCAAATTCTAAAATAATATAATATGTTACGCATGAAATATAAAACATTTTTGGTTTGAGTCCTAATTTGCTTATAAAACAAAATATTATAAATAAAAAGGAATATGATATGACCACTTGTTATCAAAAATGATTATTTCATTATTATTCATGGATCATAATTTTTTTTAAATAATAACTGTTATTTTTCTAATAAATTTATCTAAAATGATAAACACTTCATTTATCATTGAATAATGTTTGTCGTAGAAAAATTAAAATGTATGTATGAACTATTATTATTATTAAAAATAAAACGCATCTGCAATCATTGTATCTTGTTAAATCATTTGTCTAGAAATTAAATTTCAAATTAGAAATTTATAACTAATTTTTTGCGAGATATGAAATATCATTAGTGTCACGTTATTTTGGTATATTTATTTTGCTTTTTGTTACTTTGAAAAGTTTATTTCATATCACATTTTTGTTTTGCTTTGTATTTTTTTAATAGTTATGTATATTTGATCACATTGAACTACAAAAATCTTTAATTTAAATTTCACATCAATTTGCGTAAAAAAACATATTTGAATGAGAAAGTTCTTACCATCAAATGGGTAGGTATATAATATATTTAACCATCAACATTAGTTTAGTTACACATGATCAATGTAAGACTACATGATAGAATAATAAAGCACAAGGCTTGTTCTGATAATATTACACTAAAGTTGTTTTTTCCATATCAACTAACACATGTTTTTATTCAAGCAAACAAATTTAGTAAAAGAATATTTGTGCGTTGTTGGATCATGGAAAAATAAATTTGAAAAAAATAAAACAAAAAGGCGAGAGTGGTTTGCAATGTACATCATATGCGCCATTTGGTGCACCTCACATATGTGTTGCGTCATATAAGCAAAAGGCAGAATCACGGCAATGTGTCATGGTGCACCTTTATTGATTATGATCAAGCATGTGTTGTTTGGGATAGAGCACAACATTAGATGTTAAGGACGTCCCTAGAGCATAAATTAAAGGTTGGTGGTACACAAGTTGAGGAAAAAACCCAAGAACTCCCACTACCTCTCACTCGCACCTATTAGCACCCAAGCATGTCCAAGGGATGCTTAGGAAACTTTTCATGATCATATTAGGAAGTGGATTCCCCTACGAATGACCACGGTACAGGTAGGGATCATCTGCACCCATGTCAACATAGCATTGAAGTTCAAAGGTAAATGATGGAAAACTTAGTAAGATGGTTTGAGATAAGACCATGTAGAAAAAACAGTGTGCAAAATAACAATTAGGAGATAGATCCACAATTAATATATAATGAAGGTGTGCAGTATACTTACTGTTGGCTCCCTCCCTCCCTCCCTATTTACACACACAGACACACACACATGCACGTATATATGTATATGTGTGTGTGCACACGCGTGTGTGTTTGTATGTACATACACACAGGGTTGGTCTAGTAGATTAATAATTCTAACTGCCAGACTAAACCTAACCATGGAACTGTCAGACTCAGAGTATGTGTTTGGTACTTGATACATACTCCCCAAGAGATTATTAATGAAACTTGGTTCTCTATGTAATTCAAGTGTGTGTGCGTGTAGACACACACACACGTATACATATATGAAAAAAATAATAGAAGCCTTGAACATAGAAAGTAGATAATCATTAACAAATGCGACCTAATCGAGGACCACTAGTAAAATGGAAAAACTTTAAAGAGTGTGGATATAGAAAATTTGGGTTTGAATCCTCAACATCATTCACCAAAAATTAAAATTAAAAGACAATTCTGACAGGAAAAAGAAGCATATGGTTGCTAGAAAACTTGTAAGGTGTGGTGTCATATTAAAAAAAAGAAGAATTGCCACCAAAGAGGTCTAAACTTATTCGATAAATACTAAATATATACACATATTTGAATAAAATATTCAAAACACAGACAATAAACATGTTTATACCGTAATGGATTTTGTAATATTTGAATCTTAGTTGGGCATGCATGTAAACTTCTTTGACAAATCAAAACTGACTGACTGGAAATAACAGGGTTATAGTTGCCGAAAAACTTGCAAGTTCTGTTTTGTTAACTGTCTGGAATTACCACCAAAAAGGTCTAAAATTGTTCAAGGGATACTTATATTATATAAACATAGTTGAAGATGAATTTCGGAAAATGTAAAATAGACATGTTTATGTTATAATGGTTTTTGTACAATCTGAATCACAAATGAGTGAGCATTTAAACTTCTTTGACATACACTTTAGTATGCAATCAAATAAAAAGAGTTTGGACAAAAAAGATTTTGATAAATACTGTCAACAACCATGGTTAAATTATTATAAACATACTTGTGGAAACTAACCTCCAAGCGGTGCAAATCAACAACAGCTGAAGCATTTTTATCTTAAGTTGAGTTGTATATGTCAAACAGTTCACTCCATTTTGGAAGGGTCCTTCTTGAAATAAGACTATTTACTGCTGCTCTGAGATAAAGGAGAGTGCACACAACTGGCGCTGGAAATATCTCATTGGTAACTAATCGATAAGAAGCAATCTGTATTGGTGTTGTGCACATCCCTGCTCTACATTGAGTCCTAGACCACCAACCACATTATGTATGAGTTTCGGAGACGATAAGTATAAATATCATAATAGAAAAAAAGGGGGATTTGGACGTAGCCCCTTATTTCCATCGAGCATGTGTTAAAGGACATAATTTAATGTCATCAGGTCAAAGTTCCTATTTTATAAAATGTAATTAAATATGAAATTGCCACTGCACTTTTAATTATAGAAAAGGTCGCCCCATATTTAAAATGGCCAAACTGCAACCATCACTTTTGAAAGTGAAGAACACTAACATTCTGCACTTTTTAGAAATTCGTATAACTATGAAACAGAAGTGCAACTTCTACAAATTTCACAAAACTAAGTCTAAATAGTTAAAAACTAAATATTTAGCAATAAAAAGAAATGAAATTAAAACACTCATGAATTGCAAAAATTATTTGCTTTCCAAAAGTAACTATATTTTTTTCAGAAGTATGTATAAATTGTGAATCGAACATGCACATTGTCCAAAATTTAGTGGAAAAAAACAACCTCCAAACATTATGCAGTTTTGGTGCAAGTCCTTTTGATGAAAGAGTGGTAGTTATAGAGATTGGTTATTTTAAATAGCTATAAAGAAAAAAGAATATTAACGACATCTTGAATCAAATAGCTATAAAAAAAGTTACAACCACCGCATAATGCATAATGTATTAGAAAATTTCATACCGTAAACGTCTAAGAATGGATTTGTTATAAAACGTCTAAGAGCATCTCTCTCATTTTCAAAAGCTTTGTTTACACATTCAACATTAATAAAGTGGTCAAAAGTCAAAATTTGCTGGAAGTATAATTAAAGATAAGCTATTGACAAAAAAAGATATTTACCTTTTTGGAGAAGAACCGCAGACCTTTATCAGCATAATCAGTCTCGTATCTCTTTCTAATGATAGGGTTTAATGATTTTCACTGTTTACATTCAATTGAAGCATAGCCAGGTACTGCAAATGCTGCAATGCGAAGAATCCTTATCAAGCTATTTCCTTGCACAGATAATAAACTGCTTTTAACTTAACTAATATTTATATAAGAATATGACTGTGGAAGCATATTATGACATGAAAACCAAAACTCTATAGCAACAGATGTCCAAAGAACATGGATGAAAAACATACTGTACATGACATATGATGCATGATACATTCGAATTGAAAGAAATTGTATATGCAAAATATAGCACCAAGTAATTATTTATAGACAACCAATATTGTATCACTCATTCGAATCATATATATATATATATATATATATATATATATATATATATATATATATATATAGTTTCCAACCAATAATAAAATGTAATTTATATCACACAGTCTTAAATTAGGGTCCCGACAGTAAACTGTCCAACTAAAAGAAGGTATGCTCTGCACGTAATTCTGATAAACTTTCAATATAATGAGCAGGCAGCAAACAGATTAGTGGGGAGAAACTTAATTTTGTTATGTTATTAAACAAAAAATAAAGAGTCTAAGTGAAAATGAATTGAACATATTAGTAAAGGTGGACGGAATAAAATTGGAACATTATCCTTATATGAATCTCATTTTCTTAAAGTTACAAGAAAATAACATATAAAATGATATTGAGTGTGGAATTTAAAATTATGCATGTCCTAATAGCACACATGTGACAATCTATGGTTAAAACAATGCAGAACAAATCATTTGTCCAATTTTTTACATAAGTAAAATATATTTGACAGTCAATATATATATATTATAGAAACAGAAAAAATCGGATATAATACCATGAATTCGACTGTACTGTGTACGGAGTCAAAAAAATCGCAGCATTAGGATTAAATTTTATACATCATAACCGTAGTAGTTATCAAACATGAAGTATGTGAACGGATTTGAAAGGAACAGCTATTGTCCAACGGCTCTACGTTAAAGCCGAATTTCCACACTGGGAATTGATTAGCGAAATTGAGCAGTGAATGACCTAATGTATTAATGGCGAATTAATGGTGAATCAATCGTTGGGTGAGGATTACTTCTTCTGATTTATGAATGTTAGCATATATCGGTCAGAAATAGCTCAGATGATCACCTAATGTACCCAAAGGGCACTAAGTTAAGTAGGCTCCTCAGTCTGTCCAATTCATCCATGGTTACCCTGTCCTTTTCAATTCCATCATGCAGGCAAATTGAGATGGCTTAGGAAATTCAGGAAAATCACTATTGTTGGAAAAATTCTTAACTGTTTGAAAATTTAGGGAGAAAATTTGGGTAAGGGTTTCTCCGCTATGGAAATTTTAGTGTTCTGCAGTAGTTTGGCTGTGGGGTACAAAAAATGGGAATACGCACAAAGGTTGAGTATTCTGAAATGCGAAGTAAAGGAGGAAGCTTTCATTAGATCGTGTTTTTTAAGTTTAGATAATAGATAAAATAGGTAACAATTTGGTATAATAATTAAACTTGACCAGACAGTGATGATAAATATCATAGAGCGGTAGATCTCTCAACGGTTACTTTCAAATAAAGATGTGTCATATCCACATCCGCATCGAAAATCATTTTCAAATATCGGATATCAAATATCCGCATGAATAATGGATGGTTTCAAATATTATTTTATCCACTGACATAAAAATGTAACCAAAATATTAGAAATGTGAAATTAAAATAACTAAAAAAAAAGTAGATTACCCGATTCTTGGTATATCTCATTAAACATATATAATCAAGCTCCAAAGCTGCTCAATCCGTACTTGAAGTATACATCAAACCTAGAATGTACCTTTAGTTAATTCCCGATTCAAAGAAGAACAAAACATGGTTGAGATAAAAATAATACCAGCATCCATAAGCTTTAAGCTAGCATAATTAATAGTATCTAAATCAGAGGCAAGACGATCACCAAACTACTTACTGAGTGAAGTAATCAAAAAATCAATATTTTAATTATAAGAACCGATGACTATCAATAATTCATGAAAGAGCATTAATCATTAGTGAAATAATATACTACAAGTTCAATAAAGAATAAAATCAGTTTTCGGTGAATATGAGGCTAAGTAGTATCATTTCATTTTTGTATGTTTCTCAAAACCTTTGCTTCTTTTATGCTGTAATAACAAATTGGTGGTGCATGTGCATCATCCCCTAAAATATGAAATATAACTTTAAACTAATTGTAGTAGTTACTTTAGTCCAGTTTTACAATTTCAATTTAAATAATCCAATAGTCTTACCCCGAACAACATAAATGGAACCTCAATACCAAATTCTGTTGTTTTTTGCACACTCCATGAATTTTGGTACAATTTAGGATAAAAAATAGTTGACTTAGCTGTCAAATTTTTTAACGGTACACTTTTCTCTAAAAATGAATAATATAATGATTTGATGAATAAACATTACCTGGTTCATACTATTCCAAAATCCAAGGCATGCTGTAAATAATGTGCTTGAAAATACAGAATGGCCTTTTTTAGGCAACCGGTCAACCATGAAGACAAAACATGCATTCTCTCAAGCATACTCATACCAACTCTTCTGTTTATTTAGTACCTCCAAGCATTCTCTTCAGCCCCTGATTCCTTCGTACAATCATGTAGATAATATTGGACATAGCATTATGAAGTAAATTCAATAAAAGGCTAATGAACTGCTAATAATGCGAATGAGCTCATCTAAAGCGGACTCCGTGTATTTTGTGTGCTTATTAGAACAGATTAATTGGTACTTCTCAAGAAAAGACTCTAAGAATAAAGATTCATGTAAACAATTGCAAAAAAGAATGATTATCCAAATCCTCCTAGCAGCCATCAGAACAACACATGTAAGTATCGCAAATAGCTTTTGTGTAGAATTTGTGAAAAGAAAGATCTAAATCAATTTTCTATCTAATCAGTCTACTCTTAGAAGTGATGGAATAAATTGATCATCAGTTACATCTCAAGTGAAAGTTCAAGCAGTTACCTAGATAATGGTTGTTGGGCGAGGATTACTTATTCTGTTTCATAAATTTCACATGATAATGGTTAAAAAATTGTAGTTGTTTGAAAATTTGGAGACGACATTTAGATTAGGGTTTATTCAAGGTTCTCAATTCTGGGGCAGTTGGTCGGGGGACTAAAAAAAAAAGGAACACGCACAAGGGTTGGGTATTTTGAAATGTGGAGGGGGAATACACGTCAGCTTTGGGGAGCTATTAGATGATGGATAAGAATATTAGTTTGTGTAGAGAGGAGAGAGGACTAGATGAGGGTTTCTACGTACTTCTAAGTATAACGACGAGTTAAAAAATATTTTTGGTGATATATATCATTTTTAATCGACTATATATAATACCCTTTTCTCAAATAAGTCATAATATTGTCTAAATAGAAAACAAAATTCCCTTTCTTTTTCTTGTTTTGACAACGAACTATGGTTGTGTGATGACGCGTCTACTCGATCCTCAGAAATCAACACTAATACATTCACGTGCCTTAAATTCAAGTGTCGGGAAGGCAGATTATCAGGGGTGTAAAAGAAAATAAAGATAGAAGATAACACAATAATAGAATCTCACATCACATTCAACATTTTAATTATACATAAATGATCAGAGTCAAATGCAAATCCAGCGCGATAATTATAACTGTCTATCCGTACATATACTGGGAAATACATACAACATAACGTAACATAATACAGGTAGATATCTACATAAGTTACTTTAGCTTCATAGCTCCAAAAGTATTCTTCAAAATGCTCCCCAACATGCTCCAAATGCTCCTAAGGTATCCTGACTACTTGGCTGTCCAAAAAATAGGACATCCGGAGTTTAAAGGGGAAAACAAACTCTGGGTCAGTCATGAGATTGGTGTGAGAACTCAAAGTACGATGTTTTAAAAACAAAAAAGTATCTCATAAGACCACGCCGCACATAAACACAGAACGAGTTTTTACCTTATGATAACCAAAACTCTTTATTATGTAAAATTTGAGGATATTATTTTTAATGCCTTTCTTTGAAAACATTTGCAAATAAGCTTATTAATCTTTGCCGAAATTGTTATCATTATTAAATTTCAGCATAATACGTTCTACAAACAAAATCGTAAGTTCTTATTGGAGATTGGATTTCCATACAAATGACCAGGTAAAGGGACTACCTTCTGATGGGTACACCTTTAGATGGATGTCCCGAGGAACCATCATAAAGCTCCTTTACCAACACAAAACCGGTATATCTCTATAACTAGATAATACCGAATATGTCATCCCCGGTCGTTACCGGCCTTTATCCGACCGCGCTCTAGCCTAGCGCACAAACCACATTAATTTACATCCCGAACGTCATAGCGGGAAGAAATATATCTAGAAGGGGATGATCATACCCTAACTGGCAATGACCCACTTAGTCTTGCTGCATCTAACCCTATTTCGGTCATTTTCGGTAGATGAGGCTCGAGACAACGATTACATTTTCACATAACACATCTTCTTTCACTTTGAATGTCACATTGTCATTCCATATTCACACTACTAATTTCTATAAACGTATAACTTTCTGAACTCGTATGTCTTGGAAAAGGGTGTTAAGCTAAGAGAAGGTGTCTTCTCCGCCACCGACTTATATACATCTATAGAGACCACTCATTGTGATTTAGAATGCAAGGTCAGACACTCATCCATACAAGTTCGTTATGGGATTGAACGAAACCGAAGGTACTTTCTTCGGCCATTACTAAGCGAGAAGCCCTTGTGGTTTTGAGATTTTTTTTATAACAAAGAGACCACTGCTACAATATAGTAAATCGAGAGTTTA
Source organism: Allium cepa (assembly GCA_030765085.1). Taxonomy (NCBI): domain Eukaryota; kingdom Viridiplantae; phylum Streptophyta; class Magnoliopsida; order Asparagales; family Amaryllidaceae; genus Allium; species Allium cepa. The sequence continues at coordinate 802,010,126 of CM060943.1, forward strand.
TCCCCAATAATCAACAAGTAGTCCCTCATTATTATTCGTATCAATATCTTCGTATTCAAACATCTTCAATCTTCGAACACGTAAATTGGTTCGAAGTGGTTTTCGGATAGGAATCACCCAAATCCGACATCGGTTCCTTCGAAATCCAATCAATGATAAAAATGATGTAAATCGGTGATTGTTTTTCAATTCATTCATTTTCCTTTACCAAAATATCTTCGAGAGATATATATTTTCAAAATATTCTTTTAGTGAATACGGAATCATTTAAACCTTTTTTTTTTGAATATTTCTCAAATCATTTTTAAAGAGTATTTTTTGAGAAAATAGGATTATAGAAATCATTCTACTTTTATTCAAAATAAACTTTCGTATTCAACAAGTGTTATGGACGAAATAGCGGTGAGACCACCATTTAAATTCCACGAATAGGACAAGTTCTCTCTTCGGATTTTAATAATGAGTATAAAAAGATTATTTCTATAAAATACAAGTTGAGCATCCGGGCTTTCCTTCCCATATGTTCCACTCCTCGTCTAAAAGAGAAAACTAAGGTCAGGTAAGCTTAGGCCACAGGTTGCTCCATCCCTAACCTTAGTTACACACTTTGTTTTCACTTTTAGATCTCACAGACGGGACAAATGTACTAGTCGTTTCCGCGTACTCATTTTTCCTTTTTAAATTACTTAACTATTTGTTTAACCATCTTTGAAATAATGTTAAATTGTTCAGATTTCTTTTAAAATGCTTTATTATTTACTTAAAAACATTTACATAAGACTTGGGAAAGAATTGTTTAGTTCCAACCTTTATTTTATAAGTTATTAAAAAGCGTTGCGAAAGTGTTGCAAATAGTGTTACAAAAAGTGCTTTAAAAGCTATATTCTTAAGAACGACTTTTATATCATTTAAAAAACCATCTTTTCAATTTAAATCACTTTTAAAAAATTTCAAAAAATTAGAATTTATTTCATATTTTTAAAAGGATTACTTTATCAATTTCCAACTTTGGTCGTTTAGTGCAAAACTAGATTTTTCTTGAAAATTGATTTTGACATATTTCAAAATATACAAGATGAAATCTTAATTTTCTTTTTTTATATGAAAAATATGGATATAAAGATTCGAAAAATTCTTACATCGAAGAATTCCGAACTATATTCCACTTCGTATATTTATTTTAATTTTTGACGCGAAAACACGAACTGCCGTTACGCGACGCGTTAAGTTTTAGGCGTATTTTGAGATTCATATCCAAACTTTGCCGAGATAAGTTTAAACACTTAGGAATCACTTCTAAAGCATATTTAAATATATTTTTTAAGGTATAAATGATTGCATATCACATTTCATTTCTTTTGGAAATTGATTTCCATGTGATTATACGCCGTGTAAATCTGTGACTTGTTTCAAAGTTTTCATGCAATAAACAACACATGAAAATCAATATCATAACCAAACATTCAAACAAACATATCACAACATCACAACCAAATATATACATATAAATTAGAATTTCTCACCTTATTTAGAAGTGAAATAACTTTAAAGTGATTATAACTTTCCTAACTTCAATCGGGTGCTCATGAATGCTTATTTTAAAGCTTCTAGGTGGCTTGACATGACTTGTGGAGATCTTTGGAGCTTTGGGTCGTGAGTTTCAAGGAGGTTTGGGCTCGGCTTGATGGTGAAGGGCGGCGTGAGCAATAAGAGGGGGAGAGTAGGAGTTTTGAAGTGGTTCGGACGAAGTTTTGTTGATATTTTTCATTGTTTTACTTTTGAAAATATTTTGGCATAACTTTGTTAAGGTGAACAGCCAATAATGGATGTAAGAGAGCTTAGGAAATCAGAGAATAAATGGTGTAAAAGCGAAGAAGAAAAGGATATGTATTTATAAAAAATATTTGAGAATAAAATATAGATTTGTGTTTTACTTAAATAACCTTCCTTAAGAATTAAGTAAACTTATTTAATTCAACATTTACCACTCACATCACATCACACTTTTGAAATTCAAACACTTAAGAGTTAAGTAATGTTATCAAGCCTTAAATCAAGGCCGAGATATTAACATATAGGCTAAAAAGGATGAGAATCGGTATTAAAGATCAATTGGAAATAAGGCTATGATCGATACCGTCGAAATTTGATCGAGCTCCAATCGAGACGGGATCGATTGGTAATGATGAACAAGGCTAGGAAAGGCTATATTTTAAATTTCAGATCAATTAGAGTTCATATGCTCAGGATATGATTAATGAAAATCAGGCAATTCGTATCCATCAGATCACCTTCTTCGTATCGGTTTTTTTCGAACCGATTAAGGAGAACTTACACTGTTCGTATCCGTCAAGCACGCCCCTCTTCGTATCGATCTGAGCTTATCCTACTTCGCATCCATTATAACCAGCTCATTCGTATCCATGGGAAATTGTCATTTCGTGTCGATCATTCCATGCACTTCGTATTGATCCACCCATTCACATATTTCGTATTGATCGGCCACTAATCGATACGAAGAACACATAATGGATGGATAAAAATGTCGTCCCTTTTCAATCGATACGAAAAGGCTATTGAATCATTGATATGAAATAAGCATCCCAGGATCGATACGAAGAATGGAGTACATCAGGTTGATACGAACGAGACTGTGTTCGAGAGAAGGTCTCGATCACTCGACATAAAAAGCGGACTGATCCTAAAAGATAGCACCGTGTCACCTAGTAAGCATATGCCTGGGAGCGATGCAAATGGATTGATCCGAATGAACCGATACGAATTGGACAACACATTGGAAATCCAACTTGCATTGATCATATCTCACATTCTACAAGCCCAAATGCTACCAAATTTTCACAGGAGTTTGCGTACAACCCTAAGAATGTCTGTGCTTGATCTCGACTCGATTGAGCAAGATCTTGGTTGATACAAATTCCATTCGTATCGATTATGGATCAAGTTGAAATCGCTCGGGATCGATCACGTGGGCCCACCCACGTGAGAGAAAAGTCCTCCGAGATCTGGGCAGGATATTTGCAGCCTACACTTATGAATAGCAATCTAAGAGATTCAGAAAAGGGTGCTTCTGGTTCTTTTACGCCTTATTCTACTAAACTCCATTGTAACTCAATTATTATCAATTGTACTCTTATCAATTGTACTCTTATAACCAGCGAGTGATAATCAATAAAACAACAACTCTTCAAAGTGGACGTAGGCTGGAGATAGACGAACCACTATAAACCTTGTGTCTTTACTGCATTCCTTTTAATTTTTTGAGTGTTCTTCATATTTATATTCTCTACACATTTGCTACCTATGATCTGTGATTGTAAAGGGGTGCTTTCATCGGCAATTTGGTGTTTGTGACCAATTTTGACGCAAACATTTTGGTGCTTTCACTGAGAACCGCCAGCACTCAGGAATTCTTAAGCTTGGATTTCGGATTTGAAAGCTTGAAGATTTGGATTTGGAAAGCTATGGCAAAGCAATCAATAAGATGACAAAGGACTGAAAGGAACCAGCATGGAGGGAGTTAGGAGGCTTCCTCGGGGGCGAATCATGCGTCGATCTTCAACACCAGAGACAAGATGGAAACAATGCTCAAGGGACAAGAGGAGATGATGCAGAATCTACTTCGACAAAATGGACAAGTTGGAGTGCAAAATCAGTGGAACGCAACTATAGGAGATGCTGGAGATAGAGATAGGGAGCACGGAACAACCAGAATTCGGAATGGAGCAGAACCATCTGGCGCAACACCAGAACTAGGGGGTACTCACCCCGAGCATGTTAATCCAATCCCGGGCAGAGTACCAGGTGGAGCTGAGCAACACGACATCGATAGAGGAATGGATGCTCGTCAAAGAAAGCAGATTCTAGGATTCCCTCATGAACTCGGAGGGCGGATTGAAGGCAATGGACGAGGACTACAACTTGGAGATAGTGACAGGTTGGTGGAGATGATCAGGCGAGCCATGAGGGGAGGACTAGTGAGTAGAGATTTCGAGGATGTGAATAGGTGTCCCTTTGCTCCAATGATTAAGCAAGCTAGGAACCCGCTAGATTTCCAACTACTTATATTGGAAATGTATGACGGGAGAACGGATCTTGTTGTTCATTTGACAAGGTACATGAGGCATATGGAAGTACTGGGGACATCAAAAGAGGTCATGGCATGATGCTTCCCTTTGTATTTGACGGATATAGCAGCATTATGGTTCAGACAGTTGGAAAGTGGCTCTATTGACGCATGGACGGAGCTGATTGAAAGGTTTTTGAGGCAGTTTTGGGTCCACATAGTCCGATCTACGAATGTGATGACTTTGATATCGATGAAAAATGGAAAGGAGAGTCGCTCAGGGATTTCTTAACTAGATTCAATGCGGTATTGGCTTCGGTGGATCGACCTGATCCATCGATGGTTTTGATGGCGGTAGTTGCAGATAATTCGGATTTCAAGGTATTGTTGGAGTGGGACCCATCGATGGATTTTGGGGAGTTCTACCATGAAGCAGAAAAGTTCCTAAGGCAGGAAGATGTGCAAGCTGAGAAAGAAGGGAGAGAGGTTGAAGCTTATACAGTAGGAGATATAGGTCCACCCAGGGATGATCTGAACAAAGATGATAAAGAAAAAGGAAAATGAATGATAACGGTAACACTTCAAAAAGGCCACAGTGGAATTCAAAATTTACTTCCTATACGGATTTAACCGAGATTTTGGAAAGGATTTACTTGGATACTCGAGGGCGCCTCCAGTATCGAAGGCCGGCGAAAAGGGAACCTTCTGGATACGAGCGAACATCGGGACAGCATTGCCTATTCCATGAGCTGGATGGGCACAACATAAATGACTGCAGGCGTTTGAAGGATATCATTGAGGAGCATATAAGGAATGGTCATCTATAACAATATGTAAGGAATCGAGTTGTGGCTGTGGAACAGGAGCGGCCATCGCCCACCTCGAACGAGGATGGAACTGGATCTAGGAATCGCCAGCTCGTCGTCAACTAACTGGATTTATGATTTTGAATAAGTAATAGAACTCGAAGTAATATGGCTAAGTTACTTACAAATGTACGGGATCGAGGACGATCCTTAGGCATGCTCTGAGATGATGATAAACCGTGTTGCTCGAGTCTATGAAATCTTGTCTTTATTTTCATTTTTTATAAAAGCTTTGGTTTCAACCTTAGATGTACAGACATTTATTTGGCTTTCCCTGACTGTAAATTTTTTAAATGATTGATATGCATTACTGTAACAAATAACACAGGTCTCGCAATCATGGTCCTGACTGGAGAGATGGGGTAGTGATCGCAGATTATGAGTCCATTCGTCGACGAGCGATGGAATGGGCTCGAACTCTATATAAAAGTCATCAGCCGGAGAGTCGAGGCCGAAGAATATAAAAGTCCTTGTTCGGAGAGCCGAGGCCGGAGAATATAAAAGTCCTCGACCGGATAGTCGAACCGGAGAACATACAAGCCCTTTGACTGGAGAGTTGAGGCTAGAACAAGATAACGCGACCAGATGCGTCTACGAATTGAAAGTTAAACCCGAAGAGGTCATGGATTCAGATTTCAGTTTAGGATAGATGGATCCGGTGAGGTCTTGGATTTGACAAAGAGCCCAAAGAGATCCCGAATTTGGATATCGACCCAAAAAGGTCATAGATTTGGCTATTGGTTGTGGATAATTTAAAGCTTCATTGATGGATTCTGATACCTATGGAATTGGTTAAGGACTTGGTTACAGGACTTTGAATTGGACATCTACTCAGAGCAGTCACGGGCTTGGATATGGCTACGGCACTTGGATAGGATGACTTGGTAATAGACTAGATTATGGATCAGATGATATGGCTATAGATGAAACATGGGCTTTAGATGTTGGATTTGAAACTATTCAAAACACGCCTTCTTACCATAAGGCATGTTTTGAGGGCAAATGTTATCCTGCCTTTTGGTCAAGGCCGGAATATCAACAAATAGGCTAAAAAGGAAGAGAATCAGTATTAAAGATCGATTGAAAACAAGACTATGATCGATATCATCGAAATTTGACCAAGCTCCCATCGAGGCGGGATCGATTTGTAATGATGAACAAGGCTAGGAAAGGCTACGTTTCAAATTTCAGGTCAATCGGCGTTCATATGCTCAAGAGATGATTGATGCAAATCTGGTAATTCGTATCCATCAGACCACCTTCTTCGTATCGGTTTCTTTCGAACCGATCAAGGAAAACTATCACTGTTCGTAGCCAGTAAGCATTCCCCACTTCATATTGGTCCGAGCTCATCGTACTTTGCATCCATCATCACGAGCTGATTCGCATCCGTGGAAAATTGTCACTTTGCGTCAATCATTCCATGCACTTCGTATCGATCCACCCATTCACGTATTTCATATGGAACGGCCATTGATTGGTATGAAGAATACATAATGGATCGATACGAATGCCGTACCTTTTCGATCGATACGAAAAGGCTATTGAATCATCGATATGAAATAAGCATCCCAGGATCAATACGAAGAATGGAGTACATTAGGTCGATACGAACAAGACTGTGTTCGAGAGGAAGACTCGGTCACTCGGCATAAAAATTGGATTGATCCTAAAAGATAGCGCCGCGTCACTTACCAAACACGTGCCTGGGATGATGCAAATGGACCGATTCGAATGAGCTGATACGAATTGGACAACATATTGGAAATCCAAACTTGCATCGATCATATCTCACAATCTACAAGTCCAAATGCTTCCAAATTTTCACAGGAGCTTGCGTACAACCCCAAGAATGTCCATGCTCGATCTCGACTCGATTGAGCAAGATCTTGATGGATATGAATTCCATTCGTATCGATCATGGATCGAGTCGAAATCGCTCGGGATTGATCATGTAGGCCCACTCACGTCATAAAAGAGGTCCTTCAAGATTTGGATGGGATATTTGCAGCCTACACCTATAAATAGCAGTACAAGGGCTTTAGAAAAGGGGGCTTCTGGTTCTTTTATGCCGTTATTCTGTCGTACTTCATTGTAACTCAATTATTATCAATTGTACTCTTGTAACCAGCAAGTGATAATAAATAAAACAGCAACTCTTTAAAGTGGACGTAGGCCGGAGATAGTCGAACCACTATAAACCTTGTGTCTTTACTACATTCCTTTTAATTTTATAAGTTTTCTTCATATTTATATTCTCTGCACATTTTCTATCTGTGGTTTATGATTGTAAACAGGTGCTTTCATCGGCAATTGGGTGTTTGTGACCAATTTTGGCACAAACAAGTAAAGAATAAGAATGATTACTTTATATCACATTACTTTATTTTATGTCACTTGTGATGTAACATGTGTTTTGTCTTTTTTAGTTTACTTTTGCCAATTACTTTCTAGAATGTTCTAAGTGTGATTATTAAAAGTAACCTTGTTTAGTTAATTGTTAATTATCTTTATATGTTAACATATTTATTAAATTGTGTACATAAAGGTGCAACAACGTTGCGACAACTTCAAATCGACAAAACATTGATTTTTGACAAAATGTTCTACGGTCATATTTTGATGTTTTAGTCAACTATTTATTTATGTAAACCAAATTTAAAAATAAATTTGTATAATGTTATCTAAAAATATAAACACTCATAAATAAATTAAAATAATTAATTAAACCATTTAAACTTACTTTCTGAAATCAGAATTTTGTCACTTTTGTCGATATAAACAAATTTTACTATTTTTATGTATATTTCTATTTCCAAATCGTATCTAATATTGTTTGAATCATAAAACCATTTGTATTTTATATTTAAAATCACTTTAAGTATTATATTTTTAAGTGGTCAAATTTTGGGTCGTTACATTCTCCCCTACTTAAAAGAATTCTCCCTCAAAATTAGGTAAGAAGAAAATAGCTCAAAAGGAAATATATATTCAATAAGATGGAATAGATACAATAAGTGATTACACCACAGGCAGTGAGTATACTGAAGGGATAGATAATGTCTATATATCGACCCTAAACTCGGGATATGCTTTTCTCATTCTGTCTACTGTTTCCCATGTGCGGTCATCAGCATCCTCGCTCCATTGAACTTTGACCTATCGTACTACCTTCTTTAATCGTTTTTCATCTTGATCCACGATTCGAATGGGCGTTCTAATAACCACTAAGTTTGGTTCTATCTCCAAGTCATCTTGGGCAGTCGTTTCTATGATTTGTTCTGGGTTATATACATGCTTCCGTAAATGTGATACGTGAAAAACATTGTGTACACCAGACAATCTTTCAGGTAATTGTACTAGATAAGCTAATGGACCGATTCGTTCGAGGATGGAAAAGGTCCAATATATCGAAGTGCTAACTTTCTAGCCCTTCCAAATCTTACTACTCCTCTTATTGGAGAGACTTTCAAAAAGACTTAATCTCCAACTGAGAATTTCATATTTCTACACCTTCGGTCTGCATAACTCTTTTGTCTACTTTGGGCTTCTTCTAGCTTCTTTCTAATCATATCAACTTTCTCTGAAGCTTCTCGTATCATATCTGGGCCAAGCACTAACCGATCTTCTGTTTCTATCCAACATGTTGGCGATTTATATGGACGACCATACAAATTCATATGGTACCATGCTGATGCTAGCTTGATAGCTATTATTGTAGGAGAACTCTACTAAATGCAAATGATCTCCAGCGAGCCTCCAAAGTCTAGAATACATGCTCTTAAAAGATCTTCAGTCCATCAGTTTGGGGGTGATATGCAGTGCTTATACTCAGCTTTGTTCCCAAAGCTGTCTGTAGTGCTTTCCAAAATTAACCAGTGAAGATTGGATCACGATCGCTTACTATATTGCTTGGAACTCCATGCAATCGGACAATCTCCTTCATATATATATATATATATATATATATATATATATATATATATATATCTACAAGGCTTGCTGCAGTTCTTGTTGGCTTAACTGGAATAAAGTGTGCACTTTTGGTTAATCGATCTATGATAACCCAAATTCCTTCATTTCCTTTCCTTGTTCGCAGCAAGCCATCAATGAAATCCATGGATATTTAATCCTACTTCCAAGCTGGAATCTTTAAAGATTGAAGTAATCATGTCGTCTTTTGTTGGTCACTTTTGATTCTTTGGCAATTTTCACAATGGCTGACATAGATAGATATGTCTCTCTTCATGCTTCTCCACCAAAATGTACGCTTCATGTCCTTATACATCTTATGAATCCCCAGATGAATGCTAAGTTTGGTTGTGTGCCATTCAGCTAATACTTCTTGCCTAAGATTTCCAATATCCGGAACACAAATTCTTCCATTTAACCGCAATACTCCATGGTTATCTATTTTAAAGCTTGAATTTTTTCCTTCTTCAGCTACTTTAATGTATTTCTCTAACCATTTATCTTCTCCCTATTTACTAGCAATTCTTTCCAGAAGAGTTGGAGTTACTACCAAATAAGAAATAGTAGCTAACTTTCTACTCAATGCATCAGCTACTACGTTGGCTTTCCCGGGTGTATTAGAATATCCAGATTGTAAGATGCAAGAAATTCTAGCCAGAATTACGGTCTCATTTTCAAGTTCTTCTGGGTGAAAGGATACTTCAAATATTTATGGTCCGTGAAGAATTTGTTTTCACCTAAAAGATGGAATATTATTTAGTAAGATCAATTCAAAGTTGGGTCGAAATAAACTATGAAAGATTCATATCCGACAAATAATGTCTCCATATCTTTAGAGCGAACACAATAGCTAATAATTCTAAGTCGTGTGTTGCATAATTCTTCTCATGCGTCTTCAGCTGTCTACTTGCGTAAGTAATCACCTTCCCTTCTTGCATTAAAAATGCACCAACTCCTTCCCCATAAGCATCTGTATAAACGGTCAATCCACTATTTCCATTTATAATTGCTAAAACTGGAGCGGTTGTCAATCTCTTCTTTAGTTCTTGAAATGCTTTTTCACACTTAGGAGTCCAGATAAATTTAGCACCCTTCATTATCAACTTCGTTAGGTGATAGGCAATCTTAGAGAAGTCTTGAACGAATCTTTTGTAATATCCTGCCAAACCAAGAAGCTATGAATCTCTTTAGGAGTTTATGGAGTCTTCCAATCCCGAGTAGCTACAACTTTCTCTGGATCTACAATTCCATCCCTTGATATTATATGTCCAAGGAATCTTACCTCCTCCCAAAAATGGCACTTTGAGAATTTGGCTTTAAGCACATTATTTCTCAATATCTCCAACACAGCTTCTAGATGCCTTGCGTGTTCTTCATCTGTCTTTGAGTAGATAAGGATATCATCGATAAAAACTAATACTGTTTAGCACATCTCTAAACACTCTATTCATAAGGTCAACAAAATAAGCGGGTGCATTAGTTAACCCAAAAGGCATAAGCAACCACTCAAAGAATGTGTTCGGACCTTTGAATGCAGTTAGATGGATGCAATCTTCTACGATCCTTAATAGATGGAATCCTGCAGTTAGGTCCATTTTAGAAAAACCTCGAGCTCCATGTAACTGGTCAAACAAGTCATCTATTCAAGGTAAAGTATACTTGTTCTTAATGGTTTGCTTATTTAGATCTCGATAGTCTACACATAATCTCAAAGATCCATCTGACTTAGCAACAGAACTACTGATGATCCCCAACTTGAACGGCTGGGTCTTATCAATCCTTTCTTTAATAGCTCTTGGGTTTGATTATTCAACTTATCCCTTTCTTTTGGAGCCATCCTTCTATCTTGTTGTTTAATTGGCATCACACCAAGAACTAAATCTATACGAAATTCAATTTCTCTATGTGGGGGCAAACTTTTTACTTCCTCAAAGACATCTGCAAATTCTTTAACAAGGGATATTGTTTCTAATCCTGCCTAGGATGTATCTAAAGCATAAAGAAAACTCTCCCTTCTTGGACTATGTAATGACCCGCTATTTTGGACCATTCAAATCGACAATAAAACCATACATGTCCGACTTGAATAATTCAAAATACCATATTGTTAATTAAAATTTGGCAAAACTTAAAATATACAGTAAATAAATCAATCACAGATCACAGAGTAATATAATGCAGCGGAATAGATAAAGAATAGTAGTTTATGAAGCTACTATATACCTCAGAGTTAGAAATAAAATACAACCGAATGGTTCAAATGCAGTGAAGTCTCCAATGCAACAGATGACTTCTCTGAACCAATCAACTGGATGAATGAAGGAATAGATGGCTGGATCTTCAAGCAAAGCTCCAACTTCGAAGGTGAGTCTCAAATGCTGTATCACTCAGTCTGACCCGAGCGTAAAGCAAAACACAAAACACTCGAGTCAGGATTAACATTCTTATATCAATAAATCCAACTCAAATGAAATATCAACTGAAATACAAGTAACTTAAAGGATGTTTGGGATAACCATCCTCTAAGGGTCCATGGAACTATCTACAATGTAGAAATATACACTATACACCGTGGTCATTTCAGCCTAATTTATACTTCAAAACCAAATATCATTTCACTTCAAATATCTCTATATTTCCCAAAATAGTATTTACATATATTAAATAATTTATACAGTAAAGTATTTTCAATTTTAATTCAACTAAATTCCAAAAATAACCACTTCAATTTTATCGATCTCAAATTCGAATTCGTAATCACAAAATACCCCTTTATATTTCAATATATTTCAAGACTTTAAGTATTCAACGTTTCAAACTAAATTTTTATTCAATTTAGTTTTCTAAATAATAAATTCAAATTTAGTTCAACCTAAATTTTCATTTTAATTCAATTTAGTTTCTAAATAACAAATTCAACTATATTGATTTCAAATACAGATCCGAATCTCAAAATAAACCATTTAAATTCCAATATAGTTCAAAGCTTTAGTATTTAAATGTTCAATTTAACAGTTTCCTATAGATCTCGATTTAACCTCATTATTATTTAGTCTTGAAATACTCCCTCATTAGATACAATATCATTTAAGTAACCTTAAATTACATTTTACTCAATATTTTCTTTAATTTATTTAAACGTGAAATATTCATTAAATCACATAAATCAAAAATCCAGTTATAAAATCATACCTTTAAATTTCCCATTCAAAAATTTCAAATTGATTTAATTAAATAAATCCTCATTTAAATACTATTTTTAATAAACCAAAATTTATCTCTCAATCTTAATTATTCAATTTATTACAAGAAAATCTATTTGAAATATAGATTTACATAAATACTCAACCATATTATCTGTATTAAATTAATCTAATTTAAATCAAATATTACGACTAAATCTATATATAAAATTTCCATTTATATAATATCTTAAGAATCAATATTATTTAAACCATATATTTTTTTCCAAAATTATAAAAATTATTTTCAGAATATTTATATGGACCAACGGTGTCTGTAAATATTTCCTATCATATAGTCTAGTGCTACAGATATTTATCATTTCAATCCGTACACTAAATATATACGGGCGGATATCATTTCAACCCGCAATCCCAAATTCAATTAAATGAAAATCGCTTGGGTTTATCATTTCAACCCATAACGATTTTCTCCTATTCTAAAGTCCGTTCGGGTATGTATCATTTCAACCCATAGTGATTTCTAAACTACAGGGAACTTGCAGAGTGATAACAGATAATACAATAAAATAACAGGCATATATCATCAATAACAATATAATATAAACAACAGGATATGGTGTCATATCCCGCAGGTGAACAGTTACAGATAATAGCATATATAACAAATTTAAATAACTACAGCAGCATATTTCAATTGTCGTTTCAATTGAAATCAAATCTAATGAATAAAAGAATGTTAATCGTGAGTGATTGCTCACCTTTCGAGGCTAGATAGATTGGACAAAGAATTGAGCTACGCTGGATCACGATCTAGACATCGAACAAATCCAAACAAAATTTTCAAAGCGAAGCAAGATTGGCACGAATACGATGGACAACTGATAAATAGAGATCGATGAAAATAAATCAGAAACTGCTTTATGTAGACCGAAATGAAATACAAATATTATTCTATTATACTACTCTCTTAACCAATATTAGTTTTGAAACGCATTAAAATTACATATACATGCATACGTTTTCAAACAAACGCAAATAATAGAAAACTGCAAAACTATGTTTAAAACCAATATTAACATAAATTTTTTATAATCATATTTAAATCAACATTTAAGTCAACATTCCACATTATTATTGTTAAGACCAATATCGACTTTTCTTAATTTGTTGAAACACTACACACCTTATACTTGATATAAATTTACTTTTTGCAAAATATTTATAAGAAAGAGAAGGGCGAGAGCACAGCTCCAACTTAATTTAACAATTTAAGTTCCAGTACTTTCTTTAATATTAAAACAGGCTTCAGGCATTTCTTACATGTTAACACTTACATTAAACTTTCTTTATCATCTTAAAAATATCAATGTCAAATTTTAACCCATATAATCACTAGTATAAACTTACATTTTAAAACAACAAATCTTAGATCTTATAAAACTGTATTTGTATAATAATTCATCTCTGGACAGACACACAAACTAACTTAAAATATATTATACTATATATTCTCCCCAAAATTTTATAACTCTACAACTATATTTTAAACAACAGAAGGAAATTTAAACTCATGCAAACTCTACCTATATATCAAACTTATGTTTTATAACTTACTGTATATTAATATGTTTATAAATGTATACTGTCCCACAATATATATTATAAAATTAACACCTTTTTATAAACAATACAATATAAAATTAACACCTTTCTTTTTTTTTATAAAAATCTTACATGCTGTAACATATATGCAGACTGCTAAACATCTTATATTATATATAAACAGTATGAAATAACCCAATGTATATTCAAAAGTCATACTAAACAAATTTCAATAAATACTCATATAAAACTAACCATAGAACAAATGCAAATGTTTATAACTTTATATTTAATGTATACTTGCGCTGCACTATATAAACATACTTATAATGTAAAATATATACTTGAAGCATGTTATGCTTAAAATAAAGGAAAAGCAAAAGCAATATAAACAATAAGAAAACAAAAGAAAAGGAGGAAAAAGAAGAAGAAAAAGAAAAGAAATAAGAAGAAAAAAAAATTAGTGCAGCCATTTACCTACAGAAGAAGCTTCACACGCAAGAGAGGAGATGAAGATCTATTGATATGGAGTAGGGTATGTATGAGTGATTTGTATTTATAAGAGAAGCCTCACATTGATAGAGTGGAAAGAAATTTTGTTTAAAGTGGCAAGAAATAAAGATAGTAATGGCTAGAGGAAATTTAGGAATTTATTCCTATAATTTAAGGAGAAAAGAAAAAGAAAGAGGAAATAAATTAAAACAAATATATAAAGATTAAATGCTGGTGAACAGAGGAAATAAAATGAAACAAATATGTATATAAACATTGAATGCTGGTGAAAAGAGAAAATAAATTAAAACAAATATGTATAAAGATTGAATGCACATGAATAGAGAAAATGAATTAAAACAAATATGTATAAAGATTGAGTGTTGGTGAAAAGAGGAAATAAATTAAAACAAATAAGAAGAGAATGGATTGATTTAAAGGAAAGGCAATGGATGGTTTAGAAATAAATAAATGTAAAACGTATACGTTTTAAATTTCAAAAAGGAAAGAAATAAATACGGGAATGGCAACAGATCTTGCAAGCAGGGAAATAACGTAAAAAGAGGAAGAGAAAGAGGCGTATAAATGAATGGTAAATAAATTTAGATTTCAAATGAAATAAATGGAACAGCAGAGATTAAAGTATGGATGTAAATCCAGGAATAATAAAAAGCAACGGTTATATGTCGATTAAGAAAAATAATTAAAACAATTAATGGCTTAAATGGGGTAGCATGTTTCAAAATTTTGAAATGCAAAAGAAACGTACACTATAAATATAAAGTTTTCAAAAGCAAAAGAAACGTAAAGCCGTCCATTGATTCATCAAAACGTTATTAAGTAATAAATTGAAATGAATATAAAAATAAAAGTAATTGTAATGGTCAATAGTTGATTTAGCTATACATTTAAAGCAATAAATTTTTGTTTGTTTGTACAACACAAAATGAGTTTTGAAAGTCAAGGATATAAAAATGGATAAAAGGAAAGAAATCAGGAAATTTTGTGAGCAATAGCTTTCTAAGGAAAGGTAGGCTTACATTATATATACATGCTGAGATGATTAGGCACGTTCAAAAATTTTGAAGCAAATGAAGGAATTGGAAATAAATATAAAATGAAAGAAATTTGAAAAGTCCGTAGCTATGATTTAGCCAAAATTTATTAAAGCCATTTACTAGGAAGGTTGGAACCGAAATAATAGGGAGAGGAAGGCACATTAAATTTGATGACAAAGTTGTGTTCAGATCTATAAGCAAGTTGTTTATATATTATAGGCCTTATGAAAGCGAGGGAAGGAACGGATGCTACTAGCTTGATGATTTGAGATTCTTTCGAGCGTTAAAAACAAAAATAAAGGGAGACCAGAATAAACGCACCACCATAAATATAAATATACGCTTCAATTGCAAAAGAAACGTATAGAGAAAATTATGGATAGTGGGAAAATTAAAGTCAGTGCACGAAACTACAAGGAATAATAAAAGCAAGGTCGATGATCTCAAATTTATTAATGGTTACGAATGAAAAAGTCTACCTGAATTGGAAAAGTATTAAGCAATAGAAATCTTTAACGGTAGTAAAAAGAAACCGTTACGCACTGATTTAGAAATCAATTAAAGCAATTAATAGCTTGAATTGGACAGCACGTTTTCTCAATTAAATAAACTTCCATAAAATTATTTGAAAATTTACAATCTGCTATATTTAAATATACGTATTCTAAATATATAAACATTTTATTTAAAAATTCAATTATTATAAGATTTCACAAATATTCAATTAAATACGTTATAGAATCAATTAAAAATTGTTAAAATTTTCCGGTCGTTACAGACTAGGACCTTCATAAGGTATTTCTATGATTTTCCCAAAGGTAGTCCATAAAGATATCATTCTATTCTCGCAATCGAGCGCAGCTCTGTACTTAGCCAACCAATCGATACCGAGTGAAATTTCAAATCCAACAAAATCTAAGATGAAAAGATCAAAAGGAAAGTGATGGGGAGGATAGGAAATTGGGACTTTTTCACAGTGCATACAAAGATTAGTGGAACCTCCTATAGGATTCGTTATGCAGATAGGGTTGCTAAAAATTTTAGGTTTAAGTTCCAATTCCTCTACAGTTGTTTTAGAAATAAAACTATGAGAAGCTCCTCTATCAAATAATACTCTAACTAAAACATTTTTGATAAATTTTTTACCTTCCGACACTCCTTTGCCCTTTACATCTTGGGAGGTTTAAGGCTCATCCTTGATAGCGTACACTTGTCTTGTTCTCCTTTCTTCATTATGGGACAATCTTTTATCATGTATCCTGGTTGATGACAATTAAAGCAGCTTCTTGGTGCTGGTCCTTGAGTTCCTTGAGTTTTGGGTTTTCCACAATGAGTTTATAGGTGTCGCTTTTGTTGGCAATTGTAGTAAGTGACATTTTTAAAGCGGTTATCCTGAGGTCCTCCTTTGGGTTTTCCTTGCTAGGGCCTCTTGCCATTGAATTTCCTCTTCTTCCAGTTATTATTGTTGCTTTCCTGTACTACGGGTGGATCTATCTTATCCAAAGCTTCATATCTGTATCTCATGTCTACTAATTCTACAAATGGTTCTTTCACATGCCCAGTCATTCTGACATGGTATTGCTTCTTCATCCCAGAAATAAACTTTTCATTCTTTTTTAGGACCGTATCTATCAGTCCAGGCCCAAAACGAGATAATTCATTAAACTTGTTAGCATACTCCTCAAATAACATCTCCTCCTCTTGTATAAAATCCATAAATTTTTGGTAAAGACGGGATTTTCCTGCTTCTTGCATATACCGCATCTCCAGAACCTCTTTGAATCATTCCCAAGAGAAATCATCTTCTGACTCATTCTGAGTAATAGATTCCCACCAAACTAGAGTTCATCTTGTAGTTGCCAAGAAGTTAAGGATCTCTTCTGCTCATCTCCAATATTCAGTCCTTTGAAAATTCTTTCACAAGAGCGGATCGAAGCTTGTATTTCAATGATGGTTTCTGTTCCTTTGAAAGGTTTACCACCAAGGCTGGTATAATTCTTGCATAAATTTGCAAATTTAATTTGGGGTTGTACCGGAACTACTACTTCCTCAACCACTGTAGCTGCAGGAGTTTGACCATTTATGGTATTACTTCCTCCCTTACTTCTACTCTTCTTCCACTCATTTTCTACTATCTTTATATAGTAAGAAAAGGATATTTAGGATATATAGACGGGATATCTTAGGAAATGCTATATAGTATGAATATACTTATTTAAGTTAAAAGTTTCAATTATGCACTCTCTCAGACTAAACTCATTCTAGGGCATTATTAACCCTATCTCTAATAAGTCATACCCCAACAAAGCCAAAGTTCTCACTTAAACTTAAGCTCTGATACCAAATGTGATGGCCGTCTCCTCGACCCTCAGAAATCAATACTAATACATCCATGGTATTCACGTGCCGTAAATCCAAGTGCTGGGGAGGCAGATTATCAGGGGTATAAAAGAAAATAAAAGTAGAAGATAACACAATAATAGAATCTCACATCGCATTAAACATTTAATTATACATAAATGATCAGAGTCAAATACAAATCCAGCGGGATAGTTATAACTATCTATTCGCACATATGCTAGGAAATACATACTACATAACACCGCGGAATATGGGTAGATATCTGCATAAGGTACTTCAGCTTCATAGCTCCAAAAGTCTTCTCCAAAATGCTCCCCAACATGCTCCAAAATGCTCCTAAGGTATCCTGACTACTTTGCTGTCCAAAAAATAGGGCATCCAGAGTTTAAAGGGAAAACAAACTCCGGGTCAGTCATGGGACTGGTGTGAGAACTCAAAGTACGATGTTTTAAAAACAAAATGATATCTCATAAGACCATGCTGCACATAAACATGGAATGGGTTTTTACCTTATGATGACCAAAACTCTTTATTACGTAAAATTTAGGGATATTATTTTTAATGACTTTCTTTGAAAACATTTGCAAATAAACTTATTAATATTTGCCGAAATTGTTACCATTATTAAATTCCAACATACTAGATCTATAAACAAAAACGTAAGTTCTTACTGAAGAATGAATTTCCGTACAAATGACCAGGTGAAAGGACTACCTTCCGATGGGTGCACCTCTAGATGGATGTCCCGAGGGACCATCACAAAGATCCTCTACCAACGTAAGATCGGTCTATCTCTATAACTAGATAGTACCGAATATGTCATCCCCCGGTTGTTTCCGACCTTTATCAGAGCGTGCTTGCATATAAAACACATTAATTTACATCTCGAATAGCGAGAAGAAATATAACTAGAAGGGGATGATCATACCCTAATTGGGAATGACCCACTTAGCCTTGCCGCATCTAACCCTGTTTCGGTCATTTTCCGTTGATGAGGCTCGAGGCAACGAGTACCTTTACACATAGCACATCTTCTTTCACTTTGAATGCCACATTGCCATTCCACATTCACATGATTGATTTCTATAAACGTATAACTTCTTGAGCTCGTACGTCTCGAGAAAGGGTGTTAAGCTTCTGCTACTAGTGATGTCTAAAAACTTTCCATAGTTTTGTTACTCACCTTTTTTCTGGAAGGATTTCAGAAGCCAAAAGTGCTTTCAAATAGAAGAGTTGCGACACCACCTAGTGCTATCTCTTTACCAGAGATGACATTATGGCTCCTATTTTAGAAAAGTAGTCGTAGTAAGAGCTTGGATTCGGTCAATAAGACAGACTTTAGGCGCACCTGAGCGAGTTTCCTTGGTGGACAATAGAGAGCCAAAGTTGAAGATGCTAGGGCTCGTGGGGTCGGTGGAAAGTGCAGGCCCCAATTAATATACTGGGCTGTGGAGATAGAAAAGCTAATGGATGGATCCTTCCACTGTCTTTGAACCGAGACTAGGTGCGGAGCGAAGACCATAGCATAGAGAGCATAGAAATCTCTCTACATCTATAGAGACCACTCAATGTGATTTAGAATGCAAGGTCAGACACTTATCCTTACAAGTTCATTCTGGGACTGAACGAAACCAAATGTACTTTTCTTGGCCATTACTAGGCGAGAAGCCATTGTGGTTTTGAGATTTTTCATAAGAAAGAGACCACTGCTACAATATAGTGAATCGGGAGTTTATCCCTAATTAATCAACAAGTAGTCCCTCGTTATTATCGTCTCAATATCCCTGTCTTCAAACATCTTCAATATTCGAATAATTGGTTCGAAGTGGTTTTCAGATAGGAATCACCCAAATATGACCCCGGTTCCTTCGAAATCCAATCATCAATAAAAATGCTGTAATTAGGTGATTATTTTTCGATTCATTCATTTTCCTTTTCCAAAATATCTTCAAGAGATATATATTTTAAAAATATTCTTTTAGTGAATACGGAATCATCCAAACCTTTTTTTGAATATTTCTCAAATCATTTTTAAAGAGTATTTTTGAGAAAATAGGATTATAGAAAACATTCTACTTTTATTCAAAATCAACTTCCATATTCAATGAGTGCAATGGGTGGAATAACGGTGACATCACCTTTTAAATTAGATGGATAAGATAAGTTCCCTCTTTGGATTTTAATAATGAGTATAAGAAGATTATTTCTATAAAATCCAAGTTGAGCATTTGGGCTTTCCTTTCGATATGTTCCGCCCCTCGCTAAAAGAGAAAACTGAGGCCAAGTAAGTTCAGGGCACTAGTTACTCCATCTTTAGCTTTAATTACCCACCTTATTTTCACTTTTAGATCTCACAGGCAGGACAAATGTAATAGTCGTTTCCACATACTCATTTTTTCTTTTTAAATCGCGTAACTATTTGTTTAACCATCTTTGAACTAATGTTAAATTGTTCAAATTTCTTTTTAAATGCTTTATTATTTACTTAAAAACATTTACATAATACTTGGAAAGAATTTTTTAGTTCCAACCTTTATTTCAAAAGTTATTAAAAAGCCTTGCAAAAATATCGCAAATAGCGACTTGGGACGAAGTTTTGTTAATATTTTTCTTTGTTTTTTTGAAAATATTTTGGCATAACTTTATTAAGGTGAATAGCCATTACTGGATGTAAGAGAGCTTAAGAACGTAGAGAAGAAATGGTGTAAAAGTGAAGAAGAAAAGTATGGGTATTTATAGAAAATATATGAGAATAAAACACAGTTTTGTGTTTTTACTTCAATAACCTTCCGTAGAATTAAGTTAACTTATTTAATTCAACACTTACCATCCACATCACGTCACACTTTTAAAATTCAAACACTTGAGAGTTAAGTAAAGAATAAGAATGATTATTTTACTTTATGTCACATTACTTTACTTTATGTCACATGTGATGTGACATGTGTTTTGTCTTTTTTAGTTTACTTTTGCTAGTTACTTTCTAAATTTTTTTAAGTGTGAATGTCAAAAGTAACCTAGTTTAGTTAATTTTTAACTATCTTTATATGTTAACATATTTATTAAATTGTGTACATAAAGGTGTAACAACGTTGCGACAACTTTAAATCAACAAAACGTTGATTTTTAACAAAATGTTCTACGGTCATATTTTGACATTTTAGTCAAACTATTTATTTATGTAAATCAAATTTAAAAATAAATTTGTATAATGTTATTTAAAAATATAAACATTCATAAATAAATTTAAATAATTAATTAAACCATTTAAACTTGCTTTTCTGAAATTAGGATTTTGTCACTTTTGTCGATATAAGCAAATGTTACTATTTTTATATATATTTCTATTTCAGAATCATATCTAATATTGTTTGAATCATAAAACCTTTTATATTTTATATTTAAAATCACTTTAAATGTTATACTTTTAAGTGGTCAAATTCTGGGTCGTTACAGGCCGGTTTTAATCTTCCAAATGCAACCGAAGAACCTAGTAGCAAAAGGCAAAATCAACTCATTTATTCAGTCTTCCTCAAAGTCATCCAAGTGCGTGTTATCCATCTTTTTGAACAAGCCATGTTTGGATGAGTTCGGACGGTTTATTGGCCAGATAGCGAATTAGAAATCCAAAATTCTATAATCCAAAGATCCAATCTCCAATTGAAACTCGAAGACATAACTATAAAGTTGTCAAATATCCTTGGGAAATTATCAAAGTGCTTCGAAAGGTAAAAGTCGAAGCATCAAAAATCTAAAGTCAAATGTTAGATCGGTATCGAACCAAGCCTCTCAGGTTGGTAATGATCCATCTTGTTCACCAAGACTAAAGCAAGCTCCTTACCTCATAAAACTCCGAGACAACAACATGTGAATACAAGCCATATGTAATAGTTCGCTACCGATCCATCGCATAAAAGTTCAAGAGATAAGCACTCAAGTTCAATAAACCAACCAAGCGTTCATGGTTCTTCGCCGATCCAAGGATGGTGTTTAGATACAAACCCATTTCAAACCAAACTAGTTGAAGCGCAAAAGCATGAAACAATCATTGCGACCACTCCAGGAGTTATGGCTTTTCATTGATCCCTAGCCTTGCCTTAACGATATGGAGCACAAAAGCACCGCGACCCATCCCGATCATTAGGACAATGAATGATTTGACCATGGTTTCTTCGTGCAACCTTCTTCAG
The DNA here is from genome assembly GCA_030765085.1 of Allium cepa. NCBI lineage: Eukaryota > Viridiplantae > Streptophyta > Magnoliopsida > Asparagales > Amaryllidaceae > Allium > Allium cepa. The sequence continues at coordinate 802,031,957 of CM060943.1, forward strand.
GACGTGGCGAACGTAGGAAGAACGTGATGGAAACAAATTTGTTGATCTATATCTATAAATAGAAGATGAGAGGCTCTATATTGAGATCCTTTTTTCTGCATTCTAAATTTATGTACTGATATATCTATTTCTTGGATCATCATCGATCCATAAAATCTTGTAAAAATTTTCAGAACTTATTAACAAAGTTTAAATGACATAAGCCAATGTCTAGTCAAATTTTTGTATGTCGTTCTTATTCATTTTCCTTTTAATTTCTTCATTTTATTTTATTCTATCAATTGTTTTGGTTTTTGTGCCAACTATTGGTGTAAACATTTTAGTGCTTTCATTGAGAACGTTTCAATCTCTTGTTATTTAGATCTATTTTCAGCCTTTGGATTGCTTTATTCTATGTAGCAGATCTGCAAGTCTTATTTTCTAAAGCCCGTGATTATTCAGATTACGCTATGGTCTATCACATTATCTACCGAAGTAGTGGCCTCAAGAAATACTAAGGAAAAATCAATTACTTCAGATCCACTAATGATGTTGAGAATGTTAGCTCCCATCACATTAAAGAAACCATTTGGCCTGGCACTACTAAAATTCAGAGTGCTTCAAATATAATTATCAGGGATGAGATGGATAAGATGATAAAAGAACTGGATAATATGATGAAACGTATGAAAGTAAACTTAGATTTGATGACGTAGTTGTCTCAGGGTCATAGAAGGAACGGGAGGGAATTGTCACCTTCCGACTCAAAATAAGATATTTCATTCTCATCTAGTGAAAATCACAGAGAAGGGAAGCAAAGAATGAAAAGAAAGGGGTTGGGACTTCAAAAATGAATTAGGAAAAACTCAGGTAGACAATACTAAGGTCAGTACCAAACCATCTTTTCAAATCGATACCAATCTGACTTGCCATGGATTAGATAATGGTGACTTTGTTGATTTGTGTAATGGTGCATATAATTGTAAGGACCTTATTGTTGGTGGTCATAAAGCTGGAGTTCTGACGGCTGCTATTGACCCATTGCATATAAATCATATATAATGATTAACGGGGCGAATGGTTGTCCTAGAGATAGGAGAACTCGGATACCATAGAACTATTTAAGGCCTTTTTGCGGGGCCATAAACTCAGGACCGGCCATGATGATCGTCATTTAATCGATCTAATAGAGCCGGAATCTCTAACATATATGGTAAGGAAGTTGGTGAGTGAAAAACCAGCATAAAAGTAATGACGATAGGGGTTCTTCTCATAGTAGAAACTTGTTCACCGAGGAGGTATTGCGAGAGGAATAACCCATAAGGCTTATTATGCCTAAAATGTCATCTTATAATGGAACTTTTGATCTAAGACAACATTTGTTATATTAATGAAGGACATACCGATATTTCCAAGGCTATCGACACCGTGTGTTTTGAATATTGTTAGAAGGAGTCGCTAGGATATGGTTTACTCAACTTCCTTCAAGGTCCATATCTTCATTTTATCAACTAGCCATAACGATTGAGGAGCGGTTCAGGTTGCATGCTTCTTGCCTAATGGACGTGACGTTATTGTCAAAAAAATTAGAATTCTGGGGAATCCTTAAAAGACTTACGAGTATATTTAACACAGCTGCGATAGAGGTAAGCAATGCCATGGAGGAGATTGTTTTGATGGCTTTGATTAGAGAATACATCCCAATACGGATTTTGGTAAATGGTTGAAAAAGAAACCTCCATGGACCTTGGAAGAGTTTTATAGAAAGGCAAATCAGTATTTGCATTTGGAAGAGGCAAATACGACTGTTGGAAAAGTCAATGGTGAATGATCGGCTGACGTGCTTTGAAGTTGACAGAGTAAGGGGTATGCCCTAAGAGTAATTATATAATTTGTTACATATATCTAACTCAATAATCAACTGTTTAAAGTAAAATGTGTCTTATTTCTATTATATACTTGATATAATGTATTATATTAATTAATTAATTTAATTAGAAATTACAAAGTGTTCTAACCATGAGTAATCTATCACAATGTAAATAAACATATCATTTTAAATATTCTTACTCAAGATGTATCGAGTCTGGATATCGATGCATCCGATGAGACTGGAGTCATAACACTCTCCAAATATCATGTAATGTATTACTTATAACTACTGAGGGCCACCAATGGATTGTGTACTGATAATTATTGGTTAACTAAGGAATGACTCACTTGATAATTTTCCATTGGTTAATATAACTAAGATCAAATAGAAAATATCGTGGTGACAAAATTACACTGTTCTTTGGACTTGAGAATACTGTTAATTTTCAATGTAGAAGCTCCACTTTGATTATAGTTAAATTATGGTACGACATTCATCGGACGATTATGGTTGGATCGAGTGAAAGCATTAGAAGCGAAACACTATTGAAGAGAGGATTTGTCCCCTCAGTTATATGTGGTTAGTATATGGTTAGCTGAAATCAACTCAAAGTCAAAGTCTTTGGTCAGAGCACTTCAGTTAATAATGATTGTTATTAATTCAGCCAAAATGTCACACCACTAGCTAAGGTGACATGTATGTTAATATTTGAATTGTTCGATATTATTCCTGACTGAATTTACATCATTGAGTCGCACAACTGTGATGATGAATTCTCCAAAAATTGCATGATTTAATTAGTTTATAAAATGTTATAAATTAACTAAAGCAATTAATATTTAAGAAATATTTATTATTATTTAATTTAGTTGATGTTTAGAAGTTTTTTGTAATTATTTAAATGCATTTACAAAAGTTATATTTGCATGCATTTATATACGATATCGATGTAATTTTAAACGGATTTAGATAAAAGATAATTGTATAAATTGATTTATGGAAAATTTATGCCTATTGATGGCATGTAATTTCAGTCATATCATGTAAAGATAGAGGAGTAGAAGAGGGAGACAATCAAGATAATTAATAAGGGAAGTTTTAATGAAAGAATGGGAAAGGTATTATTCTTTCAATTGAAGCAAATTCACTTTTCCATCTCATATAGACTATTCATTCTTTCTCATTCATTTTTCCTCTTCTCTTCTCCTAACCTTCCATGGTCGAAAAAAGTAAAGTTTCCAAAAAATTTCAACTCCAAATCAAATGCGAACATAAAAAATAATAATGAAACATATGTGATTTATCCATCTCTTGCAATGATCGGGTGTGGATCTTGAAGATCTGAGGAGATATCTTCATTCAAGGTGCGTTTCTTAGGCTAATTCTTACGGTAGTTATCTAATCTCAATTTAATCATGCATCACATTTTTTAGTGTAGATTATATCCCTTATTTATAATGATATTATATGTGTAAATTTTATCACCTATAATCGTTTGAATCTACATAATATATATACTTAATATTTTGTGTTGTATATATCATTTTTGGAGTTTTGAATTAAAAATGGACAAATTGTGTTATATGTATATATATATGTATATATATTATACTTTGATAACTTTATTACTATATGTATATTTCACACATAATGTAATTTTTAGATAGTTTATGCTTTTAAAATATTGATGACATTATTTACATTATTTTTATGTTGCTGAATTATATATATATATATATATATATATATATATGTTTATATATGACATTGTTTAGGCTACTTTTACGCTGCAAAATTGCACACACACAGATATATATATATATATATATATATATATATATATATATATATATATTAATTTGACATATTTTAAATTTCTTTAACTATTTTATAGACTTTAATTTAATACTTAAAATTATTTTGAATCTATTTTATTGACTTAGTCTAATCTATTCAAATAGTTATAATGGTTTATTTCATTTAATACATAAATTAATTTTGACCCACGCACACATACACATGCATGTAAGTTTAAGTTTTTTTGAAAACAAGTTAAGGAAAGAATAAAAAAGGACTAAAAGATTTCCATCTTTACATCTCTTTAATCGCCATTTAAATACCTTTTGTTTCAAATCTATTCAAGCGTTAAATAATTCATTTAATTTAGTACATAAGTTAATTTTGATATATGTATATATAAATATTTCAATATAAGTTTAAATTATTTTGGTGACAACCATTACGAATATAAATGGACAATGTATACGTTATAGATGCCAATCTCAGCATCTATATATGTATATATTAACTATATACACCTTTTTGCCATGTTACACTTATACATTTTAACCAGGAGTATATTTGGACATACTCACAATACATGCATAGAATAAATGTGGTCATAAATGTCATTTAATAAATAAATCAATTTAATTAAACTGAGAAGAAATGTTTCACTCTCTAAATAAAACAAAATCATTCCCTTAGTTAACTGTATACTTAAGAAAGAGAAACAAAAGGTTTCCTTCTCTAAGTTAATTTTAACATGTAATCGTTAAACACATTTACACATAAGAGTATGTTTGGTATACTACGTTTTATAAACATCAAATATTAATTAAAATATAAATATTTAAAACCATTTGAAACAAAATTAAATTGAATAAAAATTTATTTAAAACTTTATTAGATTGTATCTAAAATCCATTTAGACTTCATATATCCAATAGATCCAAAATTGATTTTTTTTTAAAATTTACCATTTAACTCCATTATGGACTGTCTTAGTTCCTTCAATGGTATCATAGCCCAATAGTCTGTGGGGTCTAAATTAATCATGTTAGGGGCTAACTAATTAAGCTTGCACACTTAGTACGGTGTCTAGAAATGTAATGTTTAGAATTGGAATTGAATAATCAAATACCATGCCATACCTGGTTACCAGTCTAGCTTAAAAGGTGAATTAGTCTAAAGGTTGCTTTTAATAGAAAATGCCTAATTTGAATTGGGCCTTGAGAAATTTTCAAAATTGTTTTGAAAATCAAAATAAAAGATTTAAATTTAAAATAAAACATGTTTATTATAAATGCTATTATAAGTTTGCAAAATGCTTGAAAAGGTGATGGTATTTTCAAAATGTTTGAAAATATTTAAATACTTATTTTGAAATTTAAAATTGATTAATAAGATTAATAAAATGAATTAATTAAATAGGTTAATTAATTAATACTTATATACATGTATTATATATATTGATATATGTCATGTTATTTTAGAAGTGTTTAAGATACCATAAGTATACATGTGTATATATAAAATAAATTTCAAAATTAATATAATTTAATTAAAACTATTTAATTAAAAAATTAAATTAATTAATTAATTTAAAGGTTAACTAATTAAATAAATTAAAGATTAATGAATTGAACTAAGTAAATAAAATAAATATATATAAGATACATATGTTATAATATAAAGGTCAAAGTGTGTGTATATACATAATCAATATAAATGTTATACGGGAATGTTATAAAATTAAATTAAGAGTTAATTAATTAAAATTAATTAAATAAGATTTTTTAATATAACATCATACATAGGATTATTGTATAAGTTAATTAAAATATAAAAGTTATAAAAGTTATTGTAGGAAGAAATTACCATTGGGTATATGAACTCTACAATAATGGCTTCCTTGAGAATAGTCAATGATCCAATTTTTATTAATGAAAATCAAAATCAAATACATGATCAAAGACATGTGCACCAACAAGATCAAATTAATTATCATCCTCATAATCTCTCCTTTTCTCCTAATCCTAACATTTTTTCACCGTCTCATAAAGAAAACCCCTAACATCAATGGGGATGGGTTTTAAATGATTGTAAATCAAAGATATTCAATCCCCGTTAATAAACAACAAGGCTATAGTTATCAGCATCCAGCGTAGAAAAATCACTTGGCACCAGGCTAAATTATCAGAAACCAGTGCAGAAAAATCAAGAAAGGCCAAATGATATACATCAGAGTTGCAACAATGGCCAAAAACTTACAAACACATTTCACGAAAAAGCTGCATATTCTGGGAACTTCTCTCAATCTCAGATGGATCACTTCATGAGGTAGTCCTCTTCTTGGGCTAAAATGGTGAAAAAATAGGGGGCTGAACTCTAATTTCGACCTAGATTATGTTGCTCCTCTAATTCTGAACAAGAAAAAAGTGTAACAACCCAAAATTTAAGCTATAATAATTAATTAACTAATTAATTAAATAATAAAATAACTTTGTAAAATTATTATAATTGAGCCACTGGAGTTGTACCATTATGTCCGTGGTAATTTTATGGTCAATTTTCATATATAGATTGTCAAAATCCGAGCTAAAACGAAGAAGATACAAATTAAACAAGAAAAAGAAAAAAAATAAAGTTAGGTCGACCTTAGGGTCGACCCTTCCCTTAGCTAGGTCAACCTATAAGTCGACCTAACACATATAAGGGTCAACTTGGGTATCGTCCCGCCTTAGTATATGGACAAATTTTCATCCAGATTAAACTGTGACGTGTTTTGCTATTTTTGTTCCATCTTGTGCGTCAGTGCTTCCATCCGCTTCCATCCAACGGTTTTCCATCGAGCCTATGACGTGGTTGCATCAGATTTAATCTTCAAATTCAACGGTCTGATATTCCTAAGTGACACTATAAGTAAGAACCAAGGCATAACTATTTTTCTCATTTAGATTTTCTCATATTCGGGTTCATTGCCAAAGGCTGGACCCTAGAAATAAAAAATTTCTAAAAAGAGAATCCTTTTGAAAAAATATATTTACGCTCTAGGAGAGGATTAAGGATGACCAAGGACTAGAGCTGAGGACCATAGGTGAGTGTTTAGTAATTATTTTATATTTTTAAGTAATTTAAAATAATAGGTTTCTCAATAGTAATAGTTTTTCTGTAGTTTGAGACAATTTTTGTATAAGTTATTTACCGCTAGTTTTTAAAGTTCTTCTTAGTCTATTTTGTTCAGTTATTTTTATTTAGCTATTTTATTCAATTATTCACTGTTATTTTGTAGTTATTTACTGTTATTTGCATTTATTTACATCTTTTTTTACGTTAAAATTTAGCCTGTAAACGTTAGTTTCTTCTTATTACTTTTTACGTGAATAAAATTAAAAAGAATAGAATTCGGTAATATGGATTAAAATAGAATAGCACTAAATTTATAGAAATTAGATGTAACATAAGAAAGACTGTAATAAAAAGAAGATAGACTGAAATAGGAAAATTTGAGACATTTGCAAGCAAGTTTATAACCAGTAGTTATAACTAAAAAGATAGAAAAAGAAGAAAAACAATTATAACGTAGGTTATAATTAAGTAGAAAGAACATAAGAGGCTTATTATAAAACTTAGAATAAGTTAATAAGAAAATATAGCAAAGATAATAGAAGGGCTTATTTTAAGACTTAGATTAAGTTAATAAGAAAATATAATAGAATAACAGTAGAGGCTTATTTTAAAGAACTTAGACTAAGTTAATAAGCAAAGATAGAAATAGTGTCCATAACCATAGCATTCCCTTTCAGTCAGGAACTGATGGTCTCACAACAGATTAGGTGAGGCTGGGACATACTTATGCTAATTAGGGTAAACAAGTGGCCAATACACAGAAGCTCAAATCAAGGGGATTTAGGCAAGGGGCGCAACTAGATTTTGTTTGTTAGGACCTGTATCCGATAGCATTTCCCTTTCAGACTAGGACGGATGGTCTCACAAAACACTTAGGTGAGACTGGACAAGACCTTATCAACTAGGACTGTTGGTCTCACAACAGATAAGGTGAGGATGGACACACTTATGCTGAAGCAGGTAGATAAGAGGTCAAAAGAGGAAGCAATAGATAGCGCGAACCGGCAGTGACCAAGCATGCGACATCGAAGCAGGGAGATAAGTCGCTATTGAGTTCCAAAGCGCTAAATAGGTGTCCTTTTGCTGTGAGACCCACATGATGGAACTAGCTCACGGTGGCACAGTAGAGATAGAAGGCCGATCAATGGGTAGAATTAGGACTTTGGCCTAACTAAAATAGGATTAGGATTTTTGCCTAATCAAAGCAGCTACCTAAGACAAGTGCAAACAATCCAAAGAATCAAAATAATCAAAGAAGGTAGTTAAACAGTATTTTATTCTACTTCTGTCTTTCCTTTATTTCCTTTTATACTAGAAATGTTGCTAAGTCTATTATCTTTACCTTACTTAAAAATTCTAGTAATTACTTCCACTCACTAGACTTATAATCCGACCCACTCCTCTATTTTTCCTTTTTCCTCCAAAGGCCAGTAGAATCGAGGGTAGTAGATTTTAGACTTGCTTGGAAATATTTTCAGAGTTCTTCATGTATTCTTCTTCTTTTCAGTTTTCATTTCATTTGGATTTTGATGTACTGGTACTTTTTGAGAGGGATGATTATTTTTATGTACTCTTATGATGTGACTAAGTATTTTTCATAAGACATTTGTATTTGGTATTTTGAGACATGCTCGTTTTTATGACTTATTTATGAAGTTTAATTTTTAATGAGTTACTATTTAAATGTTTTCACTGTTTAATTTATTTGTCTTATGAATCTTAGTCTCTGTAAAGTTTTGGCTATAAAGCACCATATTCTTTAGTGTGCCTTTTTAGGTATACTAAGGGGTGTGGGGTGTTTTAAAAAGAAGATAATGGTGAATGAAGCTATTGATAAAAGAATAGAGAATAAGCAGAATAGATCGGTTATAGCTTACGTATTTTGAAACTGGCCAACCTATCAACATTTCAAGGCTTTTGTAACAAGAACTTGGAATCTGAGAGGTAAATTCAAAATATGTACTATAAATAACGGTTTCTTTTCCTTCATATTATGATAAAGAAGTCAATGGAGGTCCATATTTTATCAATGGAAAATTGATAATATAATAAAAAAATGGACAAAGTAAAAAACGGATAAAGACTTGTTCTCTACCATCCCAATATGGATCAAACTCCTTGAATTGAGTATGAAATTTTAGGATAAGGAAGCTTTGAGTGCAATTGCTAGTACTGTAGGTATGCCATTATAATTAGATGAACCGACAGCAAAGGAAACACATTTAAATTATGCAATAATTCTTGTCGAAATTAATGCAAATGCAAACCTACCCAAAGAGGCATTTATTTCAATGCATAATGGTGAAATCATCTGTAACGACCCACAATTTCGCTACTTCGGAAATGAGAGATATTCATCATACGTATGAGCATATTCTATTATCCGTTGTACCTAGGGTATTTTGTTTGATGTTTGTCAGCAAATGTAAGGGCAGATTCTGATAATTGACCAGGCTAAATTTAGGTTAGACTCTGATATATATATTTAAAAGTTTTCCGCTGTAAAGATATCTGTTTCATGTTCCGTATTTTTGTGTAATTTGAGTTGGACATGTGTGGTTTATTGTCGATTCAAAGGGTACGGAAAAACGGGCCGTGACATTCATTCAAAGAATAGAATATGAATGGATTCCCCCATGTTGTAAGTTTTGTAAATGGTTTGGGCATAATCTTGAAAATTGCACACTTAAGAAAGTATGAAAAGAAAAGCAAAACCAAGATAAAGCATGCAATATGTTAATGTTGAATTAGATGAAGGTAGTCTATTTAATGAAAACAAAGAGGAAAACAAAAGCAACACAATAAAGGAAAACATCAATGAAAATAACGAGGAAAACAAAAGCAACACAATAAAGGTAAACAAATCAGAACATTGAAGTGTTGAATGGTGAAGCAAATCAAGAAATGGCCACATAAGACTCTCCAGAGCCAAATGGTGTTCGAGTTGGCAATATCCAAAAAATAATGGTTCATTTGAAAGTAGAAGAGGTTATCATGAACCAAGCTAGTCATCACTCTATTTCAAATGAAAAAAGTCATTATGCTCCGAAAAATGATTGTATGGTTCTTGAAAGCTAAATAATGTGACTATATGCAAAACAATTCATAAAAAAGTTAATAAAAGTTGATGCATCACTCTTAAGGATAGAAATAAATCAAGGTCAACTTCTGCTAGATGCAGCCAAAAAGCTTTTATCCTTAACCTCACTAAAAAACAAGGAAAAGAAAGAAAAGCAGGATAAAAAACATCAACGAAATAATTTCCAGTGAAGAAGATGAGACTTTATCCTCAAGTAAAGCAGATACGACTAAAGAGGGTGAATTCAAAAAGAAATACATTATGAAAAACCCAAATTGGGACACACTACTGAAAGTATAAGACAAAACATCATGCAAGAAAAAGGGAAAGAGATTGATGAAGGGGGATTACTACAGAATCTTCTTAAGATAAATAGAGATATCCTCTATAATATCCTTTTATTATCTTTTTTCTTAAAGATGTCGATTGTTGCTTAAAATACTAGGGGACTAAATTCCCTAGAAAGGGAAACCGATTTAGTGCATTTTCTGAAAGTATATGGTCTTGGTATTTTAGGAATACTTGAACACAAGCTAGATAATAGTAAAATAGAAATTCATTATGATAGTTGTCTTAATAACTGGAAAATCATAAACAACAATGCCATGGGAGGTAATGGAAGAATTATGATTTTATGAGATCCTAACATCTGGGCAATAAAACATTATTATATTGATCTTTCATTCATTTACCGTATTTGTGAAAATAAAGAAAATTTAATTGTAGAAATCACCTTTATTTATGCATCAAATAGTGAAAATGAAAGAAATATTTTTTGGGAACATTTGAAACAATTAAATTACAAAATGAATAATGCGTGCATACTATTAGTAGACCTCAATACAGTACTACATGCTTTTGAGAAAAAGGGGAGGTAATGCTATCCCTTTTAAAAAAATAGAAAAAATCAATAATTTCATTTTAATAGCTGGTTTAATTGAGCCTACAATTTATGGGAATACTCTTCCTCAATCTTCTAATAGTATTTTCTAATAGTACTAAATTCTAATAGTACTACAATTTTATTTATGCATCAAATAGTGCATACTGTAAGTAAAAACATTCATTATAAATTAGACATAGTTATTTTAAACCAATTTTTTTTAAGACAATACTCTTCCTCAGTCTTCTAGTGATCATACTCCTCTGCATATTTTGCTTTCAAAAAATGTTGTCAATAAGAGAAATTTTCCATTTAGATTTATCAACGGACGGGTTCATGAAAATTCATATAAAGAAAATGTTAAAAACAATTATGACGAATATATACAGAGCACTTCCTGTTCAAATTCAGCAAAACTTTACAAAGCATCAAAGGAAAATAAAAAAATTTGAATAAAAGCAAGCCAAAAAAAATATAATAAATCAAATAAGAGAAGAGTGTGACTGCTTGAAAAATAGTATTGATAATGATTGTTCAGACCCACATCCTGTAAACAATTTTTTTCATTCTCAGAGCTAGTTAAAGCTCTTCATGTTCAAACTATGAAAATGAAACAGAAAGCTAAGGTAGATTGACTAACTAATGCTAATGAATCTAGCAAGTTTTTCTATGGCAAAATGTCCGATAGAAGGCACAAAAATAATGGTTAAGAGATTCGACTTTGGTGCGAGAGGTCACAAGTTCGAAACTTGCAAAGCGTGATTCGAACATTTATTGATACATGATTTGTGGTTGTCTCAGTGACATGTTGTATCTAAGTACATTTTCAATAAAAAAAGACATGGGAAAACTGATAGATTAAAATGGAGTAGTAATTAATGAATGTACTAACATAGAGTCTGAAGTCATTAGCTATTTCAACTCTTTATATAATTCAAACTCTTACTTTAAAAAAAATTCTAATATAAGTACAAAATATTTACTACATCCGAATAGTCAAGTGATTTTACTTGCCCCTATAAATGTAGAAGAAATTAAGTGTATTATTTTTAATGCAAACGATGCTAAAAGTCCTGGTCCAGATGGTATTGGAGTCAAATTTTATAAAACCTATTGGATGAAATTTATTTTAAAATTCTATATAACGACCTGGAATTTAGGGTCGCTAAATTTGAACATTTAATTCATTTTAAATGTTGAATATGGATTATAATTTGAATTTTGAAATAAAAATTTTTTGGTTAAGTTAATAGAATTAGTTAAATTTCAAATACTGGAATTTAATTGAAATTTGAATAATAATCTCATATTGGAATTGGAATGATTGGTGGTTCTAGGCATAAATAGATATAAAAATAGATTCTAAATATTATTTTAAGTCTATTTGGATTTGAATTATAATATTGGTCTGTTGGATGGAATTAAAAGTCGATAGATTAAATTTGGGATTTTATATTAATTTAATAATGGAATTTAATAATATAATAATGAAAATAATCAAATTTTGATTTAAACTGAATCAGAATGATTTCTAATGGGAATATAAATTTTATACAAGTTATAATAGAGTTAATAAAATTTTAAAAGTGAAATTTTAAGTGATTTCGACGATTTTGAAAATCGCTCGATTTAATCGACGAGTTGAAATAGCCTTCTGGGGCATAGTCTCGGAATTCGACGAAACCATTTCCATTGGATTCGTAATAGTTAGTTATTATCGGATTTCAATTTTCATAGCAATCAGAGTTGTCATTTAACCCCGGTAGCTTAGAAGGCATAGAAAATACTTTAATCGATTTAAATTAAAATTGATCGTTTATTTCCGTAACTCGCGTATATGATCAAATTAGCTTCCGAAGCACGTTCAATTGTGTTCGGAACGTGGGTAAAACCTTAGAAACGCCAGGTGGCACGCGTCGTTTGGAGATCGTGTGAAAAGTTGCTTTAAAGTGAATTAAATATTAATATAATTGGTATACGTATATATATACGCGCAAAGTCGAAACCCTAGCATTATTTTTCACCGGCCGCCGTGAATATATTCAATGGCCTACGCTTTGCGATCTTTCCTCTCGATTTTCTTCCCATCCTCTCATTACCAACAAAAATCATCAACTAGAAAATTGAAGTACTCGTTGGGTACTACAAATCCAACGGTGATCTTTGCCACCATCGCCAATTGAAGCCCGAAATGGATCGGGTGATGCCACTATTCGAGCGTAGAAATCGAGGGAAATAGGGCACCGAGTTCGTGCGTGTTTCAAGTGAGAGTGGAGTTAGCGTGGCATTTCGTCGTGGTGTTAGTTGATCGTTGTTTAGGCGAATAGCTTGGTCGCGAAATTGGGGAAGATGATGGCGGCAGTGGGTTAGTTCGACCCTAGGAATGTTGCGTGAGGAAGATTAGGGACGTGGCTGATTTCTTTTGTTCAGTGAATGGTCATCGGTAATAAAAAAAATTTGTTTTAAATTCGAAACTGAAACTTATAAATTTTATATCTATTACATACATTATCAGATTTCGATGAAACTGGCGACGCCGGAATCGCAGAGACGAATATTACATAGTGGAGCAATTCTGGAACCATTCCGAGCAAGTAAAAATTTAGGTTAAATCGAACTAAGTTCGATTTAATTTAAATTTTGAACGCTCGCCGAAAACCAAGGTGAGTTTAACTCACTCACATCTGGAATATTAGTTAATTTAAATAGTCATTAATGGAATGATTGCTTGATTGGTTGAATATGATAATAATTATCAAATGGAATCGATATATATTGTTGTGCTAATATCTGTGGATGCAGGAAAACAGATTGGAGGGATCCAGCTGGATCCCTCACAAATAGAAATTAATTTATATTATGTGATATATCTTATTTATTATTCTGTGATGATTTGTTTAGATCTTGTTATGCTGTGTTTTATTTATATACTGTGATGAATTAAATTGAAATTTTAAATTGTGTTGTGCTGTGAGTGGGTGAATATAACCTGAAAACTTTAAATATAAATAGATGAATTAGGTTTAAAGGATATAAAAGGAATTCCTAAGTAAAGAATTTAAAAGGAATTAAATTCAAGAAATTTTTTGATGATTTGAAATGTTTGAAGATGTGATATATAAAGAAATGTGAATTGTTTAAAAATAATAGTGAGATTTATTTTAAAGAATGGGAAGTGTGCTTTCTCATGGAAATTTTATTTTGTTTTAAGAAAGCTTTAAATTATAAATTTGTAGTTTAAATATGTTTAGAATAATTTTAGAAAGAAATATTATTTTAAAATGTTTTTAAGTGAAAGCAAACATTGCTTAAGTAATTATGGTATTTAATTATTTTTAAAAGGGTGAAGTGGTATTAAGTTTTCAAAAGGAAATTATAATATAATATTTGATTTAATAACTTTCTTTTTAAAGGTTAAATTTTATTTAAAATACTTAGGAAACTTATATATTTCCTTAAGTATTATTTTCAATTAAAATAATTTCTAGAGCTTATTTTAAATATTTTAAACGTATGTTTGAAAGTGATTTCCAGGAAATAGCAACATGTTTAAAATAAAAGGAGCTATTTTTTAAAGTATGGAAAGAATTTTACGGGATGAACGTAAAATTGAATTGGGATAAAACATGTTGGAGATAAAAAGAATTCTTTGGTTATTCTAAGATGGAAGTGTATTTCCCTGAAAGCCAAGTACGTTTTTAAAATAGATTTTTGAAACGCTAGAGTTTGAAGTTATATTAAAGAATAGTTTCAAGAAATATTATTTAAGCTGTAAGAATTTTAAAAGTAAATATATATCAAAGTAGTTATAGAAGTAATTTTTTTAAAGGATAATTAGAATTATGTTTTAAAGAATATTATTACAATTTATACTTTATAAAATGGTTTTATTTTATAGATAATCAATCAAAGTATTGTTTAGAAATTGTATAGAGTTTCACAACTTTATTTTCAAATTTAGTATGACTTAACTTTATTTTAAAGATAATAGTTTATATTTTATTAAGCAGTTTTATTTGAGATATTTTTAAAAGTATATATATATATTTTAAATCAAGTATGTAAGAAGTTTTAATATGAATGTTTTAACGTATTTTCAAGCATAAAGTATTTAAATTATTTTAAACCTTAAATATTGGTACTTGGATGTTTTTAGAGGAAGTAAAGATTTGGAAATCTATTCCTTAATAAGAATTGGATTTGAAAAGTGTTTCAAAGGGATTTTGAAAATGGAAACATATCTTGTAAAGATATCTTTGAGGAAAATAAATAATGTGGGAATTATTGATTGTGTGATGGATGCTTATGGATGTTAATTAATAGTCAAATCACCGACTATCAATATTGGACAAATGCGTTGATCGTTTCGAAGAGACCAGGATCAAGATTTATTTCTCGAAAACCACTTCGATCCGGTTTGTACGTTACGTGGAAAAACGCGTTCGGAGTCGAAGATGGAGCAGTGAAGTGCAAGGGCTAGTCGCTACTAATCTTGAGGATATTTCCAAAATGGATGTAGTAGGAGTAGTGCCTTCGGTTCCGTTCGAACCCGAGACGGACTTGTATGGATGAATGCTTTCGGAACATCGTCAGGTGGGCGATGGGCATTCTAAGTGAAATATTCTAAAGGTAACGCTTAGCCTCAAGTCTCATCAACCGGGAATGACTGAAAATCAGGGGATATGCAGTAAGGCCTGGTGGGCAGCACCCATTTCCGGGTAAGGTCATTCCTGTCTAGATGTCCCTTTTATTTCGGCTTAGCGGTGCGGTTGCTGATCCCAACCGCGGGGTGATCTTACTCGAGACTATCCAGTAAGGAGTAGTCCGGGCCTTGTGCTGCAGGGGATTGGGCGTGGTCCTCAGTGCACTGATCTAGACCAGGTACTGTGACAGGTGGTACCCCAGTGCCTAGTCATTGTTGGAAATCCATTCTCCCTACGAGCCTTTTACGAGTTTTGTTTGTATTACCCACGCTGTGGCTAGTAGCTGGAATTTAATAATGTAACAATTTCGGCTATTTTATAAGTATTTGTATATAGACCCTATTATAATATCAGAGGATTTATATAAAAAGTGTTTTAGCTATCGTAAGGTAAAAACCCGACATGTTTATTTGTGGCGTGGTCTTACGAGATGCTTTTATTTTCAAAAAGGATTTTTGAAACTTTAATAATCAATTTGGATGCATTATTATCAGCTGGTATTCCAGAATGACTCGGATGTTATTTCATTAGAATGCTCGGGTCAGACCGAGTATTATATGTTCAGGACGGGATGCTATGGAGCAGAAGAGGAGCTGGAGACCGAGACGTATTATCCGTACTTGTATATATATCCGCTGCTGTGACTGTTTGAGATTGTCTGATTGGTAATTGTTGATGTATGTGATACTCTGATGATATGATGTATAAAACAGATATAGTTTTCATTTTGTGTAAAGATCTGATATTATATATTATATTTTATTCCGTTGCGACAGTGAGATTCTGATATTGTTTAGTTCCTTCTTTCTTCTACATTCTTTCTTTTCCTCAACAATCTATCTTTTTCGGCACTCGATCGTCGGCATATTATACTGTGGAGTATTTCGTGTCGATTTTCGAGGTCGAGAAGGGCGGGTCGTCACATCTAGATGTAGTAAATGTGTTTTTTTAGAGTGGAAATTTTGTGAAAAAACTTCAACCACACTCTAATCACATTGGTGCCAAAAACTAAAATCCCTAAAGACTTAGGGGATTACAGGCCTATAGACTATTGCATTTTCATATATAAAATTATTGCAATAATTCTATATAACAAAATTAAAGTATTTTCGAAATATGTCATTTCTAAAAACCAAAGTGCTTATATCCCAAGGAAATCAATTATATAAAATACTTTACTAACCTATAAAATGATTATAGATTTTAATCCAGGAATTAAAAATAAAAAACGCACTAAGGTTGATTTGCGGAAAGCTTTTGATAAAATAAATAGACAGTTTATATTGCATATGATGAAGTAGCTAGGGTTTAATCACAAATTCTATAACTTGGTTAAAGAATGCATAGACAATGTTACTTAAAAATTACTCACAAATGGTTCTGCTTGTGATTTTATCCATATTAATAGGGGAATAAGGCAAGGAGATTCTCTTTCTCCTTACTTATTCACATTGTAATGAAATACTTATCAAGACAAATAGAGATGAAACAAATTAAAGGAAATATAAAAACCACAAATAGAGTGAAGCCATTTAAAACTCATCCATTATATGCTGATGATTTACGACTATTCTTAAATGCAGATGAGAAAAGTGCAAGTACCATGACCAATGTCTTTGGAAAGTTGAAAGAGTTTGCAGGTCGTGCAATGACCTAATTTTTCGACGCCTGAAAGTCGACATCAATATATCCACTGTATCAAATACCGAACAATCGAATGTCGGAAAACCAAACCGTCAGGGTTAAAGAAGAAGAAGATAGAAGAAGAAACAGAAACAATAATAGAATCTCACATTTCACAGTGCAACAAATATAATAGATAAATGAATAATCTTTAAAAATAAAAGCACTATATCAGTTTATACATCACATTATCAGAGGTTACAACAACACAACAACGGAAAAGAAATATTATATACTAGTGATACGCCTCGCCATACAGCTTGCCTCCAGATCTCCACAACATACTTTTCGACTTCTCTCTAGAACAACTGATAACCTGACTCTAGGCTGTCCGTGTGGAAAATTATGGGCATCTAGAGTTTAGAAAGGGAACAATAAACTCCAGGTCAGTCATGGGGCTAGTGTGAGATTTTAAAAACGATTATTTTAAAAAGAAAGGAAAAGAAATCCGCTATGTTTTTAAAAAATGAAACTACCATAAGGCCTCCCCGTACGCACACACAATGCAAGCGCACAATTGGAGAAGATTTCTCCGTATGATAGTCAAAAATGCTTGATACGCAAAATCTCTTTGATATAATTATTAGTGCATAGTGAAAAACATTTGCAAGTACAATATTAATCTTAGCCAACATATGTACCATTATAGTATGCCTACTATAGCTATCATATTAGATGGCAGGTTCTACAACTAAAACCGTACAAGGCGCGTATTGGTAATTGGATTTCCAACAAATGGTCAAGCTAAGGAACTTCTTGGGACACATAGGTATGCCTCTGGAGGGATGCCCCGAGAACCTAACCGGATCTCTGCCGACATAAGGCCGGGTTACCTTTGTAACTAGGTAACACCTACAAGTATGACATCCCCGGTCATTACCGACCTTTATCCGAGGATCCTCAATCACAAAGCAACGACCATAAAGTAATAAATTTACAGCAACCGCATAGGTTAAATATTTGGGCTCCATACCATGACACCAGCTTTTTCCAAAAGAAAATAGACATATCCTAGGGGCGTGAGCCCTAATAAGCTTACCGCAACTTTCCTGTTTCGACCATTTCTGGGTTGTGAGGTCCAACGAGGTCTCGTCCGCAAAGCTATGCTTTTCACAAAAGCCAAGCTTCGATTAACGAATGATCAACATCACTTCGTATGCCACATTACCAAATTGAGAATGTATCAATAGTAGCCATCAACTAATAACCTCTGAGCTTGTACGTCTCAGAGAAGGACGTGAAGCTAAGAGAATATATTCTCCGCCACCAATAGAAATGTATTTGATAGAAACTAGCTTTACATCTCAAAGTGTAACGTCAGACACACATCCATACAAGTCCATCCTGGGTTCGACATGTCCGGACTCCCCATCACAAAGGGTGATAAAATCTCTATACCGGAGCAACTCACAACACCATCTTCAAATGGAATCCCATTTCGTCGTATCATTATTCGAAATGGGTTTTATGATACAAAATCCTCTCCAAGCTAATCCGAATAATGAGCGCTTATTTTTAAAAAATATGTGTTACATTCAGATTTCAAGTAAATCACAACAAATTTCCACTTTGATCTTTTAAACAAAGATCCATCACAAAGATTCAAAGTGGTTTTTAGATATCCATTTGGAATCCGACCCCTGGTTGCATCGAAATTCAAATGCCATTCAAGCCAATATTGTTAGTCGGTTATTTAACTATCAATCAATATTCACAACAATCACCAAGATTTAAATAATTTCCCCCTAATTATTTACTTTAAAAATATCTTCGTAAGATATACTTTCATACTTCAACCCTTTGAAAACAAATTTCAAATCACTTTCCTCATGTGGAATAAATTTTCAAATATTTATTTACTTCCACTGAAAAATTTGCTAAGTCTGAATACTTTAAAATAATTTAAATCACTTATCCAAAAAAAATATACTTGGAAACATTTAAAATAAATACTATTTTTGAACACTTTATTTAAAACATTAGTTATGAAATTTGTATATCAATATCTCATATAAAACTCAAGTCTAAATAATTTCAAAAATAAAATTATTAGATAAAGTGCAATTATTAAAATAACCATTTTCTAATAAATTATCAACTAAATCTTTAAATAATCACTTCAAAATCATACTCGGCTTTCCAGGGAAGAATTCACTTTCTATTTTAAAATGGTCCATTTAAATCAATCAATAGCTCATTCTTGATTTATTTGGATTTTACCTTTTAAATTTGTAAATTCTTTTCCACATTTTTAAAAATAAACCGTTATTTGTCTTTAAAACAAATTTCCCTTTCCTTTATAAATTCCCATTGTGAATTCAAATTTTCAAATATCCATTGATATACGATTTTCAAATCAATTTCCAAACATTCATTTTCAACACTAAATCAAATTCTAAATCGATTTCTAATTATTTTCAAAACATCAAATCAAATTCCCAAATCGATTTCTAAAATTTATCTCAATACCAAATCAAATTCAAAATTGATTTCCAAAATCGTTTCAAACACCAAATTAAGTTCCAAAAGTTGATTTCTAAATTTATTTGCTTTTAAAATAAATTCCTTTATCTCTTCCAAACTATTTAAAATCCGAAATTTAAATAATTTCTTCGACTTTGTTAAAAATATTAAGGTTTCAAAAATCAACGATTAAATTCTTATTTTAAATTCATCCAATTCTTCAAAATGAATCTGCTTAAAATTTTCTACTTTAATTTCCAAAAATCCAACTTTATATTTCTAGTGTCCTACGATACCAAAAATATATCCGGCTAAACTATAGGCATCAACGATTTCAATCACAAATATAGTCATACACAGATTATAAATAAATCAACGCACGGCATTGAAACAAATTCAAATATTTGAGGAATCCAATTGGATCCCTCCAACCTGTTTCCCTACATCCACAGATGTTAGCACAACAATTTAATACCAATTCCGCTTCGAGGTGGAATATCGCGGTACATGGGATTAAATAATATCATCCGCTATTATGTGGCGCATAGGGTCTCATCTGCTATATAATATGGGAAATCAATCACTCCAAATATATATATATATATATATATATATACACACACACACACACAGTACTATATATACTATCACTTCAAAATTTTGATTTTTAGAGGCGCACAAAAAACGCTGCTAAATGTTTTAGCAGCGTTTTGATAAACGCTGTTATAAAGCCCGCGACTAAAAATACCTGATTTTACTGCAGCGTTTATGAAACGCCACTAAATTCTTTTTTTGCAGCATGCATAAAACGCTACCAAAATGTATTCTCTCAGATAAAAAATATTTTGGTAGCGTTTGTTAAACGCTGTAATAGAGGACGCAGTTTATTGACAAAGCCTGTAGCCGCGTTTATCAAATGCTACTATGTATGCTCTCCTTCGACCTTTTATTTTTTGTAGCGTTTTTTAGTAGCGTTTTCGAAATGCTACTAAAATATTCCAGCTCTGCCTATAAATTGCCTCCAGTTCAATCTTGTTCGTAGCTTATAACATAATACATAAACACATACACATTAAACAACCGTAAAATACATATACATATACACATACACATTCAAACGTAAACACATTTAAAAACCACAAAATACATAAACAAAAGCACTAGCATAAACAATATGTTAACCGTACATAGAAGTTTACACAACCAAACGGTAGTTTCAAGAAAAAAGGTTAACCATACATAGAACTTTACACGACCGAACTACGTATCACAAACAATATTCTACTGCTACAGTTAAAGTACCATAAACATCTGAACTAAGCAAGTACAATAAACAACCAAACTACCTAACAAGTATGATAAACTAGTGCTACTACTGCTCATTCTTCAGAAATGCCTACTTGTAGACAAAATATAATCAACAGTGAGACTCAAGTTATAATCAATATTGAGATAATAATGACAGGACCATCAATACTGAGAAAACAATGAGACTAAAGTTATGCACAACTGAATATGTGCAATCTTGTGTTCAACTGAATATGCACAACTGAATATGGAGACTAAAATAATGTGTACGTTAGTTTTGGCCAAGAATAAAATGAAAATGAAGATTTGTCATCAATGTTTTGTATATTTTATCTCTGCCTGTACATTTTATATACTCAAACATAGATTTTCATATACTCGAACACAGATGAAAATATAAGTGTCCATGAATTATTTTAGATAGTGAAATTAGGTAGGTGCAAGAAGTCTACCAGACCCATATGGGTACAGCCAAACACAGATTTAAAAAATTCATAACGATAGATGCTTTTGTTGATAAAAATATGAGATAGTAATATAATATGGTCCTAGTATGTAAAATGACTGGAAACTTAGGATCATAAATTATCTTTTAAGTACGTATAATTAGTCGATATAACTTATGGCTACTGATGGATCAAACCACCGACTAATTACAGTTAATATATACAACATAAATACTATATTTTGATAAGCCTGATCATAGTAAATTCCAACATAAATTCTAACTTATTCACATTGTTGCATATTCACATAAATCATTCAAGTACAACAACTCATTGCACATCTACAAGCAGGTTATAATGAGGCAATTTAGAGAAAAATTTCGAATAACTTTGAAGGCAGCTATGGGAACGTCAAAGGCATCTTCCATGCACGTCAACTCCGATGTAGGTCCCCATAGCACTGCATCTGGAACTCTCACAATTTCAACCCAAACTTTTACAGCATCACGTCCCAATGGATGACAATGGACCACCGATATGAAGCGATAGTTCCTTCAGCCACTACTTTGTTCGTTTCACCCACATCAATCAACTTGCATTTATTATCTTTTGTCAGCTTTGCAATCGGCTGGAAAAAAATGGTGCATATTTCAAACAGTGCATATTGAAAACTGTGTGCTTATTTTAGAAACCAAAGAATACAAAATGCAATGACACAGTGTTGCATATTTCAAACAGAAGAAACGAAATACAAACTACAAAATATTTCCAGCATATTTACTTACATGTTCTTGTGGTTTCTTCAGGATTATGGGTGTGAATATAACAGAAGAAGTCGCACAATTTGCATTCCTACCAATTGCATCTTTATTAACTTCAACTTTTGATTTTGGCCATGCTACTTTCCTACCAACCGCATCTCTATCGCACGACATATCAACTGTGGGTCGCCATAAATATGCATCTCCATTTATTACATTGGCCACCCAAATCGCAAAGGCAGCCGGACAGAGCGGAATACCATTGACAAGATGTTGTGGATCCCTGGCATAGATTCTTCCTTTGGCAATTACCCCTTCACCCTCATTCCAACCATAAATCTTGCATTTGTCATCTTGGGCGCTGCTGCCACTCTAAATAGGAGAAGTGTAAATCAAGAGTTTAGTGATTAAGTGAAAATTTTGTACAAGACATATTTCTAAGTTAAATTTATGGAAGACCGACGTAAATATTGTGAATTATAAAATTTACCGTACCGACTTCATTCAGCTATCCTCGCAGCGCCCTCTTAATGCAATTTAATGGCCATGCTACTACCTTATTCTCAGCGTTTGCTAATACTGTCATTTCAGGTGTAGGCCTCCATAAGTAAGCATCTAGTTCTTCCATGAAATCTATAATAACGCTCACAGCATTTGGTCCAAGATGAATGCCATTGACAACCTCATTTGGGTCCATGTATAACACTCTCCCATCGGCAACAACTGTAGAGGTTCCAGCCCAATTCAACACCGAACATACGTTGTCATTGCTTTATAATTATTCAACAGAAAATTATAGCAATTAGTGGATCAAAAACAAAAATCCAAATGTTATTTCTTGAGTAATATAATTATTATTTTTACCAATTCAGGTGTGCTCCCTTCTTTTGAACTTTCTTTACCCTGCAGCAAAGCACTAATATTAGGATATTTTAATCTTAGGAGCACTGAAGTGGATATGCACAATACTTAAAATGTCACTAGAATCAGTCCAACAAGTTTGAATGACAGAGTACATACAAAAAACTAGTTGTTGTAGCATCATTTACAAACATGTGTGTCTGAATTCATTATTTTCAAAATTATTATATAACAAAAAACCTGTTGTTATGCACTGTTTTGTTATTCCCAGTTACTACAGTGTTTTTATATATACTTTGATGCTATGCATATTTGCAATAAATTATAGGTGCATCATTAAACCTTGTTCATCATAGACTTACCTTTTATGTTTAGTGATCAAGTGTCAAGACGACATGTGCACCCAAAACTTGTTGAGAGTTTTATTTGAGAAAAAAATAAAAAGCAAGCAGGAACACCTATACTACATATACTATTTTGATACTCAAAATGGATGCCAAAGATTTATGTGAACAGACGACATTAGAAAAACATTTATCCATCAATAAAATGATCTTCAGCAGAATATGTCAAAGAAGGTATAAACTAAAGATGAAAGGCCCATCAATTAATTCTGTTACAATGTTCTCGGGTATAATATGATTGTAATTTTATTAATAAAAGCAGATGGAGAATAAGCTGCATTTGCAAGTGTGAATTTATTCATCTACTATATAAGAATAAATAAATTTGTAAATTGTAATTGCGTGCCAAAATAAATAGTACTGGAAATCAATCATTAATTTAAATAGGAAGAAAGCATCAAATTATTATATTGTTGACACCAAAACAAATATCATTCCATTATAAACAAACTTAAACAATCTTGTTGCCTAAAGATAAATTTAGACATGATACAAGAGAATATCCCAATGGATAAATAGACTCATTTAATAAAGAGTTTAGTAACCTATTCCAAAGTTGCTATAATCGATAAATAACGAAAAGAATTCGCGAACATGAGACTCAACATTTGTCTCTTACAAACCATTTGAAAAGGTAGGCCCTGGACTAGGCCACTTAACAACTACCTAACACGCCTCCAACTTTTTAAGGGTCTCCAATTATTATAACATGTTATTCCCAGTGAGCAATGCAACTACAATGGGGCCTTAATTAGCAGAGTCTGACCAAGCTTGGTATTTTCACACTAAAACAAAGTGTTGCTTGTTGTTCGGTTCACTTGCTGCCTCAAGCCATTGTACCCAGTGTTTTCCCAATGTTATTCCCAGTGTTTACCCAATGTCTACTTAATGAATTACTTTTAAAAGTTTACCTTTTGGTCCACCAGCATATGTACCATACCCCTCAATTCTGCTATTTCCCCTCAACTTTGAGATAGTTGTTTATATCTAGACTGGGCCACAGCTAGCTTGGTTAAGGTGCAACCCCTTCCGAGTGCCCTTAACCGTCCTGGTTTATCTTGTCCCGATACATTTGCAAGAGCATCTCCATTGACATTCTGTGACGAGCTGGACTGTGATAGGCTAACAAATTTTTTAATCTCCGCCATATAAATAAATACATACAGAGTATGATGGTAAAATCATCATAGTTTCGGATAATTTTTTATATACCGATAAAATAAAAAATTCTTACAATAGTATTTGCAGCTTCCACGGTCATTTGTTCACCATTTTTTTTAATGTGAGATTTAATCCAAATATCAGCTCTAGTTATGGATGATGGATTTGGACTTCCTTTTTTCTAAATTTAGAATAACATTAAACAAATAAACTAACAGATATAAAATAATATAAAATAATGCTATACTTAACTAACTAACCATGTCCTCGGTCAATCTAGTCATTCCCCTATGACCAAATGTGTGTGGAACTGGTTTAACCCTAAGGGCCGAATATTTCTCACTTCGTTTTTGGAAATATTGAAAGATGTTAGACTTTAGTAACCAAAAGCATATTACAGATATCTTAATGTTACCTTAAACTCCGGACTTGTTTTGTCCTTCACAAACTTTGTCCATTCGTTCATGTTTTTGATGTTTGTATGTTTCAGTTTAAGTCTTTCCTCTTCGTTCTCCGCTTTATTTAATTTTTGAACCAATTTGCTTTTTGAGGATCTCCAAATTACTCCCATTTGTTGAAATACAACTTTTCTTTGCCATTCCTCTTCCAATTTAAATCTAACCTGCAACAATACATGAAAACATGATATTAATAGTAGAAAACATGATATTAATAGTAGGTGAATATAAAGAAACATGCTATGGTGAAGCAGAACGCTATCAAGCTAGTACATAATTGGTGAATATATGACTTTATGGTCTCTAAATTTTGAAGAAATCTGAATGAAAATCATGAAATAATCACCTGGTCCTGGCATTAGACACCTAAAATATATCTATAGGATTTGTACTCTTGAAGATGATAGCAACGTCACTAAAAATCAAAATTGGTATGATTTCAATCTCAAGTGAGCGGGGATATTGGTGTTTAAATTTTTTAATTCTATCCAATAATCTATGACAGCAACATTCGCATTCTAGAATAATTGTTTTGAAATCATTGGTCAGCTGATTTTATCAAAAATAATAATTAAAAAACAATGAAAGTTTATCAAAAAACGATTCACTAATTTTATAAGCAAGCAAATTTGTACCGATGTACTTCAGTAGATGACCCAAATTATGATTTGTAACACATAATTCAAATAATGTTTACATTTTTGCCTTAGAAATAATCATCCGGACCCATAAATCTCTATCATTCTGAATCTTCCGTGAAATATGAATATTCATTTCTAATTTATTTATCTATTAAATGTTAAAAAACCAGAAATATGAACAATTGAATTTCGAAGGATAACCCATAATACGAACCTGCACTAATGATGATTCAAATTAACAAATTAAGGTTCTTAAACAGAAGTTAGGATAAAATGTTTAAACAACATGATTCAACTACTAGAACTTGTGGATTTCTTAATATAAACTCATGTTTATTACAGTCAATTTAAAAACCGCAAATTGGCAAAACTATAACCGAATTTATACTTTAAAAAGTAAGTGGTAGGAGAAGAAGGAAGATGAGTTGCTTGATAAATCTACAAAATAAATATAGACAGAAGCAGGGACAAATGTTGACAAATAGATTCTCTAGCATATACAGTAGGGAACCTGCTCCATACCTGAAGCGATTACCACAAAACAACTTTTAACTCTTCACTTAGATTCCTCAAATCATCAAGTGTGTATGGAACCTGCTTCCGCACAAGCGGTCCAAGAAAAGAGGATAAATATACCGACCCTGGCCCTATTGTTACGCCTATATCATTGAATTCAACTTCAATTAGATCATGACTGTTTAACAGGAGTTTTTTTGCTTTTGTTTGACCTCTACTACCTCTTTTCCGAGACGAACTTGCGGTTTCAGCATCACTTGCTCTCTCAATTTCCACCTCAGCAGCATCAGTCTGGTCAAGAAGAATTTCATTGTCTAAGCGGGGTTCTTCTTCATCTAACAAAGCCCATTCATTATTTAGGTCTTCTTCATCTAACAAAGCCCTTTCACCATTTGGGTCGGAAGGGTTATCGTGTAGTGCTTGTTCTTCGTCTTCATTGCAAACATTGGCTTGCTTCTTAGCATTGACTGCTCGTTTTTCGCCTTCACTGCAAGCACCGGCTGGAATCTTATACTTCCACTTTGAATTATACTTCCGTTTTGAATTATACTTCTAGGATTCCTCATCAGTCTTTTTCTGGTTGCGAGTACGTACAGAGCTTGGAAACATCTCTTTTCTGCAAATGAAATATAATATGAGATAATTAAAAATTTCATTATTTACCATCTACTCGCTGGAGGAATCTGGACCCAATAATTAGTTTGTAGATAGATGATCTCTGAATCTTTTTAATGTTATATTTCGAAGTATTCTAGAAGTTAATTTTATATCTTAAATAATATAATGAACAAATTGATTAACAAAAGATTAATTTTTTGTAATGAGATCAATATTCTTTTTTAATACATTGATGTAGAAAATTACTAGACCTATTATGTTAACATGCAAAAATTAACATAGTATATATGTGTAAGCAAAAAACTGTTATAGAGTAGTCATGTTAAGCAAGTTCAATCCTTTTCCAGCTCCAGTTCATGATTTGAAAATCTGTTCTTTGACTATGCATATGAGAAAAATATATACCATCCATGAAAAACTGTAGTGGACTAATAAATAAAATTGGACCCATAAATACATATTAAAAATAGAATAGTAAATGGTTTAACTATTTCATTAGTAAAACCAAAATGGTTAAACAAGAATGGCTCTCAATAACTGTAATTTCCAAGAATGCAGTCATCAATTTTTTGTCTGTATATAAAATGAAACGTTTTCAACAAACATGAGTTGCATGAGCTTATATGTAATAATGCTACGAGTTTATATTATTTGGCCAACTTACTTGTTTTGAAGCGTGTACTAAAATAATTAAATAGATTTATCAATAGCCATTCATCCAAAACAAAATTCAATCTGATCATAGTCTTGTCATTTGGTTACTTTTAAGAGAAATCTTATCAATCAGTAATCAGGTGGCAAAGTAAGACTAAAATAGGTAATTAAAAGCAGCCGAGGAAGCAAAAAGAAGATAATTAGAAATATGAAGCAAACCATACAGATTCTCTCACACAACTTAAAATATGGTAAAATATTTTTTCTTGTTTATCACGTTATTCACAGAATATTCGTGCTTCTTTGGCAACAAACTAGTTGAACAGGATATGCATTATTTTATGAACATTGACTACTCATAAACACAGACTTTATGAACAGAATATGCATCCAAGTCGTATTGTTAATAGAAGAATCCTGATTGAAAATAACTTAATCAGTAAAACATATCCAAGGCAACCGATTTTTTTGTTACATCCACACCTCATTACAAATGAAAGCTTGAGTTATTTTAAAACAAATATAGACCAGATCAGATGCAAAAAGGGTGAAGTAAACAAATTGAAAAAACAAACAAGAAATATAATGTTAAATATGGTGTAAATTTCTTCAAGTAGGTTATCAAATAGTTAATCGAACAAGACATACACTTAATCTTATGCAGTGTTGATCATCTGTATGCATGAAACTTTATTTTTATCAGGCACATTTATTATTTTCAACACGGTTAAGTACAGACACAATTATCATGAAAAGTTTTAATATATTCAAAAATACCTGATTTCAGGATGAACAGAATGAGGGCCTGGAAATCCTCGAAGATGAGTGACGATGTGGGATAGTTATAGAGCCAAATTTGCTGACTTTAATTCTTCAAGTACCAACTGAACAATTGAAAACAGGAATAGAAAAGCATTAGTTCAAAACTATCAGATGAAAATTTGCATGCTAATTCAAATTATTTTAGTTCAAAAAACAAATGGTTATGGGCGATTCCATTACAAATACATAACAGACAATGAACTAGGCCAAGATTGCCTGAGATGATAGTTTATTGTGTCACATATTCGTGCTTCGTACAAATAACAATCACAAATTAAAACTGGTTGGTTCATAGTGGATATGAATTTATTTCATTAACAAATTGAAATCATAATATTGCAGTGATTAGAACCGCAAATGGACTGGAATTGTTTGCTACTCTAATTCAATGAATAAATTATATGAATCTAGCAAAATGAGTAACAAGACAATAAAATCTGAATCCATGCTTTCATTCCTTACTAAAACAAGTGATAGTGAATTTAATAAATACAAAATGAGTAACGCATCTTGCAAAATAAAAATAGAGACATTCAGAGAGTAAAATGAGTCTACAACTATGACTAATGCATAGTCTAATGTATGGATATGACTTAGTAGGTGAACATATAATCTACTCAATTATGCCTTCGCAATCCTCCCTAACATAGCTAACATCTTCATTATCCATTTTGGTTATTTCATAATCTTCCACAGCTTGGATATCTTCCTCGATGCACTCATGTGTCTTTAAATCATTAAAACTTTTTGATGGTGCTTTCATTACAACATACCAATTAGAATCATCATTTTCTCTTGAATAAAATACTTGTCTTGCTTGAGATGCAAGTATATATGGATCTCTTGAAAATAATGCTCGATGTAAATTAACAAGAGTGAACCCATCATCATCAACTTTTACTCCATTTCCTTTATACGCCCAACGACACTTAAAAACTGGAATATAAAACAAATGATAATCTAATAAAATTATATCTATCAATATTCCATAATAAGTGACCATATCAACCTCTTGGGACATATCTTTTGCACTTGCTCTACACATAGTAGTTGCATCAAAGGTCACCCCGCAATTTTGAGTTTCTCTCCCTACATCTTTTATATGAAAACGTTGATCATTGATAACATATCCTTTGTAAGACAAAGCATCATTCTTCGGACCCAAAGCAATCCATCTTAACATGTCATCATGATCCTTGGAGGCAATGGGTATCTACAAAAAATTCCATTTAGCATGAATATTTTAGAGTGATATTAGTACTCAAATGAGAATATATATGGAATCTAACTAACCTTCCTTTTAATCCAATCAGCAAATTTTTTTTGTATGTGTGTCCCAAAGTAAGGTCGCATTTTTTCTCAGGCGCTGGTCTGAATTTTCTAGTTCCTCCAAATGCAAACTAGTAAAAACAAGTGATTGTAAGTTATAAATAGCATTACGAACACATCAAAATGATTAAAACAATGTAACATAAACTTACTCTATAAGTGGTTCCACCACATTCATATTCATTAACACTGCTAAATGAGCCATTTCTTTCTCATTAGCTAACAATGTAACTGTCTTAGACATTGAAACCGGACGTCCCTCAGGTATTACGTTGCTTTCATAATCTTCATTTCGAGCTTCTTTCTCCTCTATATGTCTAGATTTTTTCAAAAGTTCATTGAAAAACATCATGGATTCTTCTGCAAGATGGGATTCTGCAATACATCCCTCTAGTCATGCATAGTTTCTTACAAATCTTTAAGTGTCTTCATATATCGTTCGAATGTCTACATCCAACGAAAATGAACCGGTCCACACATTAGTGCTTCTTTTCCAAGATGAGTGGACAAATGTACCACTATATCAAAAAAAGATGTTGGAAAAAAATTTCTTGTTCGCATAAAACTTCAATAATCTCAACATTGATTTGTTCTACCTTCTCTCTACCAAGAACACGTTGACATGATTTGTTGAAAAAAGAACATAAGCGAATTATTGCTTTTCTTGCCTTCTTTGCCATTAATCCTCTCGATGCTACTTGCAGTAACTGTGGCATTAATACATGGTAATCATGTGACTTCAATCTTCTAATTTTGTAATCATGCAATGAAATCTGATTCTTCAAATTTAAACCGTAGCCATCTGGTCCTTTGAAATCGTACAGTCTTTTGCAAAATATTTTTCTTTCAGAATTTGACAACACGTATGGAGCCGGTGGAAGATATGTTTTATTCCCACTTGCTTGTGCATGAAGCTTATTCGATTCCCCAATCCTCTAAATCCTTTCTATAGTTGGTTCTATCTTTTGATTTATTACCGTGCAACATTGTGCCCAATAGGCTTTCACCGATATTTTTCTCCACATGCATTACATCTATATTGTGACGTAATGGAAGTTCCTGCGAAACCAAAACTATAACACATTATTGGGTTTTTGTTATGTTAAAACAATGAAAAATAAATAAATTACCTACTAACCTTTCAATATGGCAAATCAAACAAAATAGATCTTTTCTTCCATCTTGATAGCTCCAATTCTTTAGAATTGTTAATATTATCATACTCATGTTCTGTATCATAAGCTCACTTTCTCTTCTTACGTTTCTCTTCTTTTTCTTTCCCAAAATCATTTGGATAATCCTTCAACAATGCATATATGCTTCTCCCAGTTAGAATTGTAGGAGCGCTACCTTTTTCTATGGTGTTATCAAATAATTCATTTTGTTTCCTCAGTGAATCTGAAGTAGGTAGAAATCTTCTATGACCCATGTAGACGCTCTTTCAACTGTGATTCAACCAATGAGAATGGGTATTGACACCACATAATGGGCAACCTTTTTCCTCCTTCACACGACATCCAGCAAGATTTCCATAAGCTGGAAAATCATTAATCGTCCATAGCAAAATTGCATTCAATTTAAACAAAGTTTTACTTAATGCATCATAAGCATTAACTCCATTACACCACAAATGATGCAAGTCTTCTACCAAAGGCACCAAATATACATCAGTGTCATTTCCGAGTTGCTTTGGGCCTAGAATAAGTAAAGATAACATAATATTTTCTTTCTTCATACACAACGTAGGCGAAAGATTGTATGTCACAAGCATTACCGGCCAGCAACTATATTATGAACTCAACATGGAAAATGGATTGAATCCATCTGTAGCAAGACCAAGCCTAAGATTGCATGGATCAGATGAAAAAAATGTATACTTTTCATCCACCATTTTCCATGTCATAGAATCCACGGGATGGTGCATTGTTCCATCTTTGCTTGTATTTTTAATATGCCATCTTATGTCTGTTGCCATCTTTTGAGATCTCTTTTAAATCTCGGAGTTATTGGAAAGTATCTCAACACTTTAACTGGAATACCTTTAATAACCTCTTTAGTATCTTGATTTTTCTTCGATCTCGAAGAACCACATTTTGGACAAATATCTAAATCTTTGTATTCTTTTCTGAAAAGGCAACAGTCATTCCCACAAGCATGTATCTTTTCAAAATCCATGTCGAATTTTCTAAGAAATTTCTTTACTTCATATAAGGTTTTGGGAAGCACGTTATTCTTCGGTAAAAATAAATGTTGCATAGTTAAAAGCTTATCAAACCCACTATCAGACAAGCCAATCTCACATTTAAGATTAAACAAGACGGTGATGGTAGATAATTTTGTGTGATCTATGCAACCATGATATAATGGAGTTTCTACATCTTTCAAGTTCTTGAGTAACTCATCCTCTTTACTCTGAGAATCAACATTTTCTTTATTATCATGAAAAAAAAATCATCATTTAAAAAATCTTCATCTTAGTAGTGAATCATCTTGAATAAATCATATACGTCAAAAGTATTTGTTTTCTTCTCTTCAATTATTTGTTCGCCATGGTTAAACCATACACTATGTATGTATTTAGGATCCATTCCTCCAATAATTAAATGTTCAACGATGATGTAATCATCATGACGACTAAGATTTGGACAATCTTTGCAAGGGCATAAATTTTTTTCTACACTTCTTACATTCCTCTTTGCAGCGTGCACGAAATTCATTGCTCCTTGTCGGCACTCTATGCTAGTTCTATGAAAAAAGTTAAAAACTTAAAAAGAAATTGAGTTTTAATATTATATTACTTTAATATTATATTACATGTTCTAATTCTCAAAATACATATTAAGTTAAGCATTGTTTTATCACCTTTTAAAAAAACCCAATCTTTTTCCATTGTCGACATATGAAGGCAAATAAGTTCCTAATCTTTGACGTAGAAATTGATGACACCTCATCTTCCAATGTCTGATACTAATTTTTAAAAAAAAATAAGTTACTACGTTAATAGTACTTCTTAATATCGGGCCATCCAACCGTTCTAAAGATTAGCCAAATAAAACTTTGTTCAATGACATTTCAATGAATTTTTGTTAATAATTTATGAACAAGTGTAAGTGATTTCATACATGTAGGTTTTACTGAAAAATCAGTTCATTCAGTATAATAACACCGAGTGAATATGGTATTTTGAAGTGTAACTTCTAACAAATTTGATATTTTTAAATATGGTAGTAGGTTTTTTTTAGGAACAGTTGTAAAGCTGGTTACGTATATTTATGGTGCTATCAAATAAGCAATTTTTTAATTCCTATTACACAGGCTATAAATGGTTTGAAGGTTACGGTCAAAACAATGCAGTGCTATAGCATAGAATTTTATTACATAGGCCATAAAATTGATCTACACCATGGCAAGAAAAATGAGACTTAAAATTTATTACACAGGCCATAAAATTTATTACACAGGCCATAAAATATATAAAGAGTCTAAATCAATTAAATTTATATTGGAAGACAAACAATATGACTAATAAAACAAACAATTTTTCAAGCTCTTATACTACTAAATCTGACTTATGTAAAACTACTACGTCCTTGATGCAAAATTACAAAAGTCAGCTAAATCGAAACTAGTTAAAAGTGACAAAGATGAGGAGTGTGATCAGATGGTTACTTTCCGGATAACAAACTTGATAACATATGCTTTAAATAAATGCAACTATAAATAAAAGAAAGAAACTGATTTTTTGCTTAGAAGGCATTGCTTGAAGTCATGCAGGCCGTAACACCTAAAGTGACTCATATGGAATCTATGCAAAACCTTACATTATATAAACAGATGCAACATGCATCCTTGTTTTTTATTTATATTTGCCGACTACTTCCAGGTTTCATGCAAAGCCACTTGCCATTTGCCGTTTACCTGTTTTTTTAATTATAGGACAAAAGACACGATGAAGAAAATTATTGATGACTTTCTCTATGATGTAAGCTATATTAATTGCACATTAACAGATTGGTAAACATATGGATCATGCAACTCCTTTAATTAGACTTACTCAACTATCATGTCTCTCTCAAAGTCTTAACATATGAAGGCAAAAGATTATGTATTACTTTGCAATTCACTGCTATTCTAATTTTCCAAATTAGAGTCTAGTATTACAGATAATTTTGACAAAATCATGGGTGTAGCCAGACTCTCTATGTCCAGACATGTTGATATCCAATATCTTCCATAATTCAATTTTATGATTATTCGTACTTGGTGTACAAAATTTGTACTTTGGTTAAAACGGCAAAACAATTACACAATTTAACCATGGAAATAGCCAAGCTTTTATTCTTTTAATAAAAAACATAAGTATATAAAGGTGTAAACTATGGTTGAATAAAAGATCTTCATTATTAGGGTTGAATCAACAATTTCAGTTAGAAATTAGACAGAAATTCGAATATATGATGCATGAAAATTAGGGTTAAATCAAATAGAATCACAAAATCAAATCACAAAATCGATTTAGATGATTCATACCTAAATATACCTAAGCAATTGCTGGCTGCCGTGAGGATGTTAAGTAATGCCGCGAGGATGTTGAGCAAGGACGGAGTGGAGATAAAAAGGGGAACTTGATCTTCAGCTGATGAAATTTGAGCGATTGCTGACTACCGCGAGGATTGAAAAGGGGAAAAAAATTCTACAGAAGTAGATTGAAACGGGGAAAGAGTTTTCTAAGTATACGTGAGATGGAAAACAATGGCTAGTCATGTTTATTATTGGCTAGGCGGAAAAAATTTTCTAAGGAGCGGGAACAAAAAAAATTAGTCACGAAACATATTTTGGGAAAAATATTTTTGGTTGCATTTATGATAAAACGACACAGTTTTTTGCAACCGTAAATGGTTTCTCTTGTATCACAATCCAACAGTCAATCAATAACTAAAATTTTTAATTTTAATTTGCGTGAGAAGATCTCACCTTTGATTTGCGATCCATTTCCATTCCATTTTGTTTCCTTCTTGTTTTCAGACCTTGTATAAACATTTATACAATTTATTAATATTCGAAATAAATCGAATAATCAATTTTCCATTTGATGATTTTATTTTATCTAACAATTTGGTTTTTAAACATATAATTTAGTTTTAACAAATTTTCTTTTAAATAATTCTCTTTTTAATTATATATATACTTAAAAATAAATGATAGATTTCAAAAATCGAATTTTATTTAAACTCTTCATCATTTTAAAATTACTATATATTTTCCAAAGCCTTATATATATACATATATATTAAATTCTAAAAATTTCCTTTCAAACCTGTATATTAAATAAAACAAAATTTCTTATTTATCTTACTGTAAACTATTTTTCTTTCTCTGCATGTATACATACATCTATATTTTTGATATATATATATATACAATAAAAGCAAATTCTTCTGTTACCTTACCGTCGAATCGAAGCAAACCCCAGCCTTGATTTCGCCTCCAAACAACAGCGAACCTCTTCGCTTTGACATGCCGACAACCCTATCCAATCTCCACTTCGAAATCACGAATTCCCTTGAAGCCATCGACGAACCCGTAGCGTCGCTACCTATCGCTTCGAGCCAACTCCCAGCACAAGCGTTAACTGATCGCGTCGCGACCCCCATCCCACCAATGCTGCGACCACTCCATCGTGAACTCTACTCGCGTCGCGACCTCGCCACCAGAGCGTCGCCTACATGGCCGACTTGAACACCCAAACGCCGCGACTTGGGTTCGGCCTTGCCTCAACTACCGCCATAAATTGAGCAGTGTGAAACCGTCGCCGCTACATCACCGGCCTCGCCTTTGATTCGACTCGACGATTTCAATTTTAAAAAAAAAACGAAAGTTTCGGCCATTTTTATATTTTTTTAATTTTGCGGCCATAGATTTAGTTCAAGATGAAGAGGAACGAGAGAGGAAAAAAATATAGGTGGAGAAATTTCCTTTTATGAAAGAATTATATTTTTTTTCTTACCTTTTTCTAATCAACGAAGGCGCATGTTATAGGAAAGATGCCAAATGTTTAAAGGACGAAGAAACGTGTCATAGTTTTTCTTTTTTTTTAAAAAACATTATTTAATTGAAAAAAACACACACACATATATTATAAATTTAAATCGTTAAAATTACGCAACTTACAAACTCGAACTCCTATTGAGGCGTACCGCCAGATGTTTACATTATTAAACCCCTGTTCTGAAAGCAATGGAAAAGGTTTCGGGTCCAAATTCGATCGTACGGAGAAGATAGCTTTTTGGACCCAGCTATTATATTGAATTTTCGATTTAGTTTCAGCGCGTTTTCCTATCATACGGCCAAACGATCACTCCAGACACTATAAAAATTGAAATCCAATAATAATAAAATATTACGGATCCAATGGAACTGTTTCGTTGAATTCCGAGATGGTGCCTCGGAAGGCAATTTTTTATATCAATTTAAACGATATAAATTCAAAACTGAACAAATCATTTCCAAATTCAATTCTGAAGCTTCCATTATCTTCAGTATTTTGAATATAAATTTTCTAAACGTTGAAAATATTTTTAACAAGCTCAAAAACTGATGATACAACATTTCACCCCATTTCATATTATTAAATTCAATAATTTAATTGCCAAATAAAAGGTGATATTTGAAATTCAAGTTAAACTGTCATTCAAATATTTAAATCAATTACATCATTTCAATTTCAAATGTTCAAAATTTTGGATCGTCACATTCTTCCCCCTTAAAAGAATTTTGTCCCGAAATTACTAGTTAAGAAGAATGATCCTTAACCCGTTTATCATTTTCTCAATCCAAATATTTTTATCAATTTGCCAAAACAATCTTTTTATTAAAGACCCATTATTACTTCAACTAGCTTTGCAAAATCTTCCATAGTTTTCAAACAACATTATTTATTTCACAATTCAAATTTAAATTTAAATTCGAATTTTAAACTTTCAAAATTTTCTCAAAATTTTCTGACTCCCTAAATTTTTGGAAAATTTTGCTAGCGTCTCCTTTGCGTGGCTAGCTCGGTACGACTACAATATGCCACAACAGGCCTCCAGATTTCAATTAAAATGAAAAGCCAAGAGGCTAGACAAGAAAGTCATCAAATTTCACACCGAAATTTAAATACATACCTTTTTCGAGCAATTCAAATTTATCTTCGAAATCTAAATCCCAATTCCATTTTTCTTTATGACACCTGTACATCCTACTAGCAATAATGTCCAATTGCAACATTCAAAATCATTCAATTCTATTACAAACTTTTCAATATTTGTTGTATTTAACCCGTACGATATACACATTTCATTCGTACGCAATACCAAATCTGATCGCTCACTCAATCACACAATTTCACTTCCGAACTAGCATCGTCCACCCGACTTCCTAGTGCAGACTTAGATTTGGTTTCTTGTTCAGAAACTGTCATTCTCCTTGCATAGTTCTAAACTATGATAAAGAATTTCTAGAATCAACCAAAAATTCATATCCAGGTTTGCCGTCGAAAATAGAGTGAAAAATTCCAACTCAGATCAATATAACTATCTCGACATTCTGTGCTCAAATTTTGGATCAAATCGCTATGCGAATAAAATAATATGCGCACGTCCCACATATTTATTTCAATTGATTATTAGCTATATCAATTTCCTTTTCTATTATTCACATTGAATTTTTCAAATTTACTTATTCACAATTACCATTTCACAACTTCCAGTTTAATCATCATTCACTTATTAATTTAGAATATTTTCTCAACTTAAAAATTACTTAACAATTCCATTATCCGTTTCTTAAGTTTGATATATGTATTTTACATACTTCCTATATTTATTTTCAATTTTTGGCTTGAATTCCATTTACTTACCTTTGTAAACTCATTCATTCGTTCACAAATTTATTTTCTACTTTAATAAATTTTATTCCATAATTATTTTAAATAGGATTCTAGAGTCTTTCCATCTTTTCAAAACCATTTTTGAAATCAATTCAAATTATCTTTTGAATTTCCAAAACCAACCCCAGTTTTCGAAACGACTTCAATTTTTAAATAATTTGGCAGCAATTCCTCTCTTGCAAACTCGAAAATGAACATTGATGATGCTGATCACCGAAGTTATTTTCCAACGACCGAAAAGAGTTTAATGCTTTTATCCCTCCAAAACATTTTTCCAAAACCTTTGAAAACCATTTCCAAACTCAAGGGATTTAATCTTTTCCAAATTTCAAAATTTTCAAATCCTTTCAAATTCTGCCAAATATTTCTATGGAATTCTATTTCTAATTATAAATCACTTTTACAATTTATATTCATAAATCCCATTTGTATATAAATTTATTTCTTAACCCTTGGTTATGATTTCAATTCTTATTTGATATGATAATAATGTAATATTATCACCTCTTAACATTCAAGCAACCATGTACTACTATAATAATTTATGAAAAATTATTTCCTTTTATATACAAATATAGTTTGGGTAAAATTATTTCATTTACCCGATTTTAAAACAATATTGTATCGGTTTATCTTTTTTCAGAGTTTAAAAACTCCTATCGACACAGTTGGCCAAATTGCACCGACTAGAATTATAAACAACCAACTGATAAGTCAAAACAACATAAAACAATTTTATATTCACTAACAAATACGCGCTCATATCTATTATTACACTCAAACTCGTTTTAGAGTACTACTGACTCTATCTCTAATGAGTTATCTCCACCAGAACTAAGGTTGTCGCTTAACCCAATGCTCTGATACCATATTGCAATGACCCAATTTTTTGAAGCTTGAAAGTCAACATTAATACGTCTACTGTATCAAATGATGAACAATCGAATGCCGAAAATCGAACCGTTAGGGTTAAAGAAGAAGAAGACAGAAGAAGAAACAGAAATAATAACAGAATCTCACATTTCGTAGCGGAACAAATATAATAGATAAATGAATAATCTTTAAAAACAAAAGCACTGTATCAGTTTATACATCACATTATTAGAGTTTACAACAAGACAATAGTGGAAAAGAAATATTATATACTAGTTATATGCCTTGCCATCTAGAACGTCGCCCACACGGCCGACTTGAACCCCTAAACGACACGACTCGACTTCGGCCTTATTGTCGAATTGAATCAAACCCCAGCCTCAATTTCGCCTCCAAACAACAGCGAACCTCATCGCTTTGTCATGCCACCGACCCTATCCAATCTCGAGTATGAAATCACGATTCCCTTGAAGGCATCGACGAACCCCCAGCATCGCTACCAATCGCTTCGAACCAACTCCCAGCACACGTGTTAACTGATAGCGTCGCAACCCCCATCCCATCAATGTTGCGACCACTCCATCGCAAGCTCTACTCGCGTAGCGACCTTGCCACCAGAACGTCGCCTACACTGCCGACTTGAACCCCCAAGCGACGTGACTCGACTTCGGCCTTGCCTCAACTACCGCCATAAATTGAGCAATGTGAAACCATCGCCGCTACATCACCGGCCTCGCCTTTGATTCGAATCAACGATTTTGACTTTTTTTAAACGAAAGCTTCGGCCATTTTTATTTTTTTTAATTTTGCGGCCATAGATTTAGTTCAAATGAAGAGAAACGAGAGAGGAAAAAATATAGGCGGTGCTATTTCCTTTTATAAAAGAATTCAATTTTTTTCTTACCTTTTTTTTATCAATGAAGACACGTGTAATAGGAAAGATGCCAAATGTTTAAAGGATGAAGAAACATGTCATAGCTTGTCTTTTTTAAAAAAAAACATTACTTAATTGGAAACATATATATATATATATATATATATATATATATATATATATAAATTTAAATCGTTAAAATTACGCAACTCACAATCTCGAACTACCATCGAGGCATGCTGCTAGACGTTTATAATGTTAAACCTCTGTTTCGAATGCAATGCAAAAGGTTCCGGGTCCAAATTCGATCGTATAGAGAAGATAGCTTTTTGGACCCTGCTATTATATTGAATTTTCGATATAATTTCAGCATGTTTGCTTATCGTACGGCCAAACGATCACTCCAGACACTACGAAAATTGAAATCCGATAATAATACAATATTATGGATCCAATGGAATTGGTTTTGTTGAATTCCAAGACTGTGTCTCGGAAGGCTATTTTTAAATATCAATTTAAGCGATATAAATTCAAAACTGAACAAATCATTTCCAAATTCAATTCTGAAGCTTCCATTCTCTTCAGTATTTTCAATATAAATTTTCTAAACCTTGAAAATATTTTTAATGAGCTCAAAAACTGAAGATATAACATTTCACCCCATTTCATATTATTAAATTCAATAATTTAATTGCCAAATAAAAGGTGATATTTGGAATTCAAGTTAAACTATCATTCACATATTTAAAATCAATTAAAACATTTCGAATTCAAATGTTCAAAATACTGGGTCGTCACAGGTCTTGAAACCAGTGAGGGAAAAAGTAAAATGTACTTCAACAAAATTTGTACCAGAATGTCAGAAATGCTAAAAATATTAAAATTTTAGTAAGGTTTACTGCTAGTGATATTTAGAGTCCCCTTGGTGTGAATCAAATCAACGATAAAAATTGTGCAAGGCTTTATGGTATTTTACAAAATAGATATGGGGACGGTCCAGTAAACTACTTTCTCTAGCTGGAAGACTGGTATTAACTCACACCGTCATTACTGCTATTATCATGAACTGGCTGCAAACGCATAATATCCTAGCAAAAACAATTCCTAAAATCAAAAAAATGTGTGTGAACTTCATTTGGAAAGGCAAACATCATAAAGTATCATGGGAAACTGTCTGCAAATCATGAAAATCAGGGGGATTGAGTTGAAGAAGCTTCAAAGATCTTAGTATAGTATGCCATCTAAATTTATTTTGGAAGCTTTTGAAAGGCGAATCTCTTTGTGTAAAATGGAGGAAGGAAACTTATATGAAAAATAAAAACTTCTGGACCATATCAGTGGAAAAGCATTATTCTAATACATGGAAAAAAAACATTTAATTCCAGAGAAATTAGAAAAAAAATGATTGAAAGGAAATTCAAAAATGGAAAGACATGGTAATTCTTTTGTAAATTTATTGGGTTGGTCTAATTCATTGCAATTTAGAGGAATACAAGCAATAGTGGAAAGCTTCATACAAAACTACAAATGGAAAACCAATGTACATCCAGCAGCTTATATATTTAGAAAAGTCATAACAAGTATTGAAATATATTCAAGCATAAACAAAGACAATTGGAGCTGAAAATTTACTTTAAAAGGTAAATTCTCTTTCAAAAATATATGGGAATATATCAAAGGTGTAAAAGTAGAGGTGGATTGGTATAAACAATTTGGAATAGGGCAAAATGTCCAAAAAAGCACATTGTGCCTACTTTGCCTTATTGAATAGATTGCCTAGAAGAGACAGGTGCAAGAAATAGGGTACAATTGGGAAAAATAAATGTATTCTTTGTAAAACAGAATCAGAACAAGAGAGCATCTAGTCTGTGATTGCATTTACCCAAAACACATTTGGTTTATAGCAAAAAGAAAACTCAACCTAAATCAATATGTTTTTTTGCACAACATTAGAGCAAGTGTTCAGCATATACAACAAAGACTCAAATGAAAATTAAAAGAGTACAAAAAGCATGCGTTATGCTAACAACATCAGTCTACCATATCTAGAAAGAAAGAAATGCAAGATTGCACACAAATAAGGAGGCTGAAAGCATTCAGGTTGGAAAAACATAGTAAAAAATTATCAAATAATAAATCATGAAGCAGAGAATGATGCCATTGAAGCATAATATCACTCAACCATACATGAACTGAATAGCTATGAGGAAATGATAGAGGCATACTTATAAAGCAAGAAAGTCAATTTTGATATTTCTCACGGCAAGCCAATTCACCGCAGTGGTAACCATTGGATGAAACAGCTAAAAGACAGATGTGGAACCTATCTCGAAAGCACATCAACTGGAGGCAGCCAATTGCATGCTCAAACCAAAAACAAGTTCGGCAAGGGAAGTAAACATATATTAAATAACCGTTATTCGAACGATAATAATACATATAATAGCTCTAATTCACCTCTTTTCTCACCTGATTTGAGCATGAACTACCATGCACGTGGCTCTATTCTTGATGAGATCTGATTCCTATAGCAAGAAGGATTTTGCAACAAGACATGAATAATCATAGACTGAATGATAGCCTTTACAGAAGAAAACTTAACAACTGCATTTATCGCTCTATTTGGAACAAAGACGAAATTAGCAAGCTTCAAAATAAAGTGAAGCCAACTATAAAGGAATATAAGAAGTTGGCAACTCCAAAATCAATCTACCAGAGTCGCTAATCAGGAGAATCAAGCATAGCAAGGTTGAAAGCAGTAAGCTTCAAGAGCGACTGAAGCCAACTACAGACGAACACGAATTATCAAACTACTACAACTTATCAGATTCACTAATAAGGAGAATCGAGCATAGCAATGTCATAAGCAGTAAGCTTTGAGAGCAAGTGAAGCCAACTGCAGACGAACGCAAATTATCGAACTACTCAGATTTAACTCTTCAGATCTAAAACTGGGAGGAATAAAAACAGCAAGGAGAGGTTTTGAAAGCCTCCATGAGCTAGACTTTAACTGTAACTCGAGAAATGGAGTAAATCACTCCTAAATGTGAAGCCCTAATTTCTAGGGTTGAATACTTTTATCTTTTGGAAGTAAGAAAGATATATTGTAAATGAAGCAGCTAGGTTTAGATGATATGTATTATGAAGTCGCACTGTGCAATACGAGTTGCAATGTTAGCACTCGGTTATTTTGAGCCTTAGGCCTTTCTTTACCAATTTCAAAAAAAACTACCATTGGGCGCTTTACAGTCTTCTTTTGGTGCGTTTCCATTAAGGACGCGTCTGATGCGTCACGTTGGCGTCGGACGTGTCCCAAACGGTAAACATCAACAACCATGGATTTATGTTCTCTTCCCATGCTTTCCTTCAAATACCCCGCTCAAATACTTTATTCAAATACCGTGTCTGCATCGTCAAACACATTCCACGTTCAACTAGCTTCTTTGCTTAAATACTCTGTTACTGCTTGTCGAGAACACAACCTATGTTAAAAATTTGTGCTTAAGATGGTACAGAGGTTAATGTACAGCTATAATACAATAAAAAAAGAACAAAAAGCACACTTACAGTTGCATCGGTGAAATAAACGATACATGTACTAAATTTGGACAAAGGCATTCTCATCCCGTGGAAGGCAAAAACTCTATGTTTAGCTTGATTCAGTAGAAATATGTGAATAGCAATAAACCATTCAATTTCAAAATTTTAACATGAATAAAAAGCATAATATTTTATCTTGTTTTATAAACTACAAACTAATACATTAGCCATTTATTAAATTTTTAGAAGTGTTCCAGTTTTTAGTAGAACAATCTTTCGATATCTTGTAGGATTGAAAGTAAAATGCAGAATAGTGACATAAAATACCGCGTTTCCCTTCATCCAACGAAAATCGGTTAATAAGCATAGCTAGGATCGAACGAGATATGTATAATAGCCTAGTTTGGACTGAACATGGTTCGTAAACCAATCATGTAATGAGGACATTTTGGATATGGATTACAGGGAAAAAAATAGACGATGATAATCTTTTGAAGATAAATGAAGTGTGGAAGGAAAGGAAGTGCTAATACAACTGGCCTTTATATTGTTGTGGATGGTGTAGAGTAATTATGACCATGAAGAGGCCAATTGTACTAAAGGTAACTTACTATGATGTTTCTTGTTGAAACATAGTCAAATAACCAAATTCTAATATGTTCCAAGCGTCATGTGAGATGACATAACAAACGTAACCAACAATCCGTATCAAAAATTAATATTTGAAAATTACTCCCATGATATGACTAGGGCTGCCAATGGATGTCCAAAAATTCGAAATCCATCCACATGCGTATCTGAAAAGAGAATAAATATCCAGTATCCAGAAATACAGATACGAGTGTGAATATGAAGACATCCGCATCCAAAAATCATCTTTCGGTTTTTCTTTCAGGACTGTAGTTTAAATTATATGTATTTTAGTATAATGAAATATATTTATTTATTATTTTATTAAGTTGAAAGTTTATATTATATGCACTAAATGCATATTATCTGCTCAAAACTGTGATATCCTAGAATTTGTAAGTGTAATTTAAATGTGTATATATGTGTATTTAAATTGATTTTAAATTGGATGATTATT
Organism: Allium cepa; assembly: GCA_030765085.1. Lineage (NCBI taxonomy): Eukaryota > Viridiplantae > Streptophyta > Magnoliopsida > Asparagales > Amaryllidaceae > Allium > Allium cepa. Next base: position 802,075,814 of record CM060943.1, read on the forward strand.
TACAATTAATAATGTGTTTGTTTAAAATTTATCTATATTTATTTGAATTGATTTTAATTTGGATTTTAAATTGACTCTGAATTTGAATTTAAAAATTGAATTTAAAGGAATATATATATATATATATATATATATATATATCTTAAAGTAAAAATAATAATATAGTTTGGACTTAAAGTATATGGATAAAGTTTTTATTCAAAAATACGATTTGTTTTATATTATTCCCTTTAAAGAAATTTATTTATAGAAATTTGGAAAAGTATTTATTTAATAGGAATAAATACAAAAGCTTTTAAAGTAGCATTTACAATGTGTTTAAAATATTATATATAGTTTTTATTTAAATCATAATTGATTTATATTCTATTTTCTTTAAACATTGTATTTATATAAAATTTAGAAAGCATTTATAAATTTATTAATGTATTTGTTAACTTGGAATTTAATAAGAAAAGCTTTTAAATCATTCAAAAATAAAGTAAATATAAATTATTGCAAGTGTTAAATTAAGGAAGCTTAAGATAACATGTGTTTGATAATTAAGTATGGTAAAGACAAGTGTCATTACTTTTTTATATTTTCTTTAAATTTTAATTAAACCAAAATTTAATCTATATAAAACACTTCCACTTTCTTCTTTCATTTCTTTTTCTTATACTTTAAATTCAAGTAAGAAAACCTGAACACCTCTCCTCTAAAACAAAGCAGATCTGTAAACCAATTTTCAAACTGCAAGTCTGTAATCTTTTCAGCTCATTCCTGTAAACATTTTCTTTCCAAAGCAAAGAGCAAACCTGAAAACTCTTCTCAAATCAAAACAAATGCAAACCAGAAAACACTCTTCAAACAATAAGCCTGTAACTCAATTCTTTTGATATTCAAACCAGAACAACCTGAAAACTTTTTTACAAACTCAAGATTTAAAACCCTGTAACCATTATCCTCAAGCCTGAAACATTTTTACAAACCCTGTAAGCATTTTCTACAAGCCTGTAACAATTGTAAGCCTGGAATCAAAGTCTTGATCATAGCATCAGCATGTTCCAGTTTTTTAAGCATTCCACTTTTAAAGAATCAAGCAAATTCGGTTTTCAAAGTTTCCAGAAAAGCAAGCATTTTCATCAAATTCCATTTTCAAAATTTTTACATCCTGTTTTAAAGCTCTCTGCATTTTCAAAAAAAAAGGCGAGTCAACATCTACTTAAAGATCCTAAGTAAAAATTGTGTTGTTGCTTGTTAGATTTCTGAAACGATTAATGCTTGCATGTGTATACATAAGTGTATGATCTGTGTATATGATGTGAATGACTGTGCATGTATTTTATATCTGTTCATCTCTGTTTTGAAGTTAAAGAACTTAAATCTTTGATCAAAATACCTATCTTCTTATTAAAATCTCTGTTTGGTTATAATTCTCAAACAATTTATGTTTGTTTAAACAAAGAATTAGGTTAAAAATAAATTTAGTAAGATTAGTTGAAATGTTGTCTGGAAATTCACAAATACAGTAGAGATCCTTAAAAACATGCAAAATCAATCGCCTTAATTTACTGTTTTAATATTATAACTTGAATCTACATTTAAAGTTAGGATTTTTAAAACTAAAATCAAAATTTTTAGCATTTGTTTAAATGGGCATTTTGGTTATGTTTAGAATTGGGTTTTTGGGGGAATTCTGATGATCTATGTGACTGGTGAGGTCGGGGTTCCTGTTGGAGCTAGCTAAGTGAACTGGATGTTCGACAAAAACGGAGGGAGTGTCGAATGATCGCCGTGGCATCGGCGGTGAGGTGATTTAGGTTTTAAACCCTGGGATGGGTCGAATCTGGAAATGGTAGTGATGCATAGTCTCCAGGTGATCGAGTGGTTCGAGACGTGGGGTAAGGCAGCGTGGAAGTTGTGGGGTGGTGTGGCCAGAATTTCTGATGTTCCAGTGGTCGACGACGGCTGTTCGAAGGGATTTCTGGTGATGTGTGGGTTTCCAGTTTTCAACTGGATTGCTCAATCTTGATCGATGGCTTGTGCGAGTATTCTGGTGACCGTATTGGGTTGCATCGTTGATGAGTGATGTGCCGGAGAGTTCGTCGATGGTCGGAGTGGCTTCTGGTGATGGTGCATGTGCACGAGATGAAGATCGTGTCAGTTGTTTGGGTTGTAAGTTGAGTTTGGTTTACTCGAAGTATATCTCGGGTAAAAGGCTGAGGGACTCGAGTTGGAACTCGAGTGGGAACTCATGTGGTTCTAGAGGGATTTGTTCTAGGTTTTAAAATTCAAAATTTAAATTTAAAAACTAAAGCTAAATTTTTAAATATAAGGGAACTCAGGCAGGACCTGAGTGGACATGGAGTTGTCCTGATGCAAGTGTTGAGAAATTTTTAAAAAGGGTTTTAAAATCTAAGTTTTGAAATTTAAACTTTAATTTAGTTTAAATCTTCTTTTATAAATTCACTTTATATTTAATAAATGTTTTCTTTAACAATTTGTTAAGAGGTTTTAAAATTTGTTTAACTTAAATTTTATCAAGTAAAGTTTTAAGTTAATTTTAAGGTTGAGTTAGAAATGAAATTTTAAAGGTTTATATAAAAGAAAGTTTTTAAATTCAAATTTGAATCTAGCTTTTTAAACTATTAATTGATAAATGTTTAAGTTATTTATAAAGTTATGTTTTGATAACTTTAATAAATCAAGTTAAGATGATTATTTTATTTTAAAACTTAATTACTGATTTAATTAAGTACAGTTAACTATTAAGATGAAATGGTTTTAAAATGTTTTAATGATAATTAAGGCATAAATAAGACAATGTTTTATTTTTAGATAATTAAAGTATTTTTATCATGAAATTAATTATGTTAATTAAGGAAATTTAGTATAACTAATTAATTAATAATGATAGGGATTAATTAAGGAATTTATTAAGAGTAATTAATTGATTTAATTAATTTATTTAAAATAATTAAGGGTTATAAGTTAATTAATTTGAGATTAATTAATTAAGTAATTAAGATTGATTAATTTGTAATTAGAGATTAATTAACATGTAATAAAAAAGAATTTAATTTGTGATTAAGTTTTATTAATTAATAATTAGGCTTTATTAATTAATAATTAAGAAATTATTAATCTATAATTAAAAATTAATTAAGAATTAATTAACTATTATTTAGGGTTAATTAATTGTTATTAAGGATTAATTGTTATTAAGGATTAACTGATTTATTAAGGATTAATAAATTGGTTATTCAGTTTATTAATTGATAATTAAGGTTTATTAATTAATAATTAAAGAATAATTAATTTGTAATTAAGATTAATTAATTTATTTAAAGAGGTAATTAAGGGTTGGATTACCCAATTGTAATTAATCAAATAAATGTAATTAATTAATTGGTTGATTAATTATGGATAATCTTGATGATTGATTAAGTATGAATACTTATTGAGATTAAATGGTGTAATTACTTAGTGAAGTAATTAATGTATAATTACTGGACGTAATTAATTAAAGGGAAATTACTTAATGGATAGTAATTAAAGGATAATTACTTAGTAGAGTAGAAGTTATTAATGGTTAATTACTTGGTGTAATTAATCAAAGGATTAATATAATTAATTAAGGAGTTAATTAATTAAGGTAAGTAATTACAGGATGGTAATTACTGTTTATGATTAATTAAAGTTGATTTATGGAGGTAATTAATTAAGGATCATTAATTTATGTAATTAATGAGAGTAACTAAAGATTGATTAATTAAGATTAATTAATCAATAATAAGTGATTATAAGGTAATTAATTAATTGTAATTAATTAAGGATTAATGTAATTAATTATAGTTAATCAAGTAATTAAGATTAATTACTTTAACTGTTTGTAGATAATTAATTTGTGTAAGTAATTAAGAATCAATTACCTTATGTAATTAAAGAATAATTAATCAAGGGAGATTAATTAAGATGATGATTAGTTAATTGGTTTGTAATTAATTAATGGTTATGTAAGCAAGATTTATTGTGATGAAAGTAATTAATTTAATTTATTTTAAATTAATTAGAGATGAAGTAATTAATTTAATTCATTTTAAATTAATTATAGATGTGTGATTAATAGATCATTGCTTATGGATGGCTGATTGATATTGAATGCCTTGATTGTTTGATATCTCTGATGAGATATGTCTGATATGTGATATGATATGATTTGGTTGAATTGTGAAATGGATTATCTGTCTGTATATGTAAATTATCTATCTGGGTAAATATAGATAATGATTTTTAATTGAATTGTTTTAACTTTAAAACAACTTGGACCTAAAAGACGGCATTTTGGATTTCGATGAGACCGGGATCGGCTTTCCAGATTTGGATATTCGAAAACCGCATCGATCCAAATTAACGATAGGTCGTGAATCTAAGTGAAGATGAAGATTCAAAGTGCAAGGGTTATTGTCGTTGACTCTGAGGGTGATTCCTAAATGAGTGTAACGAGATAATGCCTTCGGTTTCGTTCAAACCCGGAACGAACTTGTATGGACTGAATACTTTTAGAACATTGTCAGGTGGACGATGAGCATTCTAAGATAGATGTGTTCTATAAAGGTAATCGTAGCCTCAAGCCTCATCAACCGGGAATGGCTAAGACAGGAGAGGTGCAACAAGGCTAAGTGGGTCATGCCCAAGTAGGACGAGATTTACCCCTGTCTAGATGTCCCTTTTTATTTGGCTGGGTAGGTGCTTGCTTACTACAACCGCAGGGTTGTCTTGTTCGGAATTGTTCAGTAAGGAATGGTTCGGCTGTGTGTTGCAGGGGATTATGAGTAATCCTCGGTACGGTGATCTAGGTCCCCTACTGTGACGAGCAGTACCCCTGCCATTGATGGACACCTATTCTTCCTATATGCCCTTACGATTTTGATTGTATTACTCACACCAGACCCATGTCTGACCCGAAGTTTATTCTGTTTTTCTTAAACTTTTGGGTACTCAAATTTTTACGAGTAGCCAAGGGATCGGGTAGCTTTGACAAATTCTAGAGGAGCAATGGAGCAGGAGGCTTCATCGTTTGTGTATATATATATATATATATATATATATATATATGGGTTGCTGTGTTGATCTTTGAGTCATTAGTTTGAGTTGTATCTTATGTTTTAATAGCTAGAAAGGTGTTTATAACTGTCTAGTATGTGATGTATAAGCTGAGTAACTCTGATGTATATGATTCTATGTAATATCTATGTGAATAATATAATTTATTCGTTCCGCTGTTGAGATTCTGATATTGTCTCTTTCTTTCTTCTCTATCTTTTCTCTTCTCTATCCCTTTCTTTCCTGAAAATGATGCGTCTTTCTGTGGAGAGAAAGACGGGTCATTTCGTTTGGTATCAGAGCATAGGTTGAGATAATGCCTAGGCTCTGGAGTGTCTATCTTGAGAGCGCGTATTTGTAATTTTTGTGTGTGTGTATATATATATACCCCTATTTGTTGGGTTATCTGTTCGGGTTTTCCAATATGAGTTATAAAGGTAGATGGGGTAGTGGTGTGTGTAGCACGACTACCAATGGTTGGAGTTTGAATGATTGAGGTTGGAAGAGTATTTGTCGAGACTGTAGACCTAATACCGTCTCGAGTGAGCTTTGCAGCTTGGTGTAAGGATTTCATTGATCTTTGAAGGAAACCTTTTAAAGGTTCGGAGTTCATCTTTGAAGCGTAAGTTTAATCGCGCTCATGTGAGCGGATTTTTGAGAATTTGGATCGGTTAGGCAGAAGCAAGTGATGGTATGTTGGCAACCTCAGGAAGTAGTAGCTGTGTAATGAGACGCAGTGACTATGGATGTCTCCGAGGATGTTTTCTTTTAGAGCAGGTTTAAGGAAGTATGTCTGCTTCGGTGTTGTGGCTGAGTTCAGCAAGGTGTTTGTATTTGGTTTAAGGTCTGAGTTTCTCGAGGAGCTTTGGATAGGAAATCTTTGGCATCTGTGGCAGCTTTGCAGTTCGGAGTATTCTATGTGCCAGCAAGAAGATCTTTTGGCATAGCAGCTTTCTAGTGGTGGAGATCAGAAGCAGTAGAGTGGATCCATTTCTTTGACGGATTGGCTAGATAAGCATACGCTGTTCTGATTGGTAAAGAGAGAACATTATCTTTGGAATTTAGGCTGGGTTGATCGCAAAAGTGACTTGCGATAGTTTGAGTGATTCCCTGGATAATCTTTTGATTGGGTTTGAGGCATCTCTAGTAGATGTAGGAGTTATAGTGTTGTTAGAGATTTTTCGGATGTCTTAAGGGAAGTCCGAGGATTGTCTGCGTTGGTGATTGAGTTCCTTATCAACTTGATTCCAGGATTGATAACGGTGATTCAACCGAGTTGAAGGATGGTTCCTAGAGAGAGATTTTTGGTAAAGCAGCTCAGTATTTCTTGGAACTTCTGAGTTTTCTATTTATGGATCTGTTGAACCTTATTTCTGGGATGTGCTGTCTAGTCTGTGCACGTGTTCATCGACGGCATTCTTATCTGCTCCAAATCAGAGTTGTGCGGCGGAAGCAAGATGGCAGCTGTTCGAGAGTAGAAGCAACCGGAAGTTGCAATGTTTTGGATTAAAGAGTTTCTACAGGAAATTTTTCATGATTTGAGTCCAGATTAGCAAGTGCACATGTTTTGTCTTTTCCGGATAGGAGAAGTAAGTTCAGTTTTCTGATGTTTGTGAAGTGGAGTTTGTTCTTGATTTTGGTTGATCTTGAGGAGATCATTTTGAAGAGTTGTTTTGGTCCAATTGTTTCTAGAGGCATCAGCGAAGGTTGGGCTGATCAGGAAGGATTTATAGGCAGCCTAGGATCGTCAGAAGAGTTTTGTGGTTAAGAGAAGGAGGAATTTGGAATTCAAAGTTGGAGACTTCGATGTTGTTGAGGTTTTCTCTGGTAAAGGGAGCAACAAGATTGGGTAAGATTGTGAGGATAGCTCCATAGTATATTGGATCTTTCTGAGTTTTTGTAAGGATAAATGCTTTGGTCTGCAGAGTTGAATTGCCAGTTTGAAAGACTGGGATTCAAGGTATTTCACGTATCTCTGAAGGAGTACGTGTTTGGTCCATCACTGGTTTTGGAACCAGTTGTCTTGAAGAATTTGGTTGTTGATCAAATCTTGACTATGTTCAGATCTCTTATATAGGTTATAGATCTAGATGATTAGCTTAGTTGTGCAGCTAGTTTGGATTTAATAGAGCGAGTATCCCAGTGTCTGTACCTGGGAAACTCCGGATAATTTTAGGAAGCTTATCCGGATCTATGTCCGGATAGCTAGAGTTGTTTGATAGAATAAATTGTTTATTTGAATGAAATTGTTGTTTGGTAGTTTGTGTATGGCTGATAGGTATGCTTGGATGTTTAAAATTGTTTAAAATAAAAACTTTGGACTATCTTTTGTTTTAAATTTCGGGGACGAAATTCTTTTAAGGGGAGACGAATATGATATCCTAGAATTTCAAGAAAATTGAAATGTGATAATCTCTTAATTAAATTGTTTAAAATTGATAAAATTGTTATTTTCAAATATAAATAACCAATTAATTAACAATGTGATGTTTTAAATTATGATTATAGGTTGATTTTAAATAAGAATAATTACTTAATTTATGTTATTTAATAAATAGATTTTAAATAGACATATTATTTCAAATTTAATAAATGTAATTTAAATGTGTATGTATGTGTATTTAAATTGATTTTAAATTGTATGATTATTTACAATTAATAATGTGTTTGTTTAAAATTAATATCTATATTTATTTGAATTGATTTTAATTTGGATTTTAAATTGACTCTAAATTTGAATTTAAAGGAATATATATATCTTAAAATAAAAATAATAATATAGTTTGGATTTAAAATGTATGGATAAAGTTCTTATTTAAAAATAAGATTTGTTTTATATTATTCTCTTCAAAGAAATTTATTTATAGAATTTTGAAAAAGTATTTATTTAATAGGAATAAATACAAAAGCTTTTAAATTAGCATTTAAAAATGAGTTTAAAATATTATATATGATTTTTATTTAAATCATAATTGGTTTATATTCTATTTTCTTTAAAGATTGTATTTATAGAAAATTTAGAAAGCATTTATAAATTTATTTGTTAATTAGGAATTTAATAAGAAAAGCTTTTTAAATCATTTAAAAATAAAGTATATATAAATTATTACAAGTGTTAAATTAAGGAAGCTTGAGATAACATGTGTTTGATAATTAAGTGTGGTAAAGAAAAGTGTCATTACTTGTTTTTATTTTCTTTAAATTTTAACTAAACCAAAATTTAATCTATATAAAATACTTCCACTTTCTTCTTTCATTTCTTTTTCTTATACTTTAAATTCAAGCAAGAAAACCTGAACATCTCCTCTAAAACATAGGAGATCTGCAAACCAATTTTCAAACTGCAAGTCTGTAATCTTTTCAACTCATTCCTGTAAACATTTCCTTTCTAAAGCAAAAGAGCAAACCTGTAAACTCTTCTCAAATCAAAAAAATGCAAATCAAAAAATACTCCTCAAACAATAAGCCTGTAACTCAAATCTGTTGATATTCAAACCAGAACAACCTGAAAACTTTTTTATAAACTCAAGTATCCTCAAGCCGGAAACATTTTTACAAACCCGTAAGAATTTTCTACAAGCCTGTAACAACTGCAAGCCTGAAATCAAAGTCTTGATCATAGCATCAGTATGTTCCAGTTTTTTAAGCATTCCAGTTTTAAAGAATCATGCAAATTCAGTTTTCAAAGTTTCCAGAAAAGCAACCATTTCATCAAATTCCAGTTTTCAAAATTTTCAAATCCAGTTTTAAAGCTCTCTGCATTTTCAAAAAAAAGGTGAGTAAACATCTACTTAAAAATCCTAAGTAAAAATTGTGATGTTGCTTGTTAGATTTCTGAAATGATTAATGCTTGCATGTGTATATATAAGTGTATGATTTGTGTATACGATGTAAATGACTGTGCATGTATTTTATATCTATTCATTTCTGTTTTGAAGTTACAGAACTTAAATCTTTGATTAAAATTCCTATCTTCTTATTAAAATCTCTGTTAGATTATAATTCTCAAAAAATTTATGTTTGTTTAAACAAAGAATTAAGTTAAAAATTAAATTTAGTAAGATTAGTTGAAATGTTGCCTGGAAATTCAGAAATACAGTAGAGATCTTTAAAAACATGTAAAATCAATCGCCTTAATTTACTGTTTTAATATTATAACTTGAATCTACATTTAAAGTTAGGATTTTTAAAACTAAAATCAGAATTTTTAGCATTTGTTTGAATGGGCATTTTGGTTATGACCAGATTTGGGTTTTTAGGGGAATTCTGATGATCTATGAGACTGAAGAGGTCGGGGTTCCTATTGGTGCTAGCTAAGTGATCTGGGTGTTCGGCAAAAATGGAGGGAGTGTCGAATGATCGCTGTGGCATCGGCGGTGAGGTGGTTTTGGTTTTAAACCTTAGGATATGTCAAATCTGGAAATGGTAGCGATGCACAATCTCTAGGTGATTGAGTGGTTCGAGACGTGGGGTAAGGCAGCATGGAATTTGTGGGGTAGTGTGGCCAGAATTTTTGATGTTCTAGTGATCGGCGACGGCTGTTCGAAGGGATTTCTGGTGATATGTGGGTTTCCAGTTTTCAACTGGATTGCTCAATCTTGATCGATGGCTTGTGCGAGTATTCTGGTGACCGTATTGGGTTGCATCGTTGATGAGTGACATGGCAGAAAGTTCGTCGATGGTCGAAGTGGCTTCTGGTGATGGTGCATGTGCACGAGATGGAGATCGTGTCAGTTGTTTGGGTTGTGAGTTGAGTTTGGTTTGCTCGAAGTATATCTCGGTTAGTAGGTTAAGTGACTCGAGTTGGAACTCGAGTGGGAACTCGTGTGGTTCCAGAGGGATTTGTTCCAAGTTTTAAAATTCAAAATTTAAATTAAAAACTAAAACTAAATTTTTAAATATAAGGGAACTCATGCCGAACCTGAGTGGACTTAGGGGTTGTCCTAATGCAAGTGTTGAGAAATTTTTAAAAAGGGTTTTAAAATCTAAATTTTGAAGTTTAAACTTTAATTTAGTTTAATTCTTCTTTTATAAATTCACTTTATATTTAATAAATGTTTTCTTAAACAATTTGTTAAGAGGTTTTCAAATTTTTTTAACTTAAATTTTATCAAGTAAAGTTTTTAAGTTAATTTTAAGGTTGAGTTAGAAATGAAATTTTAAAGGTTTATATGAAAGCAAGTTTTTAAATTCAAATTTGAATCTAGCTTTTAAAACTATTAATTGATAAATGTTTAAGTTATTTTTAAAGTTATGTTATGATAACTTTAATATATCAAGTTAAGATGATTATTTTATTTTAAAACTTAATTACTGATTTAATTAAGTATAGTTAACTATCAAGATGAAATGGTTTGAAAATGTTTTAATGATAATTAAGGCATAAATAAGATAATGTTTTATCTTAAGATAATTAATGTAATTTTATCTTGAAATTAATTAAGTTAATTAAGGAAATTTAGTATAATTAATTAATAATGATAAGGATTGATTAAGGAATTTATTAAGAGTAATTAATTGATTTAATTAATTTATTTAAAATAATTAAGGGTTATAAGTTAATTAATTTGAGATTAATTAATTAAGTAATTAAGATTGATTAATTTGTAATTAGAGATTAATTAACCTGTAATTAAAACGAATTTAATTTGTAATTAAGTTTTATTAATTAATAATTAGGCTTTATTAATTAATAATTAATAAATTATTAATCTATAATTAAAAATTAATTAAAAATTAATTAACTGTTATTTAGGGTTTATTAATTGTTATTAAGGATTGATTAACTGATTTATTAAGGATTAATAAATTGGTTATTAAGTTTTATTAATTGATAATTAAGGTTTATTAATTAATAATTAATTTGTAATTAAGATTAATTAATTTATTTAAAGAGGTAATTAAGGGTTGGATTACCCAATTGTAATTAATCAAATGAATGTAATTAACTCATTGTTGATTAATTATGGATAATCTTGATGATTGATTAAGTATGAATACTCAGTGAGATTAAATGGTGTAATTACTTAGTGAAATAATTAATGTATAAATACCGGATGTAATTAATTGAAGGGAAATTACTTAATGGAAAGTAATTAGAGGATAATTACTTAGTAGAGTAGAAGTAATTAAGGGTTAATTACATAGTGTAATTAATCAAAGGATTAATATAATTAATTAAGGAGTTAATTAATTAAGGTAAATAATTAGGATGGTAATTACTGTTTATGATTAATTAAAGTTGATTAATGGAGGTAATTAATTAAGGATCATTAATTTATGTAATTAATGAGAGTAATTAAGGATTGATTAATTAATATTAATTAATCAATAATAAATGATTATAAGGTAATTGATTGATTGTAATTAATCAAGGATTAATGTAATTAATTATAGTTAATGAAGTAATTAAGATTAATTACTTTAATGGTTTGTAGATAATTAATTTATGTAATTAATTAAGGATTAATTACCTTATGCAATTAAAGAATAATTAATCAAGGGTGATTAATTAAGATGATGATTAATTAATTGGTTTGTAATTAATTATTGGTTACGTAAGCAAGATTTATTGTGATGAAAGTAATTAATTTAATTTATTTTAAATTAATTAGAGATGAAGTAATTAATTTAATTCATTTTAAATTAATTATAGATGTGTGATTAATAGATCATTTCTATGGATAGCTGAATGATATTGAATGCTTTGATTGTTTGATATCTTTGATGAGATATGTGTGATATGTGATATTATATGATTTAGTTGAATTTTGATATGGATTATCTATCTGTATATGTAAATTATCTATCTGGGTGAATATAGATAATGATTTGAATTTAATTATTTTAACTTTAAAACAACTTGGACCTAAAAGATGGCGTTTTGGATTTCGATGAGACCGGGATCGGGTTTCCAGATTTGGATATCCAAAAACCACATCGATCCAATTTAGTGATAGGTCGTGAATCTCAAGTGAAGATGAAGATTCAGAGTGCAAGGGTTATTGTCGTTAACTCTGAGGGTGATTCCAAAATGAGTGTAACGAGATAATGCCTTCGGTTTCGTTCGAACCTGAAACGAACTTGTATGAATTGAATGCTTTTAGAACATCGTCAGGTGGATGATGAGCATTCTAAGATAGATGTGTTCTATAAAGGTAATCGTAGCCTCAAGCCTCGTCAAAGGGAATGGCTAAAACATGGGAGGTGCAACAAGGCTAAGTGGGTCATGCCCAAGTAGGACGAGATTTACCCCTGTCTAGATGTCCCTTTTTATTCGGCTGTATGGATGGTTGCTAGCTACAACCGTGGGGTTGTCTTGGTCGGAACTGTTGAGTAAGGAATGATTCCGACTTTGTTTTGCAGGGGATTAGGAGCAATCCTCGGTACGGTGATCTAGGTCCCATACTATGACGGGCGGTACCCCGGTAGCCCTTCCATTGATGGAAACCCATTCTTCCTACGTGCCATTACGGTTTTGATTGTATTACCCACTTTTGTGGCTAGTAGCTGGAATTTAATGAAAGTCTATATGAGTGGATCGTATATGATATATATGCAAGTATGAACAACTAACTATATAATATAACTTGATAGATAATAATAGCAACGTAAATTAAAATAATCACACCAGGATTTTATACTGGTTCGGACTTCCCGTCCTACGTCCAGTCCCGAAGCTCCTCTTCGGAATTTCCTTTCAACTAACCCTCACTTGACCCGGAGGAACAGGTTTACAATAGCAGAGTTTCTTTATCAAGAATGTGTTCTATAACACGAATGTTGACTATTGAGTACAAGTGCTTCCAATATATATATATATATATATATGTATGTATGTATGTATGTATGTATGTATATATATATATATAGAGAGAGAGAGAGAGGATACTGAAAAATGAGTTCTGAATATATGGAAGTGTTAAATACAAGTAGTTGATTGTTAGAGAACATGTATAAGTCAGAGTATAGGAATTAAGAGAATAAGTAAGTAAGGTGAGAAAACTCTTTGCATTCCTGATGTTATTTATAATGATGAAGAGTTTTCTTGTATAGTTGCATCTGTTGTAATCTTCCTAAAGTCGCTTCTAATGGTGACGAAGAGTTGTGGCGAAGAGAAGCAGATGTGTCCTTTCGAATGTGACAGTTGGTCTTTGAAATTACTCGGTCGAGTTCAAAATCAGATGTCTGGAGAAATGTTTCAGAAGTCTAGTCTTCATATATTTTTTGTATCCGGTTGCTATTCAGACGTCTGAGTTTATTATCAGACGTCTGTTTTCTTCTGCATTATGGACCAGAGAGTTTAACCAGACGTCTTTATTTACCAAATGTCTGATTCTCTCTGACTTGCAAACCAGAGAAAACATTCAGACGTCTGGCTAGTGCACTCAGACGTCTGAAAATGTGTATGATGCATTATTCGTGTCTGTGCCATTTCTTTTCAACTTCTACCGATTTGACGTCTTTTGATACTTCTCTTGAGTCTTGTTTTTGTCTCTTTGGTGATATTACTCTATCATCTACCTGTAGATGTGTGTGTGTGTGTATATATATATATATACTCGATTTCCATTGTATAGTTGTTATCATCGAAACCATAGAATTGATTTCCTAACAATCTCCCCCTTTTTGATGATGACAACTATTCAATATACTTATATATAGATTAAAAATCTCCCTCTGAATATGTGCTTATTTTTATTGTTTTATGATTATACTTCAATTTATCCCCCTTTGACATTATCAAAAGGAATTCTAATAATTAAGGCAATCGTCAAAAAGAAAATTTTCATTAATAGCATAAAGGAGTTATATTCAAGGATTTGTACAAAAGCACAAACAACTACAATTCCTAATTTTTAGAGTTCCTTTGGAGAAGCTTGATTTGGATCATCCTCCTTTGGTGAAGCTTGATTTGTATCACCCTCTTTTGGTTCTTCTTTTATAAAAGTGCTAGCTTTTGAAGGAGATGTCAAAGCTTCCTTTGGAGGTTCGTCGTCAAATAATTTAGAATGTTTTGCAGGAGGAGAAGGTACAAGAGTAGGCCAATCCTCAGAAGCTGGAGTTGGACCACGAACCCATTGTAACACTTCTTTAAGGAATGATAAAATAGTTGAAAGAGAATCTTCAACCGTGGCTAGTCGTGTAGCAAATGAGGTTTCAAAGTTCTCAATTCGCTTATGATTTAGGGATAGTATATGTTGGTTCCGGAGAGTGAGATCTCAAATACTTTCATTTGGATTTGTTTCTAGTCGAGTCTCTATAATTTCTTCTTGTCCTGGATAATAAAAAGGTTAAGGAGGCAGAGGAGTAGCTTCTCGTTGTTGCTCTTCTTGTTGAGATGGAACAATGGGTGGTTGAGGAGGATTTTCAACTCTCCTAGATTGTTGATGATGCGTCCAATCTTCGAAGGACATGAATTCCGGAGGAATTTCAGGTAAGTGCATCAAAGAAAAGAATTTTGTGGAAGCGTATTTTGGCGAAATTTCTTCGAACGTCGAGAGATAGGAGGGAATATTATGTGCACGAAGAAGTCTCATAATATAGGTAGGATAGATGATCGATGGCCTTGATCGAGTCCAAAAGCGTTTGAGCTCGTCGAAGATAAATTTTGCCCAATTTACTCTTGTCCTACTAAATAAAGCATATAATGCTTTATGCTCCAATTCAGTAATTTGCTCGTGACTACCCATTCTCGGAACAAGTGTATTAATTATCATCCGTGTTAGGAGTCGAGCTTTCAGACGTAAATATTTTGAAGCAAACTTCGGCATTTCATCTTTCCAGATTTGATGAGTAATAGTATTTCGAGGTTTGAATCTCATATCTGGTATGTTGTGTAAGTCTTCCCCGGTGTCGGAGCAACCTAGGGTTCGTCCTATCAAACCAGGAGTCAATCGAATCGTATTTCCGTATACACTAGACCAAAGCCAATTGTCCTCGTCCTCAGTGTTCCATACCGAGGTACTATCTTGATTTGCATAAAATAGAAAAATAGCTAATTGGTCTATTTGGATATCATTTGATGTAAAGGTAATTAGGGTTTCTAATCCGGCCTCTTCACATAACTCATCCAATTCGTACGTAGGAAATTTTAAGAGATTGTAGAATGGTCATATGTGAAGTTTCTTTTTTTGGATATCTTCATACCCTTTTATAGAATGCAGAGCTATATTCATCCACCGTTCGATTTGGTCGTTAGAGCAAACCTGGGGATTTGAAGATGTAGTCGGTTGATCTTGCTTTCTTTTGGACACTTTAGAATTCTTAGTACGAGGTGACATCTTGATTATATTTGCTGTAGGATAGTGATTTGGAGCGAAAATTTTCTTTGTGAAAATCGTAGGAAGCAATAATTTTAGGATGAAAGAAAAAAGTGACGTTATCTGATCGAATTTAAATGGTCGATTGGGAATCAGACGTCTGGATTAGAAATCAGACGTCTGGTTTGCCCTAATTTTTGTCTAGAGGATAAAATCAGACGTCTGCTTTGCGACCCAGACGTCTGGTTTTGAGCATAGTTATAAAATTGTAGATACAGTGAGATTTTTCAGACGTCTAGATCTTATTTCAGACGTCTGGATTGTTCTGAATTTTATATGGAGGAGACAGAACAACATTTTAGACGTCTCAGGGGCATATCAGACGTCTGATATATGCACACTCCTAAATTTTGAATAGTATATCCTTGTATCAGACGTCTGAAAGTTGTTGATAGACATTTGAAAATTGTAGATGGGCTATAAATGACTTAAAGTGTGATGATTTCACTTATATATCGAATGTAGATAACAAATAACTTTATTGTTGTAAAAATATAATAACAAACAAGTTTAGATACATTCAATAATTAATACAATTTATTTATTTGGATGGAGATGGAGTTTTTGGATTTTCTGACTCATTATCCTTCCATGGTCTAAGTGGGGACCATATATTTCCACGTTCGTGAGTCCGTGGAGAGACAGAAAATCGTCTGGGTAAGGGATCTGAAGAAGTACGATACGAAGAAGATGGATCCAACGAACTACAAGGTTTTGGTAGCTGTTCATGAACATCGTTCTTTTGGGACGAACAAAACTCCATCGCCACTTGCTCGAGAAAGCTTAACCTTCGTGCTGTAACTTTTTGTTCGAAATAAAGCTCTCGTTGAAGATCCATCTGTTGTTTTTGGTAATGATGGATTTCATCAATTTTCTCCTTTGTGTTAGAGAAATAAATAGATAACTTTTAGTTTTCTTATCATCCGGAGTAAAACCCGTACGATACGAAGACCACCTATATGTTGGCTCTTGCTTTGGCGTAGGTGTCGGAAGTCGTTGTGGGATGTCAACCGAGCAGTCCGTTGTTGGTGTTGAGATGGAGATAGATATATAGGAATCTTCTGACAACATTGTTGTATTTTGTTTCTTCCTTTTTATTATTAAAAAATTAAATTGTTTGAATGTAGTTTTTCTGTTTGGCTATATTTATATGCTGAAAATATTAAATATAGGCAAACTAATTTTCTAAAAGTTTAAAGGTGCAGAAATCAATGATATAAATTATGGTGATTACTTTGGTGACTAATTTTATCCTTAAAAAATATTATATATATATATATATATATTATTAACGGAGAAGGTCATTTAGTGAGCAAATACCTAAACTTCGTCGGAGTTTAGAGAAAGTTTGTTCATTTAATGGTTTTGTAAAGATATAGGCTACTTGATTTTCGGTATTTACGTATTCTAATGAAATGATTCCTTTTTCAATATTGTCTCGTAGAAAATGATGTCGTATATCTATATGTTTGGTTCGTGAGTGATTAACAGGGTTTTTTGACAAATTAATTGCATTTGTGTTATCACAATAAATTGGAGATTCGGTGATAATTTTAACAAAATCCGTTAATGTTTGTTGCATGTATATTACTTGCGCACATGCTAGAGCGGCGGAGATGTATTCGGCTTCGCAAGTAGATAGAGAAACACAATTTTGTTTTTTACTAAACCATGAGACTAAAGATTGTCTGATAAAATGTCAAGTTCGACTAGTACTCTTACAATCTGTTCTACGTCCACTGAAATTCGCATCGCTATATGAAACAAGTTCAAACGATGATCCTTTAGGGTAGAACAAACCATAATCTTTAGTGCTAGATAGATAACGTAGAATTCGCTTAACCGCTCTTAGATGAGATTCTTTTGGTTTTGCTTGAAATCGAGCACAAAGACATACACTCATCATAATATCCGATCGACTAGCCGTTAAATAAAGTAGAGAACCAATCATGCTACGATATAATTTTTCATCAAAATCTTTTCCGTTTTCATCTTTTTCTAAGTGAATAGTGGTGCGCATTGGTGTTGGTTTGCTTGATGTTTAATCCATTTCAAGTCATCGTAATAAACCATTACAATATTTTTCTTGATAAATGAAGATTCCATTTTCGAGTTGTTTTATTTGTAAACCTAAGAAGAAATTTAATTCTCCCATGTGTGACATTTCAAATTCATTTTTCATAATATTAGAAAATTGATTACATAGTTTTTCGTTGGTTGAACCAAAGATGATATCATCAACATAGATTTGTACAACCAAAATATCGTTATATTCTCTTTTAATAAATAAAGTTGCATCTGTTTTTCCTATATGAAAACCAGATGCTATTAAGTGATTTTTAAGACGTTCGTACCATGCACGTGGTGCTTGTTTTAATCCATATAGTGTTTTATGTAATTTAAAAACATGATCAGGATATTTTTCGTGAACAAATAGTGGTGGCTGTTCGACGTATACATTTTCCTTATTAAAACCATTCAAAAAGGCACTTTTGACATCCATTTGAAATAGTTTAAAATTGTTATGAGTTGCAAAGGCGAGTAATGTAAGACTGGCTTCTAATCTTGCTACTAGAGCAAACGTTTTATCATAATCTATGCCTTCTTCTTGATTATAGCCTTGAGCAACCAAACGTGCTTTATTTCTAACAATATTTCCATTCTCGTCTGCTTTGTTTTTAAATATCCATTTTGTTCCTATTACCGATTGTTCTTCAGGTCTTGGTACTAATTCCTATACGTTATTGCGTTCAAATTGATTTAATTCTTCTTGCATAGCTATTATCCAAAAATTATCATTTGATGCTTCTTTATAATTCTTTGGTTCAAAGTTTGACACAAATTCTATATGGCTTATATGATTGAGTTGATTTCTAGTTACTCTTGAATTAAGATCTCCAATAATATTATCTATTGGATGATCCTTAAGAATTTTAGGAGATGATATCAAAGTGTTATTTTGACTATTTGTTTCATTAGTAATAGAGTTTGTTGAATTTGTTAGTGGAATAATTTCTTCTTCATCATTAGTATGATGTTTAGAAAGATTTTAGTCGAATGAGACATGTAAGCTTTCTTCAATAGTATTATTTCGTTTACTAAAAATTCTATATGCTTTGCTACGTTCCGAATATCCAACAAAAACACCTTCATCGGCTTTTGGATCAAACTTTCCTAAATTATCTTTTGTATTTAATATAAAACATTTCGAACCAAAAGTTTTAAAGTATGGTACTTTAGGTTTTTTACCAAAAAAAATTCTAAACAAGTTTGTTTAGTCATGGGGCGAATAGTTACTCGATTTAGTACATAGCAGGATGTTGTAATAGCTTCAGTCCAAAAGTGTTTTGGTAATCCACTTCTATTTAGTAATGTTCGTGCACATTCTTGTAATGTAAGATTTTTTCTTTCTACGACACCATTTTGTTGAGGTGTACGAGGAAAAGAAAAATTATGAGTTATACCTTTCTTATTGCAAAAGTTTGTAAAAAGATCATTTTCAAATTCTCTTCTGTGATCACTTATAATATTTTTAATTTTTAAATCCAATTGAGTTTTAATTCTTTTAGCAAATATTTTAAACATACCAAAAGTATCGCTTTTATGTTTTAAAAATAAAGTCCATGTATAACTTGAAAAATCATCAACTATTATGAACACATATTTGTTGTGATTTGTAGACCGTACTTGTGTTAGACCAAATAAATCTAAATGTAATAATTCTAATGGTTGTTTCGTAGAAATATTATTTTTAGATTTAAACGAGCTTTTCTTTAGTTTTCCAATTTGACAATCATCACATAAATTTTCTACTTTGTAATTTAGGTAATCCTCTTACTAACTCATATTTTGCCAATTTATTAATACTTTTAAAATTGATATGACAAAATCGTTTATGCCATAACCATGGATCATCATGTTTGACGGTTAAACATAAGTTTGAATTTTTATTTATATTCATGTTTAATACATAAATATTTTTGTTACTAAATCCTTCAAAAATGAGTTGTTTATTATTATCTAAAATATTACATCTATCTTTTTCAAAATTAATTTGAAAAACCTTTATCACATAATTGACTAACGCTTAGCAAGTTATGTTTTAAATTTTCTACTAATAAAACATTTGTAATAATAGGAGAGTTAGATATACCAGAGTTGATGACTTCTCCAATTCCTATGGCATATCCTTTTGAATTGTCTTCAAATGTTACCGTTCCACCATCGATGTATGTTATATTTGATAACATTTTTGAATTTCTGGTCATATCTTGGAGCAACCACTATCTAGTATCCATTTCTCCTTATTTTTTATTTTGGGTACCTGCAAAATAGAAACTGCTTTAATTGGTACCCATATATTTTATTAGGGTCTTATTTGTTAGAGGAAGGTAGCCATACCCAAGATGGTTTGGTACATTTATAAATATAATTTTATTATAGGCTACATTTTATAAGTAATTATTAATATGCTTTTTTCTAATTAAATTATTATTTGTTTTAGGAATCCAAATTTTCATATTATTGGTATTTAATTTAGTCTTAAACAAACTTTTAGCTTTTATATGTCTACTATTTTTAGCATTATTTTCTTTTTGTTTAAAAGAATTTTTGAATCCTATTCCATTTCTATTATCTGATGGTTTTGAGGTTTTGATAAGATTTTCCAAATCTTGTTTACCTTTATTAAATTTTGACACATTATTGGTAATTTTATCTAATTTTTCTCAACTCTATATTTTCAATTTTCAACAATTCAATACTATTTTTAAAATCAATATTTTCTTTTAACAAATTTTCTTTTTCTATAGAAATATTTTCACTTTCTATCATATTATTTTTGATTTTTTGTCGAGATATTTCAAGTTCTTCTTCTAGAATAATTTTTTCATCTTTCAACATTCCTACCTCAAGTCCTAATCTATTTATTTTGACTATATATTCTTTGTTCAATTTTTTTATTTGTCTAAATTTATCGTATAGTTCCATGCAAAGTTCTAATAGTTCATCATAGCTAAGTTCAGGACATACCTCTTCAGTTTGTGCCATAAAACATACATTAGCTTGTTCTCTGTCACTATCACTTTCAGAAGATGAAGAATCCGAATCATCCCAAGTTACTTTGAAAGCCTTCTTCTTCTAGAATTTTTGAATTTTGTTATTCTTTTTGTCATTATTGAGTTTAGGGCAATCCTTCTTCATATGTCTGCATTGATCACATTCACAGCACTTGATTTGAGATATGTTTGTTGTGTTGGACTTACCTTCTTTTTGAAACTTGGTCATCTTTTTAAATTTCTTGAATCTATTATAATTCTTGGCAATAAAGACTATTTCTTCTTCATCTAAGTCAGAGTCATCATTTTTTGTTACTGGAAATGCTATATTCTTTTTCTCTGAATTTAGTTCTTTTCGTGCCTGCAAGTTAGCTTCATAGGACATTAAATTTCCTATCAACTCTTCAATTTTGATAGTAGAAAGATCATTAGCTTCTTCTATAGCTAAAACCTTCCTTTCCCAGTCTGACGTCAAAGAGTTGAGTATTCGAGATATTAAATCAAAATCAGTGAATTTAACTCCTAATGCCATAAGATCATGTTGGATAGTTTGAAATCTAGAATACATGTCAACAATAGTTTCATTTTGCTTCATTTTAAATGAAGAAAATTGGTTTTGCAAAATCGAAATCTTACTTTGTTTGACCTTTATTGTACCTTCATGTGTAATTTGTAAGGTACGCCAAATATCAAATGCAGTGGTGCATTACATGACACGTGAAAATTCATTTTTGTCTGAAGAACAAAATAAGACATTCATAGCTTTAGCATTATTTGATGCTAAGGTCTTTTGTGCATCGGTCCAAGTGTTCATAGCAGTAGTTGGTGCTTCTTATCTATCTTGTGTGGCTGACCAAATTTCAAGACCATTAGCTTCCATAAAAATTCTCATACGTGTTGACCAATATGCATAGTTAGATCCATTAAAAAGTGAGGGTCGTGCAGTGGATTGTCCTTTTGAAAAATACTTGCCATATTAAATTGATTCAAAATGTGTTACTGTTATTTGATCAAAACCTTGCTCCAATACCAATTGAAAGTCTATACGAGTGGATCGTATATGATATATATGCAAGTCAACTAACTATATAATACAACTTGATAGATAGTAATAGCAACGTAAATTAAAATAATCACACCAGGATTTTATACTGGTTCGGACCTCCCATCCTACGTTCAGTCCCGAAGCTCCTCTTCGGAATTTCCTTTCAACTAACCCTCACTTGAACCGGAGGAACAGGTTTACAATAGCAGAGTTTCTTTGTCAAGAATGTGTTCTATAAACACGAATGTTGACTATTGAGTACAAGTGCTTCCAATATATATATATATATATATATATATATATATATAGAGAGAGAGAGAGAGAGAGAGAGAGAGAGAGAGAGAGGATATTGAATAATGAGTTCCGAATACATGGAAGTGTTAAATACAAGTAGTTGATTGTTAGAGAACAGGTATAAGTCAGAGTATAGGAATTAAGAGCATAAGTAAGTAAGGTGAGAAAACTCTTTGCATTCGTGATGTTATTTATAACGATGAAGAGTTTTCTTGTATAGTTGCATCTATTGTAATCTTCCTGAAGTCGCTTCTGATGGTGATGAAGAGTTGCCGCGAAGAGAAGCAGATGTGTCCTTTCGAATGTGACAGTTGGGCTTTGAAATTACTCAGTCGAGTTCAAAATCAGATGTCTGAAGAAATGTTTCAGATGTCTGGTCTTCATATATTTTTTGTGTCCGGTTGCTATTCAGACGTCTGAGTTTATAATCAGACGTTTGTTTTCTTCTGAATTGTGAACCAAAGAGTTTAACCAGACGTCTGAGCATATTTACCAGACGTCTGATTCTCTCTGATTTGCAAACCAAAGAAAACAATCAGACGTCTGGCTAGTGCACTCAGAAGTCTGTGTAGGATCGATTTCACCCTAGAGGGGGGGTGAATAGGGTGATAGTGTTAATTATAAAAATTAATTGCAGAAGCTAATAAATTAATATTAACACAGATCACAGAATATTACGAGCACAGAAATAAATAGCAGAATAAAATGCAGACAGAACAACACAGAATTTACCCAGCTTCGGCAAAACCCTGCCTACGTGCTGCCCCCAAGGTTTCTACTAGAAATTAGAAAGTCCCTCGCTTACACACGTAAACTCGCTATACCCGCTATTGACTATCCTAACTCTACGCTCAATACCCTGGCCACAACTCAACAACCGAGTTGTGAATTCCCAAACTACACACCGTAGTTTGTCTCCTAGTCACACGACTAGAAAATTAGCAGTTTGAAATTTAGATACAAATTTAAAAACAATTTCAAAATAACTTTAAAAAAAAAAACAAAGCCCTATAAATATAAACTAAAACCCCTTATTATATCAAAACCCTATAAATATAAATATAAACAAAGCCGACCCTTCTTTTCTTTATTGGTTGACCCGATATTTCTCTCTGGCTTGAACAAATGGCGGCTTTGCAACTGAATTAGGGCTTGTGAAAAATTTGGGGCTTTCGTTCCTCTTGCTCTGGAAATTTGGGCTTGAAGTCACCGGCTTAAATTCGATCGATCAGTGATGTTTTGCGTGTTGCCTTGATCGATTGATTCCTCGTTCCTTACGCGGCTGCTTCGTTGATCAAATTCTCTCCTTGAATCGGTATTATTTGTTTTTTGCTTTATTGATTTTTGCTTTCTGGAATTCGATGATCAAATGCCGATGATGATTAGGGTTTTTATAGGAGTCAATTTCCTAAAATCACGTTCGTCTGATTTCTTCAAAATCTCTTGCGTTGCCGTTCGATTATTGTTGGATGTTTGCGATGAATTCTGACTTTTTCAATATCGTATTTTTCTGATGTTCGACCCCCCACGGCTTTGAATTGCCGTGCTCATCACGGTGTTGATTTGTGACTTGGTCAATTTTTCATCCTCACTTGAATTGCGTTGATTTGCTTTGACCGTGTTGATTTCGTGAGATTTTTTACTGCTGGCTTTTGGCTTTGAATAATTTCGTCTCTGGCCATCTTTTTCTGGTTGGTACTGCATTGCATTCTCAGTGAGCTCCATTTCACTTTGTTGCATTTCTGATTACTGCTGTGTCTTGTTTCACTAGTATCAGTAATGTTGCAACTGGTTTAATGTTTGTTTATATACACTTCATCACTTCAGCATTGTATTGTTTTCACTTCTGGCCTGTTGTAGTTTGATTGTGTGATGTTGTACTTTGGTCTATTGGGCTGCATACATGTTGTAAGTGGTCTGTACTTGTGTACTTCTGGTATGCTGCAGCTTGCATCTTTGTTGCATTTGAACTGGCTGTTGTCTTTGTTGTTGGGTTGCTGCACATATGAACTTGCATTCATTCGAGTTCAGTTTGCACTTGTTCATCATGTAGCTTGTTGTCTTCATGTATAGTTGCTGTCTGCATTCATGTTTGAGTTTCACTGCCACTTGATATTCTGGTGTATCATTGCACTTTGCACCATCCATACTTCAGTCTGGGTTCACTTGTTCATACCACTGTTTCATGCGTGCTCTACTAGTTGCTGTGTTGATCACTTTCACTGCTGTTGCATGCATTGATGGTTCATTGGTGCACTGCTTGTTCATGTATGCATTTGAGCTCTTTGAGTTGCAGTGCTTCATCACTTGAACTTGCTTGCAGACTGTCTTGTAATCTGCATCCATGTATACTTGGTGTTGTAGCCTTGAGACTGTTGAAGTTGTGATGACTGCTTCATGCTTGTTTGTTATCTGGTAGCACTTGAGTTTCTTGGCACTGCTGTTAGCTTTGGTGTATGTTATTTGCTGTGCATACTTCATGCTTGCACTGTTCATCTATGTTGTCCAGACATTGTTGAGTTCTTGGCCACTTCTTGTTGATTTTTGAAATTTTACTTGAGTTGAATCCAGTTTCAAAAACTCGGGTTTGACCTTGTGCTTGAGTCGTGATTTTGAATATATTGCACGTGAGTTGAACCCGGCTTTTCATTTGGGTTTGACCTGTGCTCACCTGTCCCTGTAAATCAATCAAGTGTATATATCGGCGTGCACGGCCTTGTGGCATATACAGTAATACACTGTGTATGTCACAAGTTGTTCGTGTATGATGAATTCAAATATAAATGATGACGAACAACTCAAATAACTGAGGCAAAAATTATTTTCAAAAATTATCTTTTATTTTATATTGCAAAAATATTTCTTTTTCAATTTTACTGCGTTAGTGAATATTTTTGCAGATTGCTCAAATGCTGGATTCAAACTGGAATGAAGTTGAAGATAAATATGAGTGTGAATGATATGTAGTGAGGTGATGATATGTAAAATAGTGATGTAATTGAATTTGTATTAAAGTTGTATAGTGAATAGTGAGAGCTTGAATTTGTATACTATTCAAAATTGTAATAAATATTTGTTTGAATAAAATATCTGTTTGAATTCAAATTCTCTGTAATTTATTCTATTTAACAAATATTTATTTAATCTGTGAAAATAAATAGTATATTATCAAATACATTTAAACGAATGTATATATGTTTATTATCATCAAACAAAAATCATATAAGCGCATATTCAACAATCTCCCCCTTTTGATGATAACAAACATATATTTAAGATTTTGAATATGTTAAATGTATTTGATCATTGATATATCCTAATTGCTCTCCCTATTTAAATGCTTCCTTTCTACACAAAACTCCCCCTACATATATGCATACAAATAAAAATATGCAAATGAGTCTAGATGCAAATAGAAAATCAAATAGAAAATTATTTGTCCTTTGCTTGATTTTATTTGACAAAATCTTAACTTTCCTCTCCCCCTTTTGTTATCAGCAAAAGAATAATAGTGTTAGGGAAAATAGAGATAAAGTAATTGATATTAATCCAACATTAAAACCCAATTGAATATAAATATTAAATTTCAAAAAAAATCAAACAAAAATCATAAATATTTTGTTAGGCGCATATTCCACTTTTAGAATGATAGGAATGATATCATCATATAAAACTATATAGTTGTGTCTATTTATGGTATATTTATATCAGGAATTTGAATATCTACTAACCATGCATAACCGTTTTCAAATGAGATTAGTAGTATTCCAATTTTATTTTTAAAAAAATGAATTCAAGTATCTTCTAACCACGCATAACCGTGAGGACTTTTAAATGGGATTAGAATCAACTTGTTTATTTAAAAAAATCAACTTTTGATATGCGTTCCATACATGCATAACCGTGAGGACTTTTAAATGAGCATGGAAGCACATAACAAATTCCAAGTAATTCACCCATGCATAACCGTGAGGACTTTTAAATGAGAGTGAATACTTTGGTATTTATTTATTATTATTATTATTATTATTATTTTTTAAAAAAATGTGAAAATGAAAAAAAAAAAGAACGAACGATTCCTGTTTAAAATACCACACATCGACAAATTATATAGAATTTTGATGAGTGATGGTCGTTAGAAATATGATAGAAATCGAGATGGTCATGGAATTTTTTACCAACAAAAAAAATTTATGACTCTTGTTTAATTTGAAATTTTTTTACTAATTATACCGTCTCGAGTAATAATATATGATAAATATCAATACTCATCAATTTTTCAATCACTATTTATTTCTTCGATGATTTGTAGGGAGAAAAAAAATGTTAAATATTCAGCAAATTTCTAAAACACCTAGACTGAGTCGTAGTTTACAAAAACTATTTTCTGGTAGGGGTTTTGTAAAGATGTCTGCCAATTGAGAATCAGTTGAAATAAAATTTATGCAGATATTTTCTTTGGAAATATGATCTCTAATAAAATGATGTCTTACATCTATATGTTTTGTTCGCGAGTGATGTACAGGATTATTTGTGAGATCAATTGCGCTTTTGCTATCACACATTAGTGGTACACATTTAAAATTTAGGCCATAGTCATGCAAAGTTTGTATCATCCATAAGATTTGAGCAGAGCAACCGCTCAAAGCAATATACTCTGCCTCTGTTGTGGATAATGCAATACAATTTTGTTTTCTACTCGACCATGCAACTAATGAATGTCCTAACATAAAACATGCTCCACTAGTACTTTTTCTATCAACCAAATTTCCAGCATAATCAACATCTGAAAAACCTTTCAATTCAAAATTATCGTTTGATGGATACCAAAGACCAAATCGTGGGGTGTGCAACAAATATCTTATAATTCTTTTAACAGCTTTTAAATGAGATTCTTTTGGGTTAGATTGAAAACGCGCACATAAGCAGACAGAAAACATGATGTCAGGTCTAGAGGCAGTAAGATAAAGGAGTGATCCAATCATACCTCTGTACTGCTTTTGATCAACTGTCTTACCCTTTTCATCCTTGTCAAGTTTAAGTGTTGTACTCATGGGAGTTCTTGCTGGTTTAGCATCTTTCAATCCAAATTTGTTGACAAGTTCCCTAATATATTTTGTTTGAGAAATGAATGTGCCTTTATCGCTTTGTTGGATTTGAAATCCTAAAAAGAATTTTAACTCTCCAACCAAGCTCATTTCAAATTTTTCCTGCATGACTTTTTCAAATTTCTCATACAATAACTTGTTAGTAGCACCATAAATGATGTCATCAACATATATTTGAACAATCAAAAGATCATCGTTTTCATGCAACAGAAATAGTGTGGTATCTACACATCCCTTTTTGAACCCATTTTCAAGGAGATAAGAAGTAAGACATTCATACCAAGCTCTGGGAGCTTGTTTTAATCCATATAATGTCTTCTTTAGTTTGTATACATGGTTTGGATATTCATAACTTTCAAAACCTTCTGGTTGTTCAACAAACACATCTTCTTTTAAAATTCCGTTAAGAAAAGCACTCTTAATGTCCATTTGTCTTAGTTTAAATCCTTTGTAACAAGCAAAAGCTAACAATATTCTAATTGATTCTAGTCTAGCTACAGGCGCAAAAGTTTCATCAAAGTCAACTCCTTCAATTTGATTGTATCCTTTAGCAACTAGTCTAGCTTTATTTCTAATTATATTTCCAGATTCATCATATTTATTTTTAAAAATCCATTTTGTTCCTATAACTGGATAATCCTTAGGTCTAGGTGCTAGACTCCAAACATTATTTCGTTCAAACTGATTTAGCTCTTCTTGCATGGCCATGAACCAGTTTTCATCATTAAGGGCTGAATCTATGTTATTTGGTTCTATTTCTGAAATAAATCCACTATATAAGCACAGATCACATAGATTTTTAAACGATGAACGAGTTTGTATACCTGCTATAGGGTTTCCAATTACCAATTCTAGTGGATGGTCTGTTTTGCATTTCAGCTTTTCTAGATCCAGATTTCTTCGGACTTCTTGAGTTGTGGTAGTTTCTCTAGCATCAGCAGTTTCTTTTGGTTTTTCGAACTCATCTTTTTCTTTCTCCTCTTCAACGTTGCTTTTGGATGTATCCTGATCGTCAATGCCTTCATCAAATTTCACATTGATTGACTCTACGATTGTTTTAGTCTTTTTGTTGTAGACTCTATAAGCTTTGCTTCTCGAAGAGTAACCCATGAAGATGCCATCATCAGCCTTTGCTTCAAATTTTCCTAACTGATCACCTGTATTAAGAATATAGCAAGGACATCCAAACACTTTGAAGTAAGCGATGTTTGGTTTTTTGTTGAACCATAGCTCATAGGGGGTTTTGTTAAGAATCGGTCTAATGATAACTCTATTCATTACATAACATGTTGTATTTACTGCTTCTGCCCAGAGATGCAGAGGTAGTTCATATTCATTTAACATAGACCTAGCCAATTCTTGTAAAGTTCGATTCTTTCTCTCAACTACCCCATTTTGTTGTGGAGTACGTGGTGCAGAGAACTCATGTTTGATTCCGTTTTCATCACAGAAAGTTTCAAATTCATAAATTTCAAATTCTCCACCATGATCACTTCTTAACGAAACAATAGAGACTTCTTTTTCATTTTGCACAAATTTTGCGAATCTTGTGAAGTATGAAAAAGTTTCCGATTTTTTAGCCAAGAAATATACCCATGTATATCTTGAGTAATCATCAACTAACACAAAGCAATATTTCTTACCTCCTAAGCTAGCAATGTCATTAGGTCCAAATAGATCCATATGAACTAGTTCAAGAACTCTAGAAGTGCTTACATTGTTTTTGGCATGAAACGATGATTTTTTAAGTTTTCCCAAAGTACATGCTTTACAAATGTTTTCAGTTTCAAACTCATGTGATGGCAAACCTCTTACCAAACTTTTCCTTTTTAATTTGTTTAATAAGTTCATACTAGCATGCCCTAAACGTCTATGCCATAAATTCACTTCTATATCCTTAGCTACCAAACATTTAGAGAGGATGAGATCATCAAAAGATAGAGAATATATATTACCTTTCCTTTTCCTGAAAATAAGATTTCTTTTGATGATTTGTCAACAATTTTGCACAAGTCAGAATCAAAGATAACATTCATACCTTTATCACATAGCTGGCTGATTGATATCAAATTGTGGTGCAGATTTTCAACATATAGTACGTCATTCAAGGTAAATGTATTGTTACCTACTTTACCTTTACCGACAATTTTACACTTGTCATTGTTCCACATTGTGACTCTGCCACCTTTGTACTTTTCTAGGCTAAGGAACTTCGATTTATCGCCTGTCATGTGCCTGGAACAGCCAGAATCCAAGTACCATTGCTGTTGTTCCTTAGCCTGCCAGCATACCTACACGAGAAGAGAGTTTAGTGACCTATTTGTTTTTATAGGTCCATGATTGTTAGTGGCAAAATATTTAGAATGATAATTTTGTGGATACCCAAAACTATTTATAAGTGTTCCCTTCGGCATCCAAATTTGTTTAACTTTGAGAGATTTTATATTTGTGCCTTTTGGAACCCAAATCGGTATAGTTTTCATATGTTTGGGTCTATACCAACAATTATTGTGATTGTGTCCAAATTTTCTACAAATTGTGCACATAGAATTAACTTGATTAATATTGCTTTCAACAATTTTTGAATTATTATATCCAAGTCCCTGTCTAACCATATTAACAGTTTGCTTTCCTAATAGCATATTCAACGATTTTTCACTTTTTGAAAATTTATCTAAGGTTGTTGACAGTTGTTGGACTTGTGTTTTGAGAGATTCATTTTCGTTTAACAACTGTGTGCACTTTTTAATAGGAATCTCTCTCCTAGTATTTTCATTCTCTTTTAAAATCATAATTTCATTTTCAAGTGATTTTATATTGATTTCCAATTTTTTAATTTCTTCTTCGAATGTTGGACACTTATCACACTTAGGGATTCTACATTGATAGTTCTTAACTAATTGATCAAGTTGTTTATTGCATTCTATCAAAGTATCCTTTTGAGATTCAAGTTTAGCATATTTTTCCCTAAGTCGTTCATAACAGCCATTTACTTCATGGAAATAAATTAGTAATTCAGAATGAGTGAGTTTTGATACCTCGCTTGGCTCGTCGTCATCACTGTCTGTAACTTCACCATGAAGGCACATGTTTGCTTTTTCACTCTCACTCTCGGTGTTATCACTTTCATCTTTGTCAGTTTCATCCCAAGTAGCTGCAAAGCTTTTCTTCTTTAGTTTCTTTCCTTGATTTGATCGTTTTTGAGGACATTGTGGCTTGATATGGCTGGGTTTGTTGCATTTGTAAGAGATGATTTTCTGTTCTTCTGGGTTGTCTAGTGCTTTGCCTATTCTGCTTTTCAATTCATGATTTCGAGCTGGATTTCCGTATTTGCGATTCCACCTTTTGAATTTCTTTATTAGTAGTGCCAGCTCTGCTGCTCCATCATCATCATCATCATTATCATCATCACTTTCAGTTGTTCCTTTGAGAGCTATTGATTTCTTTCGAGTATCTCCACCTTCACGCTCTTCCTAGAAATTCATTTCTAGCTCATAAGTGGTGAGATTTCCGATGAGTTCTTCGACTTTGAGTTGTTTTAAATCTTTAGATTCTTGAATGGCAGTTACTTTTGCTTCAAAGCTTCGTGGAAGGACTCTGAGGATTTTCCGGACTATTTCCAATTCGGTGTATGTTTTTCCGAGAGCTTTTGATTTGTATACGATATTGGAAAGTCGTCTGTACATCTCTTTGACATTTTCTTCTTTCGCCATTGTAAAGTTCTCGTATTCGCTGCTTAGCATGGCAAGGCGAGATTCTTTGACTTGAGATGTTCCTTCGTGAGTCACTTCTAGTATGTGCCATATTTCCTGCGCAGTTAGACAATGTGAGACATGATTAAATTCAAATTGATCTAATGAACAGATAATAGAATTCATAGCTTTGGCATTAGTATTCTGTAATTTATTTTCTAGTTCTGTCCATTGTTCCTTTGGTTTCTCTATTTCCTGATCATCTACAGTTATAGTTGGTATTCTATAACCTGTCTCAACAATATCCCAAGCATCAATGGTTTTCAAAAAAAAATTCATCCTATTTTTCCAAAAAGCATATTCACCATTGAACATTGGTGGTCTAACTATGGATTGACCTTCTGCAAACGCATTATTAAAAGAAGCCATTTTAAAAATTCAAATTTTTAAAACAAAAACTGATTTTTTCAAAAAAAATAGAATTTTTAAAACAAATGTTGACTTCTATTCCTAGCTTTGATACCACTTGTAGGATCGATTTCACCCTAGAGGGGGGGTGAATAGGGTGATAGTGTTAATTATAAAAATTAATTGCAGAAGCTAATAAATTAATATTAACACAGATCACAGAATATTACGAGCACAGAAATAAATAGCAGAATAAAATGCAGACAGAACAACACAGAATTTACCCAGCTTCGGCAAAACCCTGCCTACGTGCTGCCCCCAAGGTTTCTACTAGAAATTAGAAAGTCCCTCGCTTACACACGTAAACTCGCTATACCCGCTATTGACTATCCTGACTCTACGCTCAAAACCCTGGCCACAACTCAACAACCGAGTTGTGAATTCCCAAACTACACACCGTAGTTTGTCTCCTAGTCACACGACTAGAAAATTAGCAGTTTGAAATTTAGATACAAATTTAAAAACGATTTCAAAATAACTTAAAAAAAACAAAGCCCTATAAATATAAACTAAAACCCCTTATTATATCAAAACCCTATAAATATAAATATAAACAAAGCCGGCCCTTCTTTTCTTTATTGGTTGACCCGATACTTCTCTCTGGCTTGAACAAATGGCGGCTTTGCAACTGAATTAGGGCTTGTGAAAAATTTGGGGCTTTCGTTCCTCTTGCTCTGGAAATTTGGGCTTGAAGTCGCCGGCTTAAATTCGATCGATCAGTGATGTTTTGCGTGTTGCCTTGATCGATTGATTCCTCGTTCCTTACGCGGCTGCTTCGTTGATCAAATTCTCTCCTTGAATCGGTATTATTTGTTTTTTGCTTTATTGATTTTTGCTTTCTGGAATTCGATGATCAAATGCCGATGATGATTAGGGTTTTTATAGGAGTCAATTTCCTAAAATCACGTTCGTCTGATTTCTTCAAAATCTCTTGCGTTGCCGTTCGATTATTGTTGGATGTTTGCGATGAATTCTGACTTTTTCAATATCGTATTTTTCTGATGTTCGACCCCCCACGGCTTTGAATTTCCGTGCTCATCACGGTGTTGATTTGTGACTTGGTCAATTTTTCATCCTCACTTGAATTGCGTTGATTTGCTTTGACCGTGTTGATTTCATGAGATTTTTTACTGCTGGCTTTTGGCTTTGAATCATTTCGTCTCTGGCCATCTTTTTCTGGTTGGTACTGCATTGCATTCTCAGTGAGCTCCATTTCACTTTGTTGCATTTCTGATCACTGCTGTGTCTTGTTTCACTAGTATCAGTGATGTTGCAACTGGTTTAATGTTTGTTTATATACACCTCATCACTTCAGCATTGTATTGTTTTCACTTCTGGCCTGTTGTAGTTTGATTGTGTGATGTTGTACTTTGGTCTATTGGGCTGCATACATGTTGTAAGTGGTCTGTACTTGTGTACTTCTGGTATGCTGCAGCTTGCATCTTTGTTGCATTTGAACTGGCTGTTGTCTTTGTTGTTGGGTTGCTGCACATATGAACTTGCATTCATTCGAGTTCAGTTTGCACTTGTTCATCATGTAGCTTGTTGTCTTCATGTATAGTTGCTGTCTGCATTCATGTTTGAGTTTCACTGCCACTTGATATTCTGGTGTATCATTTCACTTTGCACCATCCATACTTCAGTCTGGGTTCACTTGTTCATACCACTGTTTCATGCGTGCTCTACTAGTTGCTGTGTTGATCACTTTCACTGCTGTTGCATGCATTGATGGTTCATTGGTGCACTGCTTGTTCATGTATGCATTTGAGCTCTTTGAGTTGCAGTGCTTCATCACTTGAACTTGCTTGCAGACTGTCTTGTAATCTGCATCCATGTATACTTGGTGTTGTAGCCTTGAGACTGTTGAAGTTGTGATGACTGCTTCATGCTTGTTTGTTATCTGGTAGTACTTGAGTTTCTTAGCACTGCTGTTAGCTTTGGTGTATGTTATTTGCTGTGCATACTTCATGCTTGCACTGTTCATCTATGTTGTCCAGACATTGTTGAGTTCTTGGCCACTTCTTGTTGATTTTTGAAATTTTACTTGAGTTGAATCCAGTTTCAAAAACTCGGGTTTGACCTTGTGCTTGAGTCGTGATTTTGAATATATTGCACGTGAGTTGAACCCGGCTTTTCATTTGGGTTTGACCTGTGCTCACCTGTCCCTGTAAATCAATCAAGTGTATATATCGGCGTGCACGGCCTTGTGGCATATACAGTAATACACTGTGTATGTCACAAGTTGTTCGTGTATGATGAATTCAAATATAAATGATGACGAACAACCCAAATAACTGAGGCAAAAATTATTTTCAAAAATTATCTTTTATTTTATATTGCAAAAATATTTCTTTTTCAATTTTACTGCGTTAGTGAATATTTTTGCAGATTGCTCAAATGCTGGATTCAAACTGGAATGAAGTTGAAGATAAATATGAGTGTGAATGATATGTAGTGAGGTGATGATATGTAAAATAGTGATGTAATTGAATTTGTATTAAAGTTGTATAGTGAATAGTGAGAGCTTGAATTTGTATACTATTCAAAATTGTAATAAATATTTGTTTGAATAAAATATCTGTTTGAATTCAAATTCTCTGTAATTTATTTTATTTAACAAATATTTATTTAATCTGCGAAAATAAATAATATATTATCAAATACATTTAAACGAATGTATATATGTTTATTATCATCAAACAAAAATCATGTAAGCGCATATTCAACAGTCTGAAAATGTGTATGATGCATTATTTGTGTCTGTGCCATTTCTTTTCAACTTCTACCGATTTGACATCTTTTGATACTTCTCTTGAGTCTTGTTTTTGTCTCTTTGGTGATGTTACTCTATCATCTATATATATATATATATATATATATATTCTCGATTTCCATTGTATAGTTGTTATCATCGAAACTATATAATTGATTTCCAAACAATTAATGAATGTAATAATTTTGGCTATTTTCTATTTATCTGAAAACCCTAGACCCTATTATAATATCACTGGATTTTCTATCAAATGTCTTGGTTAGCGTAAGGTAAAAACTTACCCATGTTTATTTGTGAGGAGTCTCACGCGATACCTTTTCTTTCAAAAGGTTTTTAAAGTTAAGCAACTTTAAACCGTTTACTCACACCAGACCCATGTCTGACCCGGAGTTTATTCTGTTTTTATTAAACTCTTGGGTACTCAAATTTTTTCGATTAGCCAAGGGATTCAGGTTAGCTATGATGAATTCTGGAGAAGCAATGGAGTAGGAGGCTTCAGCGTATGTAGATATATATAGATGGTTCCGCCGTGTTGGTCTCTGAGTCATTAGTTTGAGTTGTATCTTGTGTTGTAATAACTAGACAGGTGTTTATAACTGTCTAATATGTGATGTATAAGCTGTGTAACTCTGATGTATATGATACTATGTAATATCTATGTGAATAATTTATATTCGTTCCGCTATTGAGATTTTGATGTTGTCTCTTTCTTTCTTCTCTATCTTTTCTCTTCTCTATCCCTTTCTTTCTTAAAAATGATCCATCTTTCTGTGGAGAGAAAGGCGAGTCGTTTCAAAAACTATTTATTATCATCATATATGTTTATTTTTAACACTTCAAAAATCAATGGAATTGAAGAAAGATTATATTAAACTAAAATTTTCCGTTTATGTTTTTCGATTTATCGGTTGTAAGCGGATAGAATAATTATTCGATATCTATCCGTATCCGCGGATGCAATTATCCGAAAATGATTTCCAATTTGGATATGAATATGACACCACCCATATCTGAAAGTATCCGTTGATAGGTCTAGGTATGACGTAACCAAGTATATAAGGTTATGAAGCAATACGAACAAAAGTTCCAAACAACAACAAATGATCAATAATAAAGGATACCATAACTAAGGTTAAGAATAACTATTCTGCATAAAACGATAGCTTACAAATTAAATTTTAAAAAATAACAAGACCTAACTATTTTTTTACATTTCTTTAATCGAAAATGACGATAATTTGTCGCATACATACTAATCCTGATGATGTAGTATTTTATACGTGATAACATCTTCCCACTTATGACTAGAGCTCATCTTCTTTGCTTCTACTTTGAATATTGAAATCAACATCCTACAAACTTTCTGTTTTATTCTATAGGTTTATTATGTCGCTTAGTAGGAGTGATGCATTCTTTAAAAATGAATCTATCGTTAGATCTACACAGTCATCTATGAAATTTATTAAATATCAATATACGAATCAAGTATCATCACATTAACCAATAA
This sequence comes from Allium cepa, assembly GCA_030765085.1. NCBI lineage: Eukaryota > Viridiplantae > Streptophyta > Magnoliopsida > Asparagales > Amaryllidaceae > Allium > Allium cepa. The sequence continues at coordinate 802,111,168 of CM060943.1, forward strand.
ATCATATGGACCAAGAATTATATAGTTAGTTGAATATAAAGTATAAAAATCATAAAAAAAAGTACAATCTACTCACCGAAACTTGAAACATGAATATTTCTTTGTGAATTAACCTCAAGAAGGAGATCGCATTGGTGGTGGCAAGAGATGCTCCGGTGGTCCCAGGTGGAAACGACGTCGTGATTTCTGTGTGTGACTATTGGTTCAACTAGAAACCATGCACTTTTCACAAAAAATCTAATTGACTGCAGCAAGGAAAAAAGCTGCTCGGGCAAACGATTCTCATTATATGCAAGATTCTCTTAGTTAAGTAAATTAGGTAATTCTTTGTTAAGCGGTTGAAGTGTTTCTAAACCATGTAATGGCTCTCCTACTTCCAAGTACATTGATGTTCTTTTGGGTACTTCCAGACTTTTAACAACTTGTGAAAGAACATGAATATACTTGTATTAGACAAGTAAAAACAATGTTAACATAATCAAGCCCGTGAATGAATAATAATATCTCCCAAACTCAGATAATTGAGAAAATACCCATAGCTCAAATATTGCACTCAAATATGTGATATAAGCACTGAATAAATATGGCTTTAGTATGTGTATTGTAGTACAAAAGGAAATTTGATATTTACTTTTCATTACTCATTCGATGCAAATAGTTTTCAAACACTCTTCATAATAAAGAGAAGTAATTGAAATAGCATGTTAGCGCACAAAGAATTTCACGTTATTAAGTGGATATTTAATAAGTTCATCTGCATTTGATGTTCATGATATGCTATAAATAGTTATGTTTTATTTAATATTTCATTTGCAATCAGAGTTTTATTTCTAGTAGATTATGGAGTTTGATGGGAAAAGTATGTAGCTATGAATATATAGGTGTTGTTGACGCCTTGTTCTACTGTCCTTTACATTTTGGATGGGGAGAGAGGTTGGTTAAGGATAATTATTATTTGATACAAATAGGTTGAAGTGCGCGGTTAATTCATATTTCTTCATCCATTAGCAATTGACTAAAGTTAAAGTAAATGGCAAGAAGTCATACCATGGGAAACAATGAATAATGTTGCGGTTCTTATATGGTAAATGTGACAAAAATTATGTTTTTTAGAAAAAGAAAATACATAACTTTATATTTCGAGTAATAAATCCATCCCATGAGGCTTTGTGGTCTTGAACAAAATTAGTTCACACTTCATGTATACAATATTTGAAATAAAATAAAAGAATACACCAATTTGATACATATTGTTATCATATTACGTTGAATTTTGCTATCTTTTTTGTTGTTAAACGGTGAACGTGGGAGCCATGGAAACGCGAAATGGGCCATGGTAAATGGCAAAGTAGTGTAAATTTGGAATATAATCCTTAACTTTTGGTAGTCAAAGCTTAAGTAAGATTAGGAAGAAAAGAGAAGTACATGAACATATATGTTTTCTTTCTGAACTAAAACCCCATAGTTTGTGTACTTCAGTTACATCTAGATAATTCTACTCCAGTAATGAATAAAATGTACAAAATATGAAAATATAAGTGAATTTCTTATGCATACAACTTTGAACTGCAATTTTGCATTTACTACTGTTTGATGCTCTATTTTTAATTATGAATTAGTTTATGAGATAGCAGATCAGTTCCCATTAACTTGTCTTCTGTCTGAATGTTAAGCAAAGATTGTTTAGTTGGTAAAAAATGCAATGTAGATTATGGTTTTTGGCATGTTTGTTGCAAAATAGAGCCTTTTGATTTGAAATTGTGGAGCTAATATTAAGTATGAAATAGTATTATGAATTCACCTATGTGATATAGAATATAGTATATTTAACAGCACGTCAGTTGTCTGCTATTTAGATGATTGTGTATTCTAAATTAGTTTTAAAGCTGGTGTATAACAAACTAATTTTGACTATCAAACTTGAATCTGCATCAAAAAAATCATTATGGCTATTTCCAACATCCACCCTAAGAAGCAAATCATCATTGTAAACTTAGACCTGTCAAAATACGACACAACCCATTAACACAACTCATTTACCTTACTTATAAATAGGTTGGGCCAACCTATCTATGAATTTTATTAAATGAGTTATGGGTTGGGTTGACCCATTTTTAAAAGGGTTGTAAATGGGTAACCCATTTTACCGATTTATTAAAAACTTAAAATTTGTAAATATAAAATTTGAAAATAAGAATTTTAAACACATATTATAGTTTTCCATGGAGAATGATAGTTGTACCTAGAAAATAACAAGCTACCGCATCCTCATATTTGAACTCCACTTAATGCAGAAGCCACTATTTTTTTGTTCAGACTGCAATGACTTCTTCATACCATCTCTGTATCAGGCGAAAATTCGACCGATGAACTCCCACCTAAATTATGAACAATATGGAACACTTGGATACTTCATTTTGTGAATGCACACTGTAGTTCTCCATGGAGACTGACAGTCGTGCTTAGAAAATAACAAGCCACCACATCCCATATTTGAACTCCGGTTAGTGTAGAAGCCGCTATTTTTTTGTTCAGACTGCAATAACTACTTCATACTAACTTAGAATCAGGCGAGACTTTGACCAATTAACTCCTACATAAATTACGGACAATGTGAAACACTCAAATACTTCATCTCGTTAACACATACTGTAGTTCTCCACGAAGACTGAAAGTTGTACTAAGAAAATAAAAGGCCACCACATCCCCATATTTGAATTTTGATGAAAATTAGAATAAAAATTTTAAATTTTTAAATTTTGATTTTTATCGAAATTCAAAACGTGAAAATTAGAAGTAGAATTATTTTATATTTATTTGTTTTTGATTATTCAAATCAAATTTAAATCTTTAAATGGGTTAAATGGGTAACCCACTTATTAAATGGATTGGGTCATAAATGGGTTGCGTTAAACTCGACCCAATCCATTTTGACCCAACCTAACCTATTTGATAGGTCTACTGTAAACCTCACCTTCATTTGTATCCTTAAGCATACAATGAAGCACCTTATTTGAAAGACGCTATGCAGTAGGATCGTATAATATGGAATAGTAGAATGATATAGGTAAATAGAAGTAAGCAATAAGTAAAGTGGACACCAAGACTTTATACTGGTTCGGACCTCTTGTCCTACGTCCAGTCCCTAAGCTCCTCTTAGGAATTCTAACTAACAACCCTCACTTGACCCGGAGGAATAGGTTTACAACTTATCCGAACAACCGAACGGGATTTCTTGCCTCAACTACCGAAGAGGACTTCAACTAGGTACAAAGAGTATTTTTGACTTGTTGTGCTCTTGATAACATTAATGAGTCTAATTGAGTACAACTTTCCTATAATTTAATCCCCAAGAATATGAAATGTGATTTTGAAGATTTAAGAAATATAAATAGCTATGAATCAAAAGAGTATTAAAAATAAATCAGAGATTCAAGCAATTGAAGTGGCTTGTGAATGCTTTTGAAAACTTGAGTAATCTGAAAATATAATAGAGAGATTAAAGCAATTAGAATTCGTGATTTTGCAAATGATAGAAACATGTTTTGATATGTGTAGAAGAGGTGTAACCATTTGTAAAAGGTGCAGGCAAGAGATGCATCCATTTTCATTGGAGAATGGCTGCAACTCTTGGGAAGAAGAAGGCGTCTCTGCAGGAAAAATTCGCAGGTTCAAATTGAGTCGACTGGACAGGGATTTTAGTCGACTGGAACTGTGCATGTTGTAAAATATGTAACAGGTTCAGTCGACTGAAATATCATGTTCAGTCGACTGAACTGGTAGATTATGCACAATGAACACTTAACTGAAATATGAAGTTGTGTTATGTGTTTTTTGTGTTTGTGCAAGTTTCTTGAGGGTAGATTTTAACAATAAAACTAAGACTAAGACCTATATATAATAATTACTCATGATATCCTTGGTCTTCATAGTCCTTCCTTTATCTTTCCACATTTCTCTTCCTTTTTGTTGAAGCACATTGTCATTGATCAAAATACAGCGTATCAACATTCTCCCCCTTTTTGATTGATGACAAAACCTATGTTTGTAGAGATGTAATTTATGTTTCCTCCCCCTGAATATATGCACTATTTTTCCTATAAAACAAAGTTAGTGACCTTTCTCCCCCTTTGTCATCGACAAAAAGGAAGTAACATATATATATATATATATATATATATATATATAATTGTAAAGAAAAAATAATCTCATACAGACATAATCATAGTATGAATTAAACAAACCACAGAGTTTCATAAAAGAAGGCTATTTATACAAGCCTTATCAGAAATGTTTGAGAATAAATAAAGTTTCTGGAAATCAAACCAATAAAAATGATCACCGATCCTTGTCCCAATCATAAGATCCTTCACGTCCTCCCTCTGGTTCTCGAATAACCGGGCCACCGGTTGGTTGTTGAAAAGCTCTACTTCCTTGACCACCACTGTTACCACTAGTGCTGCTGCTTGGATTTTCTTTGGAAGATGTCCACGTGAATGTTGGAGCTGGACGCTTGCCGCGTGAGGTCGAAGCAGAAGCGGAGCTTGTGCATAAGATGGCATCCTATAGCATGTTGAAGAACCCTTTTATTCTATCAAGTTTATGATCAACCTTTTTGAGGCGATTATCAAGAATTTGTTGATTTCTTGATAGAATTCCTAATGACTGATTTGTAGTTTAATCCGGTTGAACAAGATGAATATCATCGTCTTGAATATGAGGTTCTTCTTGTTGGGCCTGAGGAGATTGGTGAGGTTGTTGATTACGTGCTTCCCATTCGGCTAGAGACATGATGCGAGGAGGTCTTGCCGGGAGTTGCATGAGGCTTATAGTCTGTTGGTTGATTTGGTGAACCATTGTAGATTCGGACTCTGGTAGTGGCGAATCAACGTTGAGGAGTAGTCGCATGATATACTCGCCATAGTATATTGTTCTCATTTTTCCATTATTGAATGTAAGAAATTCATCAAGATTTAATTGAACCCAATTAACTTTAATATTACCCCAAATGGCATAAAGTGCCCGATAGTAATTTGGGTATACGGTTTCATATGAGCCTGTGCGAGGAGTGATGGTACGCATAAGAGCTTTGTGTAGAAGCCTAGCTCTTGGTCGTAAAGAAGTTGATTCGATATCCCGGGTATTAATGTTATCATCCAAAAATTGATGATTGATGTTGTCCCAAATATGAGGATTAAATTCGATTTCCTCAAGCTTTCTACCAATGTTAGGAGATCCTAGAATATGTGCAATGCGGTCTAGAGAAAACCATACTTTTTTACCGCACACCATACTCCAAACACTATTGTTTGGATTTCGTGGAGTTTGAAATCCAAGATTTAGATTAGCGCAGAATTTTTTTACTATAATATGATTAATGGCAAGATCATTGCGTTTAATATCTAGTAGGGATGTCAAACCTGCTTGATCGGTTAAGGCTTAAATGTTGTAAGTTTGAAGACTCTGGAAATCGACGAATGTGTGTTCGAAAATCCTTGAATTCTTCATTTTATTCCATCTAGTGACGGCCACTCCATCATAAAGACATTGAGCAATTTGAGCATCAATTGGCTCGGAGGATGTTGAAGTAGAAGCTCTTGATCGTTTGGGAGGCATTTTTTGTGAAGTATGGAGGAGAAATTGAAATAAAAAGTTAAGATTGGGAGCTAGGGTTTTAGGAGAAATGGTGATGAAGCTTGGAGAATAGTAAAAGTAAAAGGTAAAGTGACAAAACTGATGGGTAAAAAGAGAAAAGTAATCTGGGGAACGACGTTCAGTCGACTGAATTGTCTGTTCAATCGACTGAAAAGGTACCCAAAAATTTCTGGGTAAGTTTCAGTCGACTGAACAAAGTTTTAAGTCGACTGAATTCGTGAATGAGGAGTTTCTATGTAAAGTTCAGTTGACTAAGCAGAAATTTGTAGTCGACTGAACTTTTGGCTGAAAGTTTCTGTGTTAATTTCAGTTGACTGAGCAGAAAAATTCAGTTGACTGAATTTTGCATTTTTTAGTTTTATGTCGAAAATATATGTAAATGTTCTATTTAATGAAATTTTTACAATTGTATAATAATATTACAATACAACATCATTATTTTAACCTTTAAAAAAAATCATTTATTGGGAGTTAGAGTTTTGGGGGATGGAGTCTTCTTCTTTTGTGTTGTATATCTTTCATTCGCCATATAGTTTTTGTCCCATGAATTTAGACTATAGTGATGTCTTTGAGGCGAGACCTAAGGATGTTTTGGGTCGTTTGATGTACGATATGACGAAGATGGATCATATGGATTAATTGCTCGTGGTAAAGGTTAACTCACATCCTTTTCTTCGAGCTACAAAACTTCAAACCAATTTGTTCAAGAAAGCTTAGGCGTTTAGCCGTTACTTTCTATTCAAAATACAATTCTCGTTGAAGGTCCAGTTGTTGCTGTTGATAATGATGAATTTCATCGAACTTTTTCTTCGTGTTGGGTGAAATAAATAGCGAACTTTTGGCCTTCTTGGAATCCGGTGTATACCCGTTTCGGTAATTTTCCCACTTATACACAGGCTCATGTGTTGGTGTTGGCGTAGGAAGTTGAGGTGAATCAGCTGAGCTATCGGTTGAAAAAGTTATGATGATGGGAGAGTTTGATTTGTTGGAAGACATTTTTTCTACAGAGATTGATCGTTTTGAAAAAGAATTTGTATTGTGTTTAAAATTTTAACACGTATATATAGGTTTGGAGTTATATAAATAAAATGTGGTGTAAAATCATTAAGGATTTAGAACCAGAAATTAAATTAATGGTTAATAATTTTCTTTGAAATGGATGATTATGTTTTAGTGTATGAAATATTAGCTAATTCAAATGTATAAATGATTAAGTTTTTCAAACCTATAGTTATGTAAAAAATAATGTCTGCCTTTTAAATGAAGTGAATTAAAGTAAGAGATATGTCACTCATGTATTAGGTTCCATGCCATTATAATTCTTGTTATTAAATATCCTTGAAAGAAATTATTCCTAATTCTCGTCGTAATTTTATGAATGAGTTTTCTAGTAATGGTTTAGTAAATATATCGACAATTTGATTTTCGGCAGAAATATATTCAAAATTGATAATTCCTTTTTCGATATTATCACGTAGAAAACAGTGACGAATATCAATATGTTTTTTACGAGAGTGATTTACTGGATTTTTAGATAAATTTATTGTACTTGTATTATCACAATATATTGTAGAGTTTGTTAAATTTATATTAAATTCTTAAAGTGTTTGTTGCATATATATGACTTGGGTACTAGCTAATGCGGCAGATATATATTCCGCTTCACAGGTTGAAAGCGAGACACAATTTTGTTTCTTACTAAACCAAGATACAAGTGATTTTCCAATGAAATGGCACGTACCACTTGTACTTTTTCTATCTATTCGAGATCCACCAAAATCAGCATCACTAAATGAAACTAACTCGAATGGACAATCTTTTGGATAGAAAAGACCAAAATCTTTAGTATTATTAAGATATCGCATAATTCGTTTTATGGCTCTTAAATGTGATTCTTTTGGATTAGCTTGAAAACATGCACATAAACACACACTCATCATTATGTCTGGTCTACTAGCGGTTAAGTAAAGTAAAGAGCCTATCATACTTCCAAACAATTTTTGGTCTACACTCTTGCCATTTTCATCTCGATCGAGATGAGTTGTGGTACTCATAGGAGTAGGTTTATCAGAAGTGTTGTCTATTTCAAAGCGTTTAATTAGATTAGCGCAATATTTTTCTTGGTTTAAGAAAATTCCGTTTGTTAATTGTTTAATTTGAAGATCGAGAAAGCAAGATAATTCTCCCATATGTGACATTTCGAACTCTTTAGTCATTATATTTGAAAATTCTTTACACAATTTTTCATTAGTTGAGCCAAATATAATGTCATCTACATATATTTGAATTATTAAAATATCTTTAGTAGTGTTTTTAATGAATAAAGTTTGATCTACTTTTCCAATTTGAAATCCCAAATCTAGTAGATAGCTCTTAAGTCTCTCATACCAAGCACAAGGTGCTTGTTTGAAACCATATAAGGCTTTCTTTAATTTTTATACATGATCCGGATATTTTTCATGAGTGAATAAAGGGGGTTGTTCTACATATACATTTTTTTTATAAAACCATTTAAAAAAGCAATTTTAACATCCATTTGATAAAGTTTAAAATTGCAAAAACAAGCGTAAGCTAATAGAATACGTATTGCTTCTAATCTTGCAACAGAAGCAAATGTTTCTTCAAAGTCGATACCTTCCTCTTGATTATATCCTTGTGCTACTAGTCTAGCTTTATTTCTAGTTATATTTCCTTGTTCATCTGCTATATTTTTGTAAACCCATTTAGTTCCTATAACTGATTGATTAGTAGGTCGGGGAACTAATTCCCAAACACCGTTACGTTCAAATTGATTTAATTCTTCTTGCATAGCAACAATCCAGTAGTCATCTGTTGATGCTTCTTTAGGATTTTTAGGTTCTATTGTTGAAATAAAGGCAACATGTCCCATTTGGTTTAGTTTACTTCTTGTTTGAACTTGTGAGTCAATTTTTCCAATTATATTTTGTGAAGGATGATCTCGTAGAGTTCTAAGAGGAGATCTAATTTGATTATTATCGATTTGATTAATATTTTCATTATTTTCAAAACTTATATTTTCTGTGTTAGATATAATTTCTTCATCGTCTTTGATGATTGTATGTTTATTAAAGTTTTCATCAAAAGATACATGTAAAGTTTCTTCTATTACATTTGTTGGTTTACTAAAAACACGATATGCCCTACTTCGTTCTGAGTAACCTACAAAAATACCATGGTCGGCTTTTGAATTGAATTTTCCAAGTTGGTATTTTGTGTTAAGAATAAAACATTTTGATCCAAAGATTTTTAAGTACGAAATATTAGGTTTTCTTCCATTAAAAAGTTCATATGACGTGTTTTTAGTTAAAGGTCTTATGGAAATACGATTTAATACATAGCACGCAGTTGCTACAGCTTCTGCCCAAAAATGCTTTGGTAATGTACTTCCATTTAATAATGTTCTTGCGCATTCTTGAAGAGTTCTATTTTTCCTTTCTAAAACTCCATTTTGTTGTAGAGTTCTAGGAAATGAAAAATTATGATTTATTCCTTACGTTTTACAAAATAATTCAAATGATTCATTTTCAAATTCACCTCCATGATCACTCCTTATATTTTTGACTTTTAAATTCTTAATATTTTGAATTCTTTTGACAAAATTTTTGAAATATTCAAAAGTATCACTTTTATTTTTCATAAATATTGTCCATGTATATCTTGAGAAATCATCAACTATTACAAAAAAATATCGATTATGGTTAATAGATTGAACCTGTGTTGGTCCGAATAAATCCATATGTAATAATTCTAATGGTTGTAAAGTTGAAATGACTTTCTTCGATTTAAAAGATGATTTAGTTAATTTACCTAGTTGACAATCAGCGCAAATATTATTTATTTTAAAATTTATTTTTGGTAAACCTTTGACTAATTCATTTTTTGAAAGTTTTTGAATAGACTTAAAATTAATATGACAAAATCTTTTATGCCATAACCAAGGACCATTATCTTTGACCATTAAACACATATCTTTGTTATTATTAATTTTCATGTTTAAAAAAAAAATCTATCCCTCTTTCCTTCAAAAATAAGATTTTGATTTTGATCAAATATACAACATTTATTTTCGGAAAAAGTTATTTTAAAACCTTTGTGGCATAGTTGACTTATGCTTAATAAGTTATGCTTTAAGTTTTTAACTAAAGAAACATTTGTAATAATGGGTAAATTTGATATACCGTAGTTGCACACATCTCCTTTGCCAACGATGAAGCCTTTTGAGTCATCTCCGAAGGTAACAGAGCCACCATCAAAGTATGAAATATTTGTAAGCATTTTTTTGTCTCCGGTCATGTGTTTTGAGCAACCACTATCCAAAATCCATTTTCTTTTCTTGAATGGGACCTGCAAAAAATATTAATAAATACATTGGTACCCACCTTTTAATAGGGTCCTAAGAGTTAGATCTTAGGAAGCCAAACCCAAGTGGGTTTAGTATCCCTTTTATAAATATAATTTTTATTGTTATGAACAGTATTCAAAAATGTTTTAACATATTTGTTCCTAATTAAATTATTGTTAGTCTTTGGAACCCAAATTTTAATTATCTTAGTTTCTACTTTTGTTTTAGTAGGTGCTCGTAATGATATATTATGTTTTGGATCATTATTCTTCTTAAGATTAGTATTTTTCTTTTGAGAAATTTTTGACTCCTTTTTATATCCTAATCCATCTTTATTTGAGGAAGATTGAGAATTTTCTAAAATCTTAGGTAAATTTTCTCTTCCTTTGTTAAAATTAGAAACATTTTTAGTAATGTTGTCCAATTTAATTTGAAGACTAGTATTTTCTAATTCAACTTGTTTTATTTTATTTTTTAAACTGTGATTTTCAGAAATAGTTTTATCATTCTTTGTCTTTTGAGTTTCAATTTCTCGGCTCAAAAGTAAAAATTGACTGTCTGAGTTTGAGAGAGATTCTTGAAATTTTTCAAGTTCTTCTTCTAATATTTTTTTCTCGTCTTTTAACATATCTCTTTCAAATTCAGCTTTGTTCTGATTTTCACATGTCTCTTTAAGTTTCTTTCTGAGAATTTTTATAGTATTTAAAAATTCAGTGTTTATTTCTATTAAATCATCATAAGATAAATCACAAACCTCAGATTCTTGAGCCATAAAGCATGCATTTGCTTGTTCATTGTTGCTATCACTAGCTTCATTCTTCTGAGTTTGTGTCCATATAGGATAATCAATTGTGGGTACAACGAACTCTGTTTGAGTTGCATCCCAGGCTTCAAAACTTGTTGCTTGCATGTAAATCCTCATTCTTGTAGCCCAATCATTATAGTTTAATCCATTGAATAGAGGAGGTCTCTGGGTAGATTGTCCTTCTGCAAATGTAGAGCTATAGGCAGTTATTGTGCTTGTACTTGTGTTATTTTCCATATTATCAATATGTCAAATAATGGTGTTATGGTTATAGGATGGCCTTGCTTTGATACCAATTGAAAGACGCTATGCGGTAGGATCGTATAATATAAAATAGTGGAATGGTATAGGTAAATAGCAGTAAGCAATAAGTAAAGTGGACACCAAGACTTTATACTGGTTCAGACCTCTTGTCCTACGTCCAGTCCCTAAGCTCCTCTTAAGAATTCTAACTAACAACCCTCACTTAACCCGAAGGAATAGGTTTACAACTTACCCGAACAACCGAACGGGATTTCTTGCCTCAACTACCGAAGAGGACTTCAACTAGGTACAAAGAGTATTTTTGACTTGTTGTGTTCTTGATAACACTAATGAGCCTAATTGAGTACAACTTTCCTATAATCTAATCCTCAAGAATATGAAATGTGATTATGAAGATTTAGGAAATATAAATAGCTATGAATCAAAAGAGTATTAAAAATAAATCAGAGATTCAAGCAATTGAAGTGGCTTGTGAATGCTTTTGAAAATTTGAGTAATCTGAAAATATAATAGAGAGACTAAAGCAATTAGAATTCGAGATTTTGCAAATGATAGAAACATGTTTTTATATGTGTAGAAGAGGTGTAACCATTTGTAAAAGGTGCAGGCAAGAGATGCATCCATTTCCATTGGAGAATGACTGCAACTCTTGGGAAGAAGAAGGTGTCTCTTCAGGAAAAATTCGCAGGTTCAAATTCAGTCGACTGGAACTGTGCATGTTGTAAAATGTGTAACAAGTTCAGTCGACTGAAATATCCTGTTCTGTCGACTGAATTGGTAGATTATGCACAATGAACACTTAACTGAAATATGAAGTTGTGTTATGTGTTTTTTGTGTTTGTGCAAATTTCTTGAGGATAGATTTTAACAATAAAACTAAGACTAAGACTTATATATAATAATTACTCATGATATCCTTGGTCTTCATAGTCCTTCCTTTAGCTTTGCACATTTCTCTTCCTTTTTGTTGAAGCACATTGTCATTGATCAAAATATAGCATATCAACATTATTCACCTGAAAACACACTGTCCAACATTGCCTGTGTTCTTTTATCCCTTTATCTTTAACCAAGACATCCCTATAACATACACCCCACTTTCATACTCTCCCTCCACAATAGTGCAACAACTGGTTAAAAGCAAAATAGCAAAGGTTAATGGAAACTGATTTTAAAGTAGTAACGGTCATAAAATATTACTTGCACACCTGATTTATTTCCTAATAATTTTTTAAACATTTTTCTAGTTTTTGTCCTTATCACGTGACGTGGAAACATTAAGAACACTTGGAATATGTACATTTTTGTGACTAAAAAAATTATATGGTGCACAATTATTATTCAAGTGTACACTACTATAAGCATAGTAAATAGCGACGACAGTTTCCGATGGCCGCCGATGGCGTGTCGTCCAATTAGCTACGACAAGTAATTTCCATGGCATAATTGAAATTAAAATAACTTAGCCGTCGATAGCTGTTAGAAGCCGTCACTAATGGTACCGTTGGCAGCTGTCGGTAGCCGTAAAAAAAATCATGAATACCTGCTGCCTCAAGCCAATAGTTTCTTTCATTTATTTTCCTCCCCAAATCAGCCATCCCCTCCTCCAACCCCTCCTCTACGGCGTCAACAACCTTCCACGCCGCCAGCACGTCGGAATCTTTGATTTTCAGCTTGCTCCATTACCTATTTCTCGGTGAGAAGGTTAAATTCCTAAACCCTATATTTTATTTTTATTTGTTAAATTAGGTTTAATTTGTTGTTATAGTTGTAAAATACCCCATCGATTGTTTAATATACCCTATTGAATGTTAATTAGGTTGTTATTACATTTGTTTATTGTTGAAATGTTGAGAAATTTTTTTGTTTAGTGTATATGTGCACTAATCGGTGTATATGCATTGATTAATTAGTGCAAACACGTATTAGGGCTACTTTGAATTAATTAGAGTCGATGCTCAAAATTTGGTGCATGCGTTTTCAAGATGACGAAAACGACGATTTAGTGTATGTGTTTTTTAGAATATAAATAAATTATTTTAATTTTTTTGTATAGTACGCTTTGTGTTTGTATATCCCTTAGAGAGTGTTTGGCCCCATTCGTCAAATGTTGCATATGATCGTTGTATGAAAATTCATTTTTATCACAGAATGGGCATTTATATCCATCCTATATAATATTTGTCGAATTTGCGCCTATATTGGACAAGTTACAAACACAGTAGTAATTATATTTTACAAATCATTTTATTTTATAAAACGGTTCACAAAATTTTGACAACACTTTCTTTTTGTTCCCTGTGTAAACACATATGTGTACGATACAGGGAACAAAGAGGAAGTGTTGCCTAAATTTTGTTGAATCGTTTAAAATAAAATAATTTGCAAAATATAATTACTACTGTGTTTATAATGGAAAGTAGTCTAACCAACCATCAAAGTGTAAAATAATAACCTAAAAATTGTAGATTATATTCATATAATAATTTGTGAAAATCGGTTTGAAAATAAAATTAAATAGACAGTGTTATTATATTTGCGAAAATTAAAATGTATGATTTATTTGAAAAATAAAATGCCAAGACTTAAATGATTAATGCGCTTTTATGTTTTAAAGTTGGAAAAATGGTTAATTATTTTATCGATCGTAGCTAGATGTACCAACAAAGACGAGAAATTGGAGGCTCAACAAGTGAACATTTTCAAAATGATGTATAGGTCTTTATTGAATTCGCTTTACGTAAAACTAGAAACAACGAAGAAATTCGTTGTCCATGCAGTAGGTGTAAACTCTTGAAGCATTTGATATTGGATATGGTAAAAGTTCATTTGCGCTAATATAGTTTCGTACCGAATTCACTACTACAAAACAGGCCATTTGCATCGGTTGTTTACCCCCCTTTTGCATCAGTTCAACAGCCGATGCATGTGCAACCGATGCAACATGCTTAATACTTTTGCATCAGTTCTAAAACCGATGCAAAACGGTCCTTTTTGCATCGGTTGTTACTAACAACTGATGCAAAATATCATGGTTTGTTGCTTGGACACAGCCCCCATGTTGCATCGGTCATAATAAAAATCGATGCAACTAATCCCTCTATTGCATCGGTTTTTTATAACAGCTGATGCAAACTAATCTCTCTGTTGCATCAGCTATTTATACCTGATGCAAAAAAGCCATTCTCAGAAACCATTATTACAGTACTCAAATAGACTATATACATATTATTGATTATAACAAACAATTATTGCATGCAATATTACTATCATTTAATCTGTTACACTTGCACAATACATTAGCAACAATTTTGTATACTAAATTTAAACAAGCAATGGGTCTACCACAAAATGGCAGTATAGATTCAACCTGTATATTTTTGGTTCTTATATCTAAAAAAGAATACTAATCTATGAGATATCAATAACTTAATACAAATCGAGGAGGCTAGCATAAGCTAACTATGATACAAGCCACATGAAAAGGGTAGACCACAAAATCAGTGAAACAGAAGCTAAAGCATACGTCCATAGTAATAAAACCGAGCACTCACTTTCTCTAGCTCCAAATAACTGTGTGATGGTACCTGCCATTACCAAAAAAATTGATTATAAATCACTGCTATATCTCGTGAAGTAAGACTAATATATGTATAAATCTTAAGCATTACTTATGTTCATTGCAGGTGGTAAATAGTGCTGCAACAGTAGGATAAACTGATACAATGGATCAGGATGCACAAGTCCTATATGAACCGCTCCCTTGACTATAACTATGCCGAATAAAGGCAAAAATATACAACGAACAACTATGACTCCAAATATCAGCGATAAGTGATGGTTTGATCCCCTTAAACCTGAAAAATATATTATTAAAAACATATCACATCATTTTCTATAAAAGGGAAACATTTGCTTGACAAACAAAAACTCCACCTTTGATAAGGTTTCCTCCCATTATCAGAGTGGTAGCAGGAACTGCTCCATCACTACGTTGAATAATTTGCAAAATAATTAACACTAGCTAAGTTTTTAGAATAATAATCAGCATTTACTTCGGGTTGAATCGGTAGAAAATCCTTAATAATGAAGCGGAGTCTTGAATTACACGAAGAAGATGAACGGTAGCTGTGGCCCCAACTACTACCAAGTAACACATTAAGTCCTTTTCTATTGTCCCCACACCATCTGTTTTGTATATTTATGTTATTAGCCTTTGATAAAGCTGTGTCACCAGTTGATGACTTCATATTCATAGGGAAGCATATATTTTCTGAGCTTTTAAGATGAAGTATTCGTATGCACCAGATTCATTTAAATTGTTTTTCTTTAACCTGTAATTGATTGTGGTTATTAAGTATTTGAGTCTAAATACTGTACTATGAACAAATTTTTGTTATTTCGACATGTCAAGCTACAGAAGAAATAATGTACTAGTTGAGCCAGTAATTAATTGATATAGACATTTGAGTTATGGTATGTAGTAAAATCATTAGCAAGATTTCAACATTAGGCAGTGATTTTCAATGTAATATTGTTATCCATATTATAAGAAGGGATAGAGAAAAAAATATAGATTACTCACTGAACAGATTTAAGTTATCTTATTCCATAACATTTTCTGTATAATTCTTTTCATAGGTGATCAATATAAGAGGACTGAATAGAGTGAGAAATAAGACTTAATAGTAATTTTATTTACGGCATTTTCTTTACTTGGATAGAGTATTGAAAAGTTATATCATACACATACCATTGCTGCACCTACGGGCTGGATTTCCAACAACCTGAATCAAATTTAGCAAAATGAATTGTTTGCACATATAGACACGGTAGTGACAGTATATAGAGACAAAAGATATGCACAAACTGAAACAATTTGAAATAATGTTCATAAGAAGCATGAAAATCAATCAGAAAGGTTTTGTAACATGATTGTTTTTAAGCATGAGTGCAGGAACAGAAAAATGACAAGATATAGTCTTACTTGTATCAACTTCGTCACCTCCCAAATGAATAAATTTGAACTTGAACACCTTGCTAAAATTTGATCAATCAATAAAAAGAAAACGATAATCGGTTTAGAAATTACCATCAAAACCAACATTAAGGGATGATAAAAATATTCTTGAAGAAATGGGAATCACCTGAAAGAATACCATCTATGATTTGGAAGGTGAATTCATTACTAACATCAAGTGGTTGTTGACAATTTTTAGATGGCCACAATGTAGGATAACCTTTACCCCCGTAAAAAAATGTAGGGTTAATGTTTAATAAAATAAAAAGGCCGTGAAGCACATTTTATCAGACTAACTGATTGATATATCAAAATTAATCGAATATATGTTAACATAATCATGCATTAGTACCATGACTTTGAATGTCCAGGTATATCAAGCTCTGCCAGTACATGGATTCCTCTTCGTGCTGCATAGCTGCAAAATTACATGTACTTTTAGGAAGGCTATACGATTCATTAGACAAAAGTTTATCTGAACTCACTTTATGATATCCTTAGCATCAGCCATTGTATATCTTTGTAAAGAAGAGAAAGCTCCCCTCCATAGTTTTGGGTAGGATGGTATTTCTAGAGGGAAAGATTGTTCGTCCATAATATGCCAATGTAAAACATTCTACATTCAATGTATAATTTTGATATGTATATATCTCAGTTGTATTCTTGCATACTAGAAATATTCTCATGATCCTCAAAAAAAGGTCTTACCAACTTTGTATATGACATAGAATCAATCACGCACTTTATAACTGGCACAGGCAAATAGTGTCGTGCAGTATCTGCAATTGGAATAAACAGTTATAAATTGCATCTAACTAAGTAGCAGTGACTGTGGTTTGGGTACTGCATTAAACAAAAAATTGGTTCAACTCACCAATTATAAGCCCTCTATAGGAAAACCTTAGCCCACCAGTGATGTTGCAAGGAGCATGTCCTAGCTCAATCGTCCTTGTCACAAGATTAGTTTTGCATAATTGGCTAAATGTCTGAAAATAACAAGTTTTATAAAGTGATTGTTTTCATTGTATGAGGTGAATGATGATAACATAAATGCTCATAAATACCATTGAATTTCAAATAGGTGTCTTAATTTTTGTCATGACTAAGAAGAGCATTCTTTGTATCATGACACAGTCAAATTGCTCTTTATAAATTGAAGGTATTAGTTTACCTATAAAGCATGAAGTGCTCCATATACTGTTTGTGCCTGCAATGGA
Source organism: Allium cepa (assembly GCA_030765085.1). Lineage (NCBI taxonomy): Eukaryota > Viridiplantae > Streptophyta > Magnoliopsida > Asparagales > Amaryllidaceae > Allium > Allium cepa. The sequence continues at coordinate 802,128,492 of CM060943.1, forward strand.
ATTTGATCAAATTAAATATCATAGACTAATAATCAACACATGAAATTATATATCAAGAAAAAGATTGAAATTTATACTGCAATATACTGACCTCAATGTATGTATGCAAAGGATCCTTGCTAAGCAAAGGAATTAACAATTTGTAGGATTCATCAATGCCATAAGTCAGCTGTAAAATTGATAAAATGATTTACAACAAGCCAAGATCTGGGAACACTATTGACAAAATTTATGTAATCCAAATAAATAATAAAAATACAAATACACTTCAACATTATTTTAAATAAGAGAAGAAAAAAATGCTTAAATCTAGAGCTTAGAAACAGATATACCGTATCATTAGGCGATCGAATAAGGACATGCATACCCTCGAGAACTTTAAGTCCTTCTAAACTTCCATCCGCAACATGGCCTGCTTTGATAATATTTATGATTCGTGCAAAACCATCTTTCATAATCCTGAATCATCATTATATTTGCTCCCATTTGTAATCAACTTAAGCCACTTCCATCAACCACTCTTTCAAATATCCACGCCATGCCCTTTTATTTGCCATCACCATAATATCAACAACATACTCAACAGAACACTACAGACAAGCACCGTGCTTTCATACATTTCCCCTACATAACCATCATGTATTTACCACAAACCACTTGCATATATCGTGTTCAAAATCCACTGCAGATCCTGTGCAAAATCGCCAACCAATTCCATCAAATGGTGGATCCTAATCCACATAACCTGAAGTTCTTTACGTGCTACATCTCTATCTGAAATAAGGTACTTCCTCTCCAACGTCTTCTAGTCACCTGGTGAAAGCTTGCTTTTGCCTCCACGTAATGGTAGTTTCTATGCCACTTATGCGTCCTCTATTTTTCATTAACCAATGACGAGTTGAGTAAGAATTGCGTAAACAAAAACTGCACAAATTTTAGGTGTTTCTCTCCTCATCCGCCACCCTCCTTGGATTTACTTTTAATAATGGTTGTTTTAATTGATTTCATTTCGATTCATGGTGATTTGTATCGCTATATACAGTATGTTGATTATCATTGATTGATTTCTATTAGAAAATAATACTTTGCTGCCACTGTTTATTGTATATATGATGTTTGTAACGATGCCAACTCCACCAGTTCCTTCCTTCTTACTTAGCATACTTATTGTGAAAGTATAAAGTTAATAGTTTTTGAAATAAAATTAAAATTGCTTTTCTCACGAGAAATTTTGCCCATCCTCTAACCAAAAAAATAATGGTGTTAGGTTCAGGATATTTGCTGATAATTATATAACCCGAATATTTATTTTATGTTTTATTGTTCTAAAAAAAATACAATAGTGTGAGAGTTTTCTGGAAGAGCTATATAAAAGTGGCTATTTTTGTGAGTGTATCAGAAATAGAGGTTATACAATAGTATATTTTTTATCGCATTTGGAGTTGTAGTTCGATGATATTCTATGGTATTTAGGTGATCCATTTTCCATATTCGCATATGAAGCTGAAGTTCGACATGGGTCTGTGCTGTATCATGATAAAGTGATTATAACCCGATTGCAAATGAAGTTAAAATTGGATAGTGGACTGTCTTATTCTAATAGTTGGTGGTTTGTTTCGGCAAATAAATAGAACTATATATTTTTTTAATTTCTAAGTTTTATGTTTCTTTTAACTTTTTTGGTGGCAATCGATCAAATGATATTATTCATTGGGAAAAAATATCATGGCTAATTTGCAAAACTAGGGTTAATTAGAATTATCTGTGCCATCAAGATGATAGGGATTTATTGAATGTATTAATGCAGGGTAAAAAAGTAATTGCAGCAAAACTGATAGGAGAAACCAAAAATTTGTTAATCCTTCACAACATTTATCAGTTCATCAACTGGCCATTAGGAAATTTATCTTACCACGGTGATGCAAAATGGAATTATCTTAAGCAAAATAATCAAGGGTTATAAAGACTTTATCTTTTATCTGTCTTGGTTCTCTACAATCTCAGATTGATTCTTTCATGCTTATTTTGATATTGAAAATGATGTTGAAACTAGTATATTTATATTTCAAAAATTAAATTAATAACCTTCCATTCCACTGATCACCTGCGTATATCACAACAATTACTGCCTTCTTTATCTGCCTCGACAAATACAACTTGACCTAAAATCGCGACCACTCCTGAACACTGCCACCATCCAAATCGCCTATAGCCCAATTCCTTAAAATCACCACAATCGCGCAAACCAACCTCTACAACCATCAATGACCCAATTCGAACAATCCTTGCCTCGTAACCCAATCACCCACAATTCGAATCTCTTCGTAACGAAAGATTTGGTACCTTGATAATGAGAAGCCGTGGCCAAATCTAGTCCGGGAAATCACGTTTGAAATTAACAGTGAAAATCAATTTCTAGGTTTTTTTTGTTTTGAAGCAGGCGAAACAATTTTTTGGGAAAGAAAATAAGCGGCGGAAAAGGTGCGTAACGAAGACAACCTAAATAAGTTGAAATTGCACCGCCTTCGCCAGTAAACCGATGCGAAAATGTGTTGCCAAGGGATGCAAATTAACGAAGTTGCATCGGTTGACTTTAAAACCGATGCGACTAAAACTATTTGCATCGACGTATTTGCATCGGTTGTTAGTGACAACTGATGCAAATTTGATTTTTTTATTACCTATTGTTTTCCACGTACCAATTGCATCGGTTATTAAGATAGAACCGATGCAAATAGTTCTATTTGCATTAGTTTTTACTTCAACCGATGCAAATAAGACGAAACAATATGCACTTTTTGTACTAGTGATTACTTGGTGTGGGATTGTCATGGAGAACTTATAACACCTAATCCCGTACGTTCGGAGGAGGAGGTGGGTAATGAACTTGTTTCGACGAATCTCATAGAAGATATGGTTGAAAATGTGGCACGCTCAATGTTCCCTACCGTTGAAGTTGATGGCAACGATGTTAATGTCAAAGAAGAACCAAGTATTGGAGCGAAAAAATTATGATTTATTAGATGCTGCTAAGAAACCCCTTTAGGATGGTTGTACAAGCGGTACTCAACTATCAGTAACTGTAGAATACATTATGATGAAATCAAAATACAACTTCACAGAAGCTGGGTTTACAGCTATAGTATAAGCTGCAAAAAAGTATAAGCTGCAAAACGGCATATGTCATCCGATAATTTAATGTGCGAAAATCATTATGAAGTGAAAAGACATATGTCTGCTTTTGGTTTGCTGTATCATAAAATAGATACATATTTAAATGGTTAATGTTGTTTTGAAAAGAAGACATCGGTCTTAGAAATTGTAAAATACGTAATCAAGAAAGATACAAACTAAGAAAAAAGAAGAGAAAGGAAGTTCCACACAAGCGTATGCATTACTTACCCATCACTCCTAAGCTTCAAAGGTTATACGCATCTTCTGCAACCGCGCATCATACGAGATCCCACTACGTGAGAACACAGGAAGAAGGTACGTTGATACACCTAGCTGATGGAGAAGCATGTAAGCATTTTGATAAGACGTACTTCACTTTCGCAGCGGAGAGTCGTAATGCCAGACTTGGTTTATGTACGGATGGATTTTCACTGTTCCCTCAATTTGGTTCAAAATATTCATTTTGGTCTATAATCATTATACCTTACCATTTACCTCCGTGGATATGTATGAAAACTCTGTATATGTTTCTCACTATTATCATCCCTGGCTCTGATGATCCGACATAAGAAATCGACGTATACTTACAACCGTTGATTGAAGAGTTGAAAACACTGTAGTATGAAGGTGTTGAAACATACAACATTAAAAAATCGTATGTTTGCTTCTCTACTGTGGACTTTAAGTGATTTTTCTACGTATGCAATGCTATCAGGTTGGAATATGGTTGGTCGTCTAGCTTGCCCTTATTGCATGAAATAAACACGAGCATTTTCTTTACCGCATGGGAAGAAAATTTCATGCTTCGACTGTCATCGATGTTTTCTCCATATTAATCATCCTTTTAGAAAAGATAACAAGTAATAGAGTTGAGACCTTGCGGCTAACAATGATTTGGTCAAGCGAAGCTATTTATGAAATTGTACAGGATTATCCAAAGATACATGAAACCGACGAACAAATTGAAATACAAGGTAAATTGACGATTCATAATTGGTACAAACAAAGTATATTTTGGAAGTTGCCTTATTGGAAAAATATCCTAATTCGCCATAATATCGACGTGGTCACAACGATAAAAATGTGTTCGATAATGTATTTAACATAGTTCTGAATGTTAAAGGAAAGACTAAAGACGATTTTAAATCAAGATGTGATATAGAAGCAAGATGCAATCATCTGGAGTTTCATATGAAGTCAAATGACACAAAAACCCCAAGCATGCTACGAGCTAGACAACAACCAAGTTAAAGTATTGTTAAAGTGGGTGGAAGGATTAAGATTTCCTGATGGGATTTTCTCTAATTTTCGTAGATGTGTCGACTATAAAAACAGTAAACTGAGTGGGATGAAAAGTCATGATTGTCATGTAATGATGGAACATTTGTTACCCGTTGCGTTCAAAGAACTGTTGTTTACAAAAGTTTGGACAATTTAAACAGAACTTAGGTTGTTTTATAAGGAGCTTTGTTCAACTACCCTTAAAGTTGATCGTTTACGTAAACTTGATGAAGAGATTCCTATACTGCTTTGCAAATTGGAGAAAATATTTTCTCCTAATTTCTTTAATGTAATGGAGCATTTACCTGTTCAACTTCCATTTAAAGCATGTCTTCGAGGTCCTGTGCAATATAGATGGATGTATCCGTTTGAAAGGTATTAATATTGACTTGTTAAATTTTAGTTTAACCATATGTAATAGAATTTAATTATAATTATTCTTAACAGGTACTAGAATCATCTAGAGAAAAAAGTGAGACAAAAAGCACGAGTTGAAGGTTCGATATGCAAATCATATATCGAAGAAGAAGGTTCATTCTTTTCTCTCATTATTTCAGCGACCATGTGAACTTATCTTTTGGAAATGCTACGCGAAATGAGGAGGGCATTAAAAAGCATTCTTCTGAATCAATGTTATCTATTTTTCGACAGCAGGGACGCCATGTTGAAAAATGTGCGGAAGTATGGTTAGACGACAAAGATTACCATATAGCCAAGCTGTGCCATTTATTAGGTACCAATGAATAACACATCTAAAATTATTTACTTGAATAATACATGTGTGTATTAACTATAGCGCAATATATTATCTGTATATGCAGTATTTATGAATCACAGCATCCAAGAAGGGATATCAGCAAAAAAAATTCTACTTGGTTTTCGAACCACGTATATGATCCAGTAAATTGTGTGGTTGACGAAGAGTTGAAACATATTGCGATGGGACCAAAAAGGAAAGTCAAGACATATCCAATATTTTTTGTCAATGGATATAAAATCAACATCAAAGAATACAGGGCTGAAAAATTGACTAACAATACCGGTATATATGTTAATGGTAGTAATGATCCACAAGATCACATAAATGATTTTTATGGCGTGTTAACAGAGGTTTTTCAATTAACATATCTCACCAGACCTGCGAAAGAAGTTTACTTGTTTAGATGCAACTGGTTCATTAATGGTTCAGGTTATAGAATCAACATGCACCAAAAATACAAAATTATTGAAATAAAGCATACATCACGTTATCGTAAGTACGATCCGTTTATAGTAGCAACACAGACCCTACTTTATTATGCTCCTTATCCATCTCTAAAAAGAGATAAAGAAAATTGGTCAGTGTTTTTTAAAACGAATGCAAGATTTACGTTTAAGGGAAAGAATATTCTGGACGAATAAGCGTACCAGGCGGCTATTGAGGAAAATGTCAAATTTGCAATAATAGATGATCAAACAGATTTAAGAGCTCTAAATGATGAATCAAATGTATTAGTAGAAACATTTGAGACCATAGAGGAAAACAATATAGAGTACGAGACAGAGTCTGAATTAGAAAACAATGAGGACTGATTTAATAGTATACACGTTGAAAAAATATAATTTATGGGAGTATTGATGTTACACTTTTTTTTCTATGTTATATGCGATTATGGCTGTTAAATCTTGATATGTTTACTCATAATTGATTGATATATTCTGCCATAATAAAATAACATGCATGTCACAAGTATTACAAATGTCATTTTTTAGGCAGCAGAGTTCTTCGCAGACTGGTTCTCCCTTTGGGTCTCAGAGAGGAACAGGTCGTGGCGGCGACAGCGGACCTTCAAAGGAGGCACTGTGTACGGTAGTTAGATTACTACTGAAAACCGACGGCTCGTAAGTATTAAATTTACTTCAGAATTGTAAATATTTTGTATGATATATTAGTCATGATTTGTCTGTATCGTAGCATTCTAACATTGTACTTGGCATATCGAAGCAGGCGTACATGAGTCGCATCTCTGCATGCTGGCCGAAGTGTAGCAGGATCCCGGACCATGTATGGGATAGCATATGGCAGGACATCCTGATAAGTGTAAAATTATATATCATTATATATAATCACTTTACAATTTGCTGACTAAGTATAAATGTATAACTTATATTTTTTCAACATATATACAAGGGGCAGTAGACTTACAAGAGGAGGACGTGTCCCTTTGCCAGCGCCACTAGAACTCAAAAGTGGCAATGAGTTATAAAGATATGATGTCTAGCTTAAGACACTACTAGAAAAGGCTAATATTCCGACAGCACATAGCGACGGCTTTCAACGGGCCGTCGGAAATTCGTGAATTACAGGGCTCAATCGAACCTTCTTTTTTCTCATTTCCAACACGAATTTTTTCCTTCAAAAATACCCAAATACCTACTCTAGGCTTCTAATCACTAATTTCGAGCTTTCGGGTCCTCCATGTGTAATCAAAGTCCATTGCTCTCAATCTCGGGTATAATATCTTATTTCACCAAAAATCTAATTTTTACTCTAAATCTAGATTTGCATAAGTTGATAAATTATGGTTAATTAGTGATTACAATTGTCTCCAATAGCGTAATAATGGTTTATAGTATCCCATGGTATATATATTTTATATGTTATCGTGAAATTTTAAAGAGTATGTATAATTGTGATTATGTGTGCATATGTAAACCATTGTATATGTGTTGTTTCTACCATTGTATTATGTTAAATGGAATAAGACAGGAGTCGTATAACATCTTGACTTGTACAACAATAATGAATGCACGAGTCTGAATTTTTTTTGACTGTATTGGAAAATGACAACAATATTAAATCAGCCTTATTTGATGAAATACGTGAAACAAATATGGTAAATTAATAATTTTTTGAAATGTATGAATTTAGTAAATATATATTCTTTTTTATAAAATACTTTTTTTACGTCCCTTAGAGACTTTTTGGCCCCGCCCGACGGGTGTTATGCATGGTAGTTATATAAATGGTCGTTTTTGTCACAAAACAGCCATTTATATTCATCTCGTACAATACTTGTTGGATTGTCTCTGTATTGAACAAGTTATAAACATAGCAAACAACTATATTTCGTACATTATTTTGTTTCAAGCGATTCATAAAATTTCGCCGTCACTTTTTTTTCCTGCGTGCATGCTTTTGTGTACAATGTAGGAAATAAAAATGATGCGCTGTCGAAATTTTGTTGAATCATTTAAAACGAAATAATGTACAAAATGCAAGTGTTTACTGTCTTTGTAATGGGAAGTAGGATCACTGACCAGAAAAAATATAACCATAAACCAACATTTCTATATTGTATTCTTAAGTGGGGTAAAATTGATGCATATAAGTTTTTGTATCGATACATTGAAAAATAAAGTGTGAATTCATAATATGATCAATATTTATTTTTGAATTTATGACATATTTTTTCAAATAGGAAAAATAATCGATTATTTTGTTGATCGAAGAAGATGGATGTATCAAAGAAGGGGATTGAGAGACTTAATAAAAGAATATTTTTATAATGGTATAAACATATTTGTTGAATTTGCTTTAAGTAATAACGGAAACGATGTAGAAATTTGTTCGTGTAGTAGGTGTAAACATTTGAAGTATTTATTACCCGATATTGTGAATGTCCATTTGTGCAAAAACGGTTTCATGCCGGAGTATTATGCTTGGGATCGTCATGGGGAAGTTGTAGCAAATGCTTCTGTAGAGTCTGAATTAGGCATTACTAATAATGAAATTGTTATGACGAACCGTATAGAAAATATGGTTGAAGATGCAGCACGTCAATGTTTCCTACGGTTGAAGTTGACGACGATGATGAAAATATTGAAGAACCAAATATTGAAGCAAAAAAAATTTATGATTTATTGATGCTACTAAGAAACCTCTTTGGGATGGTTGTAAAAGCGGCACCCAGCTATTAGTAACTGCAGAATACATTGCGACGAAGTCAAAATACAACATCATCAAAGCCAAATTTACAGCCTTTGTACAAGCTACAAAATGACATATGCCGTCCGATAATTTAATGTGCGAAAATCACTATGAAGTTTAAAAACTTATGTCGGCTTTTGGTTTAACTTATCAGAAAATAGATACATGTATCAATGGATGCATATTGTTTTGGAAAGAGAACATCACTCTTAGAAAGTGTAGAATATGTAATGAGGAAAGCTACGAATAAAGAAAAATGAAGGAAAATGAAGTTCTATACAAACATATGCATTATTTGCCCATCACTCATATGCTTCAAAGATTATACGCATCTTCTGTAATTGCATCTCATATGAGATGACAAAGTGTGAGAATGGAGGAAGATGGTACGTTGACATATCCAACCGATGGAGAAGCATGGAAGCATTTTGACAAAACTTATCCCAATTTTGCAGTGGAGAGCCATAATGTTAGACTTGGATTATGTGCAGATGGTTTTTCACAATTTTCTCAATTTGGTACTAAATATTCTTCTTTTCCCATTATCATCACACCTTATAATTTACCTCCGTGGATGTGTATGAAAACATAATATATGTTTCTTACCGTTGTCATTCCTGACACCGACGATCTGACATAAGAAATCAATGTTTATTTACAATTGTTGATTGAGAATACATACGATGTTTCAAAGAAGAAAGAAATTCCTATGTTTGTTTCTTTGTTGTGGACTATAAGTGATTTTACTGCCTATGCAATGCTTTCAAGATGGAGTACATCTGGTCGTCTAATATGTCCATGTTGCATGGAAGAAACACAGACGTTTTCTTTACCGAATGGTAGGAAAATTTCATTGTCTGACTACCATCGATATTTTTTCCATGTCAATCATCCCTTTAGAGGAGACAGGAAAAAAATTAGCTAATAGAGTAGAAACCTGACAACCACCAATGATATGGTCAAGCGAAGACATACGAACTTGTAAGGGACTATCCAAAGATTTATATGAAACTGGATGCAGAAGATGAGGAAGAACTATAGAGATTCAACGTCGAAAGTGAAGCATAAAGGGCAAAAGCCAAACTGGATGGAGATGAGTGTATGGAAAGGGTGGCTGACACATTGGGATAATGACGAGACGAAAGTAGGTGTACTAAACTTTTATTAATTATTTAATTGATACGTAAAAATCAAAAAATATTTGGTAAGTAAATAATGTATTAAATTTGAATGTACATGTAGAATAGGAACATAAATCCCGTCACTCATCGAGGAGGGTCAAAGTCGTTCCAGCAATATCGGCATGAGTTGGTAAATTTATTAAATGTGAATTGTAAATAGTTATTGTGCTATATAATTTTGAATATACAATAACGGTACATAATAATCAATTTCAGTAAGCTGAGGCATAGGGTTCCGTGTCGTATATGTATGTGTTTACCCGTACTCATGCCGTCGAGCATGTAAATTCAGACGGTACAGTCTCATATACATGACGATAAATCGAGAAATGGCCATGTAAGCATATTTTAGTTTACGTACCATTAGTAATTGTTTTAATTGTTAAAGTATAATGGATTAAGATATCGTGATATTAATTTTAACTACATTTTTATTTATTCATGCAACTCCAGAAACTCCTGGAGGATACCGGTCGAGAGCAATTGACGATGGATGAGGAGGACGTTATTTTTGAGTCAGTCATGGATCCACCATCACGAAACAGAAGCTACAACATTGGCAATCAAGTGGTAATGGATAATATATTAAGATATATGTAACGACTTAATAATCTTTTATTTCTAAATAACCTCACGCCGCTTTAATTTCAGTAATAAGTTTATAAATATAACAATTAACACATTATGTTGTAACTTTGATAGTAAGATTATAGACTAAATTAAATAAGTGTTACAGACCAGCAGATAGAGGAGAGTCAGCTAAACTGCTAGAACTGATATCAATCTAGCAAAGATCGAAGAGTTGAGAGCTAGAGTGGCGCAGGTGGAAGAGCAAAACCGTCGCCAAGCCGTCGAGATGACACAGCTGCTGTATCAGCGTATTGCTAAGTACATACGGCAGCATGGTGGCCGCTTTCCATTCTCTGCTGGTTCAGGAGGTTCTGGAGCTGATTGACCGGAGCGATATGTATGTTTTTTTGGTTTTTTGTCATTGTTTTGTAAGTTTGGATGATACATTGAGTTGGTGGAATTGGATTTAAAATGTTGTGTATATTGTTTGATGATACATTTGGCGGCAGTAATTCTGACATTTGAAAGTAGATGGTAAGGAGTTGGTGAAGGATTGATGTATATATTGTACAATTAGATGTACGTAAATTATGTTAGCGAAGTTTGGTTTGATTTTATATGAATTATGTTTGATTTATTTCTTTATGATATTTGATTAACTTTCTATGGTTGGATTTCATATTGAATATTTGAGTTGGATATATTGAGTTGGATGAAATATATAGTATCAATGGATTGTGGATGGAAGGCCAAACCGTAGCAAAAATTCGAAAAAAAAATTTAGATTTTCCAACGGCTCTCGACGGCCTATATGCCAAAAATTACCGACAAATTCTAACGGCTCGAGACGGCGCAATTCTGGTGGCTCCCGACGGCTTACGGTATAAAGCGTGATCGTCCACGTGTCATTCGACGGCCGTCGGAAGTCGTCGGAAAATCTGTTCACCAACGGATTTTTTTGCAGTGGCTTTGTCTGACATCCACCGACGGGCTGGAGCCGTCGGAAAATGATCTGCCTCTTGTAGTGAAAAAATCTAGGAAGAAGCCACAATGGATGGGCGCCAGCGTTTGGGATGCTTGGGTCGCATGGTGTGGTAGCGAAGTATTCAACGTAAGTCTATCAGATATCACTTTAATTTATTCAGTACAGAATATATAATTTATGCCTGTAAAATATAATCTTAATTTTTAATTTGCAGACGGATTCGGACAGGAACTCTGTGAACAGGCAGAAAAATCCTGTTACACACCATGGTGGGTCAAAATCATTCCAGCACCATCATGAGGACCTGATAAATTAATTAATTTTAATTACGAACGATTATTATATTTTTAGTATAAATTTGTATGAACAACAATAATATCCACCAATTATTGCAGGAAAGAGCGCGGGAGGAGGGGTTGGGGTCTCGTCTCATATATGTACGTGTTTGAACATACCCACGCCGTTAGACAGATGGACGATGAGGGATCAGTGTCGTATGTCTAGCATGAGGAGATAAAGCGTACGCCGCACATGTAAGTATATTTTAAGCTATAAGTTATTAATAACGATCATTTTAATTAACTAATTATAAAATATTATAATAATATCATGTAATATTTATTTGTATTTAATTTTACGTTGCAGGAAAAATTTATGCAGGCACGTGCGTATATGATTGAGCATTCCGGATGGGCGGAGTTGACCACCGACGAGGAGGACGCGATCTTTGACTCTGTTATGTATCCGACCCAAAGAAGCAGGCGCTACGGCTACGGTAACCAATCAGTAATTTATAAAAATTAACCACGTTGTAAAATTTGCTTATTTTTTATAAAAGTTACGTAATAACTTAAACATATTTCGACTTGTTTTGTAGGCTCGGACATCACAAAGGGCTTACCAAAAGGCTCAAGACAATGCGGAGATTAATGAGTTTAAACAGCAGATTACACAACTGTAGGAGTAGGGCCGCCTCCGAGCAGTGCAAATGGAGCAGCTCAACCGGTGTTTGGCCGAGTATATGAAGCATCGTGGTACATTTCATTCGTTTGGTGATTTCAGAGCCGATGATGAGTCTTGAGGTACGATTTGCAGCTTTTTTATGGACATCTGGTGTTGGATGTAGTTTGTGTATATAGACACCGAGTGATGATGAGGTTAATTTATGGACATGTGGTATTTGACATTGATTTGGTGGTTGATTTGTGGAGTTGATATGTAGTGTTTGACGTTGGATGTAAATACTGAAGTTGGATGGATGAGAGTGATGATGAAATGTTTGTTTTGTAAATATTGGAGTTTGATGTTGGATGTAAATATGTTTGCGTTTGATATTATGATGTTTGAGTTTTATATTGATATTGATTTCAACTTATATATGTGGCTTATATATTGATTTTGATGAGTTATATATTGATATTAGTATGGAAGCGAAGCAAGACTGCGAAAAAAAAAATTGTCCAGATTACCGACGGCCTCCGACGACTCATTGGCCACCGCTTCCGACAGCATGCGACGGCTTCCGAGGCCTATTGGCCACCATTTCCGATGGCAAGCGATGGCTTCCGACGGCCATCTGGACAAATATTTCGACGGTTCCCGATGGTTTAGCAGAAAAATATCGCGCCATGTGGAAGACGTGGCAGTCTGAAAATCCGACGGAAAGGCCGTCGGAACAGCCGTCTGACACCGTCACTATTATGTCGTCGAAGACGTCGGAAACGAATGGAAGTCGTGGTCCGTATTCTGACGGCAGTTTCCGACAGCTAGCGGCGGCTGCTAGCCGTCGGAAATTGCCTGCTTTCTTGTACTGGTAGCATGGGCAGTAAGACAGCGCTATTGTAGTTTCAGTGAATCCATATACTTATAATGATGAAAATGTAGTAATATTAAGGATTTGTAATTGAAAATATCATATAATGGTACTCAAGGACAAAAAGTATCTAGTAAACTTTTACTAATGGTCACACACTAATTGAAACCAGTAGTAAGACAGTACCTTAAATTCAAATTGCATCTTAGATAGGTTTCCACTGAAAATGAAGGACATATCTAGTGAATGAACACCGCAACATATATTTTGATCCGAAGTTATTGCAATGTATGTACAAATGCATAATTTATGAGCATTAAATACTATCAAATGACCCCAATGACATAAATATGGTTAAATCACCATAAACATTTTGACGTAAATGGTAACAAATAACTCACGAGGTTGCCTGTAAAATAATAAAATATTAGGAATAGTAATAATAATAATAATAACAATAGTACTACTAATAATAAGCAATTTAATAGCACATAACCTGAGATTAAAGTCCGAACAAACAAAACATATATGGCTACCCAATTCTTGAAACACAAATAATAAACTGAACAAATTTAAACATATTTTTTCCGTATAAATTTATGGAATGGTGCATAAATATTTGAATGTGATTAACAGTTTTAAGACAATGTTATGTAACAGTTGGGATGAGAACAACAATAATCAGTAACAATATATTAAAATCATGTTTTTAAAGATTAAAAAAATAGGAAAAAAACTGAAGCAGGTTACAACACATTTAGGTAAAGTGGGAGTAAATTATTGTTAGCCAAAAAGCTGAAATTTATTAGTTAGGTAGTAATTGTCAAATGGATATAAAATGAACTGCTGATATCTATTACATACAGCTGGTACCAATAAACTTTTGGTAACGACGTATTAAATTACAAATTTGCAGGGACAAATTTTCACTGAAATTTGAGGGAAAAAAATAAATCCAATTCAATAGAAATTAACGCATGCTAAAATAAGTAACTGTCCGAACACACTGAGAGCAGCATATTGTTTCCATGCATCAATTTTTTATTTATTTAAAACCTGATAAGTAAAACAACTAAAAGTTTATATTTAGAAGAATTTTTTAAAAAAAACTGTTATATTTATGGAAAAAAAAACCATAGTGGTGCAAACGAAGTTTGAAATCCAAGGTTTTGAAAAAGTTTGAAACCCAAGGTTTTGAAAAACCATTTGTAAAGAAAGATTGTCAGCAATGGTAATGGAGCAGCTACAAACATCCTTTTTATGCTAGCGTAATAAATATAACCAATAATTCATGAATATTAACTACTTTATCACAAATATAATGCAGCTCGGTGAATAAGATGCTGAAAAATCACATCTAAACTTGAGCTGAAGATATAACGTCTACCAAAAATATATTTGTCATGATCATAAACTAAATGCCGGTGTATCCCAAACAGTTGTAAGCTTTTTTGTAAAAAATATATATGAACAAATTAAGATAGAATGTTCCTAGTCTGTAGTGAAGTTGAGTTAACAACGACATCGTTGCAATATGATCATACATTTTAAATACGCAGTAATCATGTCGCAAGAAATAATACAAGAAAAAGGATAAAGAAAATGAGTACTGAAGGAAAAACAGCAAGTTCAAGTTAAACGCCATTGCTCCAGAAGTTGTTTACAGGATCAGATTTTCAGAATAGTAAAACATGATTGAAATTAAGTAGCAAATTGAATGTAATAAAAAGTTTAACACGCTGTCAACGTCGCAAAATACCATTGCAAGAAATGCATTTCTCTTCAAGAAAGTGACCAATTTCTAATTTCAAGTTCAAGTGAAAGTGATCTATTTCTAATTTCTCTGCATTTCTAGTTTCTCTTCAAGAAATTAAGGATTGAACAATACTATTGTTAAATGTAGTTTTAAGTAAAAAGTGACAGTTTACATCAACCACCATGTTTGGGTATATTACAAATAAGCGGTCACAATTGGCTGGTACATCTAATATCAAACTTTTCCATTATCAAAAGAAATGCTGTTTTAACCAACTTACAAGAACAATTCAAAATAAATTAGAATGTTTGTGCACATATGTTAGGTACACATGGACGTCAAGCAGTTCATAAAAAAGGGTTGGCAGTAATCTGGATGACAGTAATATGCTTAATTTCCTTTAAAACCCATCAAATCGTAAATGAAAAAACTGAGAATTATTTAGTTATTGTGTAAGAAATGATTAGTTAAACCATCTTGAATTTAAATGTATTGTTTCCACGACTAAGAAAATCGACATCGAGATAAAACACGTACCTCTTCAACTATATCCGACCTGCGATTTGATAGTAGGTCATAAACTGGACTGTTAGTACCAGAGTCATTTCATCAAACACTGGCAATTTTCACAGCAGCAAAGGATCGAAGATCATGCCAGCAACAGAGATTCAAAGACAAACTCTGATCAACTATGGCAAACCCATGGCTAAACTCCGCATCTACGACCATAAGCAGCAGCTGGAAGAGAAGGCAGGTCATTCTGCATAGGTGGCTGTGTCCATAATTCTTGGGTTTAAGTGTGCACGTACACACGTCCATAGGGTGCACCCAAGGCAGTTCCAGTTTTGAGCAGCCTGATTTCATCGGGCTTAATAGATTACATTTACGAATTAATCCAGTTTGTAATTGTTGTAGAAAGTAGCTTAGTTCTTCTATAAATAGCATAAGAAGGAGAAACGTAAAATCATATTGATTTGAATTAATAAGAATTTTTTTTCCTCTTTCTTCTAAAATCTGGTATTCTTGTTCGTGTGCATTGCTTTTTTTTTTTCCTCTTCTTTCTTGTGCCTTCTTCTTGCCTACTTCTCCTCTAAACTGAACCCATATTTCCCTCTTCCCTAACCTGATCATATCACTATTAATCCCTGTCAACCTCCCCTCATAAACCCTCCTCCGTTCCTGCAAACTTTCCCTGCTTCTCCCCTGAAAGCACACTCTTAATCCCCATGTCTACTAGACAAAGAACCTGCACGCCTCTATTTCTTTTCCTTATTTCTGCAAACCCTAATTCTATGTTTCTCTATGCCTTATTATCTTCCTCTTTAATACTCGTCACTTCATTTCTTGTTCACTGATATTGCTGCCAACCCTCTGTTCTCCTACCTGATAATTTCATCATCATTTCTCTGCTAACCAAGAAGCTTCCTGTTCCTACATCATCATGCCAAATACAAGTAACCAAGCAAAGCAAAGTGGTCATAACATGGACGACCATAAGTCTTCAAATTAATAGTTGGAATCCAAGAGAAAACTGTATAAATCAAAGTGGTTTGAAAATTGGGGGAGAAGTGGAAAATCAGGGTTCGGTTTAAGAATTTAAGTGACGTGATGTAGCTGTTTGTTTTTAAAAAAGCGGAGATCAACGATTTTCCAGGAAGAAAATGCAAATTAGCATTTTTTTATGAATTAGCGTTTTTAAAATTAAAGTAGATAAGAAGGATAGGTTGACCGAGCCAGGGAGACTAAGTATGGTCTAGAAATAACTTTAGAGATACATGTCTATTTTAGAACGACTGCTATATATAATTTCCTGGTAATTCCCTCTTCTCAAGTAAGTCATAATATCATCTAAAGCAGAAAAAAAAAATGTTTTTCTCTTCCTTGTTTTGACAATTAGCTATGGTCGATTCCAATCTTCCAAATACAACTGAAGAACCTTGTAGCAAAAGGCAAAAAATAACTTTTTTATCGAATTTCCCTCAAAGTAATCCAAGTGCATTGTATTATAAAACTCGCCTCTGCAATGAATATGTAAAAACCTGTATTTGTTCACGTGAACATACATAAACTTATGCGCATGAAGATGCAGAGCTTCGTCCAAATCAAAATCATAATCATGTCAATTCATCGTTATTTAAGACAAAGCTTTGTCAAAACTTTTTAAATGGCAACTTGATAGATATATTATAATTAAACTAAATGATTGCGCGTCAAACTCTAGAAGTAACATCTCATGTTTATTTTTTGTTTTATTTTATTTTATTTTTTAATATAGAGTTGAGGAATACAAATAACGGAAATGGACAATGAAAAGAAGACAGTACAAACTCACATAGCACAAATGACACTATGAAAATTCCTACACAACTTCATTCTAATGCGTCTTTGGTCATGAAGGCACCTAATCAGATGCTTCAAAAAGTACAAACGGTCATTAAGGCATCTACTCAAGTGCTTGAAACTCATGCAAAGAAGAGGCGGATGATAGATTGGAGTCGCAAAAGAAATATGGATTTGTATGCCGATCGGCCTTCAAAATCCGAATTGGACATGATTAATCATTAAGTTGAAAGTTGGTTAATTAGACGTTTCATTAGTTTTAATTTGTTTGTTTTTCCATGTTTATATTGCAGTGGTCAAGTGTTTTTGTAACATAGTAACCATAAATGTGTTTACTTGAAAATCGCTTATTGAAACAAGCATACAATGACATTATGTTTTTATGTATACCCTTTATCACAGTAACATTGTTTGATATCCTTTTTATACCTGCAAACTGATTTGTATATTTATGCGTACTTCGTAAGTGGACTGGATATCTAAAGCTTGTTAGTACGTTCATTGACACTGAGCATGCTAAATTTTTTTATATTCTGTTAATTACTTACGTTCATTGACACTGAGCATGCTAAACTTTTTTATATTCTGTTAATTACCTTTGAGAAGTGTCACTTTAACTGGGAAGTAAGGGGCATCTACAGTCCTATAAATGTTTGTCTATAGTAATCTGGCATTTAACCTAAACATAAACGAAACAAAAAGCATTCATGTGCATTAACATCATTCATTGTGCACTAAATCATGTCAAATTTTTTCAATGCTTACATGTTAAAAGTATAATTTAACAAGATACCCTGGAATGATAATATAAATGTCGTTGATTTGCACTTTGGGACTAGAAATACAGTTCCATGATCCCATGTCAATAATAAGATCATCATGAACTATACAAATACAAAACATCAATTACAGAGACGGTGCAGGTTGGAAAATAAGAAAAAAGAAAAGGAAGCTTAGAAAATTTATCCCACTAAGCAAATGAATCGATAACATGTGAAATTTCAAGTTATATAACCATGTTTGGTGCTCAAAACCTAATAACTTAACATACTACAATAAACAACAGCCAATTACATTATTGATTTCACTAACTCAAAAACAACGCTATTATTACATTACAGTAAGTAAAATTTCTCATCTTTTTGCATGTCCGCTACTTTTTGCAGCTACCTTCTTTAAGTCATATCTTATAGAAAACACTGCGCATATTGTTGCAAGAAGCATGGTGAGATGCACATAAACTGCTAATTCTGGATTAACATTAACCGGCTTCTTTAGAAATCCTTCCTTTACGAGACCCCATGTCACAAGATGAGTGCCGAACATGCTCAGTCTTCCTGGGTTTATAACTCCAATCAGGGTCCCAGCTACAGCGAAGTAGCTTCCAGCAAGGACCTGATTCACAAGAAAATTCATCATGCATTTTTATTACCTGAAACTAGTAAAAGTAACAAACATGATGTCTAAACATACATACATACATGCATGCGCACACGCGTGCGTGTATGTATATATGTGTGTACCTATGTATATATATGTATATCATTTATTGCATGTCTTTTGAATTAATGTTGCTCTTTATACTAAAATATACATTTAGATGACGACTAACAAAGCTCATAATTTCAGTTATTCTTTAAATATTTCCTTTTAGTTTGCATGATTTTTATTTCAATTTATGACTTGTTAAAAAATATGTAACTACAAAATAACTGTTATCATAAATTAAAAAGGATGTGTGCATGTATGTGTGTGTGAGAAATCATAATAGAAATCAAATGGTAATAAGTTAAGTGCAAATATTAGTATATCAGCATAGATGAAAATGACGTAACGAAAATAACAAAGGATAATCTTGCCATTGCAAAAAGACAACGGTGTGGTAACAAGTTTCTTTTATTAATAGTAGTGAAATAAATGTGAGACCGAGTGTCAATAGTTGCTTTACAGTTCAAGTTTTCAGGCATCATCCCGATTAACAGGTTACAAAATCAAGATTACACTTTTCATAAACTAGTATTGTGAAAAAAAGAACTTAGAATGAGATCTGAGCATTTAATCTTTGTATTTATATGATTTATCACTCTACTAATAATGCAAACGTATGGTCATTAGTTTTTCTCATGTATATTCAATTAGTTATCTTCCAAAATCGCTTTTTCACAAACAAATCATACATTTGGATGAAACCATGACATAGATTACTTATGCATTGTCATCCATTCAATTATGTAATTTAGAATTACCTTTAAAAAAAATAAAAACATAACACGCAATTGCTAAAAGTAGAAAGTTATTTTGGAAATATACCTTCAAAACAAATCGAGATGGAAATCTGTTTGTAGAATAAAACATACATGTTATGACTGGCTGCATAAATAAAATCATTTAGCATATACAATTTGCAATTCACGTGCATAGTGCTATTTTATGATTTATGCACGAATAAAGCTTGAATTAGGGAAGGTCGTTCCCATTAAGGTGTTTAAAACAACCAAGAATAAAGCTTGTATATGCTAGCAGAAGTGTTTTATAGTGAGCTATTACCGGAATGAAACATGATGAAGATACAACCCGAACAAGCAAACAATATGCCAAACCAAAGCTATTATGTAATTCTAGGTAGACTGGTACCAGAAGAAGTCGTGAGTTAACGGACTCGTTTTTCGTTTGCCAAGTCTTGTTAAAAGAAGCGGGTCGTTACCTCTGCGAGTTCCCTCTTTCATGGATAGATAACTGAACTATGCGCCTATCTTCGCTTTTAGATCAGCCGTAGCTCCCCATTTTCACTTAGCCTACGCACTACAACGCGTCTTACTGGAAGAAGAACTCCAGGTTGGCTCAAAGATGCCAACAGCATTCCTTACAGAAACATGAACCCCCAAAATGTATAATTGTGAACTACAAACTGATAAATATGACGCTGTATCAATACAATTCAGTTTAGAATAATGAGTTAAGGCTATGGCAAATTCGAAAGAAATAGAAGGAATGCCCAACACTATGTGTATACATAAGACGTTAGAAATGTATCATCATCAAAATGAGTTTTTCAAATGCTAATAAGTTTTTTTATCTTCAATAATGAGAAGTTGTTCTATTTCTATTAATATTACACAAAATTAATAGAAACTAATGTTGATGGTTAAATATAGTACCATCATCAAAATGATTCAACAATAAGTTTTACTCTGAGTATCATCATCAAAATGAGTTTTGTTCTAATAATATTACACAAAAGTTGTTTTTTCCATATCAACTAACACGTATGTTTTTATTCAAGCAAATGAATTTAGTAAAAGATATTCTGCATTGTTGGATCATGAAAAAATAAAATTGGAAAAAATATAACAAAAAGGCGAGAGTGGTTTGCAATGTACATCATATGCGCCATTTGGTGCACTTCTCATATTTGTTGCATCATATATGCAAAAGGCAGAATCGCAGCAATGTGTCATGGTGCACCTTTCTTGATTATGATCAAGCATGTGTTGTTTGGGCTAGAGCATAAATTAGAGTTTGGTGGTACACGAGTTGAGGAAAAAACCCAAGAACTCCCACTACCTCTCACTCGCACCTATTAACACCCCAAGCGTGTCCAAGGGATGCTTAGGAAACTTTACATGATCATATTAGGAGGTGGATTCCCCTACGAATGATCATTGTACAAGTAGGGATCATCTGCACTCATGTCAACATAGCATTGAAGTTCAAAGGTAAATGAGGGAAAACATAGTAAGATGGTTTGAGATAAGACCACTAGAAAAAACAGTATGCAAAATACCAATCAGGAGATGGATCCACAATTAGTATATAGTGAAGGTGTGCAGTGTAGTTACTGTTGGCTCTTTCCCTCCCTCTTTATTTACACACACAGACATATACACACATACATGCACGTATATATCTGTGTGTGTGTCTGTATGTACATACACGGGGTTGGTCTAGTAGGTTAATAATTCTAACTGCCACACTAAACCTAACCCTGGAACTGTCAGACTCAGAGTATGTGTTTGGAACTTGAAACGTACCCCAAGAGTTTATTAATGAAACTTGGTTCTCTATGTAATTCAAATGTGTGTGTGTGGACACACACACACATACGTATACATATATGAAGAAAAAAGTAGAAGCCTTGAATATAGCAAGTAGATAATCATTAACAAATGCGACCTAGTCGAGGACCACTAGTAAAATGGAAAAACTTGACAAGCACCATTGTCCAAGTGGTTAACTGATTCGGCTTTGGTGCAAGAGGTCACAAGTTCGAAACTTGCTTTCAAACGTTTATTGACATGGGATATGTTATCCCAATGATTTGTTGTATATAAAGTACCATTTCAAAAAAAAAAAAATGGAAAAACTTTAAAGAGTGGATATAGAAAATTTGGGTTTGAATCCTCAACATCATTCGCCAAAAATTAAAATTAAAAGACAATTCTGACAGGAAAACGAAGCATATGGTTGCTTGAAAACTAGTAAGGTGTGGTGTCATATTAGAAAAAGAAGAATTGCCACCAAAGAGGTCTAAACTTATTCGATAAATGCCAAATATGTACACATATTTGAATAAAATATTCGAAACACAAACAATAAACATGTTTATACCGTAATGCATCATCACCAAAAAGGTCTAAAATTGTTCAATGAATACTTGTATTATATAAACATAGTTGAAGATGAATTTCGGAAAATGTAAAATAGACATGTTTATGTTATAATGGTTTTGTACAATATGAATCACAAATGAGTGAGCATTTAAACTTCTTTGACATACACTTTAGTATGCAATCAAATAAAAAGAGTTTGGACAAAGAAGATTTTGATAAATATTGTCAACAACCATGGTTAAATTATTATAAACATACTTGTGGAAACTAACCTCCAAGCGGTGCAAATCAACAACAGCTGAAGCATTTTTATCTTAAGTTAAGTTGTATATTTCAAACAGGTCGCTCCATTTTGGAAGGGTCCTTCTTGTAATAAGACTATTTACTGCTGCTCTAGGATAGAGGAGGATCTGCACAACAGGCGCTGGAAATATCTCATTGGTAACTATTTGACAAGAAGCAATCTGTATTGGTGTTGTGCACATCCCTACTCTACATTGAATCCTAGATCACCACCAGCCACATTATGTATGAGTTTCGGAGACGAAAAGCATAAATATCATAATAGAAAAAAGGGGATTTGGGTGTAGCCCCTTATTTCCATCGAGCATGTGTTAAAGGACATAACTTAACGTCACCAGGTCAAAGTTCCTATTTTATAAATTGTAATTAAATATGAAATTGCCACTGTACTTTCAATTATAGAAAAGATCGCCCCCATATTTAAAATGGCCAAACTGCAACTATCACTTTTGAAAGTGAAGAACACAAACATTCTGCACTCCTTAGAAATACGTATAACTATGAAATAGACGTGCAACTTCTACAAATTTCACAATACTAGGTCTAAATAGCTAAAAACTAAATATTTAGCAATAAAAAGAAATGAAACATTTATGAATTGCAAAAATTATTTACTTTCCAAAAGTGCATATATATTTTTCTTCTTCAAAAGTATGTATAAACTATGAATCAAACATGCACATTGTCCGAAATTTAGTGGAAAAAAACATCCTCCAAACATTATGCAGTTTTGGTGCAAGTCCTTTTGACGAAAGAGCGGTAGTTATCTTGAATCAAATAGCTATAAAGAAAAGATACAACCACCATGTAATGCACGATGTATTTGAAAATTTCGTACCACACACAATGGATCCGTATCAACAGATACTGCAAATGCGAAGAATAGCCAGATACTGCAAATGCTTTATTAGGATTATCAGTCTCGTATCTCTCTAGTGATAGGGTTTAATGATTTGCACTATTTACATTCAATTGAAGCATAGCCAGATACTGCAAATGCTGCAATGCGAAGAATCCTTCTTAAGCTATTTCCCTGCACA
Source organism: Allium cepa (assembly GCA_030765085.1). Taxonomy (NCBI): domain Eukaryota; kingdom Viridiplantae; phylum Streptophyta; class Magnoliopsida; order Asparagales; family Amaryllidaceae; genus Allium; species Allium cepa. The sequence continues at coordinate 802,151,515 of CM060943.1, forward strand.
TATAATAAACTGCTTTTAACTTACCTAACATTTATGAGAGTATGATTGTGGAAGCATATTATGACGTGAAAACCAAAGCTCCATATCAACAGATGTCCAAAGAACACGGATGAAGAAAATATCGTATATGACGTATGATACATTCGAATTCAAAGAAAATGTAAATGCAAAAGATAGCACCAAGTAATTATTTTTAGACAACCAATAATGTATCACTCATTCGAATCAAAGATATATATAGTTTCCAAGCAATAGTAAAATATAAGTTAATTCACAATTCACACAGTCCTAAATTAAGGTCCTGATAATTAACAGTTCTACGACATGAAGGTATGCGCTGTAGGTAATTATGACAAACTTTCAATATAATGAGGAGGCAGTAAACGGATCAGTGGAGAGAAACTTAATTTTGTTATGTTATTAAACACAAACTAAAGAGTCCAAGTGAAAATGAATTGAATATATTAGTAAAGGTGGACAAAATAAAGTTGGAACATTGTCCTTGTATGAATCTCAGTTTCATAAAGTTACAAGAAAATAACATATAAAATGATATTGAGTGTGCAACCTAAAATTATGTATGTCCTAATAGCATGCAGGTGACAATCTATGGTGAAAACAATGCAGAATAAATTATTTGTCCAATTTTTTCCGGAAGTAAAATATATTTGACAGTTCAAAAAAAAACTTACTTCAATTATGGAAATGGAGAAAATCGGTTATAATAGCACGAATTCGACTGTACTGTGTACGAAGTCAAACAAAATCGCAGACATTTGGATTAAATTTTATACGTCATAACCGTTGCAGTTAGCAAACTGCAGTACGTGAATGGATTTGAAATGAACAGCTATTATCCTACGACTTTACGTTAAAGCTGAATTTCCACCACTGCCAATCAATTAGCAAAATTGAACAGTGAATGACCATCGACAACAATCAATGGTGTGAATTGATCGTTGGGTGAGGATTGCTTCTTCAGGTTTATGAATTTTAGCATATATTGATCAAAAATAGCTCGGATGATCGCCTAAGGTAGCCCTAAGGGCACTAACTTAAGTAGGCTCCTCGGTCCGTCCAATTCATCCATGGTTACCCTGTCCTTTTCAATTCCATCAAACAGGCAAATTGAGATGGCTTAGGAAATTCAGGAAATCACTGTTGTTGGAAAAATTCACGATGTTTGAAATTTTGCGGAGAAAATTTGGGAATGGGTTTTTCCACTATGGGAATTCAGTGTTCTGGGGTACTTGGCCGTGGGGCACAAAAAAGGGGGATACACACAAAGGTTGAGTATTCTGAAATGCGAAGTAAAGGAGGTAGCTTTTAGGATATCCTGTTTTTAAGTTTATACTAGTGAGTTGCCCGTCCTGAGCACGCGGGCAGTTTTCTGATTTATTATGATGAATTATTTTGTGAAATGTATTTTTTTTTTCTTTTTTTTTTTCCTCTCTGCCTGTAATATAACTATATTTTATTATATTACAAACAAATGTAAAATATAAACTTTGCCTATGTTTTTTTGGATAAAGAATATATAAATTTAAATGATTTATCCATAAAAAAATGAAAAGTTATGGTTATGACCATGTTAATTTTTTTTGAATATTCAATAATTAACCAGGAGTTATTTTCGATATATACATCGGGAATTTGAAAACAGGATACTTTGGAGTAGATGGAGATATAAGAACTGAAATTAAGTAGATTCATAAAGCATATATGACGAATATGTGGTAAGTATATTATATTTTACAGTGATAAAGTTGATATTAAATTTGAATAATCGTTAATTTGAAGTGAATTATTTAACTCGGTTGAAATGACAGTGAGTTTATTGCCTTTCTTCGAACTGTATTACCGTAACTTGTATTGCCAAACTAAATGGTAGAATCTTTTATTTCAATGTAGTACCGTCTAGCTTTTATTTTTAAATCTTTACTCAAAGTCGTTTCCCGTAGGAACAATTAGATAATGTTTGGTTTAAAAACAAATTTTGTCTTTTCGGTTTTCAATATGTATCTCAAGATGAAAAGAATAGAGGGACGACGGAGAAGATGAAGAGAGACGGATGGAATGACGAAGTGAATAGAGGAAATGACGGAAAAATGGATTGTTTCACGTGCTTGTGTTATTTCCCAAAACGCAGAAAAAAAATGTTTTCGATTTTGTATGTTAACTTCGATTTCTAAATTGCTTGTTTTCGACAATATATATGTGTAGCGTGTATTTTTGTATGGACGAAAACTCAAAACTAAAAATAACAAACCAAACGCTACCTTAGTGCATTAATCTTGTGGGTCAGTTGCTTGTGTTGTGGAAGCAATGGACTGCTACTGTGTCAATCTCTCCCTTATTGACCGACTCATGCAATTAACATACAGTCATAACACAATGGCGCATATCAAGTTGCACACAAACCATATTCAAACAACAAAGCAAACCATTTTTGTATATTTAGATGGTTAGACGATTACAGCAGTCCCACCATTATAAATTTCGGAAACAGTCGAACCCACTACTGTAATACTTCCGCGCTTTAACAATGCACTCGGGTCCTTGCAGGAAAAAACTAACATTAAATCGCCAGCTTAAAGTGCACATAAAACATGATCACGAAGTGGCGCCGTACAGGCTAGTCAAATCAAAATTGCAATGGGACTACTCACATTTTAATTCCGCTCCAACAAAGTATAAAAGCATTATTCCCATCCAAATCTTAATTCAACACCCAACGAAAAAATTGTACAAAAATGCTTCTTTTGATGCTTGTGGTGTAACTTCACTGCCGGCCCAACAAAAATTGGACAAAAAATTGCACTTAATTCGCAGTGCATCTTTTTTTGTGTGGTTTAGCTTCAATGCAGGCCCATTAAATATACAAAAGAGAAGAAAATGACAATTATGGCTAGCAAACTTCAAAACATCTATACCGAAATACATCCGTTGCATGGCATGTGTTGCAAATCTGACCACAACAAATAATGGGTATCTAACTACATGATTAAACAATTCAAAGGCATTCTCCACAAAACTAACATAGGTACTAAAGAACAATTTGGGTTAAGAGAACAGCATCTATTACGAAAGCAAACTATTTCACATATATAAAACAAAGTTAAGTACATTCATTGACATGATCAAAGGCTAGTATGTAGCCATGTTTCTAAAACAGAGAAAAAAATTGTTGCCAAGTCACTGTTCTTAATCATCGTCCTCCTCTTCCTGAAAAAGAAAACACAGATTACAATTTGAGCCATGAATATTGACAAATATATTTGTTCTCTAAATTTAGAGTATTACCTCTCCACTTTCATCGTCTTCACCGTCGTCCTCGTCATGAACCTCAGATTTGGATTTGTCAGACTCCTCTTCCTCTTCCTTTTCAACTACAGCTTTTTTGCTTGCTCCATCGGACTAAACGCAAATGGCTTATTGTTAATCATTCAGTTGATAAAGACACAAAAGATGTAGAGTGATGTAACTTTAGTAGCACGGTATTCATACCAGTGTTTTGTTGTAAGCGACCATGGTTTTGTTATACTTAGTCTTCTTTTTCGCTGCCTTTGCCTCGTAAGGTGCTTTATCCTATAAATTGTAAAATTAAAATTCTAGATCTACAGATTAATTTTCCAAATATTGTACGGATTACTCTTTCCTATACAACTCACGGCAGCTGACATAGATTTCCACTTCTCGCCCGCTGCTTTACCGACCTAATTCACCAAACAAAGAGTTCTGACTAATCGGAAATTAAAATTCAACCAAGATACCAAACAATTGATTCATAACCACTCACAGCTGAAACTTGCTTATTGTCAGGATTCTCCGCTTTAAACTGCTTCCTAAATGCTTCCCTAAAATTACAGATTCTGAAACCTTAAGACAAACAACCAAAAAACATAATAAAACAAAGGTATAGGAAAATTACATGAAAACAAAGAAGGCGCTAGGGGGTCTTTTAGGCTTGTTGGGATCCTTCTCAGCCTTAGCCTTGTTCACCGGCTGCTTCTTTGGCTTTTCAGCCGCCTTCCTTTTCACAGAGACCCTGCGTAATCAGAGAAATTACAAATCAAAACCTAGTTCTGAAATCGGATACGAAACAGATATAAAAAATCCCCAAAATTAATTAAATAGTAACGAACTCACTTCGAATCTCCTTTTTTCAATGCATCCGCCTTTGCTCTACCCATGGAAACAAAGATCTATCATTGAATTTGTATAAAATCAATTACATAGAACTGTATTACCATTCGTCTGAGCGGAAGTATTGTTCTGGAGAGTACAACAACCATGAAGAAGTTGGTAAAAGACGCCATTTTGAGTAGAAGCTGATAGACACTACGAATTGCAGAAGTTTAAATGTATCGAGGGGCGGCATGGAAAGCGGTTAGGTTTTTTTGAGCGATTCGGGGGCGAAATGTAGTGAAATGAGCAAGGATACAATTACGTGAATCGTTATCTGCGAGATTAGAAATAAAAGGGCATGCAGTGCAAATCAAATATCAGATGACAATCATTCTTAAATTGTAAACCATTAAGTAACCGTTTGTACTGATGCCTATTTTTATTGACCAACAGAAACTGACAATGATGATGACATGGTTAATGGTTACATAATTACAGGTGAGCAAAGTAACCAAGTTTTGGACGAAAAAATGATAGAATCGCCAATAAGGCAGTATCAAAGATGGCAGAAAACCCTTGTAGCAGGCTGCCATATCCTATGATGCGAAAAGTTAATTACACTGCTAAAATGTGAAACCCTGGCTTTAACCAATTTGACACCACATAATGTCAGACTAAGGGAAAAAACAAACCAATGTTTAACTATTTTTTAATCCACCAACCACATCATTTCAATGTAATATCTCATGCAACATAATGTATAGATTATGGGCGGTGCGTGATAATATCTTTTAATATATTACTGTGTGATCTTAGAAAATTCCGATACACATATTTGGATTTCAAGCATAGAGGAATTCACTATTGATCCCAAAGAAACAGAGATTAGGATTCAATGGCTAATTGTTGATGAGACTGAGATATTGTGGCAAAAGAACAGAATTGTATCGTAGTAACAAATAAGGATGGGGAAACAACGTTAGTCTGACCCAAGGAGGAGGGAGGTAAGCATTGGTATAAAAAAAGTAATAGAGTAACAAACAAATGTATTTCAAAAAAATTTTGTAGGTAGCTGAATAAAATGCAACATAGTTAGGAAAGGTACATGAATGGATTTAACATTATACACCACTGTAAGTTGTATTCAATAGGAGATCGGTAAAGAAGAACATGTTACCACCTTAGAAAACTTCAATGGATCAAAAAGTTATTTATGTTCAAAGTTAAATTGGTAGGCCAGAGGTGGAAAAAAATAATGAGTTATAATTTTACCGATTTGTAGATGCTAAGCATATCGTCAACCTTCTGGCCTAATGGCCCTTCAGCTTCCTGTCAAATGTTGTGATGCGGTTGCCATGTTGGAGTCCAATACATCGACATATAAACGAAACCTGTTATATTCATTTATACGATTAGAGGTTAGAGGAGACAGTGGTAAAACTATAAAGTTTCAAAGATTACCAGTTCATGGGGTTTTCAACCATTGTATGGCATCTTGAGCAAAAATAATTTGTTCCATTTAGGTGAACCATAGACTTACATAACGTGCATGAAAGATAGCTCCACTGGGAAGAATTCCTAAGCCTCATGATGGTTGCGGCTATTACATATATCTTTCCGTAAAGGTAAAGCTTCTACTATTAGCTAATTATAATGGTAAAAATCGTTTAATTAAAAAGCTTTGAAATATTAAAATTCACAATTATTTTGGAATGATTATGTAAATTCTGCATTTAGAGTGGTGCATGTATACAACAGTAGGGTTTCACGAAAAAAAGAAAGAAAGATGAACATTTAAAAGTGGAGTAATTAGGAAACACTAATCTAATAATCACATAAATAAGTAGCGATCAACCCGACAGCTAGCTTTCCTGACATCATCTAGAAGTTGTGCTATTATAGAATAAACCTTTGCCACTTCTTCACCAGTTTGTCGAGCAGAGCGGTCGATGTATTCAATTTTTTCCCTTTATCTAGTTTGGATCTATCCCAAAAAAAGGTAAGTGACGTGGTTAAGTAAATTGATGTCGTGGTCATTCACAATTTAAGTGGCATAGATGTAACATCATTAAGTTAAGGAGAATCAATATCCAGAAAAATCTTAGTTGCTTTGGTAGAGCTAAAAGTAAATGCTCCTGTGAAAGGAATCATGTGTTAGGGAGCAATATTAATGGGAGATTGAGGTTAGTACACATTAGTTAAAGTACCCCGTAAGTCGGAACTATTAGTGAAGTGATAACAACTGTAGATGGCTTTACAAATTTGCCTACAACAGATTCATCAATTACTTTTCATTGCTCCGCCCATAAAGACACAATAACTGTTTTCACTGGTAAACAAAGAACGGCAGACTAAGATTTGTGTAATAAGAAAAAGTACAATTACAACGGACATCACCTATATGTTTCTACATGTAACTCTCGCTTAATTGATTGTGTTCCACTTTTGGTAGTGACACGGAATACGTTAGTCACTTCTTGTATTATACCACCTAAATCTGTACGAAGTCATTCACTAAGGTTATAAACTGTGTAAATCCTGCTAGTGCAAATGGTTAAGTTACAGAGAGGAGAAGGTACCTGTTAGTAGCTCTGTATGGTAGTCTACTTATTAGGACGTTTTCGTTAGCAAAAGCAGATTTGCATTTTGGTACTTTTTCCACTACAGCAGTAGCCTTGACAACATGCGTATCTGTTCTTATGACTATTATCCAATAATCGTCTATGGTCCTGTATGTTTTGTCAGTGTCTTGTACGTTGAATCTTGTGACAGCGTACACCGATGGTTCCTCAAACATAGTTCCGAATTGGTGCAGAATATGCTTCTGAAACGTTGCCTACAACAGTCAGACAGGAATTTCTTAAGATTTTGTGGATTTGCTGAATCATAAATGAAGACATAATCAATGTATTATAATGATACCAAAGCTAATTTCCAATGATATATTTAATTAAAGAACTTGATATCAATTTTTTTATCAAATGAAATCTTATAGCTTTACCAAGATTGAGTCAAATAGAAATGACTATTTCTTTTTACTATCTTATGTAGTTATTCAGTTGATATAAATTATATTTCCCTTCAAATAATTGATTAGTTGATGTAAATTATATTCCCCTTCTAATAATGATTTATAAATTTCATTTGGCTCTGGTGTTACCTGCAGCAGTCAGGCAGAAACTTCTTAAGATGTTGAGGATTTGTTAAATCATAAGTGAAAACATAATCAATGTACTATGAACTGTAATACAAGTTGCAATATTATTTACAGACAGTACATGGTATATCACAAGTCAAGGCACAAAGTATACTGCGTTTATCCATCCATTTTATAAACAGAAATACAAACTACTTGTAAGTTATGATTGCTAATGAATTTTTCCATGTGAAATGCATGATATTTTTAGTGAATATAAAAGTGTAAAATTTTACACAACAAATAACTTTACACATACAACACACATCATACTGAGTGGAAATTTGAAAGAAATATTTTTTTACAACTAATCTGAACATGTTACTGGACAACACAACAGCCAAAATCAGTACTGCCAACATCAACAAATTTAAAATACATCATCACCGAAAGCGTGTGGGACCAAGAAGTAAAGTCATTTTGCAAAAGTTGTATATCAGAGATCACACTATTACACAGGATGCAGGTATGCTGATATAAGCAGAATTTTTTTTTGCGTACCCCACTCCCGTATGTGGAGAAGAATGATATTCAGTACATAAACAACAGTATTACCAAATCAATCAGTTGTCCCATGTCAATAAGGTGACAGTAGGTGTGCCAAGAATATCTACAGGCTGCCATATTTTACATATTACAGAGGAGTCAAATAACAACAAAGAGGGATACAGCATGAAAGTTACCTTCGTAGGAAATCAGGATGCAAGGATGAGTTTCTGAAAGGCATCATAAAGGAAGTTGAAATCGGATACGAAACAGATGTAAAAAAAATCCCCAAAATTAATTAAATAGTAACGAACTCACTTCGAATCTCCTTTTTTCAATGCATCCGCCTTTGCTCTACCCATGGAAACAAAGATCTATCATTGAATTTGTATAAAATCAATTCCATAGAACTGTATTACCATTCGTCTGAGCGGAAGTATTGTTCTGGAGAGTACAACAACCATGAAGAAGTTGGTAAAAGACGCCATTTTGAGTAGAAGCTGATAGACACTACGAATTGCAGAAGTTTAAATGTATCGAGGGGCGGCATGGAAAGCTGTTAGGTTTTTTTTTGAGCGATTTGGGGGCGAAATGTAGTGAAATGAGCAAGGATACAATTACGTGAACCGTTATCTACGAGATTAGAAATAAAAGTTGCAATTACTTGTTTGGGAAAGGGGATGCGGTGGGCAACGGCGTTGGGAAAGAGAAGAAGACGAGGTAGTGGTCACACTGTAGCAGTTAGAGGGAAGTTAAGAAAAAACATGAAGTTGATAAGGAAGCGTTATTTCGAAATGAGAAATGCACAGTAATCCACGTAGCCTGAAGAAGTTCCTGTTTTAATATAAAGTAATAGATAATAGATAAATAAAATAGGTAACAGTTTGGTATAATAGTTAAACCCGAATGGACAATATATTTATCTTTATTAATAGTTGGTTTGGAAGCGCAAACTTCTAGTCCGACCGTGAACTTTTAAAATTGTCCTTTATATCTTTATATATTTGATGTCGCACTTTTTTTATAACAGCATGAAATACCAACAATGTCTCTCTTCATATTTATTAAAATTTAGTTTTGCTTAAAATAATGATCTGACAATTAAGTTCTTTCACAAATTCAAATTTTCCTCTACAAATATTTATTAAGTTTTAATAACACTTAAAAATAGGACCTATAAAAATAAACTACTTTACAAATTTGTTTTTTATTAATTAATAATATAAATAAAAATTTAAACTCATGAGAAATTAGATATTGCAACTTAGAAATAAAATTTCAAATTATCTACGTATGATTAATACAAAAATATTACTAAATATATATGGAAATCATTTTCTTTTTAACAATTAAATAAATACAATTTGTAGAAAAACAATCCAGCCTTCTTCATCACTCGTGAAACGCGTGCCGTAATGCTCATATCTTTATTAATAGTTGGCATGAAAACGCAATCTTTTGGTCTGACCGCGAAGTTCCAAACTGCCCTTTGTATACAATTCTTTAAAAAAAATCTACACTAATTGATCCTAAAAAATAGCATCTGCATATCTGTTTCTAAACTCAGTGCATCTATTAATTGATCCTAAAAAATAGCATCTACATATCTGATCCTAAACTCGATGCATATAGCACCGCACTTTTATTACGTGTAATATTATTATCAACTGCATACTATGGTAAGTAGCGTTAAGTTGCTCAACCTTTTAGTATACGTAAGATTCAAAGCAAGTTGAAATAGGAAGTAAATAAACAATTATTATAACTTTTTGCTCCTGAGTTTAAGTGAAAGCATGGTATTAGTCCGGTATCAACGTCAACTTACAAAACGTCTTTCTATACATCTAACAAATGTTAATATCACTTAAAAATAAAATCTAACAAATATACTTCTTTGCAAATTCATAATACTCCTTTACATATATTACCAGACTTAATATCGCATAAAAATATAACCTAACAAATAAACTTCCTATGCATTTTTTCATTTTATTAATTGATAAAGGAAAAAAAATCAAACTAACAAAAAAATCAAACAATACAACTTAGAAATAAAAATTCAAACTAATAAAAAAAATTAAATGATGCAACTTAGAAATAAAAACTCAAACTGACTACACATGATTCCAACGTGAAACCATAAACAAATATTTATGGAAATCAATTTTTTTGAATAATTAAGCATATATAATTTGTAAAAAGAAATCAATTCATCCACGAAGGGTGTGCTATTGTCACGCACGAAGCGCGTGCCATAACACTTGTAATGATAAATATCATAGAGCTATAAATCTCTCAAAGGATACTTTTAGATAAAGATGTATCGTATCCACATTCGTATCCGAAATCATTTTCAAATATCGGATATCCATGTCCATGAATAAAGGATGGATTTCAAATGTTGTCTTATCCATTATCATCTATAGACATATACAGAAAATTTTACTTTAACATGAAATTGTTTGAATCTTCATGATTATATATATTTGTGTGTGTAGCGAATAAGTAGTTATACTCACATATAATATAAACTACTATAAGATAGTAGTTTATATTATATGTGTGCATAACTGGTTATTTACTACCTATTAATAAGTAGTTATACACACAAATTTAATATAAACTGCCATCTTAACGAAATTATGAATAACTATCATTTATTATACTAAAATACACATATTATAAACTATCATCTTAACAAAACTAAATGGATAATTTTCGGATGTTGGTACCTCATACCCGAATATTTTTTTGTGTATATCATTTGTCTACTTTTCCGCATACGGATGTGAACGCACTTTTGATTTTTTTGGATATCTGTTAAACGGCTTATAGAGCAAGGACAAGTCAAATATACCGTTTTTTATAATTTGGATTTCGGAATTTTGTGGTATCTGTTCACCTCGCCGGTGGAAGCCGGCTACCTCAATCAACTGCATTACGAACGTGGGCCTAAATCAGATATACTTTGAGAAATAAATGTAAATAAGAATTTTCATTAACTTTTGCATCCAAAAATGGAAGAGACTACATCAAATATATCCTTTCATTTTTCATTTGTATGCTTGGAACAAAATATAGAGCAATCATTTTAGTTTGACACAAGAAAATAAAACCATCGAAAATCAACATGTTCTTACATACCACATACACAGGTACATCGTATGTCATATATTTCTGAATAGTAATCAACTCATGTGCACATATGACATCGTCAAATATATTCAGTGAACCTAAGGATTATTCAATCGGAATAATAAAAACATCACACTTAGTGTTGATTGTTTCAACTACAGTAAGCCAAATTTTACCTGTATTGCACAGTAAGCCGTTATTCATGTTCCTCCATGGATTTAAACATTTCTTCAGTTTGGAGATGAACAAATTCTTCAATTCCAACATGAGAATCTGAGTTTCCATAATGTACAAAAGAATAAAATTGGCATGGCTATAATTTACATTATTTTTAAGCAATAATTCAAGAAAGAAAAAACTGATACAAGTTACATGTTCAATAATTATTAGTAAGCTCAAGAAATGATATTACTTTGGCTAAAAGTAGTAAAGAGTTGATTCATGGACCCTAAATTTCTGTGTAAAGCGGTCCTATTTATCAGTAAGACCAAGAAATGATATAGTTTTGGCCAAAAAGAGCAGATAGTTGATTCATGGACCTCATATTTCTGAGTAAGGCAGTCCCAAAGTGTGAGTAGGCTACTCCTCCACTCAGCTGACATAAACTTGTAACCAAAATATTAGAAATGTGAAATTAAAATAATTAAAAAAAGTAGATTACCCAATTCGTGGTGCATCTCATTAAACATATATAATCAAGCTCCAAAGCTGTTCAATCTCTACTTGAAGTATACCTCAAACCTAGAATGTGCCTTTAGTTAATTTCCGATTCAAAAAAGAACAAAACATAGTTGAGATAAAAATAATACCAGCATCCATAAGCTTTAAGCTAGTATTATTAATAGTATGTAAATCAGAGGCAAGATGATCACCAAACTACTTATTGAGTAAAGTAATCAAAAAATCAATATTTTAATTATAAGAATCGATAGCTACCAATAATTCATGAAAGAGCATAATCATTAGTGAAATAATATGATACAAGTTCAGTAAAGAATAAAACCAGTTTCCGGTGAATACGAAACTAAGTGGTATCATATCACTTCTGTAAGTTTCTTAAAACCTTTGCTTTTTTATGCTATAATAACAAATTGGTGGCGCATCATTTTCTAAAATATGAAATATAATTTTGAACTAATTGTAGTAGTTACTTCAGTCCAGTTTTACAATCTTAATTTAAATATCCAATAATCTTACCCGAACGACATAAACAGAACCTCAATACCAAATTCTATTGTTTTTTACACTTTCCATGAATTCTGGTATAGGATGAAAAGTAGTTAACTTAGCTGTCAAATTTTTTACGGTATAATGGTGCACTTTTCTCTAAAAATGAATAATATAATGATTTGATAAATAAATATTACCAGGTATATCCTATTCCAAAATCCATGGCATGCCGTATGCTTGAAAATTCAGAATGATGATTTTTTTTAGGCAATCAGCCAACCATGAAGACAAAACATGCATTCTCTCAAGCATACTCATAGTAACTCTTCTGTTTATTTAGTACCTCCAAGTGTTCTCTTCATCCCCTAATTCCTTCGTACAATCATGTAGATAATATTAGATATAACATTATGAAATAAACTGAATAAAAAGGCTATTGAACTGCTAATAATGCAAAGGAGCTAATTAAAGTGGACTCCGTGTATTTCTTGTTCTTATTAGAACAGATTAATTGGAACTTCTTAGGAAAAGACTCTAGGAATAAAAACTGGTGTAAATAATTGCAAAAAGGAATGCTTATCCAAATACTCCTAGCAACCATCACAACAACACATGTAAGCATAACAAACAGCTCGTGTGTAGAATTTGTGAAAAGAAAGATCTAAATCAATTTTCTAACTAATCAATTCTACTCTTAGAAGTGATGGAACAAAATTGATCGCTATTGTCATCTCAAGTGGAAGTTCAAGTAGTTGCCTAGATAATGGTTGTTGGGTGAGGATTACTTAGTCTGATTCATAAATTTCAGAAAATGAAGGTAAAAAAGATTTTGGAATAAATGTAGTTGTTTAAAAATTTGGGAATGAATTTGGATTAGGGTTTATTCAGGATTCTCGATTATGGGGCAGTTGGTCGTCGGATTAAAGAAAGAGTATGCACAAGGGTTGGTATTTTGAAATGCCGAAGAGAATACACAGCAGTTTTGTTACTCCTATTTTTAACTTTAAACTAGTTCAACCGTACAACGGTGGGAAACCGACCATATAATTGAAAGAAAAAAAATATTTGTTATAATTTTTTTATTAATTGTAATTAAATGCAAACTGGTAATATGTTGAAATTATATAGAGGCTATAATTTGAATTTGAAATTCAAATTTTTTTTATATAAGAATTTATTATAGGCAGCATTTTCTTGTGATATAAAGAAGCATAAAACTAAAGTATTTACAATTAGGGAGTTGCACAAACTGCATAAAGCAGACAAGCGGAATATGTTAACTTTATCATGAGTAAAGATCAAACACTAAAAGTTAGATAAAAATGAAAGCAGACATATAATCCAAAAGCAAGCTTTTCAAGCATGTAAGTTGGTTTTAGCACCCTGTACAAAATAATGATTACTGAAAGCTAAAATAATTTTGGAGTAGGTCTGTAATTACAAGAAATCTTTTTGCATGCAACAGTAACAGACCAACCTAAGCCAATAATTATATTTAATATGATGCCAGTCTATAGGTACCACCACCGATATTATATTAACAAAATGCAAGAAAACAAATCTCAACATCAATTTTATGAGACAACGGCAAACAGTTATATTTCAGACAATTTGAACATTATATAATTATGTGAAATCGAAAAAGGACGAACCAGAGTATCATCAAACAAACACGGATAATATGCTGGCTGATTCTAATGATTGGTTACTAAAGGTCTGATTCTAATGGTTGGAGAGAAACGGCATATGAAGCGTCCGACTCAGACTCCAACGAACCAAATTCGTCCAATCAGTCAGCGTCGGACGCATCAAAAATGGAAATGTGGCTAAAACGGCTGCAAACGGCACCATAGTTAGATATGCTACATTGGGACGTTCAATTTACTCATAAGTTGGTGGTGGGTACCTAATCCCACGCTAATTAGTCATGTTAAATATCAGTATATGTGTCATACATTATGGTATAACTCTAACTAAATTAACAAAACAACTGTATTACTAATTCATCTTCATGAATGTGATTTTTCTATAGTCTACAATTCTGGAAACAGAATACCAATACTTTAATTTATTCTTCAGTCACTTTTCGTTATTAGCTATAAATAGCGTACAAAAATATGGACAAGTATTTTTTTTATCATTACAGGATAACGCCATAACACTTGATTTAAATTCATTTGGCATCCTAATGATTATAAAGTAATAATCGTCTGAGTGGGTTAATGCACACGTTTCATCAGATAGGTAGAGTGCTTATTTTCGACTTACAATTAAAATTGATCAATCACAAGAGAAAAAAAATCGTGGAGTGGATCTAACCCAAATCTAGAGAAGGATCGATATTTGTTCAAACTTTGAATTGCATATACATACCATGAGGCGCCGTAGTTGATAACTGTCTGCCAAAACAAAATAAAAACTCAAGCAAATCAGTTCTTAATGTTCGCATTACAGGCTAAAAATATTGGTAAAACTAACCGGTTTATTTTTGATTTCTTACATGATTTGTTTGAGTCCATTGTCATTTGTCGCAATTTTCATCCTTCTCATCCCAGAATGGTTGGATTAATGTACAAGAGATCCCCTCAAACCTTGCGTTATATTAAGTGCTCTGTGTTGGAAATTGGTTCAGAACCCTCTCTCTAGGAAATTTTAGTTTATAGTCTTTCATAGCTAAAATCGTGAACTGCGATTAGGCTCCAGAAGATAGACACAAGCTAATCGAAGGCAGAAAACAAGAGAAATACGAAAGGGGACTACAAGGAGAAAAGACGACGGAAGGTTCGATGGTTGAAGGAGACTGAATTGAGGAGTGTGAAGGATATGACGATCGATAGTGGAAAAATCATTGCGATGTGGTGCGAAGGTTAGCTGTGATGGAGCATGGTTGAAGGAGATTGAAATAAATAAGATAGCAGTAAGAAATAGAATATGAATTGTAGAATTGAAGAAGAACGGATTTTTAGGAGAAATATCAGACGTCACAATTTAAGTGATTTGGCACATTTTCGTGGATCCAGAAGAACTGAAATAATCAAGGGACGAGAACTAAGGGAGAAAATAATGAAACGCGAGAACACAGACGAGAGAAAAAATGCATTGTATTTTGGCTTCAGAATATTTTATTTTGATTAGTAGAAGTAGACAAACCTCCCTACGGTCGGTTTGATAATAGAAAATAGATATGAACGATAGTTTGACTGAGTGAAGAGGAGAGACTGTTTTCCCCTTTAAATAATAGGTATGAACGGTAGTTTGACCAAGTAAAGAGGACAGATGAGTGAATGGGTTTTATGCGTGCTTCAAATATAAAGTTAACTTAGCAAATATATTTGGTGACATATACCATTTTTAAGTGACTTACATATAATATTTTCTCATCAAATAATTCATAATATCGGCTAAACTAGAAAACAATTTTTTTTTTTGGCGACAAACTAGTTAGCTTCAATCTTCCAAATACAGCTGAAGAACCTGGTAGCAAAAGTCAAAATCAACTCATTTATCTAATCTTCCTCAAAGTCATCCAAATGCATAGTTATCCAACTTGGTGAAGAAGGATAGTTTGATTGAGTCAAGAGAAGAGATGATTAAATGATATTTTCTGTGTACTTCCAAATATAACGATGACTTAGCAAATACTTTTAGTGATATATATCATTTTTAAATGACTATATATTATACCCTCTCCTCAAATAAGTCATAATATCATCTAAACTAGAAAACATTTTTTTCTTCTCGTTTTAGCAAGGAACAATGGTTGGCTTTAATCTTTCATATGCAACTGAAGAACCTATTAGCAAAAGGCAAAAGACAACTCATTTATCCAATCTTCCTCAAAGTCATCCAAGCGCATGGTTATCCAGGTTTTTGATCAAGCCACGTCTGGACGAGTCAAGATGGTTGAAGGGCCAGATTGCAATCAAAAATCCAGAATTCTATAATCCAATCTCCAACTAAAACTCGAGACATAGCTATAAATTGTCAAATATTTATGTGATCACGAATTATCAAAGTGCTTCGGAAGTTCAAGGTTGAAGCGTCAAAAATCCAAAGTCAAATGTTGGACTGGTACCGAACTAAGCCTCTCAGATTGGTAACGATCCATTTTGTTCACCAAGATTAAAGCAAGCTTCTTTCCTCATAAGACTTGTAACGACCCGCCATTTCGTACCATTCAAATCGACAATAATCCACACATGTCGGACTTGAATGATGCAAAATAACAGATTGTAAATAAATTTGGAGCAAATGAAATCGAATACACGGAATCACAGACACAGAATAATCAGAATAACTCGCAGAGGAATATAAAATAACATAGTAGTTCATGAAGCTACTATAATAGAGTCTCAACCCAAATACATAATAACAGTCTAAAAACAACATAATAGAAATCCCAAATACATAGAAGTTCACTATTACATGAGATAAAGTAGAACAGCTGAAATAGAAATAAATATATAGATAGATAGGCAGGATCTCCAGCAAAGACCAGCTCCAGAAAGGGAATCCAAAGCTGTGAATACTCAGGCTGACCCAAGTGTAAAACAAAACACAAAACACTCGAGTCAGGACAATATATACTTACTTACCAACTCAAGTGAACTGTAATAAAGATACAATTAACTTAAAGGATGCTTGGGACCGCCCATCCTCTAAGGATCCGTCAAACTATTTACTATATAGTAATATTTTGCTATTATAATAATGTCTACAGTAAAATAAACTTACTTTAAAATAGCATTCCGGGCTGCCCATATCACCCTTCACACATAATAGTCCCAGTATTCCATCCAGTATCAACGTATCTCCAGATCGGAAGACTACCCTAAATACTCCATGGGCTACGGGAGAAAAACAAACTCGTAGTAAAGGCTCGGTACGGTAGGTGACACGACACACAAGGCAATGCCATGGTAGATATACCAATTACGCACATGGGCTGGTGGTAACGTAGCAGCCACTACGCCCACCCGAACAACACTCTAAAATCAAGGGGTGCATCCAATCGGTCACAACAGTAATAGAATGGTAACGAAGAAGTGTGTCCGGCCAGAGGTGCTACCTCTTTTGGCCCGAGATCGCTCCTGCTTTAGCCACCTTAAGCTAACTCACGGGAGTCGGGTCCACGTAATGTACCTCAGGAACGTCGTCATCATCCTACTTCATTCTGGAATCTCCACCGCGTACACAGTTGTTAAAGTGGTTTTCGGTATCAACAGAGAGTATGTCCATATATGATCCCGGTCTCTTTAACAACCAATCGTTATTATAACCCGTAGTTATAAATTTGAAAATGGTATTTATATTTCAAAAATCAAATATCATTTAACAATTCAATATCATTTCAAATTCATTTCAAAATATCCAACTTATCATATCATTTCAAAACCACATTCATTTTATTCAATTTAAAATACCACAACTCACATTTTAAAATAGTTTATATTTCAAATCGAATTACTTCATTTAAATCATTAAAAATGAAGTTATTACATTTAATAATTAAATTATTAAATTTCCAAAATTTTAAACTTTTCAAAGTTCATTCATTCACTTAAATTTATCAAAACGGTGAAAATTCATGTTTCGCAGCACTTAGAAAATGCTACGGAAAGTTATGTTTAAAACAGTTCAATTTAACAAAAGACAGCATTTAAAATGCTGTAATAGGGTTACTTTAGTTCCAAATAAAACTTAGTTAAATTTAGCAATTACAGCACTTACAAAGTGCTATAACAACACTTTATTAAAATTTAGCCGTTTGGTTCATTTATATCAACTACAGCATTTACAGATGTTGTAATATCATTTACATTAGAAATAATAGCATTACAAAAATTGCTGTTAATTAACTTTCAAATATCCAATATAATTTCATAAACCATTAAATTTTCATTTAAACCATTTCAAACTTATAAAATCATATATTTTTCACTTTTATAACCATCATTTAATTTTCCTTAAATTCATGATTTTATAAAGTTAAATTTCCATTCAAAAATCAATATTTAATAATAATTCACTTATTAAATTCCAAATTTCAATTTCAATTCATATAATTATATTTTTAACTTAACACTTAAGTTTAAATTTTCAAATATAACTTAATTTCATTTTATTTACTTAACTTAAAAATTCACTTTTAAACCAAATTCACAAATTTCCAATTTAAGTTACATTTTAAAATTCAACTCAGTATTCATTCATTTAACCCTTTAATTTTATTCAAAAATCATTAATATATTATAAAATCATTTTAAATACATTTTAATTCAAAATATCACAAATTTATCATATTTCCATTTAATTTATATTCCATTTGTAATTAAATCAAAATTTCCAAAATAATTTATATTTCTAATTTCTAACTTTACCATTAATTTATTTCACTTATAAATTTTCAGAAAATCAATAATACTTTACAAAAATCATTTTTTTATAATATTTACATTTCTAAAATATTTTAAATTTTTTAGAAAAACTTATATTAACTACGGGTCTGTATTTCATTTTCTAACTTAGGAAAAGTGATACGGATAATATATCATTTCAATCCGTAATTTACAAAGAAAACCCGGGTTTTATCATTTCAAACCCGCAGTCCCAAGTAAATGAAATAATTTGAAAATCATTCAGGCCTATCATTTCAGCCCATAATGATTTTCTCCTATTCTAAAGTCCGTTCGAGTATGTATCATTTCAACCCATAGTGATTCTAATCTAAAGGGAACTTGAAGTGTGATAAACTGATATAAATAACAGAACAACATAATATAACAGTAACATATGTTATAACAGGTAAATAAGCATGGATGAACATCATATGATCATAACATAGCAGATATAATATGGTGATGCATTTTACATATTCAAATGTGATCGATTTACTAGTCATATAAGTATAAAACTGTCTGGTGAGAATAACTCACTAGTATAAGCTGGAGATGACAACTGAAACACACAAACTGAGATCTTCGAAGGCACGATAACACGACAAAGATTTGAGATTGAGAGAGCCAAAGATTAATTGCCTTGAATACACTCAAACAAAACAAAACAAATAACATAAGTTTTCAACCCCAAATATGTAAAACAATGCTATAAATGATTGCAAAAAAAAAACCCAAAGCTATTGCACTTGCTTCCAACCACATATGCTACAGCCCTAGGTCAGATTTGCACGGCCAAAGCATGGGTTTGGATCTGCTTTGGGTTCAAATGGGGTCGGCCTAGCATAGGAAAAGATGGTGCAAAGGTTTGGTGCATGAAACAAAACAAGCTAAGGCAACACAAGTGGTTTCAACGCCTAACTGGGCTCGGCCAAAGCAACATGGGTACGGCCAGGTTCAGGTGGAGTCAGGGGATGATGTGTCAGTGGTGTCAGGTCAGGTAGGGGCTGGAGATGGTGGTGCAAGTGGCGGCCAAGGTGGAGTTTGAGGTGGTGGAACCTAGATGTGATCGGCTATGCATATACAAGTGGAGTTCGGTGCATTTGTGTGTGGATCTACCTCATGGGATAGCTCAGCTTGGCTACGGAGTTGGAGAGGAGGTGGTGATGATGGGTTCAAGTGGTGGTGGAGGCGGCAAGGTGGCTGGAGTGGTGAGGCCGAACCTTAAGAGGAAGGAAGCAAGAGAAAAATCACATAAACAATGAAAAAAAAATGAAAAGAAAAAGGAAGTTTTACCAAAATTTCTTGTACAGGAATGGCCGAACTAATTTTAGGTTTTGAGAAAATTTTCTTGTACGTGAAAACAAATGGAGAAGTCGGCTGATAAGTAGGGAGTTATGGCAACAAATATGGAAAGGTGTTGGTTGAAAATGAAAAGACAAGAATATAAAAAGGCTAAAGAATAACAAAAGTCCCAAAACACTTCAAATTTCTATCATTTTCTTTTGAAATTTTAAATAACTTAAAAAAAATATAAATTCAGATAAAAATACGAAAATATAGTAAATAAACAAAAATAAATATTAAATATATATAATTAAATTAAGAAAAACAGCAAAAATTGCAAGCCAGTCTTAAAAATATGAAAATAAATGGAACAAATTTTGAAACTTTTTTATGTTCTTGAAAAATATTTATAAATAAAGATAAGAATACAAAAATAAAATGATGCACAAAAATAAATAAATAAATTTTAATTAAATATAATTAAATGAAGAAAAAAGCAGAAAAATGGAAACTAGCCTTTAAAAATAGAAAATAATTTTGGAAAAATTTCATTATCACTTTAAAATTTAGAAATGAAATCTTACAAATAAAACAAATTTAAAATAATTTCAAATAAAAACAAAGTCAAATTTAAATTATATTCAAAAATCTAGGGTTGTTACAAGACTTTGAGATAACAACATGTGAATACAAGCCATAGGTAATGGATCACCACTGATCCATCACATAAAAGTTCAAGCAGCTAAGTACCCAAGTTCAACAAACCAACCAAGCGTTTATAGATTGTCACCAACCCAAGATTGGAATTTAGATATGAGCCCATTTCAAACCACTCAAACTAGTTGAAGCCCAAAAGCAAGAAACAAACATGGTGATCGATCTAGGAGCTATGGATTGTCATCAATCCCTAGCTCGCCTTAAAGAAGTAGAGCACAAAAGCATAGAGACCCATTCTTATGGATCGTCACTAATCCATATGCTCAGAATCGATGATTTAACCATGATCTTTTTATGCAACCTTCTTCATGACGTGAATAATGTAGGAAGAACGTTGTGGAGACAATTCTGTTGATCTTTGTCTATAAATAGAAGATGAGAGACACTATTTCAAGATTATTTTTTCTGCATTCTAAATTTTTGTACTAACATATCTATTTCTTGGATAATCACCAATCCAAGAACACCGATCCATTAATAAATTTTAAGTGAACTTAAGTTAGTGTTTAGCCAAACCATTATAAATTATCATGTGTTGTTCTTATTCTTTTTGTTTTAATTTCTTTATTTTATTCTCTTCTATCGATTTTTATGACGTTTACGTCAACTTTTGGCATAAGCATTTTAGTGCTTTCACTGAGAACATTTCAATCTCTTGCTATATAGATTTATTTTCAACCTTTGGATCGCTTTATTCCATGTAACAGATCTACAAGTTTTGTTCCTAAGGTCCATGATTATTAAAATTTTGCTATGGTCTATCACATGATCAATCAAAGTAATGACTTCAAGGAATGCTAAGGAAAAATCAATCACTTCCAGACCCACTAATAATGTTGAGAATGTCGGCCCTCGACATGTTAAATAAACCATTCGGCCCAGCACTGCTGAAATTCAGAGTGCTTCAGATATAGTTATCAGGGTTGAGATGGATAAGATGATGAAAGAACTGAATGATAAGATGCTTGAAAGCCAAAATGCTACGATAAAACAGATGAAAGAAAACTTGGATTTGGTGATGCAGTTATCTCAGGAACGTAGAAGGAACAAGAGGGAATTGTTGCCTTTCGACTTAGAAGAAGATAGTTCCTCCTCATCTTGTGAAATCATAGAAAGGAAAGCAAAGGGTGAAAAGAAAAGGGGCTAAACCTCGAAAAATGGATTAGGAAAAACTCAGATCGGCCATACTTAGGTCAGTACCGAACCATCTTTTCAAGATGGTACCTATTTCACTTACGTGGCCTGAATAATGGAGATTTTGTTAATTTGCGTGATGGTGCTAATAATTGTAGGGATCCTATTGTTGGTGGTCATGATGCTGGAGTTCAGATAGCTGCCATTGACTTATCGCACAGAAATCATAGAAATCGGTCAATGGGGCAAAAGCTTCTTCTAGCGACAGGAGAACTCGGATATCATAGAACTAGCCGAGACCTTTTGCAAGGCCAAACACTTGGGGCAAGCCATGATGATCCTCGTTCATCGATCTGATAGAGCTGGAATCTCTAGTAGATTTGGTATGGAAGCCGATGAGCAAAAGCCAGCATATAAGTAATGATGATTGAGGTTCTTCTCCTAATATATTCTCGTTCGAGATATTACAAGTGGAATATTCCAGAAAGTTTATTGTGCCCACAATGCCATCTTATAAAGGAGAAATTGATCAAAGACACCATTTGTTAAAGTATGAATATCATACAGATTGTTCCAGGGATACCGGCGCCATGCGTTGTAGATTTTTTCCAATATTTTTAGAAGGAGTCGCTACGATATAGTTTAATCAGCTGCCTCCAAGGTTCGTATCTTTGTTTGGCTAGCTAGCGAGATAGTTCATGGACTAGTTCAGGTTGCATGCTGCTCGCCCGAAGGATGTAATGTCATTGTCCAACATTTTTTAGAATTCTAGGGAAAACTTGAAAGACTTATTAAGTAGATTTAACACGGCTGTGATAGAGGTAAGCAATGCCATGAGGGGATATTATTTTGAAGGCTTTGATTAGAGGAATGCATCCCGATACAGATTTTGTTAAATTGTTGAAAATGAAACCCTCATCAACCATAGAAGAGTTTTATAGTAAGGCAAATTGGTATTTGCATTTGGAAGAGGCGAATACGACTGTTGGAAAAGCCCATAGTGTACAATTAGCTGAGGGGGTTCAAAATTGATAGAGTTAGGGGTATGCCATAAGGTTAATTATGTAATTTGTTACATATATCTAACTCGATAATCATTCATGTTCGAAGTAAAAGGTGTTTTCTTTCTATTATATATTTGATATAATGTGTTATATTAATCAATTAATTTAATTAAAAGTATATCTAATAGAAAATTCATAAATGGTATATTTTGTGATAGCAGCTACAAGGTGTTGTAACCATGAGTAATCTATCGCAATGAAATCAAACATACTATTTTAAATATTCCTAGTCAAGATATATCGTATATCGATGCATCCATTGAGACTAGAGTACGTAACACTTCCAAATATTGGGAGGTGTATTACTAATGACCGCTAGAGGCACCAAGGGATTACGTACCGATAGTTATTGGATAAATATTGAATCAACCACTCGATAGTTTTCTGCTAGTTAATATAAATAAGGTTGAAAAAAAATATCGATGTGACAAAATTACACAGTTTTCCCAACTTGTGAATATTCTTTATCTTCAATATGAAAGCTCTGTTTTGATTATAATTAAATCATGACACGACGTCCATTGAATGGCTATAGTTGGATCGAGTGAAAATATTGAAAGTGAAATACTATTCAAAAGAGAATTCGTATCCTCTGTTATATGAGGTAGTATCACGGTTAGCTGAAGTCAACTCAAAGTCAAAGTCTCTAGCCAGAGCAGCTCGATCAATGATAATTGTTATTATTGAATGAAGGACTTATGTGTTTGGACTATAAAGTTGAATGTGGACATATTGAAAATTTTGATCATTATCAAATTCTATAAGTCCTAATGTAATATAATTTTGACGAAGGAGATTAGTGTAGATAATTGTCACTACCGAGTACCGCCTATACAACAACAACAACAACAACTGAGCCATTATTCCCAAACAAGTTGGGATCGGTTAGAGATGGGACCTAAACTAAATGATAAAGTCAATTTAAAAGTAATAATAACAATAACAGATTTGATAATAACAACGATAGAAATAAAGATAAAAATAAAATAAAGTAAAATAATTAAACAAATAATAAATTAAAAAATTAAAAAATTAAAAAAAAACCAAGACAATAATAAGAATACTAATGGAATAATTATATTAATAGTAATAGGGACCGAAGACCGAACACTGCGTCTTAGGCCCCTATTCACTAGTGCTATAATCTAAAACTTATAACACAACCCCTAAACCAACCCTAAGTAAAAAAACTCCTACCTCATGGTTCTCCTACATGGATCGCCACTCCTGTCGACACCATTTCTTCGAATATATTCCAATCCACAAGTCCCCTTTTTACTACTTCCTCCCATGTAACCTTGGTCGACCTGTACATCTCCTTGAGTTTGACGCGACCTATAATTCCAACGCGTAAAGATACCTCGGGAGGCCTTCATTGGAGATGTCCAAACCATCTTAAGCGGTGTTGGACCAGCTTCTCTTTAATTGGTGCTACTCCAAAGTTTGTCATGTATATCATCATTCCTAATTCGGCCTCGTCTTGAATGACTACAGCTCCGTTACAGCATACACATCTCTGCTACACTTATCTTCTGGATGTATTGTCTTTTAATAGGCCAACATTCTGCACCATCTGATTTTCATTCTATATATCTTTCCTTTAAGCTTTTGTGGGGCCTTCCTGTCATAGAGAATGCTAGATCTAGTCTATATTTCACCCATATCACTCAAATTTTAAACTAACACCTTCATCAATCTCACCGTTATACAGCAAAATTGACCCTAAATTTCGAAAGGATTCCTTCTTGGGAACTACTTATCTGGCCAAAAGAACATCCTCATCCTCTGATCTGACACCGCTGAGCTCGCACTTCATATACTTTTTTTTGTTCTACTAAGTCTAAAACCCTTTGATTCTAAAGTCCACCTCCACAACTCCACTTATCTACCAACCACTATCCTACTTTCGTTAATCATCACAACACTATCAGCAAAGAGTATACACCAAGAACTCTCACCTTGTATACCCTTCGTAACCTCATCCATCACTACGGAAAAAATGTAGGGGCTCGCAACTGACCTAAAATGTAATCCTATATTAATGGAAAAGACATTGATTTCACCATCGGATGCTCTGACACTAGTCACAATATAATAAGTAAAATTGGATTTTACCAAAAGATTGTTTAAATGATAAATTCAGCCAAAATGTCACACCACTTACTAAGGTGATGTGTGAATGTTAATATTCAAATTGTTCAGTAACAACCATGTTGTTAATTGCCTAATTAATTACAATTATTTATGGTTAATTAATACTTATTGAGATGTTGTAATATAAATTGTGTGAATAAAATTTGTTTTGAACAATTAATTTGATTATTAATTCTTAGCATTTGATAATTGAAATAAATTATTAGTAAGAAAATAAAAATTGAATTTGTCAAATTGGATTTGTTTTTGATTATCAAATATAATGGGATAGTAATTATTTAAAAAAAAGATAATGATTAAAAATGGGCTAAATAATTAACTTATATTTTTTAATCACATTGATTAGTGTTGGAAGATAGTAAAACAAGACTTAATTTAAATTAATTCTTGTTGGGTTAAATAGAAATTTGTTAAGTGTATTTCTATTTATTGTTTTTATTTGGGCCTTTGTCTTAGCATAAGTCCACTAGCCTTTAGAAAAGAAATAGGGTAGTTATCATTTCCCTTAGCAACTTAATCCCTCATTCTCCTTTCTCCTGTATATATACAATTCCTCATAAATAAAAACAACAAGAAATAGAAACTCAAAACCTAGGTCTTATAAAATCAAGATCAATTCATAGCAAAATCCTAAAATCAAACGGAGATATGGGTAAGACTTATTTTCATCTCTTCTATTCAATTCTACTATTTATTTAAGGTTTACATTAGTTTGTGATTTATGAAATTATTGGTAGGAGAGGGATTTTTGGTATTATTATGGAGATATAGGAGTTGTAGAAGATGAGAATAACAATAGAGTGTTCAAAGCTTTGTTCTTCATCAATTAGCAAGCTTTCTTCATATTTTAGATCAGAGGTGAGTTGCAAACTCACATATCTATCTCCACTAAGTCTTAACGCTTTGAACTGAGTGATAAGTACACTAAATAGTTGAATGGTTTGAGTAATTTGGTTGAATTGCTGAAATTTGCAAAGTGGTTGCTGAATTTTATTTGTGAACATTGATGTAGTAAAACAACAATATCTTGGTGTATAATTATCCGTATTTATCCAATATTTTTATGGCAGAAAGATATTTAAATAAGCTATAAGTTATCTTTTGATCATTTTTCAAAATACTATGTTTAAAAGGGTATAGATTAAGTTTGAAACTGATGTTATAGCACAACTATATCCAATTTTCTGAGTTGATATCTGACGGTAAAATGGCCATAACATTTAACCGTAAATCCGAATATGTAAACTTTTTTAATAGAAAGCTGAGATAAGGAACAACTTTCCTGTTGTGAGTTTTTGTATATTCTATGATTTAAAGGGTCGAAATTGGGTTTGAAACTGATATAAATGCTCTGCTCTGTCGAATTTTTTGAGTTAAAACCTAAAACTAAAACCACCATAACTTTTTAAACGTGAATCCAATTTGTCCATAACGTTTTCTATTGAAAATTTGAGACTTTAAGAAACAGCTTTCGTGTTGTAAGTTTTTTAAAATTCTTTGATTTAAAGGGTCGGAATTGGATTTGAAACTGATATACATGCTCTGCTCTACCGATTTTTTGAGTTCAAACCTAAAACTAAAATCGCCATAACTTTTTAACCATAAATCCAAATTGTGCAAATCGTTTTCTGATGTATGTCTGATACTTTAAGGAACATCCGTCATGTAAGTTTTTGAAAATTCTTTGGAAAAACGTGTAACAACCCGCATATTTCATAGTTGTATATTTAAATGATTATTTAAATATAGCATCATTAGTCGGACTAAAGTTCAAAATGCTACTTTTTGTAAACAGTTGAATTAGGACTTGGAACCACTTCCATTAAGTCCAAAATGAAGTTTGCGACCTTTTTGAGTATAAACATCAATATGTTTGGAGTTGACTAGAATTTTGGTATTTTTATTTGGGACTTTGGGTTTGGGTTTCAGCCTAATAACCCAACAAGAGAACCCAACTCCTCTACCTAATAACTCCCACTCCTTTTCGTTCGTTCATAACATTTCCTAACACTCAAGCAAAAGGAAAATTGGGGAAAGAAGAGGAAATTAAAACTCCTAAGCCCTAGTTCTCTTAGGAAATTCTAGTTCTAGATCTAAAATCAAAGAGAAGCTTTGGTAAGCATCCTCTTCATCTTCTCTATCTCGATCTCTCTTCAATTTGCAAAATTTATTAAACCCTAACTTAGGAAATATTTTCTTATGAGCTTAGATTTGAGCTTCTTGGGTTGAAGTGAAGAGTGGTTGATCTTTCCTTTGTTTTAGAGCTCCTCATTCCTTGTTTTTAAGTTTAAAGATGAGTTCTTAAACTCACATCTATGTCTATAGCTTTCATTGTTGTTAGGTATGAATTTTTAACATCTATTTCATGTTCAATTGCTTTTGATTTGAATTAATTTAGTGAATTTTCCAGTTTTGCTGTCTTGAAGTCAAAATCTTTAAAGATCCTATCTTGGATATTTGGCCATGTTTTTGGTGGTATATCGAAGAGCCTATAGTGCTGGCTTGTCGATTGCATAAATCCCTAGCATCCATCGCTCGTTCGATCGCATTTCGGTTTGGATTTGCCTTTTTTGGGCTAGGTTGATTTATTTTCCTAGTAGAAAAATTCAGACGTCTGGAAAAAAAATCCAAACATATGGAACCAATCCAAACATCTGGTTGAAACATTTAGATGTATGAAAGGGTTCTGGAAATAAATAAAAAAGGGTAGAGCTAAAATCCAAACGTCTGGAACCAAATCCAAAGGCCTGGTTAAAAAATCCAGACGTCTGAAATAGTTCTGGAATTAAAAAGAGCTAGGAGAAAAATCATATATTTTTCCAAAACTTAGGGCCATACGTCTGAAATACCTACCAACGTCAGGAACTATCAATTTTGCCTATTTAGGCTGTTTTTGAGTGGATTTCCAATTTTTATCGATTTTAATTGATCCAATTGGTTGTTGTCATTTATTATCGACTTTGATGACTTATTTTCTGGATTTTTGGGAATATCCATTTGATGGATTTGATATCTATTTTTAAGGTTTTGATTCATGTCGTCGTATGTGAATTTTTGGTGATCGGTTGTTTTCACAATCGTTTTCTGTGATTTGTCACTTTTAAAATGTAAAGGTTTCTATACTAGTAGTAAATATTCAAACTCTTTCACAAAAATGATTTTAACGTTATTTTTAATGCAAAGCTCGATTTTAAAACCATTTTCCAATCTATTACTATATACAAACCTTTACCTCATTTGTATGAGAAATCTAATTAAACGACTTAGCAAAACGAGTGGTATGAGACGCTTATGTTTACTTCGTCGGTTAATTTTTAGACTTGTTCGTGAAATCTTGTGACAATTTTCGAGTGGAAATCTACAATTTGTTCGTAAATATTTATGTTAAGCCAGTGGTTATGGGACATGAAATTAAACTCATTTATTTACTAGATTATGTAACTCACACTTCTTATCGATCAATGATGATCATTTTATGGTTTAGACTAGCGGTACGCAATGTCTCTTTGTCCCCATAGGGGACTATACCCCGATTTTATGGAGATTCATCTCATTTTTATGGGCTAGTGACCCTGGTCTTTGGACCGTTCGTGGAGCAATCGGCTCGAGAAGTCAAGGCATGGGCGTATCTTTTTAGGTGCGTCGATGTTCGACTAGGCATGTGGCATATCTTTTTAGGTGCGTCGATGTTCGACTTTGCATGGGGCGTATCTTTTTAGGTGCTTCGATGTTTGACTATGCATAGGGCGTATCTTTTTAGGTACAATGATATTCGACTGTGCAAGGGGCGTATTTTTTAGGTGCGTCGACGTTCGATTTATAGGATAGCTTCTCGTTTGTGATACACGTGTAAGTGAGTTTTCATGCTCCCGTTTGTGATAGGCCTCCCCTTTGTGTTTTTTGGATTTCTAATTGATGATTTCTAGAATTTGTGTTTCACCAATTTTTGTGATTGACATTGAATTTTTTTATTAATATTTGTGGTTTGGTGAATATGTTAAAGAATATGACATTCTTTTTTATGTTTGAGAAGATTCAAGATATTGTATGATTTTTATTGTTATTTAATGTATACTTGTCACAGTATAGCATTATTTTTATCATACATTTTTTACCATATCTCTTATCCTATCTCATTTTATATGATATTTATAGCTGGACTGATTCATTTAGTATTTTCTTGTTAAATAATACTTGGGTCTAACCGAGATATTTCAGGTACTTCTACTTGACTTCTTATCAGGGTTTGTCATTGGATTTTTGGCTAACTACTTTAGCTTAGAAGTTTTTGTTATTATACATTCGAGATAGAGATTCCTTGATGTATACATATTCTTTTATCTTGCACTTATACCTATCCTTTTGTGATGTAGTGAATCTTATATGACCATTATTATGATGTACACTTCTATGTGTTTTATTCATTTCTGTTTCCGCCTTTGTGATATGAATATCCGTGACGATTTATGTTATGCTTATTTTATATTTGTTTTCGAAGATCATATAGCTACTGTGTAGTAGTTTTGAGTTTGTAATTGATGTGTCAGATTTCCTCTTGAAACGAAATGCATGTAATACTATCTGACATATAGGTACTCGCATAAAGCAATTACACAGATGGTCGCTCCTCAACAGCCTTATTTTTCGTGCTAGTCGATGGCATTACTCCGTAGTGTTCTTGGCTAGTGTGAGTATAGAGGTGGGGCGCCACAAAATGGATCGAAATGGTGTTTCAAAACTGAAAATCTATTATTATATATGATTTGTTGCTATGTTTGTGATGTTGTTTAAATGTACTTTGAATGTTCTATCGTGATCGTTTTGACACACACACACACACACACGTGTGTGTATATATATATATATATATATATACACACACACACATATACATTGGTTTGTTAAGTTACAAATTGCGTTTAGAGATGATATGAAAATCAAACCTTATGGAACTATTAGTCGTAACAATCTTGTGATATGTAAAATTTCTTGTGCTTATGGACTTTGAATAATTTTGATTCAAAGCTTTGGAAATTTATAAATTTAAATCTACCTATTTTGCGATTGTATATAAATGCTTTGTTTGGTATACAAATAATTTTGCAACGAGGGTTTATTTAAGTTCTAAATATCAAACATGTTTTCTAAAGTAGTCTACTTACTTAAAAAATGATTTTATGGATTTGAAATTTCAAGTTTTGGAAATATAATTATACAAGGTTTTAACTAATTATTAGAATACTAAATTGTTTTTGAAAATGGATTTATGTATTCACAAACAAATGTTTACTTTTATAAGTAGCTTTTGAAATATGGTGTGCAAACATTACAACCTTATGGAATTTAAAGAATTAATGTGATTTTGGAACATGGAAAATCTTGTTTTGTAAAATAAATACTCTTGGAACAATTTGAAATAATGGAATATTTTGAGAACCTTAATTCTATAATTTGGGAAGCATTAATAATCGACTTAGTGTCATCGATTGGTGTAAATACTTTCGAATATGACTTCATCAAATATGGTATAACTCATTGAATAGAATATTTGAGTGAACTTACTAGCCTATTAGCGAATACTCGAATTTCACCGGATAGTATAGGTTGCCTAGGTTAAATTCATGTGATTACTATTAGAAAGTATTTTATAATTTAGAGTCGTATTCTTTTCTGGTGTGCGACAAGTGGTTGCTAGATCCTTAAGAGAATGTAGTTCAGGTTTTCTAGTGATATGCATAATAAGTTACTAGATTTTAGTAAATATTTTATTTTCACCATATGGTATGAGACATATTGGTTAAATTCTAGTGATTACTGTAGGTGATAGTATTTGACACTTTAGAGTTACTCTCTTTTGATGTGCGGAAAGTGGCTGCTAGATCCTTAAGAATTTTATTCCTGAATTTCTTTCCGAACATGATATTAATATTAAATAAATGTAGATTTATCGAGTCATAGTTTCTACGATTATCTTGATCGGTATGGACTATCCTTGAGATCATTATGTGATTCTGTGTTCTCGGTTTGAGTACGATCCTTGGTATCGATTCGAGTGATACCAATTTGTTTGTTTGTTTGTCATAGGTTTTGAGCACAATCATTGCGATTGTTTTGGACGATCATTACGATTGGTTTAGATTAAGATCTCTTGGATTTTGGATATTTGGATTCTGTGACTGTTCTATGTTCGTGAAATAAGTATATATTCTTATATCTTGTGTTTGTGAAATAAACATATATTCTTGTGTCGTGTGTTCATGAAATAAATATATGTTCTTGTGTATTGTGATAGATGTTAAGTTAATTCTGTTATTTTGTGTTTAGTGACTAGTTTGTGCCTGTGACTTAAACTTATAACCCTGTTCTAAGTTAATCATTGATATTTGCATGCTTGGAGAAATTGTGTTTTATTCTGTGAATTCAATGTTTATTGACTAATATGTGTTCGTGACTTAAATGTATAACCATGTGCCTTATGATGACTCTAAGTTAAATTAATTCCTATGAATCGTTATATCCTGGACATATGTATTTACTTATATGTTGTTTGTTCTTGTGTTATATCTTGTTCTCACCCTATTGGATATTTAGAGATAGTCTGAACCAGGTGTTATTTTGCTCGAGTCAGACCGAGACTTTTCAGATTATAGGACATGTTGACCTTTGAATGGTTGTTCTAGCAAGAAGATAAACATTTGGACTTTTAGTTTATACATTTAGGAATTCGAACCTTGTATATAAATTGTATAATTGAGATTAAAGAATTGTTACACTTGTATAATAATCGAGTTTAGTATTTCATTTTGTATACTCAAAATTTGTATATGTGCAAGTTGAGATTTATTCCGCTGTGATCTGTGACTGTTATTTATATGATATATTGTTCTGATTTCGAGAAATTGGTGTGTCTTTTACTTTGTATTAATACTATACACGTCAAATTTCAGTTCAGATGTTAAGTGAAAAGGTATAAGTTACGTGTCAGTGTTAGTATAAAGATGTATTCAAATTCGATCGCCCTTAATAAGCCGTATTCTTCGGATTAGTAGATGTCATTACTTATAATATTCTTTGCTAAATTGGGCATCGCGGTGGGGTACTTATATGTACGATATTGATTGCTTGCTGAATTTACACCTTTGGGTTGCACAACCATAGCGATAAATTTCTCCAAAAAAACACATGATTTAATTAATTTAAAAATGTTATAAATTGACTAAATTAATTAATATTTAAGAAATACTAATTATTTGATGTTTGTGAGTTGTATTTGTGATTATTTGAATGCATTTATAAAAATTTTATTTGCCCGCATTAATATATGATATCGATGTAATTTTAAATGGATTTAAATAAAAGATAATTGTATAAAGTGATTTATGGAAGTTTGATGTCATTTGATGACATGTAATTTCAGTCGTATCACATGAAGAGAGAGGATAGGGGGGAGAGAGATAGTCAACTAAATTAACTATGGAAGTTTTCTTTAAAGAATGGAAAAGCTTTCGAGTGAAACAAATTCATCCACTTCTTACAAACGATTCATTCTTTCTCATTCATTTTTCCACTGCTCTCCTTCTAACCTTTCATGGTTGAAAACAAAATAATTTTTTTTTAAAATTGTTCAATTCCAAAATCAAATGCAAACATAAAAAATAATAATGAAACATAAGTGGTTCATCCATCTCTTGCAAGGATCGGGTGTGGATCTTGGAGATCTGAGGAGATTTCTTCATTCAAGGAGTGTTTCTTAGGCTACTTCGTATGATAATAATCTAATCTCAATTTGAGTTATACATAACATCTTTTAGTGTAGATTATATCCCTTAATTCATAATGATTTTATATGTGCAAATATTTTCACCCATAATCGTTTGAATCTGTATGTATATGTATATATGTGTGTGTGTATTTGAATCTTTTATGTGCTGTAAATATCATTGTTGGAGTTTTGAACTAAAAAATAGGGACAAATGGTTATATATATATATATATTAAACATTGATAACTTTATTAACTATACATATATTCACACACAATGTAATTTTAAAATAGTTTGTGTTTTTAAAATAATAATGACATTGTCTAGGCAACTTTTATGTTACAATATATATATATATATATATATATATATATATATATAGACACACACACACACAGATATATATATATATATATATTGATTTTACATATTTTAAATATCTTTAACTACTTTGTTGTTTCCAATTTGATTCTTAAAATAATTTACTTGGCAACATTTGATGTTTTGGATTTTAAATTTGAATCTATTTTATTAACTTATTCTAATCTTTTCAAATAGTTTAAATGGTTTATTTCATTTAATATGTAAATTAATTTTGAAATGCACATACACGTAAGTTTAAAATGTTTTGAAAATAAGTTGATCAAAGAATAATAGAAGGCTGAAAGATCTCCATCCTTACATCTTTTTAATTACCATTTAAATACCTTTCGTTTCAAATCTATTCAAATATTAAATTATTTATTTCATTTAATACATAAATTAATTTAGATATATGTATACATAATCATTTCAATATAAGTTTAAATTAATTTACGATAACCGTCACACATACAAATGGCCAATGTATATGTTACATATGCATATCCCAACATCTATATACGTTTATATTAACTATGTACACTTTTTTGCTATGTTGCACTTATACATTTTACATAACAGTATATCGGGATATACTCACAATCTATGCTTAGTATAAATTTGACCATAAATATCATTTAATAAATCAATCAATTTAATTAAAGGTAGAGAGATGAAAGGTTTCTCTCTCTAAATAAGACAAAACCTTTCCCTTAATTAACTGTATAAATTAATAGAGAGAAATGAAAGGTTTCCTTCCCTAATTTCATTTTAACATGTAACTGCTAAACACATTTACACACAAAAGTGTATTTGGAATACTACATTTTATAAACATCAAATATTAATTAAAATATAAATAATTAAAACCTGTTTGAACAAAATTAAATTAAATTATTTTATCTAAAACTTTATTAGATTGGATCTAAAATACATTTAGAGTTCATAGGCCTAATAGATCCAAAATGGAATTATTTTTTAAAATTTACCATTTAACTTCATTATGGGCTAGCTTTGTTCCTTCAATGGTATCGGAGTTCAATAACCTATGCGGTCTAAATTAGTCATGTTAGGACTAATTAATTAAGCCCACACACTTAGTACAGTGTCTAGAAAGGAAATGTACAGGATTGGAATTTGGTAATCAAATATCTTATCCTACCTAGTTACCAACTTGGCCTAAAAGGTGAAGCGAGCTTAAATATTGCTTTTAATAGAAAATGCCCAATTTGAATTGAGCCTTAGGAAAATTTTAAAAATTGTTTTGAAGATCAAAATAAAAGATTTTAAATTTAAAAGCTAAATTTAAAATAAAACATGTTTGTTATAAAAGTTACAATACAACGTAGGTTTTCAAATGTTTGAAAAGATAACGATATTTTCAAAATGTTTGAAAATATTTATATACTAATTTCAAAACTTAAAATTTATTAATAAGATTAGTAAAATGAATTAATTAAATAGGTGAATTAATTAATACTTATATCTGTGTGTTACATATATTGATATATGTTATGTTATTTTAAAAGTGTTTAAGATAACATAAGTATACATGTATATATTTAAATAAATTTTAGAAATTAGTATAATTTAACTATAAATGTTTAGTTAAATAAATTAATTAAAGGTTAATTAATTAATTATTAAATTAAAGTTTAGTTAATTGAACAAATTAATGAAGGGTTAACTAATTAATAAAAAACACACATGGATAAGATATATGTGTTATACTATAAAGGTTATAATATATATATATATATATATATATATATATTATTTAATATAAATGTTATATTGGAATAATTTAATATTAATTAAAGAGTTAATTAATTAAATTTTATTAAATAAGATTTAATCAATATAATGTTATGCACAAAATTATTGCATAAGTTAATTAAAATATAAAAGTTATATAATAATGAAACTTATGTAATATGAGTGTATAAATTAAATGCAGAATATTAAAAGGAAACGCAACTAGACTTAAGGAATAAACGCATCTATATATAATGGGAATACCCCCAAATGAAGCTTTTGAAATTACGACATTATCCTTTAAAAGCTAGCATCAAATAGAGGTCATTTTCGTCATTTGCTTGCCACGACCCTAGACATAGTTGTAATAACTGCATCATTTCCCCATTTTCTTCTCTTGGGAAAATCTAAACCTGATTATCATTGTTTATTTCGACATCATGAATGGATCCTTTTTCTAAGATTTGGGTAAACAACTTCTTCAATTTTCAGTTCCCTAATTTGTCAGGTATAAATCTTCAACTACAGATGAGCGCTATATTATTTATTTAATTTCTCTTGATTTTCAATTGAGTACAGCGACAATCATTTTATTTCTTTGTTTGTGTTTAATAGCAGGAGTGGTGTGACATTGAATGAGGGCTTGTACGACATGGTGGTGTGGTTGTTGCATGGTGGCGAGCTGCAACGCCTGCGAAAATCTAAACCCGATTATCATTGCTCATTTCGACATCATGAATGGATCCTTTTTCTAAGATTTGGGTAAACAACTTCTTCAATTTTCAGTTCCCTAATTTGTAAATCTTCAATTACAAATGAGCGCTATATTATTTATTTAATTTCTCTTGATTTTCAATTGATTACAGCGACAATCATTTTATTTCTTTGTTTGTGATTAACAGCAGGAGTGGCGTGACATTGAATGAGGGCTTGCACGACATGGTGGCATGGCTGTTGCATGGTGGCGAGCTGCAACGCTTGGGAAAATCTAAACCCGATTATCATTGCTCATTTCGACATCATGAATGGATCCTTTTTCTAAGTTTTGGGTAAACAACTTCTTCAATTTTTAGTTCCCTAATTTGTCAGGTATAAATCTTCAACTACAAATGAGCGTTTTATTTTTTTTTAATTTCTCTTGGTTTTCAATTGATTACAACGACAATCATTTTATTTCTTTGTTTGTGATTAACAGCAGGAGTGGTGTGACATTGAATGAGGGCTTGCACGATATGGTGGTGTGGCTGTTGCATGGTGGCAAGCTGCAGCGCTGGAAGGATTGACAATCTGGGACATGGTGGTGACGGAGCGTGTTTGCGAGTTCAGGAGGCTGAAGAAGAAGAAGCTCTAATCTGTGGAATTTTGATGTTGTATGGTGAGCGAGACGAAGGCTGAAGCTTCGGATTTGGTGGGGCTCTTGCATGGCAGGTTGGAGGCGGGGCTTGGCAGTTCGGGTGAAGGTCTTGAACTGGCACTTGATGGGTTTTGCACAGCAGGAAGGAGTTTAAGGTGGAGGAGGCTAGGGTGGTGAGTTTTTGGCTGAGGGTGGAGGTGATGTAGGCAGGCTAAGGGTGGTGATTGGTGCGCTTCGGCAAGGGATGAGGTTGGTGGTTCTGGCGGGTTGGATGCAGGTCAAGGGTGGAGGAAGGCAAAGGCAAGCATTCAGGTAAGTTGTAAAATGATAAATTTTCCTTTTAAGTGAGCTTTTTTTGTTATGCATTAATTATGGAAAAAAAAATCTCAGCTTCTTTTTCCATGTGAGTTCAAATGCATGCTTTGATATGAAAAGCTGCAACAAATCACCATGCAATTTACCTACTACCATTTTCCCCCATGTTTTCACTATCACCTGTATATGCATAGCTATTAGGAAGACTTTATAAACTGTAACAA
Organism: Allium cepa; assembly: GCA_030765085.1. NCBI lineage: Eukaryota > Viridiplantae > Streptophyta > Magnoliopsida > Asparagales > Amaryllidaceae > Allium > Allium cepa. The sequence goes on from CM060943.1 coordinate 802,188,151, forward strand.
CAAAAAAATGTGTGTTTCTCAAAGTTAAAGCATCTCAAAGAAACTATTTAACAGATGATTCCCGGTATTTAGTTTTATTCATTAATAATTGAGTGTGTTGATTCACACATTTTACAAATTACCATATTTCATATTGTTCCTAACTTATATGGGCTTATGATGAGGTAATTCATGGATATAGTTTGTACTTAATTCACTGAAAAGTTGAAGCACATATTGAAACTAGGTGAAGCTGTGAAGAGTTGTTAGCTCTGGCTGATAAGAAGTGGAGAAAAAGATGAGTCGTTTTGACATATAGGTTTGAATATCTATCGAGGTTACATTCATTAGATTCAAGGTAGTAATGCAAATTTGCCCATTAAATTCCTGCTAAATCATAAACAATACATCTACAAATTTGTCAGTGCCTTTTCTATTGGTTTTTCTACGCAGGTTCATGTGAATCAGAGGCAAAGAGTGGTATTACCTAGAAAAATTGAAATGTATGCTACTGGGTTAATGGATTTCTATGTTCAATGTATAAATATTTAGATGCACAATAGTTTAGCTACAACGGTTGTCCGTTCAATTCTTTTGTGGAGATGCATATTAAGTTGTAAATATTTTAAATGTTGGATTTGTAACTTACTCTATTTATTAAAAAATTGCTGAATGTTTTTTCAATAGTTTGCTGCAACTATTATGTGTTACGGTTGACATATGCTATTTAAGCAAGTAATCTTTCAGTTGTCATTGCTAGGGGTTGCGTGGTAACGCATGGTTTTGGCACAACAGTAGGTCTACCATATGTTTTTCGTTTGTCAGGAAAAAAACAAAAAAATTAATGACCGAATACAGCTAGCTAATAAACAGTACCCATCATTCCAACTGTTAGACAACATAACCAGGTCCTTCTACGTACAGTACCCTTTTGTTTTTAAGCAATTCACAAAAATTGAATAACCCAATACAGCACATACTAGCCATCATGCAGACTGTCAAACATAGCAGGTCCACAAGCTTCTACCTATTAGCCTACTATATATAGCATACTATATTTAAATGGGTCCACAAATTTCTATGTGCAGCAGCCTATCATATTCAAACACAGCAAAATGTACGTATTCAAGGTGTTCTACTATCTAGGCATGTAAGTAGGAAACCATTTATAAAATATATCAAATGACCCATTATTTTTGCCGATTTTACTGTCCACTTTTATGTTACAAACTTTCACTTCCTATAATTTAATTACCTACGTCTATATAAAGTAATCAGTATCTCTTCTCCGTTGTACACAAAATATTAAGTCATATATTTTTCATTTGTTATCATGCCTAAGGTAATTGATAATTATTTTATTTTTGTTTGTTATAACGCTTTTCTCTCTTTTTAAATTTACTTATTACATGTTGTACTATAGGGTAAATCTACAGATAACAAAACTGATAATTCAATATGCACTCGAAAGCAGCAGCCAAAGCAAGCAGGAAAGCAACACTGTGAAGAGTTGGTACAATATTCAAACGCCGTCTCGGTTAAAATAGAACCACTCAACTAGTCATCAGAAACTTCCCTGCCTACCTCAGTTAAAGTGGAAAACCAAGATAGAGCTTTTAGCGAAACTACTGTTGTGCAGGAATTAGAAGGAACCATGAATGTTCAAGAATCCAAAGTACTTATGGACCGACCATCTATTGTCGATGACTGGGATGAACCATTTGCAAATGCTGTGGTAAATAACAAACTCACATTTTAACTTAATTATCCATATAACATACATTTATTTCATGACTCTATCTTTTACAGATTGAATGTTGCAAGAAATATGACAAGTGAAGATCGATGTTTCAACGTAGCTTTCAAAGATTTATGCTGGATGTTGTTTTCAAGCATTTTTATTTACTTATGTATTCCAGTCTCTTAGGCGTTATTGCACAATAAATTTAGCTTTGAAGATATTAATCTTCTTTTATCATTTGATTTTCAATGATCGAGAAAAGGTTTGGTAGATATGTACACCTGTCATTGAGAACAGACTAGCACTAATGCATTCAAAATTAGTAAACATTGATATTGAGTTTAAATATTACTGCGTGAAGTTCTAATACGGTGTTGCAACGCCATGTTTCACTCTCTGCGGACTAGCATGCATGAAAAGAAACCACTATAATCATTAACGTAAAAGCTATCTAACTTTCCAATTATTGAATTAGCAGATTATACAACATGCATAAGTTATATTAATCCTTCGAAATACAGTAAGGGCCAGATAAGGTTACAAACATGATGCTTCATATACGTAGAATCAAGAAAATAAAATTTGAAACCCATACAAATAAATAAACTTCATTAGTTCGTCTACATTATGCAAAAAGAACTTATCAATAACTTTATGAAGTATGAACAAAAGGATCTTGAAGCCCGCATAAACCAATGAACGTCGAATAAGCTCCGCTCCACTTCCTTAAAGTTGGTAACAATGAAAATGATATGCTTTGACATTAATATATTATGTTCAAAAGCTTATAGCCACTTTATGGTTAATCCTTATCAAAACTCTCATAAGCAAAGTAGAATAAAGTTTAATAACAACCCTGGGATCAGACTCAACTTTGTATCTAAAGACGATTTCGGAGAATTGTGTTTTCAAAATATAATTATACGTTTGCTATTTTATTTTTTTTACTTTTTTGAAATGGTACTTTATATACAAAAAATCATTGGGACAACATATCCCATGTCAATAAACGTTCGAAAGCAAGTTTCGAACTTGTGACCTCTTGCACCAAAGCCGAATCAATTAACCACTTTGACAACATTAATATACGTTTGCTATTACTTCCTTTCTGTTTGTACATGCAGCATGTTAAAATATGTAAACATGTTCAATGGTCTACCTTTTAATATAAAAAACGTATAGAAGAAAATTCATTATATACTGAGTTTTGTGCACGCTTATATGTACTATTTTGAACTGAACAGAAGTTAATACGTTGTTTTTTATACGCGTTTAGTTATGATGGATATTTAAATAACTATATATGTCATTGTGCTCCACGTTTACATGTATGAAAAAGGCAAGCATACATATATGAAAATGAAGATGTTGTGTAAAAACTTGCCTTTAAATTGAAATGTTTTACTCTACCCGTTAGTTAATGGTACAAAGCCTATTTTTGGACGGAGTCCAACAATACCTCTTACAGTTTCTCAACTCTTACTCATTCAAAGCATACGTTACTGTTACTCACACATTACCTTTCTATATATGAGTAAATTGTTCTGTTTTTTGTCTTCACAATACAATTATATTTTTCTAAGCTAACCAAACAACTTCCTATTGAATTTTACCGAACTGCTTTTCTATTATGTTGTTTATTATTATGGCTGAAATCCAAAGAGAGATACGACGTGAGAGGCAACGGTCTAGACGTGAACATGCAAGAAAACAAACTATTTCAAATCGAAGGTCTCAATCAAATGAAAACTCTCATTTGAGTCAACCGGGTATTTATTTCATAGTTACAATTTTACCTACAACCAATATTATAACTGTACGTATGTTAGTTATAATATTAATTATGCATATGCACTCACACTACACTGCCTAGGCACACATACAAAAAGCTTACAATCATTTCAGCAGATAATATGTTAAGAACATTCAATAAACCAAGAATTGATCAAGTCAAGCAACTGTGTAATCTTTGAGAAATCACAACATCTAATGCAATTTCTGTCCAATGAACTACATTGCTACAGCCTAAATCATAGAAGCAATTATTTGCATAAAGATTACCGATAATGTGAAACTTCAATTGTAGACAAAATTCTATGCATGCACTCTATATCTTTGAAAAACAAATAAAATTTGAAAACAACAAAAACCCTTTAAAATCATGGCTTCTGCCAACTAAACACCTAGCAAACTCACTCTCACACAAATAACACACCCTATCTCCGGCCAATCCAACATCACATGTATTTAAATTTCGTACGCAACCATTTGAAGTATTATTATTTTAATTTTTGGGCTGATCATTTTCCATACCATCACTTACCAACTGCTATCCAGTACCCATAAAAATGATCCCGTAAAATTAGTAACCAGTTTGAATTATATGGTTTTCTAATTCCATTAAAATATGCGGTACAATATTAATGATGAAAATCTTTTATAATGGCAATTACCATACCAAACCGCATAAGTTAACTAATGCCGATTCTTATATGTAACAATGTATTTTTTTTACTTACGCAAGTTGAAAATGAGAAGTGTAATGATTTAATAACGAATTCAATTATAAATTATTAACTTATTTGGTTGACTATGATTTTTGACATGTACAAACTATGTGAATTTATATAATATTTTAATTTTTTCCAGAATAGTTTTGCGTATATTCGGCTACATAATCAAAAGACAAAAACGTACAGTCAGTTGGAAATATAACTGCACAGTTAACATAATTATACAATGTACCAATTATTTTTTTATTTTATTTTCTTGAACTGGTACTTTATATACAACAAATCATTGGGACAACATATCCCATGTCAAATAAACGTTCGAAAGCAAGTTTCGAACTTGTGACATCCTGCACCAAAGCCGAATCAATTACCACTTGGACACGTCTACTACTATTTACAATAAAGAAAAGTAAAATGGATTACCATAGGGATTCGAAATGATGATTTTTGAGCCTGTGTTGCTTACTGCATTCTATGTATCAAGCATGTAAAACGTACAATAACAACTTGAAATTTCAAAAGATATAAGTATTATTTTAATGTACAATAAACATTTAACAGTTCAAAATAAAGTTACATTATTTACAATAAATTAAAAATAAAACTGAAATAAAAGCAAATGTTTAATTATGTTTTTTAACAAACAGTAAAGATTCCCATAAACGTATAAAATGATAATACAAATTTCTCTTATAATAACCAGTATGTATTGTTAGTCCGTGAGATGATGGTTTGATGACAACAACCTTAGAATAGATTATAAAATATAAATACTAACATTATAAGTTTAGATATATGTGTATATGCAGGTTTTAACCATGCAGGTACCAAGAATGAAGACTGTACAGTATAGAGATTCAAGATATCAAGATTGAAGACTCATGAGTATCAAGAATATCAAGAGTTCAAGAATTGAAGTAATTTATTATTTAATTAGAAATTTTGTTAAAACTCATAGAAAAGCACTGGCATCTTAAAATCCAATTTATTCGTGGAATGGAATCCACTTCGAGCCTGTTAAAGGGATGGAACCCTAAGTAGGATGGAACCTACGAAAAAACCTAGTGAAACATTGTTTTGTATCCGCTAACTTTTTATTCAAAATGATTTATCAAAATTATATCCTGTTTTCAAAATATTTTCAAAACCTTCCTTTTAAAAGCATCAAAAACCTCTATCCTGATTTTAAATAATTTTAGCCTCAAAATTATCTTTAATTTCAAAGTCAAAATTACTCCTGATTTTAAACTATCTTTTAAAATAATATATTTAACTTTTAAATATTTATACTTAAGATTTAAATATAAAATTATAGTTAAATTATATATATGTGTATATATATATATATATATTATTCTCTATATTTACTTATGTATTTTAACTATAGTCAAGTATATTAGAAAAGTTTAAAATAGTTTTAATATAAGATAAAGGTTATTTTTAAAGAAAATCAAATCATCAAAAATTGCTTGGGATGTCGACATGCCTATGATGACGATGTCGACATGGTGTCAGTTGAGTTCAAAATTTAAATTTCAAAAGAAGTGTCTATTCACCATAAATTTTCATGAATGGACATGGTTGTTGTTCTTCTATAAATATGGGTTAGTTTCAACGAATTTCAGATCAGATTTTCTGGTTTTTCACTCCTCTTCTTCTTCCATATTTCTTAATACATACTCTTACCATTACTCTGCCGAAATCAATATTGAATCATACTCGATTATTTCTAGTTTGATTTGTATCACTATCTCCACAAGGTTCTCAGTGCTATTCAGAGTTACAAACTTCTTTGTAATCTATTAAGCGAGAAAAGGTGTGATTGTGGCCTTGAAAATCAATCAAGCGAGAAAAAGTGTGATTGTATCATTGGTAAATCAATTAGGTAAACTTGTGGCCCGGAAATCAAGTATCTCTAACCAGAGGATTGAAATTCGGGGGGGGGGGGGGGTGTACCTCATAGCCTTGAAATCAAGGGTGTAATTGTACAATTGCTTTTGAAAGGAAATCCATATTGTGTTGCGAGACAGGATGTAGGGTAACTCCGAACTAGTATAAAATCCGGTGTGTTCTTTCCTTTACTGCTTTTATTTTATTTTTGCATCTGTGTTTGTTTCTGTGATTATCTCTGCATCTGTAGATTGCATACATCTGTGTCTAAATTAACATAAACTCAAAAAGATTTAGTAATGCTTTATAAACACTATTCACCCCCCTCTAGTGTTAATCCTAGCCTTAAGATCCGTAATCCGCATTTCTTTCAATTAGTATCAAAGCCAAGTTTTCAAAGTTTCATAATCTGATTTTTGAAAAGTTTTCAAAATGGCTACCAATACTGGTAATGTTACTAACACTAGTATTCCCGTCACTAGTTCATTTGTATAAGGTCAGTCTACTGTCAGACCATCACTTTTTAATGGCAGTAACTATACATATTGGGCATGTAGGATGAAAATATACTTGCAATCTATAGGATTAGACACTTGGAATATTACACAAACTGAATATTCTGAGCCCACAACTGATTTTGCACAGTGGACCGCCGAGCAAAAGACTATTGCACAAAATAACTCTAAAGCAATGAATATTTTGTTTTGTTCACTAGATAGAAATGAATTCAATAGAGTGTCAGTTTGTAAGTCTGCATATGAAATCTGGAAAACTTTGCAAGTTACTCACGAAGGAACAAGCAAAGTTAAACAGACCAAAATTTCTATGCTCACAAATCAGTTTCAATTATTTAAAATGAATCCAAATGAGTCTATTTTAGATATGTATAGTAGATTTCAGGATTGTGCATTCTCTAATATCTTTGAGAAAGGAATTTTCTGAAGAAGATCAAGTCAGAAAGATTTTAAATTCTCTTACTCCAGAATGGGATCAAAAGACACTTGCTATCGAAGAGGCAAATGACATCAGTACTTTAAAGATAGAAGAATTAATTGAAAATCTAATGTCGTATGAAGTTCAAATGATCGGGAGAAGAGAAAACAAAGCATCTGAAAAGAAATCAATGGCATTCAATGCATTGGCCGATGGATCAGACTCAAACAGCGATAATGATGAAGAAATAGCCTTTATGACCAGAAATTTTAGGAAATTCCTGAAGTACAGAAAGATGAATAATCTCAAGAGAAACAACTATAAGAACTCTGGAAATCAGAATGTAGTGCCAAATAATGTCAAATGTTACAACTGTGATGAACCAGGCCATTTCAAAAGAGACTGTCTGTATCCATATAGGCAAAACCCTCCAATGAACAATGATCCAGCAAAGAAACGGAAGCGTGCATTTACTGCTACTCTAAATGACTCAGACTTGTCCTCAAGTGATGATGATCAGAAGACAGATAATTCAAATTTGTGTTTCACAGCTGTTCACGACTCCGACGAATTTAAAGAAACGGACTCAGAAAAAGGTACACGTTTACAATACAATTGGTTGAAATTGCTTGCTTAGAATTAGTTGCTTGATTTCTTGATTGATTGATTTTGAATTGGTGTGTTGTTTGAATTTTAAAATTTTTTATTATTATCTTATTATTGTTTTTTTATTTTTTTAATAGTATAATTTTCTGAAATACACTATAAATATTTCGGATATATATATATAGACATTAAAAATAATAAGTGTGTATATATATATATTTTAGAGAACTTAGGAAAAAATAAATTATCAAAATTCACTGGCACATGTCAACGTGGTCCCTACCATGATGTCGACATGGGTACCAGAATTTGAATTTCAAAATTTGAATTCAAATGTTTGAATTTTCCTCCACCTTTTCACTTCATTCAATTCTCTGTAAAGCTACCTTTTGACCAAAGAATATGTCCTTTGAGAATCTATTTATTCACTATCTTTTATCATATATTTTCACTCTCATTTTCAAATTCAAACTCTCTCTTCAAAACTTCAAGCTCTCTACTCTCTACTTTTATGGCTTCTTCAAGCAACCCCTCCACCATGAGAATTTCCAGAAAAATAAAAGAACAATTATTCAATGATCCGGAGGCAATAAAAACATACATCAATTATGCTAATTATGCCGAAGTCCATCTCGGAAAGTTTGCTATTTTTCAAGACTTCTCTTCTTATGAACTTGATTCTCTTTTTGCAAACAATGGAGTTCTTAGTCTTATTGATGCTTCTCAAAATGATTTTGTTTGCTATCCAAATCTTGTCAAAATTTTGTATGCTAATTTAAACCGAGGATTTTATCATGGAAATGAGGATGAAATTTGGGGTAGTGTCAAAGGCACTAGAATTGTTTTGAATTGTGATTTTTGGGTACCATTTTCAATTGCAAGTGCACGGGAATGGATCTTTCTAATTTTAAAATCGATGAAAATGATCGTGAGACATTTCATCACATTTTCGAAGGGAATGATAATTTTGAATTCAAAAATAGAAATTTTCGACCAAAGGCAAGGATTGTCAATCTTTTTTTGCAACATACTTTGACCCCAAGATCGGGGAATTTTAACAATCCTACTTCAAAAGTTTGCAAAGCTCTTTTTGCTATTTTTGGAAATTATGACATAAATTAGGGGCAAGTTATTTTGGATGAATTTCGTCCTAAAAATCTTGAAATGGGTGAGAATACTTTATATCATGGAATTTATCTCACTCGGATTTTTAACTATTTTGGAGTGGATTTCAAAGGTGAAGAATTTGTTTCTAGAAAAGTTTTCAGTCATTCGAACATTTCACTTATGAAAATTCCATTTTTTCAACCTTATGGGACCCTTGCCGAAAAGGAATAGCGTTTGGCTCATGAGGAAATGGAAGAAGAGGAAGAGGAAGAGGAAGAAGAAGAAGGGGATGAAATGGAAATTGAAGAAGAAGAAGGTGAAACCTCTTTGGAAAGCATTGACTGTCCTCCTAATCCATCCACCAAAACCCTTCTCAAAAATCAAAAGACGATTGTTGAGAATCAACAGATTCTTAAACGATCCGTTAGTAAGAAGTTGGACAAAATTTCATCCAAGATAAACAAGTTCATTTCCAAAGTCAGCAAGAAACTTGGACTTTCTTCATCATCATCATCATCCTCCTCTACCTAGTTTTATCTTTTTGTATCTTGTTGTATGTGTTTTAGTTTGTTTAATTCGAAAGTTTATGTAGTTTGGTGTGTGTTTAATCATTGTAACATCTTAGTATGCAATGAAATGAAATTTCTTTTCTGTTATCTACCTTATCTTATTTCTAGAATAAATGTTTGTGTAGTATATAAATATACACACACACACACAATTATTCACAAAATCAAATTAGTCATAATTTTTCACTAACCCATGTCGACATCTCCTCTATGATCATGTCAACATGTACTGGTCAGAAATGATAATTGATTTTGAATTTGAAATTTGAATAACAACCATATGTCTATTCATTTCAAACGAATTTCTACACTTATATATACCTATTTCTTCCAAAATTCTTCACTGAAAATTATTTCCTATCTTTTAATTCTTCATTTATTTCACAAATTCAACTATAGCTAATCCAATTCACAATTTATCCGAAAATCTTGAAGAAACTCTTAATTCGTTCAAGAGTATTCTTTCGTTCATTCTTCGTAACCAACGACACTTAGAATTGAGCCAAATGCAGATGATCAAGGAGCAAGAAAGGCATTTCGATGCAATACGATGGATGATTTCCTCCCTACACAAGGATGATAACGAAGCACATCTCAGTCTCTCTCACCAACGACAATGATAATTAGGATGCTATTAAGGCAGATCCAATCTTTGGAGAAGAAGGATGGGTGGAAGTTCCACGTAACGTTTGATTTTTATTTTGTTTACTTTGTTTGAATTGTTTGTTTGGATTAATTTGATTTGGTTTGGATTGATACTCGGTGTGAATTGATTTCTTAAATTGGTTTGATGGTTGCTACATAAAACATGTATATATATACATTGAAATGTATATAATCCTTGATTAATTATCATGTTCATAAGGATAATTATTTCTTAATCTATCTATTATATATTCCATTGCATAGTTTATAAATACAGGTACTCTAGTCCAAGAATGAGGGGGAGTTAGTTTTTGTTGATGACAAAGGGGGAGAAACATAAATAGGTTAGTTAGGAATAAATTAAAGGGGAGTTATAGATTAAGGGGGAGTTATTAGGATAGAAGTAATATTTTATAAACAAAGGTTTTCAACATCAAAAAGGGGGAGATTGTTAGTCCATGAGACGATGGTTTTGATGACAACAACCTTAGAATAGATTATAAAATATAAATACTAACATTATAAGTTTAGATATATATGTATATGCAGGTTCTAACCATGCAGGTACCAAGAATGAAGACTGTACAATATAGAGATTCAAGATATCAAGATTGAAGACACATGAATATCAAGAATATCAAGAGTTCAAGAATTGAAGTAATTTATTCTTTAATTAGAAATTTTATTAAAACTCATAGAAAAGCACTGGCATCTTAAAATCCAATTTATTCATGGAATGGAATCCACTTCGAGCCTGTTAAAGAGATGGAATCCTAAGTAGGATGGAACCTACGAAAAATCTAGTGGAACATTGTTTTGTATCCGCTAACTTTTCTATTCAAAATGATTTTTCAAAATTATATCCCGTTTTCAAAATGTTTTCAAAACCTTTCTTTTAAAAGCATCAAAAACCTCTATCCTGATTTTAAATAATTTTAGCCTCAAAATTATCTTTAATTTCAAAGTCAAAATTACTCCTGATTTTAAACTATCTTTTAAAATAATATATTTAACTTTTAAATATTTATACTTAAGATTTAAATATAAAATTATAGTTAAATTATATATATATATATATATATATATATATATATTATTCTCTATGTTTACTTATTTATTTTAACTATAGTCAAGTGTATTAGAAAAGTTTAAAATAGTTTTAATATAAGATAAAGGTTATTTTCAAAGAAAATCAAATCATCAAAAATTGCTTTGGGATGTCGACATGCCTATGATGACCATGTCGACATGGTGTCAGTTGAGTTCAAAATTTAAATTTGAAAAGAAGTGTCTATTCACCATAACTCTTCATGAATGGACATGGTTGTTGTTCTTCTATAAATATGGGTTAGTTTCAACGAATTTTAGATCAGATTTTCTGGTTTTTCACTCCTCTTCTTCCTCCACATTTCTTAATACATACTCTTACCATTACTATACCGAAATCAATATTGAATCATACTCGATTACTTCTAGTTTGATTCTCTATCACTATCTCAACAAGGTACTCAGTGCTATTCAGACTTATAGACTTCTTTGTAATCTATTAAGCGAGAAAAGTTGTGATTGTAGCCATGGTAAATCAATTGGGTAAATTTGTGGCCCAGAAATCAAGTATCTCTATCCAAAGGATTGAAATTCTGGATGATGTACCTCGTAGCCTTAAAATCGAGGGTGTAATTGTACAATTGCTTTTGAAAGGAAATCCGTACTTGTGTTGCGGGACTGGATGTAGGGTAACTCCGAACCAGTATAAAATCCGGTGTGTTCTTTCCTTTACTGCTTTTATTTTATTTTTGCATATGTGTTTGTTTCTATGATTATCCCTGTATCTGTAGATTGCATACATCTATGTCTAAATTAACATTAAACTCAAAAAGATTTAGTAATGCTTTATAAACACTATTCACCCTCCCTCTAGTGTTAATCCTAGCCTTAAGATCTGTAATCCGCATTTCTTTCATATATGGCACGTCCGTTGGATGTGTGCAAAGTCAACCATGAGTTTGCTTCTTTTTAATGTAAAATAGTATAAACTAAGAGTTAGCAAAGTTGAAGTTTATTTTCATTTACTGTTCCAACTGCATATTATATGAAAAACATGATTCAAACTATATAGAATATTTAATATTTCTTTTAGGACAATCAATCTTCAAAGAAAGAGGACAACTAACTCAAACATGTAGAAGGCCAAGGATTTTAACATCTTATGTTCTAGGTAATTTTCTTTACTTAAATCACCCACTTTCTCATTTCATTTGTAATTTTGTAATTCTAATCATTCCTATGTTGGTAATAATTTAGGATCATCTGAATATGAAGAACAAATGATACCTCGATCCACTTTCATGACAAGCTATAATAGTGGTCGAAACTTTATTGCTACACAGTATTTTCACAAGCACATGCTACCTGCTCCTACGTACTGCCCATTTTGTGGCTCAAAGATATTCTTTCATGAGACGTTAGAGATTTGCTATAAGAATGGTAAAATTACCATTCAAAGACCAACAACATCTCAACAGATATTAGATTTGTATATTGATCAAACCGAAGTTGGTATGCATTTTAGAAGTAACATAAGATCATATAACAATGCTTTTGCTTTTACATCGATGGGTGCTAACATTGATCAGAGCTTAGCAAATGCAACAAATGGAGTTTATTCATATCGTGCACAAGGTTCCGTATATCATAGCATCGATAGTTCTTTACCTATGGATGGAATCAGACCAAGATATTTGCAATTATATATTTGTGATACTGACCCAGAGATTGAAAATAGACAACATGATAATGCAGCAATGAGGCCATACCTACTTTTGACACTGAAACATATTTTAGATATCCACAATCCTTTTGTACGAGTATTTCGACATTTGAGCCAGCGAGATGATATACAAAATTGTAGAATAAGAATAAAAGAGCTTGAAATAAATAGACACATTCATGAGTTACCAACTACATCACAAGTAGCAGGTATCATTGTCGGAGATGAAGAAGATACCAAATTTGAATAATAGGGACATTATAGTTCAAACAAGAAGTGGAAATTTACAAAGGTCTTCAATACAATGAGAAGCTCTGACTGACCTAAGCGAATTGAAAAGATAAAACACTTGAGTCAGAACTAAAAGATCTTATGCAAGTTAAATCAACAGTAAATAAATATGAGTGCAACGACATTGGATATGTTTACAGGGTTTGACATCTCTTATCCAGTGTCTAACGTTTATGCAATAACTTAAGAGATGTTTAGGATTTCCATCTCCTAAGGATCCGTTAAAATATCTGCACACATAGTACAATATGCTATTATAATAGTGTCTACGGTAAAGTAAAGTATAAAAATAGCGTTAGCGTTACCCATATCTCACTTAACATATTTTTATGTATTCCTGTAGTCTATACATATACTTTAAACCCCACCAAACTGATGGGATACTCAGGAAGCACCATAGGTACTGTACAAACCAAACGCGTAATGGGTGCAATAAGGCATGTGACAAGGAACATGAGGTAATGCCTCAGGTATGGTACTACCGTTTTGTGGATCCGGACTAGTGGTAAGGTATAGCAGCTGTTATCGCCCAACTCAGACCACACTTCCATAATCAAATAAAGGGGTAGCCACCAAATCAATCACAAATTCATAATATGGTATCGAAGAAGCATATCCGTTCGAAAGAGCGACCTCACTTGGCCCGACGTGGCTCCTGTTTTAGTCGCATCAAGCTGACTCGAGGGAGTCAGGCTACATTAATACCTCATACAGAATCGTTCACCAAACCATCCTACTTCATTCTGGAATCTTCACCACGTACACAGTTGTTAAAGTGGTTTTCGGAATTGATAGAGAGTATTACAATATCATATCACGGTCTCTTTACCAACCAAATGCTTATTTCATATCAGATGGTTCTTTTACATTTCCAAAACCAATTTATATTTGATATCAAAATATCATATTCAATAAAAACCATATTCACTTTCGAAATCATATCGACAAAATAAATTAAATCCTCACTTCAAAATCATCACATTTACTCAAATATGTCATTTCACTAGAAATATGATTTCAAATTCCAACTTAGTTTATAACATCATTTAACCATATTCACTTTTAAATCAAGGATTTAAATATAAACACTTCAACTTTACAAAATTTGAAATTTAGAAAATGGCGTAGATAGTCATAAATAGTTTGGATGGTTTAGAAATAGTTAAAATACTTTAAGATAGTTTAAATGGTTTAAAATAGATTAAAATAGTTTAAATAGTTTAAAATATTTTAAAATAGTTTAAATAGTTTAAAATGGGTTAAATTAGATTAAAATAGTTTAAATTATTTAAAATAGATAAAATAGTTAAAATAGATTAAAATAGCTTAAATAGTTTAAAATAGATTAAAAATAGTTTAAATAGTTTAAAATCGATTAAATTAGTTTGAAATAGTTTAAAAAAGTTAAATAGCTTAATAGTTTAATATAAATAGTTTGAAATTTTAAATAAATCAAAATTTAAAATAATACACTTTTAAACAGTTTATATTAAAATAACTAATTTGAAAATAAAATCAAATTTAAACCATTTCTTCCCTTTCAATAAATCTGGACCATACACAGCTTTCAAATTAACAAATTCCATTTTTATCTTTCAATTTCGATCCTTATTTAAAACCATTTAAATCTATATCGAATTCAATCCATGATTGAACTATAAATTTAACCCATTTCAAATTCAATAGATTTCATAGTTATATTCAAACGTTTATAATGACTTAATTTCAATAAATTTCATTTTATACTTCGAAATTCACTTCTAAATTCCAATTCAAATTCTTCAAACAATCTATTTAAACCAATTCCCACTTCAGCATTTAAAGCTTGGATTTCGAAAATAATCCAATTATATAAATAAAATTTTATTTAAAAATATCAATTAACTGGATTCAAAGTTAAAGGATTTAAAATCATTTGATTTAACCAATCAGGTGTCCATATATAATTTTCTACCCTATGGTCAAATGATACGGATATATATCATTTCAACCCGCAATAATTTAAATTTAATGGGTATATAACATTTCAACCCGTAATCTCGAGTGAAATTCGAAATCCATAAAATCGCTCGAGTCTATCATTTCAACCCGTAACGATTTTTTTCCTAATCCATAGATCGTTCGGGTATGTATCATTTCAATCCATAGTGATTTACTAACAATAAACTAAGGGAACTTGCAGTGTGATAACAACATATAAAATAACATAACATCCATTCATCCAATATCAATAATATAACATCCATCGCAATCATCACTCAAATCAGCCAATGAATATCAACAATTGACTGGTTATCAACAGCAAGTATTAACTGGCAATTTAAAAAAATATTAAATTAAATGGAGATTAAATTCAATAAACGTCGAATTTTACTGGAATGACAATTTACTAACATCAACCAATCAAATTGTAATCACATTATAAATTCAATTTAACTAACATAAGATAATCTAATAGTTGTGAGTGGGTCAAAACATCCACCTTTGGATTTTCGACGATTTAAAATTCAAACAAATGCCCAAAATTGAACAGTCATAGAATTTATCCAAACCGGTTCCATAATGTCCAGAATTTTACTACGATTGCAGTGCAGAAAACCACGCGTGAATCCGAGCATGTATGTAAAAGTTATGGTCATTAAGCGGTTTGAGAATATAAATTAAATTTTTAAAAAAAGAATTACCTCTCTCAATTGCCACATCCTCACGTTCTGCCAGCATGCGCAAATCCTAATGCCGCTACAAGAACCCTCGTTCGAATGAGTTGAAGCCACCACCACTTCGTCCCTTTTTTGCGACGTCTACGATTAGCTTCGACCAAATCAGAGCACCTCATCATCCTCATCTCGACGAACTGCCCTATGGCCACCTCACGCGATTGCCACCGGTGCCTCCTAGCCAACACCGACGCCGCTGCCTTTCATGGCCATTTTCAGGCAATCTAAACCACTTGACAATGAATGACAACCACTGCAAGGCCTGCTCTCCACCCTATTCCCAACGCCGCTTCCCGGTCGTCGATCGGATGAAGATCCGCCATTGAAATCACCATTGAATCGTGAAAACCTAATTTCAATGGCTGAGGTTCATCCTCGATTTCTGGTCAAATGATACATCCAACTGAAAAACAAATTGCTGCATTGCATTGTGCTATTTGAGAGCGCTGCAACGATAAATAATATGACAAAGTTTTGATGAGTTCAATTTTTGATTTGAATTTGAAATTGAAATTGAAATAGGGTTTTTGGGATTGAAAATAGGTTTCTACCATTGGAGAGAGGAGATAAGAACATCCAGACATAATTGTACATACATGTATAAGAAATAAAAAGGCTGTTAGGGTTAGAACAAAATCAATTTATATAAACATGGCCCGATAAGAAAGAATGAACATTTTGAATTGGTTCAAAACAACAATAACGACCCGGAAAACCCGTTCTGCTTCCGAAATGAAAGTAGGTCATCCAATATATCAAATTAGATGTTTTCGATATTTTTAAACTCAATGGAACAGGTTTAAATTCATAATTCCATTGTATGAAGAAGTTTGGTTTTAAAATTAGCTTAATTCAAATTGAATTTATTAAATTGATTTTCACGCGTGTCGAGCCCGCATGATCAAACGACAACTCTGATCGTTACAAAACTTGAAAACCTACAATAATTCACCGTTACGAATCCGATGAAATTGGTTTCATCCAAATTCGAGAAAGTGGTCAAAATGACTATTTTCACGTTAATTAAATAAATTATTATTAAATTGATTAAATCGCTTTTTAAATCAAATTTAATAACTAACAATTTTTATCACTTTTGATTACTTGGTAACTTATAATCTTTTAAAACAGATGTCCATGTCAAATCCAATGTCAAATATTGCACTAATTATAGTGTTCAATTACAATTGAAATAAATTCATTAGTTATAATTTAAATTCCAATAAATTCATTTATTTTGATTTACCACTTATTATTCAATCAACTATCATCTTATGGATATAATTAGCGTTTATTTACCATTTAATACATCAATATTCTACATTTATCATTTTAATCCACATTAACTGCAATATTGTGACGACCCACCTTTTGATCTTGAGAAGGACACTTAATACATCCATGGTATTCATGTGCCGATGCCCAAGTATCTGAAAGACGAGTTGTAATAGGGTAAAATATAAGAAGAAACAATAATCTCACAACAGAATAGTTAAATATAACATAAAAATAAGATAGTACATAAGGTTACTCCCCAACATGGAGTTATCAAAGTTACAACAAAAGTACTACTATCAGTCTATGTGGTAATGACAACCTGCCTTTAATTATATATAGATAGAGCAAACATCTCATAACAGTGGAAATAATTAGCTTGAAAGATAAGGAGCCTCCTGCTCGTCCATCATCTTCAAAAGAACCCAAAGAAACCTAACATTTTCGGACAACTCAAATATAAATGAGTACCCGAAAGTTTAGGGAAAACAAATAATTCGGGTCAGACAATAAGTCCGATACGAACAAATTCCAAAAAGTAGGACATACAAAATAACTAGTGAAACCACATCGCAAAAACGCAGAACAGATTTTTCCCTCATAAGGACAACATCCAAGTATAAAAGAATGGACAGAAATAATTAAACATCATGAAAAGCGCAAGACGCTTTCCGATGTAATTAAGAAAGAATCAATCAAAAGATTTGAATCAAAAACAAGGAAAAGGAATTTTTCCAACAATGACTAGGAGGGTGCGCCCCTCTTATCGAAAGTATTCCTTTAGAAAATATATCTGAGAACGACGATGGCTCTCAAAAACCTCCAAGCCGGACCTGCAACCTTACCCAGTATTCGAGTATTTCACATCTCAACTGAAACCAATCTAGAGTAGATGTGACAATACCCTAATGGGAGCAACCCCACATAGCTTGGCCCGCACTCGCTATTTATTTAGTCATTTTCAATAAAGGATATCAATGCTCTAAATGAGCAATGAATCGTCTTAGATTGACGAAACAATAACAAAAGGAAGAAGGGTATCGAAATCGATAGTTAAGATATCAACTATTGAGGATAAAAAGCAATCGTATTTGGAAATTAAATCTTATACTCTTTCAATGCTTAGAAAATATCCATATACTTATCTCATTGGTATAAGCAAATTCACAAAACAATCAAAGGATTTCATATTTCTAAAGCATACTTAAATAGGTCAAAAATAATTGTCTATAAGAAATCCGAATGTTTTCCATTATAATTATAAAGATCATTTACGAAAATAAAATCTCTACACTTGTCATGTTTTCGATATTCTCGACTTACTCTACCCCTCGCCCAAAAATAAAGCTAGATAAGTCAGGGCACTGGTTGCTCGTAGCCTTACCTAGACACTTCGGTTCCAGATCTAACAGATAGAGGATCAATCTACTCATCGGCTTTTAGTGCCAAGTATATGACTACTTATTTTCAATAAATGAGCCATTTAAATCATTATATAAATTTTGAAGCTACTTTAAAATACTTTAAACAAAGATTTAAAACTTCCATTCAAATCATAACTTAAACCCAAACCCATCATCTTTAAAGGAGAATACGACCAACAGGGGTGAAGCTTCCTCTTAATCAAATGAGACAAATAAAAGCGGTGTTACTTCCTTTTAACCCAAAAGTCACTAAATGTCAATACTAAATTAAAAGGTGGTGTAAGTTCCCTTTAACTAAAAATCAAAGTTATTTCTCATAAACTGGCCGAGCATAAGTCAAACAATCAAACAATAATAAGAAGAAGAATAATAACAAGCTTATTATTAATAATATACAATCAACAGTTAGCACAACATTTGTTAAAATGTGAATGAGTCAAAGGAAAGATATTAAGATTACACTGACTGTAAAATAATTAAATTATACTCACAGAATAAGTTATACCCACTAAACTATGAAAACAAGGAACATACTCACTAAACTATGAAAACAAGGAATATACTCACATCCTATTTGCTTTGATGGAGACTTGGAATACTTCACCTTTTATAATGAATTTTAGTTCTTTTCTTTTGTTTTTGAATGAATTAAAATGAGATATGGACTTGGCTATTTATAGGTAAAGAGAAGGGTACTTTAGTCATTTCTTATAGCCTAACTAGATTCGACCAAAGCTTGGTCCAATAGAAATCAGCCTTATAGCCTAAT
The DNA here is from genome assembly GCA_030765085.1 of Allium cepa. NCBI lineage: Eukaryota > Viridiplantae > Streptophyta > Magnoliopsida > Asparagales > Amaryllidaceae > Allium > Allium cepa. Next base: position 802,207,380 of record CM060943.1, read on the forward strand.
TTGATTCGACCACATTTTGGTCCAATATAAAATATCTTGATGGCCTAATTTGATTCGACCACATTTTGGTCCAATAGAAAATATCTTGATGGCTTAATTTGATTCGACCACATTTTGGTCCAATAGGAATCCTCCTTATCAACTATGGCATAACATGATTTGACCAAATTTTGGTCCAATGGCAACCATCCGCATGGAATATAATAATCATTATGCTATTTGTTTCATTAGGTAAGTAATTATACTGTTCTGTTTTATTAGGCAAGTAATTATACTATTCTGTTTTATTATGCAAGGTTAATAATTCTTTCTTGTTTTATTAGGCAAGTAATTATACTATTCTATTTTATTAGGTAGTGTTAATAATTCTTTCTTGTTTTATTAGACAAGTAATTATAGTATTCTATTTTATTAGGCAAACTTATTCTCAAACAAATTGGTACCCCTAACCGCCTTATAACTCGAACCATCTTTAAACTAACATTTTACATCACTTTAAAAAAATCCATTCGAGATGTTTTATCCAAATTTTTATTTAAGATATAAATTCCATTATTTAATTGTTTAAAACATACTGACTATTCAAATTCAAAGTGATTAAATTATGAATTGTTACATCCTCCCCTCCTGAAAGGAAATTTCGTTCTCGAAATTAATCAGATAAACCCAAGATATCATATATACCACACAAAAATACAAGGAAAGGGACCTCAACGCAACTGGTGAGTACACTAAAAAGAAACAACAAAATACAAACAACAACTATATCAACTCGGGATAAGAATCCCTGATATAGTCCTCAGTTTTCCAAGTACAATCTCTAACATCTCCACTCCACCGAACTTTAAAAAGATTCACAACCTTCTTCCTTAATCGCTTTATATCACGAGCGACAATACGAATAGGCCGCCTAAGAACGGTTAGGTTAGGCTGAACCTCCAAATCAACTTATTGTCCCGGTTCTACTATCATCGAAGGGTCGTGTACATACTTACATAAATGAGATGTATGAAATACGTTGTGACATCTGATAGTCGATCTGGTAACTCCACTTTATATCCAAGTTTACCAATCTGGTTCAGTATGGGAAAAGGGCCAATATATCGAGGGGCTAACTTCCCTCTCTTCCCAAACCTTACGACACTTCTAAGAGGAGAGACTTTTACAAAGATTGAAATATCTAGCTGTCTTCTGCTGGTCGCTTTTTAATCTACTGGCAGTTTGCACAACGGATCACAAAGATTGAAATATCTCGCTTCATCCCCTTCCACCATAGTACCCTCTTCATATCTTTGAACATCTTGGTCACTCCTGGATGAAAAGATAACTTTGAAAGGTGACATTCAGCTAACATTTCTTGCCTAAGTCCATCAATGTCTGGAACACAAATACTCCCATTCATTTTCAATATGCCCCGGAGATCAATCTCAAAGCTAGAAACAAGACCTTCTTCAACATCCTTCTTAAGTCGAGCCAAAATAGGATCTGCCTCTTGACTGGATGCAATTCTCTCTAACAATACTGGCTTAACTTCTAGATTTGCAACCATTTGTACATTCCTACTCAATGTATCAGCAACGACATTTGCTTTTCTAGGCGTATAAAGAACCTCTAGATAATAAGAAGCAAGAAACTCCATCCATCTCTGATGCCTCAAATTCAAATCTTTCTAGGTAAATAGGTATTGTAAGGCTTTGTGGTCCGTGTATAAATCGAACCTTTCACTCAAAAGATAATGCCTCTACATCTTTAGTTCAAATACGACAACCAAAAGCTCCAAATCGTGCATAGCATAATTTTTCTCATGTGGCTTTAGCTGTCGACTCGCATAGGCAATAACTTTCCCATGCTGCATCAGAACTGCTCCCAATCCAGTTCCACAAGCATCTATATACACGATTAAACCTTCGCTTCCATTAGGAATTGTTATAACAGGAGTGACAGTCAACTTCTCTTTCAATTCATTGAATTCTTTATCACACTTAGAAGTCCAAATGAACTTAACATATTTCATTGTTAACTTTGTCAGATGAGAAGCAATCTTCGAGAAGTCCTTGATAAACCTACGATAAAAACCAGCCAATCCCAAGAAACTTCTAACTTCCGTCGCACTTTTGGGCTTCTTCCAGTCTCGAACCGCAACAACTTTAACTGGGTCCACCGATATGCCTTCTCCCAAAATAATATGCCCTAAAAATCTAACTTCGGATTTCTAGAAATGGCACTTAGAGACTTAGCCTTCAACACATGGCTCCTTAAGGTATCGAGTACGACACAGAGATGATATTTGTGTTCTTCCTCTATCTTTGAATAGATAAAAATGTCATCAATAAAAACGAGAACAAATTTATTGAGAATATCTTGAAATATTTGATTCATTAAGTCCACAAAATAAGCGGGTGTGTTAGTCAATCTAAACGGCGTAACTAATCACTCGTAGTAATTTTCTAGAATTCGAAAAGCTGTTAAAGGAACACTCTCCTTTGCCCCTCTTAATTGATGGAAACCGGTGGCAAGATCTAATTGAGAAAATATCTGAGCACCGAGGAGTTGATCAAACATATCGTCCATTCTTGGAAAAGGATAATTAGTCTTGATAGTCCTTTTGTTCAACTCCCGATAGTCTACGCATAACCTTAGCGAACCGTCCACCTTTGTAACAAAGACAACTGCCGATCCCCAACTCGAGGTACTACATTGGGTCAAGTCCTTCTGCAACAAGTCATAAATTTGCCTTTCTAACTCCTTCTTCTCTTTAGGAGCCATCCTTCATAAGGGTTATACAATAGGTCTAGTTCCCGGAACCAAATCAATACGGAACTTGACTTCACGGTGAGGAGATAAACCTTGCACCTCATTAAAAATATCTGTGAAATCTCGAACAACCGACACATCTCCTAGCTCCTCTTTAGCCACTTCCAGTGAATAGAGAAAACTGCTCATTAACTTCTTAGGCTCTTCACAACTAATATCAACACCAACATCTCTTGCATCACTAACTCTAACGAGCCTTCTACCACAATCTAAGACAGCTTTAAACTTAGATAACCAATCCATTCCCAGCAACAATCCAAAACCCATAAACCCAAGAACAAACGAGTCAAAAAGAAAGGGATGATTGAAAAGAAGTAGGTACATTTAGACACACAGTTTAAGATTTGTCAGACCTCCAATTGGGTTTGACACACAAAGAGGGTTCCTTATGATAACATATTTAAGGTTTAGTTTGTTCATTAGATCAAAAGAAATAAAACTATGAGAAGCTCCTGTATTAAATAGCACCTTTACAGGAATATCATAGATGGATAATGTACCTTGCAACACTTGCTTTCCCTTTTGATCTGAAGAAGTGGATGGTATATCGTCAATGGTAAAAGTCTGTCCTTGAGATCCCTTTTTAGGAAAAGGGCACTCATTCTTTATATGTCCTAGTTGGCCGCAATTAAAACATGTGGCAATTGGGAAATGATTTGCAAAGTGGCCGATCTATTGCTCTTGAAACAAAGAATGTTGGCCATGTTGGCCTGCTTCTTCTGTCTGGAGCGCCATCTTCGGGTTTCTTCCTTGCACCCTGCTTTTTTCCCATAAACTTACACTTGAACTTTTGGTTTTTCCTTCAAGTAGTATAACCGATGAAGGCTTGGCACTTACTACTGGTATTACACCCCTCTAGACTTCTTCCTTAATATCAAGAGCCTTGAACCTCAAAGACATGCTAATGATGTTGGTGAGTGTACCTATAAGATGATTGGTCATTTCACGATGGAACTCTGGTTGCATTCTATTCACAAACATTTCATTTTTGTTGAGCGGTGTGTCTACCAATCCAAGTCCAAAATAGGACAGAGCATTGAACTTATGCTCATACCGCGACAACGTCATATCACCCTATTTTAAGCCAATAAAACTTCTAAATAACCGAGTTCTTCCAGCTTTTAGAGTAAACTGTGCTTTAAAAACTTCCTTGAACTGGGCCCAAGAAAACTCCCCCTTCGGAGTACTAGTTGTTTCTGAATCCCACCAATCCATCGCCGACTTTGAAGTTGTCGCGATGCCAACAGCCGTTTCTCCGCATCTTCTAACCGAAGATCTCCAAATATTCTTTCACAAGTTTGAAGCCACATCTGCACTCCATGAATGTCTTCAGTCCATAGAATGGTTTTCCAACCAAAGCGGTAAAATTACTACACAAAGCTGCGAAGTTCGTCGAGGTCTGAACTTGCACTAACATTTTCTCTACCGGATCTACAACTAACATAGTAGCATTTCTAGGTACCCTATCATTGGTAGGCGTGCTAGTTCCAGATCCTCTCCTTCCTCCTCTTCTTGTATTCATTTTCTATTATCTGAACAAATAACAGGTATCTTTAGATACAAAAATAAGATTAAAATGGTTTAAGGAAATAACACCAAAGGATCTAAAACTAGACTTTAGAGGATAAATATTATTATCATTATAAAAATTGCAAATACACTCTTTCAAAATTAACTCATTCTAGGGCATCACTTACCCTATCTCTAGTGAGTTGTACCCTAATCAGGCCAAGGTATTCTCTCAACCGAAGCTCTGATACCAACTGTGACGATCCACCTTTCTGACCCTTGAGAATGACCCTTAATACATCCATGTATTCATATGCCATTGGCCAAGTGTTTGAAAGACTAGTTGTCATGGGTTAAAACATAAGAAGGGAACAATAATCTCACAACGAAATGGTTAAATATAACATAAAAATAAGATAGTATATAAGGTTACTCCCCAACATGGAGTTATCAGAGTTACAACAAAAGCACTACTACCAGTCTAGGTAGTAATAACAACCTGTCTTTAATTATACATACATAGAGCCAACATCTCATAACAGAGGAAATAAATAGCTAGATAGATAAGGAGCCTCCTTCTCATCCACCATCTTCAAAATAGCCAAAAGAAACATGTCATTTTCGGACTACTCGAATATAAATGAGTACCCAAAAATTTAGGGAAAACAATCAATTCGGGTCAAACAATAAGTCTGGTATGAGTAAACTCCAAAAAATAGAACACACAAAATAACTAGTGAGACCACATCGCAAAAACGCAGAACAGGTTTTTCCCTCACAAGGACAACATCCAAGTATAAAAGAATGGACACAAATAATTAAACATCGCGAAGAGTGCAAGACGCTTTCCGATGCAATTAAGAAAGAATTAATCCAAAGATTTGAATCAAAAATAAGGAAAAAGAATTTTTTCAACAATGACTAGGAAGGTGCACCCTTCTTATCGAAAGTATATCTCTAGAAAATATACTTGAGAACTACGATGGCTCTTGGAAATCTCCAAGCCAGACCCCGTCAACCTTACCGAGTGTCCGAGTATTTCACATCTACTGTGCATACAATTAAAACCAATCTAGAGTAGACGTGACAATACCCTAATGGGAGCAACCCTAAATAGCTTGGCCTCCACTCGCTCTTTATTTAGTCATTTCCGGTAAAGGATATCAATGCTGTAAATGAGAGACGAATCGTCTTAGATTGACGAAACAATAATAAAAGGAAGAAGGGTATCGAAATCTGCTGTTAAGATATCAACTATCGGGGATAAAAAGGCAATCGTATGTGGAAATTAAATCTTATACTCTTTCAATGCTTGGAAAATGTCCATATACTTATCTCATTGGTTTAAGTACATTCACAAAATAATTAAGTGGATTTCATATTTCAAAAGCATACTTAAATGAGTCAAAAATAATTATTTACAAGAAATGCGAATGTTTTCCATTATAATTATAAAGATCATTTAAGGAAATCAAATCTCGTACACTTATCACGTTTTCGATATTCTCGACTTACTCTACCCCTCACCCAGAAATAAATCCAGGTAGGTCAGGGCACTGGTTGCTCCTAGCCTTGCCTAGACACTTCGGTTCTCGATCTCGCAGATAAAGGATCAATCTACTCATCGGCTTTTAGTGCCAAGTATAGGACTACTTACTTTCCATAAATAAACCTTTTAAATCATTATATAAATTTTGAAGCTCCTTTAAAATACTTTAAACAAAGATTTAAAACTTCTATTCAAATCATAACTTAAACCCATCATCTTTAAAGGAGAATACGACCAAGAGGGGTGAAGCTCCCTCTTAATCAAATGAGATAGACAAAAAGGGTGTTATTTCCTTTTAACCAAAAAGTCACTAAATGCCAATCCTAAGTTAAAAGGTGGTGTAAATTCCCTTTAACTAAACATCAACGTTATTGCTCATGAACTGGTCGATATCAAATCAAACAACCAAACAAGAATAATAACAAGAATAATAACAGACTCATTATTATTAATAATTTACAATCAATAGTTAACACAACTCTTGTTAAATGTGAATGAGTCAAAGGAAAGAGATTAAGATTATACTGACTGTAAAATAATTAAATTATACTCACAGAATAAGTTATACCCGCTAAACTATGAAAACAAGGAATATACTCACTAAACTATGAAAGCAAGGAATATACTCACATCCTATTTGCTTTGGTGTAGACTTGGAATACTTCACCGTTTATAATGAATTTTAGTTCTTTTCTTTATTTTGTGAATGAATTAAAATGAGATATGGACATGGCTATTTATAGGTGAAGTGAAGGGTACTTTAGTCATTTTCTATAGCCTAACCAGATTCGACCAGATCTTGGTTCAATAGAAACCAGCCTTATGGCCTAATTTGATTCGACCATATTTTTTTGCAATAGAAAACATCTTGATAGCCTAATTTTATTCGATCACATTCTGATCCAATAGAAAACATCTTGATGGCTTAATTTGATTCGAGCACATTTTGGTCCAATAGGAATCCTCCTTATCAACTATGGCATAACATGATTCGACCAGATTTTGGTCCAATGGCAACCATCCGCATGGAAGAACCTGATTCGACCAGATTTTGGTCCAATGGCAACCATCCACATGGAATATAATAATCATTATGCTATTTTGTTTCACTAGGCAAGTAATTATACTGTTCTGTTTTATTAGGCAAGTAATTATACTATTCTGTTTTATTAGGCAATGTTAATAATTCTCTCTCGTTTTATTAGGCAAGTAATCATACTAATCTATTTTATTAGGCATGGTTAATAATTCTCTCCTGCTTTATTAGGCAAGTGTTATACTATTCTATTTTATCAGGCAAACTTATTCTTAAATAAATTGATACCTCTAACCGCCTTATAACTCGACCCATCTTTAAACTAACATTTTACATCAGTTTGAAAAAATCCATTCGAGATGTTTTATCCCAATTTTTATTCTAGATATAAAATTCATTATTTAATCATTTAAAAACATACCGACTATTCAAATTCAAAGTGATTAAATTATGAATCGTTATAAATATTCAAGTAGACTATTTGCAATTGATTTCCAATTTAATTTCAACAAATTAACGAATATGTGATGAATAACAATTGTTACCTTTTTCTCAATTTAATCACATTTATAAGTTTATTTTCTACAAACAAATGTTATAACCACTTACAAGCACGGTATCAATTTCAATTAATTATATATTGTCTCACCATTTAATATAACATTTAATTTACTTCCTTATTTCAATTTATAACTAACTAAAATTTTACAATCATTTCAATTAATTGAAATTGCATTAAAGTAGTTAACCATTACCTTACATTAACATTATTACATTTCATTCAGGCTATTTTTCTTATTAATAAATCATAAATATTTCTTTCTTTAAATATTAACACCAACATCTCATTAAATTTAATATTTCTGATTATCGAAAATTATGGGCCGTTATAGTCACTTCTACTTTATAAAGAAATTTGGAAATGAGAATTGTGAAATAGTTGTAGATACTTAACATTGGAATGATAAATATGATTTCTATTTCAAAATTATTTTCATATAGAAAATTGTTTTCTATGATATCTATTTATTTGAATTTAAGGTACTTTATCTTAAAATTATCAGCTGTAAACTAGTTATTGTAAATGAAGTAAATACCCAATATTAAGTAGTTGAGTGGAGCTTCGCGTTTCATATGTTATTATTGTAATGACAGAAATAGCGGGAGCATATATAATACTTATTAGTGGCATCAAGTTACAACAATTAAACATATCACACGTTATTTATGAAATAGTGATTGTTTTTTAGTATTGACTAAAAAATAGACACGATTTCATTTCAATATGAATATTTAGTATAAAATAAAACTATAATAGTGGTATTATGATGCATTAGAAATTACAGAAGTATCTAAATTATTTTGGAATTATGGACTAAGCCAAAGTTTGGAGAAATATGTTTTGATTATATGATTGCAAATCATATAGCACTGGTAAAATACATATCACATAATAAAAGGCAATACACTCATTCGTTGGGAGTGATCATAAAAGTTAATGTACTCTGCTGATTGAAACATATAGATGCACGCAATTGAAAGTCGAATTATTTTAAAATGGTTCCCTGTATTTCTTTATATTCACTGATGAGTTATCAAAAACATGATCATGTGTGTTTGATACACATGTAGTATGTCCGCAATAATCTCATTGGATATAAGTTAGAATAAATCAAATAACATGTAAAAGAAAATAAACTGATTCGACTTGATCGTATAGGTGTGTATATTGGAAAGAGTTCTGAACGTACCTAAAATAAATAAAGATTCAATCTCAAAAAAGTCACTCCACCCTATGATACATAATAACGTATTGATAAGGGGTAATCAACCTTTGTTAAATAAAGTGTGATTAATTGTGAGTTAAGTTGAGTTAACTTCTTTATATAAGGTCGTTCACTTAAGAGTAGTACACAAGGTCCAAATTAATTTCACCTAAAGAATGATTTACAAAATCATACAAGATAACGGTTTATAGAAAACCTTAACATATCCTAGACCAAGAAGTAAGCAAGTTGTATAAGTCAAAAGACCATACGTTGTAATTGTCCGTAAGGGATCTTATATGAATCGACCCTAAAGGAGTTTAGGAATAATTGTAATTGGATGAATAATTTATGTTTTAAACACAAGAATATTAAACTAAAAACCAAATCATGCTTATACATGAAGTATTTATACATGAAGCATTTATGAATATATATTTTGTTGCACTAAGAATCAATTGTTGTTTCATGAAATACCAACTTCGCAGCGAAGGAATTTCTTCAAAAAATCATTTGCAGTAAAATGGTATTGGACAAGATCCGAAAATGAAACCAATTATGAGGGATAAAATAAAATTTATCAAATTTGAATGAACATAAGATATTACAATGTCCAGTAAATATTCTCATACATCCAAGAGAAACTATGAGTTTCTTATCAGTGTCAAGATAAATAATCATCGGTTTTTCATTAAGCCATTAGGAGTATCGAGTCTACGATAAGACATGGTGCATAAATTCGAAATGGATTCCAGGTACGCATCAGAATATTACTTTGATAGTTGTACCGAAAGGGATGTTATACATCGACCATGATTATATCTTTAACAACATGACTAATGCAATTGGAATTTAATGAGCAATGTTGATAAGCATAGTCTCATATATTTCAGTTGCTGAAATTAGCATAATAGATTTAGTGTTAAACATGCTCAAGTTAATTCAGATTTACTAATAAAATTATCGCTTGCTATGATCTTGTGTTTTGGTACATATGTGTTTAAATGGAAAGTTCTAAATAATGATTTAGAATTGACTATTTGCATATAAAAACCAAGGTGTCTCGATATCCGTTGTAATGATTGCTCTACCTCTATGGTGTAAAATGGTAGTTAAAGGAAAGAAAATGAAATAGGATGAAGAAATAGAAAAGAAAAGAATGGAAAAGCGTAAAAAGGAAACATCAAATAACCAAATTATCTATCGCATATCTCACATCACATCAGAGTAAATATAATAATCAATACAGGTATAAAATAAGAGAGACAACAATAACAATGTGGAATAATCATCTGAATAAAGATCCATAAAGTCATACAACACCATAACAGAGTTTATACAACAAGAAAGTAAACTCGACCGGTACACTATCTTATAAGGTAAATCAATACTGTCAAGGATCCACAGTGTCACGCAGCGGAAATATAATAACAAATGCACATATAAGTATAGATAACTGTCACCTCCTGTCGGTCCACTTATAGAACTTTGTAATCATCCACCTGCTCTTAATCTACTCATTTAAGAGTACTTAGATAATAGGAAGCAAAGCATAAAGCCCCGGGTCAGACAACAGTTTGGTGTGAGCGATATCAAATTTCAAAATATTATAGTCGATAATATATAGAATAGAGGGTATATAAACCATACCTGACATGTCCCTGCAACCACAAAATTAGCACATAAACATAAGTAATATGCTACTTTACAATATCGTAAAAAGAGTATATCATACTAAGTATCTGTCAGGGTACCTATGTATCTCCACCTACAATCCCTACTCCATACTAAGTAAACATCGGGTATCTTGGTCTCTCCATCCATACATACTCCACACTAAGTCAAAGCAGGGTATCTAGGTTTCCCTACCATAATACCTACCTAGTGTGACATCCCCAGGGTGATAGGTGACTATTGAGAAACCATAATAAACATAGAATCCATCAAATAATACTAATTATCACCTAGTGTGATAGATATACGATGACCCATATGACCAACTGTCAAGGACTAGTGGAAATCCCGGTTCTCAATTGTGTTCCACTTTACTTCCAAGTCCGAAACACCACACGGTTGTCTCTTGTGATATCTTTGTACCACCTGACCTAGACCATGCCGGTCTGCGGTACAAGACATGCGCTACCAGCCCTAGGGTTCCCTTGTATATAGTACTCCTACTTTGAACACAACCAGAACACTCCTTGTCATCAACGATCGCTAGGCACAAACACATCCATCGGGCCCTACTCGCTCGGTATAGATTCGAACCCTACTGGCTCGCCATAGTTCCTGGGCATGAGCCCTAACACTCAACCTAGTCCATTATTCATAGCCTCACTTAAATCCGAGCCACTATCCACGATCCTGCTCTCTGCCTGAGCTTCCCATCGAAGAACCCTACCATCATACCATCCAAAGCCAGAGATCTAGCATAATCCATACAGTCCTGACACTATCATCCCGGAGCCTACTTCATATATCATTGAGTCACTATCCGCAGTATCAAACTACCAGGGTGAAGCACCACATCCCTGCCTCACCATTAACATCACTAGTTGTAGGGTAATAACATCATATCTCTAAACTGATTGCACAAACAAACCATCATGCCACGCACAATGGTAGCTCATGAATGTCAAAGCCACGTATCTACCAAATCACCAATCGACAACAATGATGGACATTGACCACTCTACTCTGGTCAATACCATCCACCTTGATCTTGTACTTAGCTGAACGGTTAAGAAAAGACCAAACAAAAACGTCCGACATCCATGCAAAAATCCAGATCCATCGGCACGTATCACAAACCCTCTTCTACAGCTTATCTCGTTCATTAGATTCCCGCGTGTGCGAAAGACCAACGTATAAGATGCTATCTAAAATGAAATCATCACTGGTCGGCGTTTTCAACCAATATAGCCTAATAACAAACAAATCGAACAAACAAACATGCATCCATACGTCCAAACAACCATACATCCATCCAAAATTTCATACATACAATATAACAATCCATCCATATCGATTAATATGGGAAATAATATCAATAATAGATCCAATCTAATAATTCCCTAATTATGGCATGACAATGAAAAATAAGTGATATTGTTTATAAATCATTTAAAAATGATTATATATTATTTTATAAAAATATAATTGCTGTATATATAGAATATTATCACGTTTTAAAACCAAAAATCATTCCCGAGCGTCAATATAACAATAAAAAAACCAATCATGGTAAATAAGAGACAATATCACTCAATTTGGCCAAATCTGTCCAAACCCGAGTCAAAATGCAGATCTAGCCATCATAAATGCAATGCAAGAAACGACATCCAAAAGGGATCTCGTATGCAAAAAGTTATGGCCAAAATAAGAATCATCATTAGCGAAATCATTAATTAAAAAAATTAATCACTATTACCTTTTCAATCCCTAATCCTTCTTCTTATCTTATGCCTATATGCGTGCACAAGAATGCACACCATGGCCGTGCATTTCGAATCCTCTTCGCCTCGATATTTCATTCGATTCTCAACTAAATTCAATCCGCTTTCACCAAAATGCTTCTCTTCACGATCACTCCGTTTTGGCATCCACAAAATAAAATCTGATCACATGTACATAGTTGCAACTTGAGGACCTGCTCTCGATGCACTGTGGTGGAAATTGCCATAAAGGATCGGACGACCCAAAAATTCATGGACATATGCCTCTTCGTATGAGAATCACAACGCACGCCTCAGATTCGCCAATCGTTACTCCAAGGCTTCGAAATCTCAAACCTAGATCCATAGCCTCATGTCGATCTCGACCAAACTAGTCGAGCTAAAATCTACCACGGTCATTACGTAGCTTTCGTCCATATAAACACAACGAATCAAACGATGTGAATTTTAGTTGAGTATTTCGGGAGAATTTAATTTTTGAAATACAATAAATGGGTTCGGCCATGAAAAATAACTTCAGGCATGAATAGTGATGAGAAAATATGAAAATGGAGAGAGAGAGAGATTTAAAAGGGGTATTTATATTAATTTAATATTCTCCCATTAATAAATTCTTCAATCAAATAGCAACGCATTTCGAGTCATACAATCACACAACGCGTCTGATCGTCACGAAACTCGTCCACGTGCTTCGCCTCATTTTTTCGAATCCAACAGCACTAACCAATTCTCCATCTGAGACTGTGCCCTAAAAAGCTAATTTTGCATATTTCATGATCTTTTCGGACATCTGATCATTTGATCACGAAATATAGCGATCTGTATACTCATTTAAATTAGCAATGTCAATACGAACTCTACGGAAGGGGTCTTGAGTCCTGATTCGACCATATGCGAAAAAACACATTTTTGGGCCTTAGTTTAATTGACGATTAGATATTTAAATAAACTATTCAAAATCCGATCGTCAAAAATATGGGTCGTTACAGTCTCCCCTCCTTAAAAGATTTCGTCCTTGAAATCTCAAAGCAAAGATAATGTCTCCTAACCCATCGGCCTTTAAAAAAAAATTGTTAGTTTCCGAAAAAATTCGGTAGTACCTATTTTGGACGATTAAGTCCGAAAAACTCTACTACAATAAAGATATATATACAATTCATATCTTTAACTATACGAGATCATATATAGAAATCATCAAACAAGAATGTCATATCCAATCAAACTATCCCCATGCTTAACAACCATACAAACATAAACTATCAACTCAAATGCTAACAATCAAATCAAACGTGCATACATAAGATCTATCATCCAAAAATAACATCCATGACTATCCTACCATCCGGAATACTAAACCATCTAGTATAAACATCTAATACGATATCCATAATGAAAGCAGACAATAAAAACAAATTCTCATCGCCTAAAGAGCTCCGGTTTAACGGTCCTCATGCTCTCAATAGTCTACCATACCCCATCGCCTTCGCTTTTATCACACCGAACCCCTGTTAATCCTTCGACCTCCTCCTAACCTAATTCATATCATATATACCGACATGGATAGGCTTATGAGGTATCCAAGTCTGTGGTTCGGCCTCGATATCATCCAATCCATTTAGTGCCAAATATCCAAATGTCTCTTGTAAGTTCTTCCAAAACCCATTATCAAACAATGGGTCATGGCCACTTACAATGCTCTTGGCATACAAATGGAATAACATCATCAATCCCTTAAACAACAGAACAAAAGAAGACATCGTACTACTGGACTTAACGAATACAAATCTAGAATCATCTATCAACTAATTGACCGTGACTCAAATGCCATCTCTCTATCCTCGGTCATAGGAAATCCGTCGATGTAGTCCTAAAACATTTATTCCCAATACTCGAGAACAAACAACCTCTACGGAACCAACTGCCTCGGTTGGGTCCACACAACAACATCACATTAGACACTACCACTCTTCTAATTTATCCATGATTTCCATTAGTCTAGTTTAACGCCTCTGACTAGTGCCAATCGACTAAATCAAAGTTGGTCTGATGGTCAAACTAGCCATCACATCCAGCTAATGCTCATCGAGTTCTGAACTCGTCACAAGCGATAAGCTTGAGCAATGCGCACTCTAGGGATTTCTCTCCTAAGCTAGTACGCCTTCCACTCAAAACAACAGCCGCTACATTTCCCCTTTCAAACATCTAAGAAATGTCAAATCCATAAGAGGCTAAGAACTCTAACCATCACTACTTACGAAGGTAAAGATCCTTCTCGGAGAAGAGATGCTACACTAACAAGGGATCACTGAACAACTCAAACTCCTCTCCTAACAGACAGTTCCTCCACATCCCCAAAGCAAACTTTATCGCCTCTAACTCCAAAAGAAGAGTCAGATATTACCTCTTGACACCACTACTATACCTAATTAAGTACCACAAGCAGGTGCGTAATATTGTCTTTTCATTCTCGCTCGGAATGAGTACTATCAATGCACTCGTCAACCTCTTGATCAAACCCACTAATGCATGTCTACAACTCATGTATCACACAAAAGCCTAATCCTCTCCTAAACAATAGGTCGACGATACTGCTACCTTGGGTCTATTCGGATTCTGGACTACCGTAACTAAAGGATATATATCGACGTCCTACTCCGAAAAAACGTGACCCAAGCGCCTTAATCCCCTCCTTTAGGAGTGATACCCGTGAAATCTAACGACCAATTGGTATCTTGTGCTCCTCTTCCATCCATGGGTAGACAAAAGTATCATCACCGAACATAAGCATAGCCCACTCAGGCAACCACTTTAATCATGGTCCATGAGATACAAAACATATGTCGATACATTGGTTAGCCCGAAAGGCATAACCAACCTAAAATTAAGGTAGTGTACGAAACAATATAATCAGAAAACTTATCCAGAATACTCTCAGTTGGTGCAACCTCACCATAGGGTCCAACTAAGAGAACATCTTCATGCTATAAAGCTAATCGAACAAGTCATGAACAAATAGGAGTGCGAACATGTCTGTCTTCTCATCTAGCCCACAACAACCAAATAACAACTCTAAAGAGCCATCCGTCCTACTGACAAACACAACAGGTGCATCCTACCTAAACATAAATCCATGGATGAACCATCACCTAACTAGGTCACCCATTCGCTCCTCTAATGTCCCAAGCTCTTTGGACACTCTATGCCTTAAAGCCATAACTATTGGTCCAACCCTCTGACCAGATCGATATGGAACTCTATCCCTATATAGTGGTAATCTGGTCACCTCCTCGAGTATGTTCGGACGCTCTTCAACTACAAGTACAAATGACATCCTATCATATGGAATATCAGGTGAATATATAAGGCACCCCTGTTGGTAGCCAATCACTACCGTCCGCTCCTCCACATCATCATCAACGACCTCTCACATTTATAGTAAGGCAAATTGTTATTTACATTTTGGAAGAGGTGAATACAAATGTTGAAAAAGCCTATAGTTGACAATCGACTGAGGTAGTTCAAAGTTGATAGAGTTAGGGGTATGCCATAAGGGTAACTATGTAATTTGGTACATATATATTACTCGATAATCAATCTTGTTCGAAGTAAAAGTATTTTCTTTCTATTATATACTTGATATAATATGTTGTATTAATTAGTTAATTTAATTTAAAATGTATATAATAGAAAATTCTAAAGACGGTATGTTTCATGATGGTAGTTACATATGTTGTAACCATGAGTAATCTATCACAATGAAATCAAACATACGGTTTTAAAAATATCCTAGTCAAGATATATCAGATATCGATGTATCCGTTGAGGCTACAGTACGTAACTTTCTCCAAATATTAGACAATGTATTACTCATGATCGATGGAGACACTAAGGGGTTACTGATAGTTATTGGATAAACATGGAATGAACCACTCGATAGTTTTCTGTTAGTTAATATAACTAAGGCAAACTAGAAAATATCAATGTGACCAAATTACACAGCTCTTTTGACTTGAGAATAATGTTGACCTTCAATGTGGAAGCTTTTCTTTGATTATAGTTAAATCATGGCATGGCGTCCATTAAACAACAATAGTTAGGTCAAGTGGAAATATTGCAAGTGAAACACTATTCAAGTGAGGATTTGTATCCATGGTTATATGAGGTTTGTATTACAATCAACTGAAGTCAACTCAAAGTCAAAGTCTCTAGCCAAAGCAGAATAATTGTTTTATTGAATCAAGGACTTTTGTGTTTGTACTATAAAGTTGAATGTGGAATATATTGGAATTTTGACCATTATCAAATTCTATAAGTCCTAATATAATATAGTTTTGATGAAGGAAATTAGTGTAAACAGTTGTTACTGCCTCGTACCACCTATAAGTAAAATTGGATTTTACCAAAAGATGTGTAAGTGATATCAAACAAAATATCACACCACTTGCTAAGGTAATGTGTGAATGTTAATATTTGAATTGTTTGATATTGAATGCTAATTGAATTTAAACCTTTGGGTCGCAAAACCGTAATGATGAATTCTCTAAAAAACGATTTAATTAATGTATAAAATGTTATAAATTGAGTAAATTAACTAGTATTTAAGAAATATTAATTATTATTTAATTTAGTTGATGTTTGTGAGTTCTTATTATTATTTGGACGCATTTATAAAAACTATATTTTCGTGCATTAATATATTATATCGATGTAATTTTAAAGGATTTAAATAAAAGATAATAACATGAAGTGATTTATGGAAATTTTATGCCATTTGATGACATGTAATTTCAGCCATATCATGCGAAGAGAGAGAAGTGTAGAGAGAGAGAGAGATAATTAAAGAAATTAATTATGGAATTTTTTATTAAAGAACGGAAAAGCTTTCAATTAAAACAAATTCATACATTTCCTATGGATAATTCATTCTTTCTCATATGTTTTTCCTCTGCACTTCTCCTAATCTTCCGTGGTAGAAAACAAAATAAAATTTCCAAAATTTTTCAATTCCAAATCAAATTCAAACATAAAAAACAATAATGAAACATAAGTGGTTCATCCATCTCTTGCAAGGATTGGGCGTGGATCATAAAGATCTGAGGAGATTTATTCATTCAAGGTGTGTTTCTTAGGCTATTTTGTATGATAATCATCTAATCTCAATTTTAGTTATACATCACATCTTTTAGTGTAGATTATATTCCTTATATTAAAATGATTTTATATGTGCAAAAAATGTCACCTATAATCATTTGAATCTGCATATATAAATATATGTTTGAATCTTTTGTATGCTGTAAATATCATTGTTGGGGTTTTGGATTAAAAAAATAGGGCCAAAGTGATATACATACATATATATTAAACGTTGATATCTTTATTACTATATTTATATTTCACAGACACAATGTAATTTTAAAATAGTTTATGCCTTTAAAATAATGATGCATTATTTAGGCAACTTTTACGTTACAAAATTTTATATATATATATATATATATATATATATATATAACATATTTCAAAAATCTTTTACTACTTTGTTGTTTTCAATTTGATTCTTAAAATAATTTACTTTGAAAAATTGTTTTGGATCTTAAATAGAAATCTATTTCATTGACTTATTCTAATTTATCCAAATAGTTTAAATGGTTTATTTCATTTAATATGTAAATTAATTTTGACACGCCCACACGCATGCACACATGCAAGTTTAAAATGTTTTGAAACTAAGTTAAATAAAGAATAAAAGAAGGCTAAAGTCTCCATCTTTACATCCTTTTAATTGCCGTTAAATTCCTTTTGTTTCAAATCTATTTAAATATTAAATTATTCATTTGATTTAATACATAAGTTAATTTAGATATATGTATACATAAACATTTCAATATAAGTTTTAATTAATTTGTGACACTGTTACACATATAAATGGGCAATATATATGTTATAGATGCAAATACTAACATATATATAAACAATGTACATCTTATTTGCTTTGTTGCACTTACACATTTTACACAGGAGTTTATTGGAATATACCCACAATCTATACCTAGTATAAATTGGATCATAAATTTCATTTGATAAATCAATCAATTTAATTAGAGTGAGAGAGATAAATGGTTTCTCTCTCTAAATAAAACGAAATCTTTCCCTTAATTAATTATAAACTAACAGAGTGAAACTAAAGATTTCCTTCCCCAATTTCATTTTAACATGTAATTGTTAAACACCTATACACAAAAGTTTATTTGGTATACTCCATTTTACAAACATAAAATATAGATTAGAATGTAAATATTTAAAAAAAAATTAAACAAAATTAAAAAAAATTATATTTTATTTAAAACTTTATTAGATTGGATCTAAAATCCATTTAGACTTCATAGGCTTAATAGATCCAAAACATATTTTTTTTTTAATTTACCATTTAACTTTGTTGTGGGCTGGCTTAGTTCCTTCAACGGTATCATAGTCCAATAGCATATGCGGTCTAAATTAGTCATGTTAAGGCTAACTAATTAAGCTTACACACCTACTGCGGTATCTAGAAAGGTAATGTCCAGGATTGGAATATGGTAATCTAGTACCATGCCTTACCTAGTTATCGACTGGCCTGAAAGGTGAAGTGAGCCTAAATGTTGCCTTTACTAGAAAATGCTGAATTTGAATTGGGCCTTTGGCAAATTTTCAATATCGTTTTAAAAATGAAAATAAAAGATTTTAAATTTAAAAGCAAAATTTAAAATAGAACATCTTTATTATAAAAGTTATAATACAACATAAGATTTCAAAATGTTTGAAATGATATTGATATTTTCAAAATGTTTGAAAATATTTAAATACTAATTTCGAAATTTAAAATTTATTAGTAAGATTAATAAGATGAATTAATTAAATAGGTTAATTAACTAATACTTATGTCCATGTATTATATATTAATATATGTTATGTTATTTTAAAAGTGTTTAAGATAACATAAGTATACATGTATATATTTAAAATTAAATTTTGAAATTAATATAAGCTAACTAGAATCGTTTAATTAAATAAATTAATTAAAGGTTAATTAAGTGATTAATTAAATTAAAGGTTAATTATTTGAACAAATTAATGAAAGGTTGATTAATTAAATAAAAACACACATACATAAGATGTATGTGTTATACTATAAAGGTTATTATATATATATATATATATATATTATTCAATATAAATGTTATACTAGAATGATATATACTTAACCAAAGAATTTATTAAATAAGATTTAATTAATATAATGTTATACATAGAATTATTGTGTAAGTTAATTAAAATATAAAAGTTATATAATAATGGAACTTATATAATACGAGTGTATAAACTTAAAGGTGGAACATTAAACGGAAACCCAACTAGATTTAAGGAATAAATATGCATATATAATACATATACCATGATTTGTGATGTGTCTAACACTTGAATCACGGTAGTATTTTCATAAGAAATACATATATTCCATAAACTGATATCACTCGATATAAATATTGGAGATTCTGAATCTTAAATATAAAGTTGTCATCTACCATTTATATATATTAATAAATTACTTGCATACTCTCTGGTTGTCGAACAAACTCAAGCTAGAGATGTCATGTATATTAATGTATTGACAATACGAGGTAAGATAACTATATGTATTTATTAAGCAAACTCAAGGTACATACATTATACTTAGGCCGTCATGAAATGTTAAGTATAAATGAATAATCTATTTTGAATTGTTGAGAAAACTCAAAGTAGAAATGATATTATGATAAAGAAACATGGGTTAATAGTTGTATATGATACAATCAATAAGGAGTCATCCATCATTTGTAGGGCTATGACTTGTTGAGCAAACTCAACGTCGAAATCTCAAGACAGATGAGTACTAACATTCACTAATGAAGTAGAAAGACTTCTATATTTCATCTTAGAGTTTAGAGAAGCATAAAAGACTAGTGAGAGCCTTATTAGAAAAATAGAATTGGTAATGCACGAAACCTCGATGAAAATAAAATACTAGTATTAAATGTAACACTAGACTGAAGGCTATAAGATATATCTAAGAATTCGACCATTGAAATGTCAATTGGATCAGTTTTCGTAAAGTGCAATTTATTTGATATCTTTAAGAGTTAAGGATTAACAAATACAAGAGTTCGTTGTGATGTTGTAATAAAGATTTCCTTTAAATGCTTGACCATTTAGAAAGGAAATCGAATGTATAAGACTTGCAACAATCCAAAATTTTGGACATTTGAACTTAAAATATTTAATTAATTTTAAATATTGAGAAATTAGTTTTATACGTCAATCAAGTTAAATTTTAAGTACAAAGGTTATTTGAATATTGGAATAGCGATTTAAACATCGAAACTATTTAAATGGTTGAATCTTGAATTTAATTTGAATAAACTGATTTCAAAAGCTTATTTAAATTCAAGTTAAATAATAAATGGTTAGTGTAAACATTTAATTTAGAATCAAAAGTGATAAAAATGGTTTTAGTTATAAATCTTTCAATTCAATGTGTGAAATTATCATTCTGGGGCACTTTCTTGGAATTTGACGAAATTGGTGTCATTGGATGTAGAATAGCGAATTATTGTATG
The DNA here is from genome assembly GCA_030765085.1 of Allium cepa. Taxonomy (NCBI): domain Eukaryota; kingdom Viridiplantae; phylum Streptophyta; class Magnoliopsida; order Asparagales; family Amaryllidaceae; genus Allium; species Allium cepa. Next base: position 802,228,142 of record CM060943.1, read on the forward strand.
TCGGCGAGTTTCGTGACAATCAGACATATTGTGTAGTCATCGGAGCTCGAAATGCGTATAAATTAATTATAGAAATTTAATACAATATAATTTGATTTTGAATGCTAACTTCTGTGTGGCGATGGAATTAGGCCCCGGTACTAGTTCCATTATGTTCGGAATATGGATATTTAATATAGAAAGCTAAGTGGCACGCTTTATTTGGAGTTTGAGATTTTAGGGATGAATAGTGTTTGAAAATTTTCTATGTAAGGACCATCACTTCTTTCATTTTTTTTTCTAAAACTTAGCACCAGCTGCCGAATCTAATGGCCGAGATTTTGCACGATGATGAGCCGTTTCTAGCCTTGACTCAAACCAGAGAAGTGTGTGTGCAGGCTAGGAAGTAGATCCATGGTGGTGGATCATCGAATGAAGGAATGTGGCGACATGGATCTCGAGTTGAATGTTGACGTGGTAATGGGGTTCGATGTGGAGCTAGGAGGCGCCGCTGGAAGCGAGGTTGGTCAGGATGGGTACGCCTTGGCAAGGCGCATCGACGATAGTGGAACAGCAGCGTACAATCGACTAACTCGACCGTGCGGTGATGACGAAGTTGTGATTAGGGTTCATATCATGTGCAGCCCGGAGATAAAGGAAGGCGATTAAGCTAATTACCCAAATTTAATTAGTTAATTAAAATTTAATTATTCTTAACGTTCACTAATTCGTATCTTGTCCATACGAGGTCGGATTTGGACGCGGTCAGTTGTGTTGGACTCGTAGCTATAGTATCTACGTCGTTGAGTTGGATTGGCTTAGAGTTGAGCTTGTAGAAATTTCAGGAAATATCGAACGTTGTTCGATTACTTCGTTGAGCAGAAGCGCATCAGCGTTGTCAGGTATGAGCTGAGTTAACTCATCTCTTTGGGCCAAGCTATATAAAATATAAGTGTGGATATTTTATTGATGCATATTTGTTGCTTATTTGGATGATTTAACAATTTATTAGTTGGTTTGAATTTAATTATTCTCGCCCTTGAAACGGATGACCTTTTATATTCCCCCGCCTAGTAGCAGATAACCAATATTATATGATCATATACTACATATGATGCAGTGAGACAGGTTGGAGGGATCCAATAGGATTCCTCACAAACGTTGGTTTTATTTGCACATATATGTGCGAGATACACACACATGAACTGTGATATAGGGGGACATGTTAGGGGGATCTAATGGGATTCCTCATACTTTTGATTTGACTTTTCATATAGTGTGATATATGACGCGTCGAATGCCATATTTGATGACGAGGACATGATTTTACTTATTTAGTGCTATAGTAGTAGTGTGCCTTATTTTTGGTCTTTTGAAGTACTATAAAATAATGACTTTTAATTGAAATGATTTTTAAAGTGATACTTGAAATAATACATGTTTTGATAATTATTTATAAATTATTAAAAAAAGGAGTTTACTAAAATGAAATAAAAACATATTTTTTTAGAACATTAATTTAACTTCTTTTTGAAGTATATTTAAATGGAGATTTTCAAACTATATTATAAAGGTTTTAAAACTTAATAGGTAAATCTGTCATTTATTATAAAGGAAATACAGTTTTAAAGGGGATAGAAATAGTTTGAAACAAATATTTCTGAAATAATATATATAAAAGATTAATAAAAGTAATATTTTATAAATTAAGTAATAGATTTGTAAACGGTTTTTTATAAATTTGAAATGGATTTGTAATTGATATTTTTTAATAGATTTATAAATAGGATTTTATAAATAAAGGAGACTTAGAAAGGAATTGATTTATAAATGGAATTTTATATATAAAGAGATTTTATAAAAATAAGTTTTATAAATAGGAAGGAGAATATAAAACATGATGTTATAAATATAAAAGGATATATTTTGATAAGTCGAGAATGGTTTCTATAAAGGGAGATACATTACATTTTTAAAAGTTAATACAATCTCTTAAATGAATGTTTTGAAGGTCATACTTACAAATGGAGTTTGATGGTTCTAAAAGTGATTTAAAATGTGTTAAGTAATAGTAAGAGATAGATTTCAACATTTTTTTGTAATAAATGTTTTCGAGAAAGTGAGTAAGCCATAGACTATACCACCGTTGTTATAGTAAGTTATTTTCGAAAGGAGATGTTTTATATAGTATAGGGGATTTATTCATATCCTATATTTGATGTTAATATTCAAGGTGGGTAATGTGTATCTATTTTGAAGTTAAAGATGTCGTGCATTCAAGGTCTGAGAGGTAATGATACCCCAACTTGATCGGCTTCATGTTATCTAAAAAAAGTTTAAGTTCAACATCGACAATTAATATTAGGTATAATTAATCGGATTCCTATACTAATGTTTTTGGGTTTTCGTAATGATATTTTACGCAACATTCGTTTTGACCCAATAAAGTGTGTTTTGAATAACATGAAGTTTTCCTCAAAGATTAGTAAATATACTTATTACAGATTTTAAGTATATAGAGATATTTTCTAAGTGTTGAAAATGAAATAGTTTGTTAATATACTAATACCATTGAGATAAGAATATGAAAATGTTTTCCAAATATTGAAGATTTAAAAGTGGTTTGGAGAATATATTTTCATAAAGATATTTTGACATAAACATTTAGAAAGTGATTTAATTAATAAAATATTAATTAAACAAGCCTAACGAATGCTTATATGCTAGATTTTATATTTGGTTCCTTGACTGGATGTGTAACTTTATTAGTTATGTACTTAGCATGAACCTAAATGAGTGACTTGATTATCATTTGATGTTAAGATTAATAATTAGAGTTGAGCGGAGTGACTATGGCACTCCAATCTACCGAGCTTCCTTCTTGGTTGAAGGATACTAAGCTGAGAATTGGAAACGTGGTAAATCCACAAGATTTGGTTTCCATATGAGGTTGAGGTCCTTTTATCGATGGTTGGTCCGGAGGAGACCAGGATCGGATTTATCTGAAAACTACTTTAGACCAACGTATGCGTTCGATAGTGAAATTTACTTGATGATAATGATTTTGAAGATGGAGATCTTCATGATGTAAAGCTGTTTTCCACTACCTCTTGGGTGATTTCCATATTATATATATATATATATATATATATATATATATATGATGGCAGTAGTGCCCTCATTCTGAAAATCTTCGATTTGCATGGACTGCTCACTACTAATCCTTGGGATGATTCCCAAACAGGATGAAGTAGGAGTACCTACGGTTTGTCTTGTTCCTGGACAATTTACATGGACAAATGCTTGACATTGCATTTCTAAGACTATATGGATTGGTTTTCACAAACGTACATCTATTTGGTGGTTTAGAAGGCAACCCCTCCTACACTTAACACCCTTCTATGAGGCATATGAACTCGAGGGTGGTACTTTTATGAAAATCAATTAGTGTGTTGTTGTAGATGGCAACATGGCAGTGAAAGTGAGATTTGTCATGTGAAAGGTAAAACGTTACCTGGAGCCTCACACATCGGTAATGGCAAAAACTGGGTAAATGCGGTGGGGCTATGTGGGTCGCACTCATTAAGATATGTTTATCACCTTTCTAGATTACCCTCTATATTTCGGGCTTGTTGTGTATGCTATGGCCACGGATAGGTCGAGAACGACCGGGGTGATGACATATTCGATACTATCCTTGGTAAAGGCTGGTTCTGTGTTGGTAGAGAGCAGTGGGTTGTGCTTTAGTACATTCTTCCAGAGATGTACTGTCGGAGGGTAGTCCCTTACCAATCATTGTTGGAAATTCATTCTCCAATACGTGCCTTTACGATTTTGATTGTAGAGACTAGTATGCTGGAATTTAATCAATGTAACAATTACGGCTATTTCATTATGTTATTTAAAAAAGGTTTTCAAAGAATGTTATTAGAAATAATATCAAATGATTTGATAAAAATATTTTGGTTATCGCAAGGTATAAATCCGTCTGTATTTATGTGCGGTGTAGTCTTAAGAGATACCTTTATTTCAAAATGTTTTATAGCATTGAAATCCAATTAAGATGTGTTTTATGATGCTGGTTTACCAAACTGAACAGGAATTATTTCCTTTTAACGCTCGGGTCAGACCGGGTATATTTACAGATTAGATTTGGATGCATTTTGGAGGAGCTTGGAGTAGGAGGCTTCATCAATAGCTAGTTATTATCTTATTTCTGCTACATTGGCTGTTTAAAATTATCAGCATTTGTGAGGATGGGTTGTTATAACTGTTCAGACTGATGGTTAGTGATTTTCTGTTGTACTCTGATGGATGTGTGTACATTACAGTTTTTCCTTTTATAAAGATCATTTTATATTGTACATTGTTCCATTGCATTGTGAGGTTCTATGATTGTTTAGTTTTCTTCTCCAATTCTTTCTTCTTTCTTTTACCCTTAACAATTGGTGTTTCCGACACATGAACGATTATCATACAATATAATGGACGTATTATTATCGATTTTCGAGAGTCAAAAATTCCAGTTCATTACAAGAGTGGATACAACTTAAGACACGGTTGGGAAGAGAGTGAATGTTCATAAAGAAATTCGAGAACGATAATTGTGAAATAATTATAGATACTTAACATTGGAATGAGAAATATGATTTCTATTCCAAAATTGTTTTCATATAGAATTTTTTTTCTATGATATTTATTTATTTGAATTTAAGGTACATTGAAAATTATCAACTATAAACCAGTTATGGTAAAAAAGTAAATGGCAAATATTAAGTGGTTGAATGGAGCTTCGCGTTTCATATGTTATTAATGTAATGGCAGAAATAGTGGGAGCTTGCTATATAACAGTTATTGGTCACACCACGTTAGAAAAATTGTTTTCGTAAAATATATCAAACATTATTTATGAAATAGTGATTATTATTTGGTATGATTGAAAAGTAGACATAGTTTCATTTCAATATGAATATTATGAAGATTCATTATAAAAAAACTATAATAGTGGTATTTTTGATGCATTGGAAAATACATAAATATCTAAAAATTGTGCGATTTTTTTGGGATTATGGACTAAGCCAAAGTTTAGACAAATAATGTATTGATAATATGATTCCAAATTGTATGGTACTAGTAAAATATATATCTTGCATAATATAAGGCAATGCATCCATTCAGTGGGAGTGATCATAAATGTTAATGTACTCTACTACTTGATACATATAGATGCATGCAATCAAAATTCTAATTATTCTAAAATGGTTCCATGTATTTCTTTATATTCATTGATGAGTTATCACAAACGTGAACATGTCTATATGTCATACATCTAGTATGTTTGTGATAGACTCGTAGAATATAAGTTGGAAGTAAATTAAATAACATCCAAAAAAATGATTTGACTTGATCGAATATGTGCGTATATTGCAAAAAGTTATAAATACCTATAATAAATAAAGATTCAATCTTAAAAAATTCACTCCTCCCTATGAACATAATAATGTATTGATAAGGAATAATCGAACTTTGTTAAATAAATTGTGATTAGTTATGAGTTAAGTTGAGTTAACTTCTTTCTATAAGGCCGTGCACTTAAGAGTAGTACACAAGGTCTAAATTAATTTCAATTGAAGAACGATGTACAAAATCATACAAGATAAGGGTTTATCATAAACCCCAACATATCCTCGACCAAGAAGTAGGCAGGTTATGCAAGTCAAAATACCATACGTAATAATTGTTCGTCGGGGATCTTATATGAATCGCCTCAAAAGAAGTTTAGGAATAACTGTCATTGGATGAATAATTTATGTTTTGAACATAAGCATTGTAAACTAAAAAATAAATCACTTTTATACATAAGGAAATCCATGAAGCATTTATGAATATCTATTTTGTTGCACTGAGAAGTAATTATTATTTCACGAAATACCAACTTTGTAGCGAAGAAATTTCTCTAAAAAATTATTGGTAGTAAAATAGATTTGGATGCGATCCAAAAATGAAATTGATTACGTGGGATAAAATGAAATTAATCGGATCTGAATAAACATGATACATTAGAATGTCTAGTAAATATTCTCACCCATTGAAGAGAAACTATGAGTTTCTTATCAATGTCATGAATAAATAATGCTCGGTTGTCAATTAAGCCATCAAGAGTATTGACTCTATGATAAGGTATGGTGCACAAATTCGAAATGGATTTTGGATAAAGTATCAAAATACAATTTTAATTGTTGTTCCCAAAGGGATGCGATACATTGACCATGATTGTGCCTTTAAGACCATGACTAATACAGTTGGAATTTAATGAGCAATGTTGATAAGCATAATCTCATAAATTTCAATTGTTGAAATTAGCATAATAGATTTGATGTTCAACGTGCTCAAGTTAATTCTGATTTACTTATAAAATTATCGCTTGGTATGATTTTATGTTTCGAAACATATGCGTTGAAATGGAAAATTCTGAATAATAATTTAGAATATACTATTTGCACATAACAACCAAAGTGTCTCGATGTCGGTGAAAGCGATATTGAGGATGTGGTTTTTTAAGGTCTGATCCAAGAACAGATACGGAAGTGTCATTTGATATGTATCAAAGTTTAACATGTGTTTTGATAGAAATATCAATAGTTTGATTGACGATCAAAATGTAGAGGAAGCGTGTGTTCATAGGAAAGAAAGTTAAATGGTATATAGATATTTCTAAACCTTAAATAAACAACACAATGCTAATTTTTAACTATGTTCTTATGTTAAAATTAGCTTTAGTTGTTTTTATACTTGAAGTTGGATTTGTAAAACATATTATTTATAATAAGCATAAAGGATATTGGGAATGTCTTAAATAATATACAAGTACACCATATTAAAATATTCAATATGGAACATTTAAGATAGATTCTTTATGTATTGACAGTAGGAATTATCATACATGTTGAATTTTCTACAATATAGTAATTTGTTATGCATTTACTCAAAACACATTTGGTTTATAGAAAAAGAAAACTCAACCCCAATCAATATGTTTTTTTGCATAACATTAGAGCAAGTGTTCAGCATATACAACAAAGACTCAAATGCAAATCAAAAGAGCACAACAAAGCATTCATTATGCTAACAACAACAATCTACCAAATAGAAAGAGAGAAATGCAAGATTGCACACAAGGAGATAGATAGCATTCAGGTTTGGAAAAACATAGAAACAGATTATCAAATAATAAGTCACAAAGCAGAGAACTCATTGAAGCACAATATCAATCCTCAATCATACATGAACTGGATAACTACGAGGAAAGGATAGAGGCATACTTACAAAGCGAGAAAGTCAATCCAGATATTTCTCATGGCAAGTAATTTCACCGCAGCGACAATCATTGGATGAAATAGCTAAAAGACCGATGTGGAACCGATCTCGAGAGCACATCAACTGAAGGCAGCCATTGCATGCTCAAACCAAAAGCAAATTATGCAAGGGAAGTAAACATATATTAGATAACTATTATTAAAATAATAGTACATATAATGGTTCTAATTCACCTCTTTTCTCACCTGATTTGAGTAGGAACTACCGCGCACATGGCTTTATGCCTGATGAGATCTGATTCCTCCAACAAGAAGAATTTTGCAACTAGACATCAATAATCAGAGACTGAATGATAGCCTTTATAGAAACAAACTTAACAGCTGCATTATCTCTTATCTATTTGGAACAAGGATGAAAGTAGAAAACTTAAAAATCAAGTGAAGCGAATTATAAAGAAACATAAGATGTCGGGAAACTCCAAAATCAACCTACCAAAGTCGTTAATCAGGGGAATTGAGCATCGCAAGGTTGAAAACAGCAAGCTTTGAGAGCAAGTGAAGCCAACTACAGATGAACATGAATTATCAAACTAGTCCAACTTATCGGAGTCACTAATTAAGAGAATTGAGCATAGAAATGTCAAAATCAACAAGCTTTGGGAGCAGTGAAGCCAACTACAAATGAAAGCAAATTATCGAACTACTCTAGATTTAACTCTTCAGATCTATAAATTGGGAGGAATAAATACAACAATGAGAGTATTTGATAGCCTCCATGAGCTAGACTTTAACCGTAACTCGAGAAATGGATTAAATCGCTCCTGAATGTGAATCCCTAATTTCTAGGGTTGAGTATTTTTTATCTTATGGAAGTAAGAAAGATAGATTGTAAATGAAGCTTCTATGTTTAGATGATATGTATCATGAAACCGCATTGTGTAATACGGGTTACAATGTTAGCACCCATTTATTTTGGCCCTTGAGACTTTCTTTACCAATTTCAAAAAAAATACCATTGGGCAGTTCGCAGTCTTCTTTTGGCGCATTTCCATTATGGTCACGTCTGATGTGTCACATTAGACATCCATGGTGTTAGCCACTTTCACCAACTCCATTTGATGAATGTTGGTGGGAGGTACGTTGACGTCGGACGCGTCCCAAATAGTAGACATAAACAGCTGTTGATTTATATTCTCCTTCCATGCTTCCCTTCAAATACTCCACTCAACTACTTTATTCAAATATCCCGTCCGCATCGCCAAACACATTCCCTTTTCAACCAGCTTCTCTGCTCAAATACCATATTACTGTTCATCAATATCTTAAAATTTTGTTCTTAAGATACCATTCTTTTTGCAAAATGGACAGTCATCATTGGCGTCTGCGTCGGACACGTTCGAGTGTCGGACGCATTAAGTTAGGCCTCAAGCTGTTACCCAGTTCAAGCGAACCATTGGAAATGAACATTATATATACCATTCCATTTCTCAACCAAATCATCAACAAAAAATCAAAAAATTCAACAATTTCTACAAGATTCGTCGTCGATTTTTTCAAGTAATTTTTTATATTTTTGTTTTTCGTATTATTATCTACCATATATATTTTTTAGATTTTTTTAAATTATTTTTTGAATTACTTTTTTCAGAATGTCTAGCCACTCCGCTTCTTCTTCTACTAGAACCATCGTTGACTGGAATGTCAACAGAACAAACACATTCATTGATGTTTGTTTTGAAAACATTGATACACTTGCCCACCATGTTGTATAGTGGTATGAAATTATCTTAGTCCTGTTCAACATAAGAACTAGTCTGAATTACAATGCTGAATAAACGAAAAACAAGTTTGATAATCTAAAACGTGAGTAGAGCCTATGGAACAAGCTGCTACAAATTCTAGGTGTCTATTGGAACAAAGAATAGGACACGATCGGTGGATCCGACGATTGGTGGGATACAGCTGCAGCAAAGTACCAGAAATAAAAACATGCCTCACCTGCTCGTTTTAGGCAGTTGGATGACGATTCCATGGGCTAGACAGCTGCAGCAAGGCTCACAATTACAGCTGCCCCAAGGTACCGCAAATACAAACAACATCTTAGGGGTGATGCTGCGGAGATCTCCAGTCGCAGAGTGCCTAGATAATAACTGCCCACTGGTATCCTTCCAGGTCTGTTGGCAGTTCTTCACATAATCTGACTCTTGCTTGGTGTATGGAAGCAAAGTAGGAGGACGATGATTATGAAGAATGTGAGGTCGCGAGTTATTTGGCTGAGTATGATAGCAGATGTTTCAATCCTTTGCATGCCCTGCTGGACAACCCTGAGCAGCTTAGGAATCTGTATTTATCTTGTTGCCCAGTTGAGAACGAGAATGTAGTTTGTTTTATCCATATTTTATTTTCTGTATTTTTATTCGGTACTTTTATTTCTTCATTTGTATTGTGAATTCTGAACTATGGATTTTTAGTTTTGCATTCGTATTTTGTATTATGTATTTTGTATTTAAAAATAATTAACGTAAATAAAATAATAACATAAACAAACAATGAAATAATAACTTTTCCCCTTTCGCGTTCCCCTTTCGTAAAAAAAACGCATTGCCCTTTCGCGAACTTACCCATTTCCCAGCCTCTTTCGTTTGTCCCTTTCGTTTGCCCTCTTGGTTCAAAAATGAATGCACCCTAAGACAGTACAGGTTAATGTACCGTTATAGTACACTAAAAAAAAGAACAAAAAGCACACTTGTTATTGCATCGGTAATAAAAATGATACATGTACTAAAGTTGTACAAAGGGATCCTCATCCCATGGAAGGAAAAAACTCTTCGTTTAACATGATACAGCAGAAACCCGTAAATAGCAATAAACCATTCAATTTTAAATTTTTAACATGAATAAATAGCATAATATTTTATCTTGTTTTGTAAACTACATACTGATGCATTGGCTATTTATTAAATTTTTAGAAATGTTCCATTTTTTAGTAGAACTATCTTTCGATATCTTGCAGGATTGAAAGTAAAATGTAGAATAGTGATATAAAATACTGTGTTTTTGTTCATCCAACGAAAATCATTTAATCAGCATAGCTAAGACCGAACGAGATCTGTATAATAACCTAGTTATGACTGAACGAGGTTCGTAAACCAATCATGTAATGAGGACATTTTCGATATGAATTATGAGGAAAAAATATAAACGATGGTAATCTTTTGATGCTAAATAAAGTGTGGAAAGAAAGGGAGCGCTAATATAACCGGCCTTATTGTTGCAGATGGTGCAGAGTAACTGTGATTCATGGAGAGACGAATTGTACTTAAGGTGACTTACTATGATGTTTCTTGTTGAAATATAGGCAAATAACTAAATTCTAAAATGTTCCAAGCGTCATGTGAGATAACATAACGAACGTAACCAACCACCCGTATCAAAAGTTGATATTTGAAAATTAATCCCATGATATGATTAGGGTTGTCAATAGATATCCAAAAAAATTGAAATCCGTCTGCATCCGTATCTGAAAAGTTAATAAACTTCCGATATCTAGAAATACAGATTCGAATGCAGCCTTGAAAACATCCACATTCAAAAATTATCTGTCGTTTTTTTCAAGATTATAGTTTAAATTATAAGTATTTTAGTATAATGAAATATATTTATTTATTATTTTACCAAATTGAAAGTTTATATTATACACACTAAATGCATATTATCTACTCAAAACTTTTTCTCATCATCGTATTTGTTTATTTTTAACACTTTAATAATCAATGAAATTGAAAAAAGTGTATATCAAACTAAATTTTCCATTTATGTTTCTTGATTTATTGGTTATCAACGGATAGGATAATTATTCGATATTTGTCTGCATCCACGGATGTAGTTAGCCAAAAATGATTTTGAATGCGGATATGGATATGACAATATTTGCATCTAAAATATCCGTTAACAGGCCTAGATATGATGTAACCAAGTATATAAGGTTATCAATTGATGTGAACAAAATTTCCAAACAACGACAAATGATCAATAATAAAGGATATTTTAACTAAGGTTGTGAAACAACTATTCTGCATAGAACGATAGCTTGCAAATTAATTTAAAAAAATTAAAAAAAAATCTAAAAGTTTGACAACATTAAGATGGAGAACGTAACTATTATTTTACAATCTTTAATCGAAAATGATGATAATTTGTCGCATATATATTAATCCTGATGGCGTAGGATTTTATGTGTGTATGTGAGTTAAAGACATCTTTCCACTTATGAATAGAGCTCATCTTTGTTGATTCTGCTTTGAATACTGGAATCAACATCCCGTGAACTTTCCATTTTATTCTGCAAGTTTATTATGTAGCTTAGAAGGAGTAACGCATTTTTCAGAAATGAATCTACCGTTAGATCCACACGGTTATATATGAAATTTATCAAATATCAATATACAAATCAAGTATCATCACATCGACCAATAAACTATACGGACAAAGAAACTATATATTTAATTGACAATAAAGTAGAAAAATCATAAAGGAAATGTACATTCTGCTCACCGCAACTCTAAGGGCGGATATTTCTGTGTGAACTTAACTCGGGAAGGAGATCGCATTGGTGGTGGCCAGAGATGCTTCGGTGGTCCAAGGTGACAAACGGCGTCGTGATTTCTCTGTGTGATAATGGGTTCAGGTAGAAACCATGCACTTTTCACAAACAATTTAATTGACTGCAGCAAGGAAAAAATCTTTTTCGGCAAATGCTCATTATATGCAAGATTCTCTTTGTTAAGTAAATTAGACAATTCTCTGATAAGTGGTTCAAGTGTTTCTAAACCATGCAATGGCTCTCTACCTTCCCAGTGCATTACTGTTCTTTTTCGCACTTCCAGACTTTTAACAACCTGTGAAAGAACATGAATATACTTGTATCAGACATGTAAAAACAATGTTAATATAATCAAACCTGTAAATGAACAATAATATCTCCCAAACTCAGATTGTAACAACCCGGGATTGCAATTACCGAATAATAAATTAAAATTACGATTTTAATTTAAATGGAGCTAAAAATGGATTTTTTTTGGATAGGCTAATTTCTTTAAAATAAAGTTATTTGAAAAAAAACAGGTGGTTTTATAATGGTGGGTTTTAGTTGGCTAATGAAGCATTAAATAGTTTTAGTGAACATTAGAATGACACTTCTCTTATTGGGTCAATTGGTGAAACCAAACCCATTACCCACCTCTATATATTATCTTAAACCCACCCTAAACCCTAACCCTTCACTTCATAATTTCCTCAAACCCTAAACACCTCCTAAAAACCAAATTAATGGCCTCCATTTGGTAGAAGATCCATTTTTTCTTTCCACATAGCTAATCTAGGTTAATACAAGCTAAAAGGTAAAGCAATCCTTCTCTAATCACTCTCGAATCTTCATTATAATATCTGAAATTAATTTTTAATACATGGTTTTTGGTTTATTTTTGTTATGCACCCTCTTGATCTCCTCTCTCTAGCTTGTGGAGTGCACACCAAGTGTTTGTGCATATTTTTCTTGCATTGGTTGAGCTAAAATTGCTAGCCAAATCCCTTTTTACTTGATGCTAATGAGAGGTTTGGCAAAAAAAAAAAAAATTAAAGATCATTTCTGTAAATTTCGTTTTTGAATTGTAGCTGAAACGAAATCAGGCATAATTTCTTCATTTCTCAGCCAAATTCAATAATTTTGAATGTTATGAAAAGCTTAGACATAGAGCTATAATTTTCTTGTACGGATTTTTCCGAAATTTTACCATTTATTAGATCAAAATCGTGCTTGTTTGTTGCTATCCCAAGAGTAAATTGACAGCAACAACAATCTCAGACCAGCGAATTGTATTGGTCATAAGTTACACGTTTCTTATCTGTTTTTGGTCAGGTTTTCTGTGCTGCAAACTAGATTCAATATGGAACACTTTATCTTCAGGATATATTTTGATATTTTGCCATTTAGATGACCTGAAATGCGTTCGAAGACAGAAGACCAATTATGTCTTTAACAGGTTATCCTGAGTTTCAATCTGATATTGTTTTGCCTGTATCTCTCTCGTTTTTAATCTGAATTAGATAATTTTGGATGTTGCGGAAAGCTTAAAATATATACTACAATTTTTGTTCAGTAAGTTTTCTATAGTTTTGAGGATAACTATGTCAAAAATTGATTTTTCTACTATCTTCCCGAGAGCGATACACATATTAGCTCTGTGGATGAAACTGAAACTATTTTGGTCATAACTTTTGAGCCGCTAGTTAGTATTGAATGATTTTAGACTTTCTGAAAATCTTAGAAACTAACTTATAGCTTTCATGTTTTGTGTTTTGCAAAATTCTTAGGTTAACAGAGTTGAAACCTCATTTATTTGTCGCTGTCTTGAGAATAAACGACAGCGACAGTGAATTTACAAATATGAGAATTGTAATCATCATATCTCATTCATACTAAGTTAGATTTTGATGAACTTCATATTGTTGAAAAGCTTACACTTAGTAGAACAACTTTCCTTCAATAAGTATTTTTTTGATTTTGAATTTTTTATATTAAAATATGAATTCTTTACAGCAGAGGTGAAATTAGTGTAATGTGTAATCTCCGGATTTTTGATGATATTTTGACGATTTCGATAATTCCATTTGCGTTCTTTTTAATGGAACAGAATTTACTTACCTAGCCCGAATGTGATGGGGATTCTGTTCCAGGCTTAAAGCCCGTTTGGGCCTGAGCAAATATTCCTTCAGCTGTGTTTTATTACCCTGTTTCTGTTCAGGGTTGCAACTTCGTGACTCCGTCACGGTTATGTCCGTTATCGGAATTTGACATTTTTGGTCTCGTTGGAAAGATGGAGTTACGAACTCCATATCTGAAAATTTTGGTCATCATCTGAGTTAATTAGACCCTTCGAATATTCTGTCAAATTTGAACCCAGATCGCTGTGCAAAACAGTGCATTTCATGTTTCTGAGTCCGACTTTGGAACATGGCTGCGCCTTTGTTTCAAGTCGGAATCGAGTAATTCTTTTTGCAACTTAAAGTAGGAATATCGAACTACATTCCTACAAATTTTCATGACATTTGAATTCACTTTGCTAGTTCGAATATTTTTCCAAACATGGGTTCGCAGCAATATTTGGCCTATTTTCCAACACTTGAATTTTTTTTGAGGTTTTCTGGATTTATCGATTTCTTGAGATTTGTTTCTGGATTTCGCGCACGGAATTCATAAAAATGCCTTAAAAAGATTTTTCACTCGAAATGTCTTTCGAAACTTTTATTTAGTATTACTTTAATTATTAAATTAATTACTCCATAATAGGAGAATTTTTATAAGGACGTTTTAAAAGCGATTTCAATCTAAATAAAAATCCATTTTCCGCAACTATTTTCTAGAATAAAATTCCACACTCACTTTTGTGCACTTCAAGCGAAGTGGGGAAACGGTTGGGAAAAACCCCGGCCTATGGAATTAAGCGTATTTCCTTTCCGGTTAATCCCCGACCATTTCGATTGATCGTTTTGCCTTTTGGCGCACTTTATCGATGATATGAGATAAACTTTTGTTTACTGCTTTGAGTGTGGTGTTGGCAGAAGGTAAGTAAACTGATTAGGGCGAACCAGTGGTATGGGACATTGCGTTAACCCTTTTCGGGTTCCTTTCTAGATGTTTCCGACACATTTGCCTGTTGGCGGCCAGTACCGGACCTCTGGGTCATTTGTCTTTGGCGGTCTCTGGACATTCTGCTCATGTGAGCAGTATTATTGGTGCGTGCCTTTGGTCATTTACTCCTGGGGTGTCACCAATCGCGCGTTTTACCCCTGGGCATGTGGTACCACAAAAACTATTGTACTTGACGGTAACGACTCTGGTCGTGCACGTGCATTTTTCTGATGATTTCTATGTCACTTTTGGAGTTGGTCCTTCGTCACCGCTCGAGTGATATGTGTTTTACTATGTTGTATTATCTTTTGGGGTATGTTCCCTTTGCCTTTGGCGATATATCTTTGCTTTGGCATTGATTTATGGTTAGATTCCATATTATGTGTTATCGCTTATGGGCAACTATTTATAGCTTTTGCTACGCCGATGATATGAGGCATTATTGTTTACTCAACACTTGAGTGTTGATTATCTCTTTGGATAGTTTATATTATGTGGTTTACATCGCTCTTCTCTATGGAGAAGTACCTTATCCTCTATGTTACCGCATTATTATATCTCAGTTTATCTATCTGATTATTTAGCTAGCCTGACCCGAGTGTTTTATGCTCGGGTCTGACCGAGTTGTTTCAGGTTAGCTCTCTGGACTTAGCTTGCTCTGTGCTTCCGCTCAGGACTTATCTGCTATGTTGTTAGATAGCTTTCTTATTGTCCGCTTTATGCTACTTTGTTATTCAGACTTATCTGTACATATTTTTGACTCACATGTGTGAGCAGAGGCTTGTACCCACTTATGATATATTTGGATCTGTATTGACTATGTATTGTTTTGAGACTCTGTTTCTGTTATGTTATTCTGTTCTGTGATGATTTTATCATTTAGTTATTATGTTTGTTCTGATAGATCTTTAGCCATTGTAATTTCGTTATAAATATTTATTGGATATGTCGAACCACTTGAAAAAAAAATAGATACCACATTTCGACGTATTCAATAGACAGTTATAGCTTGATTACACATGGTCGCTTCCATTATACTCCATTCTCCACTTTAGCAGACGATATTACCCCATAATACTCTTTGCTAGAGTGGGTCTAGGAGTAGGGCGTTACAGTTGGTATCAGAGCAGGTTCAGGACTAAGCATAATAAACACAGGACAGACACGTAGTACAATACATATTGATATGGTCCAAATTAAACAAATCTCTTCCTTGTGTCTATTGATAGATAAGTTAGGAATATATGTAGGAATTCGTTTATATTCCGTAGTATTCCTTAATGAATTATCTATCATTAAATCGTGCATAACTCTATCTTCTTTTTAACTTTCAGTATGTCTGGAAGGGGAAGAACCACACGTCAGACCGGTACACCTGGGCAGCCTAGCAACTCTCAGCCGAAGGGCGTGTATATGACCACCGACCAGATCATGCAGCTGGTTTGGAATTCTCAGTCTCATACTCAGTCACCAGCTCCAGTTACCGAGGTTCCGCGCAAGTCAGCCTTTGCGCGTCTCTGTAGTGATTTTACTCATCTCGGAGGAAAGCCGTTCAGTGGCTCCGAGACTATTCTTGAGGTCCAGGCTTGGATTCGTGTTTTCGAGCGTGTTTTTACTCGCATTGCTATCCCAGACCATGACCGCGTTCTTGTTGCTTCCAGTTAGCTTCAGAGCCGTGCCTTGGATTGGTACGAGCTCCTTATCTCTAAGACTGATGAGACCACACTTACTTGGGATCATTTCCGTGAGCACTTTTTACTCAAGTTCGTCCCAGAGTCTGAGAAGAACTCCCTTGCTCGCCGCTTTATTGATCTTAAGCAAGGGAAGTCCTCCGTTTCAGATTATGTTTCTTATTTTGAGGCCCTGTCCAAGTATGGCCTCGAGTTCATCAACACACAACACAAGAAGAACCTCAAGCTTGTGGAAGATTTGAAGAAGTATCTGAAGAAGCAGCTCATGCTTCAGCTCAAGCTTCCATTTAACGAGCTTGTAGACGCGGCACTTCATCTTGAGTCAGTCGAGATGGAGAAGGATAGTGATTATGGTGGAGGCTCCAAGAACTCCAACCAGAAGCATGGCCCTTTTCATAAGTCCAAGTTCTTTAAGAAGAAGAAGAAGACCGACAACACTACCACTCAGCTTCAGGCTCACACTCAGCCTCAGACTTAGTCTCAGCCCAGTGGAGCACGTCCCGTGAGGAAGTGTTTCAACCGCAATTCTCCGGATCACATGATTAGGGAGTGTCCCAAACCCCTCTTTTGCCGCTATTGCAAAAGGGAGGGTCGCCGCATTACTACTTGTCCAGTTGCTCCTGCTAGTGCTAAGCCCGGCAAGCTTAATGCTACTAAGGCTTCTACCGATTCTACTCAGCCTCGAGGTACGCATCCTTCCGTTCTTGAAGGCTCTATTCTGTTTCGTGATAGATCAATTAGAGTTCTCTTTGATACAGGTGCTTCTCACTCATTCGTATCAAAGGAACTAGTTGATATTTTATCTCTGGATGTTTCTTGTATGATTACCTCTCTGAGGATTGTGAATCCGATTGGTGGATCGACGACCCACAGCCTTTTATGTGAGAATGTTGACATCGATCTATGTGGTTTTTCTTTTCGTGCGAATTTGCACGTTATGGCTCATTTGGGTTTTGATATGATTCTCGATATGGATTGGCTAGTTCAGCACGACGCCAAGATTATTTGTTCGGAGCGGGTATTATTCCTTCTTCATCCTGACTCGTCCGCTTAGCTCTTGTTCTTAGAGATGTCGAAATTTCCGAAGCTACTCTATTTTCTATTGATTCACGAGAAGATGATATGGACATATCTCGTATTCCAGTTGTTCGAGATTTCCTCGATATCTTCAAACCAGTATCGAGCCTACCATCGTAGCGGGCTATCGAGTTCCGCACTGATCTCATTCCAGGCACTCATCCAGTTAGTCATCCTCCCACGAGGATGTCTACTAAAGAGAATGAGGAACTCAAGAAGCAGTTGATTGAGCTCGAGGCGAAGCAGTTTATTCGGTCCAGTTCTTCGCCATGGGGTGCTGCAGTGGTCTTCGTTAAGAATCCTGATGGCTCCCTTAGGCTTTGCATCGACTATCGCAAGCTTAATGAGGTAACCATCAGAAATCGTTATCCATTGCCACGGATTGACGATATGTTTGATCAGTTAAACGGTGCGAAGGTCTTTTCCTAGCTCGACCTCGCCATCGGATTTCATCAGCTCTGAGTCGTGGAAGATAGCGTTCCGCTTACTGCTTTCCGCACTCGTTATGGTTCCTTTGAGTGGTTGGTCATGCCATTCGGCTTGACGAACTCACCAGCATTCTTCGTCGATTTGATGAATCGAGTATTCCGAGAATATCTCGATAAGTTCGTTCTGGTTTTCATCGACGATATTCTTATTTATTCTAAATCCGAGGCAGATCATACTCATCATTTGAGGATCATCTTGGATACACTTCGTCAGCATCAGCTTAAGGCCAAATTCTCCAAGTGTCATTTTTGGGAGAGCAAGGTCAAGTTCTTAGGCCATGTGGTATCTTCTGAGGGCACATCTGTCGATCCTTCCAAGATCGAAGCCATTCAGAACTGGAAGCAGCCTAAGAATGTGCATGAGATTCGCAGCTTCCTTGGTCTCGCAGGTTGTTACCGTCATTTCATCAAGAATTTCTCTCGTGTTGTTCTTCAGCTTACGAGCCTGACTTGTAAGGGTGTTCGCTTTATCTAGTCAGATAAGTGTCAAGCTTTCTTTCAGCGACTGAAGGAACTTCTCACTCATGCTTCTACTCTAGTGGTTCCAGAGGGAAACCATGATCTTGTTGTCTACACCGATGCTTGTGGAAGCGGGCTCGGTGTTGTGCTTATGCAGAAGGATCGGGTAGTTGCTTACGCTTCTAGGCAACTGCGTCCGAATGACGTTCGCTATCCTACTCATGATCTTGAGTTAGTAGCCATCATCTTTGCCTTGAAGATGTGGCATCATTATCTATTGGGCGAACGTTTCATTCTGTACACCGATCACAAGTCACTGAAGTATCTATTCAGCCAGAAGGATCTCAATATGAGGCACCAGCGATGGCTTAAGTTTCTCGCCCCATATGACATAGACATTCAGCATACCCTTGGCAAGGGTAATCGTGTGGCTGATGCGTTCAGTCGCAAACACTCGGCAGTAGTTTCTATGATGATAGCCGAGTGGGATATTCTTAAGACTCTTTCTGTGTGTGATATTCGAGATCGAGCCCCGTCTTCTGATTCTCCAGTCTTATTGTCCAGTTTGGAAGCTCGACCTATTTTACTGGATCGCATTTCCCATACTCAGTGGCAGGATCCATACTTGTTGCATCTTATCCATCTTCTTGAGTCGGGATCCAGTGATGAGGCTTTGCTGAATTATTCTATTGATTCTCAATGGTGTCTTCGCAGGAAGAACCGTATATTGGTACCATCTGATTTATCGCTTAGGCGTGACATTCTGGACGAGTGTCATTGCATTAAGTACACCATTCATCCCGGTTCAAGAAAGATGTATGCCGATATGTGTCGGTTATATTATTGGGAAGGTTTGAAGAGAGATGTTTGCAAGTTATGTGAGCAGTTGCATGACTTGTCAACAGATCACGATCGAACATCAGCGTCCATCCGGTCATCTTCAGCCCCTTGAGATTCCATTGTGGAAATGGGATCAGATATCTATGGATTTCATCGACGGTCTACCTCGATCGAGGTCAGGCCATACTTCTATCTGGGTTATTGTTGATCGCTTGACCAAATCGGCTCATTTTATTCCGATTAAGTCCACTCGGACTGCACCTCAGTTGGCTAAGCTCTATGTGAAAGAAGTCATCCGACTTCATGGCATTCCTAGCTCTATCGTTTGTGATCAAGACGCTTTGTTCACTAGCCACTTCTGGAAGTGTCTACAGTCAGCTTTGGTCACGAAGCTGAACTTTTCTACTACTTATCACCCTTAGGCGGACGGTCAGATTGAGAGGGTGAATCGTGTATTGGAGGATCTTCTTTGCTATTGTATTCTTGATTTCGGGGGCAGTTGGGAGGACCACTTACCACTTGTTTTTGGTTTTTGGTTTTTAATACATGGTTTTTGGTTTATTTTTGTTATGAAGCCTCTTGATCTCCTCTCTCTAGCTTGTGGAGTGCACACCAAGTGTTTGTGCATAGTTTTTTTTGCATTGGTTGAGGTAAAATTGCTAGCTAAATCCCTTTTTACTTGATGCTAATGAGAGGTTTGCCAAAAAAAATTTAAAGATCATTTCTGTAATTTTCGTTTTGGAATTGTAGCTGAAACGAAATCAGGCATAACTTCTTCATTTCTCAGCCGAATTCAATAATTTTGAATGTGCTGAAAAGCTTAGACATAGTGCTATAAGTTTCATGTACAGATTTTTCTGAAATTTTGCCATTTATTAGATCAAAATCGTGCTTCTTTGTTGCTATCCCGAGAGTAAATTGACAGTAACAACAATCTCAGACCGGCGAATTGTATTGGCCATAAGTTAGACGTTTCTCATCCGTTTTTGGTTAGATTTTCTATGCTGCAAACTAGATTCAATAAGGAACACTTTCTCTTCAGGTTATATTTTGGTATTTTGCCATTTAAATGATCTGAAATGCGTTCGAAGACAGAAGTCCAATTCTGTCTTCAACAGGTTATTCTGAGTTTCAATCTGATATTGTTTTGCCTGTATCTTCCTTGTTTTTGATCCGAATTAGATAATTTCGGATGTTCCGGAAAGCTTATAACATAGGCTACAATTTTTGTTCAGTAAGTTTTCTGTAATTTTGAGGCTAACTATGTTAAAATTTGATTTTTCTACTATCTTTCCGAGAACGATACACATATTAGCTCTGTGGATGAAACTATTTTGGTCATAACTTTTGAGCCGCTAGTCAGTATTGAATGATTTTGGACTTTCTGAAAAGCTTAGAAACTAATTTACAACTTTCATGTTTTGTGTTTTGCAAAATTCTGAGGTTAAGAGAATCGAAACCTTATTTATTTGTCGCTGTCTTGAGAATAAACGATAGCGACAGTGAATTTACAAATCTGAGAATTGTAATCGTCATATCTCCTTCATACTAAGTCCGATTTTGATGAACTTCATATTGTTGAAAATCTTAAACTTAGTAGAACAACTTTTCTTCAATAAGTATTTTTTTCGTTTTGAAGTTTGTTATATTAAAATATGAATTCTTTACAGCATAGGTGAAATTAGTATAATGTGTAATTCGTCATGGGCCTGAGCAAATATTCCTTCAGCTGTGTTTTATTACCCTGTTTCTGTTCAGGGTTGCAACTTCGTGACTCCGCCACGGCTATGTCCGTTATCGGAATTCGACATTTTTGGTCTCGTTGGAAAGATGGAGTTATGAACTACATATCTGAAAAGTTTGGTCATCATCTGAGTTCATTAGACCCTTCGAATTTCCTGTCAAAGTTGAACCCAGATCGTAGTGAAAAATAGTGCATTTCATGTTTCTGAGTCCTACTTTGGAACATGGCCGCGCCTTCGTTTCAAGTCGGAGTCGACAAATTCTTTTTGCAACTTGAAGTAGGTGTTGTTGATGCCTCGTTCTATTGTCCTATATATTTCGGTATTTTTATAAATCAATATATTAGAGCAGATTTGGCATTTTTATCTGTACAAGTGTATTTGTGCAACAAACAAAATTTGAAAACGTACATACTTATGATTAGGTGGTGAGAGAAGTTGATTAAGGATAGGTATTATTTGAAAGAAATAAGTTGAAGTACGTAGTTACTTCATATTTCTTCATCCATTAGTAATTGAGTAGAGTTAAAGTAAATGGCAAGAAGTCATACCATGGGAAACATTGAGTAATGCCGCGGTTCTTATATCGTAAACTGTCGCTTACATGGGCGAATACATGCATATCTAGGAGGGGTCAGCTGACCCCCTTAATTTTTTTAATATTTGCAACAAAACATTAACCGAAAATTTTAACCCTCCTTCAATATAAAATTATCAAATGTGTTTTTTTACAAACTTACATATTGGTTTCAATTTCTATTTCATGTACATTATCTCAACTTCTAGTCGTAGATTGAAAATCTAACGCCTCTTCATCTTTAACATATAAAACCTTCTCCTTTTTATTTATTTAATCGATCGTTTAGAACTTTCAGAATTACAAAATAAATTTTTTTATACTATGTTACCCCTCAACTGCTCAATTATAGGTATTAACAAATTCCTCGATCTTTTAGCCTCCTCAATTTGAGTAAATTGTGTCTGTTAAGTTTTTTATTTATCTTATATTTTTCATTGGTTTGTGATTATCTGTCACTGGTTTTCTACAAATTTATCTCTAATTTTGGTGTTTATTATAGGAAGTTAGAGAGCTATAAATTATGAATTGAATGCCTATATAATGCTAACTGAATGTTAATTGAATATCAATTGAATGCTAGTTGAATGCAATTGAATGCTGATTGATTGTTAGTCGAATACTAATTGAATATTGATTGACTTTGCTAATATCTATGAATTTAAAAAAAGTTGCTTAATTTGGATCATTTCTATTTTAATATCAGTGTTGCTTAATTTGGCTCATTTTCTGCTTTAGCATTCCAAAGTTGCATAATTTTTCTTAATTTTATTGAGAACGCATTTTTCTTATGATATTGTGGTATTTGAAAATCAACATTCCACCTACATTATGTGTATGTTTTCATGTGAATATGTTACGAACTTTGATTTTATCAATATAACTTTTTGGTTAATAATATTCTCTACAAATTATTTCACGATCCCTCTCAAATATCATCCTGGATTCACCTATGGTTAGCCACAATGAAGATGCTTAATGTGACAAAAATTAGTATTAAAATGTTTTTTGGAAAAAGTAAATACATAACTTTATATTTTGAGTAATAACTCCATCTCAAATTGAGGTTCTTTGGTTTTGAACAAAATTAGTTTACACTTCATGTTTACAATATTTGAAATAAACGAAAACATACACCAATTTGATACATATTTTTACCATATTACACTAAATTTTACCATCTTTTTTGTGTCAAATAGTGAATTTAGGAGCCTTGGGAATGCCGAGTAATACATTTGGACTGTTTGACAAAATTGGATATTTGTGAAAAAAGTATTCTAAAACTATAGACACGGTCAGTTCAATACCATGAGACATGGTAAATGGAAAATTAGTGTAAATTTGGAATATAATCCTTAACTTTTGGTAGTCAAAGCTCCAGTAAGATTAGGAAAAAAAGAGGAAGTATAGGAACATATATATTTTCCTTTCTGAACTAAAATCCCATAGTTGGTATACTTCAATTACACCTAGATAATTCTACTCCAATAATGACTAAGAAGTATAAAATATGAAAATATAAGTGAATTTCTTATGCATACAACTTTGAACTGCAAATTTGCATTTTCTACTTTTTGATACTCTCTTTTTAAATATGAATCAGTTTATGAGATAACAGATCAATTCCTATTGACTTGTCTTTTGTCTGAATGTTAAGAAAGATTATTTAATTGTTAAAAAAAATCAATGTAGAGTATGGTTCTTGGCACATTTGTTGCAAACGTGCCTTTTGATTTGAAATTATGGAGCTAATGTTATGTATGAAATAGTATTATGAATTCACCTATGTGATACAGAATATATTATATTTAATAGGACGTTAGTTTTATGCTATTTAGATGATTGTGTGTTCTAAATTAGTTTTAATGCTGGTGTATAACAAAACTAATTTTGACTATCAAACCTAAATCTACAGCAAAAAAATCATTCCGGTTATTTCCACCATCCACCCTAAGAAGCAAATCAACATTGTAAACCTCTCCTTCATTTGTATCCTTAAGCATATAACGAAGCACCTCATTCACCTGAAAAAACACTTGTCCAGCATTGCCTATGTTTTACGTCCCTTTATCTTTAACCAAGACATCCCTACAACATACGCCCCACTTTCATATCCTCCCTCCACAATATTGCAACAACTGGTTGAAAGCATACAATAGTGAAAAGCAAAATATCAAAGTTTAGTAGAAACTGATTTTAAAGTAGCAACATTGATAAAATATTACTTGCATACCCCACTTTCGTATCCTCCCTCCACAATAGCGCAACAATTGGTTAAAAGCACACAATAGTTAAAAGCAAAATAGCAAAGTTCAGTAGAAACTGATTTTAAAGTAGCAACATTGATAAAATATTACTTACACACCTTAACTAATTCCTAATAATATTTGAAACAAATTTTCTAGTTTTGGCCTTATCATGTGATATGGAAACATTAAGAACACTTGATATATGTACATTTTTGCGGCTAAAACAATAGTATGGTGTAAAATTATTATTCATATGTGTAGCATAGGTTGGAAACAAATGAACTTCGGTTGAGTTGTGTACTCGGTCACTGTCTTAAAGACGTTTTGGTGTTCTTCTCAGTGGTGCAAAGCAGTCAAACTAATGCCACCATCTCTAGGATAAAACATTCTTTTTTTGGCTGTAGTATCAACCGGTCTGCACAAACGGAACCGACTCAGTTGCACTCAAAAATTCGCTCGGATTTTATTGAAGAAAATGGTTTCATGGAGAAGAGGATAGGTTGAAAAAAATGTTGTTCTGTTTTTGATTTCATCTGAAAACCAATTTAACAGACGGAATACCAAGTCAAACGTATTACTGAGTTGTGGGGTAACGTTGGCTCAATATTACTGAAAAAAATGCTACACCACAACGATCCCGAGTCGAGTCGGTCGACGCATATGTGGTGGTCAAACATAGTCTCCCTCCTCACAAAAGAGCATCATTGGTTTCCCAAATGGCTCAATTTAGCTGAAAAGAATCAAGTTTCTTGATTCTTCTCTATGGTCCTACAGTGTTTAACTATTCACATAAGAGCCATTTACACTTATTCATTTTTTAGTAATTCACATAAAATTTTAAAACATTTCCAACAATCCCCCACTTGAAAGTTTTAAAGTACAATTTTCTTTTGAGCAGCTTTCGAAAAAACATAAGATTATGCATAACACAAAGGTGTCTTTCGACTTGGACCATTGCATAGTGGATAAGATTCAGCTTTTAGTAAGTGACACATAGTCTTGAACTCTATTCTTGACATCAAACCACCCACAATCTTTCTAGAGTGTGATCGAATAAGCCCGTGCATTTATGGCTATGCATGCCTATCCCAGTTTAGTGAATGCTATAAGAATTTTGCCTAAAATTTCATAGAAAAGGCCACATTTCCACATCCACATAGGCTAGTCTATCAAGAGTACTCCTTAAGGTAGTTACTCCACTCTATATTGAGTATAGATCTCATTAAGAGTTTCTATTAACTCATTCTCTAATCACTTCAGGAATACATGCTTTAAAATTTATAAAAATAGCATGTTCAACTCATATCACTTCACAACTTGTTCTTACCCATTGAACCTATTACTTGGGATCTCCAGTCATTAGGTCGGGTTGCCATCGTGCGTGACTCAACAATCTAAGGGCAATGGACCCATTCTTTTAGAGGTTCTAAGGACTTTCTCTTTGGCTAGTCCTTTCATCAAAGGTTCGGCCAAAATCTCATCACTGCGTATATGATCTACTTTAATAGCTCCTGAAGAGAGTAGCTCTCTAATAGTTCTGTGCTTACAATGTATCTATCGTCTCTTACCGTTGTAATAACGGTTCTGTACTTTTGCAATAGCTAGGTACTATCGTAATGGATGAACACAGCTGGTATCGGTTTTTCCATTAAAGGAATCTCAGCTAGCATGTTTCTTAAGTAATCTACTTCTTCACTGGCTATGGCTAGTGCTATCATTTCAGACTCCATAGTGGACAGAACCAAAATAGTTTGTTTCTTAGATTTCCAAGAAATAGCTCCACCAGCAATGCTAAATATATAGCCACTAGTAGCTTTCAAATCATTAGATAAAGTATTCCAGTCTGCATTGGTGTATCCTTCAAGGACAGTTGAAACTTTTCATAATGTGACCCAAGGTTTACAGTTCGTTTTGGGTATCTCACGATCCTTTCGATAACATGTCAGTGCTCTATATTAAATCTATAAGTAAACCTGCATAATAATCCCATGACATAGGCAATGTCAGGTCTAGTACAATTAGTGACATACCGAAGGTTGCCAATGATGCTAGTATAATAAGACTGTCTTCGTAACAACTCATTTTTTCGTACCCTTTGAATCCACAATAAACCACACATGTCTAACTCAAATTGCACGAAAAGACGGATTATTAAGGATAGAAAGAAAATAAAGATAGAGCAAAATCTCACACGAATGAAATAACATATATTATTTCAATAATAATCTTTACAGCGAAAAATTTTAAAATACAATATTAGAGTCTATCCTAGATTCAGCATGGACGGTTATAACATTTGCCTTACAAATGCTGACAAAAAAAAAGAAATAGATGCAGCGGATAATAGAATACGTCCATATGATGATGAAGATCTCCAGCTCTCCTCTGGAAACTCCAACCGTCTTCAACTCAACCTGAAACTACTCGGATCTGATCTAAGTACTAAAGATACCCAGATCAGGCTTGATAAACCAGCTTGAGATACTCGAAATTTAAAATGATTACATTATCAAAACCTTTGAAAAGAAGAGTATCTCATAAGACCACGTCCACACATAAATACAGATGGGTTTTTACCTTATGATAACCAAAACACCTTATACCAAAATAGACTTAATAATATTTTTAATGACATTCTTTTGGATAACATCTTTCAAATAAACTTATTCAAATAACGTATCAATACCTGGACTAAGTCTAAGGTAATATATCCAGACCGGGTCAATGGAATATACCTATCGAAATATATGATACCAAAAGGGGTAGCTAAAATGTTTGCAAGTCATTACAACTATTTTGGTAATACAATCAAAACCTTAAATCTCGTATTGGGATTGGATTTCCAACATGATAGGGAACTAGTGGCCATTTCTCCTATCCACGCATAACAAACATAGTTTCCATGGTTCCTTAATCACTTTTCTCAAACTAGTCACTTGGAAATATACTTGCTACACTACTACTGATAACCGTTAGTTCTCTGCTTTTCTCAAGCTAACCACTTTATCCAAATAGGGCAATAAATGCCTTGAGGGACGCATCCCCCAAAGGGCCAAACGTATTGGACACCACCATACGTACTCACTTATTTCAAATTTGTATTTGTTAGATCACATAGTATTCTATATCATTTTTCGAAATGTGAGGCTAGTGAGGCTACGCTCAATTTCTTCAAAGCCCCGTTCTTCATACAAAACCACGCTTTGATCATAACAGGTTCCACTTTTAATCCCACATTGCATTCTTTTTATCACTATTTGACTCCCACAAACATACAACCTCTGAGCTCATATGTCTCAAAGAAGGGTGTTAAGCTAAGATAAGTTGTCTTATTCGCCACAAAGCAGACGTACATTTGTAAAAGTCAAACGTTGTGTCTCAGAAATACAATGTCAGACATTTGTCCATACAAGTTCGTTCTAGGACTGAACGAAACCGAAAGCACTTTCTAGGCCGTTACTAGGTGAAAAGCCCTTGTAATCCGAAAAAATCTCCATAATGAGGAGACTGCTGCTATAAATAACTCTATAATGGGAGCGACACCGTGCATGTCAATGAGCAGTCCTCATGCTATGATGATCCACGGTCTTCAATAATCATCATCTTCAACATGTCTTCACTTTTGGAGGTATACATTAGTTCGAAGTGGTTTTCAGATAGGCATTACCCAAATCCAACCCTGGTTCCTTCGAAGCCAATCATCGCTTTAAAAGATGTTAAGTTCATATGTGGATATCAATCATTGATCAATTACTTCATCTTTTATAAAATATCTTTCTTAATATTTTTTTTTAGTTTATTCCATTTCGTTTCAAGAGTATATAGAATCATTAAGCCTCACTTATCAAATCATTTGATTTATTAAACCTTTCTTAAATCCTGAAATAATTCCAAATCATTTTCTTTTTTACTTAGGAAAACTTTTCCAGATCATTCTTTTAATCTTAATCAATGATTTCTATTCAAGTTATAACTTTTGTAATAACCTAGAATTCCTGTCATTTGAAATTCGTATATTTAATTAATTCTAAATATTCACAAGTTAATTTTATAAGTTTAATAACGTATATTTCGAATACCCAGATTTAATTGGATTATTAAATTGTCAATTTAATATTTGAAATTGTGTAAATAATTGAAAATTGAATTTAATGTGAATGAAAATGATTTATAATGTTGAATTAAATTATATTTGGATTAGAATGATGTTGGTAGACTTTTAAAATTGAATTAAAAGTTAATTCGTTAAAATTGAATATTTTAATATTTAATTAATGTGTAAAAATAGCCATTTTTCATACAGTCTTGGGTTATGATGAAACCAGTTTCATAAGATCCATAATGTTATATTTTTGTAGGATTTCAAATTTCGTGTCAATCGGATTTACGGTTTGTCCGTGGCAAGCTAAAACGCATAAGTAAAATTTAAATAGTGGATTCGAAAACCTATCTTCCAAATACTATCGAATTGGCTTCCGGTATATATTCCATTATGTCCGAAATAAGGGTAAAACATTATAAACGTCAGGCGGCACGCTTCGTTTCGAGCTCGAAAATTTTTCGGGTGAATAGTGTCACGAAATTTCCCATATAAGGCCATCATATTTCATTATTTTCACTCAAGCCCTAGCTAGGGTTTCCAGCCGCCTCCAACCTTTCCAGTGGTCAAAATCTCATCTTCATCTTCTTTAATTATCTTCCAATCCATAGACAATTACGGAAAAATTCAAACTACAACGTCGAAGAGCACAACAAAATCCATCGATCCAACGGCTGTGATTGTCTAAAGTAAAGCAAATCGGCGTCAATTCTTGCTTAAAGTCGCTGCAGTCGTGCACATTTTTCAAAGCAAGGGAGAGGCCGAGTTGTACTGGTTTTCGGTTGGAAGTGGAGGTCGTGATGCGCATTCGAGTGGTGGTAGCCGTTGTCTTCAGATGCAATGAGGTGGTCACGAAAATTCGTGGAAAATCGACGGCATGGTTTTCATTTTTTTGAAAGGCACCTAGTTTCATCGTGTGGAGGAAGAAAGAAAACATTGGCCGTGATCTATTAGGGTTTGAAATCGAACAACTCATATTATCTTAGGTTTAAAAATAAAAATAAAATCTAAATTAATTTATATAATAATTCGTATGATATTTAAAAATGCATAACTTCGTCATACGAGGTTCCTTTTTGACAAAACAAATTGCGTTGGGTCCGTATTGACGAGCACTACATTTTAGAGCTAGTTTGAAGTTGATTGAAGTTAGTGTAAATTTTAGATAAAACTAAACGTCTGTTTAATTTTATTCGAAATATAACACTGGAACTGCTATTGGAACCAAAGTGAGTACAACTCACTCTTTCTGTCTCATTGATATTTTTATATAAGTGAGAATAAAATTTATTCATGATGATTATTGATTGTTTCAATGATATATGATATATTATCTATATATTGATTGGTATTTGGATATATTCCTACCTGTTGGAGCTGATGAGACCCTACATGTTTCCGTGTATGAGCGGATAACCTTTCAGACGCGCATCTGCCTCGAAGCGGACATTGTACACATATACTAATATGTATATTTGTTGCAGGTGATAGGTTGGAGGGATTCAACCGGATTCCTCACCAGTATTGGTTTATTTACAGATCTTGTGGTATATGCTGTTGTGATGTGATATGATGTTTTGGATGGCGTGGTTGATGTTTTTAGTGCTGTTGCAGCATTGGGCCTATGTTTGGTAATTTAAAAATGTTAAAGTAATGATTTCCAAATTTAAAATGATTTTCGAGTGATTTTGAAAATAAATGTTTTATTAATTTTTTAATTGTTAAAGGAAATGGATTTATTTTAAATAAATAAAAAACTATAATTTTTATGTTATAAAAATTATAATTTTTGTGAAATATAATTAGAATGTGATTTTTGAAATATGAAGTTAACTATTTGGTAAAATAGTTTAAATTGAGATTTTTGATTTATTTTAAATGTTTATATAGAAGATTTATAAAATTATATTTTATAAATTAAGATATTGGAATTATAAAACGAGTTTTATAAATGATAAAATGGAGTTATAAATGGATTTTATAAGTGAAGAAGATTTCTAATCGATAATGTTATAAAAGGAATAAATTTGTAAATAAGAATAATTATAAGTGAATTAACTTATAATTTGGATTTTGGCATATAAACAGGTATACATAAGATTGGTTAATAAAGGAATTTTGTGTATGGAAATTCTTATTAGAATATAATTGTGATTTATAAATATTATTTATAAATTTGAAATCAACTTATTTTGATAAGTTAAATATAGAAATTATTAAAGGAATTTCATCCACGATTTTGGATAGTGGATAATCCTTTAAATTAAATGTGAAATAATAATGAATTTGGTAAAGGAGATATATCCATGATTTTGGACAGTGGATAATCCTTTTAATAAATGTGTAGAGTATTGAATTTGGTTAGAGAATATTATTCACGATTTTGGACAGTGAATAATAATTTGAATGAGATGGATAATTTTGGAAGATGATATCTTAAAGTGAGTTAAACGGTTTGAAGATGTTTTAAAATGTGTTAAGTACCGAAACCATGTATTTCAACATTCACTGTCGAAATAGACGTTTTAGAGAGTAAGGAAATGATGGACTATAAAACTGTTGTTATAGTAAATTATTTTCGAAAGGAAATGTTTTGTATAGTATATGAGATTTATATATCTATCTATTTTTCGAATCCTTGTACCAATGATTTTGGGTTGTCATAACAATGTTTTATGCAACATTCATTTTGACCCAAATAAATGTGTTTAAAGAAATTGTTTTCCTTAAAGAATTAAATATATATTTAATCATGATTTAAGTATATGTAATATTTTCTAAGTATTGAAAATAAATTGAATTGTGAATTACTTATTATTAAATAAGTATATGGGAATGTTTTCCAATGTTGAAATGGTTTTGAGAATATATCTTTTTAAAGATAATTTGAAGTGAATATTTGGCGAATGATTAAATTAATAAAAGATTAATTAAAAGGGCCTAGTGATTGTTTATGGTGCTAAATATTTGTTTGTTTGCTTTGATAGTTAAATAACCGAATATCAAATTTGGCTATTCTAGTTCCTCGACTTGATGTGCGAACTATGTGGTCGTACACTTAGTACGTAGCCTTTTGTGTAGGCATGATTATTGTTTCCTAGAGATTTGACCAGGCAACTCGATACTCGGCCCTTCTGGATTATTCGACATATCATCGCGGTCGGCATCCAGCAAGTACTCGGCATTTAGGAGCGCTCGGCATAAGGGGACACTCGGCAGAAAGGAGCGCTCGGCACTTAGTAGCGTTCCGCATTAGGAAGTGTTCGGCAGACAGGGTGCCCGACATTCAGAACGTTCGGCTCCACTTCACTCGGCATGCTTCCATATTGCTCGGCATCCTAGGTGTTCGGCACCACTATGTTCGGCATGGCAGGATTGTCCGGCATTAACTACCGTTCGGCCTAGGTTCTACAAACACCGTTCGGCCAAGTCACTGGTTCGGCTTCCTGTATCGTTCTGTGCAAATGCTTCCCACGGCACTTAGAGCGTTCGGCTTTGCAACGCTCGGCATGAGGAGATTGTCTGGCTTCGATACGCTCGGCATGAGGAGATCGTTCGGCATAACAAGGACGCTCAGCATGAGATCGCTCGGCATCCAGAGATTGTTCGACCTCCCGAGAACTTTCGACAACCAAAGATTGTTCGACACTCTTTCAATCTCGTCTGGCTTCGATTGCTTGCTCGGCCAACCCTTCCTATGTAACACCACATCGTTCGACATGAAGATGATGGATCGGCATTTGGCCGTTCGGCATGTACGGGTCGACACACAGAGGTTACTCCATTTAAGCCGTGATATCCAACTGCCAGGCCCACCAGGGAAGTCCAACCCACCTTCGTCTATAAATAGAGAGGCAGGGGCACAATGAAAAGGATCCTTTTTTTCGAGAACATTAAGGAGACTCTACCATTTTTTATACTCTCTTCTTTTTCATTCAAACTTGTATTCAAGTGATTAATTTATGGATATCTGTACTCAAGTAATGGAGATAGAAATAAAGATTAACTTCAAAGTGGACGTAGGCAGTTACGCCGGACCACTATAAATTTGTTGTTTTTGTCCTTTGCATTTAAATTTATATATTGTTCTCCATTTTCATTTACTTTCTTCAATAATCTCTCTACACAATCTCTCTAAGGGTGTTAGTGATCAATTTTGGTGCTAAAATTTTAGTGCTTTCACTGAGAATTGAATTCTCGGGCTGTTAGGATCTGCTTTGTAGCTATTGGATTGCATAAATCCCCTAGAGGAGATCCAAGATCATTGACAAGGCATCTGTTCATTCTATTCAGAGTTATAACCAACACTCTATCATGGGAAGACCACGAACCAGATCGACTTTCTATAACACAGATGCCCATGAAACTGCTAGCGTACAACAAGTTGGACCTAGAAATCAACAAGCAACAAGAGGTGCAGGGCCCTCCACCCAAAACCAAGCGGAAGTTGTTTCCCAAATAGAGTTCAACGACTTGATAAGAGAACTCAAGGAAAGTAGAAGGCAACTGGATGAGCAGATTCAAGCCAACACTAACCTTATGACTCAGCTCCCTCAGCAACAGCACCAGAATGCTGGAGGTAACCCTGCCCCTTATTCTGAATTTGATAGTTCAATGTCAGCGGACGAACCTCCTAGGCGTAGACGCCGTAAGGATGAAGGTGCATAAGCAGGCATTGGGAACCAAGCCCGTGAAGAGACCGGACACCCGAATCTTCAAGACCCAAATCAGGCGGAACATCAACCCGCACGGTCCCGTGGAACGGAAACCAACCTTCCATCCCCCATACCAACTCCAGACTTGGTAGCTACAGTCAGGCAGTTGATGCGAGAGAACCAAGGATTGACCAAAGAAGACTAGGGAGTGACTAGAAGCAATACTCCCTTAACGGATGGTATCCTACAGGCTGAGTACCCCAAGAAGTTTAATATGCCGACTATTCCAGCCTACGAAGGGAAGACTGATCCCAGGCAGCATGTGATGAGGTACGGATGGGTGATGGATTCTGCAAGAGCCAATGTGCAACCAAGTGTAGGTGCTTCCCAATCACCTTGTCCGGAATTGCCACCATGTGGTTTACTCGACTTCCCCCACGATCTATATCCAGCTTTGACGAATTGGCAATGAAATTCATAGAGCAATTCAGGACACGCACCACTCGTCCAAGGGATGTGATGTCCTTATCAAGCGTAATCCAGTCCCCAGGAGAGTCATTGAAAGCATACTTGCAGAGATTTTATGTTGCTGCTACTGAAGTGAGCAATCCAAACGACCATGCAATTTTGATTGCAGTAATGCATGGGTGGATCTAGACTCTGAATTTGGAGATTGGTTGGCAGGAAAGTCCCCAGCCACGCTGGAGCGTTTCTATTCGAAAGCTCATCATTTCATAAGAAGGGAAGAAGCTCGATGTACAAGACGAGACAAGGCACCAGGGCCTGCGCAGGAGGCTGAGAAAGGTACCGTCACCATGAAGCAAACCAGCGATAATTCGGGGAAAGCCCAAGCCAATGTCCAAAACAAGCCTGGGCAGTCTAAAGGATCCGGAGGTGGAAATCCCAGGAAGAAGAGAGAGACAGGAAAATGGAAGTCAAGGATCCCGACCTACACGGAATACACCCCGCTCAATGCATCACTTGAGAATATCTATTTGTCAACTTGCAACACTTTCACTATAGAAAACCACGCCAAAAGGAATCAATGGAGGAACAGAAGCGGACTGGGAAGTACTACCGCTTTCACGAGTCTTATGGGCACAACACAGAGGAGTGCAGGCACCTCTATGACGCTATTGAAAAGTTGATTAGACAGAAGAAGCTGTAGGAGTTCATCAAAGATCCACAAGAAGGAAGATAAGAGATGTCGGACCCTGGACGTGGGCCAGCTCCACGTCAACCAGAACAACCTGCTCGGACTGTAAGCAGATTGGTTATCAACACGATTGCGGGCGGACCACATCCTGCGGATAAGAATTGGCAGGAGATGGAGCGATATGCTAACTCTTTAAGACATACGGAATATGAGTGATGTTTGAATGTGGAGGATGGGACTCCTGCAAAGCAACAACAAATGATGGATGATGATATTGTATTCAGGAGCCAAGATGCAGACAAGGTGGAGGCCCATACCATCGACCCGATGGTCATATCTGCGACAATCGGGCCGGTGTTTGTTAAGAGAATTCTAATTGATTGCGGAAGCTCCGTTAACATCACCTTCAAGAAGGCATATGAACAAATGAAGCTGGAAGCTAAGGATCTGAAACCAACCAATGCCAGAATCCATGGCTTTAACGGTACAACAACGGATGCAGTGGGATATGTGGAGTTACCGGTTGAACTGGGACAAGGCGAGCGTAGGAGGGTGCGAATCCTACCATTCATAGTGTTGGACATTGACTCTCTATATAACGTATTTCTAGGGCGTCCAGCCTTGGCAGAATTTAGGGCAGCATTGGCCCTTTTGCGTCTGACGTTAAAATTTCCCATAGACAGTGGTGTTGAAGTGGTACTTGGTGATCAGGCGACCGGACGTGCCTGCTATGTGGCTGAGCTGAGAGAGGCTCAGCGTAGAGAGAAAGGAAAGGTTGCAGACCGCTCCGTCCGCATCCGAAATACTGATGATTGACAAGTAGCGCCCGAGCCCTGGCTCGGGCAACATTCTCGGATCTATAGAGACATATATCCGAGAGACGATGTTGGGGGACCCAGGGAAACCAATGCAGCACCGACTGAACTCACAATTGACATCCCAGTCAGCTGGGATGACCTGTCACGAATTCTTAAAATTGGATCACAACTCGACCCCCTGGTGGCCGAGAACCTCACTGACTTCCTCCTAGCGAATCTTGATGTTTTCGCTTGGCCTCACTCCGATATGTGCAGGATTTCTCCGACAATTGCGAGTCATATGTTGAATATAGACTCCAAGTATGTTTCTGTAAAACAGAAAAGGAGAGGTATGGACCCGGAGAGGTCTGGGGCTCTCAAAGAGGTGGTGGACAAACTCAAAGCCAATAGGTTCGTCCACGACGCCCTCTATCCTGAATGGGTATCTAACCCAGTGCTGGTAAAGAAAGCAAATGGAAGTAGAGAACTTGTGTTGATTATTCTGATTTAAATAAAGCATACCCAAAGGATAGTTTCCTGTTGCCAAGGCGGGTTGTATTGCTATTTAATGATGCCCTTTGGATTGAAAAATGTGGAAGCAACTTATCAGCGTCTGGTAAATCGGATGTTCAAAGACCAGATTAGAAAAACAATGGAAGTTTATATGGATGACATGCTCGTGAAGTCACGACAGTCGAACGACCACATCCGAGACTTAGTGGAAATGTTTGACATACTCAGGCATTATGGAATGAAGATCAATCCTTTGAAGTGTATGTTCGATGTAGCATTAGGAAAGTTTCTAGGTTTCATTGTGAATGCGCGGGGAATCGAGGCTAACCCGGGGAAGATCCAGGCTATCCGAGATATACAAGTGCCTAGAACCATAAAACAGTTGCAAAGCTTGAATTGAAAGGTGGCCGCGCTGAGCCGATTCATATCCAGGGCCACAGACAAGTGTATTCCTTTCTTTGATGTCATAAAGAAAGGAAAGAGGAATTTCGAGTGGACATCCGACTGTGAGGAAGCATTCCAAGCTCTTGTAAGGCACTTGGAAAGTCCCCAGATATTATCAAAACCGATAGACCACGAAATGTTGTACGTGTACTTGGTTGTATTCTAGCACGCTATCAACACAGCCCTGGTTCGCGAGGAAGACCGGGTTCAGAAGTCAGTTTACTATGTTAGTAAATGCTTAACGAGGGTAGAAAGAAATTATCCAAAGATTGAAAAACTAGCTTATTGCTTGGTGATTGCCTCACGCAAGCTTCGCCCGTATTTTCAGGCACACCCAATCAGTGTCTATACCGATCAACCCTTGCGACAGATACTCCAATGATCAGAAACTTCCGGAAGGATGTTAAAATGGAATATTGAGCTAAGTCAGTTCGACATTACCTACCTACCGCGAAGGGTCATACAAGGACAGGCACTAGCTGACTTCGTTGCTGAATTCACTATGACAGACGAATCAAACGATCACAATGTCATACCTCCCGTTCGATGGAAGATGTACACCGATGGGGCATCTAACGACCGTTGTTTGGGGTTGGCATAGTTCTTATAACACCTGAAAACCGATCGGTTTTCTACGTTTTGAAGCTCGAATTCAGAGCGACGAATAATGAAGCCGAATATGAGGCATTGATCACCGGCTTAAGACTTATTAAAGAACTGGGAGTAAAATCGGTCGAGATCTTTAGCGACTCTTAGCTGGTGGTATACCAAGTGCGAGGAGACTACCAAGTGAGGGGGCAGAGTCTTTCCCCATATTTGGTCCGAGTCCAGGAGCTGCCAGCGAATCTCGAGTACTATGATATTTCACATATCCTGCACGAGCGGAATAGAGCAGCCGATTCGTTGGCAAAATTCGCAAGCACTGGTGATGCGCAACAGATGGGATTATTTCCTATTGAGACCGACCATGCTCCGAGTATAGATATGATGGAGGTAGATTTCATGTTAAAAACAGAAATCGAGAAGGAATTGTGGATGACCCCAATCAAGCAGTACCTGCTATTCGAGATCTTACCCAAAGAAAGGAGCGAAAGACGACAAGTCCTCCATAAGGCTTCTCGCTATGTAATGTAGGATGGAATAATGTATCGAATGGGATTCTCAGCCCCATTACTCCGATGCATTTCCCATGATGAGATAAAACGAGTCCTGAAGGAAGTCCATGAGGGAGAGTGTGGTGACCATACTAGGGGGCAGACATTAGCGAAGAAAGTCTTCCGTTATGAATACTACTGGCCAACTGCGAATCGGGATGCCGCAGACTATGTGAGAAGATGTGAAAAATGCCAGATATATGCAAAAATCCCGAGAGCCCCGCCGACGGAGCTCATGCAGATGGTTAGTCCCTGGCCATTTGCAATATAGGGGATTGACCTAGTCGGCTCTTTACCTATATCCAAAGGTGGAGCGAAATATGCGATAGTTGCGGTCGACTACTTCACCAAATGGGCAGAAGCAGAGCCTCTGGCCACAATAACCACCAAGAAGGTTACCAATTTCGTCGTATGAAATATCATATGCCGTTTTTGCCTTCCACGGACCATCATTACAGACAACGAGACTCAATTCGAGAGCAAGGAG
This sequence comes from Allium cepa, assembly GCA_030765085.1. NCBI lineage: Eukaryota > Viridiplantae > Streptophyta > Magnoliopsida > Asparagales > Amaryllidaceae > Allium > Allium cepa. Next base: position 802,265,555 of record CM060943.1, read on the forward strand.
TTTAAAGATTTTTGTCAGAGATACGGCATTGAGAAGAACTTTGCAGCGGTTGCTCACCCGAAAGCCAACGGACAAGTGGAAGCCGTAAACAAGATAATCAAGTCCGTATTGAAAAAGCGTCTGGAAAAGGCTAGAGGCAAGTGGGTGGATGAACTTCCAACGGCGCTTTGGGCCTATAGGACCACCCACAAGACCGCGACCGGCCACACTCCCTTCGCATTGGCATATGGAACGGAAGTCGTCATACCCGTGGAACTTGAAGTTCCATCACATCGGGTAACTTATTATGACCCCGAGTCGAACCGGAATCTTTTATTGGAATCGTTGGACTTCGTTGACGAAAAATGCGAAGAGGCCAATTTAAGAGCGGTCGCATACAGACATAGCGTCGCCAAATATTATAACGAAAATGTCCGACCAAGAATTTTTGGTGTTGGAGACCTCGTTTTGAAATGAGTTTTTCCGGTCCTATCTCATATGAATCCCGCATGGGAGGGTCCATACGTCATCGAACGGAAGCTTGGAGAAGGAACTTTCAAGCTATCGACCGTCGATGGGGCGACGTTCCCCCGAGCATGGAACATCGAGCACTTGCAACATTATTATACTTAGTCTATTTCTTTCACGTATTAGTTGCATTTATTTCCAGTATGCTTTGATTTCTAGTTCTTGGCATGTAATAAGACAATTCAGCTTGCTCTCTTTAATAAAGGCCTGAAGCCATCTTTTCCATGAATGACTAATGTTTCTGCGTATGATAATCCTGCGACAAGCAAATGAAACCGTATTATTCTGGCTGACATACGAACGAGTATAAACGATTCCAAATCTCCAAGTCCCCGGAACGTGGATTGGAGTACTCTAAGTCCCCGAAGTGCGGACTCGAGTATAAACGATTCAAAATCTCCAAGTCCCTGGAGTGCGGACTGGAGTACTCTAAGTCCCCGGAGTGCGGACTTGAGTATAAATGATTCAAAATCTCCAAGTCCCCGGAGTGCGGACTGGAGTACTCTAAGTCCCCGGAGTGCGGACTCGAGTATAAATGATTCAAAATCTCCAAGTCCCTGGAGTGCGGATTGGAGTACTCTAAGTCTCCGGAGTGCGGACTCGAGTATAAATGATTCAAAATCTCCAAGTCCTCGGAGTACGGACTGGAGTACTTTAAGTCCTCGGAGTGCGGACTCGAGTATAAACGACTTAAAATCTCCAAGTCCCCGGAGTGCGGACTGGAGTACTCTAAGTCCCCGAAGCGCGGACTCGAGTATAAACGGCTTAAAATCTCCAGGTCCCCGGAGTGCGGACTGGAGTACTCTAAGTCCCAGGAGCGCGGACTCGAGTATAAACGACTTAAAATCTCCAAGTCCCCGGAGTGCGAACTGGAGTACTCTAAGTCCCCAGAACACAGACTCGAGTATAAACGATTTAAAATATCCAAGTCTCCGAAGTGCGGACTGGAGTACTCTAAGTCCTCGGAGCACGGACTCGAGTATAAACGACTTAAAATCTCCAAGTCCCCGGAGTGCGGACTGGAGTACTCTAAGTCCCCAGAGCGTGGGCTCGAGTATAAACGATTTAAAATCTCCAAGTCCCCGGAGTGCGGACTGGAGTACTCTAAGTCCCCGGAGCGCGGACTCAAGTATAAACGACTTAAAATCTCCAAGTCCCCGGAGTGCGGACAGGAGTACTCTATGTCCTTGGAGCGCAGACTCAAGTATAAACGACTTAAAATCTCCAAGTCCCTGGAGTGCGGACTGGAGTACTCTAAGTCCATGGAGCACGGACTCGAGTATAAACGACTTAAAATCTCCAAGTCCTCGAAGCGCGGACTTGAGTACTCTAAGTCCCCGTAGCGCGGACTCGAGTATAAACGAATTAAAATCTCCAAGTCCCCGGAGTACGGACTAGAGTACTCTAAGTCCCCGGAGCACGGACTCGAGTATAAACGACTTAAAATCTCCAAGTCCCCGGAGTGCAGACTGGAGTACTCTAAGTCCCTGGAGCGCGGACTCGGGTATAAACGACTTAAAATCTCCAAGTCCCCGGAGTGCGGACCGGAGTACTCTAAGTCCCCGGAGCGTGGACTCAAGTATATACGACTTAAAATCTCCAAGTCGCCGGAGTGCGAACTGGAGTACTCTAAGTCCCCGGAGCACAGACTCGAGTATAAACGATTTAAAATCTCCAAGTCTTCGAAGTGCGGACTGGAGTACTCTAAGTACTCGGAGCACGGACTCGAGTATAAACGACTTAAAATCTCCAAGTCCCCGGAGTGCGGACTGGAGTACTCTAAGTCCTCGGAGCACGGGCTCGAGTATAAACGACTTAAAATCTCCAAGTCCCCGGAGTGCGGACTGGAGTACTCTAAGTCCCTGGAGCGCGGACTCGGGTATAAACAACTTAAAATCTCCAAGTCCCCGGAGTGCGGACTGGAGTACTCTAAGTCCCCGGAGCGCAGACTCAAGTATAAACGACTTAAAATCTCCAAATCCCCGTAGTGCGGACATGAGTACTCTAAGTCCCTTGAGCGCGGACTCAAGTATAAACGACTTAAAATCTCCAAGTCCTCGGAGTGCGGACTTGAGTACTCTAAGTCCCCGTAGCGCGGACTCGAGTATAAACGACTTAAAATCTCCAAGTCCTTGGAGCGCGGACTTGAGTACTCTAAGTCCCCGTAGCGCGGACTCGAGTATAAACGAATTAAAATCTCCAAGTCCCCGGAATACGGACTAGAGTACTCTAAGTCCCCGGAGCACGGACTCGAGTATAAACGACTTAAAATCTCCAAGTCCCCGGAGTGCGGACTGGAGTACTCTAAGTCCCTGGAGCGCGGACTCGGGTATAAACGACTTAAAATCTCCAAGTCCCCGGAGTGCGGACCGGAGTACTCTAAGTCCCCGGAGCATGGACTCAAGTATAAATGATTTAAATGACCAGGTCCACTGAAGACGGACTGGATATAAATGACTTGAAGTCATCGAGCCTTCGGCGTGCGTATTAGAAAATATTCTAAGTGCTTGGAGCTCGGAAGGAAAAACAGATAGCTCTCAAAGAATTTCCAAGCTATATGAAGATGAACCGAGAGGTCTATTATATTCACAACAGCTTGGATTTGAATCACAATCACAAATAAAATTGAACGACAAGAGCCATGGAAAGACAGAAAAACTAAGTTTTATTCATCAAAGATAAGTTTCCATTACAACTCCTTTGAAGCTCGGAATCAAAAGTTTATTTACACAAACTAAGAAAGCAAAAGCACTTGCCTAATCTAGACTGAATCTCGTTGAACGAGAGTAATGATTACTTCTTGTGCTTCTTCGCCTTCTTCACCTCCGTTGTCTTCTCAGACGACTCCTCTCCTCCGCGTTTGCCTTTGGTACCCTTCTTTGATGGAGGAGTGAAAGCCGAAGAAGTATGAGGGACATCCATGGGTTTAGACCTGCCAGGGAGAATGATCTTCAGCGGCTTATTCAAAGGATCATCGGGGTCCACGGTTTAAGGTTCGACCTTAATCTTGGTCGTTTCTCTCATCTCCTTCTCCAGCCGCTCCTTCATACTCAGCTCAGATGTATGTTCGGAGGCGCCTGTGATCTCTACTTCGTAACTCCCTTCGATGGCAGAAGAAGTTTCAGATTTGTCTTCATCTAGCGCCCTAATCACTTGAGATCTGGCCCGGGAGCTTCTCCTGCCTGACTGGCCTCACCTATCTTTTCCTCCACCTCTTTGGCGACATCGCTCCTCGGAGTAGGCCAGGGATCAGAACGACCTGCACGAAAGCATGAAAAACAAGCATTAGAATACAATAGTCCTTCCTAAAGAATGACGACATTTGAAACCTTAAATTGAAGAGATATCTACCAGGTTCTGGCAGGCTCTCAGCCGTCAAGGGGGTCTCACCCTCTGGAATGGGAGACAGAATATGGACGCCAAGGCCAGGGTCCTTTGGGTTGTAACCAATATGTTGTTCAAATGGATCAAGTATCGGCCGATCGAGTAGGCGCATGAGCTGGAGGCATGGCCCCGGATGGACCAATAATAACATATTTCCCTTTCTTAGAGGGGGAACCTTTGCCATATATATTTTTAGTTGCAGACAAGTCTGAAGGCTCGTTTCCCTTGAGGAATTCTTTTATCAAGGCCCACTCGTTAATCTCTTCGGTACCGTGCTCGGCCTTTTTGATTTCGGTTAAAGTCTCCCATGTCTCGGCGAGAGATTCAAGATAACCCTCGCCCAAGAAAGTCAAGTCTCGATGCATGAGAACGCGGGCGTTGAATTCAACGATTAGCGGGTCAAACATATTTTGACCTCCTCCCTGCCTTCTTCTCTAGTCGCCTCAAGACGTCGGTCGATATCGATGGACGTTATCCTCTTGCCCTCTTCACGGCCTCACTCTTTAACGCCTCAACCCTGGAAAGCTCGCCCTCAAGTTTTTCTTTTAAGAGTCGAGTGGCCACAATCTCGTCACAATATCGTTGTTCTAGGGAAGCCATTTTCTCTTCCTTCTCCCTGCGAAGCTGCTCCTCAAGTTCCTTGACTCGGAGGCTGAGTGCATCCCTCTCCTTTTGAAATGAGTCCTTCTCTAGAGCCAAAGCCCCACATCGTTGAACCGCCTCGTCGAGTTCTCTCTTATGAGCCAATTCCAAACGAGTGACGGCCTCAGTAGTGTCCTTGGCACTCTGATGGGCGACCTCAAGTTCAGATTTATAAGTTGCAATCTTCGTCATGGGCTTTAATGATATCTTTGTCGTGGATGGCCTCGAGCTTCAGGTGGTCGATTTCATGCTGGCGCTCCACGGAGACTTCAGAAAGTTTTTCAGCCAAATGAACAAACGCGTCGTGTTGAACATAGACGTCGTTTGTACTAGTGATGGCGTTCTGCTTGACATGTCCGGGGATAGGATGAATCGCCAGGAGGAATTTTAGGCCATCGAAGTAGATTTTCCGAAATTTATCTTTAAGCTCAGCCAGCCTCTTCGATACTGATGGGTCTGTTACGAGAGCAAGAGGAGACGGCTTTGAAAGTTTGCCTCTCCTGTGAGAATCTCGGGACTGCCGAGTGGAAGAAGAATCGGAGTGTTGGTCCCAAGGAGCATCAGATTGCGACCTCTTATTGCCGCGCTTGTCTTTACTTTGCTCTGGGTGAGAAGAGGTATCCTGGTGGTATTTCGGCTGATACTAAGTTATCCTTCGAGATGATGAGTCCCGGGAATGATAGTCTTTATCGCCGTCACCATCTCTATCTCAACGTCTCCCGGGACCCGATTCCGTCCGGACTGATAAAAAATAGATCGAATCCATGAGAGCTCCCCATGTCACCTGTACAGAATTCAAATAATAGCGAATTAGCAAAGAATAGTTTGATGACAAAAGTCCAAGTGCGAATTAAAGTGCAAGCGTTGGTGTGTGTCCTAGTGTTTCCCCCCGACGGACCAGTCGCTTTGCTAATAGGAATTTTCTCTCCCTGACTTTAGGTTAGAGTGCTCGCATTTTCTCTGATGGGTGAGTGAAGCTGAAATGCTTCCGGATCGTCAAAGCCATAATTGAGCAGATCATCCAGAATGGAGAGGTTCGATAGGCCCTTTAAGAACTTTCTACGTGCTGTGAAGAGGCATCTTTCTCCGTTGGAATAAGCATAACCTTCGAAGTTCCGCCAACCTTTTCCTTCCTAATATTGTATGTCAATCCCTTTTTCCTCTCTGAAGGAGAAGATGACGTTTCGATATCGTGCACTTCGAATACAGGATCTTGAGCGGGACCCAAATTCTCACCTTGTGCTTCGGGTGGTTCATTCTCTTTGATTTCCCCCTCTTCCTGTACATCAGGGGTGTGGCGTGATGACGACTCAGCTAATTTTTTCCCCTTGTCGGATGCTGGGTTAGGTATGGAGATGCCCTCGGAAAGGCTTACCCGACGACCTTCTGCTAACAGTCCGAACCACGATAGTGACTCATTTGAAATGAGAGTACGGATGTCGCGTTCTTCGGCGGGAAAAGCTCTAATAGCTTCAACGGCCTCAGAATATCCGCGGCCGTCAGGACGTGGATTGATGCCTGAGAAGATGAAATAAGAGTTAGAAAAGGCACAGCTCGACCAAAACAAGAGTATGGAAGAAGACTTACTTCCTTCAACCCATCTCCTCGCTAAACTTGGGGGCAATGCACATAGAACCATTCCTGTTCGTACAGGGAAAACTTGCTCCACGCCCCGGCTAAAATTTGGCATTTGTGGTGCAGCTCAAGGAACACAAAGGAGGGGCTATCTCTCCGCTTCTTGATCATATAAATATATCTGATGTCACCAGGAGTTGGAGGCCTAGAGAAGACGGTCATGAAGAGTATGTAAGTGCCATAGATGAAGGCATGACCGTTTAGGTGCGGCTGCGACGGGGCGATGTCGATGTATTAGAGCACGTCCCGAAGAAATAGATTGAACAGTGGCATGCTGCCAACCCAGCACCATGAATTTATTACACGCCGTGTATTCGACTGGGGGAGGTGTGGCCGATCGTGCCCGATGGACCCAGCACGTCGTCAAAAGGTATTCCGTGAATGGAACATATTCTCCGGAGCGCTACTTCATTGATTTTTGAAGCCTGTGAATCGACAGGGTTGTCCAAGAGAATCGATGCCTCCAGGGCATCCGGGGCTAAGTTATGTGCAGGGGAGGTTGATGGATTTGAGACATCTGTGACTTCCTGTTGGGAGGATGGCCTCGGTTTGTTAGAAATCGTGGCAAAGCTGGATTTTTTAGACATCTTCAATCAATAGTGAATTCGGCTAAGCACCTGTGTGAACTATACTTGAAGAATTTCAACGTTAGAATTAGCAACACAAATATTCCCCCCATGTGGCATGTGAACTAGTGTGATCAATCGTGTGTAAGCGCTGAAATATTGAAAGTCACAGATTTAATAATATGAAATTGAGCTCCGAATCATCGCCTTCGATGACCGTCGTCGCTGACCGTCTCCAAAAGCCTGCCTTATAGTGTTTACAGTTTCAGATTCATAAAACGTTAGAAGAAGTTATCCGATTATGCCAATTTAAGTTCAGGTTTATGTCCGTTGAAACTAGGAGGTTATCAGTCCAAGTCAGTTTGATACACTAGTATGCTGAAGTTTCTGTCCTTGTTTTGTTATGTAATTAGGCAAGGCAATTGGTCGTTGGGCCTATGTTCGGTTCGGCTTGATATGGTTCGACATCCATGACTATTCAGCCTATAAAGTGTGGTTCGGCATTTATGTTTGTTCGGCCTAAGTATTGTTCGGCTGAAATATGGGTCGGCATTCATGATCGTTCGGCCTAAAGGCTATTCAGCTTAACTGTCGACCGGGCAAGCTATCGTTCGACCGAGCTATCTTTCGGCAAAACTATCGTTCGGCCTAAATAACCCCAGCCTTTGTCCTGCTCGGCCAAAGTAACGTTCGGCATACCCACCAATTCATGCTTCCTCCCTAACCTTCCATTCCACTGTTCGGCAAATGGTGAGTCACGTCGAACCAGGGTTATGCCGAGCCTTAACACTCGGCACTCCGCCCTTGACTACAGTTCCATTTTTTCCTCTCCTCCTCCATCCAAGCCGAACAATAAGAGCAGATCGCTCGGCGAGTCATTCCAGGTTATGCCGTTCGACATCCTCACCACCTCCTACTCCTCCTCTATTCTTTCTTTTCTTCCAGTCTCGTTCGGCATGAAGAGACTGAGCCGAACCGCAACACATCACCCAACAACTCCTACATGTGATCATCCCCGATCATTTCTCCTTACCTCACATCATTCAGCCCTAAGATATCCTAATTGAAGTGTGTCCACGTAACCCTTTTGGCTACGGTCCTAATCTACAAACTTAAGCCTCTTATTGAAACTGTTTAATCATGAAAAGGATTTAGATAGAGGAGACAATACCTAGTCGGTAGATCGAGACTTAGGAAGGATTGATTAAGTCTTTAGTATCTGATCAATAGGCGAAGTATGCAAGTATAAGATAGTGGAGGTAAAAAGTGAAAAGAGAAGAAGGGGGAAGACGCTGGCCTTTATAGGGAAGAAGAAGAAGGCGAAACGACGATGACCGGTAGAACCGGACAAAGCAACATCGTTCGGCATCAGTTTGTTCAACATACGTGGGACGTTCGGCTTCGGTGGTATCTCTCGACCTTCACACTACGTTCGGCACACACCTCCACAACTAGTATTCACAAGAAAAATAACCCCCAAGTATGATGGGCCAGGGTTCGAAGCAAAGCATAAAGGACACGTAGTACAAAGCGCATCACGTTCGGCCACGCGATACGCTTTGGGGGGCAAGTGTTTCCTGGAGATTTGACCAGGCAACTCGGTGCTCGACCCTTCTGGATTGTTCGACATATCATCGCGGTCGGCATCCAGCAAGTACTCGGCATTTAGGAGCTCTCGGCATAAGGGGATACTCGGCAGAAAGGAGCGCTCGACACTTAGTAGCATTCGGCATTGGGAAGTGTCCGGCAGACAGGGTGCCCGACATTCAGAACGTTCGGCTCCACTTCACTCGGCATGCTTCCATATTGCTCTGCATCCTAGGTGTTCGGCACCACTACGTTCGGCATGGCAGGATTGTCCGGCATCAACTACCGTTCGGCTTAGGTTCTGATCGACATACAAACATCGTTCGGCCAAGTCACTGGTTTGGCTTCCAGTATCGTTCGATGAAAATGCTTCCTACGGCACTCAGAGCGTTCGGCTTCGGTACGCTCAGCATGAGGAGATCGTTCGGCTTCGCTACGCTCGGCATAAGGAGATCGTTCGGCATCCAGAGATTGTTCGGCCTCCCGAGAATGTTCGACAACCAAAGATTGTTCAGCACTCTTTCAATCTCTTCCGGCTTCGATTGATTGCTCGGCCAACCCTTCCTACGTAACACCACATCGTTCGGCATGAAGACGATGGATCGGCATTTGGCCATTTGGCATGTTCGGGTCGACACACAGAGGTTACTCCATTTGGGCCATGATATCCAGCTGCCAGGCCCACCAAGGAAGTCCAACCCACCTTCGTCTATAAATAGAGAGGCAGGGGCACAGTGAAAAGGATCCTTTTTTTGAGAACACTGAGGAGACTCTACCATTTTTTATACTCTCTTCTTTTTCATTCAAACTTGCATTCAAGTGATTGGTTTACGGATTGTATCTGTACTCAAGTAATAGAGATAGCAATAAAGATTAACTTCAAAGTGGACGTAGGCAGTTACGCCAAACCACTATAAATTTGGTGTTTTTTTCCTCTACATTTAAATTTATATATTGTTCTCTATTTTCATTTACTTTCTTCATTAATCTCTCTAAACAATCTTTCTAAGGGTGTTAGTGACCAATTTTGGTGCTAACAATTATCGTTTGTGTTAAGGATGTTGATTCGTGTAGTGTGGAGTATTACTCCAATCTATCGAACTTCATTCTTGGCCCGAAGGATAGCAAGTTGAAGGTTGGAGACGTGATAAGTCTATGAGATTTAGTTTTTGTGTAAGGTTAAGAAATGCTTTTGCGTTGTTGGTGCAAAGAGACCAGGATTGGTTTATACAAAAACCACTTCGGACCAACGTATATGTGACGAATACGCAGGTTTCTTATGATGATATTGATATTTTGGATTTTCATAGTGGGGGACTTCTTGCTGATCTTTTGGGGTTAAAATCCCAATATACATATAGTACCGGTTGTCTCTTCGTTATGAAATATCCAATGCAAGGACTATTCTCTACTAATCCTAGGGATTTCCAACAGGATGTGGTAGGGAAGTACCTTCGGTTTGTCCTGTTCCTGGACAACTTATATGGATGTTTGTCTGACATTGCATTTCTACAGATTAGTACATTGGTTTTTACAATCGTATATCAATGGTGGTGGAGAAGGCAACTTCTCTTAACTTAACATCCTCCTTGAGACGTATGAGCTTAAGGGTTGTATTTTTATGGAAGACAATTAGTAATCAACGGAAATGGTCGCGTGATATTTAGAGTGATGTGATATGTGTCATGTTAAAGGTAATCGTTGCCTTAGGCCTCATCAACTGTAAATGACCAAAACAGGGTTATATGCGGCAAGGCTAAGTGGGTCGCTCCCAAGTAGTGTATGATCATCCTCTTCTAGATATATCTTTACATGTTATGACATCGTGTATCTGATTATTGTGGTTTGTATGCTTAGAGGGCCCTCGGTGAAAGTCGGTAACGACCGAAGGATGACATACTCGGTACCATCTAGTTATAGAGGTGGACCGGTCTTATGTTGGTAGAGGGAAAATGTTTTGTGCCTCGGGACACCATCTAGAGGTGTACCCATCGGAAGGTAGTCCCTTCACCTGGTCATTTGCATGGAAATCCAAACTCCACTACGTACTTGCCATTTTATTTGCTAATCCTATGCTGGAATTTAATAATAACAATTTCGGCTATTTTGTATATTATTTGTATACTAGACACTAGTATAACATAAGATGATTTGATATGAAATGTTTTAGTTATCTTAAGATAAAAACATGTCCATGTTTATATATAGACATGTCTTACGAGATACTTTTGTTTAGATAAAGGAAAAGTTTGGTAATTTAATAAATTCAGTTGGGTGTGTTTCTCACGCTGGTTTACCAGACTGATCCGGCCGTTCTTCCCTTTCAATGCTCCGGTCAAACCGAGTATATTTATAGGTTTAGATTTGGTGCTTTTGGAGCTTCAGTAGGAGAGCTGAGGATCTTCATTTTCGTATACACGTATCTGTTTTGATTATTGATTATCCGCTGCATAGCTTAGTTATTTATATTATCAGCAATTGTGGGGACAAGTTATTATAACTATCCAGGTTGATGACTATATATTGATTGATTGTTGTAATCTGATTGATGTATATATATACAGTTTCTGTTTTGTAAAGATCATTGTTATGATATTATATATTTTCCGCTGCGATGTGAGATTCAATATTGTTATATTTTGTTTTCTTTTCTCTCTTTCTTCTCTTCTCTTCTTCTCTCTTCTTTTCTTTCGCTTGACTTTCCGTCAGTCTGTTCTTTTTGGGTCGGACATGTACGGTTTATTGTCGATTCAAAGGGTACGGATTTGCGGGTCATCACATTTGGTATCAGAGCTTAGATTTTGTATATGCCTAAGCTTTGATGTGTACTCGGTATAGATAGAGATAGTAGCACCCTAGATTGAGTTGAGTGTATTATAGATATAAGCACGTATTTGTTAATGATCATAAAATGTTTTATATTGTGTTTACTTATCCATTGAACTGTTTGTGAATTCTTGTCGGTACGTGGAACACCATGTTATCGATAAGGATTTCCAAACACTTAAATGAGGTAAGTCGACATAGTATCATTTTTAAATTAGGTAAATGAAATAATTTTACCTCGATTATATTTTATATATAAAGGAAATATTTTTCAGAATTATTAAAGTGTATATAAATTGATTGTTTGGTTGCTTGAAAATGTAAATATATACAAGTTAATAAAAGTTATTTGAATAATCTAAATGGAAACAACAATTGTAAAAGAATAAATTATATAAGCAAATGAATTATCAAGGATGGAATTATAATTAATATGATTTACAATTGTAAAATAATCTTATGTATTAGAAATGAAACTAAATGAATATATTTATAAATACGAGTGGTAAATGAAAATAGATTTAAACTAAGAATTTGAAAATTTGAATCCTTTTGATTTTGACAGTTGTTTTTCAAAGATTAAAAAGATTATTTTATTATAAATCTAAATAAGATAAAGGAAGTTGGAATGATCTTATATAAGTGAAGTGAAATAGTGAAATTATACAAGTAAAGATTTACAAATGTGATTTATGAATAAAAAGGAAAACTTTAAAAGAACATAAAGGAATTCACTATTGTTACTGGGAAATAATAAGATGACTACAGCATCATCAGTATCATTTTCGAGTTTCTATGTGATGGTTTGCCACCAATAGTAAATTCAAATCGAAGCTTTACTGTGATAAACAAATTTGATTTAAAATCTAAGATGAAATTGATAAGTATAAGTAAAATGAGTTTGGACTTATAATATAAAATAAGAATTTACTTTCGTAAAGTGAAATAAATTTGAGTTAGCATAATAAAATATATGATTTGAAATTTAACTAAAGAAAGGTTAAATAATTTGAACTGGATTAGATAAACTATTGAAATGAAAATTAAACATAAGGGGTAAGTGATTTTATGATATGATTTTGAAAGTTTAAATAAATAAGTTGTATAACTTATAAAGTGAGAAAATGTAAGTATAATCAATTGTCAAAATGGTTAAACAGTTTTGTTAAGCAAAACGAAATCTGAATTTGAACAGTGATATGAAATTGTAAAAGTTGAGTAAAATGGAATTCGGATAAATTAGAAGTGAACATAAGTTGTATAGTGAATATAAATGCAAACGAAGATGAAATGAAACATAACTTAAGTAATGTTGAATGAAGTAGAATTTGATACCAAAATGGATTAATAAAATAAATATGAATTTGAGTTATATTATGAAATTCAACTATCTAAATGAATTATCAATCAAATATAAATGAATTGATAAGGAATAGTGGATGTAGGTGTTAATTCATTAAAAGCTAATGAAATTATTAATTGAATAATCGAATGAAAGTTAGTTAGATATTAAACCAACTGAAATTAAAAGTGTTGAAACAAATTGAATGTAAACGAAGTAAACATAAATGTTGAGTGTAAATTAAATAAATTTGGTTATGTTGGATATGCATTGGTTGTTAGTTGATTGTACAGAAATTCATATGAAATTGAATTAACAAAATTGAAGTCTAAATAGTTGAATCCAAATGGAAAGTGAAGTGAATCTAAATAGAATTGAGTTTGATTTGAATTGAAAGTGAACAAACTTGAATATAAATTAGTGAATGTAAACTAATTGAATTCGAATAAATGAATGTTAGTACAATTAAATGTTAATGAGTCAAATGTGATTAAATTGAAAAATAATTTATTGAATATTAATGAGAAATAAATGTATATTGGTTTTGTTGTGGCTTGATTGGATAAATATGGTTAGTTGGAGGTTAGTTGGATGATAGTTGTTTAATTATTGGATATGTTGCTTTTGATTGCATTGCTATATTGGCATATATATAGTTGTTGTATTGGTATATGTTGTATGTTGATATTACGTTCTATATACATGTTTCTCATTTGTTTATTGAGTGATTAGTAGGTGCGGATAGCGCTTACTTCGCATTTAGAGCTCGCTTTCGTGCTATTTTAGTCGTATATGCTCGCTAATAATATATAAGGTATATATCTCGGATTACATATCATATTTTTATATTTTTTTTCCTAAGGAATGCCTCCTCCTCGAAGATGAGATATATATTTGTGATATATATATATATATGTCGTGATCCTACTACGATAGAAGCGCGCAAGGGAGACTATGGCGAATTTTTCAGAAAACTTAAGGCGATAGAAATTTTTTGAGATTTTGAAAAATCGAAAAAAAATTGTGATGACCAAAATTATGAATTTGAGTTGAAAGTTGAAACGATATAGTTGGTTTTGGAAAGAAAACTATAAATGGATTTGAAAACTTAGAAAAGTTTTTGTAAGAAGTTTAACAAATGGATTTCGGGAAAAGTTAAAATGTTTAAGTGAATTTGATATCTAATTCGAACGAATTGTTTTGAAGAATTAATAGATTTTGTGACTTTTCTTTACTTAGTGATTTCGAGGACGACGTTCTTTTAAGTAGGGGAGAATGTAACGACCTAGAATTTTTGTCATTCGAAATTCATATATTTAATTGATTTTATTATTCACAAGTTTATAAGTTCAATAATGTATATTTCGAATATCTAGATTTAATTGGATAATTAAATTGTTAATTTAATATTTTATGTTATGTAAATAATTGAAAATTGAATTTAATGTGAATGAAAATGATTTATAATGTTGAAATAAATTATATTTGAATTAGAATGATGTTGGTAGACTTCTAAAATTGAATATTTAATATTTAATTAATGTGTAAAAATAGCAATTTTGATACAGTCTTGAATTTTGACGAAACGATTTTCATTGGATCCGTAATGTTATACTAATGCAGGATTTCAAAGTTTGTATCAATCGGATTTACGGTTTGTCCGTGGCAAGCTAAAATGCATAGAAATTTGTTTAAGTAAAATTTAAATTTAAATAGTCGATTCAAAAACCTATCTTCCAAATACTATTGAATTGGCTTCCGATGTATATTCCATTATGTTTGAAATAGGGGTAAATTATTATAAATGCTAGGCGGCACGCTTCATTTCGAATTCGAAATTTTTTTGGGTGAATAGTGTCGTGAAATTTTCTATATAAGGCCACCACATTTCATTATTTTCACTTAAATCCTAGCTAGGGTTTCTAGCTGCCTCCAACCCTTTCAATGGCCGAAATCTCATCTTCAATTATCTTCCAATTATAGATAATTACAAAAAACTTCCAACTACAACGCCGAAGAGCACAACGAGATCTATCGATCCAACGATTATGATCGTCTAAAGCAAAGCAAATCGGTGACGATTCTTGCTCGAAGTCGCTGTAGTCGCGCACGTTTTTAGATGAAGGGAAGAGTCTGAGTTGGACCGGTTTTCGGCTGGAAGTAGAGGTCATGACGGGTGTTCGAGTGGTGGTAGCTGATCGTCTTCAGATGTAATGAGTTGGTCGTGAAAATTCATGGAAAATCGACGGCATGGTTTCATTTTTTCGAACGGCGCCTGGTTTCATCGCATGGAGGAAGAAAGAAAAGCATCGGCTGTGATCTATTAGGGTTTGAAATCGAATGACCTAGATTATCTAAGGTTTACAAATAAAAAAACGTAAATTAATTTATATAATATTTCATGTGATATTTAAAAATGCATAACTTCTTCATACGAGATCCTTTTTGATGAAACAAATTGCATTGAGTCTGTATTGACGAGCACTACATTCTAGAGCTTGTTTGAAGTTGATTGGAGCTAGTGTAAATTTTAGGTAAAATTAAATGACCGCTTAATTTTATTCGGAATTTAACGCTACAACTGATATTGGAACCAAAGTGAGTACAACTCAATCTTTCTGTCCAACTGATATTTTTGTATAAGTGAGAATAAAATTTATTTATGATGATTGTTGATTATTTGGATGATATATGATATATTATCTATATATTGATTGGTATTTGGATATATTCCTGCCTACTGGAGCAGATGAGACCCTATACGTTCACGTGTATGAGCGGATGACCCTTTGTACACGTGTCTGCCTCAAAGCGGACATTGTATACATATTCTAATATGCATATTTGTTGCAGGTGATAGGTTGGAGGGATCCAACTGGATTCCTTACTAGTATTGGTTTATTTACCGATATTGTGATATATGCTGTTGGGATGTGATATATGATGTTTTGGATGCGTGATTGATGTATTTAGTGCTGTTGCAGCATTGGACCTATTTTTGGTAATTTAAAAATGTTAAAGTGATGATTTCCACATTTAAAAGGATTTTCAAGTGATTTTGAAAATAGATGTTTTATTAATTTTTTAAATATCAAAGGAAGTGGATTTATTTTAAATAAATAAAAAGTTATAATTTTTATGTTATAAAAATTATGATTTTTGTGAAATATAATCAGAATGTTATTTTTGAAATATAAAGTTAACTATTTGGTAAAATAGTTTAAATTGAGATTGATTTACTATAAATGTTTTATACAGAAGATTTATAAAATTTATATTTTATAAATCAAAATATTGGAATTATAAAACGAGTTTTATAAATGATAAAATGGAGTTATAAATGGATTTTATAAGTGAACAAGACTTATGATCGATAATGTTATAAAAGGAATGAATTTGCAAATAAGAAGAATTATACGTGAATTAACTTATAATTTGGATTTTGGCATATAAACGAGATATAAATAAGATTGGTTAATAAAGGAATTTTGTGTATGGACGTTTTTATTAAAATATAATTATGATTTATAAACATTGTTTTATAAATTTTAAATAAATATTTTGATAAGTTAAATTTAGAAATTATTAAAGGAATTTCATCCATGATTTTGGACAGTGGATAATCCTTTAAATTAAATGTGAAATAGTAATGAATTTGGAAAAGGAGATATATCCATGATTTTAGACAGTGGATAATCCTTTTAATAAATGTGTAGAGTATTGATTTTGGTTAGAGAATTATATTCACGATTTTGGACAGTGAATAATAATTTAAATGAAATGGATATTTTTGGAAGGTGATGTGAAGTGAGTTAAACGGTTTGAAGATGTTTCGAAATGTGTTAAGCATCGAAACCATAGATTTCAACATTCATTGTTGTAATAGACGTTTTAGGGAAGTAAGGAAATGATGGACTATAACACTGTTGTTATAGTAAATGATTTTTGAAAGAAAATGTTTTGTATAGTATATGAGATTTATATATCTATCTAATTTTTGAATCCTTATACTAATGATTGTGGGTTGTCGTAACAATATTTTATGCAACATTCGTTTTGAGCCAAATAAATGTGTTTAAAGATAATGTTTTCCTTTAAGAATTAAATATATACCAAATATATACTTAATTGTGATTTAAGTATATGTAGTATTTTCTAAGTGTTGAAAATAAATTGAATTGTGAATTACTTACTATTAAATAAGTATATGGGAATGTTTTCCAATGTTGAAATGGTTTCGAGAATATTTCTTTTTTAAAGATAATTTGAAGTGAATATTTGGCAAATGATTTAATTAATAAAGATTAATTAAGAGGGCATAGTGATTGTTTATGGTGCAAAATATTTGTTTGTACGCTTTGATAGTTAAATAACCAACTATCAAATTTGGCCATTTTAGTTCCTCGACTTGATGTGGAAACTATTTAGTCGTACACTTAGTACGTAGCCTTCTATATAGGCTTGATTGTCGTTTGATTTAAGGATGTTGATTCGTGTAGTGCGCAATATTACTCCAATCTATCGAGCTTCCTTCTTGGCCCAAATGATGACAACTTGAAAGTTGGAGACGTGATAAGTCTTATGAGATTTAGTTTCTGTGTGAGGTTGTGAAATGCTTTTGCGTTATTAGTGCGAAGGGACGGGGATCGGTTTATCCGAAAACCACTTCAGATCAACGTATATTCGACGATTGTGTCGGTTTCTTATGATGATATTGATATTTCGGATTTTCATGATGGGGGACTGCTTGTTGATTGTTTAGGGTTAAAATCCCAATATACATATAATAGCAGTGGTCTCTTCATTATGAAATATCCAATGCGAGGACTATTCGCTACAAATCCTAGGGATTTCCAAACAGGATGTGGTATGAAAGTACCTTCGGTTTGTCCCGTTCCTGGACAACTTGTATGGATGTTTGTATGACATTGCTTTTCTATAGATTACGTACACTGGGTTTTAACAAACGTACATCAGTGGGGGCAGAGAAGGCAACTTCTCTTAGCTTAACACCCTCCTTGAGACGTACGAGCTTAAGGGTTGTATTTTTGTGGAAGGCAATTAGTAGTCAACTGAAATGGCCGTATGGCATTCAAAGTGATGTGGTATGTGATATATGAAAGGTAATCATTACCTCAGGCCTCATCAACCGGTAATGACCAAAACAGGGTTAGATGTGGCAAGGCTAAGTGGGTTGCTCCAAAGTAGGGTATGATCATCCTCTTATAGATATATATTTACACACTATGACGTCGTGTATCTGATTATTTTGATTTGTATGCTTAGAGGGCCCTCGGTAAAGGTCGGTAACGATTGGAGGATAACGTATTCGGTACCATCTAGTTATAAACGTGGGCCGGTCTTGTGTTGGTAGAAGATAGATGTTTTATGCCTCCGAGCATCCATCTAGAGGTGTACCCATCGGAAGGTAGTCCCTTCACCTGGTCATTTGTATGGAAATCCAAACTCCACTACGTATCTGCCATTTTATTTGTAGAGCATAGTATGCTGGAATTTAATAATGGTAACAATTTGGGCTATTTTGAATATTATTTGTATACACCACACTAGTATAATATAAGATGATTTGATATGAAATATTTTAGTTATCATAAGGTAAAAACATATCCGTGTTTATGTTGGACGTGTCTTACGAGATACTTTTGTTTTGATAAAGGAAAAGCTTGGTAATTTAATAAATTCAGTTGAGTATGTTTCTCACGTTGGTTTGCCAGACTGATCCGGCTATTCTTCCCTTTTAATGCTCGGGTCAGACCAAGTATATTTACAGGTTCAAATTTGGTGCTTTTGGAGCTTCAATGGGAGAGCTGAGGATCTTCATTTTCGTATATACGTACCTGTTTTGATTATTGATTATCCACTGCAATGCTTAGTTGTGTTAATACTCTAGGTATTGATTTTGAAGACATCAACCACATAAATATTACTACTAACGTATCTTCGAGTTAAACAGTCATATCAGATATATTATGGAGACTTTCACAGAGATAAACAAGAATACAGTGGATGCAAATAAATTATAGAAGAAGGTTAATCAGAGAAATTGAAGAACAAAACCCAATTAGTGTAACGAATGTTACTTTTCAACGCTCGAAAACCGACATCAATACGTCCACTGTATCAACTGCCGAGCAATCGAATGTCGGAAAACCGTACCGTTAGGGTTAAAGAAGAAGAAAAAGGTAGAAGAAGAGAGAAAAAAATAGAACAGAACAGAAAGAAACAACAGAACAATATCTGAATCTCACAATCGCAGCGGAAAAACATATAATAGATAAATGAGTAATCTTTAAACAAAAGAATTATATCAGTTATTACATTACGTTACATCATCAGAGTATACAACAACAAACAACAACAAACAGCGGAAAAGAAATACTATATACTAGTGAATACGCCATGCCATCCAGCTTGCCTCCAGCAACTCCTGAATTTCAGAATATCCTGATAAACCCGACTCTTGGCTGCCCGTGTGGAAATTGGTGGGCAACCAGAGTTTAGGAAGGAAAACAATAAACTCCGAGTCAGTCATGGGACTGGTGTGAGAACTAAAGAAGCTTATCTTTAAAACAAAGAACAGGATAATTTTAAAATAGATTTGCAATGCTTTTTAGAAAATGAGACTACCATAAGGCCTCCCGCACACACACACAATGCAAACGCAGAATCGGAGGAGATTTCTCCTTATGATAGTCAAAGATGCTTGATACGCATTAAAAAGAAACTTTTGATATTATTACTAGTGCATAATGTAGAAAAAATCATTTCGAAAGTAAAGATATAAATCTTAGCCAACATACGACCATTATCGTATGCCTACTATAACTACCATCCAAACAGTGGGGCGCCACCATAAGTGAATGATAGGTTCTACAACTAAAACCGTACAAGATCGTATTGTTTCTTTGGATTTCCAACAAATAGTCAGGCCAAGGAACTTGCCATTTCCACATGGGTACGCCTATGGAAAGACGACCCGAGAACCTAACCGGATCTCTACCAACACAAGGCTGGGTTACCCCTAACTGGGTAACTACTGACACGAATATTTCATTCCCCGATCGTAACCGATCTATATCCGAGGATCCTCGATTTCCAACAACCACAAAGCAATAAATTTGCAGCAACAACATAGGTTAAGTATCTGGGCTCCATACCATGATACCACCTCTATCCAGAAGGAATGACATACACTAAAGGGGCACTACCCCCTAATAACCTTGCCGCATCCTTCCTGTTTTGACCATTTCCGGGGTGTGAGGTCCGACGAAGTCTCGTCCACAAAGCCACGCTTTATACAAAAGCTGTGCTTTGATCATCAAATGCTCAACAGCACTTCGTATGCCACATTACCAATTTGGGAATGTATCACTAGTAACCATCAACTACATAACCTCTAAGGGTGTTAAGCAAAGAGAATAAATTCTCCGCCACCAACGGTAATATATTTGATAAAAACTAGCTTTACATCTCAAATTGTAACGTCGGACACACATCCATACAAGTCCGTTTCGGGATCGAACGGAACCGAAGGCACTCACAAAGAAGTCCTTGCAATCCGGATATTCACTAATCACGACCGGACTTCCCATCACAAAGGGTAATAAATTTCTATATCGGGGATCAGCCGATGCAGAAACATTCGACGGCTTCCGTTTTCATAAATATCCGATCTTCAACACCGGTCATCAAATGCAATCCATAACGACGTATCACATATTCGGAATGGGTTATACGACCCCAAGGTCCTTTCTCGGCTAACCCGATTAGTGAGCGCTTATTTTAAAAATAAGTCCGGCATTCAAATTCAAGCAAATCACAACAAATACCTATTCAAAGGTAAATATTGATAGTCGGTTATTTACTATCAATAGGTATGCTCAACATCACCAGATTCCAAATAATTTCCTAAATTATTTATTTTCCAAAAATATCTTTACAAGATATATATTTTCCACACTTCAACCATTTGAAAACAATTTTCAAATCACCTTTCACCTTTACCACTTTTGAAAACAAATTTCAAACATTTTCCTTACGCAGAAATACTTTCATTTCAACATGGTTCATTTAAACCAGTTAAATAAATCCTTACCGATTTACTTCATATTTACGTTCCAAATCCGTAAATTTATTCCCCATTTCAAAAATAAATCAATGTTTATTTTTAAACAATTTCCCTTTCTTTTATAAATTCCTTAGTGAATTTACACTTCCAAAATATCAATGAATATACGATTTTCAAATCGATTTCTAATATTCATTTTTAATTTATTTTTTAAAGATAAAATCTCAGAATATTCACTTCATATTGGAAAACATTTCCATACTTATTTAATAATAAGTAATTCACAAATCTATTTATTTTCAACACTTGGAAAATACTCAATATACTTAAATCGAAACTAAGTATATATTTCATTCTTTAAAGAAAACGTGCGCTTAAACACATTTATTTGAGTCAAAACGAATGTTGCGTAAAACATCGTTACGACGACCCAAAATCACTAGTATAGGGATTCGAAATTAAAATAGATATATAAATCCCAATACTATACAAAACATTTCCTTTCGAAAATCATTTACTATAACAACAGTGTTATAGTCCACTATTTCCTTCTCTTTCTCGAAAACGTCTATTTCAACCATGAATGTTGAAATCTATGGTTTCGACACTTAATGCATTTTAAAAAACTTCAAATCATTTTAATTCTATTTAAAATATCACTCCCTAAACATTCCTTTAATATATTATTCACTGTTCAAAATCATGAATATATTCCTTTAATAAGCTATAAAAATTAACTTATCAAATTTAATCAATCTTGAATTTACAAATCAATATTTATAAATTCACATTTATATATAAAAAAAAACTTCAAGTTATAAAAATGTCTTTATTAATCAATTCTATTTAAATCTTATTTAGATGTGAAAAATCAAATTTTCAAGTTAATTATTTATAATTTTCTATTTTACAAAATCTATTCAATTTATAACTTCACAATTTATAAATATATAATTTCATTCACTGATGAAATCCAATTTTTTATTTCATTTTAACACTTATAAACTCGTTTTATAATCCAATATTATATATATATATATATATAATTTTTTTTATAAATATCAATGTTAAAAATCTTTTATATACATCCTTTATAATAATTCAAAAAATCCAAATTTAAACTATTTTATAAATCTATTTATTTTAAAAATCACCTTTTGGTTATATTTCACAAAAATCTTAATTTTATAATATTAAATTTTATAACGTTAATTTATTTTCAAATGAATCAATTCAAAATTTAATAAAACGTATCTTTTCAAAAATCACTTTAAAACCCTTTTTTAAATCAAAATTGTTATTTTAAACTTCAAAAATGGATCCGATGATGCAACAACACCTAATAGTCAATCACGACAATCAAACATCATATATCAATATGATAACAGAATATACAACAATATCTGTAAATAAATCAATACAGTTGAGGAATCCAGTTGGATCCCTCCAACCTGTTTCCCTGCATCCACAGACGTTAGCACAATACCAATTCCGTTCCAATACGGGATATCGCGGTATATGTGATTCATAAAATATTATCCGCTTAATAGACGGCGCAATAGGGTCTCATCCGCTATATAATGCGGGATATCAACTCCAAGTACATAAATAATACCAATTTCACTTTTTAGTGAAATTATCGCGGTATATGTTTTTAATAAATAACATCCGCTTACTAACGGCACATAATGTCTATTTCAATCAATAACATATAATAAATTTATCATCCAGACATATAATCAAAAATTTTAAATCTAACTATTTAAAATTTAAATCGAAACTATTCGATTGAGTGAGAAGTTCTCACCTTGCTTTCAATTCAGTTGCAGCGTTTTATTTCGAATAAAATTAAACGGACGTTTAATTTTACCCGAAATTTTTACTAGCACCAAACGATTCCAATCCAGTTTTATAGTGTAGTGCTCGTCAATACGAACCCAACGCAATTCATTTCGTGCGTTTTCGACCTCGTATGAAAAAGTTACAGCATTACAAAGATTACACGATTTATAATATAATTATATTTACAATTTCTTTTAAATTTTAAACCTAAACAGATTGTGGCCGTTGGATCTGGCCTCCTCCCCCCCCCCCCCCCCCAATCAGGCCGCACGCGCATATGATCTTCTCCCTTGTTCGTAACCTCCAGGTAATAGAACGCAAATACAACCTATAGCCGCCGTTCTTCCCGCAATTTTCACGACCAAACCGAGCAACTTGAATACGATCGGAGAGTGCCACGTTGTTCGCCACCACGAGCTCCACCATCAGCCAGAGTGCGTCCCAGCTCGGCCTCCCCTATGGCCTCGAAAACCGTGCAAAAACGAGCACAAACACGGGGCATTTTCTTCCACTTCGTTGCTCCAAAACTCATCATCTCCGTATGGATTTGAAGCTCTCATCAAGCTCTTCGACTTTCGTGTTGGAAGTTTTCTCTAATTATTCACGGATTTGAAGAGATTAAGGGAAGAATTTTCGAAATTTTGTGGCCACTGAAATTAGGGCCGGCTGAAGCTTTAGAAGGGGGAGGGTTTGCAAATGAAGAGAGTGAAGTCCTTTTATAGAAAATCTACCGAAAATCACTATTCACTCAATTTTCCGAACTCCAAACGAAGCGTGTCGGTTGGTGTTTCTAAGGTTTACCCCGCGTTCCGAACACAATGGAATAGGTTTCAAAAGCTAATTCGATCATCTGTGCGAGTTACGGCAATAAATGATCGATTTTAAATTAAACCGATTTAAACTAATTACTACGCGTTTTGGCTTACCCCGGACAAACGGTAAATCCGATTGACTTGAAATTTGAAATCTTACAATAATATCACATTACCGATCCGATTAAACTAGTTTCGTCGAAATCTGAGACTGTTTGAAAAATGGCTATTTTAACTCGTCAATTAAATATTAAAATATTCAATTTTCACAAATTAACTTTTAATTCGATTTTAGAAGTTCTATAACATCATTCTAACTTCAATATGATATAGTAAAATTTTACAAATCATTTTTAATCATATTAAACCCAATTTCCAATTATTTCTGGAATTTCAAATATTAAGTTATCGATTTAATTATGCAATTAAATCCAATTATTCGAAATAAAATTTATTCGACTTATAAATTTCACTTATTAATATTTAAAATCAATTAAATATTCAATTTTAATTAACATAAATTCTGGGTCGTTACAATTAGAGAAGAATGCTGAAGGATAAAGGTGTTTGAAGTGATGAGGAGTTGGTTGAACCTTAGAATATATTGTTAAAGATCTCATGGCAATTATACTTGAAGATCATCAACCATTGACCTCAACCGAATCACAAAAATCCATAAAAATAAGGTAATTTGAAATGCTGAAAATTTGCAACACTTATTAGTGTTGCTGTTCATTTTGCAATACACCCATGTCTACATGGGGGGTAGGGGGATGTCAACATGCTAGCAGTTTTTCAAAATTTCAAATTTTAAATGAAGAGACATTTCCCTCCACCTCTTCACCAAAAGATACGTCTCTTCAACCACTATATAAAGGCCTTTGAAAATGAATTTTAACGTCAAGAATTCTTACTTTCTCTTATTCCTTCTTCTCCAAACATTTCCAAAAGAAATCCATTGCATACTCTTTCAGACTCCTTGCAAATCGATACTGTTTCGCTCCAATTCTTCACCAATTTGCAAACCACACAATATCAGAGAGTTGTACTTTAATTCACATTATTCTCTCTCTAATTTCATCCTATTACTCAAAGAATTCAAAGATATATTGCCATTGGAGGTCTATAGGATCATTATACCAAATCTGCAAGAATCTGTATTGAAGATACGACTACTGCCATAGTTTGTTGTTGGTGATAGAAGAAGGTGTTCTTCTAGCCTGTAAAATCAAGTGGGTGTGTCTTGTAGCCCGTGAAACCAAGATTGTAAAGGTGTTCTTGCCACGCGTGGAAAGCAAGCGATTATAGTGGAATTCTGCACGATAGGGTGCAGGACTGGATGTAGATTGGTTCATCCGAACCAGTATAAAAATCCGGGAGTTATTTACATTACTGCATTTTACTTTATTACTTACTTATTCTCTGATTACTTCTTTCTGTTTGCAATTTGAGTAATACAATTTTATATTCATAAGTAAGTAGTTAATACACATTTCACCACTTCTAGTGCCTGAATAGCCTTAAGATTCAATATTGTGTTGTAGCCACTCAAGTTTCTAACATTTGGTATCAGAGCCTTGGTTTTCAAAAATTCATAACTTGGTTTTTGAAAAGTATAAATGGCTAATGACACTAGTAACACATTTTTTAACACTTTTGTAGAAGGGCAATCTACCACTAGGCCCCCTCTATTTGATGGCAGTAGTTATGCTTATTGGGCTTGTAGGATGAAATGTTATTTGCAGTCTAATGGTTTTGATATTTGGAACATTACCCAAATAGAGTATATAGAGCCTCAAACTGAATATTCAAAATGGTCACTAGACCAAAAGACACAAGCACTTAATAACTCTAAGGCCATGAACATTTTATTTTTCTCCTTAGATAGAAATAAATTAAATCGAGTGTTTGTTTGTAATTCTACATATGAAATTTGGAGAACACTGCAAGTCACACATGAAGGCACTAGTAAAGTAAAACAAACAACTATATCTATGCTAACTAACCAATTTCAACTCTTTCAAATGAAACCAAATGAGTCTATTTATGATATGTATTCTAGATTTCAAGATATAGTACATGCCTTAATATCATTAGGAAAGAAAATTACTGAAGAAGACCAAGTCACACTACAAGAAAAGTTACTTTTTATAACGCTAATAGATAACGCTCTATTCCATAGCGTTATCCTTTGTTTTAGTTTGTTTTACTAAGAAAAGAATTTAAATAAGTAACGCTTTTTTGAGGCGGGCTTTCCTCGAAAATTTTGGTAGCCGCCTATTTTTTAATTATTTCTATCTTTTCTCCTATATCTTCTCCTCGCAGCCAAGTAACTTCGCTCAAAATAAAAGATCCCCTTTTTTTTTATAAATCTTCTTCGTCGGTTAAGCACCCAAAATCGAGATCTGATATTGGAGCTAGTCGACGTCGCTTGGAAGTTAAACTATCGCTTGCGCCTCGCCTGCAATTCAAAGAGACACTGTGTTGGCGTTTGCCTGTAATTCAAAGAGACACCGTGTTCGAAAGTACAATCGATGGCCTGATTTTCTTTCCTTATGCCTTCTTGGTATATCACTTGTTTGAATTTTGATTTAACCATTATTCATTTATGTGTTAGGCCCTGGTTTCTCTACGGTAGGAGAAGAGGCCTTTATTGAGTTCGGTTCATTCTATCCTAGAGGCAATGGTCGTGGTCTTCAAATTAACAAAAAATCATGGAACAAGGGTATATATTTACTTTACTGAATACATGTTTTAAATAGTTGTTATATTTTTCAATGACAAAGTTCCTTTTCCTTCCCAATAGTGTCAAATTTACTCTTTGTTGAATCCCTTGCTGGAGTTGGATGGTCCTACTCTAACACATCTTCTGATTATACTACAGGGGATTTAAAAACAGGTACCATTTCTTCTCTTTTTTGCATTTCAAAACTACTTGTATTTCCATTTTCAGTATTTCTATGCTAATTGTGTTTTGAATTTTATATTTATAAGCCAATGACATGCGCTTGTTCTTGCTTGGATGGTTTGAGATTCCCTGAATATAAAACTCGGCACTTGTTTTTGTTAGGAGAGAACTATGCTGGTATGAAATACTCGCTATTAATTTCTATGTTAATAAACCTGCATATTTATCTTTTTACTGGCTGTAAATTTCCTGCTTATAAGTGTCTGTATCATCGTAATACAGTTTTTATTTATCTTTTTATATTGTTCCTTAACATTATAAGTTACCTGCTACAGGTAACTACATACTGCAATTAGCTTATGTTCTCCTAGACTACAATAACCAGTAAACTGGTTTCAAGTTCAATATAAAAGGCATTGGTGTAAGACTAGTTTATGTATAATTTTCTTGTCTTATCAGTATTTATAGTTACACAATATTCCATCCATTGACAATTTTATATGAGTAATCTGCCTACAATTACTCATACGTAGACATGAAAATTGCTATCTTAACATATAAAGTTATTACAATGTCCTATGTATTTTAACATTTTTATGTCTGCAAATTGGAAATCCATTTCTAAAGCTAGATATAGATGTTCCAGCAACTTACGAGTACTTCTGGTCACACGGTTTGATCTCTGATGAAGTCAGCCTCACAGTTATGAACAGCTGCGATTTCGAGGATTACACATTTGACGGCACTCGCAATGTGACTAAAGAGTGCAGCTGTGCAATTGTAGAAGCAAACACCATAGTTGGAGATTACATACATTCTTATGATGCCATTCTTGATGTGTGTTATCCCTTATTGGTGGAACAAGAATTGAGATTAAGAAAATATGTAAGTCGTGTGCCTTATTGCAGTAGCAATGATCATGCTTATTTATTCAGAAATCAAAAGCTGCAATAGATCCGAAGTCGATGATGATGAGATGGGAACTGAAAAAATGACAAACAAAGGGAGAGGGTTAGCCCTGTTAGGAATGGAGGGTAGATCAGTTATGGTCATGATCATGGTTGGAGATGACATGCCTACTTTTTTAGCTGTGCCTTCTCATCCATTATAGTTTGTAATTAGATTCTACTATATTTTGTTTACATTTTGAACCTTGTTCTCCAAATTTTGTTTCTATCCATGAAACACTTTCAACTCAATTTGATCACTTCCAGTGTGGTAATTACACACTATTTTATAGTTTATATTGCTCAATCTTAATTTCAATTTCTCTGGTTTATTTATTTATGTACTTTTTGAAAATAATTTCTTTGATTTTTCCTACTATATACTTCATGTTACTCGACTAAAAAAAGATTACTCAGTTGAACTGTGCATATACTACTTATTATTAAGCAATTCCTATGAGTGAAGGACTTTTGTCTCGATAATGCAGGAGGAGGTGGTTGATGGATCACTTGAATTCTTCATTCTTGTAAACGATGATTTATAGGATGTGGTATCAAATGAGGTATTGTTATTTAGTTTTTTACTATCTACTATTACGAGCTACCTAGTATAATCGATTGCTGCTATTAAAATGAATTTGGTTTAAAAAGCTGTTATTATCTTTGCTTGTTAAGTAAGATTTATAAAATTGAATAAGTTTGTAATAATAATAAAATATTAACAAAGTTTATGAAAATTAATTAAATTTACAATAATAATATATTATAAAATATTAATCAAGTTAACTGATGTTATAAAATTAACTAAGTTCATATAATAATAACAATAGTAATAATTTAATTGTAAGTATATAAAAATTAAGTGTATTATAATAATAATAATAAATTATAATATATTAATCAAGTTAACTAAGTATTATAAAAATTACCTAAATATCTATAATAATAGTTAAAATCAAAATAAATTAATGAAGATTATAAAAATTAACCTTGTTAATGAAGTTTTATAAGTAAATTTATAAAAATTAGCTAAGTTAACAATAACAACAACAATAAAAGTAATTTAACTAATGTTAATGAAACTTAATTAGGTTTATAATAATAATACCAACAACAACAACAATAATCATAATAGCAATTATAATAACAAATAAACCAAGTTTATAAAAAATTAACTAAGATTATAAAAATTAACTTCGTTAACTAAATTTAATAAAAACCAAATAAGCATATAAAAATTAACTAAGTTGATAATAAAAATAATAACATAATTAAGTTTTAAAATTTTACTAAGTTTGATAACAATTAATTAAATTTTGAACAATAATAATAATAATAACAACTTATAAAATATTAACCAAATTAGCTAAATTTTATAAAAGTTAACTAAATTTGTATGACAATAGCAATAACAATAAATTAACTAAAATTATAAAAATTAACATCGTTTGTTAAGTTATATAAAAATTAAATAAGCTTACAAAAATTAAATAAGTTGATAATAATAATAATAATTCAACTAATTTTTATACAAATTAATATTTATTATAACAATATTAACAACAACAATCATAATAAAAAAATAACAATAAATTAACCTAGTTTTATAAAAATTAACAATGTTTAAAATAATAACGATAATTATATTAATACTCATAATAAATCCTGAGAATCCTGAACTAATTTTGGTTTTTGTATGATTTCGTGCAGTTCTCCACCCTCCTACAACGGAAGTTGATTCCTTAGGTAGCTGTACACTGTAGATTTTTTTTTACCATATAAAAACATAGCAATGTACTGATAGCTTTTACATTTCTCTTCTTTTGAAATCTTAAATTCTTCTTATAAAATACAACGATTTATTGATGCATGGTTTAAATGGTGAAAAATACGTGAGAACATATAATATGTGATAATCTGAAAACTTGGAAAAAAGGGTTCAGTGCAAAAAATTTAATGTATCTTATATGTTGGACACATTCTTGTATCAACTATATGTTCTTATGATTAACATCTATTAAATAGCTAATTCTAACTATAGCTAATTCTGTATCAACTATACGTTCTTATGATTAATATATATTAAATAGCTAATTCTGTATTATGTATACATAAAGGTTGAAATTGTAACTATATATGGATTATAATAGTCTACCTAATGAAATGATTTATCAATAGGAAGTTGACAACTACGGTAGAGAAAAATCAAACAAAATCATTTAGATTCATCATAGTTCTATGACTTTTTTGAAGTTTTTTTTTGAAATAGATAACAACGTACTGAACATAAAACATTTAACAATAATGTTGGATATGTATGAGCTTATTATCTTTATAGGTGTTGTACAAGGCGTTGTATTGTGCTAAAACATCCACAATGAGAGGGATAATGGGGTAGCCAGCAAGCGCAGTGAAGGCGCTGTGCATGGTGTTGTCCAACAAAGTCAAAGACCTATGCTTATCTGAACCATCCAGATGCTTAAGTTTGAGTTATTTCAGTTTGTGTACTTCAGCTTTGGCAGTTTGTATGTGCTTTTGATCTAAAAAAAGTAGTGTTTCATGAACCATACCAATATCAATGATATGCAGAGCCAAAGAGGCATCATGAAAGAGCTGTGTTGATTATCATCGGTAAATGCTGAGATTATTTACCACAACAGTAGGCAGATTTGGTTCATAGCGTGAGGCTGCTATTTTATCACCATAACGGTACTTACTGGCTACTTGTATATTATTTTGTAGTTAGTTCACATTTACCGCATATGTGTTTTGGTTGTATCCCCGGATTATAGAAATTTGAATAGAAATGGTACTAAACTAATGACATTAACAGAAGCAAAGGAGAACATAGAGAGATTAACAGAAATTGATGTCCAACGCTAGTAAATAATTAAGAAATAGCACTTTCCATTAACTATTTAATCAAAGAAGAAAATGAGAAGAATGTATAAATAATATCTTTTAATACTAAAGAAGATGGGCCTGTTTTTATATGCTTAACATCATGTACTGATTGAATGAAAAATTAATTTTGTAGTATACTATTTTTGGATAAATACTTAAAATTTCAAATTCCAAGTACATAATTATGTGATAACAAAGGCTGAGAATAATTTCAGATCTTGTGAGGCTGCGACGATTTGCAAATCACCCCGCCGAACTGAATGGTACTGAACTTTTATACATGATTGTAATTAGCTTTTCAGCTTTACTTCACTCGTTTTATATCAGACTAAGGTTGAAGTTCGTCTGCATACTTTGGTCCTAACTGTTTGTGCTTGGAATACTGCATGTAGGTTTAAGAGTGGTTGAGGTTAATATCAAGGAGTCACCTAAACAAATTGATTTTTTAACATACAGTAAGTTGTTTTGCTATCATGGTTAAGTTATTGAATTACTTTTACATAGCTGCGTTAGTAGAATTCATAAAGTCTGAGGTTGTCGCTGCTATTCCGGGAATGTTTTTCTATATATGGTCTGCACCACATAAGGATTGGCTAGCGAAAAACATCTTAGGACTACTAACTAGCTGTAAGAAATAACAAGCATGTGTTAAATATAGTTCATAAGCTCGAACTGTGATATAACATGTTTGTTTGGTTGAAATCTAATTATATACCACAACATGCAAAAATTTAACTTTGCCGTATGAAGAATGAAGATAGTGGACCTCATTTCTTAGCTGGAGTAAGGTTAAGTTGGTTCTCATTGATTAATTAATGCAAGCTATGCTGAAATTATTGTTTGCTATCTAAAAATCAAATTTCATCAATGTTTTATTCATATTCATTCCTAATGTAAACGTTTATCTTATTTGCAGGGGTGTGAAAGAAGAAGGATGCGAAAGTTGTGGTCTTCTTTTTAATGCAAACAACCAAATATGTACTTTTTTTTGTTGAATTTTGCTACTGTTTTTTGGGTTATGCTTAAAACATTTGCTACTACGTTTTGATTTATGTGGTTTAAGCTATAAGATATTATGTGTATGCATATTTGATATGTTTGATGTAATGTGTTACATCTCTATATTTATTATCTTTTATGATTTTTGCGTTATTTAAATGATTTTGTGTTTAAAATGATTATTATTGTGCATTTTGATATTGGCATTTAATACCGTAGTTTATAAATAGGATGCAGAAATTTTTTGAATTGTGAAACTAAACCATAGCACTTGAAAACCACTATAATAGCGCATTATTAGTGCTATCTTAGAGAAAACAAAAAGTATTTTATGGAAAATAACGAATTTCATAGCGGACAAATAGCGCTATTATAGTAATCAATAACATATAATTTGCCGCTATAAAAATGTTTAAAATAGCGGATTATTTGTGCTATTATATTATTTCTTTTTATAGTGCTTATTATGCGCTATAATATGTTCATTGTTTTTAATAACATGTCGTTATACAGCGTTTATTAAACCGCTATTATAGGCTTCAATAGCGTTTTTTTGGCGCTATCGTAGGGTCTTTTTGTTGTAGTGTCAGAAAGATCTTGAATTCACTTCCTAGTGAATGGGATCAGAAGACTCTGGCAATTGAAAAAGCCAATGATATTAGTATTATGAAAATAGAAAATTTAATTGGTAACCTAATGTCTTATGAAGTAAAGTTGCAGATTAGAAAAGAGAATCAGGCAAATGAGAAGAAATCACTAGCACTCAATGCTATGATCGACATAGATGAACCAGATGATGATGCTATTGATGATGATATTGAGTTTATGACCAAGAAGTTCAAGAAATTCTTGAAGTATTGGATAACAAACAAACTTCGAAAAATTGACAACAATAATTCTAGAATTGGAAATGTTGCTAAGTGTTTCGAATGTGATAAACCCAGTCATTTGAAAAGAGACTGTCCCAAACTGAAGAAATCAAAGTCAAACACTTTCAATAAGGAGAGGAAACAGGCATTCAATGCAGAATGGGATGATTCTGATACATCATCAAGTGATAGTGATTCAGAAACAGAAAATGCCAACATATGCTTCATGGCAAAGGATGACCAGGTATGGAATTTTAATAAAGAAATTACTAATGTTTTGAATGATATGAACAGGGATATAAAATACTTAGGAAAGAGTACAACAATAATTTGGCAGAGATAGATAGATTAAAAATATTTATTGAAAGGTTAACTAAAGAAAAACAATGTCTAAAAGATGAAATTGAAAGACTTAATGGGTATAATGATGAAAAGGATTTGACACTTGGAAGTTTTGAAAAACTAAAAAGTGAAAATGAATCCTTAAAATCAGAAAGTCTTTCAATGAGGTCATAGATTAATGATCTGAACGACAAAATAACATCTCTGGATAATGTTATTCTTAACCGTAATAAGGATTTTGATAAAATGAAAACAGATATTGATAAATATAACAAAGGGAAGGATAATCTAGAAAAATTATTATCTAAATTTAAACACACTAGGAATAAACATGGACTTGGATACACCCCTAAAGCTAAATCAAAGAAAAATAGTATTCAAAATACTAAGTTTGTTAAGACTACCAAGGTCAAACAAAAACCTAGGAAATTAAATTTAAAACCTCCAAATAGATTCATTAATTTATGGGTTCCAAAAAGGTTGGATGATATTGAAAAAGAAAAATATATTGATAATTTTGTTAATAAGGTTCATTCATCTGATGATTATATTTTGAAAGGGCATTCAAACTCTTCTTGTGTTTGGCATCCCAAAACCTAACCCCATGGACACCAGAATAAAAAGGGTACCAGTGTGCATATTTTATAATTTTTCAGGTACCAAACAATGTATATCAGATAGCAGATGCTCAAAGCATATATCTATTGAACATTGGATAAATATGAAAAGGATTTGTTGTTCGCATCGGCAAAGTCGGTAACTATAAAACTCATCTTATTATCAAATAAGTTTATTTCATGTTTTGAATTGATTTGGTTTCCTCTCATGTGTTTTATATATAAGCATTTATCTATATATAAAACTCTACATATTGTTTAGCAGTTATTTAAGTGACTCTTTTTCGCCCTTTTTGTTAATGACAAAGGGGGAGAAAAGGTATAAATATACTAGGCAAAATGATAGGGGGAGCGCATAGAGTTAGGAGGAGTCAAATATAAAATTATTATATTTTATCTCTCAAATATTTATATGGTTTTCATCATCAAAAAGGGGGAGATTGTTAATACTTTAGGTATTGATTTTGATGACAACAACCATATAAATATTACTACTAACGTATCTGTAACAGCCCGCATTTTGGACCATTCAAATCGACACTAAAACCGTACATGTCTGACTTGAATAATTCAAAATACCGAATTGTTAATTTAATTTGGCAAACTTAAAATATACAGTAAATAAATCAAACACAGATCACAGACACAGAGTAATATAATGCAGCGGAATAAAAAAAAATAGTAGTTCATGAAGCTACTACATACATCGGGGTTGGAGAAATAAAATACATCAGAATATCCCAGTTGCAGTGAAGTCTCCAGTACGAGCGGAAGACTTCTTTGAACCAATCAACTGGATGACCGGAAGGATAGATAGCTGGATCTTCAAACAAAGCTCCAACTTCGAAGATGAGTCTTAAATGCTGTATCAACTCAGTCTGACCCGAGCGTAAAACAAAACACAAAACACTCGAGTCAGGATTAACATTCTTATATCAATAAATCCAATTCAAGTGAAATATCAACTGAAATACAAATAACTTAAAGGATGTTTGGGATAAACATCCTCTAAGGGTCCATGGAACTATCTACAAAGTAGAAATATACACTATAACACCGTGGCCATTCCCTTTATTTGTACTTCAAACCAAATATCATTTTACTTCAATTATCCCTACATTTCCCAAAATAGTATTTACATATTTTTTATAATTTATACAGTAAAGTATTTTCAATTTTAATTCAACTCAATTCTAAAAATAACCACTTCAATTTTATCGATCTCAAATTCGGATTTGTAATCACAAAATACCCCTTTATATTCCAATATATTTCAAGACTTTAAGTATTCAACGTTTCAAACTAAATTTTTATTCAATTTAGTTTTCTAAATAATAAATTCAAATTTAGTTCAACCTAAATTTTCATTTTAATTCAATTTAGTTTCTAAATAACAAATTCAACTATATTGATTTCAAATACAGATCTGAATCTCAAAATAAACCATTTAAATTCCAATATAGTTCAAAGCTTTAGTATTTAAATGTTCAATTTAACAGTTTCATATAGATCTCGATTTAACCTCGTTATTATTTAGTCTTGAAATACTCCCTCATTAGATACAATATCATTTAAGTAACCTTAAATTACATTTTACTCAATATTTTCTTTAATTTATTTAAATGTGAAATATTCATTAAATCACATAAATCAAAAATCCAGTTAGAAAATCATACCTTTAAATTTCCCATTCAAAATTTCAAATTGATTTAATTAAATAAATCCTCATTTAAATACCATTTTTAATAAACCCAATTTATCTCTCAATCTTAATTATTTAATTTATTACAAGAAAATCTATTTGAAATATAGATTTACATAAATACTCAACCATATTATCCGTATTAAATTAATCTAATTTAAATCAAATATTACGACTAAATCTATATATAAAATTTCCATTTATATAATATCTTAAGAATCAATATTATTTAAACCATATAAATTTTTCCAAAATTATAAAAATTATTTTCAGAATATTTATATGGACCAACGGTGTCTGTATATATTTCCTATCATATAGTCTAGTGCTACGGATATTTATCATTTCAATCCGTACACTAAATATATACGGGCGGATATCATTTCAACCCGTAATCCCAAATTCAATTAACTGAAAATCGCTTGGGTTTATCATTTCAACCCATAACAATTTTCTCCTATTCTAAAGTCCGTTCGGGCATGTATCATTTCAATCCATAGTGATTTCTAAACTACAGGGAACTTGCAGAGTGATAACAGATAATACAATAAAATAACAGGCATATATCATCAATAACAATATAATATAAACAACAGGATATGGTGTCATATCCCGCAGGTGAACAGTTACAGATAATAGCGTATATAACAAATTTAAATAACTACAGCAGCTTATTTCAATTGTCGTTTCAATTGAAATCAATATTTAATGAATAAAAGAATGTTAATCGTGAGTGATTGCTCACCTTTCGAGGTTAGAGATATAGACAACGTAATAGGCTACGATTTGAATTGCGAAATGACCGATCCAATTGACGATTTTCAAAGCAAGTCGAAATTGGTACGAATTTGACGAACGAAGCTGGTAAATAGGAATTGACGAAATCAAATCAGAACTTGATTGATGAGATAATTTGATGCATGTGAACATATATGTATACATATATACATATATAACTCTATATCTAAAAAGTCATTTCTAAATTCAAACGCATCCTAAATTTAGATATATATATACATATATATATATATATATATACATATATATATATATGTAAATAAAATCATTGTTTTAAAATAAAAATCATTTATATAAAAATAAAATCAAATATTTTCAACAATATATATCACCTAGACTATACTTAATAAAATCCTAGTATATACATATGAACCGGTTATATACAAATAAACTAATATATAAAACAAAGCTGAATACATACCTACCATATTAAAATGAAATGCACATAACCGAAATCTAAACACTTATGCACTATAACTATATATACCAAATATGCACATCCTATGAACCCAGGTGCTCGGCTTGAAAAACATACAGATGGATCAATATACATGGTATTTTGTAAATATAAGTTTCAGGAAAAATGGAAGCAACTTCCCAGATTTGAAATAAATTTATAACCTTTGTAACTTTACATATATAGATATATTTTTCAACGACACAATAAATCTGAAGAAAAAAAAAAATAAAAAAAAAAAATAAAAAATCAAAGCGTACTATATTTATATAGTAATCTCTCTTCCCTTAACATACGGCTAACTAAAACCTTATAACCCATTAAATTATATCATTGAACATATTAAAATATTATATAACATATAGTATAAACTGTTCAACATATTTATAAATAGTCATGACTAAAATTTTAAAATTTGTACTATCACCTACTCAATACGGCCTAGTATGGACATATATTATATTTGAACAACATCTGACATATATAACAATATAAATCTATAAATAAGCTAATTATATACGACATAATGCTGTAACCCTATAACTTTTGAATTTACACATACAAAGTATATATATATAAGAGCTAATAAAATAATATGCATCATTCTATGCATACAAACTTACATCAGATGGAAGAAAAGGGAGAGAAGGCATTTGCGTGGGTATTATGATGGCTTTAGGAAAACAGAGGGAGGGTGATAAGAGGAGGGGAAGAAGCATAGGCTCACACATGGGAAACTCCAGAAGATAAAGAAACAAAATGAGATCCACCTTTTTATATGTATACGTTACTGTATAAGTTGTTTTCTCAATTGAAAAGAAAGTGAAGAGATAGTGGTTTTATAAAGAGGAATGAATAATTCACGCACATAAAAAAAACGTACCGTATAAAAATCAAGTGAAACGTACAAAAAAAATAAATGAAATGGCAACGGTCAACGTTTTGATTTGGTGAATAATTAAAGCAAATTATGATTGTGGTCCAGGCTGTGCGTTTAAATTTTGAAACGGAAGAAAGAAGTAAAGTCACAATATACCGTACCGTTACAATGTTATATTTATTTTTAAAAAGGAAACGTTCCCTTTATTTTTCTCAAACAATCTTTTATTTTCCTTAAAATGCTTATTCATTACTTGCAATTCATAAATGTAAACATTCTTATATTCTAAAATGATCAACTTATACAACATTAAATCCATTCTTATATTTCCAAATAATGTACATTCCAAATAAAAAAAATTCTTACATTAAATTTATTAATTGCACTTTGTTTCTTTTTCCTTTTTTAATTGAATGATTTCAATAAATTTATTTCTAATTAATTTTAATCTTTCACTTCAAAATAGACCCTAATTGATGAAATCAATTTAATAAATGTATGAACATTGTAATCCTTATTTATAGTCATGCAAATACGTTTATAAAATTACAGTATCCAACACGCATTAAATTGCATACAGAATAAACGTTTTTCTCTATCAATCAATATTCATTTAACTCATCATTGAAGCTGGCATTTATTATTCCAATTCCTATTATTAAATTATATTATAATACGCGTTAGAACCTTCCACTTAATTGCTTCATTGTAGTTTATTGTTTAGAATTTTATTTATGGTCCAACTTATGATCTAATAACACAGTTAACATTTATTTAAATTTCATTATATTAATATACTCCAATTTTCATCCTTTTGTATTAACTACTATATTTCGATTTTATTGAATTTTGGTCAATCTCACACATTAATTATAATTAAATTCTCAATTATTTATTTACGTTGATTTCATTCTCTTATTAAATCAATCATTACCTTACATACATAGTCAACATCAATATTTTACCATTTCATCTTACCTTTCATTTATGTAACGTTTTATTTCATTGATTGTAATAAATTCACTTATTAAAATTTCCAATTCCAATAAATTTGAGTAAACTGATTTTCATCCTTTTATTCAAATCAAAAATTTACATTGGTTATATTGTATAGAATCAACTTTTTACCGTTATCAATTAAACCTACATTAACTGCACTAATTAAGGGAATTGATTACCATTTATTTCCAATTAATTTAATTGACCAAATAAATAGATAATATAATAATTGTCACAATTAGCCTTTAATTACATTTTATATGTTTATTACCTACAAATAAATGTTACCATTTATTTCATAACACTAATTTTATTCAATTTCCATTAACGATATATTATTTCACTAATGAATTAAATATTTACATTCTTATTCCTATGTTCATTTTATAACCAAGTATAACCTTACACGATTTCAATTAATTGGAATTCCATTCAAATTGTTAATACTTAGCTTTAATTAACATTGTTGCATTTCATTTTAGTATTTTTCTAGTTATAAATCTTAAATTTTAATTTCTTCCAACATTTAGTTACAAAAGTCTTATTAAATTTACTATTTTTAATAGTCGAAAATTATGGGTCTTTACACTCTCCCCCACTCAAAACTTTTCGTCCCCGAAAAGGAAAAAAAAAAGGGAAAGAAGGAATTAAGTAATCAATATATTCAAAAAATTAAATTTAATATAGTATTCATTTAATTATTTACTTTAATTATCAATAGCTTCAAACATTAACTTGAGTTCATAATTCATTGCTTACAATATTCATTTTCTATTTCATTTTATTTAGTAGCACTACATTTATAACTCAGGTTTATAACTACTTTCATATCAAGTTTCTTATTTATAAAAGTAATTCACTGAACACTTCCATTACATAAGTTTTACTTGTAAAATTCTCCATTACCTATTCTTTTAACATTCCAACTTTTTAATTGGTAAGTTATATATATGTCTTTAAGAATGCAATTGAAAGTTACACAAGTCTATCTTATTTTGTTTTAGTAAATAAATGTTCAATAGTTATCATTTATTATTTTCATATCCTTTTTATTTACAGGTTACAAATTCTAAATTTCTTATATACTTCAGTTATAGTCTAACATTTAATTTCTTATTTTCATTAGAGATTTAAGTCATTAATGAATAATTTCATAAAATATTACTTAAGCTCCTACTGCCTTGCCTAAGTTTACAACTTAATTCTATTATAAATAAAAAAATTAAGTTTTTGCTATTCGCTCTTGAAGAGGAAAGAAATATTTCATTATATCTAAAAATTCAATTAAAACATTTAACCTCATTCACTTAATAAAAATATAAGATATATTTAAAACATCCTCATTACATTATGCAAAGATTTTTTTTTTTAAAAGTCTAAAGCAGTGTTAGAAATTTATATCAAAACATTATAATAAACCTTAAAATAAAGTTCCTTAAATCTGATAATTTATAAATTTATTAGTTTTATCTCAAGATACTTTTCAAACATTAATAATAAATCAATAATCATTTACTTTAAATATGTTTTATTGAATTATTAACTTCTAAAGTATTTATAACACTAAAAATTTATTGTTAAACCATGCAGTATATTTACAACAATATTTTAAAAGAATATATTTGAAAAGGAAGAAGGTAGATTCGGAAAACAAAATCTAGCTCAATAACTAAAGCTGAGCGGATAAGGTAGATTCAAAAGAATAGTATCGGGCACGAATAATTAATTTCAAACCATAAGAAATTTAATTTCAAAACTAATACAGAATTTTCTTGTGGAAATACCTTTATAATAAAATACTTTTATTATCAAAACAAATTTCTATTCGAAAATACTTTTATAACTCGATGTTTCAACAAGTTTATCCTTGTTCTTGCAGACTCTGGCCATGCGTTGATCAAGCGCAAAGCTAGAATTCTTCAAGTACTTAGTAGACCCATTTCAACACCCAGTGAAAATACTTGAAAAACCTTTAAAAACAGATATGGAAAGTACAATCCAAATAAAACAACCAAACCAAAAACCTTTGTCCGATCATGGTTCGCAGATACACAATGGTTACGCCTGGATCCCCCAGGAAACAATCCGTATCCGTAAGCTTTCTCAGCCCTGCGAGTTACGCCATGATGACTAGTAGAGTGCAGGATACACAATGGTTACGCCTGGATCCCCCAGGAAACAATCCGTACCCCCAGGCAAGACTCAGCCAGGCACTTGCGCTACTATTCGCGACCTACACAGATTGCAGG
Organism: Allium cepa; assembly: GCA_030765085.1. Taxonomy (NCBI): domain Eukaryota; kingdom Viridiplantae; phylum Streptophyta; class Magnoliopsida; order Asparagales; family Amaryllidaceae; genus Allium; species Allium cepa. The sequence continues at coordinate 802,305,458 of CM060943.1, forward strand.
ATACACAATGGTTACGCCTGGATCCCCCAGGAAACAATCCGTACCCCTAAGCAAGACTCAGCCAGGCAATTGCGCTGTGCATTCACGAGAAGAAGAAAAAAAACCATGGGTTACGCCACGGTGGGAACACTCGAGTATTACATCCGGAAAACCAAAAATCAGAGAGAATAGTATCGATAGAATGAATCCACGATGTGGCCACAAAGCGGATATCAAGCAGAAGGCACTTTCCATATCTTTACTTCGAAAATATATATCATATAGTACCTTTTCAAATCACTTTCAAATATCATACTTATATAAAGTCCATATATATAGGATTCTATTTTTCCCAATCGGATACTTTCCAAATCAATAGTAGATCAAATCATACTTATATAGACTTCGATTATATAAAATCTCTTTCCAAATTGAGTACCTTTCAAATCAATAGATTTCAAATCAACTTCATACTTATACAAATCCATTTTATATAAGTTCGACCACTCCCAAATCAAGTACTTAATAATATAAGGTTCTCAATTTCAAATTATTTCAATATCAATTCAGTTTCAAAATCATATATGATTTCACCAATTTTCTTCCAAATTAAATATCTAAAGTCAAACAAATACATTTCCAAAATCACCATATAAGTACTGGTTTTTAATTCCAATTTAATTTCAAAACCAAATATTTTTCTCAAAATCAATTATACTCAAAATGGTTTCCAAATTTATAATTATCCCTTTAAAACTTTTAAACTATCTATTTCTATTTGAAATATTCAATTTACCTTTCTGAAAACCATTATTCAAAACTATTTTTTTCAAAACATTTCAAACTAAATTTATATTCTTTATCAAACATTTTATACTCTTCGAAATTTCTTAGTTTTTAAAACTTTAGACCTTGACTTGGAAGTGTTCGAACCTTCAAAATAATTAGGGAGATCAAATTTTCAATTCAAGAGTTGAAAATCAACAATAAATCAATAAACCGATTATTAAATCCGAAAATCGAGGACTGAATACCGGTCTCATTTTAAATTGTTTCAAATATATACTTATATCTTTCTAAAATATCAAATTATACTTCGGAATTTGAAATCAAAAACGGTTTTACAAAAACACTTGCATAGCGAAGCTATTAAAGTGGCCTCTCCCTCACTCTGAAACTCGAAAATCAATGTCGATGATGCGTGCACTCATCACCGAAATTATTCTCAAGCGACATAAGTGAGTTCTGGACTTCTATTTTCTTGGAAACTTCTTTGAAATTTCTTTAAAATTATTGGAATTCATTTGAGCTCATTTGAAACATTTCTTATTCAAAAAAAAAAAATTTTAAATCGTATTATTTATATATATTTTCCAAATCTTAAAACCAATTTCAAAATACCGGAATTCAATTCTCGAATTTCAAATTTAACACTTCAGTTATAAATCATTTTTATATAAATCAATTTCTTAAAATTTTTCAAAATTTCAAATCCTTTCAAAACCCTTTTTTTATATATATAGAATAACATTTCTTATTTGTTTTGTATATAGGTATATAATCCTTATGGAAAACATTTTCACTTTTATATATAGAATAAAATCATAGTTATCAAAATAATAATTTCGATATTTAAAACAAATTTCAAAATGCAAACATACCCGATTTTCAAAGGATAATTTTAAGAATGGATTTCAAAACAAAGATAGAGATTTGAATTAGAGGAACTCCAATCCATAGAATTCTGATTCGAAGATAGACTCGATCGAAGATGAGATAATTAAATTACAAAATAGAAGATGGATATACTTCTATAAATCGTGGGCGACCTTAACCGGGTCAATCGTGATTTCAGGAATATGATTGATGCGGAATTCTAAGGCAAATCGACATTCGATCGCCCGATATAGAATTCGGCATACCTAGATATAGCAGCATTGTAAACCGAGGATACATGAATCTTCGGTGAATCAATGCCAAATGAAAAGGAGTTTCACCCCTTTTACAAATCATTCAGTGAAGTTATGGAATACTCCAGAATCGAACGAATATAAATAGGGAGAGACAAGAATGAATTTCGAAACTGAGGGACATTCCAAAATTCAAAGGAAATCGAGTCAAAAAGGAAGAGATTCAACTCGAATGAAAGTGATTCTGCAAATAAATTTACCATATATGCTAAGTTTGCCTAGAGCCAAAGCTCTGATACCAACTGTAACAGCCCGCATTTTGGACCATTCAAATCGACACTAAAACCGTACATGTCTGACTTGAATAATTCAAAATACCGAATTGTTAATTTAATTTGGCAAACTTAAAATATACAGTAAATAAATCAAACACAGATCACAGACACAGAGTAATATAATGCAGCGGAATAAAAAAAAATAGTAGTTCATGAAGCTACTACATACATCGGGGTTGGAGAAATAAAATACATCAGAATATCCCAGTTGCAGTGAAGTCTCCAGTACGAGCGGAAGACTTCTTTGAACCAATCAACTGGATGACCGGAAGGATAGATAGCTGGATCTTCAAACAAAGCTCCAACTTCGAAGATGAGTCTTAAATGCTGTATCAACTCAGTCTGACCCGAGCGTAAAACAAAACACAAAACACTCGAGTCAGGATTAACATTCTTATATCAATAAATCCAATTCAAGTGAAATATCAACTGAAATACAAATAACTTAAAGGATGTTTGGGATAAACATCCTCTAAGGGTCCATGGAACTATCTACAAAGTAGAAATATACACTATAACACCGTGGCCATTCCCTTTATTTGTACTTCAAACCAAATATCATTTTACTTCAATTATCCCTACATTTCCCAAAATAGTATTTACATATTTTTTATAATTTATACAGTAAAGTATTTTCAATTTTAATTCAACTCAATTCTAAAAATAACCACTTCAATTTTATCGATCTCAAATTCGGATTTGTAATCACAAAATACCCCTTTATATTCCAATATATTTCAAGACTTTAAGTATTCAACGTTTCAAACTAAATTTTTATTCAATTTAGTTTTCTAAATAATAAATTCAAATTTAGTTCAACCTAAATTTTCATTTTAATTCAATTTAGTTTCTAAATAACAAATTCAACTATATTGATTTCAAATACAGATCTGAATCTCAAAATAAACCATTTAAATTCCAATATAGTTCAAAGCTTTAGTATTTAAATGTTCAATTTAACAGTTTCATATAGATCTCGATTTAACCTCGTTATTATTTAGTCTTGAAATACTCCCTCATTAGATACAATATCATTTAAGTAACCTTAAATTACATTTTACTCAATATTTTCTTTAATTTATTTAAATGTGAAATATTCATTAAATCACATAAATCAAAAATCCAGTTAGAAAATCATACCTTTAAATTTCCCATTCAAAATTTCAAATTGATTTAATTAAATAAATCCTCATTTAAATACCATTTTTAATAAACCCAATTTATCTCTCAATCTTAATTATTTAATTTATTACAAGAAAATCTATTTGAAATATAGATTTACATAAATACTCAACCATATTATCCGTATTAAATTAATCTAATTTAAATCAAATATTACGACTAAATCTATATATAAAATTTCCATTTATATAATATCTTAAGAATCAATATTATTTAAACCATATAAATTTTTCCAAAATTATAAAAATTATTTTCAGAATATTTATATGGACCAACGGTGTCTGTATATATTTCCTATCATATAGTCTAGTGCTACGGATATTTATCATTTCAATCCGTACACTAAATATATACGGGCGGATATCATTTCAACCCGTAATCCCAAATTCAATTAACTGAAAATCGCTTGGGTTTATCATTTCAACCCATAACAATTTTCTCCTATTCTAAAGTCCGTTCGGGCATGTATCATTTCAATCCATAGTGATTTCTAAACTACAGGGAACTTGCAGAGTGATAACAGATAATACAATAAAATAACAGGCATATATCATCAATAACAATATAATATAAACAACAGGATATGGTGTCATATCCCGCAGGTGAACAGTTACAGATAATAGCGTATATAACAAATTTAAATAACTACAGCAGCTTATTTCAATTGTCGTTTCAATTGAAATCAATATTTAATGAATAAAAGAATGTTAATCGTGAGTGATTGCTCACCTTTCGAGGTTAGAGATATAGACAACGTAATAGGCTACGATTTGAATTGCGAAATGACCGATCCAATTGACGATTTTCAAAGCAAGTCGAAATTGGTACGAATTTGACGAACGAAGCTGGTAAATAGGAATTGACGAAATCAAATCAGAACTTGATTGATGAGATAATTTGATGCATGTGAACATATATGTATACATATATACATATATAACTCTATATCTAAAAAGTCATTTCTAAATTCAAACGCATCCTAAATTTAGATATATATATACATATATATATATATATATATACATATATATATATATGTAAATAAAATCATTGTTTTAAAATAAAAATCATTTATATAAAAATAAAATCAAATATTTTCAACAATATATATCACCTAGACTATACTTAATAAAATCCTAGTATATACATATGAACCGGTTATATACAAATAAACTAATATATAAAACAAAGCTGAATACATACCTACCATATTAAAATGAAATGCACATAACCGAAATCTAAACACTTATGCACTATAACTATATATACCAAATATGCACATCCTATGAACCCAGGTGCTCGGCTTGAAAAACATACAGATGGATCAATATACATGGTATTTTGTAAATATAAGTTTCAGGAAAAATGGAAGCAACTTCCCAGATTTGAAATAAATTTATAACCTTTGTAACTTTACATATATAGATATATTTTTCAACGACACAATAAATCTGAAGAAAAAAAAAAATAAAAAAAAAAATAAAAAATCAAAGCGTACTATATTTATATAGTAATCTCTCTTCCCTTAACATACGGCTAACTAAAACCTTATAACCCATTAAATTATATCATTGAACATATTAAAATATTATATAACATATAGTATAAACTGTTCAACATATTTATAAATAGTCATGACTAAAATTTTAAAATTTGTACTATCACCTACTCAATACGGCCTAGTATGGACATATATTATATTTGAACAACATCTGACATATATAACAATATAAATCTATAAATAAGCTAATTATATACGACATAATGCTGTAACCCTATAACTTTTGAATTTACACATACAAAGTATATATATATAAGAGCTAATAAAATAATATGCATCATTCTATGCATACAAACTTACATCAGATGGAAGAAAAGGGAGAGAAGGCATTTGCGTGGGTATTATGATGGCTTTAGGAAAACAGAGGGAGGGTGATAAGAGGAGGGGAAGAAGCATAGGCTCACACATGGGAAACTCCAGAAGATAAAGAAACAAAATGAGATCCACCTTTTTATATGTATACGTTACTGTATAAGTTGTTTTCTCAATTGAAAAGAAAGTGAAGAGATAGTGGTTTTATAAAGAGGAATGAATAATTCACGCACAAAAAAAAAACGTACCGTATAAAAATCAAGTGAAACGTACAAAAAAAATAAATGAAATGGCAACGGTCAACGTTTTGATTTGGTGAATAATTAAAGCAAATTATGATTGTGGTCCAGGCTGTGCGTTTAAATTTTGAAACGGAAGAAAGAAGTAAAGTCACAATATACCGTACCGTTACAATGTTATATTTATTTTTAAAAAGGAAACGTTCCCTTTATTTTTCTCAAACAATCTTTTATTTTCCTTAAAATGCTTATTCATTACTTGCAATTCATAAATGTAAACATTCTTATATTCTAAAATGATCAACTTATACAACATTAAATCCATTCTTATATTTCCAAATAATGTACATTCCAAATAAAAAAAATTCTTACATTAAATTTATTAATTGCACTTTGTTTCTTTTTCCTTTTTTAATTGAATGATTTCAATAAATTTATTTCTAATTAATTTTAATCTTTCACTTCAAAATAGACCCTAATTGATGAAATCAATTTAATAAATGTATGAACATTGTAATCCTTATTTATAGTCATGCAAATACGTTTATAAAATTACAGTATCCAACACGCATTAAATTGCATACAGAATAAACGTTTTTCTCTATCAATCAATATTCATTTAACTCATCATTGAAGCTGGCATTTATTATTCCAATTCCTATTATTAAATTATATTATAATACGCGTTAGAACCTTCCACTTAATTGCTTCATTGTAGTTTATTGTTTAGAATTTTATTTATGGTCCAACTTATGATCTAATAACACAGTTAACATTTATTTAAATTTCATTATATTAATATACTCCAATTTTCATCCTTTTGTATTAACTACTATATTTCGATTTTATTGAATTTTGGTCAATCTCACACATTAATTATAATTAAATTCTCAATTATTTATTTACGTTGATTTCATTCTCTTATTAAATCAATCATTACCTTACATACATAGTCAACATCAATATTTTACCATTTCATCTTACCTTTCATTTATGTAACGTTTTATTTCATTGATTGTAATAAATTCACTTATTAAAATTTCCAATTCCAATAAATTTGAGTAAACTGATTTTCATCCTTTTATTCAAATCAAAAATTTACATTGGTTATATTGTATAGAATCAACTTTTTACCGTTATCAATTAAACCTACATTAACTGCACTAATTAAGGGAATTGATTACCATTTATTTCCAATTAATTTAATTGACCAAATAAATAGATAATATAATAATTGTCACAATTAGCCTTTAATTACATTTTATATGTTTATTACCTACAAATAAATGTTACCATTTATTTCATAACACTAATTTTATTCAATTTCCATTAACGATATATTATTTCACTAATGAATTAAATATTTACATTCTTATTCCTATGTTCATTTTATAACCAAGTATAACCTTACACGATTTCAATTAATTGGAATTCCATTCAAATTGTTAATACTTAGCTTTAATTAACATTGTTGCATTTCATTTTAGTATTTTTCTAGTTATAAATCTTAAATTTTAATTTCTTCCAACATTTAGTTACAAAAGTCTTATTAAATTTACTATTTTTAATAGTCGAAAATTATGGGTCTTTACAGTATCTTTGAGTTATGCAGTCATATTTGATATATTATGGAGACATTTACAGAGATAAACAAGAATACAGTGGAAGCAAATGAATTATAGAAGAAGGTTAATCAGAGCAATTGAAGAACAAAACCCAATTAGAGAAGAATGCTGAAGGATAAAGGTGTTTGAAGTGATGAGGAGTTGGTTGAACCTTAGAATATCTTGTTAAAGATCTCATGGCAATTATACTTGAAGATCATCAACCATTGACATCAACCAAATCACAAAAATCCATAAATATAAGGTAATTTGAAATGCTGAAAATTTCCAACACTTATTAGTGTTGTTGTTCATTTTGCAACACACCCATGTCGACATGGGGGGTAGGGGGATGTCGACATGCTAGCAGCTTTTCAGAATTTCAAATTTTAAATGAAGAGACATTTCCCACCACCTCTTCACCAAAAGACACATCTCTTCAAATACTATATAAAGGCCTCTGAAAACGAATTTTAACATCAAGAATTCTTATTTTCTCTTACTCCTTCTTCTCCAAACATTTGCAAAAGAAATCCATTGCATACTCTTTCAATCTCCTTGCAATTCGATACTGTTTCATTCCAATTCTTCACTGATTTGCAAACCACAAAATATCAAAGAGTTGTACTTTAATTCACATCATTCTCTCTTTGATTTCATCCCATTCCTCAAAGAATTCAAAGATATATTGTCATTGGAGGTCTATAGGATCATTGTACCGAATCTTCAAGAATCTGTATTGAAGATACGACTACTTGGCATAGTTTGTTGTTGGTGATAAGGAGAAGGTGTTCTTGTAGCCTGTAAAATCAAGAGGGTGTGTCTTGTAGCCCGTGAAACCAAGATTGTAAAGGTGTGCCACCCGTGGAAAGCAAGTGATTATAGTGGAATTCTGCACGATAGAGTGCAGAACTGGATGTAGGATTGGTTAATACGAACCAGTATAAAAATCCAGGTGTTATTTACATTACTGCATCTTACTTTATTACTTACTTATTCTCTGATTACTTCTTTCTATTTGCAATTTGAGTAAATACAGTTTTATATTCATAAGTAAGTAGTGAATACACATTTCACCACTTCTAGTGTCTGAATAGCCTTAAGATCCAACATTGTGTTGTAACCACTCAAGTTTCTAACAAGTTGTTTATATTATCAGCAATTGTGAGGACATGTTATTAAAACTGTCCAGGCTGATACTATTGATTGATTGATGTACTTTGATTGATGTATGTATATACAGTTTCTGTTTTGTAAAGATCATTGATATGATATTATATGTTTTCTGCTGCGATGTGAGATTCTGTATTGTTCTGTTTAGTTTTTTCTTCTCCCTTTCTTTTCTTCTCTTCTTCTCTTTTTTTCTTTCTCTTGATTTTCCGTCAATCTGTGCTTTTTAGATCGGACATGTGTGGTTTATTGTCAATTCAAAGGGTACGGATTTGTGGGTCGTCAAAACTTTTAACTTAGGGAAAATATTCCTAAATCATTTATTAAATCTTAATCAAAGATTTCTTTCTTAACTTCAAATCATATTCTTGCGAATCGAAGATTTTCTTAACAGAGCACTACTGTCACTTTAAATTTGGTAAATTTCACCTTCAGGTACCAATGGCAAGTAATCCTACATCATGAAGATCCTTGTCATCAATAATCATTGTCTTCAATATATTTTGCTTCAAAAATTATTTTGAAGGGGATTTCGGATAGGAATCACCCAAATCCGATCCTGATTTTTCGAATAGGAAACGCCCAAATCCGATCCCGATTTTTCGAATAGGAATCACCTAAATCCGATCCCGGCTCCTTCGTACCAATCATCGAATAAAAGTGTTAAGTGGTTAATTAACATTCAAAGAATTTGTTTTTTTTCTTAGAAAAACTTAAATATGATCTTTTAGAGCATCCGGGCTTTCCTTTCGATCTGTTCCACCCCTCCCCTAAGAAAAGAAAATATAGGCCAGGTAAGTTCAGGGCACTGGTTTCTCCTTCCCCAACCTTAGTTAAACACCTTATTTTATCTTTCTAGATCACACAGACGGGACAAATGTAATAGTCGTTTTCGCAAACTCAGCTTGTTATTATATTCAATATTCTTCACTTTTTGTTTAAGTGGTATAAACAATTCCTCTAACCATTTATTCAAACTCTTATTAAAACTTCCAAAACACATTCAAATTACTTAATTATTCTTTTAAAATCATTCACAAAATATTTAGAAAAGAATTGTTAAGTTTAAACTTATATTCAAAAGGTTATAGAATTTGCAGCATAAAAGTGCTGTGGAAAGTGCTATATAAGCTTATTTGATTTGAACAACTTTTTAATATTTGAAAGTTCATATTTTCTATTCCAAATCTCTTTTAAACCATTTTAATATATTTAACAAATTTATTTCTTATTTTTAATCTTTTAAAAATATTATTTATAAAGAAATCCCTTTTTGGATTCCGAACTGCAAAACCGCGATGTTTTTAGAAAATTGTTTTGGACATATTTCAAAATCTACTTAAAGAAATCTTGATTTTATTTCTTCTTTGAAAACCTATGGATATGATGGATAGAAAAATTCTTATCTTGGAGAATTCCGAGCGCTATATTCCACTTTGTACACTCATTTAACTTTTAGGGCGCAAAATCGCGAACTACCATTACGTGACGCGCATAGTTTTGACTTGTTTTTCAATTTCTTTCAAACTTCTTGAAAATACTTTTAAAAATTTATTAAACATTTCTAAATCATTTTAAACTCATTTTAAACAATATTTTCATATTTTAAACTCATATTCCATTTCATTTCATTTTATAATATTATATTATCATAATATCATTTCTAACATTTTTAGATAATTTAAAATCATTAAGATGTTAAATAACTTTCATACACATATTTTTATGGACTTAATTTTTATTTAATTAACTATGGTTAATCACTTATCATTTATCAAACCAAGTTATCATCCATATCACAAACATATAGTCAACCATAATATCAAACAAGTTATCAAACATTTAATCATCCAACATATACCAAACTTTTTATGTAATTAACTTGAGATAAATTTTTAGAAATTAGTAACTTTAAAATATAAGTACTCACGATTAGTTCCACTCTACCAATCTTTTTCGTAGACTTTCCTTTTGATTCCGACACCACCCACTTCTCTTTTTCTTACTCCGAAGCTTCGCAAATTGCTTCCTTCTCCTCCATAGGTTTGGCCTCCTCCTATTCCACCCATTCCTTCATCATTTCTTCACTTCTTAGATTCTAAACCATGTTTTAATGGTATTCTAAGATCTTTGGCAAAGTTTGGTGGCATTTGGAGTTGATTTGATATGAATTTAAGAAAAGTTAGCAAGGAAAGAGAAGAGAAGAAGCCATTAGAGAGTGGAAGAAATACATGAAAAGGAAGAAGAAGAAGTGAAAAAAGTGAGAAAATGAATGCTTATTTATAGAAAAAAAATTGGATTAAAAAAATATTTTGTAAAAAGATCAAAATATCCTTTACTTACTTTTTAAGCAACCTTATTTTTTCAACACTTAACATCACATTTCAAATCATTATTCTATGTCATTTTCACTTAAGAAGTAAGTAAGGAATATAATAGTTACGTTTGGTTTGATTTTATGTTTTTTTTGCCTTGAAATGACATGATTGCCTTTTTGTGCTTACTTTTTCTTAATTATATTCTAGAATTTTCTAAGTATGTTTGGTAAAAGTAAACTTGATTAGTGAATTGATTAATACTTACACTATTTGAATATATGTTCATATATAAGAAAATAAAGGTGCGACGACGTTGCGACAACTTTTAATCGACAAAACGTTGATTTTCGATAAAATGTTTCACAGTCACATTTTGACGTTTTAGTAAAACTATTTATTTATGTAAAAAAAAATTAAAAACAAATTTGTATAATGTTACTTAAAAATACAAACACGCATAAATAGATTTTAAAAAATTATTTAACCATCGAAACATACTTTTTTGAAATCAGCATTTTGTCACTTTTGTCGATATAGGCAAATGTTACTATTTTTATGTATACTTCTCTTTCCAAATCATATCTAATATTATTTGAATCATATAACCTTACTTATTTTACATTTAAAGTCACTTCAAATAGCATATTTTAAAGTGGTTAAATTCTTGGTCGTTATATTATCCCCTACTTAAAATAATTTCGTCCTTCAAAGTAACCAAAACAAAAGTTTGCCTAAAACACTTATCTTCAAACTTAATTCCATATCAAATACACAGATCATCCGCATTAAATATCTTATTTTATCTCGTATTAGAATACATAACTTTATTTTCAAACTAGTATCGATCCCCGATCCTCTAGTGCGGACTATGATCAGGCATATAGATTAGAACCTTTACTTTCCTTGCATAGTTCTCAACTATGATAGAAAACTAAAGTACCTAACCAAAAATCCTCATTAATGTTCGCTATCAAGAATCAAGTGATAATCCTTTCTTGGACCAGTGTAAACATCTCAAAGTTCCATACTCGGATATTAGATCAACATTTGTGTGACGAAATGATTTACTTATAAATTACGTATATATTCCTATTGGGTTTTTCTCAATTATACTCTTTATTCACATCCTTTATTTTTCACATTCATTTTTTTAGTATATTTTTTTTAATACTAATATTATTTATGAATCATTTCGTAAAACTCATACTTAAGTTTATTACATCTTATAACTTATGTAAATCAATCACATTTTAAAGACTTAAGTCCAAATTCTTAATTAATGCTGGAATTCATTAATTAAACATTTTCTAGGTTATAATTACCTTTTTAAAGAGTCATTATTTTACCTAAGTATATAGATAGTACATGACTTAAATCTATAATTGTATGATACACCTTTACATCCTAAGAGTATATACAAATCCCAAATTTCGAATTTGTTTTACTTAAATCCGTCTGTTTAACGAATTTAAACTCTATTTTAATTTACTATTATCTTAAATTCATAAGTTATAAAATTTATTCCTTATTTAATACTGTCATTAGTTTTCTAGCTTTGAAAAATAAATTTTAAAACCACCCGTATTTAAATCCTCATACTCTTAACTCTTAAATCATATTTTTCTTTATAAATTTGATTTATAAATTATCTTTGTCTTATTTCATTTACTTAAAGTATTTCACAATCTTTTATCAATTCTTAGCTTTGAGTTATGTATGATTTGGAAATTTTCGACTGTCTAATCGAGAATCCTGCTTTATCTTATCAATTAGCGATTCCAAATTAATCTTTGGTTTAAACACTTTTATAAAGATTACTAATCAATTTATTAGTTAATAATTCATATTATTTCTTTAACTTAACAAAATTATATAGATCGAGTAACTCCAAAACAATCCAAGGAACCGGGTACTACCAATAGTATCAGATATCCACTTAACAAAAAAAGTAATACTTAAGAGAAGTGCTTATCATCTGAGCATAACTCTTGTCTATTTTTAGTTTATTTTCCAGCCAATCGATTTAGTTATCATAAAATACCTCTTTTTATTTGAAACAATACCATTTTCAAAATCCTTTAGAGATCACTTAATAAAACCTATTTTATAAATTCGTTTTATAAATTTGCCTTATATTAATTAACTTCATTTAAATGTCCATAATTCTTTTACTCAAATTTAAATTCTCATTCCTTTTATATTTATCTTTTTCCTTTTACATAATTATTTTCTCTTATTTAAATAATTTTTATCTTATATGTTCATTCCTTAAACAAATCTTATTATCAAACACCTTATAGTCAAATCGTAAAACTTAACTCACAAAGTATTTGTACTAAAACTTTTAAATCAAACAATTGATCAATTTATGATAGTAACTTAACATTATCATTTCTTAATTTATTATTTTGAAATAAGTATTAAAGATCTTAATTATCTTATCAGATTTCTTACTTATCGATTATCTTTGTGAAACATCTTATAGTCAAACTGTGAAATTTTAATCACAAGATGCTCATATCTAAATTTCACTAATCCTGATTTCTAACTAGACAATTTTTCACAGTATATACTTTAAATTCAAAATATAATCCTAGGTAAAATTATTTTATTTACCAATTTTCAAAATCAGTGTGTTAGTTCGCCTTATTTAAATGTTTAGGAACCCTCATCGATAACGGCAATCAGGCACATCGATCAGAATTCATAAATCACTCAACAGATGAATCAACACAAAACAATTTATTAGTCACTAACAAAAACGCATTCATATATAATACACTGAAACACATTCTAGAGCGTTACTAACCCTATCTCTAATGAGTCACTCATCCTACGGTATTACTAACCCTATCTTTCATGAGTCTTTACCCCAACAAAGCCAAGGTTCTCGCTTAACCTCTTGCTCTAATACCAAATGTAACGGCCCGTTTTTCCATACCCTTGAATCGACAATAAACCACACATGCCTAACTTAAACTGCATGAAAAGATGGATCATCAAGGGTAGAAGGAAAATAAAAATAGAATAGAGTCTCACACGAATGGAATAACATATATTATTTTGATAATAATCTTTACAGCAGACAAATTTAAAATACAATATCAGAGTCTATTCCAGATTCAGCCTGGAAAGTTATAACACCTTCCCATACAAATGCTGACAACAACAAAACAAATGAAATAGATGTAGCGGATAATAAAATACGTCCATACGATGATGAAGATCTCTAGCTCTCCTCTGGAAACTCCAACCGTCTTCAACACAACTTGAAACTACTCGGATCTGACCCGAGTATTAAAAGTACTCAATCAGGCTTGATAAACTATCATGAGATACTCGAAATTTAAAATGACTATATTATCAACACGTTTGAAAAGAAGGGTATCTCATAAGACCACGCTAACACATAAATACGGATAGGTTTTTACCTTATGATAACCAAAAAACTTTATACTAAAATAAACTTGATATTATTTTTAATGACATTCTATTGGAAAACATCTTTAAAATAAACTTATTAAAATAATGTATCAATACCCAGACTAAGTCTAAAGTAATATATCTGGACTGGTTGAACGGAATATACCGAATGAAATATATGATGCCAAAAGTGGTAGCTGAAATATTTGCAAGTCATTATAGCTATTTTGGAAATACAATCAAAACCGTAAATCTCGTATTGGGATTGGATTTCCAACATGATAGGGAACTAGTGGCCTTTTCTTCAATCCACACATAACAAACATAGTTCCCACGGTGCCTTAATCGTTTTTCTCAAACTAGTCACTTGGAACTATACTTGCTACACTACTACTGATAACCGGTAGTCCCTTACTTTTCTTAAGATAACCACTTTATCCAAATGGGGTAATAAATGTCTTGAGGGACGTATCCCCCAATGGGTCCAACGTATTGGACATCACCATACATACTCATTTATTCCGAATTTGTGTCTGTCAGACCACATAGTTACCCATATCAACTTCTGGAATGTGTGGCTAGTGAGGCTACGCTCAATTTCTTCAAAGCCCCGCTTTTCATATAAAACCACGTTTTGATCATAATAAGTTCCTCTTTGAATGCCACACTGTCATTCCTTTGATCACTATTTGACTCCCATAAGCATATAACCTCTGAGCTCGTATGTCTCAGAGAAGGGTGTTAAGCTAAGAGAAGTTGCCTTCTTTACTACTAAGCAGATGTACATTTGTAAAAGTCAAATGTTGTGTCTTAGAAATGCAATGTCAGACATTCATACATACAAGTTCGTTCTGAGACTGAACGAAACCGAAGGCACATTCCTCGGTCATTGCTAGGCGAAAAGCCCTTGCAATTCGAAAAAATCCCCATACAAGGAGATTGCTGCTATAAATAACTCTATAATGCGAGCCACCCAGAGCATGTCAACAAGAATTTCTCACGCTATGATGATCCACGGTCTTCAATAACCATCATATTTAACACGTCTTCACTTTCGAACATATATATTGGTTCGAAGTGATTTTCAGATAGGCATTACCCAAATCCGACCCTGATTCCTTCGAAGCCAATCATCGCTTTAAAATATGTTAAGTTCATATGTGGATATCAATCGTCAATCAATTACTTTATCTTTTGTAAAATATCTTTCTTAATATATTCTTTTCAATTTATTCCATTTTCTTTTCAAGAGTATATGAAATCATTAAGCCTCATTTATCAAATCATTTGATTTATTAAATATTTCTTAAATCCTGAAATAATTCCAAATCATTTTCTCTTTTACTTAGAAAAACTTTTCCAAATCATTCTTTTAATCTTAATCAATGATTCCTTGTATTTAAGTTATAACTTTTAACTTAGGGAAAATATTCTCAAATCATTTATTAAATCTTAATCAAAGATTTCTTTCCTAACTTCAAATCATACTCTTGCATATCGAAGATTTTATAACAAAGCAGCATTGTCAGTTTAAATATGGTAAATTTCACCTCCAGGGACCAATGGGAAAGTAATCCTACATCATGAAGATCTTTACCATCAATAATCATTGTCTTCAATATATTTTATTTCGAAAATTATTTTGAATGGAATTTTGGTTAGGAATCATCCAAATCCGATTCCGGTTTTTCAAATAGGAATCACCCAAATCCGATCTCGGTTCCTTCATACCAATCATCGAATAAAAAGTGTTAAGTGGTTAATTAACATTCAAAGAATTTGTTTCTTTTTTTCTTGGAAAACTTAAATATGATCTTTTAGGGCATCCGGCCTTTCCTTTCGATTTGTTGCACCCCTCGTCTAAGAAGAGAAAATATATGTCAGGTAAGTTCAGGGCACTGGTTGCTCCATTCCTAACCTTAGTTAAAAACCTTGTTTTATCTTTTCAGATCTCACAGGCGGGATAAATATACTAGTTGTTTTCGCATACTTAGTTTGTTATCACATTCAATATTCTTTATTTTTTTATTTAAGTGGTATAAACAATTCATCTTAACCATTTATTCAAACTCTTATTAAAACTTCCAAATCATCTTCAAATTGCTTAATTATTCTTTTAAAACCATTCATAAAATATTTAGGAAGGAATTATTAAGTTTAAACTCATATTTAAAAGGTTATAGAATTAGCAGCATAAAAGTGCTGCGGAAAGTGCTACATAAGCTTATTCGATTTAAACAATTTTTTAATATTTGAAAATTCATATTTTCCATCCCAGAACTCTTTTAAACCATTTTAGTAGATTTATCAAATTTATTTCATATTTTTAATCATTAAAAATATCATTTACAAAGAAATTCCTTTTTGGATTCCGAACTGCAAAACCGCGATGTTTTTAAAAATTGTTTTGGACATATTTTAAAATCTACTTAATGAAATCTTGATTTTATTTTTTTCGTTGGAAAACTATGGATGTAATGGACCGGAAAATTCTTATCTTGGAGAATTCCGAGCTATATTACGCTTTGTACACTCATTTAACTTTTAGGGCGCAAAATTGCGAACTACCGTTACGCACATAGTTTTGACTTGTTTTTCAATTTCTTTTCAAACTTCTTGAAAACACTTTTAAATGTCTATTAAACATATATAAATCATTCTAAACTAATTTTAAACAATATTTTTATATTTCAAACTCATATTCCATTTCATTTCATTTTATAATATTATATTATCATAATACCATTTTTAACCTTTTTAGATCATTTAAAACCATTAAAAGGCTAAATAACTTTCATACACATATTTGTATGGATTTAATTTTCATTTAATTAACTATGATTAATTACTAATCATTTCTTTTATCATTTATCAAACCAAGTTATCATCTATATCACAAACATATAATCAACCATAATATCAACCAAGTTATCAAACATTTAATCATCCAACATATACCAAACTTTTTATGTAATTAACTTGAGATATTTTTATAAATTAGTAACTTTAAGATATAAGTACTCACGATTAGTTCCACTCCACCAATCTTTTTCACAGACTTTCCTTTTGATTCCGACAACACCTCCTTATCTTTTTCTTGCTCTAAAGCTTCACGACTTGTTTCCTTCTCCTCCGTAGGTTCGGCCTCCTCCATTTCCAGCCCTTCCTCCATCATTTTTTCACTTCCTAGATGCAAAAATATGTTTTAATGGTATTCTAAGGTCTTTTGCAAAGTTTGGTGGCATTTGGAGTTGATTTGATATGATTTTAAGAAAAGTTAGTAAGGAAAGGAAGAGAAAAAACCATTAGAGAGTGAAAGAAAAACATGAAAAAGAAAGAAGAAGTGAAAAAAAATGAGAAAATGGATGCTTATTTATAGAAAAAAATTTGGATTAAAATAATATTTTGTAAAAAGATCAAGATACATTTTACTTACTTTTTAAACAACTTTATTTTTTCAACACTTAACATCACATTTCAAATCATTACTTTATGTCATTTTCACTTAAGAAGTTGGTAAGCAATATAATAATTATGTTTGGTTTGATTTGATGTTTATCATTTGCTTTGAAATGACATGTTTGCCTTTTTATGCTTACTTTTTCTTAATTATATTCTAGAATTTTCTATTGATGTTTTGTAAAATTAAACTTGATTAGTGAATTAATTAATACTTATATTATTTGAATATATGTTCATATATAAAAAAGTAAAGTTGCGACGACGTTGCGACAACTTTTAACCGACAAAATGTCGATTTTCGACAAAATATTTTACGATCACATTTTGACGTTTTAGTTAAACTATTTATTTATGTAAACCAAATTTAAAAATAAATTTGAATAATGTTATTTAAAAATATAAACACTTATAAATAAATTAAAATAATTTATTTAACCATTGAAACGTACTTTTTGAAATTAGCATTTTGTCACTTTTGTCGATATAAGCAAATATTACTATTTTTATATATAATTCTCTTTTCAAATCCTATTTAATATTATTTGAATCATATAATCTTACTTATTTTACATTTAAAATCACTCTGAATAGTAAATTTTAAAGTGATCAAAGTCTGGATCGTTACAGTCTTACACCTTCATCAGTGTTCTTAAATAGTTTTACACTAGGATCATATGGTGTACATGCAGATTTACAGTCAAAGTAATTGTATTTTTTTTAGTATCTTCTCAATGTAATGAGATTTATCTAAAGAAATTCTTTTCTGACCTAGTAATCTTAATTCCAAGGATTACACTCGCTTCACCTAGATCTTTCATATTGAAGTTGGCACTTAACAAAGATTTGACATTGTTTATAGCATGAATGTTTGACCCAAAGATAAGTAGATCATCTATATACCGACATATAATAGTGCAAATGTCATTCTCAAATTTATAGCTAATACATTTGTCACTTTCATTAGTTTTAAAACCATATGACATTATTAAGTTATCAAATTTCTCATGTCATTGCTTAGGTGCTTGTTTTAAATCATATAATGATTTATCTAACTAGCAAACTTTATGTTCTTGACCATGAATTACAAAGCCTTCAGGTTGGTCTCTATAAATTTCCTCTTCTAATTCACCATTTAAAAAGCAGTTTTAACATCTGTTAACCCGCCTTTTTACCAGGCCATGGACATGCGGGATTAACATAATCGGTTGCACGTTCGCCAAGGCTGGTGTACGATGGATTCAGTCGACTGGATGGATGGATGACGCAACATGCTTAGGAGATGGAAATATGATTGGATAAAGATGAATCAACTATGGTTTGGGTCTAGGAAATATGGTTCGGCATTGGCAATCATTCGGCATAAATTGATTAGGCAGAAGACCAGTTATGAAATTGGGCAAGGAGAGTATGTTCGGCATTTGTATATGTCCGGCATTTATGTGTGCTCGGCACTTAATTATGCTCGGCATGCTAACTATGTTCGACATGAAGATAGGTCCGGTGTTTATGTATGTTCGGCATGTTAAGTATATTCGGCATTTGCTTGTGTTCGGCATTTAGGTCTGTTCGGCACCTAGTTATGTTCGGCATGATAGTTTGTTCGGCATATTCGGCATTGAAGTACGTCCGGCATTCCTTCACTCGGCATCCTCCACTCGGCATTTGTACTCGGCATTGAAGTACGTCCGGCATTCTTTCACTCGGCATCTTCCACTCGGCATTTGAACTCAGCATTAAAGTGCGCTCGGCACACCTCACCCCAGCATCGATCGGCATGCATCACTCAAATGCATCGTCCGGCATTCTTCCTCCAGACGCTTCGTTCGGCACACCTCACCCCAGCATCGATCGGCATGCATCACTCAAATGCCTCGTCCGGCATTCTTCCTCCAGACGCTTCGTTCGGCGTGGAACGGGTCGACATTGATGGCTTGGCATATGTGGACCGGCCATAAACTCGGTGGGCCTGAATCACGCAAAGGCCCAACAACCCAGGATTTTCCTGTAAATACAGCATGTGGGGGTTCAGAAAAGGGATCCGGATTCTCTCTCCTGCTCTCTAACTTTCTATCCCCTAAGGCTAAGGCTAGCCTGTCACTTTGTAACTGTAATCGATTGTTACAGCAATAAAAAAGAAATGATTGGAGTGGACGTAGGCCAGAGTTAGCCGAACCACTATAAATTTCGTGTCTTTACCGCTTCCATTTTAATTTCTGTCATTCTTCATATTAAATATCCTCTACATACATCCTACCCGTGAACTGTGATTGTTGTTTGGTACTTTCACTTGGATTTGGGTGTTAGTGACCAATTTTGGCGCTAACATTTTGGTGCTTTCACTGAGAATTGAACTCAGGAATTTTGGAGTTAGAAACTTGGATTTAAAAGAGCAATGGCTAGACCGTCAGCAGGGAAGCAAGTAATGGAAAGGAGCAATCAGGAGGGAAGTCAAGAGGCTTCCTCTAGAGATGGAGCAGGTGGAGCATCCATTTACATCACTAGAGAGGAAATGGAGGCGATGATGAAAAGACAAGAGGAGATGATGCAGACTCTTCTCAGACAATTTGCACAAACAGAAAATGCAGGAGCTCAGATCCGTGGAGCTGGATCAGAAGCACTCAACCAGCAAGCAGAGGGAATAGCTCGGCAGGGGGCAACCCCCAATCAGCAAACAGCTATCAATCCAGATGGATCTAGACTTGGGGGCATACCACCAGGAAATGTTGGACCAACCCATGGAGGGATACCAGACGATGTTGTGCAACCCGACACCAACAGGAGTGCAGGAGTGCGAGATGAGGAGTATGTGCCAGAATTCCCTCATAAACCCGGGGGGGCAGACCAGAGGCGATGGACAAGGATTACATCTTGGGGGCAACGACAGATTAGCGGAGATGGTTAGACGGGCTATGAGAGGTGGATTGGTAAATAGAGACTTGGAGGATGTAAATAGGAGTCCTTTTACTCCTACTATCAGGCAAGCTAGGAACCCACCCGAATTTAAGCTACCAAATTTGGAAATGTATAATGGGAAGGCGGATCCAACGGTTCATCTAACGAAATACATAAGGCATATGGAGGTATTGGGAGCATCGGATGAGGTCATGGCTCGGTTCTTCCTATTGTATTTGACAGATATCGCAGCTATGTAGTTTAGACAGCTGGAGAATGGTTCTATCGGCACATGGACGGAGCTAATTGAGAGGTTTATGAGACAGTTTCGGGTCCACATAGTTAGACCCAAGAACGTGATGACTCTGACATCTATGAAACAATGGAAAGGGGAATCGCTCAGGGATTTCTTAACCAGATTCAACGCAGCGGTAGCCTCAGTGGATCGACCCGATCCGTCAATGGTTTTGATGGCAGCCGTCTCGAGAATCGTGGATAACTCGGATTTCAAAATATCATTGGAACGGGACCCACCGAGGGATCTCGGGGAGTTCTATCATGAGGCGGAAAGGTTCTTGAGACAGGAGGATGCGCAGGCTGAGAGAGTAGGGAGAGAGGCTGAAGCTTATGCAGTGAGGGGTGGAGGTCCATCCAGGGAGGATCTAAGTAAAGATGATAAAGGAAAAAGGAAAACGAATGGAAATGGTGGCACTTCGAAGAAACCTCGGAGGGAGTTAAAGTTTTCTTCTTACACAGATTTAACTGAGACTCTAGAAAGGATTTACTTGGACACTCGAGGGCGGCTCTAATACCGAAGGCCAGCAAAGAGAGAGCCTTCATAATACGAACGGACATCGGGAAAGCATTGCCTATTCCATGAGCTGGATGGGCACAACACGAACGACTGTAGACATTTGAGGGATATCATTGAGGAGCATGTAAGGAATGGTCACCTACAGCAATATGTCAGGAATCGAACTACGGCAGGGGAGCAAGAGCAGCCACCACCTACCTCTAGCAATGGCGGCATTGGGTCTGGTCAACGCCGGTTTACTATCAACTAAACAGGTTCATGGTTTTGAATAAGTAATAGAACTCAAAGTAATACGGCTAGGTCACTTACACACGTACGGGATCGAGGACGGTCCCTAGGCGTGCTCTGAGATAACTGAAAACCGTACTATTTGAGTCTATGAAATTCTGCTTTCTTTCTAGTTTTCTGCAAACTTTGGTTATCTCTTTCGTATTTCGGTCATTTACTTTTCTTTGGCATGGTTTTGGAGTTTGGATTGAACTCCCGATTTGGTTGGTTTTTTCTTGGTTTCCCATTCTGGTTTGGATGTTTGATTTTTGATATGGATTTCTGGTTTTATATTTGGTTTTGGATCAATGTAATAAACAGTTCAGGTTTATAATTACTATCCTGACCGGAGAGTCGGGGCCGGTGAATATAAAAAGTCCTTGAACGGAGAGTCAAGGCCGGAGAATATAAAAAGTCCTTGACCGGAGAGTCGGGGCCAGAGAATATAAAAAGTCCTTGACCGGAGAGTCGAGGCCGGAGAATATAAAAAGTCCTTGACCGGAGAGTCGAGGCCGGTGAATATAAAAAGTCCTTGACCGGAGAGTCAAGGCCGGAGAATATAAAAAGTCCTTGATCGGAGAGTCGAGGCCGGTGAATATAAAAAGTCCTTGACCGGAGAGTCAAGGCCGGAGAATATAAAAAGTCCTTGACCAGAGAGTCGAGGCCGGAGAATATAAAAAGTCCTTGACCGGAGAGTCGAGGCCGGAGAATATCAAAATCCTTAGCCGGATTGCTGAGGCCGGTGAATATCAAAGTCTTTGACCGGAGAGTCGAGGCCGGAGAACATACAAGCCCGTGATGGAAAAGTCAAGGCTGGAATAGGATAACACGACCCGGCGAGGTCTACAAAATCAAGATTAAGCCCGGAGAGGTCGTGGATTTGATGATATGGTTAGAAAAAGGATGTGGACTTTGGATATCAGATTTGAGGCTATTCAAAACACACCTTCCAATAGCAAGGCATGTTTTAGGGGGGCAAGTGTTAACCCGCCTTTTTACCAGGCCATGGACATGCGGGATTAACATAATCGGTTGCACGTTCGCCAAGGCTGGTGTACGATGGATTCATTCGACTGGATGGATGGATGACGCAGCGTGCTTAGGAGATGGAAATATGATTGGATAAAGATGAATCAACTATGGTTTGGGTCTAGGAAATATGGTTCAGCATTGGCAATCATTCGGCATAAATTGATTAGGCAGAAGACCAGTTATGAAATTGGGCAAGGAGAGTATGTTCGGCATTTGTATATGTCCGGCATTTATGTGTGCTCGGCACTTAATTATGCTCGGCATGCTAACTATGTTCGACATGAAGATAGGTCCGGTGTTTATGTATGTTTGGCATGTTAAGTATATTCGGCATTTGCTTGTGTTTGGCATTTAGGTCTGTTCGGCACCTAGTTATGTTCGGCATGATAGTTTGTTCGGCATATTCGACATTGAAGTACGTCCGGCATTCCTTCACTCGGCATCCTCCACTCGGCATTTGTACTCGGCATTGAAGTACGTCCGGCATTCTTTCACTCGGCATCTTCCACTCGGCATTTGAACTCAGCATTAAAGTGCGTTCGGCACACCTCACCCCAGCATCGATCGGCATGCATCACTCAAATGCCTCGTCCGGCATTCTTCCTCCAGACGCTTCGTTCGGCACACCTCACCCCAGCATCGATCGACATGCATCACTCAAATGCCTCATCCGGCATTCTTCCTCCAGACGCTTCGTTCGGCATGGAACGGGTCGGCATTGATGGCTCGGCATTACATGGCTCGGCATATGTGGACCGGCCATAAACTCGGTGGGCCTGAATCACGCAAAGGCCCAACAACTCAGGATTTTCCTATAAATACAGCATGTGGGGGTTCAGAAAAGGGATCCGGATTCTCTCTCCTGCTCTCTAACTTTCTATCCCCTAAGGCTAAGGCTAGCCTATCACTTTGTAACTGTAATCGATTGTTACAGCAATAAAAAAGAAATGATTGGAGTGGACGTAGGCCAGAGTTAGCCGAACCACTATAAATTCCGTGTCTTTACCGCTTCCATTTTAATTTCTGTTATTCTTCATATTAAATATCCTCT
This sequence comes from Allium cepa, assembly GCA_030765085.1. Classification (NCBI taxonomy): domain Eukaryota; kingdom Viridiplantae; phylum Streptophyta; class Magnoliopsida; order Asparagales; family Amaryllidaceae; genus Allium; species Allium cepa. Next base: position 802,329,009 of record CM060943.1, read on the forward strand.
ACATACATCCTACCCGTGAACTGTGATTGTTGTTTGGTACTTTCACTTGGATTTGGATGTTAGTGACCAATTTTGGCGCTAACAACATCCATTTGGTATATTATTAAATTATGAACAAATGCTAGTGAAATTGTACTCAAATAGATGTAATTCTAGTTACAAGTGAAAAAGTGTTTAAAAAGTCCATATTTTCTCTTTGATTAAACCCTTTCGCTATTAAACAGGCTTTATATTTATCAACCGTTCCATTAGGTTTTAATTTCTTTTTAAGTGTCCATTTACAGCCTATAGACTTACAACCAGGTGGTAAATTTATTAAGTGCCAAGTTTTATTGATTGCAAAGAATCCATCTCATCATTTATAGCCCCTTGCCAAAAATCAGCATCTAAAGAAGATAAGGCTTCTTGGAGGTTTAAAGAATCCTCCTCTATAGTAAAAGTGCAAAAATATGAACCACAATCTTTTGTAATTCTTGCTTTTTTACTTCTTCTAGGTTCGTTTTCAGAAGATTCATTATATTCTGTTCTAATAGGCATAGTGTTACTTGATGTGCCCCTATTATTCCTCAATTTAAAAGGAAATCTCAATTCATAAAAATCAACGTCATTAAATTCTATTATATTGTGTGTATTCAGATCATAAAATTTATATGTTTTTCTATCAATAACATAGCCAGTAAATACACATTCACATGCTTTACTTGCAAATTTTATTCTCTTAGGGCCGGTTATACGAACATATGCTAACCATCCCCAAGTTCTAAAATAAGATACATTCGGTTTATAATTCCTTAAGATTTCAAAAGGTGAAATTTTGCCTTTTAAATTAAGGATCCTATTCAAAACATAACACACGGTCAATAAAATTTCCCACCACCAATGTGATGATGCACCAAAATTGAGTAAAATAGCAACTACTAATTCAGTTAATGTTCTCTTTTCCTTTTAGCTTTACCATTCGTTTCAGGTGAATATGGTACAGTTCTTTCATGTATTATTCCATGTGAATTGTAAAATTCAATAAACAAACTTGATTCATATTCGGTTCCTCTATCATTGTGTAATCTTTTAACTTTCCTATTTAACTGATTTTCAATTTCAGTTATGAAAGATTTAAACATCTCAGATGCATCACTTTTATTTTTCATAAGGTATACATAAGTAAAATCAGAACAATCATCAATGAAAGTGATAAAGTAGCGGTGTCATTTCTAGTCAGAGTGCCATCAGGCCCACAAATATCAGAATGAATCAAGTCTAAAGGTTCTGATTCTCTAATTATAGATGTATGTGAGGTTTTAGTTATTTTTGCTTGACTATAAAATTCACATTTTTCAAAATCATTTAGTGACATATTATGGATTATACCTAAGCTACCCATGTTCTTTATTATTTGTTTATTAACATGACATAGTTTAGAGTGTCATATATTAAAATCACACAACATATAGCAGAAGCAGATATTTTATTACATTCAACATTCAGTTTAAACATGCCATCAGTTGCATAACCCTACCCACAAACATACCATTCATAATAATGGTCTGTGTAAACCCAACCTTATTAAGAAGATAACTCGAAACAAGATTCTTGATAGCCCGAAATAAGATTCTTTCTCATCTCTAGAGCATGCATGACATCTTTCAGAATGACGGTATTTCCAGAGGTAAACTTCAGCTCTACACTTCCAATTCCAGCAACAATAGTGGTGTGAGAGTCTTCCAACAACACTTTCTTATCCTCAGTCTCTGTGTATGTTTTGAAAATAGCATGGTCGTAGCAGACATGATGTGTAGCGCCAGTATCTACCCACCAACCATCTGATCCGCCAACAAGGTAAATCTCATCAGAAATCATAGCTGTAAGAGGCTCCTCAGTCAGGTTAGCCTGTGGTGCAGAGCTTGGCCTATTCCGACATTGCGTGTCATATGACCTGGTTTTCCACAGTTGCAATAAAGAAACAACTATCTAGAGTCATTCTTTTGGGGTGGTTTCTGTTGACCTCTATGATTTCCTTGTGAATAAAAATTCTGTTTGTTGCGGTTCTGATTAAGCTTGCGGTTCTGATTCTTATAGCTTTTGGGATTTGGTTTTGAGTTTTCTTGGTTGCTTTTGCTTTTGAACGCTTTCTTGGTTTCGGTTTTTCAATTTTCTGTTTTTTCTTGTTTGAGAATTTGCTTATTTCTTTAATAAAAACTCATTGCAACCAAAAAACAGATTAATTTCTTTGGCATGACACATGTTTTTCATAAGCAAATTCGGTAATAATCCAAATGATGAGTGTGTACCTGATTGGTTATCAAAATTTCAGATGATGACAATTTTCTGATGATATCTTGATTTGAATGCTACTGTTCTTAAGGCTAAGGCCTCGATTTTCTTCAAAACTTGATGCAGATGCCGCTAGGCTCAATACTGTTCTGATATCATGTAAAAAATTACGATGTTGACAAAAATGGTTTTTAGAAATGAATTGAAGAAAAAAAATAATATGATGTTTTCAGCTTTCTGTTTTTATTCAAAGAATAACTGAACAATACAAGCATCCTCAATACATAATACATTATCATACTATTGGTTTTTATAAAGCACGGCTTGTACAAATTGGGCTGGTATATTGGTGCGGCCCATGAATGCATGATCTTATACCCGAAAGACTGGGTAATATACATTGTGGCAATGTTCAGTTCGACCATCCATTTCTAATAGGTTCACACTTCATGTGTACAATATTTGAAATAAAAGGAAAGAATACACCAATTTGATACATATTACACTAAATTTGACTATCTTTTTTGTTGTCAAACAGTGAAAATGGAAGCCATGAGAATGCCAAATAATATATTTGAACTTAATGTTTGACTAGATTGGGTATTTGTGAAAAAAGTACTCTAAAACTACAGACACGGTTAGTTCAATGCCATGAGACATGGTAAATGGAAAACTAGTGTAAATTTGGAATATAATCCTTAACTTTTGGTAGTCAAAAGCTCCACTAAGATTACATAAAAAAGAGGAAGTGTAGGAACATATGTGTTTCTTTTTGACTAAAATCCCATGGTTGGTGTACTTCACTTACACCTAGATAATCCTACTCCAGTAATGATTAAGAAGTATACAGTATGAAAATATAAGTGAATTTCTTATGTATACAACTTTGAACTGCAAATTTGCATTTACTACTGTTTGTTGCTCTCTTTTTAAATATGAATCAGTTTATGAGATAACAGATCAGTTCCCATTGACTTGTCTTTTGACTGAATGTTAAGCAAAGATTGTTTAATTGGTAAAAAAAATGCAGTGCAGAAAATGGTTCTTGGCATGTTTGTTGCAAAAAGTGCCTTTTCATTTGAAATTGTAAAGCTAATATTGAAACCAGTAGTAAGACGGTACGCTAAATTCAAATTGCATCTCAAATAGGTTTCCACTGAAAATGAAGGACATATCTAGTGAATGAACACCACGACATATATTTTAATCTGAAGTTATTACAATGTGTGTACAAATGCACAGTTTATGAGAATTAAATATTACCAAATGACCTCAATGACATAAATACGGTTAATTCACCATAAACAATTTGACGTAAAGGGAAACAAATAACTCACGAGGATACCTGTAAAATAATATTAGTAGTAATTATAATAACAATAGTACTACAAATAATAAGCAATTTAATAGTACCTGACCTGAGATTAAAGTCCGAACAGACAAAACATATATGGCTACCCAATTCTTGAAATATAAGTAATAAACTAAACAAATTTAAACAATGTTCTCAATATAAATTTATGGAATGGTACATAAATATTTGGATGTGGTTAACAGTTTATAGACAATGTTATGTAACAGTTGGGATGAGAACAATAATCAGTAACAATATATTAAAATCATGTTTTTAAAGATTAAAAAAACAGGAGAGAAAAAACTGAAACAAGCAAATGGGTGAAGTAAAGCAAACCAATGATGTTTACTGAAACGTGAGTTTACTGTTCGTCTTGTCAAAATATATGAATATATGTCGAAGAGCAACAGTGAATTAGTAACTGAATGGCCCTGACCAAATCATGCAATAAAAATTACGTAGCATACAAAAACAACATTTATAGTCTATGTAGTGAAGGACGGGTACACCGGTAAATTATACTCTTTTATTCCTGTCTAATATAATTTTTATACTGCTATTTCAAAATTGATTAAAATATTCATGTTTCCATTAATAAATGCTTTCAATATGCTCGTTATTATAATTTGTCCATATTTTGGAAAGTACTCCTTACATGGCACTGTATTAATTAGAAATATAAGTTCAGGAAAAAATAAATTTAAAAATGGGCAAAGATAGTGTGTTTTTGGTATCTCGAACATTTGTCATCTCATGTGATGCTGAAGTATGGTTAAGATGATTTTGACTTTTAGCTCAGTGCAGCATTAGTTTTAAATATTGTATCTAAGTTAACCTGTTTGTTGTTCATTGTAAAAATCTATTAATAAAACAATAATCTTCTTGGAATACAATTTTTATCATTTTGCGTAATTCATAAAAATTTCAAGAAGCTGCATAATTACAGTATTTAAAAGCTATGGTTCATTCATAGGCGTACATTAAGCTTAATAGTTTATAACCTGATGAATTGTACATTACATCCACACATACTTTTTTTGCACTGAACAAATGCACGAAAGCATAGGTTGAAGATTGCAGTTGTAGGAACAGGTAATACCATAGAAAAGTTACATAGATAAAAGAAAACATAGTTTATTATAACAAAAGCAAAAGAAGAGATAGGCCAGCTACGTACAATCCCAGAAAGAAAATTAAAATGAAAAAAGGAGAAACAAACAAATCATGTGGATATGTAACAGAAACAAATGGAAAAAAATGAAATAGCATTCCATCAAGCTTAGTTTCTCTATCGCTTTTCTCGAAATTTAGCTGCACTTGAGGCCTGGTTAAGTAGAGTTTCATCGACATTCTATGATAATAATTATAATTTTGAATTAGCATGACATTTAGTTATTAAGTTGGTATCATGAATATTCTTGCTAATATGTTGATGAGTTCAAGGTGTTGAATACTAATTTTTCTTTTGCTCACTCCAATATAATGCACAAATTGTATTTACTGGTTAAACATATGATGAAAATTATAATTTGGTGGAAAATTGTGTGCACTTGTGTGACGATTCTGAATAGAAAAGGGTTTTCATTGTTTGGTATCTATAACCATAAACAGCTACCACCAACGTTGATTGATTTATGCTCGGTAATATTTATAATTACATACACTAACGTTTGTCTCATTTAGTAAGTAGCTCGTTCGTAGTATGTACTATACAATTTAAATCCAAAACGATATAAAAACTAATTCTATATCCCATTCTATCCTATCCTAAACTACACATGAACACATGTGCACTGTCAAACTTTATTAGACGAAGGTTAAAATGGTTAGATCACTAAAATAAGTGTGTAACTGTTCCGGACATAGTAGGTAAGTCATGTTGCTGTTTTTAAATTTTGAGGACAGCGTTTTGTTTCCGTTTATCAAATTTTTTTAAAAAAATATAGTAAGCAAAACAACTAAAAGTCTATATTTAGAAAAAATAGTCTGAAAAAACTGTTATATTTATGAAAAAAAAACCCATAGTGGTGCGAACAAAGTTTGAAATCCAAGGTTTTGAACCAATTATCATCACATTTGTAAAGAAAGATTGCAAGCAATGGTAATGGAGCAGTTACAAACATCCTTTTTATGCTAGCGTGATAAATATAACCAATATTGCATGAATATTAACCACTTAATCACAAATATAATGCAGCTCGGTGAATAAGATGCTGAAAAATCACATCTAAACTTGAGCTGAAGATATAATGTCTACCAAAAATATGTTTGTCACGATCATAAACTAAATGCCAGTGCATCCCAAACAGTTGTAAGCTTTTTTGTAAAAAGTATCTATGAACAAATTAAGATAAAATGTTCCTAGTCTGTAGTGAAGTTGAGTTAACAACAACGATCGTTGCAATATGATCATACATTTTAAATACGCAGTAATCATGTTGCAAGAAATAATACAAGAAAAAGGATAAAGAAAATGAGTACTGAAGGAAAAACAGCAAGTTAAAGTTAAACGCCATTGCTCCAGAAGTTGTTTACAGGATCAAATTTTCAGAATAGTAAAATACGTTTGAAATTAAAGTAGCAAATCGAATGTAATAAAAAGTTTAAAACACAGTCACCGTTACAAAATACTATTGCAAGAAATGCATTTCTCTACAAGAAAGTGACCAATTTTTAATTTCTAATTTCAAGTTCAAGTGAAAATGACCTATTTCTAATTTCTCTTCAAGAAATGCAGTAAGGATTGAACAATAATATCGCAAAATGTAGTTTTAAAGTAAAGAAAAGAGACAATTTACATTAACCAACATGTTTGGGTATATTACAATTATGAGGTAAAAATTGGCCGGTACATCCGATATCAAACTTTTTCACTGTCAAAAGAAGTGCTGTTTTAACTAAATTACAAGAACAATTCAAAATGAATTAGAATGTTTGTATACATATATGTTAGGTACACATGGACGTCAAGCAGTTCATAAAATAGGGTTGGCAGTAATCTGGATGACAGCATTATGCTTAATTTCCTTTAAAATCCATCAAATTGTAAATGAAAAAACTGAGAATATTTTAGTTATTGTGTAAGAAATGATTAGTTAAACCATCTTGAATTCAAATGTATTGTTCCCACGACTAAGAAAATCGACATCGAAATAAAACACGTACCTCTTCAACTATATCCGACCTGCGATTAGATAGTAGATCTAAACTGGACTGTTAGCACCAGAGTCATTTCATCAACACCAGCAATTTTCACAACAGCAAAGGATCGAAGATCATGCCAGCAACAGAGATTCAAAGATAAACTCTGATCAACTATGGCAAACCCATGGCTAAACTCCGTAACTACAACCATGAGAAGCAGCTGGAAGAGAAGGCAGGTCATTCTGCATAGATGGTTGTGTCCATAATTCTTAGGTTTATGTGTGCGCGTGCACACGTCCACAGGGTGCACCCAAGGCAGCTCCAGTTTTGAGCAGGTTGATTTCCTTGGGCTTCATAGATTAAATTTACGAATGAATCCAGTTTGTAATTGTTGTAGAAAGTAGCTTAGTTCTTCTATAAATAGCATAAGAAGGAGAAACGTAAAATCATATTGATTTGAATTAATAAGAATTTTTCTTCTCTTTCTTCTAAAATCTAGTATTCTTGTTTGTGTGCATTGTTTTTTCCTCTTCTTTCTTGTGCCTTCTTCTTGCCTAATTCTCCTTTAAACTGAACCCATAATCCCCTCTTCCCTAACCTGATCATATCACTATTAATCCCTGTCAACCTCCCCTCATAAACCCTCCTCCATTCCTGCAAACTTTCCCTGTTTCTCCCCTGAAAGCACACTCTTATTCCCCATGTCTACTAGACAAAGAACCTGCACACCCCCATTTCTTTTCCTTATTTCTGTGTTGGGATCCCTCCTTAGTTGGAGAGTTTCTAGAAAATTCTAGACGTTTCTAGAGAAATCTAGAATTTTCTAGAATGTTCCGGAGAACTCTAGAAAAATATAGAACTCTCTAGAAGCTTGTGGAAGAGTGTGAAACCCTCTGGAATATTCTAGAGATGTGAGGAACCTTCTGGAACCTTACGAAAGAGTATGGAAAGATAAAAAAAGGAGTGGAAGAGTGTAGAGATTCGTAGAGAGTGTGGAGCATTCTAGAGAATCAATCTCTACCGTCGGATGCAAGTAATCTCCACCATTCATTATGGAGGTTGAGTAGTATAAATAGGAGAATGAGCCCTATTACTAGCCATCCAAGAATCCAAGGAGTTAGAGAGATCCTCTTTAAGAGAAAAGAGTGATAGCTTGAGAAGTTTTTATCCCCTAGCTTGAGTGGGCCACCAAGTGTGAGTTACTTTTGTAATCATATTATTGTAATCCTACTATTCTTTTGTATAGTGGAAGAATCTCCATATTGGAGAATTATAAACTCTTGTGCTTCCATTGCTACTTTTAATCTTAAAGTGCCTATCTTAACTTCACGAAGCGGGGAAGACCGAGATTTCTCCAACAGTGGTATCGGAGCTAGGTTCATCCGTAGCCGTAATCAAGCTCGTGTAAGTTCAAGATGGAGGATATTGTCGCTCATGATGGAGACATGTTCAAGCTCACAGCTAACAACTTCTCATATTGGAAGCCAATGATGGAGGACCACTTGTATTGTAAGGATTTGCATGAGCTCATCATCTACAAAAATAAGGTGGAAGGAAAGAGTGATGCTCAGTGGGAACTGTTGAACCGTAAGGCTGTTGCTATGATCCGTAAGTACATCGACAAAACTCTCTTCGAGCATGTTTCTACTTATACCAATGCCTATGAAATATGGACAAAACTTGAGTCCATAATTCAGAAGAAAACGCCTCGCAATAAGGCCAATTTAGTTCGACGGTTGGTGAAATTGGAATATAAGGATGGTCATAGTATGATTGAGCACTTGAATAACTTCAAGGGGTTCGTAAATCAACTAAAAAAAATTGATATGAAGATTGATGATGAGCTACAAGCCCTTTTACTCCTTAGTTCCTTACCGGAAAGTTGGGACACACTTGTTGTCACGCTAAGTAACTCAGCTCCGGAAGGAAAGTTAACTATGGATACCGTCAGTGACAACCTTCTTGGTGAAGAAGCAAGAAGAATGGAACGAGATGAGTCTATCCATCTCGAAGCTAATGTTGTTGAGAATCAGGGTAGGAATGAAACCCGTGGACGTAGTAAGAGCCGAAATCCCCATCAATCTCGAGGTAGATCCAAGTCACGCTCGAAAATTGCATGTTATTACTGTGGAAGGATGGATCACAAGAAAATGGAATGTCGAAGCTTCAAAAGAGACCAAAAGGCCGGTAATGTTAAGCCTGACCAATAAGCCTAACAAAGAAGGAAGAAGAAAAGAGTACTACTGCCATAGTATTAAAGGAAGATCTGCTATATCTCGTTGGTGAAAGGAACATTCTAAACATTGCTTGTGATGAGAGTTCTTGGATTGTTAATTCTGGTGCTTCCTTCCATGTTACTCCACATAAAAACTTCTTCTCATTCTACCAAAGAGGTGACTTTGGCACGGTGCAAATGGAAAATCAAGATAGAAGCAAGATTGTTGGAATATGAGACATCACTCTGACGACAAGCACCGGGTGCAAGCTTGTTTTGAAAGATGTGAGGCATGTCCCGACCATGCGCCTCAGTCTTATCTCCGCTGGAAAGCTAGATGATGACGGTCTAATGAATTACTTTGGTGAAGGAAAGTGGAATCTCACTAAAGAAAGTTTGACAATAGCTCGAGGAAAGAAGGTAGGATCATTGTATGTAATGCAAGCTAAGCTATGCAAAGGAGAAGTAAACATCTCTACTGATGATATGGACACATGGCATAAACGACTTGGGCACATTAGTGAGAAAGGTCTTCACATACTCGCTCAGAAACAACTCCTCGCTGACGTGAAAGGTAAACCACTTCATCCTTGTGCTCATTGTTTAGCTGGAAAACAACATATGGTTGCTTTCCAAAGATCTTCTCCGCCCACAAGAAGAAAGAACATTCTAGACCTCGTGCACACTGACGTATGTTCGATGTCTGAGAGATCCATTGGTGATGCTCTATATTTTGTCACCTTCATTGATGATCATTCAAGGAAAGTATGGTTGCACCTGTTAAAATCAAAGGATCAAGTGCTTGATGCCTTCAAAGAATTCCATGCTCTCGTGGAGCGTGAGACTGGACGGAAGATCAAGTGTGTACGATCAGATAACGGAGGTGAGTATAAAGGTCCTTTTGAAGACTATTGCAAGAAATATGGCATTAGGCTAGAGAAGACTCCACCCAAGACACCACAATTGAATGGGTTAGCTGAGAGAATGAACTGAACCATTGAAGAAAGAGTTCGTTGTGTGCTCTCTCATGCCAAGTTACCCAAATCATTATGAGGAGAAGCTATAATGGCTGTGGCCGACATTGTCAACCTCACGCCATCAGTTCCTTTGGATGGGGCCATTCCTGAGGAAGTTTGGACGGGCAAGAGGGCTTCATATAATCATCTCAAGGTGTTCGGGTGCAGGGCATTTGTTCACATCCCCAAAGATGAGAGAGCTAAGCTTGATGCAAAGACAAAGGAGTATATTTATCTTCGTTCACCTAAGGATGAATTTGGGTACCGGTTGTGCGACCCAATTAACAAGAGGGTTATTTACAGTAGAGACGTTGTATTCTTTGAAGACCAAACAATTGAAGATATCAAGAATTCAGAGAGGCCAAGATTGAGAAGCAGTAAGAACATTGAACCTACTCTGGTTCGACATGAAGATAACAACACACAAGAAAGCAGTGAAGCTGAAGATCGTGAAATTCATGATGAACCAGTTCAGGAAGAAACTCAATCTAGCACTCCAATCGCACCAGAGCCAAGACGATCCTCAAGGGACAGAAGACCATCCACCCGATACAACACAGAGGAGTATGTTACGCTCACTGATGAGGGGGAGCCTCAAAGCTATAAAGAAGCAATTAGTGATTGTCATAAAGAAGAGTGGATAATAGCCATGCAAGAAGAAATGCAATCCTTGCATGAGAATAACACATATGAACTAGTGGAGCTACCAAAAAGGGAGAAGAGCTTTGAAAAATAAGTGGGTGTATAGAATCAAGACCGAAGAGAACTGTTCAAAGCCTCGCTACAAATCTCGATTAGTCGTCAAAGGATTTGGACAAGAAAAAGATACTGACTTTGAAGAGATATTCTCTCCCGTGGTAAAGATGTCATCAATCCAAGTTGTGCTTAGCCTAGCAGCCGTGCAAGATTTGGAGATTGAACAACTCGATGTCAAGACGGCGTTTCTACATGGTGACCTAGAGGAAGAGATCTACATGGAACAGCCTGAGGGATTCAAAGTTCCAGGCAAAGAAGATCTAGTGTGCCGCCTCACAAAGAGTCTATATGGACTTAAGCAAGCACCAAGGCAATGGTACAAGAAGTTCGACGCGTTCATGGCAGAACATAATTTCAAAAGGACGGAAAGCGATCATTGTGTCTTCATAAAGAGGTATGTAAGTGGTGACTTTCTCATACTTCTGTTCTATGTTGATGATATGCTAATCATTGGACAAGACCGCATAATGATAGCTGCTTTAAAGAAAGATCTAAGCAAGAGTTTTGCCATGAAAGATTTAGGGCCGGCTAAACAGATTCTTGGGATGAGAATAACTCGTGATAGATCAAAAAGACTGTTATGGCTATCCCAAGACAGATATATCGAGAAAGTCTTGGAAATGTTCAACATGCACAAATCAAAGCCGGTTAACACTCCACTAGCTGGACACGTCAAGCTAAGTTCGAAGCAGAGTCCGACAAGCGAAAAAGACAAGGAGGAAATGAAGAAGAAACCATACTCATCTGTAGTAGGCAGTCTCATGTACGTAACGATCTGCACAAGACCAGATAACGTTTATGCAGTTGGTGTCGTCAGTCGCTTCTTGGCTAACCCAGGGAATGAGCATTGGGTTGCAGTCAAATGGATCCTCCGATATCTACGTGGAACTTCCAAAAGATGTTTATGCTTTGGAAAAGGAAAACCTGTGTTAGAAGGATATACAGATGCAGACTTGGCTGGTGACATTGATTCAAGGAAATCAACATCAGGATACCTAACCACTTTTGCAGGGGGAGTTATTTCATGGCAATCGAAGCTGCAAAAGTGTATTGCATTATCCACTACAGAGGCAGAGTGTATCGCAGCTACTGAAGCTTGCAAGGAGATGTTGTGGGTGAAGAACTTGTTGCATGAATTGGGAGTGGATCAAGAAAAGTATGTCTTGAAGTGTGACAATCAAAGTGCAATTTACTTGGAAAAGAATTCAACATTTCATTCCTACACAAAGCATATTGATACAAGATATCACTGGATCCGAGGAGTACTCGAGGAAAAGCAAATACATCTTGACAAGGTTCACACAGATGAGAATTGGTCTGACATGATGACCAAGGTAGTACCAACAAAGAAGTTTGAAGACTGCTGTCAAGGTGCCGGCATACAACTACCCCTCAATTAAGTCGGGAGGGGGAGATTTTTCGGGATCCCTCCTTAATTGGAGAGTTTCTAGAAAATTCTAAACGTTTCTAGAGAAATCTAGAATTTTCTAGAATGTTCCGGAGAACTCTAGAGAAGTGTAGAACTCTCTAGAAGTTTGTGGAAGAGTGCGAAACCCTCTGGAATATTGTAGAGATGTGAGGAACCTTCTGGAACCTTACGGAAGAGTATGGAAAGATAAAGAAGGGAATGGAAGAGTGTAGAGATTCCTAGAGAGTGTGGAGCATTCTAGAGAATCAATCTCTACCGTCGGATGCAAGTAATCTCCACCATTCATCATGGAGGTTGAGTAGTATAAATAGGAGAAGGAGCCCTATTACTAGCCATCCAAGAATCCAAGGAAGAAGCCACTTCTTAGAGTGAGAAAAAACTTGAGAGTTAGAGAGATTCTCTTTGAGAGAAAAGAGTGATAGCTTGAGAAGTCTTTATCCTCAAGCTTGAGTGAGCCACCAAGTGTGAGTTACTTTTGTAATCATATTATTGTAATCCTACTATTCTTTTGTATAGTGAAAGAATCTCCATATTAGAGAATTATAAACTCTTGTGCTTCCATTGCTACTTTTAATCTTAAAGTGTCTATCTTAACTTCACGAAGCGGGGAAGACCGAGATTTCCCCAACATTTTGCAAACCCTAACTCTATGTCTCTCCATGCCTTATTATCTTCCTCTTTAATACTCTTCACTTCATTTCTTGTTCACTGATATTGCTGCCAACTCTCTGTTCTCCTACCTGCTAATTTCATCATCATTTCTCTACTAATTAAGAAGCTTCCCGTTCCTACATCATCATGCCAAATACAAGTAACCATGCAAAGCCAAGTGGTCATAACATGGACGACCATAAGTCTTCAAATTAATAGTTGGAATCTAAATTCTAAAGAGAAAACTGTATGAATCTAAGTGGTCTGAAAAGTGGGGGAGAAGTGGAAAAACAGGGTTCGGTTTAAGAATTTAAGTGACGTGATGTAGCTGTTTGTTTTTAAAAAAGCGGAGATCAACGATTTTCCGGGAAGAAAATGCAAATTAGCGTTCTTTTTATAAATTAGCGTTTTTAAAGTTAAAGTAGATAGGAATGATAGGTTGACCAAGCCAGGGAGACTAAGTATGGTCTAGAAATAACTTTAGTCATACATATCTATTTTGGAACGACTGCTATATATAATATCGCTGCTGTGTAATTCCCTCTTCTCACGTAAGTCATAATATCATCTAAAACAGAAAACAAATTTTGTTTTTTTCTTCCTTGTTTTGACAATTAACAATGGTCGGTTTCAATCTTCCAAATGCAACTGAAGAACCTTGTAGCAAAAGGCAGAAAACAACTTTTTTATCCAATTTCTCGCAAAGTAATCCAAGTGCATTGTATTATAAAACTCGCCTCTGTAATGAATATATGAAAACCGGTACTTGCTCACGTGAAGATACATGTACTTATGCGCACGGAGATGCAGAGCTTCGTCCAAATCAAGATCATAATCATGCCAATTCATCGTTGTTTAAGACAAAATTTTGTCAAAACTTCTTAAATGGATGTTGCCGATTGTCATCTAATTGTAGTTTTGCTCACGTTTTTCATGGTAAATGTTATTTCTTCTTCTTCATCGTTTTGTTTATTTGTTTGTTTGTTTTTTCTTGAAATTGATTTAAGGTAAATAATCAGCAAGAAAAATGATGTATATGCATAAACGCACTGTTGTCAACTAGATTCAGATTCTATTGTTCGTACAGATTCTCCAATATATATTTATGATTGATTTTGAAAAGTATTTGCATTTATCAAGTTGCGGTTATGTAAAGAATACATTTTGATTAATTTTTGAAAAAAAATGATTATCTTAAAAAAAGTTGGATTTTCTACGTATAATTTTTTTTTCAATCTTTTTTAGCTTTTCAATTTTCAAGGACAAAATTGATTTTTTTTTACAATATTTAGAATAATTTAAGAACTTTACTCAATTTTTTCATTATTTTTTAAGAAGTTTAAATCTTTTGTTAGAAAATTGAATTTTCACAACTAATTAAAGTTTGATTTTCATTTTGAGAAAAAAATTGAATTTTTAATGTTATTTGTATCTTCCGTATATCATACTTATTTGAAAATAATAAATTTTTATGTTTCCAAATCCAATGCCAAAAAAAATTATTTATTAAAGAAAAAATGATTTTTTTTAATTTAAGTGTTATAGAGTTTTGAAATTGTTTGATTTTTCAAAAGTGGCGGAAAAGATCAATCTCTAAATTACATATTTAAAATCTAAATTCATTTGTTTGCTAAAACTACTAGTAGAAAATTTGTTTGGCTCGATTAACAAAAAGGATCAAAGATATATTTTGGGAGGGATTCGAGGAATATATATGTGTATGTAAAGTGAAAATGATAAAAGTTAGAACGGAAAATTTTGTTTGGCTTATTTGTAGATATAATGAAGAACACATTTTAGGAAAAATTTATGAAATGTTTGCTTAATTGGACATGTTTAAAACTTTTTTCTTTCATCAAAACAAAAGAAAGAAAGAACTTTTATCCATCATTTTGATTACAAATAAGCTTCAAAGTCAATTTAAGATCTGTCACCAAAGTTCTAACTATTGGCGTTTAAGTTCTATTTTTTTTTTTTTTTTTTTTTTTGAAACTGTTATTTTATTATAGACAAAAAAGTTTACAACTCCAGTTGCTAAAGGCATAAAACAATCGTTGAAATTTAGTCGTACTGAAAATAGCAACTTGATAGATGTATTATAATTATACTAAATGATTGCGCGTCAAACTCTAAGAGTAACATCTCATGTTTATTTTTTATTTGTTTTATTTTTTAATATAGAGTTGAGGTATACAAATAACGGAAATGGACAATGCAATGGAGACAGTACAAACTCACATAGCATAAAGAACACTATGAAAACTCCTACACAACTTCAGTCTAATGCAACTTTAGTCATGAAGGCAGCTAATCACGTGCTTCAAAAAGCACCCACGATTATTAAGGCATCTACTCAAGTGCCTGATACTCATGCAAAGAAGAGGCCGATGATAGATTGGAGTCGCAAAAGGAATATGGATTTGTATGCCGATTGGCCTTTAAAATCCGAATTGGACATGATTAATCATTAAGTTGAAAGTTGGTTAATTAGACGTCTGATTAGTTTTAATTTGTTTGTTTTTCCATGTTTATATTGCAGTGGTCAAGTGTTTTTATAACATAGTAACCATAAATGTGTTTGCTTGAAAATCGCTTATTGAAACAAGTATACAGTGACATTATGCACTTTTTACGTATACCCTTTATCCTAGTAACATTGTTTGATGTCCTTTTTATACTTGCAAACTGATTTGTATATTTATGCGTACTTCGTAAGTGGGCTGGATATCTAAAGCTTATCCGTACGTTCTTTGACACTGAGCATGCTAAACGTTTTTATATTCTGTTAATTACCTTTGAGAAGTGTCACTTTAGCTGGGAATTAAGGGGCATATAACGTCCTATAAATGTTTATCTACAGTAATCTGGTTTTTAACCTAAACATAAACGAAACAAAAAGCATTCATGTGTAGTAACATCATTCATTGTGCACTAAATCAAGCCAAATTTTTTCAATACTTGCATGTTAAAAGTATAATTTAACACTTACATGTTAAAAGTATAATTTAACATGATACCCTGGAATGATAATATAAACGTCACTGATTTGCACTTTTAAGGGACTAGAAATACAGTTCCATGATCCCATGTCAATAATAAGATCATCATGTACTATATAAATACAATACATCAATTACAGAGACGGTGCAGGTTGGAAAAAAAGAAAAAAAAGAAAAGGAAGCTTAGGAAATTTATCCCACTAAGCAAATGAATCGAATGACATATGAAATTTCAAGTTATATAACCATGTCTGGTGCTCAAAACTTAATAACTTAACATATTACAATAAACAGCAGCCCATTACATTATTGATTTCACTAACTCAAAAACAACGCTAGTATTACATTACAGTAAAATTTCTCATTTCAATTTTGGCTTTGTGGAATTCTTTAACGGTTTAGCAACTAGAAGCGGTGGGCTACTTTTTGCAGCTACCTTCTTTAAGTCGTATCTTACAGAAAACATTGCGCATATTGTTGCAAGAAGCATGGTGGGATGCACATAAACTGCTAATTCTGGATCAACATTAACCGGCTTCTTCAGAAATCCTTCCTTTACGAGACCCCAAGTCACAAGATGAGTACCGAACATGCTCAGTCTTCCTGGGTTTATAACTCCAATCAGGGTCCCAGCTACAGCGAAGTAGCTTCCAGCAAGAACCTGATTCACAAGAAAATTCATCATGCATTTTTATTACCTGAAACTAGTAAAAGTAACAAGCATGATACCTATACATACATACATACATACATACATACATGTATGCGTACGCGTGTGCGTGTATGTATATATGTGTGTATCTATGTATCTATGTATGTATATGTATATCATTTATTGCATGTCTTTTGAATTAATGTTGCTCTTTATACTAAAATATACATGACGGCGACTAACAAAGCTCATAATTTCAGTTATTCTTTAAATATTTCCTTTTAGTTTGCATGATTTTTATTTCAATTTATGACTTGTTAATAAATATATAATTACAAAATAACTGTTTATCATAAACTAAAAAGGATGTGTGCATGTGTGTGTGTGAAAAATCGTAATAAAAATCAAATAGTAATAAGTTAAGTGCAAATATTAGTTTATTAGCATAGATGAAAATGACGTAACGGAAATAACAAAGGATAATCTTGCCATTCCAAAAAGACACCGGTGTGGTAACAAGTTTCTTTTATTAATAGTAGTGAAATAATGTGAGACCGAGTGTCAATAGTTGCTTTACAGTTCAAGTTTTCAGGCATCATCCCAATTAACAGATTACAAAGTCAAGATTACACTTTTCACAAACTAGTATTGTGAAAAAAAAGAACTTAGAATGAGATCTGAGCATTTAATCTTTGTATTTATATGATTTATCACTCTACTAATAATGCATACGTATGCTTATTAGTTTTTCTCATGTATATTTAATTAGTTATCTTCCAAAATCGCTTTTTCACAAACAAATCATACATTTGGATGAAACCATGACATAGATTACTTATGCCTCGTCATTCATTCAATTATGTAATTTAGAATTACCTTTAAAAAAAACATAACACGCAATTGCTAAAGGTAGAAAGTAATTTTGGAAATATACCTTCAAAACCAAATCGAGATGGAAATTTGTTTTTAGAATAAAACATACATGTTATGACTGGCTGCATAAATAAAATCATTTAGCATATACAATGTGCAATTCACGTGCATAGTGCTATTTTATGATTTATGCAAGAATAAAGCTTAAATTAGGAAGGTCGTTCCCATTAAGGCGTTTAACACAACCAAGCTTGTATATGCTAGCAGAAGTGTTTTATAGTGAGCTATTACCAGAATGAAACGTGATGAACATACAACCCAAACAAGCAAACAACATGCCAAACCCAAGCTATTATGTAATTCTAGGTAGACTGGTACCAGAAGAAGTCGCGAGTTAACGGACTCGTTTTTCGTTTACCAAGTCTTGTTAAAAGAAGCGGATCATTGCCTCTGCGAGTTCCCTCTTTCATGGATAGATAATTGAACTATGCGCCTATCTTCGCTTTTAGATCAGCCGTAGCTCCCCGTTTTCACTTAGCCTACGCACTACAATGCGTCTTACTGGAAGAAGAACTCCAAGTTGGCTCGAAGATGCCAACAGCATTCCATACAGAAACATGAACCCCCAAAATGTATAATTGTGAACTACAAACTGATGAATATGACGCTGTATCAATACAATTCAGTTTAGAATAATAAGTTAAGGTTATGGCAAATTCAAAAGAAATAGAAGGATTGCCCAACACTATGTGTATACATAAGACGTTAGAAATGTATCATCATCAAAATGAATTTTTCAAATGCTAATAAGTTTTTTTATTTTCAATAATGAGAAGTTGTTCTATTTCTATTAATATTACACAAAATTAATAGAAACTAATGTTGATAGTTAAATATAGTGCCATCATCAAAATGATTCAACAACAAGTTTTACTCTGAGTATCATCATCAAAATGAGTTTTGTTCTAATAATATTACACAAAAGTTGTTTATTCCCATATCAACTAACACATGTTTTTATTCAAGCAAATGAATTTAGTAAAAGAATATTTATTCATTGTTGGATCATGTAAAAATAAAATTGGAAAAAATATAACAAAAAGGCGAGAGTGGTTTGCAATGTACATCATATGCGCCATTTGGTGCGCTTCTCATATTTGTTGCATCATATATGCAAAAGGCAGAATCGCAGCAATGTGTCATGGTGCACCTTTCATGGTTATGATCAAGCATGTGTTGTTTGGGCTAGAGCATAGCATTAGATGTTAAGGACGCCCCTAGAGCATAAATTAGAGGTTGGTGGTACATGAGTTGAGGAAAAAAACCCAAGAACTCCCACTACCTCTCACTCGCACCTATTAGCACCCCAAGCGTGTCCAAGGGATGCTTAGGAAACTTTACATGATCATATTAGGAGGTGGATTCCCCTACGAATGATCACTGTACAGGTAGGGATCATCTGCACCCATGTCAACATAGCATTGAATTTCAAAGGTAAATGAGGGAAAATTTAGTAAGATGGTTAGAGATAAGACCATGTAGAAAAAACATTGTGCAAAATACCAATGAGGAGATGGATCCACAATTAGTATATAGTGAAGATGTGCAGTGTAGTTACTGTTGGCTCCCTCCCTCCCTCTCTATTTACACACACAGACATATACACACACATGCACGTATATATGTATGTGTGCGTATGTGCACGCCTGTGTGTCTGTATGTACATACACACGGGGTTGGTCTAGTAGGTTAATAATTCTAACTGCCAGACTAAACCTAACCCTGGAACTGCCAGACTCAGAGTCTGTATTTGGAACTTGATACATACTCCCCAAGAGTTTATTAACGAAACTTGGTTCTCTATGTAATTCAAATGTGTGTGTGTGTAGACACACACACATACGTATACATATATGAAGAGAAAAATAAGCCTTGAATATAGCAAGTAGATAATCATTAACAAATGCGACCTAGTCGAGGACCACTAGTAAAATGGAAGAACTTTAAAGAGTGTGGATATAGAAAATTTGGGTTTGAATCCTCAACATCATTCACCAAAAATTAAAAGACAATTCTGACAGGAAAAAGAAGCATATGGTTGCTCGAAAACTTGTAAGGTGTGGTGTCATATTAGAAAAAGAAGAATTTCCACCAAAGAGGTCTAAACTTATTCGATAAATGCTAAATATATACACATATTTGAATAAAATATTCGGAACACAGACAATAAACATGTTTATACCGTAATGGATATTGTAATATTTGAATCTTAATTGGGTGTGCACGTAAACTTCTTTGACAAATCAAAACTGACTGACTGGAAATGACAGGGTTATAGTTACTGAAAAACTTGCAAGTTCTGTTTTGTTAACTGTCTGGCATTACCACCAAAAAGGCCTAAAATTGTTCAATGAATACTTATATTATATAAACATGGTTGAAGATGAATTTTGGAAAATGTAAAATAGACATGTTTATGTTATAATGGTTTTGTACAATCTGAATCACAAATGAGTGAGCATTTAAACTTCTTTGACATACACTTTAGTATGCAATCAAATAAAAAGAGTTTGGACAAAGAAGATTTTGATAAATACGGTCAATAACCATGGTTAAATTATTATAAACATACTTGTGGAAACTAACCTCCAAGCGGTGCAAATCAACAACAGCTGAAGCATTTTTATCTTAAGTTGTATATTTCAAACAGTTCGCTCCATTTTGGAAGGGTCTTTCTTGTAATAAGACTATTTACTGCTGCTCCAGGATAAAAGGAGGGTCTACACAACCGCGCTGGAAATATCTCATTGGTAACTAATTGACAAGAAGCAATCTGTATTGGTGTTGCACATCCCTACTCTGCATTGAATCCTAGACCACCAACCACATTATGTATGAGTTTCGGAGACGAAAAGCATAAATATCATAACAGAAAAAAGGGGATTTGGATGTAGCCCCTTATTTCCATCGAGCATGTGTTAAAGGACATAACTTAATGTCATCAGGTCAAAGTTCCTATTTTATAAATTGTAATTAAATATGAAATTGCCACTGCACTTTTGATTATAGAAAAGGTCGCCCCATATTTAAAATGGCCAAACTGCAACTATCACTTTTGAAAGTGAAGAACACTTACATTCTGCATTTCTTAGAAATACGTATAACTATGAAATAGAAGTGCAACTTCTACAAATTTCACAAAACTAAAGTCTAAATAGCTAAAAACTAAATATTTAGCAATAAAAAGAAATGAGACATTTATGAATTGCAAAAATTATTTACTTTCCAAAAGTGCATATATATTTTTCTTCTTCAAAAGTATGTATAAACTATGAATCAAACATGCACATTGTCCGAAATTTAGTGGAAAAAAACATCCTCCAAACATTATGCAGTTTTGATGCAAGTCCTTTTGATGAAAGAGCGGTAGTTATCTTGAATCAAATAGCTATAAAGAAAAGATACAACCACCATGTAATGCATAATGTATTTGAAAATTTCATACACACACAATGGATCCGTTATTCTTTTATAAAACGTCTCAGAGCATCTCTCTCATTTTCAGATGCTTTGTTTATCACATTCAGCATTAATAAAGGGGTCAAAACTCAAAATTTGCTGAAATATATAATTAAAGATAAGCTACTGACGAAAGAGGATATTTACCTTTTTGGAGAAGAACCAAAGACCTTTATTAGGATTATCAGTCTCGTATCTCTCTCTAGTGATAGGGTTAATGATTTGCACTATTTACATTCAATTGAAGCATAGCCAGATACTGCAAATGCTGCAATGCGAAGAATCCTACTTAAGCTATTTCCCTGCACATATAATAAACTGCTTTTAACTTACCTTAACATTTATGAGAGTATGATTGTGAAAGCATGTTATGACGTGAAAACCAAAGCACCATATCAACAGATGTCCAAAGAACACGGATGAAGAAAATATCGTATATGACGCATGATACATTCGAATTCAAAGAAAATGTATATGCAAAAGATGGCACCAAGTAATTATTTTTAGACAACCAATAACGTATCACTCATTCGATATATAGTTTCCAAGCAATAATAAAATGTAAGTTAATTCACATAGTCCTAAATTAAGGTCCTGATAGTTAACAGTTCAACGACAAGAAGGTATGCACTGTAGGTAATTATGACAAACTTTCAATATAATGAGCAGGCAGTAAACGGATCAGTGGGGAGAAACTTAATTTTGTTATGTTATTAAACACAAACTAAAGAGTCTAAGTGAAAATGAATTGAATATATTAGTAAAGGTGGACAAAATAAAGTTGGAACATTATCCTTGTATGAATCACAGTTTCATAAAGTTACAAGAAAATAACATATAAAATGATATTGAATGTGCAACTTAAAATTATGTATGTCCTAATAGCATGCAGGTGACAATCTATGTTAAAACAATGCAGAATAAATCATTTGTCCACTTTTTTCCGGAAGTAAAATATATTTGACAGTTCAAAAAAAACTTACTTCAATTATGGAAATGGTGAAAATCGATTATAATAGCACGAATTCGACTGTACTGTGTACGAAGTCAAAAAAAATCGCAGACATTTGGATTAAATTTTATCCATCATACCCGTAGCAGTTAGCAAACTGCAGTACGTGAACGGATTTGAAATGAACAGCTATTATCCAACGACTTCACGTTAAAGCTGAATTTCCACCACTGCCAATCAATTAGCAAAATTGAACAGTGAATGACCATGGACAACAATCAATGGTGTGAATTGATCGTTGGGTGAGGATTGCTTCTTCAGGCTTATGAATTTAGCATATATCAATCAAAAATAGCTCGGACGATCGCCTAAGGTAGCCCTAAGGGCACTAACTTAAGTAGGCTCCTCAGTCTGTCCAATTCATCCATGGTTAGCCTGTCCTTTTCAATTCCATCAAACAGGCAAATTGAGATGGCTTAGGAAATTCAGGAAATCACTGTTGTTGGAAAAAATCATGATGTTTGAAATTTTGCGGAGAAAATTTGGGTATGGGTTTTCCACTATGGGAATTCAGTGTTTTGGAGTAGTTGGCCATGGGGGTACAAAAAAGGGGATACACACAAAGGTTGAGTATATTCTAAAATGCAAAGTAAAGGAGGTAGCTTTCAGGAGATCCTATTTTTAAGTTTAAATAATAGATAAATAAAATGGGTAACAATTTGGTATAATAAATAAACTTGAATGGACAATATATTTATCTTTATTAATAGTTGGTTTGGAAGCGCAAACTTTTAGTCCGACCGCGAACTTTCAAAATTGCCCTTTATACCTTTATATATTTGATGTCACACTTTTTTGTATCAGTATGTAATACCAAAAATGTCTCTCTACAGATTTATTAAAATTTAGCTTTGCTTAAAGTAATGATCTGACAATTAAATTCATCTACAAATTCAAAATTTCCTCTACAAATATTTATCTTAAAAATAGGATCTATCAAATAAACTACTTTACAAATTTGTTTTTTATTAATTAATAATATAAATAAAAACTTAAACTCACGAGAAATTAGACATTGAAACTTAGAAATAAAATTTCAAATTACATACCGTATGATTAACACAAAAATATGACTAAATATATACGGAAATCATTTTCTTTTTAACATACTAAATAAATACAATTTATAAAAAAACAATCCGGTCTTTTTCATTATACGCGAAGCGCGTGCCGTAACGCTCATATCTTTAGTAATACTTGGCTTGAAAGTGCAATCTTTTGGTCTGACCGCGATGTTCCAAATTGGCCTTTATATACAATTCTTTAAAAAAAATCTCCACTAATTGATCCTAAAAAATATCATATGCATATCTATTTCTATACTCGGTGCATCTATTAATTGATCCTAAAAAATAGCATTTGCATATCTGATCCTAAACTCGATGCATATAGCACCGCACTTTTATTATGTGTAATATTATTGTCAACTGCATACTGTTATCCTTTGGCAAGGCCGAGTTACCAGGAAACTGACTGGAAAACAAGGGTTGTACATCCTCAGCATTGAATAGCTATTGGGTAACCACGGACATCGATGAATTTTGCCCAAGTTCGGATTGGGCTACAATTGATAAAACATATCAAGCAGAGCCATGAAAGCCAACGTTCCAATTTTCAAGACAATCCGAGTTCATATGCTCAAGTTATCACCAGTGAAAAGTGGAGGAAGTAGCCCTAGGATCGAATCCATAAGCCCAGCCTTGCTTCGAATCCATCGAACGTCCTCTACTTCAAATCCTTCAAGGCAAGATACTTCGAATCCATGGGACTACTTCACTTCGTATCCTTCAGGATGAAGACCTTCGAATCCAATGGGGTAGAATACTTCGAATCCATGCAGTTGATTCACTTAGAATCCATCCTGTAAGCTCACTTCGACTCCATCCCATGACTTTCTTCGAAACCATCCAGTTGGGAAGCCTTCGTATCGATCAACTATGGTATACCCTGATCGATACGAAGGAACATCCATTCGATCGATTCGAAGGAACATATCTTCGAATCTACTACCTCGAATCCACTAAGTCAAGGCGGCTAAAAACATGGATTCAACCTAGTAAACTCGGAGAAAAAGATGGATCGACCCGAGAAGTGCGCGCACCACGTCATCACTCACATGCGGCAACCATCGATTCGACCCTATCGATTCGATCGGGATCGATTCGAACCAAGCATGACAAACGGAAATACAATCTTGAATCGATCATAACTCAGGATCTACAAGTCCAAATGCTATGAAATTTTCAAAGGAGCTTACGCACACGCTGAAGAATGTCCACACCAAATTTCACCTCGAATGGATGCTTTCTGGATCGATTCGAACCCGAGTTCGAATCGATCCCAAAGTGGGCCCGGATTTCCAGAATCCGGGCGTGTGGGCCCCATCACGTGCCAGAAGCGGTCTACCCGGATTTTAGGTGAAATATCAGCCTCCTACACCTATAAATAGAGCCCCTGGTCATTCAGAAAGAGGATCGGAGAATTTTGGAAGATAAAGCACGCCCGGACGCTGCCAGAGTCACTCCATATCGTCATCACTGCTGCTGATTTCGAATTTAAGCCTATTATATGCTGTACTTCGCTCTAGAACACTTGTAATCTTCAAGTATTAAGCAATAAAGTGATAAAACTTCATAGTGGACGTAGGCAAATCGTCGAACCACTCTAAATTATTGTCTTTCGTGCAATTTACTTTTCTGTGACTTGGAGTTTTTGTTAGATAATCCTCATTTTCAATTTGATTTCTTCATTTACTATCTCTTCAAAAACTTCCGAAGGGTGTTGCCCAATTTTGGTGCAAACACTTTGGCGCTTTCACTGAGAAAACCCAGATTTTCTCCTGCTCATTGGATCTGTCATCGATACCGGATTGAATAAATCTAAGAGAGAGATACAGACTTCAATTTCAGACTCCTTCCATACTATTCAGATTTACCAAAATCTAGGAAAGGATTCTACACCTCAAGATGGTTAGCACGAGAACCACTTCTACCGCCGCTGGTCAAGAAGGTCGGGATAGACAAAATCCCCCGCAACTACCTCCGCCCAATCAAGATGATACCGGGCATTCAGATCCATCTGGTCCGATCACTCAACAAGAGTTCCAGACATTACTCCAGGAACTAACCCAAAGTCGACAACAGCTGACTGAACAATTACGCGCCAATGTTGAGTTGACTAATCAACTAAACCGCCAAAGGCGTAGAAGATCCAAAAGGGACCACGCCCCTCATTCTTCCACTGAAAGCTCTGCCTCGTCTGATTACAGCGGCAGATCTATTCGTCCCAGGCTAGACGGAAGTCATGCGCATGCTGCTGGTCACCAACAAGCATTAACTGTTGGGCAGATAAGAGTTGGCCCTTCTGCCAGTTTTCATACAGGACCCTCCTCCCGAGGATGCACTGTTCCACAACATACTACGGATAACCAAGCCATCGCCATCGCAGTTGACATAGGAGTTGATACCCGAAATCACTCCAATCAGAACTACCACCAGTAGGAACATGCTCCAGAACCATATGTCCCAGAAGACATCGAGCCAAGGAGGCGAGATACGGATCGTCGACAGCGCCCGATCCTACCTCGCACCGTGGAACCCGACCACACTTTGGCTCGCCACCCTCCGAATATAGCAACACCTGACCTCTCAGCTATAGTTCGCCAAATGATTTGCGAAAGTCAGGGCTTAACAAATGACGATTAGGGAATCTACCGAAGTCATACTTCGTTCACTAATGACAAGTTATATGCTGAACCTACTCGGCGATTCAGGATGCCGACTCTGCCCATGTATGAAGGAAGTTCCGACCCTAATCAACATATTCTGAAATACGAATGGTCGATGACTGCTGCAAGAGCTGATGATGCAGTAAAATGCCGTAGTTTTCCCATTTCTTTAGGGGGAATTGCGACGATGTGGTTTACACGATTACCACCACGATCTATCTCTTCATTTGACCAATTGGCTACTAAATTTGTTGAACAGTTTCGTATGCACATTGCCTGGCCTAAAGACGTAAATACTTTATCTAGTGTCACTCAAGCTCCAGGAGAGACACTCGGGCGATATTTGGAAAGATTCAATGCCGCTTATGCGGAGATCACTAACCCCAATGATAATTCAATCTTGATGGCCTTGACTAAGGGGATTAACCCCGACTCTGAATTTGGAAATTGGCTAGCTGGGAAGCCTCCACATCGTGGATCGTTTCTACTCCAAAGCCGCTCAATTCTTAAGGCGTGAGGATGCGAAACAATCTAGGAAGCAGGACGATGCGAGACCCAGCAATGAAGGAATTCAAAGCAATGTGGCAGTCAAACAGTCAGGGAAGAGTTCTGGAAAAGTACAAATGAATATTCAAAACAAGCAAACCCAGCCGAGGAACGGCGATAATAGAAATAAGAAGCAAGATCAGAATCGTGGCCCGCGGCATAGGGCACAAATGTTTGAAAGCTATACACCACTGAATACGTCACTGGAAAACAATATCTACAGACTTGTAATGCAATGCAGTATAAGAAGCCGACTACGAAGCCGTCGTCGGAGAGACAAATTCAAACAGGAAAGTTCTGTAGATTCCATGAAAGTTATGGACACAATACCAATGATTGCAGACATTTGCAAGATCTTATTGAAAAATTGATCAGGGAAAGGAAGTTAGATCAATTCGTGCGGGCACCACAGGCTGGTGGTGTGGGCCCGTCAAACCAAAACCGTGCACAAAACCAAGAGAGACAGGAGGAGCCCGCTCGTACAAGCGGGAGGTTGGTTATAAATACAGTTAGTGGTGGTCCTCATCCAACGGACCTAAGCTGGAGGGAAATGGAATCATACGCCAATTCGATCAGGCATGTGGATTTCGAGAGTTGTAGTACACTTGACGAAGGGGCCCCGGCCAAACAACAGAGGACGATGGCAGATGACATCGTATTTAGAAACCGAGATGCTGATAAGGTCGAAGCCCCAACTATAGACCCACTAGTCATATCTTCCCAGGTTGGTCCTGCTTGGATGAAGAGGATCCTGGTGGACAGTGGAAGTTCAGTAAATATCTTGTTTAAGAGAGCATATGATCAAATGAAGTTGGAAGCCAAAGATTTAAAGCTTTGTCAATATAGAATCCATGGCTTCGACGGAAGCGCTAATATACCCACTGGAGTGGTGGCGTTGCCAGTGGAGTTAGGAGTCGGAGAACGCCAAAGAGTTCGAATGTTGCAGTTTGTTGTCTTAGATATCCACTCTCCGTACAATGCTTTTTTGGGCCGACCGGCCCTTGCCGAATTCAAGGCAGCAATTGCCCCATGGTGCTTAACTTTTGAAATTCCCCACTGATCGTGGGATTGGGGTCATTCAGGGAGATCAGGCTGCTGGGAGAGCCTGCTATGTTGCCGAACTACGAGAAGCGCAGCGAAAGGAGAAAGGAAAGGGCGTGGAGGAATCTCTCTACGTCCGTTTCGCCGACGATTGACAATTAGTGTCTGGGCCTCGGCCCGGGCACCACGACCAATTCCAGAAGGATCTTGACCCCAGAGACACTGAAGATAATCATGAATCTAAAGAAAGTCAAGCTTCCCCAGCCAAGCTGACGATTGATGTTCCAATTGATGATGATGATGATTCAAAAATGTTAATCATTGGGTCTTAGCTAAACCCACAAGCACAACAGAAATTGGTCGAATTTCTCTAAGCAAATCTAGACGTATTCACTTGGACGCACTCTGATATGTGTGGAATCTCGCCGGACATCGCGAGCAACACCTTGAATATTGACCCATGGTATATCCCAGTCAAACAAAAGAGACGCGGTATGGATCCAGAGAGATCTGCCGCCCTCAAAGAAGAAGTCGATAAGCTAAAGGCGAATGGGTTTATCCGGGATGCTTTATACCCGGAGTGGGTATCCAACCCTGTACTTGTCCGAAAACCGAATGGGAAATGGAGAACGTGCATTGATTACTTTGACTTAAATAAGGCTTGTCCGAAAGACAGCTTTCCACTTCCCCGAATCGATCAACTTGTGGATTCAACGGCCGGACACGAATCACCATCTTTCATGGATGCTTATTCTGGTTACAATCAGATACCCATGCATGTGCCCGACCAAGAACATACGAGCTTCGTAACTGACCTGGGACTATACTGCTACAAGGTCATGCCTTTTGGGTTAAAGAATGTCGGAGCAACTTACCAATGCTTAGTCAACCGAATGTTTGCCGACCAGATCGGAAAGACTATGGAAGTTTATGTAGATGACATGTTGGTAAAATCGCGATACTCCATTGATCACGTCAAAGACTTAGAGTCAATGTTCAATGTCCTCCGGAGATACGGGATGAAGCTTAATCCGCTAAAATGTCATTTTGGAGTCGCATCCGGAAAATTCCTTGGGTTCATCGTCAACGCCCGAGGAATAGAGGCCAACCCCGAAAAGATCTGGGCGATCAGGAATCTTCAAACTCCAAGGACCATAAAACAGGTTCAAAGTCTTAATGGGAAGGTTGCAGCACTGAGTAGGTTCATTTCGAAATCAACTGACAAATGCATACCCTTTTTCGATCTGATCCGAAAAGGGAAACGAAACTTCGAATGGACTACGGAATGCGAGGGCGCATTTCAATCACTAATTCAGCATCTTTCCACACTGCCGATTCTTTCAAAACCTGTTGCTCATGAACAGTTATACCTCTATCTGGAAGTATCTGAAAACGCAATCAGTGCTGCGTTGGTTCGGGAGGAAGACCGGGTGCAGAAACCAGTCTACTATGTTAGCAAATGATTAATTGGAGCCGAGAGAAATTTTCCAAGGTTGGAAAAATTGGCATACTGCCTAGTCATCGCCTCGAGGAAGCTCTGTCCGTATTTTCAGGCTCATCCCATCACTGTGTACACCGATCAGCCGTTACGACAAGTCCTCACACGACCTGAGACGTCTGGCAGGTTACTGAAATGGAACATTGAACTGATTCAATTCAACATCACATATACTCCGAGAAGGGCCATACACAGTCAAGTCCTAGCGGATTTCATTTCCGAATTCACTGTTCCTGAAGACTTACCTGAAACTAGCAAATCCCCCGAATACATATGGAAGCTGTATACTGATGGTGCATCGAACGATCGGTGCTCGGGCGCAGGGGTAGTGCTTGAAACCCCCGAGGGTCGATCCATATGCTACGCTTTAAAGTTTGATTTCCATGCAACCAACAATGAAGCTGAATATGAGGCTTTGCTTACTGGGTTGAAGTTAGCCCGTGACCTAAGAATTATCGCTGTGGAAATTTACTGTGATTCCCAATTGGTAGTATGCCAAGTTCGGGGTGAATACCAGGCCAAAGATCGAAGACTAGCTGCTTATCTAGCCCGAGTCCGAGAGATGCTTGATCAATTCGATTATTATACCATTTTCTACATACCCCGAGAGCACAGTCAGAAAGCCGATTCATTGGCGAAGTTGGCAAGTACAGGCGAAGCTCAACACTTGGGACTCGTCCCTGTTGAAACTTTATCCTCTCCGAGCATTGATCGAGCAGAGAATGATTTCACATTTGAAGCTACTTCCAACAGGGAGTCATGGATGACCCCCTACCAAGATTACATTGAGCATGGTATATTACCTGAGCGTCGAAGTGAGAAAAGACAAATTCTTCGAAAAGCTTCACGATTTGTCATTCAGAATGGAGTTATGTATCGAAGGGGATATTCTATTCCTCTTCTCCGGTGTATTGCACACGACGAAGTCAAACGAGTATTACACAATGTGCACGAAGGAGAATGTGGCGATCACACTGGGGGGCAAGCACTTGCCAAGAAAATACTCCGATATGGATATTATTGGCCTACCGTTAATCACGATGCTATGGACTATGCCAAAAAATGTGATAAATGCCAAAAACACGCTCGGATTCCTAGAGCCCCACCTACTGAGATAACCCAGATTGTCAGTCCATGGCCATTTGCAATATGGGGGGTTGATATAATTGGTGCATTGCCTTTAGCTAAAGGTGGCGCGAAGTACGCCATCGTCGTCGTTGATTACTTCACCAAATGGGCTGAAGCTGAACCTCTTGCAACAATTACGACAAAGAAAGTAATCAACTTCGTGGTACGCAACATCATCTGCCGGTTTGGTCTCCCGCATACTATTATCACTGATAATGGAGCCCAATTCGACAGTGTTGAATTCAAGAACTTCTGTCAACGATTTCACATCCATAAGAAATTCTCTGCAGTAGCACACCCTCAAGCGAATGGTCAAGTTGAAGCCGTCAATAAGGTTATCAAGTCTATTTTGAAGAAAGGACTGGAAAAAGCTGAGGGCAAGTGGGTTGATGAACTTCCTATGACTCTATGGGCTTACCGAACAACTCACAAAACTACAACCGGACACACTCCATTTTCTCTGTCTTATGGCTCTGAAGCCGTTATTCCAGTCGAAGTGGAAGTTCACTCTCATCGTGTGACATATTATGATCCGAAAACGAATGCCATATTACTTGCTGAAACTCTGGATCTACTCGATGAGAAGTGTGAAGAAGCTGATTTGAGGGCAGCCGCATATCGGCGTCGAGTCGCTCGAATATACAGTGCCAAGGTCCGACCGCGAACCTTTGAACCCGACGATCTCGTACCCAAGAGAATTTATCCGGTCCCTTCGCACATGAAGCCAAATTGGGAAGGGCCGTATGTGATTTCGCAAAAGCTCGGAGATGGCACGTTCAAGTTGTCGACCATTGACGGTCTTACTTTGCCGAGAGCTTGGAGTAGCGAAAGTCTCCGTCGCTACTACACATGACAGGCTTTATTTATCTATTTTTAGTCAATTTCTTCCTTTGCATTTTATTTTTGCATTTCGAAGTTTGAATTTGTAATAAGGCAACTGATTTTTCCATGTTTCTTTCATTTCAGCAATAAAATGCCATCTCTTCGAGCCAAAGCTGTGATTCACTGAAAATGACGTATAATATCACGATGCACGGAGAGCTAAGTTCCATCATGCGGTGGGATTTATTCTAATAGAGAGTGACTGTGATACGACCGGTCACTCACTAAGTGAAACCCAAGCTCGGGGACAGAACACTACACCAGCATTTACAAGGATTGATACACGACAATCCTTCTACTAACTCCAAATTCCCAGAGTGTGAATTGGAGTATAAACATCAAATAACTCGTTCCCAGAGGGCGAACGGACTCCAAATTCCCAAAGTGCAAATTGGAGTATAAACATCCAACAACTCGTTCCCAGAGCGCGAACGGACTCCAAATTCTCAGAGTGCGAATTGGAGTATAAACATCCAACAACTCGTTCGCAGAGCGCGAACGAACTCCAACTTCCCAGAGTGCGAATTGGAGTATAAACATCAAATAACTCGTTCCCAGAGCGTGAACGAACTCCAACTTCCCAGAGTGCGAATTGGAGTATAAACATCAAATAACTCGTTCCCAGAGCGCGAACAGACTCCAAATTCCCAGAGTGCGAATTGGAGTATAAACATCAAATCCATCATTCCCGGAGTGTGAACGAATTCCTAAAAAGGCTAAACAGGTGTGACTGACCATCTATCGGCCAACTCCAACTTCTTAGAGCATGAAGTGAAGTATAAACATAAATTACAGGTTTCCGGAGTGTGAACTCAAACATGCATGTTATCTCCAAGTTCCTAGAGTATGGATTGGAGCACATATACCAAGTCAAAGTTCACGGAGTGCGAACTGAAATATCAATACTAACTCCAAGTTCCCAGAGCGTGAAGTGGAGTATAAACATAAATTCCAGGTTCCCGGAGCGCGAACCGTGTTACAGACATCGATAACTCTCAAATTCCCATAATGCGAACCAGATTATTGATCTCAAATTATCCTAAGTCCCCAGAATGTGGACATGTGCTTAAGATTTGTGATAAGTGCGATCAACCACCAAAATACGAGTGTTGTTCCCCGAAACTTGGGGGCAAAAAAGCTTAAGTGTTAATCGCTAACTGAAGCAGTACAATGCCCAAGTTCAACTCATTCATCAATCACGACACGTAATTGTGTTTTTCAGACTTGGCAAATAAAAAACGAACTCTACTTAACGGTAAAAAACGCCACAAGTACACCGGATTGAAAGCCAAACACTGCAAACACTTAAGTAAAAGAAAAGAACAACTTCTCATTCCTTCAACTAACAAAAAGAGGTTTAATTACATGGCAAATCAAAAAATTTCGATTAAGTGGAGGCCGAATCCACACTTATACTCGACTCTAAAAGAACGAAAGAAGAAGTAAAAGAATTGCTATTTACAACTACATGACAAGTCAAGAAGCTCAATCCTTCTTCTTCCGAGGCTTCTTCTTTGGAGTCGAGACACTGGACCCACTACCCGGTTTCCTACGAGATTTCTTGCCCTTCTTTGGTTCATCCTCCGGATCTGGCATAATATCAACATCTTCCTCGGAGCTGGAGGGGACAGAGATCCTTTTGGAAGGGCGAACCGAAGGCATAGGAGCTGTGACAGGTGTCTGTTCTGCAACGCTTTGGACGGTCACCGTGCCGCCAGGAGAAATCACCATTAGAGAAGATAAGCTTGATGGAGCAGTGCCGCTTCCAGAACCATCGACCGTTGTCACCGTGGCCATCTCAACATTTATCTCAGCAAAAATCTCTTCTTCTCGAGACAACCGAGCTGCGCTGGATACGTTGGTGGTCGTCATGACAGAACTGAAAACTGGAGCAACTCCACTCATCACGAATGAAGGATCAGGAATAGGGTCAAGAGAATGACCAAGTAACTCCTCACTCATTTGAGCATCGAATAACATCGAGCTCCCCTCTCCAATATCACCGGCCATGGCAGCAGTTGAAATCGCTTCGGTGACAATAACTCCATGCGTAGGATATAGGACCGGGGGAAATGGGAGCATGGGCGCGGCACTTTCAGTCACTGAACAAAGGAGAGAAAAAATAGTCAGTCCAGTAAATTCTCTCAAAAAATCGTTGATTTAAAACACGAGGGAAATAATCGAAGTACCTTCCTTGCCTTGCCTCGGAGCTTGAACAGGTTCGGAGACAGCAGTCTTACCAGGAGATAACCCCGGTTGATCCAGATTGTAGGCAGGAATGACTTGTGGATCAACCGCGGCGATAACTTCGAACGAAGTCGAGACAGGAACTTCGATATTCTCACTGTGATGCGCAACACCCGAACCCTCGCCGATCTCCGACTGCTGGATGCCGAGTTTTTCTTTCTCGACGGAGATTATCGCCTCATGAAGAATTCTCCTCTCTTCCTCGCTAATCAAACGTGACTCGAGCTCAAACTCGTCTAGTACTTCATCCGGACAAGACATCCTTTTGTTCTCCACTAGTTTTTTCCAGGCACTGTAGAGAAGCATAGAGTAGTCTCATAGCCAGGCGATATTTCTGTGCTCTAACACGTTGGCATTATATGTGTCCAGGAGTTCGTCAAACTCAGCCTCCATCTTGAACCTCTCCGCCTAGACTTTCTCCTCCACTTCCATTTCCACCTCCTTAACCCTAGAGACTGCTGCATCGCGCTCAACTCGAAGAGACACAGCTTGCTCACACGCTTCTTGTGCGGCCGTATTAGCATCGTCTTTTTCCTTGCTTATGTCAGCAAACTTGGCCTTTAACTCCTCTAGTTCTTTAACTGCCACATCCCGCTCGGCCTCAACATTTTTGTATCGATGGCCCAAGTCTTCTACTAAAGTGCAATGTGCCTGTTGCATCTTTGCCATCTCAACGAATGTCTCATCAACCTTTTTTAACGACTCAACTTCGGCCCTGATGGAGGACTCCACCTCAGATTGAAGTATATCGACAACACAGTTCTTCTGAGCCAAGTCGGCTTCCAGTTTCTCAATAATTTTGGCCCGATCAAAGGCTGGTTTTGAAGCTTTAACGGTCGCCTTATACCATTCCTTGTACTGAGAATAGAAGTCGCGGGTATAACTAAGTGCTGTGGTCACGTCGTCTTCGGGAATTCTTTTAAGATTAGGAGGGAAAATACAAGCGTCGAAGCAAATTTTCGGGAAGTCCTTCTTCAGTTGAGCAAGTCTAATAGCCCCTTCACCGGATAGTTCAATAGGAGCCTCCTCCACAGCCGTGGTCGTAACAACCTCAGTCCTAGAACAATGTGACTCAGGCCTCGAAAACTGTGAAGGCGGTTGTTGTTGCATAGGCTCAGATACATGAATATGGCTTCGGGGTGGCGGAGGAGAGCGAGAAGGGGAACGGTATCTCCGATCTTTGTCCGAGCGCTCTTGACTAGAGTAACTACGGGGATAGTCCCTTGCATAATATTCTTGGCCATGATACCTCCGTTCGCGATCGCGATCAGAGTCCCCATGTCGAGATTCATAGTGAGATGAAGGATGATGCACTCTTCGAAGTTTGTCTAATGTAGATTGACGGCCAGACATAGCACTTGCAAAAGAGGAGCAACTCAGTTAAACACCAGGTGAAAGCAATATGATCTATGCGGAAGTCTTGTAGTGTTATGAAAGTGTATGCAAATGTACAAAACCCCCGACCAACCAGAAGTTTCGACTGCACTAACGGGTAAAAGCTCGCTTATTTCTAACACTTCCCGGAGCTCATCCAACCCGGACTCGTGGTGGAGAGATACGTACTCCGGGATGGGAATGTCATCCAGTCCTCTAAAAGCATCTCCTGATTGACAAGGAGAAGCGTCAGAGATAGTAATTCCGGGGATCAAATGGGATACAACTACAGACTTCCGTCTCTTAAATTTAGGGACAACAGCCTTGCCTTTCTGCTTCTCTTCTATTCGGGAAAGATCAGCCGCTAGCTCGATATCCGTGGGCGTCCTTTCGTCATCGCTCGCTTCTCTTATTACTATACCGGGTTTTCTTTTTACCTTTTCTTCTTTGTCTTCGAAGCCGGCTTCGCCAACCCCTCAATAAAAATGCTCTCGTCCATCTCTATTAAACCCAGCATCCTTAAGTTATCGTCAGTTAACACCGAGTCGATGTGCCTTAATTCGCTCGGGATCCCTTGTAAGCTCCGAACGATGCCTTTATAATATCCACCGTCAGGCCTCGAAATGATGGTTGTAAGAAGGACAGAGAATTAGTACAAGTGTTAAGAATAGCTATTCAAAAGAGACTTCCGACACTTACGTCTAGACAGCCATCGCCCAATAAACCCTTGGGGACACCGAACAAAAAACCATTCGGCTTTGAAATAGCTAAGTCTAGTCCAATCCCCGGTCACAACTTGACAGTTTCTGACCGCTTCCAGAAAGGTAAAAGATGGGCTATCACCCCTACTTTTGAAGTTAAATATGTGTCTAATCTTAGACGGCCGTGGCGGGCGAAAGAAACAATCCATAAATATGATGAAGGCACTATTCAACAACGCATGTCCGTTAGGATGAAGCTGTGAGGGAGCAATTCCTAAGAATGATAACATCTCCCTGATATACTGGTTAAATGGAGGGAGAGTTCCTGTCGCACAAGCGTGGCGGTAGAAAGCAGTATACCCTTCGGGCGGATTGTGAGGTCTGTCGTCAACGCCCGGTAGCAAAACATCATCCGGGGATAAGTTATGTTTCAAGCAAATCCAGCCCAGTAAGGCTTCAGAAATACTGGATGGAACGGAGTCGATAGGATCCTCGATAAATATGGCTTCCGGCACTTCGTCCGGAGCCGGACCAACTACTTCGGGAGGAATGTCAGGGATTTCAAGCACAGGAGGAGGCGAACTCTGTACCTCTTGTTGTTGAGAGCTCGAAGATTCCATAACTAACTAACTCATCAAAAAGCAACATTAAGCACATAGAAAACCCGTTCATTCCCAGTGTAAAGTGTGTGCGGTGAAGTGTAGTGTTGTACGTTACTTAGAAGAATTCTACAGAGTTAGAGAAAATTTGCAAACAGCAAGATGTGCGAACAACAAAACTATGAAAATCGAGACCGAAAATGACCGTCATCGCTGACCGCAACATCCACGTCATCCAGATGCTACTGATCGATTCAAGCATAAATCCGTTATATTTTTGGTTAGGCCACAGTTCCATCGACGAGCTTTAAGAGATAGTCAAATTATGCAGTCCAACAGTCAAGTTCAATTATGCAAGGTAGAAGCTCGGCGGAATCAAGTATGCTGAAATTCATTAAGTTCGTCAAATTTCAGCTTGAGATCGGTCGTAGTTCAGATGTTAGAGCAAGTCAGAAGAGTTGTATTCTCTGAATTGAGGACGGTCGAATCGATCGCCTCGGATCGATACAAGTCGACTCGATGTGCTTCGAATCGATAAGAGTCAACTCGATCACTTCGTATCGACATACGTCCCTGGAACGATATCCATAGCATCGAGTGAAGGAGCGCTTCGAGTCCATCAGAAGAGCATTCATATCGACCCAGGAACGCAACTTCGTATCGATCGAGCTCGATACCTTCGAATCGATCGTGAAGTTATTAGTTCGAATCGATCGATACGAACCACACAAGCATCGATACGAAGCCCCATAATCAGGATCGACTCGAACAAATTCATCCTGGATTGATACGAGGCGGAGAGGAAAGAAATGCCTCAACTCTTTGTCATGCCCAATCCATCGATTCGACCCGTTTCGTTCAGATCTCACAACCTTCCAAAAATTGATTTCAGAAGAAAAAATTAAGGGTGATGGAGAAGATTTCCAATTTTATCGTTCTCAGCTTGGCCTAATCCATCAGATCGAAGGATTGAAGGCTAGATCGATTCGAAAGAGTGTCATTCTCAAGCCTGGGGGATCGATACCAAGGAAAAGGCATAGTAATAGTAAAAAGTAAAAAATGAAAGTGAGCTAAGCCTCGCGTATTTATATGGATCCAAGGGAGGAAAAGAAACGCTATGCCTCCCGGTCGACCTGACCGATTGTTACCGATCAAACACTGATCGATTCGAATGATCATGTTCGAATCCATCAAGACAGCACCGATACGAAGCTTCATCGATTCAAGGCAGTTAACAAAAGATGAATTGAAGTCGCTGTATCCCATCGATTCGAAGTACCAGCTTCACAGCCATCGATTCGCAGCAATTCGAGGTCTATCGATTTGAAAATTAATTCGAATCCATCCGGAACCATCGATGAGAGCGAACGCACCGCTTCGATATGAAGAAATTACTTGTCAACCTTTTTCATCGATTCAGAAGAGGGTCGATACAAGAGGATGACCATTAACAAACATCAAGACGATGTTTTAACTCGAATTACAAATCGATTCAGGAGAGGATCGATACAGAATTCGATAACAGACGAAACTGACAACGACTTGCAAACACGCAACGTTAACCAAAGTCAAGGTAACATATATATGCACATATGTCTGACTAATATTTGATCTTTGACATTCACAGGGATCAAAGGCTCATCTCGTCATGATTTCGGCGACAAACAGCCAATCATAATCACACAACGGTCAATTACAGCAATACAGAATACAACTTTCAACGAAACATGTCACAGTTGTCCAACGTGAGACTACAGCTTTTCAAAGCACGTCATGTTTACACAAAACGTACTTTGGAGGGCAAATGTTATCCCGTCTTTTGGCAAGGCCGAGATACCAGGAAACTGACTGGAAAACAAGGGTTGTACATCCTCAGCATTGAATAGCTATTGGGTAACCACAAACATCGATGAATTTTTCCCAAGTCCGGATCGGGCTACAATTGATAAAACATATCAAGCAGAGCCATGAAAGCCAACGTTCCAATTTTCAAGACAATCCGAGTTCGTATGCTCAAGTTATCACCAGTGAAAAGTGGAGGAAGTAGCCCTAGGATCGAATCCATAAGCCCAGCCTTGCTTCGAATCCATGAAAGTCAACGTTCCAATTTTCAAAGAGCTTACGTACACGCTGAAGAATGTCCACACCAAATTTCACCTCGATTGGATACTTTCTTGATCGATTCGAACCCGAGTTCGAATCGATCCCAAAGTGGGCCCGAATTTCCAGAATCCGCGCGTGTGAGCTCCCTCACGTGCCAGAAGCGGTCTCCCCGGATTTTAGGTGAAATATCAGCCTCCTACACCTATAAATAGAGCCCCTGGTCATTCAGAAAGGGGATCGGAGAATTTTGGGAGATAAAGCACGCCCGGACGCTGCCAGTGTCACTCCATATCATCATCACTGCCGCTGATTTCGAATTTAAGCCTATTATCTGCTGTACTTCGCTCTAGAACACTTGTAATCTTCAAGTATTAAGCAATAAGGTGATAAAACTTCATAGTGGACGTAGGCAAATCGCCAAACCGCTCTAAATTATTGTCTTCCGTGCAATTTACTTTTCTGTGACTTGAAGTTTTTGTTAGATAATCCTCATTTTCAATTTGATTTCATCATTTATTAGCTCTTCAAAAACTTCCGAAGGGTGTTGCCCAATTTTTGTGCAAACACATACTATGGTAAGTAGCATAAAGAAGCTCAAACTTTATTATACGTTAGATTCAAAGCAGGTTCAAATAGAAAGTAAATAAACTATTATTATAATTTTTTGCTCCTGAGTTTAAGTGAAAACATGATATTAGTCTGGTATCAACGTCAACTTACAAAACGTCTTTCTATAGATCTAACAAGTGTTAATATCACTTAAAAATAGAATCTAGCAAATATACTTTTTTGCAAATTCATGATACTCATTCTGTTAGGGATGCGGATTAAGGATCTTAAGGCAGAAATAACACTAGAGGGGGGTGAATAGTGTTTTAAAGAATATATGAACTATATGACTAAATTAAAACTTTCAACACAAATCTAAATAGAATTCTAACACAGAATGATCACAGAACATATAACAAATGCAAATAGTAAAGTAAAGCAAGTAAAAGGAAAGAACACACCGGATTTTATACTGGTTCGGAATCCTCCTACATCCAGTCCTGCACCAAGGCAATATCCTTGTACAGATTTTTATAAGCCAATATCCAAATTACAACCCTCAATTTCTAAGGCCTTGAGGAACCCTCCTATCTCCGAGTCTGGGGTAAACTCTCTTGATTTACAGGACACAAGATCACCCTAATACTTCTTAATAACAATCCTTTTGAATGGATAGACTCTATGGACTTTTTGAATATAAATTAATCCTATAACTCTGAATAGCACTTTGATCTTTAGTAGAATGACGGAGAATCAAATAGAGAGAGTATCTAAATGATTTTCTATTGAGAATTTGGCAGAATGATGGCACGATCTTGAAAATATGAAGTTTTATGGATATGGAATAGTGGAGAAGAAAGAGTGAAGAAAATAAGAAAGTAGTTGTTAAAAAAAATTCATTTTGGAAGCCTTTATATAGATGCACAACAGTCATAACCATTGGCGAAAGGTTTTCGAACGAATGGACACTTCTTTTGAATTTTGAATCCAGCTGTCACCATGTCGACATGGGGTATCCCCTTATGTCGACATCCCTTAGTTCAAAATTATAGAGATGTTGTTTTTTAAAGACAATTGAATTTAAAACAAGTTGAAACTTCTCTGAAGCAAAGTAAAGTGTTTAAACAATATTTTGAGATAGAGAATGAATATAAAACATTATTATATATATATATATAATTGATATAGACCGTCAATTATATAAGTAATATTTAAAATCAGAATAAGTTTTGATGTTTTAAAAGTAGAAGTTTCTAAAATCAGAATAGAGGAACATTTCAAGGCTAAAACAAAGTTTGAAAATATTTTTGAAAACATGATTTTGAAAGCTAAAACATTTTGAAAACAGATTTAAAAACATTTTGAAAAATCTATTCAAACAGAAATTGCAAGAACCTTCCCACAAAGCTCCTCCATAGGACTCGACAACTTGTACAAAGTAGTTTAAATGATTTTGATTTTCGTGGGTTTGTAAGCCACTTGTCGTAGGTTTGTAAGCTACTTGTCGTGAGTTTGTAAGCCACTGGTTTCGATAGAAATTGGGCTCCATCCCAAAAGAAAATTGGAAGAAAGATGAGAGTGCTATTATGAAGTTTTAACAAAATACTAGACACTTATCTTGAGATCTTGAAATCTTGATTCTCTAGAGTCTTGAATCTCTAATCTTCATCTTGATGCTTGAGTCTTTATACTGATCAGTCTTCGATGATACCTGCATATACTTCCTATATACATACATATATATACATATCTATCTATATGGAAATGTTAGTATATATTTTATAAAGTAAAGTATAATAACTATATAAGGTTGTTGTCATCAAAACATCATCAACTCAATTCCTAACAATCTCCCCCTTTTTGATGATGACAACCTTTATTTATAAAATATTCTTACCATACCATAACTCCCCCTTACTCCGTGATTTCTTCTTAAAACTACAACCCCCCCTTACTCCATGACTCCCTCTTACACCAAGCACATATATTTTTATAACTTTCTCCCCCTTTGTCATCAACAAAAACTATTAACTACTTAAGAATTCAAAAATGATTAGTATGAACAAATAATATGTATAGAACAAGCATGAAACAATGAGTATAAGTGAACACATTTTAGTTATTACAACATGTATAAGAACATACATAAACACGAACAAACAAAACAATTTAAAACAAAGAATAAAATGAAAGTATGCTTTAATGGCGATCCTTAACTATAAGAGACTTATGAATCGAACAATTGGGGTAGTGGAGACAAAAGTTTCCATGTTGTTTAATTATGTTTCCATTAGTATCAACAAGGATCTCACCAACGCAAATAACGCTTTCGTCCGTATTCATAGGGACTTCGGGTTGAGGTAAAGGTTGATCTTCCTCTTGGTCTTCTTGTGGTTCTTCCATAGGTTCTTCTTCCTCGGATTTCATGGCTTGTGAAGAGTCTTCAATATTAATAGGATTTGTACGGTTATCCATAAGGAATTTTTGTACATTCCTAATAATATTCCCTTGCCTTTGTTATTCTCTAGCCATCCTAAGTTGACTTACTTGAATTTCAGTCATCAATTGAAGGATATCTTTTGTCTTCTCTTGCAATTTGATCACCCGAGCGTGCGTAGTTCGTTGAAATGGACCAGAATGAGGAGATGTGGGTGAAGTGGGTTCATTAGTAGAAGAGGAGGCCATTATTTTATTGTTTCAGAAGTTATTTACAAAGATTATGTGAAGAAAGAGGAGAGAAAACGAAATAAATAGATAAATAACCAAATAACTAACTTTGGAGGGAAATTCAATTTTCAAATTTTCGTTGGGTATGTCAACATCATGAGATGGGGCATGTCGACATGTTCTTCAAAAAAAAGTGTAATTTTTATTTTTAATTTTTATTGATTATTATATTATTTTATATTTCAAATTTTGAACAAATACCTAATTCTCTTCTAAATTTAGTAAAATTCTGTTCGGTTAATGGTTTAGTTAATATATCAGCAATTTGTTTTTCAGTATTTATATAATCTAGAGTTATTATTTCTTTAGTTATATTATCTCTAAGAAAATGATGTCTTATATCAATATGTTTAGTTCTAGCATGATGAGTTGGATATTTAGATAGATTTATTGCACTAGTATTATCACAATATATTGGTGATTTACTTATGTTAATTACAAAATCTTTTAAAGTTTGTTGCATATATATGACTTGTGAACAGGCCAGAGTAGCAGATATATATTCTGCTTCAGTTGTTGACAAGGAAACAATATTTTGTTTCTTGTTGAACCAGGAAACCAGTGAATGTCCTAGAAAGTGACAAGTTCCACCTGTACTCTTTCAATCTGATTTACAACCAGCATAATCAACATCACAATATGATATTAAATCAAAAGAATTATTTTTGGAATAAAATAAACCATAATCTAAAGTGTATTTTACATATCTTAAAATTCTTTTAACAGCTTTTAAGTGAGTTTCTTTAGGTTGTGATTGGTATCTTGCACAGAGACAAACACTACGCATAATATCAGGACGACTCGCTGTTATATAGAGTAGCGAACCAATCGTTCCCCTATATAAAGTTTGATCAATATCTTTTGATTTATCTTCTTTACTTAAACCTACGTTTGTTGACATTGGAGTTGGTTTCCCACTAGAGGTGCTTAAACCAAATTTATTGATTAAGTCTTTAGCATATTTTTCTTGACTTACGAATATTCCATTTTCTAGTTGTTTAATTTGAAGCCCTAAGAAGAAACTTAATTCTCCCATGTGACTCATTTCAAATTCTTTAGTCATTATATCTGAAAATTCTTTATTCATTATGTTATTAGTTGATCCAAAGATTATATCATCTACATATATTTGAACCAGTTGAATATCTTGATTATTTCTTTTAATAAAAAGTGTTGTATCTACTTTACCAATTTCAAAACCAGATTGAAGTAAATAAGATCTTAGTCTTTCATACCAGGCTCTAGGAGCTTGCTTTAGACCATATAGAGCTTTCTTTAACTTGTATACATGGTTTGGAAATTTATTATCTTCAAAAA
Organism: Allium cepa; assembly: GCA_030765085.1. NCBI lineage: Eukaryota > Viridiplantae > Streptophyta > Magnoliopsida > Asparagales > Amaryllidaceae > Allium > Allium cepa. The sequence continues at coordinate 802,371,339 of CM060943.1, forward strand.
GTGGAGGTTGTTCAACATAAACATCTTCTTTTACAAAACCATTTAGAAAATCACTTTTAACATCCATTTGATATAATTTGAAATTATTATAATTAGCGAAAGCAAGTAGAATTCTTATAGCTTCTAATCTTGCTACGGGGGCAAAGGTTTCATCATAGTCAATTCCTTCTTCTTGACAATAACCTTGCGCGACTAAACGAGCTTTATTTCTTACGACCTCACCGAGTTCATTCATTTTATTTTTATAAACCCATTTAGTTCCAATTATACTTTTATCCTTAGGTTTAGGAACAAGTTCCCATACATCATTTCTGGTAAATTGATTCAATTCTTCTTGCATAGCAAGAATCCATGAATCATTAGACGATGCTTCCTTTGGATTTTTAGGTTCAATTGTTGATATAAAGGCTACATTACTCATACTACTTAATTGATTTCTAGTTCTTACTACAGATTCAATATTTCCTAAAACATTTTCTATAGGATGATCTTTTGATATTTTAAATCTCTTATTAGGTTGATTTATTTCACTAATAGTTTCATTAGATTGATTTAAATTTATAAAATCTTCTTCATCATCTATTTGTACAATATCTTTAAGATTTTCATCAAAAGATACATGCATAGTTTCTTCAATAGTATTAGTTTTTAAATTAAAAACTCTAAATGCTTTGCTTCTATTAGAATAACCAATAAAGAATCCTTTATCAGCTTTTGGTTCAAATTTATCTAAATTATCTTTTGTATTAAGTATAAAACATTTACTCCCAAAGACTTTAAAATAAGCAACTATAGGTTTCTTATTATAAAGTAATTCATATGGAGTTTTATACGTTAATGGTCTAATTAAAATTCTATTTAATATATAACAAGCTGTAGCAACTGCTTCAGCCCAAAAATGTTTAGGTAAATTACTATCAGAAAGCATTGTACGAGCACACTCCTGAATCGTTCTATTCTTATGTTCTACTACTCCGTTTTGTTGTGGAGTTCTTGGAAATGAAAAGTTGTGAGTAATTCCCTTTTGAGTACAGAAATTCTCAAAATTTTCATTTTCAAATTCACCACCGTGATCACTTCGAATAGTTTTAATTTTGAAAGAACGTTGTTTTAGAATTCTTTTAGAAAAGTTTTTAAATATTTCAAAAGAATCACTTTTATGTTTTAAAAAGATTGTTCAAGTATATCTTGAACAATCATCCACTATAACAAAAACATATTTACTATGGTTAATTGATTGAACTTGAGATGGACCAAATAAATCTAAATGAAGTAATTCTAGAGGACTAGAGGTAGAAATATCATCTTTTAATTTAAATGAACTTTTCTTAAGTTTTCCTAATTGACAAGCATCACAAATACTATCTACTTTAAAGTTTAACTTGGGTAGACCTCTAACTAAGTCAAGTTTTGATATCCTAGATAATAATTTGAAATTCAAATGACCAAATCTTTTATGCCAAATCCAAGGGTCACTTGTATTAGCCAAAAGACATAGATTATCATTTGAAATTTTCATACTAAGGATATAAATATTTTTCTTCCTAATACCTTCAAAAATTATATTAGACTTATCATCTTCAATGTGACATTTATCTTTTCCAAATTTAATTTTAAAACCTTTATCGCAAAGTTGACTTATACTAAGCAGATTATGTTTTAAGTTCCTAACTAATAAAACATCAGAAATAAGTAAAATTTTAGAGTTACCGACATTGCCGACGCCAACCACATATCCTTTAGAGTTGTCACCAAAATTGACTAATCCACCATCTTGATAAGTAATGTCCTTAGGTATCTCAGGATTTCCAGTCATGTGCCTCGAACAGCCACTATCAAGTATCCATTTATCTTTCTCAATTTGCACAGTTTGTCCATTGGGTGTTGATTCGTCAAAAGCCATATAACATGTCTGTCCCTGCATAACACACCAATTCGGTAGATAACTTGATTTTTCAAAATACTATATGCAGACTTATGATACTTTGATGAAATGCATAGATTCAAAATAGTTTTAACACAATTTTCCAAAAATGCCATTTTTACATTTTTCAAGTTTCAGATTATGAAAACAATGAAAACCAATGCTCTGATACCAATTGTTAGGGATGCGGATTAAGGATCTTAAGGCAGAAATAACACTAGAAGGGGGTGAATAGTGTTTTAAAGAATATATGAATTATATGACTAAATTAAAACTTTCAACACAAATCTAAACAGAATTCTAACACAGAATGATCACAGAACATATAACAAATGCAAATAGTAAAGTAAAGCAAGTAAAAGGAAAGAACACACCGGATTTTATACTGGTTCGGAATCCTCCTACATCCAGTCCTGCACCAAGGCAATATCCTTGTACAGATTTTTATAAGCCAATATTCAAATTACAACCCTCAATTTCTAAGGCCTTGAGGAACCCTCCTATCTCCGAGTCTGGGGTAAACTCTCTTGATTTACGGGACACAAGATCACCCTAATACTTCCTAATAACAATCCTTTTGAATGGATAGACTCTATGGACTTTTTGAATACAAATTAATCCTATAACTCTGAATAGCACTTTGATCTTTAGTAGAATGACGGAGAATCAAATAGAGAGAGTATCTAAATGATTTCCTATTGAGAATTTGGCAGAATGATGGCACGATCTTGAAAATATGAAGTTTTATGGATATGGAATGGTGGAGAAGAATGAGTGAAGAAAATAAGAAAGTAGTTGTTAAAAAAATTCGTTTTGGAAGCCTTTATATAGATGCACAACAGTCATAACCATTGGGGAAAGGTTTTCGAACGAATGGACACTTCTTTTGAAAATTGAATTTTGAATCCAACTGTCACCATGTCGACATGGGGTATCCCCTTATGTCGACATCCCTAGTTCAAAATTATAGAGATGTTGTTTTGTAAAGATAATTGAATTAAAACAAGTTGAAACTTCTCTGAAGCAAAGTAAAGTGTTTAAACAATATTTTGAGATAGAGAATGAATATAAAACATTATTTTAAATATATATATAATTGATATAGACCGTCAATTATATAAGTAATATTTAAAATCAGAATAAGTTTTGATGTTTTAAAAATAGAAGTTTTTAAAATCAGAATAGAGGAATATTTCAAGGCTAAAACAAAGTTTGAAAATATTTTTGAAAACATGATTTTGAAAGCTAAAACATTTTGACAACAGATTTAAAAACATTTTGAAAAATCTATTCAAACTGAAATTGTAAGAACCTTCCTACGGAGCTCCTCCATAGGACTCGAGAACTTGTACAAAGTAGTTTAAATGATTTTTATTTTCGTGGGTTTGTAATCCACTTGTCGTAGGTTTGTAAGCTACTTGTCGTGGGTTTGTAAGCCACTGGTTTCAATAGAAATTGGGTTCCATCCCAAAAGAAAATTGGAAGAAAGACGAGAGTGCTATTATGAAGTTTTAACAAAATACTAGACACTTATCTTGAGATCTTGAAATCTAGATTCTCTAGAGTCTTGAATCTTGAATCTCTAATATTCATCTTGATGCTTGAGTCTTTATACTGATCAGTCTTCGATGGTACCTGCATATACTTCCTATATACATACATATATATATATGGAAATGTTAGTATATATTTTATAAAGTAAAGTATAATAACTATATAAGGTTGTTGTCATCAAAACATCATCAACTCAGTTCCTAACACTTTCACATATATTACCAGACTTAATATCGTTTAAAAATATAATCTTACAAATAAACTTCCTATACGTTTTTTGTTAACTCGTAAGTACACAAAAGTGTAACGAATCCGATAGAAATTTCAATAACGTTACTTATCCCTTTATAAGTTTTGTAACAGCAGAAAAGCGTTACTAATCATAAACAATAACAACAGAAAAAGCGTGACAATGAGTATAAAATATTATGACGGTACAGAACCGTTACAAACGATATTTGTATGAAATACCTAAATGTCCGAGTCCAGATAATATCTATTTCCTTGAAACAATATTGCCCCTTATACACACCAAAGGATATGAGCAATTTGTCTCCCAGGATGAAACGGACCGGCTCCGATTACTGTGCGGGCAGACGGAGCGACGACGAACTGAAGAATTATATATATATCTGTGAACAGAGTTCTGAGAAGACGGAAGAAGAAGCAATTTTCTGTGTCATAATATCTGTGTTGCGGGCCCCTATATATAGGCTGGAGGAGGTGCCTATTCGGAGCGGTCGTGACTGTTCGAAAGGTTGCGACCCTTTAACGGACAGACGCGCGCGCACAGCCGTAACGGTCCAATTTTGAAGTTCAAAAGTAACCGTTTCGGCGCAGCAAGCCCAAGTGGCAGACGTAGGCCCATCTAATCACGAAACCCCAAGAGCCCCAAGGCCCAAGGCCTAATCTTTGACATTTTAATATAATATGAAGGCCCAAAGCCCACATGCCCAATGCCTTCCTCACATCTCAAGTCTTCATGTCTTTTTCTTTTCCTTTTGTAATAATATGTTAAGAGATAGTTTATATAGTGGTATTGGAATAAATATTCCACAATGTGGGACTTTGTTCCAATATACACAATACCAAACACTTATTTCCTCTTCACTAACAAATGCACTCATTCATTTTTGTCCAACAATCCCCCACATGAATGAGTGGTTGTTCATAGTTTTACGAGACATTTATCGTATCGGTTTAAAGTAGCACAAGGGCCTTGAACATTCCTAGTGTTTTACCTATTTGAATCACAGGCAAATCTGTAGACTTAGAAGGTCCTTGAACTGTAAGCCGTTTGTGTAATTCTAAAATTGATAGCACGCGATAAATGTTTCTTATAATCCTTCGTTCTCAGTTTGTGTTCATTTTTGCCTTGAACACCTGCCTGGTCTCATAAGTGCTTAGAGAATTAGGCCTATAATTCTCTTTGAAGCGGCGCCTTCGCACTTACGTAGATGATTCTGTAAGGATTATTCGTAATTCCTCAAGTACTGACATCATTAAAAGTACTAATACTTATCCTATTTTCCATTTTAGAAAAACTTTTAGTCTATTGGCCTTAACCCCATTCCCATCGATAAGGTTTGAACTTTCTCTCTTGGCAAGCCTTTTGTTAGTGGATCCGCTATGTTATCCTTAGACCTTATGTAGTCTATAGTGATAACTCCATTAGAGAAAAGTTGTCTTATTGTCTTATGTCTACGACGAATGTGCCTAGATTTACCATTGTATAGTGTACTATTAGCTCTTTCAATTGCTGATTGACTATCACGATATATACATCTTGGAGGCACGGGTTTGCTCCAATTTGAAATATCTTCCAAGAAGCTTCGAAACCAGTCTGCTTCTTCTACGGTCTTATCTAGTGCAATAAATTCCGATTCCATCGTAGATCTAGCTATACAAGTCTGTTTGGATGATTTCATGATATTGCTCCACTTCCTAATGTGAACATATATTCACTTGTAGACTTTGTATCTTGTGTTCCAGTTATCCAATTAGCATCACTATATCCTTCCAATGTTGAAGGATAGTTTGTATAGTATAGACCATAGTTCTGCGTATACTTTAAGTATCCTAGAACTCTGATTAATGCTTTCCAATGATTTTTACCAGGATTGCTGGTAAATCTACTCAGCTTACTTACAGCGTATGCGATATCTGGCCTAGTGCAATTCATAGCATACATGATACTTCCTAGTATACGAGAGTATTCAAGTTGGTAGATACCATCACCAGTGTTCTTTACCCAATTTTGGTTCATATCTACTGGTGATTTTGCAATAGTTATATTATATTGCTTGAATTTTTCAAGTATCTTACCGATGTAATGTGATTGGGATATAGCATATTCTTGTGGTGTTCTCAAAATTTTGACACCCAATATCACATCAGCCAGTCCTAGGTCTTTCATATCGAATCCAGAGGACAACATATTCTTTATAGATGTTATTATGGTCTTATTATTGCCTAGGATTAGTAAGTCATCAACATAAAGACAAACAATGACATATCCAACATGTGTGTGTTTTACATAGGCACATTTATTTGATTCATTTACTGTGAATCCATTTGATAACATAGTTTCATCAAATTTCTCGTGCCATTGTTTTGGAGCTTGTTTAAGGCCATAAAGCGACTTTACTAATTTGCATACTTTATTCTCATTTTCGGAGCTAAGAAACCCTTCAGGTTGCTTCATATATATTTCTTCCTCTAGTTCACCACTTAAAAATGTAGTTTTTACATCCATTTGATGTATTTCTAAATCAAGTATGGATGCAATTGCAATAAGTATCCTAATTGATGTTATCCTCGTCACTGGTGAATATGTATCAAAATAGTTCAGGTCTTCCTTTTGTCTGAATCCTTGGACTACAAGACGAGCTTTGTACTTGTCTATTGAGCCATCGGGTTTCAATTTCTTTTTGAATATCCATTTATTACCTAAGGTCTTGCATCCTTGAGGTAAATCAACTAACTCCCAGGTATCGTTAGTCATAATGGATTCAATCTCATTGTTAATAGCCTCTTTCCAGTAAGGGGCATCGCTGGAGGACATAGCTTGTTTGTATGTCAATGGATCATCTTCAAACATAAAAGTGTGAAGTCTGGTCCAAAGGTCCTAGAGGTCCTTGACCTCTTGCTCCTTCTTGGTTCCTCCACTTGTTGATCAGCACTAGTTTGCTGAAGTTTATTTTGTTCAGTAATCTCAAGAGAATCAGCAAATTCATCTTTTCTTGGTCTCTTTTGAGTATCATTATCAGTACCCTGTTTTAAGGGGAATATATGTTCGAAAAATCTTGCATTTCTTGATTCGATGATGGTATTTTCATTAATATCGTCAATTTCTTATTTGTGTACTAGAAATCGATAAGCAGCACTGTTTTGTGCATATCCAATGAATACAAAATCGATTGTTTTTGGTCTAATTTTGACCTTTTTTGGTTTCGGTATCTCTACTTTGGCAAGACACCCCCACACTTTTAAGTATTTGTAGGATGCCGGTCTATTTTTCCAAAGTTCATGAGGAGACTTTGATATTTTCCTTCGTGGTATTTTATTTAAAATATGGTTTGCCGAAAGAACAGCTTCTCCCCAAAAGTTATCTGGTAAGCCAGAACTGATTAATAAAGCATTCATCATTTCTTTAAGAGTTCTATTTTTCCGTTCCGCTATACCGTTGGATAGAGGTGAATATGGTGCTGTAGTTTGGTGTATAATACTGTGCTCAGCGTAGAATTCCTCAAAAGGAAATTCATATTCTCCTCCTCTATCACTTCTTAAAGCTTTAATTTTCCTGTTGAGTTGATTCTTAACTTCTGCTTCATACTATATAAACATATCGAATGCTTCATCCTTGCTTCTAAGGAGATACACATAGCAGTACCTAATACAATCATCAATAAACGTAATGAAATACCTTTTTCCACCTCTAGTTTGACACATTTTCAAATCACATACATCAGTGTGTATAAGGTCTAGAGGTTCAGTTTCTCATTCAACATGACGAAACGAGGTTCTTGTCAATTTTGCTTCTGCACAAATTTGACATTTATAGTTGGAGTCTATGTTACATTTTGGTATACATTCTAGATTAATCATTTTTCGCAGTGTATCAAAATTTACATGCCCTAATCTAGAATGCCATATGTTAGAAGAGTCAACAATATAAGCAGAAGATTCACTTTTATTCATATCAGTGTTTGGTACAATAGTGGTTACATTTGCTTTGAATAAACCATCACATACATATCCTCTTCCCACATACACTCCATTCTTTGATAATACAAACTTATCGGCTACAAAGGTTAATTTGAAACCATGCTTGAGCAAGGACCCAGATATCAAGTTCTTGCGGATTTCTGGAACGTGAAGAACACCACTCAAGGTAAGCTCTTTTCCAGACGTTAGTTTCAGCACAACTTTTCCCTTGCCTTCGACCTTTGATGCAGATGAATTGTCCATGAAAAGCTGTTCATCATCAGTTGCAGTTTTATAGGTTGTAAACATCCACTTATTAGCACATATGTGTCGAGTGGCACCTGTGTCTACAAACCATTCCTTTGAATTACCAACAAGGTTGCATTCTAATATTACTGCACATAAATCCATATCAGAAATGCCATCAGTAACTTCAGCCGTATTTGCTTCTGATTTCTTCTTTTTGGGAGCACGACATTCGGCTGCTTTATGCCCCTTCTTTCCACAGTTATGGCAAGAATCCTGAAATTTCTTCTTCGACTTCTAAGGCGCATTCTCACGTTTCCTCTTGTTATGTTTGTCTGACTCAACAACATTTGCTTTGGCAGCCATATTATGAGATATCTTTTTCTCATAAATTATGTTATCTTCCTCAATTCGCAAACGAACTATGAGTTCTTCCATTGTTATTTCCTTACGCTTATGCTTAAGGTAATTTTTGAAGTCCTTCCACGATGGAGGAATTTTCTCAATGGTTGCGGCAACTTGAAAAGATTCGCTAAGCATCATCCTTTCATCTTGCAGCTGACGGATGATCAGTTGTAGTTCTTGAGTCTGGTTGATCACAATCTTTGAATCAACCATTTTGAAGTCGAGAAATTTGCTAGCAATGAATTTCTTCATCCCCGCATCTTCGGTCTTGTACTTTTTATCCAAGGCCGTCCAGAATTCCTTCGATGTTGCAACAGTACAATAGACATTGTTAGAGGTTATTATCCAGACCATTGAGAATGTAGTTTTTACATATAAGGTCTGAACTTTTCCAGATATTTGCAGCCTCCACTTTGATTGCATCGGGTTCGAGTTCGCAAACTTCAGGAGCATCCTCGGTTAGAAATTTGGCAAGGAATAATGTTGTTAGATAAAACAACATCTTCTGTTGCCAACGCTTGAAGTCCGTCCCGTTGAACTTTTCTGGTCTTTCTCCATGAGACAGTGCCATTGTCGGAACCAGAGGCGCTGGCTAAACGTTCGTCACCGTCTGAGTTGGTGCGGCGTTATTGTTGCTGTTTTGTGACATCGTCGCCTAACAACAATAATATTGTTTCAAGATTGTTAACTCTTAAGTACACAAAAGTGTAACGAATCCGATAGTAACTTCAATAACGTTACTTATCCCTTTATAAGTTTTGTAACAGCAGAAAAGCATTACTAATTGTAAACAATAGCAACAGAAAAAGCGTGACAATGAGTATAAAATATTGTGATGGTACAGAACCATTATAAACGATATTTGTATGAAATACCTAAATGTCTGAGTCCAGATAATATCTGTTTCCTTAAAACAATATTGCCCCCTTATACGCATATGAGCAATTTGTCTCCCAAGATGAAACAGACCGGTTCCGATTGCTGTGCGGGCAGACGAAGCGACGACGAACTGAAGGAATTATATATATCTGTGAACAGAGTTCTGAAGAGAGGGAAGAAGAAGTAATTTTTTGTGTCATAATATTTGTGTTGCGGGCCCTATATATAGGCTGGAGGAGGTGCCTATTCGGAGCGGTCGTGACTGTTCGAAAGGTTGCGATCCTTTAACGGACAGACGCACGCGCACAGCCGCAACGGTCCAATTTCGAAGTTCAAAATTAACCGTTTTAGCGCAGCAAGCCCAAGTGGCAGACGTAGGCCCATCTAATCACGAGACCCCAAGAGCCCCAAGGCCCAATCTTTGAGATTTTAATATAATATGAAGGCCCAAAGCCCACATGCCCAATGCCTTCCTCACATCTCAAGTCTTCATGTCTTCTTCTTTTCCTTTTGTAATAATATGTTAAGAGATAGTTTATATAGTGGTATTGGAATAAATATTCCACAATGTGGGACTTTGTTCCAATATACACAATACCAAACACTTATTTCCTCTTCACTAACAAATGCACTCATTCATTTTTGTCCAACATTTTTTTTCATTTTATTAATTGATAAAGGAAAAAAAATCAAACTAACAAAAAAATTAAACGATACAACTTAGAAATAAAAATTCAAACTAATAAAAAAATTAAACGATGCAACTTAGAAATAAAAATTCAAACTGACTACACATGATTCCAACGTGAAATCATAGACGAATATTTATGAAAATCATTTTTTTAATATGTTAAGCATGTATAATTTGTAAAAAAAATCAATTCATCCACGAAGTGCTATTGTCACGCACGAAGCGCGTGCCATAACACTTGTAATGTTAAATATCATAGAGCTATAGATCTCTCAAAGGATACTTTCAGACAAAGATGTATCATATCCACATCCGTATCCGAAATCATTTTCAAATATCGGATATCCATATCCATGAATAAAGAATGGATTTCAAATATTGTCTTATCCATTAACATCTACAGACATACACAGAAAATTTTACTTTAACATGAAATTGTTTAAATCTTCATGATTATATATATTTGTGTGTGTAGCAAATAAGTAGTTATACTCATATATAACATAAACTACTATTAAACTACTATAAGATAGTAGCTTATATTATATGTGTCCATAACTACTTATTTACTACCTATTAAATAAGTAGTTATACACACGAATATAATATAAACCGCCATCTTAATGAAATTATGAATAACTATCATTTATTATACTAAAATACACATAATATAAACTATCATCTTAACACAGCCGGATGGATAATTTTCAAATGCTGGTACCTCATACCCGAATATATTTTTGTGTATATCATTTGTCTATTTCTCGCATACGAATGTGAACGCACTTTTGATTTTTTTGGGTATCTGTTAAATGGCTTATAAAGCAAGGACAAGTCAAATATACCCTTTTTTATATAATTTGGATTTTGGAATTGTGGTATCTATTCACCTCGCCGGTGGAAGCCGGCTACCTCAACCAACTGCATTACGAATGTGGGCCTACATCAGATATACTTTGAGAAATAAAGATGTAAATAAGAATTTTCATTAACTTTTGCATCCAAAAATGGAAGAAACTACATCAAATATATCCTTTCATTTGTATGCTTGGAACAAAATATAGAGCAATCATTTTAGTTTGACACAAGAAAATAAAACCATCGAAAATCAACATGTTGCTATGTACCACATACACAGGCAGTGGCGGAGCCAGCTCACATCTTCACATAGGGCATACTTTCCATTCTATTAAATATAATCATTTACAAGCAATAAAATAGTACAAGGAATTGGCAATTATTAGTTGGGATAGGGCAAATCATTATTTTGAGGTATGGCCTAAGTTTCCAAAGTAGCTTATTACAATAGGAAAATCAAAATTTGAGGTGGGGCCTTGGCCGTATCTGAATTGTACCTAGCTCCGCCCCTGTACACAGGTACATCGTATGTCATATATTTCTGAATAGTAATAAATTCATGTGCACATATGACATTGTCAAATATATTCAGTGAACCGAAGGATTATTCAATCGGAATAATAAAAACATCAAACTTAATGTTGATTATTTCAACTAAGGAAGCCAAATTTTACCTGTATTGCACAGTAAGCTGTTATTCATGTTCCTCCATGGATTTAAACATTTCTTCAATTTGGAGATGAACAGATTCTTCAATTCCAACATGAGAATCTGAGTTGCCATAATGTACAAAAGAATAAAATTGGCATGGCTATAATTTACATTATTTTTAAGCAATAATTCAAGAAATAAAAAATTGAATTTTATCTTTGATACAAGTTACATGTTCAATAATTATTAGTAAGATCAAGAAATGATATTACTTTGGCTAAAAGTAGTAAAGAGTTGATTCATGGACCCAAAATTTCTGAGAAAAGTGGTCCTATTTATCAGTAAGACCAAGAAATGATATAGTTTTGGCCAAAAACAGCAGATAGTTGATTCATGGACCTCAAATTTCTGAGTAAGGTAGTCTCAAAGTGTGAGTAGGCTACTCCTCCACTCAACTGCCACAAACTTGTAACCAAAATATGAGAAATGTGAAATTAAAATAATTAAAAAAAGTAGATTACCCAATTCGTGGTGCATCTCATTAAACATATATAATCAAGCTCCAAAGCTGTTCAATCTCTACTTGAAGTATACCTCAAACCTAGAATGTACCTTTTGTTAATTCCTAATTCAAAAAAGAACAAAACATAGTTGAGATAAAAATAATACCAGCATCCGTAAGCTTTAAGCTAGTATTATTAATAGTATGTAAATCAGAGGCAAGATGATCACCAAACTACTTATTGAGTGAAGTAATCAAAAAATCAATATTTTAATTATAATAATCGATAGCTACCAATAATTCATGGAAGAGCATAATCATTAGTGAAATAATATGATACAAGTTCAGTAAAGAATAAAACCAGTTTCCGGTGAATACGAAACTAAGTGGTATCATATCACTTCTGTAAGAATCTAACAAAACCTTTGCTTCTTTTATGCTATAATAACAAATTGGTGGCGCATCTTCTAAAATATGAAATATAATTTTGATATAATTGTAGTAGTTACTTCAGTCCAGTTTTACCGTTATGAATTCGATGAAATTGGTTTCGTCAAAATCCGAGAAAGTGACCAAAATGACTATTTTCACGTTAATTAAATAAATTATTATCAAATTGATTAAATCACTTTTTAAATTCAAATTTAATAACTAACAATTTTTATCACTTTTTACTTAGTAATTTATAGTCTTGTAAAATAGATTTCCATGTCAAATCCAATGTTAAATATTGCACTAATTATAATGTTCAATTTCAATTGAAATAAATTCATTATTTATAATTTAAATTTTAATAAATTCATTTATTTTGATTTACCACTTATTATCCAATAAACTATCATCTTATGGATATAATTAACATTTATTTACCACTTATTACTGTTAGTCAATGAGATGATGGTTTTGATGACAACAAACTTAGAATAGATTACAAAATATAAATACTAACAGTATAAGCTTAGATATATATGTATATGCAGGAATTAACCATGTAGGTACCAAGAATGAAGACTGTACAGTATAGAGATTCAAGATATCAAGATTGAAGACTCATGAGCATCAAGATTATCAAGAGTTCAAGTATTTATTTTTTAATTAGAAAGTTTGTTAAAACTCCTAGAAAAACACCGCCATCTTAAAATCCAATTTATTCATGGAATGTAATCCACTTCGAGCCTGTTAAAGGGATGGAACCCTAAGTAGGATGGAACCTACGAAAAATCTAGTTGAGCATTGTTCTGTATCCGCTAACTTTTTATTCAAAATGATTTTTCAAAATTATATGTTGTTTTCAAAATGATTTCAAAACCTTCCTTTTAAAAGAATCAAAAACATCTATCCTGATTTCAAATAATTTTAGCCTCAAAATAATCTTGAATTTCAAAATCAAATTATCCTTGGTTTTAAACTATCTTTTAAAATAAAAGTATTTTAATTTTTGTAATATTTAATTTAGATTTAAATATAAAATTATAGTAAAATTTATATATACCAAAATATTATTGTATATATTTATTTACGTATTTCAACTATATTTAAGTATATTTATAAAAGTTTAAAATAGTTTTAAAATAAGATAAAAGTTATTTTCAAAGAAAAACAAAACATCAAAAATTCCTTTGGGATGTCGACATGCCGAAGTACCCCATGTCGACATAGTGTCAGTTGAGTTCAAAATTTAAATTTCAAAAGAAGTGTCTATTCGTCATAACTCTTCACGAATGGACATAGCTGTTGTTCTTCTATAAATAGGGGTTGGTTTCAACGAATTTCAATACAGATTTTCTGGTTTTTCACTACTCTTCTTCTTCCACATTTCTATATACATATTCTTACCATTACTTTACCGAAATCAACATTGAATCTAACAAGATCATTTTTAGTTTGATTCTCTATCACTATCTCAACAAGATCCTTAGTGATATTCAGAGTTATAGGCTTTTTGTAATCAACTTAGCGAGAAAAGGTGTGGTTGTAGCCTTGAAAATCAATCAAGTGAGATAAGGTGTGATTGTAGCCTTGGGAAATCAATTGGGTGAACTTGTTGCCCGGGAAATCAAGCATCACTACCCAGAGGATTGTGATTCTGAAGGGTGTACCTCGTTTCCTTGAAATCGAGGTGTAATTGTAAAGATTGTTTTTTTGAATGGAAATCCGTACTTGTGTGCCGGACTGGATGTAGAGTAACTCCGACCAGTATAAAATCTGGTGTGTTCTTTTCTTTATTGCTTTTACTTTATATTTGCTTCTGTGTTTGATTCCTTAATCATATCTGTGTCTGAATATTGCATACATTTGTGTTTAAATTAATAAAAATTCAAAAAGATTTAATAATTCTCTAAAACACTATTCACCCCCCCTCTAGTGTTTATCCTAGCCTTAAGATTCTTAATCCGCATTTCTCACATTTGGTATCAGAGCAAGTTTTACAAAGTTTCATAATCTGATTTTTGAAATTTTTTAAAATGGCAATGTTTGTTAATACTAGTTTAGAAATATTCAGATCATCATTGTCTTTTAAGTCTGCATATAATCAATGTTCAAATTCAAGTTGTCTACCGAATTTGTTTGATGTGCAGGAATCATGCTTTATGGCTATTAAGGAATCAATACACAACGGACAAATTGTGCAGATCAAAAAGGGCAAATGGATACTGGATGTTCTAGACACATGACTGGCAATCCAGATATGTTAAATGATATAGTATACAAAGATGAAGGACTGGTTAACTTTGTAGATAATTCAAAAGGATATGTGATTGGCATCGTCAAAGTCAGTAACTCTGAAACTCCTATTATTACTAATGTTTTGCTAGTTAAAAATCTGAAACATAATCTGCTAAGTATAAGTCAACTTTGTGATAAAGGATATAAAATTAAATTTGAAAAAGATATATGTCACATTAAAGATAACAATTCAAGCATAATATTTGAGGGAGTTAGGAAAAAGAATATTTATATTCTTAGTATGAAAGTTTCAAATGATAACTTATGTCTTTTGGCAAATATAAGTGACCCTTGGATTTGGCATGAGAGATTTGGGCATTTGAATTTCAAACTCTTATCTAGACTATCAAAACATGATCTAGTAAGAGGTCTTCCTTAAATGAATTTTAAAGTAGATAGTTTATGTGATGAATGTCAATTAGGAAAACTTAGAAAAAGTTTCTTTAAATTAAAAGATATGATTTCAACTTCAAAACCTCTTGAATTACTTCACCTTGATTTATTTGGTCCATCTCAAATTCTGTCGATAAATCACAGTAAATAAGTTTTTGTAGTTGTAGATGATTATTCTAGATTTACATGGACAATATTTTTGAAACATAAAAGTGATACTTTTGAATGTTTTAAGAACTTTACAAAAAGGATTCAAAATTAACTTTCTCTAAAAATTATAACCATTCATAGTGATCACGGTGGTGAATTTGAAAATGAAAAGTTTAAGGAATTCTTCGATAAAAAGGGAATAGCTCACAATTTTTCATTTCCAAGAACTCCACAACAAAACGAAGTAGTAGAACGTAAAAATAGAACGATTCAAGAGTGTGTGAGAACTATGCTGTTAGACAGTAAATTACCAAAGAATTTTTGGGCAAAAGCGGTTGCTATCGCCTGTTATATTTTAGAATTTTAATTAGACCTTTAACTAATAAGACTTCTCATGAACTTCTTCACTCAAAGAAATCTAAAGTATCTTATTTTAAAAAATTTGGAAGTAAATGTCTTATTTTGAATACTAAAGATAACTTAGATAAATTTGATCATAAATCCGACGAAGGTATCTTTATCGGATACTCTAGTAGAAGTAAAGCGTACAGAGTGTTTAATTTAAGAACTAGCACCATTGAAGAAACAATGCATATATCATTCAATGAAAATTTCAAAATTCTTTGAAGATACAAATGATGAAGATGATTTAATTACTCAAAATCAAAAGTCAACTGAAACTAATAATGAGATTAGTCATCCTAATAAAAGGACTAAACTTTTAAAAGATCATCCTATAGAAAATATGCTAGGAGATATGCAATCTGTTGTTAAAACTAGAAATCAACTAAGTCAAATGAGTAATGTAGCTTTCATATCAACTATTGAAATCCAAAAGAAGCATCAACAAATGATTCATGGATTTTGGCTATGCAAGAAGAACTAAATCAATTTTCTAGAAATGATGTTTGGGAACTTGTTCCTAGACCTGAAAATAAAATTATAATTGGAACTAAATAGGTTTATAAAAATAAAATGAATGAACTAGGAGAGGTAGTTAGAAATAAAGCCCGATTATTCGCTCAAGGTTTTTGGCAAGAAGAAGGAATAGATTTTGATGAAACATTTGTTCCCGTAGCAAGATTAGAAGCCATTAGGATTCTACTTGCTTTCGTAAATCATAATAATTTTAAACTATATCAAATGGATGTTAAAAGTGCCTTTTTAAATGGATTTGTAAAAGAGGAAGTATATGTTGAACAACCACCACTTTTTGAAAATGAAAAATTACCAAATCATGTTTACGAACTTAAGAAAGCTTTATATGATCTAAAACAAGCTCCTAGAGGCTGGTATGATAGACTAAGGTCTTACTTATTACAATCAAATTTTGAAATTGGTAAAGTAGATAATACGCTTTTTTATTAAAAGAAATAAAAAATGATATTCGACTAGCACAAGTATACGTAGATGATATCATTTTTGGATCAACTAACTTTGAAATGAATAAAGAATTTTCTGAAATAATGACAAAAGAGTTTGAGATGAGTCATATGGGTGAATTAAATTTCTTTTTAGGATTACAAATAAAACAATTAGATACTGGTATTTTTTTTAGTCAAGAAAAATATGCTAAAGACCTAATTAATAAATTTGGCTTGACTATTGCGAGTAGAAAACTCACTCCCATGGCAACTAATGAGTACCTTAGTAAAGAGGATCTCTCAAAAGATGTAGATCAAAAATTATAAAGAGGAATGATTGGATCACTACTCTATATTACTACTAGTAGACCTGATATCATGCATAGTGTTTGTCTTTGTGCAAGATATCAATCTCAACCTAAAGAGACTCACTTAAAAGCCATAAAACGTATCATAAGATATGTTAAACACACCTCTGATTATGGCTTATTTTACCCTAAAAATGATTCTTTTGATTTAATATCTTATCGTGATGCTGATTATGCTGGTTGTAAATCAGACCAAAAAAGTACAAGTCGAACTTGTCACTTTTGGGGACATTCTCTGATTTCCTGGTTTAGTAAAAAGCAAAACATAGTTTCTTTATCAACACTGAAGCAGAGTATATTTCTGCTGCTTTGGTTTGCTCTCAAGTAATATATATGCAACAAACTTTAAAAGATTATGGTTTAAATATTTCAAAATCACCAATTTATTACGATAATACTAGTGCGATAAATTTATCCAAAAATACTACTCAACATGCTCGAACTAAACATATAGATATCAAACATCATTTTCTCAGAGATAATATAAGTAAGGAAGTAATCACTCTAGATTATATCAATTCTGAGAATCAAATTGCTGGCATCTTAACAAAACCTTTAAATGAATCTATATTTACTAAATTAAGAAGAGAATTAGATATTTTTTCAATAACTGAAATATAAAATATAAATAACAAGTATAATTAAAAATTAATTCAAAATAAATTAAATAGGCAAAAATTCAAGAACCATGTCGACATACCCCTCTACCCTATGTCGACATACGACGTTTTTATTTTTGAAAATTTTCCCCTAAAATTCAATAATTGGTTATATATTCTTCTTATTTTCGAATTTTTGATCATTCTCTCTGATCTCTCTCTATTCTAACTTCTGAAATTAATTAACTATGGCCTATTCTTCCAAATCAAACATAAAATCAACCTTTTCGTTCCCCTCTCCTACTTCTGGTCTGTTTCAACGTACTGCTCTCACTCGTGTGACTAAAATGGAGGATTCTCTGAAGGATGCACTTCAGTTAATGACTGAAATCCAAGTTATGCAACTTTGAATGGCCAAGGAACAAGAGAGGCAAGGCAAAATCCTTAGGAATTGCAAAAATTTCTAATGGACAATCATGTTAACCCAATCTTGATTGATGAAGACTCTTCAGGAGATCAAGAACAGAGGCCAGCGAAGAAGAAGAACCCATGGAAGAAACGCTTGCGGAAGATGACGACAATGTCATTTGCGTTGGTGAAGTGTATTTTGAAAAAAATGGGAATCTTGTCGAACAACGTGGAAATTTCTGTTTCCACTATCCAAGCTGTTCGATTCATAGATCTCCTATGTTCAAAAACACACAATAGTTTCTTCTCTTTCTTTACCATTGTTGTATGTTCCTTCTTACGTTTCCCACAAAAATGTAAATATAATTATATGATTAATAAATAAATTGTATTCTTATATGTATTCTTCCCTATTAATAAATATAACTATATGGTTATTATATAGAATAGTTAGTAGTTTATGATTAGGTTTATTATTAGATCCAAGTGTTGATTATTTATGATAACACTATCGTTATAATAACATGTCATAGAGTATTAGATTTAGGGGGAGTTCTATAGTTTGGTGTTATATAGTTTAGAGTTAGTTTTTTTGTTAATGAAAAAGGGGAAAAATTATAAAATAGGGTAGTTAGGCATAGATTAAGGGGGAGTTATTAGGATAGAAGTAATATTTTATAAACAAAGGTTATCATCATCAAAAAGGGGGAGATTGTTAGTCCATGAGATGATGGTTTTGATGACAATAACCTTACAATAGATTATAAAATATAAATACTAGTAGTATAAGTTTAGATATATATGTATATGCAGGAATTAACCATGTAGGTACCAAGAATGAAGACTGTACAGACATCAAGATTGAAGACTCATGAGTATCAAGAGTTCAAGTAATTTATTTTTCAATTAGAAATTTTGTTAAAACTCCTAGAAAAGCACTGGCATCTTAAAATCCAATTTATTCATGGAATGGAATCTACTTCGACCCTGTTAAAGGGATGGAACCCTAAGTAAGATGAAACCTACGAAAAATCTAGTGGAACATTATTTTGTATCCGCTAACTTTTTATTCAAAATGATTTTTTAAAATTATATCTTGTTTTCAAAATGATTTCAAAACCTTCCTTTTAAAAGAATCAAAAATATCTATCCTAATTTCATATACTTTTAGCCTCAAAATAATCTTGAATTTTAAAATCAATTTATCATTGGTTTTAAACTATCTTTTAAAATAAAAGTATATTTAATTTTTTTAATATTTATATATTTGGATTTAAATATAAAATTATAGTAAAATTTTATATATACCAAAGTATTATTCTATATATTTATTTATGTATTTCAACTATATTTAAGTATATTTATTAAATTTTAAAATAGTTTTAAAATAAGATAAAAATTATTTTCAAAGAAAAACAAAACATCAAAAATTCCTTTGGGATGTCGCATGCCCAAGTACCCTATGTCGACATAGTGTCAGTTGAGTTCAAAATTTAAAATTCAAAAGAAGTGTCTATTCGTCACAACTCTTCACGAATGGACATGACTGTTGTTCTTATATAAATAGAGGTTGGTTTCAACGAATTTCAATATAGATTTTCTGGTTTCTCACTACTCTTCTCCTTCCACATTTCTATATACATATTCTTACCGTTACTCTGCCGAAATCAACATTGAATCTAACTAGATAATTTCTAGTTTGATTCTCTATCACTATCTCAACAAGATCCTCGGTGCTATTCAGAGTTATAGGCTTTCTGTAATCAACTTAGCAAGAGAAGGTGTGATTATAGCCTTGGAAATCAATCAAGCGAGATAAGGTGTGATTGTAGCCTTGGGAAACCAATTGGGTGAACTTGTTGCCAGGGAAATCAAGTATCTCTACCCAGAGGATTGTGATTCTGGAGGGTGTACCTCGTTGCCTTGAAATCGAGGGTGTAATTGTAAAGATTGTTTTTTTGAAAGGAAATCCGTACTTGTGTGCTGGAATGGATGTAGGGTAACTCCGAATCAGTATAAAGTCCGGTGTGTTCTTTCCTTTACTGGTTTACTTTATATTTGCATCTGTGTTTGATTCCTTGATCATATCTGTGTCTGAGTATTGCATACATTTGTGTTTAAATTAACAAAACTCAAAAAGATTTAACAATTCTATAAAACTATATTCACCACCCTTTAGTGTTTATCCTAGCCTTATGATCCTTAATCTGCATTTCTCACAATTACATCAGTATTCTACATTTATCATTTTAATCCACATTAACTGCAATATTGTGACGACCCACCTTTCCTACCCTTGAGAACGACACTTAATACATCCATGGTATTCATGTGCCATTGCCCAAGTATCTGAAAGACGAGTTGTCATAGGGTAAAATATAAGAACATAACAATAATCTCAAAACGGAAAGGTTAAATATAACATAAAAATAATACAGTACATAAGGTTACTCCCCAACATGGAGTTATTAGAGTTACAACAAAAGTACTACTATCAATCTAGGTGGTTATAACAACCTACCTTTAATTATACATACATAGAGCCAACATCTCATAACAGTGGAAATAAATAGCTAGATAGGAGCCTCCTGCTAGTCCACCATCTTCAAAAGAGCCCAAAGAAACCTGTCATTTTTGGACTACTCAAATATAAATGAATACCCAAAAGTTTAGGGAAAACAAACAATTCGGGTCAGACAATAAGTTCGGTATGAGTAAACTCCAAAAAATAGAATACACAAAATAACTAGTGAGACCACATCGAACGCAGAACGGGTTTTTCCCTCACAAGAACAACATCCAAGTATAAAAGAATAAACACAAATAATTAAACATCACGAAGAGCGCAAGACGATCCCCGATGCAATTAAGAAAGAATCAATCTAAAGATTTGAATCAAAAAGAAGGAAAAGGATTTTTTCCAACAATGACTAGTAGGGTGCGCCTCTGTTGTCGACATTATACCTCTAGAAAATATACTTAAGAACTACGATGGCTCTCGAAAACCTCCAAGCCGGACCCCACCAACCTACCGAGTATCCGAGTATTTCATATCTCCGTGCACATACAACCGAAACCAATCTAGAGTACATGTGACAATACCTTAATGGGAGCAACCTCACATAGCATGGCCCCCACTCGCTCTATATTTAGTCATTTTAGATAAAGGATATCATTGCTCTAAATAAGCAATGAATCGTCTTAGATTGACGAAATAATAACAAAAGGAAGAAGGGTATCGAAATCGATAGTTAAGATATCAACTATCGGGGATAAAAAAGCAATCGTATGTGGAAATTAAATCTTATACTCTTTCAATGCTTGAAAAATATCCATATACTTATCTCATTGGTATAAGTATATTCACAAAACAATCAAGAGGATTTAATATTTCAAAAGCATACTTAAATGGGTCAAAAATAATTGCCTACAAGAAATGTGAATCTTTTCCATTATAATTATAAAGATCATTCATGGAAATTAAATTTCCTACATTTGTCACGTTTATAATATTCTCGACTTATTTTACCCCTCTTCCAAAAATAAAGTCAGATAAGTCAGGGCACTGGTTGCTTCTAGCCTTGCCTAGACAATTCGGTTCCAGATCTCACAGATAGAGGATCAATCTACTCATCGGCTTTTAGTTCCAAATATAGGACTTCTTATTTTCCATAAATAACCCATTTAAATCATTATATAAATTTTAAATCTCCTTTAAAATACTTTAAACAAAGATTTCAAACTTCCATTCAAATCATAACTTAAACCCATCATCTTTAAAGGAGAATACGACTAAGGGGGGTGAAGCTCCCTCTTAATCAAATGAGATGGATAAAAGGGGTGTTATTTCCTTTTAACCAAAAAGTCACTAAATGTCAATCCTAAGTTAAAAGGTGGCGTAAGTTCCCTTTAACTAAACATCAAAGTTATTGCTCATAAACTAGCCAAGCACAAATCAAACAACCAAACAAGAATAATAACACTCGTTATTATTAATAATTTACAATCAATAGTTAACACAACATTTGTTAAAATGTAAATGAGTCAAAGGAAAGAGATTAAGATTGCATTGACTATAAAATAACTAAATTATACTCACAGAATAAGTTATACCCACTAAACTATGAAAACAAGGAATATACTCACTAAACTATGAAAACAAGGAATATACTCACATTCTATTTGCTTTGATGAAGACTTGGAATAATTCACCTTTTATAATGAATTTTAGTTCTATTCTTTAGTTTGTGAATGAATTACAATGAGATATGGACTTGGCTATTTATAGGTGAAGATAAGGGTACGTTAGTCATTTCCTATAGCATAACCAGATTCGACCAGATCTTGGTCCAATAAAAACCAGCCTTATAGCCTAATTTGATTCGACCACATTTTGGTCCAATAGAAAACATCTTGATGGCCTAGTTTGATCGACCATATTTTGGTCCAATAGAAAACATCTTGATGGATTAATTTGATTCAACCATATTTTGGTCCAATATGAATCCTCCTTATCAACTATGGCATAACATGATTCGACCAAATTTTGATCCAATAGCAACCATCCGCATGCAATATAATAATCATTATGCTATTTTGTCTCATTAGACAGGTAATTATACTGTTATGTTTTATTAGGCAAGTAATTATACTATTTTGTTTTATTAGGAAAGGTTAATAATTCTCTCTTTTTTTATTAGGAAAGTAATTATACTGTTCTATTTTATTAGGCAGGGTTAATATTTCTTTCTTGTTTTATTAGGCAAGTAATTATACTATTCTATTTTATTAGGTAAACTTATTCTTTAATAAATTGGTACTCCTAACCACCTTATAACTCGAACCATCTTTAAACTAACATTTTACATCAGTTTAAAAAAATCCATTCGAGGTGTTTTATCCAAATTTTTATTCTAGATATAAAATCTATTATTTAATCATTTAAAAATATTGATTATTCAAATTCAAAGTGATTAAATTATGAATTGTTACATCCTCTCCTCCTTAAAGGAAATTTCATTCTCGAAATTAATCAGATAAACTCAAGATATCAAAGAAACCCTAATGATATAATATATACCACACAAAGGTAAAAGGAAAGTGACCTCAACACAACTGGTGAGTACATTAAAAAGAAACAACAAAATACAAACAACAATTATATCAACTCGGGATAAGAATCTCTAGTACAATCCTCAGTTTCCCAAGTACAATCTCTAACATCTCCACTCCACTGAACTTTAACAAGATTCATAACCTTCTTTCTTAATCTCTTTATATCACGAGCGACGATACGAATAGGCCGCCTAAGAACGGTTAGGTTAGGCTGAACCTCCAAATCAACTTGTTGTCCCGGTTCTACTATCATCGAAGGTCGTGTACATACTTACATAAATGAGATACGTGAAATACGTTGTCCACATCTGATAGTTGATCTAGTAACTCCATTTTATATGCAAGTTTACCAATCCAGCTCAGTATGGGAAAAGGGCCAATATATCGAGGAGCTAACTTCCCTGTCTTCCCAAACCTCACGACACTTCTCAAAGGAGAGACTTTTACAAATACCAAGTCCTCGATTAAGAACTCTAGATCCCTACGCCTTTGATCCGCATAACACTTTTGCCGATCTTGCGCTTTCTTCATCTTTCTTCTAATATCAGCTACCTTCTCATTGGTTTCTAAGATTATATCAGGTCCAAGAACAAGTCTTTCTCCAGATTCAACCCAACACGAAGGAGAACGACATGGACGACCATAAAGAGCTTTGAAAGTGGCCATACCAATGCTTGCATGATAGCTGTTGTTGTAAGTGAATTCGACTAAGGGTAAATGATCTTCCCAAGAACCCCCAAAGTCCAGAATGCATGCTCGCAATAAATCTTCCAAGATCCAGTTCACTCTCTCCGTCTGCTCATCTGTTTGGGGATGGTAAGCTGTACTTAGACTTAGCTCGGTCCCTAAAGTAGTCTGCAGTCTCTCCCAGAACCTACTAGTGAATATCAAGTCTCAGTCACTGAAAATACTACGAGGAATCTGATGGAGTCTCACAATCTCCTTCACATACAAACTCGCCGGACTCGTAACAATCCTAGTTAGCTTAACAAGAATGAAATGGGCACTCTTAGTCGATCGATCAGCTATAACCCAAATGCCATCGTTACCTCTCCTTGACCTAGGAAGCCCATCAATAGAGTCCAAAGAGATATGCTCCTACTTCCACTTTGGGATCTCAAGTGGCTGAAGCAATCTAGCTGTCTTCTGCTGGTCACTCTTAATCTGCTGGTAGTTTGCACAATGACTCACAAAGATTGAAATATCTTGCTTCATCCCTTTCCACTAGAATACCGTTGTCATATCTTTGAACATCTTGGTCACTCCTAGATGAACATATAACTTTGAATGGTGGCATTCGGATAACACTTCTTTCCTAAGTCCATCAAAGTCTGAAACACAAATATGCCCATTCATTTTCAATATGCCTCAGAGATCAATCTCAAAGCTAGAAATAAGACCTTCTTCAACATCCTTTTTAATTCGAGCCAAAATAGGATCTACCTCTTGACTGGATGCAATGCTTTCTAACAATAATGGCTTAACTTCTAGATTTGCAACCATTGCTACATTCCTACTCAATGCATCAACAACAACATTTGATTTTCCAGGGGTATAGAGAACCTCTAGATAATAAGAAGCAAGAAACTCCAATCATCTCTGTTGCTTTAAATTCGGATCTTTCTGGGTAAAAAGGTATTTTAAGGATTTGTGGTCCGTGTATAACTTGAACCTTTCACCCAAAAGATAATGCCTCCACATCTTTAGTGCAAAGACAAAAGCTCCAAATCATGCATAGCATAATTTTTCTTATGTGGTTTTAGCTATCGCATCGCATAGGCAATATCTTTCCCATGCTGCATCAGAACTGCTCCCAATCCGGTTCCACAAGCATCTGTATACATGACTAAACCTTTTCCCCCATTAGGAATGGTTATAACAGGAGCACCAGTCAACTTCTCTTTCAATTCATTGAATGTTTGATCACGCTTCACTGCAACAAAACAACCATTTTACAACGGACAATGCCCGTTGTAATATGGATTTCGCAACGGGCATGCGCCCATTGTATTAGGCCTCGTTGTAATAGGTCGACCATATTTTACAACGAGCAATGCCCGTTATAATATGGATTTCGCAACGGACCATGCCCGTTGTAATACATGATATTGCAACGGTTTCTGACCGTTGCAAAATAAATGCAAAAATTTTAAAAAATTACAGCAGCATCCATGTAGTACATCCATACCAATAATGAATAATTTAACAAGTAATAAATATTATCATAAAACAACCAAAATCACATACGAAAAAACTAAAAGTTAGAGTCATAAAATTCCAACACATTCCAAAAAGTTAGATAAGTTTACATCGACATAGTTCTAATATACACATGACAACTAGTTTCATAACAAAACGGTACAAATATTTTCATTACATTTTCAATGCACCCTAAAACCATTTTGAAGGCCTTTTCTTCCAAAACCTGCATTTCCTTATTGCATCATCTCGACAAACTCATTGTAATCGATCTTCCCATCCTGAAAAATAAGGGTCGAAAAGTTAAATTGTAGACTGATTATGAAAACGAATTGAAAGCAGTTTTGACAACATAATGACTTACGCTGTCTTTATCAACTTCTCGTATCATATCTTCTATTCTCACATCCTCTACACCAAAATCATTGCATGCTTGTTGAAGTTCGTCTGCAGTAATATAGCCACTACCATCTCTGTCAAAATATGAAAATGCTGCAAATAAATGATCTTCTCTTTCTACTTTGTTCAAATGCAGAGTGGCTGCTATGAACTCTCCATAGTCCATAGTACCACTATTATCAACATCAGCCTTCACATACAACATATACGTAACTACATAAGCATGTGTTCTAAACCAATGTTTTCCTAAGTTTATTTATGTTGGGAAAATCTGTATTTATCGAATAAACAACGATAAGGTATTGACATGGATCATGGTATTTGTATTATATTGGTAATAAAAAAAAGAAATGCAATGACTTACAGCTTTTTTAAATGTAATAAAATCAAAATGGATGACATAAATAATGAAATGGCACAACTACATAATATAGCTATCGTAGTCATAGTAAAGTAGCAGTCACGTAACATATTTTAAACGTATTTTAAAAAAAATGGTACGATCTGTAATTTACCGATAACTGATATTTTGGTCTTGATCATCATTATTCTTTCTAGATTTCATCTCTCTGGTCTTGTCAACCTGACTAAATATGTGTTCCTGTAACGTAATATTTAAAGTCCATCAATAATATGCCATATTTTACACATATTTATCCAACTTTACACGAGTTGTAGTTCAGTTACAACTTCTCAATGCAGCATGGCACTAGAATGATGTATAAATGAGCCGACAAAAATGAAATTTTAGTAAAATAATAAAAAAAAGGTTTATTAATGAAGTAAAGTTGTACAATTAGACTGCTCTACTCCCTTCACTACCTGGTAATGAATAAGAAGTGGGAAAAGAAAAACAGAAGCAGAGTACATACAAACAAAAGATTTTCAAAGAAACGTGTATCATGCCATGTGAACTTGTTCAAGTCTGCATTACTATGGTGGATGACCTGACCCATTTTTATTCGTTTACTATGCTAAAATTATTTTTCCTTTTTAGATTACAAAATTAAACCTAGGTAGAGTTCACAAAATTATATTTTTGTCTAATCTGCATCCTGCTACCGTATGCCACGACACCTTACAATGTTTACCGGTTTTGTGTAAACCATCATACTTACCATGACAGGTGAGTTTATTAAATGTTAAGAATTATATAGTGAGAACATGAATGTGTTGTAGGTTAGCATGAAGTATGGAAAGGGACAAATATTTGTTATGAGTAATGTCCGAATAGCTTGAAACTTGCAGCTTCTTGGCCAATGAAGTTATCAAATTCAATTGTATTGAATTATTGGTCATTGTTTATCTGAGTTCCCTTCGATTGACACTAAAGAGCTGGTTTTCATTTTATTGCTAATGGTTCTATCGCTACATTAGCAGAGATGTAAATCAAGATAGGAGAATAAAATGCAACTATAATAGTTCAAAGCAAAATAATAAAGGATGGGGGATATATAATCAAAACAAGAATTCATTCTTGAAAGAAGAATGTGTGCCTAATGTGTGACTTCAATATAGTAATGTACATGCAGCTGTGACATGCACAACTATACAAGTTCAATGACTCGACGCACAATGAAACCGCACTAGACCAAAGCGCATACAAATGCAACAAGTAGATGAGCAAGGCTGCAAACATACATCATGAAACTAAAGTCGACAACAACCATCAAATGAACAAGAACACATGAACAAATATGATCTGGGTCGAATCAGCAAACAACATGCACAGGTAAAGATATCAAGTGCAACCAGATCATCTCATCCACTCAAGCAAACAAAATACTAGAAAATCAAAAGCCAAAAATTCACATAGCAGTATCAAGTGACCGAAGTCATCAGAAATGCACATGGCAGTAAACAGTACACTGCAGGTAACAGTTTCAAAATAACCAAGTCATTTTCATTTCAATGTTAAAGTCGCAGAGAAAAATTCAACGGCCAAAGTCGAGCACAAAGAACGAAATCAACATCATCAAGTCAAAGCCAAAGTCAACGAGAACGAGATCGAACGGTCTAAAGTCAGAGCCGTAATGATCAAGAAGTTCGAACAGTTCAAAACCAAAGCCGTGAGAATAAAGCAATGAAATTATATGAAATTGAAGAAGTCAGAGATCAATCTCAAGCATCCATACAAAATCGAATGGACAAAGCATAGAAATTGACAAATTCAAATAATTCAGTACGAACGAGAAAATAGGAAATCGAATCCTATATAAACGATTAACATCATCGGCTGCAAAGTCATTCAAGTTCAAGCAACAAAGAACAAATCTTTCAACTTGAATCAAGTCGAGCATAGGCAAATTGAAAAGTAAAAGCACATACCAGTACTCGACTAAATTGAAGAAGCCGCGAGCAATCTAATTGATCGAAGAAAAGAAATTGAAGCACCAGCAACAAATTGAAATGGCGAATCAATTCCCAAAAAAACCCTAGTTTTCGCAAAGAGGACGAACGCCATTTTTCACAAGCAAAGATACGGCCGAAGGAATAAAAGAAAATAGGACAGTGTTTTATTATTTCATAATAGTTGGGCCGGCTATAATTTTATTATTGGGATTTAGTGTTCAAAATTAGGGTTTATTTATTTTAGTGCTTTAAAGTGTTTTTGATTTCTCTTTAAAAAATTGTAAATTCTAGTCATGTGACTAGGGGATGAGCTGTGTAGTTCGAGAATTCGCAACTTAGTGGCTGAGTTGTGGTAGAGTTTTGAGCGTGGAGTTAAGACTAGTCGATAAATAAATATAAATATATTATAGAAAACTAAAGGAAATATTTAATATTAATTATTTTACTAAGTACTAATAATATTCATTAATTATAAGTCATAAATATTAGTTATAATTTACCAATTATTAATAATTAACTATAATAAATTATTAATATAAAAGATAAATATTGAT
Organism: Allium cepa; assembly: GCA_030765085.1. NCBI lineage: Eukaryota > Viridiplantae > Streptophyta > Magnoliopsida > Asparagales > Amaryllidaceae > Allium > Allium cepa. The sequence goes on from CM060943.1 coordinate 802,399,883, forward strand.
CATAAATAATAAATAATAATTAGTAATTATTAATTATTTATTAGTAATCATTAATTATAGTATGGTATTTTCGTAATATAAAAAATAAATATTGATTATAAATAATAAATAGTAATATGGTATTTTTGTTGTAGTGAATAATTAGTAATTAGTGATTATTTATTAATAATCATTAATTATTATGAGTTATAAATGATTAATATAATATTATTAATGATTAATTATTAAATATTAATAAATAATATAATATTATTAATGATTAGTAATATAATATTATAATTAGTAATTAGTAACATATGATTAATATAATATTATTAATGATTAATTATTAAATATTAATAAATAATAAATATTAATTTTAAGAAAGCATTATAATTACTAATTATTGATTGTCGAAAATTGGCAACTGACATTTATACAACGATCATTTTATGATCGTTGTAAAATTGGCATCGGTTAAAACAGACATTTTATGACCGTTGTAAAATTGGCACCTATTACAACGGACGTTTTTAGCCCGTCGTAAAATAACACCTATTACAACGGATGTTATGAGCGTTGTAAAATTGGCACCTCTTACAATGGGTATTTTGTGACCTTTGTAAAGTTGGCATCTATTACAACGGGACTGAATGGACCGTTGTAATAGCCTTCTATTACAACGGGCAACCAATGCTCGTTGTGAAAAGGGCGTTGTATATGGCATCTTTTACAATGGGCCTGAATGGACCGTTATAATAGTCTTCTATTACAACGGGCAACCAATGCCCATTGTAAAAGGGGCGTTGTAGTAGGATATTTTTGTTGTAGTGCTTAAAAGTCCAAACGAACTTAACATCTTTCTTTGTTAACTTTTTCAAATGAGAAGCAATCTTCGAGAAGTCCTTGATAAACCTACGATAAAAACTAGCCAATCCCAAGAAAATTCTAACTTCCGTCCCACTTTCGGGCTTCTTCCAATCTTGACCGCAACAACTGTAGCCGGGTCCATCAATACGCCTTCCCCCGAAATAAGATGCCCTAGAAATCTAACTTCGGATTTCCAGAAAAGGCACTTAGAGAACTTTCGTTTCAACTCATGGCTTCTTAGGGTATCGAGTACGACACGGAGATGATATTTGTGTTCCTCCTCTGTCTTTGAATAGATAAGAATGTCATCGATAAAGACGAGAAAAAATTCATTGAGAATATCTCGAAATACTCGATTCATTAAGTCCACAAAATAAGCGGGTGCATTAGTCAATTCAAATGGAAAAACTAACCACTCGTAGAAATTTTCTGGAGTCTGAAAAGCTGTTATAGGAACACTCTCCTCTGCCACTCTTAATTAGTGGAAACTGGTGGTAATATATAATTGAGAAAATATCCGAGAACCGAGGAGTTGATCAAACATGTCGTCAATTCTTGGCAAAGGATATTTATTCTTGATAGTCCTTTTGTTCAACTCCCAATAGTCTACGCACAACCTTAGCGAATCGTCCGCCTTTATAACAAAGACGATTGGCGATCCCCAACTCGAGGTACTACATTGGATCAAGCCCTTTTGCAATAAGTCATATTTCTGCCTTTCTAGCTCCCTCTTCTCTTTTGGAGCCATCCTTCATAAGGGTTGTACTAATAGGTCTAGTTCCTAGAACCAAATCAATACGGAACTCGACTTCACGGTGAGGAGGTAAGCCTTGTACCTCATCAAAAATATCTGTGAAATCTCGAACAACCGGCACATCTGCTAGCTCCGCTTTAGCTGCTTCGAGTGAATAGAGAAAACTGGTCATTAACTTCTTAGGCACTTTAAAACTAACATCAACACCAATATCTCTTGCATCACTAACTCTAACGAGACTTCTACCACAATCCAAGATATCTTTAAACTTAGATAACCAATTCATTCCCAACAACACTCCAAAGCCTATAAACCCAAGAACAAACAAGTCAAAAGGAAAGGGATGATTTTGACAAGAAATAAGTACATTTAGACACACAGTGTCAAGATTTATCGGACCTCCAATTGGGTTTGACACACAAAGAGGATTGCTTATGATAACATATTTGAGGTTTAGTTTGTTCATTAGATCAAAAGAAATAAAACTATGGGAAGCTCCTATATCAAATAGCACCTTTACAGGAATATCATAGATGGATAATGTACCTTGCAACACTTGCTTTCCTTTTTGATCTGAAGAAGTGGATGGTTTCTAGTCAATGGTAAAAGTCTGTCCTTGAGATCCCATTTTAGGAAAAGGGCACTCATTCTTCATATGTCCTGGCTTGCCGCTATTAAAACTTGTGGCAATTGGGCAATGATTTGCAAAGTGGCTGATCTTATTGTAATTGAAACAAAGAATGTTGGCCAAGTTGGTATGCTTCTTCTGTATGGAGCGCCATCTTTGGGTTTCTTCCCTGCACTCTTCTTCTTTCCCTTAAACTTACGCTTGAAGTTTGGTTTTCCTTCAACTGGTATAACCGATAAAGGCTTGGCACTTACTACTGGTACTACACCCTTCTGGACTCCATCCTTAATATCAAGAGCCTCAAACCTTAAAGCCATGCTAATAATGTTTGTGAATGTACCCATAAGATGATTGGTCATTTCACGATGGAACTCTGGTCGCATTACATTCACAAATATTTCATTTTTCTTGAGCGGTGTGTCTGTCAATCCAAGTCCAAAACGGGACTGAGCATTGAACTTATGCTCATACTATGACACCGTTATATCATCCTGCTTTAAGACAATGAAACTTCTAAATAACTGAGTCCTTCCGGCTTCTGGAATAAACTGTGCTTCAAAAACTTCCTTGAACTTGGCCTAAGAAAACTCCCCCTCCGGAGTACTAGCTTTTTCTGAATCCCACCAATCCCTCGCCGACTTTTGAAGTTGTCGCGATGCCAACAGCCTTTTCTCGGCATCTTCCAACCGAAGATCTCCAAATATTCTTTCACAAGTTTGAAGCCACATCTGCACTCCAAGTATGACTTCAGTCAAATAGAATGGTCTCCCACCCAAAGCGGTGAAATTCTTACACAAAAGCTGTGAAGTTCATCGAGGCCTGAACTTGCACTAACATTTTCTCTACCGGATCTACAACTAACATAGTAGCATTTCTAGGTACCCTGCTATTGGTAGGCGTTCTAGTTCTTGATCCTTTCCTTCCTTCTGTTCTTGTATTCATTTTCTATTATCTGAACAAATAATAGGTATCTTTAGAATACAAAAATAGGATTAAATGGTTTAAGGAAATAACACCAAAGGATCTAAAACTAGACTTTAGAGGATAAATATTATTATTATAAAAATAACAATTACGCTCTCTCAAAATTAACTCATTCTAGGGCATCACTTACCCTATCTCTAGTGAGTTGTACCCCAATCAGGCCAAGGTGTTCGCTCAACCGATGCTCTGATACCAACTATGACGATCCACTTTTCTGACCCTTGAGAACGATACTTAATACATCCATGATATTCATGTGTCGTTGCCTAAGTATTTGAAAGACGAGTTGTCATGGGGTAAAATATAAGAACGGAACAATAATCTCACAATGGAACGGTTAAATATAACATAAATATAAGACAGTACATAAGGTTACTCCCCAACATGAAGTTATTAGAGTTACAACAAAAGTACTACTATCAATCTAGGTAGTTATAACAACCTGCCTTCAAATATACATACATAGAGCCAACATCTCATAACAGCGGAAATAAATAGCTAGATAGATAAGGAGCCTCCTGCTCTTCCACCATCTTCAAAAGAGCCTAAAGAAACCTGTCACTTTCGGACTACTCAAATATAAATGAGTACCCAAAAGTTTAGAAAAACAAACAATTCGGGTCAGACAATAAGTCCGGTATGAGTAAACACCAAAAAATAGAACACACAAAATAACTAGTGAGACCACATCGCAAAAACGCAGAATGAGTTTTTCCATCAAAAGGACAATATCCAAGTATAAAAGAATGGATACAAATAATTAAACATCGCGAAGAGCGCAAGACGCTTCCCGATGCAATTAAGAAAGAATCAATCCAAAGATTTGAATCAAAAATAAGGAAAAGGAATTTTTCCAAACAATGACTAGGAGGGTGCATCCTCCTTATCGAAAGTACACTTCTATAAATTATACTTGAGAGCTACGATGGCTCTTGGAAACCTCCAAGTTAGACTCCGCCAACCTTACCGAGTACCCGAGTATTTCACATCTCCTTAGGCATACAACCGAAATCAATCTAGAATAGATGTGACAATACCCTAATGGTAGCAACCTCACATAGCTTGGTCCCCACTCGCTCTTTATTTAATCATTTTCGATAAAGGATATCAATGCTCTAAATGGGCAATGAATCGTCTTAGATTGACGAAACAATAACAGAAGGAAGAAGGGTATCCAAATCGATAGTTAAGATATCAACTATCGGGTATAAAAAAGCAATCGTATGTGGAAATTAAATATTATACTCTTTCAATGATTGGAAAATATCCATATACTTATCTCATTGGTATAAGTATATTCACAAAACAATTAAGATGATTTCATATTTCAAAAGCATACTTAAATGGGTCAAAAATAATTGTCTACAAGAAATGCGAATGTTTTCTATTATAATTATAAAGATCATTTACGGAAATCAAATCTCCTACACTTGTCACATCTTGATATTCTTGACTTATTCTACCCCTCGCCCAGAAATAAAGCCAGGTAATGCAGGGCACTAGTTGCTCCTAACCTTGCCTAGACACTTCTATTCAAGATCTCACAGATAGAGAATCAATCTACTTATCGGCTTTTAGTGCGAGGTATAGGACTACTTACTTTCCATAAATAACCCATTTAAATCATTATTTAAAATTTGAAGCTCCTTTAAAATACTTCAAATAAAGATTTAAAACTTCCATTCAAATCATAACTTAAACCCATCATCTTTAAAGGAGAATACGACCAAGAGGGGTGAAGCTCCCTCTTAATCAAATGAGAAGGATAAAAGGGGTGTTATTTCCTTTTAACCAAAAAGTCACTAAATGTCAATACTAAGTTAAAAGGTGGTGTAAATTCTATTTAACTAAACATCAAAGTTATTGCTCATAAACTGGTCGAGCACAAATCAAACAACCAAACAAGAATAATAACATACTTATTATTATTAATGACTTACAGTCAATAGTTAACACAACATTTGTTAAATTGTGAATGGGTCAAAGAAAAGAGATTAAGATTGCACTGGCTGTAAAATAATTAAATTATACTCACAGAATAAGTTATACCCGCTAAATTATGAAAACAAGGAATATACTCACATTCTATTTGCTTTGGTGGAGACCTGGAATACTTCACTTTATAATGAATTTTAGTTCTTTTCTTTAGTTTGTGAATGAATTAAAATGAGATATGGACTTGGCTATTTATAGGTGAAGAGAAGCGTACTTTAGTCATTTTCTATAGCCTAACCAGATTCGACCAGATCTTGGTCCAATAGAAACCAGACTTATGGCCTAATTTGATTCGACTACATTTTGGTCCAATAGAAAACAGCTTGATGGCCAAATTTGATTCAACCACATTTTGGTCCAATAGAAAACATCTTGATGGCTTAAGTTGATTCGGCCACATTTTGGTCCAATAGGAATCCTCCTTATCAACTATGGCATAACATGATTCGATCAGATTTTTGTCCAGTGGTAACCATTCGCATGACAGATCTAATTCGACCAGATTTTGATCCAATGGCAACCATCCACATGGAATATAATAATCATTATGCTATTTTATTTCATTAGGCAAGTAATTATACTGTTATGTTTTTATTAGGCAAGTAATTATACTATTCTGTTTTACTGGGCAAGGTTAATATTTATCTCTTGTTTTATTAGGCAAGTAATTATACTGTTCTATTTTATTAGGCAGGATTAACAATTCTTTCTTGTTTTATTAGGCAAGTAATTATACTATTCTATTTTATTAAGCAAACTTATTCTTAAATAGATTGGTACCCCTAACTACCTTATAACCCGAACTATCTTTAAACTAACATTTTATATCAGTTTAAACAAATTCATTCGAGATGTTTTGTCCAAATTTTTATTCTAGATATAAAATCCATTATTTAATCATTTAAAAACATACTGATTATTCAAATTCAAAGTGATTAAATTATGAATCATTACAAATATTCAAGTAGATTAATTGCAATTGGTTTCTAATTTAATTTTAACAAATTAAATAAATAGGTGATAAATAACAATTGCTACCTTTTTCTTAATTTAATCACATTTATAAGTTTATTATTTACAAACAAATGTTATAACTACTTACAAACACTGATTATATTTAATTTCAATTAATTACATATTATCTCACCATCTAATATAACATTTAATTTATTTCTTTTTTACAATTTATAACAAATTAAAATTTTACAATTTTTTCAATTAATTGAAATTACATTAAAGTAGTTATCTGTTACCTTACATTAACATAATTACATTTCATTCAAGTTATTTTTTTATTAATAAATCACAAATATTTATTTCTTTCAATATTAACAACAACATCTCATTAAATTAAATATTTCAAATTATCGAAAATTATGGGTCGTTATAGTCATTTCTACTTTATAAAGAAATTTGGAAACAGGAATTGCGAAATAGTTGTAGATGCTTAACATTGGAATGAGAAATATGATTTCTATTTCAAAATTATTTTCATAAATTGTGTTCTATGATATCTGTTTATTTGAATTTAAGGTACTTTATCTTAAAATTATCAACCGTAAACTAGTTACAGTAAATAAAGTAAATACCCAATATTAAGCAGTTGAGTGGAGCTTCGAGTTTCATATGTTATTATTGTAATGACAGAAACAGTGGGAGCATGTCATAAAACACTTACTGGTGGCATCAAGTTACAAAAATTAAACATATCAAACATTGTTTATGAAACAGTGATTGTTTTTTAGTATTGACAGAAAAATAGACATAGTTTCATTTCAATATGAATATTCAGTATAAAATAAAACTATAATAGTGGTATTTATGATGCATTAGAAAATACAAAAGTATCTAATTATTTTGGAATTATGGACTAAGCCAGAGTTTGGAGAAATATGTTTTGATTATATGATTACAAATCATATAGCACTGGTAAAATATATCTCGCATAATAAAAGGCAATACACTCATTCGGTGGGAGTAATCATAAAAGTTAGTGCACTCTATTATTGATACATATAGATGCATGCAATCGAAAGTCTAATTATTCCAAAATGGTTCCACGTATTTCTTTATATTCACTGATGAGTTATCAAAAACATGACCATGTGTGTTTGATACACATGTAGTATGTCTGCGATAAGCTCATAGAATATAAGTTGGAATAAATCAAATAACATGTAAAATAAAATAAAATGATTCGACGGAGGTGCACATATTGGAAAGAGTTCCAAACGTACCTAAAATAAATAAAGATTCAATCTCTAAAAAGTCACTCCTCCCTATGATACATAATAATGTATTGATAAGAGATAATCAAACTTTGTTAAGTAAAGTGTGATTAATGTGAGTTAATTTGAGTTAACTTCTTTGTATAAGGTCGTTCACTTAAGAGTGGTACACAAGGTTCAAATTAATTTCACCTAAAGAATGGTTTGCTAAATCATACAAGATAAGGGTTTATAAGAAATCCCAACATATCCTAGACCAAGAAGTAGGCAGGTTGTGCAAGTCAAAAGACCATACTTTGTAATTATTCATGAGGGATCTTGTATGAATCCCCCCTAAAGGAGTTTGGGAATAACTGTAATTGGATGAATAATTTATGTTTTAAGCACAAGTATTGTAAACTAAAAACCAAATCATTCTTATACATAAAGCAATTCATGAAGTATTTGTGAATATCTATTTTGTTGCACTAAGAAGCAATTGTTGTTTCATGAAATACCAACTTCGCAGTGAAGGAATTTCTTTGAAAAATCATTTATAGTAAAATAGCATTGGACATGATCCAAAAATGAAACTGATTACGAGGGATGAAATAAAATTAATCAAATTTGAATGAACATAAGATATTACAATGTCCAGTAAATATTCTAACACATTCAAGAGAAACTATGAGTTTCTTATTAGTGTCAAGAATAAATAATCATCGGTTTTTCATTAAGCCATTAAAAGTATCGAGTCTACAATAAGGTATGGTGCATAAATTCGAAATGGATTCCAGGTACATCATCAGAATATAACTTTGAAAGTTGTAACCAAAGGGATGCGATACATCGACCACGATTATTTCTTCAACAACATGACTGATGCAATTGGAATTTAATGAGCAATGTTGATAAGCATAATCTCATATATTTCAATTGCTAAAATTAGCATAATAGACTCGGTGTTCAACGTGCTCAAGTTAATTCAGATTTACTCATAAAATTATCGCTTGCTATGATTTTGTATTTTGGTACATATGTGTTGAAATGGAAAATTCTAAATAGTGATTTAGAATTGACTATTTGCACATAAAAACCAAGGTGTCTAGATGTTCGTTGTAATGATTGCTCTACACCTGTGGTGCAAAATGGTAGTTAAAGGAAAGAAAATGATATAGGGTGAAGAAATAGAAGAGAAAAGAATGGAAAAGAACAAAAAGGAAACATCAAATAACCAAATTATTTATCGCATTCTCACATCACATCAAAGCAAATATAATAATCAATATAGGTATAAAATTAGAGTGACGTCAACAACAATGTGAAACAATCATCTGAATAAAGATCCACAATGTTATACAACACCATAACAGAGTTTATACAACAGGAAAGTAAACTCAACTGGTACACTGTCTTATAATGGTAAATCAATACTGTCAAGGATCCACAGTGTCACACAGCAGAAATATAATAACAAATGCACATATAAGTACAGATAACTGTCATTTCCTATCGGCCCATATATAGAACTTCATAATCATCCACCTGCTCTTAATCTGCTCATTTAAGAGTACTAGATAATAGGAGGCAAAGCATAAAACTTCGTGTCGGACAACAGTTTGGTGTGAGGGATATCAAATCTCAAAATATGATAAAAGTCGATAATATATGGAAGAGAAGGTATATAAACCATATCTGACATGTCCCTGCAACCACAAAATTAGCACATAAACATAAGTAATATGCAACTTTAGAATATCATAAAAAGGGTATACCATACTTAGTATTTGTTAGGAGTACCTAGGTATCTCCACCTACAATCCCTACTCCATACTAAGTAAACATCGGGTATCTAGGCCTCTCCATCCATACATACTCCACACTAAGTCAAGTCAGGGTGTCTAGGTTTCCCTACCATAATACCTACTTAGTGTGACATCCCTAGGGTGACAGGTGACTAGTGAGCAACCATAATAAACATAGAATCTATCAAACAATACTAAATGTCACCTAGTGTGACAGATATACGATGACCCATATGACCAATTGTCAAGGGCTGGTGGAAATCCTATTTCTCGATTGTGTTCCACCGTACTTTCAAGTCCGGAACTCCACACGGTTGTCTCTTGTGATACCTTTGTACCATCTAACCTAGACCTTGCCGATCTACAATACAAGCCATGCGCTACCAGCACTGGGTGCCCTTGCATATAGTACCCCTACTTTGAACATAGCCAAAATTCTCCAAGTCATCGACGATTGCTAGGCGCAAATACATCCATCGGGCCCTACTCACTCGGTACAGATTCAAACCCTACTGGCTTGCCACAATTCTTGGGCATGAGCCCTAACACTCAACCCAGTCCACTATCCATAGCCTCACTCAAATCCGAGCCGCTATCCATGATCCTGCTCTCTACCTGAGCTCCCGATTGAAGAACCCAACTATCATGCCATCCAAAGCCCGAGATCTAGCATGATCCATACAGTCCTGATACTATCATCCCAGAGCCTACTTCATATGTCATGGAGTCACTATCCATAGTATCAGACTACCAGGTTGAAGCACCGAATCCCTGCCTCACCATCAATATTACTGGTTATAGATTAATAACATCATATCTCTAAACTGATTGTACGAACGAACCACACGCCATGCACCACGGTAGCTCATGAATGTCAAAGCCACATATCTGCCAAATCACCAATTGACAATAGTGATGGACATTGACCACTCTACTATGGTCAATACCATCCACCTTGGTCTTGTACTTAGCTGAACGGTTAAGTAAACACCAAACGGAAACGTCCGACATCCATGCTGAAATCCAAGTCCGTCGACACGTATCACAAACCCTCTTCTACAGTTTATCTCGTTCATTAGATTCCCGCGTGTGCGGAACTCCAACGTACAAGATGCTATCTAAAATCAAATTATCGCTGTTCGGCGTTTTCAACCAAAATAGCCAAATAACAAACAAATCGAACAATCAAACATGCATCCATGCATCCATACGTCCAAACAACCATGCATCCATCCAAAATGTCATACATACAATATAACAACCAATCCATGTCAATTAATGTGGGAAATAACATCAATAATAGATTTAATCTGATAATTCCCTAATTACGGCATAACGGTTGAAATTAAGTGACATTATTTATAAATCATTTAAAAATGATTATATATTCTTTTATAAAAATATAGCTGTTGTATATATATATTATAATATCACATTTTAAAACCAAAAATCATTCCCGAGCGTCAATATAACAATAAAAACCCAATCATAGTAAAGTGAGAGATAATATCATTCACCTCTACCAAATCTGTCCAAGCCAGCGCCAAAATGTAGATCTCGACATCATAAGTGCAATGCAAGAAACGACATCCAAAAGGGACTCGTATGCAAAAGTTATGGCCAAGATAAGAATCATCATTAGCGAAATCATTAATTAAAAAATAAATCACCAATTACCTTTTTAATCCCTAATCCTTCTTCTTCTCTTATGCCTGTATGCATGCACAAGAATGCACACCATGGTCATGCATTTTGAATCCTCGTCCCCTCGATATTTCATTCGATTCTCAACTAAATTCCAATCCGCTTTCACCAAAATCCTTATCTTCACGATCTCTCCACCTCGGCATCCACAAAATCAAATCTGATCACATGTACATAGTTGCAACTTCGAGGACCTGCTCTCGACGCACTGTGGTGGAAATTGCCACAAAGGATTGGACGACCCAAAAATTCATGGACAGATGCTCTTCGTATGAGAATCACAACGCACGCCTCAGATTCGCCAATCGTTACTCCAAGATCTCGAAATCTCAAACCCTGGATCCATGGCCTTATGTCGATCTCGACCAAACATCGTCAATCTAAAATATACCACATTTATTGCGGAACACAATGAATCAAACGGTGTGAATTTTAGTTGAGTATTTTGGGAGAATTTAATTTTTGAAATACAATAAATGGGTTCGGCCATGAAAAATAACTTCGGGCATGAATAGTGATGAGAAAACATGAAAATGGAGGGAGAGATTTCAAAGGGGTATTTATATTAATTTAATATTCTCCCATTAATAAATTCTTCAATCACATAGCAACGCGTTTTGAGTCGTACAATCACATAATGCATCTGATTGTCACGAAACTTGTCTACGTGCTTCACCTTATTTTTTCGAATCAAACAACACTAACCACGTCTCCATCTGAGATTGTGCCCTGGAAGGCTAATTTTGCATATTTCAAGATCGTTTCGGACATTGGATCATCTGATCTCGAAATATAGCAATCTGTATACTCATTTAAATTCGTAATGTCAATACGAACTCAATGGAAGGGGTCTTGAGTCCTGATTCGGCCATATGCGAAAAATCACATTTTTAGGCCTTTGTTTAATTAACGATTAAATATTTAAATAAACTATCCAAATATCCGATAGTTAAAAATATGGGTCGCTAGATTCTTCCCTCCTTAAAAGATTTCATCCTCGAAATCTCAAAGCAAAGAGAACGTCTCCTAACCCATCGGCCTTCAAAACGATTTTGTTAGTTTTCGAAAAAATTCGGTAGTACCTATTTTGGATAACTAAGTCTGAAAAACATCACTACAATAAAGATATGTATACAACTCATATCTTTAACTATACTAGATCATATATAAAAATCATCAAACAGGAATTCCATACCCAATCAAACTATCCTGCATGCCTAACAACCATACAAACATAAACTATCGACTCAAATGCTAACAATCAAATCAAACATGCATACATGAGATCTATCGTCCAAAAATAACATCCATGCCTATCCTACCATGTGGAATACTAAGTCATCTAGTATAAACATCCAATATGATATCCATAATGAAAGAAGATAATAAAAACAAAATCTCATCGTCTAAAGAGATCCGGTCTAACAGTCCTCATGCTCTTCACAGTCTACCATACCATATCGCCTTCGCTTTCATCCCACTAAACCCCTGCTACTCCTTGGACCTCCTCCTAACCTAATTCGTATCACATCTACCGGCATGGATAGTCTTATGAGTTCTCCAAGTCTATGGTTCGGTCTCGACATCATCTAATCCATTTAGTGCCAAATATCCAAATGTCTCTTCTAAGTTCTTCGAAAACCCATTATCGAACAATGGGTCATGACCACTTACAATGCCATTGGCACACAATGAAATCACATCATCAATCCCTCAAACAAAAAAAACAAAAGCAGATGCCATACTACTGGACTTAAGGAATACAAATTTAGCATCATCTGTCAACTAATTGACTGTGACTCAAATGTCATCTCTTTATCCTCAGCCATAGGAAATCTATCGATGTAGGCCTAAAACATTTGTTCCCAATAATCGAGAACAAACAACCTCTACGGAGCCATCAGCCTCGATTGGGTCCACATTACATCATCACATCAAACACTATCACTCTTCTATTTTATCCACGATCTCCACTATTCCATTTTAACGCCTCTGACTAGTGACAATCGGCTGAATCAAAGTAGGTCTGATAGTCAAACTAGCCATCACACCCGGCTAAAGCTCATCGAGTTCTGAAGACGTCACCAACGATACGCTTGAGCAACGCGCACTCTAGGGATATCTCTCCCAAGCTGGTACGTCTTCCACTCAAAACAACAACCACTACATTTCCTCTTTCAAACATCTAAGAAATGTCAAATCCGTAGGAAGTTGAGAACTCTAACCATCGCTACTTACGAAGGTAAAGATCCTTTTCGGAGAAGAGATGCTACAATGACAAGGGATCTCTCAACAACTCAAACTCCTCTCCTAGCAGAAAGTTCCTCCACATCCCCAAAGAAAACTTTATCGCCTCTAACTCCAAAAGAAGAGTCGGATATTACCTCTTGACATCACTACTATACCTAGTTAAGTACCACAAGCAAGTGCGTAATATCACCTCTTCATTCTCGCTCGGAATGAGTACTATCAATGCACTCGTCAACCTCTTGGTCAGACTCACTAACGCATGTCTACACCTCACGTACCAAACAAAAGCCTAATCCTCTCCTAAACAATAGGTCGATGATACTGCTACCTTGGGTTTATTCAGATTCTGAACTGCCGTAACTAAAGGATCTATAGCGACGTCCTACTTTGAAAAAACGTGACCCAAGCGCCTTACTCCCCTCCTTTAAGAGTGGTACCCGCAAAATCTAACCACCAACTGGTGTCTTGTGCTCCTCTTCCATCCATGGGTAGATGAAAGTATCATCACCGAACACAAGCACAGCCCACTCAAGTGACCACTCTAATCATAGTCCATGAGATCCAAAACATATGCCGATACATTAGTTAGCCTGAAAGGCATAACCAACCTAAAATCAAGGTAGTGTACAAAACACTATAATCGGAACACTCACCCAAAATACTCTCAGTTGGTGCAACCTCACCGTAGGGTCCAACTAAGAGAACATCCTCATGCTATAGAGCTAATTGAACAAGTCATGAACATATAGGAGTACAACATGTATGTCTTCTCATCTAGCCCATAAGAAACAAAAAATAACTCTAAAGAGCCATCTGTCCTACTTACAAACACAACAAGTGCATCCTACCTAAACATACATCCATGGACGAACCATCACATAACTAGGTCACTCGTTCGCTCCCCTAATGTCCTAAGCTCTTTGGACACTCTATGCCTTAAAGCCATAACTATTGGTCAAACCTCTGATCGGATCGATATGGAACTCTATCCCTATATGGTGGTAATCTGGTCACCTCCTTGGGTATGTTCGAATGCTCTCCAACTACATGCACAAATGACATCCTATCATGTGGAATATTGAGTAAATATATAAGGCTCCCCTGCTGGTAGCCAATCACCACCGTCCGCTCCTCCACGTCATCATCAACGAGCTCTCACATTTGTATTAAAGCAAATTGGTATCAACATTTTGGAAGAGGTGAATAATATGTTGAAAAAGCTCGTGGTGGACAATCGGCTGAGGTGGTTCGAAGTTGATAGAGTTTGGGGTATGCCATAAGGGTGACTATGTAATTTGTTACATATATATAACTCGATAATCAACCTTGTTCGAAGTAAAAGGTGTTTTCTTTCTATTAAATGCTTGATATAATATGTTGTATTAATATTAATTTAATTAAAAGCATATCTAATAGAAAATCCATAAATGGTATGTTTTGTGATGGTAGTTACAAATGTTGTAACCATGAGTAATCTATCACAATGAAATTAAACATACCGTTTTATAAAAAATTCTAGTCAAGATATATCGGATATCGATGTATTGGTTGAGGCTAGCCTACGTAACTTTATCCAAATATTGGACGGTGTATTACTCATGACCGATGGAGACACTAAGAGGTTACTGATAGTTATTGGATAAATATGGAATGACACACTCGATAGTTTTCAGTTAGTTAATATAACTAAGGCAAAATATAAAATATCGATGTGACCAAATTACACAGCTCTTTTGACTTGAGAATAATGTTGACCTTCAATGTGGAAGCTTTGCTTTGATTATAGTTAAATCGTGGCATGACGTCCTTTAAACAACAATAGTTAGGTCGAGTGGAAATATTGCAAGTGAAATACTATTCAAGTGAGGATTTGTATCCTCGGTTATATGAGGTTAGTATCACGGTCAACTGAAGTCAACTCAAAGTCAAAGTCTCTAGCCAAAGCAGCTTGATCAATAATAATTTTTTTATTGAATCAAGGACTTTTGTGTTTGGACTATAAAGTTGAATGTGAAATATATTGGAATTTTGACTATTATCAAATTCTACAAGTCCTAATATAATATAGTATTGATGAAGGAAATTAGTGTAAATAATTGTTACTGCCTAGTACTACATATAATAAGTAAAATTTGATTTTACCAAAAGATGTGTAAGTGATATCAAACAAAATATCACACCACTTGCAAAGGTAATGTGTGAATGTTAATATTTGAATTGTTTGATATTGACCGCTAATTGAATTTACACCTTTGAGTCGCACAACCGTAATGATGAATTCTTTAAAAAAAACAAATGATTTAATTAATTTACAAAATGTTATAAATTGACTAAATTTATTAGTATTTCTTAAATATTAATAATTGTTTAATTTAGTTGATGTTTGTGAGTTTTTATTATTATTTGAATGCATTTATAAAAGCTATATTTTCCTGCATTAATATATGATATCGATGTAGTTATAAAGGATTTAAATAAAAGATAATAGCATGAAGTTATTTATGGAAATTTTATGCCATTTGATGACATGTAATTTCAGCCATATTGTGACGACCACCCATGACTCCCGCACTAAAACAGGGGAATGGTGCGCTGAAAGGTGTGTCAGGCAGCCATGGACGATAGTCAGGGTAAGATAAAACAGAAACTCTATCGTACAACTCACAGCGCATGGATAAAATACAATAGAGAAATATACATATAGTGAAGCTCCATAGAGCAGAATATCATCATATAAGCATCATAGAAGTTTGATACAAACATCTAAATAATCCATACATCAAGCCTCACTACATAACACTCAAAACATATACAAGCAGCGGAACACCCAGTACATATAGTAAGGAAACAATATGCAAAAACCCTCCAGCTCGTCTTCGTCATCAACAACGTTGGCCAATAGGAACAGCACCTGTCACCTGCTACCTAGTCTGCCCATCCCAACATGGATGAACAGCCCAAGGTAATAAGAGTTAAACATAAAACCTTGAGTCAGACAAAAGTCTTAGTGAGCAGTAAATCAACTATCAAACATACCAAAAGAGCATAAAGGGTAAAAGGAATACGAACACAACCATCCCACTCCACCTCTTTCTACAGTGATAGCCCCTAGACACACTAAGCAAAAGCTAACATTGCAATTCAGACATTCATAGCAAAGTAATTATCACTCGAGTCAAGGTCGATGTTTTCCAAGTACAAACCCCCAAGGCCTAAACCAAGATCAGATAAGCACCCTGGAAACATCGCTCTTGACCCAAGCGACGATACAAACAAAACATCCAAACGTCCATGACTCTGGCTATCACTGTTATCATTGCCTCGATTTGACCGTTAGTTGAATGACCACCTGCCAAGGGCTAATGGTAACCTCGGTTCTAGACATAGCTCCGCACGTCGTCGTGACCCGTGCCTAGGACTATCGCATCTGCCCAGAGTACTAGCACGTCATCGTGACCCGTGCTTGAAACGTCATCGTGACCCGTCCCAACGTACTCTTGCTTTGAGCATGCTAGAACCTTTAACAACGATGAAATCTCAGCCTTCTAGTCATCCTCCTCGACGACTATTCCCATACTAGCTCAAGCGCCTCTCAAGCTAACCATTATCCACAAACCCGGACCACATCACCGAGTTATCAACATGCTTGGGAAGATCCCGTCTGGATTAAACCAAGGCTTTCTCACATCATGCTTTGCTTCATCGCATCATAGCAAAGTCCATCTCAACATCATCATCAGATCTATCCATATGAGCTTCAACATCCGCTTCATATGCCACAAGCAGCTTTCCTTATTCAAGAGCCTTTCCACTTAGCTTTTGAATCATCTTCGACCAACTTGTCCAAATCAAGTTATCGATCAACTAATCAATCAAATCAAACATTAATCCAAGTAATCAATCATTCAAACAAGATCTAAATAAACAATTACACAAAAATGGCAATTTCGTAAATAAAGAGTCCAAATCTAACATGCATTCTAAAAAACATGAATTATGAGCAATATCTCTACAACTTGATGAATGAACTTGCATAAGTAAACATGTAGTAAAATAGATGTCAAATCATCATAAGCAATAGATCTACATACAGACTTAAGAAAAATGCACGAAATCACTCTCTTTAGCACATAAACAAACCACCGATCCAATATACTCCTTTGGGTCCGTGTGAGAGATAACCACCACTCACCGAATTACCTAAACACCTCAAAAACAATCAACTCCAGATCTGGACAGCAAAGAATCAAGCTTGATCCTCCAAAGCTTCGCTTCAAACGATGAAATCTCTCTTCGATGGATGGAGATCTTCAACTTTGGCTCTTGGATCTTCGATTTGATCTTCAATTTAGATGGAAGGAATCACTAGATTAGAGTGGAGAAAAGAAGTGAAGAAGTGTTGTAGTCGAGCTCTCAAAATGGCAGCACTTCGTTGCTTCGAAATCCGGTCTCAAAAAGTGAACCAAACCCCTCTATTTATAGGCTGGAAATTGGGTCGTTCGTACTTAGGTCGGTCGCTCTTAGGTCGGCCGCGACCTAACGACCTAACACCCCCTGCCAACCCAACAACACAACACACACACACACGGCTTAGCACGCGCATGACTCAACACATGCAGTGCCTCGACCTAACGACCTAAGTCCTTAACACACGTGTGCGACTTACGACTTAGCTGAGATGCCGACCTAACCACTACAGCGACCTAACTACACAAGGCAAACCACCATAGGTCGCATACGACCCAGCGACTTACGACCTAACCCTAAGTCGCTTGCAACCTTAGGTCGTCTCACGATCTAACTATAACCCGGCACTCACCACTAGGTCGCTAACTCGCTTCAACCGACCTATCCCTAAGCCGCTAGCCACTGACTCGCTAACTACCATAAGTCGCTCCACTACCTTAGGTCGCTCAACACCTTAGGTCGCTCAACCGACCTAACTTCCACACGACCTATCTCCTATACGACTTAACCCCTACACGATCTAACTCCTAGGTCGTTCCGAACTTATAAGTCGCTCAACTCAAATCCCTTAACTCGCCCAATCATACTTAAGTCGTTACTTCTATAGGTCGCTCCACTCAACCTAACTCTCATACGACCTAAGCACCACACGAGATAACTTAACACGGCTTAAACTTTGGTCCACTCATACTCTAAACGACTTAACAACATCAACGACTTAATGTCGACAGTTTTACAATCTTTCGATTCGTAAAAATACGGGTCGTTACACATATCATGCGAAGAGAGAGAAGTGTAGAGAGAGATAATTAAGGAAATTTTTATTGAAGAATGGAAAAGATTTCAATTAAACAAATTCATACATTTCCTATGATAAATTCATTCTTTCTTATACGTTTTTCCTCTGCTCTTCTCCTAGTTTTCCATGGTAGAAAACAAAACAAAATTTCCAAAATTGCTCAATTCCAAATCAGATGCAAACGTAAAAAATAATAATTTAACATAAGTGGTTCATCCATCTCTTGCAAGGATCGGGTGTTGAGCTTAAAGATCCGAGGAGATTTCTTCATTTAAGGTGTGTTTCTAGGATACTTTATACGATAATTATCTAATCTCAATTTTAGTTATACATCACATCTTTTATTGTAGATTATATTCCTCATATTAAAATGATTTTATATGTGCAAAAATTGTCACCTATAATCATTTGAATCTGCATATATAAATATATGTTTGAATCTTTTATGTGCTGTAAGTATCATTGTTGGAGTTCCGGATTAAAGAAATAGGGCCAAAATGTTATATATATATATATATGTGTGTGTGTGTGTGTGTGTGTGTATTAAACGTTGATATCTGTATTACTATATTTATATTTCACACAAAATAGTTTGTGCTTTTAAAATATTGATGACATTATTTAGGCAACTTTTATGTTACAAAATTATATATATATATATATTACATATTTCAAAAATCTTTAACTACTTTGTTGTTTTCAATTTGATTCTTACAATAATTTACTTGGAAAAATTTGATGTTTTGGATCTTAAATTTGAATCTATTTCATTGACTTATTCTAATTTATCCAAATAGTTTAAATGGTTTATTTCATTTAATATGTAAATTAATTTTGACATGCCCACACACATACACACATGCAAGTTTAAAATGTTTTGAAAATAAGTTAAGGAAAGAAAAAAAGAAGGCTAAAAGGTCTCCATCTTTACATCTTTTTAATTGCCATTAAATTCCTTTTGTTTCAAATCTATTCAAATATTAAATTATTCATTTCATTTAATACATAAGTTAGTTTAGATATGTATACATAACCATTTCAATATAAGGTTAAGTTAATTTGTGACAAATGTTGCACATTAAATGGGCAATATATATGTTATAGATGCAAATCCCAACATCTACATACATATATATTAACAACGTACACCTTATTTGTTATGTTGCACTTACACATTTTACACAGGAGTATATTGGGTTATACCCACAATCTATACCTAGTATAAATTAGATAATAAATGTCATTTAATAAATCAATCAATTTAATTAGAGTGAGAGAGTTAAAAGGTTTCTCTCTCTAAATAAAACAAAATCTTTCCCTTAATTAATTATAAATTAAGAGAGAGAAACTTATTTATATGTGTCTCCGCCTAGTGGCAGATGACCAATATTATACAATTATATACGGCATGTGATGCAATGGGATAGTTTGGAGGGATCCAATAGGATTCCTCACCACCATTGGTTTTATTTTCATATATACATATATGTGTGTGTGTGTGTGTGTGTGTGTGATGACACACACACACATATATATATATATGAACTATGATGTAGGGAGACAGGTTAGAGGGATCCAATGGGATTCCTCATAATTTTGATTTTACTTTTCATATAGTGTGATATATGACGCGTTGAATGCCATATTTAATGACAAGGACATGTTTTTACTTATTTAATGCTATACTAGCAGTGTGCCTTATTTTTAGTATTTTGAAATACTATAAAATAATGATTTTTAATCGAAAGGATTTTTAATGTGATACTTGAAATAATACATGTTTTAATAATTATTTATAAATTATTAAAAGAAGGATTTTACTGAAATGAAATAAAAACACGATTTTTGGAATATTAATTTAACTGTTTTGTGAAGTATTTTTAAATAAAGATTTTCGAACTATATTATAAAGGTTTTAAAACTTAATAGATAAGTCTGTCATTTATTATAAAGGAAATATAGTTTTAAAGGAGATAGAAATAGTTTGAAACAAATATTTCTGAAATAATTTATATAAAGATTTATAAAAGTAATATTTTATAAAGTAATAGATTTATAAACGGTGTTTTATAAATTTAAAATGAATTTGTAATTGATATTTTTAATAGATTTATAAATAGGATTTTATAAATAAAGGATACTTAGAAAGGAATTGATTTATAAATGAAATTTTATAAATAAAGATATTTTATAAAAATAAGTTTTATAAAATAGGAAGGAAAACACGATGTTATAAATATAAAAGGATTTATCTTGATAAGTAGAGAATGGTTTTTATAAAAGGAGATACTTTACATTTTAAAAATTAAAACAATCTCTTAAATGAATGTTTTGAATGTGATACTTACAAATGGATTTTGATGGGTTTAAAAGTGATTTAAAATGTGTTAAGTAATTGTAAGAGATAGATTTCAACATTTTTTGTAATAAATGTTTTCGAGAAAGTGAGTAAGCCATAGACTATAACACTGTTGTTATATTAAGTGATTTTCGAAAGGAGATGTTTTATATAGTATACAGGGTTTATTCATATCCTATATTTGATGTTAATATTCAAGGTGGGTAATGTGTACCTATTTTGAAGTTTAGGATGTTGTCCATTCAAAGTCTGAGAGGTAATGATACCCCAACATGATCGGCTTCATTGTTAACTAATAAATAGTTTAAGTTCAACATCAAGGATTAATATTAAGTATAATTAATTGGATCCCTATACTAGTGTTTTTGGGTTGTCGTAACGATATTTTATGCAATATTTTTTTGGACCTAATAAAGTGCGTTTTCAAAAATATGAAGCTTTCCTCAAAGATTAGCAAATATACTTATTACGGATTTTAAGTATATAGAGATATTTTTTAAGTGTTGAAAATGAAATAGTCTCTGAATATACTAATACCGTTGAGATAAGAATAAGAAAATGTTTTCCAAATATTGAAGATTTAAAAGTGGTTGGAAGAATATATCTCCGTAAAGATATTTTGACATAAACATTTAGAAAGTGATTTAATTAATAAAGGATTAATTGAACATGCCTAGCGACTGCTTGCGTGCTAGATTTTATTTTTGGTTCCTTGACTGGATGTGTAACTTGATTAGTTATGTACTTAGCACGAACCTAACTGAGTGACTTGATTATCATTTGATGTTAAGAATAATAATTAGAGTAGAGCGGAGTGACTATGGCACTCCAATCTACCGGGCTTCTTTCTTGGTCGAAGGGTACTAAGCTGAGAGTTAGAAACGTGGTAAATTCGCGAGATTTGGTTTCCATATGAGGTTGAGGGCCTCTTATTGATGGTTGGTCAAGAGGAGACCAGGATCGGATTTATCTGAAAACTACTTTAGACCAACATATGCATTCGATAGTGAAATTTACTTGATGATAATGATTTTAAAGATGGAGATCTTCATGATGTAGAGCTGCTTGCCACTAACCTCTCGGGTGATTCCCATATTATATATGTACACATATATATGATGGCAGTAGCGCCCTCGTTCTAAAAATCTTCGATTTGCAAGGACTGCTTGCTACTAATCATTGGGATGATTCCCAAATAGGATGAAGTAGGAGTACCTTTGGTTTTTCCTATTCCTGTTAAACTTGCATGGACGAATGTCTGACATTGCGTTTCTAAGACCACATAGATTGGTTTTCACAAACATACATCTGCTTGGTGGTTTAGGAGGTAACCCCTCTTACACTTAACACCCTTCTCTGAGGCGTATGAACTCGAGGGTTGTACTTTTGTGCAAATCAATTGGTGCGTTGTTGTAAATGGAAACGTGGTAGTCAAAGTGAGATTTGTCACGTGAAAGGTAAAACGTTACCTGGAGCCTCACACATCGGTAATGGAAAAACATTGTAGATGCGGTGGGGCTATGTGGGTCATACCCATTAGGATATGTTTATCACCTTTCTAGCTTACCCTCTATATTTCGGGTTTATTGTGTATGTTGTGGCCACGGATAGGTTGAGAACAACCAGGGTGATGAATATTCGACACTATCCTCGGTAAAGGTTGGTTCTGTGTTGGTAGAGAGCAACGGGGTTGTGCTTTAGTACATTCTTTCAGAGATGTACTGTCGGAAGGTAGTCCCTTACCTAATCATTGTTGGAAATTTATTCTCCAATACGCGCCTTTACGATTTGATTGTAGAGCCTAGTATGTTGGAATTTAATTAACGTAACAATTTCAGCTATTTTAATATGTTATTTAAAAAAGGTTTTCAAAGAATGTCATTAGAAATAATATCAAATGATTTGATAAAAATATTTTGGTTTTCGTAAGGTATAAACCCGTCCGTGTTTATGTGCGATGTGGTCTTACGAGATACCTTTATTTCAAAGGTTTTATAGTATTCAAATCCAATTAAGAAGTGTTTTCTCATGCTGGTTTACCAGACTGATCCGGGCGTTGTTCACTTTTAATGCTCGGGTCAGACAGAGTATATTTACAGATTAGATTTGGATGCATCTTGGAGGAGCTTGGAGCAGGAGGCTTCATCAATAGCTAGTTATTATCTTATTTCCACTGAATTGGTTGTTTAAAATTATCAACATTTGTGAGGATAGGTTATTATAACGGTTCAGACTGATGGTTAGTGATTTGATGTTGTACTCTGATGGATGTATGCATATTACAGTTTTTCCTTTTTTAAAGATCATTTTATATTATATATTGTTCCGCTGTGTTGTGAGGTTCTGTGATTGTTTAGTTTTCTTCTCCTGTTCTTTCTTGTTTCTTTTACCCGTAACGATTGGTGTTTCCGACACCTGAATGATTGGCACGCAATATAGTGGACGTATTATTGTCGATTTTTGAAGGTCGAAAATTCCGGTTCATTACAAGAGTGGTTGCAACTTATCACATGGTTGGGAAGGGAGTGAATGGTCATAACGAAATTCGGGAACGATAATTGTGAAATAATTATAGATACTTAACATTGGAATGAGAAATATGATTTCTATTCCAAAATTGTTTTCACATAGAAAATTGTTCTCTATGATATTTATTTATTTGAATTTAAGGTACTTTGAAAATTATCAACTGTAAACCAGTTATGATAAACGAAGTACATAGCCAATATCAAGTGGTTGAATGGAGCTTCGTGTTTCATATGTTATTAATATAATGGTAGAAATAGTGGGAACACGCTATATAACAGTTATTGGTAACACCAATTTAGAAAAATTAGTTTCGAAAAACATATCAAATATTATTTATGAAATAGTGATTATTATTTGGTATTGACTGAAAAATAGACATAGTTTCATTTCAATATGAATATTATGAAGATTCATTATAAAAATATATAATAGTGGTATTTGTGATGCAATGGAAAATATAGAAATATCTAAAAAAAATTGCAATTTTTTTGGGATTATGGAGTAAGCCAAAGTTTGAAGAAATATTGTTTTGATAATATGATTGCAAATCATACGGTACTAGTAAAATATATCTTGCATAATAAAAGGCAATGCATCCATTCAGTGGGAGTGATCATAAAAGTTAATGTACTCTACTAATTGATACATATAAATGCATGCAATCAAAAGTCTAATTATTCCAAAATGGTTCCACGTATTTCTTTATATTCATTGATGGGTTATCGCAAACAAGAACACATGTATTTGATACATATCTAGTATGTTTGTGATAGGCTCATAGAATATAAGTCGGAAGTAAATTAAATAACATCCAAAAGAACTATTTGCACATAAGAGTAGTACACAAGGTCTAAATTAATTTCACCTAAAGAATGGTGTACAAAATCATACAAGACAAGGGTTTATCAGAAACCCAAACATATCCTAAACCAAGGAGTAGGCAGGTTATGCAAGTCAAAAGAACATACGTAATAATTGTTTGTAGCGGATCTTATATGAATCACCCCAAAAGGAGTTTAGGAATAATTGTCATTGGATGAATAATTTATGTTTTGAACATAAGTATTGTAAACTAAAACTAAATCAGTTTTATACATAAGGCAATCCATGAAGCATTTATGAATATATATTTTGTTGCACCGAGAAGCAATTATTATTTCATGAAATACCAACTTTGAAGCGAAGAAATTTCTTTAAAAAATTATCGGTAGTAAAATAGATTTGGATACGATCCAAAAATGAAATTGATTACATGGGATAAATTGAAATTAATCAAATCAGAATAAACATAATAGATTAGAATGTCTAGTAAATATTCTCGCACATTGAAGAGAAACTACGAGTTTCTTATTAATGTCAAGAATAGATAATGCTCGGTTGTCAATTAAGCCATCAAGAGTATTGACTCCATGATAAGGTATGGTGCGCAAATTCGAAATGGATTTTGGGTAAAGTATCAAAATATAATTTTGATAGTTGTTCCCGAAGGGAAGCGATACATCGATCGTGATTGCGCCTTTAAGACCAAGACTAATACAGTTGGAATTTAATGAGCAATGTTGATAAGCATAATCTCATAAATTTCAATTGTTGAAATTAGCATAATAGATTCAATGTTCAAGGTGCTCAAGTTATTTCCGATTTACTCATAAAATTATCGCTTGGTATGATTTTATATTTCGATACATATGTGTTGACATGGAAAATTCTGAATAATAATTTAGAATTGACTATTTGCACATAACAACCAAAGTGTCTCCATGTCGGTGAGAGCGATATTGAGTTTGTTGTTGCTTTTAGATATGATCCAAGAATAGATCGGAAGTGTCATTTGACATATATCAAAATTGAACATATGTTTTGATAGAAATATCAATAGTTTGATTGACGGTCAAATTGCAGAGGAAGCGTGTGTTCATAAGAAAAAAAGTTAAATGGTATATAGATATTTCTAAACTATAAGTAAAAAACACAATGCTAATTGTTAACGATGTCCTTGTGTTAAAATTAGCTTTAGTTGTTTTAATACTTGAAGTTGGATTTGTAAAATATATTATTTATAATAAGTATAAAGGAAGTCAGGATTGTCCCAAATAATATGCAAGTACACCATATTAAAAAATTTCAATATGGAACATGTAAGATAGATTCCTTATGTATTAACAAGAGGAATTATCATACATTTTGAATTCTCTAAAATATAGTAATTTGTTATGCATTTACTCAAAACACATTTGGTTCATAGCAAAAAGAAAACTCAACCTCAAGCAATATGTTTTTTTGCGCAACATTAGAGCAAATGTTCAGCATATACAACAAAGATTCAAATGCAAATCAAAAGAGCACAACAAAGCATGCATTATGCTAATATCAACAATCTACCACATAGAAAGAGAGAAATGCAAGATTGAACACAAGGAGACAGAAAGCATTCAGGTTTGGAAAAACATACAAAAAGATTATCAAATAATAAATCACAAAGCAGAGAACTCATTGGAGCACAATATCAATCCTCAACCATACATGAACTGGATAGCTACGAGGAAAGGATAGAGGCATACTTATAAAGCGAGAAAGTCAATTCAGATATTTCTCATGGCAAGTCATTTCACCGCAGTGGCAATCATTGGATGAAACAACTAAAAGACCGCTGTGGAACCTATCTCGAGAGCACATCAACTGAAGGCAGCCATTGCATGCTCAAACCAAAAACAACTTATGCAAGGGAAGTAAACATATATTAGATAACTATTATTCAAATAATAATACAATTAATGGTTCTAATTCACCTCTTTTCTCACCTGATTTGAGCATGAACTACCATACACATGGCTTTATGCCTGATGAGATCTGATTCCTCCAGCAAGAAGAATTTTGCAACTAGACATCAATAATCAGAGACTGAATAATAACCTTTATAAAAACAAACTTAACAACTGCATCTATCGCTTATCTGTTTAGAACAAAGACGAAAATAGCAAACTTAAAAATCAAGTGAAGCCAATTATAAAGTAATATAAGATGTCGGA
Organism: Allium cepa; assembly: GCA_030765085.1. Taxonomy (NCBI): domain Eukaryota; kingdom Viridiplantae; phylum Streptophyta; class Magnoliopsida; order Asparagales; family Amaryllidaceae; genus Allium; species Allium cepa. The sequence goes on from CM060943.1 coordinate 802,426,242, forward strand.
AAACTCCAAAATCAGCCTACCAAAGTCGCTAATCAGGAGAATCGAGCATCGCAAGGTTGAAAACAGCAAGCTTTGAGAGCAAGTGGAGCCAACTACAAATGAACACGAATTATCAAACTAGTCCAACTTATCAGAGTCACTAATTAGGAGAATTGAGTATAGCAATGTCGAAAGCAATAACCTTTGAGAGCAGTGAAGCCAACTACAGACGATTGCAAATTATCAAACTACTCCAGATTTAACTCTTCAGATCTACAAACTGGGAGGAATAAATACATCAAGGAGAGTATTTGAAAGCCTCCATGAGCTAGACTTTAGCCGTAACTCGAGAAATGGAGTAAATCACTACTGAATGTGAAGCCTTAATTTCTGGGGTTGAGCATTTCTCTCTCATGGAAGTAAGAAAGATAGATTGTAAATGAAGCGCCTAGGTTTAGATGATATGTATTATGAATCCGCATTGTGTAATACGGGTTACAATGTTAGCATCCAGTTATTTCGGGCCTTGGACCTATCTTTACCAATTTCAAAAAAATACCATTGGGCAGTTCCCAGTTTTCTTTTGGTGCATTTTCATTAAGGACACATCTAATGCATCACGTTAGACGTCCATGGTGTTAGCCCCTTTCACCAACTCCATTTGATGAATGTTGGAGGGAGGTACGTTTGTGTCGGACGCGTCCCAAACGATAGACATAAACAGCTGTTGATTTATATTCTCCTCTCATGCTTCCCTTCAAATACTCCACTCAACTACTTTATTCAAATACACTGTCCGTATCGCCAAACATATTCCCCATTCAACCTGCTTCTCCGCTCAAATACCATGTTACTGTTCATCAAGAACACAATCTATGTTAAAAATTTGTTCTTAAGGTACCGTTCTTCTCGCAAAATGGACAATCAGCATTGGCATCTACATTGGACGCGTCGGATGCGTTAAGCGTGAGCCCCAAGCTGCTGCCTAGTTCAAATGAACCATTGGAAACGAACACTATATATATCATTCTATTTCTCAACCAAACCACCAACAAAAAACCAAAAAATTCAAAAATTCAACAGTTTCTAAAAGATTCGTCGTCGATTTTTTCAGATAATTTTTTATATTTGTATTTTTCGTATTATTATCCACCATGTATATTTTTTTATATTTTTTTGAATTATTTTTTTAATTACTTTTTTCAGAATGTCTAGGCACTCTGCTTCTTCTTCTACTAGAACCATCTTCGACTGGAATGCCGACAGAACAAACACATTCATCGATGTTTATTTCGAAAACATCGATACACTTGCCCACCGTGTTGTACAGTGGTGTGAAGATATCACAGTAATGTTCAACGTAAGAACTGGTTTGGATTACAATGCTGGACAAATGAAAAACAACTTTGATAATCTAAAACGTGAGTGGAGCCCATGAAACAAGCTGCTACAGATTTCAGGTGGCTATTGGAACAAAGAACACGACACGGTCGGTGGATCCGACGAGTGATGGGATACAACTGCAGCAAGGTACCACAAATAAAAACATGCCTAGCCTGCTCATTTTAGGCAGTTGGATGATGATTCCATGGGCTAGACAGCTGCAGCAAGGCTCGCAATTACAGCTGCACCAAGGTACTGCAAATACAAACAACATCTTAGGGGTGATGCTGCGGAGATCTCCAGTCGTAAAGCGCCTAGATAGCAACGGCCCACGGTGTCCTTCTAGGTCTATTGGCAGTTCTTTCCATGGTCTGACTCTTGCTAGGTGTATGGAAGCGAAGCAGAAGGATGGCGATTATGAAGAATGTGAGGTCCCGATTTGTTTGGCTAAGTATGATAGCAGATGTTTCAACCCTTTGCATGCCCTCCTGGAAAACTCCAAGCGGATTAGGAAGGCTGTTATTTATCTAGTTGTCCAGTGGAGAAAGAGAATGTAATTTGTTTTATTTGTATTTTATTTTCTGCATTTTTATTCGGTACTTTTATTTCTACATTTGCATTATGAATTCTTAACTATGGATTTTTATTTCTTCATTCGTATTTTTGTATTTTGTATTCTGTACTTAAAAATAACTAACTTAAATAAAATAATAACATAAACAAATAATAAAATAACAATTTTTCCCCTTTCGCATTCCCCTTTCGAAAAAAGAATGCGTTCTCCTCTCGCGAACTTGCCCATTTCCTAGCCCCTTTCTTTGCCCCTTTCATTTGTCCCTTGCAGTTTAAAAATGAATGCACCCTAAGACAATACAGGTTAATGTACAGTTATAGTACATTAAAAAAAGAACAAAAAGCACACTTGCAATTGCATTAGTAATAAAAATGATACATGTACTAAAGTTGTGCAAAGGGATTCTCATCCCATGGAAGGCAAAAACTCTACGTTTAGCATGATACAGTAGAAACCCGTAAATAGCAATAAACCATTCAATTTTAAATTTTTAACACGAATAAAAAGCATAATATTTTATCTTGTTTTATAAACTACAGACTGATTGCATTGTCCATTTATTAAATTTTTAGAAGTGTTCCAGTTTTTTAGAAGAACTATCTTTCGATATCTTACAGGATTGAAAGTAAAATGTAGAATAGTGATATAAAATACTGTGTTTTTGTTTATCCAACGAAAATCGGTTAATCAGCATAGCTAAGACCGAACGAAATTTGTATAATAACCTAGTTTTGACTGAACGAGGTTCTTAAACCAATCACGCAATGATGACATTTTCGATATGAATTAGGAGGAAAAAGTATAGACGATGATAATCTTTTGATGCTAAATGAAGTATGAAAGAAAGGGAGCGCTAATATATCTGGCCTTTATATTGTTGTAGATGGTGCAAAGTAATTGTGATTCATGAAGAGACCAATTGTACTAAAGGTGACTTACTATGATGTTTCTTGTTGAAACATAGGCAAATAGCTAAATTCTAAAATATTCCAAGCGTCATGTGAGATGACATAACAAACGTGACCAACCACCCATATCAAAAGTTGATATTTGAAAATTACTCCCATGATATGATTAGGGCTGTCAATAGATATCTAAAAAAAATTTGAAATCCGTCCGCATCCGTATCCGAAAAGTTAATAAATATCCGATATCCAGAAATACGGATGCGAACGCAGATACGAAAACATCCGCATTCAAAAATTATCTGCCAATTTTTTTCAAGATTATAGTTTAAATTATATGTATTTTAGTACAGTGAAAGATATTTATTTATTATTTTACTAAATTGAAAGTTTATATTATACGCACTAAATGCATATTATCCACTCAAAACTTTTTCACATCATCATATTTGTTTATTTTTTAACACTTTATAAAAGTTTATGTTAAACTAAAATTTTCCATTTACGTTTCTTGATTTACCGGTCGTTAGCGGATAAGATAATTATTCGATATATGTCTGTATCCACGGATGCAGTTATCTAAAAATGATTTTGAATGCGGATATGGATATGAAACTATCTGCATCTGAAATACATGCTAACAGGTCTAGATATGATGTAACCAAGTATATAAGGTTATGAATTGATATGACCAAAATTTCCAAACAACAACAGATGATCAATAATAAAGGATATTGTAACTAAGGCTGTGAATCAACTATTCTGCATAGAAGGACAGCTTGCAAATTAATTTTTAAAAAATCAAAAATCAAAAAAAAAAAGCTAGAAGTTTGACATTAAGATGGAGAACCTAACTATTATTTTACAATCTTTGATCGAAAATGATGATAATTTGTTGCATATATATTAATCCTAACGGTGTAGAATTTTATGTGTGTATGTGAGTTACAGACATCTTTCCACTTACGACTAGAGCTCATCTTCGTTGCTTCTGCTTTGAATACTGGAATCAACTTCCTGAAAACTTTCCATTTTATTCTGCAGGTTTATTATGTAGCTTAGAAGGAGTGATGCATTCTTAAGAAATGAATCTACCGTTAGTCTACACAGTTATATATGAAATTTATCAAATACCAACATACAAATCAAGTATCATCACATCGGCCAATAAACTATACGGATAAAGAAATTATATAGTTAATTGAAAATAAAGTATAAAAATCATAAAGGAAATGTACATTCTGCTCACCGCAACTCCAAGGATGAATATTTCTGTATGAACTCAACTCGGGAAGGAGGTCGCATTTGTGGTGGCAGAGATGCTCCTGTGGTCCAAAGCGGCAATGGCATCGTGATTTCTGTGTGTGAAAATGGGTTCAGGTAGAGACCATGCACTTTTCACAAACAATTTAATTGCCTGTAGCCAGGAAAAAAGCTTTTCTGTGTGGTACTTCCATGCTTTTAACAACCTGTGACGGAACATGAATATACTTGTATTAGACATCTAAAAACAATGTTAATATAATCAAACCTGTGAATGAACAATAATATCTCTAAAACTCAGATAACTGAGAAAATACCCATAGCTCAAATATTAGACTTAAATATGTGATATGACCATCAGATAAATATGGCTTTAGCATGTGTATTGCAGAACAAAAGGAAGGTTGATATTTGCTTTTCATCACTCTTTCGATGCAAATAGTTGTCAAATATTCTTCATAATAAAGAGAAGTAATTTAAATAGCATGTTAGCACATAAAGAATTTCACATTATTAAGTATATACTTAGTAAGTTCAACTGCATTTGATGTTCATGATATGCTATAAATAGTTATGTTTTATATAACATTTCATTTGCAGTCTGTTAACGTAAGAATCAGACGCTAACACCCCGGTGTAAATTGAAGTTGAGTGAAAGCACCACCCGTGTACACGGGAACTACAAACAAGTAAAGAAATCACAGAAAAAGCGGAAAAGACAATAGGTTTTTATAGTGGTTCGGCTTAGGGTAAGCCTACGTCCACTTTAAATCTCTTTATTACTGAATTTGGTTACAACTTTACAACAATCTTCAATTACAACACACTTTAGACCAGTAGATCAAACTTTGATGGAGAATAATCTTCCGAATTCATGTTGAATGATGTAGATTTTCTCTTGAAGATTGTAGTAGAGTCCTTGGTGTTTGAAGTACTTGAAGTGTTGAATGAGTCGAGAATTCAGCAGAGTATCGACGCTTGAAATGATCGGCCCAAAAGTCCCCTGCTAGTTGGAGTTAGGGCTGTATTTATAGGGAATACTCTAGGCAGAATTTTATCACCAAGTGCTAGGTCGCACACGACCTAAGGTAGGTCATAGGTCGACGACGACCTAAGAGATGGAATCTGACCTATCTTGAGTGCATTTGGTTCTCTTCTGAGCAAATTGATAGGTCGCGTGCGACCTATCATAGGTCGTGAGTCAACTGAGATTTAGGTCGCTGAGACCACTTCGCTCTTAGGTCGGTAGGCTTAGGTTGCATATGCTTGAACTCGTTAGGTCGCTCTATCCTTTAGGTCGCTCTGGCCTTTAGGTCGTTAGGTTGCTTGAGTCTTTAGGTCGTTGATCGCTTGAGTCTTTAGGTCGTTAGGTGGCTTGAGTCTTTAGGTCGTTAGGTCGCTTGAGTCTTTAGGTCGTTAGGTCGCTTGAGTCTTTAGGTCGTTAGATCGCTTGAGTCTTTAGGTCGTTAGGTCGCTGCATTTCATAGGTCGCGTAAGTCTTAGGTCGCTTCAGAAATAGGAGTTAACACTTGCCCCTCAGGCCTATGCCATAGGTCATGTGCTTCGATCTGTCCGAGTTAGGTCGTGAGTGACCTAAGACTTGTACTAAGTCGCGTGCCTATTCGTCTTCCTCTTTTTGTCCCATATAAATTTGCTAGGTCGCTGCTTCTCCTCCATTTAACTGTTCCGATTTCCTGCTCTGCCATTAACAAAATCTCATGATTTCAAAGGCGAATTTGAGTTTAATCATTCACTGATTCATCCCTGCTATCATATTGCGTAAGTACACTTGATCTCTATCCATCCCACGATCATCATCGAACCACGAATTTCCATCTCAGAACCCCAAAACAATTTTGTATGTCGTGTTTCGTCTTTTGAGTCAAATTGTGGTTGATTTTGATCGCCATTAGTTGTGATTCACGAAAGCACAGCAATGAGTTGAATTCATGATGGATCGGAGATGCTTTCAATCGATTCTTGGATGATTCGGTGGTATGTAGGAATGATGAATTTCACGAAGAGGATGATGGATTTCATCGTGAGTGATAATGGGTTATCGGGTCACAGTTTAACGAGACGGTGAGCTATTGCGTGGAGAGGAAGCTAGCGATTTATCAAATCTGAGCGACTTAAAAACCTCCGCGACCTAAGAAACCTGGCCGACCTAACAAATTCTCGCGACCTAAGGATCCTTCGAATCTGCGACTTAACTTTTAGGTCGCGCTGGGATTTAAACGACTTAGGACTTAACAAATTTGCACATGAATTCCAATCAGGATGACTATAACAAATGAGCGACCTAATCTTTTTTGCGGCATAGGCTATAGGTTGCGGCCGAGTTAGGACTAATGAATTGCCTTGAACCTTTTAACTTACACAGTGCGACCTAAAGAAGCCCTGACCTATGTTAGGTCGCTGGACGACCTAAGACTTTGTCAAATTTTGAGAAGACTTGGCTGAATTGTTTGAACTTGAATTTTGTTGTACTTCTTTGCAGATTATTTTAACTTTTAAAGCTGTCAACCTGTTAAATACAACATTTACAGAAAAATGGGACGAATATACTGTCATTGACCGCCCACATCGAATGACATATTAGGCGACAAAGAATAATCAACTTAAATGAACTGTGTGAACGAAATGCTGCGAACTAAAGAATTCAAGTGAAGTATTAAAGCAAAACTAAAATATTCAATTAAAGCCGATTTGTTTGCATTAACACTACACTTGAATTTTATATTAACAAGTCCTGAAATCTCATAATTGACGAATTGTCAACTAGCTTAATTTCAGTTATGTTTGCTTTCTGTTTTTGTTAGTTCTGCACAACACTTCACACTTTTTAGGAAACGTGCACCTTCTTATTTGAATGTCTAGTTCCTTGTATAGAATGACTTCTCAACAAGGAGAAACAGAATCGGCTGAAGAGACTTTCCCAATTGCTACTCCATTGGTTAATCCTCCAGAGAGAATTTCAACCACACTAACATACAAAGTTTTCCGCCAACTGTGCGCTCTGTTTGGCATTGCTGAAGCAGATGTCATTCTTCCTAAGAGAAGCGATACTGCCGATATACCACCTTCTGGTTTTGTAGCAGTTAATCGTCAAATGTGCACGAGTGGAGCTATCCCTCCTTTTAACGACTTTCTTCAACGGTTTCTTCTCCGACTAGCTATCTCCCCCTTCCAGCTGCACCCCAATGGCTATGCTATTCTGATGGGGTTATGTGTGCTATTCGGAAGGACGCTGGATCGCCTTTCGAGTTTTGATGATGTGCACATTTGCCAAAAATAAAGACCATCCTTCCATCATTCTTGTGAGAAGCGCTAGGAACCGTAAACTAATAATCGGCCTTCCCGAAAGTGCTCAAGGTTTTGTAAGCCAATTTTTCTTCGTTCGCTGTCCTCCGGGATTCTATGCTACCTGGAGAGTAGGAAGTAAGAGCATTTATCTTTGTTCTTGATGTTTTTCTCTGAGCTTTTCATAGCCTGAGTTGTCAAATGTTAACTTCGCCTTTTATTTTTCAGCGCTTCCGCCTCCTTCTAGGGATTCTAGTCATAAACCAACTTTTGAGAGGCTTATGGCCGTGCCAGTTGAGGAGAGAAGCATTCAATTTCTGTTGAAAGACGAATTTTTGCATCAATACGGACTTTTGCATACCTCTAGCTCTACACACCCTCATGAAGTCCCAGACTCCCCAACCCAAGCACTGGATGCCCCAGTTTTTACCAATGCACCCATACCGAAAGAACCTGCCTCTGAGGCTTCTCTAGTGAAGTTCTCCACTTCTGTTGATGTCGCGGGGTCATCTGGCAAACTTGCCCCGGTCACTGAAGAAAAAGAACTTCAGGAATCTCCTCCACATTCGAAGAAGTCTGGTGACGAAGAAGCTGGGAAAACAAGCCCTGTCAAACAGAGTGGAGATGACACTTTCAAAGCGTTGAGCGACTTGTTTGTCACTTCACAGGAGCTCTTTAAAGACGACCCCGTCACCACCAGGGCTTCTTCTTCAGTAGTTGAGGCGACTTCTACTCTGCAACAGACTCCGTCGACTCAAGAGTTGACGTTAACTACTACTCCTACGATTACTCCGCAATCAAAGAGCGGTTCGTAGTTTGATGCGTGTAGCTTGCACATCACACACACTTAGAATCTTTCGGCACTTTTATACTCCTAACTCTCTGTACTTTGAAGATTCTAAAGTTACACTTCTTTTCTCTGAAAACTTTTAAGACTTGTCTCTTCTTTTTTATTTCAGTTTCTCCGATGGGACGTAGCAGCTCCTACTATGACGACTTTCAGCGCTACGGGAGGCGTAGTCAATATGATTATAGGCGCTACCTTCCCGCCTACAGAGAAACCAATGAAGAGAGAGCCGCTCGAAAGGCTCAGGAGAGAAGGGCTCAAGAAGAGCGTTACGAGAGGAAAGAAAGGGAGGAGCACCATGAATCTTCCCATAAAGGTGACGATTCCCACAAGAGAAAATCCCATGATGACCGGGGAAAAAGTCATATGGTTGAGGACCCAAGTAAGCGTTCTCGACACGGTGAGAAGCATACTTCTACAACTCCTGAAAAGGTCACTGCCCCCGTCTCACTTGACATTCCTTCTGGCTCTCCCGCTCTCGGGAAGACAGACATTCAAACAATAATTAGCAGGCCTAAATTCCAAGTTGGGCCGGGCCCAGCCACTTTGCAAAGCCGGTTTCCACAGTGGTGCTTGAAGGGAGTGCGGTTCGATCTTGACTTGGTTCCTATCGACAAGTCTGCCATGCTGCGGAATCTCGATGCCGTCAAGCTTGATATTGAAAGGATGTCGAACTGGCAAAAGCTTGTAGACGAGCTTCAAAGGGTCAACCGTGCGAATATAGAGGCCTTGCTTACTATGGAGAATGATAAGGCCGAATGGCAGAAGGTTCTCGAGCAGCACGATACCGAAATGAGGAGCATCACTACTTACAATGAAGAGCTTGAAGCAAAAGTTGAGGAACTTAAGCAAGAGCTTGCTACTTCCTCTACTTCCTACACTCAAAAAGAAGTGCTTCTAAAACAAGTGAGAGATGCTCATGCTGGCCAAAGAGACATCGAAGACAGGCTCGAAGTGCAAAAAAGAATCAGTGAGGGCTATATTGCTGATATTGCAAAGCTTCGGAAGAAAACTAGCTCCCAAGAGGCGGAGATTCAAATGCTAAAGCTTCAACTCTCCAAGACTGAAAGAGAGCGCGATGACGCCGTTGCCGGTAGAATTGCAGCTGAAGAATCTCACGAGGCAACGAAGACCAACATCAGCTCGACATTATTTGAATTTTACCTCCAAAGCATCTTGGGGCATGGTAGTCTCGCCTTCCTAGGCCCCAAATATGAAGTTACACTGGCTGAAGTTTGGGAGGCTGCACTTGATATGCTTGGCGGTAAAGGCGCTGGCTATGCCGAATCAGCGCTTGAGGAGCATTACTTTGATGACGATACTCACGCCGCTCTCGCCAGGGGAAGAGAACAGCTTACAAAATTAAGGGCCGAAATGGCGGTAGGGGAACCTTCGAGAAAAACTATCTCAACTACTCCAGTTCGGCCTTCTCCTTCGGTCGAAATTGACATTATTGGTTCCAGTTCTCATTCTCCATCTCCTACTAAAGTTACCACCGAGATCACAAGCATACAGGGTGGAGATGAAGGCGACGAGAGTGCCGAGGCACAGGCTTATGGGGTTGATGTCAGGAAACCGACTTTTCCAGGTAACTCTACTGTTAATCTTACCCAAGTAGACTGCTCATCTGTTTCTTACGAGCTTGATGAGCTCCTTGACTATTTCCTGAACCTCAGCGAGCCTTTATCTCCTCTTTTTACTGACTTGAACTTTTTTTCTTCTGTAGAGAAAACGTCGAGCATTGTTCAAACTTCCCCTCCTCCAACTATTCCTCCTCCATCTCTTCAGGTCACTCCTCCTTCTGCCTCGCAATCAGGATCACAAGAGGAGCAAATAGAAGCTCTCCAAGACTTGGACGATCCCATTGCTTCACAAGAACACAGGGGATAAGAAACTGAAGGAAGTGAGAAGACTCCACAAGCAACTGGTTCCGATGATGAACCATTAACTACACTTTTCTCTCCAGGAAGTGGGTCTTCTTCCAGGAAGAGAGGGAAGCGTGGAGTCTCTAAGAAAAAGAAGGAGGCTTCTGCTAGCGAGACACAAGCGGGAGAAGAACCTATTGTATCCCTTTCCCCTTCCTCTCCTACTTTTACAAGCCGGCCTAAGAAGTTAACCATTCGGCCAGGCGCATGTTCAAAAGGCAGAAGGAAGAAGAAATGATGTCTTTGGTCCTGTGCTTTTTATATCGCTTTTTTGCTTTTTGCATGTACTGGCCGGAGATTGTGCGGGTACCGGCCTCCGCTTTTCTTTTTCTTTTTTCTTTGAAACCTGTACCTGTACAAAATTTTAACAGTGTTGAATAAAATGATTCTTTTTCTTTGTACAAACTTCTGTCTGTATCTGTGAATGCATTTATTATTCATTGTCACACAAGTTTCTTTACATGATATTGCAACGAGCTTGTGGTATGTTGTTCGAGCGTGATTTTACCAATATAGTTATACCATGTTGTATGTAGCTATACCATGTTGCCCCTATACCATAAGCTTGTTGCAATATTTTATATGTTGAGTGGACTTGCACTTCTATTTTCTGGAGAATAATTATTCCATACTTGGAGGAATATTATTTCGTTAAAAATAGAGTACAACTCCCTCCATATAAGTTTTTGCGCTTCATCCTTCGAAGCTATCACTTTTTCTTTTGTGCATATACACATTTTACCAAGTGAATTCTTCTATGTGGTAAAGCGGGCCTTTGAAGGGTACTTTAACTTCTTTTGAAGGAAGAGTATTTTCCAGAATAGGTGAATCATTCTTCCTTTGAGAGTTAAAGTGTGCCTTTGAAGAGGGCTTCTCTTTTTTTCTTTTTTTTCTTTTTTTTTACGCCACAGTAAAGGGCTTTTTGATTTTTGCTTCTTTGAAAAGTTGCACCTCTGAGGAGGGCTTTTTCACGTTTCAACACTTGGAAGTTTTATTTCAATCTCGGTGAAACGTGTGCCTCTGAAGAGTTGTGCCTCTGAGGAGGGGTTTTTCACGTTTCAACACCTGGAAGTTTTATTTCAATCTTGGTGAAATGTGTGCCTCCGAAGAGGTCTTTCTGTTTGATTGTGCCTCCGGGAGGAGGTCTTTTCATTTCTGCCTCTGGGAAGAGGTCTTTTTTGTTTCTGCCTCTGGGAAGAGGTCTTTTTGTTTTGTTGTGCCTCTGGGAAGAGGTCTTTTTTGTTTCTACCCCTTGGGAGAGGTTTTTATTTTGTTGTGACTCTGGGAGGAGGTCTTTTTTGTTTCTGCCCCTTGGGAGAGGCTTTTATATTTCCCTGTTCGCTGGGAAGTGGGCCTCCGAAGAGGGCTTTTCACATTTCATTTCACGGGAGTGTATCGACCGATGATGAAATGTGTGCCTCTGAGTAGGGTTACTGCCTGGAAGTTTGGAGTTTCTTTCTCTCGGTTGGACGGATTCACGGGAGTGTATCGACCGATCATTCCGCAACTTTGTATCGGGAAAGATCTCTCTTTTTCTGGTTAGCCCGCTCGAGGTCTTTTAGCATTTCAACTGTGGTGAAATGGGCCTCCGGAGAGGGCTTTTCACGTTTCAACACCTGGAAGTTTTATTTCAATCTCGGTGAAACGTGTGCCTCTGAGTAGGGCTTTTGCCTGCAAGTTTGGAGTTTCTTTCTCTCGGTTGGACGGATTCACGGGAGTGTATCGACCGATCATTCCGCAACTTTGTATCGAGAAAGATCTCTCTTTTTCTGGCTAGGCCCGCTCGAGGTCTTTATCCTCCGAAGATTGTGCCTCCGAAGAGGGCTTGTGCCTCTGAAGAGGTCTTTTGCTGATTGATGCTTGCTCGCCCATGTCTCTTTGCTATTGATTCATGTTGGCGATCCCCGTTGTCTTTTTGCAAGTGTTTTCACTTTCTAGTTGCCAATAATTTCCCTTATCCGAAGAAATATACTTCATAGTTAATTGAGTTGGTGGTGGTAGACACAGTTTATTTAACTGGCTATTTGTTTGTTTAAACATTTGCAGTTAGTTAGAAATGGTCCATTTCCATCCACATTGCCAACTTTTGTTTGACGCGCTTATTTTGTAGGATTTGAGTATGGAAATTTTGAATGGTTTAGTGTTTGTTTGCTGAGTGATGTCAGGGATTGCTTGGTCTTGCGATGGGTAAGCTTTGCTTTTATGACCTGCATTATTAAATCGACATTTTAATGACACAATTAATGTATTTTACATGTCGAAATAAAACAAAGCAGTTTATAATAGTAGAGAACACAAGATTTATAGTGGTTCGGCCAAAAGTTGGGCCTACATCCACTTTATAGCTTTTCATTATTCACTCGCTTTACAACTGCTTTCAATACAAGAATCATATATTTATAATTCTTTTACAACATTTCAGCAATGTTTTCAAGTAAAATAGGGAAGCAAATGATTGCTGTTCCAAGCTCTTGGGATTGGTTCTCCTTCGACAGTTGTGAGTTTGAATGTGCCATCAAGAAGCTTTGCGCTAATAACATATGGTCCTTCCCAGTTCGGCCCAAACACACCTATGGCTGTCATAATTCTCTTCAGGACTAAGTCTCCAACTTCAAAGCTGCGCTGACGAACTTTGGAATTGAAGTGCCTAGCTATTCTTTGCTGGTGAGCTGCAATTCTAAGCCTTGCCTCTTCTTTCATCAAGAAGGTCAAGTGCTTCCAGTTGTAATTTTTCGTTCTCACTTTGATCAAAATGGATCCTTCTGTGTGAGGGGACTTCAGTTTCCACTGGAATCATTGCTTCTGATCCGTATGCCAATGAAAATGGAGTATGTCCAGTCGCAGTTTTGTGGGTGGTCCTGTATGCCCATAGTGCAAGCGGTAACTTATCGACCCAACCACCTTTTGCTTTTTCCATCTGCTTTTTGATGGTTGATTTGATGATTTTGTTTACTGCTTCCACTTGCCCGTTTGCCTGCGGATGAGCCACTGCTGAGAAGCTTTTTCGGATCTTGAATCGTTTGCAAAAATCTTGGAACTCCTCACTTTCAAACTGAGTACTATTGTTTGTGATTATCTTCTGAGGCACACCATACCTGCAAATGATATTTTTAGTCACAAAACTTATCATTTTCTTAGAGGTAATAGTGGCCAATGGTTCGGCCTCAGCCCATTTAGTAAAATAATCAACAGCAACGATAATATATTTAATCCCTGATTTGGCAGTCGGCAAAGGCCCAATGAGATCTATTCCCCAGATGGCAAACAGCCATGGACTGACCATTTGTGTTAGCTCAGTGGAAGGTGCCCTAGGAATTTTAGCGAATCTCTGGCATTTATCACACTTTCGGGAATAGTCAGCAGCATCCCGATTAATCTCTGGCCAAAAATATCCATAACGGAGGATTTTCTTTGCTAAAGTTTGACCACCTGTATGGTCCCCACATTCCCCTCCGTGTACTTCAGTTAGAATTGTCTTAGCTTCTTCCTTTGTTACACATCTGAGTAGTGGCATTGAAAATCCTCGTCTGTACAAGCGACCATCTTAAACTATATATCTGGAGGCTTTCCTCATCAGCTTTTGTCGTTCTTTTGAATTTTCTAGCAGAGAACCATTGAGTAGATATTCAAGTATCGGAGTCATCCATGATTCTTGCTCTTGGGATACATTCATAATCCAATCAACATCCATTTCTTCTGTGCTTGGAGCTGACAAGACTTCGACGGGAACTAACCCCAATAGTTGAGCTTCACCAGTGCTTGAATACTTTGCAAGAGAATCTGCCTTCATATTTTCTTCTCGGGGGATATGGTTTATTGAATAACGGTCAAAATCTTGAAGGAGCTCCTAGGCTTTTGATAAATAGGCTGGTAGATTCCCTCCTTTAGCTTGAAATTCCTTCTTGACTTGACAAACAATAAGTTGAGAATCACTGTAGATATGTAATGCCTTGATGTTTAGTTTTTTAGCGATCTTTAAACAAGCGATGAGAGCTTCGTATTCAGCTTCATTATTTGTCGAAGGGAATTCTAGTCTCAGTGCATAACATAGTGATCGCCCTTCTGGGGTTTCAAGGACAACCCCTGCCCCGGAACAGTAATCATTCCTTGCGCCATCGACATATAATTTCCATTGGATTGGGTTGCTATTAATGACTTCCTCCTCACTATCACCTCTATCCGTACATTCTGCGATGAAATCTGCTAAAGCTTGTCCATTGATTGCTTTACGGGGATGATAAGTGACGTCATACTGGCTGAGTTCGATATTCCATTTCAAAAGACGGCCCGAAGTCTCAGGACGGAATAGGACTTGCTTTAGAGGCTGATCAGTGAGGACTTTGATGGGATGAGCTTGGAAATACGGCCTCAATTTTCTCGATGCAATCAACAAACAATAGGCGAGCTTCTCCAACCTTAAATAGTTCATCTCTGCTCCAGTGAATCTTTTGCTGATATAATAGACTGGGCGTTGAATCCTTGCGTCTTCCCGTACCAACACTGCACTGAGAGCATGAGATGAAATGTCAAATATATGAAGAGATCTTCACCACTATCAGGCTTTGAAAGTATAGGAGGCACTTCCATATGACGAATCAACTCATCAAATGCTCTCTGACATTCAGGAGTCCACTCAAAATTTTTCTTTCCTTTCTTTAGAGCATCAAAGAATGGAATGCATTTGTCAGTGGCTTTGGAAATGAACCGACTCAGAGCAGCAACCTTTCCATTGAGACTTTGCAATTCCTTTTTCGTTCTAGGAGCCTTGACCTCTCTCAGGGCAGTGATTTGAGCTGGATTGGCTTCAATGTCCCTAGCGCTCACAATGAAACCCAAAAACTTTTCGGACTCCACTCCAAACGAACATTTCAGGGGATTAAGCTTCATTCTATACTTTCGGAGTACTGCAAACATCTCTGTCAAGTGATCCATGTGGTCCACTGCTTTCTTAGACTTTACTAGCATATCATCAACATAAACTTCCATTGTCTTGCCAATCTGTGGTTTAAACATGGCGTTAACAAGCCTCTGGTAAGTTGCCCCTGCATTCTTGAGTCCGAAAGGCATGACCTTGTAGCAGTAGAGTCCAACATCTGTGATGAAGCTTGTATCCTCTTGATCCGGCTCATGCATCATAATCTGGTTATATCCGGAGTATGCATCCATAAAAGATAACAATTCATGCCCTGCCGTCCCATCCACCAACTGATCGATCCTGGGCAGCGGGAAACAGTCTTTGGGGCAGGCTTTGTTCAGATCTGAAAAATCAATGCACACTCTCCACTTTCCGTTAGCTTTCTTAACCAGTACTGGATTTGAGACCCAATTTGGATAAGTAGCTTCTCTAATGAACCCGTTCTCCATGAGCCGATCCACTTTTTCTTTTAATGCTGCCTTTCTCTCAGGACCCTGAGTCCTTCTCTTTTGTTTCACAGGTGTAAACTTTGAATCAATGTTCAGAGTATGTACTGCAATCTCTGGGGATATTCTGCACATGTCAGCATGGGTTCAAGCGAATACATCCAAATTAGCCTTCAAAAATGAAATCAGAACATTCTGAACTGTCGGATTGAGTTGTGAACCCACATTAAGCACTTTGTTTAGGTCCTTTGGGTCTACGGGCACCGGTACTGTTACCTCTACTGGTACCACTCCATTCTCCCCTGCGCTGGCTTTCCTTGGATCCATCTCTCTTCGTGCCCCACTACATTCACCAGTGCATGGTCCACCCTGTAATTGCTACAAGGTTGGTTCTTTGATGCGGACTGGAATCGCCACACCTTTTTCCATCTCTCTCTTCCTGGATTCTCGCAATTCTGCAAAATAACATTCTCGCCCCGCATCCTGGTCTCCTTTAATCACACCAACTCCATTATCTGTGGGGAATTTTAGAGTCAAGCACCATGGGGCAAGAACAGCTTTGAATGCAGCAAGAGTTGGTCGGCCTAAAAAGGCGTTGTAGGCAGAGAATTCTTCAACAATTATAAAGGTTTGCTCTCGAGCCACCTTCCTCAGTCCCTTTTCGAGTTCTACGAACAAATCTGTGGTCCCAATCGGCTGTTTGGGTTCTCCAGCGAACCCAGCGATCTTAAGTGATGAAGCTTGAACGTCAGCCATCGGGATTTTCATTTGATCGAAGGTCTTCTTGAAGAGGATGTTGCATGAAGCTCCACAATCAACTAGAACTCTTCTCACAGTTGCCGGCCCAATACCAGTGGATATGACCAAAGGATCTATGGTCGGGGCCTCAATACCCAAAGAATCTCTGGCACTGAACACGATATCATCTGTGGAAGTCTTTTGTTGCTTTAAAGGCGCATCATTTTCTAAGACAAAAACATTCTCTTCAGCTGGTACATGCCTCAAGGCCCGGGCATACCTTTCCATCTCTCCCTAGCTTCTTCCTGCTGGGTGAGGTCCTCCAGTTATTATATTGATGACAGGCCTTTCTGACTCATGTTCCACGGCCTTCTCACTTGAGGCCGGATGGTGAGCGGGAACTTGTTGTCCTTGAGTTGACGAAGCTGGGGCATTTCTGTTCCTTTTCACATACTGCTGGAGTTTGTTTTCCTTCAAGAGTTGTTCAATTACCTCTTTCAACTGACGGCATTCGTTGGTGTCATGGCCGGGCTGGTTGTGGAACCGACAGAACCTTCCACTTTTTTCCATCTTAATCGCAACTCTCATTTTAGGTGGTGCCGGATAATTGATATCATCTTTGGTTGCGAAGAAGATGTTTTCAGGGGTATCAGTCAAGGGTGTGAAATTGAAAGAACAACCTCTCTTAGAGTCTCCCTGTTTCTTCCCACCATAGTTTCCCCTTTTCTGAGTGTTAGGTTCTTTCTTATTCGAAGCAGTGCCATTGTTCCCGGCTTCTGCTGATACCACCTTAGCCGGTGTTTGGAGGCTTTCCAAGCGCATGAATTCATCTGCTTTCTTGTAGAATTTGTCAAGTGAGTTTGGTTCTTTCATTTTCAACCATTTTCCAAATTCACTTGACTTATCAATTGCCCTCATCAAGTATGTCAAGACCATGCGTGGCTCAGCATTATCCACCTCAGCCAATGCTATGTTAAAGCGATTCATAAATGACCTGATAGGTTCTCCCAGATTTTGCTCTAGACTTGATAGCGACATTATATCCTTTGCTTTAGAAGCATACAATCAAAATTGCTCCTTGAACTTCCTGGTCAGATCGGAGAATTGATCGATGGACCTGACCGATAGCTTCTTAAACCACAATAGAGCTACACCTTCTAGATAAACCGGGAAGTATCGGCATTTAATTTCATCAGACGCCCTGGCACCAGTCATATGCCAGTCGTACTTATACAGAAACTCGTTTGGATCACTCGTCCCCTTGTAAGCTGGAATAGTAGGGGGAACGAATTTCCTTGGGAACTCTGCCTTCAAGATCCTTTCAGTAAATGGAGTTTTGCTCGGAGCAAATCCCCACTCTTTCTCGTCTTCATCTCTTCGCATACTTTCTTTCATGATTTGACGAACCATACCCGAAAAATACTCTTCATCATTTAGAGGCTCTGGAGGGCACACATCAGCCACCTTCTCTGAATTCTGCCTTGACAATCGTTCACGGAGGGTCGGCTGCGGCCCTGATCCTCCAGCTTGAAGAGGAGTCCTTTCTATAGGGTCTGCGGCTCTTTGAGAAGTGTTACCTTCAACATTCTGAACTCCCGCGGTAGGGTTCCCATCATTATTATCTGGTTGACGATTTGCCCCAAGTAGATCATTCAACTTACTCAAGATCAGGGCATTCTGGGCATTCTGGGCTTCCAACTGCGCATTCTGAGCATTCAATTGCTGATTCAATCCCAAAACTACGGCGTCCAGTTCTTCCCGTGTAACTCCAACAGTTGGAGCTGCTTGACTTGAAGGAGGAGAGGTAGCGGTGTTCTCTTGAACATTGTCGGATCTTACAGAACTTCGTTTTCTCCCAGGAGCTTTTATTTCCAATAAACTTCTGGTTTTAAAAGAAATCCTTTCAATAATCCTTCGTGGAGCAATAGTGGAAGTTTTCCTGAGTTGGGAGTTTCTCAGTGGAAGCACCAAAAATGTTAACGTAAGAATCAGACGCTAACACCCCGGTGTAAATTGAAGTTGAGTGAAAGCACCATCCGTGTACACGGGAACTACAAACAAGTAGAGAAATCACAGAAAAAGCGGAAAAGACAACAGTTTTTATAGTGGTTCGGCTTAGGGTAAGCCTATGTCCACTTTAAATCTCTTTATTACTGAATTTGGTTACAACTTTACAACAATCTTCAATTACAATACACATTAGACCAGTAGATCAAACTTTGATGGAGAATAATCTTCCGAAATCATGTTGAATGATGTAGATTTTCTCTTGAAGATCGTAGTAGAGTCCTTGGTGTTTGAAGTACTTGAAGTGTTGAATGAGTCGAGAATTCAGCAGAGTATCGGCGCTTGAAATGATCGGCCCAAAAGTCCCTTGCTAGTTGGAGTTAGGGCTGTATTTATAGGGAATACTCTGGGCAGAATTTTATCACCAAGTGCTAGGTCGCACACGACCTAAGGTAGGTCGTAGGTCGTAGGTCATAGGTCGGCGACGACCTAAGAGATGGGATCTGACTTATCTTGAGTGCATTTGGTTCTCTTCTGAGCAAATTGATAGGTCGCGTGCGACCTATCATAGGTCATGAGTCAACTGAGATTTAGGTCGCTGAGACCACTTCGCTCTTAGGTCGGTAGGCTTAGGTTGCATATGCTTGAACTCGTTAGGTCGCTCTATCCTTTAGGTCGCTCTGGCCTTTAGGTCGTTAGGTCGCTTGAGTCTTTAGGTCGTTAGATCGCTTGAGTCTTTAGGTCGTTAGGTCGCTTGAGTCTTTAGGTCGTTAGGTCGCTTGAGTCTTTAGGTCGTTAGATCGCTGCACTTCATAGGTCGCGTAAGTCTTAGGTCGCTTCAGAAATAGGAGTTAACACAATCAGAGTTTTATTTTTAGTAGATTCTGGAGTTTGATGGAAAAAGTATGAACCTATGAATATAAAGGTGTTGTTGACGCCTTGTTCTGTACATTTCGGTATTTTTATAAATCAATATATTAGAGCAGATTCTGCATTTTTTATCTCTACAAGAGTATTTGTGCAACAAACAAAATTTGAATACATACATACTTTATGATTGGATGGGGAGAGGAGTTGATTGAGGATAAATATTATTTGATAGAAATAAGTTGAAGTACGTGGTTACTTCATATTTCTTCATCCATTAGCTATTGAGTAGAGTTAAAGTAAATGGCAAGAAGTATACCATGGGAAACATTGAGTAATGCTGTGGTTCATATATCGTAAACAGTTGGCCACAGGGGCGAATACATGCATATCTAGGAGGGGTCAGCTGATCCCCTCAACTTTTCAATATTTGCAACAAAACGTTAATTGAAAATTTTAACCCTCCTCCAATATAAAATTCTCAAATGTGTTTTTTACAAACATACATGCTGGTTTCAATTTCTATTTCATGTACATTATCTCAACTTCTAGTCGTAGATTGAAAATCACATGCCTCTTCATCTTTAACATATAAAACCTTGTTCTTTTTATTTATTTAATCAATCGTTCAAAATTACAAAATAAAATTCTTTAAACTATGTTACCCCTCCGCTGCTCAAATTATAGGTATTAACAACTTTCTTGATCTTATGGCCTCCTCAATTTGTGTAATTTGTGTTTGTTAAGGCATTTATCTTATATTTCTTCATTGGTATGTGATTATCTATCAGTGGTTTCCTTCAAATTTATCTTTAATTTAGTGTTTATTATAGGAAGTTAGAAAGCTATAAATTGTGAATTGAATGCTTATATAATGCTAATTGAATGTTAATTGAATATTAATTGAATGCTAATTGAATGCAATTGAATGCTGATTGAATATCAGTCGAATGCTAATTAAATATTGATGACTTTGCTAATATCTATAAATTTAAAATAGTTGCTTGATTTGGCTCATTTCTATTTTAATATTAGTGTTGCTTAATTTGGCCCATTTTCTGCTTTAGCATTCCAAAGTTGCATCTCAATTTTATTGAGAACACATTTTTCTTATGATATTATGGTATTTGAAAATAAATATTAAACTTACATTATGTGTATTTTTTCATATGAATATGTTACAAACTTTGATTTTATCAATATAGCTTTTTGGTTAATAATATTCTCTATAAATTATTTCACGATCCCTCTCAAATATCATCCTGAATTCGCCCCCGGTCAGCTATATAAAGATGGTTAATGTGACAAAAATTAGTATTAAAATGTTTTTTGGAAAAAGAAAATACATAACTTTATATTTCAAGTAGAGGTTCTGTGGTCTTGAACAAAATTAGTTCACACTTCATGTTAACAATATTTGAAATCAAATAAAAAATACACTAATTTGATACATATTGTTATCATATAACACTAAATTTTAATATCTTTTTTGTTGTCAAACAGTGAATTTGGGGAGCCATGGGAATGCCGAATAATATATTTGGACTTGATGTTTGACCAAATTGAATATTTGTGAAAGAGGTATTCTAAACTATAGACGCGATCAGTTCAATACCATGAGACATGGTAAATGGCAAATTAGTGTAAATTTGGAATATAATCCTTAACTTTTCGCAGTCAAAGCTCCAGTAATATTAGAAAAAAGAGAGAGGATGTATAGGAACATATATGTTTCTTTCTGAACTAAAATCTCATAGTAGGTACACTTCAATTACACCTAGATAATTCTACTCCAGTGTTGATTAAGAAGTATAAAATTTGAAAATATAAGTGCATTTCTTATGCATACAAATTTGAACTACAATTTTGCATTTGCTACCGTTTGATACTCTCTTTTTAAATATGAATTAGTTTAAGAGATAACAGATCAGTTCCTATTTATTGACTTGTCTTTTGGTCTGAATGTAAAGCAAAGATTGTTTAATTTGTAAATGGTTCTTGGTCCGTTTTCTCCAAAAAAGAGCCTTTTCTTTTGAAATTGTGGAGCTATATTAAGTATGAAATGGTATAAGAAGTATTATGAATTCACCTATGTGATACAGACTGTGGTATATTTAACAGCATGTCAGTTGTATGCTTATTTACATGATTGTGCTTTCTAAATTAGTTTTAATGCCGGAGTATACCAAAACTAATTTTAACTATCAAACCTGAATCTGCATCAAAAAAATCATTCAGGGTATTTGCACCATCCACCCTAAGACGCAAATCAACATTGAAATCTCTCCTTCATTTGTATCCTTAAGCATACAATGAAGCACCTCATTCACTTGAAAAAACACATTGTCCAGCGTTGCCTGTGTTTTACATCCCTTTATCTTCAACCAAGACATCCCTACAACACACACCCCACTTTTGTATCCTTCCTCCACAACAGTGAAACAACCAGTTAAAAGCATACAATAGTTAAAAGCAAAATAACAAAGTTTAGTAAAAATTGATTTTAAAGTAGCAACATTGATAAAGTATTACTTACACACCTTAATTAATTCCTAATAATATTTGAAACCAATTTTCTAGTTTTTGGCCTTATCACATGAAAACATTAAGAACACTTGAAATATGTACATTTTTTTGCAGTTAAAACAATTTTATGGTGGAGAATATTTATTATTCATTTGTATAGCACGGTTTGGAAACAAATGAAATTCAGCTTAAGTCGTATACTCGGTCACTGTCTTAAAGATATTTCGACTTTCTTCTCAGTGGTGCAAAGCAGTCAAACTAACGCCGCCGCCTCTAAGTTAAAACAGTCTTTTTTTCGGTTTGTAGTATCGACCCATCTGCACAAACAGAATCTACTCAGTTGCACTCAAAAAACTGCTCGGCTTTTGATTTTCGAAGGAAACAATTTCATGGATAAGAGGATAGGTTGCAAAAAATGTTGTTCTATTTTTGATTTCGTCTAGAAACCAATTTAATAGATGAAATACCAAGTCTAACGTATTACTGAGTCATTGAGTAACGTTGGCTCAAAATTCGAATCTGAAGTTCTACCATTTCGAATAAAATAACGGTCAGAAAACGTTTAATAATTTTGTCCAAAAATATAAGTGCTAAAGCACAACGAGTCCATGGCGATTCGAGTCGGTTGGCGCATGTGTGGTGGTCAAGCATGGTCTCCCTCCTCGAAAGAGCATCATTGGTTTCCCAAAGGACTCAGTCTATCTTCTAAGAATCAAGTATAAATATTTGATTCTTTTCTATAGTCCTACAACGTTAAACTATTCACATAAGAGCCATTTACACTTATTCATTTTTTTAATAATTCACTTAAAATTTTAAAATATTTCCAATAATCTCCCACTTGAATTTTTAAAAAATAATTTTCTTTTGAGCAGCTTTTGAAAAAATAAGATTGTACATAAACAAAGGTGTCTTTCGACTTGAACCATTGCATGGTGGATAAGATTCGGTTTTTACTAGAGTGACACGTAGTCTTGAAATAGTCTTGAACTCTATTCTTGACATCAAACCACACACAATCTTTCTAGAGTGCAATCAAATATGCTCATGCATTTATGGGCATGCACGTCTATCCTAGTTTAGTGAATGCTGTAAGAATTTTGTCCAAAATTCCATTGAAACGACCACATTTCCACATCCACATAGGTAAGTCTATCGAGAGTACTCCTGAAGGTAGGTACTCCACTCTATATAGGGTATAGATCTCATTAAGAGTTTCTATTAACTCATTCTCTAATCACTTCAGGAATACATGCTTCAAAATATATAAAAATAGCATGTTCAACCCATATCACTTCACAACTTTTTATTACCCATTGAACCTAGTTCTTGAGATCTCCAGTCAGTAGGTCGGGTTGCCATTGTGCTTGACTCAACCATCTAAGGGAAATGGTCTCATTCTTTTAGAGGTTCTAAGGACTTTCTCTCTGGCTAGTCCTTTCGTCAAAGGATCGGTCAAATTCCCATCACTGCGTATGTGATCCACTCTAACAGCTCCTGAAGAGAGTAGCTCTCTAACAGTATTGTGCTTACGACGTATTTGTCGTCCCCTACCGTTGTAATAATGGTTCTGTACTTTTGCGATAGCCACGGTAGTATTGCAATGGATCAACACAGCTGATATCGATTTTTCCCATAAAGGAATCTCAGCTAGCAAATTTCTTAAGTAATCTGCTTCTTCACTAACTGTGGCTAGTACTATCATCTCAAACTCCACAGTGCACTGAACCAAACAGTTTGTTTCTTAGTTTTTCAAGAAACAGCTCAACCAGCAATGCTAAATATACATCCATTGGTTGCTTTCGAATCATCGGATAAAGTATTCCAGCCTGCATCGGTGTATCCTTCAAGGAAAGCCGAAAACTTTTCATAATATAACCCAAGGTTCATAGTTCGTTTTGGGTATCTCATGACCCTTTCGATAGCATGTCAGTGCTCTATACTATGTCTACTAGTAAACCTGCGTAATAATCCCACAACGTAGGCAATGTCAGGTCTAGTACAATCAATGACATACCGAAGGCTGCCAATGGTGCTAGCATAATAAGCCTATTTTACACCTTCACCAGTGTTCTTAAATAGTTTTACACTAGAATCATATGGTGTACATGCAGGTTTACAGTCAAAGTAATTGTATTTCTTTAGTATCTTCTCAATGTAATGAGATGATCCCAATAAATTCTCTTTTCTGACCTAGTAATTTCAAGGATTACACTCGCTTTACCTAGATCTTTCATATCGGAGTTGGCACTTAACAAAGATTTGACATTGTTTATAGCATCAATGTTTGACCCAAAGATAAGTAGCTCATCTACGTAGCGACATATAATAGTGCAAATGTCATTCTCAGATTTATAGCAAATACATTTGTCACTTTCATCAACTTTAAAACTATAAAAGATTATTAAGTTATCAAATTTCTCATGTCATTGCTTAGGTGCTTGTTTTAAACCATATAATGATTTATCTAACTTACAAACTTTATGTTCTTGACCATGAATTACAAAGCCTTAAAGTTGATCTATATAAATTTTCTCTTGTGATTTACCATTTAAAAAAGCAGCTTTAACATTCATTTGATGTATTATTAAATTATGAATATATGCTAGTGAAATTTGTACTCGAATGGATGTAATTCTAGTTACAGGTGAAAAAGTGTCAAAAAAATCTACATTTCCTCTTTGCTTAAACCCTTTAACTACTATACAGACTTTATGTTTATCAACCATTCCATTAGGTTTTAATTCCTTTTTTAGTACCCATTTACAGCCTATAGACTTACAACCATGTAGTAAATTTATTAAGTGCCAAGTCCTATTGATTGCAAAGAATCCATCTCATCATTTATAGCATGTTGTCAAAAATCAGCATCTAAATAAGATAAGGCTTCTTGGAGGTTTAAAGGATCTTCCTCTATTGTAAAAGTGCAAAAATATGAACCATAATCTTTTGTAATTCTTGCTCTTTTACTTCTTCTAGGTTCGTTTTCAGAAGATTCATTATGTTTTGTTCTAATAGACATAATGCTACTTGATGTGCCCCCACTACTCCTCAATTTAAAAGGAAATATCAATTCATAAAAATCAGTATCATTAGATTCTATTATATCGTGTGTATTCAGATCATAAAACACTACGCCATAAATTGCATACTGCAACACCCAAAAAGTGATGCAGGAAGTGCCAAAAAATGTTGCTGTAGGCTAAAAAAGGGCAAAGACAACACTATCTCGGTGATGCATTTTGCTGCGTTGCCCTAGAATCAAAGGCAACATCTTTGCGGCCCTAGGGCAACATCAGTTCTGTTGTTGCCACAGATACCAAATTTACTAAAAAGTGAGCCCCACAATCTGGGCCCCAACATGTGGGCCCACATTATGGAGCCCACTAATTCTATGGCCCACCTTTACGGAACCCTGTTGTGGGGCCCATATTCATTAATCTATGGTAACACTTTTACCATCCAATGGCAATACTTTGCCAGTTTATTACCACATTTAACATCACATACTGCAACATTATATCATATCTATGGCAACACCTTTTGCAATTTAAATTGGAAACGTACTACAACATTATACTACTGCAACATCATATCATATCTATGGCAACATTATGCTGCAACATTATATCATATCTAATGGCAACATTACACTCAAACAAAGAACTTTTCATTTCAGAATAACTAGCAACACATGTTTTTCTTAGTCAAGTACAAAATAGCAAAACATACTTAAAAACATACTTAGTCAGGTATATTTTCCCTTATCTTCGCTGCCAGCTCCTGTATGTATGTGCTTGTTGTTGGGGCATATTTTGAAACTTCTACAGACTTTATGTGCCATCCTATAAGCCAAGATGGACCGTGTGACTTTCCATTAGAAATCATTTCTTGAACAACTCCATCACTTCCTCCTTCACCTATTGCTTTTTCAATCTTATACTGCAAAATAAAGCAGTTTCAAAATGTGACATTGAATAAAATTAACAATTCTGAAACAAGTTTCTTAAACAAGAATTGTTTTGCAATATCTATTCAGTTTTAAAATGGATTCAGAAAATATCCTGCTATAGGTTTCAACAAAACAGGATCTAATTCTACAAAAATGTCGATGCGCAAAATGAAGCATTTTTTTGACATCTGATTGAAGAGAAAATAAAATTCTTACAATTCTGTACTTCATTACTGAAGTATCAGTCTTGTACACCTTTCCTTCTTTCCGCTTGCGAGTTTTAACAAAAAGTTCTCCATCTGATACGTTGGACTGATACAAATTAAATGAAAAAAGTTAGACATCAAAAAGATATCAAACCAATTTTTCCAGAACATATATCACTAATCAGTTCAGAAATTAAATTCAAAGTCAAAGCAAAACTAAGGTAAATATGATCGCCTTTACATAAAAACAAATCTCGGTTCAAATGAAGAACATAAACCACAAGTGCACACAAGCTAAAAGTCTCGAGCAACTCATAAATGCAAAAATGGAGCAACAGTAAGTTCTCAAGCAGCTTACAGGTGCAAAAATAAAGAAACAACAAGTATAAAATCACAACATATGTAGCAACAATATCATAGCTTTTTCAAGCATAGTATCAAGTGATGTATCAGTTTTGCAAAATTCAAGGCTGAGCAGAGTAAAATTTGCATAGTAAATATCCCATATGTCTATGCTTTCAGATTATTAACTCTAAGCACAGAGATAACAAATATCCCATGGTTCATCTTAGATTCTGATGCAAAACTAAGATTACCCCGTGATTAACCCATGAGCCATGAACATATATATAATACTAAAATGATTTAAGCTTAGCAAAGCAATAAATCCATCAACATAGAGCAGACAAAAGACAGGCATCAACTTGACATCCATATGCTTAAGAGTTAAGAGTGTATCCGATAGTTTACAAATTACTTAATTTCCACAGAGATGGATTGGACTCATATTTAATGTTTAATATGCATCTAACTTACAGACGTATATTGACCAAATGCGTACAAATGCATGAGCATGACGGACACTGGTTTGGAAAAGAAGAATTGAGTTTTCTATGCAAAAGGGCGCAAAGAAAGGCTCATTTATATTTTTATAGGTTTTATGTACTTTTTTAGCAAATGTTATTAATAGCTATTGTGTAACGACCTCGAATTTCTGTCAATTAAAATTTGTATATTTAATTGAATTTAAATATTAACAAGTAAAATTTATAAGTCGAATAAATTTTATTTCGAATAATTGGATTTAATTGGATAATTTAATCGATAATTTAATATTTGAAAATACAAAAATAATGGGAAATCGAGTTAAATATGATTGAAAATGATTTGTAAAATTTTATTATATCATATTGGAGTTAGAATGATGTTATAGAACTTTTAAAATCGAATTAAAAGTTAATTTGTGAAAATTGAATATTTTAATATTTAAATTGACGAGTTAAAATAGCCATTTTTCAAACAGTCTCGGATTTCGACGAAACTAGTTTCATCGGATCCGTAATGTGAAATTATTGTATAGTTTCAAATTTCGCGTCAATCGGATTTACGGTTTGTCCGGGGCAAGCTAAAACGCGTAGAAATTAGTTTAAATCGATTTAATTCAAATTGATCGTTTATTGTCGTAACTCGCACAGATAATCAAATTAGATTTTGAAACACGTTCCATTGTGTTCGAAACGCGGGGTAAACCTTAGAAACGCCAACCGGCATGCTTCGTTTGGAGTTCGAATTTTTTTGGATGAATAGTGTTTTTGGAAATTTTCTATATAAGGACTTCATAACTTCAATTTGCAAACAAGAAAAACCCTAGGATTTGTAAACGTTCAGGCCGCCGCTTCTATTATAACCAATGGCCGAAATCTTCTTCTCTTCCTCCCTCAAAATCTTCAAATCCACCAAGTAATTCGAGAAACTTTCTAAATGAAAGTTGTAGAGCACGGCACGAACTAGATATCCAATGGTGGTGATCTGAATTGGGGCCGTGTAGAGGTCGATAGGGGGGCGCATTCGTGGCCGTTCGTCATCGTTTTTCACGCACTAGAGAGGGCCAAGCTTTCTATGCTCTTGGCCGAAGGTGGAGTCAACATTGCTCGTCGTAGTGGCGTATCCTGATCGTCATGAAATCGAGTCGTTTGGTCGCAAAAATTCGAGAATGATTGGCGGCTATGGGTTTCTAAACCCTAACCTGCTTACGTGAATACTGGGAAGGGGAGGAAGAAAGCATCACGCGGCCGAGATTTCCTAGTGGAAAATGGATGGCTCTGATTTGATTAGGTTAAAAATATAATATAAAAGTTGTAATTTGTTTATATTTAAATTCGTGTAAACTTTAAACTAGCGTAACTTTTTCATACAAGGTCTGTTTTGGACGAAACGAATTGCGTTGGCTTCGTTTTGACGAGCACTACGTGATGGATTTGGTTTGGAGTCGTTTGGAGCTAGTGAGAATTTCGGGTAGAATTAAACGCACGTTTAATTTTATTCGAAATAAAACGTGGAAACTGTTATCGGAAACTCAAGGTGAGAACTTCTCACTCAGTCGAATTGTTTCAATTTAAATTTTAAATAGTTAGATTTAAAATTGATGATTGTATGCTTGAATGATAAATTATTATCTGTTATTGATTGAAATAGACATTATACGCCGTTAGTAAGCGGAGGTTATTTATTAAAAACATATACCGCGATAATTCCATCTTGATTGGAATTGGTATTATTTATGTACTTGGAGTTGATTTCCCGCATTATATAGCGGATGAGACCCTATTGCGCCGCATAATAGCGAATAATATTTTATGAATCCCATATACCGCGATATTCCGTATTTGAACGGAATTGGTATTGTGCTAACATCTGTGGATGTAGGGAAACAGGTTGGAGGGATCCAACTGGATTCCTCACCAATATTTATTTTTATTATAGATATTGTGATATTTGTTGATTATCATATACTGATATATGATGTCTTTGTTGTCGTGATTGACTATTTGGTGCTGTTGCATCATCGGATCCATTTTTGAAGTTTTAAAATAATGATTTTTGATTTTAAAAAGAATTTTAAAGGGATTTTTGAAAGTATACGTTTTATTAAATTTTGAATTGTTAAAATAAATAAACATTATAGTTTCATTGTTATAAAAGTTATATTTTTGGAAAATAGTACTTAAGTATGATTTTGGAGTTATATAAGTTTTAAATAATGTTTTGTAAATTATTAAAAGGATTGGTTTATTTAAATGAGATTTTTGAATTATTATAAACGGTTTATATAAAAGATTTATAATATTGATATTTATAAATTAAAAATATAGGAATTATAAAATGAGTTTTTATAAGTGTTAAAATGAAGAATAATTGGATTTCTTAAGTGAATGAAATTTGTAGATTTATAAATTGTGAAGTTATGAAATGAATAGATTTTGTAAAATAAAAGATTTATAAATAATTAACTTATAAATCAGATTTTGGGTATAAAGTTGAGTTATAAATTGAATTGATTCATAAAAAGGGATTTTATAAATCGAAGTTTTTATAAATAGAAATGGAATTTATAAACATTGTTTATAAATCCGAAATCAATTGAATTTGATAAATTTAATATAGAAGGTTATTAAAGGAGATATATTCGCGATTTCGGATAGCGAATTATCCTTGGAATAAAATGTGTAGAAAATATTGAATTTGGTTAGTGAAGTATATTCACGATTTTGGACAGTGAATATATTATTAAAGAAAATGGACATGTTTTTGGGGAAGTGGTATTATAAAATGAAGTTAATTGTTTTAAAGATGTTTTAAAATGGATTAACTATTGAAACCATAGATTTCAACATTTATTGTTGAAATAGACGTTTTCGAGAAATAAAGAAATGGTGGATTATAACACTGTTGTTATAGTAAATGATTTCCGAAAGGAAATGTTTTATATAGTATTGGGATTTATATATCTATCTTAATTTCGAATGCCTATGCTAGTGATTTTGGGTTGTCGTAACGATGTTTTACGCAACATTCGTTTTGGCCCAAATAAATGTGTTTAAGAGAATGTTTTTCCTTAAAGAATGAAATATATACTTAATTTTGATTTAAGTATATTGAATATTTTTCAAGTGTTGAAAATAAATGGATTTGTGAATTACTTATTATTAAATAAGTAAGGAAATGCTTTTTCCAATATGAAGTGAATATTTTGAGATTTTATCCTTTAAAGATAAATTGAAAATGAATATTAGAAATCGATTTGGAAATCGTATATTCATAGATATTTTGGAATTGACTATGGAATTTATAAAGGAAAGGGAATTGTTTAAAAATAAACGTTGATTTATTTTTGAAGTATTGAAATTATATCTAGTAAAGATATTTTTGAAAAATAAATAATTTGGAAAATTATTTGGAATTTGGTGATGTTGAACATACCTATTGATAGTTAAATAACCGACTATCAATATTTACCTTTAAATAGGTATTTGTTGTGATTTCTTGAATTTGAATGCTACACTTATTTTTGAATAAGCGCTCACTATTCGAGTTAGCCGGGAAAGGACCTTGGGGTCGTATAACCCATTTCGAATATGTGATACGTCGTTATGGATTGCATTTGATGACCGATGTTGAAGACCAGATATTTGTGAAAACGGAAGGATTACCGTCCAATGTTTCTGCATCGGCTGATCCCCGATATAGAAATTTATTACCCTTTGTGATGGGAAGTCCGGTCGTGATTAGTGAATATCCGAATTGCAAGGACTTCTTTGTAAGTGCCTTCGGTTCCGTTCGATCCCGGAACGGACTTGTATGGATGTGTGTCTGACGTTACAATTTGAGATGTAAAGCTGGTTTCTATTAAATATGTTCCCGTTGGCCGCGGAGAATTTATTCTCTTAGCTTACGCCTTTAGAGGTTATGCAGTTGATGGTTACTAGTGATACATTCCCAAATTGGTAATGTGTCATACGAAGTGCTGTTGAGCATTTGATGATCAAAGCACAGCTTTTGTATAAAGCGTAGCTTTGTGGACGAGACTTCGCCGGACCTCACACCCCGGAAATGGTCAAAACAGGAAGGATGCAGCAAGGTTATTAGGGGGTAGCGCCCCTTTAGTGTATGTCATTCCTTCTGGATAGAGGTGGTATCATGATATGGAGCCCAGATACCTAACCTATGTTGTTGCTGCAAATTTATTATTTTGTGGTTGTTGGAATCGAGGATCCTCGGATACAGATCGGTTACGATCGGGGAATGACATATTCGTGTCAGTAGTTACCTAGTTTGAAAGGTATCCCGGCCTTGTATTGGCAGAGATCCGGTTAGGTTCTTGGGTCGTCTTTCCAGAGGCGTACCCATGTGGCAATGGGAAGTTCCTTGGCCTGACCATTTGTTGGAAATCCAAAGAAACAATACGATCTTGTATGGTTTTAGTTGTAGAACCTATCATTCACTTATGGTGGTCACCACTGTTTGGATGGTAGCTATAGTAGGCATAAGTGTGGAATGCCTATGCTGGCTAAGATTTATATCTTTACTTTCGAATTTTTTTTTCTACACTATGCACTAGTAATAATATCAAATGTTTCTTTTTAATGCGTATCAAGCATCTTTGACTATCATAAGGAGGAATCTTCTCCGAGTCTGCATTTGCATTGTGTGTGTGTGTGTGCAGGAGGCCTTATGGTAGTCTCATTTTCTAAAAAGCATTGCGAATCTACTTTAAAAATTATTCTGTTGTTTGTTTTTAAAGATAAACTGTTTTAAGTTCTCACACCAGTCACATGACTGACTCGGAGTTTATTGTTTTCCTCCTAAACTCTGGGTGCCCACCAATTTCCACACGGGCAGTCAAGAGTCAGGTTTATCAGGATATTCTGGAATTCAGGAGTTGCATGAGGCAAGCTGGATGACATGGCGTATTCACTAGTATATAGTATTTCTTTTCCGCTGTTTGTTGTTGTTATTGTTATACACTCTGATGATGTGATGTAAAGTAATATGATGTAATGTAATAAATGATATAGTTCTTTGTTTAAAGATTATCCATTTATCTATTATATGTTGTTCCGCTGCGATTGTGAGATTCCGATATTGTTCTGTTGTTTCTTTCTGTTCTGTTCTATCTTTTTCTCTCTTCTTCTATCTTTTTCTTCTTCTTTAACCATAACGGTATGATTTTCCGGCATTCGATTGCTCGGCAGTTGATATAGTGGACGTATTGATGTCGGTTTTCGAGCGTCAAAAAATCGCATACGTGACATATTGAGTCGTAACTTAATGTGAAAATGCAAAAAATAATAAACAGATACACTAAAAATTAATACATTAAAATTGAAATAAAAACATTTGCTGGATGATTACTGTGACAGATCAGATTATATAGCCTGCTTGTTATTCTTTTAGTTACAAACTTCTATATCATTAACAGAACATATATCACTAATATTTATTTTGCTTATTTGCTTGATTGAGGTGATATTTTATTTTGGAACATATATGTATTTATATTAATTTTATTTTAGAACATATGTCGCTTTGCAAAATAAGGAGAGGAATTTCAGATAAAATAAAATGCATACCTCCAGCCAACCATAAAAATAAGCAAAATACATACCATCTTATGCCGAATTTGAAAAAAAGTTTTGGACCAGCAGTGTGTGTATCTAGATACGATTTCCGACTTACACAATTCGTAAGGGCCTTGGACTACAAAAACATGAAATAAAGATGTTTATCTGCCTGATTTGAATGAATAAAAACGGAAAAAAATTCTGTGATAAAACTTAAAACTCTGTTGCCATTACTTCCACCTTTCTGACCATTTCCACAACCTCAACCTCCACTGTTAACAAGCTACCATCTCACATTCTCGCTGTCAACAATATCTCATCCATACCTCTGATCACCACTGTGCCTTCACAGCAACTTCCCACCACTCGATATAAATTGCCTTCCACTACAACAACATTTACACTAATACCATACCTCACTACAAGAAATTTGATTTTTAGTGGCGCTCAAAAAACGCTACAAAAAGTTTTGGTGGCGTTTTGATAAATGCCGCTAGAAAACATGCGACTAAAAATTCATGATTTTTTGTTGCATTTATTTTAACGTCACTATAAATAAATTTTTGGTAGCGTCTTTTTAACGTTACTAAAGATTTTTTTTACAGCGTTTAAGAAACGCCACCGGAAAGGTGCCGTTTACTATCTTATTTTTTGTTGCACTTATTATTATTTTTTGCAGCGTTTTTTGAACGCCACCATATGTTTCGATTTTATTGCCTGCTGTTCCATGACTACATCTGATTTCGCCTCCAATTCAAGTACTTCAAAACTTATGCAATAACGTAATATATAAACACATACACATTCAAAAATAACACATTCAATGAACCACAATAACACAAACAAAAGCAATTACATAATCACCACTATACCATAATATTAATGTCAAGACAAAAGGTTAACCATACGTTTACACAACCAAACTACCATAAACAGTTTCATAATAGTACATGCAGCTAAAGTAGTGTTGCTACCGTACATACTAGTTTCATAATAGTTTCATAACAGTTTTAATCAACCTAACTACATACATGTGCTGCTACCATACCAAAAACCAGTGCTGCTGCTTGAATTTTTCACAAACGTTTATCTACCTATAAACAATAATAATCATGTTACTAAATATTTGTGAGGTGAACGTATCAAATATCAAAAATGGACAAATATAGAAGTCCTTAGACTATAATACTTCAAACAAATATGCCTCTGCCCATCCATTTCAAAACCAAAAACTGCCCATCCACTTCAAAACCAAAAACTGCAGTTTCAATTAACCATCTACCTGCACACAAAACCATACATCCTATGCATTTATAACATAAACTTAATGAACGAAACTGACCTCTATTGCTCTTCTCTCAACAGCTACTTGCAAACACTTACGTGTTAACTTAATGAATGAAACTGAAGTTATATAATGAACCATACATTATTTATAAACTGAATTTAACAAAACTTAATGAAACTAAAGTTATATAATAAAATCATACTTATTTTAGTCAAATAAACTGAAACAAGTATAATATTATTGCAGATAGAGTTGTAAATGTCAGTTTAAGTAAAGCATTAAGGAGCATCTAAGGACAAAACAATTGAGAAGAAATAGTTTTAAAACATACCTCTCTGTTGCTCTCCTCTCAATAGCTACTTGTAAAAGCTAAACCACTCTCTGCCTCTGAACTAATTGGGTTTCCATCCAAATGCTTCATATAGAAGTCCTGATAGAAAGAAAGAAAAGAGCACAACACAAGAAAACATTAGAAATACTCAAATTACAGAACAAAAAAATGAAAGATAAAAGTAAGTACCAAATTTGCTTGATCATTTCAAGCATCAATAGTTCCAAATGACAACATAACCCAAATCAGTAATCCCCCATACAACATCAGACAACAAATTGAATCTGCCCTTACATTGTACACTCACAACTGAATAACATCTCTTATTCCAATTCTAAATAGAAAAAAAATAACAGAGGTGTCACTTATAATCTTTTGTGATCAATCTACTATCATAATCTCTGTCGGTATACATCATTTGATGCAAGTGTAATGAAGCACTAAAATTGAACAAAAAATAATACTGACCCCACTGTATGTTATATCCAGTTTCCATCATCCCTTTCCTGCAAAAAAAAAAAAGATCACATCACTAAGAAATTAGACATAACTATAGGGAATGAGCCTATATTACGGAATGCATGCCAATACAAACAACTTTTTTTAATATTTTTTGTTTTTTTTGCCAGAAGTCGAAGAGGACTCCAAAGGTGGAAGTAGGCACCAGAGCAACAGAAGCCAATATGGACGAGTGGTTAGAGCTTGTAGTTATAGTATTTTAAGACTTGTCCCAATTTGCAACATCTATTATATATATCTGGAAAAAATGTACTCGAATTTTATTTTACCTTTTGACGTTAGGAAAAAAGTAGTGATAAAAGCACTTTGTAGTGGTGCAAAACATGAATAAAAAATTCAATCAAGTAAAGATATCAATAGAAAATGACCTGTCAAATAATTTTTCAGCAATTGGTTGGTCCCTTTCAATCCAATTTCCTATTTAATAGTACTATTATTTTGTCAAGGCTTTTGAACCTGCCGTGCGTCTTGTGGGGAAGATGCACAAACCACTTGTGTTTCGTACTTCCATATAGCTTAAGTTAATTTTTGTGTACGTGTACCATTGCTCAGACATTATGTTATGACAGCATGATTTTTCAATTACTTTCAGAATCTTATTCATACCACCCAGTAGAACAATTATTGTTCCCATTATTCAATCACGATCAGTACTCTGATTCACAGCAAATTGGATGTACCTAGGTTTTTCTTTCTACCGTCATCCAAATAAGAATTAAACGGTAAAGACATACCTGTGTAAGATTTAAATTCAAACGATACCATTTGATGACTAGTTTCTGCAAGATGTTATTCACAAATTCCGCATCATAAAAGTAAGAATTTAAGCCGTAGCGACCTGAAGTATCAGTTCAAGCAAAAGACTCGGATGAGGATTAATAATCTGAATTAATATAAATATTCAAATTATTTAGAATCTACTCAAATGATACACATTCAAACATTGGCTTTGGACACAAACAAGTATACCATCTTCAAACCTATAACAGATGTCACTTTCTGTATTGTTTGTTTTATTTACAACTGTGAGTAATTATCATCGTTATTCAGATTATTTACTATATTTTATTTTGTTACAGGGTACTGCATATGCCAAGTCTTTATCCAGTAAATCAACATGACTTCACCTCTTCACACTGACCTACATGTATACATATCTCAAAATAGTGAAAAGAATAGCATTAGAACCCTTATATTGATTAAGAAAACATTTCCTATTCCTCTCACTCCACAAGACCTAACAGTAAGCAAGATTCAATAGTTCAAACGTGCTTCTCTTCTCTTGATCTTTCAGCAAAATCTTTTGTAATTCTAATAATCAAACTGATCAACCAAGAAGCCCCCCTCAACGTCTATATTAAAATGAACTAGGCACTTTGTCAAGACATAAATGCTGAATTCACAATTGAAAAATAAATGCTTATAATCTTCACATCACAATTGCAGAAAAAACACTTGCTTTGAAGTACCATATGCTTTGTTCTCAACATAGAAATGGTATGAAGTTTACCTTACAACAAATACACATATGAATTTTCACCTTCACTAGAGTATCAACCGCCCAACGATATTTACTAATTTCCTACCAGAAAAGTTGAATAACATGTATATTGATTTAATAGAAAAACCTTTATTATCTCTAGCCCAAAAAAAACTTATCATCAACCTCCACCTTAATCACTGCACTATCAATTATATTGTTCAACTCAATAAATTGAAACAAAACCCTTTCTTCTAAAACTCTAGAAAAAGTTAAATCCCACTTAAAATCACACTCCCTTCCTCTAAATACCACACGCATAGAACTGAATTTATTAAGAGACAATTCATATAGTTTAGCAAAATCAATAGCTAAGACGGTAGGATCCAACAATCATGCCAAAACAAATATTTCTCCCACTCTTCAAATCACACCTTATACTTAATTTGAATAAAGGAGAAAGCATCCAAATATTTTTCCAAAAAACTGAACAATCCTTAATCTCGTTTTTCCATTGAAAACAATCCTTGAAGTACAGCTTCATCACCCATTTCCTCCACATCACATCTATATAGCGAATTAAATCTCAAATCCATCAACATAAAAAATCGTTGTTCATTTCAGCGATACTTAAGACTCCTAATCCCCCTTGATAAATCGATTTGCAAACTTGATCCCAAGAAATTAAACACTCAAAGAGCTACCCTCTTTACCACCATGCTAAAGAAATTCCTTCTTATACAATCAATTTTCTTGCATTGATCGTTTAAACACTTACGATATCATCTTTTTTAAAATTAGGCTTGCCTAAATTTAATATTATACATGTGAAGAAAATGATTATAAGCAAAAGCACTGATCAAAGAAAGACACCTTGATAATTCTTCTAGAGTTTCTTTTGCTTTCCTTTTTAATATATTGAGAAAGTCCTTGCTTTCAGTTATGTAGGGCAGCTACTAGCAGTTGAAAAATCCAAAGCTATAGCATTTCCACAGGCCTGTCCATATAAGCAGAAATCAAGATTTTTTTTTAGGTTTGAGACATCTTGATAAGGAATAAATATAATTATCTTGCTAATATGAGTATCTCATCTAAATTGCTAAAACTAAGTAACCATTGATAAAACTTAGTAGGCTTGAAAGTGTGCGAAGACCCGTGTAAATTATCACTGCTACACAAAGGTTTGGATCTCTTCGCCATTATGGCCGTTGTTATTATACTAATACTGCACATGTAACAACCCTTCACGTACGAATTTCAAAGATTCACAAACTCAAAATATATTTCCAAATATACATCATAGGACCACATCAAAAAAATGTAGATAAACTTACACTATAAAACTGAAGGCCTTCTTTTCCTATCACCTTTGAAAATACAATTTCAAATTTCACTTTATAAGAAAACTAATATCCAGTAAGAAAAACTTGATGTACGGTTAAAAAATTCCTCCATGAAAAAAGATGATGATAAAAGAACACTAGATAAACATAGTTTAACTCGTAAAAATAAAATAAAAATGGAGGTGCACTAAGAAATAGATGCAGTATAAGTTTAAGACTTAATTTTTCTGAGAATATTTCTTTAGAACAAACCCAATTGCTTGTTAAAAAATTTCTCAAAATATTTTTTGAGCATCAATAGTTTGTTAAATCTGAATCAGGAGGAAGTTTACCTCTGACTCAGGTATTCAACATTGCTTAAATGCCCTTTTCATATAAGAATGAAAAGAATTAAAAATAAATAAATAAACATATTCAGATTTTCAAAGCAATGCAATATGCATTTCTTACATTGCTCAAAAAGAACTTATCACGATCAAAACGAAACTACAGCTATTTCAACAAAATCCTATTCACTGGCTAAAATTATGGCTTCGCCCTTCCATGATATCTATCTTCCGTTCTTTATAATCTCTTCTTACAGCTATTAGTTGCAATATAAATGACCAAGAAATGGAACAAATTCCCAAGAAAACTTCAAATTCGAATTTTGATAAAAAAAACTTCTTTCAACCATTATCAAAATACCCAAATCATATGCAGTAGATAGTAAACAGAACAATTACCAATCAACATCAAGCCCACTCATCAGCAAAACAAAACCAAGTGGAACCAAATCGTTCATCTACACAACTCGTTTCAGGCAAGCAATTCACCAAACAACATATACGCACATACCAAACCCTAATCAAGAAGTGATCTTACCCTCATCTGGAACATCATGATTCTTCCTCCAAGGTTTCAGTTCTACGCGGCAATCCACGCAGGAGAAGTTGGACGCATCGACAAGTTCTAGTTAAACGAGATTTATACTAGAAATCAAATATTATTAAAGAAGATCTCTCACATTTGATGGCCAGATGTTAAGTAGCTTAATAAAGCAAGCTCGGTGCAGCATCCATCTTCAAATTTAAACAAATTTCCAGCTTCAAAATGCCTGTCAGCTTTTGCATGTAAATATCAAAATAACAATGGACAGATCCTAAGTATACACCTAAAATGATTCAAAATAAAACCCTTGAAATTAAAATCTATAATAAAATGTGATATACCTGCATGTAGCATGCACTTTCTAGTACAGATCATACTCATAGTACCCACTTCCTCTGCCTTTCCCACTTGCTTCATCGACAGCTTCGTCCAGGAAGACAACATTTAGAGGCAAAGAGACTATCGATGGAGAATGTTTTAGGGAGGAGAGGGGAGGACCTGATCGGAGGGGAATAAGCTTACGAGCGAAGGAGCACCTCATTTTCAAAGTAGGAGAATCGTGCGAGCAGAGAATGAATTTTAGCTTTTGAGAGTGATTGGTAAAAGAACTAGGGTTTGAGAAGCGGGTGGATATTGAGAATAAAAGAGTGAAAGGGGAAATCTAAAGCAGAAGAAATTCTAAAGGGAAATGTGACACTAAATAAAAAAAATTCGTGAAATATTTTTTAATTTACACGGGTGCAAAGCGGGAACGTGAAATCTTTTTAGCCGCATTTTTATTTTTTAGGGAAATACTTTTTGGTTGCATTTAGAAAGAAACGCCACCAATTTTTGCAACTATAAATGGTTTTTCTTATAGTGCCTCCTCTGTCATCCCCACTACTTAAATAACTTCTCCTCACCAAACTTCCTCGAAGCCACTGCAAACATCATCTCACCACATCTTACACTGTGCCATCCACATAATCAAACCAAACATCATCTGTCCCTGTCTACAAACTTCCACTGCAATCACCCTTCAACTGGTTACAATACACCAGACTCTGCATCAATCTTCACAATATACTCCCCTTCGACTGCAACCAGTACCAGTAGTAAGCAACCTCCTCAGTTCGCTCCTGCACCCTGCCTATAGTTCGAAACTGCCACAGAAATATACTGACTTCTATCTCTGACATCAATTCCACTGCCCAAAAACAACATCACACTACCCTCATCATCTCTAACTGTTTCTCCACGAAAACCATATCACCAGTCAAAAAAAAATTCACTCGAATAACAAAACCCAGATTTACCATCTTCAATCCTCAAACACGCAACCTGTACTCAAATTGCTGTGACACCAACCAGTCCCAACCAGCATCGCGTGACCCTTCACTGAAACCAATTGCTCAATCCCCAAACGCAAACAACACCAGTCACTCACATCAACTACATACCACCCAAACCCAAACACATTGGCATCAACAGCCTCCTCTGGCATCAACTGCTTCATACAGCAGTGAACATCTTTGCACCAAAATCAAGCTCCTGTAACCTCCTCTGTGCCATACACATAACCTACCATTACCAATACAAACACAGCAACCAGCACCCTCATCAAGTACGAACCACTGCAGTTCACAACCATCTTACTGCTCGCATATTATCTGGCAGCCACCAACCACCATGAACACAACCGCCAAAATTGACAACTTCAAAGCCACAGTGCGCTTCGACAACTTCTCCAAACCCACCATCGATTCAAAATTGAGTCGCGACCAACCCAAAGCTTTGCAACCCCTAAATTAAACTACAACACTTAACCTCTGCGACCAATTCAAACCCAATTCACAACCGCCTCGCCTGCCAATCGAACCAAATCGCCGTCGACCAAACTAAATTGAGCACGAAAGAAAAAAATTCGGGATTGAAGAAATTGAATTGGGGAAATACAAGAGGGAAATGAATTTGGGGTATTTGAAAAACACAAATACGAGAAGGAAGTGTCTTAGTAAAGGGATGAAACTTAATCGCGAATTGAAATCGCAGAATGTTTGAGTGTTTGAGAGGTTGAGCGATGGAGTACGTATTTTGTTAAGCGTTTGAGTGAAACCCTAACTTTTGCCACTTTGTTTTTGCTTCCCGCGTTAAAAATTATTTCATCCCGCACTCATTTTTTGTAATATTTTTATAAGTCTATAGCTACTGCAACATAGTGTTGATATCTATGCTAACATCCTGAAGCTAATGTTATAATAGACAAAAATCAGCATAGCTATCGTTTCATTGTAGCTAGCAACATCTTGTATTTTCGTTGCAATAGGCCATCTATGGCATAGTGAAATCTATATGCTTTTCTATTAATAGCATAGCCAATAAATACACATTCACGTGCTTTACTTCCTAATATTATTCTCTTAAGGTCAAGTATGAAAAGTATGCTAAACATACTCCACAACACCAAAACAACCATTTTATAACACTTATTTTTAAGAAATTGTAACGGTTATTTTTGTTATAAATTAGTAACGGTTAATTTCGTTGTTAAAGAATTGCCACGATTATTGGTGTGACAAAATTCAGCACTTATGTAAATTGGATGAACAACCAAGGACAACTTTGTACATTTGTTTTTATCGTCTGTTCCATGGTTCGCAATGCTACTAACACTCTTCTTAGTGATGGCTAGGTTTCCCATTCAGACCTAACTGAATTGTTATTTTCTTTTTTCAGGTTCAAATCCACTATTTTTGAATTTCAAGCTGAATCTCCAGCGTCGATTGAATTTCAACCCTGATCTTGATCGGTTAACGTCGCCAAGCTTTTGTATGAAGAATCTAAGCTTAATATCTTACCAGGTACTGCGAATTAAACTGTAGTTGCCATTTATTTTATTGCTTTTACTTGATTTATATACGAATGCTATATATTTTTTGATTAATCGTTTTTTTATCCAAGTTTGTTTTGATTTTGTTAACGATTATGGAAGATTGCATTTTTTGAAATTAGGTTTATGAGTTGCTTGTTAGTACCCAAATTTTGTATACGGCTGTCAAATATAGAATCATAACAGAGACTCCCTTCGCATTGTTTTCTGATGTCATAATACTGAAAAATATGAAGGTACAAAGTTAGATAAATTTGAGACAAATTTCAGGCAATTGTGTTTGTTTATGTGCTTACATTTATGTTTCCAACGATGTTAAGGATTGAACTAAAAATATCATCACATGTTATTTTGCTTATGTGCAAGCACTCTCGGTCTTACCTGAAATTTAACAGGTTCAAACCAAAATATGCCTAAATGAGTACATTGCATGTTTGAAATGAAAATGCTTCATTTTCAAAGTATAGGTTTAAAGAATAGTAACTTACCACATTCTTTGATTGCTTGTTCACAATTTAGATACAATTTATTGATACTTTCATAATTTGATTGGTCGATCAGTTTATTATCCCATGAAAAGTCTGTATACTATACGCCTTGTACTGAATTGCTAGATCTGTGAGTCCATTGCCAATAGCGAAGCCCTGCTACAAAATACATCATTTTACACTGCTGAAATTCAGTTATCAAAAATATGTAACAGCGATATTGTTTATATTACCTTCAAATTGATGTGAGTACCTTCTTTTGCTTTGTTTCCTTGGTTAACCTGACATTTTGGGAATTGCATCTAGTTGTTTCTTGACATTTCTATTATGATGAAGCTCATTAAGAGTAAAAGCTTTTATGTCCATCTTTTAAATCGCTAAATTTGCAAAATGTTTGCTGTTTTGATGTCGTCGAATGATGCCATCAGTGTTTCATCATTCAATGATTCTACGCTTAGCTGAATAATTTTCATAGTCTTCGTTTTCATATCTTATTTTAGGATTCTTGGCAAGAGGTAGATGTGGATCCAGATGAACTTTCCTATGAGGTAGGTAACATAAGTAACTTGGACAAATTTCCTTTTTGCAATTTCCCTACAAACAAAGATGAACAAAATCATTTTCAGGA
The DNA here is from genome assembly GCA_030765085.1 of Allium cepa. Taxonomy (NCBI): domain Eukaryota; kingdom Viridiplantae; phylum Streptophyta; class Magnoliopsida; order Asparagales; family Amaryllidaceae; genus Allium; species Allium cepa. Next base: position 802,468,295 of record CM060943.1, read on the forward strand.
ATTGGTTGCCTTGGGTGAGGTAGTTGGAACAGAAAGCAGGGGTCTTTTTGCAAATACAGTTGTAAATTTACCTTCAGTTACAGAGCAGAAAGTTCTCAAAATGGCAGCTCTGACCAGTAAGCTCAGAATATATCGTTTAAAACTATTTGTTTCTGTGAAAAACTACAGTGGGCGAGATTCTTGTGGATTCATGCAGGTGCGTTATATGTCGGTTAGATTATGAGGATGGGGAGTCTTTAGTTACGCTTTCATGCAAACATTTATATCACCCTGAATGCATAAATCAGCGGCTTCAAATAAACAAGGTATGTGTTTAGTTCACTTTGTGGTTGCGCTTTCATCAACTCTCTAGTTATCCACATCGTAGTATGTTTTATATTTTCGAGTTGGTCTATATTAAATCACAAAAAAAACAGATCTTCGCTTTTTTGATCTGTCTTAATAGCATTTTAGTGAAAATTGGATTAAATTGCACCCACTAGCCCTTGAATTCTAAAATTACACTTAGTATCCAAATTGCAAATTTACTTGAGGTAATTCCTCTTAAATCGTTTAAGTACGGTACAAAAAAAAAAGGATGGATTCCTCTTAAAACATTATTTGTACATATTGCATTGAACATCTGCTGGCCATCCTTTTTTTCAGGTTTGCCCTATTTGTAGCTGTGAGGTCTCCACTTCTTCAAGCTAAAGTAGGCACCTCCCTCGGCAACGCAGGTCGTTTTTTTTAGTAATTTCGTAGAACTGCTTCTGTACCTAAACTAAGCAAGCAAAATGCTGTACTGTAATGCATATAACAAATTAATTTCTAGACCATGCATGTTGATAACTTTGTAACATTTCATTGGGTTTTGTCCGAAGAACACAGCAGTATAAATATTTGCAGAGATTTGTTATTTGGCTTTTAAGAATGCTCTATTGGTTTTCTCACTGGTTTTTAATTAGTTTAAGCTTTTACATGAGGATTGTTCATGCATGTATGCCACTTTTGGAAAAAAGGATCATTCATGCATGTGTGCCACTTTTGGAATAATAATAATAATTGAGACGTGCCTGTTTTGAAATTAATTACGAATTCAGAGATGCATATAGAGGAGGCGAAGGCAAAATTACGATGTGGGTGATTTCAGACTGACCGCGCCATCACATTTTGTTTCTAAAAATGTAAAAACTTGTCGAATGTTAAGTAGTGCCAATTAAATATAACAAAAATAAAATAAAAAATAAGAATAAAATTTACATGATGACTAATATTGCATGAATTTGGTTGGTACAATTAAATTGTGCAGTCCATCTTGGCCAACAACAAGCGATTAGCTGCTGTCAACCTGCCTACCCAACTTAAATCATTTGCAATGAGGGCCCAACTTGGATGATGGCTCATCGTTTACTCTCTCTTTCGAAAACTTTTCTTTGTAGAATGGTATTTTCAAATTTGATTCTGCTTCAAAAGTTATCCTAAAGTACCGTCGACTTGCTCCCGCTTGTTCGGACTTCAGAGGACAGAAGAATAAGCAATATTACAAATCGTAACAAACTAAGTTTATGTGACTGGAAGAGTTCATCAGACTAAAACACTTCTTCTTAAGTTGTAGCAAGCACATACAAATGCGCTCGCTCATTATACATGTCTTGAAATAACAAATGCATCTAAGTTGAAGTATTCAATCGGCTATCTATTAGACTTTTCCAAAATTTCTATGGATATAGATATTATAAAATTTGTAAATATGCATGTTTGTGTTTATGCTAAAATTTGTAAATACAATTGTAAAAATATGCACTCAAATATTCTCACTCAATTATCTCAACCATCACATATTTTACTACATAAACTCCCGTTTACCCATTCCTGGCAAAGACTTCATACTTGTTTGTCATGTATTGGTTGTCTGCAAGCGGTATTTGCTATGATTGTGTAGTAGTTATCCATTATCATTTACACTTCAACAACAAATTGTACGAAAATAATTAGATTCTCTTGCAACTAAGTGATAGAAGTTTTGTTCAAATAGGATTTTCTTTCAAATTTTTTGTTTGTTTTTTGTCAATATTTCTAGTGAAGAAAAAGGGTTCATTTTGTCAGTAAAATTTACTCAACAAATCTCTAGGCATCCGATAGTTTTTTACGTATGTTACAAATCTTATTTGCAATAATTTAATAAATTTCTGTGAAGTAAAATTTGTCCGCAATGTTAAAATAAATTAAGTTATAATTGTTGTAGACTTCCAATTATACCTTTTCCTACTTTTCCCCTAAGGTATACACTCAATAATATTGCTGTGTTATCAAAAAGGTTTCTTAATTGCTAAAGTCCTTGGTTTATTTCAAGTCGAGTTCTTACACGTGAATCCCAATGAATAATCCAAACCCTACTGTAGGCCAAAATTCATATCATAATAAAAGAACTGTCTTGCTCTAACACAAAATTTCCCATCGACAACGCCTCCTACTTATAAAGGAAAGAATTGAAGTAGAACAAAAAAGGAACGTTTTCAGCTAATCCACCCAAAAAGTAGGAAATTTTGAGTTTCAAAATTAGTTGTATTTTATTTTATTTATCCATGGATTATATTTTAGCTTTTACGTAATTTATCACTTCTCCGTAGTTATATTTTTCAGTTTTTTATTTTATTTTATTTAACCTTTTTATCCTGGCATTATTATATTTTATTTCAGTTTTTTATTTTATTATCGTTATTCGTTCTAGGGTTATCGCCCCCTCCGCCTCCGCCTTGTTCCAGCAACATATCTGATACGGTGATGATATGCATGCAACTAATGCAAGACCCAAAAGACATTGCGTCTACCGAGAAGGTTCATGGATTAAATGCAGTACAAAATGTGACTACAAGTTGTTAGAAAATAAGGATGTGAGCTGTATTTCTTTTTAAAAGTTGTTGCTATTTCTGTTTTACTTTTTCTGCAAGTTAGTTACAAAAGAATGGCTCCATCTGGCCACGTAGGCAAGTTTGTTAGGCACTCAGCTATATAGCACTGTATACAAACGTTTGGAGATATGAAAAAGAATTTAATTCTCACAATTCTTCCTCAAAATTCTGTCTTCTTCTTCTTTGGTTTCTCTTTCTCTTCCCCTGCATATTCTGCTCCAGTTGATGTTGCATCAATTTGGTGCTTTCACTCTTGTTCTCACCTCCTTCGTCTATCTCTCATCTTCTTCGTCATTAATTTCACTAGCTTGAAATCATGACAAACATCACCACCCACAACCACACTACCATTAAATCCATTCAACAACTCCATGACACCACCATCCGACATCAAACCGCCATCAACACCATTCAAGCCACTCTTAAATCTCAACAACAAGATATCGCCGACATTAAAACCGCCATCGTTGACATCCGAACCTCCATTAATCATATCATTCACTCCGTGTCCGAGATCGCCACAAAACTTGGCTTCCAAATCACATTGCCACCACCTCTCCCTCTCTCTCCAGCTCCTCCTTCCTCGCTGCCTACCACTGTTGCAAATTCTATAACGCCGCCCCCTCCAACTTCACTATGTGCCACTGTCATTGGTTCAAAGACACCAGCTCCCCATCTGACCTCTGCCGCTGCTATTGCACCCCCTCCTACCTTAGCCATCACTGTTGTTGCTGCTCACACATTCCCAACCATCAATCTAGCTCCAATCCCCACCACTAACAGCACCAACAACCTCTCCAAACTGTTCTCCATCACCGACTTCTCTTCCACTCCGATGCATAGCTCCACCCACTACATCGTCTACCAATGCATCTTGAGAGCCTACAACGAAGCAGCAACTAGCAAAGCCTACTCGAACGACAGAGCATGCTCAATCTTCAAAGTGATCATAGGTGGAAAGCATAAATTACTATGTGAAAGAAAAGTGTTAATTTTTGATCCCGGCGGTCCGGCGGTGGCATATTTAATGCTAAATGTTTTTTTGCTATATGGTCTAACCATGTCGGATAGCTTAATATAAACGATCATGGCAAGAAAATGCTTAATAAGTTCGACAAGTGCATTTCCGACCTTGAGGACAAGGTCGTTTTCGAGGGGTTGGTAATGATACGGTGATGATATGCATGCAACTAATGCAAGACCCAAAAGACATTGCGTCTACCGAGAAGGTTCATGGATTAAATGCAGTACAAAATGTGACTACAAGTTGTTAGAAAATAAGGATGTGAGCTGTATTTCTTTTTAAAAGTTGTTGCTATTTCTGTTTTACTTTTTCTGCAAGTTAGTTACAAAAGAATGGCTCCATCTGGCCACGTAGGCAAGTTTGTTAGGCATTCAGCTATATAGCACTGTATACAAACGTTTGGAGATATGAAAAAGAATTTAATTCTCACAATTCTTCCTCAAAATTCTGTCTTCTTCTTCTTTGGTTTCTCTTTCTCTTCCCCTGCATATTCTGCTCCAGTTGATGTTGCATCAATATCCGTAAGGTATTTTTCATTTTTTAATCTCAGATTGCAATTGGATTTTTGATTGCCGTTCGAATTTAAATTCAAGCGTTTCTTTATTTTGTTCGGATATTCAACCTAAAGCTCTCAAATTGGACGCGTTACCCGCTATCAAATTGCTCTCCCTTCAGGTATGGATGATTATCAATGACCTTACTTTGAAAAATGGCTATAAGTTATTTGTACTATGCTGAAAATGTAATTATACTATAAATTAGCTTATACTTGCACCCTATAAAGAATGGCTATAAGTAAAAAACAATAATTAATGTTTAATACTTCCCTCAAACATAATTGCAGCTATTTAATGTGGATTGTCAATTTAATGTAGGTCGCTAAAAGTGGACATTGAAAAAAAGAGTTCTAACATTATGGAACATTGGCAGATTCATTGTTTTGAAGTTATTAAATACGGCATAGAGTTCACATGTGTTCTTTCTGAAGAAAAAATACACTAACTAAATGGCTACGTTCTCCATCTTGGATAAGCCATTATCCTGATAGTTTGATAAACTGATAGTGGTGGAGGAGTGTACTCTTGCAATACTGATAGTGGTGGAGGAGTGTACAGTCGCAAAGAGCAGTGGTGAATGGTCTGTTTGATAAACTAGGTGGTTCTGTCAGTGAACAGAGGTGATTGTCCGAGTATGTTGGGAGTTGATGGTTCACTGGTGATTGAGTGGAAGTTGAGTGGAAGGCGCAGGTGAGTTTGTGGCAATAAGAAGGGCAGAGTAGTACTTTTGCGGGTGGAAGTTTGGTTGTCTGAAGTGATTTGAAGTGGATGAAGTATTGACTGCAGTGGTTGGAGGCACTGTTTTGGTGCTTGTTGTCAGAGGAGGTTATGTAACTGGTAGTCTCTGGTGGTAGAGAAGGACAGGTTGTGGCGATGAAAATATGCAGTGTGTTATTGGAGACTGCAGAAATTGGGTGTAGATGCAGGCTACGTTGATGGATTCAGGCAATGATGGTTAACAGTTGAAGTATGAACTATGATGTATGTGGTGTTGAAATAGCACGGTCGATGATGATTGATGTATGATGGAGTCGACAGGGAATCACAGTGCTCGTTGATATGGAGATGGAATATGCTGACTGATGATGGTATGTGTGAATTATGGTGGGTTGAATGTATATGCAGTGGGAAGAATTGAGTGTATAATGGAATATGCCGACTGATGATGGTATGAGTGAACTTGTAATATTTTGATTTCATACTTTTTAGTTATGTATGATGATCTTGTAAAATTTCGAATCTTCCTTTAGTTTGTTGTCAAATATTTGTGCAATTTAAACTGTATGTCTGGATGCGTAATTGCTTATTGTTATCGAAATTCTATCATTTTTGATATGTATGTACCTACTGTATTATAATAGACAATTATGTAGTGTAAATGCTAGCAAAAATGCAGCCCTACATGGTTTGGTAGCTGTAACGAACATATTCGTTACTAAAGACGAAATTTATAACGAGCATAGTCGTTACTATTGATGAAATTTGTAACAAACAAGTGTGTTACTAATGATGAAATTTGTAACGGACAACGTCGTGATAATTTAGAATGACAACCCCTTCTTCTACCACGAAAGGGGAAACTAAGTAACGGAAAATACCCGTTACAAACCGATGCAACTAATAACAAACTTTTTCGTTACAAAAATTTAGATTTCTAACGACAAAGTCCGTTGGTAAGTGATATATCTAATAACGGGTAAAGGCCGTTATAAATATTTGTAACGACATACCTCACGCCTGTACCGCTCACGACTATATCTGTTATAAATTTCATTTGTAACGACTATATTCGTTACAAATACACCTTTTTGGTGTAGTGCTCAAGTTCTAAAATAAGAAACATGTGGTTTATAATTTCTTTAGATTTCAGAAGGTGAAATTTTGCTTTTTAAGTTAGGAATTCTACTCAAAACATAACACACGGTCAATAAAATTTTCCTCACCAATGTGATGATGCACCAAAATCAAGTAAAATAGCAACTACTAATTCAGTTAATGTTGTATTTTTCCTTTCAACTTTACCATTCATTTCAGGTGAATATGGTACAGTTTTTTCATGTATTATTCCATGTGACTTGTAAAATTCAATAAACAAACTTGATTCATATTCAGTTCCTTTATCACTATGCAATCTCTTAACTTTCTTATTAGACTGATTTTTAATGTCAGTTATGAAAGATTTAACCATCTCAAATGAATCAAGTAGCAGTGTCCATTTCTAGTCATAGTACCACAAAGCACACATATATCATAATGAATCAAGTCTAAAGGTTCTGATTCTCTAATTATAGATGTATGTGAGATTTTAGTTATTTTTGCTTGACAACAAATATCACAATTTTCAAAATCATTTAGTGACATATTAGAGATTATACCTAAGCTACCCATGTTCTTTATTATTCGTTTATTAAAATGACATAGTCTAGAGTGCCAGATATTAAAATCACACAACATATAAGCAGAAGTAGATATTCTATTACATTTAACATTCAGTTTAAATATGTCATCAGTTGCATAACCTCTACCCACAAACATACCATTCATAGTGATGGTGTACATATCAGCCTCAATAGTCTGTGTAAACCCAGCCTTATTAAGAAGATAACCCGAAACAAGATTCTTTCTCATCTCTGCAGTGTGCATGACGTCTTTCAGAATGACGGTCTTTCCAAAGGCAAACTTCGGCTCCACACTTCCAATTCCAGCAACAATAGCGGTGTGAGAGTCCCCCAACAACACTTTCTTATCATCGGTTTCCGTTTATGTTTTGAAAATAGCATGGTCATAGCAGACATGACATGTAGCGCTAGTATCTACCCACCAACCCTTTGATCCACCAACAAGGTGAATCTCATCAGAAATCATAGTCATAAGAGGCTTTCCAGTCAGGTTAGCTTGCGGTGTAAAGCTTGGCCTGTTCCGACGCCGCGTGCCATAGGATCTAGTTTTCCACAGTTGTAATAAAGAAACAACTGTACAAAGTCATTCTTTTGGTGTGGTTTCTGTTGACCTTTATGGTTTCCTTGTGAATTAAATTTTTTTTTGTTGCGGTTCTGATTCTTATAGCTTTTTGGATTCGGTTTTGAGTTTTCTTGGTTGCTTTTGCTTTAATTGTTTTCTTGGTTGTCGGTTTTCAATTTTTTAGATTTTCTTGTTTAAGGATTTGCTTATTTTTTTAATATAAACTCATTGCAACCAAAAATCAGATTAATTTCTTTGGCATGACACCTGTTTTTCATAAGCAAATTCAGTAATAATCCAAATGATGACCATGTACCTGATGGGTTATCAAGATTTCAGATGATGACAATTTTCTAATGATATCTTCATTTGAATGCTACTATTCTTAAACCTAAGGCCTTGATTTTCTTCAAAACTTGATGCAGATGCCATTAGGCTCAATACTGCTCTGATACCATGTAAAAAATTACGATATTGACGAAAATGGTTTTCAGAAATGAATTGAAGAAAAAATAATATGATTTTTCAGCTTTCTGTTTTTATTCAAAGAATAACTGAACAATATAAGTATTCTCAATACATAATACATTATCATACTGTTATTTTTTTGAAATTGGATAAACGGGCCCAGCCCAAGTACATAAAACCGGGTAAGAAAACAAATTACCAGAAACCAAAACAACAAATAAAGAAAACCCTAAACAGGGCAGCCGACATAAAACAATACTCAACACAGTTGACACTTTGAACAACAATGGCGACGGAATCAATCTTCACCTCCCAATACAAAAGCGAACACCTCATGGAGGCTTCCAAAGCTTCACGATCTCACTATTGTCTTCGATTGCGCTGCAATTTTGAAGCTTTCCGTTGTGAAAATGAGAGACGGAGATGAAAGGCTTCACTCTCTTCCAACGCTTGCTACTTTTCTCTAAATCCTTACTTTTCTTCAAAATAGCGTTGTTATTTACCGGTTTAACTGATGAATTGCAGCAATTGGAAAGGTTGTTATCAGATTGGGCAAGTTCATCTGCAATCCCGCTGCTTTTCCCTTTGCTCCAGCAAGATATGTGATAGATTTTGTTGTTTAGCATGCTTTTGTAAAAAATACTATCACTATTGATGTCGCTGATATTCGATTTGATGTATTCATCCTTGGACAGCAACATAATATCCGTGAGAATGTTATTGGACGTACGGTCTCTCCTCCAAGCTGTATCAGGTAAAAACCCAGAATCAATATTCGTTAAATAGTAAGGATTTTTAATGTAATTGCTATTAGAATTGTGTTCACTTCCCTTGTAGATAAAAGTATTGTATCAGCTTTAGGTTAACCGCCTCCATTGATGGAGAGAAAGTCACAATTTGAAATACGAGAGGAAGGTTGCTGAGCTAAGGTTCCATGCTTCAAATGATTATTATTAGTGATGAGAAGCTCAGTTGAATTCAGATCTCTATTATATGAGAGATCTCTAGCAATGAGCTCATCATGCTTGCTGAAGTCGCCCTTGTCCAAAACAGATAAGTGATGAATATTATTAAGACAATCAGATGTGATTCTCTGGTTACTCATATCCAAATGCAAAATCCTGTCTTTATGCAGGAAGTGATCGGAATTTGTCTTGCGCTTGAGGGTGCGGTAGCCTCCGCCTCTACCAGGCAAGTAAAAAGAACCATCAGAATGTATGTTATTATAATTGTGAATATCTTTATAATTAAGTAAATTTACTTCCCTTTTCCTGATTGTTGAAGGGATTGGTTTGATGGTAGAGGTGGCTGCCATCAATATGCGCAAGCTCCGATTTGGATCTACTGTGGCTACTGAATTTCTTCATCCAGTGATAACCACTGTGATGAAGAATCTTGCCACCGGGAAAGTCAGAGTCTTGATTCCCATTATGTAAGAAATTTTCCAACTCTGATTCATAGCAATCTGGTTTCCAGAGCTTTTGATTGAGATTATCAGTATTTTTGCCTGCTTTTAAATTTTTTGAGGAGGATTTGACTCTCCATATCAATTTTTTTCCATAATTGAATGCTTTCAGTCTCCTTTTGGGTATGAAGTCTTTGATTTCTTTCTTTCCAAATGTGAAAAATGGTTGTTGTGAGAATGATGCTAGCATTTTTGAATTCCTTTGAATTTTCCTTAAAATTATCCTGAATGTATTTGATGCTTTCTCTGATGCTTTGAACAGCCTGATGCTGATTAATTTTGAGTTTTGATTTGGCTATGAACCAAATATGTTTTGAGAAAATACAATCAAAAAATAAATGATTTATGCTTTCAGCTTCCTGTTTGCACAGTAAACAAATTGAATCCCCATTTTTATTCCATTTCAAGCACCTGTCTCTAGTAGGTAATCTATTAATAATAGCAAAGAAGGCACAGTGCGACATTTTTGGACAATTTGATTTATTCCAAATAACATCGTACCAATCTACTTCACTTTCTTGACCACGAATAAATTCCCAAGTTTTTTTAAAAGAAAAGTACCCTTTTTTTGAAAGTCTCCAATCCCAAGTATCATTGGGCAGATTGGGGTTAATAGTAATTTTATTAATGGCTTCATTAAAGATAGAGGCAGCGGGATGATTAGAAGTATTCCAAAAATTGTTTTAAATAATGGTACTAACTTTGTCAAAAGATCCACCAAAGCAAAGCAGACTATCCCAACCCAAAAGACTAATCAAAGATTTCCCATGAATCCAAGGGTCAAACCATAAACTGGTTTGATTCCCATCCTTGAATTTTCTATCCAGAAGTTTTAGACCTACCTCCCTGCAACTCAAAATATTTTTCCAAGAGAAAGAGTAATGATTTTCAGATTTTGCAGTCCAAAAGTTTTTATTTTTAAGATATTTAGCTTTCATCCATCTAGCCCAGAGTGAGTTGCCATTAGTAAATTTCCAAAAAAGTTTAAGCTTGCAAACTTCACTCAGATCATTAATATTCCTAAGGCCTAAACCCCCAAATTTCTTTGGTTTGCAGACCTTATCCCATGCTATTTTATGCTGTTTTCCTTTCCAAATAAAATTAGCACAAGCTTTTTCTAATTTATGAATGGATTTAACTGGGATGTTATGGGCTTGAATCCAGTACAAAATGATTGCAATGATGACAGTATGCGTTAATTCTACCCTACCTGCTAGAGATAGAAGCTTACAAGCCCAACCATCAAATTTATTTTGAATTGTGTCGAACAGTCTAGTGCAATCTGTGTCATTGATTTGATTTACACTCAAAGGCAATCCCAAGTATTTAACTGGAAGATTGCCCTCTTTAAATTTAAGGATGTTAAGAATTTCAGTTTTATTGTTGCATCCTTTACTGAAATAAATTTTACTTTTAAAATCATTGACTTTCAGACCAGCATGTACATCCATATTTATAAAAATCTTTGAAATGGATTTAGCACTATTGGAATCTGCATGTAAAAATAAGAGAAGATCATCAGCATATAACAAATGAGTAATGACTGGTTTAATTCTATTAATTGGTTTAATATTACCCTTGATAAATTCAGTTTCCATAAGGATAGAAAAGTATTCCATAGCGATAGTGAATAAGTAGGGAGACAGTGGATCCCCTTGCCTTATTCCCCTATTGCTATGAATAAAACCCTTAGGAGAACCATTAACCAGAACTGAGTAAGAAACATTAGTGATGCATTCTTGTCTGAGAGAGCAATTTTTTTTATCAAAACCCATTTGATGCATCATATAAATAATGAAGTGCCTATTAATTTTATCAAAGGCTTTGTGCAAATCAATCTTGACACACATAAGATTGCAGTTTTTATTATTAAAGTTTCTAATAAGCTAAAGCAAGGCTTATACAAATTGGGCTGGTATATTGGTGCGGCCCATGAATGCATGATCTTATACCCGAAAGACTGGGTAATATACATTGTGGCAATGTTCAGTTCGACCATCCATTTCTAATAAGTTCACACTTCATGTGTACAATATTTGAAATAAAAGGAAAGAATACACCAATTTGATACATATTACACTAAATTTGACTATCTTTTTTGTTGTCAAACAGTGAAAATGGAAGCCATGAGAATGCCAAATAATATATTTGAACTTAATGTTTGACTAGATTGGGTATTTGTGAAAAAAGTACTCTAAAACTACAGACACGGTTAGTTCAATGCCATGAGACATGGTAAATGGAAAACTAGTGTAAATTTGGAATATAATCCTTAACTTTTGGTAGTCAAAAGCTCCACTAAGATTACATAAAAAAGAGGAAGTGTAGGAACATATGTGTTTCTTTTTGACTAAAATCCCATGGTTGGTGTACTTCACTTACACCTAGATAATCCTACTCCAGTAATGATTAAGAAGTATACAGTATGAAAATATAAGTGAATTTCTTATGTATACAACTTTGAACTGCAAATTTGCATTTACTACTGTTTGTTGCTCTCTTTTTAAATATGAATCAGTTTATGAGATAACAGATCAGTTCCCATTGACTTGTCTTTTGACTGAATGTTAAGCAAAGATTGTTTAATTGGTAAAAAAAATGCAATGCAGAAAATGGTTCTTGGCATGTTTGTTGCAAAAAGTGCCTTTTCATTTGAAATTGTAAAGCTAATATTGAAACCAGTAGTAAGACGGTACGCTAAATTCAAATTGCATCTCAAATAGGTTTCCACTGAAAATGAAGGACATATCTAGTGAATGAACACCACGACATATATTTTAATCTGAAGTTATTACAATGTGTGTACAAATGCACAGTTTATGAGAATTAAATATTACCAAATGACCTCAATGACATAAATACGGTTAATTCACCATAAACAATTTGACGTAAAGAGAAACAAATAACTCACGAGGATACCTGTAAAATAATATTAGTAGTAATTATAATAACAATAGTACTACAAATAATAAGCAATTTAATAGTACCTGACCTGAGATTAAAGTCCGAACAGACAAAACATATATGGCTACCCAATTCTTGAAATATAAGTAATAAACTAAACAAATTTAAACAATGTTCTCAATATAAATTTATGGAATGGTACATAAATATTTGGATGTGGTTAACAGTTTATAGACAATGTTATGTAACAGTTGGGATGAGAACAATAATCAGTAACAATATATTAAAATCATGTTTTTAAAGATTAAAAAAACAGGAGAGAAAAAACTGAAACAAGCAAATGGGTGAAGTAAAGCAAACCAATGATGTTTACTGAAACGTGAGTTTACTGTTCGTCTTGTCAAAATATATGAATATATGTCGAAGAGCAACAGTGAATTAGTAACTGAATGGCCCTGACCAAATCATGCAATAAAAATTACGTAGCATACAAAAACAACATTTATAGTCTATGTAGTGAAGGACGGGTACACCGGTAAATTATACTCTTTTATTCCTGTCTAATATAATTTTTATACTGCTATTTCAAAATTGATTAAAATATTCATGTTTCCATTAATAAATGCTTTCAATATGCTCGTTATTATAATTTGTCCATATTTTGGAAAGTACTCCTTACATGGCACTGTATTAATTAGAAATATAAGTTCAGGAAAAAATAAATTTAAAAATGGGCAAAGATAGTGTGTTTTTGGTATCTCGAACATTTGTCATCTCATGTGATGCTGAAGTATGGTTAAGATGATTTTGACTTTTAGCTCAGTGCAGCATTAGTTTTAAATATTGTATCCAAGTTAACCTGTTTGTTGTTCATTGTAAAAATCTATTAATAAAACAATAATCTTCTTGGAATACAATTTTTATCATTTTGCGTAATTCATAAAAATTTCAAGAAGCTGCATAATTACAGTATTTAAAAGCTATGGTTCATTCATAGGCGTACATTAAGCTTAATAGTTTATAACCTGATGAATTGTACATTACATCCACACATACTTTTTTTGCACTGAACAAATGCACGAAAGCATAGGTTGAAGATTGCAGTTGTAGGAACAGGTAATACCATAGAAAAGTTACATAGATAAAAGAAAACATAGTTTATTATAACAAAAGCAAAAGAAGAGATAGGCCAGCTACGTAAAGAAAATTAAAATGAAAAAAGGAGAAACAAACAAATCATGTGGATATGTAACAGAAACAAACGGAAAAAAATGAAATAGCATTCCATCAAGCTTAGTTTCTCTATCGCTTTTCTCGAAATTTAGTTGCACTTGAGGCCTGGTTAAGTAGAGTTTCATCGACATTCTATGATAATAATTATAATTTTGAATTAGCATGACATTTAGTTATTAAGTTGGTATCATGAATATTCTTGCTAATATGTTGATGAGTTCAAGGTGTTGAATACTAATTTTTCTTTTGCTCACTCCAATATAATACCAAATTGTATTTACTGGTTAAACATATGATGAAAATTATAATTTGGTGGAAAATTGTGTGCACTTGTGTGACAATTCTGAATAGAAAAGGGTTTTCATTGTTTGGTATCTATAACCATAAACAGCTACTACCAACGTTGATTGATTTATGCTCGATAATATTTATAATTACATACACTAACGTTTGTCTCATTTAGTAAGTAGCTCGTTCGTAGTATGTACTATACAATTTAATTCCAAAACGATATAAAAACTAATTCTATATCCCATTCTATCCTATCCTAAACTACACATGAACACATGTGCACTGTCAAACTTTATTAGACGAAGGTTAAAATGGTTAGATCACTAAAATAAGTGTGTAACTGTTCCGGACATAGTAGGTAAGTCATGTTGCTGTTTTTAAATTTTGAGGACAGCGTTTTGTTTCCGTTTATCAAATTTTTAAAAAAAAATATAGTAAGCAAAACAACTAAAAGTCTATATTTAGAAAAAATATTCTGAAGAAACTGTTATATTTATGAAAAAAAAAACCATAGTGGTGCGAACAAAGTTTGAAATCCAAGGTTTTGAACCAATTATCATCACATTTGTAAAGAAAGATTGCAAGCAATGGTAATGGAGCAGTTACAAACATCCTTTTTATGCTAGCGTGATAAATATAACCAATATTGCATGAATATTAACCACTTTATCACAAATATAATGCAGCTCGGTGAATAAGATGCTGAAAAATCACATCTAAATTTGAGCTGAAGATATAATGTCTACCAAAAATATGTTTGTCACGATCATATACTAAATGCCAGTGCATCCCAAACAGTTGTAAGCTTTTTTGTAAAAAAATATCTATGAACAAATTAAGATAAAATGTTCTAGTCTGTAGTGAAGTTGAGTTAACAACAACGATCGTTGCAATATGATCATACATTTTAAATACGCAGTAATCATGTTGCAAGAAATAATACAACAAAAAGGATAAAGAAAATGAGTACTGAAGGAAAAACAGCAAGTTCAAGTTAAATGCCATTGCTCCAGAAGTTGTTTACAAGATCAAATTTTCAGAATAGTAAAATACGATTGAAATTAAAGTAGCAAATCGAATGTAATAAAAAGTTTAAAACACAGTCACCGTTACAAAATACTATTACAAGAAATGCATTTCTCTACAAGAAAGTGACCAATTTTTAATTTCTAATTTCAAGTTCAAGTGAAAATGACCTATTTCTAATTTCTCTTCAAGAAATGCAGTAAGGATTGAACAATAATATCGCAAAATGTAGTTTTAAAGTAAAGAAAAGAGGCAATTTACATTAACCAACATGTTTGGGTATATTACAATTATGAGGTAAAAATTGGCTGGTACATCCGATATCAAACTTTTTCACTGTCAAAAGAAGTGCTGTTTTAACTAAATTACAAGAACAATTCAAAATGAATTAGAATGTTTGTATACATATATGTTAGGTACACATGGACGTCAAGCAGTTCATAAAATAGGGTTGGCAGTAATCTGGATGACAGCATTATGCTTAATTTCCTTTAAAATCCATCAAATTGTAAATGAAAAAACTAAGAATATTTTAGTTATTGTGTAAGAAATGATTAGTTAAACCATCTTGAATTCAAATGTATTGTTCCCACGACTAAGAAAATCGACATCGAAATAAAACACGTACCTCTTCAACTATATCCGACCTGCGATTAGATAGTAGATCTAAACTGGACTGTTAGCACCAGAGTCATTTCATCAACACCAGCAATTTTCACAACAGCAAAGGATCGAAGATCATGCCAGCAACAGAGATTCAAAGACAAACTCTGATCAACTATGGCAAACCCATGGCTAAACTCCGTAACTACAACCATGAGAAGCAGCTGGAAGAGAAGGCAGGTCATTCTGCATAGATGGTTGTGTCCATAATTCTTGGGTTTATGTGTGCGCGTGCAGACGTCCACAGGGTGCACCCAAGGCAGTTCCAGTTTTGAGCAGGTTGATTTCTTTGGGCTTCATAGATTAAATTTACGAATGAATCCAGTTTTTAATTGTTGTAGAAAGTAGCTTAGTTCTTCTATAAATAGCATAAGAAGGAGAAACGTAAAATCATAATGATTTGAATTAATAAGAATTTTTCTTCTCTTTCTTCTAAAATCTAGTATTCTTGTTCGTGTGCATTGTTTTTTCCTCTTCTTTCTTGTGCCTTCTTCTTGCGTAATTCTCCTTTAAACTGAACCCATAATCCCCTCTTCCCTAACCTGATCATATCACTATTAATCCCTGTCAACCTCCCCTCATAAACCCTCCTCCATTCCTGCAAACTTTCCCTGTTTCTCCCCTGAAAGCACACTCTTATTCCCCATGTCTACTAGACAAAGAACCTGCACACCCCCATTTCTTTTCCTTATTTCTGTGTTGGGATCCCTCCTTAGTTGGAGAGTTTCTAGAAAATTCTAGACGTTTCTAGAGAAATCTAGAATTTTCTAGAATGTTACGGAGAACTCTAGAGAAATGTAGAACTCTCTAGAAGCTTGTGGAAGAGTGTGGAACCCTCTGGAATATTCTAGAGATGTGAGGAACCTTCTGAAACCTTACGTAAGAGTATGGAAGGATAAAAAAAGGGAATGGAAGAGTGTAGAGATTCCTAGAGAGTATGGAGCATTCTAGAGAATCAATCTCTACCGTCGGATGCAAGTAATCTCCACCATTCATTATGGAGGTTGAGTAGTATAAATAGGAGAAGGAGCCCTATTACTAGCCATCAAAGAATCCAAGGAAGAAGCCACTTCTTAGAGTGAGAAAAAACTTGAGAGTTAGAGAGATCCTCTTTAAGAGAAAAGAGTGATAGCTTGAGAAGTTTTTATCCCCAAGCTTGAGTGGGCCACCAAGTGTGAGTTACTTTTGTAATTATATTATTGTAATCCTACTATTCTTTTGTATAGTGGAAGAATCTCCATACTGGAGAATTATAAACTCTTGTGCTTCCATTGCTACTTTTAATCTTAAAGTGCCTATCTTAACTTCACCTAGCGGAAAGACCGAGATTTCCCCAACAGTGGTATCAGAGCTAGGTTCATCGTAGCCGTAATCAAGCTCGTGTAAGTTCAAGATGGAGGATACTGTCGCTCATGATGGAGACATGTTCAAGCTCACAGCTAACAACTACTCATATTGGAAGCCAATGATGGAGGACCACTTGTATTGTAAGGATTTGCATGAGCCCATCATCTACAAAAATAAGGTGGAAGGAAAGAGTGATGCTCGGTGGGAACTGTTGAACCGTAAGGCTGTTGCTATGATCCGTAAGTACATCGACAAAACTCTCTTCGAGCATATTTCTACTTATACAAATGCCTATGAATTATGGACAAAACTTGAGTCCATAATTCAGAAGAAAACGCCTCGCAACAAGGCCAATTTAGTTCGACGGTTGGTGAAATTGGAGTATAAGGATGGTCATAGTATGATTGAGCACTTGAATAACTTCAAGGGGCCCGTAAATCAACTAACAAAAATTGATATGAAGATTGATGATGAGCTACAAGCCCTTTTACTCCTTAGTTCCTTACCGAAAAGTTGGGACACACTTGTTGTCACGCTAAGTAACTCAGCTCCGGAAGGAAAGTTAACTACGGATACCGTCAGTGATAGCCTTCTTGGTGAAGAAGCAAGGAGAATGGAACAAGATGAGTCTATCCATCCCGAAGCTAATGTTGTTGAGAATCAGGGTAGGAATGAAACCCGTGGACGTAGTAAGAGCCGAAATCCCCATCAATCTCGAGGTAGATCCAAGTCACGCTCGAAGATTGCATGTTATTACTGTGGAAGGATGAGTCACAAGAAAATGGAATGTCGAAGCTTCAAAAGAGACCAAAAGGCCGGTAATGTTAAGCCTGACCAAATAAGCCTAACAAAGAAGCAAGAAGAAAAGAGTACTACTGTCATAGTATTAAAGGAAGATCTGCTATATCTCGTTGGTGAAAGTAACATTCTAAACATTGCTTGTGATGAGAGTTCTTGGATTGTTGATTCTGGTGCTTCCTTCCATGTTGCTCCACATAAAAACTTTTTCTCATCCTACCAAAGAGGTGACTTTGGCACGGTGCAAATGGAAAATCAAGATAGAAGCAAGATTGTTGGAATATGAGACATCACTCTGACGACAAGCACCGGGTGCAAGCTTGTTTTGAAAGATGTGAGGCATGTCCCGACCATGCGCCTCAGTCTTATCTCCGCTGGAAAGCTAGATGATGACGGTCTAATGAATTACTTTGGTGAAGGGAAGTGGAATCTCACCAAAGGAAGTTTGACAATAGCTCGAGGAAAGAAGGTAGGATCATTGTATGTAATGCAAGCTAAGCTATGCAAAGGAGAAGTAAAC
Organism: Allium cepa; assembly: GCA_030765085.1. NCBI lineage: Eukaryota > Viridiplantae > Streptophyta > Magnoliopsida > Asparagales > Amaryllidaceae > Allium > Allium cepa. The sequence continues at coordinate 802,486,443 of CM060943.1, forward strand.
ATCTCTACTGATGATATGGGCACATGGCATAAACGACTTGGGCACATTAGTGAGAAAGGTCTTTACATACTCGCTCAGAAACAACTCCTCCCTGACGTGAAAGGTAAACCACTTCATCCTTGTGCTCATTGTTTAGCTGGAAAACAACATAGGGTTGCTTTCCAAAGATCTTCTCCGCCCACAAGAAGAAAGAACATTCTAGACCTCGTGCACACTAACGTATGTTCGATGTCTGAGAGATCCATTGGTGGTGCTCTATATTTTGTCACCTTCATTGATGATCATTCAAGGAAAGTATGGTTGCACCTGTTAAAATCAAAGGATCAAGTGCTTGATGCCTTCAAAGAATTCCATGCTCTGGTGGAGCGTGAGACTGGACGGAAGATCAAGTGTGTACGATCAGATAACGGAGGTGAGTATAGAAGTCCTTTTGAAGACTATTGCAAGAAATATGGCATTAGGCTAGAGAAGACTCCACCCAAGACACCACAATTGAATGGGCTAGCTGAGAGAATGAATCGAACCATTGAAGAAAGAGTTCTTTGTGTGCTCTCTCATGCTAAGTTACCCAAATCATTATGAGGAGAAGCTATAATGGCTGTGGCCGACATTGTCAACCTCACGCCATCAGTTCCTTTGGATGGGGCCATTCCTGAGGAAGTTTGGACGGGCAAGAGGGCTTCATATAATCATCTCAAGGTGTTCGGGTGCAGGGCATTTGTTCACATCCCCAAAGATGAGAGAGCTAAGCTTGATGCAAAGACAAAGGAGTATATTTATCTTCGTTCACCTAAGGATGAATTTGGGTACGGTTGTGCGACCCAATTAACAAGAGGGTTATTTGCAGTAGAGACGTTGTATTCTTCGAAGACCAAACAATTGAAGATATCAAGAATTCAGAGAGGCCAAGATTGAGAAGCAGTAAGAACATTGAACCTACTCTGCTTCGACATGAAGATAACAACACACAAGAAAGCAGTGAAGCTGAAGATCGTGAAATTCATGATGAACCAGTTCAGGAAGAAACTCAATCTAGCACTCCAATCGCACCAGAGCCAAGACGATCCTCAAGGGACAGAAGACCATCCATCCGATACAACACAGAGGAGTACGTTACGCTCATTGATGAGGGGGAGCCTCAAAGCTATAAAGAAGCAATGAGTGATTGTCATAAAGAAGAGTGGAGAATAGCCATGCAAGAAGAAATGCAATCCTTGCATGAGAATAATACATATGAATTAGTGGAGCTACCAAAAGGGAGAAGAGCTTTGAAAAATAAGTGGGCGTATAGAATCAAGACCGAAGAGAACTGTTCAAAGCCTCGCTACAAAGCTCGATTAGTCGTCAATGGATTTGGACAAGAAAAAGGTATTGACTTTGAAGAGATATTCTCTCCCGTGGTAAAGATGTCATCAATCCGAGTTGTGTTTAGCCTAGCAGCCGTGCAAGATTTGGAGATTGAACAACTCGATGTCAAGACGGCGTTTCTACATGGTGACCTAGAGGAAGAGATCTACATGGAACAGCCTGAGGGATTCAAAGTTCCAGGCAAAGAAGATCTAGTGTGCCGCCTCACAAAGAGTCTATATGGACTTAAGCAAGCACCAAGGCAATGGTACAAGAAGTTCGACGCGTTCATGACAGAACATAATTTCAAAAAGACGGAAAGTGATCATTGTGTCTTCATAAAGAGGTATGTAAGTGGTGACTTTCTCATACTTCTGTTCTATGTTGATGATATGCTAATTATTGGACAAGACCGCATAATGATAGCTGCTTTAAAGAAAGATCTAAGCAAGAGTTTTGCTATGAAAGATTTAGGGCCGGCTAAATAGATTCTTGGGATGAGAATAACTCGTGATAGATCAAAAAGACTGTTATGGCTATCCCAAGAGAGATATATCGAGAAAGTCTTGGAAATGTTCAACATGCACAAATCAAAGCCGGTTAACACTCCACTAGCTGGGTACGTCAAGCTAAGTTCGAAGCAGAGTCCGACAAGTGAAAAAGACAAAGAGGAAATGAAGAAGAAACCATACTCATCTGTAGTAGGCAGTCTCATGTACGTAATGATATGAACAAGACCAGATATCGTTTATGCAGTTGGTGTCGTCAGTCGCTTCTTGGCTAACCCAGGGAATGAGCATTGGGTTGCAGTCAAATGGATCCTCCGATATCTACGTGGAACTTCCAAAAGATGTTTATGCTTTGGAAAAGGAAAACCTGTGTTAGAAGGATATACAGATGCAGACTTGGCTGGTGACATTGATTCAAGGAAATCAACATCAGGATACCTAACCACTTTTGCAGGGGGAGCTATTTCATGGCAATCAAAGCTGCAAAAGTGTATTGCATTATCCACTACAGAGACAGAGTATATCGCAGCTACTGAAGCTTGCAAGGAGATGTTGTGGGTGAAGAACTTGTTGCATGAATTGGAAGTGAATCAAGAAAAGTATGTCTTGAAGTGTGACAATCAAAGTGCAATTTACTTGGCAAAGAATTCAACATTTCATTCCTGCACAAAGCATATTGATACAAGATATCACTGGATCCGAGGAGTCTTCGAGGAAAAGCAAATACATCTTGACAAGGTTCACACAGATGAGAACTGGTCTGACATGATGACCAACGTAGTACCAACAAAGAAGTTTGAAGACTGCTGTCAAGGTGCCGGCATACTACTACCCCCCAATTAAGTCGGGAGGGGGAGATTTGTTGGGATCCCTCCTTAATTGGAGAGTTTCTAGAAAATTCTAGACGTTCCTAGAGAAATCTAGAATTTTCTAGAATGTTCCGGAGAACTCTAGAGAAGTGTAGAACTCTCTAAAAGCTTGTGGAAGAATGTGAAACCCTCTGGAATATTCTAGAAATGTGAGGAACCTTCTGAAACCTTACGAAAGAGTATGGAAAGATAAAGAAGGGAATGGAAGAGTGTAGAGATTCTTAGAAAGTGTGGAGCATTCTAGAGAATCAATCTCTACCGTCGAATGCAAGTAATCTCCACCATTCATTATGGAGGTTGAGTAGTATAAATAGGAGAAGAAGCCCTATTACTAGCCATCCAAGAATCCAAGGAAGAAGCCACTTCTTAGAGTGAGAAAAAACTTGAGAGTTAGAGAGATCCTCTTTGAGAGAAAAGAGTAATAGTTCGAGAAGTCTTTATTCTCAAGCTTGAGTGAGCCACCAAGTGTGAGTTACTTTTGTAATCATATTATTGTAATCATACTATTCTTTTGTATAGTGGAAGAATCTCCATATTGGAGAATTATAAACTTTTGTGCTTCCGTTGCTACTTTTAATTTTAAAGTGCCTATCTTAACTTCACGAAGCGGGGAAGACCGAGATTTCCCCAACATTCTGCAAACCCTAACTCTATGTCTCTCTATGCCTTATTATCTTCCTCTTTAATACTCTTCACTTCATTTCTTGTTCACTGATATTGCTGCCAACTCTCTGTTCTCCTACCTGCTAATTTCATCATCATTTCTCTACTAATTAAGAAGCTTCCTGTTCCTACATCATCATGCCAAATACAAGTAACCATGCAAAGCCAAGTGGTCATAACATGGACGACCATAAGTCTTCAAATTAATAGTTGGAATCTAAATTCTAAAGAGAAAACTGTATGAATCTAAGTGGTCTGAAAATTGGGGGAGAAGTGGAAAAACAGGGTTCGGTTTAAGAATTTAAGTGATGTGATGTAGCTGTTTGTTTTTAAAAAAGCGGAGATCAACGATTTTCCGGAAAGAAAATGCAAATTAGCGTTCTTTTTATAAATTAGCGTTTTTAAAGTTAAAGTAGATAGGACGGATAGGTTGACCGAGCCAGGGAGACTAAGTATGGTCTAGAAATAACTTTAGTCATACATATCTATTTTAGAACGACTGCTATATATAATATCGCTGCTGTGTAATTCCCTCTTCTCACGTAAGTCATAATATCATCTAAAGCAGAAAATAAATTTTGTTTTTTTCTTCCTTGTTTTGACAATTAACTATGGTCGGTTTCAATCTTCCAAATGCAACTGAAGAACCTTGTAGCAAAAGGCAGAAAACAACTTTTTTATCCAATTTCTCTCAAAGTAAACCAAGTGCATTGTATTCTAAAACTCGCCTCTGCAATGAATATATGAAAACCGACAAGCACCATTGTCCAAGTGGTTAATTGATTCGGCTTGGTGCAGGATGTCACAAGTTCGAAACTTGCTTTCGAACATTTATTTGACATGGGATATGTTGTCCCATTGATTTGTTGTATATAAAGTACCAGTTCAAAAAAAAAAATATGAAAACCGGTACTTGCTCACGTGAAGATACGTGTATTTATGCGCACGGAGATGCAGAGCTTCGTCCAAATCAAGATCATAATCATGCCAATTCATCGTTGTTTAAGACAAAACTTTGTCAAAACTTCTTAAATGGATGTTGTCGATTGTCATCTAATTGTAGTTTTGCTCACGTTTTTCATGGTAAATTTTATTTCTTCTTCTTCATCATTTTGTTTATTTGTTTGTTTGTTTTTTCTTGAAATTGATTTAAGGTAAATAATCAGCAAGAAAAATGATGTATATGCATAAACGCACTGTTGTCAACTAGATTCAGATTCTATTGTTCGTACAGATTCTCCAATATATATTTATGATTGATTTTGAAAAGTATTTGCATTTATCAAGTTGCGGTTATGTAAAGAATACATTTTGATTAATTTTTGAAAAGAAATGATTATCTTAAAAAAAGTTGGGTTTTCTACGTATAATTTTTTTTTCAATCTTTTTTAGCTTTTCAATTTTCAAGGACAAAACTGATTTTTTTTTCCTTTACAATATTTAGAATAATTTAAGAACTTTACTCAATTTTTTCATTATTTTTTAAGAAGTTTAAATCTTTTGTTAGAAAATTGAATTTTCACAACTAATTAAAGTTTGATTTTCATTTTGAGAAAAAAATTGAATTTTTAATGTTATTTGTATCTTCCGTATATCATACTTATTTGAAAATAATAAATTTTTATGTTTCCAAATCCAATCCCAAAAAAAATTATTTATTAAAGAAAAAATGATTTTTTTTAATTTAAGTGTTATAGAGTTTTGAAATTGTTTGATTTTTCAAAAGTGGCGGAAAAGATCAATCTCTAAATTACATATTTAAAATCTAAATTCATTTGTTTGCTAAAACTACTAGTAGAAAATTTGTTTGGCTCGATTAACAAAAAGGATCAAAGATATATTTTGGGAGGGATTCGGGGAATATATATATGTATGTAAAGTGAAAATGATAAAAGTTAGAACGGAAAATTTTGTTTGGCTTATTCGTAGATATAATGAAGAACACATTTTAGGAAAAATTTGTAAAATGTTTGCTTAATTGGACATGTTTAAAACTTTTTTCTTTCATCAAAACAAAAGAAAGAGAGAACTTTTATCCATCATTTTGATTACAAACAAGCTTCAAAGTCAATTTAAGATCTGTCACCAAAGTTCTAACTATTGGCGTTTAAGTTCTAATTTTTTTTTTCTTTTTTGGAAACTGATACTTTATTATAGACAAAAAAAGTTTACAACTCCAGTTGCTAAAGGCATAAAACAATCGTTGAAATTTAGTCGTACTGAAAATAGCAACTTGATAGATGTATTATAATTATACTAAATGATTGCGCGTCAAACTCTAAGAGTAACATCTCATGTTTATTTTTTATTTGTTTTATTTTTTAATATGGAGTTGAGGTATACAAATAACGGATATGGACAATGCAATGGAGACAGTACAAACTCACATAGCATAAAGAACACTATGAAAATTCCTAAGCAACTTCAGTCTAATGCAGCTTTAGTCATGAAGACAGCTAATCAGGTGCTTCAAAAAGCATCCACGAATATTAAGGCATCTACTCAAGTGCCTGAAACTCATGCAAAGAAGAGGCCGATGATAGATTGGAGTCGCAAAAGGAATATGGATTTGTATGCCGATTGGCCTTCAAAATCCGAATTGGACATGATTAATCATTAAGTTGAAAGTTGGTTAATTAGACGTTTCATTAGTTTTAATTTGTTTGTTTTTCCATGTTTATATTGCAGTGGTCAAGTGTTTTTATAACAGAGTAACCATAAATGTGTTTGCTTGAAAATCGCTTATTGAAACAAGTATACAGTGACATTATGCCCTTTTTATGTATACCCTTTATCCTAGTAACGTTGTTTGATGTCCTTTTTATACTTGCAAACTGATTTGTATATTTATGCGTACTTCGTAAGTGGGCTGGATATCTAAAGCTTATCCGTACGTTCTTTGACACTGAGCATGCTAAACGTTTTTATATTCTATTAATTACCTTTGAGAAGTGTCACTTTAGCTGGGAATTAAGGGGCATATAACGTCCTATAAATGTTTATCTACAGTAATCTGGTTTTTAACCTAAACGTAAACGAAACAAAAAGCAGTCATGTGTAGTAACATCATTCATTGTGCACTAAATCAAGCCAAATTTTTTCAATACTCGCATGTTAAAAGTATAATTTAACACTTACATGTTAAAAGTATAATTTAACATGATACCCTGGAATGATAATATAAATGTCACTGATTTGCACTTTTAAGGGACTAGAAATACAGTTCCATGATCCCAGGTCAATAATAAGAACATCATGTACTATATAAATACAAAACATCAATTACAGAGACGGTGCAGGTTGGAAAAAAAGAAAAAAAAGAAAAGGAAGCTTAGGAAATTTATCCCACTAAGCAAATGAATCGAATGACATATGAAATTTCAAGTTATATAACCATGTCTGGTGCTCAAAACTTAATAACTTAACATATTACAATAAACAGCAGCCCATTACATTATTGATTTCACTAACTCAAAAACAACGCTAGTATTACATTACAGTAAAATTTCTCATTTCAATTTTGGCTTTGTGGAATTCTTTAACGGTTTAGCAACTAGAAGCGGTCGGCTACTTTTTGCAGCTACCTTCTTTAAGTCGTATCTTACAGAAAACACTGCGCATATTGTTGCAAGAAGCATGGTGGGATGCACATAAACTGCTAATTCTGGATCAACATTAACCGGCTTCTTTAGAAATCCTTCCTTTACGAGACCCCAAGTCACAAGATGAGTACCGAACATGCTCAGTCTTCCTGGGTTTATAACTCCAATCAGGGTCCCAGCTACAGCGAAGTAGCTTCCAGCAAGAACCTGATTCACAAGAAAATTCATCATGCATTTTTATTACCTGAAACTAGTAAAAGTAACAAGCATGATACCTATACATACATACATACATACATGTATGCGCACGCGTGTGCGTGTATGTATATATGTGTGTATCTATGTATCTACGTATGTATATGTATATCATTTATTGCATGTCTTTTGAATTAATGTTGCTCTTTATACTAAAATATACATGATGGCGACTAACAAAGCTCATAATTTCAGTTATTCTTTAAATATTTCCTTTTAGTTTGCATGATTTTTATTTCAATTTATGACTTGTTAATAAATATATACTTACAAAATAACTGTTTATCATAAACTAAAAAGGATGTGTGCATGTGTGTGTGTGAAAAATCGTAATAAAAATCAAATAGTAATAAGTTAAGTGCAAATATTAGTTTATTAGCATAGATGAAAATGACGTAACAGAAATAACAAAGGATAATCTTGCCATTCCAAAAAGACACCGGTGTGGTAACAAGTTTCTTTTATTAATAGTAGTGAAATAATGTGAGACCGAGTGTCAATAGTTGCTTTACAGTTCAAGTTTTCAGGCATCATCCCAATTAACAGATTACAAAATCAAGATTACACTTTTCACAAACTAGTATTGTGAAAAAAAAGAACTTAGAATGAGATCTGAGCATTTAATCTTTGTATTTATATGATTTATCACTCTACTAATAATGCAAACGTATGCTTATTAGTTTTTCTCATGCATATTTAATTAGTTATCTTCCAAAATCGCTTTTTCACAAACAAATCATACATTTGGATGAAACCATGACATAGATTACTTATGCCTCGTCATTCATTTAATTATATAATTTAGAATTACCTTTAAAAAAACATAACACGCAATTGCTAAAGCTAGAAAGTAATTTTGGAAATATACCTTCAAAACCAAATCGAGATGGAAATTTGTTTTTAGAATAAAACATACATGTTATGACTGGCTGCATAAATAAAATCATTTAGCATATACAATGTGCAATTCACGTACATTGTGCTATTTTATGATTTATGCAAGAATAAAGCTTAAATTAGGGAAGGTCGTTCCCATTAAGGCGTTTAACACAACCAAGCTTGTATATGCTAGCAGAAGTGTTTTATAGTGAGCTATTACCAGAATGAAACGTGATGAACATACAACCCAAACAAGCAAACAACATGCCAAACCCAAGCTATTATGTAATTCTAGGTAGACTGGTACCAGAAGAAGTCGCGAGTTAACGGACTCGTTTTTCGTTTACCAAGTCTTGTTAAAAGAAGCGGATCGTTGCCTCTGCGAGTTCCCTCTTTCATGGATAGATAATTGAACTATGCGCCTATCTTCGCTTTTAGATCAGCCGTAGCTCCCCGTTTTCACTTAGCCTACACACTACAATGCGTCTTACTGGAAGAAGAACTCCAAGGCTCGTAGATGCCAACAGCATTCCATACAGAAACATGAACCCCCAAAATGTATAATTGTGAACTACAAACTGATGAATATGACGCTGTATCAATACAATTCAGTTTAGAATAATAAGTTAAGGTTATGGCAAATTCAAAAGAAATAGAAGGATTGCCCAACACTATGTGTATACATAAGACGTTAGAAATGTATCATCATCAAAATGAGTTTTTCAAATGCTAATAAGTTTTTTTATTTTCAATAATGAGAAGTTGTTCTATTTCTATTAATATTACACAAAATTAATAGAAACTAATGTTGATAGTTAAATATAGTGCCATCATCAAAATGATTCAACAACAAGTTTTACTCTGAGTATCATCATCAAAATGAGTTTTGTTCTAATAATATTACACAAAAGTTGTTTATTTCCATATCAACTAACACATGTTTTTATTCAAGCAAATGAATTTAGTAAAAGAATATTTATTCATTGTTGGATCATGTAAAAATAAAATTGGAAAAAATATAACAAAAAGGCGAGAGTGGTTTGCAATGTACATCATATGCGCCATTTGGTGCGCTTCACATATTTGTTGCATCATATATGCAAAAGGCAGAATTGCAGCAATGTGTCATGGTGCACCTTTCATGGTTATGATCAAGCATGTGTTGTTTGGGCTAGAGCATAGCATTAGATGTTAAGGACGTCCCTAGAGCATAAATTAGAGGTTGGTGGTACATGAGTTGAGGAAAAAAACCCAAGAACTCCCACTACCTCTCACTCGCACCTATTAGCACCCCAAGCGTATCCAAGGGATGCTTAGGAAACTTTGCATGATCATATTAGGAGGTGGATTCCCCTACGAATGATCACTGTACAGGTAGGGATCATCTGCACCCATGTCAACATGGCATTGAAGTTCAAAGGTAAATGAGGGAAAACTTAGTAAGATGGTTTGAGATAAGACCATGTAGAAAAAACATTGTGCAAAATACCAATTAGGAGATGGATCCACAATTAGTATATAGTGAAGATGTGCAGTGTAGTTACTGTTGGCTCCCTCCCTCCCTCTCTATTTACACACACAGACATACACACACACACATGCACGTATATATGTATGTGTGCGTATGTGCACGCCTGTGTGTCTGTATGTACATACGCACGGGGTTGGTCTAGTAGGTTAATAATTCTAACTGCCAGACTAAACCTAACCCTGGAACTGCCAGACTCAGAGTCTGTATTTGGAACTTGATACATACTCCCCAAGAGTTTATTAACGAAACTTGGTTCTCTATGTAATTCAAATGTGTGTGTGTAGACACACACACATACGTATACATATATGAAGAAAAAAAAAAAGCCTTGAATATAGCAAGTAGATAATCATTAACAAATGCAACCTAGTCGAGGACCACTAGTAAAATGGAAGAACTTTAAAGAGTGTGGATATAGAAAATTTGGGTTTGAATCCTCAACATCATTCACCAAAAATTAAAAGACAATTCTGACAGGAAAAAGAAGCATATGGTTGCTCGAAAACTTGTAAGGTGTGGTGTCATATTAGAAAAAGAAGAATTGCCACCAAAGAGGTCTAAACTTATTCGATAAATGCTAAATATATACACATATTTGAATAAAATATTCGGAACACAGACAATAAACATGTTTATACCGTAATGGATATTGTAATATTTGAATCTTAATTGGGTGTGCATGTAAACTTCTTTGACAAATCAAAACTGACTGACTGGAAATGACAGGGTTATAGTTACTGAAAAACTTGCAAGTTCTGTTTTGTTAACTGTCTGGCATTACCACCAAAAAGGCCTAAAATTGTTCAATGAATACTTATATTATATAAACATGGTTGAAGATGAATTTCGGAAAATGTAAAATAGACATGTTTATGTTATAATGGTTTTGTACAATCTGAATCACAAATGAGTGAGCATTTAAACTTCTTTGACATACACTTTAGTATGCAATCAAATAAAAAGAGTTTGGACAAAGAAGATTTTGATAAATACGGTCAATAACCATGGTTAAATTATTATAAACATACTTGTGGAAACTAACCTCCAAGCGGTGCAAATCAACAACAGCTGAAGCATTTTTATCTTAAGTTGTATATTTCAAACAGTTCGCTCCATTTTGGAAGGGTCTTTCTTGTAATAAGACTATTTACTGCTGCTCCAGGATAAAAGGAGGGTCTACACAACCGCGCTGGAAATATCTCATTGGTAACTAATTGACAAGAAGCAATCTGTATTGGTGTTGCACATCCCTACTCTGCATTGAATCCTAGACCACCAACCACATTATGTATGAGTTTCGGAGACGAAAAGCATAAATATCATAACAGAAAAAAGGGGATTTGGATGTAGCCCCTTATTTCCATCGAGCATGTGTTAAAGGACATAACTTAATGTCATCAGGTCAAAGTTCCTATTTTATAAATTGTAATTAAATATGAAATTGCCACTGCACTTTTGATTATAGAAAAGGTCGCCCCATATTTAAAATGGCCAAACTGCAACTATCACTTTTGAAAGTGAAGAACACTTACATTCAGCATTTCTTAGAAATACGTATAACTATGAAATAGAAGTGCAACTTCTACAAATTTCACAAAACTAAAGTCTAAATAGCTAAAAACTAAATATTTAGCAATAAAAAGAAATGAAACATTTATGAATTGCAAAAATTATTTACTTTCCAAAAGTGCATATATATTTTTCTTCTTCAAAAATATGTATAAACTATGAATCAAACATGCATATTGTCCGAAATTTAGTGGAAAAAAACATCCTCCAAACATTATGCAGTTTTGATGCAAGTCCTTTTGATGAAAGAGCGGTAGTTATCTTGAATCAAATAGCTATAAAGAAAAGATACAACCACCATGTAATGCACAATGTATTTGAAAATTTCATACCACACACAATGGATCCGTTATTCTTTTATAAAACGTCTCAGAGCATCTCTCTCATTTTCAGATGCTTTGTTTATCACATTCAACATTAATAAAGGGGTCAAAAGTCAAAATTTGCTGAAATATATAATTAAAGATAAGCTACTGACGAAAGAGAATATTTACCTTTTTGGAGAAGAACCAAAGACCTTTATAAGGATTATCAGTCTCGTATCTCTCTCTAGTGATAGGGTTAATGATTTGCACTATTCACATTCAATTGAAGCATAGCCAGATACTGCAAATGCTGCAATGCGAAGAATCCTTCTTAAGCTATTTCCCTGCACATATAATAAACTGCTTTTAACTTACCTTAACATTTATGAGAGTATGATTGTGGAAGCATGTTATGACGTGAAAACCAAAGCTCCATATCAACAGATGTCCAAAGAACACGGATGAAGAAAATATCGTATATGACGCATGATACATTCGAATTCAAAGAAAATGTATATGCAAAAGATGGCACCAAGTAATTATTTTTAGACAACCAATAACGTATCACTCATTCGATATATAGTTTCCAAGCAATAATAAAATGTAAGTTAATTCACATAGTCCTAAATTAAGGTCCTGATAGTTAACAGTTCAACGACAAGAAGGTATGCACTGTAGGTAATTATGACAAACTTTCAATATAATGAGCAGGCAGTAAACGGATCAGTGGGGAGAAACTTAATTTTGTTATGTTATTAAACACAAACTAAAGAGTCTAAGTGAAAATGAATTGAATATATTAGTAAAGGTGGACAAAATAAAGTTGGAACATTATCCTTGTATGAATCACAGTTTCATAAAGTTACAAGAAAATAACATATAAAATGATATTGAATGTGCAACTTAAAATTATGTATGTCCTAATAGCATGCAGGTGACAATCTATGTTAAAACAATGCAGAATAAATCATTTGTCCACTTTTTTCTGGAAGTAAAATATATTTGACAGTTCAAAAAAAACTTACTTCAATTATGGAAATGGTGAAAATCGATTATAATAGCACGAATTCGACTGTACTGTGTACGAAGTCAAAAAAAATCGCAGACATTTGGATTAAATTTTATCCATCATACCCGTAGCAGTTAGCAAACTGCAGTACGTGAACGGATTTGAAATGAACAGCTATTATCCAACGACTTCACGTTAAAGCTGAATTTCCACCACTGCCAATCAATTAGCAAAATTGAACAGTGAATGACCATGGACAACAATCAATGGTGTGAATTGATCGTTGGGTGAGGATTACTTCTTCAGGCTTATGAATTTAGCATATATCAATCAAAAATAGCTCGGACGATGTAACAACCAAACTCTTCTTGAGGTTCTAATGGAAAGAAACTGCAGCTCCACAGCAAAAATGAAGGAAGAAAAGCATACAGGCCAAAGATCATCAGAGCAAGCTTCACTAATATTGAAGACAAATCACGAGAATGTCAGTTAACTGTCAGGGGATTAAGGAAGTTGGATGTGTGCTCTGGTGTAGAGAGTGTGGGCTTGTGCATGCATGTGCATATTGTTGTATATTAATTCCTGAGTTGAGTGGGCTGTTAATGGGGCTGTTGTATAGATCTGGTCCATTATGTTGAAAACTGCACATATATAAGCAGTACTGTATGTGTAGTAATGGTGTGAAGAAACTTGAACAAAAAGAAATCTTATTATTCTGTTACTGTATTGTGAGAATTATCTTCTTCCAGTTCCTTGTTACTTTGTTATCCATTTGTTTTTTTCAGATTTAATATGTTCTTGTTAAATTCCTTTGATATGCTATAGGTTAATTCATCTGCTGTTCATTTTTCTTTCTTCTTACAAGTTAGTTCTTAATTCTTGTTTCGTTGTTACCTTTTCTTGTTAGCTACATTTTTCAGTCTTTAATCTTGTTCCCTTTTATGTTTTTTTAGTAATCTTCCAGTAAATTGCAACTCTCGAATTCTTCTCCCTTACTATCAATTCAAGTTTTTCTCTTGCACTTTTCTCTCATTTCATTTGTTGATATAAGCTTCCTGAACTTCTGTCCAATTATTGTTCAACCTTTGGCAAGTTGTATGTGGTTCTTGAATCTGTCTTTCTTTTCAGTTGATTAATTTTACTCTTTTGTTTTTTACTTTTGACCATCTGTAGCTTGCAAATCCTTTGCAGCTCTATTCAGCATTTAATTCTCTTCTTGCAAGTTTTATTTTGTTCAAGAAAACTGTTTGTTACTATCTTTGAATAATTTCCTGTAAATTCTTTCTGAAATTGAAGATTCTTCTCAAATAGACATGAAGTGAATATCTCTGTTATGTGCAGTAGCTAAGACTTCTTCCTCTTCGAGCAAAAACCTGTATTTTTTCAACAGTTACTTCGAGCTGCAGTTGAATTGTTTTGAATTCTTGATTTTCTTGAAAATCTGCTAACCACTATTCAACATTTTATGCTATCTTGTATGCACAAACAAAGCTGTGCACGTGCACAAGTTTGAATTAATCTTCTATCTTCCAGATCTTTTCCTCTACAGCCATGGCCAGAAGTTTAGATCCACCTAAGCCTTACAATTTGGTATCAGAGCATATGACTGGGTCAACCTCTGACAACCAGTCAGATCCTTACTTCACCACCACTTATTCACAAATCTTTCCTCCATATCAAGATCAAGAATGGACAAGGCAAAAAGAAATCAGCTACCCTTATCAAGATCCTCACCTGCCAACTCCCTACCCAATGCAAATGCCAATATTTTCTCAACCAGCACCATACCCTCCACCAAGTATCCCTGTACACCATCAAGAACCCCACCTTCCTGCTCCATATAGCATAAATTCATTAACTACCATCCCAGCAGCCCCACCTATCAATACAAGTATATGCAATACACTCATTACTTTAATTCAAGAATTGCAACAAATCATGAATCCTCCACTTTACCCAGAGCTACCATCAGTACCCAAAAACCATTATCAAAACTACCTCAACCCAAATTATCATATTCCAAACTACCCCAATACAAATTACCCTAACTCAATGTCCTCTTACAAGTTAGACTTTCCTAGTTTTTCTTGTGAAGGAGTGGTTGATTGGTTGGGACAAGTGGAACAGATTTTCAGATTTCATCACATAGAGGAGAGATACAGGGTGGATATTTGTTCACTTTCCCTCAAGAAAGAGGCACTGGAGTGGTATCATGGGTATAAAAACAATGTCCCCAATCATAGAGCCTGGCCGGTATTTAGAGAGGAGATTATGGTGCGGTTTAATCCCGAAGAAATGGAGAGGTCGTGTGAAACATTAGCAGGTCTGAAGCAAAATTCCACTGAGAAGGCGTATCTTAGCAAATTTGAGCAATTCCAAGAAGCTAATGATGTTGGAGTAGATCCTTGTAATGATTCTGAAGCGGACAAGATTGATGAAGGTGGATCAGTTAAAGCCGTTGAACCTATAAAAGCTGACAAGGTATATGTAGAGCACCATGTACCGGAACAAGTAGAAAATAGCGACAAAGATGTTCAAGTTAATATTGCGCAATCTCCACAAACTGTATTTGAAAATAGTGTTGAGACTGACGAAGCTGGTAGAGTTATGAACCATGTTAAAGATAAGGCTGATCAAAATGATGTTATCATAGTTGATAATATTGATCAAGAGGAGAAAGAAAGACTGGAAACTAGTTTTGATACAATTTATGAAAGTGGCACTGATATTAAATTTGGTCTTGATGAAGATGCAACTGATGTAAGGATTGAGGATTCAAACCTCTCCATTGATGATGAAAGGAATGGCAATACACTTGATAGTCAAGTGGGCATTGAACAAAATGCAGAGACTAGCATCGAACAACATTCAGATTTGAATTTCGAGAAAGAATCCAAACCCACTGGTATGATAGAAAAAAGAAAAGTCGAAGAACAAGCTGAGCTCAAAAGTAACAATGAACCAACGCATCAGCGCTGCTGGAATGTAGCTACTTATAAGGTTTCTGATTCACAAACATCCATTTTAACAGTTGATACACCAAAAGCTGCTCTCAAATCCACTCTCATAAAACCATTTAATAGATGCAACTCTTTTGTTGGTGAAGATGCCATTTTCAATGAGAGCTCATATAAACCACCATGGCCACCTCCTTTTCTACAACTCGACCTTGAGGACAAGGTCGTTCCTGAAGGGGAAGGGAGATGTAACAACCAAACTCTTCTTGAGGTTCTAATGGAAAGAAACTGCAGCTCCACAGCAAAAATGAAGGAAGAAAAGCATACAGGCCAAAGATCATCAGAGCAAGCTTCACTAATATTGAAGACAAATCACGAGAATGTCAGTTAACTGTCAGGGGATTAAGGAAGTTGGATGTGTGCTCTGGTGTAGAGAGTGTGGGCTTGTGCATGCATGTGCATATTGTTGTATATTAATTCCTGAGTTGAGTGGGCTGTTAATGGGGCTGTTGTATAGATCTGGTCCATTATGTTGAAAACTGCACATATATAAGCAGTACTGTATGTGTAGTAATGGTGTGAAGAAACTTGAACAAAAAGAAATCTTATTATTCTGTTACTGTATTGTGAGAATTATCTTCTTCCAGTTCCTTGTTACTTTGTTATCCATTTGTTTTTTTCAGATTTAATATGTTCTTGTTAAATTCCTTTGATATGCTATAGGTTAATTCATCTGCTGTTCATTTTTCTTTCTTCTTACAAGTTAGTTCTTAATTCTTGTTTCGTTGTTACCTTTTCTTGTTAGCTACATTTTTCAGTCTTTAATCTTGTTCCCTTTTATGTTTTTTTTAGTAATCTTCCAGTAAATTGCAACTCTCGAATTCTTCTCCCTTACTATCAATTCAAGTTTTTCTCTTGCACTTTTCTCTCATTTCATTTGTTGATATAAGCTTCCTGAACTTCTGTCCAATTATTGTTCAACCTTTGGCAAGTTGTATGTGGTTCTTGAATCTGTCTTTCTTTTCAGTTGATTAATTTTACTCTTTTGTTTTTTACTTTTGACCATCTGTAGCTTGCAAATCCTTTGCAGCTCTATTCAGCATTTAATTCTCTTCTTGCAAGTTTTATTTTGTTCAAGAAAACTGTTTGTTACTATCTTTGAATAATTTCCTGTAAATTCTTTCTGAAATTGAAGATTCTTCTCAAATAGACATGAAGTGAATATCTCTGTTATGTGCAGTAGCTAAGACTTCTTCCTCTTCGAGCAAAAACCTGTATTTTTTCAACAGTTACTTCGAGCTGCAGTTGAATTGTTTTGAATTCTTGATTTTCTTGAAAATCTGCTAACCACTATTCAACATTTTATGCTATCTTGTATGCACAAACAAAGCTGTGCACGTGCACAAGTTTGAATTAATCTTCTATCTTCCAGATCTTTTCCTCTACAGCCATGGCCAGAAGTTTAGATCCACCTAAGCCTTACAGACGATCGCCTAAGGTAGCCCTAAGGGCACTAACTTAAGTAGGCTCCTCAGTCTGTCCAATTCATCCATGGTTAGCCTGTCCTTTTCAATTCCATCAAACAGGCAAATTGAGATGGCTTAGGAAATTCAGGAAATCACTGTTGTTGGAAAAAATCATGATGTTTGAAATTTTGCGGAGAAAATTTGGGTATGGGTTTTCCACTATGGGAATTCAGTGTTCTGGGGTAGTTGGCCGTGGGGTACAAAAAGGGGGATACACACAGAGGTTGAGTATTCTAAAATGCAAAGTAAAGGAGGTAGCTTTTTGGAGATCCTGTTTTTAAGTTTAAATAATAGATAAATAAAATAGGTAACAATTTGGTATAATAATTAAACTTGAATGGACAATATATTTATCTTTATTAATAGTTGGTTTGGAAGCGCAAATTTTTAGTCCGACCGCAAACTTCCAAAATTGCCCTTTATATATTTATATATTTGATGTTACACTTTCTTGTATCAGCATGAATACCAAAAATGTCTTTCTACAAATTTATTAAAATTTAGCTTTGCTCAAAATAATGATATGACAATTAAGTTCTTTTACAAATTCAAATTTCCTCTACAAATATTCATTAAGTCTTAATAAGACTTAAAAATAGGATCTGTCAAATAAACTACTTTACAAATTTGTTTTTTATTAATTAATAATATAAATAAAAATTTAAACTCATGAGAAATTAGATATTGCAACTTAGAAATAAAATTTCAAATTACCTACGTATGATTAACACAAAAATATGACTAAATATATATGGAAATCGTTTTTTTTGTAACATATTAAATAAATACAATTTGTACAAAAACAATCTAGTCTTCATCATCACGCGCGAAGCGCGTGCCGTAACGCTCATATCTTTATTAATAGTTGACTTGAAAGCGCAATCTTTTGGTCTGACCGCGAAGTTTCAAATTGCCCTTTATATACAATTATTTAAAAAAATTCTCCACTAATTGATTCTAAAAAATAGCATCTGCATATCTGTTTCTAAACTCAATGCATCTATTAATTGATCCTAAAAAATAGCATCTGCATACATGATCTTAAACTCGATGTATATAGCACCGCACTTTTATTACGTGTAATATCATTGTCAACTGCATACTATGGTAAGTAGCGTTAAGAAGCTCAACCTTTTATTATACGTTAGATTCAAAGTAGATTGAAATAGGAGTAAATAAACTATTATTATTATTATTATTTTCTCATGAGTTTAAGTGAAAACATGATATTAGTCTGGCATCATCGTCAACTTACAAAACGTCTTTCTATAGATCTAACAAATGTTAATATCACTTAAAAATATAATCTAGCAAATATACTTGTTTGCATATTCATAATACTCTTTTACATATATTACCAAACTTAATATCGCTTAAAAATATAACATAACAAATAAACTTCCTATACTTTTTTTCATTTTATTAATTGATAAAGGAAAAAAAATCAAACTAACAAAAAAGTTAAACGATACAACTTAGAAATAAAAATTCAAACTAATAAAAAAAATTAAACGATGCAACTTAGAAATAAAAATTCAAACTGACCACACATGATTCCAACGTGAAATCATAGACAAATATTTATGAAAATCATTTTTTTGAATATATTAAACATATATAATTTATAAAAAAAATAATTCATTCATGAAGGGTGTGCTATTGTCACGCGCGAAGCGCGTGCCATAACACTTGTAATGATAAATATCATAGAGCTGTAGATCTCTCAAAGGATACTTTCAGACAAAGATGTATCATATCCACATCCGTATCTGAAATCATTTTCAAACATCGGATATCCATGTCCATGAATAAAGGATGGATTTCAAATATTGTCTTATCCATTAACATCTACAGACATATACAGAAAATTTTACTTTAACATGAAATTTTTGAATCTTCATGATTATATATATTTGTGTGTGTAGCGAATAAGTAGTTATACTCACATATAATATAAACTACCATTAAACTACTATAAGATAGTAGTTTATATTATATGTGTGCATAACTACTTATTTACTACCTATTAAATAATTAGTTATACACCCAAATATAATATAAACTGTCATCTTAATGAAATTATGAATAACTATCATTTATTATACTAAAATACACATAATATAAACTATCATCTTAACAAAATCAAATGGATAATTTTCGGATGCTGGTACCTCATACCCGAATGTGTTTTTGTGTATATCATTTGTCTATTTCTCGCATACGGATGTGAACGCACTTTTGATTTTTTTTTTTTGGGTATCTGTTAAATGACTTATAGAGCAAGGACAAGTCAAATATACCTTTTTTTTATAGTATGGATTTTGGAATTGTGATATCTGTTCACCTCGCCGGTGGAGGCCAGCTACCTCAACCAACTGCATTACGAACGTGGGCCTAAATCAGATATACTTTGAGAAATAAAGATGTAAATAAGAATTTTCATCAACTTTTGCATCCAAAAATGGAAGAAACTACATCAAATATATCCTTTCATTTTTGCTTGGAACAAAATATAGAGCAATCATTTTAGTTTGACACAAGAAAATAAAACCATCGAAAATCAACATGTTGCTACATACCGCATACACAAGTACATCGTATGTCATATATTTCTGAATAGTAATCAATTCATGTGCACATATGACAT
This sequence comes from Allium cepa, assembly GCA_030765085.1. Taxonomy (NCBI): domain Eukaryota; kingdom Viridiplantae; phylum Streptophyta; class Magnoliopsida; order Asparagales; family Amaryllidaceae; genus Allium; species Allium cepa. The sequence goes on from CM060943.1 coordinate 802,506,111, forward strand.
TGTCAAATATATTCAGTGAACCTAAGGATTATTCAATCGGAATAATAAAAACATCACACTTAATGTTGATTGTTTCAACTACCGTAAGCCAAATTTTACCTGTATTGCACAATAAGCTGTTATTCATGTTCCTCCATGGATTTAAACATTTCTTCAGTTTGGAGATGAACAAATTCATCAATTCCAACATGAGAATCTGAGTTGCCATAATGTACAAAAGAATAAAATTGGCATGGCTATAATTTACATTAATTTTTAAGCAATAATTCAAGAAAGAAAAAATTGAATTTTATCTTTGATACAAGTTACATGTTCAATAATTATTGGTAAGATCAAGAATTGATATTACTTTGGCTAAAAGTAGTAAAGAGTTGATTCATGGACCCAAAATTTCTGAGTAAAGCAGTCCTATTTATCAGTAAGACCAAGAAATGATATAGTTTTGGCCAAAAACAGCAGATAGTTGATTCATGGACCTCAAATTTCTGAGTAAGGCAGTCTCAAAGTGTGAGTAGGCTACTCCTCCACTCAACTGACATAAACTTGTAACCCAAATATTAGAAATGTGAAATTAAAATAATTAAAAAAAGTAGATTACCCAATTCGTGGTGCATCTCATTAAACATATATAATCAAGCTCCAAAGCTGTTCAATCTCTACTTGAAGTATACCTCAAACCTAGAATGTACCTTTAGTCAATTCCCAATTCAAAAAAGAACAAAACATAGTTGAGATAAAAATAATACCAGCATCCGTAAGCTTTAAGCTAATATTATTAATAGTATGTAAATCAGAGGCAAGATGATCACCAAACTACTTATTGAGTGAAGTAATCAAAAAATCAATATTTTAATTATAAGAATCGATATCTACCAATAATTCATGAAAGAGCATAATCATTAGTGAAATAATATGATACAAGTTCAGTAAAGAATAAAACCAGTTTCCGGTGAATACGAAACTAAGTGGTATCATATCACTTCTGTAAGTTTCTTAAAACATTTGCTTCTTTTATGCTATAATAACAAATTGGTGGCGCATCATCTTCTAAAATATGAAATATAATTTTGAACTAATTGTAGTAGTTACTTCAGTCCAGTTTTACAATCTCAATTTAACTATCCAATAATCTTACCCGAACGACATAAACAGAACCTCAATACCAAATTCTATTGTTTTTTACACATTCCATGAATTCTGGTATAGGATGAAAAGTAGTTAACTTAGCTGTCAAATTTTTTACACTATAATGGTACACTTTTCTCTAAAAATGAATAATATAATGATTTGATAAATAAATAAATATTACCCGGTCTATCCTATTCCAAAATCCACGGCATGCTGTATGCTTGAAAATACAGAATGATGATTTTTTTTGGGCAATCATCCAACCACGAAGACAAAACATGCATTCTCTCAAGCATACTCATAGTAACTCTTCTGTTTATTTAGTACCTCCAAGTGTTTTCTTCAGCCCCTAATTCTTTCGTACAATCATGTAGTTAATATTAGATATAGCATTATGTAATAAACTGAAAATGAACTGCTAATAATGCAAATGAGCTAATTAAAGTGGACTCCGTGTATTTCTTGTTCTTATTAGAACAGATTAACTAGAACTTCTTAGGAAAAGACTCTAGGAATAAAAACTCATGTAAATAATTGCAAAAAGGAATGCTTATCCAAATACTCCTAACAACCATCACAACAACACATGTAAGTATCAATTCTCTAACTAATAATCAACTCTACTCTTAAAAGTGATGGAACAAAATTGATCGCTATTGTCATCTCAAGTGGAAGTTCAAGTAGTTGCCTAGATAATGGTTGTTGAGTGAGGATTACTTATTCTGATTCATAAATTTCAGAAGATAATGGTAAAGAAGATTTTGGAATAAATGTAGTTGTTTGAAAATTTGGGGATGAAATTTATATTAGGGTTTATTCAGGATTCTCGATTATGGGGCAGTTGGTTGTCAGATTAAAAAAAGAGTACGCACAAGGGTTGGTATTTTGAAATGCCGAAGAGAATACACAGCAGCTTTATTGACTCCTATTTTTAACTTTAAATAATAGAAAATAGATATGAATGATAGTTTGACTGAGTAAAGAGAAGAGAGACTGTTTTCAACTTTAAATAATAGATTAAGAACGATAGTTTGGCCGAGTAAAGAGGAGAGATGACTGAACGAGGTTTTAAGCATACTTCAAATATAAAGTTAACTTAGCAAATATATTTGGCGATATATACCATTTTTAAATGACTACATATAATACTTTCTCATCAAATAATTTATAATATCGTCTAAACTAGAAAACAATTTTTTTGTTTTGTCAACAAACTAGTTAGCTTCAATCTTCCAAATACAACTGAAGAACCTAGTAGCAAAAGTCAAAATCAACTCATTTATATAATCTTCCTTAAAGTCATCCAAATGTATTGTTATCCAACTTGTTGAAGAATGATAGTTTGATCGAGTCAACAGAAGAGATGACTGAATGATATTTTCTATGTACTTCCAAATATAACGTTGACTTAGCAAATATTTTTAGTGATATATATCATTTTTAAATGACTATATATAATACCCTCTCCATAAATAAGTCATAATATCATCTAAACTTTAAAACATTTTTTCCTTTCTTTTTTCTCGTTTTAGCAAGGAACAACGGTTGGCTTTAATATTTCATATGCAACTGAAGAACCTAGTAGCAAAAGGCAAAAAACAACTCAATTATCCAATCTTCCTCAAAGTCATCCAATCACACGGTCAACCAGGTTTTTGAACAAGCCACGTCAGGATGAGTCAAGATGGTTGAAGGGCCAGATTGCGAATCAAAAATCCAGAATTCTATAATCCAATCTCCAACTAAAACTCGAGACATAACTATAAATTGTCAAATATTTATGTGATCACTGAATTATCAAAGTGCTTCGGAAGGCTAAGGTTGAAGCATCAAAAATCCAAAGTCAAATGTTGGACTGGTACTGAATTAAGCCTCTCATATTGGTAACGATCCATTTTGTTCACCAAGATTAAAGCAAGCTTCTTTCGTCACAAGACTCTAAGACAACAACATGTGAATACAAGCCATAAGTAATGGATCACCACCGCTCCATCACATAAAAGTTCAAGCAGCTAAGTACTTAAGTTCAACAAACCAACCAAGCGTTTATAGATCATCGCCAACCCAAGATTGGAGTTTAGATATGAGCCCATTTCAAAGTTTTGGCGTAAGCATTTTAGTTCTTTCACTGAGAACGTTTCAATCGCTTGCTATTTAGATTTATTTTCAACCTTTGGATCACTTTATTCCATGTAATAGATCTACAAGTTTTGCTCCCAACGTCCATGATTATTAAAATTTTGCTATAGTCTATCACATGATTAACCGAAGTAATGGCTCCAAGGAATGCTAAAGAAAATCAATCGCTTCCAAACCCACTAATAATGTTGAAAATGCTGGCTCCCGACATGTTAAATAAACCATTCGGCCCAACACTATTGAAATTTAGAGCGCTTGAGATATTATTATTAGGGTTGAGATGGATAAGATGATGAAAGAACCGAATGATAAGATTGTTGAAAGCCAAAATGCTATGATAAAATAGATGAAAGAAACTTAGATTTGATGATGTAGTTATATCAGGGACGTAGGAGGAACAAGAGGGTATTGTTGCCTTCCGACTTAAAAGAAGATAGTTCCTCCTCATCTTGTGAAATCATAGAAAATGAAAGAAAAGGGTGAAAAGAAAGGGGGTTGAACCTCGAAAAATGGATTAGGAAAAACTCGGGTCGGCCATACTCAGGTCAGTACCGAACCATCTTTTCAAGCCGGTACCTATTTGACTTGCCTGGCCTAAATAATGGAGACTTTGTTAATTTGCGTGATGGTGCTAATAATTGTGGGGACCCTATTGTTGGTGGTCATAATGTTGGAGTTCAGATGGCTGCTATTAACCCATCGCATAGAAATCATAGAAATCGATCAATGGGGCAAATGCTTCTTCTAGCGACAGGAGAACTCGGATATCATAAAACTAGCCGAGACCTTTTGCAGGGCCAAACACTTGGGGAAAGCCATGATGATCCTCGTTCAGTCGATCTGATAGAGCTGGAATCTCTAGCAGATTTGGTAAGGAAGTCGATGAGCGAAAACCAGCATAGAAGTAATGATGATTGAGGTTCTTCTCCCAACAGATTCTCATTCACTGATGGAGATATTGCAAGAGGAAGACTCTAGAAAGTTTACTATGCCCACAATGCCATCTTATAATGGAATAATTGATCAAAGACACCATTTGTTAAAGTATGAATAGCATACGGATTGTTCCAAGGCTACCGACGCCATGCGTTGTAGATTTTTTCCAATATTTTTAGAAGGAGTCGCTACGATGCAGTTTACTCAGCTGCGTCCGAGGTCCGTATCTTTGGTTGACTAGCTAGCGAGATAGTTCATGGATCAGTTCGGTTGCATGCTGCTCGCACAAAGGATGTAATGTCATTGTCCAACATTTTTTTAGAATTCTAAGGAAACTTTGAAAGAATTATTAAGTAGATTTAACATAGCTGTGATAGTGGTAAGCAATGCCAAGGAGGATATTATTTTGAAGGCTTTGATTAGAGGAATGCATCCCAATATAGATTTTGTTAAATGGTTGAAAATGAAACCCCCACCAGACCATAGAAGAGTTTTATAGTAAGGCAAATCGGTATTTGCATTTGGAAGAGGCGAATACGACTGTTGGAAAAGCCCATAGTGGACAATCAGCTGAGGTGGTTTAAAGTTGATAGAGTTAGGGGTATGTCCTAAGCGTAATTATGTAATTTGTTACATATATCTAACTCGATAATCAATCTTGTTTGAAGTAAAAGGTGCTTTCTTTCTATTGTATACTTGATATAACGTGTTATATTAATTAATTAATTTAATTAAAAGCATATCTAATAAAAAAATGCATAAATGGTATATTTTGTGATAATAGCTACATGGTGTTGTAACCATGAGTAATCTATCGCAATAAAATCAAACATGCTATTTTAAATATTCCTAGTCAATATATATATATATATATATATATATATATGCATCCATTGAGACTAGACTACGTAACGCTTTCCAAATATTGGGTGGTGTATTATTAATGGCCGTTTGAGGCATAAAGGGATTATGTAATGATAGTTATTGGATAAATATAGAATGAATCACTTGATATTTTTTTGTTAGTTAATATAACTAAGGTCGAACAAAAATATCGATTTGACAAAATTATACAGTTCTCTCAACTTATGTCGATCTTCAATATGAAAGCTCCACTTTGATTATAGTTAAATTATGGCATGATGTCCATAGAATGGCTATAGTTGGGTCGAGTGGAAATATTGGAAGCGAAATACTATTCAAGAGAGAATTTGTATCCTCTGTTATATGAGGTAGTATCACCAGCTGAAGTCAACTCAAAGTCAAAGTCTCTAGCCAGAGCAGCTCGACCAATGATAACTGTTATTATTGAATGAAGGACTTTTGTGTTTGGACTATAAAGTTGACTGTGGACAAATTGAAAATTTTGACCATTATCAAATTCTATAATTTCTAGTGTAATATAGTATATAAAAATTGCAATTCAACAAATTTCTCAAGAAATGTAAAGATAGCAGCATAGATTACTTTTGACTTAGGAGATTAGTGTAAATAAGTGACACTACCGAGTACCGCCTATATAACAACAAAAACAACTGAGCCATTATTCCTAAACAAGTTGGGATCGGTTAGAGATGGAACATAAACTAAATGATAAAGTCAATTTAAAAGTAATAATAAGAATAATATATTTGGTAATAATAACGATGATAATAATAGAAATAAAGATTAAAATAAAATAAAGTAAAATAATTAAACAAATAATAATAAATAAATAAAAATAAATAAATAAATAAAGATAAATAAATTTAAAAAAACCATGATAATAATAATAATACAAATAGAATAATTATACTAATAGTAATAGGGACCAATGACCAAACACTGCGTCTTAGGCTCCTATTCACTAATCCTATAATCTAAAACTTATAACACAACGCCTAAACCAACCCTAAGTAAAAAAAACTCCTAGCTTATTGTTCTGATACGTGGATCACTAATTTCCACGTGCTTCTGTCGACACCATCTCTTCGAATATATTCCAATCTACAAGTCTCCTTTTTACTACTTCCTTCCATGTCAACCTTGGTCGACCTCTACCTCTCTTTGAGCTTGATGCAATCTATAATTCCAAAGCACATAGATGCCTCGGGAGGCCTTCGTTAGAGATGTCCAAACCATCTTAATCGGTGTTGGACTAGTTTCTCTTCAATTATTGCTACTGTAAGTTTGTCATGTATATCATAATTCCTAATTCGGCCTCGTCTTGAATGACTACAGCTCCATCGCAGCATACACATCTCTACTACACTTGTCTTCTGGATGTATTGTCTTTTAGTAGGCCAACATTCTGCACCATACAACACCACAAGTCTGATTTTCGTTCTGTAGAACTTTCCTTTAAGCTTTTGTGGGGCTTTCCTGTTATAGAGAATGCCAGACCCTAGTTTCTATTTGCCCCATCTCACTCAAATTTTAAACTAATACCTTCATCAATCTCACCATTATACAGCAACATTGGCCCTAAATATCGAAAGGATTCCTTCTTGAGAACTACTTGTCCGCCCAGAGTGACATCCCCATCCTATGACCTGACATCGCTGAGCTCGCACTTCATATACTTTGTTTTTGTTCTACTAAGTCTAAAACCCTTTGATTCTAAAGTCTACCTCCACAACTCCAGTTGTCTACCAATCACTATCATACTTTCGTCAATCATCACAACACCATCAGCAAAAAGCATACACCAAGAACTCTCGCCTTGTATACCCTTCGTAACCTCATCCATCACTGCGGCAAAAATATAGGGGATCACAGCTGACCCTAAATGTAATCCTATGTTAATGGAAAAGTCACTAATTTCACCATCGGATGCTCTAACACTAGTCACAATATAATAAGTAAAATTGGATTTTACCAAAAGATGTGTAAGTGATAAATTCGGCCAAAATGTCACACCACTTACTAAGGTGATGTGTGAATGTTAATATTCAAATTATTCTATAACAACTCTTTTGTTAATTGTCTAATTAATTGCGATTATTTATGGTTAATTAATATTTATTGAGATTTTGCAATATAAATTGTGTAATTAAATTTTTTTTTGAACAATTGATTTGATTATCAATTCTTAGCATTTGATAACTGAAGTAAGAAAAAAATTTGAATTTGTCAAATTGGATTTGTTTTTTATTATCAAATATAATGGGATATTGCAAGAGGAATACTCCAGAAAGTTTACTATGCCCACAATGCCATCTTATAATGGAATAATTGATCAAAGGCACCATTTGTTAAAGTATGAATAGCATACGGATTGTTCCAAGGCTACCGACGCCATGCGTTGTAGATTTTTTCCAATATTTTTAGAAGGAGTCGCTACAATGTAGTTTACTCGACTGCCTTCGAGGTCCGTAACTTTGTTTGACTAGCTAGCGAGATAGTTCATGGACCATTTTAGGTTACATGCCGCTCGCCCAGAGGATGTAATGTCATTGTCCAACATTTTTTTAGAATTCTAGGGAAACTTTGAAAGACTTATTAAGTAGATTTAACACATTTGTGACAGAGGTAAGCAATGCCAAAGGGGATACTATTTTGAAGGCTTTGATTAGAGGAATGCATCCCGATATAGATTTTGTTAAATGGTTGAAAATGAAACCCCCACCGACCATAGAAGAGTTTTATCGTAAGGCAAATCGGTATTTGCATTTGGAAGAGGCGAATACGACTGTTGGAAAAGCCCATAGTGGACAATCAGTTGAGGTGGTTCAAAGTGGATAGAGTTAGGGGTATGTCCTAAGGGTAATTATGTAATTTATTACATATATCTAACTTGATAATCAATCTTGTTTGAAGTAAAAGGTGTTTTCTTTCTATTGTATACTTGATATAACGTGTTATATTAATTAATTAATTTAATTAAAAATATATCTAATAAAAAATGCATAAATGGTATATTTTGTGATAGTACCTACAAGGTGTTGTAACCATGTGTAATCTATCGCAATGAAATGAAACATACTATTTTAAATATTCCTAGTCAAGATATATCGTATATCGATGCATCCATTGAGACTAGACTACGTAACGCTTTCCAAATATTGGGCAGTGTATTATTAATGGCCGTTGGAGGCATAAAGGGATTATGTAATGATAGTTATTGGATAAATATAGAATGCACCACTTGATAGTTTTTTGTTAGTTAATATAACTAAGGTCGAACAAAAATATCGATTTGAAAAAATTATACAGTTCTCTCAACTTGTGTCGATCTTCAATATGAAAGCTTCACTTTGATTATTGTTAAGTTATGGCATGATGTCCATCGAATGGCTATAGTTGGGTCGAGTGGAAATATTGGAAGCGAAATACTATTCAAGAGAGAATTCGTATCCTTTGTTATATGAGGTAGTATCACTAGCTGAAGTCAACTCAAAGTCAAAGTCTCTAGCCAGAGCAGCTCGATTAGTGATAACTGTTATTATTGAATGAAGGACTTTTGTGTTTGGACTATAAAGTTGACTGTGGACATATTGAAAATTTTGACCATTATCAAATTGTATATGTCCTAATGTAATATAGTTTTGATGAAGGAGATTAGTGTAAATAAGTGTCACTACCGAGTACCGCCTATACAACAGCAACTGAGCCATTATTCCCAAATAAGTTGGGGTCGGTTAGAGATGGAACATAAACTAAATGATAAAGTCAAATTAAAAGTAATAATAATAATAATAGATATGGTAATAATAACGATAATAATAATAATAGAAATAAAAATAAAAATAAAGTAAAGTAAAACGATTAAACAAATAATAAATAAATAAATAAATAACTAAATAAATAAAAATAAATAGATAAATAAAGATAAAGAAATTTTAAAAAAGCCATTTAATAATAATAATTATACTGATAGTAATAGGGATCGAAGACCAAATACTTTGTCTTGTGCTCCTATTCACTAGTCCTATAATCTAAAACTTATAACACAACCCTAAACCAACCCTAAGTCAAAAATCTCCTAGCTCATGGTTCTGCTACGTGGATCGCCAACTTCCACGCACTCCTGTCGACACCATCTATTTGAATATATTCCAATCCACAAGTCCCATTTTTATTACTTCCTCCCATGTCAACTTTGGTCAACCTTTACCTCTCTTTAAGCTAGATGCGACCCATAATTCCAACGTGCATAGATGCCTCGGGAGGCCTTCGTTAGAGATGTCCAAACCATTTTAAGCGGTGTTGGACTAGCTTCTCTTCAATTATTTCTACTGTCAGTTTGTCATGTATATCATCATTCCTAATTCGGCCTCGTCTTGAATGACTACAGCCCTATCGCAGCATACACATCTCTACTACACTTGTCTTCTGGATGTATTGTCTTTTAGTAGGCCAACATTCTGCACCATACAACACTACAGGTTTGATTTCGTTCTGTAGAACTTTCCTTTAAGCTTTTGTGGGGCTTTCCTGTTATAGAGAATGTCAGACCCTAGTCTCTATTTCACCCATCTCACTCACATAACACCTTCATAAATCGCACCATTATACAACAACATTGACCCTAAATATCGAAAGGATTCCTTCTTGGGCACTACTTGTCCGGCCGGAGTGACATCCCCATCCTATGATCTGATACCGCTGAGCTCGCACTTCATATACTTTGTTTTTGTTCTATTAAGTCTAAAACCTTTTGATTCTAAAGTCTACCTCCACAACTCCAGTTGTCTACCAATCACTATCCTACTTTCGTCAATCATCACAACACCATCAGCAAAGAGCATACACCAAGAACTCTCACCTTGTATACCCTTCGTAACCTCATCAATCACTACGACAAAAATGTAGGGGCTCACAACTGATCCTAAATGTAATTCAATGTTAATGGAAAAGTCACTGATTTTACCATCAGATGCTCTGACACTAGTCACGGTATAATAGGTAAAATTATATTTTACCAAAAGATGTGTAAGTGATAAGTTCAGCCAAAATGTCACAACACTTACTAAGGAGATATGTGAATGTTAATATTCAAATTGTTTTATAACAACCTTATTGTTAATTGCCTAATTAATTACGATTATTTATGGTTAATTAATATTTATTGAGATTTTTTAATATAAATCGTGTAACTAAAATTTGTTTTGAATAATTGATTTGGTTATCAATTCTTAGCATTTGATAATTAAAATAAATTCTTAGTAAGAAAATAAAAATAAAAATTTTCAATTGGATTTTTTTTTATTATCAAATATAATGGAATATTAATTATTTAAAAAAAAGATAACGATTAAAAATGGGCTAAGAAATTAACTTATATTTTTTTAATCACATTAATTAGTGTTGGGAGATAATAAAACAAGACTTAATTTAAATTAGTGCTTGTTGGGTTATATAGAAATTTGTTAAGTGTATTTCTAGTTATTGTTTTTATTTGAGCCTTTGTCTTAGGATAAGCCCACTAGCCTTTAGAAAAGAAATAGGGTAGTTATCATTTCTCTTAGTAATTTAATCCCTCATTATCCTTTCTCCTATACATACACAATTCCTCGTAAAGAAAAAACAAGAAATAGAAACTCAAAACCTAGGTCTTATAAAATCAAGATCAATTCATAGCAAAATCCTAAAAGGAGATATGGGTAAGACTTCCTTTCATCTCCTCTATTCAATTCTACTACTTATTTAAGGTTTATTTTAGTTTGTGATTTATGAAATTATTGGTAGGAAAGGGATTTTTGGTATTATTATGGAGATATAGGAGTTGTATAAGATGAGAATAGCAATAGAGTGTTCAAAGCTTTGTTCATCATCAACTAGCAAGCTTTCTTCATATTTTGGATTAAAGGTGAGTTGCAAACTCATATATTTATCTCTATTAAGTCTTAGTGCTTTGAATTGAGTGATAAGTATCACCAAATAGTTGAATGGTTTGAGTAATTTGATTGAATTGCTGAAATTTGCAAAGTGGTTGCTGAATTTTATTTGTGAACATTGCTATAGTAAAACAGCAATATCTTGGTGTAGAATAATCTGAATTTGTTCAATATTTTTGTGGTAGAAAGATATTTTAATAAGCTATAAGTTATCTTTTGATCGTTTTTCGAAATCCAATGTTTAAAAGGGTATAAATTAAGTTTGAAACTGATGTTATAGCACAGCTATATCCAATTTTCTCAGTTGATATCTGACGGTGAAATGGCCATAAAATTTTAGCCGTAAATCTGAATTGTATAAACTTTTTTTTATAGAAAGCTGGGATATTAAGGAACAACTTTCATGTTGTTAGTTTCTGTAAATTCTATGATTTAAAGGGTTGAAATTGGGTTTAAAACTGATATACATGCTCTGCTCTGTCGATTTTCTGAGTTAAAAGCTAAAACTAAAATCGCCAATACTTTTTAACCGTAAATCCAATTTGTGCATAACTTTTTCTGATAAAATCTGAGTCTTTAAGTAACAACTTTATGTTGTAAGTTTTTGAAAATTCTAAGATTTAAAGGGTCAAAATTAGGTTTGAAACTGATATACATGCTCTGCTCTGTCGATTTTTTGAGTTGAAACCTAAAACTAAAATCGCCATAACTTTTTAACCATAAATCCAAATTGTGCAATTCTTTTTCTGGTGAAAGTCTGATACTTTAAGGAACAACCTTTATGTAAGTTTTTGAAAATTCTTTGGAAAAATGGGTCGAAATGGTTTTTCAAAACAGAAAATCTATTATGATCTATGATTTGTTGCTATGTTTGTGATGTTGTTTAATTGTGCTTTAAATGTTCTATCATGATCGTTTTGATGTATATATATGTGTGTGTGTGTGTGTGTGTATATTCCCATTGGTTTGTTAAGTTATAAATTGTGTTTAGAGATGATATGAAAACCAAACCTTATGGAAATTGGTCGTTACAATCTTGTGATATGTAATAGTGAATTTCTTGTGTTTTATGGACTTTGAATCATTTTTGATTCAAAGCTTTGGAAATTTATAAATTTAAATCTACCTACTTTGTGATTGTATATAAGTGCTTTGTTTGGTATACGAATAATTTTGCAATGAGAGTTTATTTAAGTTCTAAATATCAAACATGATTTCTAAAGTACTCTAATTACTTTTATAAATGATTTTATGGATTTAAAATTTCAAACTTTGGAAATATAACTATACGAGGTTTTAACTAATTATTAGAATACTAAATTGGTTTTGAAAATGGATTTATGTATTCACAAATAAATGTACACTTTTATAAGTGGCTTTTGAAATATGGTGTGTAAACATTATAACCTTATGGAATTTAAAGAATCAATGTGATTTTTGTACATGGAAAATCTTGTTTTGTAAAATAAATACTCTTGGAACAATTTGAAATAATGGATTATTTTGATAAGTGACAAATTAATTAAATGTTTTGAGAACCTTAATTCTATAATTTGGGAAGCACTAATAATCGACTTAGTGTCATCGGTTGGTTTAAATACTTTCAAATAAGACTTCGTCGAATATGGTATAACTCATTGAATATAATGTTTGAGTGGAACTTACTAGCCTATAACGGATACTCAAATCTCACCAGATAGTATAGGATGCCTAGGTTAAGTTCATGTGATTGCTATTAGGAAGTATTTTACAATTTAGAGTTGTATTCTCTTCTAATGTGCGCCAAGTGGTTGCTAGATCCTTAAGAGAAGTAGTTGAGGTTTTCTAGTGGTATCCGTAATAAGTGATATTTACTAGCTTTTAGTAAATACTTGAATTTCACCATATGGTGTGGGACATATTGGTTAAATTCTAGTGTTTACTGAAGGTGATAGCATTTGGCACTTTAGAGTTTACTCTCTTTTGGTGTGCAGCAAGTGGCTGCTAGATTCTTAAGAAGTTTATTCCTGAATTTCTTTTCGAACATGATAATATAATAATATTAAATAAATGTAGATTTATCGAGTCATGGTTTCTATGATCATCTTGATCGGTATGGACTATCCTTGAGATCATTATGTGATTCCATGTTCTCGGTCTGAGTACGATCCTTGGTATCGGATCGGTTCGAGTGATACCAATTTGTTTATTTGTTTGTCATGAGTTTTGAGTACAATCATTGCGATTGTTTTGGATAATCATTATGATCGGTTTGGATTAATATCTCTTGATTCTAGATATTTGGATTCTGTGACTGTTTTATGTTCATGAAATTAGTATATATTCTTGTATCTTGTGCTTGTGAAATAAACATATATTCTTGTGTCGTGTGTTCGTGAAATAAATATATGTTCTTGTGATAGATGTTAAGTTAATTCTGTTATTTTGTATTTAGTGACTAGTTCGTGTCTGTGACTTAAACTTATAAGCCTGTTCTGAGTTAATCATAGATATTTGTGTGCTTGGAGAAATTGTGTTTTGTTCTATGAATTCAGTGTTTATCGACTAATATGTGTTCGTGACTTATGTTTATCGACTAATATGTGTTCGTGACTTAAATGTATAACCATGTGCCTTATGATGAACTCTAAGTTAAATTAATTCCTATGACTCGTTATATCCTGGACATCTATATTTACTTATATGTCGTTTGTTCTTGTGTTATATCTTGTTCTTACCCTATTGGATATTTAGAGATAGTCTGACCCGGGTGTTATTTTGCTCGGGTCAGGCCGAGACTTTTCAGGTTACATGACAGGTTGAACTTTGAATAGTTGTGCTAGCAAGGAGATAAACATTTGGACTTTTAGTTTATCCATTTAGGAATTTGGACCTTGTATATAAAATGTATAATTGAGATTAAAGAATTATTACACTTGTATAACAATCGAGTTTAGTATTTCATTTTGTAAACTCAAAATTTGTGTATGTATAAGTTGAGATTTATTCCGTTGTGATCTGTGACTGTTACTTATATGATATGTTGTTCTGATTTCGAGAAATCATTATGTCTTTTACTTTTTATTAGTACTATACACGTCAAATTTCAGTTCAGATATTAAGTGAAAAGGTATAAATGACGTGTCAATGTTAGTATAAAGATATATTCAAATTCGATCGTTCTTAACGAGCCGTATTCTCTGAATTAGTAGATGTCATTACTTGTAATGTTCTTTGCTTACTAGGCATCGTGGTGGGGTCGTTACATGTTTGATATTGATCACTTGCAGAATTTACACCTTTGGATTGCACAACCGTAATGATGAATTCTCCAAAAAAAAACACGATTTAATTAATTTAAAAATGTTATAAATTGACTAAATTAATTAGTATTTAAGAAATACTAATTATTTGAAGTTTGTGAATTATATTTGTGATTATTTGAATGCATTTATAATAGTTATATTTTCCCTCATTAATATATGATATTGATGTAATTTTAAATGGATTTAAATAAAAGATAATTGTATGAAGTGAGTTATGGAAATTTTGTGTTACTGATGACATGTAATTTCAACCATATCACGTGAAGAGAGATGAGTAGGGGGAGAGAGAGATAATCAAGGAAATTAATTTTGGAAGTTTTCTTTAAAGAATGGAAAAGCTTTCGAGTGAAACAAATTCATCCATTTCTTAGAGACGATTCATTCTTTCTCATTCATTTTTCCACTGCTCTCCTCCTAACCTTCCATGGTAGAAAACAAAATAAAAAATTTAAAATTATCCGATTCCAAAACCATACGCAAACATAAAAAATAATAATGAAACTAAGTGGTTCATCCATCTCTTGCAAGGATCAGGTGGTGGATCTTGGAATCTGAGGAGATTTCTTCATTCAAGGAGTGTTTCTTAGGCTATTTCGTACGATAATAATCTAATCTCAATTTTAGTCATACGTAACATCCTTTAGTGTAGATTATATCCTTTAGTTTATAATGATTTTATATGTGCAAATATTTTCACCCATATTCGTTTGAATCTTTATGTACATGTATATATGTCTGTGTGTGTGTGTTTGAATCTTTTATGTGCTATAAATATCATCATTCGAATTTTGAACTAAAAAATAGGGACAAATTGTTATATATATATATATATATATATATATATATTAAACGTTGATAACTTTATTACTATACGTATATTTCACACACAATGTAATTTTAAAATAGTTTGCGCTTTTAAAATAACAATGACATTGTCTAGGCAACTTTTATGTTACAAAATTACATATATATATATACACACACATACACACACATAGACACACAAATATATATACACACACACATATATTGATTTTACATATTTTAAATATCTTTAATTACTTTGTTGTTTTCAATTTGATTCTTAAAATACTTTACTTGGCAATACTTGATGTTTTGGATCTTAAATTTGAATCTATTTTATTAACTTATTCTAATCTATTCAAATAGTTTAAATGGTTTATTTCATTTAATATGTAAATTAATTTTGACATGCACGTACACATAAGTTTAAAATGTTTTGAAAATAAGCTGATCAAAGAATAAAAGAAGGCTAAAAGATCTCCATCTTTACATCTTTTTAATTACCATTTAAATACCTTTTGTTTCAAATCTATTCAAACATTAAATTATTTATTTCATTTAATACGTAAGTTAATTTAGATATATGTATACATAAACATTTCAATATAAGTTTAAATTAATTTATGACAACTGTCACACATATAAATGGGCAATGTACATGTTACAGATGCATATCCCAACATCTATATATGTTTATATTAGCTATGTACACTTTTTTGCTATGTTGCACTTACACATTTTACATAGCAGTATATCGGGCTATACTGACAATCTATGCTTAGTATAAATTTGACCATAAATATCATTTAACAAATCAATCAATTTAATTAAAGGGAGAGAGGTGAAAGGTTTCTCTCTCTAAATAAGACAAAATCTTCCCTTAATTTACTGTATAAATTAAGAGGGAGAAACGAAAGGTTTCCTTCCCTATTTTTATTTTAACATGTAACTTCTAAACACATTTACACATAAAAGGATATTTGGAATACTCCATTTTATAAACATCAAATATTGATTAAAATATAAATAATTAAAACCCTTTTGAATAAAATTAAATTATTTTATCTAAAAGTTTATTAGATTGGATCTAAAATCCATTTAGAGTTCATTGGCCTAATAGATCCAAAATAGAATTATTTTTTAAAATTTACCGTTTAACTTCATTGTTGTCAAGCTCAGTTCCTTCAATAGTATCAAAGTTCAATAGCCTATGCGATCTAAATTAGTCATGTTAGGACTAACTAATTAAGCTCACACACTTAGTACGGTGTCTAGAAAGGTAATGTCTAGGATTGGAATTTGGTAATCAAACATCTTATCCTACCTAGTTACCAGCTTGACCTAAAAGGTGAAGTGAGCTTAAATTTTTGCTTTTAATAGAAAATTCCAAATTTGAATTGGGCCTTAGCAAATTTTCAAAATTGTTTTGAAGATCAAAATAAAAGATGTTAAATTTAAAATAAAACATGTTTGTTATAAAAGTTATAATACAACATAGGTTTTCAAAATGTTTGAAAAGATAACGATATTTTCAAAATGTTTGAAAATATTTAAATAATAATTTCAAAACTTAAAATTTATCAATAAGATTAATAAAATGAATTAATTAAATAGGTGAATTAATTAATACTTATATCTCTGTATTACATATATTGATATATGTTATGTTATTTTAAAAGTGTTTAAGATAACATAAGTATACATGCATATATTTAAATAAATTTTAGAAATTAATATAATTTAACTATAAATGTTTAAATAAATTAATTAAAGGTTAATTAATTAATTATTAAATTAAAGTTTAATTAATTGAACAAATTAATGAAGGGTTAATTAATTAATAAAAAACACACATAATAAGATATGTGTGTTATACTATAAAAATTATAATATATATGCATATGTTATTTAATATAAATGTTATATTGTAATAATATAAAATTAATTAAAGAGATAATTAATTAAAATTTATTAAATAGGGTTTAATTAATACAGGGTTTAATTAATACAATGTTATGCACAAAATTATTGTATAAGTTAATTAAAATATAAAAGTTATATATAATGAAATTTATGTAATATAAGTGTATAAATTAAATGCAGAACATTAAAAGGAAACCCAGCTAGACTTAAAGAATAAACACATATGTATAGTATGGATACCATTATTTGTAATGCGTCTGACACTTAAATCATGAGGGGTATTTCATAAGAAATACATTATTCCATAAGTTGATATCGCTTGATATAATATATTAAAGATTCTGAATCTTAAATATAAAGTAGTCCTCTACCATTTACATGTATTAATAAATTACTTGCATACTCTCTGGTTCTTGAGCAAACTCATGGCGGAGATGTCATGTGTAGCATTATTAACATATTGACTAGACGATGTAAGATAACTACATGTATTTGTTAAGAAAACTCAAGGTACATATACTATACTTAGGCCGTCGTAAAATGATAAGTATAAGTGAACAGTCTATTTTGATTTATTGAGAAAACTCAAGGTGGAAATGAGATTAGGATAAAGAAACATAGGTCATAAGTTGCATATGTACAACTAAAAAGGAGTTACCCATCGTTTGTAGGGCTATGACTTGTTGAGCAAACTCAAGGTTGGAATATCAAGACGGATGAATCCTAATACCTACCAATGAAGACAAAAGACTTCTATATTTCATCTTATAGTTTGGAGAAGCATAAAGGACTGCTAAGAGCCTTATTAGAAAAATAAAATTCGTAACGTACGAAAGCTCGATAAAAATAAAAAGGTAGTGTTAAATGTAGCACTAGACCAAAGGCTATAAGATAGATCTAAGAATTCGATCATTGAAATGTCAGTATGATTAGTTTCCATAAAGTGCAATTTATTTGATATCCTAAAAAGTTAAGGATGACCAAATGCTCTTTTGTAAAGAGTTTGTTGTGATATTGTAGTAAGGGTTTGCTTTAATTGTTTTACCGTTTAGAAAGAAAATCAAATATGTAAGAGTGGATGTAACTCAAGGCCCGGTTGGGATGAAGAGAGTGACTGGTCACTGTAACAACCCACCTTTTTGGACGGTTTAAGTCGATAATAAACCACACATGTCATACTCAAACCATTCAATAGGGAGGATTGTTATGGGGTAAATAAGAAAATGAAGAGAAAGAAATATAACAAACACAATATCTCACAGTGGAATGGCAAAATATAATAATCAAATGATAGTTCATGAAGTTGTTTTACAAATAACATTTGATTACACTTTTAGACTATAGATCAGAGTTACATACATAAAAAATAAATGAATAATGCTGCAAAACAAGATGATGCAGTAGTATAAATATAATAAATAGCAGCAGTACTAAATCTTTGTCTTCATCCTCTAGAAATAAGGTCTTCATTACACTGAAAAGCTCAGACTGACCCGAGCGAATTGAAAGGATTAAACACTCGAGCAGAACTAAAAGATCTTACGCAAGTTAATCAATAGTAAATAAATATGAGTGTGACGACGTCGAAGATGTTTACGGGGTTTGATAACTCTTATCTAGTGTCTAACGTGTGTGCAATAACTTAAGAGATGTTCGAGATTTCCATCTCCTAAGGATCCGTTAAATTATCTACATACATAGTACAATATGTTATTATAATAATGTATATAGTAAAGTAAAGTATTAAAATAGTGTTAAGACGTTATCCATATCCCCCTTAACACATTTTTATATATTCCCGTAGTCTATACAGATATTGTAAACCCCACCAAATTGATAGGATACTTAGGGAGCACTCCATAGGTAAGATATAAGTCAAACTCATAATGGGTGCGATAAGGCATGTGATAAGGTACGCGAGGCAACAACCAGGGTAGGATACTACCGTTTTGCGGATCCGAACTGGTGGTAATGCATAACAGCTACTGTCGTCTACCTCGAAACACACTTCCATAATAAAATCGAGGGGTGGACACCAAATAAATCACAAAGTCATAATATGGTATCGAAGAAGCATGTCCGATCAGAGGTACGACCTTACTTGGCTCGGCGTGGCTTCTTTTTAGTCACATCAAGCTGACTCGAGGGAGTCAGGGCTACGTTAATACCTCATACAGAATCGTTCGTCAAACCATCCTACTTCATTCTGGAATCTCCACCACGTACACAGTTGTTAAAGTGATTTTCGGTATTAGCAGAGTATGACAATATTCGATCCCGGTCTCTTTAATAACCAAACACTTATTTCACGCCGGATGGTTCTTTTACATTTCCAAAACCAATTCATAATTGATATCAAAATATCATATTCAATAAAAACCATATTCACTTTTGAGATCATATCAACAAAATAGGTTAAATCCTCACCTCGAAATCATCATATTTACTTAAATGTCATTTCACTTGAAATATCATTTCATATCCCAACTTAGGTTATAACATTATTTAACCATCTTTACTTTTAAATCAAGGATTTAAATATAAACACTTCAACTTTACACAGTTTGAAATTTATAAAATGGTGTAGATAGTCATAAATAGTTTGGATGGTTTAAAAATAGTTTTAAACTAGTAGAAATACTTTAAGATAGTCTAAATGGTTTAAAATAGTGTGACGACCCGGAATTTTTGAGCAATTGAAATTGGAATATTCAATTGATTTTGAATATTTAAATGTTAATTTTGGAATCGAGCTGAAGCTCGTGATGTTGGGCTCCTGTGCGATTGAGGTAAATTCTATCTTAGAACATTTTTAGTTAAGCAAATTTGAAACTTTTAAATTTAAATTGTTGGTTACTGTTTCGTAAAAAAAAAGAAAAAAAAAGAAAGAAAGAAAAAAGATTGTACAGTAAAATAAAACTCACTGGTCGGGCTAATTACTTGTTTAATTTAGGTATTCAATAATTTTAAGTGCTAAAGATATTTCTATTAAAAGAAGAAGCTGTTAAAATTAAATTATCAAGTTTAAAATAAAATCCTTTGTTAATTGAATTAATAAATGAAATTTTTATTGTTCGATTTTATTTTAAATATTAATAAATCATATAAATTGTTTATCCAAGGTCAAAAGTGGAGAAACCAAGGCAATATTGGAATGGAGTGCAAATGGATGCTAATAAAATAAAAGGTGAGTTAATCTCACTCAGTTAAATTTAAATTTAAATGATTAAATTTAAATAATTGTTTGAATGGTTGGATTGATTGTTGTGTTATATAGTAGTATACACTACACCTTGAAATGATTGATTTCCCTCATTTTATAGTGAATATATCTTATATTGTGCTAATGTCTGTGGATGCAGGAAAAACAGGTTGGAGGGATCCAACTGGATCCCTCAACATTTATTATTTAATGTCCTCTGTTGTTATTATTTGATATTCTATGATGAATTATATTAGAATATTGTATTCTATGGTTCGATTGGATATAATTGGGTATAGTGAATTACCAAATATATATATTGGATTCTGGAAAGAAAATAAAAGAAGTAAATTTGTAAGTAAAATAATTATAGAAATTTGAATAAAATTTAAGAATGAATTGAGAAAGAAACAATGTGCCCTTTAAAATTCTAGTAAATAAAACTTGAGTATAGAAAGGAAATTTTGAATAAACAGGGAATTAATGAATTTTAAAAATCCAATGTTATTATTTAAAAAGAACAAAACATTTATTTGAAATTTAAGATTTAAGATACTGGAAAGAATAAAGAAGACATTGGGATAAGATCTGGAATTTGTATATTTCAGTTAAAAGATTTGAATCAAACGGAAATTGATAACATTAATAACAAAACACATAATTAATGAATTTTGAAGGAATTGAGTAAGTAAAGAGAACTAAATCAAGTAGCATAAATTGGGAATCAATTTGGAAAATTGATTTAAGTGATTGAAGTTGGAATTCTCCCTGGATAACCAAGTATGTTTTCAAAGTAAATTTTTAAATATAAGTTAAAAGATCAAAAGTTGTTTTAAAAAGCAAGTTTTGGAAAAAATCTTATTTCTAATATTTAAATTCTAAAGTAAGTATTTTCTCTTAATCTATTGCTACTTATTTAAAGAATGACTTAATATTATGTTTTTAAAAGTATAAATCTAGTTTTATATTTATTAAGTAACCTTATTTTCAAATATTCACATAGTATGGTATTTTTAATAAATTATTGATGTAGTTTTAACTTAAATGTTTTAAAGTATATTTCAAAGTAAAGTGTTTTAAATTATTTTAAAAATCTAGTTTTGTGCTTGGTGATTTCAGTGGAGATAGAAAATATTTGGGAAAGTTTATTCTGAAAGGAAAGGTGGTTTGAAAGTGTTTTCAAAGGATTGAAAATAGAAATATATCTTGTAAAGATATTCTGAGGTAAATAGATAATTTGAGAAATTATTTATTGTGTGATGGATGTTGTAAATATTAATTGATAGTTAAATAACAGACTATCAATACTGGACAAATGCGTTGATCGTTTCGAAGAGACCGGGATCGAGATTTATTCCTCGAAAACCACTTCGATCCGGTTTGTACGTTTCGTGAAAACGATTTTGAATTCGAAGATGGAGCAGTGAAGTGCAAGAGCTAGTCGCTACTAATCCTGAGGATGTTTCCAAAATGGATGTAGTAGGAGTAGTGCCTTCGGTTCCGTTCGAACCCGGGACGGACTTGTATGGATGAATACTTGCGAAACATCGTCAGGTGGACGATAGGCATTCTAAGGGATATAGTCTAAAAGGCAACGCTTAGCCTCAAGCCTACAGGGGTTATGCAGCAAGGCTAGGTGGGTAGCACCCAAGCAGGGTGAGGTCATTCCAGTCTAGATGTCCCTTTTATTTTGACTTAGTGGGCGGTTGCTGATCCCAACTGCGGGGAGATCTCACTCAGGATTATCCAGTAAGGGGTAGTCCCGGCCTTGTGTTGCAGGGGAGCGGGCGTACTCCTCGGTACGGTGATCTAGGCCCCGTACTGTGGCAGGTGGTACCCCAGTGCCTAGTCATTAGTTGGAAATCCATTCTCCCTACGTGCCTTGTACGAGTTTTGTTTGTATTACCCACTCTGTGGCTAGTAGCTGGAATTTAATGAATGTAACAATTTAGCCTATTTTATAAGTATTTGTATATAGACCCTATTATAATATCAGAGGATTTCTATAAATTGTTTTAGCTATCGTAAGGTAAAAACCCGACATGTTTATTTGTGGCGTGGTCTTACGAGATGCTTTTGTTTTCAAAGGATTTTTGAAACCTTAATAATCAATTGGGTGTGATTTTCTCACGCTGGTATTCCAGACTGACTCGGGTGTTGTTTAACTGTAATGCTCGGGTCAGACCGGGTATTATAGGATACAGGTTTTGATGCTGTGGAGCTCAGGAGACGAGCTGGACGACGATGCGTATTCTCGTACTTGTTATATATATATATATTCCGCTGTGTTGAGTAGATGTGTATCTAGTTGTATGCTATTGATGTTGTCTGAACTCTGATGATGTACTCTGATAATGTAATGTATAACAGATATATTTGTTTTGGTGTAAAGATATGTTAATACCTATTATATTTTATTCCGCTACGATGGTTAGATTCTGATGTTGTTTTCTGTTTTCTCTTCTTCTACCTCTTCTTCTTTAACCCAAATGGTTCGTATTTCTATACAACTTGAGTTGATTTAGGTAGAATAGTATTGACTCAAAGGGTACGGATTTGCGGGTCATTACAGTGGTATCAGAGCTTAGGTTGGTGATAACCTTGGCTCTGGTGGGAATTACTCATTTAAATTAGAGTCCGTAGTACTCTAAAATGAGTTTGAGCGTATTAATAAATATGAGCGCGTATTTGTTAGTGAATATAAATTATTTTAATATTGTGTTGATTGGTTTATTGAGTGGCATATGAACCTTCGTCGACACAGTCTGCGCAACTGTATCAAAGGGGTTTCTAAACACTTGAATAGAACAGTTGACACGGTATTGTTTTAAATGTGGGTAAATGAAATAATTTTACCCAAAATATATTTTGATATAAATCAAAGTTTTGTAAACTATTTTAGTTAATATATGGTTACTTGGATGTTAGGAAGAATAATATTAAATTATTATCATTGTTGAGTGAAAATTTAACTAAAAATTGAAAATATAACCAAAGTTTAAGGAAATAAAATTCATTATAAAATGAAATTTATAAATATGAATTATAAATGTAAATTATAAATTGAAATATAAATAAATGGGAATTTGAATAAGCATAAACTATACAAATGAATTGTGGTTAAAATTGATTTAAGCAGGATTTGGAAATTTAAAAATTCCGAAGATTTTGGAAGAATTTGTTGAAATGTTTTGATGATAAATGATAGCATTATTGTTTTGGGGGTATTTCCGAAAGGAAATTGTTTTAAATGGATTTTGGAGGTGTAATAGCATTGAATCACTTGGATTATTGGAAAATAATTTTGATGATGATGGCCGCATCATCAGTATTCATTTTCGAATTTCTAAGTGACGGATTGCTGCCAAAAATTTATTCGTTCAGAAAAGCTAGTTGTTTTTGAAAGTCTCGAAAGAAATTTGCTGGGAATAAAACAAGATTGGTTTAACTTTTGAGAAATGTGATTTGAGATGTTGAAGATTTCAAAATGATTTGAAACCAATGCCGGGAGTTTAAAAATCCAAGTGAGATAGGTTGTAAGCTTATAAATTGAGATGAGTTTTAAATCAGAAAGGAAATATAAGCTTTAAATGTTGGAATTTGAATTTAAGATGAAAGGTTAAAAATGAAATTTACTTGGATTGGAAATTAAAATTTACTGAATTGAAAATTAATTTAAATAGGCTAAAATAATATACAGTTGTATTCGAATTAAGTTGGAATCGAATTGAGTTAAATAAATCTGAGTTTAAAATAAAATTGAATTGGAATAAGAATTCAATTAAGTTATTAAATGGAATTATAATCTTACCTGAATAAATGGAAAGTAAGTGGGATAAGGATTGGAATTGAAATAAATAAATAAATAAGAATAACGTGTAAAAGAAATAAAAAAATCCATAAAATAAAATATGTTTGGGTTATAAATAAGCATAAGACTTGAGTTTAAATAAAAGATGAATATATTCAAGCCTATAATGAATGGAAATGTGTAAAATAATAAGTTATGACTTATAAATTGAAAAATGGGATAGAAAACCCAAAATAAATATTATTGATGAATTGGAGAATAAAATAAGAATTCAAACTTGAATTATAAAATAAATTTGAACTTAAGAAAATTAAATGAAGAGATTTTGAGATTTAAAATCAAGTGTCGGATTATAAATAAGGGAAGAACTAATTTGTTAATAAATTAGTTAATGAAATATGTAATGAGAACTCACTGCAGTTAAATAAAAGCTGAATTGGAGAGTTAATATTAAAGTTTAGAAGTAAGCTCAAGTTATAATTAAATTCGACTTGAATCATGGGTGAAGAAAATATAATTGGAGGTGGCCTTGCAATTAATTAAATGAATTGAGAATGAAGTTGAATTGTGAGTTAATAAAATTGGGTGGTAAATTGAAAATGGATAGTGGATTTAAAACTTGAGTTATAAATTGAAATTTTAACTTGAAGTGTTAACAAATTAAATATAATTGCGAAAAAAATGAAATTTGATTAAAATAGAAATGGTTTGTATTGTGAATGAAATCCAAATATGTGGGAAATAAATTGAAAACGACTTTGTAATCAACTGAACGAGTTGAATTTGAAAGTTAAATTTTATAATAACTAATCAAAAGAAATTGTAGATTGAAATGAGATTTGATTTTGATAGAATTAAGTTGAATAGAAAATAAAATTTACTTGTAAAATGAAAATGAACTTAAGAATAAACTTTGAATAAATTGAAGTAAATCAACTTAAGCTAAAAAGATGGAAAGGAGTTGAATTTAATTCAACTAAAACTAAGTTTAATGATATTGGGTTGGATTTAAATCAAGAGAAATAAAATTGAATCGAAAAAGAATTCGAGGAGTTATGAATAATATTTAAGGAAATGAAAATTCAGAATGGATTTAAATGAAATGCAATGAATGGATCGTGAATAAAATTGAAATGGTTATTGAATGAAATAGCCTGTATTGTTTTCGAGCTAAATAAAATAGTTTGGAATAAACTAACATGAAATGAAATGTAAATGAATGGATTGTGAATGAAATGTAAACAGAATGTGTCGAGCTAGATCAAATGATTCTGAATGGAACCTGTTTGAACAATGAAACTAGTTTGGTTAATAAAATGAAATGCAGTGAAAATGAGAATATATGGATTGTGAATAAATTTAAAAAAGGGAATAGCATTAAGTATAAATTGAGTTGAAATCAATTTAAATTGGTTATAAAACATAAGTACTTATTTATTCACATAGATCTCGTCAAATTGCACAGAATAAATTGTCATTTGATGTAAATGGAAGTAATTAAAATTCTATGTATTGATAGGAATAGAATAAATTGAATGAAAATGGTTATAAATTTATTGGAACAGTGGAATTAGCATGAAAATTGTATAAGTTGCTTACGGAAAAATGTTTGGTGTGAATTTCTTTTAGAATTCATGTGTTTTAACCATTGCAACTAAGTGAAATATTGTTAAACTGCATATATTAGGCACTTACATGTTTAAATTGAGTAAGTACAGGTACCGGGAAGCCGTGTGGCTAGATTTTGGGCATGCTAACTGCTAAATTAATAAGCTGCTTGCTTGAAAATGCTAAATAAGGTACGCCTACGAAATAAAGATAGGTAATATGAACTGTTTTTTATTTTTCCGACCGTGTGGGTCGATGTATATATATTTATCTTTTTTGTCAAATTGTAAAATCTCCTCCGTACAAAGGAGACTCTGCCAAAAAATTTCAAAAATTTTGGGAGTTAGAAAATTTTGGAAAATTGTGTTAACGACTAACGAATTCAAATTGGAAACTAAACTAAATTAGTAAAGGAAACCAACTTAAAGTAATGATATGAATTAGTTATTAATGGAAAATAAAGTTTAAAAATTTAGAGTTTAAGATATATTGAATTCATATGAAAATGAAAGAATCAATTTGAATAGAAATAAATATAAACTAAAGTGGTGAAGTGAAAATAAATAAGAAACATATAAAATGCTTATATTAAACTTAAGTATAAGGAATGGTGAATTCTTAATTGGAAATTGACACTATAAATATATTCTAATATAATATTGGAATGAATATATATTGACATTTTGTGAGGAAGTCGACAAAATGTTTTGGGAATATTGTGATTGGATATTAGTGTTAAGCAGGATTTGCAGGTATTATAAAGAAAAAGGAAAATTGGTTTTGATTTCAGAAGATAAATTTGAAATGCTCGACAAAAAGGTATGTATTTAAATTTGGTATGAAATTTGATTGGGATTTGGATTGAGCCACTTGGCATTTTGTTTTCTTTTTGGATTTGGAAGGTCGTAGGGCCATTTTGTAGTTGTACCGAGCTAGCCGCGCAAAGGAGACGCTGGCGAAATTTTTCGAAAATTTAGGGAGTTGGAAAAATTTTGAGAAAATTTTGATAATTCAAAATTTGGTTTTAAATTGAAACTTGAATGGTTAAACAAATAGTATAGTTTGAAACTATAGGGGAATTGAGAAGTTAATAAGAATGATAATGGGTCTTTTATAAAAAGATAGTTAGTTAGATGTTGGATTGTTTTGTTTTTGGGATAAGTAACGAGAATTGGACCATTCTTCCTAATTAGTAATTTCGGGGACGAAATTCTTTTAAGGGGGGAGGAATGTGACGATCCGGAATTTTTGAGCAATTGAAATTGGAATATTCAATTGATTTTGAATATTTAAATGTTAATTTTTAACTTGAATTCAAATATCACCAATGATTTGATAATTAAATTATTTAATTAAATAAGTTGAAGTTGGGTAAAATGGGGAATCTGAAGTTTTAAGCCCGTTAAGAATAATTTGTAAGCTTATAAAATTTATATTGATAATACTGAAGATAATAGAAGTGTTAAAATTGAATTTAGCAGTGGTTTGGTCAGTTTTGAAATTTTATATCGTTTAAATTGAATTTAAAAATAGTCTTTCGAGGCACAGTCTCAGATTTCGACGAAACCAGTTCCATTGGGTCCGTAATATTGAATTATTATCGGATTTCAAATTTCGTATTGATCGGAGTTAGTGTGTGAGTGTTCGATATATAAACACGCTGAAAATTTAATTGATAATAATTTAATTAGTCAAGCTTCTTGTATACCCCATCTCATATTCGTTTTAACACGCTACCCTTATCTTCCATCGTACACTTCTCGTCCCTTCTAAAAACTGCTAGTTCCTTCCTCGTTTATTCAATTCAATTTCAATCATTATCAAACGAAAAGAAAACATATAATGGTTGAGCTTCCTCTCAAGAATTCATTCAGAAATCGAAAGCCATATTCTTTTCCTCTCTTTCAATTTTACGAATTATTTTCGTTCGAAACAAAAAAATAAACAGGGCCGAGCCCTTTCGTTTCAATTTCGAAAATCGAAAGAATGGCGGTCATCTCGTTCATCGAAGAATAATGGCCTCTACTCGTCGCGATTTTCCCCTCAAATTTAACTGCGTTCCACCCTCCATCTTCCTTTGCTCAATCAAGATCGAACTCGAGGAAAGAGGGCAGCTTTCACTTCAAAGATTTGATGTCTCGCGTTCGAAAATCTGGTGGGCGATGACTTCAACTTCGTTTTGGGTAGAGGCGATTTAGAAAACATGGGGTTGGTGCTCTATGTCCGCGATGGCAATTTAGGCTTCGGCGGCAGCTCGTTTAGGGTTTCCTGTGGTCGCGTTCGATTGGGTGGCGTGCGCTCATGCACGCGCAGGCATGGGAGAAGAGGGCGTCAAAGTTAGTCCATGGTCGGAATTTCGAAGTGGGTCGCGATTTTTTTTTGGAATCGAGCTGAAGCTCGTGATGTTGGACTCCTGTGTGATTGAGGTAAATTCTATCTTAGAACATTTTTAGTTAGGCAAATTTGAAACTTTTAAATTTAAATTGTTGGTTACTGTTTCAGTAAAAAAAAAAAAAAGATTGTACAGTAAAATAAAACTCACTGGTCGGGCTAATTACTTGTTTAATCTACGTATTCAATAATTTTAAGTGCTAAAGATATTTCTATTAAAAGAAGAACCTGCTAAAATTAAATTATCAAGTTTAAAATAAAATTCTTTGTTAATTGAATTAATAAATGAAAATTTTATTATTCGATTTTATTTTAAATATTAATAAATCATATAAATTGTTTATCCAAGGTCAAAAATCGAGAAACCAAGGCAATATTGGAATGGAGTGCAAATGGATGCTAATTAAATAAAAGGTGAGTTAATCTCACTCAGTTAAATTTAAATTTAAATGATTAAATTTAAATAATTGTTTGAATGGTTGGATTGATTGTTGTGTTATATAGTAGTATACATTACATCTTGAAATGATTGATTTCCCTCATTTTATAGTGAAGATATCTTATATTGTGCTAACGTCTGTGGATGCAGGGAAAACAGGTTGGAGGGATCCAACTGGATCCCTCAACATTTATTATTTAATATCCTCTGTTGTTGTTATTTGATATTCTATGATGAATTATATTAGAATATTGTATGCTATGGTTCGATTGGATATAATTGGGTATAGTGAATTACCAAATATATATATTGGATTCTGGAAAGAAAATAAAAGAAGTAAATTTGTAAGTAAAATAATTATAGAAATTTGAATAAAATTTAAGAATGAATTGGGAAAGAAACAATGTGCCCTTTAAAATTCTAGTAATTAGAACTTGAGTATAGAAAGGAAATTTTGAATAAACAGGGAATTAATGAATTTTAAAAATCCAATGTTATTATTTAAAAAGAACAAAACATTTATTTGAAATTTAAGATTTAAGATACTAGAAAGAATAAAGAAGACATTGGGATAAGATCTGGAATTTGTATATTTCAGTTAAAAGATTTAAATCAAACGGAAATTAATAACATTAATAATAAAACACATAATTAATGAATTTTGAAGGAATTGAGTAAGTAAAGAGAATTAATTCAAGTAGCATAAATTGGGAATCAATTTGGAAAATTGATTTAAGTGATTGAAGTCGGAATTCTCCCTGGATAACCAAGTACGTTTTCAAAGTAAATTTTTAAATATAAGTTAAAAGATTAAAAGTTGTTTTAAAAAGCAAGTTTTGGAAAAAAAATCTTATTTCTAATATTTAAATTCTAAAGTAAGTATTTTATCTTAATCTATTGCTACTTATTTAAAGAATGACTTAATATTATGTTTTTAAAAGTATAAATCTAGTTTTATATTTATTAAGTAACCTTATTTTCAAATATTCATATAGTATGGTATTTTTAATAAATTATTGATGTAGTTTTAACTTAAATGTTTTAAAGTATATTTCAAAGTAAAGTGTTTTAAATTATTTTAAAAATCTAGTTTTGTGCTTGGTGATTTCAAAGGAGATAGAAAATGTTTGGGAAAGTTTATTCTGAAAGGAAAGGTGGTTTGAAACTGTTTTCAAAGGATTGAAAATAGAAATATATCTTGTAAAGATATTCTGAGGTAAATAGATAATTTGGGAAATTATTTATTGTGTGATGGATGTTGTAAATATTAATTGATAGTAAAATAACGGACTATCAATATTGGACAAATGCGTTGATCGTTTCGAAGAGACCGGGATCGAGATTTATTTCTCGAAAACCACTCCGATCCGGTTTGTACGTTTCGTGAAAATGATTTTGAATTCGAAGATGGAGCAGTGAAGTGCAAGGGCTAGTCGCTACTAATCCTGAGGATGTTTCCAAAATGGATGTAGTAGGAGTAGTGCCTTCGGTTCCGTTCGAACCCGGGACTGACTTGTATGGATGAATACTTGTGAAACATCGTCAGGTGGACGATGGGCATTCTAAGGGATATAGTCTAAAAGGTAACGCTTAGCCTCAAGCCTCATCAAATGAGAATGACTGAAAATCAGGGGTTATGCAGCAAGGCTAGGTGGGTAGCACCCAAGCAGGGTGAGGTCATTCCAGTCTAGATGTCCTTTTTATTTCGGCTTAGTGGGCGGTTGCTGATCCCAACCGCGGGGTGATCTCACTCGGGATTATCCAGTAAGGGGTAGTCCCGGCCTTGTGTTGCAGGGTAGCGGGCGTACTCCTCGGTACGGTGATCTAGGCCCCGTACTGTGGCAGGTGATACCCCAGTGCCTAGTCATTAGTTGGAAATCCATTCTCCCTACGTGCCTTGTACGAGTTTTGTTTGTATTACCCACTCTGTGGCTAGTAGCTGGAATTTAATGAATGTAACAATTTCGGCTATTTTATAAGTATTTGTATATAGACCCTATTATAATATCAGAGGACTTCTATAAATTGTTTTAGCTATCGTAAGGTAAAAACCCGACATGTTTATTTGTGGCGTGGTCTTACGAGATGCTTTTGTTTTCAAAGGATTTTTGAAACCTTAATAATCAATTGGGTGTGATTTTCTCACGCTGGTATTCTAGACTGACTCGGGTGTTGTTCAACTGTAATGCTCGGGTCAGACCGGGTATTATAGGATACAGGTTTTGATGCTGTGGAGCTCAGGAGACGAGCTGGACGACGATGCGTATTCTCGTACTTGTTTTATATATATATTCCGCTGTGTTGAGTAGATGTGTATCTAGTTGTATGCTATTGATGTTGTGTGAACTCTGATGATGTACTCTGATAATGTAATGTATAACAGATATATTTGTTTTGGTGTAAAGATATGTTAATACCTATTATATTTTATTCCACTGCGATGGTTAGATTCTGATGTTGTTTTCTGTTTTCTTTTCTTCTACCTCTTCTTCTTTAACCCAAATGGTTCGTATTTCTGTACAACTTGAGTTGATTTAGGTAGAATAGTATTGACTCAAGGGGTACGGATTTGCGGGTCGTTACAAATAGTTTAAAATAGATTAAAATAGTTTTAAACAGTAAAATAGTTTAAAATATTTTAAATAGTTTAAAATGGGTTAAATTAAATTAAAATAGTTTAAATTAGTTTAAAAAGATAAAATAGTTTAAAATAGTTGAAACTAGATTAAAATAAAATAAAATAGTTTAAATAGTTTAAAGTAGTAAAAATAATTTAAAATAGATTAAATTAGTTTAAAGTAGTTTAAAATAGCTTAATACTTTAATATAAATAGTTTGAAATTTTAAATAAATAAAATTTAAAATAATACATTTTTAAACAATTTATATTAAAATAATTAATTTGAAAGTAATATCAAATTTAAACCATTTCTTCCATTTCAACAAATCTGAACTGTGACGCCCCACCTCTATACCCACGCTAGCCAAGAACACTACGATGTAGTGCTGTCAACTAGCACGGAGAATAAGGCTGTTGAGGAGCGGCCATCAATAGTTGGCCTTACACTAGTATTGGTTATCTCGATGGGAGTGATATATATATATATATATATATATATATATATTCTTTCATTTTTCATCTCTGATTTATTTTCTCCCATCGAAATACCCCAATTCCAGTATAAAACGAACTACGATGGTTCATAATAGTTTAGAACAGCAAATATAAAATAATAACACAGATAAATATAAATGCGGAACACAGATAAAACAGAAATTCTCATATATACAATAACTGATGTCAGTTACAATACATTTGACACGGTACATATGATACAACTACAACAGTCGACTCAGGAAGTTACATATACAAGTACATTAACGTATATGATATACATGAATACATATCTTCCTATACAATCATACAGACTACTACAAATAACGACGACTACTCCAAAAGATATGAAAGAACTTCATAGCTCTAGCAGCAACCCAAAGCAGAATATCTACAACCTGAAATACTCGGTCTGACCCGAGTATTAAATTCAAAAGAAAATAATACTCGGGTCAGTCTAATTCAAACTCAGTTATTAGTGCACAGAAGCAATAATAATCAAATAATGAATAGACGACAGTAATTAAACCAAATCAGAATACAATTCAGAATATTGAATTGAAATAAACAGAATGGTTCAAACCATTGAAATATCAATTAAAATATTAAGATGAGTAGGGCTGCAGTACACGCACGCGTGTACTGCCTCGCCACTACAGCACATGAACTACGCAAAAGATTAATAAATCATTACAAAATAGAATATCACAAAACCATACCGTGTAGCTGCAGTTCACGCTTGCGTGCACTGCCTTGCCACTATATTGATGTCGTACCCAAAACTCAATACCGTGTGGCTGCAGTTCACGCTTGCGTGCACTGCCTTGCCACTACAGTGATGATGTACACAAACGGGCACAAGGTCAAATCCGAAATATCGGATTCAACACAAGTGACTTTGAAAACAAATCAAAATGCAAAGGTCAAGTCACTGCTGTCATGACTCAACCTAATGCAATAGTTTAAAGAAATACACTCGGCAAAGCTCAAAGACCAATACACAAGAATTAACAGTGCAAACTAATGCGCTAAGAAAATGACAGCAGTATAAAGCTCCAACCAAGTGAATATACGATATGTACACAAACGAATGTACATAACAAACTGCGCATGGACAGAATGCATCATTAAGACACAAAAAGACCACCAATGCAATTGAATGCAACTGTATCGAAGCAAGTAGCATGTTTAAAAGTATGCAATTTCACTACAGGAAACATGAATAAAGATATAACAGGTATGCACTGTGAAACTGGTTAGTATAAATATCATATTCATGACCAAAGGCCAGAGGAACAAATGAAGTTCACATGTGTATCCAGACCTCAAACTTAAACAACATTACAGTATGCATATATGAATCAAAGATCAAGCTACAACATGGCATGTCCATGTGCAGCCTCTTCATGAAGTCAAGGTAAACCCCACATAACAGTATGGACAGTGAGACTACAACCCAGATCACGGTGAAACCCAATGAACATGACCGAACCCGATGCAATTAAATAGTTCATCGGGATTCAACATAACAACATGCACAGGTAAGAGTCACACAAATGACCAGATATGATGCAGTAAAACTGTGAATGCCTACCTCAAATGCAACCTGGACCAAAGGACTACAAGTATAAAGCATGTTCATCAAATTCACTATACAATGCAACCTTCTCAGGTAAAAATCCAATTGTATAAAACTGAAGTGATAAAACACAGCAGCTGTACAAGAGCAAGTGCAGCCCCAATATGAAGCTTGAACACTTACCACAGAAAGTGGTGCAACCACAACCAGTAATCAAATACAGATTCCAATTTATCAAAGGAAAACTCAAGCACCAGATTCATGTAAAAGTGTAGTATCAAGAAAACTACTGCAGTTCAATATCAAATGCAATGCATCATGATGACAAGGAACAATGCTACAGAGATGTGTGGATACACAATGAAATTCCAGAAGCAACAACAATCATATATATACATACCTGAATGCATATATATGTACAAATGAAGACACATCAAGACCAAATACACAACAACAAAGTCCAAGTTAACAAAATGGGAACAAGTCAGAAATCAAACCAGGTTCGAATTAGAGACATGAGTGAAAAGAAATCACTCTAATCTCAGTGAAACTCAGGAAAAGGTCCAAATGAAGACTCAATGTCAATGACCAAATTCACAAGGCGAAAAGATTATCACTGTCAACAAGCACAAGTGCAACACCAACAAGCAGTGAGACAGTATCGCGCAAGTTTAAAACAGGGCACAGTAGTTTCGAACAAAGGCAGATATGTCTTAAAAATTCATCACATAAACACTGTCAAGTTAAAATATAGAAACCCAAAGCCGAGTAATCAAAAACCAAAGAATGCCTCATCAAATCGAGTAAAGCCGTGTGGCTATGAAATCGATCAAAACCAAGAACATCAAGTATCAGATTATACGAAATTAACAAGGCTAGTGAAATCATCAATCAACAAAACAAATCGAACAAACCAACGTAGCATTTGAATCAGATGTGAGTGGATAGCACTCACCTTGTCGACGAAATGAGGCATCATAGAGACGCGCAAAGCCAAGAACGAACAAGGGAAAGGGGCGGGCCGCCATTAATTTTCTTTTATTTGGTACTAGGGTTTTTTTTAAGTGAAAAATAAATAAAAAGGGGAACGGGTTTTAAAAAAAAGAAAATGAAACGAGAGATAGGAATGGGTTTGAAAATAATCACGGCCCATAAACAAATGAAAATGTGGGCCGAGAATTCAAAGCCCAAAAACCCTTTTAAAAATTTATAAAAGAATTTTAATTCAAATTTAAAACTTAAATTGGCAATAAGCGAAAATATTAATCGTTTAATGTTGATTATAAATCGACACGAAATACAGGGTTGTTACAGACTTCCCTCCTTAAAGAAATTGCGTCCTCGCAATCATAAGGAACAAACGGATAAAAGGTAACAACCATAAGAGCATATCATCACAAGATGAAGAAATATGAAATAGGAAGTTCACCACAAAGAGCACGAGAGAGAGTGAGAGAGAGCCTGAACGTGTTTGCTCGATGAATTCTCTGGATTCCAATGTGAAATTCATAGAATTTGAGAACCACTGAGTTTTCACGAGAAAAACATCTTTATTTCGAGGGTGCTGAACCTCCGAAGCAATGATGTGAATAGAAGGGTGCTCAAGAATAAAAATCGGAAATCCCTAAGGCATTTTCGTAATTGGAAGACGTGGAAAACGTCCATGAATAGCAGAAAATTGAGCCGGTACACCGGCGTAGTACAATAAGAACACCAAAGAAATCTTTTAATTTCATAAAAGAAATTCACAAATTCTCAACAAAATTTAATTATCAAATAGATAATTCAGAAATCTCAAATCACAAATATTCGATTATCAAAAACGATAATCAAATCAACAAGTATTCGATTATCAAAATCGAAAATCAATCTTAAATCACAAATATTTAATTATCACAATTGATAATCAAATCTCAAATCGCAAATGTTTAATTATCACAAACGATAATTAAATCTCAAATATCTAATTATCACAAGCGATAATTAAATCTCAAATATCTAATTATCACAAACGATAATTAGAAACAATAAATATCTGATTATCAAAAACGATAAATCAGAAATCATAAACATCCAATTATCAAAACGATAATCAGGAATTACCACAACGGTAATCAAATTTCAAATCACAAATATTTAATTATCACAATTGATAATCAAATCTCAAATCGCAAATGTTTAATTATCACAAACGATAATTAAATCACAAATATCCAATTATCACAAACGATAATTAGAAACAATAAATATCTGATTATCAAAAACGATAAATCAGAAATCATAAACATCCAATTATCAAAACGATAATCAGAAATTACCACAACGGTAATCAAATTTCAAATCACAAATATTTAATTATCACAATTGATAATCAAATCACAAATTTTCAATTAACGAGTCTGAAATTAACCGAAATAGCAAACGCACATGACCCATAACCACGAGTTTTACTAAATCGTTTAATTCACTTCATCGTTTCCTTGAAGGTGCAAAATTGTGTATTTTAAATAAATAACATTTTACGTTCTCAAACGGACAAGTCTGGAATTAAGCGAATCAGTAAAAGAAAGGGGTCATAGTCCTCGATTTTTCTGAAACGTTTAATTCGCTTCCTCATTCTTTTGAAAGCGCAAATCGTAAAGATTTTGAAAACAATTTTGATTTATATTTTGAAACATTTTTTTTTAAAACACGTGATTAAAACAGCGACATCAGTAGCAACTTCGATAAGTGGATTTTCATTCATCAAAAGTGTCACAAGAATCTTCTCAAAGATAGAAAGGGATATCATACCCTAAACTTGTATTCATAACAAGTCAATAACACACGAATTCACCAATGCACAAGAATTGATAAAACTTATCAATAGAAATCACGAAAATTGGTGAAGCACAAATTCTAGAAATCTACACAAGAAATCCAAAAATCACAAGATAAGAGTATAAGAACTCGAACGGGAGTATGAAAACTCGAACGGAGTATGAAAACTCGAACAGAGTATGAAAACTCAAACGGAGTATGAAAACTCGAATGGGAATATGACATACAATAAAAGATATGGCATAACATAAAATATCCATATTATCATACTGCTATAAGCATGTAAATAATGATCAATAGGAGATCAACCGACATGAGGTATGGAATAAATATGAAATATCCATACTGACATACTACTATAAGTATGTAAATAATGATCAACAGGAGATCAACCGACAAGAGGTATGGCATAAATATGAAATACCCATACTGACATACAACTATAAGTATGCAAATAATGATCAACAGGAGATCAACCGATAAGAGATAATCAATATCACAAGAATCTTCTCAAAGATCCAAAGAGGTATCATACCCCAAATTTGTACTCATGACAAATTAATAACATATGAATTCACCAATGCACAAAAATAGGGTAAGCATAAAATTTCCAGAAATCAACATAAGGAATCTAGAAATCACAGAAAAAGGGAAAGAGGCCTATCACATGACGGTCCGAAGACCAAGGGCAGCTACCCCACATGTGTGAATAGAATCACACAGATTGAGGTCAAGACTAACCAAAAAGCAGAAAGGTATGTGTGAATGGAATCACACAAGTGGTGTCTAGTCTGACCATCAGAACGATCATCATGATCAACGAGGAGTGTCAATTACACTAAGCATGTGTGAATGGAATCACACAGATTGAGGTCAAGACTGACCAAAAAGCAAAAAGGTATGCGTGAGTGGAATCACACAAGTGGTGTCTAGTCTAACCTTGCAATGAAATAGACATCGCGCAATTGCTAGTCTATTTCATAAAGCGATCATCAAGATCAACGAGAAGTGTCAATTACACTAAGCTAGTGAATATAAAAGTTTAGCTTCATGTCCCATAACCACTAGCTTAACTTAAATATTTACGAACAAATTGTAGATCTTCACTAGAAAAATGTCACAAGTGGTTCAATCGAACAAGTCCAAAAATTAACCGACGAAGTAAATGCAAGCGTTTCATACCACTTGTTTTGCTAAGCCGTTTAATTAGATTTCTCATACGAGTGAAATAAAGGTTTGTATATACTAATAGATTGGAAAACGGTTTAGGAAAAGAGTTTGATATTGAAAATAGAGTTAAAAACATTTTGATCAAAGAGTTTTGATATTTACTACTGGTATTGAAACATTTATATTTTTAAAGTGACAAATCACAAAAATGATCGTAGGAACAATCAATCGCAAGAATTCACATGCAAATATGTGAATAAAATCCAAAGAAATCGATACTGTATCCATCAAAAGGTATGTTCACAAAAGTTCCGAAGAAGATGTTATCAAAGTTGCTAATAAATGATAGCAACAAATCGGGGAATTAACAAGAATCGATTAACAATTGGAATAACAAAGCAGAACGAGCATAAATGCATAAATGACTTCAACAAAAATAAAAATCAAGTCAATGTCGAAGTCAACAATTAATGGCCATAATAGAGTACAAAACGATTCAACATCATCATCAAAGGACTCAATGGCAAACCAAGTCAGAGTCTTGGAAATCAAGAATTTAGAAATTTCTCAAAACAAAGTGACCGAAGTCGAATGGAAATCAATCCGAGGAAAACATAAAATATCAAGTTCGGAATCGCTGAGATTCGAACAAAAATCAATCATCGGTTAAATCAAATCAAAGCCGAAAACACAAGAATCAAAATCAAATGCATATGAATAAGCGTTAGGAATTCATACCTAACAGTCAAAGACAATCATATACAAATATGAGAGATAAAACGTCAACAAATAGTTGTAACACATGTACTATCTAAGTTATGTTTTATATTTGTTCTAAACCCCAGGCTCTGATACCAAGCTGTGACGCCCCACCTCTATACCCACGCTAGCCAAGAACACTACGGTGTAGTGCTGTCAACTAGCACGGAGAATAAGGCTGTTGAGGAGCGGCCATCAATAGTTGGCATTACACTAGTATTGGTTATCTCGATGGGAGTGATATATATATATATATATATATATATATATATATATATATATATATATTCTTTCATTTTTCATCTCTGATTTATTTTCTCCCATCGAAATACCCCAATTCCAGTATAAAACGAACTACGATGGTTCATAATAGTTTAGAACAGTAAATATAAAATAATAACACAGATAAATATAAATGCGGAACACAGATAAAACAGAAATTCTCATATATACAATAACTGATGTCAGTTACAATACATTTGACACGGTATATATGATACAACTACAACAGTCGACTCAGGAAGTTACATATACAAGTACATTAACGTATATGATATACATGAATACATATCTTCCTATACAATCATACAGACTACTACAAATAACGACAACTACTCCAAAAGATATGAAAGAACTTCATAGCTCTAGCAGCAACCCAAAGCAGAATATCTACAACCTGAAATACTCGGTCTGACCCGAGTATTAAATTCAAAAGAAAATAATACTCGGGTCAGTCTAATTCAAACTCAGTTATTAGTGCACAGAAGCAATAATAATCAAATAATGAATAGACGACAGTAATTAAACCAAATCAGAATACAATTCAAAATATTGAATTGAAATAAACAGAACGGTTCAAACCATTGAAATATCAATTAAAATATTAAGATGAGTAGGGCTGCAGTACACGCATGCGTGTACTGCCTCGCCACTACAGCACATGAACTACGCAAAAGATTAATAAATCAAAACAAAATAGAATATCACAAAACCATACCGTGTGGCTGCAGTTGACGCTTGCGTGCACTGCCTTGCCACTATATTGATGTCGTACCCAAAAACTCAATACCGTGTGGCTGCAGTTCACGCTTGCGTGCACTGCCTTGCCACTACAGTGATGATGTACACAAACGGGCACAAGGTCAAATCCGAAATATCGGATTCAACACAAGTGACTTCGAAAACAAATCAAAATGCAAAGGTCAAGTCACTGCTGTCATGACTCAACCTAATGCAATAGTTTAAAGAAATACACTCGGCAAAGCTCAAAGACCAATACACAAGAATTAACAGTGCAAACTAATGCGCTAAGAAAATGACAGCAGTATAAAGCTCCAACCAAGTGAATATACGATATGTACACAAACGAATGTACATAACGAACTGCGTATGGACAGAATGCATCATTAAGACACAAAAAGACCACCAATGCAACTGAATGCAACTGTATCGAAGCAAGTAGCATGTTTAAAAGTATGCAATTTCACTACAGGAAACATGAATAAAGATATAACAGGTATGCACTGTGAAACTGGTTAGTATAAATATCATATTCATGACCAAAGGCCAGAGGAACAAATGAAGTTCACATGTGTATCCAGACCTCAAACTTAAACAACATTACAGTATGCATATATGAATCAAAGATCAAGCTACAACATGGCATGTCCATGTGCAGCCTCTTCATGAAGTCAAGGTAAACCCCACATAACAGTATGGACAGTGAGATTACAACCCAGATCACGATGAAACCCAATGAACATGACCGAACCCGATGCAATTAAATAGTTCATCGGGATTCAACATAACAACATGCACAGGTAAGAGTCATACAAATGACCAGATATGATGCAGTAAAACTGTGAATGCCTACCTCAAATGCAACCTGGACCAAAGGACTACAAGTATAAAGCATGTTCATCAAATTCACTATACAATGCAACCTTCTCAGGTAAAAATCCAATTGTATAAAACTGAAGTGATAAAACACAGCAGCTGTACAAGAGCAAGTGCAACCCCAATATGAAGCTTGAACACTTACCACAGAAAGTGGTGCAACCACAACCAGTAATCAAATACAGATTCCAATTTATCAAAGGAAAACTCAAGCACCAGATTCATGTAAAAGTGTAGTATCAAGAAAACTACTGTAGTTCAATATCAAATGCAATGCATCATGATGACAAGGAACAATGCTACAGAGATGTGTGGATACACAATGAAATTCCAGAAGCAACAACAATCATATATATACATACCTGAATGCATATATATGTACAAATGAAGACACAGCAAGACCAAATACACAACAACAAAGTCCAAGTTAACAAAATGGGAACAAGTCAGAAATCAAACCAGGTTCGAATTAGAGACATGAGTGAAAAGAAATCACTCTAATCTCAGTGAAACTCAGGAAAAGGTCCAAATGAAGACTCAATGTCAATGACCAAATTCACAAGGCGAAAAGATTATCACTGTCAACAAGCACAAGTGCAACACCAACAAGCAGTGAGACAGTATCGCGCAAGTTTAAAACAGGGCACAGTAGTTTCGAACAAAGGCAGATATGTCTTAAAAATGCATCACATAAACACTGTCAAGTTAAAATATAGAAACCCAAAGCCGAGTAATCAAAAACCAAAGAATGCCTCATCAAATCGAGTAAAGCCGTGTGGCTATGAAATCGATCAAAACCAAGAACATCAAGTATCAGATTATACGAAATTAACAAGGCTAGTGAGATCATCAATCAACAAAACAAATCGAACAAACCAACGTAGCATTTGAATCAGATGTGAGTGGATAGCACTCACCTTGTCGACGAAATGAGGCATCATAGAGACGCGCAAAGCCAAGAACGAACAAGGGAAAGGGGCGGGCCGCCATTAATTTTCTTTTATTTGGTACTAGGGTTTTTTTTTAAGTGAAAAATAAATAAAAAGGGGAACGGGTTTTAAAAAAAAGAAAATGAAACGAGAGAGAGGAATGGGTTTGAAAATAATCACGGCCCATAAACAAATGAAAATGTGGGCCGAGAATTCAAAGCCCAAAACCCTTTTAAAAATTTATAAAAGAATTTTAATTCAAATTCAAAACTTAAATTGGCAATAAGCGAAAATATTAATCGTTTAATGTCGATTATAAATCGACACGAAATACAGGGTTGTTACATGAACCATATCCAGCTTTCAAATTAACAAATTCAATTTTTTTCTTTCAATTCAGATCCTCATTTAAAATCATTCAAATCTATATTGAATTCAATCCATGATTGAACTATAAATTTAAACAACTTCAAATTCAATAGATTTCAATGTTATATTCAAATGTTTACAATAACTCAATTTCGATAAATTTCATTTTGTAATTTGAAATTCCAATTCAAATTCTTTAAACAATCTATTTAAACCAATTTCAATTTCAACATTTAAAGCTTGGATTTCAAAAATAATCCAATTATAAAGATTAAATTTTATTTCGAAATATCAATTAACTAGATTCAAAGTATAAGGATTTAAAATCATTTAATTTAACCAATCCGATGTCCATATATAATTTTCAATCATATGATCAAGTGATGCAGCTATATATCATTTCAACCTGCAATAATTTAAATTTACGGGTATACATCATTTCAACTCGTAATCCCGAGTGAAATTCAAATTCCATAAAATCGCTCGAGTCAATCATTTCAACCCATAACGATTTTTCCCTAGTCTATAGATCGTTCGGATATGTATCATTTCAACCCATGGTGATTTACTAACAATAAACTAAGGGAACTTGTAGTGTGATAACAACATATAAAATAAAATAACAACCAGTCATCCAATATCAATAATTTAAAATCCATCACAATCATCATTGAAATCAACCAATAAAGAAAACAATTGACTGCTTATCAATAACAAGTATTAACAAGCAATTTAAAATTCAATATTAAATTCAATAAGAATCAGATTTTACTGGAATGACAATTTAAATATACCAAACATCAACCGGTCAAATTCTAATCACATAATAAATTCAATTTAACTAACATAAGATAATTTAGTAGTTGTGAGTGGGTCAAAATACTCACCTTTGAATTTTCGATGATTTAAAATTCAAATAAAGGCCTTAAATTGAATAGTCTTAGAATTCATCCAAACCAGTTCTATAACGACTGGAATTCCTCTACGACCGCAGTAGAGAAAACTGTGCATGAATCCGAGCATGTATTTAAAAGTTATGGCCGTTAGACGGTTTGAGAATATAAATTAAATTAAAATATAAAAAAGTTCTCATGTTCTACCAGCACGCGCATATCCTAACGCCGCTACAGGAATCCTCGTTCGAATGAGTTGAAGCCTCCACCACTTCGTCCCTTTTTTGCATCGCCTAGATTAGCTTCGACCCAATCAGAGCATCTCATCATCCTCGCCTCGACAAACCACCCCTTGGCCGCCCTACGCGATCACCACTAGTGCCCCCTGGCCAACATCAACATCACCACCTTACATGGCCATTTTCTAGAGATCTATACCACCTGACGATGAACGACAACCACTGCAATGCTTGCTCTCCACCCTTTTCCCAATGCCGCTTCCCGATCGTCGATTGGATGAAGATCCACCGTTGGATCGTGAAAACCTAATTTCAACGGCCAAGGTTCATCCTTGATTTCTGGTCAAACGATGCATCCAATTGAAAAAAAATTGTTGCAGTGGATTGCGCTCATCGAGAGCTTTCCAACGGTATATAATATGACATAGTTTTGACGAGTTTGATTTTCGATTTGAATTTTAAATAGAGTTTTTGGGATTGAAAATAGTTTTCTTCCATTGGAAAGAGGAGATAGGAACTGACAAATAGAATTGTACGTATTGGTATAAGAAATAAAAAGGCTGCTAGAGTCAGAACAGAATCTAATTATATAAACAAAGCCCGATAAGAAAGAATGAACATTTCGAATTGGTTTGAAACGACAATAACGACCCGGAAAGCGTGTTATGCTTCTGAAACGAAAGTAACTTATCCAATATATCAAAATAGATTTTTTCGATATTTTAAAACTCAATGGAACATATTTCAAGTCTATATGAAAAAATTAGCTTTTAAAATCAGCTTAATTCAAATTGAATTTATTAAATTGATTTCTACGCGTTTTGAGACCGCATGATCAAACGACAAGTCCGATCGCTACGAAACTTGAAATCCTACGATAATTCACCGTTACGGATCCGATGAAATCGGTTTTGTCTAAATCCGAGACAGTGACCAAAATGGCTATTTTCACGTTGATTAAATAAATTATTATTAAATTGATTAAGTCACTTTTTAAAATTCAAATTTAATAATTAATTTTTTTTATCATTTTTGATTACTTAGTAATTTATAATCTTTTAAAGCAAATTTCTATGTCAAATCCAATGTTAAATATTGCACTAATTAAGTGTTCAACTTCAATTGAAATAAGTTCATTAATTATAATTTAAATTCCAATAACTTGATTTTTTTGATTTACCACTTATTATCCAATCAACTATCGTCTTGTGGATATAATTAACATTTGTTTACCATTTATTGCATCAATATTCTACAATTATAATTTTAATCCACATTAACTGGAATATTTCAGTAGATTAATTGCAATTGATTTTCAATTTAATTTCAATAAATTAAATGAATAGGTAATAAATAACAATTGTTACATTTTTCTTAATTTAATCACATTTATAAGTTAATTATCTACAAATAAATGTCATAACTATTCACATAGCACTGATTATATTCAATTTCAATTAATTGCATATTATCTCACCATTTAATATAACATTTAATTTATTTCCTTATTTTCAATTTATAATCAATTAAAATTTTACAATCATTTCAATTAATTGAATTTGCATTAATATAGTTATCTGTTACCTTACATTAACATTATTGCATTTCATTCTAGTTATTTTTCTTATTAATAAATCACAAAATTTTATTTCTTTTAATATTAAAACCAACATCTCATTAAATTAAATATTTCTAATTATCGAAAATTACGGTCGTTACACTCTCCCCCACTCAAAACTTTTCGTCATCAAAAAGGGAAAAGAAGGAATTAAGAAATTAATA
Organism: Allium cepa; assembly: GCA_030765085.1. NCBI lineage: Eukaryota > Viridiplantae > Streptophyta > Magnoliopsida > Asparagales > Amaryllidaceae > Allium > Allium cepa. The sequence goes on from CM060943.1 coordinate 802,550,166, forward strand.
TATCTTATTCAAAGTATTCAATTTATAACAATTAATTTACATAATTTAAATAGAATATATCAATTTATAATTAAATGTTTTCATATTCAAGTTCAATAAAAGTTTGAAAAACATTTCCACTTTCACCAAAAAATTCTAAGTCCAAAATTCATGAAAAATTTCGGCGGAATCTCATTTGTACGGAGAGGTCCGGGAGAAACAATAATATCAATAATAACCTTATATATATATATATCATATTAAAATAAAATATGCCAAACCACGAGAAAACAATAATATCGCTAGAAAACTGTAATCAGAAAACGTACCTATTTATGAGGCAAACAACGCTTATTTATGAAACCAAAAGCTGTAGCTATTGCTTCCATAAACCTGTATTTCACTTATGTAATCTAAAGAAGTTAATAATTATGTAAAAAGAGAAATATTTAAGTTGTTTCAATTAATAACCCACAAATCAACACAACATAACAATAGTTACTTGCAACCAACCATACAATCATCACATGAAATCAAAGAAATCAACCATCCATCCATAACAACCAAACAAACGGTTTGTTCGGGTTCAGAACTTTTAATTGTATAAAATGATACATAACTACTAAGTATACCATACTGTGATGACCCAGAATTTTTGAGCATTTAAAATTGGAATATTTAATTGATTTTAAATATTTAAAAGTTAATTTTAACTTGAATTCAAATATCACTATTTATTTGATAATTAAATTATTGGATTAAATGATTTGAAGTTGGGTAAAATGTTGAATCTGGAGTTTTAAGCCTCTTAAAAATAAATTGAAGGCTTATAAAATTTATATTGATAATACCGAAGAGAATAGAAGTGTTGAAATCAAATTTAAAAGTGTTTCGTTAAGTTTTGAGAATATATCGTTTAAATTGAATTTATAGATAGCCTTCCGAGGCACAGTCTCGGAATTTGACGAAACCAGTTCCATTGGGTCCGTGATATTGAATTATTATCGGATCTCAAATTTCGCATTGATCGAAGTTGTTGTGTGCTTGTACGATAAGTAAACGCGTTGAAAATTAAATCGAAATTTAATATAAGAACTGGGTTCAAAAAAGCTATCTTCTTCTTACGATCGAATTAAGACTCGAAACCTTTTCTATTGCGTTCGGAATAGGGGTATAATGATATAAACGCCTAGCGGCACTCCTCGATAGGAGTTTGTGATTTTAGGCTACGTAAATCGAGACAATTTGTATTCAAATTTGAATTTAAATTAATATATATTTATATGCTCGTCAACCAGCTGAAATAATTTCAAATCGTCGTTTTTCTTTCACTTCAGAAGCACCGTAGCTTCCCTTCTGCAACACGCTTCTTTCAACTTTATATCACGCACCCTTCTTCTACTGATTTGGAACGAGCATTAGAGGAAAAAAAGATAATGAAATCAAAATCGAGATCTACAAAAAAAACACGAATTCGTTCGTATAAACCATTTTTCTTTCTTTAATTAATCGAAACCCCTTTTTCCCCTCAAACGAAATCGAATCCTTCTTCCCTGTCATGGCCGCCTCGTCTTTTTCATGAAACCGCGATTTCCCTTCTAATTCGTATGCTTTAGGAACTCGAACCGAAATCATAGTCGCGCGAGTGGATTCGTACTAGGGCAGAAAGGCCGACGCTTCGACGTCGAGCTCGAGTACACGGAGGTTCGAGTGGCGGCAGCTTCTTTGAAAGTGGGTCACGATTAAGGGAAGGGTTTGAGCTTATCTCGAGATGGTTAATTGGAGGGTATTCGCGATTTTGGGCACGATGTGTCGGGTTGGATGTCACGAGGATAGGGTAGGCTTGTTCGCGAGTGAGATTGCGATGGGAAAGAAGGGGGTCGGAGGCATTTGTGAAGGAAAGCGAGCATGGTGCAGGCTGTCAAGGAGGGCATTGTTTTGGGGGAGGCAGTGTTATGGTGAAGTGGTGTGCGTTCGAAGCAGAAGTTGAGCTCGGGGTTCGTCAGTTTGCTAAAAGGTAAATTCATATATTAGTTTACTAATTACGCTAATTTTACAGATCGTTATGTTAAAAAAAAGGGAATTACAGTAAAGTATACAAAACTATTTGTTCTTCAAGTTAAGATTTATATATATACAGTAAAGATGGAAATTTATTTGTTAAATGGTTTCTAAAATATTAAGCTAATCTTAATTTAAATTAAGTTATTAGTAAGTTAAATTTGTTAAATAATAATAAATTCAAATGTTAATAAATCATGGGTTGTTTTTACAAGGTCTTCCTATACTTTGTTAATTTAGTTTGAAATTGTATTTTAAATTTAATAGAAAATGAATCTATATAAAATAAGGTTGTTGGGTTAAACTTATGTAAATCGGGAAAAATGTATACAGGAGTTTAGACATTGAAGTATCTATATAAAGTTAGTCTAAAATTTAATTTTTAGATAACTTAAATTTTAATTTAGATAAATTAAATTTTAGTTTAATTTAGATAAATAAATGGAAATTTATTTCTGATTTATTTGGAATATTAATAAACTGTAAATGGTCATACAAGGTTAAGAAATCATGGACTTAAATCGAGAATGAAGTGCACATGCAAATTTAAGAGGCAAAGGTGAGTTAATCTCACTCATCTGGTTTAATTTAAATTTAAATGGGTAAATTTAAATAATTGTTTGAATGGTTGAATTGATTAATGTGCTATATTATAGTATATACTACATCTTCGAATGTTTGATTCCCGCATTTATATAGCGGATGAGATCCTATGCGCCACATAATAGCGGATAATATTATATTTAATCCCATATACGGTGATATTCCACCTCGAAGTGCAATTGGTATTTATATTGTGCTAACATCTGTGGATGCAGGGAAAACATGTTGGAGGGATCCAACTGAATCCCTCAACATATATTTAAATTATTTAATATTCTCTGTGGTGATTGTTGATATTCTGTGATGAATTATGTTGGATTATTGAATGCTATGGTTTGATTGAATATATTTGGGTATAATGAGCTACCAAAAATATATAAACTGGATTTTGGAAAGAAAATAAAGATGTAAATTTATAAGCGAAATAACTATAGAAAATGTGAATAAATTAAGAATGAATTGAAAGAAATGGAAGTGATATTAAAATACTAATAAATAACTTCGAGTATGAAAAGATTTTGAATAAACAGAAATTAATGAATTGTAAAATCAAGTGAGATTATTTTAAAGGAATAAAGAATTATTTTAAAATTTAAAGTTTAAATTTATTTAAAAGGATTAAGAAGTAATTTGAGAAATATAAAATTGGTATTTTCAGTTAAAAGTAGTTTAAATCATAATTAAGGAATAAAATCTGAAACTAATGGAATTTGGAATAAAAAGGAAGTAAATTGGAAATCAATTTGGAAATTGATTCATGTGTTTGAATTGGAAATTTAAAGAAGAATGTGAAGAGAAGTATATTTCTCTGGATAGCCAAGTACGTTTTCAAAATAAATTTTTAAATATAAGATAAAGGTTTTAATGTTGTTTTAAAAAGTATGTTTTAGGAAATTTATTATTTCTAAATGTTTAAATTCTAAAGTAAGTATTTTTCAAATTTATTATCGTAGTAATTAATTAAAAGGTGACATAGTATTTTGTTTTAAGAGTGAAACCCTAGTTTTATATTTTATAAAGTAACCTTATTTTCAAATATTTATATAGTATGTATTTTTAACAAATCATTGAAGTAGTTTTAACTTAAATGTTTTAAAGTATATTTCAAAGTAAAACGTTTTAAATTATTTTAAAAATCTAAAGTTTTGTGCTTGGTGATTTCAATGGAAATAAAAATACTTGGAATTTATTCTGTAAAAAGGAAGGTAGTTTGAAATTGATTTCAAAGGGGTTTGAAAAGTGAAAATATATCTTGTGAAGATATTTTGGGATTAATAAATAATTTGGGAAATTATTTATTGTTTGATGGATGTTGTAAATATTAATTGATAGTTAAATCACCGACTATCAATATTGGACAATTGCGTTGTTCCTTTCGAAGAGACCGGGATCAGGATTTATTTCTCGAAAACCACTTCGATCCGGTTTGTATGTTACGTGGAAAATGAGTTTGGATTCGAAGATGGAGCAGTGAAGTGCAAGGGCATGTCGCTACTAATCCTGAGGATATTTTCAAAATGGATGTAGTAGGAATAGTGCATTCGGTTCTGTTCGAACCCGAGACAGACTTGTATGGATGAATGCTTTCGGAACATCGTCAGGTAGACGATGGGCATTCTAAGGGATATGTTCTAAGAGGTAAGGCTTAGCCTCAAGCCTCATCAACCGGGAATGACTAAAAATCAAGGGTTATGCAGCAAGGCTAGGTGGGTAGCACCCTTTCAGGCTGAGGTCATCCCTGTTTAGATGTCCCTTTTTATTTCGACTTAGTGGTGTGGTTGCTGATCCCAACCGTGGGGTGATCTCTCTCGGGATTATCCAGTAAGGGGTAGTCCCGGTCTTGTGTTGCAGGGGTTCGGGAGCGATCCTCGGTATGGTGATTTAGGCCACGTACTGTGACTGGTGGTACCCCAGTGCCGAGTCATTAGTTGGAAATCCATTTTCCCTACGAGCCTTGTACGAGTTTTGTTTGTATTACCCACTCCGTGGCTAGTAGCTAGAATTTAATAATGTAACAATTTCGGCTATTTTAATAAGTATTTGTATATAGACCCTATTATAATATCAGAGGATTTTATAAGAAAATGTTTAACTATCGTAAGGTAAAAACCCGACATGTTTATTTGTGGCGTGGTCTTACGAGATGCTTTTGATTTCAAAAGGATTTTTGAAACTTTAATAATCAATTTGAGTGTGATTTTCTCACACTGGTATATCCAGACTGACTCAGGTGTTATTTAACTGTAATGCTTGGGTCAGACCGAGTATTATAGGATACAGGATTTGATGCTGTGGAGCTCAGGAGACAAGCTGGATGACGATGCATATTTTTGTACTTGTTTTATATATATTCCACGGTGTTGAGTAGCTGTGTATCCAGTTGTATGTTATTGATGTTGTTGAACTCTGATAATGATGTATGTATAAAACAAATATAGTATTTGTTTTTGGTGTAAAGATCTATGATTACCTATTATATTTTACTCCGCTGCGATGGTAAGATTCTGATATTGTTTTCTGTTTTCTCTTCTTGTACGTCTTTTTCTTTAACCCAAATGGTTCGTATTCATGTTCAACTTGAGTTGATTGATGTAGAATAGTGTCAAACCAAGGGGTACGGATTTGCGGGTTGTTACACTTGGTATCAGAGCTTAGGTTGGTGATAACCTTGGCTCTGGTGAGAATTACTCATAGAATAGAGTCTGTAGTACTCTAGAATGAGTTTGAGAGTATTAATAGATATGAGCACGTATTTTTTAGTGAATATAAAATAGTTTTTATATTGCGTTGATTTATTGGTTGAGTGTTTATGGATTCTTGTCGATATATGAGATGTCATGTCATCGATAGGGATTTCTAAACTCTTGAAGAAGATAAACCGACACAGTATTGTTTTAAATATGGTAAATGGAATAATTTTATCCAAAATTACTTTTGTATACAAAAGAAATGATTTTTCATAAATTGTTATAGTTATATATGGATGTTTGGTTGTTAGAAAGTGATAATATTAAATTATTATCATTGCATGATAATTGAATAAGAATTGAAATAGCAACTAAAGATTAAGGAAGAAATTAATAATAAATGGGATTTGTAAATGTGATTTATAATTAAATAAGGAATTGAAACCATAATTAAAAACTAGAAACAAATTCACATACAAATGAAAGTAAATATAAACTGTTTGCGCCAAAATTGGTCACAAACCCCAAATACCGTGAAAGCACCAGTGTATCAACACAAACCAATGATATTCAAGCACAAATGTCAGATCTCAGCAAATATCAAACAATAATTCAGAAATAATGAACAAAGACACAGGATTTATAGTGGTTCGGCTATCTCCGGCCTACGTCCACTCCAAAGTTTTATCCTTTTTATTGATAATCCTTGCTTGTTACAGATGATTACAGTAGTAATAATGAGAATTTCGAGTACAATAGCTGTATTGAAGTATAGAAACGAATCCGGCAGAGTCTGGGCGTCCAATAGCCAAAGATCCTTTCTCTGTAGGCTTCAGGGTGCTATTTATAGGCGTTGGAGGCTGATATTGCGCTCAAATTTCGGGAGACTCCTTCTGGCACGTGAGCGGGCCCACGCGACTGACCCCACCAAGTTTCGACTCGATCTGTGATCGATACGAAGTGATTTCATATCCATCAAAAAATGATCCAATCGAGCTGAAACATGGCAGGAACATTCCTTACCTTGCATGCAAGCTGCTGTGAAAATTTCGTTGCATTTGGATCATTGGATCTTGAGTTATGATCGATTCGAAATTGGGTTTTCCATTGGCTGTCGTGTTCGAACCCGCCAGTTCGAATCCATTACCTTCGACTCCATCTGAAGCACGCGCGCGCAATGACGTGGCGCTATCCTCCCGGGTCGATTCGAATTATGCGGCGTGTTGACTCCACTTGGTGCGTCGAGTTGAACGCTTCCTTCCTAGAGACGCGCACGTATCCACGCTTCATGCTTGCACGTGCCCATCACTCCTTCATGTACTCAACCGTTCGCTCTCGTATCGATCGCAAGGGGAGTATTTCGTATCGATCCGATCGATACGAAAATGTTGAATGCTATCGATATGAATGAAAGGCAAGCAGATGGGTACGAAACCATGCACGATGATGGATACGAACGAAGCCTTACCTGATGGATACGAGCGAGATTTTACCTGATGGATACGAAAATGTCAAAGTCCATCTGCTATCGATACGAGAGTATCGATTCAAAGTACGCCACCTCTTCCCATCCTGACCGATACGAAACCATCGAGCCGTGCCCATGCCTATCGATACGAATAGTATCGATTCGAAGTCCTTTATCCTGCTCGTCCTTGGGATCGATACGAACACTATCGAGCCGAATCCAACACCTGACCGATGCGAACTTCCCTGAGCCGAATCCATACCAATCGATACGAAGTGTATCGATTCGAATCATCATCTGATTGGTGTGAAGCCGATCGATACGAACTCCTAAGTGCCTGATCAATACGAACTGTATCGATTCGAACCATCCTTGCATGCCGATGGGTTCGAACAGTATGTTCTTCCTACCTTGCATCGATCATATCTCCTTCATACGAACTCCTACTAACCTGAAATTTGAAACATAGCCTTTCCTAATCCTTATCATCATCTCCAATCAATTTCGTCCCGATCGAAGCTCAACTAAATTTGACGTCATCGATTGTATCTTTGCTTTCAATCGATCTCCAATCCCGATGTCTATCATTCCTTACCAATTTGTTGATATTCCAGTTTTGACCAAAAAGTGGGATAGCACTTTGCCCCCATAAACGTGCCTTTTGATAAGAAGGCGTGTTTTGAATAGTTTCGATTCCAATATCCAAAGCCCATAGCCATATCGCCAGAGTATGTCATCCTTGACTGCCCCGAGTTGATGCCCAATTCCAAATCTAATAACCAAAGCCTTAGCCAATCCCTTATCCATCCGAACTCAACAACCGAGTCCTGATCCATCCCTATCCAATAGCTAATAACTGAATCCAGGACCTCTCTGGGTCGATATCTGATTCCATAACCTCTCTGGGCTCTTGCCAAGCGTATTCCACACTTGATGACCTTGGTCCAGTGTCCCTGGACGTTGAGCTAACCTCTCTGGGTTCTTGCCAAGCGTAATCCACACTTGATGACCTTGGTCCAGTGTCCCTGGACGTTGAGCTAACCTCTCCAGGTTCTTGCCAAGCGCAATCCACACTTGATGACCTTGGTCCAGTGTCCCTGGACGTTGAGCTAACCTCTCCGGGTTCTTGCTAAGCGTAATCCACACTTGACAACCGTGGTCCAGTGTCCTTGGACGTTGTACGAAGCCATGGCTTAAGTCCTAAGCCGAATTCTGGTCTCTCCGGACCCTTGTTGAGCATAGTCCATACTCAACGATCTGAAACAATAATCGATAATATGAGGCCTAAGTTCTAGGCCGAATCCTGGTCGCTGCGGACCCTTGCTGAGCATAGTCCATGCTCAGCGACCTGAAAATAACATCTGATAATACAGGGCCTAAGTCCTAGGCCGAATCCTGGTCACTCCGGACCCTTGCCGAGCATAGTCCATACTGACGACCTAAATGAGTCAATTTACTACGTTCGGGCAAAGTGACTCACCCCTTGCCAGAAATAATCCATACCCGACGACCGTTTATCAAAAACCAGATAAAAATCCAATCCAAATCCAATCCAAAATCCAAATCCAAAAATCAAATCAAAACCAAAATTCCAAACCAGCATCCAAAACCGAAAACAATCCTTCAAGGAAAAATCTAAATTAAAAAGCAAGCAAAACCAGGAGCTCAATCCAAACTCCGAAACCAAAATCCAAAAAGAAAAGCAGTTTCCAATCCAAAAGCAAAAGATAAATTTCACAAACCATAGCATCACAGTTTATCATCATTCAGAGCATGCCTAGGGGCTATCTCCGTCCCCATACATGTGTAAATGACTTGGTTGCTTGCTAGTAGTTCGCTACTTATTTCATATTATCCTGGTCAATGGATGATTAATCGACCATCGTTCCTGGGCCTCCCACAATCGTGGCTTGAGGTAGGCGGCGGTTGCTCCTGCTCCGCCGTTGCATTCCGAGTTCCGACATATTGTGGCAACAGTCCCTTCCTGACATGCTCCTCGATTATATCCTTTAAATGCTTGCAGATGTTGGTGTCATGTCCATCCAAATCATGGAAGAGACAATGCCTTCCTGATGTCCTCTCCCCTTCTGATGGTTCTCTCCTAGCCGGCCTTCGGTAGGGAAGGCGATTCCGAGTATCCAGGTATATTCGCTCCAGTGTCTCGTTCAATCCTGTGTATGTGGAAAACTTTGGATCCTTCCATTGCTTCCTATTTTTTCTAGAATCAACGTCCAACTTCCTTTTTCCTTTGTCTTTATCCGAACCTTTGCTGGATGGTCCTCCATCCTCAGTTGCATTAACCTTTTTCAACTTTAAATCCGTACTCGCATATTCCTGCCGAAGGAACCTCTCTGCCTCGTGAAAGAATTCGTCGAGATCCTGCGAGGGATCTCGTATCAGAGATACCTTGAAATCCGAATCCTCCCTGACTCCTAATACTGCTGCTAAAATAATCGACGGATCAGGCCAATCCACCGAAGCAACTGCCGCACTAAATCGAGTTAGAAAAGCTCTAAGCGATTCATCCATCCTTTGCTTTACCGATGTCAATGTCATCACATTCTTTGGCCTCTTGACGTGAACCTGAAACTGTCCCAAAAACCTTTCCACCAATTCCCTCCAAGTCCTGATAGACCCTTCTCCTAGCTGCCTAAACCACATTGCAGCTAGGTCTGTCAAGTATAATGGAAAGCATCGTGCCATTACTTCCTCCGATGCCCCCAGCACCTCCATGTGTCTGGTGTACCTCATCAAGTGATCAGTTGGATCTGCTTTGCCATCATATACCTCCACGATAGGTAGCTTGAACTTAGGTGGATTCTGAGCCATCCTTATTTCCCGAGCGAACGGACTCCTATTCACTCCTTCCAAGTCTCTGTTGGTCGAACCACCTCGCACAGTTCTTCTAATGATCTCCACTAATCCAGTATTGTCTGTTAGGGGTTGCCCCCCATGCCCCCGAGGGAACTCCGGAACATACTCTTCATGGGGCCACTAGCAGCAATGTTAGTCTTGGCCTGTTGAACTCCTTCCAAAGACCCTTCTGTGTTAGATCCTGTGGGCCTATCCCCAAGCCCTTGTTGATTGCCTTCTGGCTCCATACCCTGTCCTCCATTGGGTTCCACAACCCTAGTCCCCTGTCCTGCATCCACAGCTGTTGTAGCTGTTCCTAAGTTCTGCGTCCCTACAGCTCTCATCTATTCAAAGAAAGTCTGCATCATTTCCTGTTGACTTTTCAACAATCTCTCCTGCAATGAATTTGCCATAGCTTCCATCTCATCCCGGGTTATGTAGATCGAAGCCTGTCCTTCCCCAGCTCCGGAGGATGCTTGTTGACTTCCTTCCTGTTGGCTTCTCTCAACCCTTTACCTTCTACTATTTTGCCTTGTCATTGTGCTCAAGTCCAAACTTTTCAAACTCTTCAAATCTGAACTTTGAATTCGATGTAGCGGGTGCTAGTCCTTCTCAGTGAAAGCACCAGTGTTTGCGTCAAAATTGGTCACAAACCCCAAATACCGTGAAAGCACCAGTGTATGAACACAAACCAATGATATTCAAGCACAAATGTCAGATCTCAGCAAATATCAAACAGCAATTCATAAATAATGAACAAAGACACAAGATTTATAGTGGTTCGGCTATCTCCGGCCTACGTCCACTCCAAAGTTTTATCCTTTTTATTGATAATCCTTGCTGGTTACAGATGATTACAGTAGTAATAATGAAGAATTTCGAGTACAATAGCTGTATTGAAGTATAGAAACGAATCCGGCAGAGTCTGGGCGTCCAATAGCCAAAGATCCTTTCTCTGTAGGCTTTAGGGTGCTATTTATAGGCGTTGGAGCTAATATTGCGCTCAAACTTCGGGAGACTCCTTCTGGCACGTGAGTGGGCCCACGCGACCGACCCCACCAAGTTTCGACTCGATCTGTGATCGATACGAAGTGATTTCGTATCCATCAAAAAATGATCCAATCGAGCTGAAACTTGGCAGGAACATTCCTTACCTTGCATGCAAGCTGCTGTGAAAATTTCGTTGCATTTGGATCAGTGGATCTTGAGTTACGATCGATTCGAAATTGGGTTTTCCATTGGTTGTCGTCTTCGAACCCGCCAGTTCGAATCCATTACATTCGACTCCATCTGAAGCACGCGCGCAATGACGTGGCGCTATCCTCCCGGGCCGATTCGAATTATGCGGCGTGTTGACTCCTCTTGGTGCGCCGAGTTGAACGCTTCCTTCCTAGAGACGCACACGTGTCCACGCTTCATGCTTGCACGTGCCCATCACTCCTTCATGTACTCAACCGTTCGCTCTCGTATCGATCGCAAGGGGAGTATTTTCATATCGATCCGATCGACACGAAAATGTTGAATGTTATCGATACGAATGAAAGGCAAACAGATGGATATGAAACCATGCACGATGATGGATACGAACGAAGCCTTACCTGATGGATACGAGCGAGATTTTGCCTGATGGATACGAAAATGTCAAAGTCCATCTGCTATCGATACGAGAGTATCGATTCGAAGTACGCCACCTCTTCCCATCCTGACCGATACGAAACCATCGAGCCGTGCCCATGCCTATCGATACGAACAATATCGATTCGAAGTCCTTTATCCTGCTCGTCCTTGGGATCGATACGAACACCTGACCGATGCGAACTTCCCTGAGCCGAATCCATATCAATCGATACGAAGTGTATCGATTCGAACCATCATCTGATTGGTGCGAAGCCGATCGATACGAACTCCTAAGTGCCTGATCGATATGAACTGTATCGATTCGAACCATCCTTGCATGCCGATGGGTTCGAACAATATGTTCTTCCTACCTTGCATCAATCATATCTCCTTCATACGAACTCCGATTAACCTGAAATTTGAAACATAGCCTTTCCTAATCCTTATCATCATCTCCAATCAATTTCGTCCCGATCGGAGCTCAACCAAATTTTGACGTCATCGATTGTAGCCTTGCTTTCAATCGATCTCCAATCCCGATGTCTACCATTCCTTGACAATTTGTTGATATTCCAGTTTTGACCAAAAAGTGGGATAGCATATACTATAAATGTAAATTATAGTGTGATTAATAATTAAAATAAGATAAAATTCCAAAGTAACGTTTGAATATAAATTTAAAGGATTTGGAATTTGGAATTTAGAAATTTAGATTCCTTTGAATTTGATAATGATTCTCAAAAGTTGGGAAGATAATATATATTGAGAAATATTTTTGAATGGATGTGAAATCTAGAGGGATTTGGAATTTAAAAATATTGGAAGGGTTTTAAAAGGGAGAAAAACATTGAATTCTTTATGGTCGCTGGAAAATAATTCCGATGATGATCGCGACATTATCGGTGTTCATTTTCGAGTTTCCAAAAGAGGGATTGCTACCAGGATGTTTTGGATTAATGTTTGTTGGAGAAATTTGGTTGATTTTGAAAAAGCAAAGGAATAGTTTGGTTAGATATACATGTTTTCAAAATTGAATGTTGAACTTAAGCTTGAAAAAAAAATTAGTCAGGTTGGATTAAATAAACAAAGTTTTAAGATTAAAATTTATAAGTAACTGATTAATTAATATGGTATGCAAATGAAATTAAATTCAATATTGGATGATGCTTGATTTAAATGTGTAAAATAACGTGCAGAATAAGTTCAAATGGACTAAAAATAATTAATGCTTGGAAATAAAATTTATTGGTTGAAAATGAATTTGTGAATGAATAAATGGATCAACTATTGAACTTATAAAGTAAAGTTGATATTAATAAGAAGAAATTGGAAATTTTAATCCGGGAATTAGAATTAAATTAAGTGAATGAAAGTGAAGCAAATATATATGAATTTAACTTGAGATAAGTTAAATAAAATTGTAATGGAAATTGAATTAAATTTGGATTGAATTGAATCAAAAGTCAGTTGTGTCATGAATGATATTATATGGAATTAAGTCCTTCCTTAACAAACATTCAAAGGAATGGTATGTAACAAGATTTAACTGGGATTAAGTTAAATAGAATTGAATTGGAGTAAATTCAATTGAATCATGGGTGTTATTGAATGGAAATAGATTCTTACCTGAATAAATGGAAGTAAGTTGGATAAGAAATAAGTTGGAATAAATAATTTAGAATAACTTATAAAAGAATTAAAAATCCTTAGAATAAAATATATTTAGGCTATAAATAAGCGTAAATCTTGAGTTAAAAATAAAAGATGAACATATTTAAGCCTAAAATGAATGAAAATGTGTAAAATAATAAGTTGTGACTTATAAAATTTAAAATTGGGATAGAAAACCCAAAATAAATCTTTTTGATGAATTGGAAAATAGAACGAAAAATCCAAACTTGAATTATAAAATAAATTACGCTTAAGAAATTTAATGAAGAGATTCTAAGATTAAAAATCAAGTATTGAATTTAAACCAAGAGAGAACTAATTAGACAATAAATTAGTTGATGAAATATGGAAATGGAACTCGAAATTATTAACTTAGAATTGAATTATGAATAGACAATAGAGTTTGGAAATAAAACTTGAGTTATAAATAGAAATTCAACTTAGAATTGTAAGTGAATTAAATATGAATTGAAGTTGTATGAAATTGATTAAAATAAACATGATTTGAGATGAAAATAAATCCAATTCGAGTATGAATAAATTAAAACAAGAGTGAACTTAAGTTATGAAATGGTAGTGAATTGAAGTAAATTAACTTAAGTTTAAAGTTAATAGAAGCATGGGATGATGTCGCGTATAATAATATGGTTTGGAATCAAACTTTTTGGACATGAAAGAAATGCAATGAAAGTTTGTGAATAAATTAAAATGGGATGGGATTAAGTGTAAATTGAGTTGGAATCAATTTAAATGGTTATAAGCTTAAGTAATTATTTATTCACATTAATATTGTCGAATTGCATTAGTAAATTGGTCGTTCAACGTAAACGGAAGTAAACAAAATTATATGAATCAATAGCAGTTTAATAAATTGATTTTGGCATCAATTGAAATGAATATGTTTTCGTTTCGTTTAAAAATGGATTGAATGGAATGGTATGTAATTTGGATGCAAACAATTTAAAACTAGTGTCGAAACCTTGCATATGTACTTATAAATGTACATCACATGCATTACTTGTGAAATCTATGTGTTAGCTATTTGAATATAAGTGAAATGTTAATAAATTGCATATATTTAGAACTTACATATTTAAATTGAGTAAGTACAGGTTCAGGGAAGCCGTATGGATGGATTTGATCGCGCTAAATGCTAAAATAATAAGCCGCTTGCTTAAAAATGCTAAATAAAGGTACGCCTACGCAATAATAATAGGAAATATGAACTGTTTTTATTTTTCCGACCGTGTGGGTCGATGTACATATATTTATATCTTTTGCCAAATTGCAAAAGCTCCTCCGTACAAAGAAGACTCTGCCAAAAATTTTCGAAAATTTTGGGAGTTAGAAATTTACTTTGAAAATTTTGGGAAAATTTTAGTTAGCGGCAAAACAATTCCAAATTGAAAATCGAAATAAATTAAGGAACGAAACTACTTTAAAATAATAATATGAATCAGTATAAATGGAAGATAAAATTTAAATATTCAGAATTGAAAATAAATTAAATTCATATAGAAATGAGAGAACCAATTTGAATAGAAATAGATATAAACTAAAGTGGTGAAGTGAAAATAAATAAAGAAACATATAAAAAACTTAAAAAAGGAATGGGGAATTCTTAATTGGAAATTGATACTACAAATATATTCTAAGTTAATATTTGAATGGATAAATATTGACATTTTGTAAGAAAGTTGGTAAAATGTTTTTGAATGTTGTGATTGGATATTATTACTATGTAGGATATACAGGTATTATAAAGGAAAAAGAAAATTGGTTTTGATTTCAGAAGATAAATTTGAATTGCTCAAAAAAAGTATGTGTTTAAATTTCTGTATGAAATTTGATTGGGTTTTTGATCGAGCCACTTGGCCTTTTGTTTTCATTTGGAATTTGGGATCCCGTAGAGGCATTTTGTTGTTGTACCGAGCTAGCCGCGCAAAGAAGGCGCTGGCAAAAATTTTCGAAAATTTAGGGGGTTAGAAAATTTTTGAGAAAAATTTGGAAACTCAAAATTTGGTTTTAAATTGAAATTTGAATAGTTGGGTATATGATATTGGTGGGAACCTAATAGGAGAAGTTTGGAAAGTTAGGAACCGTGGTAGGGTGTTCTTGATAAAAATATTGTTTTGAGAAGTTGTTAGAAACTGTTTGATTTTGAAAAATAGTAATGGGTATTGGATCATTCTTCCTAACTAGTAATTTCGAGGACGAAATTCTTTTAAGGGGGGAGGAATGTGACGATCCGGAATTTTTGAGCATTTAAAATCGAAATATTTAATTGATTTTAAATATTTAAAAGTTAATTTTAACTTGAATTCAAATATCACTATTTATTCGATAATTAAATTATTGGATTAAATGATTTGAAGTTGGGTAAAATGTTGAATCTGGAGTTTTAAGCCTCTTAAAAATAAATTGAAGGCTTATAAAATTTATATTGATAATACCGAAGAGAATAGAAGTGTTGAAATAAAATTTAAAAGTGTTTCGTTAAGTTTTGAGAATATATCGTTTAAATTGAATTTAAAGATAGCCTTCCGAGGCACAGCCTCGGAATTCGACGAAACCAGTTCCATTGGGTCCGTGATATTGAATTATTATCGGATTTCAAATTTCGTATTGATCGGAGTTGTTGTGTGCTTGTACGATAAGCAAACGCGTTGAAAATTAAATCGAAATTTAATATAAGAACTGGGTTCAAAAAAGCTATCTTCTTCATACGATCGAATTAAGACTCAAAACCCTTTCTACTACGTTCGGAATAGGGGTATAACGTTATAAACGCCTAGCGGCACGCCTCGATAGGAGTTCGTGATTTTAGGCTACGTAAATCGAGACAATTTGTATTCAAATTTGAATTTAAAGTAATATATATTTATATGCTCGTCAACCAGCTGAAATAATTTCACATCGTCGGTTTTCTTTCACTTCAGAAGCACCGTAGCTTCCCTTCTGCAACACGCTTCTTTCAACTTTATATCATGCATCCTTCTTCTACTGATTTGGAATGAGCATTAGAGAAAAAAAGATAATGAAATCAAAATCGAGATCTACAAAAAAAAAAAAAACACGAATTCATTCGTATAAACCCTTTTTCCTTCTTCAATTAATCGAAACCCCTTTTTTCCCTCAAACGAAATCGAATCCTTCTTCCCTGTCATGGTTGCCTCGTCTTTTTCATGTAACCGCGTTTTCCCTTCTAATTCGTATGCTTTAGGAACTCGAACCGAAATCAGAGTCGCGCGAGTGGATTCGTACAAGGGTAGAGGGCCGAGGCTTCGACGTCGAGCTCGAGTACACAGAGTTTCGAGTGGCGGCAGCTTCTTTGAACGTGGGTCACGATTAAGGGAAGGGTTTGAGCTTATCTCGAGATGGTTAATTGGAGGGTATTCGCGATTTTGGGGACGATGTGTCGGGTTGGATGTCACGAGGATGGGGTAGGCTTGTTCGCGAGTGAGATTGCGATGGGAAAGATGGGGGTCGGAGGCATTTGTGAAGGAAAGCGAGCATGGTGCAGGTTGTCAAGGAGGGCATGGTTTTGGGGGAGGCAGTGTTATGGTGCAGTGGTGTGCGTTCAAAGCAGAAGTTGAGCTCGGGGTTCGTCAGTTTGCTAAAAGGTAAATTCATATATTAATTTACTAATTACGCTAATTTTACAGATCGTTATGTTAAAAAAAGGGGAATTACAGTAAAGTATACAAAACTATTTGTTCTTCAAGTTAAGATGTATATTATTTATATATACAGCAAAGAGGGAAATTTATCTGTTAAACGGTTTCTAAAATATTAAGCTAATCTTAATTTTTTTTTGGCAAGGCCAGCTGGTTTTATAGTGGACTGTCCACTTTTTATTACGAACGTAATAAAACTTTAGATACAAGAGTTAGGCAAAAACACCTAAACTGCTATGGAAAGGAAAAAAGGGCACTGGAGTGCGACAAACATGTCACAGCTACAAAATTACTCCAAGATTACGTCTCCGCCGGAGTGGCAGAAGTACCAACATCCACAATCACTTGGGAAGAAACTATCAGGTCAGTTCCACAAAGACCAGCAAAGGGGCGAAATAGCATGGCAAGACAGGGATCATACACCACAACATCAGATGAGTAGATGAAAGAACGATCCGAAGAAGAATCAGCGAGCAAATCAGCATTCAATGCCGCATACGGACCATCCAAATCGAGAACTAAGGAGTTGCCAGAAGGCCTGTAATACAGGCAACGAAGATCCAAAAGATCATCCGTTACAAAACGAAAGTAGGAGTCATTAAATAGGTTCATTCGCATATCTGAAATGTGATCAACCCAACATCTTTCAGACACATCCCAAACAACTGGCAAACGGGGTGGAACAGGAACCAAATCAGCAATAGGAGAAGGGGACCGTGGAGGCAGGTCAGGGCAATAGCCGCAGGAGGAGGAACAACTTGAGAAGAAATCTTAGGAACCCATTTCCTGAGTGGAGGCCGAGGAAGAGGGATCTTAGGAGCAGCCGCTGAAACAACAGAATGCGTGCAAGAGATAGCTAGGTGACCAAAGAAGTGACAAGAGGAACAAATATCAGGAACCCAACCATAACGAACACGGACATCCACAACGTGCCCAACAGCCAGCTGAATAGGAATTGAGGAAGGTAGGGGCTTAGAAGGGGAAATCTCAATCAGAGCCTTGGCGAACATCATTTTTTCACGCGCAACCGTATTTGAATATAAACATTTCAATTTACCCACATTACAAGCTAGCCAATTCAAACCTAGAAGAGGTTGAAGAGCAGATGGAATATGTGAAAAGTAAACCCAAACGGGAATAGAGAGGACTTGCTCACGAGCACAGGCAACTGTCGGGGACCAAAGAGTAATAATAAAGGGTTGCCCACCAAAAAAGGAAGGTTCGGCCTTAAGAACACGAGAGCGATCGTCGGCCGAGGAGAACAGAAGGAAATACATGGAATCAACCAGCCTAACACGAAGATCACCACGGAGCCGCCAAGCCCTACGACAAGACAAAACAGCATCATGCAGGCGATGAGAAGGGTCTAGAAAGAATCCAACCAAGTATTCAGACAGTAATACAACCCGGCTTGCATAACATCAGGAGGAGGGATCATCGCTCCATTTTCCTCAACAATTTCAAAATCAATTGGAATATGATCTCCCGCGTTACGGGTAATGAGGAAAAAAGAGATGACCAAGATTTCACAGGAGCTGCTGGACCGAGAGGCTCCACAACAATAGGGATATCAGCTGTCGCAGCAGCAACATCACACTTAACTATGGGAATGGGTGGAATAGTCACTGCAGCATTTAATCGAACACCTGGGGAGCAACGAGCATCGCTCGAACAATCAGAAGCATCATCATGTAATACACGACCGGTCAAATCTAAATCCTCCCTGGCAACACAAGTGCCATCAACCTCACCAAAAGCTGCGACAAGCCATCATGATTAGTAGTACAAACATTTCCAGGCAATTGAGCCCCAACCACAGACCGAGGGATTTTAACGACATCAACTAGAGACCGAAGAGATGGCAAGGGTGGAAAGTCAACGACGGAGAGGGAGGGAGGCACAGGAAGAGACTGGGCAGGCGGCACGACGCGGAAAGACCGCCCATATCTGGTAGATGACGGCGACGTGGAAGGCAGATTGGAGAGGATGGGAGGGAGAGTAGAAGAAGCCATCAAGAGGAGGAAAGCATGGGGCTAAATCACGAACAAGGGGAGCGATGTTTACGAATGAGCAGCACGGAGCTAATTCACGAACGAGGACGCCATTGTTTATGGTTTTCACGAAGCTAATCTTAATTTAAATTAAGTTATTTATAAGTTAAATTTGTTTAATAATAATAAATTCAAATGTTAATAAATCATGGGTTGTTTTTACAAGGTCTT
Source organism: Allium cepa (assembly GCA_030765085.1). Taxonomy (NCBI): domain Eukaryota; kingdom Viridiplantae; phylum Streptophyta; class Magnoliopsida; order Asparagales; family Amaryllidaceae; genus Allium; species Allium cepa. The sequence goes on from CM060943.1 coordinate 802,569,004, forward strand.
CCTATACTTTGTTAATTTAATTTGAAATTGTATTTTAAATTTAATAGAAAATGAATCTATATAAAATAAGGTTGTTGGGTTAAACTTATGTAAATCGGGAAAAAGGTATATAGGAGTTTAGACATTGAAGTATCTATATAAAGTTAGTCTAAAATTTATTTTTTAGATAACTTAAAGTTTAATTTAGATAAATTAAATTTTAGTTTAATTTAGATAAATAAATGGAAATTTATTTTTGATTTATTTGGAATATTAATAAACTGTAAATGGTCATACAAGGTTGAGAAATCGTGGACTTAAATCGAGAATGAAGTGGACGTGCAAATTTAAGAGGCAAAGGTGAGTTAATCTCACTCATCTGGTTTAATTTAAATTTAAATGGGTAAATTTAAATAATTGTTTGAATGGTTGAATTGATTGATGTGCTATATTATAGTATATACTACATCTTGGAATGTTTGATTTCCCGCATTTATATAGAAGATGAGATCCTATGCACCGCATAATAGCGGATAATATTATATTTAATCACATATACCGCGATATCCCACCTCGAAGTGGAATTGGTATTTATATTGTGCTAACATATGTGGATGCAGGGAAAACAGGCTGAAGGGATCCAACTAGATCCCTCAACATATATTTAAATTATTTAATATTCTCCGTTGTGATTATTGACATTTTGTGATGAATTATGTTGGAATATTGAATGTTATGGTTTGATTGAATATATTTGGGTATAATGAGCTACCAAAAATATATAAACTAGATTTTGGAAAGAAAATAAAGAAGTAAATTTGTAAGCGAAATAACTATAGAAAATGTGAATAAATTAAGAATGAATTGAAAGAAATGGAAGTGATATTAAAATACTAATAAATAACTTCGAGCATGTAAAGATTTTGAATAAACAGAAATTAATGAATTGTAAAATCAAGTGATATTATTTTAAAGGAATAAAGAATTATTTTAAAATTTAAAGTTTAATTTTTTTAAAAGGATTAAGAAGTAATTTGAGAAATCTAAAATTGGTATTTTTAGTTAAAAGTAGTTTAAATCATAATTAAGGAATAAAATCTGAAACTAATGGATTTTGGAATAAAAAGGAAGTAAATTGGAAATCAATTTGGAAATTGGTTCAAGTGTTTGAATTGGAAATTTAAAGAAGAATGTGCAGAGAAGTATATTTCTCTGGATAGCCAAGTACTTTTTCAAAATAAATTTTCAAAAATAGGATAAAGGTTTTAATGTTGTTTTAAAAAGTATGTTTTAGGAAATTTACTATTTCTTAATGTTTAAATTCTAAAGTATGTATTTTTCAAATTTATTATCGTAGTAATTAATTAAAAGGTGACTTAGTATTTTGTTTTAAGAGTGAAACCCTAGTTTTATATTTTATAAAGTAACCTTATTTTTAAATATTTATATAGTATGTATTTTTAACAAATTATTGAAGTAGTTCTAACTTAAATGTTTTAAAGTATATTTCAAAGTAAAGCGTTTTAAATTATTTTAAAAATCTAAAGTTTTGTGCTTGGTGATTTCAGTGGAAACAGAAATACTTGGAATTTATTCTGTAAAAAGGAAGGTAGTTTGAAATTGTTTTCAAAGGGGTTTGAAAAGTGAAAATATATCTTGTGATGATATTTTGGGATTAATAAATAATTTGGAAAATTATTTATTGTTTGATGGATGTTGTAAATATTTATTGATAGTTAAATCACCGACTATCAATATTGGACAAATGCGTTGATCGTTTCGAAGAGACCGGGATCGAGATTTATTTCTCGAAAACCACTTCGATCCGGTTTGTACGTTTCGTGGAAAACGAGTTTGGATTCGAAGATGGAGCAGTGAAGTGCAAGGGTTAGTTGCTACTGATCCTAAGGATATTTCCAAAATGGATGTAGTAGGAATAGTGCATTCGGTTCCGTTCGAACCCGGGACGGACTTGTATGGATGAATGATTTCGGAACATAGTCAGGTGGACGATGGGCATTCTAAGGGATATATTTTAAAAGGTAACGCTTAGCCTTAAGCCTCATCATCCGGGAATGACTGAAAACCAGGGGTTATGTAGAAAGGCTAGGTGGGTAGCACCCATTCAAGGTGAGGCCATCTCTGTTTAGATGTCCCTTTTTATTTCGGCTTAGTGGTGCGGTTGCTGATCCCAACCGTGGGGTGATCTCACTCGGGATTATCCAGTAAGGGGTAGTCTCGGTCTTGTGTTGCAGGGGGTCGGGAGTGATCCTCGGTATGGTGATCTAGGCCACGTACTGTGACAGGTGGTACCCCAGTGCCTAGTCATTAGTTGGAAATCCATTTTCCCTACGAGCCTTGTACGAGTTTTGTTTGTATTACCCACTCTGTGGCTAGTAGCTGGAATTTAATAATGTAACAATTTCGACTATTTTAATAAGTATTTGTATACAGACCCTATTTTAATATCAGAGGATTTTATAAGAAAATGTTTAACTATCGTAAGGTAAAAACCCGACATGTTTATTTGTGGCGTGGTCTTACGGGATGCTTTTGTTTTCAAAAGGATTTTTGAAACTTTAATAATCAATTTGAGTGTGATTTTCTCACGCTGGTATATCCAGACTGACTCAGGTGTTATTTAACTATAATGCTCGGGTCAGACCGACTATTATCTGATACAGGATTTGATGTTGTGGGGCTCAGGAGACGAGCTGGATGACGATGCATATTTTCGTACTTGTTTTATATATATTCCGCTGTGTTGAGTTGCTGTGTATCCAGTTGTATGTTATTGATGTTGTTGAACTCTGATTATGTACTTTGATAATGATGTATGTATAAAACAGATATAGTATTTGTTTTTGGTGTAAAGATCTATGATTACCTATTATATTTTATTTCGCTACGATGGTAAGATTCTGATGTTGTTTTTTGTTTTCTCTTCTTCTACCTCTTCTTCTTTAACCCAAATGGTTCGTATTCCTGTTCAACTTGAGTTGATTGATGTAGAATAGTATCGACTCAAGGGGTACGGATTGCGGGTCGTTACACATACACTCAACAGTCTTAGATACAACTTAATAGATTATTTATACATCTTTATATAGTTAGAAGTATCCCTTCCCAGTCATCCCATAAGCCAAAACAAAGAATAATTTCAAATACCGTTTAAGTTTATTCTTATTAATCTCCTTTCACATTATTTATTGTTCATCAGTTTCATTCATTCATACAATGCTATTTCCCTATTAATTTACCTTCATTACTTTCAAAAATTCATTTCTCGATTATTCATACAATGCCATTTTTATTGCTTTACATCTAATTACTTACATAATATCACAATTATTTCTTGATTTGCTTTTTTTTACATCAATATTCATTTGTGAAGAAACTCATACTTAAATTTTTATTCCTTTTCTTTTCATATTTATTTCTTTCATATATAGTATTTACTTAATATAGGATCCACCTTTGCTTTTTCAATCCGATTATAAATAGCTTAAATGTTAACTTAAGTTTATAATTATTTACTTACAGTGTTCCTATTAAATTCAATTACTGGCATTTCAAAATTATTAACTTTAGTTTATAATATTCTTATACATTTTAATTCTTCATTTATAAACATAATTCCGTTGAACACTTTCATTATTTAAGTTTTACTTGTATAATATTCCATTACATATTCTTATTAACATTTCAACTTTTAATATTTTGGTAAGTTATATATATGTCTTTTAGAATATAATTGAATGTTACACAAGTTATCTTATTCATTTTAGTTAACCAAATGTTCAATAATTATATCTTCTAAATTTTCATTGCTATTTAATTTATAAGTGACAGCCTTCAATTATTTACATTTCATTAATCACTTAACTCTTAATTTATTATTTTTCATCTTAGAAGCTTCCAAATATTAAAATGGTTAAGATTTCATTCATTACAATAACTGAAACTACCAATTAACAAAAACTTAAGAACTAACTACCGCGTTCCATTTCCAATCGTTTTAAAATAATATATATAATCATATCTTTTATATATCCAAATCATATTTAGATACTAACATTTAAGATTTGGTTATCAAACAAATGTGTACTAAAACTACTGCAGCAGTCTTCCCACTTTGAAAATCGAAAATGAAAGTCAATGATGCGTGCACTCATCATCGAAATTATTTTCCAACGATAGAGAGGAGAGTACATAACTTGTTTCCTTTAAAAATTCATTTTAAACTTTTCTTCCAAATCACATTGAAAATATTTCTATTCGAAAATACTCCAAGTAATACTAATATTACATTCCAAAATCCTTTGAAAACCAACTTTCAAAATCTCGAAACTTAAGTTCCTAAATTTTTAGTTCTTGTTTTACTTTACTTGTAAATCCTATTTTATAATTAAGATTTATAAAATTTCACTACCTAATAAACGAACCTATTACACCCAACTATATCATTTATAAAAATTTATTCTTTTATATACAAAATATAATACTGGGTAAAATTATTTCATTTACCTATATTCAAAACAATATTGTGTCGGTCTGTGTAACGACCTGATATTTTCAATCATTCGCATCCGCACATGTTGGAGTTGAATTGCTTAAAATACCGAATTGTTAATTTAAATTTGACGAAACTCAGAATATACAGCAAATAAATAAGTCACAGATCACAGACACAAAGAAATATAATGCAGTAGAAGCAAGAAATAGTAGTTCATGAAGCTACTATATAAATATACATCAGAGTTAAACAAGATACAACAGAAGTAACAAGATGATAATCAAGTACAAATCAGAATACGTCACTGGAATCAACTGAATTACTGGAACCAACTGATAACTGAAATTGAAATAAGTAGCTGGATCTTCAAGCAAACTCCGACTCTGAAGGTGAGTTTCTAATGCTGTATCACTTAGTCTGACCCAAGCGTAAAACAAAACATAAAGCACTCGAGTCAGGACATACATACTTATACAACGTAAACCAACTCAAGTGAACTGTAATATAAGGTACAAGTAATTGAAAGGATGCTTGGGACCGTCCATCTTCTAAGGATCCGTTAAACTATTTACTATGTAGTAATATTACGATATTATAATAATGTCTATAGTAAAATAAAATTACTTTTAAATAGCGCTAAGGGGTTACCCATATAGCCCTTAACACGTAATAGTGCCAATAGTCTATACAGTACCGTAATACCTCCTGATCGGGAGGCAACCAAAGGATACTCCGTAGGTATGACACAAATCAAACTCGTACAAGGCACGCTAGGGTAGGTGACACGGCACAACTATGCAATGCCAATGTAGATATACCAATTACGCTTCCGAGCCGGTGGTAACGCTTAGCAGCTACTTCCGCCCACCTCGAGTCACACCCCCAATCAAGGAATCAAAAGTGGCCACCGAATCAATCTCAAGTCCGAATATAATAGCAAAGGAGTATGTCCAATCAGAGGAGCGACCTCATTATCCCGTCAATTGCTCCTGTTTTAGCCACCTTATGCCAACTCACGGGAATTGGGTCCACGTACATAACTTAGTAGAACGTAGGCACCATCCTACTTCATTCTGGAATCTCCAACGCGTACACGGTTGTTAAAGTGGTTTTCGAAGTTGGAAGAGAGTATGAAAACTTCCGATCCTGGCCTCTTTCACAACCAATCGTTATTATAACCCATGGATATTTATTTAAAACATTTCTATTCCAAAACCATTTAAAACCAAATACCATTACTCTCCAAAATAATATCCATTTCAAAACTAAATACTATATTATTTCATTTCAAAACCAAACCAATATATCATTTAAATAAAACCCACATTTCGAGATCATTGAATATTTCCTTCAATCTATTTAACTTGAAATATTCTTTAAATTATCTTAAACCAAGCCACTTTATAAAGTCATATTCTTAAATCTTTAATTTCAATAAGTTTCAAATTAATAGATATAAAGACAATTCTTAATTAAATACAATTTCCAATAAATTCATTTCCAAAATCATATTACTTTCAAGTTATGACAACTCTGAAACCAAACACTTTTAAACCATAATACTTTGAAATCCTAACAATTTAAAATGTTATCATTTGGAATTCATACTGCTTAAAATCACAATACTTCGGAAATGTAACCTTAAGGAATCATAGCATTTTTGGAATATTCCATTTACATTAATTAAAACTTATATATCAAATGTACATTATCAACTTGCATTTTATTATTACAGTAAGGAACATTTATCATTTTAATCAATTTAAAATACACCATTACATTAATCAAAACTTACATGTCAAATGTACGTTTTAACTTACATTTATTACAATAAAGAGCATTTATTATTTTAATCAATATTACGCTAACTAAAACTTACATTATCAAATGTACGTTTTAATTTACATTTTAATTACAATAAAGAGAATTAATTATTTTAATCAATATTACACTAATTAAAACTTACACTATCAAATGCACGTTTTAATTTACATTTCTATTACAGTAAAGAGCATTTATCATTTAATCAATATTACACTAATTAAAACTTTCCTTATCAAATGTACGTTTTAATTTACATTTTTTATTACAGTAAAGAGCAATTATTATTTTAATCAATATTACATTAATTAAAACTTTACACGTTTCTTTCGTTAATTAGAACTTTACACGTTTCTTTCGTTAATTAGAACTTTACACGTTTCTTTCGTTAATTAAAACTTTACATGTTTCTTTCTTTTTTTGTTATTACAGTAAAGAACATTTATTATATCAATCAATTAAAATATTAATTAAACTTACATCTCACATGTATGTTTTAACTTACATATTTCCATTTTAATGTCATATCTATTTATCTTACAAAACTTAACATTTAACGTTATCATAGTTAATATAACAATCAAATTTTCTTCATAGATCTATTCAATTAGGCATCGATTAACTATGATTTTCTAGTTAAATTAATTTTATTACAAATTGTCCAATTAAAACTGTATTCCATTTCAAAATACACTATTTGTTATACAAACATGTCCATTTCATAAAGGAAAATTTATAACAATTACTTGGTTAGATTTAAAATGCCCACATTAAGTCAAATTCAATATATTAAGTTATTTATCATCAATAAAGATCTTTAATTCAACTTAAAACCAATTATTAACTTTATAAAATTTAACTTATGGAAAAACCAATACACCTTTATAATTAAAGCATTAAATCAAATTCTATGTTAAAAACTTCATATATTTATAAAACTCAAAATACTTAAAGATCTTTTAGGGAAATATTATTTAAAAATTCTTAACAAATTTTTTAGGAAAATATTATTTAAAAATATAACCATAGGCCTGTATAATATTTTCTAACCTAGGTCAAGTGATACGAATATATATCATTTCAATCCGTAATTTAAAAAGAAAAATCCGGGTTCTATCATTTCAAACCAGCAATCCAGAGTAAAATAAATAAAACAACAAAAAAATCACTCGAGCCTATCATTTCAGCCCATAGTCCTTATCCTAAAGTCCGTTCGGGTATGTATCATTTCAACCCATAGTGATAGGAAACTTGCAGTGGGATAAACATGAAATAAAATAACAGTAAAGCATATAATATCATATTAGATGATGTAACAAGCATATAAACAGCATTTAACGTTATATAAATATATCACAGGCGGGTATGAATATAGCATATTAATTTATACAATTCACTTGTCATCATTTCACAATCATGTAAGTACATAATGTCTAGAGTGAATCACTTGTATGAATATGCGCTTATATGATTTTGTTTGATGATAATAAACATATATATATTCATTTAAATGTATTTGTTAATGTACTATTTTATTTTTCATAGATTAAATAAATATTTGCTGAATAAAATTAAATACACAGAATTTGAATTCAAACAGAAATTTTATTCAAACAAATATTTATTACAATTTTGAATAGTACAAATTCAAGCTCTCACTATACATATATAATTTTGATTGTAATTACATCACAATTCAATTTACATAAATGCCTCACTACATATCACTCACACTCGTAGTTTATCTTCAACTTCATTCCAGTTTGAATCCAGCATTTGAGCAATCTGCAAAAATATTCACTAACGCAGTAAAATTGAAAAAGAAATATTTTTACAATATAAAATGAAATATGATTTTTGAAAATATGATCTGCCTCAGTTATTTGGATTGTTCGTCATCATTCACATTTGAATTCATTATACACGAACAATGTGACATGCACAGTGTATCACTGTACATGCCACAAGGCCGTGCACATCGATATACACTTGATAATGCTACAGGGACAGGTGAGCACAGGTTAAACCCAAATGTAAAGCCGGGTTCAACTCACATGCAATATATTTAAAATCACGACACAAGCACAAGGTCAAACCCAAGTTTTGAAACTGGATTCAACGCAAGTGAAATTTCAAAAATCAACATGAATGGATGCAAAGACCAGCTGCAACATAAATGAACAGTGCAAGCATGAAGTATGCAAGCTCGACTAACAGGTTCAACAATATCAGGTTCAAGCCAGACCAACATAATGCAAACTACAATCACAACAATATGCTTGAAGACTACAGCACGACCAAGTATGACAGTGAAACTCAAGCAAGTGCACAACAAACTCAGTGAAGCCAAAGTGATAAAACAATTGTCCAGACAATCAGACAAGTGCATCCAGAAGTACAAGATGACCAAGTCAAAAGTTCAATTCATGCATGCATCAGTGACCAAACACAGAAACTCAAGATCACACAAGCAATGACCAGAATCAAGTTCAGTAAGACAATGCATCAATGCAAGTAACTCATGCAAGCAATGACCAGGCTACAAGATATCATAGGTCAGACCAACCAGAATGGATGCAGTGATACAAGGCAAACTGGCAACAACAAGTTCAAATGAATCAAATTCAGAAAGTGGTGTAAATACAACTCGAAGCAATGCAAGTTCATATGTACAGCAAGCTACAAGTAATGCAGAATCAAGGTGAACAAACAGTGACACAGTAGTTTTGAACAAGAACATCAATGACCAGAACACTAAGTGCAGGCAGAGGAATGACACAGCAAAAATGGAATCGACATGAATGTCACAAGCATAAAAACATGTATGCAACATGGTGAGCAACACAAGGGCAGTGGACAGTACAAGCAAACAAATGCAACAGATTCAAGTAAATACAACTACAATGCAACTAAACCAACATGGCCAAGACTACAAGTACAAGGCATAGCAACTGCAACAAGACCAACTCCAAATGCATCAGTGCATGAAGACTGAATCAACTACACAAAGATGGCCGAAGCCGTGTCAAAGCAGATGTTAACCAAGTCAAAAATCAAGTATTTGCAATTTTTGTAAATAGGAAAGTCACAAAGTAAAAGAGGAAAGTTTTTGCCATATCAATCAAGTAAAGATCGAACGTTCTCAAGTTAAAGCTGTGAGTATCAAGTCGAAAAAATATATCAGGAAAGCACAAATTAGGAAAGTGATGAAGTCGCGTAAATGAATACGAATAAATTCAACGGTCTCGTAATTCATATAAATACCAAACACCAAAATTCATCATAGGCATCGAGTTCAAGCAAACAATTAAACTAGCAACGAAAGAGAATACATACCATAATCTATCAACTCGATCAAAGGAGCAGCTGCGAAACAAAGCGCAAGTAAAGCAACCAGAATCGATCATCAGAGAACGAGCGAGCAAGAGCAACACAAACCAGACAATCGATTATCATAGAAGCAGTGAGCAGAGAGCATCACAAACCAGAGAAAGCCCTAATTCTCACAAGAGCCGAAGCCCTAATTCGAGAAAGAAGAACGAAGCCGCCATAGCAAAAGAGGAAAGAGAACGGGCTAGAGACTAAAACATTTGGGCCGGCCTTATTTGTTAAAAGGGGATTTATTTTATTTCAAATAGGGATTTAAGTTTTAAACTGTTTTTTCTAGTTTGTTTTAAATTTTCTTTAAGGTTCAATTCTTGGTAAATCACCACCTAGGTTGTAGGTAGTGTCAGATTGTCTAGTTAGAATTAGTTCAGTGAGCAGGGTGTGCGAGTTTGCAAAACTCTATAGGCGGGAGCAGAGTTTGCGAGTTTGCAAAACTCTATAGGCGGGAGCAGGGGTTGCGAGTTTATTAGAGTGTTTGTAAGTGGGAGCAAGGGTTTGCGAGTCTGTTAGAGTGTTTGTAAGCGGAAGACTGTTTAATTCTAATAGAAATATGGGAATGCAGCAGTAGGTAGGGGTTGCCGAAGCTGGGTAAATTTTGTGTGTAATTTACTTTTCAGCATATTTATTTCTGCAGTTTGTTTCTGTGTTTAAGTCGAGAAAATTTGCTATAACCCTATTCACCCCCCCTCTAGAGTTAATCTAGATCCTACAAGTGGTATTAGAGCCCAGTATTTTTCTTTAACTCTAGAGTTATGAATCCACCAAATAATCCTTTTTCTGAGGGGCAATCTATTGATAAAACTAAAAATGCTAAAGCCATGAATGCTTTGATCTGTGCTCTTGATAAGACTGAATTTAATAGAAGTTCTCATTGTAAAAATGCACAGGAAATCTGGAATACTTTTGATGCAATATATGGTGCAAAAGTCAACAGAAATGGAAAATCCTCCACAACCAACTCAGTTGAAGAAATGTGCTTAACAGGATTTGTAAAAAGCAGTTGTGATGAGGATGATGATGATGAAGCAGCTGAGCTGGCGTTAAAACTGAAGAAATTCAAAAGGTGGAACCACAAACATGGAAATCCAGCTCTAAATCAAAAATTAAAAAGCAGAATAATCAAGGCACTAGACAACTCAGAAGAACACGAGATCACTTGCAACAAACCCGGTGATATCAAGCCCAATTATCCCCGATTTCAACGCGATTTTGAAAAGAAATCAAAATGGAGAAATACTACAGTCACGTGGAATACAAGTGATGAAGAAAATCAAAGTTCTAGCAGTAAGAGTGAGAAAGCAGATATGTGCCTTCATGGAAATATAACTGATAGCAACGATGACGAGCCAAGCAAGGTATCAAAACTTACTCACTCTGAATTACTTATTTATTTCCACGAAGCAAATGGCTTTTTTAAACGACTTAGGGAGAAGTATGCCAAACTTGAATCACAAAAAGACACTTTGATAGAATTAATTGAACAACGTGACCAATTAGTTAAAACCTATCAAAGTAGGATCCCTAAGTGTGATAAGTGTCCAACATTCGAAGAAGAAATTAAAAAATCAGAAATTAATATAAAATCACATGAAAATGAAATTCTGATTTTGAAAGAGAACGAAATACTAGGAGAGAAAATTCTATCAAAAAGTGCACATAATTATTGAACGAAAATGAATCTCTCAAAATACAAGTCCAACAATTGTCAATAACTTTAGATAAATTGTCAGGACCCGGTTCTTCGACTCCCGAATATCGACATCAATACGTCCACTGTATCGAATGCCAATCAGTCGGATGCCGGAAAACCGAACACTGAGGGTTTAAGAAAGAAGAAAAGGTAGAAGAAGAGAGAAAAAGATAGAAAATAGAACGGGACAGAAAAAAACAGAACAACATCAGAATCTCACAATTCGTAGCGGAACAACATATAATAGATAAATGAATAATCTTTAAACAAAGAACTATATCAGTTATTACATTACATCATATTACAATACATCAGAGTGTTCAACAACAAATAACAACAAACAACGGAAAAAGAAGTACTATATACTAGTAAATACGCCATGTCATCCAACTTGCCTCCAGCAACTCCTAACTTCCAGAATATCCTGATAAACCTTAACTCTTGACTGCCCGTGTGGAAATTGGTGGGCACCTAGAGTTTAGGAAGGAAAACAATAAACTCCGAGTCAGTCATGTGACTGGTGTGAGAACTAAAACAGTTTATTTTTCTTTAAAATCAAAATAGAGGAATATTTTTAAGGTCAATTCGAAATGCTTTTAAAAATGAGACTACCATAAGACCTCCCACCGCACACACAATGCAAACGCGGACTTGGAGGAGATTTCTTCTTATGTTAGTCAAAGATGCTTGATACGTATTAAAAAGAAACATTTGATATTATTACTAGTGCATAGTGTAGGAAACATTTCGAAAGTAGAACATAAATCTTAGCCAGCATAGTGTAACGACCCACTATTTTGTACCATTCAAATTCGACAATAAATAAAACATGTCAAGCTTGAATAGTTCAAAACAGTAGATTGTAAATAAATTAGGAGCAAATGAAATCAAATCACAGAATCACAGTCACAGATATCAGAAAATCTCGCAGCGGAATTTAAAATACTTAGTGGTTCATGAAGCCACTATAAAAATCTCAACCAAATAAAAATTACATAGTTTAAATCTCCAACACAGTTTTAAAACTTCAATAGAAAGCCAAATATTCCAAAGTCTCCATTACATAAATAAGATATAGAGTGAAAATCTTTTGCCGGCAGCACGAATGATCTACAGAATGTCCTAGCTCCGGGAAGAAAGCTGAAACTGCAACTCAGGCTGACACGAGCGTAAAATAAAACATAAACACTCGAGTCAGGACATACATACTTATATAGTGTAAGCTAATTCAAGTGTACTGTAATATAGAGCAAGTAACTTAAAGGATGCTTAGGACCGCCCATCCTCTAAGGATCCGTTAAACTATTTACTATGTAGTAATATTCGCTATTATAATAGTGTCTATATTAAAATAAACTTACTTTTAAATAGCGTTAAGGAGTGACCCAATATTCCCCTTAACACGTAATAGTCCCAGTAGTCCATCCAATATCATAGTCCCTCCTGATCAGGAAGCCACCAGAGGATACCACACGGGCTACGGGAGAAAACCAAACTCGTACAAGTCTCGCTATGGTAGGTGACACGGCACAACTAGACAATGCCAGGGTAGATATACCAATTACGCTTCCGGACCGATGGAAACGCGCAGCGCGCAGCTACCGCCCACCTCGAACAACACTCCCAAATCAAAGGTGCGCACCAAACAATCACAAAAGCAATAGAATGGCATACGAAGAAGTGCGTCCGATCAGAGGTGCTACCTCATTAATCCGTCAATCGCTCCTGTTTTAGCCACCTTATGCCAACTCACGGGAGTCGGGTCCACGTATTTACCTTAAAGGAAACGTCACCGCCATCCTACTTCATTCTGCAATCTCCACCGCGTACACGGTTGGTAAAGTGGTTTTCGGTATCGACGGAGAGTATGCCAGACATCCGATCCCGGTCTCTTTAACAACCAAACGTTATTATAACCCGTGGTTACAACTTTTAAAAAAAATGGTATTTATACTTTAAAAATCAAAATAAATTTCAAATACATTTCAATATCATAATATCCTTTCAAACATCATTTATTTAAACATCGGTCATTTCATTTAATATAAAATACCATTTAAATCTATTCAATTTATTTAGGAATTAATTGCCTTTCAACTCACATTTAAAAGTTAAATTCTTCCATTTAAAACCATTTAAAGTAAATTCCTTATTCTTATTTATTCATATTATATTCCAAAATTTAAGCCTTTTTCCAAAGATTATTTCCATAAATTTTTTTAAAACAATCAAAATTCAGTTTCCGTAGCACTTATAAAAATGCTACCTAAAGTTATAGCAGTCTATTTACAAAAGACAGCATTTAAGTGCTGTAATTTATTAACTTAACCATTAAGTTTTAAATTACCAAAATAAAACTTAGTATCGATTATTTTACTTAACTAACAAAATTTCAGAATTTTCCAAAATAAGTTATACTCCAAAATTTTACATAAACATTCATTTATTTAACATTTGACTCATTCAAAAATCATTATAAAAAAAAAATCCTTTAAATACATTTAAACCAGAAAATTATAAACTTTCTATTTAAAAATATTTTTTTTAAAACATTTCATAAAAATATTACATAAACCACGGGTATGTATATAGTTTTCTAACCTAGGTCAAGTGATACGGATATATATCATTTTAATCTGCAATTGACAAAAACCCCGGGTTCTATCATTTCAAACCCGCAATCCCAAGTTAAATATTTAAAATTAAACAATTAAATAAATAAATGAATAAATAATTATCGTACAGGCCTATCATTTCAGCCTATAACGATCTCAAATTTACAGGGAACTTGCAGTGATGATTTAACAGTAAATAAGCATTAAATAGTATAACTGCAATAATATAAAATAAATAAACAACTGATGAGGTATCAATTTTAAAATGGGGTTTTAACATCATACGTTATATTACAGGCAGATGAAATTTAAATAAAAATTTACAAATACACTTGCGATAATTCACAGATATATAGGCATGTTGTCTGGTGAGAAATACTCACATGAATGCTGCAGAAAAATTTGATTCAAAACGAAAAGCCACCGAAAAAAGAAACGAACAGAGGGTAATGATCAATTTGATGCGGAGTCTGCTAACAGATATAAAATATTTTGAAAGAGAAACGAATTAATGACAATCAAAACAAAACTATGAAAATTTTAACACGAAAAAAAAGGGACGAACGGAAACAATTCGACCCGTAGGCTCGACCACTCCACCATCCAAATCAACCTAAGCATGGCTCTGCCTATTCTCTACCTTTTATATATATACTCTATTATTTAATTAAACAAAACGCACAACCACCACATTACTAAACTTCAACTGGAAGTATGCATAAGGTCACGGCCCAAGCCTATATCAACTAAGAATGCACGCTCACTGTAACTCAAAAGAAATGCAAATACTTCACTCCCCTATTCTTTTCCCCCTTACGCAAAAATTTGCGTGTACACATGCAAAAGTTTTCACCCAGCCTATACTACAAACTAATGCATGGACAGTACATTATTTGATCTGCAGGTTACTTCCTTCCTTTTTTTTTTTTTTCGAGTAATACTCAGAATACTCTTTTTTTTTCAACTGCACTTATCAACACTTTCTTGCTCTTGTTGCTAGGCCCTGCCTATCAAAATATGCACGCAAGCACTCAGTATTAGGAATGTTTGATAAAGCTTGTCCAGTAAAAGGATCGGCTACAACTCTCTCTCCCTCTTTTCTTCTGTAAAACATTTTTATGCACTAAAGGTACGACAATTATATAAGATAATTTTTCACAATGCAACACGACACACTTGCCTTATAGGCCGTGATCTACATGCACAGGTGGTGATGGCTAAAAGTGTTGCCGCGTCAGGGTGGTTTGTAGGCTGTGCTGGAGGAGGGTGGATGAGTCGATCGGTGGTGGAGCAGTTGAGTGAATCGAAAGAACAAGAGAAAAGAGAGAAAAGTAAATAAATAAAAGGAAGAAGAAAGAAAACCACCATTACTTGATGAGCACGTGAGGAGAAAATGAATTTAAGCTTCAAGAGATGCAAAGATTTAAGACGTGAAGTATTTATAAACAGTGGTATCACTGCTTGAGTGCGCAAAAAGAAAGGAAGAAAAGGAAAAAGGAACGTGCCCAAAAATTTAGCCGAGATTTAGGCGCTTGATTAAAGAGAAGGAAAAAAAAGCACGAGATCACATTTGTTCAGGAACGATAGAATTTTTATTTGATTGCGTAGAAAGAATGGCAACTGAATTAATTTGTTGACGGGAATAAATGTTTCCCAGCATACTAAAGTTGCGTGATTACGGTAAGCAAAAGGAGAAAGGCTTTGAACTGGAAAGGCAATGAATAAAATGTTTACAAAGTTTTTTGCTTGATAAATGGTTCGAAGATTTGCAAAACAAATTTTGCCGTGGGAAACAGAAGAGCGTGATCATAGGAACGAAAATTTATTGCAAAATAAAGGCAATGGAGATAGAGAGATATAAATGGGAATGTGAAAATTTGAAAGAATAGGCAAGGTTAAATTTGAATGCATGAGTTGATTTTAGGCAAAAGATTTATTGATCCATATAGAATGGTAGATAATGTTCACGTGATATGAATGGTAGCTGAGTGAATAACCAGAGAAGTTTCGAATCTGGGTAATAAATCTTTGAAGGATATTTAGGCAGATAAGAAGAACGGCAAGAAGATAAAAGATATTTAGAATGAAAAGCTGTATACAAAAATTTTTAAAACCAAAAAGACAGTTATGTAAAAATAACGTTTGCTATAAAACTACTGACTGATATTTTAATCCCTATAGATATTTAAATATGATTTTTAAAATACGTCAAACTGACGTAATATAAAACACCCAAAATTTATATAAAAATAACGTTTTTAATTTATACGTTTATCACGTTACTTATACCATAAATTTTACGCGCCCTTTAAACGCGAAATTTAACAGTTCATTAATACACTAAATTTTTTACAAGGTTATTACAAAAAAATTTATTGGTCTACATTCTCCATATTTTATATATATAAAATTCCTTTTTATTACAATTACAATGGAGTTGACAAAATTATAAATTTCAAAACTTTAAATTTTAAATTTTTAGACCTTAAGAAAAATGACTTAATTAATATATTTTTAAAAATAAATTTCAAGATTTAATAATTAAAAGAAATAAATTGCTAGAAAAACTAGGGCTGTTACACATAGGTACCATTATAGTATGCTTACTATAGCTACCATATTAAATGGCAGGTTTTACAACTAAAATCGTACAAGTCTCGTATTGTTTCTTTGGATTTCCAACAAATGGTCAGGCCAAGGAACTTCCCATTGCCACATGAGAACGCCTCTGGAAGGACGTCCCCGAGAACCAAACCGGATCTCTGCCAACACAAGGCCGGGTTACCCCTAACTGGGTAACAACTGACACGAGTATGCCATCCCCCGGTCCTTTGGGACCTTTAACCGAGCGCTTGTAATCAACATCACACCATAATAATAAATGTTTCAACATGAGTAAGTATCTGGGCTCCATACCATGATACCACCCTTTTCCAGAAGGAAATGCACATACCCTAAAGGGAGCTACCCCTCATAACCTTGCTGCATCTTTCCTGTTTTGACCATTCCGGGGTGTGAGGCTCGACGAAGTCTCGTCCACAAAGCCACGCTTTATACAAAAGCCATGCTTTGGGTCAACAAATGATCATAAAAATGATCACAAAGATAAACGATCAAACAAATGATCCTATCACAAATGATCAACACAATGATCATTTCACAGCAACATTCAGAATGTCACATTACCAAATTGGGAATATATTGCTAATAACCTTCAACTATATAACCTCTGAGCTCGTACGTCTCAGAGAAGGGTGTTAAGCTAAGAGAATAAATTCTCTGCCACCAACAGAAATATATTTGAAAGAAACCAGCTTTATATCTCAATTTGTAATGTCAGGCATACTATCCATACAAGTCTGTTTCGGGATCGAACAGAACCGAAGGCACTTACAACGAAGTCCTTGCAATCCGGATAATCTCTAATCACGTCCGAATTTCCCATCACATATGGAGATCTCTATACCGGGGATCAGCCAGTGCAGAGACAATCAACAAGAAACCCTTTCGTTTTTGAAAATATCCGGTCTTCAACACCGGTCTTCAAATGCAATTCATAACGACGTATCACATATTCAGAATGGATTATACGAACCCAAGGTCCTTTCCCGGTTAACCCGAATAGTGAGCGCTTATTTAAAAAAATAAGTGTGGCAATCAATTTCAAGCAAATCACAACAAATACCTATTTAAAGGTAAATATTGATAGTCGGTTATTGAACTATCAATAGATATGCACAACATCACCAGATTCCAAATAATTTTCCAAATTATTTATTTTCCAAAAATATCTTTACAAGATAAATATTTTCCATTTTTCAAAAATAAATCAATATTTATTTTTAAACCCATTTTCCCAAATTTCATTTATAAATTCCATATTGAATTTACATTTCCAAAATATTTATGAATATACGATTTCCATTCGATTTCTAACATTCATTTCCAATTTATCTTCAAAAAGATAAATTCAAAATATTCACTTATTGGAAAAACATTTCCATACTTATTTATTTATAAGTAATTCACAAGTCCTTTTATTTTCTATACTTGGAAAATATTCAATATACTTAAATCGAAATTAAGTATATATTTCATTCTTTAAGAAAATCATTCTCTTAAACATATTTATTTGGGCCAAAACGAATGTTGCGTAAAACATCGTTACGACAACCCAAAATCACTAGTATAGGAATTTGAAATTAAAATAGATATATAAATCCCAATACTATACAAAACATTTCCTTTTGAAAATCATCTATTATAACAACAGTGTTATAATCTACCATTTCCTTCTATTTCTCGAAAACGTCTATTTCAACAATGAATGTTGAAATCTATGATTTCAAATCTTAATACATTTAAGACATCGTTAGATCGTTTTAATTCTATTTAAAACATCACATTCAAAACCATTTCTTTAACATATTATTCACTATTCAAAAACGTGAATATACTTGTTAACCAATTTTATCATTTCTATACATTTTGTTTCACAGGATTATTCACTGTCTAAAACGTGAATATAACTCCATTAATAAATTACAACAATTTTACTTACCAAAATAAGTCGTTTTGCGGATTTATAAAACAATGTTCATTAATTCCATTACTATTTATTTTATAACAACTTCCTTTTATAATTTCCTTTATTAATCTATTCAATCTCATATCTCAATGATATACTAAAAGTTCATATTATAAGTTAAATACTTAAAATTTATGTGCTTGCAAAAACGTTCTTTTAAACTTCCCAAAATTTAAATCTTATAACTTATAAGATTTATTTATTTATCCAAAATCTATTCTTTTAAATAACTTTACAAATTTTATAAACCTACTGTTTATAAAATTCCATTTATAACTTCACCGTTATAATCCTATAAATTTCATTCATTTATGAAATTCATTCACAATTCATTCTAATACTTATAAAAGCTCGTTTTACAATTCCAATATTTTTAATTTATCAATTTATAAATCTTTTATATGGATCAATTTATATTATTCTTTTAAAATGTCTTAAAACTCCTTTATAATTTCATCATTTTGATTTATAAAATAATCAAATTTCATAAATCCTATTTTTTAAACTTTTTATAATAAATTCAGAAATCCCAGTTTAAACTATTTTGTAAAATCATTAATCCCATATTTTCAAAAATCAACTTTTAACTGTATTTCTCAAAAATCATAAATTTTATAATATTAAAATTATAACGTTTATTTATTTAAGATGAATCGATTCCAAAAATATTTTATAAACGTATACTTTCAAAAATCACTTTAGAAATCCCTTAAAAATCAAAATCGTTATTTTTAAACTTCAAAATTAGACCCGATGATGCAACACATCAAATAGTCAATCACGACTTTCAAATATCATATATCGATATGATAAACAATCAAATATCACAATGTCTAAAATCAATAAATATTTGTGAGGAATCCAGTTGGATCCCTCCAACCTGTTTTCCTGCATCCACAGACATTAGCACAATACCCATTCCACTTCGAGGTGGAATATCGCGGTATATGGGATTTTATAAAATATTATACGCTTAATAGGCGGCGCAATAGGGTCTCATCCGCTATACAATGCGGGAAATCAATCAACTGCAATATATACATATGCCAATATATATATATTGCTATATATATATATAGATATATCCTACTATATCTAATATCACAACCAACAACAATCAATAAATAACTGCAAATCCAACTTTAAATTTTTGAGTGAGAAATTCTCACCTTTGCTTTTATTTTGCAATCCACTTCCTTCTTGACTCGATTTTTCTTGATTTATACCTTGTATAAATATTTACACAATTTATTAATATTCGAACAGATCGAATAATTTATTATCGTTTTAATAGTTTAATTAAATTTTAAACTAATTTCCTTACATAATCTCTATTCAATCTAATTTTTCTTTGATAATTTCATTTACTGTATATAAACATTATACGATTTGTAAATATTTGAACTAGACGAAAAATTCAATTTCTCATTTAAATAAATCTAATTAACTAACAATTTTCACTGTAAGCTTTATAAATTCCACTTCTATGTTTAATTTTTTTAACAAATTCCTTTTTTTATAAATTATTTTAACTAAAATAATTTATATATTTCAAAAATCTAATTTTAAATAACTCCTTAACATTTAAAGATTCCTATGTTTAAACCTTGTATAAATATTATAGAAATTAATTAATATTTGAATACTTTAAATTAACCCGTTATTTTATTTTAAAATAACACTTTTAATTTTTTTTAAACAAGCTTCTATTTGATAATTTAATTTACTTGTGATTTTATTTAAAATCAATATTCTCAATCTTAAACAAATACCCTTTAAATAATTTGATTTAACAAGAAATTAAATTCAAAACTAATCTTCCTTTAATAGATTAAATTAACTTACCCTTAAATTAAATTTATCCAACTAATTATAAAATTTCTTTTTCTTCCCAAAAATTATATTTTAACTAATTTCATCATTTCTATGATTAAATTTTTAAAAATAAAACAGCACACACTTGAACTGTAATTATTTATTTTGATGTTATTTTTTTTTCTCAGGTTTAAATAAAAAATAAGATTTATTTTACAAAGTATATATTTATCTAACTTAAATATACATGTATTAATTAAATTTTAAATTTGAAAAAAAATACCTTACTGTTTATACGTAGTCGAGTACCACGGCCATCAACACGACATTGACGCCTCCTACATCCAATCGCGCCCGCCGCCTTCATGCCCTAGCCACCTCCATCATCTCGCGCCCAGCTAGCATCGCCGCACACCTCCAAGTTTTCGAGCGCCTCCAGATCGCAACCCACATCATCCAATAGAAATCACACAGCCTCCTAACTCGAGCTCCATTTTACTTGGTCGCGAACGAATCACGACCCCACACTCCTCTATCTCGAATCGCGAGCACCAAATGAAGTCGCGACGCCGCTGCATCCAATCGCCGAGCGCCTGCGCAAGCGCGCCTCCATTGCTTGATTTGGGGTTTTTTTTTAACCTGAGACTTCGATTTCGTGAATGAATGCGAAAGAGGGGGGCAAACGAATGAGATTTTAATTTGGGAAAGGAAAATGAAGGCCGCCATTATATTTTTTTCTTTCTGATGGAAGAGGGCTTCGGTTTTGAATAAATAGAGAGCGGAGGAATTTTTTTAAACGAGCTCGGCCATGCTTGCACGATTTTTCTTCGTGATTGTAGGCATGATTTTAGGAGAGGCACGTGATTGTAGGCAAAAATTTAGGGATGCTGTCGGTACTTAAATTTCAAATTTAAATTTGAATTCAATTTGTTTCGATACGAATTTTCAACGCGTTTATGTGTCGTGTGCTCACATATCAACTCCGAAAAATACGAAATTTGAAATCCGATAATAATTCAATATTACGGACCCAATGGAACTGGTTTCGTCGAATTCCGAGACTGTGCCTCGGAAGGCTATTTTTAAATATCGATTCAAACGATTAAATTTCAAAACTGAACAAATCACTTCTAAATTCAATTCTGAAGCTTCGAAAATCTTCAGTATTATCAATATGAATTTTACAAGCCTTTGAAATATTTTTAATCGGCTTAAAATTGAAGATTCAAATTTTTATTCAACTTTCAATAGATTAAATTTATAATTTAATCGTCAAATTCATTCTAATAATTTGAAATTCAAGTCAAACTACCATTCAAATATTTAAAATTAATTAAATATTTTCAAATTAAATTGTTCAAAATTCTGGGTCGTTACAATCTTCCCCCCTTAAAAGAATTTCATCCCGAAATTACAAGTTAAGAAGAATGCCCTTATCCCGTCTATTATTTTTCACAATCTAAATAGTTTTATCAACTTACTAACCTAAATCTTTTTATTAGAGATTCATTATCATTTCAACTAGCTTTCAAACTCCAATTATAAGTTTCAACCAACATTGTTTCCTAACAATTCAAATTTAAATTTAAATTCAAATTCTAAATTTTCAAAATTTCTCAAAAATTTTCTAACACCCGAAATTTTCAAAAAATTTCGCCAGCGTCTCCTTTGTGCGGCTAGCTCGGTACGACTACAAAATGGCACCACGGCCCCTCAAAATCAAAAAGAAAAGAGAAAGCCAAGTGGCTAGAGAAGAAAATCACCAAATTTCATACTGAAATTGAAATACGCACCTTTTTATCGAGCAAATCAATTTTTATCTTTGAAATCAAAATTCCAATTTCATTTCTTTTAATACACCTGTATATCCTGCTATCATAATATCCAATTCCAACATTCAAACCATTTTGCCAATTCTATTACAAAATTTCCAATATACACTTCTTATACATTTTTACTTCACTATTGAAGTTACACATTCATTTCTAAGCAAAACGAATTCATACCATTTTAATTGATTCAAAAATCAATTTTATTTGCTTTCATTAACTCATATAATTTTATACAATCTTGTTTGTGTCAAATGATAATTATTTCTATGCAAATTTAATGATATTCACTTAATAGAATATCCATTCTAGTTTATAACTAATTTAAATTGATACCAATTCAATTTATTTTAATTCCATATTCAATTCATCTCGAATTTACTTAATTACTAACAAAGGAAATTTCAATTTATTTCTTTTACTTACTGGAATTTATATACAAATTCAAATTTATCTTCAAATTTAGCTCACGACGAAACTTTAATTTGACCAATTCATTAGTCCGTGAATTAATAATTTATCAAGTTAGTTTTCTTGAATTCAATCCATTTTATTTTCACCAAGTTTTGATTTTTATTCAATTTGATCAAATCAAATCTCATTTCATCATTCAATTCCAATTCATTTATTTACAATTTATTTTACAAATCCTAATTGTATATGGATTCATTTCCATATATATATTTCAATATTTATAAATTTCATTCGTTAAATGAATTTATCTTTAATCTCTGGTTATACATTTTATTTCTTATTTAATTCCATATACTAATGATAATAATTTAATATTATCACTTTCTAACAACCATGCAACCATATACTATAATAATTCATAGAAAATCATTTCTTTTCTATCAAAAAATAGTTTTGGGCAAAATTATCTTATTTACCCGATTCAAAAACAATTTCATATTCACTAACAAATACACGCTCATATCTATTATTACACTCAAACTCATTCTAGAGTACTGCTGACTCTATCTCTAATGAGTAACACCCAACAGAGCCATGGTTGTCGCTTAACCATAAGCTCTGATACCACATTGTCAGGACCCGGTTCTTCGACTCCCGAATATCGACATCAATACGTCCACTGTATCGAATGCCAATCAGCCGGATGCCGGAAAACCGAACACTGAGGGTTTAAGAAAGAAGAAAAGGTAGAAGAAGAGAGAAAAAGATAGAAAATAGAACGGGACAAAAAAAACAGAACAACATCAGAATCTCACAATTCGCAGCGGAACAACATATAATAGATAAATGAATAATCTTTAAACAAAAACTATATCAGTTATTACATTACATCACATTACATTACATTAGAGTGTTCAACAACAAATAACAACAAACAGCGGAAAAACAAGTACTATAAACTAGTAAATACGCCATGCCATCCAACTTGCCTCCAGCAACTCCTAACTTCCAGAATATCCTGATAAACCTTAACTCTTGACTGCCCGTGTGGAAATTGGTGGGCACCCAGAATTTAGGAAGGAAAACAATAAACTCCGAGTCAGTCATGTGACTGGTGTGAGAACTAAAACAGTTTATTTTTCTTTAAAATCAAAATAGAGGAATATTTTTAAGGTCAATTCGAAATGCTTTTAAAAATGAGACTACCATAAGACCTCCCACCACACACACAATGCAAACGCAGACTTGGAGGAGATTTCTTCTTATGTTAGTCAAAGATGCTTGATACGTATTAAAAAGAAACATTTGATATTATTACTAGTGCATAGTGTAGGAAACATTTCGAAAGTAGAATATAAATCTTAGCCAGCATAGGTACCATTATAGTATGCTTACTATAGCTACCATATTAAATGGCAGGTTCTACAAATAAAACCGCACAAGTCTCGTATTGTTTCTTTGGATTTCCAACAAATGGTCAGGCCAAGGAACTTCCCATTGCCACATGAGAACGCCTCTGGAAGGACGTCCCCGAGAACCAAACCGGATCTCTGCCAACACAAGGCTGGGTTACCCCTAACTGGGTAACAACTGACACGAGTATGCCATCCCCCGGTCCTTTGGGACCTTTAACCGAGCGCTCGTAATCAACATCACACCATAATAATAAGTGTTTCAACATGAGTAAGTATCTGGGCTCCATACCATGATACCACCCTTTTCCAGAAGGAAATGCACATACCCTAAAGGGAGCTACCCCTCATAACCTTGCTGCATCTTTCCTGTTTTGACCATTCCGGGGTGTGAGGCTCGACGAAGTCTCGTCCACAAAGCCACGCTTTATACAAAAGCCATGCTTTGGGTCAACAAATGATCATAGAAATGATCACAAAGATAAACGATCAAACAAATGATCCTATCACAAATGATCAACACAATGATCATTTCACAGCAACACTCAGCATGTCACATTACCAAATTGGGAATATATTGCTAATAACCTTCAACTATATAACCTCTGAGCTCGTACGTCTCAGAGAAGGGTGTTAAGCTAAGAGAATAAATTCTCTGCCACCAACAGAAATATATTTGAAAGAAACCAGCTTTATATCTCAATTTGTAATGTCAGGCATACTATCCATACAAGTCTGTTCCGGGATCGAACAGAACCGAAGGCACTTACAACGAAGTCCTTGCAATCCGGATAATCTCTAATCACGTCCGAATTTCCCATCACATATGGAGATCTCTATACCGGGGATCAGCCAGTGCAGAGACAATCAACAAGAAACCCTTTCGTTTTCGAAAATATCCGGTCTTCAACACCGGTCTTCAAATGCAATTCATAACGACGTATCACATATTCGGAATGGGTTATACGACCCCAAGGTCCTTTCCCGGTTAACCCGAATAGTGAGCGCTTATTTAAAAAAATAAGTGTGGCATTCAATTTCAAGCAAATCACAACAAATACCTATTTAAAGGTAAATATTGATAGTCGGTTATTGAACTATCAATAGATATGCACAACATCACCAGATTCCAAATAATTTTCCAAATTATTTATTTTCCAAAAATATCTTTACAGGATATATATTTTCCATTTTTCAAAAATAAATCAATATTTATTTTTAAACCCATTTTCCCAAATTTCATTTATAAATTCCATATTGAATTTACATTTCCAAAATATTTATGAATATACGATTTCCAGTCGATTTCTAATATTCATTTCCAATTTATCTTCAAAAAGATAAATTCAAAATATTCACTTAATATTGGAAAAACATTTCCATACTTATTTATTTATAAGTAATTCACAAGTCTTTTTATTTTCTATACTTGGAAAATATTCAATATACTTAAATCGAAATTAAGTATATATTTCATTCTTTAAGAAAATCATTCTCTTAAACATATTTATTTGGGCCAAAACGAATGTTGCGTAAAACATCGTTACGACAACCCAAAATCACTAGTATAGGGATTTGAAATTAAAAAGATATGTAAATCCCAATACTATACAAAACATTTCCTTTTGAAAATCATCTATTATAACAACAGTGTTATAATCTACCATTTCCTTCTATTTCTCGAAAACGTCTATTTCAACAATGAATGTTGAAATCTATGATTTCAAATCTTAATACATTTAAGACATCGTTAGATCGTTTTAATTCGATTTAAAACATCACATTCAAAACCATTTCTTTAACATATTATTCACTATTCAAAAACGTGAATATACTTGTTAACCAATTTTATCATTTCTATACATTTTGTTTTACAGGATTATTCACTGTCTAAAACGTGAATATAACTCCATTAATAAATTACAACAATTTTACTTATCAAAATAAGTCGTTTTGCGGATTTATAAAACAATGTTCATAAATTCCATTACTATTTATTTTATAACAACTTCCTTTTATAATTTCCTTTATTAATCTATTCAATCTCATATCTCAATGATATACTAAAAGTTCATATTATAAGTTAAATACTTAAAATTTATTTGCTTGCAAAAACGTTCTTTTAAACTTCCCAAAATTTAAATCTTATAACTTATAAGATTTATTTATTTATCCAAAATCTATTCTTTTAAATAACTTTACAAATTTTATAAAGCTACTGTTTATAAAATTCCATTTATAACTTCACTGTTATAATCCTATAAATTTCATTCATTTATGAAATTCATTCACAATTCATTCTAATACTTATAAAAGCTCGTTTTACAATTCCAATATTTTTAATTTATAAATATCAATTTATAAATCTTTTATATGGATCAATTTATATTATTCTTTTAAAACGTCTTAAAACTCCTTTATAATTTCATCATTTTGATTTATAAAATAATCAAATTTCATAAATCCTATTTTTTAAACTTTTTATAATAAATTCACAAATCCTAGTTTAAACTATTTTGTAAAATCATTAATCCCATATTTTCAAAAATCAACTTTTAACTGTATTTCTCAAAAATCATAAATATTATAATATTAAAATTATAACGTTTATTTATTTAAGATGAATCGATTCCAAAAATATTTTATAAACGTATACTTTCAAAAATCACTTTAGAAATCCCTTAAAAATCAAAATCGTTATTTTTAAACTTCAAAATTGGATCCGATGATGCAACACATCAAATAGTCAATCACGACTTTCAAATATCATATATCGATATGATAAACAATCAAATATCACAATGTCTAAAATCAATAAATATTTGTGAGGAATCCAGTTGGATCCCTCCAACCTGTTTCCCTGCATCCACAGACATTAGCACAATACCCATTCCACTTCGAGGTGGAATATCGCGGTATATGGGATTTTATAAAATATTATCCGCTTAATAGGCGGCGCAATAGGGTCTCATACGCTATACAATGCGGAAAATCAATCAACTGCAATATATACATATGCCAATATATATATATATTGCTATATATATAGATATATCCTACTATATCTAATATCACAACCAACAACAATCAATAAATAACTGCAAATCCAACTTTAAATTTTTGAGTGAGAAATTCTCACCTTTGCTTTTATTTTGCAATCCACTTCCTTCTTGACTCGATTTTTCTTGATTTATACCTTGTATAAATATTTACACAATTTATTAATATTCAAACAGATCGAATAATTTATTATCGTTTTAATAGTTTAATTAAATTTTAAACTAATTTCCTTACATAATCTCTATTCAATCTAAATTTTCTTTGATAATTTCATTTACTGTATATAAACATTATACGATTTGTAAATATTTGAACTAGACGAAAAATTCAATTTCTCATTTAAATAAATTTAATTAACTAACAATTTTCACTGTAAGCTTTATAAATTCCACTTCTATGTTTAATTTTTTTTAACAAATTCCTTTTTTTATAAATTATTTTAACTAAAATAATTTATATATTTCAAAAATCTAATTTTAAATAACTCCTTAACATTTAAAGATTCCTATGTTTAAACCTTGTATAAATATTATAGAAATTAATTAATATTTGAATACTTTAAATTAACCCGTTATATTATTTTAAAATAACACTTTTAAATTTTTTTAAACAAGCTTCTATTTGATAATTTAATTTACTTGTGATTTTATTTAAAACTAATATTCTCAATCTTAAACAAATACCCTTTAAATAATTTGATTTAACAAGAAATTAACTTCAAAACTAATCTTCCTTTAATAGATTAAATTAACTTACCCTTAAATTAAATTTATCCAACTAATTATAAAATTTCTTTTTCTTCCCAAAAATTATATTTTAACTAATTTCATCATTTCTATGATCAAATTTTTAAAAATAAAACAACACACACTTGAACTGTAATTATTTATTTTGATGTTATTTTTTTTTCTCAGGTTTAAATAAAAAATAAGATTTATTTTACAAAGTATATATTTATCTAACTTAAATATACATGTATTAATTAAATTTTAAATTTGAAAAAAAAAAAAACCTTACTGTTTATACGTAGTCGAGTACCACGGCCATCAACACGACATTGACGCCTCCTACATCCAATCGCGCCCGCCGCCTTCATGCCCTAGCCACCTCCATCATCTCGCGCCCAGCTAGCATCGCCGCACACCTCCAAGTTTTCGAGCGCCTCCAGATCGCAACCCACATCATCCAATATAAATCACACAGCCTCCTAACTCGGGCTCCATTTTACTTGGTCGCGAACGAATCACAACCCCACACTCCTCTATCTCGAATCGCGAGCACCAAATGAAGTCGCGACGCCGCTGCACCCAATCGCCGAGCGCCTGCACACGCGCGCCTCCATTGCTTGATTTGGGGTTTTTTTTTAACCTGAGACTTCGATTTCGTGAATGAATGCGAAAGAGGGGGGCAAACGAACGAGATTTTAATTTGGGAAAGGAAAATGAAGGCCGCCATTATATTTTTTCTTTCTGAAGGAAGAGGGCTTCGGTTTTGAATAAATAGAGAGCGGAGGAATTTTTTTAAACGAGCTCGGCCATGCTTGCACGATTTTTCTTCGTGATTGTAGGCATGATTTTAGGAGAGGCACGTGATTTTAGGCAAAAATTTAGGGATGCTGTCGGTACTTAAATTTCAAATTTAAATTTGAATTCAATTTGTTTCGATACGAATTTTCAACGCGTTTATGTGTCGTGTGCTCACATATCAACTCCGAAAAATACGAAATTTGAAATCCGATAATAATTCAATATTACGGACCCAATGGAACTGGTTTCGTCGAATTCCGAGACTGTGCCTCGGAAGGCTATTTTTAAATATCGATTCAAACGATTAAATTTCAAAACTGAACAAATCACTTCTAAATTCAATTCTGAAGCTTCGAAAATCTTCAGTATTATCAATATGAATTTTACAAGCCTTTGAAATATTTTTAATCGGCTTAAAATTGAAGATTCAAATTTTTATTCAACTTTCAATAGATTAAATTTATAATTTAATCGTCAAATTCATTCTAATAATTTGAAATTCAAGTCAAACTACCATTCAAATATTTAAAATTAATTAAATATTTTCAAATTAAATTGTTCAAAATTCTGGGTCATTACATAAATTTTCAAAAAGTGAGAAATCGTTGAATTTGCTATTTGGGAAGCAAACTGTTAATACAGCTAGACAAGGACTTGGATATAATCAATCTGAAAATGTTGAAAGCGATATTAATCAAGAAAATTCAATGTGCACAATTTGTAGAAAATATGGACACGATCACAATAATTGTTGGTATAGACCCAAACATGTGAAAACCATACCAATTTGGGTTCCAAAAGGCACGAATATAAAATCTCTCAAAGTTAAACAAATTTGGGTGCCAAAAGGAACAAATATAAACAGTTTTGGGTCTCCACAAAATTATTTTTCTAAATCTTCTGCCACTAACAACCATGGACTTATAAAAACAAATAGGTCACATAAATCTTTTCCCGTGTAGGTGTGGTGGCAGGCTAAGGAACAACAACAGTGTTTTCTGGATTTTTGGCTGTTCCAGAAACACAATGGGCGACAAAGCGAAGTTCCTTAGCCTATTATAAAGGTGACAGGATCATCATGGTATATTTATTTGAACGATATATTAACTGTGATGATCCGCACCATAGTCTGAATTAAAATCAGCCAATATTGAGATGGTGAAGAGATGATTATTTTAATTCTGACTTGTTCAGCATGGTTGGCCGATTATATTTATGCCAAAACACTATAAAATTCTCTAAATTTTTTGATTATATTCGGTTGGATTAAAAATAGTGTTTTGTTGGATATTAATACATTTGGTTATAATTTGGCTAACTCTATGTTCATGGTTCTTTGATTATTTACACGGCTTCATTTCAAATTCAAGAGAATGTCATTTGAAAAGCTGTTAAATTTGATTTTGAGATATTTTGTTGCATACTTCATGGTCTGGTTAATCAAATTCAATTAATGATAATTTTAAGTGAAAAAGAAATTCAGATGCAGATTACACTGGGAATCTAGTTGATAGAAAAATTACTAGTTGAACATGATTTTTGAGATATTTAGTTACTGCATCGTTTTTCAAAGAAAATATTTGCATATTTTTCATTACAAATAATTTTCAAATAGCAGATTTTTTTTTTCTTCATATAACCCCTTCAAGAAAATCATTGTTGACCATATTTTCAGATTAGTCATTTTTATTTGATTTTAAATGACAAATTTTTGACTAATCCGACTCCCTACTAATTATCAAAAAGATAAATAGTGATTGAAAAGGGGATAAGTGTTGATATTTAACATACATTACTCAAGAGAGTATATTTGGAAAATTTCTTTAGAAATTCAAACAAGAGTTATAAAACTTTTTGTTGGGTAAAGATTCCATGATCATTTCTATATCTATCATATTTCTATCGACCATTGTTTATCAAAGCTTAAATATAGTTTGTCGATATGTGGTACTATAATCAGGAATCATTTGTTTTTTCATGTCACATTTTTTTTGTAAAAATAAATAAATATCCAAAGTATTCACTCTCATTTAAAAGTCCTCACGGTTATGCATGGGTGAATTACTTGGATTTTTGATTATGTGCTTCCATGCTCATTTAAAAGTCCATACGGTTATGCATGTATAGAACACATATCAAAATTAATTGATTAAATAGACAAGTTGATTCTAATCCCATTTAAAAGTCCTCACGGTCATGCGTGGTTAGAAGATACTTGATTTCATTTTTCTAAATTTAAATTGGAATACTACTAATCTCATTTAAAAGTCCTAACGGTTATGCATGATTAGTAGATATTCGAATTCCTGATATAAATGTACCACAAGTTGATACAATTGTATGATTTTATATTAGAACATCATTTCCATTCTTTCTAAAAGTGGAATATGCGCCTAACAAGGGTAGTTATGATTTTTGTTTTGATTTTTATTGAAGTTTAATATTTATATTCAATTTGAGTTTAATGTTGGATTAATATTGATCACTTTATCTCTATTTTCTCTAACACTATTATTCTTTTGCTGATAACAAAAAGGGGAGAGAAAAGTTAAGATTTTGTCAAATAGAATCAAGCAAAGGTCAAATAATTTTCCATTTGCATCTAGGCTTATTTATATATTTCTATTTATATGCATATATGTAGGGGGAGCATCATGTAGAGAGGAAGCATTTAAATAGGGGGAGCAATTAGAGTATATCATTGATCAAATACATTTAACCCAGTCAAAATCTTAAATATATGTTTGTTATCATCAAAAGGGGGAGATTATATGAATATGCGCTCATATGATTTTGTTTGATGATAATAAACATATATATATTCATTTAAATGTATTTGTTAATGTACTATTTTATTTTTCATAGATTAAATGAATATTTGCTAAATAAAATTAAATACACAGAATTTGAATTCAAACAGAAATTTTATTCAAACAAATATTTATTACAATTTTGAATAGTACAAATTCAAGCTCTCACAATACATATACAATTTTGATTGTAATTACATCAAAA
The DNA here is from genome assembly GCA_030765085.1 of Allium cepa. Classification (NCBI taxonomy): domain Eukaryota; kingdom Viridiplantae; phylum Streptophyta; class Magnoliopsida; order Asparagales; family Amaryllidaceae; genus Allium; species Allium cepa. The sequence goes on from CM060943.1 coordinate 802,600,671, forward strand.
TTCAATTTACATAAATGCCTCACTACATATCACTCACACTCTAGTTTATCTTCAACTTCATTCCAGTTTGAATCCAGCATCTGAGCAATCTGCAAAAATATTCACTAACGCGGTAAAATTGAAAAAGAAATATTTTTGCAATATAAAATGAAATATGATTTTTGAAAATATGATTTGCCTCAGTTATTTGGGTTGTTCGTCATCATTCACATTTGAATTCATTATACACGAACAATGTGATATGCACAGTGTATCATTGTACATGCCACAAGGCCGTGCACATCGATATACACTTCATAATGCTACAGGGACAGGTGAGCACAGGTCAAACCCAAATGTAAATCCGGGTTCAACTCACGTGCAATATATTTAAAATCACGACACAAGCACAAGGTCAAACCCAAGTTTTGAAACTGGATTCAACGCAAGTGAAATTTCAAAAATCAACATGAATGGATGAAAAGACCAGCTGCAACATAAATGAACAGTGCAAGCATGAAGTATGCAAGCTCGACTAACAGGTTCAACAATATCAAGTTCAAGCCAGACCAACATAATGCAAACTACAATCACAACAATATGCTTGAAGACTACAGCACGACCAAGTATGACAGTGAAACTCAAGCATGTGCACAACAAACTCAGTGAAGCCAAAGTGGTAAAACAATTGTCTAGACAATCAGACAAGTGCATCCAGAAGTACAAGATGACCAAGTAAAAAGTTCAATTCATGCATGCATCAGTGACCAAACATAGAAACTCAAGATCACACAAGCAATGACCAGAATCAAGTTCAGTAAGACAATGCACCAATGCAAGTAACTCATGCAAGCAATGACCAGGCTACAAGATATCATAGGTCAGACCAACCAGAATGGATGCAGTAATACAAGGCAAACTGGCAACAACAAGTTCAAATGAATCAAATTCAGAAAGTGGTGTAAATACAACTCGAAGCAATGCAAGTTCATATGTACAGCAAGCTACAAGTAATGCAGAATCAAGGTGAACAAACAGTGACACAGTAGTTTTGAACAAGAACATCAATGACCAGAACACTAAGTGCAAGCAAAGGAATGACACAGCAAAAATGGAATCGACATGAATGTCACAAGCATAAAAACATGTATGCAACATGGTGAGCAACACAAGGGCAGTGGACAGTACAAGCAAACAAATGCAACAGACTTAAGTGAATACAACTACAATGCAACTAAACCAACATGGCCAAGACTACAAGTACAAGGCATAGCAACTGCAACAAGACCAACTCCAAATGCATCAGTGCATGAAGACTGAATCAACTACACAAAGATGGCCGAAGCCGTGTCAAAGCAGATGTTAACCAAGTCAAAAATCAAGTATTTGCAATTTTTGTAAATAGGAAAGTCACAAAGTAAAAGAGGAAAGTTTTTGCCGTATCAATCAAGTAAAGATCGAACGTTCTCAAGTTAAAGCTGTGAGTATCAAGTCGAAAAAATATATCAGGAAAGCACAAATTAGGAAAGTGATGAAGTCACGTAAATGAATACAAACAAATTCAAAGGTCTCATAATTCATATAAACACCAAACACCAAAATTCATCATAGGCATCGAGTTCAAGCAAACAATTAAACTAGCAACGAAAGAGAATACATACCATAATCTATCAACTCGATCAAAGGAGCAGCTGCGAAACAAAGCGCAAGTAAAGCAACCAGAATCGATCATCAGAGAACGAGCGAGCAAGAGCAACACAAACCAGACAATCGATTATTGGAGAAGCAGTGAGCAGAGAGCATCACAAACTAGAGAAAGCCCTAATTCTCACAAGAGCCGAAGCCCTAATTCGAGAAAGAAGAACGAAGCCGCCATAGCAAAAGAGAAAAGAGAACGGGCTAGAGACTAAAACATTTGGGCCGGCCTTATTTGTTAAAAGGAGATTTATTTTATTTCAAATAGGGTTTTAAGTTTTAAAATGTTTTTTTCTAGTTTGTTTTAAATTTTCTTTAAGGTTCAATTCTTGGTAAATCACCACCTAGGTTGTAGGTAGTGTCAGATTGTCTAGTTAGAATTAGTTCAGTGAGCAGGGTGTGCGTGTTTGCAAAACTCTATAGGCGGGAGCAGAGTTTGCGAGTTTGCAAAACTCTATAGGCGGGAGCAGGGGTTGCGAGTCTATTAGAGTGTTTGTAAGCGGGAGCAAGGGTTTGCGAGTCTGTTAAAGTGTTTGTAAGTGGGAGACTGTTTAATTCTAATAGAAATCTGGGAATGCAGCAGTAGGTAGGGGTGCCGAAGCTGGGTAAATTTTGTGTGTGATTTACTTTTCAGCATATTTATTTCTGCAGTTTGTTTCTGTGTTTAAATCGAGAAAATTTGCTATAAGCCTGTTCACCCCCCCCCCCCCTCTAGGGTTAATCTAGATCCTACATCACTCACCTTTTTAAAGCTAGAATTGAAATTCAAACCCAAATATAAGCTCCGCAAAGCACGAAAAGGCACGACAAAGCACGACTATATTTTTGAGTGAATGAAGTGTCAAATCCAAATCTCGTATGCAAAAAAATACAACATATATAAGAATATATTTCAATACAAAAGAATAGAAATTAAAACAATGGAAAATATGAGATAAACATGTCATAACCTTTGCCTCAACCACCAAGTGGGCTAGGCCTTGGTTTTGTTTGGGTCAAGTGCATCTCTAGTCACGGCAAGGAGGTGATAAGGTCATGGAAAAGCAAGGCATGGAGAAGGTGGAGCCGAGCATAGCAAAAGAAAAATCAAAGAGAAAAATCAAAGAAAAATGGAAAGAAGGAAGAAGGAGAAGCCAGGAATTTAGAGCTTGTATTTTTTTTCTTTCACGCAAATGAATGAAGTGAGGAGATGAGAAACTTTGTACGTGATTTGTAAAATGATATATTTTATTCTTAAATGCAAATGAGAGTTGGGAAATAAATTTTGTACATGAATTTCAATTGGATATGCACGGCTATGAATGTGGTAAGTAATTGGCTATGCAAATGGAAAATCAAGGGAAAAGAAAAAAGCAACGAATAAAAACAAATAACTTTGGTCTTTTCAAATTTCTAAGCCATTTATCAAAATAAAATCCACTACATAAAATAAAAGTTTAAACCAAGTAAAAGAGGAAATAGAATAGGGAAATTAACATAGAAAAATAGAAAATAAAAGTTAGGGAAATAAACATAGGAAAAAAGAGAAAATAAATATAGAAACCATTGCGTGTAAAACACTGTATTTTATTAATTTAAAAAGTATCAAACGGAATTTTACGAAACGAAAAGCAGAATCAAGATTAAAATAAAATACATTTTCAAAGAAAAGACTATGATTTAAAATTTAAAATTTAAAAATTTGAACTGTGGTCAAACTTTGACTTTCAATTGACCAAAAAATAAAATTTCAGAAATTGTTTATTTTATTATATTTGGAAAATAAATTACAAACAATTTCCAAGTTTACATTGAAAAATTCCAGAAATTCATTTTTAAATGATTTAAAAGTTAAAGTTTTCAAATAAAATTTTATTTAAAATATTCACAAAATCAAGGGTTGTTACACTCTCCCCCACTCAAAACTTTTCATCCCCGAAAAGGAACGAGGCAAAAAAACAGAGAAAAACAAGATAGAAGGAGATAGGATTAAGACAAGAAGAAAAGAATAACCCCGAAAGAAAAGAGATTGGAAAACAATTTGAGATAATAAATTTAAAGCTATGAAAATTCAACTTAAATTAATTATTAATTTCATCTATTTGATTTCACCTAAGTTTAATAAATTTTAATTATTTCAAATTTCATTATCTTATCATCCAATTATCAATTAACAATATCATGAATTTGGAAAAATCATTTATTATACTTATAATTTATTCAATAAATTTAATTCTTCTTTATGCAAAATCACTATTAACTTTATTCCACTTAATATATCTAATCACATACATTAAGTATAATTACATTTATCATGACTACTCCAATTCCTTTTAAAATCATTTCATATTGTATATTGTTTAATTGACTTTTTATTGTGGTTACCTCTATTAATCCTTTTGTAACTAAAATTTAAGTGTATAGCATTTATTATAGCCACTCAAATTTTATTTATAAAATCCTTTTAATATTGTATATTATCCAATTACATTGTTAACTTTCAATAATAATTAAGGTAAGTTATATTGAAATGCAAACTGAATATTATACAAATAAATTTTTTCCTAATTCAATTATTCAAGTTACATATTTATTCAAAATTTTGGTTTCATTTTATAATTGAAATCATCCTTTAAGATAAAATTTAAGAATTAAATTTCAATTAACTTCAAACGTTTTAAAGATAAATAAATACATACAATATATATCAAATCAAATTTTAAATCATATATCACATATATTATAAATCAAATCATATTTTAGAAATCCAAATCAATTTTATTCTCCTAAGCAGGACTGCAGCAAAACTACAGAATGGTCTTTTCACTTCGAAACTCGAAAATGAATGTCAATGATGCTGCATCATCACCGAAATTATTTTCCAACGACAAAGAAAAGAGCACTGATTTACAAATTAAAATTCTTTGGAACAATTTCTACTTGAAATACTTTATATAATACACCCTTTAATAATTCAAACACAAAGTTTGAATCCATCGAAATCAATTTCTTAGTTTCTTGTTTTAAATTCATTTAAATTTCCAAATTAATTTATAACCATGTTTTATAGTTCAATTATTTATATATGAAACAAAAGCTAATGGCTACATGATATATACAAAGTCAAATACCATTTCTTAACATCCAATTCAATTAATTATCAAAATTCTCAAAAATACTCACATACATATAAAAATTTTATTTTATTTACTAAATTTGAAAACTATATTGTGTCGGTTTGCTCTATTTAAGTGTTTTGGAGATCCTATCGATAGCATTAATCGGACGAATCGATCAAAAACCCAAATCAACATCAACAACTTAAACAACACTATATATGAAACATTTAAATATAGATTTACAAATACACAATACATGGATAGATTTTCAAAGCAAGGATAGAGACTCAAATTTGATTAACTCAAATCAAAGAGAATTTTGATTGGAGGAGAAGATGGAGCAAAAGATGAGATGATTAACTAACTAAATAAGGAAATGGATAAGCTTACATAAATCACGGGAAACCTTAACCGGATCAACCGCGACTTCAAGAATTAGATCGATGTGAATTCTAAGGCAAATCTGCATCAGATTTCAAGAGATAGAATTCCGGATAATAAGAGATACTAGCATGTAGACTGAGGACATATAGAAATCTCCAGTGAATCAGGAGTTTCACCCCTTTACAAGCCATTCAGTGGAGCTATGGAATGCTCCAGAATTCAGAAGAATATGAATAGTGATGGATAAGAATGAATTTCGAAACCATAGGAACGTTCCAAAATTCAAAGGAAACAGAGTCAACGAGAAAGAAATTCAAACTCGAACGAAAGTGATTCTGTAAATAAATTTACCATATATGCCAAGTTTTGCCTAGAGCCAAAGCTCTGATACCAACTGTAACGACCCGATATTTTCAACCATTCGCATACACACATGTTGGAGTTGAATTGCTCAAAATACCGAATTGTTAAATTAAATTTGACAAAACTCAGAATATACAGCAAATAAACAAGTCACAGATCACAAACACAGAGTAATATAATGCAGCGGAAGCAAGAAATAGTAGTTCATGAAGCTACTATATAAATATACATTAGAGTTAAATAAGATACAACAGAAGTAACAAGATGATAATCAAGTACAAATCAGAATACGTCACTGGAATCAACTGAATTACTGGAACCAACTGATAACTGAAATTGAAATAAGTAGATGGATCTTCAAGCAAACTCCGACTCTGAATGTGAGTTTCTAATGCTGTATCACTTAGTCTGACCCAAGCGTAAAACAAAATACAAAGCACTCGAGTCAGGACATACATACTTATACAACGTAAACCAACTCAAGTGAACTGTAATATAAGGTACAAGTAACTTAAAAGATGTTTGGGACCGTCTATCCTCTAAGCATCCGTTAAACTATTTACTATGTAGTAATATTACGCTATTATAATAATGTCTATAGTAAAATAAACTTACTTTTAAATAGCGTTTAGGGGTTACCCATATATCTCTTAACACGTAATAGTGTCAATAGTCTATACAGTATCGTAATACCTCTTGATTGGGAGGCTACCAGAGGATACTCCATAGGTACGACACAAATCAAACTCGTGCAAGGCGTGTTAGGGTAGGTGACGGCACAACTAGGCAATGTCAGGGTAGATATACCAATCACACTTCCAGGCCAGTGGTAATGCGTAGCAGCTACTACCGTCCACCTCGAGCCACATACCCAAATCAAAAAATCAAAAGTGGTCACCGAATCAATCTCAAAGTCCGAATATAATAACAAAGGAGTGTGTCCGATCAGAGGAGCGACCTTATTAGCCCGTCAATTGATCCTGTTTTAGCCACCTTATGCCAACTCATGGGAACTGGGTCCACGTATATAACTTAGTAGAACGTCGCCACCATCCTACTTCATTCTGGAATCTCTAACGCGTATATGGTTGTTAAAGTGGTTTTCGAAGTTGGTAGAGAGTATGACAACTTCCGATCACGATCTCTTTCACAACCAATCATTATTATAACCCATGGATATTTATTTAAACCATTTCTATTCCAAAACCATTTAAAACCAAATACCATTACTCTCCAAAATAATATCCATTTCGAAACTAAATACTATATTACTTCATTTCAAAATCAAACCAATATATCATTTAAATAAAACCCACATTTCCAAATCACTGAATATTTCCTTCAATCTATTTAACTTGAAATATTCCTTTAAATTATCTTAAACCAAGCCATTATATAAAGTCATATTCATAAATGTTCAATTTCAATAAGTTTCAAATTGATAGATATAAAGACAATTGTTAATTAGATACAATTTCCAATAAATTCATTTCCAAAATCATATTACTTTCAAGTTATGACAACTCTGAAACCAAACACTTTGAAGCCATAATACTTTGAAATCCTAAAAATTTAGAAATGTTATTATTTGGAATTCATACTGCTTAAAATCATAATACTTTGGAAATGTAACCTTAAGGAATCATTGCGTTTATGGAATGTAATACTTTATTATTTATTATTTAATCATTTAAAATATGCCATGTACATTAATTAAAACTTACATATCTAATGTACATTATCAACTTACATTTTATTATTACAGTAAGGAACATTTATTATTTTAATCAATTTAAAATACACCATTACTTTAATTGAAACTTATACGTCAAATGTACGTTTTAACTTGCATTTATTACAATAAGGAGCATTTTTTTGTTTTAATCAATATTAGACTAACTAAAACTTACATTATCAAATGTACATTTTAATTTATATTTTTATTACAATAAAGAGAATTTATTATTTTAATCAATATTACACTAATTAAAACTTACATTATCAAATGCACGTTTTACTTTACATTACTATTACAGTAAAGAGCATTTATCATTTAATCAATATTACACTAATTAAAACTTACATTATCAAATGTACGTTTTGATTTACATTTTTTATTACAGTAAAGAGCAATTATTATTTTAATCAATATTACACTAATTAAAATTTTACATGTTTCTTTCATTAATTAAAACTTTACATGTTTCTTTCATTAATTAGAACTTTACATGTTTCTTTCATTAATTTAAACTTTACATGCTTCTTTCATTAATTAGAACTTTGCACGTTTCTTTCATTAATTAAAACTTTACATGTTTCTTGCATTAGTTAAAAATTTACATGTTTCTTTCGTTTTTGTTATTACAGTAAAGAACATTTATTATATTAATCAATTAAAATATTAGTTAAGCTTACATCTCACATGTATGTTTTGACTTACATTTTTCCATTTTAATGTCATGGCTATTTATCTTACAAAACTTAACATTTCACAAAAGAATATTTTATCATAGTTAATATAACAATCAAATTTTCTTCATAGATCTATTCATTTAGACATCGATTAACTATGATTTTCTAATTAAATAAATTTTATTACAAATTGTCCAATTAAAACTGTATTCCATTTCAAAATACACTATTTATTATACAAACATGTCCATTTCATAAAGGCAAATTCATAACAATTACTTGGTTAGATTTAAAACTCCCACATTAAGTCAAATTCAATTTATTAAGTTATTTATCATCAATAAAGATCTTTAATTCAACTTAAAACCAATTATTAACTTTATAAAATTTAACTTATGGAAAAACTAATACACCTTTATAATTAAAGCATTAAATCGAATTTTAAGTTAAAACCTTCATATATTTATAAAACTCAAAATACTTAAAAATCTTTTAGGGAAAATATTATTTAAAAATTCTTAATAAATTTTTTAGGAAATATTATTTAAAGATATAACCATGGGCCTGTATAATATTTTCTAACCTAGGTCAAGTGATATGGATATATATCATTTCAATCCGTAATTTAAAAAGAAAAATCTGGTTTCTATCATTTTAAATCCGCAATCCCAAGTAAAATAAATACAACAAAAATAAATAAAAATCACTCGAGCCTATCATTTTAGCTCATAGTCCTTATCCTAAAGTCCGTTTGGGTATGTATCATTTCAACGCATAATGATAGGAAACTTGCAGTGTGATAAACAGGAAATAAAATAACAGTAAAGCATATAATATCATATCAGATAATGTAACGGGCATATAAACAGCATTTAACATTATATAAATATATCACAGGCAGGTATGAACATAGAATATTAATTTATACAATTCACTTGTCATCATTTCACAATCATATAAGTACGTAACGTCTAGAGTGAATAACTCACCTTTTTAAAGCTAGAATTGAAATTCAAACCCAAATCTAAACTCCGCAAAGCACGAAAAGGCACAACAAAGCACGGCTATATTTTTGAGTGAATGAAGAGTCGGATCCAAATCTCGTATGAAAACAAATACAACATATATGAGAATATATTTCAATACAAAAGAATAGAAATTAAAACAATGGGAAATATGAGATAAACATGACATAACCTTTGCATCAAGCACCAAGAGGGCTCAGCCTTGGTTTTGTTTGGGTCAAGTGCATCTCTAGTCACGGCAAGGAGGTGATAAGGTCATGGAAAAACAAGGCATGGGGAAGGTGGAGCCGAGCATAACAAAAGAAAAATAAAAGAAAAATGGAAAAAGGAAGAAGGAGAAGCCATGAATTTAGAGCTTGTATTTTTTTCTTTCATGCAAATGAATAAAATGAGGAGATGAGAAACTTTGTACGTGATTTGTAAAATGATATGTTTTATTCTTAAATGCAAATGAAAATGAGAGGTGGAAAATAAATTTTGTACGTAAATTTCAATTGGATATGCATGGCTATGAATGTGGGAAGTAATTTAGCTATGCAAATGGAAAGACAAGGGAAAAGAAAAAGGCAACGAATAAAAACAAATAACTTAGGTATATTCAAATTTCTAAGCCATTTATCAAAATAAAATCCAGAAGTTCAAACAAAGTAAAAGAGGAAATAAAATATGGAAATTAACATAGAAAATAGAAAATAAAAGTCAGGGAAATAAATATAGGGAAAAAGAGAAAATAAATATAGAAATCATTGCGTGTAAAACACTGTATTTTATCTAATTTAGCAGGTATAAAACGGAATTTTAAAAAGCAGAATTTATATTAAAATAAAATACATTTTCAAAGAAAAAGATTACAATTTCAAATTTCAAATTTCAAATTTTCAACTGTGGCCAAAATTTGACTTTCAGTTGACCAAAATATAAAGATTTCAGAAATTGTTTATTTTATTGTATTTGGAAAATAAATTATAAACAATTTCCAAACTTACATTGAAAAATTCCAGAAATTCATTTTTAAATGATTCAAAAATTAAAGTTTTCAAATAAAATTTTGTTTAAAATATTCAAAAAATCAAGGGTTGTTACAGTCTGCCTTATTAACTGTTTAGAGAACCCTATCGATGCCATAGCGTCCTATGTATCGACCGAAATTTATAAATACTAAACAGAACAAATTAACACAATATAAAAACATTTTATAACACTATGAAATACGCTCTCTCATATATACACTCAACGACTCATTCTAGGGTATTACTATCATATTCCTAATGAGTCAAACCCCACAAAGCTAAGGTTATCGCTAAACCTGGCTCTGATGTCAAATGTAACAACTCACCTTTTTGAACGGTTTAAATCGGCAATAAACCACACATGTCTGACTCAAACCATTCAAGAAGATTGTTATGCGGTAAATAAGAAAAGAAGAGAAAGAAATGAAACAAACACATAATCTCACAACGGAATGACAAAATATAATAATCAAATAACAGTTCATGAAGTTGTTTTACAAATAACATTTGATTACACTTTTACAGTACAGATCAAAGTTACATACAGCAGAAATAAATGAATAATGCAGCGGAACAACATGATGCAGTAGTATAAATATAATAAATAGCAATAGTACTAAGTCTCCGTCTTCATCCTTTAGAAATAAGTTCTTCAATACAATGATAAGCTTAGACTGACCTGTGCGAATTGAAAAGATAAAACGTTTGAGTCAGAACAAAAATATCTTGTGCAAGTTAAATCAACAGTAAATAAATATAGTGCAAGGACATTGGATATGTTTGCGGGATTTGACATCTCTTATCCAGTGTCTAACGTGTGTGCAATAATTTAAGTGATGTTTGGGATTTCCATCTCCTAAGGATCCGTTAAACCACCTGCATACATAATATAATATGCTATTATAATAGTGTCTACAGTAAAGTAAAGTATTAAAATAGCGTTAAGGCATTACCTATATCCCCTTAACACATTTTTATATATTCCTGTAGTCTATACATATACTGTAAGCCCCACCAAACTAATGGGATACTTAGGGACCACTCCATAGGTACGGTACAAACCAAACTCGTAATGGGCGTGATAAGCATGTGACAAGACACACGTGCCTAGGGACTACCGTTTTGCAGATCCGAACTGGTCATAATGCATAGCAGCTACTACCGTCCAACTCGAAACACACTCCCATAATCAAATTAAGGGGTGATCAACAAATCAATCACAAAATCATAATATGGTATCGAAGAAGCATGTCTGACCGAAAGTGCGACCTCACTTGGCCCAACATGGCACCTGTTTTATTCATATCAAGTTGACTCGAGGGAGACAGGGATACGTTAATACCACATAAAGAATCGTTCACCAAACCATCCTGCTTCATTCTGGAATCTCCACCACATACACAGTTGTTAAAGTGGTTTTCGATATTGGTAGAGAGTATTACGATATCCTATCCCAGTCTCTTTAACAACCAAACCCTTATTTCACATCAGATGGTTCTTTTACATTTCCAAAACCAAATTATAATTGATATCAAAATATCATATTCAATAAAAAAAACATATTCACTTTCATAATCATATCAACAAAATAAATTAAATCCTCACTTCAAAATCATCATATTTATTCAAATATGCTAGAAATAAGATTTCAAATTCCAACTTGGATCATAACATCATTTAACCATATTTGCTTTTAAATCAAGGATTTAAATATAAAAACTTCAACTTTACACAATTTGAAATTTAGAAAATGGTGTAGATAGTCATAAATAGTTTGGATGGTTTAAAAAAGTTAAAATACTTTAAGATAGTTTAAATGGTTTAAAATAGTTTAAAATGGATTAAAATAGTTTAAAATAGTATAAAATATTTTTAAATAGTTAAATAGTTTAAAATGGGTTAAATTAGATTAAAATAGATAAAATAGTGTAAAACAGTTAAAAATAGATTAAAACAGTGTAAAATAGATTAAAACAGTGTAAAATAGATTAAAAATAGTTTAAATAGTTTAAAATAGATTAAATTAGTTTAAAATAGATTAAACTAGTTTAAAATAGTTAAATAGCTTAATAGTTTATATATTAGTTTGAAATTTTAAATAAATCAAAATTTAAAATAATATATTTAAAATAGTTTAGATTAAAGTAACTAATTTGAAAGTAATATTAAACTTAAACCACTTCTTCCGTTTCAACAAATCTGGACCATATCCAGCTTTCGAATTAACAAATTCAATTTTTATTTTTCAATTTCGATCCTTATTTAAGACCATTTAAATCTATGTCGAATTCAATCCAGGATTGAACTATAAATTTAAATCACTTCAAATTCAATAGATTTTAAAGTTATATTCAAACGTTTACAATAACTCAATTTCGATAAATTTCATTTTATACTTCGAAATTCACTTTGAAATTCCAATTCAAATTCTTTAAAAAATCTATTTAAACCGATTCCCATTTCAACATTAAAGCTTGGATTTCGAAAATAATCAAGTTATATAAATCAAATTTTATTTCAAAATATCAGTTAACTGGATTCAAAGTTAAATGATTTAAAATCATTTGATTTAACCAATCCGGTATCCGTATATAATTTTCAACCCTATGGTCAAGTGATACGGATATATATCATTTGAACCCGCAATAATTTAATTTAAAGGGTATATATCGTTTCAGTCCATAATCCCAAGTGAAATTCAAAATCTATAAAATCACCTGAGTCTATCATTTCAACCCATAACGATTTTTTCCTAATCTATAAATCGTTCGAGTATGTATCATTTCAGCCTATAGTGATTCACTAAGAATAAACTAAGGGAACTTGTAGTGTGATAACAACATATAAAATAACATAACATCCATTCATCCAATATCAACAATTTAACATCCATCACAATCATCATTCAAATCAACCAATACATAACAAAAATTGACTACTTATCGATAACAAGTATTAACTGACAATTTAAAATTCAATATTAAATTAAATGGCGATTAAATTCCAATAAAAGTAGGATTTTACTGGAATGACAATTTAAATATACCAAACATTAACCAATCAAATTGTAATCACATCATACATTCAATTTAACTAACATAAGATTTTCTAATAGTTGTGAGTGGGTCAAAACACTCATCTTTGGATTTTCGACGATTTAAAATTCAAATAAAGGCCCAAAATTAAACAGTCTCAGAATTCATCCAAAATAGTTCCATAATGTCCGGAATTTTGCTACGATCGCAGTGTAGAAAATCACGTGTGAATCCGAGCATGTATGTAAAAGTTATGATCATTAGGCAATTTGAGAATAATAACTAAATTAAAAAAAGAATTACCTCTCTCAATCGCCACGTCCTCAAGTACTACCAGCGTGCATAAACCCGAATGCCGCTACAGGAACCCTCGTTCGTACGAGTTGAAGCCACCACCACGTCGTCCCTTTTTTGCGCCGCCTACGATTAGCTTCGACCAAATCAGAGCGCCTCATCATCCGCACCTCGACGAACCACCCCATGGCCAGCCAACGCGATCGCTACCGGTGCCCCTAGCCAACGCCGACGCCGCTGCCTTCCATGGCCATTTTCTAGCGATCTAAACCACCTGATGATGAATGACAACCACCACAAGGCCTACTCTCCACCCTCTTCCCAACGCCGTTTCCCGATCGTCGATCGAATGAAGATCCACCGTTGGATCGTGAAAACCTAATTTCAACGGCCGAGGTTAATCTTCGATTTTAGGTCAAACGATGCATCGAATTGAAAAATGAATTACTGTAGTGTATTGCGCTCATCAAGAGCTCTTCAAAAAAAATATAATATGACGTAGTTTTGATGAGTTTGATTTTCGATTTGAATTTGAAATAGGGTTTTCAGGATTGAAAATAGGTTTCTGCCATTGGAGAGAGGAGATAAGAACGGGCAGACATAATTGTACATACATGTATAAGAAATAAAAAGGCTACTAGGGTTAAAATAGAATCTATTTATATAAGCATGGTCTGATAAGAAAGAATGAACATTTCGAATTAGTTTGAAATGACAACAACGACCCGGAAAACCCGTTCTTCTTCCGAAACGAAAGTAGGTCATCCAATATATCAAACTAGATGTTTTCAATATTTTTAAACTCAGTAGAACAACTTTAAAGTCCTAATTCCATGATATGAAGAAGTTTGGATTTAAAATTAGCTAAATTCAAGTTGAATTTATTAAATTGATTTCCACGCGTTTCGAGCCCGCATGATCAAACGACAACTCCGATCGCTATGAAATTTGAAATCCTACAATAATTCACCGTTACGAATCCGATGAAACTAGTTTTGTCAAAGTCCGAGAAAGTGACCAAAATGACTATTTTCACGTTAATTAAATAAATTATTATCAAATTGATTAAATCACTTTTTAAGTTCATACTTAATAACTAACAATTTTCATCACTTTTTACATAGTAATTTATAATCTTGTAAAATAGATTCCATGTCAAATCCAATGTTAAATATTGCACTAATTATAATGTTCAATTTCAATTAAAATAAATTCATTATTTATAATTTAATTTTTACTAAATTCATTTATTTTGATTTACCACTTATTATCCAATAAACTATCATCTTATGGATATAATTAACATTTATTTACCACTTATTACTGTTAGTCCATGAGATGATGGTTTTGATGACAACAAACTTAAAATAGATTATAAAATATAAATACTAACAGTATAAGTTTATATATATATATATATATATATATATGCAGGAATTAACCATGCAGGTACCAAGAATGAAGACTGTACAAGACATCAAGATTGAAGACTCATGAGTATCAAGATTATCAACAGTTCAAGAGTTCAAGTAATTTATTTTTTATTTAGAAATTTTGTTAAAACTCCTAGAAAAACACTGGCGCCTTAAAATCCAATTTATTCATGGAATGTAATCCACTTCGAGCCTTTTAAAGGGATGGAACCCAAAGTAGGATGGAACCTATGAAAAATCTAGTGCGGCATTGTTTTGTATCCGCTAACTTTTTATTCAAAATGATTTTTCAAAATTATATCTTGTTTTCAAATGATTTCAAAACCTTCCTTTTAAAAGAATCAAAAACATCTATCGTGATTTCAAATACTTTTAGCCTCAAAATAATCTTGAATTTCAAAATCAAATTATCCTTGGTTTTAAACTATCTTTTAAAATAAAAGTATATTTAATTTTTTTTTAATATTTATATATTTAGATTTAAATATAAAATTATAGTAAAATTTTATATATACCAAAATATTATTCTATATATTTATTTACGTATTTCAACTATATTTAAGTATATTTATAAAAGTTTAAAATAGTTCTAAAATAAGATAAAAGTTATTTTCAAAGAAAAAAAAAGCTATTCTTCTATTCATCATAACTCTTCACGAATGGACATAGCTGTTGTTCTTCTATAAATAAGGGTTGGTTTCAATGAATTTCAATACAGATTTTCTGGTTTTTCACTACTCTTCTTCTTCTACATTTCTATATACATATTCTTACCATTACTCTATTGAAATCAACATTGAATCTAACCAGATCATTTCTGGTTTGATTCTCTATCACTATCTCAACAAGATCCTCAGTGTTATTCAGAGTTATAGGCTTTTTGTAATCAACTTAGCAAGAAAAGGTGTGGTTGTAGCCTTGGGAATCAATCAAGTGAGATAAGGTGTGATTGTAGCCTTGGGAAATCAATAGGGTGAACTTGTTGCCCGGTAAATCAAGTATCTTTACTTAGAGGATTGTGATTCTGGATGGTGTACCTTGTTTTCTTGAAATCGAGAGTGTAATTGTAAAGATTGTTTTTTTGAAAGGAAATCCATACTTGTGTGCTGGATTGGATGTTGGGTAACTCCGAACCAGTATAAAATCCGGTATGTTCTTTACTTTACTGCTTTTACTTTATATTTGCATTTGTGTTTGATTCCTTGATCATATCTGTGTCTGAATATTGCATGCATTTGTCTTTCAATTAATAAAAACTCAAAAAGATTTAACAATTCTCTAAAACACTATTCACCCCCCTCTAGTGTTTATCCTAGCCTTAAGATTCTTAATCCGCATTTCTCACATTTGGTATCAGAGCAAGTTTTTCAAAGTTTCATAATCTGATTTTTGAAATTTTTTAAAATGGCTATGTTTGTTAATAATTGTTTAGAAATATTCAGATCATCATTGTCTTTTAAGTCTACATATAATCAATGTTCAAATTCAAGTCGTCTACCAAAATTGTTTGATGTGCAGGAATCATGCTTTATAGCTATTAAGGAATCAATACACAACGAACAAATTGTGCAGATCAGAAAGGATAAGTGGATACTCGATAGTGGATGTTCTAGACACATGACTGGCAATCCAGATATGTTAAATGATATAATATACAAAGACAAAGGATTGGTTAACTTTGGAGATAATTCAAAAGGATATGTGATTGGCATCGGCAAAGTCGGTAACTCTGAAACTCTTATTATTACTAATGTTTTGCTAGTTAAAAATCTAAAACATAATATGCTAAGTATAAGTCAACTTTGCGATAAAGGTTATAAAATTAAATTTGAAAAAGATAAATGTCACATTAAAGATAACAATTCAACCATAATATTTGAGGGAGTTAGGAAAAAGAATATTTATATTCTTAGTATGAAAGTTTCAAATGATAACTTATGTCTTTTGGCAAATACAAGTGTCCCTTGGATTTGGCATAAGAGATTTGGGCATTTGAATTTCAAACACTTATCTAGACTATCAAAACATAATCTAGTAAGAGTCTCCCTAAAATGAATTTTAAAGTAGATAGTTTATGTGATGCATGTCAATTAGGAAAACTTAGAAAAAGTTCCTTTAGATTAAAAGATATGGTTTCAACTTCAAAACCTCTTGAATTACTTCATCTTGATTTATTTGGTCCATCTCAAATTCTGTCAATAAATCATAGTAAATATGTTTTTGTAATTGTAGATGATTATTCTATATTTACATGGACAACGTTTTTGAAACATAAAAGTGATACTTTTGAATGTTTTAAGAACTTTACAAAAAGGATTCAAAATCAACTTTCTCTAAAAAAAAATAACCATTCGTAGTGATCACGGTGGTGAATTTGAAAATGAAAAGTTTGAGGAATTATGCGATAAAGGGAATAACTCACAATTTTTCATTTCCAAGAACTCCACAACAAAACGGAGTAGTAGAACGTAAAAATAGAGCGATTCAAGAGTGTGCGAGCACTATGTTATTAGACAGTAAATTACCAAAGAATTTTTGGGCAGAAGCGGTTGCCATCGCCTGTTATGTTTTAGAATTTTAATTCGACCTTTAACAAATAAGACTTCTCATGAACTTCTTCACTCAAATTAACCTAAAGTATCTTATTTTAGAATTTTTAGAAGTAAATGTTTTATTTTGAATACTAAAGATAACTTAGATAAATTTGATCCTAAATCCGACGAAGGTATCTTTATCGGATACTCTAGTAGAAGTAAAGTGTACAGAGTATTTAATTTAAGAACTAACACCATAGAAGAAACAATGCATGTATCATTCGATGAAAATTTCAAAAAAAATTGAAGATACAAATGATGAAGATGATTTAATTACTCAAAATCAAGAGTCAACTGAAACTAATAATGAAATTAGTCATCCTAATAAAAGGACTAAACTTTTAAAAGATCATCCTATAGAAAATATACTAGGAGATATGCAATCTGTTGTTAAAACTAGAAATAAACTAAGTCAAATGAGTAATGTAGCTTTCATATCAACTATTGAAATCCAAAAGAAGCATCAACTGATGATTCACGGATTTTGGCTATGCAAGAAGAACTAAATCAATTTACTAGAAATGATGTTTGAGAACTTGTTCCTAGACCTGCAAATAAAACTATAATTGAAACTAAATGGGTTTATAAAAATAAAATGAATGAACTAGGAGAGGTAGTTAGAAATAAAGCCCGATTAGTTGCTCAAGGTTTTTGTCAAGAAGAAGGAATAGATTTTAATGAACCCTTTGCTCCCGTAGTAAGATTAGAAGCCATTAGGATTCTACTTGCTTTCGCAAATCATAATAATTTTAATTTATATCGAATGAATGTTAAAAGTTCCTTTTTAAATGGATCTGTAAAAGAGGAAGTATATGTTGAACTACCACCACTTTTTGAAAATGAAAAATTACCAAATCATGTTTACAAACTTAAGAAAGCTTTATATGATCTAAAACAAGCTCCTAGAGCCTGATATGATAGACTAAGGTCTTACTTATTACAATCAAATTTTGAAATTGGTAAAGTAGATAATACGATTTTTATTAAAAGAAATAAAAATGATATTCAACTAGTACAAGTATGCGCAGATGATATCATTTTTGGATCAACTAATTTTGAAATGAATAAAGAATTTTCTAAAATAATGAAAAAAGAGTTTGAGATGAGTCATATGGGTGAATTAATTTTTTTTTTAGGATTACAAATAAAACAATTAGATAATGGTATCTTTATTAGTCAAGAAAAATATGCTAAAGACCTAATTAATAAATTGGGCTTGACTATTGCGAGTGGAAAACCCACTCCCATGGCAATCAACGAGTACCTTAGTAAAGAAGATCTCTCGAAAGATGTAGATCAAAAATTATATAGAGGAATGATTGGATCACTACTCTATAATACTGCTAGTAGACCTGATATCATGTATAGTGTTTGTCTCTGTGCAAGATATCAATCTCAACCTAAAGAGACTCACTTAAAAGCCATAAAACGTATCATAAGATATGTTAAACACACCTCTGATTATGGCTTATTTTACCCTAAAAATGATTTTTTTGATTTAATATCTTACTGTGATGTTGATTATGCTGGTTGTAAATCAGACCGAAAAAGTACAAGTGGAACTTGTCACTTTTTGGGACATTCTCTGATTTTCTGGTTTAGTAAAAAGCAAAACACAGTTTCTTTATCAACAACCGAAGTATAGTATATTTCTGCTGCTTTGGTTTATTCTCAAGTAATATGTATGCAACAAACTTTAAAAGATTATGGCTTAAATATTTCAAAATCACCAATTTATTGTGATAATACTAGTGCGATGAATTTATCCAAAAATACTACTCAACATACTCGAACTAAACATATAGATATCGGACATCATTTTCTCAGAGATAATATAAGTAAGGAAGTAATCACTCTAGATTATATCAATTCTGAGATTCAAATTGCTGACATCTTAACAAAACCTTTAAATGAATCTATATTTACCAAATTAAGAAGAGAATTAGGTATTTTTTCAATAACTGAAATATAAAATATAAATAACAAGTATAATTAAAAATTAATTCAAAATAAATTAAATACGCAAAAATTAAAGAACCATGTCGACATACCCCTCTACCCTATGTCGGCATACAACGTTTTTATTTTTGAAAATTTTCCCACCAAAATTCAAATAATTGGTTATATATTCTTCTTATTTTCGAATTTTTGATCATTCTCTCTGATCTCTCTCTATTCTAACTTCTGAAATTAATTAAACTACGGCCTCTTCTTCCAAATCAAACATAAAATCAACCTTTTCGTTCCCCTCTCCTACTTCTAGTCCGTTTCAACGTACTGCTCTCACTCGTGTGACTAAAATGGAGGATTCTCTGAAGGATGCACTTCAGTTAATGACTGAAATCCAAGTAATGCAACTTCGAATGGCCAAGGAGCAAGAGAGGCAAGGCAAAATCCTTAGGAATTGCAAAAATTTCTAATGGACAATCATGCTAACCCAATCTTGATTGATGAAGACTCTTTAGGAGATCAAGAATAAGAGGCCAGCGAAGAAGAACCCATAGAAGAAACGCTTGCGGAAGATGACGACAAGGTCGTTTACGTTGGTGAAGTGTATTTTGAAAAAAATGGGAATCTTGTCGAACAACGTGGAAATTTCTGTTTCCACTATCCAAGCTGTTCGATTCATAGATCTCCTATGTTCAAAAACACACAATAGTTTCTTCTCTTTCTTTACCATTGTTGTATGTTCCTTCTTACGTTTCCCACGAAAATGTAAATATAACTATATGATTAGTAAATAAATTTTATTCTTATATGTATTCTTCCCTATTAATAAATATAACTATATGGTTATTATTATAGAATAGTTAGTAGTTTATGATTAGGTTTATTATTAGATCTAAGTGTTGATTATTTATGATAACACTATCATTATAATCACATGTCATATAGTATTAGATTTAGGGGGAGTTCTATAGTTTGGTGTTATATAGTTTAGAGTTAGTTCTTTTTGTTGATGACAAAGGGGGAAAAGTATAAAATAGGGTAGTTAGGCATAGATTAAGGGGGAGTTATTAGGATAGAAGTAATATTTTATAAACAAAGGTTGTCACTATCAAAAAGGGGGAGATTGTTAGTCCATGAGATGATGGTTTTGATGACAACAACCTTACAATAGATTATAAAAATAAATACTAGCAGTATAAGTTTAGATATACATGTATGTGCAGGAATTAACCATGCAGGTACCAATAATGAAGACTGTACAGTATAGAGATTCAAGACATCAAGATTGAAGACTCATGAATATCAAGATTATCAAGAGTTCAAGAGTTCAAGTAATTTATTTTTCAAATAGAATTTTTTTTAAAACTCCTAGAAAAGCACTGGCATCTTAAAACCCAATTTATTCGTGGAATGGAATCTACTTCGACCCTGTTAAAAGGATGGAACCCTAAGTAGGATGGAACCTTCGAAAATCTAGTGGAACATTGTTTTGTATCCGCTAACTTTTTATTCAAAATGATTTTTCAAAATTATATCTTGTTTTCAAAATGATTTCAAAACCTTCTTTTAAAAGAATCAAAAACATCTGTCCTGATTTCAAATAGTTTTATCCTCAAAATAATCTTGAATTTCAAAATCGAATTATCCTTGGTTTTAAACTATCTTTTAAAATAAAAGTATATTTAATTTTTTTTAATATTTATATATTTAGATTTAAATATAAAATTATAGTAAAATTTTATATATACCAAAATATCATTCTATATATTTATTTATGTATTTCAACTCTATTTAAGTATATTTATTAAAGTTTAAAATAGTTTTAAAATAAGATAAAAATTATTTTCAAAGAAAAACAAAACATCAAAAATTCCTTTGGGATGTCGGCATGCCCAAGTACCCCATGTCGACGTAGTGTCAGTTGAGTTTAAAATTTAAATTTCAAAAGAAGTGTCTATTCGTCACACTCTTCACAAATGGACATGGCTGTTGTTCTTCTATAAATAGGGGTTGGTTTCAACGAATTTCAATACAGATTTTCTGGTTTTTCACTACTCTTCTTCTTCCACATTTCTATATACATATTCTTACCATTACTCTGCCGAAATCAACATTGAATCTAACTAGATAATTTCTAGTTTGATTCTCTATCACTATCTCAACAAGATCCTTAATGCTATTCAGAGTTATAGGCTTTGTGTAATCAACTTAGCGAGAAAAGGTGTGATTGTAGCCTTGGAAATCAATCAAGCGAGATAAGGTGTGATTGTAGCCTTGGGAAATCAATTGGGTGAACTTGTTGCCGGGGAAATCAAGTATCTCTACCCAGAGGATTGTGATTCTGAAGGGTATACCTCGTTTCCTTGAAATCGAGGGTGTAATTGTAAAGATTATTTTTTTGAAAGGAAATCCGTACTTATGTGCGGGACTGGATGTAGGGTAATCCCGAACCAGTATAAAATCCGGTGTGTTCTTTCCTTTACTGTTTTTACTTTATATTTGCATCTATGTTTGATTCCTTGATCATATCTGTGTCTGAATATTGCATACATTTATGTTTAAATTAACAAAAACTCAAAAAGATTTAACAATTTTATAAAACGCTATTCACCACCCTCTAGTGTTTATCCTAGCCTTAAGATCCTTAATCCGCATTTATCACAATTACATCAGTATTCTACATTTATCATTTTAATCCACATTAACTGTAATATGTGACGACCCACCTTTCTGACCCTTGAGAATGACACTTAATACATCTGTGGTATTCATGTGCCATTGCCCAAGTATCTGAAAGATGAGTTGCCATGGGGTAAAATAGAAGAACGGAACAATAATCTCAAAACTGAAAGGTTAAATATAACATAAAAATAAGACAGTACATAAGGTTACTCCCCAACATGGAGGTATTAGAGTTACAACAAAAGTACTACTATCAGTCTAGGTAGTTATAACAACATGCCTTTAATTATACATACATAGAGCCAACATCTCATTACAGCGGAAATAAATAGCTAGATAGGAGCCTCCTGCTAGTCCACCATCTTCAAAAGAGCCCAAAGAAACCTATCTTTTTTGGACGACTCGAATATAAATGAATACCCGAAAGTTTAGGGAAAACAAACAGTTCGGGTCAAACAATAAGTCCGGTATGAGTAAACTCCAAAAAATAGAACACGCAAAATAACTAGTGAGACCACATCGAATGCAAAACGGGTTTTTCCCTCATAAGGACAACATCCAAGTATAAAAGAATAAACACAAATAATTAAACATCACGAAGAGCGTAAGACGATTCCCGATGCAATTAAGAAAGAATTGATCTGAAGATTTGAATCAAAAAGAAGGAAAAGGATTTTTTTCCAACAATGACTAGGAGGGTGCGCCTCTCTTATTGACATTATACCTCTAGAAAATATACTTGAGAACTACGATGGCTCTCGAAAACCTCCAAGCCGGACCCCACCAACCTACCGAGTATCCGAGTATTTCACATCTCCGTGCACATACAACCGAAACCAATCTAGAGTAGATGTGACAATACCTTAATAGGAGCAACCTTATATAGCTTGGCCCTCACCCGCTCTATATTTAGTCATTTCCGATAAAGGATATCATTGCTCTAATTGAGCAATGAACATCTCACTGATGGCTCGCCCCCCCTCCCCCCCCCCCCCCCGGAAGGAGGCCTTCTTCGCCTCGTCTTAGATTGACGAAACAATAACAAAAGGAAGAAGGGTATCGAAATCGATAGTTAAGATATCAACTATCGGGGATAAAAAAGCAATCGTATGTGGGAATTAAATCCTATACTCTTTTAATGCTTGGAAAATATCCATATACTTTTCTCATTGTTATAAGTATATTCACAAAACAATCAAGAGGATTTCATATTTCAAAAGCATACTTAAATGGGTCAAAAATAATTGCCTACAAGAAATGCGAAGGTTTTCCATTATAATTATAAAGATCATTTACAGAAATTAAATTTCCTACATTTGTCACATTTCTGATATTCTCGACTTATTTTACCCCTCGTTCAAAAATAAAGTCAGATAAGTCAGGGCACTGGTTGCTCCTAGCCTTGCCTAGACACTTCGGTTCCAGATCTCACAGATAAAGGATCAATCTACTCATCAGGTTTTAGTTCCAAATATAGGACTACTTATTTTCCATAAATAACCCGTTTAAATCATTATATAAATTTTAAATCTCCTTTAAAATACTTTAAACAAAGATTTCAAACTTCCATTCAAATCATAACTTAAACCCATCATCTTTAAAGGAGAATACGACAAAGAGGGATGAAGCTCCCTCTTAATCAAATGAGATGGATAAAAGGGGTGTTATTTCCTTTTAACCAAAGAGTCACTAAATGTCAATCCTAAGTTAAAAGGTGGTGTAAGTTCCCTTTAACTAAACATCAAAGTTGTTGCTCATAAACTGGCCAAGCACAAATCAAACAACCAAACAAGAATAATAACAGGAATAATAACAGACTCGTTATTATTAATAATTTACAATCAATAGTTAATACAACATTTGTTAAAATGTGAATGAGTCAAAGCAAAGAGATTAAGATTACATTGACTATAAAATAATTAAATTATACTCACGGAATAAGTTATACCCACTAAACTATGAAAACAAGGAATATACTCACATTTTATTTGCTTTGATGAAGACTTGGAATAATTCACCTTTTATAATGAATTTTAATTCTTTTCTTTATTTTGTGAATGAATTAAAATGAGATATGGACTTGGCTATTTATAGGTGAAGATAAGGGTACGTTAGTCATTTCTTATAGCGTAACCAGATTCGACCATATCTTGGTCCAATAAAAACCTGCCTTATAGCCTAATTTGATTCGACCACATTTTGGTCCAATATAAAACATCTTGAATGCCTAATTTGATTTGACCACATTTTGGTCTAATAGAAAACATCTTGATGGATTAATTTGATTCCACCATATTTTGGTCCAATATGAATCCTCCTTATCAACTATGGCATAACATGATTCGACCAAATTTTGATCCAATAGCAACCATCCGCGTGCAATATAATAATCATTATGCTATTTTGTTTCATTAGGAAAGTAATTATACCGTTATGTTTTATTAGGCAAGTAATTATACTATTTTGTTTTATTAGGAAAGGTTAATAATTCTCTCTTATTTTATTAGGCAAGTAATTATACGGTTCTATTCTATTAGGCAGGGTTAATAATTCTTTCTTGTTTTATTAGGCAAGTAATTATACTATTCTATTTTATTAGGTAAACTTATTCTTTAATAAATTGGTACCCCTAACCGCCTTATAACTCGAACCATCTTTAAATTAACATTTTACATCAGTTTAAAAAAATCCATTCGAGATGTTTTATCCAAATTTTTATTCTAGATATAAAATATATTATTTAATCATTTAAAAATATTGATTATTCAAATTCAAAGTGATTAAATTATGAATCGTTACATCCTCCCCTCCTTAAAGGAAATTTCGTTCTCGAAAGTAATCAGATAAACTCAAGATATCAAAGAAACCCAAATGATATCATATATACCACACAAAGATAAAAGGAAAGTGAACTTAACACAACTGGTGAGTACATTAAAAAGAAACAACAAAATACAAACAACAATTATATCAACTCGGGATAACAATCCATAATACAGTCCTCAGTTTCCCAAGTACAATCTCTAACATCTCCACTCCACTGAACTTTAACAAGATTCATAACCTTCTTTCTTAATCTCTTTATATCACGAGCGGCGATACGAATAGGCCGCCTAAGAACGGTTAGGTAAGGCTGAACCTCCAAATCAACTTGTTGTCCCGGTTCTACTATCATCGAAGGTCGTGTACATACTTACATAAATGAGATACGTGAAATACGTTGTGCACATCTGATAGCCGATCTAGTAACTCCATTTTATATGCAAGTTTACCAATCCAGCTCAGTATGGGAAAAGGGCCAATATCGAGCGGGTAACTTCCCTATCTTCCCAAACCTCACGACACTTCTCAGAGGAGAGACTTTTACAAATACCAAGTCCTCGACTAAGAACTCTAGATCCCTACGCCTTTGATCTGCATAACACTTTTGCCGATATTGCGCTTTCTTCATCTTTCTTCTAATATCAGCTACCTTCTCATTGGTTTCTAAGGTTATATCAGGTCCAAGAACAAGTCTTTCTCCAGATTCAACCCAACACGAAGGAGAACGACATGGACGACCATAAAGAGCTTCGAAAGTGGCCATACCAATGCTTGCATGATAGTTGTTGTTAAGTGAATTCGACGAAGGGAAAATGATCTTCCCAAGAACCCCCAAAGTCCAGAATGCATGCTCGCAATAAATCTTCCAAGATCCAGTTCACTCTCTCCATCTGCTCATCTGTTTGGGGATGGTAAGCTATACTTAGACTTAGCTCGGTCCCTAAAGCAGTCTGCAGTCCCTCCCAGAACCTACTAGTGAATATCAGGTCTCGGTCACTGAAAATACTATGAGGAATCCCATGGAGTCTCACAATCTCCTTCACATACAAACTCGCCAGACTCGTAGCAATCCTAGTCAGCTTAACAGGAATGAAACGGGCACTCTTGGTCGATCGATCAACTATAACCCAAATGCCATCGTTACCTCTCCTTGACCTAGGAAGTCCATCAATAGAGTCCAAAGAGATCTTTTCCCACTTCCACTTTGGGATCTCAAGTGGCTGAAGCAATCTAGTTGTCTTCTGCTGGTCACTCTTAATCTGCTGGCAGTTTGCACAACGACCACAAAGATTGAAATATCTCGCTTCATCCCTTTCCACTAGAATACCCTCTTCATATCTTTGAACATCTTGGTCACTCCTAGATGAAAAGATAACTTTGAATGGTGGCATTCAGCTAACACTTCTTTGCTAAGTCCATCAAAGTCTGAAACACAAATATGCCCATTCATTTTCAATATGCCTCGGAGATCAATCTCAAAGCTAGAAATAGGACCTTCTTCAACATCCTTCTTAAGTCGAGCCAAAATAGGATCTACCTCTTGACTGGATGCAATTCTCTCTAACAATACTGGCTTAACTTCTAGATTTGCAACCATTGCTACATTCCTACTCAATGCATCAGCAACAATATTTGCTTTTCCAGGGGTATAGAGAACCTCTAGATAATATGAAGCGAGAAACTCCAACCATCTCTGTTGCTTTAAATTCGGATCTTTCTAGTAAAAAGGTATTTTAAGGATTTGTGGTCTGTGTATAACTTGAACCTTTCACCCAAAAGATAATGCCTCCACGTCTTTAGTGCAAAGACAACAACCAAAAGCTCCAAATCATGCATGGCATAATTTTTCTTATGTGGTTTTAGCTATCACATCGCATATGCAATATCTTTCCCATGCTACATCAGAACTGCTCCCAATCCGGTTCCACAAGCATCTGTATACACGATTAAACCTTTGCCCCCATTAGGAATGGTTATAACAGGAGCTCCAGTCAACTTCTCTTTCAATTAATTGAATGTTTGATCACGCTTCACTACAACAAAACAGTCATTTTACAACGGGCAATGCCCGTTGTAATATGGATTTCGCAATGAGCATGCGCTCATTGTATTAGGCCTCGTTGTAATAGGTCGACCATATTTTACAAGGGGCAATGCCCATTGTAATATGGATTTCGCAACGTGCAATGCCCGCTGTAATACATGATATTGCAATGGTTTCTGACCGTTGCAAAATAAATGCAAATTTTTAAAAAAATTACAACAGCATCCATGCAGTACATCCATACCAATAATGAATAATTTAATGAGTAATAAATATTATCATAAAACAACCAAAATCACATACGAAAAGACTAAAAGCTAGAGCATAAAATTTCAACACATTCCAAAAGTTAGATAAGTTTACATCGACATAGTTCTAATATACACATGACAACTAGTTTCATAACAAAATGGTACAAATATTTTCATTACATTTTAAATGCACCCTAAAACCATTTTGAAGGCCTTTTCTTCCAAAACCTACATTTCCTTATTGCATCATCTCGACAAACTCAATGCAATCGATCTTCCCATCTTGAAAAATAAGGATCGAAAAGTTAAATTGCAGACTAATTATGAAAACAAATTGAAAGCGGTTTTGACAACATAATGACTTACGCTGTCTTTATCAACTTCTCATATCATATCTTCTATTCTCACATCCTCTACACCAAAATCATCGCATGCTTGTTGAAGTTCGTCTACAGTAATATAGCCAATACCATCTCTATCAAAATATGAAAATGCTACAAATAAATGATCTTCTCTTTCTACTTTGTTCGAATGCAGAGTGGCTGCTATGAACTCTCCATAGTCTATAGTACCGCTGTTATTAACATCAGCCTGCACATACAACATATACATAACTACATAAGCATGTGTTCTAAACCAATGTTTTCCTAAGTTTATTTATGTTGGGAAAATCAGTACTTATCGAATAAACAATGATAAGGTGTTGACATGGATCATGGTATTTGTATTATATTGGTAATAAAAATAAGAAACGCAATGACTTACAGCTTTTTTTTAAATGTAATAAAATCAAAATGGATGACGTAAATAACGAAATGGTACAACTACATAATATAGCTATCTAGTCATAGTAAAGCAGCAGTCACGTAACATATTTTAAACGTATTTTGAAAAAAATGGTACGATTTGTAATTTATCGATAACTGACATTTTGGTCTTGATCAGCATTATTCCTTCTAGATTTCATCTATCCGGTCTTGTCAACCCGACTAAATATGTATTCCTGTAATGTAATATTTAAAGTCCATCAATAATAGGCCATATTTTACACATATTTATCCAACTTTACATGAGTTGTGGTTCAGTTACAACTTCTCAATGCAGCATGGCACTAGAATGATGTATAAATGAGCCGACAAAAATGAAATTTTAGTAAAATAATAAAAAAGGTTTATTAATGAAGTAACGTTGTACAATTAGACTGCTCTACTCCCTTCACTACCTGGTAATGAATAAGAAGTGGGAAAAGAAAAAAGAAGCAGAGTACATATAAACAAAAGATTTTCAAAGAAACGTGTATCATGCCATGTGAACATGTTCAAGTCTGCATTACTATGGTGGATGACCTGACCCATTTTTATTCGGTTACTACGCTAAAATTATTTTTCCTTTTTAGATTACAAAATTAAACCTAGGTAGAGTTCATAAAATTATGTTTTTGTCTAATCTACATCATGCTACCGGATCCCACGACACCTTACAATGTTTACCTGTTTTGTGTAAACCATCATACTTACTCATGACAGGTGAGTTATTAAATGTTAAGAATTATATAGTGAAAACATGAATGTGTTGTAGGTTAGCATGAAGTATGGAAGGGGACAAATATTTGTTATGAGTAATGTCCGAATAGCTTGAAACTTGCAGCTTCTTGGCCAATGAAATTATCAAATTCAATTGTATTGAATTATTGGTCATTGTTTATCTGAGTTCCCTTCAATTGACACTAAAGACTGGTTTTTATTTTATTGCTAATGGTTCTGTCGCTACATTAGCAGAGATGTAAATCAAGATAGGAGAATAAAATGCAACTATAATAGTTCAAAGCAAAATAATAAAGGACATGGGATATATAATCAAAACAAGAATTCATTCTTGACAAAAGAATGTGTGCCTAATGTGTGACTTCAACATAGTAATATACATGCAACAGTGACATGCACAGCTATACAAGTTCAATGACTCGACGCACAATGAAACTGCACTAGACCAGAGCATGTACAAATGCAACAAGTTGATGAGCAAGGCTGCAAACATACATCATGAAACTAGAGTTGATAGCAACCATCAAATGAACAAAACCACATGAACAAATATGATCTGGGTCGAATCAGTAAACAACATGCACGGCTAAAGATATCAAGTGCAACCAGAACATCTCAACCATTTAAGCAAACAAAGTACTAGAAAATCAAAAGCCAGAAATTCACATAGCAGTATCAAGTGACCGAAGTCATCAGAAATGCACATGGCAGTAGACAGTACACTGCAGGTAACGGTTTCAAAATAACCAAGTCATTTTCATTTCAATGTTAAAGTCGTAGAGAAAAATTCAACGACCAAAGTCGAGCACAAAGAACGAAATCAACATCATCAAGTCAAAGCCAAAGTCAACGAGAACGAGATCGAACAGTCTAAAGTCAGAGCCGTAATGATCAATAAGTTCAAACAGTTCAAAACCAAAACTATGAGAATAAAGCAATGAAATTATATGAAATTGAAGAAGTCAGAGATCAATCTCAAGCATCCATACAAAATCGAATGGACAAAGCATAGCAATTGACAAATTCAAATAATTAAGTACGAACGAGAAAATAGGAAATCGAATCCTATATAAATGATTAACATCATCGGCTACAAATTCATTCAAGTTCAAGCAATAAAGAACAAATCTTTCAACTCGAATCAAGTAGAGCATAGGCAAATTGAAAAGTAAAAGCACATACCAGTACTCGACTAAATTGAAGAAGCCGCGAGCAATCTAATTGATCGAAGAAAAGAAATTGAAGCATCAGCAACAAATTGAAACGGCGACTCAATTCCCAAAAAACCCTAGGTTTCGCAAAGAGGACGAACGCCATTTTTCACAAGCAAAGATACGGCCGAAGGAATAAAAGAAAAGGGGACAGTGTTTTATTATTTCATAATAGTTGGGCCGGCTATAATTTTATTATTGGGATTTAGTGTTGAAAATTAGGGTTTATTTATTTTAGTGTTTTAAAGTGTTTTTAATTTCTCTTTTAAACCATTGTAAATTCTAGTCGTGTGACTAGGGGACGAGTTGTGTAGTTCGAGAATTCGCAACTTAGTGGATGAGTTGTGGCAGGCTTTTGAGCGTAGAGTTAAGGCTAGTCGATATATATATATATATATATATTATGGAAAACTAAAGGAAATATTTAATATTAATTATTTTACTAAGTACTAATAATATTCATTAATTATAAGTCATAAATATTAGCTATAATTTACTAATTATTAATAATTAACTATAATAAATTATTAATATAAAAAATAAATATTGATTATAAATAATAAATAATAATTAGTAATTATTAATTATTTATTAGTAATCATTAATTGTAGTATGGTATTTTTGTAATATAAAAAATAAATATTGATTATAAATAATAAATAGCAATGTGGTATTTTTGTTGTAGTGAATAATTAGTAATTAGTGATTATTTATTAATAATCATTAATATTAAGAGTTATAAATGATTAATATAATATTATTAATGATTAATTATTAAATATTAATAAATAATATAATATTATTAATGATTGGTAATATAATATTATAATTAGTAATTAGTAACATATGATTAATATAATATTATTAATGATTAATTATTAAATATTACTAAATAATAAATATTAATTTTAAGAAAGCATTATAATTATTAATTATTGATTGTCGAAAATTGGCAAATGACATTTATTACAACGAGCATTTTATGATCGTTGTAAAATTGGCATCGGTTAAAACAGACATTTTATGACCGTCGTAAAATTGGCACCTATTACAACGGACGTTTTTAGCCCGCTGTAAAATTGACACCTATTACAACGGGCGTTATGAGCGTAGTAAAATTGGCACCTCTTACAACGGGCATTTTGTGACCTTTCTAAAGTTGGCATCTATTAAAACGGGTCTGAATGGACCGTTGTAATAACCTTCTATTACAACGGGCAACCAATGCTCGTTGTAAAAAGGGCGTTGTATATGAAATCTTTTACAATGGGCCTGAATGGACCGTTGTAATAGCCTTCTATTACAACGGACAACCAATGCTCGTTGTAAAAGGGGAGTTGTGGTAGAGTATTTTGTTGTAGTTCTTAGAAGTCCAAACGAACTTAACATCTTTCTTTGTTAACTTTGTCGGATGAGAAGCAATCTTCGAGAAGTCCTTGATAAACCTACGGTAAAAACCAGCCAATCCCAAGAAAATTCTAACTTCCATCGCACTTTCGGGATACTTCCAATCTTTACCGCAACAACTTTAGCCGAGTCCACCGATATGCCTTCTCCCGAAATAAGATGCCCTAGAAATCTAACTTCGGATTTCCAAAAAAGGCACTTAGAGAACTTTCGCTTCAACTCATGGCTCCTTAAGATTCGAGTACGACATGGAGATGATATTTGTGTTCCTCCTCTGTTTATGAATAGATAAGAATGTCATCGATAAAGATGAGAACAAATTTATTGAGAATATCTCGAAATACTTGATTCATTAAGTCCACAAAATAAGAGGGTGCATTAGTCAATCCAAATGGCATAACTAACCACTCGTAGAAATTTTCTAGAATCTGAAAAGCTGTTAAAGGAACACTCTCCTCTGCCACTCTTAATTAGTGGAAACTGGTGGTAAGATCTAATTGAGAAAATATCCGAGAACCGAGGAGTTGATCAAATATGTCGTCAATTCTTGGCAAAGGATATTTATTCTTGATAGTCCTTTTGTTCAACTCCCAATAGTCTACGCATAACCTTAGCGAATCGTCCGCCTTTGTAACAAAGACGACTGGCTATCCCCAACTCGAGGTACTACATTAGATCAAGCCCTTTTGCAATAAGTCATAATTCTGCCTTTCTAACCTCCTCTTCTCTTTTGGAGCCATCCTTCATAGGAGTTGTACCAATAGGTCTAGTTCCCGGAACCAAATCAATACGGAACTCGACTTCACGGTGAGGAGGTAAACCTTGTACCTCGTCAAAAATATCTGTGAAATCTCGAACAACCGACACATCTCCTAGCTCCGCTTTAGCTGCTTCGAGTGAATAGAGAAAACTGCTCATTAACTTCTTAGGCTCTTTAAAAATAATATCAACACTAATATCTCTTGCATCACTAACTCTAACGAGCCTTATACCACAATCCAAGATAGCTTTAAACTTAGATAACCAATCATTCCCAATAACACTCCAAAGCCTATAAACCCAGGAACAAACAAGTCAAAAGGAAAGGGATGATTTTGACAAGAAATAAGTACATTTAGACACACAGTGTCAAGATTTATCGGACCTCTAATTGGGGTTGACACACAGAGGGGATTCCTTATGATAACATATTTAAGGTTTAATTTGTTCATTAGATCAAAAGAAATAAAACTATGGGAAGCTCCTGTATCAAATAGCACCTTTAGAGGAATATCATAGATGGATAATGTACCTTGCAACACTTGCTTTCCTTTTTGATCTGAAGAAGTGGATGGTATCTAGTCAATGGTAAAAGTCTATCCTTGAGATCCCTTTCTGGGAAAAGGGCACTCATTCTTCATATGTCTTGGCTGGCCGCAATTAAAATTTGTGGCAATTGGGCAATGATTTGCAAAGTGGCAGATCTTATTGCACTTGAAACAAAGAATGTTGGCCAAGTTGGTCTGCTTCTTCTGTATGGAACGCCATCTTCGGTTTTCTTCCCTGAACCCTTCTTCTTTCCCTTAAACTTACGCTTGAAGTTTGGTTTTCCTTCAACTGGTATAACCGATAAAGGCTTGGCACTTACTACTGGTACTACACCCTTCTGGACTCCTTCCTTAATATCAAGAGCCTCAAACCTTAAAGCCATGCTAATAATGTTTGTGAATGTACCCATAAGATGATTGGTCATTTCACGATGGAACTCTGGTCGCATTACATTCACAAATATTTCATTTTTCTTGAGCGGTGTGTCTGTCAATCCAAGTCCAAAACGGGACTGAGCATTGAAATTATTCTCATACTATGACACCGTTATATCATCCTTCTTTAAGCCAATGAAACTTCTAAATAACCGAGTTCTTCCGGCTTTTGGAATAAATTGTGCTTCAAAAACTTCCTTGAAATGGGCCTAAGAAAACTCCCCCTCCTGAGTACTAGCTTTTTCTGAATCCCACCAATCCCTCGCCGACTTTTGAAGTTATCAAGACACCAACAGCCTTTTCTCAGCATCTTCAACCGAAGATCTCCAAATATTCTTTCACAAGTTTGAAGCCACATCTGCACTTTAAGTATGTCTTCAGTCCCATAGAATGGTTTCCCACCCAAAGCGGTAAAATTCTTACACAAAGCTGTGAAGTTCATCGAGGTCTGAACTTGCACTAACATTTTCTCTACCGGATCTACAACTGACATAGTAGCATTTCTAGGTACCCTGCTATTGGTAGGCGTGCTAGTTCCAGATCCTTTCCTTCCTCCTCTTCTTGTATTCATTTTCTATTATTTGAACAAATAACAAGTATCTTTAGAATAAAAAATAGGATTAAAATGGTTTAAGGAAATAACACCAAAGGATCTAAAACTAGACTTTAGAGGATAAATATTATTGTTATAAAAATTACAAATATGCTCTCTCAAAATTAACTCATTCTAGGGCATCATTTACCCTATCTCTAGTGAGTTGTACCCCAATCAGGCCAAGGTGTTCGTTCTACCGATGCTTTGATACCAACTATAACGATCCACTTTTCTGACCCTTGAGAATGATACTTAATACGTCCATAGTATTCATGTGTTGTTGCCCAAGTATTTGAAAGATGGGTTGTCATGGGGTAAAATATAAGAACGAAACAATAATCTCACAATGGAATGGTTAAATATAACATAAATATAAGACAGTACATAAGGTTACTCCCCAACATGAAGTTATCAAAGTTACAACAAAAGTACTACTATCAATCTAGGTAGTATAATAACCCGCCTTCAAATATACATACATAGACCAACATCTCATAACAGCGGAAATAAATAGCTAGATAGATAAGGAGCCTCCTGCTCTTCCACCATCTTCAAAAGAGCCTAAAGAAACCTGTCACTTTCGGACTACTCAAATATAAATGAGTACCCAAAGTTTAGGAAAACAAACAATTTGGGTCAGACAATAAGTCTGGTATGAGTAAACACCAAAAAATAGAACACACAAAATAACTAGTGAGACCACATCGCAAAAACGCGGAATGAGTTTTTCCATCAAAAGGACAACATCCAAGTATAAAAGAATAGACACAAATAATTAAACATCGCGAAGAGCGCAAGAGGCTTCCCGATGCAATTAAGAAAGAATCAATCCAAAGATCTGAATCAAAAATAAGGAAAAGGAATTTTTCCAAACAATGACTAGGAGGGTGCACCCTCCTTATTGAAAGTATACTTCTATAAATTATACTTGAGAACTACAATGGCTCTTGGAAACCTCCAAGTCGAACCCCACCAACCTTACCGAGTATCCGAGTATTTCACATCTCCTTAGGGATACAACTGAAACCAATCTAGAATAGATGTGACAATACCCTAATGGTAGTAACCTCACATAGCTTGGCCCCCACTCGCTCTTTATTTAATCATTTTCGATAAAGGATATCAATGCTCTAAATGGGCAATGAATCGTCTTAGATTGATGAAACAATAACAAAAGGAAGAAGGGTATCCAAATCGATAGTTAAGATATCAGCTATCGGGTATAAAAAAGCAATCGTATGTGGAAATTAAATCTTATACTCTTTCAATAATTGGAAAATATCAATATAATTATCCCATTGGTATAAGTATATTCACAAAACAATTAAGACGATTTCATATTTCAAAAGCATACTTAAATGGGTCAAAAATAATTGTCTACTAGAAATGCGAATGTTTTCTATTATAATTATAAAGATCATTTACGGAAATCAAATCTCCTACACTTGTCACGTCTTCGATATTCTTGACTTATTCTACCCCTCGCCCAGAAATAAAGCCAGGTAAGTCAGGGCACTAGTTGCTCCTAACCTTGCCTAGGCACTTCGGTTCAAGATCTCACAAATAGAGGATCAATCTACTTATCGGCTTTTAGTGCGAAGTATAGGACTACTTACTTTCCATAAATAACCCATTTAAATCATTATTTAAAATTTGAAGCTCCTTTAAAATACTTTAAATAAAGATTTAAAACTTCCATTCAAACCATAACTTAAACCCATCATCTTTAAAGGAGAATACGACCAAGAGGTGTGAAGCTTCCTCTTAATCAAATGAGATGGATAAAAGGGGTGTTATTTCCTTTTAACCAAAAAGTCACTAAATCTCAATCCTAAGTTAAAAGGTGGTGTAAATTCTCTTTAACTAAACATCAAAGCTATTGCTCATAAACTGGCCGAGTACAAATCAAACAAGACTTATTATTATTAATGACTTACAATCAATAGTTAACACAACATTTGTTAAAATGTGAATGAGTCAAAGAAAAGAGATTAAGATTGCATTGGATGTAAAATAATTAAATTATACTCACAGAATAAGTTATACCCACTAAATTACGAAAACAAGGAATATACTCACTAAACTATGAAAACAAGGAATATAATCACATTCTATTTGCTTTGATGGAGACCTGGAATACTTCACTTTTATAATGAATTTTAGTCCTTTTCTTTAATTTGTGAATGAATTAAAATAAGGTATGGACTTGGCTATTTATGTGTGAAGAGAAGCATACTTTAGTCATTTTCTATAGCCTAACCAGATTCGACCAGATCTTGGTCCAATAGGAAACTTATGGCCTAATTTGATTCGACCACATTTTGGTCCAACAAAAAACAGCTTGATGGCCTAATTTGATTCAACCACATTTTGGTCCAATAGGAAACATCTTTATGGCTTAATTTGATTCGGCCACATTTTGGTCCAATAGGAATCCTTCTTATCAACTATGGCGTAACATGATTCGATCGGATTTTTGTCCAGTGGCAACCATCCGCATGGCAGATCTGATTCGATCAGATTTTGATCCAATGGCAACCATCCGCATGTAATATAATAATCATTATGCTATTTTATTTCATTGGGCAAGTAATTATACATTATGTTTTATTAGGCAAGTAATTATACTATTCTGTTTTATTAGGCAAGGTTAATATTTCTCTCTTGTTTTATTAGGCAAGTAATTATACTGTTCTATTTTATTAGGCAGGTTAACAATTCTTTCTTGTTTTATTAGGCAAGTAATTATACTATTCTATTTTATTAAGCAAACTTATTCTTAAATAAATTGGTACCCCTAACTACTTTATAACCCGAACTATCTTTAAATTAACATTTTATATCAGTTTAAAAAAATCCATTCGAGATGTTTTGTCCAAATTTTTGTTCTAGATATAAAATCCATTATTTAATCATTTAAAAACATACCGACTATTCAAATTCAAAGTGATTAAATTATGAATTGTTACAAATATTCAAGTAGATTAATTGCAATTGATTTCAAATTTAATTTTAACAAATTAAATGAATAGGTGATAAATAACAATTGCTACCTTTTTCTTAATTTAATCGCATTTACAAGTTTATTATTTATAACAAATGTTATAACTACTTACAAGCACGATTATATTTAATTTCAATTAATTACATATTATCTCACCATCTAATATAACATTTAATTTATTTCTTATTTACAATTTATAACAAATTAAAATTTTACAATCATTTCAATTAGTTGAAATTGCATTAAAGTAGTTATCTGTTACCCTACATTAACATTAATACATTTCATTCAAGTTATTTTTTATTAATAAATCACAAATATTTATTTCTTTCAATATTAACAACAACATCCCATTAAATTAAATATTTCAAATTATTGAAAATTATGGTCGTTATAGTCATTTCTACTTTATAAAGAAATTTGGAAACGGGAATTACGAAATAGTTGTAGATACTTAACATTGGAATGAGAAATATGATTTATATTTCAAAATTATTTTCATATAAAAAATTATTTTCTGATATCTGTTTATTTGAATTTAAGGTACTTTATCTTAAAATTATCAACCGTAAGCTAGTTACGGTAAATGAAGTAAATACCTAATATTAAGTAGTTGAGTGGAGCTTCGCGTTTCATATGTTATTATTGTAATGACAGAAATAGTGGGAGCATGTCATAAAACACTTAGTGGTGGCATCAAGTTACAAAAATTAAACATATCGAACATTGTTTATGAAATAGTGATTGTTTTTTAGTATTGACTGAAAAATAGACATAGTTTCATTTCAATCTGAATATTCAGTGTAAAATAAAACTATAATAGTGGTATTATGATGCATTAGAAAATACAAAAGTATCTAATTATTTTGAAATTATGGACTAAGCCAAAGTTTGGAGAAATATGTTTTGATTATATGATTGCAAATCATATAGCACTGGTAAAATATATCTCGCATGATAAAAGGCAATACACTCATTCGGTGGGAGTGATCATAAAAGTTAGTGCACTCTATTATTGATACATATAGATGCATGCAATCGAAAGTCTAATTATTCCAAAATGGTTCCACGTATTTCTTTATATTCACTGATGAGTTATCAAAAACATGACCATGTGTGTTTGATACACATGTAGTATGTCTGCGATAAGCTCATAGAATATAAGTTGGAATAAATCAAATAACATGTAAAAGAAAATAAAATGATTCGACTTGATCGTATAGCCGCGCATATTGGAAAGAGTTCCAAACGTACCTAAAATAAATAAAGATTCAATCTCTAAAAAGTCACTCCTCCCTATGATACATAATAATGTATTGATAAGGGATAATCAAACTTTGTTAAATGAAGTGTGATTAATTGTGAGTTAAGTTGAGTTAACTTCTTTATATAAGGTCGTTCACTTAAGAGTAGTACACAAGGTCCAAATTAATTTCACCTAAAGAATGGTTTGCAAAATCATACAAGATAAGGGTTTATAAGAAATCCCAACATATCCTAGACCAAGAAGTAGGCAGGTTGTGCAAGTCAAAAGACCATACGTAATAATTATTCGTGAGGGATCTTGTATGAATCGCCCCTAAAGGAGTTTGGGAATAACTGTAATTGGATGAATAATTTATGTTATAAACACAAGTATTGTTAACTAAAAACCAAATCATTCTTATACATAAAGCAATTCATGAAGTATTTATGAATATCTATTTTGTTGCACTAAGAAGCAATTTTTGTTTCATGAAATACCAACTTCGCAGTGAAGGAATTTCTTCAAAAAATCATTTATAGTAAAATAGCGTTGGACACGATCCAAAAATGAAACTGATTACAAGGGATGAAATAAAACTAATCAAATTTGAATGAACATAAGATATTACAATGTCCAGTAAATATTCTAACACATTCAAGAGAAACTATGAGTTTCTTATTAGTGTCAAGAATAAATAATCATCGATTTTTCATTAAGCCATTAAAAGTATTGAGTCTACGATAAGGTATGGTGCATAAATTCGAAATGGATTCCAGGTACATCATTAGAATATAACTTTGAAAGTTGTAACCAAAGGGATGTGATACATCGACCATGATAATTTCTTTAACAACATGGCTGATGCAATTGGAATTTAATGAGCAATGTTGATAAGCATAATCTCATATATTTCAATTGCTAAAATTAGCATAATAGATTCAGTGTTCAACGTGCTCAAGTTAATTCAAATTTACTCATAAAATTATCGTTTGCTATGATTTTGTATTTTGGTACATACGTGTTGAAATGGAAAATTCTAAATAATGATTTATAATTGACTATTTTCACATAAAAACCAAGGTGTCTCGATGTTCGTTGTAATGATTTCTCTACACCTATGGTGCAAAATGGTAGTTAAAGGAAAGAAAATGAAATAGGGTGAAGAAATAAAAGAGAAAAGAAAGGAAAAGAACAAAAAGGAAACTTCAAATAACCATATTATTTATCGCATATCTCACATCACATCAGAGCAAATATAATAATCAATATAGGTATAAAATAAGAGTGGCATCAATAACAATGTGAAATAATCATCTGAATAAAGACCCATAAAGTTATACAACACCATAATAGAGTTTATACAACAGGAAAGTAAACTCAACTGGTACACTGTCTTATAATGGTAAATCAATACTGTCAAGGATCCATAGTGTCACACAGCAGAAATATAATAACAAATGCACATATAAGTATAGATAACTGTCACTTCCTGTCAGTCCACATGTAGAACTTCATAATCATCCACCTGCTCTTAATCTACTCATTTAAGAGTACTAGATAATAGGAAGCAAAGCATAAAACTTCGTGTCAGACAATAGTTTGGTGTGAGCGATATCATATCTCAAAATATTATAAAAGTCGATAATATATGGAAGAGAGGGTATATAAACCATATCTGACATGTCCCTGCAACCACAAAATTAGCACATAAACATAAGTAATATGCAACTTTACAATATCATAAAAAGGGTATACCATACTTAGTATTTGTTAGGAGTACCTAGGTATCTCTACCTACATTCCCTACTCCATACTAAGTAAACATCGGGTATCTAGGTCTCTCCATCCATACATACTCCACACTAAGTCAAGTCAGGGTATTTAGGTTTCCCTACCATAATACCTACCTAGTGTGACATCCCTAGGGTGACAGGTGACTAGTGAGCAACCATAATAAACATAGAATCCATCAAACAATACTAAATGTCACCTAGTGTGGCAGATATACGATGACCCATATGACCAACTGTCAAGGACTAGTGGAAATTCCGTTTCTCGATTGTGTTCCACCGTACTTTTAAGTCTGGAACACCACACGGTTGTCTCTTGTGATACCTCTGTACCATCTGACCTAGACCTTGCCGATCTACAATACAAGCCATGCGCTACCAGCCCTGGGTGCCCTTGCATATAGTACCCCTACTTTGAACACAACCAAAACACTCCAAGTCATCAACGATTGCTAGGCGCAAATAGATCCATTGGGCCCTACTCACTTGGTACAGATTCGAACCTTACTGGCTTGCCATAGTTCTTGGGCATGAGCCCTAACACTCAACCCAGTCCACTATCCATAGCCTCACTCAAATTCGAGCCGCTGTCCATGATCCTGCTCTCTGCCTGAGCTCCCGATTGAAGAACCCTACTATCATGCCATCCAAAGCCCGAGATCTAGCATGATCCATGCAGTCCTGATACTATCATCCCGGAGCCTACTTCATATGTCATTGAGTCACTATCCGTAGTATCAGACTACCAGGTTGAAGCACCATATCCCTGCCTCACCATCAATATCACTAGTCGCAGATTAATAGCATCATATTTCTAAATTGATTGCACGAATGAACCATCACACCATGCACCACGATAGCTCACGAATGTCAAAGCCACATATCTTCCAAATCACCAGTTGACAACAGTGATGGACATTGACAACTCTACTATGGTCAATGCCATCCACCATGGTCTTGTACTTAGCTGAACGGTTAAGTAAACACCAAACGAAAACGTCCGACATCCACGCTGAAATCCAGGTCCGTCGACACGTATCACAAACCCTCTTCTACAGCTTATCTCGTTCATTAGATTCCCGCGTGTGCGGAACTCCAACGTACAAGATGCTATCTAAAATCAAATTATCGTTGTTCGGCATTTTCAACCAAAATAGCCAAATAACAAACAAATCGAACAATCAAACATGCATCCATGCGTCCAAACAACCATACATCCGTCCAAAATGTCATACATACAACATAACAACCCATCCATGTCAATTAATGTGGGAAATAACATCAATAATAGATCTAATCTAATAATTCCCTAATTACGGCATAACGGTGGAAATTAAGTGATATTCTTTATAACTCATTTAAAAATGATTATATATTCTTTTATAAAAATTATAGATGTTGTATATATATTATAATATCACGTTTTAAAACCAAAAATCATTCCCGAGCATCAATATAACAATAAAAAACCAATCATAGTAAAGTCAGAGACAATATCATTTACCTCTGCCAAATCTGTCCAAACCAGTGCCAAAATGTAGATCTCGACATCATAAGTGCAATGCAAGAAACGGCGTCCAAAAGGGACTCGTATGCAAAAGTTATGGCCAAAATAAGAATCATCATTAGCGAAATCATTAATTAAAAAAATAAATCACTAATTACCTTTTTACTCCCTAATCCTTCTTCTTCTCATATGCCTGTATGCGTGCACAAGAATGCACACCATGGTCGTGCATTTTGAATCCTCATCGCCTCGATATTTCATTCGATTCTTAACTAAATTCCAATCTGCTTTCACCAAAATGCTTCTCTTCACGATCTCTTCGCCTCGGCATCCACAAAATCAAATCTGATCACATGTACAGAGTTGCAACTTCGAGGACCTGCTTTCGATGCACTGTGGTGGAAATTGCCATAAAGGATTGGACGACCCAAAAATTCATGGACAGATGCTCTTCGTATGAGAATCACAACGCATGCCTCAAATTCGCCAATCGTTACTCCAAGATCTCGAAACCTCAAACCCTGGATCCATGGCCTAATGTCGATCTCGACCAAACATCGTCAATCTAAAATCTACCACATTCATTGCGGAACACAACGAATCAAACGGTGTGAATTTTAGTCAAGTATTTTGGGAGAATTTAATTTTTGAAATACAATAAATGGGTTCGGCCATGAAAATTAACTTTAGGCATGAATAGTGACGAGAAAACATGAAAATGGAGGGAGAGATTTCAAAGGGGTATTTATGTCAATTTAATATTCCCCATTAATAAATTCTTCAATCACATAGCAACGCGTTTCGAGTCGTACAATCACACAACAGATCTAATTATCACGAAACTTGTCTACGTGCTTCACCTTATTTTTTCGAATCCAACAACACTAACCACGTCTCCATTTGAGGTTATGCCCTGGAAGACTAATTTCACATATTTCAAGATCGTTTCGGACATCGGATCATCTGATCTCGAAATATAGCGATCTGTATACTCATTTAAATTCACAATGTCAATACAAACTCAACGGAAGAGGTCTTGAGTCCTGATTCGGCCATATGCAAAAAAAATCACATTTTTGGGCCTTTATCTAATTAACGATTAAATATTTAAATAAACTATC
The DNA here is from genome assembly GCA_030765085.1 of Allium cepa. Taxonomy (NCBI): domain Eukaryota; kingdom Viridiplantae; phylum Streptophyta; class Magnoliopsida; order Asparagales; family Amaryllidaceae; genus Allium; species Allium cepa. Next base: position 802,642,910 of record CM060943.1, read on the forward strand.
CAAATATCCGATAGTTAAAAATATGGATCGTTAGATTCTCCCCTCCTTAAAAGATTTCATCCTCTAAATCTCAAAGCAAAGAGAATGTCTCCTAACCCATCGGCCTTCAAAAAGATTTTGTAGTTTTCCAAAAAAATCGGTAGTACCTATTTTGGATAACTAAGTCTGAAAAACACTACTACAATAAAGATATGTATACAACTCATATCTTTAACTATACTAGATCATATATAAAAATCATCAAACAGGAATGCCATACCCAATCAAACTATCCTACATGCCTAACAACCATACAAACATAAACTATCGACTCAAATGCTAACAATCAAATCAAACATGCATACATAAGATCTATCATCCAAAAATAACATCCATGCCTATCCTACCATGCGGAATACTAAGTCATCTAGTATAAGCATCTAATATGATATCCATAATGAAAGCAGATAATAAAAACAAAATCTCATCGTCTAAAGAGATCCGGTCTAACGGTCCTCATGCTCTTCAGAGTCTACCATACCCTTTCCCCTTTGCTTTCATCCCACTAAACCCCTGCTGCTCCTTCGACCTCCTCCTAACCTAATTCGTATCACATCTACCGGCATGGATAGGCTTATGAGTTCTCCAAGTCTATGGTTCGGTCTTGATATTATCTAATCCATTTAGTGCCAAATATCCAAATGTCTCTTCTAAGTTCTTCCAAAACCCATTATCGAACAATGGGTCAAGACCACTTACAATGCTCTTGGCACACAATGGAATCACATCATCAATCCCTTAAACAAAAAACAAAAGCAGATGTCATACTACTGGACTTAAGGAATACAAATCTAGCATCATCTGTCAACTAATTGAATGTGACTCAAATGCCATCTCTCTATCCTCGTCCGTAGGCAATCTATCGATGTAGTCCTAAAACATTTGTTCCCAATACTCGAGAACAAACAACCTCTACGGAGCCAACAGCCTCGATTGGGTCCACATTACATCATCACATCAGACACTATCACTCTTCTATTTTATCCATGATCTCCACTAGTCCATTTTAACGCCTCTGACTAGTGATAATCAGCTGAATCAAAGTAGGTCCGATGGTCAAACTAGCCATCACACCCGGCTAAAGCTCATCGAGTTCTGAAGACATCACCAACGATAAGCTTGAGCAACGCGCACTCTAGGGATATCTCTCCCAAGCTGGTACGTCTTCCACTCAAAACAACAACCACTACATTTCCTCTTTCAAACATCTAAGAAATGTTAAATCCATAGGAAGCTAAGAACTCTAACCATCGCTACTTACGAAGGTAAAGATCCTTTTCGGAGAAGAGATGCTACAATGACAAGGGATCACTGAACAACTCAAATTCCTCTCCTAGCAGAAAGTTCCTCCACATCCCCAAAGAAAACTTTATCGCCTCTAACTCCAAAAGAAGAGTCGGATATTACCTCTAGACATCACTACTATACCTAGTCAAGTACCACAAGCAAGTGCGTAATATCACCTCTTCATTCTCGCTCGGAATGAGTACTATCAATGCACTCGTCAACCTCTTGGTCAGACTCACTAACGCGTGTCTACACCTCACGTATCAAACAAAAGCCTATCCACTCCTAAACAATAGGTCGATGATACTGCTACCTTGGGTCTATTCAGATTCCGGACTGTCGTAACTAAAGGATCTATAACGACATCCTACTCTGAAAAAACATAACCCAAGCGCCTTACTCCCCTCCTTCAAGAGCTGTGCAGTTAATGCGCTTGGTAGATTCAAGGCAGTGGAGGTGCAAAAAGTCATAGCTGGGATATAGCGAGGATATAGCGAATGGCTCTAAAATAGCATATAAAACTCGTACTTAATTTTTTTACAAATATATAAATGGTAATTAAATGAAAAATTATCATTCAAGTGAATTATAAATAATACATAAATAATTTTAAATAAAAACATGTGTGAATATACTTTAAATAAATGAAAAATTGTTATATAACATAATTGAATTTGGTAGAATATTAGAGTATTTTCATTTCTGAAAATATATTAAAAATTAAATCAAATAAACTAGTTTCATAATTTTATAATGTACAAATTCAATTTTTCAGTTCATTTTATTAAAAAAGATATAGCGGGAATAGCGGAAATAATGGGATATAGAGGAAATAGCGGGGATTAAAGCGGAAAGGCTATATTCTGGGGCTATATGGAAAAATCGTAGCGGTAGAAATCCGCTATGAGATGTAGCGGGGTTGTAGCGGGGTAATAGCGAGGCATTAACTGCACAGTTCAAGAGTGATACCCGCAAAATCTAACCACCAACTGGTGTCTTGTGCTCCTCTTCCATCCATGGGTAGATGAAAGTATCATCACCGAACACAAACACAACCCACTCAAGCGACCACTCTAGTCATGGTCCTGGAGATCCAAAACATATGCCGATACACTGGTTAGCCCGAAAGGCATAACCAACCTAAAATCAAGGTAGTGTACAAAACACTATAATCGGAACACTCACCCAAAATACTCTCAGTTGGTGCAACCTCACCATAGGGTCCAACTAAGAGAACATCCCCATGCTATAGAGCCAATTGAACAAGTCATGAACATATGGGAGTACGAACATGTCCGTCTTCTCACCTAGCCCACAACAACCAAAAAACAACTCTAAAGAGCCATCCATCCTACTTACAAACACAACAAGTGCATCCTACCTAAACATACATCCATGGATGAACCATCACCTAACTAGGTCACCCGTTCGCTCCTCTAATGTCCTAAGCTCTTTGGACACTCTATGCCTTAAAGCCATAACTATATGTCAAACCTCTGACCGGATCGATATGGAACTCTATCCCTATATGGTGGTAATCTGGTCACCTCCTTAGGTATGTTCGAACGCTCTCCAACTACAGGCACAAATGACATCCTATCATGTGGAATATTGAGTGAATATGTAAGGCTCCCTTGCTGGTAGCCAATCACTACCATCCGCTCCTCCACATCATCATCAACGACCTCTCACATTTGTAGTAAAGAAAATTGGTATTTACATTTTGGAAGAGGTGAATAATATTGTAACGACCCGTAAATTTTCGATAATTAAAATAGCTAATTTATTAAGATTTCGTGATTTAATGTTAGAAAAAAAATTTGTAATTCGTTTGGAATAATAATAACTGGAATGAATTGCAACAATAATTATCCAAGTAATGAAAAATAAAATTTACTTAGTGAATGCCTTTGCAATCAATAGTTGAATAGGATAATAAAATGTTGAATTCATTGGGTATAATAGAGTAATTCATTGATAAGTAAAATCTATTTAAAATCAAACATTGAATATTGAACAGGTAAATTGTTTAAATTAAATATTGAAAACTTATTGAGTAATTGAATAACTGTAAAATGAAAATAGTGTTCTAAATTGTGAATTGGTTTTAAAAGTTGAATCTTATAAGTTCAATTTCAATATTTCAAAAGATAATGAATTATTGGATAAGCGAAATTGTTTAAATTGAATATTTGGAAGTTATTGAATAATTTAATAATGGGAATTGAATAACCGTATAATGGAAATGGTTGTTCTATAATCTTAATTCGTTTCGAAAGTTAAATTTTAAGTTCATTTTGAATATTTCAAAAGATAGTGATTTAAGAATAATCAGTTTGTTTAAATTTAATATTACAAATGTTTGAATAATTAAATTCCGAATTTGATACGATTAATTTGATATTGTAATTTAATATATGAAAATAGAGTGAATAATTGAAATTTGATTAAATATGATTCAAATTGGTTTTCAAAGTGAATGTAAGTTATATTGGGATTATAATAGAGTTAATAAGATTTTAAAATTGGAAATTATTGGATAATTGAATAACGGGTTTAATATGATTAAAAATAATTTGTAAAATTTTATTTTATCATACTAAAGTTAGAATGATGTTGTAGAACTTTTAAAATTGAATTAAAAGTAAATCTGTGAAAATTGAATATTTTAATATTTAATTATCGACTGGAAAATAGCCAAATTTTGAACAGTCTCAGAATTGGACGAAACTAGTTCCATTGGATCCGTAATAGTTAGTTATTATCGAATTTCAATTTTCGTAGTAATCAGAGTTGCCGTTTGACCGTGCCAGCTCGAAACGCGTTGAAATTGTTTTAATATGAGTTTGGCGAGTTAAAATAGTCATTTTTCAAACGGTCTCGGATTTCGATGAAACTAGTTTCATCGGATCCGTAATGTGATATTATTGTAAGGTTTCAAATTTCGTGTCAATCGGATTTACCGTTTGTCCGGAGCAAGCCAAAACGCATAGAAATTAGTTGAATCGGTTTAATTTAAATTTGATCGTTTATTGCCGTAACTCGCACATATGATCGAATTAGCCTCCGAAACATGTTGCATTGTGTTCGGAACGCGGGGTAAACCTTAGAATCGCCTGCCGGCACGCTTCGTTTGGAGTTCGGAAAATTTTCGGTGAATAGTATTTTACAATTTTCTATATAAGGACCTAAACATTTCATTTTGCACTCAAAACCCTTGCTTCTTCTTCCAGCCGGCCCTAGATATTAATGGCTGAGAAAATTCGAAACTTTCCTATTATCTCCAAATCTACAAACAATTAGCAAAAGTCGTCAACTACAAAGTTGTAGAGGGCATCAAGATCTAGCTATCCAACGGTGGAGATCGGAAACGGAGCCACGGATCGACGGGAAATCACGTTCAAAGCTGCTGCGTTTTTCACGTTTTTCGAGGCGAGATGGGGGGCCGAGCTTCGAGCTGCTCCAGGCGTTGGTGGCTCTGGTGATAGGCTTCGTGATGGCGCTTCCTGATCGACTTCTGGACGCTCGTGGTGGCCGCGATTTGGAGCCCTAGTTTGGCTTGGATGGGTTCTTAGTGGCGTGTGTTCCTGGAGCAAGTAACGTGAACGTGAGGAAGAAGAGGGGTGCGGCCTGATGGGTGGAGGATGGGAATCAACGGTTGTGAGTAGGTTATGAGAAAAAAATAAAGGAAATTGTTAATTTATTTATATTATAATTCGTGTAAACTTCTAAAATGCATAACTCTTTCATACGAGGTCGTCGAAAACGCACGAAACTTTTTGCGTTGGAATAGTATCGACGAGCACTACGCTATGGAATTGGATTGGAATCATTTGGAGCTAGAGAAAATTTTGAGTTGAATCGAACGTCGTTCGATTTGATTTAAAATCGTAAAATCAAGGTGAGTGTTTTATAACGCTCACAACGTACTAAATATCTTTATGCTAGTTAAATTGACATTATGAAGTGTTATGTTTTATTTGTCGTTGTTTGATAAAATTTAATTGTCATATAGATTGTCATTTAAATTGACCATTGAAATTAAATTGACAGTTAAATTTAAATTGAAATTGAAATTGAATTGCGATCAAATTACCTGACATTGATAACTATGAAATTGCTATGAATTGTATTGTCTATTGGATGATTTATTTCGATGGATGCTATTGGTTGATATTTAAATGTTTGGATGTTTATTTGCTTATATATAACATGTTATGCATACATATGATACTGTGATTTAATTTAAGTAATATATACTCATCCCTGACATTTAATTGAAATAAATAATTACTTGGCCATAGGATAGAAAATTATATACGGACACCGAATTGGCTAAATTAATAATTTTAGAATCGTCGATTTGAAATTTATTTAAATGTTTTGATTTAAAAGTTATAAATAGAAATCAATTTATAGAAATCGAATTTATCGAAAAATTGAGTTTGGAATGTTGAAATAAAATTTTGGTTAAAGAAATTGTTGAATAAATTTAAGTGAAGACTTTGAGATTTAAAATTTGGATATGATTGAATGTCGGAAATTTATTTGTTTTAAAGATTGAACATTAAATTCGAGCTTTGAATATTACTAAGTAAAAGCGATATAAAATGATATTTGAAATTGAGCTTGAAATTGAATCATATTTGTAAGTGGGATTTAAATTTGAATATTGAAGGAAAATTTTGTTAAGTGTTAAAAATTGATATTTTGAAAAATCAAGCTAAAAATCGATATACATTGGAATTTAATAAGTTGAAGGTGAATGTAGAATTGAATAAATTTGAAGTCAAAGTTGACATTGATTGAATTGAAATCGAAATTGAATCGGTAAATTGGAAATTGAAATTTATTTGAATTGGGAAGTTATAATGGAAATGGATTGGTTTTGAAGCTGTTTTAATTTGTTTTCCAAATTACTCTGTTATATAAACCATTTTGAATACTTAAACTATTTTAATCTATTTTTAATCTACTTAACCCAATTTAAATTATTTTAAACTGATTTATCTATTTTAAATCTATTTTAAAGATTTTAAGTATTTTAATTATTTAAACTACTTAAAACTATTTTCTAAAAAAAATTCAAGCTGGTTAATAAGGTGAAATGTTTATGTTTAAATCTTGAATTTAAATACGAATTGGGTTAAATGAAGTTGCAACGAAAAATTGAATTTCGGAATGATTTTGAAATCGAAATGAGATATTGAGACGAAAAATGATCTTTGAAAAGGAACCTTAAATTTTGAATGGCTATGTCGATATTTGAAATGAATTTGATTTTTGAAGCGAATATGATATTTTGATATCAATTATGAATCGATTTGAAATGTAAAAGAGCCAACGGTGTAATAATACGTAGTTATTAAAGAGACCGGGATCGGATATGGACATACTCTCTGTCGATACTGAAAACCACTTTAATAACTATTATATGCGGAGTGTTGATCCAGAATGAAGTGGATGATTTGGTGAACGCGTTGACTGAAGAAAGAGAACGATATTGGATGACCCCTGACATGACTAAAACAGGAGCCGCGCCGTGCAATTGTGGTTCGCCACCTCTAGCGGACACACTTCTTCGATACCATTTCTATTACATTTGTGATTCGATTTGGGTGCACCCCTTGATTTGGGAGTGTTGTTTCGCGGTGTTGGGGTAGCTGCTGGCTATGCCCAACATCAGTCCGGATCACGCAACTACTAGTATCCTAGTTGGTATCGCCTCATGTACCTTGTCATACTGATTATCCTATTCGCGACCACTACGTTTTGATTTGTACCTTGAGTATATGGATTGCCCTCTGGTGACTTCCGGTTTTGGGGAAACTACGGTCTTGTATATGCTTTTGGGAATATAAAATGTGTTAAGGGGGATTATGGTAACGCCTTAACGCTATTTTGATACTTTATATTACTGATAGGCATTATCTACTTAGCGTACATTACTACATAGTAGATAGTTTAACGGATCCTTAAGAGATGGAAAATCCCGTAACATCTCTTGAGTTATTGCACGCACGTTGACACTGGATATGAGATGTCAAACCCCGTACACATCTCTAACGTCATTACACTCATATTTATTTACGATTGATTTAACTTTCGTAAGGATATTTTAGTCCTGACTCGAGTGTTTTGCCTTTTCATTACGCTCGGGTCAGTCCTGAGTTTTTTCAGATTTTGAAGATCGATTCTGGAGGACGAAGACGAAGATTTGGTATACTATTACTATTATTACCCTTGCATCATGTTATCTGCTGCATTATTTAATTGTTCTGTTGTATATGTATAAACTCTGATAAATGTTGTATAAATAATTGTCAAAGTATAGTAGACAGCTTCATGAACTGTTTATTTGACTATTATATTTTATCGTTCCGCTGCGAGATTCTGTGTTGTTTCATTTCCTTTATTTCTTTTCTTTTCTTATTTACCCCAATAACTATCTGCCATTTTGAATGGTTTGGAATCGACATGTGTATTTGATCGTCGGTTTAAACTGTCCAAAAAGGTGGGTCGTTACAGTTGGTATCAGAGCTTTGGTTTAGCGATAAACCTTGGCTCTAGTGGGGAATAACTCATTGAAATAGAGGTAAACTATATGAATGAGTTGAGTGTATATGAGAGAGCTTACTTGTTATTTGATATAAAATGGTTTATATTGTGTTAACTTTGTTCCGTTGAGTATTTATGAATTCTGGTCGATACTTGGGACGCCAAGGCGTCGATAGGAATTTCTAAACACTCGAATAGGACAAACCAACACAATATCGTTTTGGAATATATTTTATATAAAAGAATCATTTGAATTTTTATTCATTTTGATTGAATTGATTGTTAAGAGATGATAATATTAGATTATTATCGTTATTGTTTGATCAGTCAATATTTACAAAAATTGATTAAATAATAATGGATTTAGGAAAATGAAATCAATTGATAATGAATATAAATGAATTTTAACTTGGATTTGGGAATTTAAATTCCGGTGTTTGAAATTGACTTACAAGAATTTGGAAAATATAATATGAGTATTATATGATAGTACAATTGAGTTGAAATTGTTTTCGAAGGATTTTTTTATGATAAGTGTTATATTCCCTTCTCTTGACCCTAGAAAATGATTTCGGTGATGAGTGCACGCATCATCGGCGTTTGTTTTCGAGAGTCCGAGTGGGGGAGACCACTTAATAGCTTGTCTAAACCTTGTTTGATTCAAATTTTATTTTATTGTGTATTCTCTATAGTATGATTTGATATATAAATTATATAAGTATATATTATTTCGAAACTTGATTTGAAATGAAACCAGGATTGGATTCTTAAGTCCTTTAATAATTAATGATTTTTTTTTAATGCTTGACATGAATTTAGACTTGAATCATTAAGGAACTTCTGAATTATGAAATGAGAAATGAACCTAAGAGCTAAGTGAAAATATCAATTGAAGTAGAAATCCTTAGAATTAGGAAATTATGAACTTAAAATAAAAATTGAAACTGTAAAACTCGCATAGTATTAAATTTCATTCTATAGCATAGATATAACTTACAAAAATATTTAAGAAGTTCAAAAATGTTATATGAATTGTTAACTGGATAATATACGAGTATAGGTTTGAATAATGAAATATGCATTTAATTAATGGTTTGCAAATATAAATAAAATTGTTAGTAAATAATTGGAATTTAAATTAACATTTAAAGGTGATTCACAATTATGTTAATATAAAATGGAAATACTATATGTGAATGTAAATGTGAAATTAAATTATAGTGAAATTTAAGTAATGACTTAAGAATTAATTAATTGAAAATTCAACTTTAAATGAAAAGAAGTGTATGTTGTTTAACTACATTCTATTTGCATATCTATAACTTACAAAGTACTTAAAAGGTTTAAAACGCTAATAAGGATAAGTAGAGAAATAATATACCAGTGTGAGAATGAATAATAAAATGTGAAGATCTATTGATAGTTGTAAATATAAAAGAAATTTAAGCTGTAAAATGAATGATATATATAATTGAATGAGTAAAATTTAAAATTAATGAAATATAAAATTGGTAAATGGAAACTAATTAAATTTGAATATAACTAAATGTCAACAAACTTGGAAGTGTATGAAATTAAAATTGACTTGGAAATGTATAATTGATTTAGTGTAGATTTTGGATGGTTGTTAATGTTTGATATGCATTGGTTGTTAGATGGATGAAAATTGATTAAGTAGAATTCATTAGTGTTAATGGAATTGAATAAACGGAATAAAATATTAAATAACAAAATTCAAATCTGAAGCAAAGTGAAATTAAATATAATCGAGTTCAATTTAAATTGAAGCAAATTGACTTGAATTTAAAATGTGAATGAAACAAACATGAATAAATCGAAAACAAATTGAATGTAAACCTATTGCGTGGATGAATAAGAAAATAAATGACTTTGTGTTTATGATTGTTTTTTAGAAAATTTGAAGTTTGATGGTTTGTACTTTGAAATAATAAAAGCAAATTTTGGAAAAAATCCAAAATTGTCCAATATATGCTAAAACGAAAACAACCATAACTTTTAAATGGCTGAACGGAATTCGACGATCTTGGTCTTTTCGAAAAGCTTAGAAACTATAGCACAACTTTTGTTTAGATAACTTGAGAAAATTCCTTCGTCTACTAGGCTAAAACTTGAATGTTACTCGCTGTCCTGTGTAAAAATAAGTAAAATCAGTAGTATACACCCTTAGTATTTTCGCCATATCTTTTGACTGGTTTATCGGATTTTGATGATCTTGCACTTTATGGAAAGCTAAGAACTTAAGCTAAAACTTTTGTTTTAAGTGTTTTGTGTTTTGATATCGTTTAGAAGGTCGAAAACGCAGGTAAACGTCGCTGACCTGCGCAATTCATTGCCCAGGCTGAGGCGTATCCTCTAAGTAAAACGGCCATAATTTTTGAACGTATGGTCTGAATTTGATGATTTTGGACATTCCGGAAATCCTGGAATGAATGAAACAATTTTTGTTTAGATTCTGTTGCCGAATTTTATCGTTTAGGTATCCTAAAACTAAGATTTGTTTACTGTCCTGAAATTGGAATCTCAGTTTTGAAGCTAAATATGTTATATATATGTTGTGCAGGCTAAGTATATCGATCTATCTTTATATGCATAGTTCTAACTTAGTTATTGAGTGTTTCGTTAGTGCGGATTGCGCTTGCTTCGCATTTGGAGCTCGCTTTTGCGCTATATTAGCCGTATATGCTCGCTAACAATATATAAGGTACATATCTCGGATTACATACCGTACTTTTACATTTTTTCCCTGCGGGATGCCTCATCACTTGATGAGATGTATATTTGTGACATATATACTGTTATATTTTTTTTCCCGATCGAGCCGTGCAAATGAGACTCTGCCGAAATTTTCCGTAAAATCCGGGTGTTCGAAAATTTTTCAAGTTTTAAAATTTTTTATAACTTGTTTTGATTACTTACTTTTAAAGTTAGGAAGCCGTTTGGAGTAACTTAGTGGAAGTGTAGTAACGATTTATAAATGGAATTTCATTGTTTTATAAGTCGATAACTTTGAATAAAATATAGCTAGTGTTGAATTCTATACTTAGTTCCTTTTCCCTTCTTTTTCCTTTTCGGGGACGAAAAGTTTTGAGTGGGGGAGAGTGTAACGACCCGTAAATTTTCGATAATTAAAATAGCTAATTTATTAAGATTTCGTGATTTAATGTTAGAAAAAAATTTGTAATTCGTTTGGAATAATAATAACTGGAATGAATTGCAACAATAATTATCCAAGTAATGAAAAATAAAATTTACTTAGTGGATGCCTTTGCAATCAATAGTTGAATAGGATAATAAAATGTTGAATTCATTGGGTATAATAGAGTAATTCATTGATAAGTAAAATCTATTTAAAATCAAACATTGAATATTGAACAGGTAAATTGTTTAAATTAAATATTGAAAACTTATTGAATAATTGAATAACTGTAAAATGAAAATAGTGTTCTAAATTGTGAATTGGTTTTAAAAGTTGAATCTTATAAGTTCAATTTCAATATTTCAAAAGATAATGAATTATTGGATAAGCGAAATTGTTTAAATTAAATAATTGGAATTTATTGAATAATTTAATAATGGGAATTGAATAACCGTATAATGGAAATGGTTGTTCTATAATCTTAATTCGTTTCGAAAGTTAAATTTTAAGTTCGTTTTGAATATTTCAAAAGATAATGATTTAAGAATAATCAGTTTGTTTAAATTTAATATTACAAATGTTTGAATAATTAAATTCCGAATTTGATACGATTAATTTGATATTGTAATTTAATATATGAAAATAGAGTGAATAATTGAAATTTGATTTAATATGATTCAAATTGGTTTTCAAAGTGAATGTAAGTTATAATAGAGTTAATAAGATTTTAAAATTGGAAATTATTGGATAATTGAATAACGGGTTTAATATGATTAAAAATGATTTGTAAAATTTTATTTTATCATACTAAAGTTAGAATGATGTTGTAGAACTTTTAAAATCGAATTAAAAGTAAATCTGTGAAAATTGAATATTTTAATATTTAATTATCGACTGGAAAATAGCCAAATTTTGAACAGTCTCAGAATTGGACGAAACTAGTTCCATTGGATCCATAATAGTTAGTTATTATCTGATTTCAATTTTCGTAGCAATCGGAGTTGCCGTTTGACCGTGGCAGCTCGAAACGCGTTGAAATTGTTTTAATATGAATTTAGCGAGTTAAAGTAGTCATTTTTCAAACGGTCTCGGATTTCGATGAAACTAGTTTCATCGGATCCGTAATGTTATATATTGTAAGGTTTCAAATTTCGTGTCAATCGGATTTACCGTTTGTCCGGAGCAAGCCAAAACGCATAGTAATTAGTTGAATCGGTTTAATTTAAATTTGATCGTTTATTGCCGTACCTCGCACATATGATCGAATTAGCCTCCGAAACATGTTCCATTGTGTTCGAAACGCGGGGTAAACCTTAGAAACGCCTGCCGGCACGCTTCGTTTGGAGTTCGAAATTTTTTCGGTGAATAGTGTTTTACAATTTTCTACATAAGGACCTAAACATTTTATTTTGCACTCAAAACCCTTGCTTCTTCTTCCAGCCGGTCCTAGATATTAATGGCTGAGAAAATTCGAAACTTTCTCCCCTATTATCTCCAAATCTACAAGCAATTAGCAAAAGTCGTCAACTACAAAGTTGTAGAGGGCATCAAGATCTAGCTATCCAACGGTGGAGATCGGAAACGGAGCCACGGATCGACGGGAAATCACGTTCAAAGCTGCTGCGTTTTTCACGTTTTTCGAGGCGAGATGGGGGGCCGAGCTTCGAGCTGCTCCAGGCGTTGGTGGCTCTGGTGATAGGCTTCGTGATGGCGCTTCCTGATCGACTTCTGGACGCTCGTGGTGGCCGCGATTTGGAGCCCTAGTTTGGCTTGGATGGGTTCTTAGTGGCGTGTGTTCCTAGAGCAAGTAACGTGAACATGAGGAAGAAGAGGGGTGCGGCCTGATGGGTGGAGGATGGGAATCAACGGTTGTGAGTAGGTTATGAGAGAAAAATAAAGGAAATTGTTAATTTATTTATATTATAATTCGTGTAAACTTCTAAAATGCATAACTCTTTCATACGAGGTCGAAAACGCATGAAACTTTTTGCGTTGGAATCATATCGACGAGCACTACGCTATGGAATTGGATTGGAATCATTTGGAGCTAGAGAAAATTTTAAGTTGAATCGAACGTCGTTCGATTTGATTTAAAATCGTAAAATCAAGGTGAGTGTTTTATAACGCTCACAACGTACTAAATATCTTTATGCTAGTTAAATTGACATTATGAAGTGTTATGTTTTATTTGTCGTTGTTTGATAAAATTTAATTGTCATATAGATTGTCATTTAAATTGACCGTTGAAATTAAATTGACAGTTAAATTGAAATTGAAATTGAAATTGAATTGCGATTAAATTATCTGACATTGATAACTATGAATTGTATTGTCTATTGGATGATTTATTTCGATGGATGCTATTGGTTGATATTTAAATGTTTGGATGTTTATTTGCTTATATATAACCTGTTATGCATACATATGATACTGTGATTTAATTTAAGTAATATATACTCATCCCTGACATTTAATTGAAATAAATAATTACTTGGCCATAGGATAGAAATTATATACGGACACCGAATTGGCTAAATTAATAATTTTAGAATCGTCGATTTGAAATTTATTTAAATGTTTTGATTTAAAAGTTATAAATAGAAATCAATTTATAGAAATCGAATTTATCGAAAAATTGAGTTTGGAATGTTGAAATAAAATTTTGGTTAAAGAAATTGTTGAATAAATTTAAGTGAAGACTTTGAGATTTAAAATTTGGATATGATTGAATGTCGGAAATTTATTTGTTTTAAAGATTGAACATTAAATTCGAGCTTTGAATATTACTAAGTAAAAGCGATATAAAATGATATTTGAAATTGAGCTTGAAATTGAATCATATTTGTAAGTGGGATTTAAATTTGAATATTGAAGGAAAATTTTGTTAAGTGTTAAAAATTGATATTTTGAAAAATCAAGCTAAAAATCGATATACATTGGAATTTAATAAGTTGAAGGTGAATGTAAAATTGAAAAAATTTGAAGTCAAAGTTGACATTGATTGAATTGAAATCGAAATTGAATCGGTAAATTGGAAATTGAAATTTATTTGAATTGGGAAGTTATAATGGAAATGGATTGGTTTTGAAGCTGTTTTAATTTGTTTTCCAAATTACTCTGTTATATAAACCATTTTGAATACTTAAACTATTTTAATCTATTTTTAATCTACTTAACCCAATTTAAATTATTTTAAACTGATTTATCTATTTTAAATCTATTTTAAAGATTTTAAGTATTTTTAAGTATTTTAATTATTTAAACTACTTAAAACTATTTTCTAAAAAAATTTCAAGCTGGTTAATAAGGTGAAATGTTTATGTTTAAATCTTGAATTTAAATACGAATTGGGTTAAATGAAGTTGCAACGAAAAATTGAATTTCGGAATGATTTTGAAATCGAAATGAGATATTGAGATGAAAAATGATCTTTGAAAAGGAACCTTAAATTTTGAATGGCTATGTCGATATTTGAAATGAATTTGATTTTTGAAGCGAATATGATATTTTGATATCAATTATGAATCGATTTGAAATGTAAAAGAGCCAACGGTGTAATAATACGTAGTTATTAAAGAGACCGGGATCGGATATGGACATACTCTCTGTCGATACCGAAAACCACTTTAATAACTATTATACGCGGAGTGTTGATCCAGAATGAAGTGGATGATTTGGTGAACGCGTTGACTGAAGAAAGAGAACGATATTGGATGACCCCTGACATGACTAAAACAGGAGCCGCGCCGGGCCATTGAGGTTCGCCACCTCTAGCGGACACACTTCTTCGATACCATTTCTATTACATTTGTGATTCGATTTGGGTGCACCCCTTGATTTGGGAGTGTTGTTTCGCGGTGTTGGGGTAGCTGCTGGCTATGCCCAACATCAGTCCGGATCACGCAACTACTAGTATCCTAGTTGGTATCGCCTCATGTACCTTGTCATACTGATTATCCTATTCGCGACCACTACGTTTTGATTTGTACCTTGAGTATATGGATTGCCCTCTGGTGACTTCCGGTTTTGGGGAAACTACGGTCTTCCGACGGCCGCCGACGGCTTCCGACGGCCGCCGACGGCCCGTCGAAAGCCGTCGGAAAATGGCCGTCGGAAGCCGTCGGTCTTGGCTGTCGGTATTCTGCCTTTTTCTTGTAGTGTATGGATTGCCCTCTGGTGACTTCCGGTTTTGGGGAAACTACGGTCTTGTATATGCTTTTGGGAATATAAAATGTGTTAAGGGG
Organism: Allium cepa; assembly: GCA_030765085.1. Classification (NCBI taxonomy): domain Eukaryota; kingdom Viridiplantae; phylum Streptophyta; class Magnoliopsida; order Asparagales; family Amaryllidaceae; genus Allium; species Allium cepa. The sequence continues at coordinate 802,658,195 of CM060943.1, forward strand.
GATTATGGTAACGCCTTAATGCTATTTTGATACTTTATATTACTGATAGTCATTATCTACTTAGCGTACATTACTACATAGTAGATAGTTTAACGGATCCTTAAGAGATGGGAAATCCCGTAACATCTCTTGAGTTATTGTACGCACGTTGACACTGGATATGAGATGTCAAACCCCGTAAACATCTCTAATGCCGTTACACTCATATTTATTTACGATTGATTTAACTTTCGTAAGGATATTTTAGTCCTGACTCGAGTGTTTTGCCTTTTCATTACGCTCGGGTCAGTCCTGAGTTTTTTCAGATTTTGAAGATCGATTCTGGAGGACGAAGACGAAGATTTGGTATACTATTACTATTATTACCCTTGCATCATGTTATCTGCTGCATTATTTAATTGTTCTGTTGTATATGTATAAACTCTGATAAATGTTGTATAAATAATTGTCAAAGTATAGTAGACAGCTTCATGAACTGTTTATTTGACTATTATATTTTATCGTTCCGCTGCGAGATTCTGTGTTGTTTCATTTCCTTTATTTCTTTTCTTTTCTTATTTACCCCAATAACTATCTGCCCTTTTGAATGGTTTGGAATCGACATGTGTATTTGATCGTCGGTTTAAACTATCCAAAAAGGTAGGTCGTTACAAATATGTTGAAAAAGCTCGTGGTGGACAATCGGCTGATGTGATTCAAAGTTGATAGAGTTAGGGGTATGCCATAAGGGTGACTATGTAATTTGTTACATATATATAACTCGATAATCAATCTTGTTCGAAGTAAAAGGTGTTTTCTTTCTATTATATGCTTGATATAATATGTTGTATTAATATTAATTTAATTAAAAGCATATCTAATAGAAAATCCATAAATTGTATGTTTTGTGATGGTAGTTATAAATGTTGTAACCATCAATAATCTATCACAATGAAATTAAACATACCGTTTTAAAAATATCCTAGTCAAGATATATCGGATATTGATTTATCGGTTGAGGCTAGACTATGTAACTTTCTCCAATTATTGGATTGTGTATTACTCGTGACCGATGGAGACACTAAGGGGTTACTGATAGTTATTTGGTAAATATAGAATGACTCACTCGATAGTTTTCAGTTAGTTAATATAACTAAGGCAAAATATAAAATATCGATGTGACCAAATTACACAGCTCTTTTGACTTGAGAATAATGTTGACCTTCAATGTGGAAGCTTTGCTTTGATTATAGTTAAATCGTGGCATGTCGTCCATTAAACAACAGTAGTTAGGTCGAGTGGAAATATTGCAAGTGAAACACTATTCAAGTGAGGATTTGTATCCACGGTTATATGAGGTTAGTATCACGGTCAACTGAAGTCAACTCAAAGTCAAAGTCTCTAGCCAAAGCAGCTTGATCAATAATAATTTTTTTATCGACTCAAGGACTTTTTTGTTTGGACTATAAAGTTGAATGTGGAAGATATCGGAATTTTGACCATTATCAAATTCTATAAGTCCTAATATAATATAGTATTGATGAAGGAAATTAGTGTAAATAATTGTTACAGCCTAGTACTACATATAATAAGTAAAATTTGATTTTACCAAAGATGTGCAAGTGATATCAAACAAAATATCACACCACTTACTAAGGTAATGTGTGAATGTTAATATTTGAATTGTTTGATATTGACCGCTAATTGAATTTACACTTTTGAGTCGCACAACCCTAATGATGAATTCATTAAAAAAATCAAATGATTTAATTAATTTATAAAATGTTATAAATTGACTAAATTTATTAGTATTTAAGAAATATTAATAATTGTTTAATTTAGTTGATGTTTGTGAGTTTTTATTATTATTTGAATGCATTTATAAAAGCTATATTTTCCTGCATTACTATATGATATTGACGTAGTTTTAAAGGATTTAAACAAAAGATAATAGCATGAAGTGATTTATGGAAATTTTATGCTATATGATGACATATATTTTCAGCCATATCATGCGAAGAGAGAGAAGTGTAGAGAGAGAGAGAGATAATTAAGGAATTTTTTATTAAAGAATGGAAAAGCTTTCAATTAAAACAAATTCATATATTTCCTATGGATAATTCATTCTTTCTCATACGTTTTTCCTCTACTCTTCTCCTAATTTTCCATGGTAGAAAACAAAATAAAATTTCCAAAATCGCTCAATTCCAAATCAGATGCAAACATAAAAAATAATAATGAAACATAAGTGGTTCATCCATCTCTTGCAAGGATCGGGTGTTGATCTTAAAGATCCGAGGGGATTTCTTCATTTAAGGTGTGTTTCTTAGGCTACTTTATACGATAATTATCTAATCTCAATTTTAGTTATACATCACATCTTTTATTGTAGATTATATTCCTCATATTAAAATGATTTTATATGTGCAAAAATTGTCACCTATAATCATTTGAATCTGCATATATAAATATATGTTTGAATCTTTTATGTGCTGTAAATATCATTGTTGGAGTTTTGGATTAAAAAAATAAGGCCAAAATGTTATATATATATATATATATATATTAAACGTCGATATCTGTATTACTATATTTATATTTCACACACACAATGTAATTTTAAAATAGTTTGTGCTTTTAAAATATTGATGACATTATTTAGGCAACTTTTATGTTACAAAATTATATATACATACATATATATATATATATATATTACATATTTCAAAAATCTTTAACTACTTTGTTGTTTTCAATTTGATTCTTATAATAATTTACTTGGAAAAATTTGATGTTTTGGATCTTAAATTTGAATCTATTTCATTGACTTATTTTAATTTATCCAAATAGTTTAAATGGTTTATTTCATTTAATATGTAAATTAATTTTGACATGCCCACACACATACACACATGCAAGTTTAAAATGTTTTGAAAATAAGTTAAGGAAAGAAAAAAAGGCTAAAAGGTCTCCATCGTTACATCTTTTTAATTTCCATTAAATTCCTTTTGTTTCAAATCTATTCAAATATTAAATTATTCATTTCATTTAATACATAAGTTAATTTAGATATGTATACATACACATTTCAATATAAGTTTAAATTAATTTATGACAACCGTTGCACATATAAATGGGCAATATATATGTTATAGATACAAATCCCAACATCTACATACATATATTAACAACGTACACCTTATTTGCTGTGTTGCACTTACACATTTTACACAGGAGTATATTGGGTTATGCCCACAATCTATACCTAGTATAAATTAGATCATAAATGTCATTTAATAAATCAATCAATTTAATTAGAATGAGAGAGATAAAAGGTTTCTCTCTCTAAATAAAACAAAATCTTTCCCTTAATTAATTATAAACTAAGAGAGAGAAACTTATTTATATGTGTCTCCGCCTAGTGGCAGATGACCAATATTATATGATTATATACTGCATGTGATGCAGTGGGACAGTTTGGAGTGATCCAATAGGATTCCTCACCACCGTTGGTTTTATTTGCATATATATATATATATATATATATATATATATATATATATATATATGCGATGATATATATATATATATGAACTGTGATGTAGGGAGACAGGTTAAAGGGATCCAATGGGATTCCTCATAATTTTGATTTTACTTTTCATATAGTGTGATATATGACGTGTTGAATGCCATATTTAAGGACGAGGACATGTTTTTACTTATTTAATGTTATACTAGCAGTGTGCCTTATTTTTTAGTATTTTGAAATACTATAAAATAATGATTTTTAATTGAAATGATTTTTAATGTGATACTTGAAATAATACATGTTTTAATAATTATTTATAAATTATTAAAAGAAGGAGTTTACTGAAATGAAATAAAAACACGATTTTTGGAATATTAATTTAACTATTTTGTGAAGTATTTTTAAATAGAGATTTTCGAACTATATTATAAAGGTCTTAAAACTTAATAGATAAGTCTGTCATTTATTATAAAGGAAATAGAAATAGTTTGAAACAAATATTTCTGAAATGATTTATATAAAAGATTTATAAAAATAATATTTTATAAAGTAATAGATTTATAAAAGGTGTTTTATAAATTTAAAATGAATTTGTGATTGATATTTTGTAACAGATTTATAAATAGGATTTTATAAATTAAAGATACTTAGAAAGGAATTGATTTATAAATGAAATATTATAAATAATTATAAAAATAAGTTTTATAAAATAGAAGGAAAACACGATGTTATAAACATAAAAGGATTTATCTTGATAAGTTGAGAATGGTTTTTATAAAGGGAGATACATTACATTTTAAAAATTAAGACAATCTCTTAAATGAATGTTTTGAAGGTGATACTTACAAATGGATTTTAATGGGTTTAAAAGTGATTTAAAATGTGTTAAGTAATTGTAGGAAATAGATTTCAACATTTTTTTGTAATAAATGTTTTCGAGAAAGTGATTAAGCCATTGACTATAACACTGTTGTTATACTAAGTGATTTTCGAAAGGAGATGTTTTATATGGTATACAGGTTTTATTCATATCCTATATTTGATGCTAATATTCAAGGTGGGTAATGTGTACCTATTTTGAAGTTTAGGATGTTGTCCATTCAAAGTCTGAGAGGTAATGATACCCCAACATGATCGACTTCATTGTTAACTAATAAATAGTTTAAGTTCAACATCAAGGATTAATATTAAGTATAATTAATTGGATCCCTATACTACTGTTTTTGGGTTGTCGTAACGATATTTTACGCAACATTTTTTTGACCCAATAAAGCGTGTTTTCAAAAATATTAAGCTTTCCTCAAAGATTAGCAAATATACTTATTACGGATTTTAAATATATAGGGATATTTTCCAAGTGTTGAAAATGAAATAGTCTGTGAATATACAAATACCGTTGAGATAAGAATAAGAAAATGTTTTCCAAATGTTGAAGATTTAAAAGTGGTTTGGGGAATATACCTTCGTAAAGATATTTTGACATAAACATTTAGAAAGTGATTTAATTAACAAAGGATTAATTGAACAGGCCTAGCGACTACTTGTGTGCTAGATTTTATTTTTGGTTCCTTGACTGGATGTGTAACTTGATTAGTTATGTACTTAGCACGAACCTAACTGAGTGACATGATTATCATTTTATGTTAAGAATAATAATTAGAGTAGAGCGGAGTGACTATGGCACTCCAATCTACCGGGCTTCTTTCTTGGTCGAAGGGTACTAAGCTGAGAGTTGGAAACGTGGTGAATTCACGAGATTTGGTTTCCATATGAGGTTGAGGGCCTCTTATTGATGGTTGGTCAATAGGAGACTAGGATTAGATTTATCTGAAAACTACTTTAGACCAACATATGCATTCGATTGTGAAATTTACTTGATGATAATGATTTTGAAGATGGAGATCTTCATGATGTAGAGCTGCTTGCCACTAACCTCTCGGGTGATTCCCATATTATATGTATACACATATATATGATGGAAGTAGTGCCCTCGTTCTAAAAGTCTTCGATTTGCAAGGACTGCTTGCTACTAATCATTGGGATGATTCCCAAATAGGATGAAGTAGGAGTACCTTCGGTTTGTCCTATTCCTGTTAAACTTGCATGGACGAATGTCTGACATTGCATTTCTAAGACCACATAGATTGGTTTTCACAAACATACATCTGCTTTGTGGTTTAGGAGGTAACCCCTCTTACACTTAACACCCTTCTCTGAGGCGTATGAACTCGAGGGTTGTACTTTTGTGCAAATCAATTGGTGTGTTGTTGTAAACGACAACGTGGTAGTCAAAGTGAAATTGGTCGTGTGAAAGGTAAAACGTTACCTAGAGCCTCACACATTGGTAATGGAAAAAACATGGTAGATGCGGTGGGGCTATGTGGGTCGCACCCATTAGGATATGTTTATCACCTTTCTAGCTTACCCTCTATATTTCGGGTTTATTGTGTATGTTGTAGCCACGGATAGGTCGAGAATGACCGGGGTGATGAAAATTCGTTACTATCCTCGGTAAAGGTTGGTTCTGTGTTGGTAAAGAGCAGCGGGGTTGTGCTTCAGTACATTCTTTCAGAGATGTACTGTCGAAAGGTAGTCCCTTACCTAATCATTGTTGGAAATTTATTCTCCAATACGCGCCTTTACGATTTTGATTGTAGAGCCTAGTATGCTGGAATTTAATTAACGTAACAATTTCGGCTATTTTAATACGTTATTTAAAAAAGGTTTTCAAAGAATGTCATTAGAAATAATATCAAATGATTTGATAAAAATATTTTGGTTATCGTAAGGTATAAATCCATCCGTGTTTATGTGCGATGTGGTCTTACGAGATACCTTTATTTCAAAAGGTTTTATAGCATTCAAATCCAATTAAGATGTGTTTTCTCATGTTGGTTTACCAAACTGATCCAGGCGTTGTTCACTTTTAATGCTCGGGTCAGACAGAGTATATTTACAGATTAGATTTGGATGCATCTTGGAGGAGCTTGGAGCAGGATGCTTCATCAATAGTTAGTTATTATCTTATTTCCACTGAATTGGTTGTTTAAAATTATCAACATTTGTGAGGATAGGTTGTTATAACTGTTCAGACTGATGGTTAGTGATTTGATGTTGTACTCTGATGGATGTATATTACAGTTTTTCCTTTTGTAAAGATCATTTTATATTATATATTGTTCCGTTGTGTTGTGAGGTTCTGTGATTGTTTAGTTTTCTTCTCTTGTTCTTTCTTGTTTCTTTTACCCGTAACGATTGGTGTTTCCGACACATGAATGATTGGCACGCAATATAGTGGATGTATTATTGTCGATTTTCGAGGGTCGAAAATTCCGGTTCATTACAAGAGTGGATGCAACTTATGACATGGTTGGGAAGAGAGTGAATGTTCATAAAGAAATTCGGGAACGATAATTGTGAAATAATTATATATACTCAACATTGGAATGAGAAACATGATTTCTATTCCAAAATTGTTTTCATATAGAAAATTGTTTTCTATGATATTTATTTATTTGAATTTAAGGTACTTCAAAAATTATCAACTGTAAACCAGTTATGAGAAACGAAGTACATAGCCAATATCAAGTGGTTGAATGGAGATTCGTGTTTTCATATGTTATTAATGTAATGGTAGAAATAGTGGGAACATGCTATACAACAGTTATTGGTCACATCAAGTTAGAAAAATTAGTTTCGGAAAACATATTAAACATTATTTATGAAATAGTGATTATTATTTGGTATTGACTGAAAAATAGACATAGTTTCATTTCAATATGAATATTATGAAGATTCATTATAAAAAAAATATAATAGTAGTATTTACGATGCAATGGAAAATATAGAAATATCTACAAAAATTGCAATTTTTTTGGGATTATGGATTAAGCCAAAGTTTGGAGAAATATTGTTTTGATAATATGATTGCAAATCATATGGTACTAGTAAAATATATCTTGCATAATAAAAGGCAATGCATCCATTCAGTGGGAGTGATCAAAAAAGTTAATGTACTCTACTAATTGATACATATAGATGCATGCAATCAAAAGTCTAATTATTCCAAAATGGTTCCACGTATTTCTTTATTTTCATTGATGAGTTATCGCAAACAAGAACACATGTATTTGATACACATCTCGTATGTTTGTGATAAGCTCATAGAATATAAGTCGGAAGTAAATTAAATAACATCCAAAAGAACTATTTGCACTTAAGAGTAGTATACAAGGTCTAAATTAATTTCACCGAAAGAACGGTGTACAAAATCATACAAGATAAAGGTTTATCAGAAACCCCAACATATCCTAAACCAAGGAGTAGGCTGGTTATGCAAGTCAAAAGAACATACGTAATAATTGTTCGTAGCGGATCTTATATGAATCACCCCAAAAGGAGTTTAGGAATAACTGTCATTGGATGAATAATTTATGTTTTGAACATAAGTATTGTAAACTAAAAACTAAATCAGTTTTATACATAAGGCAATCCATGAAGCATTTATGAATATCTATTTTGTTGCACCGAGAAGCAATTATTATTTCATGAAATACCAACTTTGTAACGAAGAAATTTCTTTAAAAAATTATTGGTAGTAAAATAGATTTGGATATGATCCAAAAATGAAATTGATTACATGGGATAAAATGAAATTAATCAAATCAGAATAAACATAATACATTAGAATGTCTAGTAAATATTCTCACACATTTAAGAGAAACTATGAGTTTCTTATTAATGTCAAGAATAGATAATGCTTGGTTGTCGATTAAGCCATCAAGAGTATTGACTCCATGATAAGGTATGGTGCATAAATTTGAAATGGATTTTGGGTAAAGTATCAAAATATAATTTTGATAGTTGTTCCCGAAGGGAAGCGATACATCGATCGTGATTTCGCCTTTAAGACCAAGACTAATACAGTTGGAATTTAATGAGCAATGTTGATAAGCATAATCTCATAAATTTCAATTGTTGAAATTAGCATAATAGATTCGATGTTCAACGTGCTCAAGTTAATTACGATTTACTCATAAAATTATCGCTTGGTATGATTTTATGTTTCAATACATATGTGTTGAAATGGAAAATTCTGAATAATAATTTAGAATTGACTATTTTCACATAACAACCAAAGTGTCCCGATGTCGGTGAGAGCGATATTGAGTTTGTTGTTGTTTTTAGACATGATCCAAGAACAGATCGGAAGTGTCATTTGACATGTATCAAAATTGAACATATGTTTTGATAGAAATATCAATAGTTTGATTGACGGTCTAATTGCAGAGGAAGCGTGTGTTCATAAGAAAGAAAGTTAAATGGTATATAGATATTTCTAAACCATAAGTAAACAACACAATGCTAATTGTTAACGATGTCCTTATGTTAAAATTAGATTTAGTTGTTTTAATACTTGAAGTTGGATTTGTAAAACATATTATTTATAATAAGTATAAAGGAAGTCAGGATTGTTCCAAATAATATGCAAGTACACCATATTGAAATTTTCAATATGAAACATGTAAGATAGATTCCTTATGTATTGACAGTAGGAATTATCATACATTTTGAATTCTCTAAAATATAGTAATTTGTTATGCATTTACTCAAAACACATTTGGTTTATAGCAAAAAGAAAACTCAACCTCAAGCAATATGTTTTTTTGCGCAACATTAGAGCAAGTGTTCAGCATATACAACAAAGACTCAAATGCAAATCAAAAGAGCACAACAAAGCATGCATTACGCTAATATCAACAATCTACCACATAAAAAGAGAGAAATGCAAGATTGCACACAAGGAGACAGAAAGCATTCAGGTTTGGAAAAACATACAAAAAGATTATCAAATAATAAATCACAAAGCAGAGAACTCATTGGAGCACAATATCAATCCTCAACCATACATGAACTGGATAACTACGAGGAAAGGATAGAGGCATACTTATAAAGCGAGAAAGTCAATTCAGATATTTCTCATGGCAAGTCATTTCACCGCAGTGGCAATCATTGGATGAAACAACTAAAAGACCGCTGCGGAACCTATCTCGAGAGGACATCCACTGAAGGCAGCCATTGCATGCTCAAACCAAAAGCAATTTATGCAAGGGAAGTAAACATATATTAGATAACTATTATTCAAATAATAATACAATTAATGGTTCTAATTCACCTCTTTTCTCACCTGATTTGAGCAGGAACTACCACGCACATGGCTTTATGCATGATGAGATCTGATTCCTCCAGCAAGAAGAATTTTGCAACTAGACATCAATAATCAGAGACTGAATAATAGCCTTTATAAAAACAAACTTAACAACTGCATCTATCGCGTATCTGTTTAGAACAAAGACGAAAGTAGCAAACTTCAAAATCAAGTGAAGCCAATTATAAAGGAACATAAGATGTCGGAAAACTCCAAAATCAGGCTACCAAAGTCGCTAATCAGGAGAATCGAGCATCACAAGGTTGAAAACAGCAAGCTTTGAGAGCAAGTGAAGCCAACTATAGATGAACACGAATTATCAAACTAGTCCAACTTATCAGAGTCACTAATTAGGAGAATTGAGCATAGCAATGTCGAAAGCAATAACCTTTGAGAGCAGTGAAGCCAACTACAGACGAATGCAAATTATCAAACTACTCCAGATTTAACTCTTCAGATCTATAAACTGGGAGGACTAAATACAGCAAGGAGAGTATTTGAAAGCCTCCATGAGCTAGACTTTAACCGTAACTCGAAAAATGGAGTAAATCGCTCCTGAATGCGAAGCCCTAATTTCTAGGGTTGAGCATTTTTTCTCTCATGGAAGTAAGAAAGATAGATTGTAAATGAAGCGCCTAGGTTTAGATGATATGTATTATGAAGCCGCATTGTGTAATACGGGTTACAATGTTAGCATCCAGTTATTTCGGGCCTTGGGCCTTTCTTTACCAGTTTCAAAAAAATAATACCATTGCGCAGTTCGCAGTTTTCTTTTGGCGCATTTTCATTAAGGACACATCTGATGCATCACATTAGACGTCCATGGTGTTAGCCCCTTTCACCAACTCCATTTGATGAATGTTGGAGGGAGGTACGTTGGTGTCGGACGCGTCCCAAACGATAGACATAAACAGCTGTTGATTTATGTTCTCCTCCCATGCTTCCCTTCAAATACTCCACTCAACTACTTTATTCAAGTACCCTGTCCGCATCGCCAAACACATTCTCCATTCAACCAGCTTCTCCGCTCAAATACAATGTTACTGTTCATCAAGAACACAATCTATGTTAAAATTTTGTTCTTAAGATACCGTTCTTTTTGCAAAATGGACAATCAGCATTGGCGTCTACATCGGACGCGTCGGATGCGTTAAGCGTGAGCCCCAAGCTGCTGCCCAGTTCAAACGAACCGTTGGAAACGAACACTATATATATATCATTCTATTTCTCAACCAAACCACCAACAAAAATCCAAAAAATCCAAAAATTCAACAGTTTCTACAAGATTCGTCGTCGATTTTTTCAGGTAATTTTTTATATTTGTGTTTTTCGTATTATTATCCACCATGTATATTTTTTTAGATTTTTTGAATTATTTTTTGAATTACCTTTTTTAGAATGTCTAGCCACTCTGCTTCTTCTTCTACTAGAACCATCTTTGACTGGAATGCCGACAGAACAAACACATTCATCGATGTTTGTTTCGAAAACATTGATACACTTGCCCACCGTGTTGTACAGTGGTATGAAAATATCACAGTACCGTTCAACGTGAGAATTGGTCTGGATTACAACGCTGGGCAAATGAAAAACAAGTTGATAATCTTAAACGTAAGTGGAGCCCATGGAACAAGCTGCTACAGATTCCAGGTGGCTATTGGAACAAAGAACAGGACACAGTCGGTGGATCTGACGGGTGATGGGATACGACTGTAGCAAGGTACCTCAAATAAAAACATGCCTAGCCTGCTCGTTTTAGGCAGTTGGATGATGATTCCATGGGCTAGACAGCTGCAGCAAGGCTCACAATTACTGCTGCACCAAGGTACCGTAAATACAAACAACATCTTAGGGGTGATGCTGCGGAGATCTCCAGTCGTCGAGCGCCTAGATAGCAATGGCCCACTGGTGTCCTTCTAGGTCTATTGGCAGTTCTTCCTATGGTCTGACTCTTGCTAGGTGTATGAAAGCGAAGCAGAAGGATGACGATTATGAAGAATGTGAGGTTCCGATTTGTTTGGCTGAGTATGATAGCAGATGTTTCAACCCTTTGCATGCCCTCCTGGACAACTCCGAGCGGCTTAGGAAGGCTGTTATTTATCTTGTTGTCTAGTGGAGAAGGAGAATGTAATTTGTTTTATTTGTATTTTATTTTCTGCATTTTTATTCGGACTTTTATTTCTACATTTGTACTATGAATTCTGAACTATGGATTTTTATTTCTGCATTCGTATTTTGTATTTTATATTCTGTACTTAAAAATAACTAACGTAAATAAAATAATAACATAAACAAATAATAAAATAACAACTTTCCCCTTTTGAGTTCCCCTTTCGAAAAAAGAACGCGTTCTCCTTTCGCGAACTTACCCCTTTCCTAGCCCCTTTCTTTTTTCCCTTTCATTTGTCCCTTGCGGTTCAAAAATGAACGCACCCTAAGACAATACAGGTGAATGTACAGTTATAGTACACTAAAAAAAGAACAAAAGGCACACTTGCAACTGCATTAGTAATAAAAATGATACATGTACTAAAGTTGTACAAAGGGATTCTCATCCCGTGGAAGGCAAAAACTCTACGTTTAGCATGATACAGTAGAAACCCGTAAATAGCAATAATTCATTCAATTTTAAATTTTTAACACGAATAAAAAGCATAATATTTTATCTTGTTTTATAAACTACAGACTGATGCATTGTCCATTTATTAAATTTTTAGAAGTGTTCCAGTTTTTAGTAGAACTATCTTTCGATATCTTATAGGATTGAAAGTAAAATGTAGAATAGTGATATAAAATACCGTGTTTCTGTTCATCCAACGAAAATCGGTTAATCAGCATAGCTAAGACCGAACGAAATTTGTATAATAACCTATTTGACTGAACGAGGTTCGTAAACCAATCACGCAATGAGGACATTTTCGATATGAATTAGGAGAAAAAAGTATATACGATGACAATCTTTTGATGCTAAATGAAGTGTGAAAAGAAAGGGAGCGCTAATATTACAGGCCTTTATATTGTTGTAGATGGTGCAAAGTAATTGTGATTCATGAAGAGACCAATTGTACTAAACGTGACTTACTATGATGTTTCTTGTTGAAACATAGGCAAATAACTAAATTCTAAAATGTTCCAAGCGTCATGTGAGATGACATAACAAACGTAACCAATCACCCATATCAAAAGTTGATATTTGAAAATTACTCCCATGATATGATTAGGGTTGTCAATAGATATCCAAAAAAAAATTGAAATCCGTTCGCATTCGTATCCAAAAAGTTAATAAATATCTGATATTCAGAAATACGGATGCGAACGCAGATACAAAGACATCCGCATTCAAAAATTATCTGCCAATTTTTTTTCAAGATTATAGTTTAAATTATATGTATTTTAGTACAGTGGAAGATATTTATTATTTTACTAAATTGAAAGTTTATATTATACGCACTAAATGCATATTATCTACTCAAAACTTTTTCTCAGCATCATATTTATTTATTTTTAACACTTTAATAAAAGTTTATGTTGAACTAAAATGTTCCATTTACGTTTCTTGATTTACCGGTCGTTAGCGGATAAGATAATTATTCGATATATGTCTGTATCGACTTATGCAGTTATCCAAAAATGATTTCGAATGTGGATATGGATATGACACTGTCTGCATCTGAAATATATACTAACAGGTCTAGATATGTTGTAACCAAGTATATAAGGTTATGAATTGATATGAACAAAATTTCCAAACAGCAACAAATGATCAATAATAAAGGATATTGTAACTAAGGTTGTGAATCAACTATTCTACATAGAAAGACAACATGCAAATTAATTTAAAAAAAAAAATCTAAAAGTTTGACAACACTAAGATGGAGAACCTAACTATTATTTTACAATCTTTGATCGAAAATGATGATAATTTGTCGCATATATATTAATCCTGATGGTGTACAATTTTATGTGTGTATGTGAGTTACAGACATCTTTCCACTTATGACTAGAGTTCATCATCGTTGCTTCTGCTTTGAATACTGGAATCAACTTCCTGCGAACTTTCCATTCTATTCTGCAGGTTTATTATGTAGCTTAGAAGGAGTGATGCATTCTTCAGAAATGAATCTACCGTTAGATCTACACAGTTATATATGAAATTTATCAAATATCAACATACAAATCAAGTATCATCACATCGACCAATAAACTATATGGACAAAGAAATTATATAGTTAACTGAAAATAAAGTAGAAAAATCATAAAGGAAATGTACATTCTGCTCACCGCAACTCCAAGGATGAATATTTCTGTGTGAACTCAACTCGGGAAGGTGGTCGCATTGGTGGTGGCCAGAGATGCTCCTGTGGTCCAAAGCGGCAACAGCGTCGTGATTTCTGTGTGTGACAATGGGTTCAGGTAGAGACCATGCACTTTTCACAAACAATTTAATTGCCTGTAGCCAGGAAAAAAGCTTTTCGGGCAAATGATTCTCATTGTATGCAAGATTCTCTTTGTTAAGTGAATTAGATAATTCTTTGTTAAGTGGTTCAAGCGCTTCTAAACCATGTAATGGCTCTCCACCTTCCACCTTCCCAGTGCGCTGATGTTCTTTTTGGTACTTCCAGACTTTTAACAACCTGTGACGGAACATGAATATACTTGTATTAGACATGTAAAAACAATGTTAATATAATCAAACCTGTGAATGAACAATAATATCTCTAAAACTCAGATAACTGAGAAAATACCCATAGCTCAAATATTACACTTAAATATGTGATATGACCATCGGATAAATATGGCTTTAGTATGTGTATTGCAGGACAAAAGGAAGGTTGATATTTGCTTTTCATCACTCTTTCGATGCAAATAGTTGTCAAACATTCTTCATAATAAAGAGAAGTAATTTAAATAGCATGTTAGCACATAAAGAATTTCACATTATTAAGTATATACTTAGTAAGTTCAACTGCATTTGATGTTCATGACATGCTATAAATAGTTATGTTTTATATAACATTTCATTTGCAATCAGAGTTTTATTTTTAGTAGTTTGATGGAAAAAGTATGTACCTATGAATATAAAGGTGTTATAGACGCCTTGTTCTGTTGTTCTGTACATTTTGGTATTTTTATAAATCAATATATTGGAGCAGATTCTGCATTTTTTATCTGTACAAGTGTATTTGTACAACAAACAAAATGTGGAAACGTACATACTTTATGATTGGATGGGGAGAGGAGTTGATTGAGGATAAATATTATTTGATAGAAATAAGTTGAAGTACGTGGTTACTTCATATTTCTTCATCCATTAGCTATTGAGAAGAGTTAAAGTAAAATGGCAAGAAGTCATACCATGGGAAACATTGAGTAATGCCATGGTTCTTATATCGTCAATAGTCGGCACAGGGGAGCAGACCCCCTCAACTTTTCAATATTCGCAACGAAACATTAACTGAAAATTTTAACCCTCCTCCAATATAAAATTCTCAAATGTGTTTTTTACAAACTTACATACTGGTTTCAATTTCTATTTCATGTACATTATCTCAACTTCCAGTCGTAGACTGAAAATCACACGCCTCTTCATCTTTAACATATAAACCCTTGTTCTTTTTTATTTATTTAATCAATCGTTCAAAATTACAAAATAAAATTATTTAAACTATGTTACCCCTCCGCTGCTCAAATTGTAGGTATTAACAACTTCCTTGATCTTATATAGCCTCCTCAATTTGTGTAATTTGTGTTTGTTAAGGTATTTATCTTATATTTCTTCATTGGTATGTAATTATCTGTCAGTGGTTTCCTTCAAATTTATCTCTAATTTAGTGTTTATTATAGGAAGTAAGAAAGCTATAAATTGTGAATTGAACGCTTATATAACGCTAATTGAATATCAATTGAATGCTAATTGAATGCAATTGAATGCTGATTGAATATCAGTCGAATGCTAATTAAATATTGATCGACTTTGCTAATATCTAAAAATTTAAAATAGTTGCTTAATTTGGCTCATTTCTATTTTAATATTAGTGTTGCTTAATTTGGCTCACTTTCTGCTTTAGCATTCCAAAGTTGCATAATTTTTCTCAATTTTATTGAGAACACATTTTTCTTATGATATTATGGTATCTGAAAATAAATATTACACTTGCATTATGTGTATGTTTTCATATGAATATGTTACAAACTTTGATTTCATCAATATAACTTTTTGGTTAATAATATTCTCTATAAATTATTTCACGATCCCTCTCAAATATCATCCTGGATTTGTCCCTGGTCAGCCATAATGAAGATGGTTAATATGACAAAAATTAGTATTAAAATTGGAAAAGAAAATACATAACTTTATATTTCGAGTTAACTCCATCCTAGATTGAGGTTCTATGGTCTTGAACAAAATTAGTTCACACTTCATGTTTACAATATTTGAAATAAAAGAAAAGAATACACCAATTTGATACATATTGTTATCATATAACACTAAATTTTACTATCTTTTTTGTTGTCAAACAGTGAATTATAGGAACCATGGGAATGCCGATAATACAATTGGACTTGATGTTTGACCAAATTGGATATTTGCGAAAAAAGTATTCTAAAACTATAGAAACGGTCAGTTTCAATACCATGAGACACAGTAAATGGCAAATTAATGTAAATTTGGAATATAATCCTTAACTTTTGGTAGTCAAAGCTCCAGTAAGATTAGGAACAAAAAGAGGAAGTATAGGAACATTTATGTTTCTTTCTGAACTAAAATCCCATAGTAGGTATATTTCAGTTACACCTAGATAATTCTACTCCAGTAATGATCAAGAAGTATAAAATATGAAACTATAAGTGAATTTCTTATGCATACAAATTTGAACCACAATTTTGCATTTGCTACCGTTTGATACTCTCTTTTTAAATATGAATCAGTTTATGAGATAACAGATCAGTTCCTATTGACTTGTCTTTTGGTCTGAATGTTAAGCAAAGATTGTTTAATTGGTAAAAAATGCAATGCAGAATATGGTTCTTGGTACGTTTGTTGCAAAAAAGAGCCTTTTCATTTGAAATTGTGGAGCTAATATTAAGTATGAAATGGTACAAGAAGTATTATGAATTCACCTATGTGATACAGAATGTGGTATATTTAACAGCACTTCAGTTGTATGCTATTTAGATGATTGTGTGTTCTAAATTAGTTTTAAAGCCGGTGTATAACAAACTAATTTTGACTATCAAACCTGAATCTGCATCAAAAAATCATTCTGGCTATTTCCTCTCCTTCATTTGTATCCTTAAGCATACAATGAAGCACCTCATTCACCTGAAAACACACACTGTCCAGCAATGCCTGTATTTTATGCCCCTTCATCTTTAACCAAGACATCCCTACTGCACACACCCCACTTTCGTATCCTCCCTCAATAATAGTGCAACAACTGGTTAAAACACACTTTTAAACATTAAAGAAGTAGGAGAGAAAAACTGAAGCAAGCGGAACGGGGGAACTAAAGCAAACCAATGGTGTTTACCAAAACGTTACTTTGAAGTAGGAAAATTTTGGTACCAGCCGATTCTGGAATTAAAAATAGTAAATATTAGCATGAGGATGGAATTATAAAAATAAAAATAAAATTGGAAATTATATAATCGGTAACTTTTGGCAATTAGTTGAGAAGACGGTTACTACTATTCGTCGCGTCAAAATCTGTGAATATATGTGGAAGAGCGACAGCGAATTAGTGACTTAATGGCACTGATCGAACCATGCAATAAAAATTACATACATACAAAAAAAACATTTATAGTCTAAGCAGTGAGGAACGGGCACAACTGGTAAATTATACTCTTTTATTCCTTTCTAATATAATTTTGATACTGCTATTTCAAAATTGATTAAAATATTCACGTTTCCATTAAAAAATGCTTTCAGTATGCTCGTTATTATAATTTGTCCATATTTTGGAAAGTACTCCTCATATGGCACTATATTAGTTAGAAATATAAGTTTAGGAAAAATAAATAGTCAATTCAAAAATGGGCAAAGATAGTGTGTTTTTGGTATCTCGAACATTTGTCATCTCATGTGATGCTGAAGTATGGTTAAGATGATTTTGACATTTAGCTTAGTGCAGCATTAGTTTTAAATATTGTATCTAGGCTAACCTGTTTGTTATTTATTGTAAAAATCCTATTAGTGTTATCCCGCTTTTTGGCAAAGCCGTGATACCAAAAGATTGGCCAAAAACAAAGGACAGTTCGTCTCAGAGATTGGTTGCACTTCTCTTCGCTATGGATATCGATGAATTTTGTCCGAGCCCGGATCGGGCCGCAATTGATAGGGCATGACAAGAAAGACCATAGAAGCCAGCATTTCAAATTTCAAGTCAATCCGAGGTCGTACGCTCAAGTTATGATGGATTCAAGTTGAGAAGGTGCACATTGCTCGGTTCGAACCCATCATGTTCGAACCCATCATATTCGAACCCATCGTGTTCGAAACCATCGTGTTCGAAACCATCTATTTCGAACCCATCATATTCGAACCCATAGGAAGAGGCGACATTCGAATCCATCTAAGGAACTCCCTACTTCGAATCCACCACAGCTTTGAATCCATTAATAGCTTCGAACCCATCACAGCCTCGACTCCATCGCTCACCTTCGAATCCATCCATCATCTTCGACTTCATCACTCACCTTCGACTCCATCGACTTCGACAACTTCGAATCGATCCAGGGCGCATTTGGATCGATTCGAACGAATCCACTCCATCGATTCGAAGACGACCTTTGAATCCAACAAAGCGGCTAAGCTAGCATGAACATGGATCGGCTCGAAGACAGGCGCGCCCCAATCGATTCAAAGTATTCGCTTCGGCCATGCATCGATTCGAACGAATCGATTCCATCGATTCGAACCAAACAGCATGCCGAACACCCAATTTCGAACCGATCATAACTCCCAATCTACTGATCCAAATCCCATGAAATTTTTACAGAAGTTTGTCTACATGATGAAGAACGTCCATGCCAAGTTTCATCGCAATTGGACAATTTTTTGATCGATTCGAAGTTCACTTCGAATCGATCCCAAACTGGGCACGCACTTCAAGAACGCGGGCATGTGGGCCCCCCGTCACGTGCCAAGTAGCCTCTCCATGATTTAGGCGGGATTTTGGCCTTCCACACCTATAAATAGAGCCCCTGGTCATTCAGAGAAGGGGTCGGAGAATTTGGAGAGAAAGAGTACGCCTAAACGCTGCCAGAATCACTCCATACCATCATCTTGGCTGCTGATTTCGAATTTAAGTCTGTTGTCTGCTGTAATTTGCTTCAAAACACTTGTAACCTTCAAGTATTAAGCAATAAAGTGATCAAACTTCATAGTGGACGTAGGCGCATCGCCGAACCACTCTAAATTGTTGTCTTCTGTGCAATTTACTTTTCTATAACTTGGAGTTTTTGTTAGATAATTTTCATTTCCAATTTAAGTTCTTCACTTATTATCTCTTCAAAGACATCCGAAGGGTGTTGCCCAATTTTGGTGCAAACATTTTGGTGCTTTCACTGAGAAAACCTAGATTTTCTCCTGCTCGTTGGATCTGTCATCGATACCGGATTGAATAAATCTAAGAGAGAGATCCAGATCTATCGTTCATGGGTTCCTTCTATTCTATTCAGATTGCTCTAAAATCTAAGAAGAACCATATTCATTATGCAGTCCGTACCCCTATTTTCGAATCCAGGAAATGTGGTGAATTTCGTATCCATAGCTTCGAATCCAGGAAATGTGGTGAATTTCGTATCCATAGCTTCGTATCCAGAAAATGTGGTGAAGTTCGTATCCATAGGTTCGAATCCATAAAATGTGGTGAAGTTCGTATCCATAGGTTCGAATCCAGAAAATGTGGTGAATTTCGTATCCATAGCTTCGAATCCAGGAAATGTGGTGAATTTCGTATCCATAGCTTCGAATCCAGGAAATGTGGTGAAGTTCGTATCCATAGCTTCGAATCCAGGAAATGTGGTGAATTTCGTATCCATAGCTTCGTATCCAGGAAATGTGGTGAAGTTCGTATCCATAGTTTCGAATCCAGGAAATGTGGTGAATTTCGTATCCATAGCTTCGACTCCAGAAAATGCGGTGAATTTCGTATCCATAGCTTCGAATCTAGAAAGTGTGGTGAATTTTGTATCCATAGCTTCGAATCCAGGAAATGTGGTGAATTTCGTATCCATAGCTTCGTATCCATCATGGAGCGCTACTTCGTACCCATCATGGAGCGCTACTTCATACCCATCATGGAGCGCGACTTCGAATCCATCAGGGAGCGCTACTTCGTATCCATCAGGAAGCGCTACTTCGTATCCATCCATCTGCCTCCAATTCGAATCGATACTCACATATACTTCGTATCCATCCATCTGCCTCCATTTCGTATCGATACGCACATGCAGTTCGTATCCATCCATCTGATCGATACGAAGACGAGCACATCTGATGGATTCGAACAAGAACGATACGAAGAAGGAGATTACAATAGCAATTTTGGAGTTGCAATCAAGGAATGGGTATTGAAATACTATTCAAATGGTGCTCCCAGAGGCTGGAGAACCTAGCTAATATGGCACGAACTAGGGTTGATTAATGTATCATGCTTCTAAAGTGGACTGCAACTTCCTCCAATTAACCAGCTTTTAAAACTCCTAAACTGACAATTATGGTGCGATGGCTAGTATTACGACTACCCTGCCTTGTCTACTCTGCCAACTCAAAACATAGTTGTTCACCACTGAACCATCTTCATATGCCCGTATCTTAATCATTCCATGTCCATATGACTAAAAGCATGACATACAACTCTAAGAGGACTTCCTAACTATCTTATGCGAGCCTCCTTCATGGTGAAAATTAGAAATAATCACCAATCAATGAGCCCATATTAATCCACTCACCATCCGATCGACATTACCAACCACTCGAACATTAGGCAGTCGGGCATACATCATTCACCAGTATCACAAGACCCCGTAACCATAAAATGGACTTGATAATGTTGATTCGAGTATCGTTCCCAGTCAGGGCCTATTCATTGAGACCATCCTACACGTAGAATTTCTAACTAAAATTCAGCATGCCGACTATGTCCGTGTACTATGGAAATTCAACCTCCACCACTACCTCATGAAGTGAGAATGGTGAATGGAGTCCACGAAAAGTGATGAATACCATCAAATGCGTTGTATCCCCTATTTCTCAAAGAAGACTGTCAATCGTAGTTAGGCATATCATTTCTACTTCTCATATTGCTAAAGGGAATAAAGAAGCTGGCAGCCAATGAACTGATCAAAATCTACAGCCCGTTGCTGCCAACACTAATAAATGAAATCAGCACAAAAGCTTATTTCCAGAGTTTGATAACAGAATTGGTGGATAGTCGCCGACGACTACACCAACATGTCCAGGCCAACATTACGTTGATGAATCAGACGAAGGATCAACTTGGCGACATACAAGGGAACCTGCTCCATACTCTAAATCGGGAAGCTCCTTTTCTTTATATGACTATCATGGATGCCAATGCCATAAGGCTGCTCCAGAAAGGATAGCTCTGGCAATATGTTCAAGCCCCATAAAATGAAGAGCCGGGAACCCCCGACCTCAATTGGAACTTTGATCAAACTGAACCATTTGCGTTAGACTCCCAACTGTGAAAGGCTGGACCGAAGTGCAATAGCGATCATATGACGCCGCTTCACTTATCAATGAGATTTTATCCGATCTCTTTTGAATTATTTCTATTTCTATTTCGTTTATGTTGCAAGATATAATCGACTTGAATTAAACTACTTGCAAATGATGCAGGTAACCGAGTACTTAAGGACGGGTGCAAAACAACCTCCGTGGACTATGATAAAGTCATTTAGGTATCATCATGGCGAGCATAATTCAACCACTCGTCGGTTGCTATACGCACCTGACTTGGGGCAGGCCATCAAAGTGGAAGAGACAGACAAGTTTAGGGCTCCAGTACGAAGTGGATGCAACCGACCATCCACTCACATGCCTATGCAATTTAGTCAGAAGATTTGAGAAAGACTTGGAGTTATGTAGCCCAACCATGCACTCTCCATCTCTTACTTGAAGCTCACCAAAATACTTATGCTTCCTCGGATGCCCAATAAAATTTAAATCACACCGAGAGTCGACGTGACATGGCCATCTATGCATCCAATCCTACATTAGAACTTGGGGTAATTTGAGGACATATGTTTAAAGTGGATATGATTTGATCATTCACTCTCCAGTTTGCATCTGTGATTCGGCAAAACAATCATGCCTTAAACCAACTTCATCAGGGGCCAACCATCAATCTATAGTCATCAATGAATGACTACCTACTCACAAACCATCATGAGCCATCGTTCCAACTCTCTTCCTCAACTCGACTGGAAGAGTGCAAAGCGTAAAGTGGACGTGGCTCGACCGTCTACTCTCCAACTCTTGCCCCCAACTTAAGGGAAAATACACAACTCAAAGTGGATGTAGTTCAGCCATCCTCTCCTCTGCTCGAGCTCAAAGCTTGCCAGAACACTAATCTTACTCCTTAGGCTTGGCAGAAGCGGGATCCAAATGAACACGGATGTGATTCATCCGTCCATAAACCAAGTATCCTCCTTCGTTGATGGAAGATAAGTGGAAAGTAATCGAGATCCCACCGATCATTTGCTAAGCGAAACCCACCTCTCGGGGGCAAGCCATCACATCAATGGCCGAACTGGACTGACACACGACAGTCCTGCAATCAACTCTAGGTTCCCAGAGTGCGAACCGGAGTATAAACATCCAATAAATCGTTCCCAAAGTGCGAACGGACTCCAACTTTTCAGAGTGTGAATTGGAGTATAAACATCCAATAAATCGTTCCCAGAGTGCGAACGGACTCCAAATTCCCAGAGTGTGAATTGGAGTATAAACATCCAATAAATCGTTCCCAGAGTGCGAACGGACTCCAAATTCGCAGAGTGTGAATTGGAGTATAAACATCCAATAAATCGTTCCCAGAGTGCGAATGGACTCCAAATTCCCAGAGTGTGGATTGGAGTATAAACATCCAATAAATCGTTCCCAGAGTGCGAACGGACTCCAACTTCCCAGAGTGTGAATTGGAGTATAAACATCCAATAAATCGTTCCCAGAGTGCGAACGGACTCCAACTTCCTAGACTGTAAATTGGAGTATAAACATCCAATAAATCGTTCCCAGAGTGTGAACGGACTCCAAATTCCCAGAGTGCGAATTGGAGTATAAACATCAAATCCATCATTCCCAGAGTGTGAACGAATTCCTAAAAAGCCCAAATAGGTGTGACTGGCCATCTATTGGCTGACTCCAACTTCCCAGAGTATGAATTGGAGTATAAACATCTATTCCAGGTTCCCGGAGTGCGAACCAACCCATCAATGTGAACTCCGGGTTCCCAAAGCATGAATTGGAGTATAAACATAAATTACAGGTTCCCGGAGCACGAACCGAAGCATCCATGCTAACTCCAGATTCCCAAAGCGCGAGTCGGAGTACAAACATCAATTCCAGGTTCCCGGAGTGCGAACCAAAATGCAAATGCTAACTCCAGGCTCCCAGAGCGTGAATCAGAGCATTAACATCAATTCCAGGTTACCGGAGGGCGAACCGGAAAATACAAATGTCAACTCCAATTCCCTAGAGCGTGAAGTGGAGTATAAACATCAATTCCTGGTTCCCGGAGCGCGGACCAAAATACAAATGCCAACTCCAAATTCCCAGAGCGTGAATTAGAGTGCGAATGCCAAGTCAAAGTTGCGAACTGGAGTATAAACATTTAATAACTCTAAGTCCCCAGAGTGCGGACTGGAGTATAAACACTAAAATGGGTGTGAACGGCCATACATCAACTAACTCCAGATTCCCAGAGTGCGAACTGGAGTATAAACATCAATAAACTCCAGATTCCCAGAGGATGAATTGGAGTATAAAACAACGACTCACTCAAGTCCTGAGAGCACGGATTGGAGCACGAATTCCAAATGGGTATGACTAACCACCCATCAACTAATTCCAGATTCCCAGAGTGTGAACTGGATTGTAAACATCAATCAACTCCAATCCTCGAAGCATGGATTGGAATATAAATACCAGAAGGGATGCGATTTTATTGTCCATCTATCAATTCTAATTCCGCAGCAAGTTCTGTAGTACAAAAAGCGGATGTGGTTGGACTTTCTTCTTTCCAACTCTTCCCCTGACATGGGGGCACACTTATCATAAAAAATCGGTTGTGATCCGACTAACTAGCACTAAGCGGGCACGACATGACCGTTCATGCATCAACACTTATTCCCGGCACGGGACCTATAACATAATCTTTTAGAGATGCACTCCAACCGAGCAAGACAAGATTTCTTCCTTGATTCGACAGGGAGATGTAGATTCACAAAACGGACCTAGCTGAACGCCTTATCCTAAATGGATATGACTACCCATCCTACCGCAAATGAACATGACACGACCGTACATCCGCTAACTCTAGCCAACGATCTGGCGAGTTGTGCATGCAACATGGACGGAGGTGACCCAACCATCTGCCAATCAACTCCTTCCTCCAATTCAATCGGAGAAACATCAAATTAAAGTTGCCGCAATGTGACCGCAATGTGCCAGAGGAATTAATCGAGGAAAATGCGGTTGACCATTTTCTACTAAAACTCTTAGTCCCCAGAGTAGGGACAAGGGTATGAACATCAAATAGGTGTGACTAATGGCCCTTCAACTGCCTCTAGTCCCCAGAGTGCGACTGCGACGATAGACAGATGAAGAATGTGATTCGACCGTTCATTTACCAACTCCGACCTAAAGTCGACGAGAGGAGTATAAACTCGCTACAGATGCAATTGGACCGTCCACAAACTAACTCTGCTAAAACCAAGACTGGGGGCAGAAGAACAAATCATTGAAAGAAGAGAAAGGTGACTCGCTACATTGCTAGCTTAGGGTCCTTCACAACTTAAGGCAATGACTACAAGGAGGCCTTAATGCTAACCAATTAGAACGATGCCCGAAGTTACAGGAAGCCAATTACACCGTACCGCCTGATCGACGGGCAATATCGATCTGCACCATTCATGTCATACCCCTGTATCGATATGCTATGAGGTCCGTACATTCTACATTGTGTCGCTAAATCCACGGCCAATATCGATCCTCTTCGACTGCAATTCGATGTAACACGAGCGCCCATCGAATACCTACGACCACCAGAGCATGGATAGAACCACGAATGAGTGTGACTTGACTATTCGTCCTCCGTCGCCTTCCTTCGATCCACCAGGAAGGGCATGAGACTGGATGAGCATGACTTGACTGCATTTGAGCTAATTTTGTCTGTAGATCTGACGGGAGAACGTAAATCAAAACTGACATGGTTGATCACCCAACTCCGAAAGAATGCAATGTGACCATTCATTCATCGACTCTTACCATAATCCGACTAAGCGAGCTTTTCACAACGAGTGCAACAAAACTGGCCCCGCACCGATTCTTACCCTCGGTCCGATAAGGGAAGTATCAATCCTACATTGGATCTTGCTGGACGATTCACTCTTCAATTTCTGCCCAGAGAATGACGACATAAGCAACAAAGTGAATGTCTATGAGGCAACAAAGTATTCTACCTAGAGGAAAGAACTAGGACAGAATGCAGAATATGGCACGGCTCGGCCTTCCATCGGTTAACTCGATATCACGGTTTAATGGGATAGAGTGTGAAATTGAAGCGAACACTATCTACCTTGCTGTTTATCGAGATATTCCCCAGACTTGGGGGCATGCACGAGAAATGAGATGAATATAATTTGATCTTTTATCAAACAACTCTAGCTCTTACAACTTGGACTACAGTATAAACACAATAGAAGCTAGGCTCGATCATTCATGCAATACACCCATCAACCCAAGACTGGGGACATGAATGTGATCATCCAAGAGCTGGATACAACTACTCAACCCAATAGCTTGTGCCTAGTATTTATAACAGCTTGACGTTACAACCGAAATGATGCTTAGAGATAGAATCCTCAGATTAATGCCTGGACTTATGTGCAGTAGATCATCATTCCGACCCTTCTAATGAGCAATGGATCGTGAGTACATTGAATGGAAAACGCATTGCTTGGAAACACATATAGATTCAAACTCGTAGTTAGAGCCAGCTATGCAGCAGCACACAATACGGGGCTAAAATTTACTAAGCCTTTGGTTTAACACACCTATAAGGCTAACCATTTACCATTGCAGATAAGCACATGGAGTGTATACAACCCATCATGAGAATTGTAGATCAAATCACAACTCTACGCCATGATTGTGCAAGAGTCAACTGCATTGCTCCAGTGAATAAAAACGAAGCGACGTGGATCTAGGAAGATCTACTGCACTTAAGGAGGAGGCGAATCTACTCAAAACCAATAGGTTTATCCGCGGTGTCCTCTACCCAAAATGAGTATTCATTCCTTTGCTTGTGCGAGAAACAAAAGGAGAGTAGTGAACGTACGCCGACTACTCAGATTTGCACAAGGCATGGCAAAGCATAGCTTTCCACATCTAATGATCAACCAACTAATAGACTCAACCATCATACATGAATTACTCTCATCCATGGACGCAAACTCCAGATACAATCAGATACCGAAACATATCCCAGACTAGGAATACAACTGTTTCATTACTGATGCGAGCCTATAGTGCTATGCTGCATTCCTTGGATTCAAACTTTGGAACGCTTATGCTACTTACCAAAGGACGATTAACAAATCATTCAAAAATCAGATCGGTCGATCAATGAGAGTATATGTAGTTAACATGCTTGTGATATCACGACCATCAAGCAACCGCATCGATCACTTGACAAAGATATTCAGTGCTATCCAACAACCGCAGAATGAAATTTAATCCTTTGAAAGGCTCTTTTCAGCGTTGTATAAAATGAATTCTCGGGTTTCGTCATCAATTCCCGTGGGATTGAGGCTAATGTCAGAAAATGCTGAAGATCAGAGTCATCCGTATATGGAGGAAACCAAGCAGCTCTGATAGATCGCTCAGAGAGGCCTCCCATTTTGCCCAAGATCTTGGATCGTGAAGATCTACACTTCAATTGGGCCATGTCAACACACGCCATAAGCATCGCAATGCTATGTGAAGATAAACTAATCCAAAGACTAATATGCAATGAAAGCTGGCTATTGACGAGCTTACCCTGTTAATGTTTGTACCGACCAACCGTTACGATGGGACCAATGGCAACCTTAAATGTCTGAAAGTTTACTCAAATGGAATAATAAAGCTAAGTATGAAGCCTTAGTCGCCAAGCTAAGACTTACAAAAAGAATAGGAATGGAAGCTTTACATATCTTATACGATTTCTTCTTAATGTGCCAAGTCAGGGAGGACTATCTGACTAGGGGGCAACGTCTTGCTCCTTATCTCAATTGTATCCTAGAGATACTAGCCGACTTCTAGTATTACGCCACTATCCCAATCGTTAGAGAACAAAACGAAAAGGCCGAATCATTGGCTGAGCTAGCCAACTCTGGGGATGCGCAACAAACAGACTTTATCCCAGTAGAGATATTTACTATTCCAAGCGCTGAAAGATGAAGATCGACTAGATTTTAGAGATGGATCCAAGAAAGGGGTCATGGGTGACTCCTATCAAAGGCTATCTACCGTGGGGAATTCTTCTTGAATAGACGAATGAGAGATGGCATATCCTCCGCAAACAATCACTGCACGATTATGTCTGGATCGTTCAACTCCATCAACACAAAACATTACACTTGTATCCATCAATCCAAGATCCAATATTACATATCCATCGATACGAAGCATACATTCTAACATCCCAAATCGATCCAGGAGAGGATCGGTACAAAAGGAAGGACTTAAAACAACCATCGAACGTTGTTACAACTCAAATTTCACTTCGAATCCATTGCCTTCCTGCCTTTACACGATCGAATCCATCCCAACTTTATCGGTGCGAGGAATCGTCGATTCAAGGAAGCACTAAGCAAAGGCTGGATTAAAAAACCGTCGACTCGAAGACGATCGATCCGAACAGACGTGACTTCGAATCCATCAAAGGACGTCCATGAGAGCAAATGAATCGCTATGATTTGAAAAATTACTTGTCTACCTTGTATACCGATTCAGGAGAGGATCGATACAAGAGGATAATCATAGACAACCATAAAAACAATGCTTTGACTTGAATCTAAAATCGATTCAGGAGAGAATCGATACGAAATTCAATAGCGAACAAAACCGACATGACTCGTGAACGCACGACGTTAACAAGGGTCAAACTAGTATATGTGCATACCTATCGAACTAACATTTGATTTTAGACATTTACAGGGATCAAACAGTCATCCTGTTACAACTACAACAGCCAACGGCTAAGCGCTATTATACAGCAATCAATCATATCAAGGCAAGGTTGCAGTAATACAGCGTACGAGTCTCAACAAAAAGAGAGCAATGATTTTTCAGAAAGAAATGGCAGCTATTCAAAGCACGTCATGTTCCCACAAGACGTACTTTGGGGGGCAAAATGTTATCCCGCTTTTTGGCAAAGCCGTGATACCAAAAGATTGGCCAAAAACAAAGGACAGTTCATCTCAGAGATTGGTTGCACTTCTCTTCGCTATGGATATCGATGAATTTTGTCCGAGCCCGGATCGGGCCGCAATTGATAGGGCATGACAAGAAAGACCATAGAAGCCAGCATTTCAAATTTCAAGTCAATCCGAGG
Organism: Allium cepa; assembly: GCA_030765085.1. Classification (NCBI taxonomy): domain Eukaryota; kingdom Viridiplantae; phylum Streptophyta; class Magnoliopsida; order Asparagales; family Amaryllidaceae; genus Allium; species Allium cepa. The sequence goes on from CM060943.1 coordinate 802,686,762, forward strand.
TCGTACGCTCAAGTTATGATGGATTCAAGTTGAGAAGGTGCACATTGCTCGGTTCGAACCCATCATGTTCGAACCCATCATATTCGAACCCATCGTGTTCGAAACCATCGTGTTCGAAACCATCTATTTCGAACCCATCATATTCGAACCCATAGGAAGAGGCGACATTCGAATCCATCTAAGGAACTCCCTACTTCGAATCCACCACAGCTTCGAATCCATTAATAGCTTCGAACCCATCACAGCCTCGACTCCATCGCTCACCTTCGAATCCATCCATCATCTTCGACTCCATCACTCACCTTCGACTCCATCGACTTCGACAACTTCGAATCGATCCAGGGCGCATTTGGATCGATTCGAACGAATCCACTCCATCGATTCGAAGACGACCTTTGAATCCAACAAAGCGGCTAAGCTAGCATGAACATGGATCGGCTCGAAGACAGGCGCGCCCCAATCGATTCGAAGTATTCGCTTCGGCCATGCATCGATTCGAACGAATCGATTCCATCGATTCGAACCAAACAGCATGCCGAACACCCAATTTCGAACCGATCATAACTCCCAATCTACTGATCCAAATCCCATGAAATTTTTACAGAAGTTTGTCTACATGATGAAGAACGTCCACGCCAAGTTTCATCGCAATTGGACAATTTTTTGATCGATTCGAAGTTCACTTCGAATCGATCCCAAACTGGGCACGCACTTCAAGAACGCGGGCCTGTGGGCCCCCCGTCACGTGCCAAGTAGCCTCTCCATGATTTAGGCGGGATTTTGGCCTTCCACACCTATAAATAGAGCCCCTGGTCATTCAGAGAAGGGGTCGGAGAATTTGGAGAGAAAGAGTACGCCTAAACGCTGCCAGAATCACTCCATACCATCATCTTGGCTGCTGATTTCGAATTTAAGTCTGTTGTCTGCTGTAATTTGCTTCAAAACACTTGTAACCTTCAAGTATTAAGCAATAAAGTGATCAAACTTCATAGTGGACGTAGGCGCATCGCCGAACCACTCTAAATTGTTGTCTTCTGTGCAATTTACTTTTCTATAACTTGGAGTTTTTGTTAGATAATTTTCATTTCCAATTTAAGTTCTTCACTTATTATCTCTTCAAAGACTTCCGAATGGTGTTGCCCAATTTTGGTGCAAACAATTAGTAAAACAATAATCTTCTTGGAATAAAATTTTATCGTTCTGCGTAACTCGTAAAAATTTCAAGAGGCAGCATAATTATAGCATTTCAAAGTTATGGTTCATCCATAAGGGTATATTAAGCTGAATAGTTTATAACTTGATGAATTGTACGTCCACACATACTTTTTTGTACTGAACAAATGCAATAAAGCATAGGTTGAAGACTGCAATTGTAGGAACAGGTAATACTATAGAAAATTTACATAGATAAAAGCAAACATAGTTTACTGTAACAAAAGCTAAAGAAGAGATAGGCCAGCCACGTCCAGCCCAAGAAAGGGGGAAAAAAAGGAGAAACAAACAAGTCATGTGGATATGTAATAGAAACAAATGGAAAAAAATAAAATAGCATTCCATCAAGCTTAGTTTCTCTATCTCTTTTCCCGAAATTTGGTTGCATTTGAGGCCTGGTTAAGTAAAGTTTCAACGACATTCTATGATAACGATTATAATTTTGGATTAGCATGACATTTGGTTATTAAGTTAGTATCTTGAATATTTTGGTTGATATGTTGATGAGTTCAATGTGTTGAATACTAATTTTTTCTTTTGCTCACACCAATGTAATGCACAAATAGTATTTACTAGTTAAACATACGATGAAAATTATAATTTAGTGGAAAATTGTGTGCACTTGTGTGACAATTCTAAATAGAAAAGGGTTTTCATTGTTTGGCATTTATAGCTATAAACAGCTACTACCAACGTTGATTGATTTATGCTCGGTAATATTTATAATTACATACACTTACGCTTGTCTCATTTAGTAAGTAGCTCACTAGTAGTATGTATCATACAAGTTAAATCCAAAACGATATAAAAAATAATTCCAAACCCCATTCTATCCTAAACTACTCATGAACACATGTGCACTGTCAAACTCTATTAAACAAAGGGTAAAATAGTCATATCACTAAAATAAGTGTGTAACTGTTCCGGGCATAGTAGGTAAGTCATTTTGCTGTTTTTAAAATTTGAGGACAGCATTTTGTTTCTGTGCATCAATTTTTTTTTTTTTTTTAGTAAGTAAAACAACTAAAAGTCTATATTTAGAAAAAATATTTAAAAAAAACTGTTACATTTATGAAAAAAAAAACCATAGTGGTACAAAGGAAGTTTGAAATCCAAGGTTTTGAACCAATTCTCATCACATTCGTAAAGAAAGATTGTAAGCAATGGTAACGGAGCAGTTACAAGCATCCTTTTCATGCTAGCATAATAAATATAACCAATATTGCATGAATATTGGCCACTTTATCACAAATATAATTCAGCTCGGTGAATAAGATGCTGAAAAATCACATATAAATTAGAGCTGAAGATATAATGTCTACCAAAAATATATTTGTCGTGATCATACACTAAATAACAGTGCATCACAAACAGTTGTAAGCTTTTTTGTAAAAAATATATATGAACAAATTAAGATAGAATGTTCCTAGTCGGTAGTGAAGTTGAGTTAACAGCCACAATCGTTGCGATGTGATCATAGATTTTAAATATGCAGTAATCATGTTGCAAGAAATAATACAAGAAAAAGGGTAAAGAAAATGGAGTACTGAAGGAAAAATAGCATGTTCAAGTTAAAAGCCATTGCTCCTGAAGTTGTTTACAGGATCAAATTTTCAGAATAGTAAAATACGATTGAAATTAAATTGGCAAATAGAATGTAATAAAAAGTTTAAAATACAGTCACCGTTGCAAAATACTATTGCAAGAAATGAATTTCTCTTCAAAAAAGTGACCAGTTTTTAATTTCAAGTTCAAGTGACCTATTTCTAATTTCAATGCATTTCTAATTTCTCTTCAAGAAATTAAGTAAGGATTGAACAATACTATTGCAAAATGTAGTTTTAAAGTAAAAAGAGACAGTTTACATCAACCACCATGTTTGGGCATATTACAAATTGGCGGTAGAAATTGGCTGGTACATCTAATGCCAAACTTTTCCTTTATCAAAAGAAGTGCCATTTTAACCAACTTACAAGAACAATTCAAAATAAATTAGAATGTTTGTATACATATATGTTAGGTGCACACGGACGTCAACCAGTTCATAAAAAAGGGTTGGCAGTAATCTGGATGACAGTAATATGCTTAATTTCCTTTAAAACCCATCAAATCGTAAATGAAAAAACTGAGAATTGTTTAGTTATTGTGTAAGAAATGATTAGTTAAACCATCTTGAATTTAAATGTATTGTTTCCACGACCAAGAAAATCGACATCGAGATAAAACACGTACCTCTTCAACTATATCCGACCTGCGATTTGATAGTAGATCATAAACTGGACTGTTAGTACCAGAGTCATTTCATCAAACACTGGCAATTTTCACAGCAGCAAAAAAATCATGCCAGCAACAGAGATTCAAAGACAAACTCTGATCAACTATGGCAAACCCATGGCTAAACTCCGTATCTACGACCATAAGCAGCAGCTGGAAGAGAAGGCAGGTCATTCTGCATAGGTGGCTGTGTCCATAATTCTTGGGTTTAAGTGTGCACGTACACAGGGTGCACCCAAGGCAGTTCCAGTTTTGAGCAGCCTGATTTCCTCGGGCTTAATAGATTACATTTACGAATTAATCCAGTTTGTAATTGTTGTAGAAAGTAGCTTAGTTCTTCTATAAATAGCATAAGAAGGAGAAACGTAAAATCATATTGATTTGAATTATTAAGAATTTTTTTTTCCTCTTTCTTCTAAAATCTGGTATTCTTGTTCGTGTGCATTGCTTTTTTTCCTCTTCTTTCTTGTGCCTTCTTCTTGCCTAATTCTCCTCTAAACTGAACCCATATTTCCCTCTTCCCTAACCTGATCATATCACTATTAATCCCTGTCAACCTCCCCTCATAAACCCTCCTCCATTCCTGCAAACTTTCCCTGCTTCTCCCCTGAAAGCACACACTTAATCCCCATGTCTACTAGACAAAGAACCTGCACGCCTCTATTTCTTTTCCTTATTTCTGCAAACCCTAATTCTATGTTTCTCTATGCCTTATTATCTTCCTCTTTAATACTCGTCACTTCATTTCTTGTTCACTGATATTGCTGCCAACTCTCTGCTCTCCTACCTGATAATTTCATCATCATTTCTCTGCTAACCAAGAAGCTTCCTGTTCCTACATTATCGTGCCAAATACAAGTAACCAAGCAAAGCAAAGTGGTCATAACATGGACGACCATAAGTCTTCAAATTAATAGTTAGAATCTAAGAGAAAACTGTATAAATCAAAGTGGTTTGAAAATTGGGGGAGAAGTGAAAAATCAGGGTTCGGTTTAAGAATTTAAGTGACGTGATGTAGCTGTTTGTTTTTAAAAAAGCGGAGATCAACGATTTTCCAGGAAGAAAATGCAAATTAGCGTTTTTTTATGAATTAGCGTTTTTAAAATTAAAGTAGATAAGAAGATAGGTTGACCGAGCCAGGAAGACTAAGTATGGTCTAGAAATAACTTTAGAGATACATGTCTATTTTAGAACAACTGCTATATATAATTTCCTGCTGTGTAATTCCCTCTTCTTCAGTAACTCATAATATCATCTAAAGCAGAAAAAAAATTTGTTTTTCTCTTCCTTGTTTTGACAATTAACTATGGTCGGTTCCAATCTTCCACATACATCTGAAGAACCTTGTAGCAAAAGGCAAAAAATAACTTTTTTATCGAATTTCCCTCAAAGTAATCCAAGTGCATTGTATTATAAAACTCGCCTCTGCAATGAATATGTGAAAACCGGTATTTGTCCACGTGAACATACATAAACTTATGCGCATGAAGATGCAGAGCTTCGTCCAAATCAAAATCATAATCATGTCAATTCGTCGTTATTTAAGACAGCTTTGTCAAAACTTTTTAAATGGCAACTTGATAGATATATTATAATTAAACTAAATGATTGCGCGTCAAACTCTAGAAGTAACATCTCATGTTTATTTTTTGTTTTATTTTATTTTTTAATATAGAGTTGAGGAATACAAATAACGGAAATGGACAATGGAAAGGAGACAGTACAAACTCACATAGCACAAAGGACACTATGAAAATTCCTACACAACTTCATTCTAATGCGTCTTTGGTCATGAAGGCACCTAATCAGGTGCTTCAAAAAGTACAAATGATCATTAAGGCATCTACTCAAGTGCTTGAAACTCATGCAAAGAAGAGGCCGATGATAGATTGGAGTCGCAAAAGGAATATGGATTTGTATGCCGATTGGCCTTCAAAATCCGAATTGGACATGATTAATCATTAAGTTGAAAGTTGGTTAATTAGACGTTTCATTAGTTTTAATTTGATTGTTTTTCCATGTTTATATTGCAGTGGTCAAGTGTTTTTGTAACATAGTAACCATAAATGTGTTTACTTGAAAATCGCTTATTGAAACAAGCATACAATGACATTATGTATCACAGTAACATTGTTTGATATCCTTTTTGTACCTGCAAACTGATTTGTATATTTATGCGTACTTCGTAAGTGGACTGGATATCTAAAGCCTGTCAGTACGTTCATTGACACTGAGCATGCTAAACTTTTTTATATTCTGTTAATTACTTACGTTCATTGACACTGAGCATGCTAATTTTTTTTATATTCTGTTAATTACCTTTGAGAAGTGTCACTTTAACTGGGAATTAAGGGGCATCTACAGTCCTATAAATGTTTGTCTACAGTAATCTGGCTTTTAACCTAAACATAAACAACATCATTCATTGTGCACTAAATCATGTCAAATTTTTTCAATGCTTACATGTTAAAAGTATAATTTAACATGATACCCTGGAATGATAATATAAATGTCGTTGATTTGCACTTTGGGACTAGAAATACAGTTCCATGATCCCATGTCAATAATAAGATCATCATGTGCTATATAAATACAAAACATCAATTACAGAGACGGTGCAGGTTGGAAAATAAGAAAAAAGAAAAGGAAGCTTAGGAAATTTATCCCACTAAGCAGATGAATCGAATAGCATGTGAAATTTCAAGTTATATAACCATGTCTGGTGCTCAAAACTTAATAACTTAACATACTACAATAAACAGCAGCCCATTACATTATTGATTTCACTAACTCAAAAACAACACTATTATTACATTACATTAAGTAAAATTTCTCATCTTTTTGCATGTCGGCTACTTTTTGCAGCTACCTTCTTTAAGTCATATCTTATAGAAAACACTGCGCATATTGTTGCAAGAAGCATGGTGAGATGCACATAAACTGCTAATTCTGGATCAACATTAACCGGCTTCTTTAGAAATCCTTCCTTTACGAGACCCCATGTCACAAGATGAGTGCCGAACATGCTCAGTCTTCCTGGGTTTCTAACTCCAATCAGGGTCCCAGCTACAGCGAAGTAGCTTCCAGCAAGAACCTGATTCACAAGAAAATTCATCATGCATTTTTATTACCTGAAACTAGTAAAAGTAACAAGCATGATGTCTATGCATACGTACATACATACATGTATGCACACGCGCGTGCGTGTATGTATATATGTGTGTACCTATGTATATATATGTATATCATTTATTGCATGTCTTTTGAATTAATGTTGCTCTTTATACTAAAATATACATTTAGATGACGACTAACGAAGCTCATAATTTCAGTTATTCTTTAAATATTTCCTTTTAGTTTGCATGATTTTTATTTCAATTTATGACTTGTTAAAAAATATGTAACTACAAAATAACTGTTATCATAAATTAAAAAGGATGTGTGCATGTGTGTGTGTGAGAGAGAAATCATAATAGAAATCAAATGGTAATAAGTTAAGTGCAAATATTAGTATATTAGCATAGATGAAAATGACGTAACGAAAATAACCAAGGATAATCTTGCCATTGCAAAAAGACAGCGGTGTGGTAACAAGTTTCTTTTATTAATAGTAGTGAAATAAATGTGAGACCGAGTGTCAATAGTTGCTTTACAGTTCAAGTTTTCAGGCATCATCCCAATTAACAGGTTACAAAATCAAGATTACACTTTTCATAAACTAGTATTGTGAAAAAAAGAACTTAGAATGAGATCTGAGCATTTAATCTTTGTATTTATATGATTTATCACTCTACTAATAATGCAAACGTATTTTCATTAGTTTTTCTCATGTATATTCAATTAGTTATCTTCCAAAATCGCTTTTTCACAAACAAATCATACATTTGGATGAAACCATGACATAGATTACTTATGCCTTGTCATCCATTCAATTATGTAATTTAGAATTACCTTTAAAAAAAATAAAAACATAACACGCAATTGCTAAAAGTAGAAAGTTATTTTGAAAATATACCTTCAAAACCAAATCGAGATGGAAATCTGTTTGTAGAATAAAACATACATGTTATGACTGGCTGCATAAATAAAATCATTTAGCATATACAATTTGCAATTCACGTGCATAGTGCTATTTTATGATTTATGCACGAATAAAGCTTGAATTAGGGAAGGTCGTTCCCATTAAGGTGTTTAAAACAACCAAGAATAAAGCTTGTACATGCTAGCAGGAGTGTTTTATAGTGAGCTATTACCGGAATGAAACATGATGAAGATACAACCCGAACAAGCAAACAACATGCCAAACCCAAGCTATTATGTAATTCTAGGTAGACTGGTACCAGAAGAAGTCGTGAATTAACGGACTCGTTTTTCGTTTGCCAAGTCTTGTTAAAAGAAGCGGATCGTTACCTCTGCGAGTTCCCTCTTTCATGGATAGATAACTGAACTATGCGCCTATCTTCGCTTTTAGATCAGCCGTAGCTCCCCATTTTCACTTAGCCTACGCACTACAACGCGTCTTACTGGAAGAAGAACTCCAGGTTGGCTCAAAGATGCCAACAGCTTTCCGTACAGAAACATGAACCCCCAAAATGTATAATTGTGAACTACAAACTGATAAATATGACGCTGTATCAATACAATTCAGTTTAGAATAATAAGTTAAGGTTATGGCAAATTCGAAAGAAATAGAAGGAATGCCCAACACTATGTGTGTACATAAGACGTTAGAAATGTATCATCATCAAAATGAGTTTTTCAAATGCTAATAAGTTTTTTTATTTTCAATAATGAGAAGTTGTTCTATTTCTATTAATATTACACAAAATTAATAGAAACTGATGTTGATGGTCAAATATAGTACCATCATCAAAATGATTCAACAATAAGTTTTACTCTGAGTATCATCATCAAAATGAGTTTTGTTCTAATAATATTACACCAAAGTTGTTTTTTCCATGTCAACTAACACGTATGTTTTTATTCAAGCAAATGAATTTAGTAAAAGATATTATGCATTGTTGGATCATGAAAAAATAAAATTGGAAAAAATATAACAAAAAGGCGAGAGTGGTTTGCAATTTACATCATATGCGCCATTTGGTGCACTTCTCATATTTGTTGCATCATATATTCAAAAGGCAGAATCGCAGCAATGTGTCATGGTGCACCTTTCATGATTATGATCAAGCATGTGTTGTTTGGGCTAGAGCATAAATTAGAGTTTGGTGGTACACGAGTTGAGGAAAAAACCCAAGAACTCCCACTACCTCTCACTCGCACCTATTAGCACCCCAAGCATGTCCAAGGGATGCTTAGGAAACTTTTCATGATCATGTTAGGAAGTGGATTCCCCTACGATTGATCACTGTACAAGTAGGGATCATCTGCACCCATGTCAACACAGCATTGAAGTTCAAAGGTAAATGAGGGAAAACATAGTAAGATGGTTTGAGATAAGACCGCGTAGAAAAAACAGTATGCAAAATACCAATCAGGAGATGGATCCACAATTAGTATATAGTGAAGGTGTGCAGTGTAGTTACTGTTGGCTCCTTCCCTCCCTCTCTATTTACACACACAGACATATACACACACACACATGCACGTATATATCTGTGTGTGTGTCTGTATGTACATACACACGGGGTTGGTCTAGTAGGTTAATAATTCTAACTGCCAGACTAAACCTAACCCTGGAACTGTCAGACTCAGAGTATGTGTTTGGAACTTGATACGTACCCCAAGAGTTTATTAATGAAACTTGGTTCTCTATGTAATTCAAATGTGTGTGTGTGGGACACACACACACACACGTATACATATATGAAGAAAAAAGTAGAAGCCTTGAATATAGCAAGTAGATAATCATTAACAAATGCGACCTAATCGAGGACCACTAGTAAAATGGAAAAACTTTAAAGAGTGGATATAGAAAATTTGGGTTTGAATCCTCAACATCATTCGCCAAAAATTAAAATTAAAAGACAATTCTGACAGGAAAACGAAGCATATGGTTGCTTGAAAACTACTAAGGTGTGGTGTCATATTAGAAAAAAGAAGAATTGCCACCAAAGAGGTCTAAACTTATTCGATAAATGCTAAATATGTACACATATTTGAATAAAATATTCGAAACACAAACAATAAACATGTTTATACCGTAATGGATTTTGTAATATTTGAATCTTAATTGGGCATGCATGTAAACTTCTTTGACAAATCAAAACTGACTGACTGGAAATAAAAGGGTTATAGTTGCTGAAAAACTTGCAAGTTCTGTTTTGTTAACTGTCTGGCATTACCACCAAAAAGGTCTAAAATTGTTCAATGAATACTTGTATTATATAAACATAGTTGAAGATGAATTTCGGAAAATGTAAAATAGACATGTTTATGTTATAATGGTTTTGTACAATATGAATCACAAATGAGTGAGCATTTAAACTTCTTTGACATACACTTTAGTATGCAATCAAATAAAAAGAGTTTGGACAAAGAAGATTTTGATAAATATTGTCAACAACCATGGTTAAATTATTATAAACATACTTGTGGAAACAAACCTCCAAGCGGTGCAAATCAACAACAGCTGAAGCATTTTTATCTTAAGTTAAGTTGTATATTTCAAACAGGTCGCTCCATTTGGGAAGGGTCCTTCTTGTAATAAGACTATTTACTGCTGCTCTAGGATAGAGGAGGATCTGCACAACAGGCGCTGGAAATATCTCATTGGTAACTATTTGACAAGAAGCAATCTGTATTGGTGTTGTGCACATCCCTACTCTACATTGAATCCTAGACCACCAGCCACATTATGTATGAGTTTCGGAGACGAAAAGCATAAATATCATAATAGAAAAAAGGGGATTTGGGTGTAGCCCCTTATTTCCATCGAGCATGTGTTAAAGGACATAACTTAATGTCACCAGGTCAAAGTTCCTATTTTATAAATTGTAATTAAATATGAAATTGCCACTGTACTTTCAATTATAGAAAAGATCGCCCCATATTTAATATGGCCAAACTGCAACTATCACTTTTGAAAGTGAAGAACACAAACATTCTGCACTTCTTAGAAATACGTATAACTATGAAATAGACGTGCAACTTCTACAAATTTCACAATACTAAGTCTAAATAGCTAAAAACTAAATATTTAGCAATAAAAAGAAATGAAACATTTATGAATTGCAAAAATTATTTACTTTCCAAAAGTGCATATATATTTTTCTTCTTCAAAAGTATGTATAAACTATGAATCAAACATGCACATTGTCCGAAATTTAGTGGAAAAAAACATCCTCCAAACATTATGCAGTTTTGGTGCAAGTCCTTTTGACGAAAGAGCGGTAGTTATCTTGAATCAAATAGCTATAAAGAAAAGATACAACCACCATGTAATGCACGATGTATTTGAAAATTTCGTACCACACACAATGGATCCGTTATTCTTTTATAAAACGTCTAAGAGCATTTCTCTCTCATTTTCAGATGCTTTGTTTATCACTTTGAACATTAATAAAGGGTCAAAAGTCAAAATTTGCTGAAATATATGATTAAAGATAAGCTGCTGACGAAAGAAGATATTTACCTTTTTGGAGAAGAACGAAAGACCTTTATTAGGATTATCAGTCTCATATCTCTCTCTAGTGATAGGGTTTAATGATTTGCACTATTTACATTCAATTGAAGCATAGCCAGATACTGCAAATGCTGCAATGCGAAGAATCCTTCTTAAGCTATTTCCCTGCACATATAATAAACTGCTTTTAACTTACCTAACATTTAAGAGAGTATGATTGTGGAAGCATATTATGACGTGAAAACCAAAGCTCCATATCAACAGATGTCCAAAGAACACGGATGAAGAAAATATCGTACATGACGTATGATACGTTCGAATTCAAAGAAAATGTATATGCAGAGATAGCACCAAGTAATTATTTTTAGACAACCAATAATGTATCACTCATTCGAATCAAAGATATATATAGTTTCCAAGCAATAATAAAATATAAGTTAATTCACAATTCACACAGTCCTAAATTAAGGTCCTGATAATTAACAGTTCAACGACATGAAGGTATGCGCTGTAGGTAATTATGCCAAACTTTTAATATAATGAGGAGGCAGTAAACAGATCAGTGGAGAGAAACTTAATTTTGTTATGTTATTAAACACAAACTAAAGAGTCTAAGTGAAAATGAATTGAATATATTAGTAAAGGTGGACAAAATAAAGTTGGAACATTATCCTTGTATGAATCTCAGTTTCATAAAGTTACAAGAAAATAACATATAAAATGACACTGAGTGTGCAACCTAAAATTATGTATGTCCTAATAGCATGCAGGTGACAATCTATGGTGAAAACAATGCAGAATAAATCATTTGTCCAATTTTTTCCGGAAGTAAAATATATTTGACAGTTCAAAAAAAAAAAACTTACTTCAATTATGGAAATGGAGAAAATCGGTTATAATAGCACGAATTCGACTGTACTGTGTACGAAGTCAAAAAAAATCGCAGACATTTGGATTAAATTTTATACGTCATAACCGTTGCAGTTAGCAAACTGCAGTACGTGAATGGATTTGAAATGAACAGCTATTATCCAACGACTTTACGTTACAGCTGAATTTCCACCGCTGCCAATCAATTAGCAAAACTGAACAGTGAATGACCATGGACAACAATCAATGGTGTGAATTGATCGTTGGGTGAGGATTGCTTCTTCAGGTTTATGAATTTTAGCATATGTCGATCAAAAATAGCTCGGATGATCGCCTAATGTAGCCCTAAGGGCACTAACTTAAGTAGGCTCCTCAGTCTGTCCAATCAGGTTTATGAATTTTAGCATATATTGATCAAAAATAGCTCGGATGATCGCCTAATGTAGCCCTAAGGGCACTAACTTAAGTAGGCTACTCAGTCTGTCCAATTCATCCATGTTATCCTGTCCTTTTCAATTCCATCAAACAGGCAAATTGAGATGGCTTAGGAAATTCAGGAAATCACTGTTGTTGGAAAAATTCATGATGTTTGAAATTTTGCGAAGAAAATTTGGGTATGGGTTTTTCCATTATGGGAATTCAGTGTTTTGGAGTAGTTGGCCATGGGGTACAAAAAAGGGGATACACACAAAGGTTGAGTATATTCTAAAATGCGAAGTAAAGGAGGTAGCTTTCAGGAGATCCTGTTTTTAAGTTTAAATAATAGATAAATTCTAACTTGAATGGACAATATATTTATCTTTATTAATAGTTGGTTTGGAAGCGCAAACTTTTAGTCCGACCACGAACTTTCAAAATTTCCCTTTATACCTTTATATATTTGATGTCACACTTTTTTGTATCAGTATGTAATACCAAAAATGTCTCTCTACGGATTTATTAAAATTTAGCTTTGCTTGAAGTAGTGATCTGACAATTTAAATTCATCTACAAATTCAAAATTTCCTCTACAAATATTTATCTTAAAAATAGGATCTATCAAATAAACTACTTTACAAATTTGTTTTTTATTAATTAATAATATAAATAAAAACTTAAACTCACGAGAAATTAGACATTGTAACTTAGAAATAAAATTTCAAATTACATACCGTATGATTAACACAAAAATATGACTAAATATATATGGAAATCATTTTCTTTTTAACATACTAAATAAATACAATTTGTAGAAAAGCAATCCGGCCTTTTTCATCATGCACGAAACGTTTGCCGTGACGCTTATATCTTTATTAATAGTTGGTTTGAAAGCGTAATCTTTTGGTCTAACCACGAAGTTTCAAATTGGCCTTTATATACAATTCTTTAAAAAAATTCTCCACTAATTGATCCTAAAAAATAGCATTTGCATATCTATTTCTACACTCAGTGCATATATTAATTGATCCTAAAAAATAGCATTTGCATACATGATCCTAAACTCGATGCATATAGCACCGCACTTTTATTATGTGTAATATTATTGTCAACTGCATACTATGGTAAGTAGCATAAAGAAGCTCAACCTTTTATTATACGTTAGATTCAAAGCAGATTGAAATAGGAAGTAAATAAACTATTACTAGTATAACCGTACAATTGTGGGAAAACCGACCGTTGTAGTATTTGATATCAAAGAAAAACGTGTTTGTTTAATTTTTTTTCTTTATTATTAATTTAATGAAAAATTAATTACATTTTAAAAAAATGAAAATAATTGAAACTATGTAAATTCAATTATATCAAGGATTGAAAACGTAGGTCAACTTGATACTAAGGATGTGCTATCAATGTATTGATATAAACTACCCACGGACACACACACATATATGTATCAAGAAAGTTCGATATACAATTAATTTTGAGCTTATTTGTAGGTCTAATGTATTAATTAATTTGAAAAAAAAATCAAACAAATGTCACCATAATATACATCATCATATTTTTCAATAACTAATTAAAGAATACTACTAATGAAAAAATTGATGTAAGAAATAAATCTCATATTATTGAACTACAGTACTTATTTTCAAACTCATATGCATTTTATATCCTTGATAAAGGAAAACAGGTCCAAATAAACATTGCACACGGTTTGTGCAAGAATAAGAGTCATGATACAAAACTTGAAAGCACAAGGACATTTTTTCTGTCTTCGACTGGTGAAAACATATCATTTTAGTGTACGAAAATCATTCGCTGTCAGAGTTTGAAGGGAACAACACCCAAAGCTAAGCTTGGAAAAAAATCGGATAAAGGTTTATGTACATCGGCTACGTAGCAAGAAATATTTAAGCAATTCACAGCTAATCTTAAATAAGGGGGTAAATTTTAAACTTCAGTCAAAGGATCTCTTTCATAATGTCATATTACGTGCCATTGTAATAGTACAGAATTTCATAATATATCTTAAACAAACTTTCAATAATCAAGAAAGTATGTTAAATTCGATCATATTATAATTTGAGCTTGCAGAGCACCTAATTCGGTTCATTTAACACCCAGTTCCAAAACAAAACAGAATTAAATATTTAATTATCTCCAGTTCCGAAATCAACCATAAGAGGCAATTAACAAGGTAATGACTAGTATCTCGATATTGAGAAGCATTTTGATTCAATTTAAAGTTATTGGTAAACTGTATATCGACAACATCTTATAACATCTTCGTCATGGCTAGCTCGGTTATATAAAGGATTTAATATAAAATTAGTAAAATTGTACATATATAGAAAGGATTTAATATTACTGTATACTTTACACAGCATGTAGGCACCAACTTTAGATTTACAAAACAACAAAACAGCAAAAGTGTAAGTTTTCTATTTTATGAAATACAAACTGTAGTAAACAAAGTATGAAAAGAGACAGTAAAAATAGATGCCTAGTTTGTAGAATTGAAATACTCTGATATGTTCATACCATATATATGGTATGAAACATGAGTTGATAGCCTACTTTGTATGGGATATCATATGACCGGTCTTCCCATCCGGTCTCAACCATGGACAAGTCCCATTTTTGCGTACTTCGGTTAATTTTGCACCAAGCTTCGTGGCAAGTACGTGAGTTAGAGGCATGAGTTCGGAGGTTTCATCGGTGGCATAACCGAACATGTGGCCCTGATCGCCTGCACCGATCTCTTCTGATTTTTTGGTGAAATGACCATGGACACCTTGAGCGATGTCAGGCGATTGTTGCTCAATGTTGACCAGGACTTTGCAGTTGTCGGCGTCAAGGCCTACATCGTTTGAAACAAACCCGATAGAGCGGCAGGTATCACGGACAATCTTCTCATAGTCGACGTTGGCTTTGGTGGTGATTTCTCCAAAGACCATGACCATGTTTTTTTTGTGCATGTCTCGCATGCCACCTTGTTGTCTGCGTGCTGGGCAAGGCTAGCATCAAGTACTGCATCAGAGACTTGGTCACAGAGATTGTCTGGGTGACCTTCGTTGACCGACTCGGAAGTGAATAGGAATGTCTCTTCCATTTCTCGATGCTGAAAACATGATGTGCAAAATATACATATAATTATAATAGATTTTGGATTGGTGTTAAATATACCAAAACAGGATTGTAAAAGGTAACGAGGAGAGAGATGAAAATCTGTGCGCTAATACAAGTTCACGATGAAATATATAAATATAAATTATGGTGGGTGCAATGCATTAAGCCTCCAAAACCATGAGCTTAAGTGCAAGAGCTTGGCAAATTAAGCTTCAAGTGAGTGACAAAAAGATTTATCCCTTCCTTCATAACGCATGGTGAAATTAGAATTCAAGTGAGAATCAAATTTACCTTTCAAACCAACGTATCAATCTTCACCAATAATACGTGAAAGTATCCCACCTTTATTCAACTAGTATGAAATATTCACTACTAATGCATAAAAATATTCCAACTTTATGAAGTTAGCATGCGTACTACTTACAAAGTGTTATCCACAGCACATATCGATTCTTTCATCATAGAAAAATCAATAAAACACAAGGAATACTGGCAACCATGATAATATAAGAATCTTGGATTGCTTACTCTGCAATTGTAACTAGAATAATTGACTTGGCAAATACTGACCAAGACTTGCCTATTAATATAAAAGCTCTCTTATAACACCAAAAATCAGATAAAGGATTCGTTCATTGAGTATGTACTTATATTTAAACAGGTCACGCTACAGATTAATAGAGCTTGGATGAAACCCATCAAATGTGTGTATGCTTCTTTTGTACAATCAGATTCAAAATTTAGTGGTTCAAACTTGCAAGTGAACCTCTAGATTTACAAAAAAACTTCTTCAGTGAATCACTAGAGTAGTTATTCTCTAAAAAACACAATGTCAACAATCTACTTACCATTGAAGAAGTATTTATACACATGTAACAGAAACAAGTTACAGCATAGAACAATATAAACAACGTGGAATCACGAGTGCATAAAAACTGTAAAATTACATACGTATCCGTCAGCTGTGGAATCTCAAGAAAGTCAAGCAAAGTACTATGATTCACCAACAATGTCCGATTCAGCTTCCTCTCCCCCAATATCTGTTGTGCCAACTCAATAAAATCTGTGCACCCATCCGTCAATTTTGGGATTTCACTAATCTGAAAAACTCAAGCAAAACCCCCAAACTTGAAACATAGCATTCAACACCCGATCTCAGATCTCAAAAAACTCAGAAATTACCAGTGACTCAAGATGCTGGTCAAAGCCAGTAAGTTCATTCTAAATAAAAGACAACGCATCTGATGCAGAGATGAAAGCTCTGTAGTTTCCGACTGCGACTTTATTGATGCGCGTAATAAATCATCCAAACAAATCGGGTGATGCGCGTAAAACCGTATGTTAAATCAATAATTTTCATAGCACATATCAACGAATTTTGCAGCGGAAACATTTATTGAAATCCCTGAAACTAGGAACCAAGCGAAAAACAGAATAAATTGAGAAAGACGTACCAATTTAATTTGTGCAGGAATCCGTGATGGAGATGAAGATCTGGGATGCAGCGAATCGTCAACAAAACCCCACTGAATAGCTCCGTCGTCTTACGAATCTCAAAATATAAACGAAAGGCGTAGAGGCGCAGACGAGAGGCGTAGTGGCGTAGCGTTTGTATCAAACGAATAGGGTTTATTTGGTTTAAGGACAACTAAAGAGGAGAAGGAAGGGGAAAATTGACTGGAGAAAACTTCAAAGGGAGAATACGCGGTCTTAACGGGAGAAAATTTGGGGAAAATTGATTTGCTCCTGAGCTTTAAGTGAAAACATGATATTAGTCTGGTATCCGTCAACTTACAAAACGTCTTTCTATAGATTTAACAGGTGTTAATATCACTTAAAAATAGAATCTAGCAAATATACATTTTTGCAAATTCATGATACTCTTTCACATATATTATCAGACTTAATATCGCTTAAAAATATAATCTAATAAATAAACTTCCTATACGTTTTTTTTTTTTCATTTTATTAATTGATAAAGAAAAAAAATCAAACTGACAAAAAAATTAAACGATACAACTTAGAAATAAAAATTCAAACTAATAAAAAATATTAAACGATGCAACTTAGAAATAAAAATTCAAACTGACTACACATGATTCCAACGTGAAATCATAGACGAATATTTATGAAAATCGGTTTTTTTAATATGTTAAGCATGTATAATTTGTAAAGAAAATCAATTCATCCACGAAGTGCTATTGTCACACGCGAAGCGCGTGCCATAACACTTGTAATGTTAAATATCATAGAGCTGTAGATCTCTCAAATGATACTTTCAGACAACGATGTATCATATCCACATCCGTATCCGAAATCATTTTCAAATATCGGATATCCATATCCATGAATAAATAATGTATTTCAAATATTGTCTTATCCATTAACATCTAGAGACATATACAGAATTTACTTTAACATGAAATTGTTTAAATCTTCATGATTATATATATATATATTTGTGTGTAGCAAATAAGAAGTTATACTCATATATAACATAAACTACTATTAAACTACTATAAGATAGTAGCTTATATTATATGTGTGCATAACTACTTATTTACTACCTATTAAATAAGTAGTTATACACACGAATATAATATAAACCGCCATCTTAATGAAATTATGAATAACTATCATTTATTATACTAAAATACACATAATATAAACTATCATCTTAACACAGCCGAATGGATAATTTTCGAATGCTGGTATCTCATACCCGAATATGTTTTTGTGTATATCATTTGTCTATTTCTCGCATACGGATGTGAACGCACTTTTGATTTTTTTGGGTATATAGAGCAAGGACAAGTCAAATATACCCTTTTTTATATAATTTGGATTTTGGAATTGTGGTATCTATTCACCTCGCCGGTGGAAGCCGGCTACCTCAACCAACTGCATTACGAATGTGGGCCTACATCAGATATACTTTGAGAAATAAAGATGTAAATAAGAATTTTTATTAACTTTTGCATCCAAAAATGGAAGAAACTACATCAAATATATCCTTTCATTTGTATGTTTGGAACAAAATATAGAGCAATCATTTTAGTTTGACACAATATCAAAAATCAACATGTTGCTACATACCGCATACACAGGTACATCGTATGTCATATATTTCTGAATAGTAATCAATTCATATGCACATATCATTGTCAAATATATTCAGTGAACCTAAGGATTATTCAATCGGAATAATAAAAACATCACACTTAATGTTGATTGTTTCAACTAAGTAAGCCAAATTTTACATGTATTGCACAGTAAGCTGTTATTCATGTTCCTCCATGGATTTAAACATTTCTTCAGTTTGGAGATGAACAGATTCTTCAATTCCAACATGAGAATCTGAGTTGCCATAATGTACAAAAGAATAAAATTGGCATGCCTATAATTTACATTATTTTTAAGCAATAATTCAAGAAAGAAAAAATTGAATTTTATCTTTGATACAAGTTACATGTTCAATAATTATTAGTAAGATCAAGAAATGATATTACTTTGGCTAAAAGTAGTAAAGAGTTGATTCATGGACCCAAAATTTCTGAGTAAAGCGGTCCTATTTATCAGTAAGACCAAAAAATGATATAGTTTTGGCCAAAAACAGCAGATAGTTGATTCATGGACCTCAAATTTCTGAGTAAGGCAGTCTCAAAGTGTGAGTAGGCTACTCCTCCACTCAACTGACATAAACTTGTAACCAAAATATTAGAAATGTGAAATTAAAATAATTAAAAAAAGTAGATTACCCAATTCGTGGTGCATCTCATTAAACATATATAATCAAGCTCCAAAGCTGTTCAATCTCTACTTGAAGTATACCTCAAACCTAGAATGTACCTTTAGTTGATTCCCAATTCAAAAAAGTAAAAATAATACCAGCATCCGTAAGCTTTAAGCTAGTATTATTAATAGTATGTAAATCAGAGGCAAGATGATCACCAAACTACTTATTGAGTGAAGTAATCAAAAAATCAATATTTTAATTATAAGAATCGATAGCTACCAATAATTCATGAAAGAGCATAATCATTAGTGAAATAATATGATACAAGTTCAGTAAAGAATAAAACCAGTTTCCGGTGAATACGAAACTAAGTGGTATCATATCACTTCTGTAAGTTTCTTGAAACCTTTGCTTCTTTTATGCTATAATAACAAATTGGTGGTGCATCATCTTCTAAAATATGAAATATAATTTTGAACTAATTGTAGTAGTTACTTCAGTTCAGTTTTACAATCTCAATTTAAATATCCAATAATCTTACCCGAACGACATAAACAGAACCTCAATACCAAATTCTGTTGTTTTTTACACATTCCATGAATCTAGTATAGGATGAAAAGTAGTTAACTTAGCTGTCAAATTTTTTACGGTATAATGGTGCACTTTTCTCTAAAAATGAATAATATAATGATTTGATAAATAAATATTACCCGGTATATCCTATTCCAAAATCCATGGCATGCTGTATGCTTGAAAATTCAGAATGATGATTTTTTTAGGCAATCAGCCAACCATGAAGACAAAACATGCATTCTGTCAAGCATACTCATAGTAACTCTTCTGTTTATTTAGTACCTCCAAGTGTTCTCTTCATCCCCTAATTCCTTCTAACAATCATGTAGATAATATTAGATATAGCATTATGAAATAAACTGAATAAAAAGGCTATTGAACTGCTAATAATGCAAAGAGCTAATTAAAGTGGACTCCATGTATTTCTTGTTCTTATTAGAACAGATTAATCGGAACTTCTTAGGAAAAGACTCTAGGAATAAAAACTCGTGTAAATAATTGCAAAAAGGAATGCTTATCCAAATACTCCTAGCAACCATCACAACAACACATGTAAGCATCACAAACAGCTTGTGTGTAGAATTTGTGAAAAGAAAGATCTAAATCAATTTTCTAACTAATCAATTCTACTCTTAGAAGTGATGGAACAAAATTGATCGCTATTGTCATCTCAAGTGGAAGTTCAAGTAGTTGCCTAGATAATGGTTGTTGGGTGAGGATTACTTATTCTGATTCATAAATTTCAGAAAATGAAGGTAAAAAAGATTTTGGAATAAATGTAGTTGTTTGAAAATTTGGGAATGAATTTGGATTTGGGTTTATTCAGGATTCTCGATTATGGGGCAGTTGGTCGTCGGATTAAAAAAAGAGTACGCACAAGGGTTGGTATTTTGAAATGCCGAAGAGAATACACAGCAGCTTTGTTGTGTCCTAATTTTAACTTTAAATAATAGAAAATAGATATGAATGATAGTTTGACTGAGTAAAGAGAAGAGTGACTGTTTTCAACTTTAAATAATAGATAAGAACGGTCGTTTGACCGAGTAAAGAGGAGAGATGACTGAATGAGGTTTTATGCATACTTCAAATATAAAGTTAACTTAGCAAATATATTTGGTGATATATACCATTTTTAAACGACTACATATAATACTTTCTCATCGAATAATTCATAATATCGTCTAAGCTAGAAAACAAATTTTTTTTGCAACAAACTAGTTAGCTTCAATCTTCCAAATACAACTGAAGAACCTAGTAGCAAAAGTCAAAATCAACTCATTTATCTAATCTTCCTAGAAGTCATCCAAATGCATAGTTATCCAACTTATTGAAGAAGGGTAGTTTGATTGAGTCAAGAGAAGAGATGATTAAATGATATTTTCTATGTACTTCCAAATATAACGATGACTTAACAAATATTTTTAGTGATATATATCATTTTTAAATGACTATATATAATACCCTCTCCTCAAATAAGTCATAATATCATCTAAACTAGAAAACATTTTTTCTTTTCTTTTTTTTCTCCTTTTAGTAAGGAACAATGATTGGCTTTAATCTTTCATATGCAACTGAAGAGCCTATTAGTAATAGGGATCGAAGACCAAATACTTTGTCTTAGACTCCTATTCACTAGTCCTATAATCTAAAACTTATAACACAACCCTAAACCAACCCTAAGTAAAAAATCTCCTAGCTCATGGTTCTGCTACGTGGATCGCCAACTTCCACGCGCTCCTGTCAACACCATCTATTTGAATATATTCCAATCCACAAGTCCCTTTTTTACTACTTCCTCCCATGTCAACTTTGGTCGACCTTTACCTCTCTTTAGCTTGATAAGACCTATAATTCCAACGTGCATAGATATCTCGGGAGGCCTTCGTTAGAGATGTCCAAACCATTTTAAGCGGTGTTGAACTAACCTCTCTCCAATTATTGCTAATGTAAGTTTGTCATGTATATCATCATTCCTAATCCGGCCTCGTCTTGAACGACTACAGCTCCGTCGCAGCATACACATCTCTACTATACTTGACTTATGGATGTATTGTCTTTTAGTAGGCCAACATTCTGCACCATACAACACTACAGGTTTGATTTTCGTTCGGTAGAACTTTCCTTTAAGCTTTTGTGAGGCTTTTCTGTTATAGAGAATGTCAGATCCTAGTCTCTATTTTACCCATCTCACTCACATTTTAAACTAACACCTTCATAAATCTCACCATTATACCGCAACATTGACCCTAAATATCAAAAGGGTTCCTTCTTGGGCACTACTTGTCCGGCCAGAGTGACATACTCATCCTCTGATCTGACACCGCTGAGCTCGCACTTCATATACTTTGTCTTTGTTCTATTAAGTCTAAAACCTTTTGATTCTAAAGTCTACCTCCACAACTCCAGTTGTCTACCGACCACTATCCTACTTTCGTCAATCATCACAACACCATCAGCAAAGAGCATACACCAAGGACTCTCATCTTGTATACCCTTCGTAACCTTATCCATCACTACGGCAAAAATGTAGGGGCTCACATGTAACAACCCTAGATTTTGACTATAAATTTGAATTTGACTTTATTTCATTTAAAAATTATTTTAAATTTGTTTTAATTGTGAAATTTCATCTCTACATATTTTTAAAATAATAATAGAATTTTTTTCAAAATTTACTGTATTTATTTCCTATTTTTAAGGGTCGTTTTCCTATTTTCTACTATTTTCTTCATTAAAAATTATATTTAAATTAAATTTTAAATATTTATTTTGTGAATGTATTTTTATTTTATGTTATTATTTATGTTTAAAAATATTTTACAAGCTCATATGAATTTTCTAAAAATTATTCTATTTAATTTTAAATTTTCTAGTCTAGTTCACTATTTTTAGCTATTTTTCTTAATTTAACTTTATATAATTAATAAATATTATATAAATTTTTATATTTTGATAAATTTTCGAAATTTTATCTGAGATTTTTATTATTTCCAGAAATATAAAGTTATATAAATTAAATAAGGATATATGAAGAGTTTTTGACTTTTAAATTGCCTTTTGCCTTTTTGAATTCCACCTCTTCATTTTCCTCACAACTCTTCATTTCTTTTGGCATAACTCCTCACATTTCAGCTGAGTAATTCATTTTCATTTCACGTATCTTCCTTTCAACCTTCCTGAGAGAAAAAAATCGGCCATCACATGCTTGGGAAGTTGGCAAAAAAAATTATTTCTTTTATCTCTTTTTTCACTTATATTGCTTATTCCTTTTGATTTTTGTTTGCACTTGCTCTTCCATTTAGGTTCGGCCATGCTACCTTACTGCCTAGCCGCCTCCACCACCTGATGGAACACCACCAACACCTCCTCACCAACCAACCATGCCGTGACCCCCCTTGGTGATGCCATTCACAAACTTTTCAAAACAACCCGAATTCCTAGCCTAGCCGAGCACAACATCACTTCCATCACATCACCACCCCTCTAGCCGCCACCTACCACGCCTCCACCACCTCCAGCACCCTCGGCCACACCACCACAGTGGACCCCACACCTCTAGCTGTGACACTTGGAGCCTTGGCCGAGCCCAAATCCATGACCAAATGCATGTATTCATGCTTATGTGTATTATTCTCTTCACCCACTTTGGCACCATCACAAATGACATCTAGGCCGACCCATACCCACCATAACCTGACCCAAACACCTGCCATTATTTTGTATTTCCCCTTATGGCTGAGCCTAGTAAAGGTTAAAAGCAAGTGCAAGCATTTCTATTTGATTATGTGCAGTCTATTCTAGTGTAGTTTTGATCGTAGTTGATTTGAAACTCATCATTGTTATATTGTTTTGTTTGATGTGCATCCAAGGAATTTGACATTTGGCTCCTCCATTTGAATCTATGTCGTGCTTTTGTGTTTGTGTAGATCCCGTTTGTGAAATTTATCGTTGGATCATCAGCTCAAACCAGTGAGTTATTCTCACCAGACAGTTTTATACTTATATGAATAGTAAATCGATCGCTTGTGAATATGTAAACTACATCACCATATTTTATTTGCAATGTCACTATCATATGATGTTCACACATGATTAAACAGCAGTTATATCATATGTTACTGTTATATTATTGTTGTTTTGTTATTTGATCAGTTAATCACACTGCAAGTTCCCTTTAGATTAGAATCACTATGGGTTGAAATGATACATACCCGAACGGACTTTATGATGTGCACGTAAATGTGCATATTTTTACCACCATATTTAATCTATTTGAATTAAATAAATGATCATATCGGGTATTTTAACTTGTTTAAACCAAAAATTCAAATTATTCCAAATTGTCACATATTCATCTTCATATATGGGCAAAAAGGTCATTTGTGTGCATATATTTCTTTGAGAAAAATTAATTGAAAATTTGTATATATTTTTGTAGGAATTTGATCTCAAATAGAAGTGGTTTCATGAAGATATGCATGCACAAAATTAATACAAAGGAATGAAGATGGAAATAATTCAAAGTGAAGAACATGGATGACCCCACCTATCCACCTACCTTAATGTACAAATTAAAGGCTAATGCACATGCTTTTGGAGTTAATGGCTTCATGTACACTTAATGGGGGATTAAGACATGTTAATGATTACTTGGCCTCCATACTTCCTAAGGGCATTTTGGGCATTCCCCAAAAAAATGAATTAGGGTTTTAACACTTGTATAAATACCCCTTATGTTTCATGTAACCTCCTTCTTATATATCTCTTCACTTAGTCTCTCTTAGGCCCCCTTCTCTTTAGTTTAGTTTAGATCAAATAAAAGAAAGCTCTCTTTCTCTTTTCATGACTACTTAGCCATTTTTATTTTATATAATTTTCTTTTCTTCTTATGCAATGTTAATTAGTGTTTCCTCTTACTTACATGTTCATTTCTTTTCATGCTAGTAGTGTAGATTTACTTTTATGCAAGTAGAATAGTTTTCTTTTCATTTGCTTTCATTTTTCTTTCTTTTTTGCTTTCATGTTGTTGCTATATTTGTTAATAAAATAAAAAATATGAGAAGCTAAACCCCTTCAATTTAGGGGTAATGAAGCTCTCTAATTAATGTAGCTTCAACATTTTGTTAATTCATGCTCGCTTTTTGTGCTTAATGATGATGATAGAAGTGGTTTTATTTGTTGTTTTTGCTTTGAATTTGATAGTCTATATTGTTGACGCCAAATAGGCTATGCTTAAACAATCACTAACACAAATGCCTCTTCATCAATATATGATTATGACATAAGAAAGTGATTTGAAATTAAAATTTGATGGTCTATGTTTCTAATCAATAGTTATACTTAAAATAGATTTCATTTTCATTTTCTTTGTCAAGTTTCATGAAAGTTAGTAAGTGTTTTAAGGGGTGTGTTATAGTTTGATGGCTTATGTTGGCTAATCAATAGCTCAAATAGGTCATACTTATGATAAACACATTAATTAAAACACTAATGACCATAAAAGAGAGATCATGATTTCATGTGTTGAACTACATGATCTAGAGAGTGGATTTATTCTCTAAATTGTCATTTAACTCTCATATTTGCATTTCTTTTCTTTTAGTTAGTTAGTTTATTTTCTCATTTTCTAGCTTAAACACACTCTCGACTTTGGTATAATTTGATTGAGTAAGAAATTTAAATCATCAATTCCCTACGGATCGACCCATATTCGCCACGTGCTACATTCGTACACCGTGCGCTTGCGGTATAAATTTTATTTCAAAATTCGTTCGACGGTTTTCTAAACCGATAGAATTTCGTCGACGAACAAGTTTTTGGCGCCGTTGCCAACTCAATTTCACTTCAAATGATAAATGATTTGTGTAATTCGTATTTCTGCGATAACTCGAGTCAAAGTTTTCAAAGATTTCAAAATTTGAATTCAATTCAAAATTCAAAAGATTTCGATTATAACCCATGCCAACTCAATTTCGAACTTCAAAATGAATTTCAAAATCAAAACGAAAGTGGAAATAACTTTTCAAATAATTTTGGTAATGGAAATAATCTCAATTTCAATGTAATTGATAATTTTTGTTCTCAACAAATCCAAATCGAGAATTTTCAAGTGAATAACTATAAATTAGATTTTGTTGAACAAATGAATGAAATTTATGATGATCACACGGATTTGTTGATTGAAACATATATGAAACAACGTGAAAAACAAAATCAAATTCCAACATGTGACAAGTCAAGTGATAATCCACCTTTTACCCAAATCGATGATTTTCAAATAACAACTTTCGAAATTGAAAACGAAAATCTTAACGAAGTTGTTGAAAACATGGTAATTGAGTTGGATTTCAATTCTTTTGAGGGTATGGAACCAAATTTAAAATTCGATCTTCCTTTTCTCGATTTCGAAAATTTGAATACAACTACTTTGGATTTTGAACTTGAGATATGTAATAAAGTTGTTGATAATCCAACAAAGGAAGGCGAATTTAATGAACACGAATTTTTTGGACTTTTGGATGACGAGTTGTTAGATTCCGACGGGGAAGATGAAAATCACCATCTTGATTTTGAAATCAATAACTCTGAAAGTGTTTTCAATAATAAACTTGAATTTCAATTTTGTGACGACCCGCCCTTCTACTATCAGAAAGACGTATCATCATTAAGAAAGAAAGGGATAGAAATAGAAGAGAAAGAGAAAGAAAAAACAGCAACATCAGAATCTCACAGCGGAATGGAACAAAATATAATATATAACATAAATTTACATAGTTTTACATATATCAGAGTTATACAATATCAATACACATGACATACATATACATACATCTGTCACTACATACATCAGAGATACATCATATATCAACTACTGACACGACGGAACTAGATAGATAACTACATACGTCTGGAAATTCCTTCTCCAAGCTCCTCCAGGAATCAGAGTCCAAAACCAATCACTTGGCTACTCATAAAAATTTGAGTACCCAAGAGTTTATGAAAACACAAAATATAAAATCCGGATCAGACATGGGTCTGGTATGAGTAAACGGTTTAAGGTTGTTTAATTTTGAAAAACATTTGAAAATAAAGGTATCACGTAAGACTCTCCACAAATAAATACGGGTAAGTTTTTACCTTACGCTAACCAAAACATTTCATAGGAAATCCAGTGATATTATAATAGTGTCTAGGGTTTTCAAGTAAATAGAAAATAGCCGAAATTGTTACATCTATTAAATTCCAGCTACTAGCCACAAAAGTGGGTAATACAAATCAAAACCATAGGGTCTCGTAGGGAAAACGGATTTCCAACAATGGCAGGGCTACTGGGGTACCGCTCGTCACAGTACGGAGCCTAGATCACCGTACCGAGGATCACTCCCGACCCCCTACAACACAAGGCCGGAACCATTCCTTACTGAACAGTCCCGAACAAGATAAACCCCGTGGTTGGCGCGACCAACCACCCACTAAGCCGAAATAAAAAGGGACATCTAGACAGGGGAAATATCTTGTCCTGCTTGGGCATGACCCACCTAACCTTGCTGCATCTCCCTTGTTTTAGCCATTCCCGGTTGATGAGGCTTGAGGCTGCGATTACCTTTAAAGAACATTTCACTTAGAAAGCTCATCGTTCGCCTGATGATGTGTTGAAAGCATTCAATCCATACAAGTTCGTTCTGGGTTCGAACGAAACCGAAGGCATTATCTCGTTACACTCATTTTGGAATCACTCTCAGAGTTAACGACGATAACCCTTGCATTCTGAAACACCATCTCGATCTTCATTTCAGGATTCACGACCTAACGTTTAAATTGGATCGATGTGGTTTTCGGAGAATCAAAATTTGATTCTTCCGATCCCGGTCTCATCGAATCCAAACGCCATTTTAAGGGCCAAGTTGTCTAATTAACTTAACAGTTCTAATAATTTAATTTCAATAAATTGAATTAACATAGCATTTATCACAGATAAAACATATACAAGCAGTATAGGTATATCATAACATATCACAGAGCATCAGAGAATATCATCAAACAAATATCACAATCAGATATTTAACACCACAGTTGCCACAGTTCATAAGCAATTACCCTTAAATCTTATTTGTAATTAATTCAATTTTCGAATAAATTATATGAGAGTCAATCACTTAACTCTATTTAATTAATTATTAATTAACAATTAATTACCTATTTCAGTTCAAATCATCTAATTGATGATTCCTTAATTTATTATTAAATCTTAATTACGTAATTATTTTAATTCATGCTTTTAATTAACTATTACCTTAACTAAATCTTTCATGTTTCGACCATTTCCGGGTTGTGAGGTCCGATGAGGTCTCGTCCACAAAGCTATGCTTTACACGAAAGCTTTGCTTTGATCATAAATGATCAACTAATGATCATCAACACAACAAAAATCAATATAGTACATAGCAATGGTTAACCATTTACAAATCAAAGTGAATGTAATTTAATAAATTAACCAAGTAATTATCTTTATTGATTATTTTAAATCAATGTTTAAAATTCCACCTAATTATAAATTTATTAAATTTTTAAACTGGCTTTATTAATCATTTAATCTTTGATTAACTATCGTAATTTAATAATTCTTAATGGTTAATTAACCAAATCTTAATTTATTTTGTTTGCTAATTATTCTTTAAATTAATCAACCTTTAATTTCAAAGTAATTTTAATCATTAATTATTTAATCATTATTTAACCATCATAATATATTTGTTTTAAGTTAACAGATTTGAATATACTTCTTAAATATTTTGTTAAGTAAAAAAAAAACTTTACATTATCTTAAACAACTATCATCATTTGTGAAGAACAAATTAGAAAATCATTTAAAACTATATTGCAAAACTGGGATTTATTATCTTTAGGTCCAACCCGAGGGTTTCTTCGAGTCATTCCCGAGAGAAATGCACCTCTGCTTCGGGTTTTAGCTAAAACTTACCCGAGTGTTGATTTTTCACAAAATTTTCTTAAGTTCCCAAAACAACCATGCTACAACCCTGGACATACTCGAGTCCTTCTTCGAGTTCCTACCCCACTTCCCCGAAAGTGACTTCAAGTCACACTGCTCTCCTCTCTCAGATTTCACCACTGACACACGACCACTGCACGTACACGTGCACGGCCAACTTCGCCAATGTGGGACAGTGCTGCGGCCCTCCACGAGTCGCTCTCCACTTCCCAAAACAGTACGAACACCCAGAGCCTTGAATAAACTCAAGAGCAAAATCGAGGTATCTCGTTCGTATGAACCCATCAGCTCACCACCAGAAATCGAACCCGCGCCACCTCCTCTGGCCATCAAAGGCCACTAAAACTTGACCCAAGCTTCCTCAGCGTGCAACGCAACGTTTAGTACCGGAAGCAAAAAGTCCGGTCCCCTGTGGACGGCGCAGCATCGCCATTTCGAACATGAACCCAAATAGGTTCCTAAGCCCTAAATCGCTCTCGAATACGAAATCTAGATTTTAAAAAAATCAACTTGCATTTTTCTGGTGATGTCAAGCCCTCCACGTAGCTATGACGACGATCACGAGGCTTACGATCATCACGGTTGCCGGGATTTTACAAAAATTCGATTTCCTGATCATCTTAAAAATCTTAACAAAAACTTAATGAAAAATCACCATCTTGGTTTTAAAAATCCTATTTTTGTATGTAGATCTGAGTTATATAATCAAATCGATGGTTTGAAATACTTGAATGAATCACAAAATCTTGTTTTTACTGTAAAACTTTGGCTACAGAAACAACCCCACATGATCAAGTTTTGAAACAAATTTTAAACTGTGTTTTGAGTTTAACAAACTTGTTTTATTTAAGAGTCTTAAGCTAAACAAAAGTTGCATGAAGTTTATTTGAAATTTTTCTTCGATTTACTCTGCTCTGAAACAAAAGTACAAGAGAACAGATCATGTAATTTTTTTTTTAGAATCACAAAGAACCTTCAGAACAAAAAATTTCCATATACAACAATAACACACGACTTCATGAACTACATACTTAGATTTTAAATCAAAGGAATAAGTTTACTCACCAGAATGTAAACGGAAAGCATTGAGTTTGGAACCTTGTTGCTTTTGAAACAGAAGTTTGAACTGTCTTAAGATCCTCTCTGCTTTCTGTTTTGGAAATAAAATTTTAAACTTGCTCTTCCTTTGTTTTTACTTTCAGGTTTTGTTATAAGCTTGTAGAACGAACTTTTACTGAAGAGAGAAGGGTTTCTCATATATATAAGAGAACAACAGTTGTATGGAAGGTAGGTAGTAACTAGTGCAGTTGCTTCTTTTTTCTTTTCTTTTGATTTGCTTTGATAAGAACAGATCTTATAAATATTGTGAACTGACAGAATAGTGTGCTGGAAAGATAGTAATTAGTACTTAGGTATCTCTATTAGCTTACATGAGTATAATTATGTTTGGCTGCTTTAAAGATATTTGCTTGAAGGTTGTACTTTTGCAGGTGAACATGGCTTGTATATGAAGCTACTCATTTTGTCTTGTTATTTTTATTTGGAAACAATATATTTCAGTTTGATGTTTTGCATGATAACACTTTTGTTCATTTCTTCTAGTTGAAATAATTACATACATACTTGTCAGGTTTATTCTATGCTTTGCAGGCATCACTTGGTCTTGCAAATGAAGACATGTTTACATATATATTTGTCTTATTATTATTTCTAGCTTGTGTTTATATTTGTATTTAATTATGACAAACAATACTTGAGTTATGTTCAACATGGAGACTTATATTTGCTCTATACATTTATTTATATCCTTATTTTAGCTACCAATTATTAGATCATATACATGTGTTTGACTTATATTTATTTTGAACATTATCATCTATCTGTATGTTATATCTTATATTGTTAGAATTAGGTTTAAACATTATCATCTATAAATACTTCTATCAAATGTTAACCAAAAGATAGTATTTTAATTAATAATGTAAGATAAATATTATAAGGAGATTTATTTTAAATTTCAAACATTATCACTCATATGTATTATTTTATCAAATGTTAGCAATGTAAAACATTATAATTTAAATTATATAAGGTAAATTTTATCAAAAATATTGTTAAGAATCCTTTATTTTAGAATTTTCAAACATTACTATCTATATGTATTATTTATACTAAATATAAACAAAGTAAAGTATTTTAATCAAATTATATAAGATAAATTTTATTATAAATATTATTGAGATGCTTATTTCAAAGTTCCAAATCAATCTCTATATAAATAAATAACAATAAATCCCAAGATCACATTCATTTTAATATGATCAATTTACATTTTGTATTTAATTAGATTAAATATTTATTAAAATAAACGGGGTCAAAAATCCAGGGTCGTTACATTCCTCCTCCCTTAAAAGAATTTCGTCCCCGAAATTTTAAACAAAGATAATTTAAAAGCTGTTATACCAACCATTCAACATAGATACCATACATACATTAGCAAACAACCAAACAGTCTATCCTAACTAACAACTCTAGTTATCCGAACACAAATCCGGATAAATTTCCCTAAAATTATCGAGAGTTTGTCTCTCGATGATCAACAATCCAAACTGAATTCCTGACCAAGTTCGACTCAACATCCAAATTTCAGAACTACTGGTTTAACAACTAATGGTGAATCATGAACAAATTTCCTTAGATGAGATATATGGAATACACAATATATTCCAAATATCCACTCTGGCAATTC
Organism: Allium cepa; assembly: GCA_030765085.1. Lineage (NCBI taxonomy): Eukaryota > Viridiplantae > Streptophyta > Magnoliopsida > Asparagales > Amaryllidaceae > Allium > Allium cepa. Next base: position 802,718,320 of record CM060943.1, read on the forward strand.
AATTCTGAAATCTACAGTACTAACTCTTTTCAAATTTTATTGACTCTTTACAGAATTCCAATATCTATTAAATCAAGTCCGTACGATGTATATATACTACTCGTACGCAATACCAAATCTGATTGCTCACTCGATCACACAATCTCCCTTCCGAACTAGTATCGTCCACCCAGCTTCCTAGTACGGACTCAGAACTGGTTTCTTGATCAGAAACTGTCATTCTCCTTGCATAGTCACAATTATGATAGAGAATTTATCAGAATCAATCAAAATCCAAATCCATGGTTCGTCGTCGAAAATCGAGTGAAAAATCCTAATTCGGATCGATATAACTATCTCGAAATTCTGTGCTCGAATCTGGATCAAATTGTTATGCGAATAAAATAATATACGTACATCCTACGTATTTATATCCATTGTTTATCAACCATATCAATTTTCTTTATTCACATTATCTTGATTTCTATCCACTTAGAAATTTTCTCAATACCAAATTTACTTAAGAATTTCACTCTTCATTTCTTAAATTTAATATGCGCATTATATATACCCTCATATTATTACTCTACCACTTTAACCTTTATATCTCTTATTTAAAATCTGAATTTCCAATTTCTTGTGAATTTAATTTATATTCAACTCTAAATATTTAATTTTATTGACTATCTTTCATTTACAACTGATTTTATTATTATTTCAATTAGTCTCATCCACTAGTTTATTCCAATCCCCAATTTGAAATTGTTTTGTTGCTAATTTTTTTTTATATAGTTTTCAAATTTTGTAAAGTTTTGACAGATTCTCCATTTTTTTTAGCATTACATATTTCCATAAGCACATATGTATAGTTTCAACACTTATTACAATTACTTCCAACCAATTCTCAATTCATTCCCTTCAGTTTAAGTGATTTACAACTTACTTGCTTAAATATATAATCTACTTGAACAAAACAAACTCATGTTCGTTCCAATTGGTTTCAAAGTCATACTATTTTGCTTCTAATAATTCATAGAATTTTATCTAATCTTATTTACTTCAAAACAACTCATTTCTATATGCAATTTGACAATACTATTGTGAATAAATAATCACTTAAGCTTTATAACAAACCTTGAATTGGTTCCAACTCAATTTACACTTGACTCCATCCCAATTAATTTATTCACAATTCTTTCATTGCATTTTCTTTCATTTCAACAGGTTTGGTTCCAAACTATTTTATTAAACTTGACGACCAATATTTTAAATATTCATCTCACAATTTACTTAGGTCATTTATTTCTTCAAACTATTCCACCTTACAACTTAGGTTTATTCCATTCCACCAATTTCCATTCAAATCTTTGATTTGATTTTTCCTCTAATCAAATCCCAATTATTTACTGATTAGTTTATTCTTTTATCCATCCTTAAATTTTAATTTACATTAACAATTCGTTATTGAATTTATTCATAATAACGTTATTCAATTTTATGCTTGAATTATATTTGTTTACAACTTACTCCAATTCTATTTTAATTCAATTCAATATTTACTTATTTGCATCTACTTATTTTCATAAGAATTTTATTTCATTCAATATTATCTGTAACTCGATTGAATTCATTTGAATTCAATTTTATTCCAACTCAATTTCGGTTAAATTTAGCTACTTACCATTTCTTAAATTTATTTCTCAAAATATGAGCTCAAAACTTATTTATTTACTTAACAGCTTATATTACTCATTTGGGTCATTTCATCTTATAATCACAATTCCAGATTATATATATATAGCACTTACCATCTTAAGGTATAGATTTCCACCTCACAATTTAAATCATTTTACCTTCAAACTTTATATCCAATTAAGTTCATTTTGAACTTCAATTCCATTTAACTTATCTCAGGTTAAACTCCAGTATATTTTCTTTATTTCCATTTACTTAAGTTACATTTTAATTTTCGGATTAAACTTTCCAATTTCCTCTTATTAATATCAACTTTACTTTATTAGTTCAACAGTTGATTTATTCAAACCTTTCACATTATTTAAATAGAATTTCTTAGAATTCAATTGCCCGGTTTTCATTTCCAAAACCATTTTGGAATGATAACTACACATACCCACTGGGTATATCAAATCAAATTTCCAAATTCCAAACATTTGTTTTTACCAAAACAAATTTTCTCTTTTTGAAAATTTCTGAAACAACTTGTATACCCAACAAGCCCAAACCATTTATCATAACCAACTATCCTGGGAGCAATCCATCACTTTAGAAACTCGAAAATGAATACTGATGATGTGGCCGTCATCATCAGGATTATTTTCCAGCGACCGAAGTGAGTTCAGTGCTTCCTTACTTCCACAAATTCTTTCCAAACAATTTCCATTCAACAATATTTTTTTCCAAAACAATATCTCATTATTACCCTCAAACCTTTGGAAAAAACATTTCAAACATTTTTAAGATTACGAATTCCCAAATCCCTTTGTTTAAATTCATTTAAACACTTTTTTCAAATTTCCGGGACTTAAATTCTAGTTTAGTCAAGTTTTAGTTATATTCCTTTTATTAGATAATTTTATTTGGTTATAAACCACTCAAATTTTAATTTTTTATTTAATCATAGTATTAACAACCAAGCATCCAAATATATATATAATCATTTCAGAAAAATATTTCTTTTATATCAAAATATAATTTTGGGTAAAATTATTTCATTTACCCTACCTTTAAAAACAATACCGTGTCGGTCAATCTTATTTAAGAGTTTAGAAATCCCTATCGATGAAATGGCGTCCCACACATCGACCAGAATCCATAAACACTCAACAGATAAATCAATACAATATAAAAATAATTTTATATTCACTAACAAGTACGCGCTCATATCTATTAATACACTCAGACTCATTTTAAAGTCCTACCGACTCTATTCTATGAGTGATTCCTACCAGAGCCAAGGTTATCACCAACCTATGCTCTGATACCAACTGTGACGACCCGCCCTTCTACTACCAGAAGGACGTATCATCTTTAAGAAAGAAAGGGATAGAAATAGAAGAGAAAGAGAAAGAAAGAACAGCAACATCAGGATCTCACAGCGAAATGGAACAAAATATAATACATAACATAAATATTGCATAGTTTTACATATATCAGAGTTATACAATATCAATACACATGACATACATATACATACATCAGAGGTACATCATATATCAACTACTGACACGACGGAACTAGATAGATAACTACATACGTCTGGAAACTCCTTCTCCAAGCTCCTCCAGGAATCAGAGTCCAAAACCTATCACTTGACTACTCATAAAAATTTGAGTACCCAAGAGTTTATGAAAACATAAAATATAAACTCCGGGTCAGACATGGATCTGGTATGAGTAAACGGTTTAAGGTTGTTTAATTTTGAAAAACATTTGAAAATAAAGGTATCACGTAAGACTCCCCACAAATAAATACGGGTAAGTTTTTACCTTACGCTAACCAAAACATTTCATAGGAAATCCAGTGATATTATAATAGTGTCTAGGGTTTTCAAGTAAATAGAAAATAGCCGAAATTATTACATCTATTAAATTCCAGCTACTAGCCACAAAAGTGAGTAATACAAATCAAAACCGTAGGGTCTCGTAGGGAAAATGGATTTCCAACAATGGCAGGGCTACTGGGGTACCGCCCGTCACAGTACGGGGCCTAGATCACCGTACCGAGGATCACTCCCGACCCCCTACAACACAAGGCCGGAACCATTCCTTACTAAACAGTCCCGAACAAGATAAACCCCGTGGTTGGCGTGACCAACCACCCACTAAGCCGAAATAAAAAGGGACATCTAGACAGGGGAAATATCTTGTCCTGCTTGGGCATGACCCACCTAACCTTGCTGCATCTCCCCTGTTTTAGTCATTCCCGGTTGATGAGGCTTGAGGCTACGATTACCTTTAAAGAACATTTCACTTAGAATGCTCATCGTCCGCCTGACGATGTGTTGAAAGCATTCAATCCATACAAGTTCGTTCCGGGTTCGAACGAAACCGAAGGCATTATCTCGTTACACTCATTTGGAATCACCCTCAGAGTTAACGACGATAACCCTTGCATTCTGAAACACCATCTCGATCTTCATTTTAGGATTCACGGCCTAACGTTTAAATTGGATCGATGTGGTTTTCGGAGAATCAAAATTTGATTCTTCCGATCCCGGTCTCATCGAATCCAAACGCCATTTTAAGGGCCAAGTTGTCTAATTAACTTAACAGTTCAAATAATTTAATTTCAATAAATTGAATTAACATAGCATTTATCACAGATAAAACATATACAAGCAGTATATGTATATCATAACATATCACAGAGCATCAGAGAATATCATCAAATAAATATCACAATCAGATATTTAACACCACAGTTCATAAGCAATTACCCTTAAATCTTATTTGTAATTAATTCAATTTTCGAATAAATTACCTGAGAGTCAATCACTTAACTCTATTTAATTAATTATTAATTAACAATTAATTACCTATTTCAGTTCAAATCATCTAATTGATGATTCCTTAATTTATTATTAAGTCTTAATTACGTAATTATTTTAATTCATGCTATTAATTAACTATTACCTTAATTAAATCTTTCCTGTTTCGACCATTTCCGGGTTGTGAGGTCCGATGAGGTCTCGTCCACAAAGCTATGCTTTACACGAAAGCTTTGCTTTGATCATAAATGATCAACTAATGATCATCAACACAACAGAAATGAATATAGTGCATATCAATGGTTAACTATTTACAAATCAAAGTGAATGTAATTTAATAAATTAACCAAGTAATTATCTTTATTGATTATTTTAAATCAATGTTTTAAATTCCACTTAATTATAAATTTATTAAAATTTTAAACTGGCTTTATTAATCATTTAATCTTTGATTAACTATCGTAATTTAATAATTCTTAATGGTTAATTAACCAAATCTTAATTTCTTTTATTTGCTAATTATTCTTTAAATTAATCAACCTTTAATTTCAAAGTAATTTTAATCATTAATTATTTAATCATTATTTAACCATCATAATATATTTATTTTAAGTTAACAGATTTGAATATACTTCTTAAATATTTTGTTAAGTAAAAAAAAACTTTACATTATCTTAAAAAACTATCATCATTTATGAAGAACAAATTAGAAAATCATTTAAAACTATATTGCAAAACTGGGATTTGTTATCTTCAGGTCCAACCCGAAGGTTTCTTCGAGTCATTCCCGAGAGAAATGCGCCTCTGCTTCGGGTTTTAGCTAAAACTTACCCGAGTGTTGATTTTTCACAAAATTTTCTTAAGTTTCCAAAACAACCACGCTACAACCCTAGACAAACTCGAGTCCTTCTTCGAGTTCCTACCCCACTTCCCCGAAAGTGACTTCGAGTCACACTGCTCTACTCTCTCAGATTTCACCACTGACACACGACCACTGCACGTACACGTGCACAGCCAACTTCGCCAACGTGGGACAGTGCTGCGGCCCTCCACGAGTCGCTCTCAACTTCCCAAAACATTAACACCCAGAGCCTTGAATTAAACTCAAGAGCAAAATCGAGGTATCTCGTTCGTATGAACCCATCAGCTCACCGCCAGAAATCGAACCCGCGCCACCTCCTCTGGCCATCAGAGGCCACTAAAACTTGACCCAAGCTTCCTCAGCGTGCAACGCAAACGTTTAGTACCGGAGGCAAGAAGTCTGGTCCCCTGTGGACGGCGTAGCATCGCCATTTCGAACATGAACCCATATGGGTTCCTAAGCCCTAAATCGCTCTCGAATACGAAATCTAGATTTTTAAAAAATCAACTTGCATTTTTCTGGTGATGTCAAGCCCTCCACCTAGCTATGACGACGATCACGAGGCTTACGATCATCACGGTTGCCGAGATTTTACAAAAATTCGATTTCCTGATCATCTTAAAAATCTTAACAAAAACTTAATGAAAAATCACCATCTTGGTTTTAAAAATCCTATTTTTGTATGTAGATCCGAGTTATATAATCAAATCGATGGTTTGAAATACTTGAATGAATCACAAAATCTTGTTTTTACTGTAAAACTTTGGCTACAGAAACAACCCCACATGATCAAGTTTTGAAACAAATTTTAAACTGTGTTTCGAGTTTAACAAACTTGTTTTATTTAAGAGTCTTAAGCTAAACAAAAGTTGCATGAAGTTTATTTGGAATTTTTCTTCGATTTACTCTGCTCTGAAACAAAAGTACAAGAGAACAGATCATGTAATTTTTTTTTTAGAATCACAAAGAACCTTCAGAACAAAAAATTTCCATATACAACAATAACACACGACTTCATGAACTACATACTTAGATTTTAAATCAAAGGAATAAGTTTACTCACCAGAATGTAAACGGAAAGCATTGAGTTTGGAACCTTGTTGCTTTTGAAACAGAAGTTTGAACTGTCTTAAGATCCTCTCTGCTTTCTGTTTTGGAAATAAAATTTTAAACTTGCTCTTCCTTTGTTTTTACTTTCAGGTTTTGTTATAAGCTTGTAGAACGAACTTTTACTGAAGAGAGAAGGGTTTCTCATATATATAAGAGAACAACAGTTGTATGGAAGGTAGGTAGTAACTAGTGCAGTTGCTTCTTTTTTCTTTTCTTTTGATTTGCTTTGATAAGAACAGATCTTATAAATATTGTGAACTGACAGAATAGTGTGCTGGAAAGATAGTAATTAGTACTTAGGTATCTCTATTAGCTTACATGAGTATAATTATGTTTGGCTGCTTTAAAGATATTTGCTTGAAGGTTGTACTTTTGCAGGTGAACATGGCTTGTATATGAAGCTACTCATTTTGTCTTGTTATTTTTATTTGGAAACAATATATTTCAGTTTGATGTTTTGCATGATAACACTTTTGTTCATTTCTTCTAGTTGAAATAATTACATACATACTTGTCAGGTTTATTCTATGCTTTGCAGGCATCACTTGGTCTTGCAAATGAAGATATGTTTACATATATATTTGTCTTATTATTATTTCTAGCTTGTGTTTATATTTGTATTTAATTATGACAAACAATACTTGAGTTATGTTCAACATGGAGACTTATATTTGCTCTATACATTTATTTATATCCTTATTTTAGCTACCAATTGTTAGATCATATACATGTGTTTGACTTATATTTATTTTGAACATTATCATCTATCTGTATGTTGTATCTTATATTGTTAGAATTAGGTTTAAACATTACCATCTATAAATACTTCTATCAAATGTTAACCAAAAGATAGTATTTTAATTAATAATGTAAGATAAATATTATAAGGAGATTTATTTTAAATTTCAAACATTATCACTCATATGTATTATTTTATCAAATGTTAGCAATGTAAAACATTATAATTTAAATTATATAAGGTAAATTTTATCAAAAATATTGTTAAGAATCCTTTATTTTAGAATTTTCAAACATTACTATCTATATGTATTATTTATACTAAATATAAACAAAGTAAAGTATTTTAATCAAATTATATAAGATAAATTTTATTATAAATATTATTGAGATGCTTATTTCAAAGTTCCAAATCAATCTCTATATAAATAAATAACAATAAATCCCAAGATCACATTCATTTTAATATGATCAATTTACATTTTATATTTAATTAGATTAAATATTTATTAAAATAAACGGGGTCAAAAATCCAGGGTCGTTACAAATTTGGTGAAAATAAATGTGAATTTCAATCAATTGTTTTATCAACCCCAAAAATCAGTGAAAACAAAACAACTTGTTCAATTTTTAGTAAAATAAAATTTGTTTTTCCAAATCGACAATCAACTTCAAAATCTTTTACGATTTGGTTTTTCGAGCTTAAGCTGTGTCTCGCACATTCGACGAGACAAATGAATCGGTCTTTAGAAGACCGTTTCATTTACTTTTTGACTGTATACTTTCTCATCTCTTGTAAATAATAATCTTTCATATAAATATTGGATTTTTATTTTATTTTTCTCATTCCACTTGGGTTGACTGTGGGGACACAGTCAAAATCAAGTGTGGGGGGAGACTCATCTTCAATTTTTTTTTTCATGGTTTATTTTTGCTTTAAAATTTCAAAAAAAAATCACAAAAACAAAATTTCTTTTGATTTATTTTTAAAAGAAACACTAAGATAAATGACTTTGGTTTATTAAATTGAAATTTAAGAAAATTTATTTGTCTTAACAAACATAAAAATGAAGTTCGATTACAAATAATAATGGTTTAACTAGTATATAGGAAGATTCATACGTGTTAATTATGAAATACATCCTAATTGAAAATCTTTGTTTTAAAAGTGGTTGATTTAAAGTAAAGATATAACATTTTTTTTGTCTTCTAAGTTAAATGATGCTAAGATGACTTTGCAAAACCCTCTTTCTACTAAAACAATCAAAAATAATATATATATATATATATATATATATATATATATATAACATCTAAGTATTCACTCTCATTTAAAAGTCCTCACGGTTATGCATGTGTGAATTACTTGGAATATTTGATTATGCGCTTTCATACTCATTTAAAAGTCCTCACGGTTATGCATGTATGGAACACATGTAAAAAAAAAGAACAGTCTTAATAAAACCACCTACGGTCGATAGGTGTATGCACGAAAGTGTGTGCACTCGCCATGCTCTGTACTCCCTCACATAAGCCCGAAAGGCAGTGCATGGGTGGTATATCTGGCCTCAGTTTACCTGAGCTAGGTGTGTAATTTTTCTGCAAATAATGAGAGAGCAAGCAATTGAAATCCTAGCATTATTTTTACTTAGTTGATTTGATTTGTTATTGAAAAGAAATGAAAATACCACTTTGATAAACTTTGATAATCAACTAAGGATCCATTTCATAGTTACAATGTGTTATTAACCAAAACAACGAGTTAAACTATTGTCTATTTGTTATGATAACTTGATTTTTATTGGAAATTTTGACGAGTAAATAACTTAAATTTCAAGATGATGACCAAAACCTATATTTAACTTATTCGTGTCAATTTAAAAGTAAATCCTTCATTTGTAAATATTTTTAGAAACTTGCATTCATCTCTTTGTAAATAAATCTTGCATTTTGTAAATATTTTCATCCTGCATTTGGATTTTGTGGGTAGTATCCGCTAAAAACCCTCACGAGACAACGCTCGTCCTGCTGGGGACACACAGAGGTTTAACGGCTTGTTGCATATGCTCAATGCAATCGTGCTCCCTACGAAAACGGATCTATCTTCGTTTTTCTTTATTCGAGGACGAATAAAAAGATAAGTGTGGGGGTATTTGATGTGCACATAAATGTACATATTTTTACCACCATATTTAATCTATTTGAATTAAATAAATGATCATATCGGGTATTTTAACTTGTTTAAACCAAAAAATCAAATTATTCCAAATTGTCACATATTCATCTTCATATATGGGCAAAACGGTCATTTGTGTGCATATATTTCTTTGAGAAAAATTAAATGAAAATTTGTATATATTTTTGTAGGAATTTGATCTCAAATAGAAGTGGTTTCATAAAGATATGCATGCACAAAATTAATACAAATGAAGATGAAAATAATTCAAAGTGAAGAACATGGAGGACCCCACCTACCCACCTACCTTAATGTACAAATTAAAGGCTAATGCACATGCTTTTGAAGTTAATGGCTTCATGTACACTTAATGGGGGATTAAGACATGTTAATGATTACTTGGCCTCCACACTTTCTAAGCGGCATTTTGGGCGTTCCCCAAAAAATTGAATTAGAGTTTTAACACTTGTATAAATACCCCTTATGTTTCATGTAACCTCCTTCTTATATATCTCTTCACTTAGTCTTTCTTAGGCCCCCTTCTCTTTAGTTAGTTTAGATCAAATAAAAGAAAGCTCTCTTTCTCTTTTCATGGCTACTTAGCCATTTTTATTTTATGTAATTTTCTTTTCTTCTTATGCAATGTTAATTAGTGTTTCCTCTTACTTACATGTTCATTTCCTTTCATGCTAGTAGTGTAGATTTACTTTTATTCAAGTAGAATAGTTTTCTTTTCATTTGCTTTCATTTTTCTTTCTTATTTGCTTTCATGTTGTTGCTACATTTGTTAATAAAATGACAAATATGAGAAGCTAAACCCCTTTAATTTAGGGGTAATGAAGCTCTCTAATTAATGTAACTTCAACATTTTGTTAATTCATGCTCTCTTTTTGTGCTTAATGATGATGATAGAAGTGGTTTTATTTGTTGTTTTTGCTTTGAATTTGATAGTCTATATTGTTGACACCAAATAGGCTATGCTTAAACAATCACTAACACAAATGCTCTTCATCAATATATGATTATGACATAAGAAAGTGATTTGAAATTAAAATTTGATGGTCTATGTTTCTAATCAATAGTTATACTTAAAATAGATTTCATTTTCATTTTCTTTGTCAAGTTTCATGAAAGTTAGTAAGTGTTTTAAGGGGTGTGTTATAGTTTGATGGCTTATGTTGGCTAATCAATAGCTCAAATAGGTCATACTTATGATAAACACATTAATTAAAACACTAATGACCATAAAAGAGAGATCATGATTTCATGTGTTGAACTACATGATCTAGAGAGTGGATTTATTCTCTAAATTGTCATTTAACTATCATATTTGCATTTCTCTTCTTTTTGTTAGTTAGTTCATTTTCTCATTTTCTAGCTTAAACACACTCTCGACTTTGGTATAATTTGATTGAGTAAGAAATTTAAATCATCAATTCCCTACGGATCGACCCGTATTCGCCACGTGCAACATTCGTACACCGTGCGCTTGCGGTATAAATTTTATTTCAAAATTCGTTCGACGGTTTTCTAAACCGATAGAATTTCGTCGACGAACAAGTTTTTGGCGCTGTTGCCAACTCAATTTCACTTCAAATGATAAATGATTTGTGTAATTCGTATTTCTGATATAACTCGAGTCAAAGTTTTCAAGGATTTCAAAATTTGAATTCAATTCAAAATTCAAACGATTTCGATTATAACTCATGCCAACTCAATTTCGAACTTCAAAATCAAAACGAAAGTGGAAATAACTTTTCAAATAATTTTGGTAATGGAAATAATCTCAGTTTCAATGTAATTGATAATTTTTGTTCTCAACAAATCCAAATCGAGAATTTTCAAGTGAATAACTATAAATTGGATTTTGTTGAACAAATGAATGAAATTTATGATGATCACACGTATTAGTGCCACTCTTCCATTGCTTTTAGATTCTTAGTATTAGAATGTATTGAAATTATAATAACCTACATGTTAATTAGTGCCACTCTTCCATTACTGTCAAGCACTCAACACCTCTGTAGAAACTCATTATCAAAGTAGTTAGATGAGCATGCGATGGCTATTTTAATTTTACTGGCGAGACCTGAATTAAAATTTAAGAGTGAAGCAACTGATTTGCTAAGCAGTTAATGTGCTTGCTACGTGGCATTAAATGATTGGATTTTCCGAAAAGCCATTTGTTCTATGTAAAAGCATTTTTTTTTTGAAATGGTACTTTATATACAACAAATCATTGGGACAACATATCCCATGTCAATAAACATGCGAAAGCAAGTTTCGAACTCGTGACCTTTTGCACCAAAGCCGAATCAATTAACCAATTGGACAATGGTGCTTGTCTTGTATTTTGAAAATAGCACTATTTTATAACGACCACTTGGATTGTATTGCTGAGATTTTCTCAACACTTATTTTATTAATTAAATAACACATAAAAGAGAACTTTCTTTCTCTTCTGTTAGTTACTTTTGCTGTAACTCTTGCTACTTACATTATAGTTTGAGACAAGCTCAAAATTTCTCCTCTCTTCAATGAAATTAGTAATTTTTTCTACCTTTTGTTCCTCCTATTTTGATCATAATGTTTCTCTCATGCTTTTGTTGAATTGCAATTCAATTTTAATTATTTCTCGTGACACTTGTGGCATTATTGCCATTCTTAGAGATTTCTGAGTTACATAGTATTATGAAGCGATTTAATTCTTTGCCTTTAGTTGGATCATTTATGTATAAAACCTTTATTCGACAGATGTGTCATTTTTTAAGCATCCAGTGTCAGTTATCTGGGAACAAATTAAGGATGTATGTGAATTTTGCTATTGATGTTAAACAAATAGTAGTCATCATGTTAGTATTCAATTGAGAGTTTGTAGATGAGTTTATCAAATTTAACGTATTTTCTTTAGATCTTAGTCTGCAACAATACCTTTATTGTTTATTTTTACCAAAAAACAAAACGAAAAGGAAGAAGTAATCCTGAGCCTTAACCAACTACACATGCACTGAGATAAACATGTTGATTATATGTCTGAGGAAATCCATGTAAGACTCATCAGCCCAGTTGATACTATATATTTGTCGGCTTGTAATCAAACTTTAATTTTTTTTTATCACATTAAAATGCAGCAGTAGTTTTATTTTTTGTACGATAATCATTAGTGCAATTTGAATAGATAGACAACCGCTACATTATTCAATGCATGTAATCCCTCCAGGCTAGCATGTAATGAATTACATGTAATAAACCTCTATTGTCCACTAATGGTCGTTGTGCATTTGATTGTTTATCTTATGGTTATATATGTATTTACCGTGATATTGTGAAAGGCCTACGGTTGCTATACTTTTTGCCTACAGTTGCTTATGAATTATATAATTTCTGCATCAACTTCTTCTCCCTGCATTGCACATAATAGAAACAACAGATGTGAAGAAAAACTTGAAAATTTTCTTCTTAATTTGGCCTTTTTTAGGCAATCCTTTTCTCTTCTCCATGCCACTTTCAGTAAGCATCTACTTCTACTTACACAAGAGTAATTTGAAACGAACATGTGCTACAAAGTTAGCTATTTATTTTGCTTCTTCAGAACTGAACATTGTCAATTGAACTTTTGTCTGTAGGGATACATGACAATATCTCATACAGATTTATTCATGAATAGTGGTCAATGTAGATACTGACAGTGTCACTTGCAAATTTCTCAAAGAGTCTGTATGTTTTTGTCCTTTGAAATTTATCTGCATTAATGTCCAATCATTTTTTATTGTTTGTAGAGCAGAACATTAAATTTCTAGTGTTAAGCCTAGCCTCGAAGGCTCTGCTATGTTTGAGTTTTGTAGAAACGTTTCAAAATTCTGTATTCAAAGGTCTGTCCCCGTTGACATTTATTGATCAAAATCATGATAACTGTTCTACATTAAATTTCTATAAGCAACGGCTACACCAATAATACAAAGGAGATACTGATATAAATCCGTCATTACGATTGGATGACATGCTTGTCAATATGCCCAGATGTATACATGAGCAGGAAACGCTTATATAATCAGTTTGAATTGCTATTTAAACCATATAACTGATTGCTATTCGAACCATATTATTCATGAAGTATAACGCTCTAGAAGAATGTATCACTATCATAGTATCTGACATCTGAACTTTCATTTTACTGGATCCGCAAGCATACAAAAAAAGTTTAGACCATTTTTCAAAACTAATAACAAGCTTACCTTATTACATATTGAATGCAGGCACTTGTGGAGGAAGAGGAAGAAAAACAAAAGTTGGAATGTAGCGGTAACGAGAAAGCGAACACATACGACCTTGACAATGATCTCATCTTTAAAGTTTTTGGGTCCGATAGAAAGAAAAACTATTGTCGTGCAATTAGCTCCACTTCCTCTGCAAAATAAGTAAAGTTGATGCAATCTTCAAAAGCAATTGCCGATAAGAATAAAAAGGAAGATTTTCGTCAATGGTCATCGGAATTACAAAACCAAGTGGCAAATTAAGTTGCAAATCAAGTGGCGAATCAAGTGTCGAGCCAAATCTATGAGGCTCTTAAATTATTTGCTTCATCTTTCTTAAGTATGGTACCGGGGTTACAACATAATCTTAATGGTGGTAATGTGACGCCTATGACTGAAACCGCTTCTAACTTGAATAAATCTCCTTCGAATATTGGGGTTGCTAGTATTCCGTCAAATGATGTTGGATCATCTACAAGAGGTAAACAATGTGTAATGCTACTATCACAGGATACGAAGAAGGATGTAGCAAAAGCTTATATTGGAACACAAACTATGTGTCATTTCAGAAAGATAGTTCCAAATATTAAGAAAGTTGTTTGGATAACAGAAGTTTTAGAACCGAAAGCACCAATTTACGATGGTACTCAAAATGGGCACCACAAGCTTTGTGAATTTTCAGATGGGGGATTTGTGATATAGCCTGTGTTTCGTCTACGCGATATCTAAAATTCTATTTATTAGTAGCTCGTATTATATTGCATATTTAAAATTAGATATGAAATTGCTTTTTTGTAATTTGGATATGATATGTGGTATTTTGAAATTGGAAAGTTTGTAGCTCATATTATAGTATTATCTAAATAAGATATTGTTGCATTTAAGATGTGGAAGCATTTTAGACTTCATATTAAATTGATATGATGAATTATATATGATATGGACATCATCATTTATGAGATATTATATTCATTTGTTTTAAGAATTTAATATTAATTGTGTATAAAATAGTGTAAAAACATAATTTCATTTAGTAACGCATATAAGTGTTACCAATATTTTGGATAACAACACTTGTCTACGTCACAAACCTAAATGATAAGTAAAGCATTTTATGTGTAACAACACATATATGTGTTACTAAATAATTATTTTTCAACACCTATAAGCGTTACTGTATATTTATGTACCAACACTTATAAGCGTTGCCGCATATTTCTGTACCAACACTTATAAGCGTTACTGTATATTTAGGTACCAACACTTATAAGTGTTGGTAATACGTATGTTCGTAACACTTATAAGTGTCACAAATTTGGCTGCTTCATTCCTCACAGTCCATTAGTAACACTTAAAAAGTGTTACTGAAATTATTTATAACACTTATAAATGTTAGGATTTTCCTGTTTTGGTGTAGTGGTGGTGGGATATAGCTGTAACAAGGTACCACAAATACAAACATGCCTCGCCTGTTCATTTTAGGAAGTTGGATGACGATTCCATAGGCTAGATAGCTGTAGCAAGGCTCGTAATTACATCTGCAGCAAGATACCGCAAATACAAACATCTTTGAGGCGTGCTGTGGAGATCTCCAATCGCATAGTGCCTAGATAGCAACGGCGCACTGGTGATCCTTTTAGGTCAGTTGACAGTTATTCGTAAGATCTGACTCTTGCTAGGTGTATGGAAGCGAAGCAAGAGGATGACGATTATGAAGAATGTAAAGCCAGGATTTATTTGGCTGAGTATGATAGCAGAGGTTTCAATCCTTTGCATGCCCTGCTGGACAACCTCGAGCAGCTTAGGAAGGTTGTTATTTATCTTTTTGCCAGTTGAGAAGGAGAATGTAGTTTTTTATTTGTATTTTATTTTTCGCATTTTTATTCGGTCTTTTATTTGTGCATTAGTATTGTGAATTCTGAACTGTGGATTTTTATTTCTGCATTTGTATTCTGTATTCTGCATTTCAAAATAATTAACATAAATAAAATAATAACATACACAAATAATAAAATAATAACTTTGCCCCTTTCGCTTTCCCCCTTCGTAAAATGAACGCATTACCCTTTCGCGAACTTACCCGTTTTCCAGCCCCTTTTGTTTACCCTTTTCATTTGCCCCTTTCGGTTCAAAAAAGTATGAGACAGTATAGGTTAATGTACAGTTATAATACACTAAAAAACAACAAAAAGCACACTTGTAATTGCATCAATAATAAAAATGATACATGTACTAAAGTTGTACAAAGGGATTCTCATCACATGGAAGGCAAAAACTCTATGTTTAGCTTGATACGGTAGAAACTGATAAATAGCAATAAACCATTCAGTTTTAAATTTCTAACACGAATAAAAAACATAATATTTTATCTTGTTTTATAAACTACAGACTGATGCATTGGCTAATTATTCAATTTTTAGAAGTGTTCTAGTTTTTAGTAGAATAATCTTTTGATATCTTGCAGGACTGAAATTAAAGCGTAGAATAGTGATATAAAATACTGTGATTTTGTTTATCCAACGAAAATCGATTCATTAGAAAATCTAAGACCAAATAAGGTTTGTATAATAACTTAGTTTGGACTGAACGAGGTTCATAAACCAATCATGCAATGAGGACATTTTCGATATGAATTAGAAGGAAAAAGTATAAACGATGATAATCTTTTGATGCTTAGTGAAATGTGAAAGGAAAGGGAGTGCTAAACCGGCCTTTATATTGTTGTAGATGGTGCAGAGTAATTGTGATTCATGAAGAGACCAATTGTACTAAAGGCGACTTACTATGATGTTTCTTGTTGAAACATAGGCAAATAACCAAATTCTAAAATGTTCCAAGCGTCATGTGAGATGACATAACAAACGTAACCATTCACCCGTATCAAAAATTGATATTTGAAAATTACTCCTATGATATGATTAGGACTGTCAATGGATATTCAAAAAAAAATTAAATTCGTCCGCATCCACATCTAAAAAGTTAATAAATATCCGATATACGAAAATATGAATGCGGGTGCGGATATGAAGACATCCGCATTCAAAAATTATCTGCCAATTTTTCTAAGATTATAGTTTAAATTATATGTATTTTAGTATAGTGAAAGATATTTATCTAGTATTTTATTAAGTTGAAATTTTATATTATACGCACGAAATGCATATTGTCAATACCTTTTATCATCATCATATTTTTTTATTTTTAACACTTTAATAATCAATGGAATTGAAAAAAGTTTATGTTAAACTAAAATTTTCCATTTATGTTTCTTGATTTATCGGTCGTTAGCGGATATGATAATTATTCGATATATGTCTGTATCAGTGGATGCACTCGAAAATGATTTCGAATGTGGATTATGGTCTAATCAAGTATATAAGGTTATGAAGCGATATGAACAAAATTTCCAAACAATAACAAATGTTCAATAATAAAGGATATTATAACTAAGGTTATGAATCAACTATTTTGCATAGAATGATAGCTTGCAAATTAATTTAAAAAATTTAAAAATAAAAACAAATCTAAAAGTTTGACAACATTAAGATGGAGAACCTAACTATTTTTCTTTACATTCCTTTAATTGAAAATGATGATAATTTGTCGCACATATATTAATCCTGATGGTGTAGGATTTTATGTGTATGTGTGTTATAGACATCTTTCCACTTATGACTAGAGCTCATGTTCGTTGCTTTTGCTTTGAATACTGGAATCAACATCCTATGAACTTTCCATTTTATTCTGCGGGTTTATTATGTAGCTTAGAAGGAGTGATGCATTCTTCAGAAATGAATCTACCGTTAGATCTACACAGTTATATATGAAATTTATCAAATATCAACATACAAATCAAGTATCATCACATCGACCAATAAACCATACGGACAAAGAAATTATATACTTAATTGAAAATAAAGTAGAAAAATCATAAAGGAAATGTACATTCTTCTCACCGCAACTCCAAGGATGAATATTTCTGTGTGAACTCAACTCGGGAAAGAGGTCGCATTGGTGGTGGCCAGAGATGCTCCTGTGGTCCAAACCGGCAACGGCGTTGTGATTTCTGTGTGTGACAATGGGTTCAGGTAGAGACCATGCACTTTTCACAAACAATTTAATTGACTGTAGCCAGGAAAAAAGCTTTTTGGGCAAATGATTCTCATTATATGCAAGATTCTCTTTGTTAAGTAAATTAGATAATTCTTTGTTAAGTGGTTCAAGCGCTTCTAAACCATGTAATGGCTCTCCACCTTCCACCTTCCACCTTCCCAGTGCGCTGATGTTCATTTTGGTACTTCCAGGCTTTTAACAACCTGTGACGGAACATGAATATACATTACTTGTATTAGACATGTAAAAACAATGTTAATATAATCAAACCTGTGAATGAACAATAATATCTCTAAAAGTCAGATAACTGAGAAAATACCCATAGCTCAAATATTAGACTTAAATATGTGATATGACCATCAGATAAATATGGCTTTAGTATGTGTATTGCAGGACAAAAGGAAGGTTGATATTTGCTTTTCATCGCTCTTTCGATGCAAATAGTTGTCAAACATTCTTCATAATAAAGAGAAGTAATTTAAATAGCATGTTAGCACATAAAGAATTTCACATTATTAAGTATATACTTAGTAAGTTCAACTGCATTTGATGTTCACGATATGCTATAAATAGTTATGTTTTATATAACATTTCATTTGCAATCAGAGTTTTATTTTTTGTAGTTTGATGGAAAAAGTATGTACCTATGAATATAAAGGTGTTGTAGACGCCTTGTTCTGTTGTTCTGTACATTTTGGTATTTTTTATAAATCAATATATTGGAGCAGATTCTGCATTTTTTATCTGTACAA
Organism: Allium cepa; assembly: GCA_030765085.1. Classification (NCBI taxonomy): domain Eukaryota; kingdom Viridiplantae; phylum Streptophyta; class Magnoliopsida; order Asparagales; family Amaryllidaceae; genus Allium; species Allium cepa. The sequence goes on from CM060943.1 coordinate 802,736,810, forward strand.
GTGTATTTGTGCAACAAACAAAATGTGGAAACGTACATACTTTATGATTGGATGGGGAGAGGAGTTGATTGAGGATAAATATTATTTGATAGATATAAGTTGAAGTACGTGGTTACTTCATATTTCTTCATCCATTAGCTATTGAGTAGAGTTAAAGTAAATGGCAAGAAGCCATACCACGGGAAACATTGAGTAATGCTGCGGTTCATATATCGTAAACAGTCGGCCACAGGGGCGAATACATGCATATCTGGGAGGGTTCAGCTGACCCCCCTCAACTTTTCAATATTCGCAACGAAACATTAACTGAAATTTTAACCCTCCTCCAATATAAAATTCTCAAATGTGCTTTTTATAAACTTACATACTGGTTTCAATTTCTATTTCATGTACATTATCTCAACTTCCATTTCGTAGACTGAAAATCACATGCCTCTTCATCTTTAACGTATAAACCCTTGTTCTTTTTTATTTATTTAATCAATCGTTCAAAATTACAAAATAAAATTATTTAAACAATGTTACCCCTCCGCTGCTCAAATTGTAGGTATTAACAACTTCCTTGATCTTATAGCCTCCTCAATTTGTGTAATTTGTGTTTGTTAAGGTATTTATCTTATATTTCTTCATTGGTATGTGATTATCTGTCAGTGGTTTCCTTCAAATTTATCTCTAATTTAGTGTTTATTATAGGAAGTAAGAAAGCTATAAATTGTGAATTGAACGCTTATATAATGCTAATTGAATGCAATTGAATGCTGATTGAATATCAGTCAAATGCTAATTAAATATTGATCGACTTTGCTAATATCTATAAATTTAAAATAGTTGCTTGATTTGGCTCGTTTCTATTTTAATATTAGTGTTGCTTAATTTGGCTCATTTTCTGCTTTAGCTTTCCAAAGTTGCATAATTTTTCTCAGTTTTATTGAGAACACATTTTTCTTATGATATTATGGTATCTGAAAATAAATATTACACTTACATTATATGTATGTTTTCATATGAATATGTTACAAACTTTGATTTCATCAATATAACTTTTTGGTTAATAATATTCTCTATAAATTATTTCACGATCCCTCTCAAATATCATCCTGGATTTGTCCCTGGTCAGCCATAATGAAGATGGTTAATATGACAAAAATTAGTATTAAAATTGGAAAAGAAAATACATAACTTTATATTTCGAGTAATAACTCCATCCTAAATTGAGGTTCTATGGTCTTGAACAAAATTAGTTCACACTTCATGTTTACAATATTTGAAATAAAAAAAAAGAATACACCAATTTGATACATATTGTTATCATATAACACTAAATTTTACTATCTTTTTTGTTGTCAAACAGTGAATTTTGGGAACCATGGGAATGCCGAATAATACATTTGGACATGATGTTTGACCAAATTGGATATTTGCGAAAAAAGTATTCTAAAACTATAGAAACGGTCAGTTCAATACCATGAGACACAGTAAATGGCAAATTAATGTAAATTTGGAATATAATCCTTAACTTTTGGTAGTCAAAGCTCCAGTAAGATTAGGAACAAAAAGAGGAAGTATAGGAACATTTATGTTTCTTTCTGAACTAAAATCCCATAGTAGGTATATTTCAGTTACACTTAGATAATTCTACTCCAGTAATGATTAAGAAGTATAAAATATGAAAATATAAGTGAATTTCTTATGCATACAAATTTGAACCACAATTTTGCATTTGCTACCGTTTGATACTCTCTTTTTAAATATGAATCAGTTTATGAGATAACAGATCAGTTCCTATTGACTTGTCTTTTGGTCTGAATGTTAAGCAAAGATTGTTTAATTGGTAAAAAATGCAATGCAGAATATGGTTCTTGGTACGTTTGTTGCAAAAAAGAGCCTTTTCATTTGAAATTGTGGAGCTAATATTAAGTACGAAATGGTACAAGAAGTATTATGAATTCACCTATGTGATACAGATTGCGGTATATTTAACAACACTTCAGTTGTATGCTATTTAGATGATTGTGTGTTCTAAATTAGTTTTAAAGCCGGTGTATAACAAACTAATTTTGACTATCAAACCTGAATCTGCATCAAAAAATCATTCTGGCTATTTCCTCTCCTTCATTTGTATCCTTAAGCATACAATGAAGTGCCTCATTCACCTGAAAACACACACTGTCCAGCAATGCCTGTATTCTATGCCCCTTTATCTTTAACCAAGACATCCCTACTACACACACCCCACTTTAGTATCCTCCCTCAATAATAGTGCAACAACTGGTTAAAACACACTTTTAAACATTAAAGAAGTAGGAGAGAAAAACTGAAGCAAGCGGAACGGGGGAACTAAAGCAAACCAATGGTGTTTACCAAAACGTTACTTTGAAGTAGGAAAATTTTGGTACCAACCGATTATGGAATTAAAGATAGTAAATATTAGCATGAGGATGGAATTATAAAATAAAAAAATAAAAAATAATAAAAATTGGAAATTATATAATCAGTAACTTTTGGCAATTAGTTGACAAGACGGTTACTACTATTCATCGCGTCAAAATCTGTGAATATATGTGGAAGAGCGACAGTGAATTAGTGACTTAATGGCACTGATCGAATCATGCAATAAAAATTACATACATACAAAAAAAAACATTTATAGTCTAAGCAGTGTGGAACGGGTACAACTGGTAAATTATACTCTTTTATTCCTTTCTAATATAATTTTGATACTGCTATTTCAAAATTGATTAAAATATTCATGTTTCCATTAAAAAATACTTTCAGTATGCTCGTTATTATAATTTGTCCATATTTTGGAAAGTACTTGTTCGTCGACGGAAATTGTATCGGTTTAGAAAACCATCGAACGAATTTAGTAATAAAAATAACCGCAAGCGCACGGTGTACGAATGTAGCACACGGCGAATACGGGTCGATCCGTAGGGAATTGTTAATTTAAATTTCCTACTCAATCAAATTAACCCAAAGTTGTGAAATTGTTGACTAGAACTAAAATGAAGTTAAAACTAAAATTAAAATGTGATTAGAAAACTATTGAACTAGAGAACAATTTAGAGGCAAATCCACTCTCAAATTTTTGTAAATCAACACACATAATTTATGATATCTAACTTTGATATTAAGTGAAATAATCATTGCATTTATCATAAGTATGGTTTGTTTATGTTATTAGTTAACATAACTCAAACCATCAAACTATAATACAACAATTATACGACTTACAATTCTCATGAAAAAGAAGCCAAAGCAAAAACTATTTTAAGTATGATCTATTTACCATTGTAACTAGTAACATAGATCATCAAATTTCATTTTTACTTTCATTTCATAATCAAAAATTAATTAGCAAATGTTGATGTAAATTGTGTTTATGTTGAGTAAGAATAGCTCATTTGCATAAGCAATATAAGCTATCAAACTCACTTGTATAAACTTACATCAAAATTCACATTCATGAAGCATAAACAAAGAGATCATAAAAATGTTGAAATTACATAAATTAGAGAGCTTCATCACCCCTAAATTGAAGGGGTTTAGCTACTCATTTGTGGCATTGAAGCAACACAAACAAATTTCAACATTAAAAAGAAAAGAGAATAGAAAATAAGCAAAGAAAACAAAAGAGATTAGCTACTTACTACTTGCATAAATGTAAATCTAAGTTATGAACATAAAGAAAAAGAGAGCATAGAAATAAACATTAACAATAAAACAAAGAAAAGCATGTAGAAAAGAGAGAAGAAATAGGCTTGGAAGCCATTTTTATTTCATAGAACATTGAGCTTACACTTTGATTTCTTAATTTCCTAAGTAAAATGAAAGAGTAGATGATGGTTTCATATACATAAGAGGGCTATATATACATGCATAAAACCCTAATTCTATTTTTAGGGGCTACCTAAAATGTCCTTTAGGAATTGTGGCCAACAAGTAACCATTAACCACTAATTAATCCATCATTTGTTTTGCATGAAGCTTTAACCTCCACTTAGTTGTCCATTAGCTCCAAATTGTACTTTTAGGTAAATGGGTGGGGTCCTCCATGTTCATGGCTTGAATTATTTCCCTTTTCTTTCCTTTGTATTCATTTGTGCATTCATATATCTTCATATAAGCCTCTTCCATATGCATCCAAATTCCTATAAAAATTGTCAAAAAATGTCCAAGTAAAAATTCTTATATTGACACATGCACAAAATGACCGTTTTACCCCCGAATGAAGATGAAAATACGATGGTTGGAAATAATTGAATTTTGGTTTTAAACATTTTAAAATGCCCAAATATGATAATTATTTAAATAAAAAGAGATAAAATATGGATGTAAATATATGCACAATTACGTGCATGTCAGTACTCCTCATATGGCACTATATTAGTTAGAAATATAAGTTTAGGAAAAATAAATAGTCAATTTAAAAATGGGCAAAGATAGTGTGTTTTTGGTATCTCGAACATTTGTCATCTCATGTGATGCTGAAGTATGGTTAAAATGATTTTGACATTTAGCTTAGTGCAGCATTAGTTTTATATATTGTATCTAGGCTAACCTGTTTGTTGTTCATTGTAAAAATCCTATTAGTAAAACAATAATCTTCTTGGAATAAAATTTTATCATTCTGCGTAACTCGTAAAAATGTCAAGAGGCAGCATAATTATAGTATTTCAAAGTTATGGTTCATTCATAAGGGTATATTAAGCTGAATAGTTTATAACTTGATGAATTGTACATCCACACATACTTTTTTGTACTGAACAAATGCAATAAAGCATAGGTTGAAGATTGCAATTGTAGGAACAGGTAATACTATAGAAAATTTACATAGATAAAAGCAAAAATAGTTTACCGTAACAAAAGCAAAAGAAGAGATAGGCCAGCCACGTACAGCACCAGAAAGGGGAAAAAACAGAGGAGAAACAAACAAGTCATGTGGATATGTAATAGAAACAAATGGAAAAAATAAAATAGCATTCCATCAAGCTTAGTTTCTCTATTGCTTTTCTCGAAATTTAGTTGCACTTGAGGCCTGGTTAAGTAGAGTTTCAACGACATTCTATGATAATGATTATAATTTTGGATTAGCATGACATTTAGTTATTAAGTTAGTATCTGAATATTTTGGCTGATATGTTGATGAGTTCAATGTGTTGAATACTAATTTTTCTTTTGCTCACACCAATGTAATGCACAAATAGTATTTACTAGTTAAACATATAATGAAAATTATAATTTAGTGGAAAATTGTGTGCACTTGAGTGACAATTCTGAATAGAAAAGGGTTTTCATTGTTTGGTACCTATAACTATAAAGTATAAACAGCTATTAGCAACGTTGATTGATTTATGCTCGGTAATATTTATAATTACATACACTTACGTTTGCCTCGTTTAGTAAGTAGCTCGCTGGTAAGATGTATTAAACAAGTTAAATCCAAAACGATATAAAAAATAATTCCAAATCCGATTCTATCCTAAACTACTCATGAACACATGTGCACTGTCAAACTCTATTAAACAAAGGCTAAAATAGTTATTTCACTGAAATAAGTGTGTAACTGTTCCGGACATAGTAGGTAAGTTATTTGGCTGTTTCTAAAATTTGAGTACCGCATTTTGTTCCCGTGCATCAATTTTTTTTTTTTTTTAAAAAAAATTCTAGTAAGTAAAACAGCTAAAAGTCTATATTTAGAAAAAATATTTTAAAAAAACTGTTATATTTATGAAAAGAAACCATAGTGGTGCAAACAAAGTTTGAAATCCAAGGTTTGGAACCAATTCTCATCACATTTGTAAAGAAAGATTGTAAGCAATGGTAAGGAGCAGCTACAAACATCCTTTTTATGCTAGCGTGATAAATATAACCAATATTCCATGAATATTAACCACTTTATCACAAAAATAATGCAGGTTAATAAGATGCAAAATCACATCTTAATTTGAGCTGAAGATATAATGTCTACCAAAAATATATTTGTCATGATCATAAACTAACTGCTAGTATCTCAAACAGTTGTAAACTTTTTTGTAAAAAAAATATATATGAACAAATTAAGATAGAATGTTCCTAATCGGTAGTGAAGTTGAGTTAACATCCACAATCGTTGCGATATGATCATAGATTTTAAATATGTAGTAATCATGTTGCAGGAAATAATACAAGAAAAAGAGTAAAGAAAATGGAGTACTGAAGGAAAAACAGCAAGTTCAAGTTAAACGCCATTGCTCCTGAAGTTGTTTACAGGATCAAATTTTCAGAATAGTAAAATACGATTGGAATTAAAGTGGCAAATGAAATATAATAATAAGTTTAAAATACAGTCACCGTTGCAAAATACCATTGCAAGAAATGGATTTCTCTTCAAGAAAGCGACCAATTTCTAATTTCAAGTTCAAGTGAAAGTGACCTATGTCTAATTTGTCTGCATGTCTAGTTTCTCTTCATGAAATGCGGTAAGGATTGAACATTACTATTGCAAAATGTAGTTTTAAAAGTAAAAAGAGACGGTTTATTTCAACCACCATGTTTGGGTATATTACAAATAGGCGGTAAAAATTGGCTGGTACATCTAATATCAATCTTTTCCTTTGTCAAAAGATGTGCTGTTTTAACCAACTTACAAGAACAATTCAAAATAAATTAGAATGTTTGTACACACATATGCCAGGTACACTCGGACGTCAAGCAGTTCATAAAATAGGGTTGGCAGTAATCTGGATGACAGTAATATGCTTAATTTTCTTTAAAATCCATCAAATTGTAAATGAAAAAACTGAGAATATTTCAGTTATTGTGTAAGAAATGATTAGTTAAACCATCTTTGAATTTAAATATATTGTTTCCATGACCAAGAAAATCAACATCGAGATAAAACACGTACCTCTTCAACTATATCCGACCTGCGATTTGATAGTAGATCATAAACTGGACTGCTAGTACCAGAGTCATTTCATCAAACACCGACAATTTTCACAGCGGCAAAGGATCCAAGGCAGTTCCAGTTTTGAGCAGGCTGATTTCCTTGGGCTTAATAGATTAAATTTACGAATGAATCCAGTTTGTAATTGCATGTAGAAAGTAGCTTAGTTCTTCTATAAATAGCATAAGAAGGAGAAACGTAAAATCATATTGATTTGAATTAATAAGAATTTTTCTTCTCTTTCTTCTAAAATCTGGTATTCTTGTTCGTGTGCATTGATTCTTTTCCTCTTCTTTCTTGTGCCTTCTTCTTGCCTAATTCTCCTTTAAACTGAACCCATATTCCCCTCCTCCCTAACCTGATCATATCACTATTAATCCCTGTCAACCTCCCCTCATAAACCCTCCTCCATTCCTGCAAACTTTCCTTGCTTCTCCCCTGAAAGCACACTCATAATCCCCATGTCTACTAGACAAAGAACCTGTGCGCCTCCATTTCTTTTCCTTATTTCTGCAAACCCTAATTCTATGTTTCTCTATGCCTTATTATCTTCCTCTTTAATACTCGTCACTTCATTTCTTGTTCACTGATATTGCTGCCAACTCTCTGTTCTCCTACCTGATAATTTCATCATCATTTCTCTGCTAACCAAGAAGCTTCCTATTCCTACATCATCATGCCAAATACAAGTAACCAAGCAAAGCAAAGTGGTCGTAACATGGACGACCATAAGTCTTCAAATTAATAGTTGGAATCTAAGAGAAAACTGTATAAATCAAAGTGGTTTGAAAATTGGGGGAGAAGTGGAAAAGCAGGGTTCGGTTTAAGAATTTAAGTGACGTGATGTAGCTGTTTGTTTTTAAAAAAGCGGAGATCAACGATTTTCCAGGAAGAAAATGCAAATTAGCGTTTTTTTATGAATTAGCGTTTTTAAAATTAAAGTAGATAAGAAGGATAGGTTGACTGAGCCAGGGAGACTAAGGGCCCGTTTGGCAACTCTAAGCAAAAGTGCTTATGCTAATATGAGAAGTACTTCTACTTTTATAAAGTAAAAAAAATCAAAAAGTCCATTTGGTACAATAACGACTTATAAGTCAAAAAGACAAAAAGGCAACATGGATAGAAATATAGCTTTTTGTATAGCTTTTTGGCTTTTACATTGAAATCTTGATACAAACTGTAAGATAATTCAAATGTACAGAAGTATATATTACAATGCTTAATTAAAAATCACAAAACAATTAATATCTTAGAATATAAATTAAAAAATATACGAAAAATGAATCAAAACACAGCACAAATACTTGCATATTGTTCACACATAAACAAAGCAACTAACGTCCATTTGAAGTTACAAGATCAAAACAAATAAATAACATATCAAATCGTACAATAGATACATGTTAATCTGTTACATAAATGTCAAGCCTTATAATAAAGATATTGAAAAGATGATATAACTTCTAAAAGCGTACTAAACCTAAAATGGGCTCTTGCTGCCATCCAAATTGAACGTGCCCAATGCCTTAAATATATCTTCAATTGGGCTCCTGCTCAATTACTGGTATTAGGATCAACCTTGCTAGAAGTTTTGGGGCTGTTGTTATTTACAAGGATAAAGCTTGGGATGACAGATACGCTTATTTTACCTATGATTCAAACTCTTATTTCATATTAATAGAACAATTACAGGTACCTGATTAGTTACTCTATGTTGTATATACAGTGGATATTCTAGGTTGGTCCATTTATTGGTGCATCAATTGCAGTAGCTTACCATCAGTACGTGCTAAGAGCTGGAGATGTGAAGGCACTAGGTTCTTTTAGAAGCAATGCTTGATTGATACAAGTCAAACTGCATGTTAATTCCCTGTAATAATTATCAGAAACAGTTTGAATTGGTTCACGTTGTGATTGTGTTGAAAAGTGACGTAGAAATCTAATATTTGATTTCTTTGTTGTTTTTTTTCTCGTTTTTAGAGTTTGTCTTTGCCTTCCATTGTAGAATGTGAATCTGTAATGGAGTGTTTTCTCACTCACTATTTGTCATTTCCAATTAAGAAAAAAATGGTATTTTTATGTCTTAATTGGAACTGTCCCAACTATGTACTGTAAAAGTTTTTTTTTTTCTTCTCGTGTTACATATACGGGCAAACATAACTGTCTGTGAAAGTCAGTAGCATAAAAGAATGCATCTGGTCTAGTCATGATTGGACTACAAACTTAAATTGCTCATTCCAACTACACGCAACATATAAGTACAATCATTATTCTCAAATTGGTTGAAAATATCATGAACACATAAACCCAAATATATGAACACATAAACTCAGGTACACAATGCAAAGTAAAAAATATAAGATATAAGATCACAATCAATCATCACAAAATTCAGTAGGAACGTGCTAGTAGAAAATTGCAACAATACGCATAAGATGTGAAAGTATCAAAATCATCAAAATGGTCACAAAATGATAACTTGAGGTTTAAGAAATTTGCAAATTAATTAACAATGTCAAAATGGTCACAAAATAATAGCTTTATTGAACTTCATCAAAATGATTTTCCTTATATAAGGTTTTGCATTAAAACACATCATTCTCAAAGTTAACTATGATTAAAACTAAGACAACGACGACATTCCCAAATAGAAGTTAAGCAAGATACATGGAGAGTTAGAATCCTAATAACTTCATATAATTTTGAACATAGTGCCAATTTATCAGTCTACACTGATAAGATCCACCCTCTCCTTAGCTCATCAGACATATGAACAAATGTCTCCCTCCATAGTTTTTCTTGAAGCAATTAACAGTAGTCTTTTATTTGTTGTCGTGGTTTTTGGCATTACATAACAGCATAATGACAGCACTTTCTATCATGTTAAAGTTTAATCCTTATCTTTTCTTTTGACAATTACAGTAGTTATCTAGATATTAAGAAACTAGAACCTAAGGTTTAATTGTGTTTTTTTTTTTGTGAAAATGGACGTTTTTAGGTTAAAATTTCCCAAAAGTTACACAGAATATGATCATGTACCAAACTATTTATACCCATAAGTAAGTGAAGTGCAGATCTTCTTTCACATTGTATACCACAGTATTGATTTGTAGCCACGCAGTATTATCAATACAGATAAAAATGAAATGAAGTAAGTCATTGGCAGTTTGAATAAATTAAACAATGTTTTTGATAGAAACGGTTTTGTACGACACTGCTGCATTTTGGTTAGCTTATCAACTTTTATATATAGAGTTATAAAGAATGATTTACAAATTACAATCACATTTACCGTATAAACAGTCTACAAGCTTATGAAGTTATGATACACTGGAGTGCGTTCCTCTTCAAAATAACACCCCACTAGATTCTCATATCGGACACGAGCTAACTCCAGACAAATTCAGAAATATAACTTAGAAAAAATAGGGCATTTCAAAACCCCTAAAACCACAATCATAAAATAAACGTGTATAACTAGAACAAACCTTAATCCATTTCTATAAATCGAAATCAGACACAATCCTAACTCAAAATAGGAATAATTATCTTGACCGATCAAACCAAAGACAAATGAACGAAACAATAGTAGACTGAGAGCATTGAGAACGAACGAGGGAAGAAAAAGAGTACCTTTCTCAAATATATCGAACAGAAATGACGGCGGCTCGACTGGATGGAGAATGAAAAAATCGCCTTATTTCTATCGAGTAAACCTAATTGCAAAAAACGCGGCCTGGAAGTCGTTTAGTATTTGGTTATGAAAGCAGAGAAAAGCAAAAGAAACCGGCTTTTAAAATAAGCAGAAAAGTAACTTCTTAAAGCCGAAATTTTTGATGGATCCATTAGGACTTCTTTGCTTTTGCTTCCAAAAAGCAATAAAGTTGCTTATTTATGTCCATCCAAACGGGTCCTAAGTATGGTCTAGAAATAACTTTAGTGATACATGTCTATTTTAGAACGACTGCTATATATAATATCCTGCTGTGTAATTCTCTATTCTCAAGTAAGTCATAATATCATCTAAAGCAGAAAACAATTTTTGTTTTTTTTTCCTTGTTTTGACAGTTAACTATGGTTGGTTCCAATCTTCCAAATGCAACTGAAGAATGTTGTAGCAGAAGGCAAAAAACAAGTTTTTTATCCAATTTCCCTCAAAGTAATCCAAGTGTATTGTATTATAAAACTCGCCTCTGCAATGAATATATGAAAACCGGTACTTGCTCACGTGAAGATACGTGTACTTATGCACATGGAGATGCAGAGCTTCGTCCAAATCAAGATCATAATCATGCCAATTCATCGTTGTTTAAAACAAAGCTTTGTCAAAACTTCTTAAATGGATGTTGCCGATTGTCATCTAATTGTAGTTTTGCTCACTGTTTGCACAAAAAAATGGACAAACACCTCCAAGTCGTGTGATTTAGTTGATTTTATGTGATTCTTAATAATTTAGATGAGTTGTGTAAATATGAAAAAAGCAGGGGCTGAAATGTAAAAGACACACAAATTTATAGTGGTTCGGTCAGAACGTGCCTACGTCCACTTTATATGTTATTATCTTCTTATTTTCAGATTACAAGTACAATACTTTGTATACAAGTATATGAAAGTAGTTTGAAAGTTCCTTCCGCGCTTGAGCTCTCAAACTTGTCTGCCATTGTTGTACCCCTGCCCCTCTATTTATAGAGTGAGGTAGGGGGTAGAGGTCTTGGATGTATATAGCTGCTGGTGGGCCTGGGCTGGAGCAATCTGGCCTGGCAGCGTTCTGGTTCGGCGAAGCCTTGGATCGGCCGTGCTTGGAGAGGTTGGAGCTTGGTCCGGTTGTGGATGGTTCGGTCCAGTGATGGTGGTTGCTGTGAGGGTTGGTCCGGTCTTGGTGGTGAAGTATGGTGGACCGGTAGTGGATGCTTGGTTCGGCATGCATGGGAGAGTCCGTGTTGAGTTCTTGGAGAAGGTTGGCTCGGTGACCGAATGGAGCTTGGTTCGGCAGTGGAGGCTTGTGACCGGATGGGGCGAATGCGTTTGGACCGGATGGGGTACGCCGAATGAGATTGAACCGGATGAGATCTTGCCCTCATTGCCGAATGGACTTAGGAACCGGATGGAATGGAGATTGCGAATCCGGGTGAAACTGACGCTTCTCGGTCTTAAGATCTTCTGGGTGAAAATTCGCCCAACATTTGCCCCCCAAAGTAGGGCACGTGCTTGCATGTGTCGCGCTTTGTTTCCCTACGGTAGGAAAGCTTGTTTCGTAACGCCATGGGCTGGATGTTCATGTCCTATCGGTGTCCTCATGCCTTGCGGTAGGAAGGCGTGCTTTGTAATGCAATAAGCTGGATGTCCATATCCTGTTGATTTCCTGCAAAGAAATTTACAGTTTTAATGTGATTTCAAATGACGACCGTTCGGGATCGAAATATTTGAGGCGAAGTGAATTGTGCCGTTCAAGGCGAGATGTGACCGTTCGAGGTCGGGTGCCGTTCGAGGCGAGTAGGTGTGCCCCAAGGGGGCTCAGCATTATTGATGCCAGGTTTTCGTTCGAGTGGGTCCCTGGATCGTTTGTGAAGATGGTTTATCGCCAGCTCAGAGCATGCCTAAGGATCGTTCGCGACCCCGTACATGTTTAAGTGGGTAACCCATGTTAGTGAGCGATTTACGACTTGTTCATCGTTATCATAATCTCTATTTTATTAGTAGATCCTAGAGTTCGGTACTTATCTGTGTGAGGCGCCTTGCATGCTACCTGTTTCTGGCTTTTGCGGGTTGAGATGGTTTCATTCGGTTTTTGGTTGGTCCGGTATGCCGAACCGGCTGGACCGGTGCTTCTGCCCTTGCCTATATATATAGGGGCTACACCCCCCTTAGTTATTCCTTACCGAACCAACGAGTGCCGAATCGATCTCTAGCCGAACCAACTTCTCTGCCGAACCAAGCTTTTACCGAATCAGGTATATGTTCCTTTGCCGAATGACCTTTACCACCGAATGAATCTGACTGCCGAATACACGCGTAAGGCTGTTAATGCCGAATGGTTTTTGTACCGAATGAATATGGGATTTTGGTGCCGGATGAACTTTGCACTGTACTACCGAACGAATTCATATACCAGATGAACTTCCAATGCCGAATGGAACTACCGAATGAGGCATATACCGAATGAGACTCGGAAATTTGAATCTTGAGCGAAATCTTAGGCTTTTATACGCTTGCTTTAGATACTTGCTTGTTTATGTTTCTATACTTCTTGTTCTAACGCCGTGTTTTTCTTGTGCTGCAGATAAATGTCTCGCAAAGCGGAAATCCGATCGGATAAAAAGAAGTCTAAAGGTAGAGGAGAGTCATCTTCCTCCGAGCCCCCAGCCCAACCAGGGCCGGTGCGACATGGGCCTGTTCCGAGGTCGTTAGTGGACGGGTACGGTCCCCAGGAACTTCTGGTCTCCCCTCCCGATTGCTTTCCTAGCTCCCTAAAGGAAGACAACTTGATGTTATATCCCGCTCCTTCGGGATAGACAGGGCTCGCATGCTGTTGCCGGGAGATGGAGTGATGCCGTATAATCCCCCCGAAGGCTACTTTGCTTACAGCAGATATCATTGCATGTGTGGTGCTATCCCTCCTATCAATGCCTGGATAGTTAGCTTTACCACATACTTGAAGGTGGCTCCATTCCAACTCCAGCCGAACTCTTATGCCATTCTGGTGAGCCTTTTCGTCATCTTCCAGAGGAGGTACGGGCGCCCTCCTTCTAACCGGGAAATTCGATATTTGTATAACCTGAGAGGCTACAAGAAGGGGTCTCCGTATATTAGTCTAGAAGCGGCCGTGCCCTTCAAACCGGTCTTGGACTTATATTCAAAGTTTACCATGTTCAAGAAATAATGGTTTTTTATCAAGGACGATTCTGTTTCTTTCTGTCTTTTCACTTCCGGCTGTAAGATGAATTTCATTTATATTTTCCATGTTTTGACTGTAGTGCTTCTTCTGACACGCCTCTATTTCTTGCTAGCGACAGGTGGCATTGAAGTCGTGGAAGATGATTCTTTGGCGCGGATGGCTGCTGAAATAAAGGCCATTCCCGCACGGGACAGGTCGGCTTCGTTCCTGATCAGGAACGCTACCCTCCTGGAGTACAACTTGATCCAGCCGCACCAGTCCGTGGTTAAGCAGAGGGACACGGCTGAGGAGAAGGCCGCTAAAGCTAAGGAGGGGGCCACGGTGAAGAGTGGCAAGAGGAAGTCCTTTGCACAACATCCCGTCGCGGGAGGCAAGAAGCTTAAGGAGTCTGAGGGCCCCTCTCCTTGTACTTGCCCGATCATCCCGGAGGAGGAAGGCATGGAAGAGGGCGAAGGAGGCGATATGGAAGAAGAGTCAGAGGGCGGAGGAGATGGAGATGGTCAGGGTGGTAGTGGTGCTGGTGCCTTAACTTCTGGGCAAGACTCTGAGCTGGATGAGGCCCTCCGCCAGGCCTTCGGGGAATCGGAGGGAGAATCGGGAGCGGAGAAGGCGAAGGAGACTGGCAAGGTCGGGGCTGGTGCCGATCTATCCCCTAAGGGCTCCTCAGCCAGGGTGACTCCGGCAGCGCAAGGTGAACTTTTGTCCTCTGTCGATTCCATTTACGATAGGGACTTAGAAATATTTTATGGTTCACTTCCGTCCTGGAATGAGATTCAGGACTTACTGCAGTATCCCACTCCTCCGCAGGGTTTGTATAATAGATGTGCATTCTCACTTTTTCTTTCTTTTTAACTTAACATGTTTCTTGAATTATGCATCGTCGTATGTTCATAACACTTGTTTTTTACTCCAGAGGCAGGCCAGGCGGCTAAAACGTCAGACGTTCGACACCGCCTTGAACAATTCAAGTTGATGAGAGCTTCTGATAAGCCGAAGCCTCTTACTGGTCGTCCTGGGGACGTGGTCAAATACCGTCCTCTTCTTGGGGTCATTGAAGAGAGCATTCAGAAAAAGAAGAGGAGTCGTTCCTTATTTGAGCCTTCCCCTGGTCCGCAGCTTCCTGTTCAGCCTCCTCGTGATACCACGGAGGAGAGCACGGAGTTTATCCCCCCTCCACCTCCTTCTAAGAATCCCACTGTTATCCGTATAAGGCGTCCTGACGTGCCTCGCGACCCCTTTGCCGGTCATCCTGATTTAGATCCAAGCTCTCAGGATATTTCATTTGATGAAGCCACGGGTGAGCACCTTCTTCCCCGCAACCCCATGGTACGAGTATTAGACGAGGCTAAGTCCCTAGATCTTGATCTGCTTACCACTCGGGTAGTTACCATGGGAGACGAAGCCAAAGCTAATATCGATCGGGTGGCTGAAGAGACCAAGAAGTTAATGAAGTATCATGCTCAATTGGTCAAGGCCGGGGAGGAGATTGGGAGTGCTAATACTCGGTTGCGGCTGAAGGTTGCCGATCAGGCCGAACAGCTTGCCGGTCAAGCCGTTCAGATTTCTCAGCACGAGGAAGCCTCCAGGCGGCTGAAAGAGACCATGGAAAAGGCTAGTAGGGCAGAATTACGGAAGATGGAGGCCGCCAGTAAGGAGCGGATCGACATGGCCATTGCGACAGTGGATGAGGTTCGGAATGCGGATCTCGAGCAGGTAGAGGAGTTGTCTGGGAGGCTTGAGGCCGCGGAGATGGCTCAAGTCAAGTTAAAGGAGGAGATGGAGGAGATGAGGAGGTCTCTCCAGGCTGACTGCTTGAGATACCGATCAGAGAGGGATGTCGCTGTCGCCAAGTTGCAGGCTTCCGAGGCCCAGGTGAGGGAGTTTGAAGAGAATGAGGGGATGATGGACGAGATGCTGCAGGACATGTACTTCCGCACTTGGAAGGAGGGCAGCTTGTCTTGGATGGATGACTATCCCCGGGTCATGGCCAAGATATATTTTCGGGCTTTAGAGGAGGCCAGGGTCAATGCGGGTAAGGAAGGTGGAGTGGCTTTTAGTCTGGATGTGGTCACTGCTTAGTTCTCGAAAGAGGAGCAAGCGGCGGTGAAGGAGGGGATGCGGTTGCTTGCTGCGGAGGAAGCGGGTGTGCAACTGGAGGATGAGAATCAAGCGGCGGACGCTGATGAGTTATTCTTCTCTTTTCCTTTTCTTTCTGGGTTTCCATAACTTGATCGTTTTATCGTTTGTTTAATGAGTTCCTCTTCTGGATTGAACAGGTGGAACTTCCGATCAACACACTGGGAGCTCCGACCCTGCGGCCAAGTAGGCTTGGGGGAGTTGGTAGGATAAGAGCGAAGTGTGGGCGCGGCTGGTTACTTGTCCGAATTTGGCCACCTTTTTATTTCCCTTTGTCATTGTTTATGTTAGTCCAAAACATTGATGTGACTGTAATAATACTATTTGCAAAGAATAACTTTATGCGATTTTATGACATAAGCTGATTTTGTTATGTTTAAATGTTGTTGTCATTTTGATGTGGTGCGTGAGAAGTATGCATATGCCTGTGATTTTAGTTGTGTTTGATGTTAAGCTGTTGCTTGAAATATAATTTTATGTTTTGCAATGTTAGTGTGACGTATGAATAGACTATAGTTACATATTTATGTACAAGAGAAGAGAGTATCGCCCTTCATGTTTTAGTTGCAGGTGGTAGCTTTGAGCGTCTTGTGTAACTGATCATGGACATAGCTGAGTACCTTGCCACGCAGCACGTAGGCTTAGATTCTCATGAGTGAATGCTCCCTATTTGGTTTCCTGTACTTTGGAGTTTGTTATGCAGGATAGGAGAAAAGTATTTAAATGAAATGGAAATATGGGAAAAGTAAAACTTCCAGTCACGGAAGGCCATCGATGTGCTTAAGTTCGTGGCAAACGGGTTTTGTAGTCACTTTCCCTAGCTGTGGGTCTTGGAGACATTTGTCACCCATCTTACGCCTCCGCGGGGAGTTTTCTTTTTTTACCACAGCCGCACTTAAGACACATCGGAGCCGAGATCGCGCACGGTAACTATCCGAACCATTATGGTCCGTAATCGTGGGTATTATTCGATTTACCGTGGCCGGCTAGCGTGGGTGCCGTTGGCCGTGAACTACCCCTGGCTGGTCACACCTTATGTTGGGGCTTAAAGTAGGTTCACAGTTGCCGGCGAGCCGAACGCCGTAATGAGCTGCCATCGGCTATAGTCGACCTTTATGATGACTTATAATCGGCTCATTACAGTTGGCCTTGAGGGCAGTCGCGAACAATGAGTTAACCCGCAGCAGAGGGATGCTGGAGCAAAAGAGTCTCATTGGCGAGTGCATAGAATCGTAGCGTACCTGTTAGGCCTTGTCCAGATGAGACCGTGGTGCGTCTTGAGTGGAGATGCCATAGGATTTTGTTCAACAGAAAAGGATAAAGCTTAACAAGCAGCCAAGATATAAAGGAACAAGTTAAAAAGAGACAATATTTTTTAAAGTGGTTCGGCATGAAAATGCCTACGTCCACTGATTCTCTTTGTTAATTCACTTCATATGGGCAGTACAAGTTAAGAAAAGTATCGACGGAGGTGTCAGATGTTCCATGCCCTCTGGAACACCTCTCCGTCCACTGTTGACAAAATATAAGCTCCGTTGTGGAGATCTTTATGAATTACATATGGTCCGTCCCAGATGGGGTCCAGTGCCCCGGGGCGCGGAAAGATTCGCCTGAGGACAAGATCTCCCTCTTGTAAGATGCGATGCTTGACTTTGGAGTTGTATAGTGCTGCCACTTTTTGTTTGTGAGCTGCTGCTTTGAGTGCTGCATCGTTTCTCCTTTCCTCAATCAGATCCAAAGACATGAGGAGGAGTTGTTCGTTTTCTTCTGGATTGTAGTGGATCCTACGGTGGGAAGGAACAATAGTCTCAACAGGGAGCATTGCCTCCGATCCGTATGCCAAAGAGAAAGGAGTATGTCCCGTTGATGTTCTGAAAGATGTGCGGTAGGCCCAAAGTGCCGTAGGAAGTTCGTCCACCCAAGCGCCTTTTGACTTCTCAAGTTTCTTCTTGATTAGGTTTTGAGAATTTTGTTGATAGCTTCGACTTGTCCGTTTGCCTGAGGGTAAGCTACTGACGAGAAGCTTTTATGAATTTCATGCTCTTGGCACCATTCGGCGAATTCTTCGCTGTCAAATTGGAGTCCGTTGTCCGATATGATCTTGAGTGGTACTCCGTACCTGCACAGAATATTTTTGATCAAGAAGTTGATAACTTTTGCTGAAGATATTTTATTTAGGGGTTCTGCTTCCACCCATTTGGTGAAATAATCGACTGCCACTATAGCATATTTGGCTCCGCCTCTGCCCGTTGGCAGTTCGCCAATTAAATCAATTCCCCATACAGCAAAGGGCCAAGGGCTGGTCATTTGAGTAATCTCATTTGTGGGTAGTCGAGGAATCTTGGCAAATTTCTGACATCTGTCGCATCTCTTGACGAAGTCTAAGGCGTCTTTGTTTAGTGTGGGCCAGTAATATCCATATCAGAGTATCTTTTTCGCCAAAGTCTGCCCTCCAGTGTGATCTCCGCAACTTCCTTGATGGATGTTGAATAAGATTTCCTTGGCTTCCCTCCTAGCGATGCATCTGAATAAGGGGCTAGAGAAGCCACGCCGATAGAGGATGCCTTCTTGTATTGTGTAGTGGGGAGCTTTCCTCAAAATTCTCCTGACTTCATCACGTTTGTCTGGTAGCGTGCCGTCCTGCAAATATTTCCGGATAGGAGTCATCCAAGTTCCTTCTTCGATTGCAATTATCAGATTCACTTGTTCGAAACTTGGGGCTAGCTGCCTTGAGATGGCTAGTGCTCCGGAAATGGTGCTATTCTTCATACTAGCTTGCTTTGCTAGTTCATCGGCCTCTTGGTTATCTTCCCGAGGAATGTGTTTGATTAGATAATGGTCCAATTGATCGAGCAGCAGTTTGGTTTTCTTTAGATATGCTGTGAGTCGTTCTCCTCGTGTCTGGAACTCTCCTAGTACTTGGTTCACGATAAGTTGAGAATCACTATGAAGACATAAAGAATTGACTCCAATTTCTAAGGCAAGCTCCAATCCCGCTATTACTGCCTCATACTCCGCATCGTTGTTAGTGGCCGCGAATTCCAACCTTAATGCATAGTACAACTTTCTTCCCCTGGGGGTGATTATCACAATACCTGCCCCCGAGCCTTGTTCGTTCGATGCTCCATCTACAAAGAGGTTCCACTTGATGTTTTTTGCTATTTCAAATTGATCCTTGCCTTCGTTGGTAGTGAATTCGGCAATGAAATCGGCCATGGCTTGCCCCTTGATAGCGGTGCGAGGATGGTAGGTGACATCATACTGACTTAGTTCGATGCACCATTTGAGGAGTCGTTCAGAAGTGTCGGGACGATGGAGCACCTGTCTTAGTGGTTGATCGGTTAGAACTCTGATGGAGTGAGATTGGAAGTAGTGTCGTAGTTTTCGTGACGTGATCAATAAACAATATGCCAATTTCTCAAGTTTAGGATATCTGGCTTCTGCCCCTGTAAATCTCTTACTTATAAAGTATACCGGGCGTTGTGTGCGGTCTTCTTCTCTTACCAGGGCAGCGCTCAGAGCTTGAGATGATACAGCGAGGTATAGGTATAGCTCTTCGCCTTCGTTTGGAGTTGAGAGTACTGGTGGTTTCTGAAGGTGTTCGATCAGGTTAAGAAAGGCTTTTAAGCATTCATCGGTCCACTCGAACTTTCCTTTGTCTTTCTTGAGAGCTTCGAAGAATGGGACGCACTTGTCAGTTGCTTTGGAAATGAATCTGCTTAGGGCAGCCACCTTTCCGTTTAGGCTCTGCATTTCTTTTCGAGTGGAAGGTATCCTTATTTCTTTTAGAGCCCGGATTTGTTCGGGGTTTGCTTCAATTCCTCTGGCGTGGACGATGAATCCTAAGAATTTTCCCGATGACACTCCGAAGGAGCACTTTAGAGGATTCAGCTTCATTCCATATCGGCGAAGTACCTGAAACATCTCGCTCAGGTGGCTTACATGATCGTCGGCTCTCCTGGACTTTACCAACATGTCATCCACATATACTTCCATAGTTCGTCCTATTAATTCCGCGAACATCTTGTTGACGAGGCGCTGATAGGTAGCTCCGGCATTTTTGAGTCCAAAAGGCATGACTTTGTAACAATATAATCCCCGGTCAGTGATGAAGCTAGTGTGGTCTTGATCGGGAGCGTGCATGGGAATCTGGTTGTATCCGGAGTATGCATCCATAAGAGATAAAAGTTCGTGCCCGGCAGTGCTGTCCACAAGCTGATCGATTCGGGGGAGCGGGAAGCAGCCTTTCGGGCAAGCGTCATTTAAGTTGGAGAAATCAATGCATGTTCGCCACTTCCCATTAGCTTTCTTTACTAGTACTGGGTTAGCGATCTATTCTGGGTAGATGGCTTCTCGTATGAAGTCATTAGCAAGTAGGTTCTTTACTTCCTCATCGAGGGCTGCTGATCGTTCTGCTCTCATACTTCTCTTTTTCTGCTTTATAGGTACCTTGGTGGGATCGATGTTCAGCATGTGGCATGCTATGTCTGGGGAGATTCCTGTCATATCGGCATGTGTCCGCGCAAATACATCTAAGTTGTGGCGGAGAAAGTCAATGAGTCGATCCTTCAATTCTGTTTTTAGCTGAGATCCTATTTTTAATAGTCTACTTGAATCATGTTTGTCTACAGATACGAATTCCATGGCCTCTGCAGGCTCAGCGGTAGCCTCCTCCTCCTTATCCCTGGGGTCTAGTTCATTGAAAGGATCGCTGGTGTATCAAAGAGGAGGGGCTTTCTTTAGTTGCTATGCTTCCAAGCTTTTCATGCAGAGAGTAGTCTCTGCATCTTTCCCTTTATTCTTTCTACGGTTATTGCGAAGTTCAGTTACATAGCAATCTCGAGCGGCGTCTTGGTCTCCTTCAACTTCTCCTATTCCGTTATCTGTTGGGAATTTCATCTTTAGGCACCACGGGGCTAGGACAATTTGGAAGTCAGACAAGGCTGGTCTTCCCAAGAAGCCGTTGTAGGCCGAGTGGTTTTCTATTAGTACGAACGTTTGTTTTCGCACAACGGAGCGGGGATGACTTCCTATTTCGACGAAGAGGTCAAGTTGCCTGAGGGGCATTTTCGCATCTCCAGTGAAACCGTGCAAGGGTTTGTTGCAGGGAGACACATCCTTCATTGACAGCTTCATTTTGTCGAAAGCATGCTTGAATAGGATATTTACGGAGCTTCCTGTGTCTATTAGAATTCGGAAAACTTTAGCTGGACCGAACCAGGCAGAGATGACCATGGGATCCATATGTGGATACTGTCTTCCTTCTAAATCACGCCTACTGAATACGATGTCGTCACTCCCTTTCCGTTTCGGGTGGCATTCTTCCATAATGGAGTTAACACAGCCTTCAGCATTTCTAAGTGACTTGCCGTATCTTTCCATCTCTGCCCAGCTTCTGTCGGCAATGTGTGGTCCTCCCGAGATGGTATGGACCACTATCTTCTCTTGACTAGAGCCACTAGTGTTGCGATTCCCTCCGCCTACTTCTGAGAGAGGTCGCTTTGAGTTCTCATTGGCAGGAGTTGGAGTCCTGTTCTGACCTTTCACATAGCGTTCCAGCCTTCTTCTTCTGATGTGTTCTTCGATTAAGTCCCGGAGATGGTGGCATTCATTGGTGTCATGTCCGTGGGATTCGTGGAAGCGGCAGAACTTTCCAGACTTGAGTGCGTTATCAGATTCTTTCTTGTGCGGGGGCGCTTGTATCCGAGTTCGCCCTGAGTGGCTAGAAAGATGTTTTCGATTGTTTCATTCAAAGGAGTGTAGGAGTCAAATCTTGGTCCTGGTCGATATTGGCGTTTTTCAACCTTCCTGCCCCCAGCATTGTCTCTAGATTCATTTCTTCGAGTGTCCTTAGCTGCAGCGGGAACCTTGTCCGAAGTCGTCTTACCTTGTTGCCCTGACTGCCTCTCAGTGGCGGCGTCTTCAAGTCTCATATACTTTCCAGCTTCATGGAAGAAATCAGGTAAAGTAGCTGGTTTTTCCTTAGTTAGTCTTCTAGCGAACTTGGTATCTGGGTGTACACCACTACAGAGGGCCATTAGGGTGAGCTTCTCATCGGCATCTTGGACTGCGGCCACTGCGGCGTTGAACCGGGTTAGATATTGTTGCAGTGTCTCTCCGGATTTCTGTTTGACATTGGATAGAGAATAAGCATCCTTGGGTTGTTCTACATGGATGCGGAACTGGCTAATGAACCTTTCTTTCAACATCTCTCATGAGCTGATAGATCCTTGGGGTAGATGGCAGAACCAGGAGGTAGCTAGATCTGCTAGGAATAGCGGGAAACATTTACACAACACCCCTTCTGTTGCTACGCTCATGAGCATATGCTGGGTGTATCTCTGTAAGTGTACGATGGGGTCGGAAGTTCCCTTGTAAGGTTCCATGGTTGGCATTTTCCATTCCCGGGGGGTGATGGCAGTTTCGATATTGCGGGTGAAGGGGCTGGTGACCCTAGCGCCTATTCCTCGGTCCCTTTGCTCCCGTTGGACGCATTCTCTGAATAATCGTGCCATTCTTTCATCAGAATTTGGAGCGGATAGAAATGAACTTGGTTCTTCCCTGCGGGATCGATCTCGTCCAGATGACCTGTAGGGATGACATAGTCTATCACTTCTGACGTTATCCAGTGGTTGTCTCTGGCTGCTCGGATGCATGCTAGGACCAGCTACAGCTGCCCCCTGCCTTGATCTTCCCCTGTGGGGTTCTGTTTCGAGCATTTCCATGGGGTCAACTTCGGGCTGCGTTCTAGCTCGGCTCCGTTCAGCGGGGTTTCTATGATTAGGCGGCATGACTGGCTCAGCTACATCCGACCCTCGCCTGGCGCCTCCCCCACTGGGTTCGGTTCCAAGCGCTTCTTCGAGTCGGAGTTCGGGCTGAGTCCGGGCGCGGCCCCTATCATTGTTGTTCCTGTTGATGGCTTCTTCGAAGAGGGAAGACCTTTGTTGTCTCCGAGATCCTCCAGATTGAGATTCATCTCATGATTCGGTGTTGCGGTTGGATTCTTCGACATCCCTCAAGCGTGACATGAGTTGGTTCACCAAAGCTTCTTGTTGGGATGCGAAGCGGTTAGTCACTTCCACCACAACTCTGTCTAGATCTGCTCTAGTGATTACTGCTGGTTGTTCCGCGGCAGGGGCTGTTGGAATTGCCTGATCTACATGTGGCACTGCTGCTGTAGTGGGATGGTTCTCTTGATCTGGATCCACTGGATTTGAAGCGCTGCTGGTTGTAACGTTCTTTCCCTTGTTGGCGTCTTTTCTTGGCCTGGAAGTCATGTTTCCTAGGCAATGAAGGGTGCTATTGGGAAAGAAGGTTGAATGAGGGAAGCTTTAGCTTCGAGTTCGAATCTCTCAGTGAAAGCACCAAAAATGTTTGCACAAAAAATGGGCAAACACCTCCAAGTCGTGTGATTTAGTTGATTTTATGTGATTCTTAATAATTTAGATGAGTTGTGTAAATATGAAAAAAGTAGGGGCTGAAATGTAAAAGACACACAGATTTATAGTGGTTCGGCCAGAACGTGCCTACGTCCACTTTATATGTTATTATCTTCTTTCTTTCAGATTACAAGTACAATGCTTTGTATACAAGTATATGAAAGTAGTTTGAAAGTTCCTTCCGCGCTTGAGCTCTCAAACTTGTCTGCCATTGTTGTACCCCTGCCCCTCTATTTATAGAGTGAGGTAGGGGGCAGTGGTCTTGGATGTATATAGCTGCTGGTGGGCCTGGGCTGGAGCAATCTGGCCTGGCAGCGTTCTGGTTCGGCGAAGCCTTGGATCGGCCGTGCTTGGAGAGGTTGGAGCTTGGTCCGGTTGTGGATGGTTCGGTCCGGTGATGGTGGTTGCTGTGAGGGTTGGTCCGGTCTTGGTGGTGAAGTATGATGGACCGGTAGTGGATGCTTGGTTCGGCATGCATGGGAGAGTCCGTGTTGAGTTCTTGGAGAAGGTTGGCTCGGTGACCGAATGGAGCTTGGTTCGGCAGTGGAGGCTTGTGACCGGATGGGGCGAATGCGTTTGGACCGGATGGGGTACGCCGAATGAGATTGAACCGGATGAGATCTTGCCCTCATTGCCGAATGGACTTAGGAACCGGATGGAATGGAGGTTGCGAATCCGGGTGAAACTGACGCTTCTCGGTCTTAAGATCTTCTGGGTGAAAATTCGTCCAACACTCACAGTTTTCATGGTAAATTTTATTTCTTCTTCTTCATCGTTTTGTTTATTTGTTTGTTTGTTTTTCTTGAAATTGATTTAAGGTAAATAATCAGTAAGAAAAATGATGCATATGCATAAATGCACTGTTGTCAACTAGATTCAGATTCTATTGTTTGTACAGATTCTCCAATATATATTTATGATTGATTTTGAAAAGTATTTGCATTTGTCAAGTTGCGGTTATGTAGAATACATTTTAATTAATTTTTGAAAAAAAAATCATTATCTTAAAAAAAGTTGGATTTTCTACATATAATTTTTTTTTTCAATCTTTTTCAGCTTTTCGATTTTCAAGGAAAAAATTGATTTTTTTTTTTACAATATTTGGAATAATTTAAGAACTTTACTCAATTTTTTCATTATTTTTTAAGAAGTTTAAATCTTTTGTTAGAAAATTGAATTTTCACAACTAATTAAAGTTTGACAAGCACCATTGTCCAAGTGTTTAATTGATTCAGGCTTTGATGCAAGAGGTCACAATGCAACAGAGGCAGTACAAACTCACATAGCACAAAGGACACTATGAAAACTCCTACACAACTTTAGTCTAATGCAGCTTTAGTCATGAAGGCAGCTAATCAGATGCTTCAAAAAGTACCCACAATCATTAAGGCATCTACTCAAGGGCCTGAAACTCATGCAAAGAAGAGGCCGAGGATAGATTGGAGTCGCAAAAGGAATATGGATTTGTATGCCGATTGGCCTTCAAAATCCGAATTGGACATGATTAATCATTAAGTTGAAAGTTGGTTAATTAGATGTTTCATTAGTTTTAATTTGTTTCTTTTTCCATGTTTATATTGCAGTGGTCAAGTGTTTTTATAACATAGTAACCATAAATGTGTTTACTTGAAAATCGCTTATTGAAACAAGTATACAATGACATTATGCCCTTTTTGTGTATGCCCTTTATCATAGTAACATTGTTTGATGTCCATTTTATACTTGCAAACTGATTTGTATATTTATGCGTACTTCGTAAGTGGGCTGGATATCTAAAGCTTATCAGTACGTTCTTTGACACTGAGCATGCTAAACTTTTTTATATTCTGTTAATTACCTTTGAGAAGTGTCACTTTAACTGGAAATTAAGGGGCATCTACAGTACTATAAATGTTTATCTACAGTAATTTGGTTTTTAACCTAAACATAAACGAAACAAAAAGCATTCACGTCTATTAACATCTTTCATTGTGCACTAAATCATGCCAAAAAAATTCAATACTTACGTATTAAAAGTATTATTTAACACTTACATGTTAAAAGTATAATTTAACATGATACCCTGGAATGCTAATATAAATGTCATTGATTTGCACTTTTAAGGGACTAGAAATACAGTTCCATGATCCCATGTCAATAATAAGATCATCATGTACTATATAAATACAAAACATCAATTACAGAGACGGTGCAGGTTGGAAAATAAGAAAAAAGAAAAGGAAGCTTAGGAAATTTATCCCACTAAGCAGATGAATCGAACAACATACGAAATTTCAAGTTATATAACCATGTCTGGTGCTCAAAACTTAATAACTTAACATACTACAATAAACAACAACCCATTACATTATTGATTTCACTAACTCAAAAACAACACTAGTATTACATTACAGTAAGTAAAATTTCTCATCTCAATTTTGGCTTTGTGGAATTCTTTAATGGTTTAGCAACTAGAAGCAGTCGGCTACTTTTTGCAGCTACCTTCTTTAAGTCATATCTTACAGAAAACACTGCGCATATTGTTGAAAGAAGCATGGTGGGATGCACATAAACTGCTAATTCTGGATCAACATTAACCGGCTTCTTTAGAAATCCTTCTTTTACGAGACCCCATGTCACAAGATGAGTACCGAACATGCTCAGTCTTCCTGGGTTTATAACTCCAATCCGGGTCCCAGCTACAGCGAAGTAGCTCCCAGCAAGAACATGATTCACAAGAAAATTCATCATGCATTTTCATTACCTGAAACTAGTAAAAGTAACAAGCATGATGTCTATACATACATACATGTATGCGCACGCGCGTGCGTGTATGTATATCATTTATTGCATGTCTTTTGAATTAATGTTGCTCTTTATACTAAAATATACATGATGGCGACTAACAAAGCTCATAATTTCAGTTATTCTTTAAATATTTCCTTTTAGTTTGCATGATTTTTATTTCAATTTATGACTTGTTAATAAATATATAATTACAAAATAACTGTTTATCATAAACTAAAAAGGATGTGTGCATGTGTGTGTGTGAAAAATCGTAATAAAAATCAAATAGTAATAAGTTAAGTGCAAATATTAGTTTATTAGCGTAGATGAAAATGACGTAACAGAAATAACAAAGGATAATCTTGCCATTCCAAAAAGACACCGGTGTAGTAACAAGTTTCTTTTATTAATAGTAGTGAAATAATGTGAGACCGAGTGTCAATAGTTGCTTTACAGTTCAAGTTTTCAGGCATCATCCCAATTAACAGATTACAAAATCAAGATTACACTTTTCATAAACTAGTATTGTGAAAAAAAGAACATAGAATGAGATCTGAGCATTTAATCTTTGTATTCATATGATTTATCACTCTGCTAATAATGCAAACGTATGGTTATTAGTTTTTCTCATGTATATTTAATTAGTTATCTTCCAAAATCGCTTTTTCACAAAGAAATCATACATTTGGATGAAACCATGACATAGATTACTTACGCCTTGTCATTCATTCAATTATCTAATTTAGAATTACCTTTAAAAATAAAATAAAAACATAGCACGCAATTGCTAAAAGTAGAGAGTTATTTTGGAAATATACCTTCAGAACCAAATCGAGATGGAAATCTATTTTTAGAATAAAACATACATGTTATGACTGGCTGCATAAATAAAATCATTTAGCATATACAATGTGCAATTCACGTGCATAGTGCTATTTTATGATTTATTCAAGAATAAAGCTTGAATTAGGGAAGGTCGTTCCCATCAAGGCGTTTAACACAACCAAGAATAAAGCTTGTATATGCTAGCAGAAGTATTTTATAGTGAGCTATTACCGGAATGAAACATGATGAACATACAACCCGAACAAGCCAACAACATGCCAAACCCAAGCTATTATGTAATTCTAGGTAGACTGGTACCAGAAGAAGTCGTGAGTTAACGGACTCGTTTTTCGTTTGCCAAGTCTTGTTAAAAGAAGCGGATCGTTACCTCTGCGAGTTCCCTCTTTCATGGATAGATAACTGAACTATGCGCCTATCTTCGCTTTTAGATCAGCCGTAGCTCCCCGTTTTCACTTAGCCTACGCACTACAATGTCTTACTGGAAGAAGAACTCTAGGTTGGCTCGAAGATGCCAACAGCATTCCGTACAGAAACATGAACCCCCAAAATGTATAATTGTGAACTACAAACTGATAAATATGAAGCTGTATCATTAACACAATTCAGTTCAGAAAAATAAGTTAACGTTATGGCGAATTCGAAAGAAATAGGAATGCCTAACACCATGTGTATACATAAGACGTTAGAAATGTATCATCATCAAAATGAGTTTTTCAAATGCTAATGAGTTTTTTTATTTTCAATAACGAGAAGTTTGTAAATATTGTGAATTTTCACATGCCCATAGTTAGCAGCAAAAACACAAAAAGGCGCAAAACCATCGTGAAGCCTAGGCACAAAGTGGGGTGAACGGCACACGCCTTCTTGAATTACTGCACACGCATTAAAAAAAATTATATTATTATACATCATAATTAATTAAAAAAAACTAACGTAAAAAAATTAACTAAAAAGCAATCTGGTAAAGTATCTTTATCATTTCACAAATAACATCACTAAATATGATATTATAAGCATAGAGTTTGATTCACAAAAGCCATTCTAAATGCCAAATTCTAAAATAATATAGTATATCACGCATAAAATATAAAACATTTTTGGTTTGAGTCCTAATTTGCTTAATAAACAAAATATTATAAATAAAAAGGAATATGATATGACAACTTGTTATCAAAAATGATTATTTCATTATTATTTATTCATGGATCATAATTTTTTTTAAATAGTAACTGTTATTTTTCTAATAAATTTATCTCAAATGATAAACACTTCATTTATCATTGAATAATGTTTGTCGTAGAAAAATTAAAATGTATATATGAACTATTATTATTATTATTAAAAATAAAACGCATCTGCAATCATTGTATCTTGTTAAATCATTTGTCTAGAAGTTAAATTTCAAATTAGAAGTTTATAACTAATTTTTTGCGAGATAAGAAATATCATTAGTGTCACGTTATTTTGGTATATTTATTTTACTTTTTGTTACTTTGAAAAGTTTATTTCGTATCACATTTTTGTTTTGCTTTGTATTTTTTTAATAGTTATGTATATTTGATCACATTGAACTACAAAATCTTTAATTTAAATTTCACATCAATTTGCGTAAAAAATATATTTGAATGAGAAAGTTCTTACCATCAAATGGATAGGTATATAATATATTTAACCATCAACATTAGTTTAGTCATACATGATCAACGTAAGATTACATGATAGAATAATAAAGCACAAGGCTTGTTCTGATAATATTACACAAAAGTTGTTTTTTCCATATCAACTAACACATGTTTTTATTCAAGCAAACGAATTTAGTAAAAGAATATTTAAGCGTTGTTGGATCATGGAAAAATAAATTTGAAAAAAATAAAACAAAAAGGCGAGAGTGGTTTGCAATGTACATCATATGCGCCATTTGGTGCACCTCTCATGTGTGTTGCGTCATATAAGAAAAAGGCAGAATTGCGGCAATGTGTCATGGTGCACCTTTGCTGAATATGATCAAGCATGTGTTGTTTGGGATAGAGCACAACATTAGATGTTAAGGACGTCCCTAGAGCATAAATTAGAGGTTGGTGGTACACGAGTTGAGGAAAAAACCCAAGAACTCCCACTACCTCTCACTCGCACCTATTAGGAAACTTTTCATGATCATATTGGGATGTGGATTCCCCTACGAATGACCACGGTACAGGTAGGGATCATCTGCACCCATGTCAACATAGCATTGAAGTTCAAACGTAAATGAGGGAACACTTAGATGGCTTGAGATAAGACCATGTAGAAAAAACAGTGTGCAAAATACCAATTAGGAGATAGATCCACAATTAGTATATAGTGAATGTGTTTACTTGAAAATCGCTTATTGAAACAAGTATACAATGACATTATGCCCTTTTTATGTATACCCTTTATCATAGTATCATTGTTTGATATTCTTTTTATACTTGCAAACTGATTTGTGTATTTATGAGTACTTCGTAAGTGGGCTGGATATCTAAAGCTTATCAGTACGTTCTTTGAAACTGAGCATGCTAAACTTTCTTATATTCTGTTAATTACCTTTGAGAAGTGTCACTTTAACTGGGGATTAAGGGGCATCTACAGCCCTATAAATGTTTATCTACACTAATCTGGTTTTTAACATAAACATAAACGAAACAAAAAGCATTCATGTGTATTAACATCATTCATTGTGCACTAAATCATGTCAAAATTTTTCAATACTTACATGTAAAAAGTATAATTTAACATGATACCCTGGAATGATAATATAAATGTCATTGATTTGCACTTTAAGGGACTAGAAATATAGTTCCATGGTCCCATGTCAATAATAAGATCATCATTAATTATATAAATACAAAACATCAATTACAGATACGGTGGAGGTTGTAAAATAAGAAAAAAGAAAAGGAAGCTTAGGAAATTTATCCCACTAAGCAAATGAATCTAATAACGTATGAAATTTCAAGTTATATAATCATGTCTGGTGCTCAAAACTTAATAACTTAACATACTACAATAAACACCAGCCCATTACATTATTGATTTCACTAACTCAATAACAACACTAGTGTTACATTACAGTAAGTAAAATTTCTCATTTCAATTTTGGCTTTGTGGAATTCTTTAATGGTTTAGCAACTAGAAGCGGTCGGCTACTTTTTGCAGCTACCTTCTTTAAGTCATATCTTATAGAAGCATGGTGGGATGCACATAAACTGCTAATTCTGGATCAACATTAACCGACTTCTTTAGAAATCCTTCTTTTACAAGACCCCATGCCACAAGATGAGTGCCGAACATGCTCAGTCTTCCTGGTTTTATAACTCCAATCAGGCTCCCAGCTACAGCGAAGTAGCTTCCAACAAGAACCTGATTCACAAGAAAATTCATCATGCATTTTTATCACCTGAAACTAGTAAAAGTAACAAGCATGATGTCTATATATACATACATACATGTATGCACACGCGCGTGCGTGTATGTATATATGTGTGTATCTATGTATCTATGTATCTATGTATGTATATGTATATCATTTATTGCATGTCGTTTGAATTAATGTTGCTCTTTATACTAAAATATACATTTAGATGGCGACTAACAAAGCTCATAATTTCAGTTATTCTTTAAATATTTCCTTTTAGTTTGCATGATTTTTATTTCAATTTATGACTTGTTAAAAAAAAAAAAATTACAAAATAATTGTTTACCATAAACTAAAAAGGATGTGTGCATGTGTGTGTGTGTGAAAAATCATAATAAAAATCAAATAGTAATAAGTTAAGTGCAAATATTAGTTTATTAGCATAGATGAAAATGACGTAACGAAAATAACAAAGGATAATCTTGCCATTCCAAAAAGACACCGGCGTAGTAACAAGTTTCTTTTATTAATAGTAGTGAAATAATGTGCGACCGAGTGTCAATAGTTGCTTTACAGTTTAAGTTTTCAGGCATCATCCCAATTAACAGATTACAAAATCAAGATTACACTTTTCATAAACTAGTATTGTGGAAAAAAGAACTTAGAATGAGATCTGAGCATTTAATCTTTGTATTCATATGATTTACCACTCTACTAATAATGCAAAGTATGGTTATTAGTTTTTCTCATGTATATTTAATTAGTTATCTTCCAAAATCACTTTTTCACAAACAAATCATACATTTGGATGAAACCATGACATAGATTACTTACGCCTTGTCATTCATTCAATTATCTAATTTAGAATTACCTTTAAAAATAAAACAAAAACATAACACGCAATTGCTAAAAGTAGAAAGTTATTTCGGAAATATCCCTTCAAAACCAAATCGAGACGGAAATCTATTTTTAGAATAAAACCTGCATGTTATGACTGGCTGCATAAATAAAATCATTTAGCATATACAATGTGCAATTCACGTGCATAGTGCTATTTTATGATTTATGCAAGAATAAAGCTGAATTAGGGAAAGTCGTTCCCATTAAGGCGTTTAACACAACCAACAATAAAGCTTGTATATGCTAGCAGAAGTGTTTTATAGTGAGCTATCACCGGAATGAAACGTGATGAACATATAACCCGAACAAGCCAACAACATGCCAAACCCAAGCATTAACGGACTCGTTTTTCGTTTGCCAAGTCTTGTTAAAAGAAGCGGATCGTTACCTCTCCGAGTTCCCGCTTTCATGGATAGATAACTGAACTATGCGCCTATCTTCGCTTTTAGATCAGCCGTAGCTCCCCGTTTTCACTTAGCCTACGCACTACAACACGTCTTACTGGAAGAAGAACTCCAGGTTGGCTCAAAGATGCCAACAGCATTCCGTACAGAAACATGAACCCCCAAAATGTATAATTGTGGACTACAAACTGATAAATATGAAGCTGTATCATTAACACAATTCAGTTCAGAAAAATAAGTTAAGGTTATGGCGAATTCGAAAGAAATAGGAATGCCCAACACTATGTGTATAAATAAGACGTTAGAAATGTATCATCATCAAAATGAGTTTTTAAATGCTAATGAGTTTTTTTATTTTCAATAATGAGAAGTTTGTAAATATTGTGAATTTTCACATGCCCATAGTTAGCAGCAAAAAAAAACAAAAAAGCGCAAAACCATCTTGAAGCCTAGGAACAAAGTGGGTGAATGGCACACGCCTTCTTGAATTACTGCTCACGCATTAAAGGAAATTATATTATTATACATCATAATTAATTAAACAAAACTAATGTAGAAAAAAATTAACTAAAAAGAAATCTGATAAAGTATCTTTATCATTCCACAAATAACATCACTAGATATGATTTTATAAGCATAGAGTTTGATTCACAAAAGCCATTCTAAATGGCAAATTCTAAATAATATAATATATTACGCATAAAATATAAAACATCTTCCGTTTGAGTCCTAATTTGCTTAACAAACAAAATATTATAAATAAAAAGGAATATGATATGACAACTTGTTATCAAAAATGATTATTTCATTATTATTCATGGATCATAAATTATTTTAGATAATAACTGTTATTTTTCTAATAAATTTATCTCAAATGAAAAACACTTCATTTATCATTGAATAATGTTTGTCGTAGAAAAATTAAAATGTATGTATGAACTATTATTATTATTAAAAATAAAACGCATCTGCAATCATTGTATCTTGTTAAATCATTTGTCTAGAAGTTAAATTTCAAATTAGAAGTTTATAACTAATTTTTCGCGAGATATGAAATATCATTAGTGTCACGTTATTTTGGTATATTTATTTTGCTTTTTGTTACTTTGAAAAGTTTATTTCGTATCACATTTTGCTTTGTATTTTTTTAATAGTTATGTATATTTGATCACATTGAACTACAAAAATCTTTAATTTAAATTTCACATCAATTTGCGTAAAAAAACATATTTGAATGAGAAAGTTCTTACCATCAAATAGGTAGGTATATAATATATTTAACCATCAACATTAGTTTAGTTACACATGATCAATGTAAGATTACATGATAGAATAATAAAGCACAAGGCTTGTTCTGATAATATTACACAAAAGTTGTTTTTTGCATATCAACTAACACATGTTTTTATTCAAGCAAACGAATTTAGTAAAAGAATAATTATGCGTTGTTGGATCATGGAAAAATAAATTTGAAAAAATACAACAAAAAGGCGAGAGTGGTTTGCAATGTACATCATATGCGCCGTTTGGTGCACCTCTCATATGTGTTGCGTCATATAAGCAAAGGGCAGAATCGCGGCATTGTGTCATGGTGCACCTTTACTGATTATGATCAAGCATGTGTTGTTTGGGATAGAGCACAACATTAGATGTTAAGGACATCTCTAGAGCATAAATTAGAGGTTGGTGGTACACGAGTTGAGGAAAAAACCCAAGAATTCCCACTACCTCTCACTCGCACCTATTAGCACCCCAAGCATGTCCAAGGGATGCTTAGGAAACTTTTCATGATCATATTAGGAAGTGGATTCCCCTACGAATGACCACGGTACAGGCAGGGATCATCTGCACCCATGTCAACATAGCATTGAAGTTCAAAAGTAAATGAGGGAAAACTTAGTAAGATGGTTTGAGATAAGACCATGTAGAAAAAACAGTGTGCAAAATACCAATAATTAGGAGATAAATCCACAATTAGTATATAGTGAAGGTGTGCAGTATACTTACTGTTGGCTCCCTCCCTCCCTCCTTCTCTATTTACACACACAGACACACACACACACACATGCACGTATATATGTATATGTGTGTGCGTGCACGCATGTGTGTTTGTATGTACATACACACGGGGTTGGTCTAGTAGATTAATAATTCTAACCGCCAGACTAAACCTAACCATGGAACTGTCAGACTCAGAGTATGTGTTTGGTACTTGATACATACTCCCCAAGAGATTATTAATGAAACTTGGTTCTCTATGTGATTCAAGTGTGTGTGCATGTAGACATACACACGTATACATATATGAAAAAAAATAGAAGCCTTGAACATAGCAAGTAGATAATCATTAACAAATGCGACCTAATCGAGGACCACTAGTAAAATAGAAAATTTTTAAAGAGCGTGGATATAGAAAATTTGGGTTTGAATCCTCAACATCATTCACCAAAAATTAAAATTAAAAGACAATTTTGACAGGAAAAAGAAGCATATGGTTGCTTGAAAACTTGTAAGGTGTGGTGTCATATTAAAAAAAAAATTGCCACCAAAGAGGTCTAAACTTATTCAATAAATACTAAATATATACGCATATTTGAATAAAATATTCAAAACACAGACAATAAACATGTTTATACTGTAATTGATTTTGTGATATTTGAATCTTAATTGGGAGTGCATGTAAACTTCTTTGACAAATCAAAACTGACCGACTGCAAATAACAGGGTTATAGTTGCTGAAAAACTTGCAAGTTCTGTTTTGTTAACTGTCTAGAATTACCACCAAAAAGGTCTAAAATTGTTCAAGGAATACTTATATTATATAAACATAGTTGAAGATGAATTTCGGAAAATGTAAAATAGACATGTTTATGTTATAATGGTTTTTGTACAATCTGAATCACAAATGAGTGAGCATTTAAACTTCTTTGACATACACTTTAGTATGCAATCAAATAAAGAGTTTGGACAAAGAAGATTTTGATAAATGCTGTCAACAACCATGGTTAAATTATTATAAACATACTTGTGGAAACTAACCTCCAAGTGGTGATGCAACAGCTGAAGCATTTTTATCTTAAGTTGAGTTGTATATGTCAAACAGTTCGCTCCATTTTGGAAGGGTCCTTCTTGAAATAAGACTACTTACTGCTGCTGTGAGATAAAGGAGAGTGCACACAACTGGCGCTGGAAATATCTCATTGGTAACTAATCGATAAGAAGCAATCTGTATTGGTGTTGTGCACATCCCTGCTCTACATTGAATCCTAGACAACCAACCACATTATGTATGAGTTTCGGAGACGACAAGTATAAATATCATAATAGAAAAAAGGGGGATTTGGACGTAGCCCCTTATTTCCATCGAGCATGTGTTAAAGGACATAATTTAATGTCATCAGGTCAAAGTTCCTATTTTATAAAATGTAATTAAATATGAAATTGCCACTGCACTTTTAATTATAGAAAAGGTCGCCCCATATTTAAAATGGCCAAACTGCAACTATCACTTTTGAAAGTGAAGAACACAAACATTCTGCACTTTTTAGAAATTCGTATAACTATGAAATAGAAGTGCAACTTCTACAAATTTCACAAAACTAAGTCTAAATAGTTAAAAACTAAATATTTAGCAATAAAAAAAATTGAAATTAAAACACTATGAATTGCAAAAATTATTAGCTTTCCAAAAGTAACTATATTTTTTTCAGAAGTATGTATAAACTGTGAATCAAACATGCACATTGTCCAAAATTTAGTGGAAAAAAAACAACCTCCAAACATTATGCAGTTTTGGTGCAAGTCCTTTTGATGAAAGAGCGGTAGTTATAGAGATTGGTTATTTTAAATAGCTATAAAGAAAAAAAATATTAATGACATCTTGAATCAAATAGCTATAAAGAAAAGTTACAACCACCGCGTAATGCACAATGTGTTAGAAAATTTCATACCATAAACGGCTAAGAATGGATTTGTTATAAAACGTCTAAGAGCATCTCTCATTTTCAAAAGCTTTGTTTATCACATTCAACATTAATAAAGTGGTCAAAAGTCAAAATTTGCTGGAAGTATAATTAAATATAAGCTATTGACAAAAAAAGATATTTACCTTTTCGGAGAAGAACTGAAGACCTTTATCAGCATAATCAGTATCGTATCTCTCTCTAATGATAGGGTTTAATGATTTTCACTGTTTACATTCAGTTGAAGCATAGCCAGGTACTGCAAATGCTGCAATGCGAAGAATCCTTATCAAGCTATTTCCTTGCACAGATAATAAACTGCTTTTAACTTACCTAATATTTATATAAGAATATGACTGTGGAAGCATATTATTACATGAAAACGAAAACTCTATAGCAACAGATGTCCAAAGAACATGGATGAAAAACATATTGTACATGACATATGATGCATGATACATTCGAATTCAAAGAAATTGTACATGCAAAAGATAGCACCAAGTAATTATTTATAGACAACCAATATTGTATCACTCATTCGAATCAAATATATTTATATACACGAGTACGTTGGCACGTGCGATGCACGTGCGCAAGAGGAACGGGTATTAAGAAACGGTGGATGCGAGGTTTGTTGAATTTTATGAAATGACGTTGATGTGTACGTAATGTTGTGAGTAGTTGTTGTAACCGTTTTCCCTCCTCCTTGTTCCGGGCTTGAGACAGGCATCAGCAGTAAGCTGATGGCGGAGTTAAAAACGTTTTATAAGGGATTTATATATGGGAATTGAAAGTGAGTTGGAGTAGTAAAAGAGGGAATTTTTGTTAGTCCAGTTTTGTATTTTGTAGAAGTTGTAGCTGAATATATGACGAAGAAACAGTAAAATGAAGAAAAATATTGTAAGTGAAGATATTACTCATATATGGTCTTAAAGTACCGAATTTATTTAAATAGAGTAGTAAAACAACTGTGAAGAACTTATATTTGGACCCTTTAGTTTAGAGTAGTAATTATAGTAGAAGTATGGCAGGTGAAGCGGAAAAATGAAGTATTGTTAATTAAGTTTGTGAGTGCATTGTAACAACACATCCTTGTACACAACATTTCTAGTATGTGTGCCAGTCCTTTTCGGAATCTTTCCATTTTTCACCAAAGTTTTGGTTGTTTTTCTTGAAACTCCTCTTGATAAAGCAACATATAGCTGACCATGACTGAAAACATGTTCGGGAAGATAAATACCAACCCGAGAGATGGTTTGTCCTTGTGATTTATTAATCGTTAAGGAAAAAGCTAATTTAATTGGGAATTGTTTACGTATTAGGTTGAAAGGCATGTTAGTATTCTCAGAAGGCTTTAGGGGTATACGTGGAATAAATACTCTTGTACCACGAAAATGTCCAACAGTTATTTCTGCATCTATCACATTTCTGTGAAAGACACGACATAATAATCTGGTGCCATTACATAATCCAATTCGTGGATCAATATTTCTAAGCAACATGATTGGTGCATCTACTTTTAGTCTTAATTTATGTGGGGGTAGACCTCCCGGAGCAAGTGAGTTTAAGAATTCATATTGGTATAGATTATGTGTATCTTCTTCGACTTTGTCAAAGGAGTAGTAAATGCGCTCACTACCTGGAAATAGTTCTATAACTTTGTTATTAATGTCATCTACTATTTCGTTTGTAGGGGCTAATATTGCCCTATCCATTATGAAGTTAGGATCACCTAATCTGTCATTGAGTTCAGCAAAGACTTTATTAATCAGAGCATAGAGTGACGAACTATTGGTCCAAGGTTCAACGATATCATTTGGGAGCTGTATAATGTCGTCTTGAACATAGACTTCATCTCCATTTCCAATATGTAAAAGAAATTGTGCATATGATTGATAATCTTTTGCGCGCATATTTTGTGTTAAATGAATTACGTGAACATTTTGCCATAAATATGATCGTACTATACATGCGTCGACGGTTTGAGCTCTAGTACCGTTGACGACTATGGGTAGAACTTGACGAAAATCACCGCCTAAAATAACAATCTTTCCTCCAAATGGTGCATCAAAATTAGTTAAATCTCGTAATGTTCTGTCTACGG
Organism: Allium cepa; assembly: GCA_030765085.1. Lineage (NCBI taxonomy): Eukaryota > Viridiplantae > Streptophyta > Magnoliopsida > Asparagales > Amaryllidaceae > Allium > Allium cepa. Next base: position 802,774,566 of record CM060943.1, read on the forward strand.
CCTCAAATGCATGGCAGTGAGCCATGGTAGCTTCATCCCATAGGAAAACAGTAGCAGTCAATAAAAGTTGTGCGAGTTCAGATTGCTTGGGAATATGACATGTAGAGGAAGAGTCTAAATTAATTGGTATTTTAAATCGAGAATGTGCAGTTCGACCTCCCGGAAGAGCAAGAGAAGCAATTCCAGAAGTAGCGACTACAATTGCAACATGACCTTGAATTCTTAAATGTGCTAAGATTGCTCTATATAAATATGTTTTTCCTGTACCTCCAGGACCGTCTATGAAATATATAGCATTAGCTCCACTTTCAACAGAAGACATTATCGTGTCAAATGCCTTCTTTTGTTCGGAGTTCAAGTTATGTACAGAGTTGATATCATTATTGGGTATTTCTATGCGTTGCTCTTCTGAAATAAGAGTGGATGTGTTTGTGTGGGTATAGTGGTTGAAATTAGTATGTGGAATGTCATAGTCAAAAATTGTTTTGTAATATTGTTTGAGAAGGTTGTCGAGGTCAGACAGACATTGAAGTACTGAAAATGAATTGGTCACAGTAGTAGCAGATGTAGTGGGATAGTCTTCAAGTAAGAAAGGTAAAACCTCTTCCCACAATTCACGCACATGGCATGGGTCACAATATACCAAAATTGTAACAAATAATCTTCTTAAAGCATTAGGCATATGTGTGAAGCATCTGTCAAACAGTCCTTTATACTATCATCGTTTTCAAGTAAACCTCTATGTTCAGCTGCTTCTTTAAATGTGCTATATTCTATTTGATTAACTGTTAGTAAATCAGTAAAAGATAGAGGACCTCTAACATGTGTTAGTAGTAGGCGCAAATAGTAACGATCTCCTTCAGTGGGAGATACAGTGTAAATTCTACCAATTGCCCTACGGTTATTTCGTCTACGGTTCCATTGCTTACTTGTAGAATCCCACCAATATTTTTCAGGAAACTCATAGTATAAATATTGACGTGCTTGTTCATCAAAAACATTTTTACAAAAAAATTCAGTGAGCATTGTTTTACATCTATGTTGATCATCCAAAATAGTGTGTATGTGCTCTTCTGCACGAAATAATAATTGTTGTCTATTTGGTAAATGTATTTGTAAGCCGGTAACAGACGGAAAAATATTACTTAGGGAAAATTTAAATATTCTCCATAATGCTTCAGGAGTACAAATCCATCTAGCGTTAACAAATTTTGAAATCTCATCGTTATCGTCGGATGTAGTGGATAGTCCCACAGAAACGCAGTCTGAACCTTTGTAAACATATTTGTAGAGATATTTCACAGATTTAATACTTGAACAAATTTCAACATTTATATGACAATCATATTTCAAAAGTAAGTAAGGATTATATGGTACTATCCAACGGTTATCGATTATGTGGCTTCCAATTTGATATTGTATTCCGTTATCGCGTCTTTTATAAATAGGGTAAGAGTCGGTTCCTTGTAAAGTAAGTGGAGAAAAAGCTTTTGGAAAGCCCTTTTTACAGCGGTTATTTTTCATGCAGACAGCTCTTGGGTTAAAATGTCCGCATGGATAATGAATCATATGTTTCATTACAGCGTTGTGTAGTTCGGGTTCTAAATGTGAACATGGAATTTCAGCGCGAACTAAAGCATCATAATCATCAGGATTGCTTATTTTATCGTTTTCATCTAGGATAAGTAGAATGTGAGAATGTGGTAGTCCTCTTTTTTGGAATTCAATAACGTGGACATGGGCAACGACTTTACCTAAAACAAACGTGTCAAATAGGTCAGTTTTAAGTTGCTCTTATTTTGATCGGAAAATTCTAGTTGTTAAATCCGGTCTATCTTGTGGTTGTTGACTGGGAAGCAATTCTTGTGTAATTTCTACCCAGTTAGTATTACATGTCATAGTAATAAATAAGTCAGGCTTTCCATACCTTCGCACTAATGCCATTGCATCTTGGTATCTTTGATGCATATCTCGTGGACTACCAATATAGGAGGAAGGAAGAATCTTCTTGACACCAACACTTCCTAATGTGTGAATAGGCATAGGATTGAGTAGTAGTGAATTAAGTGGTTAGCAATTATTGGGAACATCAAATAGTTGATTGAAGGAGATAAAGAAACTTACTGGCAGATGTGTCTCCAGTGGCTAAGGCATCTTGTAAACCTTGGTATAACTCCGCTCTGATAGTAGTCTAATTGTTGCGAAGAAACCTTAGCCGCATTGTTTCTATTTTTACATACATATCAACGACATATTGTTGAAATAGACGACCACCAAGCAGTATAAGTGATGTCTCTGTTGGTCGTATCTGTGCGTGTAGGCCAAGTAACGTTAGTACTGATGTTGATGTAAATGAAGTTTGTGCTATTTACGAACAGATAATATTGGATATCAATTAGGCTATACGTACCTGTAAAATATGAGAGTAGTAAGATGTACAACTAATAGGTGTATTTCCATTTTCGTGGATGCTTAAATCCCATCCATGCCTACAGTAAGGCAAACAATAGTGGGTATTGCAGCGGGTCGTAAAAACCTGCAGTATCTGATATTCTCTGTAGATTTCCACTTGTTGTCTCAACAATGATATCTCGACCTTGCAAATTGTCTGGTTCATCTCCAGTTATTATTCCTGCTACTTGGGATGTGGTTGGCAGCTCATGAAGATGTCGATCTATTGTGATCTCTTTGATTTTGATCCTACATTTTTGCACGTCAGGTTGTTGCCCCAACTGTCGAAGTATTGAGACATATGGGTTATGAGTATCTAAAATTTGTTTCAAAATCATAATTATCTCCGGTCTCATTGCTTCACTATCTTGAAGTCGGTTGTCAATTTCATGGTCAGTGTCATATATGTACAGTTGTAAATATCTTGGTCTACTTCCAGCCAAGGGTAAAAGACTTCCAATACTATGATATATTGAACCTTGCGCGCGGTATGTGTAAACTCCTTCTCTAGCATTGGCTAGGTTATTATCAATTGATGCACCCATAGACGTGAATGAAAATGCATTATTATAGGATCGGATATTTGTACGAAAATGGATACCCATTTCACCTTGATCTTGGAATAAGCTCAGTAACTGTTCTGGTGTTGTGGTAGGACGATGAATGTCGATAGAACCTCGAGAGCAACAGTTATGTAAGCTTTCGTGGAAAAATATTTTAGCATTGCAGAAATCACAGTAAGTTGGGTTAGGAAGTCGATGTTTGTGGTAGGGAATGGTCGCGCTAAAATTTCGACCACAGTTATGACTACTACTTAATACAGTCCGCAGTATCGTTTCTTCGTCATCCCGTGTTATTGAAGAACCTAAAAAAAATATGGTTATTATCAGTGTAGTAGTCATACTGTTACAACTTCACATCACTGTCATTGGACTTGAAATGTTGATTATTGTAAACATATCATTGGTTTAAGTCAAATAATGACCGTGTAGAAAGTGAGATAAAGAAAATTACTTCCCAAAATTTTATATTTTATCTTCTAAAAAATGTAAAGAATCTATGTGGTTTTTCTCAGAATAATAAAAAAGTAAACAAAATCAAATAAGCAAAGTGTATTCCCAAACCGCTTGTTGTAATACTACCCTTTTGTTTCAAAACTGTTCATATTTGATGGTGTAAAACATCTTAGTTCAAAAAACCTACACTTCGTTTAAACATTGTACACACTTAAATTCGCATGCATCTTTCGAGAATTCACTTATTTGTCCATGTACTGAGAAGTCATATTTATGAAAAATGTTAAGAAACCATAGTTCTCCTGAAAAATTAATAATATGTTGAAATCTTTGCATATTTACAAATTCCAAAGTTCATATGCATCTATAAGGCTCACGTATGTTCAAAACCGTTCATATGTACATATATATGGAAAACGAATATACTTGAAATTTAGACATGTTAAAGACTTGTACTGAAATGTTAATGTACTGTACAACTGGAGCATATTTTGGAATCATTTATACAGTCAAAGTCACGTACATATTTGGAAGCATAAATGTATACAAAGATAAATGTGAAGTTTATAAAAATTTAGTACAATTATTATTTCAAAACTTTTCGCACTTGATCTTAAATGAGACGTTGTAGTGTTGAAAGCATTGGTTAAAGTGGTCTATTAAAATATGTACACAGTAACAGTAAAGTAAATCGTACTACGAAGTGGACCAAGAGCCGATGAGTAAAAATTTTTGTACGACATATGTAAATGTGGTACAGAATTAAGTAGCCGAGTACAGTTACTGACGTGTGGAGTCCGTGCAATGGCCAGTGGAGTATTTTTGTTACAGTATTTAGGGGAAGAAAACATCAAGGACTCCGGTTAGTAAATTTTATTTTCGGTGCAATGTTTGGTAACCTTAGAAGCCAGAGCAGCAGTGGATATGGAAGAGGGTGCGGTAATATAATCCGACTTCAATTAACAATAAGGTTTTGAAAGAAATACTGGAATCATTGAAAAGGACAGAAATTATGTTGGGAGAAAAGTGGAATATGCTGTAAAAAGCAAATTGACCAATATTTTCTTCATTTTGAATTTTGTTCAAGTCTGCTGTTATAAGCATAATGAATAAGTCGAAAAAAATAAATGAGTATTTAATTATATTATCACGTGTTTTTTAAATATGTTAATTTATATTCATTTGAATGTAGAATGTTTTCTGTTAACTTGCATATATTCATCAAATAATTTATGACATTTAATTTCAACATGGTAGCATATCTGTCAACTATAATTAAATTTTGATAACATAATATACAAAAAATGAACAGGCAAATATATAAACAAAACTTAATTGTTTTTGTTCATGCTTTCTCGGAGTTTGCATGAACTGAATCGAAGATTTCATGGATGATGCAAGTATTGGTTGAAAAATGAGTATCTGATATTGTAAACATATTTACTACTGGTTTACATATATTGAATCTGTTTTTACAGCTGAGTTTAACTTTATATTAGTTGTTTAATATAATAGATATTTTGTACGTTGGTTTACATATGCTGTAAATCTGTGAGTTAGTATGCATGGGTTGCGGTTACAAATGTAATATGCTTTGTTACGTAGCCGCACTCATATTTGTTACGTAAGCTGATAATTGCTTTGTTACAGCCGCACTCATATTTGTGTTCACTGCATATATAATATGAATTTTAAAGATAACGTACTTTTTACTAATATTGATGTTAAATTGGAAATACGCATATATGTAGACTATTAATTATGACGTATAATATTTAAATTTGTTCTTTACGTTATAGCATATAATTATCACTCACTTGCTGAAGCTCCTAGATGAACTACACGTAATAGAACTTATAATTCCATTAGAAGTGAATTATTTACCGCACTTGCAATATAGTTTAGCTGTATTTATGGATTGATGGTTAAAAAAAATTTCTCTTTACAGTTTTGAAAGCGGTTGATGGCGACTGGAAAAATGATATTATAAGATGCATATAATTGTTAGTGGTACATATAAGTTATATAGGTTAGGAAAAATTTGTAATATATATAAGTTATAAAGGTTACAGTATGATATATATATATGGTACTTAATTTATTTTATACGTAGGTTCAGTTGTACTTCATTGTTTTCAATATGGAGTCTACATATATGTCATATGTATTTCACCTTTAGTACTACCGTCAATAATTTACATTTGAAGCTTGTAGCACTACAGGCTTCTAGTACGACCGTGAATAGGTTCCATTAGAGGCTTCTAGTACTACCGTGAATACTTTAGAGTAGGCGTAGAAAGCTATAATGTCAGGACGTAGAATATATATTTTTGAAAATTATGTGATGGCTGATAATTGCGTGTGAACATAACATATGACATGACCTATAGTAAATTGGAAAAAGCTTACGCAAGAGAAAAGTCGTACATGTTTTATGAAATGAAGACTGACCGCCTTCTACCTATATGTATAATAGTATGGAAGACAAATATTGAACATAATTGTATCTTCTTAATATTACGCGTTTCAAAGGATGCTTAGGACAGGGGTAAAAATAATATTGTTTTTCAATTACAGCCCATATGTTTGCATCGTATAGTATTAGGGGTTTGATGTGTGATGCATCTTTCCTATCATATCGTGAAACCAAAAAAAAAAAATCGTAGTAGGAAAAATAAGTATGAAATATTTAAATTTGTTGCACGTCAAAATACCACATGACATGAACTGAGGTGTAGAGTTGGTGTGACTTTCGTGAGCATGGTGAGGGGGAAAAAAATTAATTACCTGATGAAGCTGGACTGTGGAAGCCTTCAGTCAAATGAGTTCGTCTATTTGCAATAGCTATTTCTCTTGCAAATGCACGTCTAGCACGTTGACTAATTCTACGTCTTTCTCTTTGTTGTTGTTCCATTAGGTAATAAGTAGAAGTAAGAATAATTTTTTATTTACGACTGATTTGGAGAGTTATAAGGCAGTAGTAGAAACAGTAGTACAGTAGTAAGTGAAGGACAATGTAGTGGCAAGTATCTATATATACATACGTAAACTAACGGTTATGTAAGCCGAAAAACAGTAGTAACCATTGTTGAAATGGTAAACATGCGGATGGGAGCTGGAGATATATAGTAACACGTTGGAATTTTATTTTATACCGTTTGCGTTTAAAGAGTGGAATGAGTCTACTTTTAAGTTAAGATAGAACATGTAGTAAATAAAGTACAGGTAAAGGACAAAATGTAGGACATCAGCAACGTGCTTGTACGGTAGCTACGTTGGCAATAGTAAGAGGATAGTGACAGGAAAATAAAATTTACGTCGTATGCAGTAATGCTACTTTGAAATCTTTTGTTCAGACCTACTTTCCCTTTTAATGTACGTTTCCCACAGTCATCCTCTTTTTAGAGAAGAGACAAATGATACTGCGTGTGCTGTGTTTGCTAACTGTTTTGGGGTTTAATTCCTCTTTTTCAATCCTTTGTGCCCTTGCAACATGGACCTTTCATTGTCCATTAAGTAATTAAATTAGGTAGATAGGTAAATAAATTAAACTGTTAAAGGGTATGGCATTTGAGGGCAGAGATCTCATCTCTTCTTATATGTGAGTACTCATACCATGATATTGTTAATATAATATTCTAAATTGATATATGTAAACGTTTGTACAGATAAATATGCGAAATAAGTTTTCGAACTGATTAGTTTTGTAGAAAATATGTATTCAAGAAATTAGAACTGTTAGTAGCGAATATAAAAAACCTCCGAACTGATTAGTTTAAGAAAAGAATTGTGAAATAAGTTTGCGGCATCTTTTTAGTCCAGTTTTAATGTATTTTAAAATGGTCAGTTTCATTGTAGTTGCTTTGTGGATGTTTTAAGGGAGTAAGTCCTTGAAGTTAATGGAAGCACACATGAACATTCAGTTGTAAGCTAACTGCGTGTAAGTTAATGGAATTAGTGTACGACGTGAAAAATGAAAATATTTTTTATACATATTTCATAGTGGCGGGTATTTTAATAGGCTTATATCTGTGTGCGGAATATATACAGACGACATATAAGTTTTTAACAGAGCTTACGTGCACATGGAAAAAACATGAAATTTATTTAGGCAATGACGAAAACACGGAGTACAGGACAAATTTAATGTAACATCAACGAATACAGCGGAAACAAATAACTTTTCGTTAACAGCGACGAAAGGAAAAAGTACGGAAGTACGGAAATGAACAATTTATTGGATGTCATAGAGTTGAAGTTGTATTAAGTACGGTTCTTGAGAAAATGCTCAACAGCTGCATCACATTGGGCAATCTGTAGAAGGAATAAAAATTGATGGTTAGCATGTACTGTAGACACACACACACACATATATGTGTGTGTCCGTGTGTCTGTCAAATGAATAAATTTTGGCATACCACTTCAGGAGTAAAAAAATCGTCCCATTTGTCATGTTGACAAAATTGTGGAAAAGATTGGAGTTCATGAGATTGTGTCGTCTGTCCTTCACTGTTGGAAGATTGTGATAAGGAGTCGTTGGTATCCAAAAATTTTGTCGTAACCGGAGGAAGGTGAGCAGAGTTGGTTGGTTTGTTAACATTGTCTAATTCAGTATGGGAAAGATTAATCTGGGAGACGTTTGATGAAGCATTAACCTTTTCTTCGGTAGCAGATTGAAGATGCTTTGTTGAACGTGTACTTTTACGTTTGAATTTGTCTACAGAAGGGGAGAATGCAGGCTCTTTACCTTGTTGTATGCATTTTTTCTGCAGGTAAAAAAATGGTAACTTGTGACAAATCGACATAGGATAAAATAAAGTAAGTGTGTGAATAAAAGATAGCGTAGGAGTACCTTTGTCATTTTGAATAAAAAGTAATGTGAAGGTTTAGAAAGCTGGAGTGGAATTCACGTTGGCGGAAGAATTTATGGAGATGATCTGTTGAGGAAACACAGTGGTTTGTGAAGACTGTGAATGTAGATGTATATATATAATATGCAGCGGTTGAATTGTTAAAATGTGTGGGTGGAAAAGTATGTAGCAGCCTAGTATGGAGGAAAAGTTGAAGCAGTAACAATAGGAAACATGGACAGCAAAAGCGTATCACGTGGTAAGGCAAATAAGGTGGAAATGGCAGTGAGGAAAATAAGCGTATGTAGCAGTTTAGTTCATATCAAAATGTGAAGGGTCCCACATCGGCTGTTGAAATGATAATGTAGGGCAGAGATGGACACTTATAGAGTAGGAAGAAAAAATATTTGCTAACACGTGCGCAAAAAGAAAAAGAAAAAGTAAACTAACTGTTTTTTGTCGCCAAATTCATACATGACCTCAGTAACTGCATATAACAACTGCATATAGAATATATTTAAATAGGTAGAAAGTAGTATATTATTAATAAGTAAATAACTAAATATAAATCACCAAACTGGGTTGAATAAAGTAAAAGTACTTGAGTAAAATTCACATTCATTCGGCCCTACGTCAAGGAAACATTTATGTACAACAATGTGATAATAAACCGTGATTTCAATATAACTTTCTTATGTACTGAACATATTGTAAGACAGTGAATTAATATTATATGTTTCAACTTTGCACATACACAAATACATTATGATACCACAGAAGGCACGTATATTCACATAGTGCACTATGACATCCCATTGTCATAGATGCACTATGATCCCTAATATACAATTGCAACATAGTTTTCCTACAATATTGCTTAAGCTCTGCTAAAATCCAGCTGATCATTGTCAGCATCAACTTATTTGTGGAAGTCGTCAATGTGATCGTCGAGCAAAAGAACCAAATATTCACACATGTTCAACTTCATTTGTACATTGCTGGTAGATTCAAATTCTTCCCCTCCTCCATTCACCATAATCATAATCTGCAGTACGGATGTAACAAAGCAATATGAAGACACAAAACATTTACAAAAGAATTTAAGTTTTCTCAGCGCAAAGAAATAAGGAGTCAACACATAATCCATATATCTGATAATAAGATGGGGTTATAGTTTATGTCCATTGAATTTGTGGGTAAAGGTGTTGATAATTTGTTTGAACATTAAATTATAACATGTTACCAATAACAGACAGAAAACAAAATTTGAGCTTTGATTTCATGATGGATAATACAGTAAAACTTTAAATTCGACAAAAAACAATAATTTAGGAAAGTCCTAATAAAATAAAGTAAGAGCGAACGATCACATAGTGTTTTTGTATTTATACTAGACTAACAAATTTTTGGTTGTTTTGGCAAAAAATGTTATAAACGTTAAAAGTTATCTTTTAACATTTAGCATGTCACTACAGCTGAATTGATTTACTGAGAGAGAACGAAATAAAAGATGTCATAACTTTGACCGACTGTCCTATTAGTGGAACAAATAGACAATGCAACAAATAAAATAGTTCGAATCATGTTTAATATATAGATTTACAGCCATATTTATTTGCTGAAATGAGAGATACATGCAACATGTATAAGCCACACATAAAACCCATCACTGATAGTTTGGACTAAGTTTGACATTTATAATTTCAAACTCAGCAAAGAAACACTTACAGCAAACCCAACTTTAAGTTCCACATATCCACATTGAGACTTGTCCTCTTCATCTTAATCTTATTCTGCAAAGGTCAATAAAATTTTAAGTAACAGTAGTAGCTTATTAAAATAGAATAAACAAATTTCAAATACGTACAACATTTCAGGGGTCATATTGCACGTATGTAGTGTTCAAGTGCAATTGTATTTATTATTTCTTTAGCAAATATCATACATTATGAGTTATATCGTAAAGTTTTTCGTATGATTCATTGTGTGCATGATACAAACTGTATTTTTTCCAATACAAAGGAGAGTCAGTTAAGTATTAATTGTGACGAGTGCAGCCAATATAGATTTCACCACAGTTGGAGTGCTTAATCTCTGTTTTTATTTTTTCACACAGTAAAAAATAACATTAAACCAAATTCAAAAATGCTACGGAGAGAGCGCAGTACAGTAGGAAAAAATTACCTAGCAATTATTATGCACATAATCAAATTATATACTACCCTTCTAAGGTTACAAAAACATGGTATATATGCGGTTCTTAAACTAATGATTTGATGGAGAATCAAAAGTTTGATAAGGAATATTAATTAGACAACCATCAATATTGTCTCTCAACATACCAAAATTCAATCATTGCTGATAAAACTTATTAGCAAAGGAAGGAAGTATTACTCAAAATATGTACATATTGTAAAACTAAAGATGAATTTGGATGTTTACTTTCTCATTTTAAGTATAGGTATTGATGATAAAACATGGATTCTCATACATAATAAAACTGATGGTGCTAAAACAGAAGCTGCTTAAAAAATAAATTCCTCTTTAATGTCTTGGTATTGATTCCTCTTTAACTCTTTAAAGCATCAGAGTTAACTTCTTAATACTATTTTCTTAAAGTTAAGCATCCACGATAATGTTCTGGTATCACTTCCTCTTAACTCTTCCATGATTAATATGAAACTAATGTTTACTATTATGAAATTTGAAAAATATTTGTACAACGTTTAATGTTCGTGCTTATGTTTACAAAATTTACATTTTAATGTTGCATTGACTGCAATAGCGGTTAATGTTTTGGTGTCAATTCCTCTATCATAATCAGGCCCAACAACCAATGTAATAAAACTCGAAATTATTGCTATCAATTGAACGCTAAAACGCAAAACTACATGCAATGCAACAAATAAATTAGTTCTATTCATGTGTAATATATAGATTTACAGTCATATTTATTTACTGAAATGAGAGATACATGCAACATGTATAAGCCACACATAAAACCCTATCGCTGATAGTGTGGACTAACTTTGTCATTTATAATTTCAAAGTCAGCAAAGAAACACTTACAGCAAAGCCAACTTAAAGTTCCACATATCCACATTGAGACTTGTCCTCTTCATCTTAATCTTATCCTGCAAACACAAAATCGACAACAAATTTTTTCAGCAAAAGCAAAAACCAACCCAAAATAGCTACTCAAGCAAATGATCATTTTAAAATAAATAAACCCATAAATTTGTGCAACAAATAATCACTTGTTTATTAGCTTAGGTTATACTGAAAAAATCAACAATCTTGAATTCTTTTCAAAATCATCGGGGGATTCCATAAAAAATAGTGCAAACCATTTTGATATTATCTTGCATCATCAAATTCAACGTTTCAATCCACTATAAATGACATTTCAAAGATCAAGAGTACATACATTTAACCTTTATATTAACTCATCAAACTATATCAACTGCAGGTACTAATGGTCCATGGGTGTTAGAAGCATGCTGCTGAAATGACATGGCTATGTGGTCGGGTTCTGGGAGGGAAGGCTGGCTGTGCTAGGTTGCACGGAAGTCAGGTGGGGTGTTCGGGTCTGTGTGGTATGGTCGACCGGGCTGACGTGGGGCTTGGGTTCGAGTGGTGGTGGACAGAGAGGGAGAGGAAGGAGGATGGGAGGAAAGCATGGCGAGGATTCAAAGTGGCGGCATGCAACATGATAGTATAAATTTACGTCAAATCAACCAAAAATTGCAGATAAAATATATAAAATAAAATTTTGGGTTAAATTGTTAAGCAGGAAGTTTAGTACAATAAAAATAATTTTTTAACAGCATGGAACGCAATAAGTAAACATGTACACCAACAATAAGTAAACATGTACACCAACATGATTTTTCACACTATTTGCACCCAATTAGATTTGTACGGAGGATGAATACAATTCGTAAGCAAATAAGGTTATTATTATGAATTTCTGAAACAAAGTTGAAGAAAAACAATGGTCATGTAACCAAAATATAGATAGGAACAAATTTAAGAAAAAACTGTACCTACTATCTTCTGTAGCCATACTTCAACCCAAACGCCGTGAATAAACGTAGGACCAAGCTTTCTCCGTCAGCATGTCCTAGGAATGTAAGTGTTAAAAGCAGTGATAGGGAAAGGTACGTTAATGTTTCAGTCAAATAAGTCATAAATAGTATAATGGAAAGTAGGAGCACTGTAGAAAGCAATACATAAGGGTAGCCAATTTATCAAATCCAACTCTCCGTCGCAGGACACGGTAGGTGAAAGTAGATCTGTAAAATTTTAGGGCTTGGAGATATTAAATTGGGAATTATTTGAACGAACAAAAAATTAAATTTTGAACAAAGCAAAAAAATAAACCGCAATTAAGTCACAGCTTACCTCCGAGGCATCACCATGTCACGGCAGCGATTCGCAGTCACTTTTCCCCAGAGACGTTGTAAGGCTTACCTCCGAGCCACTACCACGTCACGGCAGCAAGAGGTGGCGAGCACCATCAGTTGTCATGCCAGGATCCCATCAATCTTCGTACGGTCTCTCTTCCGAAAAAGGAAATAGTCGCCTTGCTTACCAACATGGAGATGGGCAGTCAGTTTCCCTAGAGCCGTGGTAAGGCAGGTACTCCAAAATCAGCCGCAAATGGATTTGATTGCGAAGCGAGTGAAGGGAGAAGGAAATTGGGATGGCGAATTGAGGAAACGGATTGAGAGTAAAGGTGTAGGAAACGTGGAGTAGAAATGGAGGAAAACGTGCAGAAGTTGAAAGACGAACCTACCCTGAGCTGCTGAAACGGATTAATATTTTCAATTGTGAAAGCAGGGCAATTTTGGAAGTGCGAAAAAGGCTTCACCCTCTCAAGTATTCCCTTTATATATAAGACATATATATATATATATATATGTAGTTTCCAACCAATAATAAAATGTAATTTATATCACAAGGTCTTAAATTAGGGACCCGACAGTAAACGGTTCAACCAAAAGAAGGTATGCTCTGCACGTACTTATGATACTCTGCATGTAATTATGATAAACTTTCAATATAATGAGCAGGCAGCAAACAGATTAGTGGGGAGAAACTTAATTTTGTTATGTTATTGAACAAAAAATAAAGAGTCTAAGTGAAAATGAATTGAATATATTAGTAAAGGTGGACAGAATAAAGTTGGAACATTATCCTCATATGAATCTCATTTTCTTAAAGTTACAAGAAAATAACATATAAAATGATATTGAGTGTGGAATTTCAAATTATGCATGTCCTAATAGCACACATGTGGCAATCTATGGTTAAAACAATGCAGAACAAATCATTTGTCCAATTTTTTTACAGAAGTAAAATATATTTGAAACTCAAAAAAAAAAAATACTTCAATTATGGAAACAGAAAAAATCGGATATAATACCACGAACTCGACTGTACTGTGTACGAAGTCAAAAAAATCGCAGCATTAGGATTAAATTTTATACATCATAACCGTAGTAGTTATCAAACATGAAGTATGTGAACGGATTTGAAAGGAACAGCTATTCTCCAACGGCTCTACGTTAAAGCCGAATTTCCACACTGGGAATTGATTAGCGAAATTGAGCAGTGAATGACCTATTGTATTAATGGCGAATTAATGGTGAATTAATCGTTGGGTCAAAAATAGCTCAGATGATTTATGAATGTTAGCATATATCGGTCAAAAATCGCTCAGATGATCACCTAATGTACCCAAAGGGCACTAAGTTAAGTAGGCTCCTCAGTCTGTCCAATTCATCCATGGTTACCCTTTCAATTCCATCACGCAGGCAAATTGAGATGGCTTACGAAATTCAGGAAATTCACTATTGTTTGAAAAATTCTTAACTGTTTGAAAATTTAGGGAGAAAATTTGGGTAAGGGTTGGTGTTCTGCAGTAGTTTGGCTGTGGGGTACAAAAAAGGGGAATATGCACAAAGGTTGAGTATTCTGAAATGCGAAGTAAAGGAGGAAGCTTTCATTAGATCATGTTTTTTAAGTTTAGATAATAGATAAAAGGGGTATTTAGGCACATTGAAGAAGTTGAAAAAAAATTTAGTCTCAGGGACGACAAGTTTGTTTTTTAGTCTGAAGGACACTTTGTAGTGTAAATCACAGAATGATAGATGTAGCTATCATTTTCTGTTTACACTATAAAGTGTCCTTCAGACTAAAAAACAAACTTACCGGCCCTGAGACTAAATTTTTTTGTAACTTTTTCCTTGTGCCTATTTTCCTGTAGATAAAATAGGTAACAATTTGGTATAATAATTAAACTTGACCAGACAGTGATGATAAACATCATAGAGCGGTAGATCTCTCAACGGTTACTTTCAAATAAAGATGTGTCATATACACATCCGTTCGAAAATCATTTTCAAATATCGGATATCAATGTCCATGAATAATGGATGGTTTCAAATATTATCTTACCCACTGATATCTAAGACATATACAGAAATTTTTACTTTAATACAAAATTGTTTCGAACTTCATGATTATATATATTTGTGTGTGTAGTGAATAAGTAGTTATACAAAAACATATAAACTACTATCTTATAGTAGTTTATATGCAGTGAATAAGTAATTATACACACACATATAATACAAAATACTATCTTAATGAAATAATGAATAACTATCGTTCACTATACTAAAATACACATATTATAAACTATCATCTTAACAAAACCGAATGGATGATTTTCGGATGCTGGTACCTCATACACGAATATATTTTTATGTATACCATTTGTCTATTTCTCGCATACGGATGCGAACACACTTTTATTTTTTGGGTATCCGTTAAACGGCTTATAGAGCAAGGACAAGTCAAATATACCTTTTTTAATATAACTTTGGAATTTGGATTTCTGGTATCCGTTAACCTCGCCGGTGGAAGTCAGCTACCTCAACCAACTGCACTGCGAACGTGGGCCTAATTCATGTACTTTGAGAAATAAAGACGTAAGTAAGAATTTTCATTAACTTTTGCATCCAAAAATGGAAGAAACTACATTAAATATACCCTTTCATTTTTCATTTGTATGCTTGGAACAAAATATAGGGCAATCATTTTAGTTTGACATATGAAAATAAAACCATCGAAAATTAACATTCTGCTACATACCACATACACAGGCACATCGTATGTCATATATTTCTAAATGGTAATCAATTCACATGCACATATAACATTGTTAAATACATTCAGTGAACCCAAGGATTATTCAATGGGAATAATAAAACATCACACTCAATGTTGATCGTTTCAACTATAGTAAGCCAAATTTCACCTGTATTGCACAGCAAGCTGTCATTCATGTTCCTCCTTGGATTTAAACATTTCTTCAGTTTAGAGATGAACGGATTCTTCAATTCCAACATGAGAATCTGAGTTGCCATAACGTGTAGAAGAATAAAAATGGCATGGCTAATTTACATTATTTTTAAGCAACAATTCAAGAAAGCAAAAAAAAATGAATTTTATCTTTGATATAAGTTACATGTTCAGTAATTATTAGTAAGACCAAAAATGATACTACTTTGGCCAAAAGCAGTAAAGAGTTGATTCGTGGACCCTAAATTTCTGAGTAAGGCGGTCCTATTATCAGTAAGACCAAGAAATCATATTGTTTTGGCCAAAAAAAGTAGATAGTTGATTGATGGACCCCAAATTTACAAGTATGGTAGTCCTAAAGTATTAGAAGGCTACTCCTCCACTCAATTGATATAAACATGCAATCAATATATTAGAAATGTGAAATTAAAATAACTAAAAAAAAGTAGATTACCCGATTTAAATATATAATCAAGCTCCAAAGCTGCTGAATCCCTACTTGAAGTATACATCAAACCTAGAATGTACCTTTAGTTAATTCCCGATTCAAAGAAGAACAAAACATGGTTGAGATAAAAATAATACCAGCATCCATAAGCTTTAAGCTAGCATAATTAATAGTATCCAAATTAGAGGCAAGGCGATCACCCAACTACTTACTGAGTGAAGTAATCAAAAATTCAATATTTTAATTATAAGAACCGATGACTGTCAATAATTCATGAAAGAGCATTAATCATTAGTGAAATAATATACTACAAGTTCAATAAAGAATAAAATCAGTTTTCGGTGAATATGAGGCTAAGTAGTATCATTTCATTTTTGTATGTTTCTCAAAACCTTTGCTTCTTTTATGCTGTAAAAACAAATTGGTGGTGCATCATCCCCTAAAATATGAAATATAACTTTAAACTAATTGTAGTAGTTACTTTAGTCCAGTTTTACAATTTCAATTTAAATAATCCAATAGTCTTACCCGAACAACATAAATGGAACCTCAATACCAAATTCCGTTGTGTTTTGCACACTCCATGAATTTTGGTACAATTTAGGATAAAAAATAGTTGACTTAGCTGTCAAATTTTTTGCACTATAAAGGTGCACTTCTCTAAAAATGAATAATATAATGATTTGATGAATAAACATTACCTCGTTCATACTATTCCAAAATCCAAGGCATGCTGTAAATAATGTGCTTGAAAATACAGAATGGCCTTTTTTAGGCGACCAGTCAACCATGAAGACAAAACATGCATTCTCTCAAGCATACTGATACCAACTCTTCTGTTTATTTAGTACCTCCAAGCGTTCTCTTCAGCCCATGATTCCTTCGTACAATCATGTAGATAATATTGGACATAGCATTATGAAGTAAATTCAATAAAAGGCTAATGAACTGCTAATAATGAGAATGAGCTCATCTAAAGCGGACTCCGTGTATTTTGTGTGAAGAACAGATTAATTGGTACTTCTCAAGAAAAGACTCTAAGAATAAAAATTCATGTAAACAATTGCAAAAAAGAATGATTATCCAAATCCTCCTAGGAGCTATCAGAACAACACATGTAAGTATCGCAAATAGCTTTTGTGTAGAATTTGTGAAAAGAAAGATCTAAATCAATTTTCTATCTAATCAATCTACTCTTAGAAGTGATGGAATAAATTGATCATTAGTGCCATCTCAAGTGAAAGTTCAAGCAGTTACCCTAGATAATGGTTGTTGGGCGAGGATTACTTATTCTGTTTCATAAATTTCAGATGATAATGGTTAAAAAATTGTAGTTGTTTGAAAATTTGGAGACGACATTTATATTATGGTTTATTCAAGGTTCTCAATTCTGGGGCAGTTGGTCGTGAGACTAAAAAAAAAAGAATATGCACAAGGGTTGGGTATTTTGAAATGTGGAGGGGGAATACACGTCAGCTTTGGGGAGCTTCTATTAGATAATGGATAAGAATATTAGTTTGAATGTGTAGAAAGGAGGGAGGACTAAATGAGGGTTTCTACGTACTTCAAGTATGACGATGACTTAGAAAATATTTTCGGTGATATATATCATTTTTAATTGACTATATGTAATACCCTTTTCTCAAATAAGTCATAATATTTTCTAAACTAGAAAACAAAATTCCCTCTCTTTTTCTTGTTTTGACAACGAACCATGGTTGTGTAATGACCCATCTTCTCGACCCTCAGAAATCAACACTAATACATTCACGGTATTCACGTGCCGTAAATCCAAGTGTCGGAGAGGCAGATTATCAGGGGTGTAAAAGAAAATAAAGATAGAAGATAACACAATAATAGAATCTCATATCGTATTCAACATTTTAATTATACATAAATGATCGGAGTCAAATGCAAATCCAGTGCGATAGTTATAACTGTCTATCCATATATATACTGGGAAATACATACTACATAACATAGCGTAATATAGGTAGATATCTACATAAGTTACTTCAACTTCATAGCTCCAAAAGTACTCTTCAAAATGCTCCCCAACATGCTCCAAATGCTCCTAAGGTATCCTGACTACTTGGCTGTCCGAAAAATAGGACATCCGGAGTTTAAAGGGGAAAACAAACTCTGCGTCAATCATGAGATTGGTGTGAGAACTCAAAGTACGATGTTTTGAAAACAAAAAAGTATCTCACAAGACCACGCCGCACATAAACACAGAACGAATTTTAACTTATGATAACCAAAACTCTTTATTACGTAAATTTAGGGATATTATTTTCAATGACTTTCTTTGAAAACATTTGCAAATAAGCTTATTAATCTTTGCCGAAATTGTTATCATTATTAAATTTCAGCATAATAGGTTCTACAAACAAAACCGTAAGTTCTTATTGGAGAATGGATTTCCACACAAATGACCACGTAAAGGGACTACCTTCCAATGGGTACATCTCTAGATGGATGTCCCGAGGAACCATCATAAAGCTCCTCTACCAACACAAAACTAGCATATCTCTATAACTAGATAATACCGAATATGTCATCCCCCGGTCGTTACCGGCCTTTATCCGAGCGCGCTTTAGCCTAGCATACAAACCACATTAATTTACATCCCGAACGTCATAGCGGGAAGAAATATATCTAGAAAGGGATGATCATACGCTAACTGGGAATGACCCACTTAGTCTTGCTACATCTAACCCTATTTCGGTCATTTTCGGTAGATGAGGCTCGAGACAACGATTACATTTTCACATAGCACATCTTTTTTCACTTTGATTGTCACATTGTCATTCCAAATTCACACGACTAATTTCTATAAACGTATAACTTCCTGAACTTGTATGTCTCGGAAAAGAGTGTTAAGCTAAGAGAAGGTGTCTTCTCCGCCACCGACTTATATACATCTATAGAGACCACTCATTGTGATTTAGAATGCAAGGTCAGACACTCATCCATACAAGTTCGTTCTGGGATTGAATGAAACCGAAGGTACTTTCCTCGGCCATTACTAAGCGAGAAGCCCTTGTGGTTTTGAGATTTTTTTATAACAAAGAGACCACTGCTACAATATAGTAAATAGAGAGTTTATCCCCAATAATCAACAAGTAGTCCCTCGTTGTTATTCGTTTCAATATCTCCGTCTTCAAACATCTTCAATCTTCGAACATGTAAATTGGTTCGAAGTGGTTTTCGAATAGGAATCACCCAAATCCAACCTCGGTTCCTTCGAAATCCAATCATCGATAAAAATGATGTAAATAGGTGATTGTTTTTCAATTCATTTATTTTCCTTTACCAAAATATCTTCGAGAGATATATATTTTTTTAAATATTCTTTTAGTGAATACGGAATCATTTAAACCTTTTTTTGAATATTTCTCAAATCATTTTTAAAGAGTATTTTTTGAGAAAATAGGATTATAGAAATCATTCTACTTTTATTCAAAACGAACTTTCGTATTCAACAAGTGTTATGGACGAAATAGCGGTGAGACCACCATTTAAATTCCACGAATAGGACAAGTTCTCTCTTCGGATTTTAATAATGAGTATAAAAAGATTATTTCTATAAAATCCAAGTTAAGCATTCGGGCTTTCCATCCGATATGTTCCAGTACTCGTCTAAAAGAGAAAACTAAGGCCAGGTAAGTTTAGGCCACAAGTTGCTCCATCCCTAACCTTAGTTACACACCATGTTTTCACTTTTAGATCTCATAGGCGGGACAAATGTACTAGTCGTTTCCGCATACTCATTTTTCCTTTTTAAATAACTTAACTATTTGTTTAACCATCTTTGAAATAATGTTGAATTGTTCAAATTTCTTTTAAAATGATTTATTATTTACTTAAAACATTTACATAAGACTTGGGAAAGAATTGTTTAGTTCCAACATTTATTTTATAAGTTATTAAAAAGCTTTGCGAAAGTGTTGCAAATAGTGTTACAAAAAATGCTTTAAAAGCTATATTCTTCAGAACGACTTTTATATCATTAAAAACCATCTTTTCAATTTAAATCACTTTTAAAACATTTCAAAAAATTAGAATTTATTTCATATTTTTAAAAAGATTATTTTATCAATTTCCAACTTTGGTCGTTTAGTGAAAAACTGGATTTTTCTTGAAAATTGATTTTGACATATTTCAAAATATACAAGATGAAATCTTGATTTTCTTTTTTTTATATGAAAAATATGGATATAAAGATTAGAAAAATTCTTACATCGAAGAATTCCGAACTATATTCCACTTGTATATTTATTTAATTTTTGACGCGAAAACACGAACTACCGTTACGCGACGTGTTAAATTTTAGGCGTATTTTGAGATTCATATCCAAACTTTGCCGAGACGAATTTAAACACTTAGGAATCATTTCTAAAGCATATTCAAATATATTTTTTCAAGGTATAAATGATTGTATATCACATTTCATTTCCTTTGGAAAGTAATTTCCATGTGATTATACGCCGTGTAAATCTGCGACTTGTTTCAATATTTTCATGCAACAAACAACATATGAAAATCAATAGCATAACCAAACATCCAAACAAACATATCACAATATCACAACCAAATATATACATATAAATTAGGATTTCTCACCTTATTTGGAAGTGAACTAACTTTAAAGTGATTATAACTTTCCTAACTTCAATCAGGTGCTTATGAATGCTTATTTTAAAGCTTCTAGGTGGCTTGACATGACTTGTGGAGATCTTTGGAGCTTTGGGCCATGAGTTTCAAGGAGGTTTGGGCTCGGCTTGATGGTGAAGGGCGGCGTGAGCAATAAGAGGGGGAGAGTAGGAGTTTTGAAGTGGTTCGGACGGAGTTTTGTTGATATTTTTCATTGTTTTACTTTTGGAAATATTTTGGCATAACTTTGTTAAGGTGAATAGCCAATAGTGGATGTAAGAGAGCTTAGGAAATTAGAGAATAAATGGTGTAAAAGCGAAGAAGAAAAGGATATGTATTTATATAAAATATTTGAGAATAAAATATAGATTTGTGTTTTACTTAAATAACCTTCCATAAGAATTAAGTAAACTTATTTAATTCAACATTTACCACCCACATCACATCACACTTTTATAATTCAAATACTTAAGAGTTAAGTAATGTTATCAAGCCTTAAATCAAGGCCGAGATATTAACAAATAGGCTAAAAAGGATGAGAATCGGCATTAAAGATCAATTGAAAATAAGGCTATGATCGATATCGTCGAAATTTGATCGAGCTCCAATCGAGACGGGATCGATTGGTAATGATGAACGAGGCTAGGAAAGGCTATATTTTAAATTTCAGGTCAATCAGAGTTCATATGCTCAAGATATGATTGATGCAAATCAGGCAATTCGTATCCATCAGATCACCTTCTTCATATCGGTTTTTTTCGAACCGATTAAGGAGAACTAACACTATTCGTATCCGTCAAGCATGCCCCTCTTCGTATCGATCTGAGCTTATCCTACTTTGCATCCATTATCACTAGCTCATTCGTATCCATGGGAAATTGTAACTTCGTGTCGATCATTCCATGCACTTTGTATTGATCCACCATTCACGTATTTCATATTGATCGGCCACTGATCGATACTAAGAACACATAATGGATCGATAAGAATGTCATCCCTTTTCGATCGATATGAAAAGGCGATTGAATAGTCGATATGAAATAAGTATCCCATAATCGTTACGAAGAATGGAGTACATCAGGTTGATACGAACGAGACTATGTTCGAGAGAAAGACTCGATCACTCGACATAAAAAGCGGACCGATCCTAAAAGATAGCACCGTGCCACCTAGTAAGCACGTGCCTAGGAGCGATGCGAATGGATTGATTCGAATAAACCGATATGAATTGGACAACACATTGGAAATCCAACTTGCATTGATCATATCTCACATTCTACAAGCCCAAATGCTACCAAATTTTCACAGGAGCTTGCGTACAACCCTAAGAATGTCTGTGCTCGATCTCGACTCGATTGAGCAAGATCTTGGTTGATACAAATTCCATTCGTATCGATTATGGATCAAGTTGAAATCGCTCGGGATCGATCACGTGGGCCCACCCACGTGAGAGAAAAGTCCTCCGAGATCCGGGCAGGATATTTGCAGCCTACACGTATGAATAGCAGTCCAAGAGCTTCAGAAAAGGGTGGTTATGGTTCTTTTACGCCGTTATTCCACTAAACTCCATTATAACTCAATTATTATTAATTGTACTCTTATCAATTGTACTTTTATAACCAGCGAGTGACAATCAATAAAACAGTAACTCTTCAAAGTGGACGTAGGTTGGAGATAGACGAACCACTATAAACCTTGTGTCTTTACTGCATTCCTTTTAATTTTTTGAGTGTTCTTCATATTTATATTCTCTACACATTTGCTATCTATGATCTGTGATTGTAAAGGGGTGCTTTCATCGATAATTTGGTGTTTGTGACCAATTTTGACACAAACATTTTGGTGCTTTCACTGAGAACTGCTAGCACTCAGGAATTCTCAAGCTTGGATTTCGGATTTGAAAGCTTGAAGACATGGATTTGGAAAGCTATGGCAAAGCAATCGATAAGAAGACAAAGGACTGAAAGGAACCAGCATGGAGGGAGTTAGGAGGCTTCCTCGGGGGCGAATCATGCGTCGATCTTTATCACCAGAGATAAGATGGAAACGATGCTCAAGAGACAAGAGGAGATGATGCAGAACCTACTTCGACAAGTTGGAGTGCAAAATCAATGGAACACAACAACAGGAGATGCTGGAGATAGAGATAGGGAGCATGGAGCAACCAGAATTCAGAATGGAGCAGAACCATCTAGCGCAGCACCAGAACTAGGGGACACTCACCCCGAGCATGTTGATCCAATCCCGGGCAGAGTACTAGGTGGAGCTGAGCAACACGACATTGATAGAGGAATGGATGCTCGTCCAAGAGAGCAGATTCCAGGATTCCATCGTGAACTCGGAGGGCAGATTGAAGGCAATGGACAAGGACTATAACTTGGAGATGGTGACAGGTTGGTGGAGATGATTAGGCGAGCCATGAGGGGAGGACTAGTGAATAGAGACTTGGAGGATGTGAATAGGTGTCCCTTTGCTCCAATGATTAAGTAAGCTAGGAACCCGCCAGATTTCCAACTACCAATATTGGAGATGTATGATGGGAGAACGGATCCTTTTGTTCACTTGACAAGGTACATGAGGCATATGGAAGTACTAGAGGCATCAAAAGAGGTCATTGCGTGATGCTTCCCTTTGTATTTGATGGATATAGCAGCATTATGGTTCAGACAGTTGGAAAGTGGCTCTATTGACGCATGGACGGAGCCGATTAAAAGGTTTATGAGGCAGTTACGGGTCCACATAGTCCGACCTAAGAATGTGATGACTTTGACATCGATGAAAAATGGAAAGGAGAGTCGCTCAGGAATTTTTTAACTAGATTCAATGCGGTAGTGGCTTCGGTGGATCGACCTGATCCATCGATGGTTTTGATGGCGGTAGTTGCAGAAATTGTAGATAATTCGGATTTCAAGGTATCGTTGGAGCGGGACCCACCGATGGATCTTGGGGAGTTCTACCATGAAGCAGAAAGGTTCCTAAGGCAGGAAGATGTGCAAGCTGAGAGAGAAGGAAGAGAGGTTGAAGCTTATGCAATAGGAGATAGAGGTCCACCCAAGGAGGACCTAAACAAAGATGATAAAGAAAAAGGAAAATGAATGATAATGGTAGCACTTCAAAAAGGCCACATATGAATTCAAAGTTTACTTCCTATATGGATTTAACCGAGATTCTGGAAAGGATTTACTTGGATACTCGAGGACGCCTCCAGTATCGAAGGCCGGCGAAAAGGGAACCTTCTGGATACGAGTGAGCATCGAGACAGCATTGCCTATTCCATGAGCTGGATGGGCACAACACAAATGACTGCAGGCGTTTGAAGGATATCATTGAGGAGCATATAAGGAATGGTCATCTATAACAATATGTAAGGAATCGAGTTGTGGCTATGGAACAGGAGCGACCACTGCCCACCTCGAACGAGGATGGAACTGGATCTAAGAATCGCCAGCTCGTCGTCAACTAATTGGATTTATGATTTTGAATAAGTAATAGAACTCGAAGTAATACGGCTAAGTTACTTACACATGTACGGGATCGAGGATGGTCCATGGGCATGCTCTGAGACGATGATAAACCGTGTTGCTCAAGTCTATGAAATCTTGTTTTTATTTTCGTTTTTTCTAAAAACTTTGGTTTCAACCTTGGATGTACAGACATTTATTTGGCTTTCCCTAACTGTAAAAATTTTAAATGATTGGATTTGCATTACTGTAACAAATAACACAGGTCTCGCAATCATGGTCCCGACCGGAGAGATGTGGTAGTGATCGCAGATTATGAGTCCATTCGTCGGAGAGCGATGGAATGGGCTCGAACTCTATATAAAAGTCATTGGCCGGAGAGTTGAGGCCGGAGAATATAAAAGTCCTTGACCGGAGAGCCAAGGCCGGAGAATATAAAAGTCCTCAACCGGATA
Organism: Allium cepa; assembly: GCA_030765085.1. Classification (NCBI taxonomy): domain Eukaryota; kingdom Viridiplantae; phylum Streptophyta; class Magnoliopsida; order Asparagales; family Amaryllidaceae; genus Allium; species Allium cepa. The sequence goes on from CM060943.1 coordinate 802,799,274, forward strand.
GTCGAGCCGGAGAACATACAAGCCCTTTGACTGGAGAGTCGAAGCTAGAACAGGATAACGCGACCCGACGCGCCTACGGATTCAAAGTTAAACCCGAAGAGGTCATGGATTCAGATTTCGGCTTAGGATAGATGGATCCGGTGAGGTCCTGGATTTGACAAAGAGCCCAAAGCGGTCCCGAATTTGGATATCGACCCAAAAAGGTCATAGATTTGGCTAGTGGTTGTGGATAATTTAAAGCTTCGTTGATGGGTTCTGATACCAATGGAATTGGTTAAGGACTTGGTTATAGGACTTTGAATTGGACATCTACTCAGAGCAGTCATAGGCTTAGATATGGCTACGACACTTGGATAAGATGACTTAGTAATAGACTAGATTATGGATCAGATGATATGGCTATGGATGAAACATGGGCTTAGATGTTGGATTCGAAACTATTCAAAACACGCCTTCTTACCGTAAGGCATGCTTTGAGGCCAAATGTCATCCTGCCTTTTGGTCAAGGCAGGGATATCAACAAATAGGCTAAAAAGGAAGAGAATTAGTATTAAAGATCGATTGAAAACAAGGCTACGATCGATATCGTCAAAATTTGACCAAGTTCCAATCGAGGCAGGATCGATTGGTAATGATGAACAAGGATAAGAAAGGCTACGTTTCAAATTTCAGGTCAATCGGCGTTCATATGCTCAAGATATGATCGACGCAAATCAGGCAATTCGTATCCATCAGATCACCTTCTTCGTATCGGTTTCTTTCGAACCGATCAAGGAAAACTATCACTGTTCGTAGCCAGTAAGCATTCCCCACTTCATATCGGTCCGAGCTCATCGTACTTTGAATCCATCATCACCAGCTAATTCACATCCATGGAAAATTGTCACTTTTTGTTAATCATTCCATGCACTTCGTATCGATCCACCCATTCACGTATTTCATATGGAACAGCCATTGATTGGTACGAAGAACACATAATGGGTCGATACGAATGTCGTACCTTTTCGATCGATACGAAAAGGCTATGAATCATCGATACGAAATAAGCATCCCAGGATCAATACAAAGAATGGAGTACATTAGGTCGGTACGAACAAGACCGTGTTCGAGAAGAAGACTCGGTCACTCGACATAAAAATTGGATTGATCCTAAAAGATAGCGCCACGTCACTTACCAAACACGTGCCTGGGATGATGCGAATGGACCGATTCGAATGAGCTGATACGAATTGGACAACATATTGGAAATCCAAACTTGCATCGATCATATCTCACGATCTACAAGTCCTAATACTTTCAAATTTTCACAGGAGCTTGCGTACAACCCCAAGAATGTCCATGCTCGATCTCAACTTGATTGTGGATACGAATTCCATTCATATCGATCATGGATTGAGTCGAAATCGCTCGGGATTAATCATGTAGTCCCACCCACGTCATAAAAGAGGTCCTTCGAGATTTGGATGGGATATTTGCAGCCTACACCTATAAATAGCAGTACAAGAGCTTTAGAAAAGGGGGCTTCTGGTTCTTTTACGCCGTTATTCTGCCGAACTCCATTGTAACTCAATTATTATCAATTGCACTCTTGTAACTAGCAAGTGATAATAAATAAAACAGCAACTCTTCAAATTGGACGTAGGCCGGAGATAGTCGAACCACTATAAACCTTGTGTCTTTACTACATTCCTTTTAATTTTCTAAGTTTTCTTCATATTTATAGTCCCTACACATTCGCTATATGTGGTCTGTGATTGTAAACGGGTGCTTTCATTGGCAATTGGGTGTTTGTGACTAATTTTGGCACAAACAAGTAAAGAATAAGAATGATTACTTTATATCACATTACTTTACTTTATGTCACATGTGATGTGACATGTGCTTTGTCTTTTTTAGTTTACTTTTGCCAATTACTTTCTAGAATGTTCTAAGTGTGATTATTAAAAGTAACCTTATTTAGTTAATTGTTAATTATCTTTATATGTTAACATATTTATTAAATTATGTACATAAAGGTGCAACAACGTTGAGACAACTTCAAATCGATAAAACATTGATTTTTGACAAAATGTTTTACGGTCATATTTTGATGTTTTAGTTAACTATTTATTTATGTAAACCAAATTTAAAAATAAATTTGTATAATGTTATTTAAAAATATAAACACTCATAAATAAATTAAAATAATTAATTAAACCATTTAAACTTACTTTCTGAAATCAGAATTTTGTCACTTTTGTCGATATAAGCAAATTTTACTATTTTTATGTATATTTCTATTTCCAAATCTTATATAATATTGTTTGAATCATAAAACCATTTGTATTTTATATTTAAAATCACTTTAAGTATTATACTTTTTAAGTGGTCAAATTTTGGGTCGTTACATTCTCTCCTACTTAAAAGAATTTCTCCCTCAATATTAGGTAAGAAGAAAATAGCTCAAAAGGAAATATATATTCAATAAGATGGAATATATACAATAAGAGATTACACCACAGGCAGTGAGTATACTCAAGGGATAGATAATGTCTATATCTCAATCCTAAACTCGAGATATGCTTTTCTCATTCTGTCTTCTGTTTCCCGTGTGCAGTCATCAGCATTCCGCTCCATTGAACTTTGACTAATCGTACTACCTTCCTTAGTCTTTTTTCATCTTGATCCACGATTCGAATGGGCGTTCTAATAACCGCTAAGTTTGGTTCTATCTCCAAGTCATCTCGGGCAGTCGTTTCTATGATTTGTTCTGGGTTATATACATGCTTCCGTAAATGTGATACGTGAAAAACATTGTGTATACCAGACAATCTTTCAGGCAATTGTACTAGATAAGCTAATGGATCGATTCGTTCGAGGATGGAAAAAGGTCCAATATATCGAGATGCTAACTTTCTAGCTCTTCCAAATCTTACTACTCCTCTCATTGGAGAGACTTTCAAAAAGACTTAATCTCCAACTGAGAATTTCAGATTTCTACGCCTTCGGTCTGCATAACTCTTTTGTCTACTTTGGGCTTCTTCTAGCTTATTTTTAATCATATCAACTTTCTCTGAAGCTTCTCGTATCATATCTGGGCCAAGCACTAACCGATCTTCTGTTTCTATCCAACATGTTGGCGATTTATATGGACGTCCATACAAACTTCATATGGTACCATGCTGATGCTAGCTTGATAGCTATTATTGTAGGAGAACTCTACTAAATGCAAATGATCTCCCGCGAGCCTCCAGAGTCTAGAATACATGCTCTTAAAAGATCTTCAGTCCATCAGTTTGGGGGTGATATGCAGTGCTTATACTCAGCTTTATTCCCAAAGCTGTCTGTAGTGCTTTCCAAAATTGACTAGTGAAGATTGGATCACGATCGCTTACTATACTGCTTGGAACTCCATGCAATCGGACATTCTCCTTCATATATATACATATACATATATATATACACACACACACATATATATACACACACATATATATACACACACATATATACACACACACACACACACACACACACACACACATATATATCCACAAGGCTTGCTGTAGTTCTTGTTGGCTTAACTGGAATAAAGTGTGCACTTTTGGTTAATCGATCTATGATAACCCAAATTCCTTCATTTCCTTTCCTTGTTCGCAGCAATCCACCAATGAAATCCATGGATATTTGATCCCACTTCCAAGCTGGAATCTTCAAAGGTTGAAGTATCCTGCCGTCTTCTGTTGGTCACTTTTGATTCTTTGGCAATTTTCACAATGGCTGACATAGATAGATATGTCCCTCTACATGCTTCTCCATCAAAATGTATGCTTCATGTCCTTGTACATCTTATGAATCCCCAGATGAATGCTAAGTTTGGTTGTGTGGCATTCAACTAATACTTCTTGCCTAAGATTTCCAATATCTGGAACACAAATTCTTCCATTTAACCCAATACTCCATGGTTATCTATTTTAAAGCTTGAATTTTTTCCTTCTTCAGCTACTTTAATGTATTTCTCTAACCGTTTATCTTCTCCCTATTTACTGGCAATTCTTTCCAGAAGAGTTGGAGATACTACCAAATAAGAAATAGTAGCTAACTTTCTACTCAATGCATCAGCTACTACGTTGGCTTTCCCGGGTGTATTAGAATATCCAGATTGTAAGATGCAAGAAATTCTAGCCAGCATTATGGTCTCATGTTCAAGTTCTTCTGGGTGAAAGGATACCTTAAAGATTTGTGGTCCGTGAAGAATTTTTTTTCACCTAAAAGATGGAATATTATTTAGTAAGGTCAATTCAAAGTTGTGTCGAAATAAACTATGAAAGATTCTTATCCGACAAATAATGTCTCCATATCTTTAGAGCGAACACAATAGCTAATAATTCTAAGTCGTGTGTTGCATAATTCTTCTCATGCATCTTCGGCTGTCTACTTGCGTAAGTAATCACCTTCCCTTCTTGCATTAAAATTGAACCAACTCCTTCTCCATAAGCATTTGTATAAACGGTCAATCCACTATTTCCATTTATAATTGCTAAAACTGGAGCGGTTGTCAATCTCTTCTTTAGTTCTTGGAATGCTTCTTCACACTTAGGAGTTCAGATAAATTTAGCACCCTTCATTATAAACTTCGTTAGGTGATAGACAATCTTAGAGAAGTCTTGAACGAATCTTCCGTAATATCCTGCCAAACCAAGAAGCTATGAATCTCTTTAGGAGTTTATTGCGTCTTCCAATCGTGAGTAGCTACAACTTTCTCTGGATCTACAATTCCATCCCTTGATATTATATGTCCAAGAAATCTTACCTCCTCCCAAAAATGGCACTTTGAGAATTTGGCTTTAAGCACATTATTTCTCAATATCTCCAACACAGCTTCTAGATGCCTTGCGTGTTCTTCTTCTATCTTTGAGTAGATAAGGATATCATCGATAAAGACTAATATTGTTTAGCACATCTCTAAACACTTTATTCATAAGGTCAACAAAATAAGCAGGTGCATTAGTTACCCAAAAGGCATAACCAACCACTCATAGAAAGTGTTCGGACCTTTGAATGCAGTTAGATGGATGCAATCTTCTAGATCCTTAACTGATGGAATCCTGCAGCTAGGTCCATTTTAGAAAAAACTTGAGCTCCATGTAACTGGTCAAACAAGTCATCTACTCAAGGTAAAGTATACTTGTTCTTAATGGTTTCCTTATTTAGATCTCGATAGTCTACACACAATCTCAAAGATCCATCTGACTTAGCAACAAAACTACTGATGATCCCCAACTTGAACAGCTGGGTCTTATCAATCCTTTCTTTAATAGCTCTTGGGTTTGGTTATTCATCTTATCCCTTTATTTTGGAGCCATCCTTCTATCTTGTTGTTTAATTGGCATCACACCAGGAACTAAATCTATACGAAATTCAATGCTTCTATGTGGAGGCAAACTTTTTACTTCCTCAAAGACATCTGAAAATTCTTTAACAAGGGGTATTGTTTCTAATCCTGCATGGGATGTATCTAAAGCATAAAGAAAACTCTCCCTTCTTGGACTAGGACCTTCATAAGATATTTCTATGATTTTCCCAAAGACGGTCCATAAAGATATCATTCTATTCTCGCAATCGAGCGCAGCTCTGTACTTGGCCATCCAATCGATACCGAGTGAAATTTCAAATCCAATAAAATCTAAGATGAAAAGATCAAAAGGAAAGTGATGGGGAGGATAGGAAATTGGGACTTTTTCACAGTGCATTCAAAGATTAGTGGAACCTCCTATAGGATTCGTCACGCAGATAGGGTTGCCAACAATTTTAGGTTTAAGTTCCAATTCCTCTACAGTTGTTTTAGAAATAAAACTTTGAGAAGCTCCTGTATCAAATAATACTCTAACTAAAACATTTTTGATAAATTTTTTACCTTCCAACACTCCTTTGCCCTTTACATCTTGGGAGGTTTAAGGCTCATCCTTGATAGCGTACACTTGGCTTGCTCTCCTTTCTTCATTATGGGACAATCTTTTATCATGTGTCCTGGTTGATGACAATTAAAGCAGCTTCTTGGTGCTGATCCTTGAGTTCATTGAGTTTTGGGTTTTCTATAATGAGTTGATAGGTGGCCCTTTTGTTGGCAATTGTAGTAAGTGACATTTTTAAAGCGGTTACCCTGAGGTCCTCCTTTGTGTTTTCCTTGCCAGGGCCTCTTGCCATTGAATTTCCTCTTCTTCCAGTTATTATTGTTGCTTTCCTGTACTACAGGTGGATCTATCTTATCCAAAGCTTCATATCTGTATCTCATGCCTATTAAGTCTACAAATGGTTCTTTCACATGCCCGGTCATTCTGACATGGTATTGCTTCTTCATTCCAGAAATAAACTTTTCATTCTTTTTTAGGACTGTATCTATCAGTCCAGGCCCAAAACGAGATAATTCATTAAACTTGATGGCATACTCCTCAAACAACATCTCCTTCTCTTGTATAAAATCCATAAATTTTTGGTAAAAACGGGATTTTCCTGCTTCTGGCATATATTGCGTCTCTAGAACTTCTTTGAATCGTTCCCAAGAGAAATCATCTTCTGACTCATTCTGGGTAATAGATGTCCCACCAAACTATAGTTCCATCTTGTAGTTGCCAAGAAGTTAAGGATCTCTTCTGCTCATCTTCAATATTCAATCCTTTGAAAATTCTTTCACAAGAGCGGATCCAAGCTTGTATTTCAATGATGGTTTCTGTTCCTTTGAAAGGTTTACCACCAAGGTTGATATAGTTCTTGCATAAAGTTGCAAATTTAATTTGGGTTTGTGCCGGAACTACTACTTCCTCAACCACTGTAGCTGCGGGAGTTTGACCATTTATGGTATTACTTCCTCCCCTGCTTCTACTCTTCTTCCACTCATTTTCTACTATCTTTATATAGTAAGAAAAGGATATTTAGGATATATAGATGGGATATCTTAGGAAATGCTATATAGTATGAATATACTTATTTAAGTTAAAAGTTTCAATTATGCGCTCTCTCAGACTAAACTCATTCTAGGGCATTACTAACCCTATCTCTAATAAGTCATACCCCAACAAAGCAAAAGTTCTCACTTAACCTTAAGCTCTGATAACAAATGTGATGCCCGTCTTCTCGACCCTCAGAAATCAATACTAATACATCCATGGTATTCACGTGCCGTAAATCCAAGTGCTGGGGAGGTAGATTATCAGGGGTATAAAAGAAAATAAAGATAGAAGATAACACAATAATAGAATCTCACATCGCATTAAACATTTAATTATACATAAATGATCAGAGTCAAATACAAATCCAGCGGGATAGTTATAACTGTCTATTCGCACATATGCTTGGAAATCATAATACATAACACCGCGGAATATGGGTAGATATCTACATAAGGTACTTCAGCTTCATAGCTCCAAAAGTCTTCTCCAAAATGCTCCCCAACATGCTCCAAAATGCTCCTAAGGTATCCTGACTACTTAGCTGTCCGAAAAATAGGGCATCCAGAGTTTAAAGGGAAAAACAAACTCCGTGTCAGTCATGGAACTGGCTTGAGAACTCAAAGTACGATGTTTTAAAAATAAAACGATATCTCATAAGACCACACTGCACATAAACACGGAATGAGTTTTTACCTTATGATGACCAAAACTCTTTATTACGTAAAATTCGGAGATATTATTTTTAATGACTTTCTTTGAAAACATTTGCAAATAAACTTATTAATCTTTGCCGAATTGTTATCATTATTAAATTTCGACATACTAGATTCTATAAACAAAAACCATAAGTTCTTACTGAAGAATGAATTTACGTACAAATGACCAGGTGAAAGGACTACCTTCCGATGGGTACACCTCTAGATGGATGTCTCGAGGGACCATCACAAAGCTCCTCTACCGACATAAGACCGGCCTATCTCTATAACTAGATAGTACCGAATATGTCATCCCCCGGTTGTTACCGACCTTTATCAGAGCGTGCTCTTGCATATAAAACACATTAATTTACATCCTGAACAGCGGGAAGAAATATAATTAGAAGGGGAGGATCATACCCTAATTTGGAATGACCCACTTAGCCTTGCCGCATCTAACCCTGTTTCGGTCATTTCCCGTTGATGAGGCTCGAGGCAACAAGTACCTTTACACATAGCCATCTTCTTTCACTTTGAATGCCACATTGCCATTCCACATTCACATGATTGATTTCTATAAACGTATAACTTCTTGAGCTTGTACATCTCGAGAAAGGGTGTTAAGCTAAGAGAAGGTGTCTTCTCCGTCACCGACTGATATACATCTATAGAGACCACTCAATGTGATTTAGAATGCAAGGTCAGACACTTATCCATACAAGTTCATTCTGGGACTGAACGAAACCGAATGTACTTTTCTTGGCCATTACTAGGCGAGAAGCCGTTGTGGTTTTGAGATTTTTCATAAGAAAGAGACCACTGCTACAATATAGTGAATCAGGAGTTTATCCCTAATTAATCAACAAGTAGTCCCTCGTTATTATTCGTCTCAATACCTCTGTCTTCAAACATCTTCAATATTCGAACAATTGGTTTGAAGTGGTTTTCGGATAGGAATCACCCAAATATGACCCCGGTTCCTTCGAAATCCAATCATCGATAAAAATGATGTAATTAGGTAATTATTTTCGATTCATTCATTTTTCTTTTCTAAAATATCTTCAAGAGATATATATTTTCAAAATATTCTTTTAGTGAATACGGAAACATTCATACCTTTTTTTTGAATATTTATTAAATCATTTTTAAAGAGTATTTTTGAGAAAATAGGATTATAGAAAACATTCTACTTTTATTCAAAATCAACTTCCGTATTCAATGAGTGCAATGGGTGGAATAACGGTGAGATCACCTTTTAAATTCGATGAATAAGACAAGTTCCCTCTTTGGATTTTAATAATGAGTATAAGAAGATTATTTCTATAAAATCCAAGTTGAGCATTTGGGCTTTCCTTTCGATATGTTCCACCCCTCACTAAAAGAGAAAACTGAGGCCAAGTAAGTTCAGGGCACTAGTTGCTCCATCTCTAGCCTTAGTTACCCATCTTGTTTTCACTTTTAGATCTCATAGGCAGGATAAATGTAATAGTCGTTTTCGCATACTCATTTTTCCTTTTTAAATCACCTAACTATTTTTTTAACCATCTTTGAACTAATGTTAAATCGTTCAAATTTCTTTTAAAATTCTTTATTATTTACTTAAAAACATTTACATAAAGACTTGGGAAGAATTTTTTAGTTCCAACCTTTATTTCAAAAGTTATTAAAAAGCGTTGCAAAAATGTCGCAAATAACGACTTGGGACGAAGTTTTGTTAATATTTTTATTTGTTTTTTTGAAAATATTTTGGCATAACTTTGTTAAAGTGAATAGCCATTAATGGATGTAAGAGCGCTTAAGAAAGTAGAGAAGAAATGGTGTAAAAGTGAAGAAGAAAAATATGGGTGTTTATAGAAAATATATGAGAATAAAATATCGTTTTGTGTTTTTACTTAAATAACCTTCCTTGGAATTAAGTTAACTTATTTAATTCAACACTTACCATCCACATTACGTCACACTTTTAAAATTCAAACACTTAAGAGTTAAGTAAAGAATAAGAATGATTATTTTACTTTATGTCACATTACTTTACTTTATGTCACATGCGATGTGACATGTGTTTTGTCTTTTTTAGTTTACTTTTGCTAGTTACTTTCTAAATTTTTTTAAGTGTGATTTATAAAAGTAACCTAGTTTAGTTAATTTTCAACTATATTTATATGTTAACATATTTATTAAATTGTGTACATAAAGGAGCAACAACGTTGCGACAACTTTAAATCTACAAAACGTTGATTTTTAACAAAATGTTCTACGGTCATATTTTGACATTTTAGTCAAACTATTTATTTATGTAAATCAAATTTAAAAATAAATTTGTATAATGTTATTTAAAAATATAAACATTCATAAATAAATTTAAATAATTAATTAAACCATTTAAACTTGTTTTTCTGAAATCAGGATTTTGTCACTTTTGTCGATATAAGCAAATGTTACTATTTTTATATATATTTCTATTTCAAAATCGTATCTAATATTGTTTGAATCATAAAAACTTTTATATTTAATATTTAAAATCACTTGTTATACTTTTAAGTGGTCAAATTCTGGGTCGTTACAGGTCGATTTTAATCTTCCAAATGCAACCGAAGAACCTAGTAGCAAAAGGCAAAATCGGTTCATTTATTCAGTCTTCCTCAAAGTCATCCAAGTGCGTGTTATCCAGCTTTTTGAACAAGCCATGTTTTGTTGAGTTCGGACGGTTTATTGGCCAGATAGCGAATTAGAAATCCAAAATTCTATAATCCAATCTCCAATTGAAACTCGAAGACATAGCTATAAAGTTGTCAAATATTCTTGGGAAATTATCAAAGTGCTTCGAAAGGTAAAAGTCGAAGCATCAAAAATCTAAAGTCAAATGTTGGATCGGTATCGAACCAAGCCTCTCAGGTTGGTAGTGATCCATCTTGTTCACCAAGACTAAAGCAAGATCCTTCCCTCATAAAACTCTGAGACAACAACATGCGAATACAAGCCATATGTAATAGTTCGCTACCGATCCATCGCATAAAGGATCAAGAGATAAGCACTCAAGTTCAATAAACCAACCAAGCGTTACCGATCCAAGGATGATGTTTAGATGTAAACCCATATCAAACCAAACTAGTTGAAGCCCAAAAGCAAGAAACAATCATTGCGGCCGATCTAGGAGTTATCGCTTTTCATCGATCCCTAGCCTTGCCTTGATGATATGAAGCACAAAAGCACCGCGACCCATCCCGATCCATAGGAAAATTAATGATTTGACCATGATTTTTTCGTGCAACCTTCTTCAGGACGTGGCGAACGTAGTAAGAACGTGATGGAAACAAATTTGTTGATCCATATCTATAAATAGAAGATGAGAGGCACTATTTTGAGATCCTTTTTTCTGCATTCTAAATTTCTATACTGATATATCTATTTCTTGGATCATCATCGATCCAAGGCCATCGATCCATAAAATCTTGTAAAATTTTGCAGAACTCATTAGCAAAGTTTAAATGGATATAAGCTAATGTCTAGTCAAATTTTTGTATGTCATTCTTATTCATTTTCCTTTTAATTTCCTCATTTTATTTTCTTCTATCAATTTTTGTGCTTTTTGTGCCAACTATTGGTGTAAACATTTTAGTGCTTTCATTGGGAACGTTTCAATCTCTTGTTATTTAGATTTATTTTCAGCCTTTGGATTGCTTTAATCTATGTAGTAGATCTGCAAGTCTTATATTCTAAAGCCCATGATTATTCAGATTACGCTATGGTCTATCACATTATTTACCGATTATCTACCGAAGTAGCGGCTTCAAGAAATACTAAGGAAAAATCAATTACTTCAGATCCATTAATGAAGTTGAGAATGTTAGCTCCCATCACATTAAAGAAACTTAGCCTGGCACAGCTAAAATTCAGAGTGCTTCAAATATAATTATCAGGGATGAGATGGATAAGATGGTAAAAGAACTGAATAATATGATGAAACATATAAAAGGAAATTTAGATTTGATGACATAGTTGTCTCGGGGTCATAGAAGGAACAGGAGGGAATTGTCACCTTTCGACTCAAAATAAGATATTTCATTCTCATCTAGTGAAAATCATAGAGAAGGGAAGCAAAGAATGAAAAGAAAGGGGTTGGGACTTAAAAAATGAATTAGGAAAAACTCAGGTAGGCAATACTAAGGTCAGTACCAACCATCTTTTCAAATCGATACCAATCTGACTTGCCATGGATTAGATAATGGTGACTTTGTTGATTTGTGTAATGGTGCATATAACTGTAAGGACCCTATTGTTGGTGTTCATAAAGCTGGAGTTTTTACGGCTGCTATTGACCCATTGCATATAAATCGTATAAAATGATTAACGGGGCAAATGCTTGTCCTAGAGATAGGAGAACTCGGATACCATAGAACTAGTTGAGGCCTTTTTGCGGGGCTGAAAACTCAGGAACGACCATGATGATCGCCATTTAATCGATCTAATAGAGCCGGAATCTCTAGCAAATATGGTAAGGAAGTTGGTGAGTGAAAACCAGCATAAAAGTAATGACGATGGGGGTTCTTCTCATAGTAGAAACTTGTTCACCGAGGAGGTATTGCGAGAGGAATAACCCATAAGGTTTATTATGCCTAAAATGTCATCCTATAACGGAACTTTTGATCTAAGACAACATTTTCTATAGTAATGAAGGACATATCGATATTTCCAAGGCTATCGACACCGTGTTTTTCGAATATTGTTAGAAGGAGTCGCTACGATATGGTTTACTTGGCTTCCTTCAAGGTCCATATCTTCATTTAATCAACTAGCCATAACGATTGAGGAGCGGTTCAGGTTGCATGCTTCTTGCTTAATGGACGTGACGTTATTGTCAAAAAAATTAGAATTCTGGGGAATCCTTAAAAGACTTATCGAGTATATTTAACACAGCTGTGATAGAGGTAAGCAATGCCATAGAGGACATTGTTTTGATGGCTTTGATTAGAGAATACATCTCAATACGGATTTTGGTAAATGGTTGAAAAAGAAACCTCTATGGACCTTGGAAGAGTTTTACAGAAAGGCAAATTAGTATTTGCATTTGGAAGTGGCAAACACGACTGTTGGAAAAGTCAATGGCGAATGATCGGTTGACGTGCTTTGAAGTTGATAGAGTTTTGGGTATGGCCTAAGAGTAATTATATAATTTGTCGCATATATCTAACTCAATAATCAACCTTGTTTGAAGTAAAACGTGTCTTATTTCTATTATATACTTAATATAATGTATTATATTAATTAATTAATTTAAGTAGAAATTACAAAATGTTCTAACCATGAGTAATCTATCACAATGGAAATAAACATATCATTTTAAATATTCTTACTCAAGATGTATCGAGACTGGATATCGATGCATCCGATGAGACTGGAGTACATAACACTCTCCAAATATCATGTAGTATATTATTTATAACTACTGAGGGCCACCAATGGATTGTGTATTGATAATTATTGGATAACTATGGAATGACACTTGATAATTTTCCATTGGTTAATATAACTATGATCGAATAGAAAATATCGTGGTGACAAAATTACACTATTCTTTGGACTTGAGAATACTGTTAGTCTTCAATGTAGAAGCTCCACTTTGATTATAGTTAAATTATGGTACGACGTTCATCGGACGATTATGGTTGGATCGAGTGAAAGCATTATAAGCGAAACACTATTGAAGAGAGGATTTGTCTCCTCAATTATATGTGGTTAGTATATGGTTAGCTGAAATCAACCCAAAGTCAAAGTCTTTGGTCAGAGCACTTCAGTTAGTAATGATTGTTATTAATTCAGCCAAAATGTCACACGACTAGCTAAGGTGACATGTATGTTAATATTTGAATTGTTCAATATTGATCCTGACTGAAATTACATCATTGAATCGCACAACCACGATGATGAATTCTCCAAAAATTGCATGATTTAATTAGTTTATAAAATGTTATAAATTAACTAAAGTAATTATTATTTAAGAAATATTTATTATTATTTAATTTAGTTGATGTTTAGAAGTTTTTTGTAGTTATTTAAATGCATTTACGAAAGTTATATTTGCATGCATTTATATACGATATCGATGTAATTATAAACGGATTTAAATAAAAGATAATTGCATAAAGTGATTTATGGAAAATTTATGCCTATTGATGGCATGTAATTTTAGTCATATCATGTGAAGATAGAGGAGTAGAAGAGGGAGATAATCAAGATAATTAGTAAGGGAAGTTTTAACGAAAGAATGGGGAAGGTATTATTCTTTCAATTGAAACAAATTCACTTTTTCATCTATTATAGACTATTCATTCTTTCTCATTCATTTTTCCTCTTCTCTTCTCCTAACCTTCCATGGTCGAAAAAAGGTAAAATTTCCAAAAAATTTCAACTCCAAATCAAATGCGAACATAAAAAATAATAATGAAACGTAAGTGATTTATCCATCTCTTGCAAGGATCGGGTGTGGATCTTGAAGATCTGAGGAGATATCTTCATTCAAGGTGCGTTTCTTAGGCTAATTCGTACAATAGTTATCTAATCTCAATTTAATTATGCATCACATTTTTTAGTGTAGATTATGTCCCTTATTTATAATGAGTTTATATGTGTAAATTTTATCACCTATAATCGTTTGAATCTACATAATATATATACGTAATATTTTGTGTTGTAAATATCATTTTTGGAGTTTTGAATTAAAAATGGAAAAAATTGTGTTATATGTATATATATGTATATGTGTATATATATTATACTTTGATAACTTTATTACTATATGTATATTTCACACACAATGTAATTTTTAGATAGTTTATGCTTTTAAAATGTTAATGACATTGTTTAGGTTATTTTTATGTTGCAGAATTTTATATATATATATATATATGACATTGTTTAGGCTACTTTTATGTTGCAAAATTGCACACACACAGATATATATATATATATATATATATATATATATTAATTTAACATATTTTAAATTTCTTTAACTATTTATAGACTTTAATCTAATACTTAAAATTATTTTGAATCTATTTTATTGACTTAGTCTAATCTATTCAAATAGTTTTAATGGTTTACTTCATTTAATATATAAATTAATTTTGACTCACGCACACATACACATGCATGTAAGTTTAAGTTTTTTTGAAACCAAGTTAAGGAAAGAATAAAAAGGGCTAAAAGATTTCCATCTTTACATCTCTTTAATCGCCATTTAAATACCTTTTGTTTCAAATCTATTCAAGCATTAAATAATTCATTTCATTTAGTACATAAGTTAATTTTGATATATGTATATCTATATATATATATATATATATATATTTCAATATAAGTTTAAATTATTTTGGTGACAACCGTTACGCATATAAATGGACAATGTATACGTTATAGATGCAAATCTTAGCATCTATATATGTATATATTAACTATGTACACCTTTTTGCCATGTCACACTTATACATTTTAACCAGGAGTATATTTGGATATACTCACAATACATGCATAGAATAAATGTGGTATAAATGTCATTTAATAAATAAATCAATTTAACTAAAATGAGAAGAAATGTTTCTCTCTCTCTAAATAAAACAAAATCATTCCCTTAGTTAACTGTATACTTAAGAAAGAGAAACAAAAGGTTTCCTTCTCTAAATTAATTTTAACATGTAACCGTTAAACATATTTACACATAAGAGTATGTTTGGTATACTACGTTTCATAAACATCAAATATTAATTAAAGTATAAATATTTAAAACCATTTGAAACAAAATTAAATTGAATAAAAATTTATTTAAAACTTTATTAGATTGTATCTAAAATCCATTTAGACTTCGTGTATCCAATAGATCGAAAATTGATTTTTTTTAAATTTACCATTTAACTCCACTATGGACTGTCTTAGTTCTTCAATGGTATCATAGCCCAATAGCCTGCGGGGTCTAAATTAATCATGTTATGGGATAACTAATTAAGCTTGCACACTTAGTACGGGGTCTAGAAATGTAATGTTTAGAATTGGAATTGAATAACCAAACACCATGCCATACCTGGTTACCAGTCTGCTTAAATGGTGAAGTGAGTCTAAAGGTTTCTTTTAATAGAAAATGCCCAATTTGAATTGGGCCTTGAGAAATTTTCAAAATTGTTTTGAAAATCAAAATAAAAGATTTAAGTTTAAAATAAAACATGTTTATTATAAATGCTATTATAAGTTTTCAAAATGCTTGAAAAAAATGATGTTATTTTCAAAAAGTTTGAAAATATTTAAATACTTATTTTGAAATTTAAAATTGATTAATAAGATTAATAAAATGAATTAATTAAATAGGTTAATTAATTAATACTTATATACATGTATTATATATATTATTGATATATGTTATGTTATTTTAGAAGTGTTTAAGATACCATAAGTATACATGTGTATACATAAAATACATTTCAAAATTAATATAATTTAATTAAAACTATTTAATAAAAAAATTAAATTAATTAATTAATTTAAAGGTTAACGAATTAAATAAATTAATAAAAGATTAATGAATTGAACTAGGTAAATAAAATAAACATATACAAGATACATATGTTATAATATAAAGGTTAAAGTGTGTGTATATACATAATCAATATAAATGTTATATGGGAATGTTATAAAATTAATTAAAGATTTAATTAATTAAACTTAATTAAATAAGATTTTTAATATAACATCATACATAAGATTATTGTATAAGTTAATTAAAATATAAAAGTAATAAAAGTTATCGTAGCAAGAAATTACCATTGGGTATATGAACTCTACAATAATGGCTTCCGTGAGAATAGCCAATAATCCAATTTTTATTAATGAAAATCAAAATCAAATACATGATCAAAGACAAGTGCACCAACAAGATCAAATTAATTATCATCCTCATAATCTCTCCTTTTCTCCTAATCCTAGCATGTTTTCACCATCTCATAAAGAAAACCCGTAACATCAATGAGGATGGGTTTTAAATGATTATAAATCAAAGATATTCAACCCCCGTTAATAAACAACAAGGCTATAGTTATCAGCATCTAGCGTAGAAAAATCACTTGGAACCAGGCTAAATTATCAGCAACTAGTGCAGAAAAATCAAGAAAGGCCAAATGATATACATCAGAGGTGCAACAATGGCCAAAAACTTATAAACACATTTCAAGAAAAAGCTGCATATTCCAGGAACTTCTCTCAATCTCAGATGGATCACTCCTTGAGGTAGTCCTCTTCTTGGGCTAAAATGGTGAAAAAATAGGGGGCTGAACTCTAATTTCGACCTAGATTATGTTGCTCCTCTAATTCTGAACAAGAAAAAGTGTAACAATCCAAAATTAAGCTATAATAATTAATTAACTAATTAACTAAATAATAAAATAACTTTGTAAAATTATTAGAATTGAGCCACTGGAGTTGTACCATTGTTTCCATGGTAATTTTCTGGTCAATTTCCATATATAGATTGTCAAAATCCGAGCTAAAACGAAGAAGATACGAATTAAACGAGAAAACGAAGAAAAAGAAAAATAAATAAAGTTAGGTCGACCCTTCCCTTAGCTAGGTCAACCTATAAGTCGACCTAACACATATAAGGGTCAACTTGGGTATCGTCCTGCCTTAGTATATGGACAAATTTTCGTCCAGATTAAACTGTGACGTGTTTTGCTATTTTTGTTCCATCTTGTGAATTAGTGCTTCCATCCAACGGTTCCCATCGAGCCTATGACGTAGTTGCATCAGATTTAATCTTTAAATTCAATGGTATGAGATTCCTAAGTGACACTATAAATAAAAACCAAGGCATAACTGTTTTTCTCATTCAGATTTTCTCATATTCGGGTTCATTGCCAAAGGCTGGACCCTAGAAATAAAAAATTTCTAAAAAGAGAATCTTTTTGAAAAAAATATTTACGCTCTAGGAGAGGATTAAGGAAGACCAAGGACTCGAGCTGAGGACCACAGGTGAGTGTTTAGTAATTATTTTATATTTTTAAGTAATTTAAAATAATAGGGTTCTCAATAGTAATAGTTTTTCTGTAATTTTGAGACAATTTTTGTATAAGCTATTTACAGCTAGTTTTTAAAGTTCTTTTCAGTCTATTTTGTTCAGTTATTTTTATTTAGCTATTTTATTCAATTATTCACTGTTATTTGTAGTTATTTACTGTTATTTGCATTTATTTACATCTTTTTTACGTTAAAATTTAGCCTATAAATGTTAGTTTCTTCTTATTACTTTTTACGTGAATAAAATTAAAAAGAATAGAATTCGCTAATATGGATTAAAATAGAATAGCACTAAATTTATAGAAATTAGATGTAACATAAGAAAGACTGTAATAAAAAGAAGATAAACTGAAATAGGCAAATTTGAGACATTTGCAAGCAAGTTTATAACCAGTTGTTATAATTAAAAAGATAGAAAAGAAGAATAACAATTATAACGTAAGTTATAATTACGTCGAAAGAACATAAGAGGCTTATTTTAAAACTTAGAATAAGTTAATAAGCAAATATAGCAAAGATAATAGAAGGGCGTATTTTAAGACTTAGATTAAGTTAATAAGCAAATATAATAGAATAACAGTAGAGGCTTATTTTAAAGAACTTATACTAAGTTAATAAGCAAAGATAGAAATAGTGTCCATAACCAATAGCATTCCCTTTCAGTCAGGAATTGATGGTCTCACAACAGATTAGGTGAGGCTGGGACATAATTATGCTAATCAGGGTAAATAAGTGGCCAATACATAGAAGCTCAAATCAAGGGGATTTAGGCAAGGGGCGCAACTAGATTTTGTTTGTTAGGACCTGTATGCGATAGCATTTCCCTGTCAGACTAGGACAGATGGTCTCACAAAACACTTAGGTGAGACTGGACAGGACCTTATCAGACTAGGACTGATGGTCTCACAACAGATCAGGTGAGGCTGGACACACTTATGCTGAAGCAGATAGATAAGAGGTCAAAAGAGGAAGCAATAGATAGTGCGAACCGGCGGTGACCAAGCATGCGACATCGAAGCAGGGAGATAAGTCGCTATTGAGTTCCAAAGCGCTAAGCAGGTGTCCTTTTGCTGTGAGACCCACATGATGGGACTAGCTTACAGTGGCACAGTAGAGATAGAAGGCCGATCAACGGGTAGAATTAGGACTTCGGCCTGACTAAAATAGGATTAGGATTTTTGCCTAATTAAAGCAGCTACCTAAGACAAGTGCAAACAATCCAAAGAATCAAAATAATCAAAGCAAGTAGTTAAATAGTATTTTATTCTACTTCTGTCTTTCCTTTATTTCCTTTTATACTAGAAATGTTGCTAAGTCTATTATCTTTACCTTACTTAAAAAGGCTAGTAATTACTTCCACTCACTAGACGTATAATCTGACCCACTCCTCTATTTTTCCTTTTTCTCCATAGGCCAGCAAAATCGAGGGTAGTAGATTTTAGACTTGCTTTGAGATATTTTCAGAGTTCTTAATGTATTCTTCTTCTTTTTAGTTTTCATTTCATTTGGATTTTGATGTACTGGTATTTTTTGAGAGGGATAATTATTTTTATGTACTCTGATGATGTGACTAAGATAGAATTTTTCATAAGACATTTGTATTTGGTATTTTGAGACATGCTCGTTTTTATGACTTATTTATGAAGTTTAATTTTTAATGAGTTACTATTTAAATGTTTTCACTGTTTAATTTATTTGTCTTATGAATCTTAGTCTCTGTAAAGTTTTGGCTATAAAGCACCATATCTTTAGTGTGCCTTTTTGGGTATACTAAGGGGTGTGGGGTGTTTTAAAAAGAAGATAATGGTGAATGAAGCTATTGATAAAAGAATAGAGAATAAGCGGAATAGATCGGTTATAGCTTATGTATTTTGAAACTGGCCAACCTATCAACATTTCAAGGCTTTTATAACAAGAACTTGGAATCTGAGAGGTAAATTCAAAATATATACTATAAATAACGGTTTCTTTTCCTTCATATTGTGATAAAGAAGTCAATGTAGGTCCATATTTTATCAACAGAAAATTGATAATATAATATATTTTTTCAATGAAAGATTTTATAAAATAATGCGATTTACGTATTAATTGGATATTTTTTCTTTTAAATAGTTGCCAAATATCCTTTAAAAAATGGACAAAGTAAAAAATGGATAAAGACTTGTTCTCTACTATCCCAATATGGATCAAACTCCTTGAATTCAGTATGAAATTTTGGGATAAGGAAGCTTTGAGTGCAATTTCTAGTACTGTAGGTGTGCCATTATAATTACATGAACCGACAACAAAGGAAACACGTTTGAATTATGCAATAATTCTTATAGAAATTAATGCAAATGCAAACCTACTCAAAGAGGCATTTATTTCAATGCATAATGGTGAAATCATCTACAACGACCCGTAATTTCGCTACTTCGGAAATGAGAGATATTCATCATACGTATGAGCATATTCTATTATCCGTTGTACCTAGTGTATTTTGTTTGATGTTTTTCAACAATTGTAAGGGCAGATTCTTATAACTGTCCAGGCTAAATTTAGGTTAGACTCTGATGTCTGTATTTAAAAAATTTCCGCTGTAAAGATATTTGTTTCATGTTCCGTATTTTTGTGCAATTTGAGTTGGACATGTGAAGTTTATTGTCGGTTCAAAGGGTACGGAAAAATGGGCCATGACATTCATTCAAAGAATAGAATATGAATGGATTCCCCCATGTTGTAAATTTTGTAAATGGTTTGGGCATAATCTTGAAAATTGCACACTTAAGAAAGTATGAAAAGAAAAGCAAAACCAAGATAAAGCATGCAATATGTTAATGTTGAACTAGATGAAGGTAGTCTATTTAATGAAAACAAAGAGCAAAACAAAAGCAACACAATAAAGGAAAACATCAATGAAAATAACGAGGAAAACAAAAGCAACACAATAAAGGTAAACAAATCAGAACACTGAAGTGTTGTTGAATAGTGAAGCAAATCAAGAAATGGCCACATAAGACTCTCTAGAGCCAAATGGTGTTCGAGATGGCAATATCCAAAAAATAACGGTTCATTTGAAAGTAGAAGAGGTTATCATGAAACAAGCTAGTCATCACTCTATTTCAAAAGAAAAAAGTCATTATGCTCCGAAGAATGATTGTATGGATCTTGATATCTAAATAATGTGACTATATGCAAAACAATTCATAAAAAAGTTAATAAAAGTTGATGCATCACTCTTAAGGATAGAAATAAATCAAGGTCAACTTCTGCTAGATGCAGCCAAAAAGCTTTTATCCTCAACCTCGCTAAAAAACAGGGAAAAGAAAGAAAAGCAGGATAAAAAACATCAATGAAATAATTTCCAGCGAAGAAGATGAGACTTTATCCTCAAGTAAAGCAGATACGACTAAAGAGGGTGAATTCAAAAAGAAATACATTATGAAAAACCCAAATTGGGATACACTACTGAAAGTATAAGACAAAACATCATGCAAGAAAAAGGGAAAGAGATTGATGAAGGAGGATTACTATAGAATCTTCTTAGGATAAATAGAGATATCCTCTATAATATCCTTTTATTATCTTTTTTCTTAAAGATGTCGATTGCTGCTTAAAATGCTAAGGGACTAAATTCCCCAGAAAGGGAAACCGATTTAGTGCATTTTCTGAAAGTATATGGTCTTGGTATTTTAGGAATACTTGAACACAAGCTAGATAATAGTAAAATAGAAATTAATTACGGTAGTTGTCTTAATAACTGGAAAATCACAAACAACAATGCCATGGGAGGTAATGGAAGAATTATGATTTTATGAGATCCTAACATCTGGGCAATAAAACATTATTATATTGATCTTTCATTCATTCACCGTATTTGTGAAAATAAAGAAAATTTAATTGTAGAAATCACCTTTATTTATGCATCAAATAGTGAAAATGAAAGAAATATTTTTTGGGAACATTTGAAACAATTAAATTACGAAATGAATAATGCGTGCATACTATTAGTAGACCTCAATACAGTACTACATGCTTTTGAGAAAAAGGGAAGGTAATCCTATCCCCTTTAATAAACTAGAAAAAATCAATAATTTCATTTTAATAGCTGGTTTAATTGAGCCTACAATTTATGGGAATAAATTCACCTGAAAATTAAGTGTAAGTAAAAACATTCATTATAAATTAGACATAGTTATTTTAAACCAATTTTTTTAAAAACAATACTCTTCCTTAGTCTTTAAGTGATCATACTCCTTTGCAAATTTTGCTTTCAAAAATTGTTGGCAATAAGAGAAATTTTCCATTTAGATTTATCAACGGATGGGTTCATGAAAATTCATATAAAGAAAATGTTAGAAACAATTTTGATGAATATACACAAAGCACTTCCTGGTTCAAATTCAGCAAAACTTTACAAAGCATCAAAGGAAAATAAAAAAATTGGAATAAAAGCAAGCCAAAAAAATATAATAAATCAAATAAGAGAAGAGTGTGAGTGCTTGAAAAATAGTATTGATAATGATAGTTCAGACCCACATCTTGTAAACAATTTTTTTCATTCTTAGAGCTAGTTAAAGCTCTTCATGTTCAAACTATGAAAATGAAACAGAAAGCTATGGTAGTTTGACTAACTAATGCTAATGAATCTAGCAAGTTTTTCTATGGCAAAATGTCCGATAGAAGGCACAAAAATAATGGTTAAGAGATTTGACTTTGGCGCGAGAGGTCACAAGTTCGAAACTTGCAAAGCGTGATTCGAACATTTATTGATACATGATTTGTGGTTGTCTCAGTGATATATTGTATCTAAGTACCATTTCAAAAAAAAGACATGGGAAAACTGATAGATTAAAATGGTGTAGTAATTAATGAATTTACTGAAATAGAGTCTGAAGCCATAGCCATTAGCTATTTCAACTCTTTATATAATTCAAACTCCTACTTTAAAAAAATTCTAATATAGGTACAAAATATTTACTACATCCGAATAGTCAAGAGATTTTACTTACCCCTAAAAATGTAGAAGAAATTAAGGGATTATTTTTAATGCAAACGATGCTAAAAGTCCTGGTCCAGATGGTATTGGAGTCATATTTTATAAAACCTATTGGGACGAAATTTATTTTAAAATTCTAGATGTAATAAATGAGTTTTTTTTAAGTGGAAATTTTGTGAAAAAACTTCAACCACACTCTAATCACATTGGTGCCAAAAACTAAAATCCCTAAAGACTTAGGGGATTACAGGCCTATAGACTATTGCATTTTCATATATAAAATTATTGCAATAATTCTATATAACAAAATTAAAGTATTTTTGAAATATGTCATTTCTAAAAACCAAAGTGCTTTTAATCCCAAGGAAATCAATTATAGAAAATACTTTACTAACCTACAAAATGATTATAGATTTCAATCCAGGAATAAAAAATAAAAAATGCACTAAGGTTGATTTGCGGAAAGCTTTTGATAAAATAAATAGACAGTTTATATTGCGTATGATGAAGCAGCTAGGGTTTAATGACTAATTCTATAACTTGGTTAAAGAATGCATAGACAATGTTACTTAGAAATTACTCACAAATGGTTATGCTTGTGATTTTATCCATATTAATAGGGGAATAAGGCAAGGAGATTCTCTTTCTCCTTACTTATTCACCATTGTAATGAAATACTTATCAAGACAAACAGAGATGAAACAAATTAAAGGAAATATAAAAGCCACAAATAGAGTGAAGCCATTTAAAACTCATCCATTATATGCTGATGATTTACGACTATTCTTAAATGCAGATGAGAAAAGTGCAAGTACCATGACCAATGTCTTTGGAAAGTTGAAAGAGTATGCAGGTCGTGTAATGACCTAATTTTTCGACGCCTGAAAGTCGACATCAATATGTCCACTGTATCAAATGCCGAAAAATCGAATGTCGGAAAACCAAACCGTCAGGGTTAAAGAAGAAGAAGATAGAAGAAGAAACAGAAACAATAATAGAATCTCACATTTCACAGTGCAACAAATATAATAGATAAATGAATAATCTTTAAAAATAAAAGCACTATATCAGTTTATACATCACGTTATCAGAGGTTACGACAACACAACAACGGAAACGAAATATTATATACTAGTGATACGCCTCGCCATCCAGTTTGCCTCCAGATCTCCACAGCATACTTTTCCGACTTCGCTTCAGAACAACTAATAACCTGACTCTAGGTTGCCCGTGTGGAAAATTATGGGTATCCAAAGTTTAGAAATGGAACAATAAACTCCAGGTCAGTCATGGGACTGGTGTGAGATCTTAAAAACGGTTATTTTCAAAAGAAAGGAAAAGAAATCTGCTATGTTTTTGAAAAATGAAACTACCATAAGGCCTCCCCGCACGCACACACAATGCAAGCGCACAATTGGAGGAGATTTCTCCTTATGATAGTCAAAAATGCTTGATACGCAAAATCTCTTTGATATAATTATTAGTGCATAGTGGAAAACATTTGCAAGTATAATATTAATATTAGCCAGCATACGTACCATTATAGTATGCCTACTATAGCTACCACATTAGATGGCATGTTCTACAACTAAAACCGTACAAGGCGCATATTGGTGATTGGATTTCCAACAAATGGTCAGGCTAAGGAACTTCCTTGGCCACATGGGTATGCCCCTGGAGGGATGCCCCGAGAACCTAACCGGATCTTTGCCAACATAAGGTCGGGTTACCTCTGTAACTAGGTAACACCTACAAGTATGCCATCCTCGGTCATTACCGACCTTTATCCGAGGATCCTCAATCACAAAACAACAACCACAAAGTAATAAATTTACAGCAACTGCATAGGTTAAATACCTGGGCTCCATACCATGAGACCACCTTTTTCCAGAAGAAAATAGACATATCTTAGGGGCGTGACCTCTAATAACCTTACCGCAACTTTCCTGTTTCGACCATTTCTGGATTGTGAGGTCCAACGAGCTCTCGTCCGCAAAGCTACGCTTTTCACAAAAGCCATGCTTCGATCAACGAATGATCTACAGCACTTTGTATGCCACATTACCAAATTGAGAATGTATCAATAGTAACCATCAACTACGTAACCTATGAGCTCGTATGTCTCAGAGAAGGATGTGAAGCTAAAAGAATAAATTCTCCGCCACCAATAAAAATGTATTTGATAGAAACCAGCTTTACATCTCAAAGTGTAATGTCAGACACACATCCATACAAGTCCATCCTGGGTTCGAACGGAACTGAAGGCACTTCAAAGAAGCCTTTGCAAATCCGGATATTCACTAATCACGTCCGGACTCCCCATCACAAAGAGTGATAAAATCTCTATACCGAAGCAACTCACAACACCATCTTCAAATGCAATCCCATTTCATCGTATCATTATTCAGAATGGGTTTTATGACACAAAATCCTCTCCAGGCTAATCCGAATAATGAGCGCTTATTTTTAAAAAATAAGTGTTACATTCAGATTTCAAGTAAATTACAACAAATTTCCACTTTGATCTTTTAAACAAAGATCCATCACAAAGATTCGATGTGTTTTTTAGAAATCCATTTGGAATCCGACCCCCGGTTGCATCGAAATTCAAATGCCATTTAAAGGCCAATACTGATACTCGGTTATTTAACTATCAATCAATATTCACAACAATCACCAAGATTTAAATAATTTTCCCCTAATTATTTACTTTAAAAATATCTTCGCAAGATATATTTTCATACTTCAACCCTTTGAAAACAAATTTCAAATCAATTTCCTCGCGTGGAATAAATTTTCAAATATTTATTTACTTCCACTGAAAAATTTGTCAAGTCCGAATACTTCAAAATAATTTAAATCACTTATCCAAAAAATTATATACTTGGAAACATTTAAAATAAAAACTATTTTTGAACACTTTATTTAAAACATTAGTTATGAAATTTTTATATCAATATCTCATATAAAACTCAAGTCCAAATAATTTCAAAAATAAAATTATTAGATAAAGTGCAATTATTAAAATAACCATTTTCTAAATAAAATATCAACTAAATCTTTAAATAATCACTTATATAATTAACTAAATAAATCTTTACTTTAAAGATTTGAAAATGACTTAAGAAAATAATTTCTCCAAAGCATCCCTTTTAAAACCAACTTTGGAACTTTCAATTTATATTTGAAAGCTACTTTAAAATCATACTCGGCTTTCAAGGGAAGAATACACTTTCTATTTTAAAATGGTCCATTTAAATCAATCAATAAGTCCTTCTTGATTTATTTTGGTTTTACCTTTCAATTTTGTAAATTCTTTTCCACATTTTTAAAAATAAACCGATATTTGTCTTTAAAACAAATTTCCCTTTGCTTTATAAATCCCCATTTTGAATTCAAATTTCCTAATATCCATTGATATACGATTTTCAAATTGATTCCAAACATTCACTTTCAACACTAAATCAAATTCCAAATTGATTTCCAATTATTTTCAAAACATCAAATCAAATTCCTAAATCGATTTCTGAAATTTATCTCAACACCAAATCAAATTCAAAATTGATTTCCAAAATCATTTCAAACACCAAATTAAGTTCCAAAACTTGATTTCTAAATTTATTTGCTTTTAAAATAAATTCCTTTATCTCTTCCAAACCATTTAAAATCCAAAATTTAAATAATCCTCAACTTTTTTAAAAATATTACTTAAAATCTCTTTATTAAATATTTTCTCATATTTTGGAATTAATTCGATAAGGTTTCAAAAATCAAGGATTAAATTTCTTCTTTTAAATTCATCCAATTCTTTAAAATGAATCTGCTTAAAATTTTCTACTTTAATTTCCAAAAATCCAACTTTATATTTCTGGTATCATATGATGCCAAAAATATATTCGGCTAAACTATAGGCATCAACGATTTCAATCACAAATATAATTATACACGGATTATAAATAAATCAACGCACAACATTGAAACAAATTCAAATATTTGAGGAATCTAGTTGGATCCCTCCAACCGGTTTCCCTGTATCCATAGATGTTAGCACAACAATTTAATACCAATTCCGCTTCGTGGTGGAATATCGCGGTACATGGGATTAAATAATATCATGCACTATTATGTGGCGCATAGGGTCTCATCCGCTATATAATGCGGGAAATCAATCACTCCAAATATATATATATATTGCTATATATACTATCACTTCAAGAATTTTTATTTTTAGAGGCGCACAAAAAACGCTACTAAAAGTTTTAGTAGCGTTTTGATAAACGCTGTTATAAAGCCCGCGACTAAAAATACTTGATTTTTAGTTGCACTTATTTCAACGCCACCATAAATCATTTTACTGCGGCGTTTGTAAAATGCCACTAAATTCTTTTTTTGCAGCATGCATAAAACGCTACCAAAATATACTTGGTCTGCTCAAAAATATTTTGGTAGCGTTTGTTAAATGCTGTAATAGAGGACGCGGTTTATTGACAAAGCCTGTAGCCACGTTTACCAAATGCTACTATATATGCTCTCCTTCGATCCTTTATTTTTTGTAGCACTTTTTAGTAGCGTTTTCGAAATGCTACTAAAAATATTCCAGCTCTGCCTATAAATTGCCTCTAGTTCAATCTTGTTCGTAGCTTATAACATAATACATAAACACATACACATTAAACAACCGCAACATACATATACATATACACATACACATTCAAATGTAAAAACATTTAAAAACCACAAAATACATAAACAAAAGCATTAACATAAACAATATGTTAACCGTACATAGAAGTTCACATAACCAACCGAACTACGTATCACAAACAATATGCTACTGCTACAGTTAAAGTGCCATAAACATCTGAACTAAGCAAGTACAATAAACAACAAAACTACCTAACAAGTACGATAAACTAGTGCTACTACTGCTCATTCTTCAGAAACGCCTACATTAGACAAAATATAATCAACAGTGAGACTCAAGTTATAATCAATACTGAGATAATAATGACAGGACCATCAATACTGAGAAAACAACGAGACTAAAGTTATGCACAGCTGAATATGTGCAATCTTGTGTTCAACTGAATATGCACAACTGAATATGGAAACTAAAATAATGTGCATGTTAGTTTTGGCCAAGAATAAAATGAAAATGAAGATTTGTCATCAATGTTTGTACATTTTATCTCTGCCTGTACATTTTTATATACTCAAATATAGACTTTCATATACTCGAATACAGATGAAAATATAAGTGTACATGAATTATTTTAGATAGTGAAATTAGGTAGGTGTAAGAAGTCTACCAGACCCATATGGATACAGCCAAACACAGATTCAAAAAATTCATAATGATAGATGCTTTTGTTGATAAAAATATGAGATAATAATATAATATGGTCCTAGTATGTAAAATGACTGGAAACTTAGGATCATAAATTGTCTTTTAAGTACGTATAATTAGTTGATATAACTTATGGCTACTGATGGATCAAACCACCGACTAATTACAGTTAATATACACAACATAAATACCATATTTTTATAAGCCTGATCATGGTAAATTCCAACATAAATTCTAACTTATTCACATTGTTGCATATTCACATAAATCATTCAAGTACAACAACTCATTGTACATCTACAAGCAGGTTATAATGAGGCAATTTAGAGGAAATTTCAAATAACTTTGAAGGCAACCCCTTTTCAAATCACTTAGGCGTTATAATTATTTGAGTTGATGGTTTAAGTATTTTGTTGCTACTGGTTATCCATGATGGTAATTTTGTAAGAAGTTTTCAATACATAAAGAATTGCATACCTTTCATTTTGATTCCATAATGAATTTTGCTATCGGTGAAGCTATGGGAACGCCAAAGGCATCTTCCATGCACGTCAACTCCTATGTATGTCTCCATACCACTGCATCCAAAACTCTCACAATTTCAACCCAAACTTTTACAGCATCACGTCCCAATGGATGACAATGGACCACCGATATTGAATCAGTTGAAGCAATAGTTCCTTCAGCCACTACTTCGTTCGTTTCACCCACATCAATCAACTTGCATTTATTATCTTTTGTCAGCTTTGCAATCGGTTGGAAAAAAATGGTGCATATTTCAAACAGTGCATATTGAAAACTGTGTACTTATTTTAGAAACCAAAGCATACAAAGTGCAACGACACAGTGGTGCATATTTCAAACAGAAGAAACAAAATACAAACTACAAAATATTTCCAGCATATTTACTTACATGTTCTTGTGGTTTCTTCACGATTATAGGTGTGGATATCACGGGAGAAGTCGCACAATTTACATTCCTACCAACTGCATCTTTATTAACTTCAACTTTTGATTTTGGCTATGCTACTTTCCTACCAACCGCATCTCTAACGCATGACATATCAACTGTGGGTCACCACAAATATGCCTCTCCATTTATTACATTGGCCACCCAAATCTCAAAGGCAGCCGGACAGAGCGGAATACCATTAACAAGATGTTGTGGATCTCTGGCATAGATTCTTCCTTTGGCAACTACCATTTCACCCTCATTCCAACCATAAATCTTGCATTTGTCATCTTGGGCGCTGCTGTCACTCTAAAAAGGAGAATTGTAAATCAAGAGTTTAGTGATTAAGTGAAAATATTGTACAAGACATATTTCTAAATTAAATTTGTGGAAGACTGACATAAATACTGTAAATTATAAAATTTACCATACTGACTTCAGTCAGCGGTCCTTGCAGCGCCCTCTTAATGCAATTTAATGGCCATGCTACTACCTTATTCTCAGCGTTTGCTAATACTGTCATTTCAGGTGTAGGCCTCCATAAGTAAGCATCTAGTTCTTCCATGAAATCTATAATAACGCTCACAGCATTTGATCCAAGATGAATGCCATTGACAACCTTATTTGGGTGCATAGATAACACTCTCCCATCGGCAACAACTGTAGAGGTTCCATCCCAATTCAACACCGAACATACGTCGTCATTGCTCTACAATTATTCAACAGAAAATTATAGCAATTACTGGATCAAAAACAAAAATCCAAATGTTATTTCTTGAGTAATATAATTATTACTTTTACCAATTCAGGTGTGCTCCCTTCTTTCGAACTTTCTTTACCCTGCAGCAAAGCACTAATATTAGGATATTTTAATCTTAGGAGCACTGAAGAGGATATGCACAATACTTAAAATGTCACTAGAATCAGTCCAGCAAGTTTGAATGGTAGAGTACGTACAAAAAACTAGTTGTTATAGCATCATTTACAAACATGTGTGTCTGAATTCATTAGTTTCAAAATTATTATATAGCAAAAAACCAGTTGTTATGCACTGTTTTGTTATTCCCGGTTACTACAGTGTTTTTATATATACTTTGATGCTATGCATATTTGCAATAAATTATAGGTGCATCATTAAACCTTGTTCATCATAGACTTACCTTTTATGTTTAGTGATCAAGTGTCAAGGCGACATGTGCACCCAAAACTTGTTGAGAGTTTTATTTGAGAAAAAAATGAAAAGCAAGCAGGAACACCGATACTACATATACTGTTTGGATACTCAAAATGGACACCAAAGATTTATATGAACATACGACATTAGAAAAACATTTATCCATCAATAAAATGATCTTCGGCAGAATATGTCAAAGATGGTATAAACTAAAGATGAAAGGCCCATCAATTAATTCTATTACAACGTTCTCGGGTATAATATGATTGTAATTTTATTAATAAAAGCAGATGGAGAATAAGCTGCATTTGCAAGTGTGAATTTATTCATCTACTATATAAGAATAAATAAATTTGTAAATTGTAATTTCATGCCAAAATAAATAGTACTGGAAATCAATCATTAATTTAAATAGGATGAAAGCATCAAATTATTATATAGTTGACACCAAAACAAATATCATTCCATGATAAACAAACTTAAACATTCTTGTTGCCTAAAGATAAATTTAGACATGATACAAGAGAATATCCCAATGGATAAATAGACTCATTTAATAAAGAGTTTAGTAATCCATTCCAAAGTTGCTATAATCGATAAATAACGAAAAGAATTCGCGAATATGAGACTCAACATTTGTCTCTTACAAACCATTTGAAAAGGTAGGCCCTAGACTAGGCCACTTTACAACTACCTAACACGCCTCCAACTTTTTAAGGGTCTCCAATTATTATAACATGTTATTCCCAGTGAGAAATGCAGCTACAATGGGGCCTTAATTAGCAGAGTCTAACCAAGCTTGGTATTTTCACACTAAAACAAAGTGTTGCTTGTTGTTCGGTTCACTTGCTGCCTCAAGCCATTGTACCCAGTGTTTTCCCAATGTTATTCCTAGTGTTTTCCAATGTCTACTTAATAAATTACTTTTAAAAGTTTACCTTTTGGTCCACCAGCATATGTACCATACCCCTCAATTCTGCTATTTCCTCTCAACTTTGAGACAGTTGTTTATATCTGGACTAGGCCATATCTAGCTTGGTTAAGGTGCAGCCCCTTCCCAGTGCCCTTAACCGTCTTGGTTTATCTTGTCCCAATACATTTGCAAGAGCATCTCCATTGACATTCTGTGATGAGTTGGACTGTGATAGGCTAACAAGTTTTTTAATCTCCGCCTACATAAATAAATACATACAGATAATGTACGATGATAAAATCATCATAGTTTCGGATAATTTTTTATACACCGATAAAATAAAAGATTCTTACAATAGTATTTGCAGCTTCCACGGTCATTGGTTCACCATTTTTTTAATGTGAGATTTAATTCAAATATCAGCTCTAGTTATGGACGATGGATTTGGACTTTCTTTTTTCTAAATTTAGAATAACATTAAACAAATAAACTGACAGATATAAAATAATATTAAATAATGCTATACTTAACTAACTAACCATGTCCTCCGTCGATCTAGCCACTCCCCTACGACCAAATGTGTATGGAACTTGTTCAACCCTAAGGGCCGAATATCTCTCACTTCGTTTCTGGAAATACTGAAAGATGTTAGAATTTAGTAACCAAAAGCATATTACAGATATCTTAATGTTACCTTAAATCTGGACTTGTTTTGTCCTTCTTAAACTTTCTCCATTCGTTCATGTTTTTGATGTTGGTAGGTTTCAGTTTAAGTCTTTCCTCTTCGTTCTCCGCTTTATTTAATTTTTGAACCAATTTGCTTTTTGAGGATTTCCAAATTACTCCCATTTGTTGAAATACAACTTTTCTTTGTCATTCCTCTTCCAATTTAAATCTAACCTGCAACAATACATGAAAACATGATATTAACAGTAGAAAACATGATATTAATAGTAGGTGAATATAAAGAAACATGCTATGGTGAAGCAGAATGCTGTCAAGCTAGTACAGAATTGGTGAATATATGACTTTGTGGTCTCTAATTTTGAAGAAATCTGAATGAAAATCATGAAATAATCACCTGGTCCTGACATTAGACACCTAAAATATATCTATAGGATTTGTACTCTTGAAGATGATAGCAACGTCACTAAAAATCAAAATTGGTATGATTTCAATCTCAAGTGAGCGGGGATATTGGTGTTTAATTTTTTTAATTCTATCCAATAATCTATGACAGCAGCATTTGCAGTCTAGAATAATTGTTTTGAAATCATTAGTCAGTTGATTTTATCAAAAATAATAATTAGAAAACAATGAAAGTTTATCAAAAAACGATTCACTAATTTTATAAGCAAGCAAATTTGTACTGATGTACTTTAGTAGATGACCCAAATATGATTTGTAACACATAATTCAAATAATGTTTATGCATAATTCAAATAATGTTTACATTTTTGCCTTAGAAATAATCATCCGGACCCATAAATATCCATCATTCTAAACCTTCCGTGAAATATGAATATTCATTTCTAATTTATTTATCTATTAAATGTTAAAAATCCAGAAATATGAACAATTGAATTTCGGAGGATAGCCCATAATACGAACCTGCACTAATGATGATTCAAATTAACAAATTAAGGTTCTTAAACAGAAGTCATGATAAAATGTTTAACGACATGATTCAACTACTAGAACTTGTGGATTTATTAATATAAATTCCTGTTTATTACAGTCAATTTAAAAACCGCAAATTGGCAAAACTATAACCGAATTTATACTTTAAAAAGTAAGTGGTAGGAGAAAAAGGAAGATGAGTTGCTTGATAAATCTACAAAATAAATATAGACAGAAGCAGGGACAAACGTTGATAAATAGATTCTCTAGCATAGACAGTAGGGACCTGCTCCATACCTGAAGCGATTACCACGAAACAACTTTTAACTCTTCACTTAGATTCCTCCAATCATCAAGTGTGTATGGAACCTGTTCCCGCACAAGCGTCCAAGAAAAGAGGATAAATATACCGACCCTGGCCCTATTGGTACGCCTATATCATTAAACTCAACTTCAATTCGATCATGACTATTTAACAGGATTTTTTTGCTTTTGTTTGACCTCTACTACCTCTTTTCCGAGACGAACTTATGGTTTCAGCATCACTTGCTCTCTCAATTTCCACCTCAGCAGCATCAGTCTGGTCAAGAAGAATTTCATTGTCTAAGCGGGGTTCTTGTTCATCTAACAAAGCCCTTTCATCATTTGGGTTTTTTTCATCTAACAAAGCCCTTTCACCATTTGGGTCGGAAGGGTTATCGTGTAGTGCTTGTTCTTCGTCTTCATTGTAAACACTGGCTTGCTTCTTAGCATTGACTGCTCGTTTTTCGCCTTCACTGCAAGCACCGGCTGGAATCTTATACTTCCGCTTTGAATTATACTTTCGTTTTGAATTATACTTCTAGGATTCCTCATCAGTCTTTTTCTAGTTGCGAGTACGTACAGAGCTTGGAAACATCTCTTTTCTGCAAATGAAACAAAATATGAGATACTTAAAAATTTCATTATTTACCATCTACTCGCTGGAGGAATCTGGACCCAATAATTAGTTTGCAGATACATGATCTCTGAACCTTTTTAATGTTATATTTCGAAGTATTCTAGAAGTTAATTATATATCTTAAATAATATAACGAACAAATTGATTAACAAAAGATTAATTTTTTGTAATCAAATCAATATTCTTTTTTAATACATTAATGTAGAAAATTACTAGACCTATTATGTTAACATGCAAAAATTACGTAGTATATGTATAAACAAAAAACTGTTATAGAGTAATCATGTTAAGCAAGTTCAATCCTTTTCCAGCTCCAGTTCATGATTTGAAATTCAGTTCTTTGACTATGCAGATGAGAAAAATATATACCATCCATGACAAACTGCAGTAGACTAATGAATAAAATTGGACCCATAAATACATATTAAAAATAGAATAGTAAATGGTTTAACTAATTTCACTAGTAAAACCAAAATGGTTAAAAAAGAATGGCTCTCAATAACTGTAATTTCCAAGAGTGCAGTCATCAATTTTTTGTCTGTATATAAAATGAAACGTTTTCAACTAACATGAGTTGCATGGGCTTATATGTAATAATGCTACGAGTTTATATTATTTGGCCAACTTACTTGTTTTGAAGTGTGTACTAAAAATTTAAATAGATTTATCAGTAGCCATTCATCCAAAACAAAATTCAATCTGATCATAATCTTGTCACTTGGTTACTTTTAAGAGAAATCTTATCAATCAGTAATCAGGTGGCAAAGTAAGACTGAAATAGGTAATTAAAAACAACTGAGGAATCAAGAAGAAGATAAATAGAAATATGAAGCAAACCGTACAGATTCTCTCACACAATTTAAAATATGGTAAAATATTTTTTTCTTATTTATCATGTTATTCACAGAAGATTCGTGCTTTTTTGGCAATAAACTAGTTGAACATGATATGCATTATTTTAAGAACATTGACTACTTATAGACACAGACTTTATGAACATGATATGCATCCAAGTTGTTTTGTTAATAGAAGCATCCTGATTGAAAATAACTTAATCAATAAAACATATCCAAGGCAACCGATTTTTTTGTTACATCCACACCTTATTACAAATGAAAGCTCGAGTTATTTTAAAACAAATATAGACCAGATCAGTTGCAAAAAGGGTGAAGTAAACAAATTGAAAAACAAACAAGAAATATAATGTTAAATATGGTGTAAATTTCATCAAGTAGGTTATTAAGTAGTTAATCGAACAAGACGTACACTTAATCTTATGCAGTGTTGATCATCTGTATGCATGAAACTTTTTTTTATCAGGCACGTTTATTATTTTCAACACGGTTAAGTACAGACACAATTATCATGAAAAGTTTTAATATATTCAAAAATACCTGATTTCAGGATGAAAAGAATAGGGGCTTGGAAATCCTCGAAGATGAGTGACGATGTGGGATAGCTATAGAGCTAAATTTGCTGACTTTAATTCTTCAAGTACCAACTGAACAATTGAAAATAGGAATAGAAAAGCATTAGTTCAAAACTATCAGATGAAAATTTGCATGCTATAATTCAGATTATTTTAGTTCAAAAAACCAATAGTTATGGGCGATTCCATTACAAATACATAACAGACAATGAACTAGGCCAAGATTGCCTAAGATGGTAGTTTATTGTGTCACATGTTCATGCTTCATACAAATAACAATCAAAAATTAAAACTGGTTGGTTCATAGTGGATATGAATTTATTTCATTAACAAATTGAAATCATAATATTACAGTAATTAGAACCGCAAATGGACTGGAATTGTTTGCTACTCTAATTCCATGAATAAATTATATGAATCTAGCAAAATGAGTAACAAGACAATAAAATCCGAATCCATGCTTTCATTCCTTACTAAAACAAGTTTTGATAGTGAATTTAATAAATACAAAATGATTAACACAACTTGCAAAATAAAAATAGAGACATTCAGAGAGTAAAATGAGTCTACAACTATGACTAATGCATAGTCTAATGTATGGATCTGACTTAGCAGGTGAATATATAATCTACTCAATTATGCCTTCGCAATCCTCCCTAACATAGTTAGCATTTTCATTATTCATTTCAGTTATTTCATAATCTTCCACGGCTTGGATATCTTCCTCGATGCAATCATGTATCTCTAAATCATTAAAATTTCTTGATGGTGCTTTCATTACAACATACCAATTAGAATCATCATTTTCTCTTGAATAAAATACTTGTCTTTGCTTGAGATGCAAGTATATATGGATCTCTTGAAAACAATGCTTGATGTAAATTAACAAGAGTGAACCCATCATCATCAACTTTTACTCCATTTCCTTTATACGCCCAACGACACTTAAAAACTGGAATATAAAACAAATGATAATCTAATAAAATTATATATGTCAATATTCCATAATAAGTGACCATAACAACCTCTTGGGATATATCTTTTGCACTTGCTCTACACATAGTAGTTGCATCAAAGGTCACCCCGCAATTCTGAGTTTCTCTCCCTACATCTTTTATATGAAAACGTTGATTATTGATAACATATCCTTTGTAAGACAAAGCATCATTCTTCGGACCCAAAGCAATCCATCTTAACATGTCATCATGATCCTTGGAGGCAATGGGTATCTACAAAAAATTCCATTTTGCATGAATATTTTAGAGTAATATTAGTACTCAAATGAGAATATTTTTGGAATCTAACTAACCTTCCTTTTAATCCAATCGGCAAATTTTTTTGTATGTGTGTCCCAAAGTAGGGTCGCATTTTTTCTCATGCGCTGGTCAGAATTTTCTAATTCCTCCAAATGCAAACTAGTATAAAACAAGTGATTATAAGTTATAAATAGCATTACGAACACATCAAGATGATTAAAACAATGCAACATAAACTTACTCTATATAAGTGGTTCCACCACATTCATATTCATTAACACAGCAAACTGAGCCATTTCTTTCTCATTAGCTAACAATGTAACTGTCTTAGACATTGAAATCGGACGTCCCTCAGGTATTACGTTGCTTTCATAATCTTCATTTAGAGCTTCTTTCTCCTCTATATGTCCATATTTTTTCAAAAGTTCATTGAAAAACATCATGGATTCTTCTGCAAGATGGGATTCTGTTATACATCCCTCTGGTCGTGCGTAGTTTCTTACATAATCTTTACGTGTCTTCATATATCATTCGAATGTCTATATCCAACGAAAATGAACTTGTCCACACAATAGTGCTTCTTTTCCAAGATGCGTGGACAAATGTACCATTATATCAAAAAAAGATGGTGAAATAAAATTTCTAGTTCGCATAAAACTTCAATAATCTCAACATTGATTTGTTCTACCTTCTCTCTATCAAGAACACGTTGACATAATTTGTTGAAAAAAGAACATAAGCAAATTATTGCTTTTCTTGCCTTCTTTGCCATTAATCCTCTCGATGCTACTGGCAATAACTGTTGCATTAATACATGGTAATCATGTGACTACAATCTGCTAATTTTGCAATCATGCAACGAAATCCGATTCTTCAAATTTGAACAATAGTCATCTGGTCCTTTGAAATCGTACAATCTTTTGTAAAATATTTTTCTTTCGGAATTTGACAACACGTATGGAGCCGGTGGAAGATATTTTTATTCCCACGAGGTTGTGGATGAAGCTCATTTCGAATTCCCCAATCCTCTAAATCCTTTCTACAGTTGGTTCCATCTTTTGATTTATTACCGTGCAACATTGTGCCCAATAGGCTTTCACCGATATTTTTCTCCACATGCATTACATCTATATTGTGACGTAATGGAAGTTCCGACGAAAACCAAAACTATAACGCATTATTGGGTTTTTGTTATGTTAAAACAATGAAAAATAAATAAATTAACTACTAACCTTCTAATATGGCGAATCAAACAAAATCGATCTTTTCTTCCATCTTGATAGCTCCAATTCTTTAGAATTGTTAATATTATCATACTCATATTATGTATCATAAGCACACTTTCTCTTCTTACGTTTCTCTTCTTTTTCTTTTCCAAAATCATTTGGATAATCCTTCAACAATGCATAAATGTTTCTCCCAGTTAGAATTCTAGGAGCACCACCTTTTTCTATGGTGTTATCAAATAATTCCTTTTGTTTCCTCAGTGAATCTGAAGTAGGTAGAAATCCTCTATGACCCATGTAGAAGCTCTTTCGACTGTGATTCAGCCAACGAGAATGGGTATTGACACCATATTATGGGCAACCTTTTTCCTGCTTCACACGACATCCAGCAAGATTTCCATAAGCCGAAAAATCATTAATCGTACATAGCAAAATTGCATTCAATTTAAACAAAGTTTTACTAAATGCATCATAAGCATTAACTCCATTACACCACAAATGATGCAAGTCTTCTACCAAAGGCGCCAAATATACATCAATATCATTTCCGAGTTGCTTTAGGCCTAGAATAAGTAAAGATAACATAATATTTTCTTTCTTCATACACAACGTAGGCGAAAGATTGTATGTCACAAGCATTACCGGCCAGCAACTATATTTCGAACTCAACATGGAAAATGGATTGAATCCATCTGTAGCAAGATCAAGCCTAAGATTGCATGGATCGGATGAAAAAAATGTATACTTTTCATCCACCATTTTCCATATCATAGAATTCACGGGATGACGCATTTTTCCATATTTGCTTGTATTTTTAATATGCCATCTTAAGTTTGTTGCCATCTTTTGAGATCTATACATTCTTTTAAATCTCGGAATTATTGGAAAGTATCTCAACACTTTAACTGGAACACCTTTTATAACCTCTTTAGTATCTTGATTTTTCTTCCATCTCGAAAAACCACATTTTGGAAAAATATCTAAATCTTTGTATTCTTTTCTGAAAAGGCAACAGCCATTCTCACAAGCATGTATCTTTCCAAAACCCATGTCGAATGTTCTAAGAAATTTCTTTACTTCATATAAGGTTCTGGGAAGCACGTAATTCTTCGGCAAAAATAAATTTTGCATGGTTAAAAGTTTATCAAACCCACTATCAGACAAGCCAATCTCACATTTAAGATTAAACAAGACGGTGATGGTAGATAATTTTGTGTGATCTATGCAACCATGATATAATGGAGTTTCTGCATCTTCTAGGTTCTTGAGTAACTCATCCTCTTTACTATGAGAATCAACATTATCTTTATTATCATGAAAAAAAATCATCATTTAAAAAATCTTCATCTTAGTAGTGAATCATCTTGAATAAATCATATACGTCAAAAGTATTTGTTTTCTTCTCTTCAATTATTTGTTCGCTATGGTTAAACCATACACCGTGTATGTATTTAGGATCCATTCCTCCAATAATTAAATGTTCAACGATGATGTGATCATCATGACGACTAAGATTCCCACAATCTTTACAAGGGCATAAATTTTTTTCTACACTTCTTACATTCCTCTTTGCAGCGTGCACGAAATTCGTTGCTCCTTGTCGGCACTCCATGCTAGTTCTATGACAAAAGATAAAAACATAAAAAGAAATTGAGTTTTAATATTATATTATTTTAATATTATATTACATGTTATAATTCTCAAAATACATATTAAGTTAAGCATTGTTTTATCACCTTTTAAAAAAACCCAGTCGTTTTCCATTGTCGACATATGAAGGCAAATAAGTTCCCAATCTTTGACGTAGAAATTGGTGACACCTCATCTTCCTATGTCTGATACTAATTTTAAAAAAAATAAGTTACTACGTTAGTAGTACTTCTTAATATCGGGCCACCCAATCATTCTAAAGATTAGCCAAATAAAACTTTGTTCAATGACGTTTCGATGAATTTTTGTTAGTAAATTATGAACAAGTGTAAGTGATTTCATACATGTAGGTTTTACTGAAAAATCAATTCATTCAGTATAATAACACCGAATGAATATGGTGTTTTGAAGTGTAACTTCTAACAAATTTGATATTTTAAAATATGGTAATAGGTTTTTTGCTGCTTTAGGAACAGTTTTAAAGCTGGTTACGTATATTTCTGGTGCTATCAAATAAGCAATTTTTTAGTTCCTATTGCACAGGCTATAAGTGGTTTGAAGGTTACGGTCAAAACAATGCAGTGCTATAGCATAGAATATTATTACACAGGCCATAAAATTGATCTACACCATGGCTAGAAAAATGAGACTTAAAATTTATTACACAGACCATAAAATTTATTACACAGGCCATAAAATATATAAAGAGTCTAAATCAATAAAAATTTATATTGGAAGACAAACAATATGACTAATAAAACAAACAATTTTTCAAGCTCTGAAACTACTAAATCCGACTTATGTAAAACTACTACGTCCTTGATGCAAAATTATAAAAGTTAGCTAAATGGAAACTAGTTAAAAGTGACAAAGATGAGGAGTGTGATCAGATGGTTACTTTTCGGATAACGGACTTGATAACATATGCATTAAATAATTGCAACTATAGATAAAATAAAGAAACTGATTTTTTTGCTTAGAAGGCATTGCTTGAAGTCATGTAGGCCGTAACACCTAAAGTGACTCATATGGAATCTATGCAAAACCTTACATCATATAAACAGATGCAACATGCATCCTTATTTTTTATTTATATTTGCCGACTACTTCCAGGTTTCATGCAAAGCCACTTGCCATTTGCCGTTTACCTGGTTTTTTTAATTATAGGACAAAAGACATGATGAAGACAATAATTGATGACTTTCTCTATGATGTAAGTTATATTAATTGCACATTAACAGATTGGTAAATGTATGGATCATGCAACTCCTTTAATTAGACTTACTCAACTATCATGTCTCTCTCAAAGTCTTAACGTATGAAGGCAAAAGATTATGTATTACTTTGCAATTCACTACTGTTCTAATTTTCCAAATTGGAGTCTAGTATTACAGATAATTTTGACAAAATCATGGGTTTAGCCAGACTCTCCATGTCCAGACATGTTGATATCCAATATCTTCCATAATTCAATTTTGTGATTATTCGTACTTAGTGTACAAAATTTGTACTTTGGTTAAAACGGTAAAACAATTACACAGTTTAACCTTGGAAATAGCCAAGCTTTTATTCATTTAATAAAAAAACATAAATATATAAAGGTGTAAACTATGGTTGAATAAAAGATCTTCGTTATTAGGGTTGAATCAACAATTTCAGTTAGAAATTAGACAGAAATTCGAATATACAATGCATGAAAATTAGCGTTAAATCAAATAGGATCACAAAATCGATTTAGACGATTCGTACCTAAATATACCTAAGCAATTGCTGGCTGCCGTGAGGATGTTAAGTAATATCGCGAGGACGTTGAGCAAGGACAGAGTTGAGATGAAAAGGGGAACTTGATCTTCAGCTGATGAAATTTGAGCGATTGCTGGCTGCCGTGAGGATTGAAAAGGGGAAAAAAAATTTTGCAGAAGTAGATCGAAATGGGGAGAGAGTTTTCTAAGTATACGTGAGATGGAAAACAATGACTAGTCACGTTTATTTTTGGCTAGGCGGAAAAAAAATTCTAAGGAGCGGGAACAAAAAAAATTTAGTCACGAAACATATTTTGGGAAAAATATTTTTGGTTGCATTTATGATAAAACGCTACAGTTTTTTGCAACCATAAATGGTTTTTCTTGTAGTGTATCACAATCCAACAATCAATCAATAACTAAAATTTCAATTTTAATTTGAGTGAGAAGATCTCGCCTTTGATTTGCGATCCATTTCCATTCCACTTTGTTTCCTTCATGTTTTCAGACCTTGTATAAACATTTATACAATTTATTAATATTCGAAATAAATCGAATAATCTATTTTCCATTTGATAATTTTATTTTATCTAACAATTTGGTTTTTAAACATATAATTTAGTTTTAACATATTTTCTTTTAAATAATTCTCTTTTTAAACTATATATATACTTAAAAATAAATGATAGATTTCAGAAATCGAATTTTATTTAAACTCTTCATCATTTTAAAATTATTATATATTTTCCAAAGCCTTATATATACATATATATTAAATTATAAAAATTTCCTTTCAAACCTGTATATTAAATAAAACAGAATTTCTTATTTATCTTACTGTAAACTATTTTTCTTTCTCTGCATGTATACATACATCTATATTTCTGATATATATATATATATATAAATTTAATAAAACAAAATTCTTCCGTTACCTTACCGTCGAATCGAAGCAAATCCCAGCCTTAATTTCGCCTCCAAACAACAGCGAACCTCTTCGCTTTGACATGCCGCCAACCCTATCCAATCTCCACTTCGAAATCACGAATTCCCTTGAAGCCATCGACGAACCCCTAGCGTCGCTACCCATCTCTTCGAACCAACTCCCAGCACACGCGTTAACTGATCGCGTTGCGACCCCCATCCCACCAATGCTGCGACCACACCATCGCGAACTCTACTTGCGCCGCGACCTTGCCACCATAACGTCGCCCACATGGCCGACTTGAACACCCAAACGTCGCGACTCGAGTTCGGCCTTGCCTCAGTGCGTGCTACATCACCGGCCTCGCCTTTGATTCGACTCGACGATTTGATTTTTTTTTTAAAAAAACAAAAGTTTCGGCCATTTTTATATTTTTTTTAATTTTGCGGCCATAGATTTTGTTCAAGATGAAGAGGAACGAGAGAGGAAAAAAATATAGGCGGAGCAATTTCCTTTTATAAAAGAATTGTATTTTTTTCTTACCTTTTTTAATCAACGAAGGCGCATGTTATAGGAAAGATGCCAAATGTTTAAAGGACGAAGAAACGTGTCATAGTTTTTCTTTTTTTTAAAAACATTATTTAATTGAAACACACACACACATATTATAAATTTAAATTTAAATCATTAAAATTACGCAACTTACAATCTCGAACTCCTATCGAGGCGTACCGCCAGACGTTTATAACGTTAAACCCCTGTTTTGAAAGCAATGGAAAAGGTTTCGGGTCCAAATTCGATCGTATGGAGAAGATAGCTTTTTGGACCCAGCTATTATATTGAATTTTCGATTTAGTTTCAACGCGTTTGCCTATCGCACGACCAAACGATCACTCCAGACACTACGAAAATTGAAATCCGATAATAATACAATATTATGGATCCAATCGAACTAGTTTCGTTGAATTCCAAGATGGTGCCTCGGAAGGCAATTTTTATATATTAATTTAAACGATATAAATTCAAAACTGAACAAATCATTTCCACATTCAATTTCGAAGCTTCCATTATCTTCAGTATTTTCAATATAAATTTTCTAAACCTTGAAAATATTTTTAACAAGCTCAAAAACCGAAGATACAACATTTCACCCCATTTCATATTATTAAATTCAATAATTTAATTTCCAAATAAAAGGTGATATTTGAAATTCAAGTTAAACTGTCATTCAAATATTTAAATCAATTAAATCATTTCAATTTCAAATGTTCGAAATTTTGGATCGTCACATTCTTCCCCCTTAAAAGAATTTTGTTTCGAAATTACTAGTTAAGAAGAATGAACCTTAACCCGTTTATCACTTTCCCAATCCAAATATTTTTATCAATTTGCCAAAACTATCTTTTTATTAAAGACCCATTATTACTTCAACTAGCTTTGCAAAATCTTCCATAGTTTTCAAACAACATTATATTTTTCACAATTCACATTTAAATTTAAATTCAAATTTTAAACTTTCAAAATTTTCTAACTCCCTAAATTTTCGAATAATTTCGCTAGCGTCTCCTTTGCGCGGCTAGCT
Source organism: Allium cepa (assembly GCA_030765085.1). Lineage (NCBI taxonomy): Eukaryota > Viridiplantae > Streptophyta > Magnoliopsida > Asparagales > Amaryllidaceae > Allium > Allium cepa. The sequence goes on from CM060943.1 coordinate 802,842,691, forward strand.
CGGTATGACTACAATATGCCACAACGGGCCTTCAGATTTCAAAGAAGAAAACGAAAAGCCAAGCGGCTACACAAGAAAGTCATCAAATTTCATACTGAAATTTAAATACATACCTTTTTCGAGCAATTCAAATTTATCTTCGAAATCAAAATCCCATTTCCATTTTTCTTTATGACACCTGTACATCCTACTAGCAATAATGTCCAATTGCAACATTCAAAATCATTTTATTCAATTTTATTACAAACTTTTCAATATTTGTTGCATGTAATCCGTACGATGTACACATTCCATTCGTACGCAATACCAAATCCGATCGCTCATTCGATCACACAATTTCACTTCCGAACTAGTATGGTCCACCTAACTTCCTAGTGCGAACTTAGATTTGGTTTCTTGATCAGAAACCGTCATTCTCCTTGCATAGTTCTAAACTATGATAAAGAATTTTCAGAATCAACCAAAAATCCATATCCAGGTTTGCCGTCGAAAATCGAGTGAAAAATTCCAACTCGGATCGATATAACTATCTCGAAATTTTGTGCTTAAATTTTGGATCAAATCGCTATGCGAATAAAATAATATACGCACATCCCACGTATTTATTTCAAATGATTATTAGCTATATCAATTTCCTTTTCAATTATTCACATTGAATATTTCAAATTTACTTATTCACAATTACCATTTCACAACTTCTAGTTTAATCTTCATTCACTTATTAATAAGAATATTTTCTCAACTTAAAAATTACTTAACAATTCCATTATCCATTTCTTAAGTTCGATATAAGTATTTTACGTACTTCCTATATTTATTTTCAATTTGCCACTTCGGTTGGTATCTACTTATATTTAAACTGGATTTCAAATTCAATATGAATTCAATTCATTTCAAATCATATTTAATTTGTCATTCTTAAATTAGTTTCACTTACTAATTTTATTTCAATACTTTGCTTCATTTGGTCTAATTTGACAAATTTCTCCATTTCACTTAATTTAGCTCAATTCAAATTCAGTTTCAATGTTTGGCTTGAATTCCATTTACTTACCATTGTGAATTCATTCGTTCGTTCACAAATTTATTTTCTACTTTAATAAATTTTATTCCATAATTATTTTAAATAGGATTTCAGAGTCTTTCCATCTTTTCAAAACCATTTTTAAAATCAATTCAAATTATCTTTTGAATTTCCAAAACCAACCCCAGTTTTCGAAACGACTTCAATTTTTAAATAATTTGGCAGCAATTCCTCTCTTGCAAACTCGAAAATGAACATTGATGATGTTGTAGTCGTCACCGAAGTTATTTTCCAGCGACCGAAAAGAGTTTAATGCTTTTATCCCTCCAAAACATTTTTCCAAAACCTTTGAAAACCATTTCCAAACTTAAGGCATTTAATATTTTCTAAATTTCAAAATTTTCAAATCCTTTCAAATTCTGCCAAATATTTCTCTGGAATTCTATTTCTAATTATAAATCGCTTTTACAATTTATATTCACAAATCCCATTTGTATATAAATTTATTTCTTAACCCTTAGTTATGATTTCAATTCTTATTTGATATGATAATAATGTAATATTATCACCTCTTAACATCCAAGCAACCATATACTACTATAATAATTTACGAAAAATTACTTCCTTTTATATACAAATGTAGTTTGGGTAAAATTATTTCATTTACCCGATTTTAAAACAATACTGTATCGGTTTATCTTTTTTCAGTGTTTAAAAACTCCTATCGACACAGTTGGCCAAACTGCACCGACTAGAATTATAAACAACCAACCGATAAGTCAACACAACATAAAACAATTTTATATTCACTAACAAATACGCGCTCATATCTATTATTACACTCAAACTCGTTTTAGAGTACTACTAACTCTATCTCTAATGAGTAATCCCCATCAGAGCCAAGGTTGTCGCTTAACGCAATGCTCTGATACCATATTGTAACAACCCAATTTTTTGAAGCCCGAAAGTCGACATCAATACGCCCACTGTATCAAATGCCGAACAATCGAATGCCGAAAACCGAACCGTTAGGGTTAAAGAAGAAGAAGATAGAAGAAGAAACAGAAATAATAACAGAATCTCACATTTCGCAGCGGAACAAATATATTAGATAAATGAATAATCTTTAAAAACAAAAGCACTATATCAGTTTATACATCACATTATTAGAGTTTACAACAACACAACAGTGGAAAAGAAATATTATATACTAGTGATACGCCTTGCCATCTAGAACGTCGCCCACACAGCCGACTTGAACCCCTAAATGACGCGACTCGACTTCGGCCTTATTGTCGAATCGAATCAAACCCCAGCCTCGATTTCGCCTCCAAACAACAGCGAACCTCTTCGCTTTGTCATGCCGTCGACCCTATCCAATCTCGATTATGAAATCACGAATTCCCTTGAAGGCGTCGACGAACCCCTAGCATCGCTACCAATCGCTTCGAGCCAACTCCCAGCACACGCATTAGCTGATTGCGTCGCAACCCCCATCCCATCAATGCTGCGACCACTCCATCGCAAGCTCTACTCGCGTAGCGACCTTGCCACCAGAATGTCGCCCATAAGGCCGACTTGAACCCCCAAACGACGCGACTAGACTTCGGGCTTGCCTCAACTACCGCCATAAATTGAGCAGTGCGAAACCATCGCTGCTACATCACCGGCCTTGCCTTTGATTCGAATCGACGATTTCGACTTTTTTTTAAACAAAAGCTTTGGCCATTTTTATATTTTTTAATTTTTCGGCCATAGATTTAGTTCAAAATGAAGAGGAACGAGAGAGGAAAAAATATAGGTGGAGCGATTTCCTTTTATAAAAGAATTCGATTTTTTCTTACCTTTTTTATCAATGAAGACGCGTGTAATAGGAAAGATGACAAATGTTTAAAGGATGAAGAAACGTGTCATAGCATGTCTTTTTTTTAAAAACATTATTTAATTGAAAAACATACATACATGCATACACACACACACACACATATATATATATAAATTTAAATTTAAATCGTTAAAATTACGCAACTCACAATCTCGAACTACCATCGAGGCATGCTGTCAGACGTTTATAATGTTAAACCCCTGTTTCGATTGCAATGCAAAAGGTTCCGGGTCCAAAATCGATCGTATAGAGAAGACAGCTTTTTGGACCCTGCTATTATATTGAATTTTCGATATAATTTCAGCGCGTTTTCTTATTGTACGGCCAAACGATCACTCCAGACACTAAGAAAATTGAAATCCGATAATAATACAATATTATGGATCCGATGGAACTGGTTTCGTTGAATTCCAAGCCTGTGCCTCGGAAGGCTATTTTTAAATATTAATTTAAAAGATATAAATTCAAAACTGAACAAATCATTTCCAAATTCAATTCTGAAGCTTCCATTATCTTCGGTATTTTTAATATAAATTTTCTAAACCTTGAAAATATTTTTAACAAGCTCAAAAACTGAAGATATAACATTTCACCCCATTTCATATTATTAAATTCAATAATTTAATTGCCAAATAAAAGGTGATATTTGAAATTCAAGTTAAAATATCATTCAAATATTTAAGATTAATTAAAACATTTCGATTTCAAATGTTCAAAATTCTGGGTCGTCGTATGTCTTGAAACCAATGAGGGAAAAAGTTAAATGTACTTCAACAAAATTTGTACTAGAAAGTCAGAAATGCTAAAAATATTAAAATTTTATTAAGGTTTACTGCTAGTGATATTTAGAGTTCCCCTTGGTATGAATCAAATCAACGATAAAGATTGTGCAAGGCTTTATGGTATTACAAAATAGATAAGAGGGATGGCATAGTAATCTACTTTCTCTAGCTGGAAGACTGGTATTAACTCACACTGTCATTACTGCTATTATCATGCACTATCTGTAAACGCATAATATCCTAGCAAAAACAATTCCGAAAATCAAAAAAATGTGTGTGAACTTCATTTGGAAAGGCAACCATCATAAAGTATCATGGGAAACTGTCTGCAAATCATGAAAATCAGGGGGATTGAGTTAAAGAAGCTTCAAAGATCTTAGTATAGTATGCCATCTAAATTTATTTTGGAAACTTTTGAAAGGCGAATCTCTTTGTGCAAAATGGAGGAAGGAAACTAATATGAAAAATAAAAACTTCTGGACCATAATAGTGGAAAAGCATTATTCTAATACATGGAAAAAAAATTTAATTCCAGAGAAATTAGAAAAAAAATGATTGAAAGGAAATTCAAAAATGGAAAGACATGGTAATTCTTTTGTAAATTTATTGGGTTGGTCTAATTCATTGCAATTTAGAGGAATACAAGCAACGGTGGAAAGCTTCATACAAAACTATAAATGGAAAACCAATGTACATCCAGCAGCTTATATATTTAGAAAAGTCATAGAAAGTATTGACATATTTTCAAGCATAAACAAAGACAATTGGAGCTGAAAATTTACTTTAAAAGGTAAATTCTCTTTCAAAAATATATGGGAATATATCAAAGGTGTAAAAAGTAGAGGTGGATTGGTATAAACAATTTGGAATAGGGCAAAATGTCCAAAAAAAAGCACATTGTGCCTACTTTGCCTTATTGAATAGATTGCCTAGAAGAGACAGGTGCAAGAAATGGGGTACAATTGGGAAAAATAAATGTATTCTTTGTAAAACAGAATCAGAACAAGAGAGCATTTAGTCTGTGATTGCATTTACCCAAAACACATTTGGTTTATAGCAAAAAGAAAACTCAACCTTAATCAATATGTTTTTTTGCACAACATTAGAGCAAGTGTTCAGCATATACAGCAAAGACTCAAATGCAAATTAAAAGAGTATAAAAAGCATGCTTTATGCTAACAACATCAATCTACCATATCTAGAAAGAAAAAAATGCAAGATTGCACACAAATAAGAAGGCTGAAAGCATTCAGGTTGGAAAAACATAGAAACAAATTATCAAATAATAAATCATGAAGCAGAGAATGATGTCATTGAAGCACAATATCGCTCAACCATACATAAACCGAATAACTACGAGGAAACGATAGAGGCATACTTACAAAGCAAGAAAGTCAATTTTGATATTTCTCACGACAAGCCAATTCACCACAGTGGTAATCACCGGATGAAACAGCTAAAAGACAGATGTGGAACCTATCTCGAAAGCACATCAACTAGAGGCAGCCAATTGCATGCTCAAACCAAAAACAAGTTCTGCAAGGGAAGTAAACATATATTAAATAACCGTTATTCGAACAATAATAATACATATAATAGCTCTAATTCACCTCTTTTCTCACCTGATTTGAGCATGAACTACCATGCACACGGCTCTATTCCTGATGAGATCTGATTCCTATAGCAAGAAGGATTTTGCAACAAGACATGAATAATCATAGACTGAATGATAGCCTTTACAGAAGAAAACTTAACAACTGCATTTATCGCTCTATTTGGAACAAAGACGAAAGTAGCAAGCTTCAAAATCAAGTGAAGCTTACTATAAAGGAATATAAGAAGTTGGCAACTCCAAAATCAACCTACCAGAGTCTCTATTCAGGAGAATCAAGCATATCAAGGTTGAAAGCAACAAGCTTCAAGAGCAAGTGAAGCCAACTACAGACGAACACGAATTATCAAACTACTACAGCTTATCAGATTCACTAATAAGGAGAATCGAGCATATCAATGTCATAAGCAGTAAGCTTTAAGAGCAAGTGAAGCAAACTACAGACAAACGCAAATTATCGAACTACTCCAGATTTAACTCTTCAGATCTAAAAACTAAAAGGAATAAAAACAGCATGGAGAGGATTTGAAAGCCTCCATGAGCTAGACTTTAACTGTAACTCGAGAAATGGAGTAAATCACTCCTAAATGTGAAGCCCTAATTTCTAGGGTTGAGTATTTTTATCTTTTGGAAGTAAGAAAGATAGATTGTAAATGAAGCAAATAGGTTTAGATGATATGTATTATGAAGTCGCACTATGCAATACGAGTTGCAATATTAGCACCCGGTTATTTTGAGCCTTGGGCCTTTCTTTACCAATTTCAAAAAAAACTACCATTGGGCGCTTCACAGTCTTCTTTTGGTGCGTTTCCATTAAGAACGCGTCTGATGCGTCACGTTGGACGTCCAATGGTGTTACCCCTTTCACAACTCTGTTTGATGAATGTTGAAGGGACGTACGTTGGCGTAGGACGTGTCCCAAATGGTAAACATCAACAACCATTGATTTATGTTCTCTTCCCATACTTCCCTTCAAATACTCTGCTCAAATACTTTATTCAAATACCGTGTCTTCGGCGTCAAACACATTCCCTCTTCAACTAGCTTCTCTGTTTAAATACTCTGTTACTGCTTGTCGAAAACACAACCTATGTTAAAAATTTGTGCTTAAGATGGTACAGGTTAATGTACAGTTATAATACAATAAAAAAGGAACAAAAAGCACACTTATAATTGCATCAGTGAAATAAACGATACATGTACTAAATTTGGACAAAGGAATTCTCATCCCGTGGAAGGCAAAAACTCTACGTTTAGCTTGATTCGGTAGAAACCCGTAAATAGCAATAAACCATTCAATTTCAAAATTTAAACATGAATAAAAAGCATAATATTTTATCTTGTTTTATAAACTATAGACTGATACATTAGCGATATATTAAATTTTTAGAAGTGTTCTAGTTTTTAGTAGAACAATCTTTCGATATCTTGTAGGATTGAAAGTAAAATGCAGAATAGTGATATAAAATACCGCGTTTCCGTTCATCCAATGAAAATCGGTTAATAAGCATAGCTAGGATCGAATGAGATATGAATAATAGCCTAGTTTCGACTGAACGTGGTCCGTAAACCAATCATGCAATGAGGACATTTTGGATATGGATTACAAGGGAAAAAATAGACGATGATAATATTTTGAAGATAAATGAAGTGTCGAAGGAAAGGAAGTGCTAATACAACTGGCCTTCATATTGTTGTAGATGGTGTAGAGTAATTATGACCATAAAGAGGCCAATTGTACTAAAGGTAACTTACTATGATGTTTCTTGTTGAAACATAGTCAAATAACCAAATTCTAAAATGTTCCAAGCGTCATGTGAGATGACATAACAAACGTAACCAACAATCCGTATCAAAAATTAATATTTGAAAATTACTCCCATGATATGACTAGGGCTGTCAATGGATGGCCAAAAATTCGAAATCCATCCACATGCGTATCTGAAAAGTGAATAAATATCCAGTATCCAGAAATACAAATACGAGTGTGAGTACGAAGACATCCACATCCATTAATCATCTGTCGGTTTTTTTCAAGATTGTAGTTTAAATTATATGTATTTTATTACAATGAAAGATATTTATTTATTATTTTATTAAGTTGAAAGTTTATATTATATGCACTAAATGCATATTATCTGCTCAAAACTGTGATATCCCGGAATTTCAAGAAATTTAAAATGTGATAATCTCTTAATTAAATTGCTTAAAATTGATAAAATTGTTATTTTCAAATATAAATAACCAATTAATTAATAATGTGATGTTTTAAATTATGATTATAGATTGATTTTAAATAAGAATAATTATTTAATTTATGTTATTTTATAAATAGATTTTAAATAGACCTATTATTTCAAATTTAATAAGTGTAATTTAAAAGTGTATATATGTGTATTTAAATTGATTTTAAATTGGATAATTATTTACAATTAATAATATGTTTGTTTAAATTTAATATCTATATTTATTTGAATTAATTTTAATTTGGATTTTAAATTGACTCTGAATTTGAATTTAAAAATTGAATTTAAAGGAATATATATCTTAAAATAAAAATAATAATATAGTTTGGATTTAAAATATATGGATAAAGTTTTTATTTAAAAATAAGATTTGTTTTATATTATTCTCTTTAAAGAAATTTATTTATAGAAATTTGGAAAAGTATTTATTTAATAGGAATAAATACAAAAGCTTTTAAAGTAGCATTTAAAAATGAGTTTAAAATATTATATATAATTTTTATTTAAATCATAATTGGTTTATATTCTATTTTCTTTAAAGATTGTATTTATATAAAATTTAGAAAGCATTTATAAATTTATTAATGTATTTGTTAATTTGGAATTTAATAAGAAAAGCTTTTAAATCATTTAAAAATAAAGTAAATATAAATTATTACAGGTGTTAAATTAAGGAAGCTTGAGATAACATGTGTTTGATAATTAAGTATGGTAAAGACAAGTGTCATTACTTGTTTTTATTTTCTTTAAATTTTAATTAAACCAAAATTTAATCTATATAAAACACATCCACTTTCTTCTTTCATTTCCTTTTCTTATACTTTAAATTCAAATAAGAAAACCTGAACACCTCTCCTCTAAAACAAAGCAGATCTGTAGACTAATTTTCAAACTGCAAGTCTGTAATCTTTTCAACTCATTCCTGCAAACATTTCTTTTCAAAAGCAAAGAGCAAACCTGAAAACTCTTCTCAAATCAAAACAACTACAAACCAGAAAAAACTCCCCAAACAATAAGCCTGTAACTCAAATCTGTTGATATTCAAACCAGAACAACCTGAAAACCTTTTTACAAACTCAAGATTTAAGACCCTGTAGCCATTATCCTCAAACTTGAAACATTTTTACAAACCCTGTAAGCATTTTCTACAAGCCTGTAACAATTGCAAGCCTGGAATCAAAGTCTTGATCATAGCATCAGCATGTTCCATTTTTTAAAGCATTCCAGTTGTAAAGAATCAAGCAAATTCAGTTTTCAAAGTTTCCAGAAAAGCAAGCATTTTCATCAAATTCCATTTTTCAAAATTTTTAAATCCAGTTTTAAAGCTTTCTGCATTTTCAGAAAAAAAGGTGAGTAAACATCTACTTAAAGATCCTAAGTAAAAATTTTGTTGTTGCTTGTTGGATTTGTGAAATGATTAATGCTTGCATGTGTATACATAAGTGTATGATCTCTGTATACGATGTGAATGACTGTGCATGTATTTTATATCTGTTCATCTCTGTTTTGAAGTATAGAACTTAAATCTTTGATCAAAATTCCTATCTTCTTATTAAAATCTCTGTTAGGTTATAATTCTCAAACAATTTACGTTTGTTTAAACAAAGAATTAAGTTAAAAATAAATTTAGTAAGATTAGTTGAAATATTGTCTGGAAATTCACAAATACAGTAGAGATCTTTAAAAACATGCAAAATCAATCGCCTTAATTTACTATTTTAATATTATAACTTGAATCTACATTTAAAGTTAGGATTTTTAAAACTAAAATCAGAATTTTTAGCATTTGTTTAAATGGGCATTTGGTTATGACTAGAATTGGGTTTTTGAGGGAATTCTGATGATCTATGTGACGGGTGAGGTCGGGGTTCCTGTTGGAGCTAGCTAAGTGATCTAGGTGTTCGACAAAAACGGAGGGAGTGTCGAATGATCGTCTGGCGTCGGGGTGAGGTGATTTTGGTTTTAAACCCTAGGATGGGTCAAATCTGGAAATGGTAGCGATGCATAGTCTCCTGGTGATCGAGTGGTTCGAGACGTAGGTAAGGCAGCATGGAAGTTGTGGGGTGGTGTCGCCATAATTTCTGATGTTCCAGTGATCGACGACGGCTGTTCGAAGGGATTTCTGGTGATGTGTGGGTTTCCAGTTTTCAACTGGATTGCTCAATCTAGATCGATGGCTTGTGCGAGTATTTTGGTGACTGTATTGGGTTGCATAGTTGATGAGTGACGTGCCGAAGAGTTCGTCGATGGTCGGAGTGGCTTCTGGTGATGGTGCATGTGCACGAGATGGAGATCGTGTCAGTTGTTTGGGTTGTCAGTTGAGTTTGGTTTGCTCGAAGTATATCTCAGGTAGAAGGTTGAGTGACTCGAGTTGGAACTCGAGTGGGAACTCGTGTGGTTCCATAGGGATTTGTTCTAGGTTTTAAAATTCAAAATTTAAATTTAAAAACTAAAACTAAATTTTTAAATATAAGGGAACTCAGGATGGACCTGAGTGGACTTGGGGTTGTCCTGATGCTAGTGTTGAGAAATTTTTAAAAAGGGTTTTAAAATCTAAGTTTTGAAATTTAAACTTTAATTTAGTTTAAAACTTCTTTTATAAATTCACTTTATATTTAATAAATGTTTTCTTTAACAATTTGTTAAGAGGTTTTAAAATTTGTTTAACTTAAATTTTATCAAGTAAAGTTTTAAGTTAATTTTAAGGTTGAGTTAGAAATGAAATTTTAAAGGTTTATATAAAAGCAAGTTTTTAAATTCAAATTTGAATCTAGCTTTTAAAACTATTAACTGATAAATGTTTATGTTATTTTTAAAGTTATGTTTTGATAACTTTAATATATCATGTTAAGATTATTTTATTTTAAAACTTAATTACCGATTTAATTAAGTATAGTTAACTATTAAGATGAAATGGTTTAAAAATATTTTAATGACAATTAAGGCATAAATAAGATAATGTTTTATCTTAAGATAATAAAGTATTTTTATCTTGAAATTAGTTAAGTTAATTAAGGAAATTTAGTATAATTAATTAATTAATTAATTAATAATGATAAGGATTAATTAAGGAATTTATTAAGAGTAATGAATTGATTTAATTAATTTGTTTAAAATAATTAAGGGTTATAAGTTAATTAATTTGAGATTAATTAATTAAGTAATTAAGATTGATTAATTTGTAATTAGAGATTAATTAACTTGTAATAAAAAATAATTTAATTTGTAATTAAGTTTTATTAACTAGTAATTAGGCTTTATTAATTAATAATTAAGAAATTATTAATCTATAATTAAAAATTAATTAAGAATTAATTAAGTGTTATTTAGGGATCATTAATTGTTATTAAGGATTAACTGATTTATTAAGGATTAATAAATTGGTTATTAAATTTTATTAATTGATAATTAAGGTTTATTAATTAATAATTAAATAATAATTAATCTGTAATTAAGATTAATTTATTTATTTAAAGAGGTAATTAAGGGTTGGATTACCCAATTGTAATTAATCAAATGAATGTAATTAATTCATTGGTTGATTAATTATGGATAACTTGATGATGGATTAAGTATGAATACTTATTGAGATTAAATGGTGTAATTACTTAGTGAAGTAATTAATATATAACTACTGGACGTAATTAATTAACGGGAAATTACTTAATGGAAAGTAATTAAAGGATAATTACTTCGTAGAGTAGAAGTAATTAAGGGTTAATTACTTGATGTAATTAATCAAATGATTAATATAATTAATTAAGGAGTTAATTAATTAAGGTAAGTAATTACAGGATGGTAATTACTGTTTATGATTAATTAAAGTTGTTAATGGAGGTAATTAATTAAGGATCATTAATTTATGTAATTAATGAGGGTAATTAAGGATTGATTAACTAAGATTAATTAATCAATAATAAGTGATTATAAGGTAATTAATTAAGGATTAATGTAATTAATTATAGTTAATGAAGTAATTAAGGTTAATTACTTTAACGATTTATAGATAATTAATCTGTGTAATTAATTAAGAATTAATTACCTTATGTAATTAAAGAATAATTAATCAAGGGTGATTAATTAAGATGATGATTAATTAATTGGTTTGTAATTAATTAATGGTTATGTAAGCAAGATTTATTGTGATGAAAGTAATTAATTTAATTTATTTTAAATTAATTAGAGATGAAGTAATTAATTTAATTCATTTTAAATTAATTATAGATGTGTGATTAATAGATCATTACTTATGGATGACTGATTGATATTGAATGCCTTGATTGTTTGATATCTCTGATGAGATATGTGTGATATGATATGATTTGGTTGAATTGTGATATGGATTATCTATCTGTATATGTAAATTATCTATCTAGGTAAATATAGATAATGATTTTGAATTGAATTGTTTTAACTTTAAAACAACTTGGACCTAAAAGACGGCGTTTTGGATTTCGACAAAACCGGGATCGGGTTTCCAGATTTGGATATTCGAAAACCGCATCGATTGAAATTAACGATAGGTCGTGAATCTAAGTCAAGATGAAGATTCAGAGTGCAAGGGTTATTGTCGTTAACTCTGAGGGTGATTCCAAAATGAGTGAAACCAGATAATGCCTTCGGTTTCGTTCAAACCTGGAACGAACTTGTATGGATTGAATTCTTTAAGAACATTGTCAGGTGGACGATGAGCATTCTAAGATAGATTTGTTCTATAAAGGTAGTCGTAGCCTCAAGCCTCATCAACCGGGAATGGCTAAAACAGGGGAGGTGCAACAAGGCTAAGTGGGTCATGCCCAAGTAGGACGAGATTTACCCCTGTCTAGATGTCCCTTTTTATTCGGCTGTAAAGGCGGTTGCTAGCTACAACCGCGGGGTTGTCTTGTTCGAAACTGTTCAGTAAGGAATGGTTCCGACTTTGTGTTGCAGGGGATTAGGAGTAATCCTCGGTACGGTCATCTAGGTCCTGTACTGTGACGAGCGGTACTCCGTTATCCCTGCCATTGATGGAAATCCATTCTTCCTACATGCCCTTACAGTTTTGATTGTGTTACCCACTTTTGTGGGTAGTAGCTGGAATTTAATGAATGTAACAATTTCGGCTATTTTCTATTTATTTGAAAACCCTAGACCCAATTATAATATCACTAGATTTCCTATCAAATGTTTTGGTTAGCGTAAGGTAAAAACTTACCCATGTTTATTTATGGGGAGTCTTACGTGATACCTTCTCTTTCAAAAGGTTTTTAAAGTTAAGCAACTTTAACCCGTTTACTCACACAAGACCCATGTATGACCCGGAGTTTATTCTGTTTTTCTTAAACTTTTGGGTACTCAAATTTTTACGAGTAGCCAAGGGATTCAGGTTAGCTTTGACAAATTCTGAAGGAGCAATGGAGCAGGAGGCTTCATCGTTTGTAGATATATATAGATGGTCCGCTGTGTTGATCTCCGAGTCATTAGTTTGAGTTGTATCTTATGTTGTAATAGCTAGAAAGGTATTTATAACTGTCTAGTATGTGAAGTATAAGCTGTGTAACTCTGATGTATATGATTCTATGTAATATCTATGTGAATAATATAACTTATTCGTTCCGCTGTTGAGATTCTGATGTTGTCTCTTTCTTTCTTCTCTATCTTTTCTCTTCTCTTCCCTTTCTTTCTTGAAAATGATGCATCTTTCTATGGAGAGAAAGGCGGGTCATTTCGTTTGGTATCAAAGCATAGGTTGAGATAATGCCTAGGCTCTGGAGTGGTGTCTATCTTGAGAGCGCCTATTTGTAATTTTTGTATGTGTGTATACACACACACACCCCTATTTGTTGGGTTACCTGTTTGGGTTTTCCAATATGAGTTATAAAGGTAGATGGGGTAGTGGTGTGTGTAGCACGACTACCAATGGTTGGAGTTTGAATGATTGAGGTTGGAAGAGTATTTGTCGAGACTGTAGACCTGATACCGTCTGGAGTGAGCTTTGCAGCTTGGTGTAAGGATTTCATTGATCTCTGAAGGAAACCTTTTAAAGGTTCGGAGTTCAACTTTGAAGCGTAAGTTTAATCGCGCTCATATGAGCGGATTTTTAAGAATTTGGATCTGTCGTTAGGCAGAAGCAAGTGATGGTATGTTGGCAACCTCAGGAAGTAGATGGTGTGTAATGAGACGCAGTGACTATGGATGTCTCCGCGGATGTTTTCTTATAGAGCAAGTTTAAGAAAGTACGTCTGCTTCGGTGTTATGGCTGAGTTCAGCAAGGTGTTTGTATTTGGTTTAAGGTCCGAGTTTCTCGAGGAGCTTTGGATAGGAAATCTTTGGCATCTGTGGCAGCTTTGCAGTTCGGAGTGTTATGTGTGCCAGCAGGAAGATCTTTTGGCTTAGCAGCTTTCTAGTGGTGGAGATCAGAAGCAGTAGAGTGGATCCATTACTTTGATGGATTGGCTAGATAAGCATACGCTGTTTTGATTGGTAAAGAGAGAACGGTATCTTTGGAATTTAGGATGGGTTGATCGCAAAAGTGACTTGCGATAGTTTGAGTGATTCCCTGGATAATCTTTTTCTTGGGTTTGAGGCATCTCTAGTAGATGTAGGAGTTATAGTGTTGTTAGAGATTTTCCGAATGTCTTCAGGGAAGTTCGAGGATTGTCTGCATTGGTGATTGAGTTCCGTATCGACTTGATTTCAGGATTGATACCGGTGATTTAGCCGAGTTAAAGGATGGTCCCTAGAGAGAAGTTTTTGGTAAAGCAGCTCAACATTTCTTGGAACTTCTGAGTTTTCTCTTAGTGGATCTGTTGAACCTTATTTCTGGGATGTGCTATCTAGTCTGTGCTCGTGTTTATCGACGGCATTCTTATCTGCTCCAAATCAGAGTTGTGCAGCGGAAGCAAGATGGCAGCTGTTCGAGAGTAGAAGCAACCAAAAGTTGCAGTGTTTTGGATTAAAGAGTTTCTACAGGAAATTTTTCATGATTTGAGTCCAGATTGGCAAGTGCACATGTTTTGTCTTTTCCGGATAAGAGAAGTAAGTTCAGTTTTCCGATGTTTGTAAAGTGGAGTTTGTTCTTGATTTTGGTTGATCTTGAGGAGATCATTTTAAAGGGTTGTTTTGGTCCAATTGTTTCTAGAGACATCAGCGAAGGTTGAGCTGATCACGAAGGATCTGTAGGCAGCCTAGGATCGTCAGAAGAGTTTTGTGGTTAAGAGAAGGAGGAATTTGAAATTCGAAGTTGGAGACTTCGATGTTGTTGAGGTTTTCTCTGGTAAAGGGAGCAATAAGATTGGGTAAGATTGTGAGGATAGCTCCATAGTATATCGGATATTTCTGAGTTTTTGTAAGGATAAGTGCTTTGGTCTGCAGAGTTGAATTGCCAGTTTGAAAGACTGGGATTCAAGGTATTTCACATATCTCTGAAGGAGTACGTGTTTGGTCCATCACTGGTTTTGGAACCAGTTATCCTGAAGGATTTGGTTGTTGATTAGATCTTGACTATGGTCAGATTTCTTGTATAGATTGTAGATCTAGATGAGTAGGAGTTCAGTAGCTTAATAGTGTAGCTAGTTTGGATTTAATAGAGCGAGTATCCTAGTGTCTGTACCTGTGAAACTCCAGATAATTTTAGGAAGCTTATCCGAATCTATGTCCAGATAGCTAGAGTTGTTTGATAGAATAAATTGTTTATTTGGATGAAATTGTTGTTAGGTAGTTTGTGTGTGGCTGATATGTATGCTTGGATGTTTAAAATTATTTAAAATAAAAACTTTGGATTATCTTTTGTTTTAAATTTCGAGGACGGAATTCTTTTAAGGGGAGAGGAATGTAATATCCTAGAATATCAAGAAATTTGAAATGTGATAATCTCTTAATTAAATTGTTTAAAATTGATAAAATTGTTATTTTTAAATATAAATAACCTATTAATTAATGATGTGATGTTTTAAATTATGATTATAGGTTGATTTTAAATAAGAATAATTATTTAATTTATGTTATATAATAAATAGATTTTAAATAGACATATTATTTCAAATTTAATAAATGTAATTTAAATGTGTATGTATGTGTATTTAAATTGATTTTAAATTGGATGATTATTTACAATTAATAATGTGTTTGTTTGAAATTAATTTCTATATTTATTTGAATTGATTTTAATTTGGATTTTAAATTGACTCTGAATTTGAATTTAAAAATTAAATTTAAAGGAATATATATATCTTAAAACAAAAATAATAATATAGTTTGGATTTAAAATATATAGTAAAGTTTTTATTTAAAAATAAGATTCGTTTTATATTATTCTCTTCAAAGAAATTTATTTATAGAAATTTGGAAAAGTATTTATTTAATAGGAATAAATACAAAAGTTTTTAAATTAGCATTTAAAAATGAGTTTAAAATATTATATATGATCTTTTTAAATCATAATTGGTTTATATTCTATTTTCTTTAAAGATTGTATTTATATAAAATTTAAAAAAGCATTTATAAATTTATAAATGTATTTGTTAATTAGGAATTTAATAAGAAAAGATTTTTAAATCATTTAAAAATAAAGTAAATATAAATTATTACAAGTGTTAAATTAAGGAAGCTTGAGATAACATGTGTTTGATAATTAAGTATGGTAAAGAAAAGTGTCATTACTTGTTTTTATTTTCTTTAAATTTTAATTAAACCAAAATTTAATCTATATAAAATACTTCCACTTTCTTCTTTCATTTCTTTTTCTTATAGTTTAAATTCAAGCAAGAAAACCTGAACATTTCCTCTAAAACAAAGGAGATATGTAAACCAATTTTCAAACTGTAAGTCTGTAATCTTTTCGACTCGTTCCTGTAAACATTTCCTTTCTAAAGCAAAAGAGCAAACCTGAAAACTCTTCTCAAATCAAAACAAATGCAAACCAAAAAATACTCCTCAAACAATAAGCCTGTTGATATTCAAACCCGAACAACCTGAAAACTTTTTTATAAACTCAAGTATCCTCAAGCCGAAAACATTTTTACAAACCCGTAAGCATTTTCTACAAGCCTGTAACAACTGCAGGCCTGGAATCAAAGTCTTGATCATAGCATCAGCATGTTCCAGTTTTTTAAGCATTCTAGTTTTAAAGAATCAAGCAAATTCAGTTTTCAAAGTTTCCATAAAAGCAAGCATTTTCATCAAATTCCAGTTTTCAAAATTTTCAAATCCAGTTTTAAAGCTCTCTGCATTTTCAAAAAAAAGGTGAGTAAACATCTACTTAAAAATCCTAAGTAAAAATTGTGTCGTTGCTTGTTAGATTTCTGAAATGATTAATGCTTGCATGTGTATATATAAGTGTATGATCTGTGTATACGATGTAAATGACTGTGCATGTATTTTATATCTGTTCATCTCTGTTTTGAAGTTACAGAACTTAAATCTTTGATCAAAACTCCTATCTTCTTATTAAAATCTCTGTTAGGTTATAGTTCTCAAACAATTTATTGTTGTTTAAACAAAGAATTAAGTTAAAAATAAATTTAGTAAGATTAGTTGAAATGTTGTCTGGAAATTCAAAAATACAGTAGAGATCTTTAAAAACATGTAAAATCAATCGCCTTAATTTACTATTTTAATATTATAACTTGAATCTACATTTAAAGTTAGGATTTTCAAAACTAAAATCAGAATTTTTAGCATTTGTTAGAATGGGCATTTTGGTTATGACTAGAATTGGGGTTTTGGGGGAATTTTGATGACCTATGTGACTAGTGAGGTCGGGGTTCCTGTTGGAGCTAGCAAAGTGATCTGGGTGTTCGGCAAAAATAGAGGGAGTGTCGAATGATCGCTGTGGCGTCGGCGGTGAGGTGGTTTTGGTTTTAAACCTTAGGATGGGTCGAATTTGGAAATGGTAGCGATGCACAGTCTCCAGGTGATCGAGTGGTTCGAGACATGGGGTAAGGCAACGTGGAAGTTGTGGGGTGGTGTGGCCAGAATTTCTGATGTTCTAGTGATCGGCGACGGCTGTTCGAAGGGATTTCTGCTAATGTGTGGGTTTCCCATTTTCAACTGGATTGCTCAATCTTGATCAATGGCTTGTGCAAGTATTCTGGTAACCGTAATGGGTTGCATCGTTGATGAGTGACGTGCTGGAGAGCTCGTCGATGGTCGGAGTGGCTTCTGTTGATGGTGCATGTGCACGAGATGGAGATCATGTCAGTTGTTTGGGTTGTGAGTTGAGTTTGGTTTGCTCGAAGTATATCTCGGGTAGAAGGTTGAGTGACTCGAGTTGGAACTCGAGTGGGAACTCGAGTGGAAACTCGTGTGGTTCCAGAGGGATTTGTTCCAGGTTTTAAAATTCAAAATTTAAATTTAAAAACTAAAACTAAAATTTTAAATATAAGGGAACTCAGGACCTGAGTGGACTTAGGAGTTGTCCTAATTCAAGTGTTGAGAAATTTTTAAAAAGGGTTTTAAAATCTGAGTTTTGAAATTTAAACTTTAATTTAGTTTAAATCTTATTTTATAAATTCACTTTATATTTAATAAATGTTTTCTTTAACAATTTGTTAAGAGGTTTTAAAATAAGTTTAACTTAAATTTTATCAAGTAAAGTTTTAAGTTAATTTTAAGGTTGAGTTAGAAATGAAATTTTAAAGGTTTATATGAAAGCAAGTTTTTAAATTCAAATTTGTATCTAGCTTTTAAAACTATTAATTGATAAATGTTTAAGTTATTTTTAAAGTTATGTTTTGATAACTTTAATATATCAAGTTAAGATGATTATTTTATTTTAAAACTTAATTACCGATTTAATTAAGTATAGTTAACTATTAAGATGAAATGGTTTAAAAATGTTTTAATGATAATTAAGGCATAAATAAAATAATGTTATATTTTAAGATAATTAAAGTATTTTTATCTTGAAATTAATTAAGTTAATTAAGGAAATTTAGTATAATTAATTAATTAATTAATAATGATAAGGATCAATTAAGGAATTTATTAAGAGTAATTAATTGATTTAATTAATTTATTTAAAATAATTAAGGGTTATAAGTTAATTAATTTGAGATTAATTAATTAAGTAATTAAGATTGATTAATTTGTGATTAGATATTAATTAACTTGTAATTAAAAAGAATTTAATTTGTAATTAAGTTTTATTAATTCATAGTTACTCTTTATTAATTATTAATTAATAAATTATTAATCTATAATTAAAAATTAATTAAGAATTAATTAACTGTTATTTATGGTTAATTAATTGTTATTAAGGATTGATTAACTGATTTATTAAGGATTAGTAAATTGGTTATTAAGTTTTATTAATTGATAATTAAGGTTTATTAATTAATAATTAAAGAATAATTAATCTATAATTAAGATTAATTAATTAATTTAAAGAGGTAATTAAGGGTTGGATTACGCAATTGTAATTAATCAAATGAATGTAATTAATTAATTGTTGATTAATTATGGATAATCATGATAATTGATTAAGTATGAATACTTAATAAGATTAAATGGTGTAATTACTTAGTGAAATAATTAATGTATAATTACTGGATGTAATTAATTAAAGAGAAATTACTTAATGGAAAGTAATTAAAGGATAATTACTTAGTAGAGTAGAAGTAATTAAGGGTTAATTACTTGGTGTAATTAATCAAACGATTAATGTAATTAATTAAGGAGTTAATTAATTAAGGTAACTAATTACAGGATGGTAATTACTGTTTATGATTAATTAAAGTTAATTAATGGAGGTAATTAATTAAGGATCACTAATTTATGTAATTAATGAGAGTAATTAAGGATTGATTAATTAATATTAATTAATCAATAATAAGTGATTATAAGGTAATTGATTGATTGTACTTAATTAAGGATTAATGTAATTAATTATAGTTAATGAAGTAATTAAGGTTAATTACTTTAATGGTTTGTAGATAATTAATTTGTGTAATTAATTAAGGATTAATTACCTTATGTAATTAAAGAATAATTAATCAAGGGTGATTAATTAAGATGATGATTAATTAATTGGTTTGTAATTAATTATTGGTTATGTAAGCAAGATTTATTGTGATGAAAGTAATTAATTTAATTTATTTTAAATTAATTAGAGATGAAGTTATTAATTTAATTCATTTTAAATTAATTATAGATGTGTGATTAATAGATCATTTCTTATGGATGGCTGAATGATATTGAATGCCTTGATTGTTTGATATCTTTGATGAGATATGTGTGATATGTGATATGATATGATTTAGTTGAATTTTGATATGGATCATCCATCTGTATATGTAAATTATCTATCTGGGTGAATATAGATAATGATTTGAATTGAATTGTTTCAACTTTAAAACAACTTGGACCTAAAAGATGGCGTTTTGGGTTTCGATGAGACCGGGATCGGGTTTCTAGATTTAGATATCCAAAAACCACATCGATCCAAATTAACGATAGGTCGTGAATCTCAAGTGAAGATGAAGATTCAGAGTGCAAGGATTATTGTCGTTAACTCTGAGGGTGATTCCAAAATGAGTGTAACGAGATAATGCCTTCGGTTTCGTTCGAACCCGGAACCAACTTGTATGGATTGAATGCTTTTAGAACATCATCAGGTGGATGATGAGCATTCTAAGATAGATTTGTTCTATAAAGGTAATCGTAGCCTCAAGCCTCATCAAAGGGAATGGCTAAAATAGGGAAGGTGCAGTAAGGTTAAGTGGGTCATGCCCAAGTAGGACGAGATTTACCCCTGTCTAGATGTCCCTTTTTATTCGGCTGTATGGGCGGTTGCTAGCTACAACCGCGGGGTTGTCTTGTTCGGAACTGTTCAGTAAGGAATGGTCCCGGCTTTGTATTGCAGGGGATTAGGAGTAATCCTCGGTACGGTGATCTAGGTCCCATACTGTGACGGGCGGTACCCCGGTACCCCTGCCATTGATGGAAACCCATTCTTCCTACGTGCCCTTACGGTTTTGATTGTATTACCCACTTTTGTGGCTAGTAGCTGGAATTTAATGAATGTAACAATTTCGGCTATTTTCTATTTATCTGAAAACCCTAGACCCTATTATAGTATCACTGGATTTTCTATCAAATGTCTTGGTTAGCGTAAGGTAAAAACTTACCCATGTTTATTTGTGGGGAGTCTTACGTGATACCTTTTCTTTCAAAAGGTTTTTAAAGTTAAGCAACTTTAACCCGTTTACTCACACCAGACCCATGTCTGACCCGGAGTTTATTCTATTTTTCTTAAACTCTTGAGTACTCAAATTTTTACGAGTAGCCAAGGGATTCGGGTTAGCTTTGATGAATTCTAGAGGAGCAATAGAGCAGGAGGCTTCAGCGTTTGTAGATATATATAGATGGTTCGGCCGTGTTGGTCTCTGAGTCATCAGTTTGAGTTGTATCTTGTGTTGTAATAACTAGACAGGTGCTTATAACTGTCTAGTATGTGATGTATAAGCTGTATAACTCTGATGTATATGATACTATGTAATGTCTATGTGAATAATATATATTCGTTCCGCTGTTGAGATTTTGATGTTGTCTCTTTCTTTCTTCTCTACCTTTTCTCTTCTCTATCCCTTTCTTAAAAATGATGCGTCTTTCTGTGGAGAGAAAGGCGAGTCATTTCAAAAACTATTTATTATCATCATATTTGTTTATTTTTAACACTTCAAAAATCAATGGAATTGAAGAAAGATTATATTAAACTAAAATTTTCCGTTTATGTTTTTCGATTTATCGGTTGTAAGCGGGTAGATTAATTATTCGATATCTATCTGTATCCGCGGATGCAATTATCCGAAAATGATTTCGAATATGGATATGAATATGACGCCACCCATATATGAAAGTATCCGTTGATAGGTCTAGATATGATGTAACCAAGTATATAAGGTTATGAAGCAATATGAACAAAAGTTCCAAACAACAATAAATGATCAATAATAAAGGATACTATAACTAAGGTTATGAATAACTATTCTGCATAGAACGATAGCTTGCAAATTAATTTTAAAAAATAACAAGACCTAACTATTTTTTTACATTTCTTTAATCGAAAACGACGATAATTTGTCGCATATATACTAATCCTAATGGTGTAGTATTTTATATGTGATAACATCTTCCCACTTATGACTAGAGCTCATCTTCTTTGCTTCTGCTTTGAATATTGAAATCAACATCCTACGAACTTTCCATTTTATTCTGCAGGTTTATTATGTAGCTTAGTAGGAGTGATGCATTCTTTAAAAATGAATCTACCGTTAGATCTACACAGTCATCTATGAAATTTATTAAATATCAATATACAAATCAAGTATCATCACATCAACCAATAAATCATATGGACCAACAATTATATAGTTAGTTGAATATAAAGTATAAAAATCATAAAGAAAAAGTACAATCTACTCATCGAAACTCCAAGCATGAATATTTCTTTGTAAATTAAACTCAAGAAGGAGATCGTGTTGGTGGTGGCAAGAGATGCTCCGGTAGTCCAAGGTGGAAACGGCGTCGTGATTTCTATGTGTGACTATTGGTTCAGCTAGAAACCATGCACTTTTCACAAACAATCTAATTGACTGCAGCAAGGAAAAAAGCTGTTCGGGCAAATGATTCTCATTATATGCAAGATTCTCTTAGTTAAGTAAATTAGGTAATTCTTTGTTAAGTGGTTGAAGTGTTTCTAAACCATGTAATGGCTCTCCAACTTCCAAGTACATTGATGTTCTTTTGGGTACTTCCAGACTTTTAACAACTTGTGAAAGAACATGAATATACTTGTATTAGACAAGTAAAACAATGTTAACATAATCAAACCTGTGAATGAACAATAATACCTCCCAAACTCAGATAACTGAGAAAATACCCATCGCTCAAATATTGCACTCAAATATGTGATATAACCATCGGATATATATGGCTTTAGTATGTGTATTGCATTACAAAAGGAAGGTTGATATTTTCTTTTCATCATTATTTCGATGCAATAGTTGTCAAACATTCTTCATAATAAAGAGAAGTAAATGAAATAGTCTTCATAATAAAGAGAAGTAAATGAAATAGCATGTTAATGCCCAAAGTTTCACATTATTAAGTAAATACTTAGTAAATTCAACTGAATTTGATGTTCATGATATGTTATAAATAGTCGTGTTTTATTTAATATTTCGTTTGCAATAAGAGTTTTATTTCTAGTAGATTCTGGAGTTTGATGGGAAAAGTATGTGACTACCTTTAATAATAGTTGTAATATCTTTGGTGTCAACGTGAACTACCAAAAATGCCCCTCTATATGTTATCAAATCTTAATAACTTAAAAATATGATCTAACATTAAACTTCTTTTACAAATTCAAACGCCCCTAAAAGTAGGATCTAACGATTAAAAATGCTTTACGAATTCAAAACACTTCTAAAAATAGTATCTAAGATTAAACTTCCTTTATAAATTTAGAATACTTCTTTACAAATACACAATTCCTAATATCACTTGAAAATAAAAAAATCATTTTTTTACCGATTTAAACATATACAATTTATAAGGAAAATAATTCACGCGCGAAGCACGTGCCGTGACACTCGTGAATATAAAGGTTTTGTTGACGCCATGTTCTACTGTCCTTTACCCTTTGGTATTTTTATAAATCAATATATTGGAGCAGATTCTACATTTTTTTATCTGTATAAGTGTATTTGTGCATCAATCAAAATTTGGAAACGTACATATTTATGATTGGATGGGGAGAGAGGTTGATTAAGGATAAGTATTATTTGATAGAAATAGGTTGAAGTGAGCGGTAAATTAATATTTCTTCATCCATTAGCAATTGAGTAAAGTTAAAGTAAATGGCAAGAAGTCACACCATGGGAAACGTTGAGTAATGTTGCGGTTGTTATACGGTTAATGTGAAAAAAATTATGTTTTTTGGAAAAAGAAAATACATAACTTTATATTTCGAGTAATAACTCCATCCCAAAATGAGGCTATGTGGTCTTGAACAGAATTAATTCATACTTCATGTATACAATATTTGAAATATAATAAAAGAATATACCTATTTGATACATATTATTATCATATTAAGCTGAATTTTGCTATCTTTTTTGTTGTCAAACAGTGATGTGGGAGTCATGGAAATGCGAAATGAGCCATGGTAAATGGCAAAGTAGCGTAAATTTGGAATATAATCCTTAACTTTTGGTAGTCAAAGCTCAAGTAAGATTAGGAAGAAAAGAGCAAGTACCGGAACATATATGTTTCTTTCTGAACTAAAATTCCATAGTTGGTGTATTTCAGTTACATCTAGATAATTCTACTCCAGTAATGATTAAAAAGTACAAAATATGATAATATAAGTGAACTTCTTATGCATATAACTTTGAACTGCAATTTTGCATTTACTACTATTTGATGCTCTCTTTTTAAATATAAATTAGTTTATGAGATAGTAGATCAGTTCCAGTTGACTTGTCTTTTGTCTGAATGTTAAGCAAAGATTGTTTAATTGGCAAAAAAAATGCAATGCAGATTATGGTTCTTGGCACGTTTGTCGCAAAAAAGAGCCTTTTGATTCGAAATCGTAGAGCTAATGTTAAGTATGAAATAGTATTATGAATTCACCTATGTGATACAAAATATAATATATTTAACACCACGTCAGTTGTCTGCTATTTAGATTATTGTCTGTTCTAAATTAGTTTTAAAGCCCGTGCATAAAAACTAATTTTGACTACCAAACTAGATTCTGCATCAAAAATACCATTCTGGCCATTTCCAACACCCACCCTAAGAAGCAAAACATCATTGTAAACCTAGACCTGTCAAAATATGACCCAACCCATTAACACAACCCATTTACCCTACTTATAAACGGGTTGGGTTAACCTATTTATGAATTTTATTAAATAAGTTATGGGTTGGGTTGACCCATTTTTAAAAGGGTTATAAATGGGTAACCCATTTATCCATTTATTAAAAACTTAACATTTGTAAATATAAATTTTGAAAATAAGAATTTTAAACACATGTTATAGTTTTTCATGGAGACTGACAGTTAAGCTTAGAAAATAACAAGCTACCGCATCCTCATATTTGAACTCCACCTAACGCAGAAGCTGTTATTTTTTTGTTCACACTGCAATGACTTCTTCATATTATCTCCGAATTAGACGAAAATTCAGCCGATGAACTCTCACCTGAATTATGAATAATATGGAACACTTGGATACTTCATTTTGTGAATGCATACTGTAGTTCTTCATGGACTGTCAGTTGTACCTAGAAAATAACAAGCTACCACATCCCCATATTTGAACTCCGTCTAGTGCAGAAGCCGCTATTATTTTTTTCAGATTGCAATAATTGCTTCATAGACTCAGAATCAGACGAGACATCGATCAATTAACTCCCACGTAAATTACGGAAAATATGAAACACTCGGATACTTCATCTCGTTAACGCACGCTGTAGTTCTCCATGAAGACTAACAGTTGTACTTAGAAAATAATAGGTCACCACATCCCCATATTTGAATTTTATCGAAAATTAGATTTAAAATTTAAAATTTAATTTTTTTAATTTTTATCAAAATTCAAAATGTAAAAATTTGAATTAGAACTATTTTATATTTATTTGTTTTTAATTAATCAAATCAAATTTAAATCTCTAAATGGGTTAAATGTGTAACCCGCTTATTAAATGGAGTGGGTTATAAATGGGTTGGGGCCTTAAGGATACAAATGAATGAGAGGTTTACGTAGGCCTGTCAAACAGGTTAGATTGGGTCAAAATGGGTTGGGTCGAACTCGACCCAACCTAACCCATTTTGACCCAATCTAACCCGTTTGACAGGTCTACCGTAAATCTCTCCTTCATTTGTATCCTTAAGCATACAATGAAGCACCTCATTCACTTGAAAATACACTGTCCAACATTGCTTGTGTTTTATGTCCCTTTTATCTTTTATCTATAACTATTGGACATAAAATATTACTTACACACCTGAATTGCTCTAGTACAACAACTAATTAAAAGGAAAATAGAAAAGTTTAATATAAACTGATTTTAAAGTAGTAACGGTCATAAAATATTACTTACACACCTGATTTATTTCCTAATAATTTATAAACCAATTTTCTAGTTTTTGGCCTTATCACGTGACGTTGAAACATTAAGAACACTTGGAATATGTACATTTTTTCGACTAAAAAAATTGTATGGTGTAGAATTATTATTCATCTGTACACTACTAGAAACATAGTAAGTAGCGACGATAGTTTTCGACGAACATCGACACTTTCTTTTTGTTCCCTGTGTACACATATATGTGTATGATACAGGGATCAAAGAAGAAGTGCTGCTGAAATTTTGTTGAATCGTTTAAAATAAAATAATTTATAAAATATAATTACTACTGTGTTTGTAATGGAAAGTAGTATGACTAGCCATCAAAGTGTAAAATAATAACCTAAAAATTGTAGATTATATTCATATAATAATTTGTGAAAATCAGTTTGAAAATTAAATTAAATACAATAATGTTATATATTCGCAAAAATTAAAATGTATGATTTATTTGAAAAATAAAATATCAAGACGTAAATGATTAACGCGTATTCTGTTTTAAAGTTAGAAAAATGGTTAATTATTTTATCGATCGGAGCTGGATGTACCAACAAAGAAGAGAAATTGAAGGCTCAATAAGCGAACATTTTCAAAATCGTGTACACGTTTTTATTGAATTCGCTTTACGTAATAATGGAAAGGAGGAAGAAATTCGTTGTCCATGCAGTAGGTATAAACTATTGAACATTTGATACGGGAATGGTAAAAGTTCATTTGCGCTGATATGGTTTCATGCCGAATTATTTGGTGTGGGATCGTCATTGGAGAAATTATTTCACCTAATCCCGTACATTCGGAGAAGGAGGTGGGTAATGAACTTGTTTCGACGAATCTCATAGAAGATATGGTTAAAAATGCAGCACGCTCAATGTTCCCTACCGTTGAAGTTGATGGTAACGATGTTAACGTCGAAGAAGAACCAAGCATTGAACAAAAAAATTATGATTTATTGGATGCTGCTAAGAAACCCCTTTGGGATGGTTGTACAAGCAGTACTCAGCTATCAATAACTACAGAATACATTGCGATGAAATCAAAATAAAACTTCACAGAATCTAGGTTTAGAGCTATAGTACGAGCTGCAAAACGGCATATGTCATCCGATAACTTAATCTGCGAAAATCATTATGAAGTGAAAAGAGTTATGTCTGCTTTTGGTTTGTTGTATCATAAAATAGATACATATTCAAAATGGTTGCATATTGTTTTGGAAAGAAGACATCGGTCTTAGAAATTGTAAAATATGTAATCAAGAAAGATACAAAACAAGAAAAAAGAAGGGAAATGAAGTTTCGTACAAGCGTATGCATTACTTACCCATCACTCCTAGGCTTTAAAGGTTATATACAACTTCTACGACCGCGCATCATATGAGATGGCACTGTGTGAGAACACAGGAAGAAGGTACGTTAACACACCTAGCTGATGGAGAAGCATGTAAGCATTTTGATAAGACATGTTTCGCTTTCGCAGCGGAGAGCCGTAATGTTAGACTTGGTTTATGTACAGATGGATTTTCACCATTCCCTCAATTTGGTTCAAAATATTCATCTTGGCCTATAATCGTTACACCTTACAATTTTCCTCCGTGGATGTGTATGAAAACTCTGTATATGTTTCTCACTATTGCCATCCCTGGCCCTGATGATCCAACACAGGGAGTCAGCATATATTTACAACCATTGATTGAAGAGTTGAAAATATTATGGTATGAAGGTGTTGAAACATATGACATTTAAAAAAAATCGTATATTCTCTTCTCTACTATGGACTATAAGTAATTTTCCTGCGTATGCAATGCTATTGGGTTGGAGTACGGCTGGTCGTCTAGCTTGCCCTTATTGCATGAAATAAACACGAGCATTTTCTTTACCGCATGGGAAGAAAATTTCATGCTTTGACTTTCTTTAGTGTTTTCTCCATATTAATCATCCTTTTAGAAAGATAAAAAAACTTTACAAGTAATAGAGTTGATACCTTACGACCACCAACGATTTGGTCAAGCGAAGGTATTTATGAGCTTGTAAAGGATTATCCAAAGATGCATAAAAAAGATGAACAGATTAAAATACAAGGTAAATCAACAATTCACAATTGGTGCAAACAAAATATATTTTGGGAGTTGCCTTATTGGAAAAATCTCCTAATTCGCCATAATATCAACGTGATACAAAATGATAAAAATGTGTTCGATGATGTATTTAACACAGCTCTGAATGTTAAAGGAAAGACTAAGGACGATTTGAAATCAAGACGTGATATAGAAGCAATATGCAATCGTCTTGAGTTTCATATAAAGTCAAATGACACAAAAAACCCCAAGCATGCTACGAGCGAGACAGCAACCAAGTTAAAGTATTGTTAAAGTGGGTGGAAAGATTAAGATTTCCTGATGGGATTTCCTCTAATTTTCGTTCATGTGTCGACTATAAGAACAGTAAATTGAGTGGGATGAAAAGTCATGATTTTCATGTAATGATGGAACATGTGTTACCCATTGCGTTTAATGAATTATTGTTTACAAAAGTTTGGACAATTTTAACAGAACTTATGTTGTTTTATAAGGAGCTTTGTTCAACTACCCTTAAAGTTGATCGTCTATGTAGACTTAAGGAAGAAATTCCAATATTGATCTGCAAATTGGAGAAAATATTTTCTCCTCATTTCTTTAATGTGATGGAGCATTTACCTGTTCAACTTCCATTTGAAGCACGTCTTCGAGGTCCTGTGCAATATGGATGGATATCCGTTTGAAAAGTATTAATATCGAGTTGTTAAATTTTAGTTTAACCACATGTAATAAGATTTAATTATAATTATTCGTAACAGATACTTGAATCATCTAAAGAAAAACGTGAGAAAAAAAGCATGAGTTAAAGGTTCAATACGCAAATCATATATCAAAGAAGAAGCTTCGTTCTTTTTCTCTCATTATTTCAGTGACCATGTGAACTTATCTTTTGAAAGTGCTACGCGGAAATGTTGAGGGCATTGAACAGGATTCTTCTGAATCAATGTTGTCTATTTTTTGACAGCAGTGACGACCTGCTGGAAAATGTGCGGAAGTATGGTTAGATGACAAAGATTATCATGTAGCCACACATATGTTCTTCTTAACTGTGCAAAAGTTACGTCATTTGTTAGGGACCAATGAATAATACATCTAAAATTATTTACTTGAATAATACATGTGTATTAATTATAGCGCAATGTATTGTTTGTATATGCAGTATTTATGAATCATAGCATCCAAGCGGGGATATCAGCAAAAAATTTGCTACTTGGTTTTCGAACCACGTGTATGATCCAGTAAATTGTGTGGTTGACGAAGAGTTGAAATATCTTGCGATGGGATCAAAAAGAAAAGTCAAGACATATCCAATGTTTTCTGTTAATGGATACCAATTCAACATCAAAGAATACAAGGCAGAAAAATTAACTAACAATACCGGTATATATGTTAAAGGTAGCATGATCCAAATGATTACATAAATGATTTTTACGGCATGCTAACTCAGGTTTTGCAATTAACATATTTCACCAGACCTGCGGAAGAAGTTTATTTTTTTAGATGCAACTGGTTCGGTAATGTTCCAGGTTATAGAATCAACATGCACCAAAAATATAATATTATTGAAATAAAGTATACATCACGTTGTCGTAAGTACAATCCATTTATACTAGCAAAACAGGCCCTACAAGTTTATTATGCTCCTTATCTATCTCTAAAAAGAGATAAAGAAGATTGGTCAGTGGCTTTTAAAAAGAAGGCAATATTTACGTTTGATGAAAAGAATATTCCGGACGAATAAGCGTACCAAGCGGATATCGAGGAAAATGGTGAATTTGCAATAAAGATGATCATACGGATTTAGGACCTCTAAATGATGAATCAAATGTATTAGTAGAAGCATTTAATACCACAGAGGAAAACAATATAGAGTACGAGACAGAGTCTGGATTAAAAAATGACGAGGACTAATTTAATAGTATACGCGTTGAAAAAAGGTAATTTATTGGAGTATTGATGTTACACTTTTTTTTGGTATGTTACAAGCGATTATTGCAATTAAATCTTGATATGTTTACTCATAATTGAATGATATATTCTGCCATAATAAAATTATATGCATGTCACAAGTATTATAAATGTCATTTTTTAGGCGACAGAGTTCTTCATGGACTGGTTCTCCCTTTAGGTCTCAGAGAGGGAAAGGTCGTGGCGGCGGCGGCGGCATCGGACCTTCAAAGGAGGCACCGTGTACGGTTGTTAGATTTCTACCGAAAGCTGACAGCTCGTAAGCATTAAATTAACTTCAGCATTGTAAATATTTTGTATGATATATTATTCATGATTTTTCTGTATCGTATTTAATGCAGGGTTTTGAGCTTGAGCGTTCTAACATTGTGCTAGCATATCGAAGCAGGCGTACGTGAGTCGCATCTGTGCATGCTGGACGAAGTGAAGCAGATCTTGGACAATGCACGGGAGTGCATACTGTACGACTTCCTGATAAGTGTAAAATTATATACCATTATATATAATCACTTTACAATTTACTGACTAAGTATAAATGTATAATTATATTTTTTCAATATATATACAAGTGGCAGTAGACTTACAAGAAGATGACATGTCCCTTTGCCAGAGTCACTGGAACTCAAAAGTGACAAAGAATTATAGAGATACGATGTCTAGCTTAAGACACTACTAGAAAAGGCTAATATTCCGATAGCACATAGCGATGGCTTCCGACGGCATTTTTTGGACGGCTTCTGACGGGCCGTCGGCGGCCGTCGAAAGCCGTCGGGAATTCGTGAATTACAGGGCTCAGTTGAGCCTTCTTCTTTCTCATTTCCAGCACGAATTTTTTCCTTCAAAAATACCCAAATACCTCCTCTAGGCTTCCAATCACCAATTTTGAGCTTTCGGATCCTCTATGGTTGTGTAATCAAAGTCTATTGCTCTCAGTCTCGGGTATAATATATTATATCACCAAAAATCTAATTTTTAATCTAAGTCTAGATTTGCATAAGTTGATAAATTAAGGCTAATTAGTGATTGTAATTGTCTCCAGTAGTGTAATAATGGTTTATAGCATCTCATGGTATACATATTTTTTATGTTACCGTGAAATTTTAAAGAGTATGTATAATTTATGATTATATGTGCATATGTAAACCATTGTATGTGCGTTGTTTCTACCATTGTATTATGTTAATTGGAATAAGACATGAGTCGTATAACATCTTGACTTGTACAACAATAATGAATGCACGAGTCTAATTTTTTTTGACTGTATTGGAAAATGACAACAATATTAAATCAGCCTTATTCGATGAAATACGTGGAACAAATGTGATAAATTAATAATTTTTTGATATGTATAAATTTAGTAAATATATATTCTTCTTTCGTCCCTTAGAGAGCTTTTTGCCTCGTCCGACGGGTGTTGTGCATGATCGTTATATAAATAGTCGTTTTTGTCACAAAACGGCCATTTACATTCATTTGGTACAATACTTGTTGGATTTTTTCATGTATTGAACGAGTTATAAACATAGTAAACAACTACATTTCGCACATTATTTTGTTTCAAACGATTCACAAAATTTCACCGTCTCTTTTCTTTTTTGTTTCCTACTTACACGCATTTGTGTACAATGTAGGAAATAAAAGGGAAGCGCTACCCAAATTTTGTTGAATCGTGTAAAATGAAATAATGTATGAAATGCATTATTTATTGTCTTTATAATGGAAAGTAGGATGACTGACTAGTAAAAAGATAACCATAAACCAACATTTCTATATTGTATTCTTAAGTGGGGTAAAATTGACGCATATAAGTTTTTTTATCGATTCATTGAAAAATAAAATGTGAATTCATTATATGACCAATATTTATTTCTGAATTTGTGACATATTTTTTCAAATAGGAAAAATGATCGATTTTTTGTTGATCGGAGGAGATGGATGTATCAAAAGAAGGGGGTTGAGAGGCTTAATAAAAGAAGATTTTTATAATGGTATAAACGCATTTGTTGAATTTGCTTTAAGTAATAACGGAAATGATGTAGAAATTCGTTGTCCGTGTAGCAGATGTAAACATTTGAAATATTTGTTACTCGATACTGTGAAAGTCCATTTATGCAAAAACAGTTTCATGCCGAAGTATTATGTTTGGGATCGTCATGGAGAAGTTGTAGCAAATACTTCTGCAGAGTTTGAATTAGACATTACTGGTAATGAAATTGTTATGACGAACCGTATAGTAAATATGGTGGAATATGCAGCACGATCAATGATCCCTACGGTTGAAGTTGACGTTGATGATGAAAATGTTGAAGAACCAAATATTGAAGAATTTTTTTATGATTTATTGAATGCTGCTAAGAAACCTCTTTGGGATGGTTGTAAAAGCCGCACCCAACTATCAGTAACTACAGAACACATTGCGATGAAGTCAAAATACAACAACACTGAAGCCGGATTTACAGTCGTTGTACAAGATGCAAAAACACATATGCCGTCCGATAATTTAATATGCGAAAATCACTGTGAAGTTAAAAAACTTATGTCGGCTTTTGGTTTACCTTATCAGAAAATAGATGCATGTATAAATGATTGCATATTGTTTTGGAAAAAGGACATCACTCTTAGAAATTGTAGAATATGTAACAAGGAAAGGTATGATCCAAGAAAAAAGAAGGAAAATGAAGTTTCATACAAACGTATGCATCATTTTCCCATCACTCACAGGCTTCAAAGATTATATGCATCTTCTGTAACTGCATCGCATATGAGATGGCATAGTGTGAGAATGAAGTAAGAGAGTACTTTGACACATCCAAACGATGGAGAAGCATGGAAGCATATCGACAAAACTTATCCCAATTTTGCAGTGGAGAGTCGAAATGTTAGACTTGGATTACGTACGGATGGT
Source organism: Allium cepa (assembly GCA_030765085.1). NCBI lineage: Eukaryota > Viridiplantae > Streptophyta > Magnoliopsida > Asparagales > Amaryllidaceae > Allium > Allium cepa. The sequence continues at coordinate 802,875,301 of CM060943.1, forward strand.
TTTCACAATTTTCTCAATTTGGTGCTAAATATTCATCTTGGCCTACTATCATCACACCTTATAATTTACCTCCGTGGATGTGTATGAAAACACAATATATTTTCTTACTTTTGTCGTTCCTGTCCCCGACGATCTGACACAAGGAGTCTATGTTTATTTACAATCGTTGATTGAGGAATTAAAAACACTGTGGAACGAAGAAGTAGAAATATATGACGTTTCAAAGAATTTTTTTCCTATATTTGTTTCTTTGTTGTGGACTATAAGTGATTTTCCTGCCTATGCAATCCTTTCAGGATGATGTACATATGGTCACCTAGTATGTCCATATTGCATGGAAGAAACACGGGCGTTTTCTTTACGAATGTTAAGAAAATTTCATGGTTTGACTACCATCGATATTTTCTCCGTGTCACTTATTTCTTTAGAGGAGATAAGAAAAACATTTTAGCTAATAGAGTAGAAACCAGACAACCACCAATGATATGGTCAAGCGAAAATATATATGAACTTGTAAGGGACTATCCAAAGATATATATAAAACTAGATGCAGAAGATGAGGAAGAACTACAGAGATTCCATGTCAACAGTGGAGCACAAAGGGCAATAGCCAAACTGGATGAGAACGAGTGTATGGAAAGGGTGGCTGGCATATTAGGATATTAGTCTTAGAGATGATGGTTTTAATGACAACAACCTTAGGACTTGTTATAAAATATTTATACTAACATTATGGTTTAGATATATATGTATATGCAGGATATAAACATGCAGGTATCAAGACTGTACAGTATAGAGATTCAAGACTGAAGATATCAAGATTGAAGACTCACGAGTATCAAGATATCAAGAGTTGAAGATTTCAAGAGTACAAGATAAGTATTGAGTCTAAAATTATGTTAAAACTTCTTGAAAGCACTTACATCTTTATTCGAAATTTATTCGTGGAATGAAATCCACTTCGAGCCTGTTAAAGGGATAGAATCCTAGTGGGATGGAACCCACGACAATATCTAGCGGAACATATAGTGGTCCTATTTTGATATCCATTAATTTTATAAAAATGCTTTTCAAAAATATATCTCTTGATTTTTTTTAAATGTGTTCAAAACTTTCTTTTCAAAAAGACATCTCTCTTGGTTTTAAATATTTTAGCCTCAAAACTACCTTTATCATTTTTTTTTTATTTTGACTTCAAAATTATCCTTGTTTTTAAATCATCCCTTGTTTTAAATGTTTAGCTTTTAAATATTATATACTCAGATTTTAAATCACTTTATAGATTAAGATTATATATATTAAAAATTACTTTTATACGTCTAAACTATATTCAAATATATTTACAAAGTTTAGAAATTGTTTTGACAAATTATAGAAACCAATTCTAATAAGAAAATAAAAAAACAATTTTTGCCTTGAGTATGTCGACATCGCTCAACCCCTCATGTCGACATGGTGCCCGTTAAATTCAAAATTCAAATTTTCAAAAGAAGTGTCTATTCGTCGTATCCTTTCACGAATAGATATGGTTGTTGATCTTCTATAAATACAAGTTGTTCGAAACGAATTTTTAATCAGATTTCTTCTCTCATCTTCATCTTCCACATTTATTTTAAAGAATCCCAAACTATACTCTGCCGAAATACCAAGTGAATCAAACTTGACTATACTTGTTTGATTCTCTGTCACTCTCTTCATAAGATCTCAGTGCTATCCAGAGTTATAGGATCCTTTGTAAATCAAACTGTTGAGTACAAGGTGCGGTTGAGCCTTGAAATCAATTGGGTGTGATTGTAGCCCTGGAAATCAATTAGGTGATCTTGTAGCCTGGTTAAATCAAGAGAGTTACCCTGAACATGAATACAGGAGGGTGTACCTCGTAGCCTTGAAACCGAAGGTGTAATCTAGAAGATTATTTTGATAAGAAATATGTACAATGGTACGGGACTGGATGTAGGGTAACTCCGAACCAGTATAAAATCCTGGTGTGTTCTTTTCTTTACTGCTTTTATTTAGTATTTGCATCTGTATCTGATTCTGTGATTATATCTTTGTCTGTGAATTGCATTTGTTGGTAATTAAATTACATAAGTTTCAAAAAGATTTAGAAAATCCACAAAACACTATCCATCCCCCCTCTAGTGTTGTTTCAGCCTTAAGATCCATAATCCGCATTCTCACATTTGGTATCAGACCATTGGTTTTCAAAGTTTTCATAATCTGAATTTTGAAAAGTTTTAAAAATGGCTACCGACATTGGTTCTGTTAACACTATCACTATTCATTTGTAGAGTGTCAGTCTACTGCCAGATCACCACTTTTTAATGGCAATAACTATGCATATTGGGCATGTAGAATGAAAATATATTTACAGTCAATAGGATTAGACACTTAGAATATCACACAAACTAAATATTCTGAACCCACAGCTAGTTTTACACAATGGACTGCTGAGCAAAAGACTATTGCATAGAATAATTTCAAAGCCATGAATATTTTATTTTGTTCACTTGATAGGAATGAATTTAATAGAGTATCTGTTTGTAAGTCTGCATACGATATCTAGAAAACTTTGCAAGTTACTCATGAAGGAACAAGCAAAGTCAAACAGACCAAAATATCTATACTCACAAATCAGTTTCAATTATTCAAAATGAATTCTAACGAGTCCATTTCAAATATGTATAGTAGATTTTAGGATATTGTGCATTCTCCAATATCATTGGGAAAAAGTTTTCTGAAGAAGATCAAGTCGGAAAAATTCTAAATTCTTTACTCTGGAATGAGATCAGAAAATTCTTGCAATCGAAGAAGCAAATGATATCGGTACTTTAAAGATTGAAGAATTGATTGGAAATCTAATATCATTTGAAGTACAAATGCAAGGGAAAAGAGACAACAAGACAATCGAAAAAAAGTCAATTGCATTCAATGCATTAACAGATGTATCAGATTCGGGAAGTGATGATGATGAAGGAACAACTTTCATGACAAAGAATTTTCGAAAGTTTATAAAATACAGAAAGATGAACAACTTCAAAAAGAACGATCACAGGAATTCTAGAAATCATAATGAAGTACCAAACCACGTCAAATGTTTCAACTGTGATGAATCAAGCCATGTCAAAAGAGACTGTCCGCATCTTGATAAGCAAAAATTTCCTGCAAGCAATGATTATACAAAGAAAAGAAAACGTGCATATACTGCTACTTTAGACGACTCAAACTCAGACTCATCTTCAATTGATGATGATCAGAATACGAAAAATTCAAATATGTGCTTTATGGCTATTCACGATTCTGATGATCTCGTAGATACGAATCTAGAAAAAGATACACGTTTATAATATATTGGTTGAAATTATTTTGCTTAAATTGTTTGATTGTTTGATTGATTTTGAAATTATGTGTTTTTTGAATTTTAAATTTTTTAAGAGTATTATTATATTTAATATTAATCCAGAAAATATATAGACAATAAAAATAATATATATATATATTAAAGTATATAGGAAAAGATAAGTCACATGAATTCTCTGACCCATGTCGACCTGGCCCTACCCATGATGTAGACATCCCCGTCAGAAATTTGAAATTCAAATTTGAATTCAAATCTTTGAAATTCCCTCCACCTTTTCACCAAATCCAATGCTCTAAAAAGGTACCTCTTGACCATTGAACATGACTATTGAATATCTATTTATTTCCATTATCTTTCATAACTTTTCATTTTCATTTTAAAATTCAAACTCTCTTTCACTCTTTCAAACTTTCTACTCTCTTCCAAAATGGCTTCTTCAAGCACTCCATCCACAATGAGGCTGTCTAAAACCATTAAAGAATATCTCTATAATGATTTGAAAGGAATCAAGACTTATATAAGCTATGCTAATTACGGAAAAGTTCATACGGGAAAGTTTGCTATCTTTAGCAATTTCTATACATATGAAATCAATACTCTTCTTGAAGAGAATCATATTCTTAGTCTTTTTGATAATTCTAAAAATGATTTTGTTTGTTATCCAAATCTTGTTAAAATATTTTATGCGAATTTGGATCGGGGTTTTCATGAAGGAAATGAAAATGAAATTTGGAGTTGTTTTAAAGGCACTAAAGTTATTTTAAATTGTGAAATTTTGTGCAACATTCTCAATTGCAAGAATTCGGGAATGGATCTTTGTTCTTTTAATATTGATGAACATGATTGTGAGACATTTCATCACATTTTCGAAAAAGATGACAACTTAATTTAAAAATCGTAACTTTCATCTGAAAGCACGTATTGTCAATCTTCTTTTGCAACATACTATCACTCGTAGATCGGAAAATTTCAATAACCCGACTTTAAAAATTCATAAAGCTCTTTTTTCTATTTTTGGCCATTATGACATTAATTGGGCTCAAGTGATTAGGGATGAACTTCATCTTAAGAATTTGGAAATGGGTAAGAATACTTTGTATCATGGAATCTATCTCACTCGGATTTTTAATTATTTTGGTGCTGAATACAAAAGGGAAGAATTTGTTTCAAGAAAAGTGTTTAATCATGCCAACATTTCTCTAATGAAATTTCCTTTCATATTTCAATAATATGAATCTCTTGTTGAAAAGGATGAAAGATTGGCACGTGAAGATACGAAGGAAGAAAATGAGGAAGAAGAAGAAGAAGGGGAGGAAATGGAAATTGAAGAAGATAATGAAGAATCCTCCTTGGAAAGTATTGAATATCCTACCAATAACAACAATCCTTCCAACAAAACTCTCCTCAAAAATCAAAAGATCATATTGGAAAATCAACGGATTCTCAAAAGATCTGCTAGTAAGAAATTAGATAAAATGTCCACTAATATGAAAAAATTATTTACTAAAGTTGGTCGGAAACTTGGCTCATCATCATCCTCCTCATCCTCTAGCACATTATAAGAACTATGTTGTGATGTATTAGTTTGTTTTGTGTGAGCTTATTTTTTTTCTTCATATTATGCAGTATCTTATGCATCACCTCATCTATTAATAAAAATCATTTATCTTATGTTTTTCTACCTTATCGTGTCTCCGGAATAAATGTTAGTATAGCATATATGTTTATATATATACATACTTATTCACAAATAAATAAGACATGTAGATTAACATACCCATGTCAACTTACCTCTACCTCCTATGTCGACATATAACTGTCTGATTTGGTTATTTTTTAAAATTTTGAAACTAAAATAACTAATCTGTGTTTATTCATTTTAAATGAATTTCTGCCTATTTAAACACCCGTTTCTTCCAGAAATTGTAATCTCTTCATTTTTACTTATCTCTATTTGCATCTCTTGACTACTTATCAAAAATGGCTTCCTTTTCTCAAACTCTAAGTGATAATCTTGAAGACACTCTCATTTCACTCAATAATATACTTACTTTTATTCTCCTCAATCAAAGGCACTTAGAACTAAGTCAAATACAGATGATAAAAGAACAAGAGAAGCATTTCGATGCCCTTTGTTGGATGATTTCTGCCCTAAACAAAGATGATCTCAATGCAAATCCTGTACGAACTTTTATTCAAGATAATGAAGATTGGGAAGATATCAAAAAGGATCCTATCTTTGGAGAAGAAAGATGGGTTAAAGTTCCTAGAAATATTTGATCTCCTTATGGTTTGAATTGCTTGTTTATGAATTGTTTGATTTGATTTGATTTTCTTTGATTAGAATTGATTTGGTTAGAATGGATTGTATAACATTATATGAAACATAGTATATATTGGATTTAAACTTTCATACATGTCATGTTTTTATTATTAAATCATGTTTAACTTATAATCTGAATATCACTTACCATAGTCTATATATCATCATATCATTCTGCATATTTTTTTACATATCATTGTGCATCCTATTTAATATCACATTTCATTGCGTACCATCTCATGCTACATTGCATATGTCATACATTTCATACCGCATTACAAACTACATATTGCATACAAGTGTATTTTATTTAGTGGAGTTTGTATTATTTTTTTATAGTTATATTAGTTTAGGATAAGTTTTTGTTGATGACAAAGGGGGAGAAATATAAAATAGAGTAGTTGGGCTTAGATTAAGGGGGAGTAATTGTTTTAGGGTGAGTTTCTGAGAAGGAGAAGTATATTTTATAAACATAGGTTGTCATCATAAAAAAGGAGGAGATTGTTAGTCCTTGAGACGATGAATACGATGACAACAACCTTAGGACTTGTTTTAAAATATAAATACTAACATTATGGTTTATATATATATACATATATATATGCAGGATATGAACATGCAGGTAGCAAGAGTGAATACTGTACAGTATAGAGATTCAAGACTGAAGATATCAACACAGCAAGAAACACAGTGTATTGCAAAGGCGGCCGGACGTTGGAGGCCGTTGGTAGACGTTGGAAACGCCGTTGGTATACATTTCAACAGCCTCCAACGTCCTCCAACGGAAAAAACGCGCTTATACCAACGTCTTCCAACGTTCAGGTTGTCCACGTGGAAGAAGATGTTGACCAAAGTGGACGTTGGAGAGACGTTGGAAGACGTTGGAAAATCCGATGGAAGACGTTGGAATAATTGTGCCGGTAAGCCGTTGGTGGACGTTGGAAATCTGGATGTTTTTTTTTTACAGAACCAATAATGCATGCTTCCAGCCACCTCCAACACCGTACATCTCATAAAAGCTCAATTTCGAGCACATATACAATAGCATATCTCACATATAACCAATCATAATAGTAAATTTAAGTAATAAGCATATATACTAATCAATATACACAATACAATTCAACATAAACAACATAAACCATCCAACATCAACATCCAACAAAACGTCCAATCCAACATCAACATCCAACAAAACATCAACATCCAACAATATCCAAACTACTACCTCAACATCTCAAAAATCACGTCCAAACCAACATCCAAAACACCAGAATGTATCAAATCCTCACACTCTCCAAATATACATGTCCATAGCAAAACAAATCAAATCATACTTGAAATCACTCTCCTCCAGAACCACCAGAAGACGGAAACCGGCCGTATTGCTCCATAAACTCCGTAAGACGCCTGTTCAGCTCCTCCGTCTTGGCTTCGGTGCGGATATTGCGTTCCTCGAGCGCGGCGACCTGGGCTCTGAGTTGTGCAATCTCCTCCTTATCTTGAGCCCTTTGATACTCAATCTGAGCCGTCTTAGCCTGTAAATAAAATTTAAATTATCAGTGTTTAATAATTGTAATTCGTGTTTACTATAATCCATCACAATGTTCAAAATGTTGGTTCAGAATAATTATTTTAAAATTTAAGTTAAAGTTATTACCGATTGATTCTCAAAAACATAGCGTCTGCCATGTGCCGAGGATCCATGACAGACTCAAAAATTACGTCCTCCTCATCGGCGGTCAACTCGTCGCGCCCAGAGCCCTCGAGAATGGAAGTCCGTGCTTGCTGAAACTTATGCTGTTATGAAAATAATTTGAATTTAGATAACATTATTTTAATTAACTTATATAAGTGTTAAGTCATTATGTTACTTACATATGCGGACTGCGCTTTGGCATCGTGATCCCAGGAGTATGAAACGTTGCCTTTTTCGTCAACCTGGCTCAACGCATGAGTATGCGCAAAAACATCCCAGTAACTCACAGAAGCACCACCACGCTGTCTCTCCTGAAATATATATGTCCATATACATATATATTATATATATAAATTTTTACATTATCTGCAACTTAGAACTTAAAATCTTTAAATTATTATCGTAATTAATAAATATACCAAGTCCTCTCTATGATGCTGAAATGACTTGGAACCACCACGATGTGTGACACGGTTCTTACTCCTATTGGCTGCGTTCCTCTCCGACTGCCTCTGTAAATTTAATTTAAAAACAAAAATTGTTTAACATTTCTAGTTAGTATTTGCGTAGAAGAATGTAACTTAAACATGTGATAAATTTACCTGAAACTCCTCGTTTCCCCACCTTTTCACAAAATCATCCCACACAGCCGCGCTCATCCACTGAGGCTTTTTTCCCGCTGTTTTTAAGCTGTTTACTGTTTTTCGGTAGTTCTTTGCGACTTTGCTGCACCAGTGGCGATATACGACTGAAATATCAGCATCCTGAAGGTCCACTTACGCCTGCACGTTTGACAAAATAAGAGTTATACAGCTTTTATAAATAATGTAAACATGAATTGATATATCATGTTCCTAATATATAAAGTGATATACCAAAAAATCCTGCCAAATAGTCTCTTTAACATTATCTGTAATCGATGTCCACTTAGGCCAACATTCGGTCATACGACCCATGTACGCCCGTCGAGATATAGATAGAACTACTTGAGTCGGCTCCAAAGAGAAAACACTGTGTTTAAACAGAGAAAAAACAATTAACATTTCATGACTACTATATATTTTCAGAATAGATTGTACGAAAATGAAATTTTATTTCGAAATTTAATACTTACCTTTGATCTTCCTTTGGCTTTAGCCACACCACAGGATGCCGTAGCTCCTGTGATGGACCACCGCCATCACCACTGTCCGGAAGAGCATGCCCTCTCTGTGAGGAAGAGGGTGACCCAGAATGTCCACCGGTACGTCTACGTGACGACATACCTATATAATACATGTTACAAACAACCATTATAACAGAAAATAAAATGACTATATATAAAACATATAATATGGCGTAACATAAAAATGAGATGTGATACATATCATATATTAGCATACCATTTCATTTTTAATGAAAACATGATAATGTTTAAAAAAATATAAATTTACCTTCTCAAAATGTAGATAGTTGATCAGTCCTCGTCATTTTCGGATTCAGACTCTGTTTTGCACTCTATATTTTGTTCCTATGTACTCTCAAATGCTTCAATTAATGCATTTGATTCATCGTTTAGAGGTCCAAAATCTGTTTGATCGTGGGTTATTATTATTCCTCTGTTTTCCTCGATATTTGCTTGGTAAGCTTGTTCTTCGGGAATATTCCGTCCATCAAATGTAAACCTTGCCTTTGTTTTAAAAACAGCCGGCCAATCTATTTTATCTCTTCTTAGAGATGGGTAAGAAGCATAATAAAATTGAAGAGCTTGTTTGGAAAGTACAAAAGGATCGTATTTATAATAACGCGAAGTATGTTTTATTTCTATAAGATTATATTTCGGGTGCACGTTGATTCCAGAACCTTAAACGTTGCTGAACCAGTTGCATTTAAACAAAAATACTTCTTCTGCGGGTCATGTGAAATACGCCAATTGCAAAACCTGAGTTAGCACGCCATAAAAATCATGTATATGATCATTTGGATCATCACTACCTTTAACAAATACACCAGTATTGTTAGTTAATTTTTCGGCACCGTATTCCTTGGTACTAAATTTATATCCATTGACAAAGAATTTTGGATAGGTCTTCACTTTCCTTTTTGGTCCCATAGCTAAATGTTTCAATCCTTTGTCTACACCACAATTTGTTGTATCAAAAACGTACTTAGAAAACCAAGAAGCGAATTCTTTGTCGATATCGCCGTTAGGATGTTGTGATTCGTAAATACTGCAATTATATAACAAATGTTGCATTATGATTAAGATACACGTGTGTGCATATTTTTGTGTATACACACGTGTTGATGATATATATATATATATAAGTAAATTTACCTAACAAACGGTGCAACTTCGGCAAAGTTGAGAAGAACATATGTGTGTGCAACATGATAATCTCTATCATCCAACCATACTTCCACACAAGCACCAGCAGGCCGACCTTGATTTTTAAAAATTGATAAGGTCATTCGACAATCATCTTCATCATTACGCGTAGCATTTTCAAATGATATGTTCACATGGTCACTAAAATAATGAGAGAAAAAAAACGAAGCTTCTTCTTCGATGTATGATTTGCAAATCGAACCTTCAACTCGAGCTTTCTGTCTCACTTTTTTTTAAGATGATTTAAGTACCTTTCAAATGGATACATCCATCCATATTGCACGGGGCATCGAAGACGTGCTTCTAATGGAAGATGAATAGGTAAATGTTCCATAATATTGAAAAAAACTGGAGGAAATACTTTTTCAATTTTGCAGAGCAATATCGGGATTTCTTCCTCAAGTTTACGTAGACGGTCAACTTTTAATATAGTAGAACAAATCTCTTTATAAAAAAGACTAAGTTCTGTTACAACAGTCCAAACTTTTACGGGCAACAGTTCTTTAAAAGCGACGGGTAATAAATTTTCCACCATAACATGACAATCATGACTTTTCATCCCGCAAAGTTTATTGTTCTTATAGTCGACACATCTACGAATATTAGAAGATATACCATCCGGGAATCTTAGTCCTTCCACCCATTTTAAAAGTACTTTAACTTGATTATTGTCTAGCTCATAGCAAGCTTTTGGCTTTTTTGTGTCATTTGGCTTTATATAAAGCTCTGGACGATTACATATTACTTCGATATCACGTCTTGATTTCAAATCATCTTTCGTCTTCCCCTTGACATTCAAAAGTGTATTAAAAACATTATCAAACACATTTTTCTCATTATGCATCACGTCAATATTGTGACGAATCAGGAGATTTTTCCAATAAGGCAACTCCCAAAATATGCTTTGTTTGCACCAGTTATGAATCGATGATCTACCTTGAATTTCAATTTGTTCTCCGGTTTCATGAATCTTTGGATAATCCTTTACAAGTTCATAAATATCTTCGCTTGACCAAACCGTAGGCGGTCTCAATGTTTCATGTCTATTAGCTGTAAAGTTTTTCTTATTTCTTCTAAAAGGATGATTAATATGAAGAAAACATCGATGACAGTCAAACCATGAAATTTTCTTTCCATGAGGTAAAGAAAATGCTCATGTATCTTCCATGCAGTACGGACAAGCTAGATGACCAGCCGTACTCCAACCTCAAAGCATTGCATAAGCAGGAAAATCGCTGATTGTCCACATCAAAGAAGCATACATTCGAAAGTTTTTTTTTGGAAATATCGTATGTTTCTACTCCTTCGTACCACAGTGTTTTTAATTCTTCAATCAAAGGTTGTAAATAAACATCGATTCCTTGTGTCGGATCATTAGGACCAGGGACGACAACTGTGAGAAACATATATGGAGTTTTCGTACACATGCATGGAGGTAAATTATAAGGTGTGACAATTATAGGCCATGACGAATATTTAGAACCAAACTGAGAAAATGGTGAAAATCCATCCGTACATAAACCAAGTCGAACATTACGACTCTCAGATGCAAAATTAGGATATTTGTGGTCAAAATGCTTCCATGCTTCCACATCAGTTGGGTGTGTTAACGTACCTTCTTCCCGTGTTCCAACACTATGCCATCTCATATGTTGCACGGTTACAGAAGATGCATATAACCTTTGAAGTCTAGGAGTAATTGGTAAATAATGCATACGTTTATACGGGACTTCCTTTCCTTTTTTCTTTCTTGATTTGTACCTTTCCTGATTACATATTTTACAATTTCTAAGGTTGATATCTTCTTTCCAAAACAGCATGCAACCGTTTAGACATGTATCTATTTTATGATACGGTAAACCAAAAGCTGACATCATTTTTTTACTTCATAATGATTTTCGCACATTAAATTATTGGAAGGCATATGCCGTTTCGCAGCTTGTACAACAGCCGTAAATCCAGCTTATGTGAAGTTGTATTTAGATTTCATCGCAATATATTCAGTAGTTACTGGTAATTGGGTTCCGCTTGTGCAGCCTTCCCAAAGGGGTTTCTTTGCGGCATCTAATAAATCATATATATATTTTTGCCCCAATATTTGGTTCTTCTTCAGCATTACCATCGTCATCAATTAACTGAGGAACAGGAAACATTGACCGTGCAGCATCTTCAACCATATGTTCTATGAGATTCGTCATATCAATTTCAGTACAAACTACCTCCTCAGCTTGTACATGATTAGATGCTAACGATTCTCCATGACGATCCCAAACCAAATAGTTCGGCATGAAACTGTATTGACCCAAATGAATTCTAACCATTTATGGTATCAAATGCTTTAACATTTTGCATTTAGTACATGGACAACGGATTTCTTCATCTTTTCTGTTATTACTTAAAGCGAAATCAATAAATACGCGAACACCGTTATTAAACTGTTCACCTATTGAGCCTCCATTCTCGACCCTTCTTTTTTGTACATCCAGCTTCGATCAGTAAAATAATTGTCCATTTACCTACGTATATAATTAAAAAGTATGATGTAAATTTAAAAAATTGACATTTTATTAAAACATATTATTGGTGAATTTTATATTAATAGATCATTGACACTTTGTCGATGGGTCATCCTACCTTCCATTACAAATACAATAACGTAATTAAATCGCGTAAATCATTTCAATTTAAACGATTCAACAAAATTTCGGCAACACTTCGCTTTAGTTCCCTGAACAACACACATTTGCATGCACACAGGGAACATAAGGGAAGTGCTGTCGAAATTCTATGAACCGTTTAAAATGAAATATTTTACGAGATTTAATTACGTTATTGTGTTCGTAACTTGTCCAATACAAGGACAAATCCAACAAATATTGTATACGATGAATATAGATGTCCGTTCTGTTAAAAAACGAATATCCACATAACGATCATATACAATACTTATCAGACGGGGCCGAAAGACACTCTAAAGGTTTCATGAATATAAAATATCGTTTTCGAAATTTTCTAAAATACATAAACTAATTGTATGCTCACTAACAACTAACATTTCCAAACAAATCTAAAACTAATTGTATGCGCACATTATTCTATTGTTAACACAAACTTAAATATATATAATCTTGCAATACATAAGTTAATAACATAAATTGTACCTCAATAAACTGGATTATACATACAATAAGGCAATACAAACATTTAATACACTAATTTAACAAATTTAATTAAATATAGGAATTAGGGTTTATAGCTTTTCTTGAGAGATTAGGGAGTTAGAGAGGACGAGAGGGAGGCTTGGAGTCGTCGGAGGAGCTGTTGATCGTCGGAGCAGCTTGGGGGGGAGGAATTGGAGCTAGCTTGGGAATTTGGGGGGAAATAATGGGTTCAGCCGAATGAAACGAAGAGGAAGAAGGGTTTCAGTTTTGCTCGTGGCTTTCCAACGTCTATCAACGGCCGCCAACGTCCACATTCCAACGTCTACCAACGTCCTACAGTTTTTAACTAATAAAATATACGATAAAACACTGGACGTTGGAAGACATTGGAAGCCGTTAGTCGGTGACGTTGGAGGCCGCTGGAAGGCTTCGTTGGAATACACTGTGTGTCTTGTAGTGCAAGATTGAAGACTCATGAGTATCAAGATATCAAGAGTTCAAGATTTCAAGAGTACAAGATAAGTATTGAGTCTAGAATTATGTTAAAACTTCTTGAAAGCACTTACATCTTTATTTGAAATTTATTCGTGGAATGGAATCCACTTCGAGCCTGTTAAAAGGATGGAACCCTACTCGGATGGAACCCACGACAACATTTAGTGGAACATATAGTGGTTCTATTTTGATATCACTAATTTTATAAGAATTCTTTTCGAAAATATATCTCTTATTTTTATTTTTATTTTTCAAAACTTTCTTTTCAAAAAGACATCTCTCTTGATTTTAAATATTTTAGCCTCAAAACTATCTTTATCATTTTTTTTTTGATTTCAAAATTATCCTTGTTTTTAAACCATCTCTTGTTTTGAATATTTATATACTCAAATTTTAAATCACTTTATAGATTAATATTATATATATTAAAAATTACTTTTATATGTTTAAACTATATTCAAATATATTTACAAAGTTTAGAAATTGTTTTGACAAATTATAGAAACCAATTTTAATAAGAAAATCAAAACATTAATTTTTGCCTTGAGCATGTCGACATCACTCAACCCCCCATGTCGACATGGTGCCCATTAAATTCAAAATTCAAGTTTTCAAAAGATATGTCTATTCGTCGTATCCTTTCACGAATATATATGGCTGTTGATCTCCTATAAATACCAGTTGTTCTAAATGAATTTTTATTCATATTTCACTTGTTTTCTCTCTTCTTCATCTTCCATATTTATTATAAAGAATTCAAAACTATACTTTACAGAAATACCAATTGAATCAAACTTGATTATCTCTTGTTTGATTATCTACCACTCTCTTCATAAGATCTCAGTGCTATTCAGAGTTACAAGATCCTTTGTAAATCAAACTGTTGAGTAAAAGGTGTGGTTGAGTCTTGAAATCAACTGGGTGTGACTGTAGCCTCGAAAATCAATTAGGTGATCTTGTAGCCTGATTAAATCAAGAGAGTTGTCATGAACTCGAATATAGGAGGATGTACCTCGTAGCCTTGAAACCGAGGGTGTAATATGGGAGATTATTTCGATAAGAAATCCGTACAATTGTACGAGACTAGATGTAGGGTAACTTCGAACCAGTATAAAATCCTGTTGTGTCCTTTCTTTTACTGTTTTAATTTAGTATTTGCATCTACGTCTGATTTTGTGATTATATCTGTGTCTGTGAATTGCATTTGTTGGTAAATAAATTACATAAGTTTCAAAAAGATTTAGAAAATCCATAAAACACTATTCACCCCTTCTCTTGTGTTATTTCAGCCTTAAGATCCGTAGTCCGCATTTCTCACATGGGATAGTGACGAGGCGAAGGTAAGTATGCTAAACTTTTATTAATTATTTGATTGATACGTAAATATCAAAAAATATTTGGTAATAAATAATACATTAAATTTAAATGTACAGGCAGAATAAGAATGTAATTCCCGTCACTCATTGAGGAGAGTCAAAGTTGTTCTAGCAGTATCGGCAGGAGTTGGTAAATTTATTAAATGTGAATTGTAAATAGTTATTGTGCTATATAATTTTGAATATACAATAACAGTACATAATAATCAATTTCAGGAAGCTGAGGCATAGGGTCCCATGTCGTATATGGATGTGTTTACTTATACTCATGCCGTCAAGCATGTAAATCCGAACGGTTCAGTTTCGTATACATGACAGGACGATAAATCAAGAAATAGCCATGTAAGCATATTTTAGTTTATATACCATTAGTAATTGTTTTAATTGTTAAAGTATAATGAATTAAGATATCTTGTTATTAATTTTAACTGCATTTTCATTTATTCATGCAGGCAAGCTTTATGGAACAACGCCAAAAACTCCAGAAGGATACCGGTCGAGAGCAGCTGACAACAGATGAGGATGACATTATTTTTGAGTCAGTCATGGATCCACCATCACGGAACAGATGCTATGACTTTGGAAATCAAGTGGTAATGAATAAATATTAAGATATAGCAATTTAATAATCTGTTGGTTCTAAATAACTTTACATCGCTTTAGTTTCGGTAATAAGTTTATAGGTACAACAATTAACACATTATGTTGTAACTTTGATAGTAAGATTATAGACTAAATTAAATAAGTGTTGTAGGCCAGCAGACAGAGGAAAGCCAGCTATACGGTCAGAACTGATATTGATCTAGTCGAGATCGAAGAGTTGAGAGCTAGAGTGGCGCAACTGGAAGAGCAAAACGGTCGCCAGACCATCGAGATGACACAGCTGCTGGATCAGCGTATTGCTAAGTACATGCAGCATGGTGGCCGCTTTCCATTCTCTGGTGGTTCGTGAGGTTCTGGAGCTGATTGACTAGAGTGATAGGCATGTTTTTTGTTTTTTGTCATTGTTTTGTAAGTTTGGATGATACATTGAGTTGGTGGAATTGGATTTAAAATGTTGTGTATATTGTTTGATGATACATTTGGTGGTAGTAATTCTGGCATTTAGAAGTTGATGGTAAGGAGTTGGTGAAAGATTGATGTATATGTTGTACAATTAGATGTAGGTAAATTATGTTAGCAAAGTTTGGATTGATTTTATATGATATTTGATTATCTTTCTATGGTTGGATTTCATATTGAATATCTGAGTTGGATATATTGAGTTGGGTGAATTATATTGTATCAATGGATTGTGGATGGAAGGCCAAATCGCAGCAGAAATTCAGAATTTTTTTTTAGGTTTTTCAACGGCTCCAAACGGCCTGTAGGTCAAAAATTACCGATAATTATTTTTCCGACGGCCGCCGACGGGCTGAAGCCGTCGGAAAAAAGATCTGCCTCTTATAGTGAAAAAATCTAAGAAGAAGCCACAATAGATGGGCGCTAGCGTTTGGGATGCTTGAGTCGTATGGTGGGGTAGCGAAGAATTCAAGATAAGTCTATCATATATCCCTTTAATTTATTCAGTACAGTATACATAATTTATACGTGTAAAATATAATCTTAATTTTTAATTTCTGGACGGAATCAGACAGGAATTCTAAGAACAGGCAGAAAAATCCTGTCACACACCATGGTGGGTCAAAATCATTCCAGCGCCATCTTGAGGACCAGATAAATTAATTAATTTTAATATCGAACGATTATTACATTTTTAGTATAAATTTGTATGAACAACAATAATATACACCAATTATTGTAGGAAAGAGCGCGGAGGGGGTCTCATCTCGTATATGGACATGTTTGAACATTCGTTAGACAGATAAACGATGAGGGATCAGTGTCGTACGCCTGGCATGAGGATGATAGAGCGTACGCCGCACATGTAAGTATATTTTAGGCTATAAGTTATTGATAATGATCATTTTAATTAATTAATTATAAAATATTACAATAATGTCAATATTTATTTGTATTTAATTTTACGTTGTAGGAAAAATTTATGCAGGCACGTGCGCAGATGAATGAGCATTTCAGATGGGAGCAGTTGACCACTGACGAGGAAGACGCGATCTTCGACTCTGTTATGGACCCGACCCAAAGAAACAGGCGCTACAGCTACGGCAACCAATCAGTAATTTACAAAAGTTTACTATGTTGTAAGATTTGCTTAATTTTTACAAAAGTTACGTAATAACTTAAACATATTTTGACTTGTTTTGTAGGCTCGGACATCACAAAGGGCTTACCAAAAGGCTCAAGACAACGTAGAGATTAATGAGCTTAGACAGCAGAATGCACAACTGCAGGAGCATGATCGTCTTCGAACGGTGCAAATGGAGCAGCTCAACCGACGTTTGGCCAAGTATATGGAGCGTCATGGTACATTCCATTTGTTTGGTGGTTCTAGAGCCGATGATGAGTCTTGAGGTACGGCTTTGCAGAAAAATACCGCGCCAAGTGGACGACGCGGCTGTCGGAAAATCTGACGGAAAGACCATCGAAACAGCCGTCTGACGCCGTCGCTATTATGTCGTCGAAGACGTCGAAAACGGATGGAAGTCGTGATCCGTATTCCGACTGCATTTCCGACGGCTAGCAATGGCTGCTAGGCGTCGAAAATTGCCTGCTTTTTTGTAGCGGTAGCATTGGCAGTAAGAAAGTGCTAGTTGTAGTCTCAATAAATCCATATATATATACTTATGAAACACACTAATTGAAACCAGTAATAAGACGGTACCTTAAATTCAAATTGCATATTAGATAGGTTTCCAATGAAAATGAAGGACATATCTAGTGAATGAACACCGCAACATATATTTTGATTCGAAGATATTAGAATGTGTGTACAAATGCACAGTTTATGAGCATTAAATACTATCAAATGACCTCAATGACATAAATATGGTTAAATCACCGTAAACATTTTGACCTAAATGGCAACAAATAACTCATCAGGATACCTGTAAAATAATAAAATAATAGGAATAGTGATGATGATGATAATAATAATAATAACAATACTACCACTAATAATAAGAAATTTAATAGTACATAACCTGAGATTAAAGTCCGAACAAACAAAACATATATGGCTACCCAATTCTTGAAATATAAATAATAAACTAAACAAATTTAAACTTATTTTTTCCATATAAATTTATGGAATGATGCATAAATATTTGAATGTGGTTAACAGTTTTAAGACAACATTATGCATCAAATTTTTTTAAAACCTAATAAGTAAAACAACTAAAAGTCTATATTTAGAAAAAAAAATATTTTTAGAAAACTGTTATATTTAAGGAAAAAAAACAATAGTGGTGCAAACGAAGTTTGAAATCCAAGGTTTTGAACCAAGTTTGAAATACAAGGTTTTGAAAAACCATTTGTAAAGAAAATTTGTAAGCAATGGTAACGGAGCAGCTACAAACATCCTTCGTAATAAGTATAACCAGTAATGCATGCACTTTATCACAAATATAATGTAGCTCGGTGAATAAGATGCTGAAAAATCACATCTAAACTTGAGCTGAAGATATTACATCTATCAAAAATAAAGAGGTTTCAGCCTCAAGGAAAAAGTTAGAGAATGATAGTTGTAACTGTCATTTTCAGTTTACACTAAAAAGTTTCCCTCAAACTAAAAAACAAACTTGTTGTCCTTGAGATTAAATTTTTTTGCAACTCCTTCCTTGTGCCTATTTACTTGAAAAAAAAATATTTGTCATGATCATAAACTAATACAGTGTATATCAAACAGTTGTAAACTTTTTTGTAAAAAATATATATGAACAGATTAAGATAGAATGTTCCCAGTCTGTAGTGAAGTTGAGTTAACAGCGATCATCATTGCAATATGATCATACATTTTAAATACGCATGAACAAGTTTAAAGAAGAGAAGAGAAAATAGCAAAACTGTATATTATTTCGATCTATCTTTTCACAAATACTGTTACATATATTTATACAAGAAAACTCAGCTAACAAACTTCTGTTACATAGAAAGCTAATCAGAGAGTTACACGTGGCAAAGGAAACAATTATATAAAACTATATATATGTACTCTACTCTACATCCCCCCCTCAAGCTGGACTGTTTTGACAAACCAGACCAAGCTTGGAAGAAAGATAACTATGTTGATCTGCTCCAAAAGGTTTTGTTAGAAGATCTGCCAACTGAAGAGAAGATCTAACATGCAGAATGTTAATGAACTTGGAATCAACATAATCTCTCACAAAATGACAATCCACCTTGAGATGCTTTGTGCGTTCCTGAAAAACAGGATTTTCTGCAATATATTTTGCCGCAATATTGTCACAGAAGAGATCAATAGGAAGAGGAACATTGATACATAAATCTTGCAGCAATCCCTCAATCCAAATCAACTCACTTGTCGTATAACTCATACTTCTATATTCGGCTTCACACATGCTTTTAGAAGTAGTTTTCTGTTTCTTCATCTTCCAGGAAATCAAAGAATCACCAAGAAAAATAGCATAACCAGATAAAAACTTCGCAGAGAAAGGACAAGTACCCCAATCAGCATCACAATAAGCAGACAATGTTAAAGAAGAATTTGCAGGATAAAATAAACCGTGATTAATGGTCCCTCTCAAATACTTTATCACATGTAATGCAGCTGAAAAATGTGATTGAGCAGGGTTACTTAGAAATTGACTGAGTTGTTGAACAGTGTAACAACCCTGTATTTTGTGATTATTTTAATTGTTTATTTTAATTGTTTATTTTAATTATTTCAAATTTTATTTCTGATTTAAAAACTTTATTTATTTATTTAAAATGGATAAAACTTTATTTTATTTATAAAATGAATAATTTTGTTATTTTAAATATATATTTTGATTTGTATGTAAATTAGAATTCCAAGCATGAATAAATTGGATATTTCCAGAAAATGTGAATTTTGGTCAATCTGGTCAAACTTTGACTTTTAAATTTTAATTTTAAAAGTTTTAAAATTTTAATTTTATCTTTTGTTATGAAAGTAAATAAAATTTCAAGAATACTGCTTTTTGTTTCGTTGAAATTGGATTTATATTGTGAAAGTTATGCTTTTTACAAATTGGGTGTAAACTCTTTTATTTAACAATATTGTTAATTTTAATCTATATAAATAATATTTTCATTTGTAATAAATTATTCTAGTTTGTGTTATAGGTAATGTTACATGTAATTTTGTCTTTTAAATATTTTTAAAGTGGTGTTTGAATTTTTCCAAAGTCTATTGAATTTATTTTCTATTTTTAAAGCCTAGTTTCCATTTTCTGTTATTTTCTTTATTTAAATTATATTTAATTAAAATTTATTTATTCATTTTTATGTATGCATTTTATTTTTATGTTTTTATCTTTATTTATAAATATGTTTCATGTACATACAATTTTTCCAAAGTTCATTTCATTTATTTTCAAATTTTCAAGCCTAGTTTACATTTTCTTTGCTATTTTCTTAATTTAATTATATTTAATTAATATTTATTTATTTATCTTTGTTTATTTACTATATTTTAGTGTTTTATCTGTATTTATACATATTTTACATGTATTTAAAATTTTAAAAGAAATTAGAAATTCAAAGAGACAAGGCTCTTCATTTCTTGTGACTTTTCAATAGCTAGTCTCTTCATATCCTTGGCTTTTCATTTTCTCCTTGATAGCCGTACATTTCCCATTGCCTTTCACGTGAAAATACTTCTCATCCTCTTCAACTCACGGCTATTTCTCATTTGAGAAAAAAAAAATTCAAAGTTAATGGCTTCTCTTTATTCATTTCTATCTTTCTTCCTTGAATTTGCCTTGTTTTCTACTTAAATTTTCTTTGACTTCACATATGATTCTCGGCCTATCACCTCCACCATCAGCTCCACCATCTCCTCCACCATCTACAGCAGCAAACATCTCCTCCTCCTCTGACCATGACAAGCCATGCCATCCAATTGAAGCCATCTCCACCAAGCATTGCTTAAAACTCTAAATATTGCCTAGCCGAGCCTTGTATTCTCATTTCCTTCATGTTTAGCCTTGGTCACCACCTCTAACACCACCACCACTTGCTGCCATGACCTATAGCCATCATCATCACCTCTGACCTGACCTGAAGATGCACCAGACCGAGCCCATAGGACCATAGGTCGAGCCTATGTACACCAAAACCTTCCATTCTTTGACCCAAACCCCTTGCCTCCTTTACCTTCCACTTGTTTTGCCTTTACCTTCCACTTTCATGCCCTAAGCCTTGTCTCTAGGCCATGGCCGAGCCATGTTGACATCTAGGCCGAGCCTAGTGTGGTGAGATCAAGCCCATTTGATCATGTGACAAGCTTACGTTGTCATGTGCTAGTCTTTTGCTTCTAAGGTTTGGTCATCTCTCTTGTTTTGCAACTGTTTTGCAAACTAAAGTTGTTAATTATATTTGTATGTCGATATCTATATTTGTGCTTATGTATGTTATATTTTGTGTTGTATACAAGGGTCTCCATCTATTCAAATCAAATCGTGCTTGTCGTGCCTTTGGAATCGCTCTTGTGTGTGTTGTTTGTCTCTAGCTCTGATAAAGGTGAGTCTTTCTCACTCTGACATTTATACTTATGAAATAGTGAATTGATGACAAGTGTTTAGTAATATAAAATGTTATGAAAGTTAATGATGATCATATGATATGCTACGCCATGTTATTACCATGTTAAAACTGTTAATTATCACCTGACATCTGATATATGACATTATATTGTGACATTGACATTGTTTATATTGTTTATGCATATGTTAACACTGCAAGTTCCCTGTTAGAATAGAATCACTATGGGTTGAAATGATACATACCCGAACGGACTTTAGAATAGGAAAAAATCGTTATGGTCTGAAATGATAGGCCTGAGCGATCTTTATTGTATTTTATTTGACTTGGGATTGCGGGTTTGAAATGATAGAACCCGGGTTTTCTTTGTAAATTACGGATTGAAATGATATATATCCGTATCACTTGACCTAGGTTAGAAAATTATATACAGACCCCGTGGTATATTTTTAAATTATTTTTTTTAAATATATATTTTCAAAAGTATGAAATTTTGATTTAAAATATATATATATATATTATGGTTTTAAGAAAGTTAAATATTAAATCTTGAAATTGTGAATTTAAGTGAATTCAAGTATGTAAATTTGGAGTAAATGTGACGTTTGACTTTAAATTTTATTTTAAGATGTAAATAAATAATGGAAATTAAATTTGAAGTTTTGAAATGATATTTGAAGTAAAATTTTAAGTTTATTAAATTTATAAATTAATAAACAGTGAATTTTGACTTAATAAATGAATGGAGTTTGCAAAATAGAATATTTGATCTTAAAATTTTATTGTGTTAAATCATATGTTAAAATGATTTTAAATATGAAATTTTGAAGTCTAGAAATGTGATTTTTAAGTTGTATTAATAAAAATTTGGAGTTTTATTATTATTTTTGAAAAGCTAAAATGAAACATGGAATTTTATAGCATTTTCAAAATGCTTTAGTCTTTTGACAGCATTTTAATGCTATTGTTTTGAATCTAACAATGTTTGAAATAAATAAATATCTTTTACGACATTTTATAAATGTCGCTATTCTTGAAATAAACCATTTTGGAAAATATAAGCTACGATAGCACTTTATAAATGCTGTCGTTGCTATAATTTGACAATGTTTTGAAATGTTATAGATTTTAACACTGTTTGGGCTATATTTTAAAGTGTTAAATAATTTAACTTTTGAAATGGATTATCTGTGAAATTTTAGAAGTTTTGAATATTTAAATTTGAATTTTTAAGGAATTTAAATTGAATTTGAATTTAAATAAAGTTTACTTGGTTATGTGTTAAACGGAATGAAATGTAATATAATAAATGAATTTTTGAATGGAATTTTGGAATGTATTTTTGGTAATGATGTTTGAAATAGTAAATGAATGACATATTTGATTTTTAAATGATATTTAACTTTGAATATTTGGATTTGAATTCAAATAATGATTTGATTATGAAGTTTTGAAAGGATGTAATATTTTAATGATTTTGAAATGGTTTGGAAATGATTTGATCTTTATTTTAATAAAGAATGTGAATGTTGAATGATATTTGATTTTGCTTTATTTGATAAAGGAATATTTGAAGTTTATATTTGTATGAAAAGATATTTGGTTTAATTGTAATTTAAGTTTATTTTTAATAATATTGGATTTATGAAATGAATATTTCAAAACTACGTAATAATGAAATTAGATTTGAGATATGAATATATGGAATTATAAAGTTTAGTTTTGAAATGTGGGATATTAAAGTTTGGAAACATATTAAAATTGGATAGCTTATTTTGTAGATCAAATCTATATTTGAAATTTATAAGATTTGAAATGTTTTGTTAGAAAACTGAATTGAATTGAAATTGATGGTTTGATTTGAATTAAATTGGAAATTTGAAATTTTGAATTAAATTGGAAATAAATTTGTAAAATGTAAAGAATTAAATGAATGTTTCATGATTTCAAATGTATGATTTCAGAATGTTATGATTTTCAAAGTGTAATGATTGCAAGTATTTTGGTTTCGAAAGAGTTATAACTTTGAAAGTATTATGATTTTTGGAAGTGAATATAGGTTTGAGATGGAAATGATAAAGTATAAACTATTTTGATTTGAATATAGTTTTGAAATAAAAATGATTTTGGTTTCGAAGTATAAACTATTTTGATTGAATAAATAGTTTTGAAATAAAAATGGTTTTGGTTTCGAGGCGTAAACTATTTTGAAAGGAATATAGTTTTGAAATGAAATGATTTGATCCTTTTGAAATATATACAATTTTGAAATGACCACGACGTTATAATAACGTTTGGTTGTTAAAGAGACCGGAATCGGAAGTTGTCATACTCTCTGCCAACTCCGAAAACCACTTTAACAACCGTGTACGCGGTGGAGATTCCAGAATGAAGTAGGATGGTGGCGACGTTCTTGAGGTATATTACGTGGACCCAACTCCCGTGAGTTGGCATAAGGTGGCTAAAACAGGAGCGATCTCGGGCTAAAGGAGGTAGCACCTCTGGTCGGACACATTCCTCCGATACTATACTCTTACTGGTGATTGATTAGATGGCCATCCTCCGATTTTGATTGGGAGTGTGTTCCGAGGTGGGCGTATGTGGCTGCTGCGTTACCACCAGCCCGTGTGCATAATTGGTATATCTACCCTGGCATTGCCTTGTGTGTCGTGTCACCTACCATACCGAGCCTTTACTACGAGTTTGTTTTTCTCCCGTAGCCCGTGTGGTATCCTCTGACAGTCACCCGGAGTGGAGATGGCATGATATTGGATGGACTACTGGGACTATTATGTGTGAAGGGTGATATGGGTAGCCCGGAACGCTATTTAAAAGTATGTTTATTTTACTGTAGACATTATTATAGTAGCGCAATATTACTACATAGTAAATAGTTTAACGGATCCTTAAAGGATGGGCGATCCCAAGCATCCTTTAAGTTACTGATGCATTTTTATTACCGTTCACTTGAGTTTATTTACAGTTCATAAGTATTTACGTCCTGACTCGAGTGTTTTGTATTTTGCTTTACGCTCGAGTCAGATTGAGTGAGTTAGCATTCAAGATTCACCTTCGGAGTTGGAGCTTTCCTTGAAGATCCAACCATCTATTTTGCTTTCTGTATCCAGTGATTTCAGTGATGTATTCTGATTTGTACCTGATGTATCTTGTTACTTTTTGTTGTGTCTTGTTTAACTCAGATGTATCTTATTTTTATATAGTAGCTTCATAAACTACTATTTCTTTTAAATTCCGCTGCATTATTAAATACTCTGTGTCTGTGATCTGTGATTATGTATTTACTGTATATTCTGAGGTTTGCCAAATTTTATTTACAACGCGGTATTTTGAGCAATTCAAGTCCGACATGTGCGGATGCGAATGGTTGAAAATATCGGGTTGTTACAAACAGCATATGATATGTCTGGTCTAGTCATGTTAAGATACAGCAGTTTTCCAATCAATCTCCTATAAATCTCTGGATCCATAAGAAGAGGAGTATCTTGAGTGCTAAGTTTCAAATTTTTAGGCAAAGGGTATGAACAGGCTTGCTGTCTTCCATATTTGTATCTTTTAACAAATCCAAAATGTATTTTCCTTGATTCAACAAGATACCAGAATCTGACCTTGATACTTCAATTCCAAGAAAATATCTCAAAAAAGCTAAGTCTTTTAGAGTAAAAACAGATTGAAGAGAATCCTTAAGAGATTGGATTTCATCCTTGCAATTGCCTGTAATCAACAAGTCATCAATATATGCAACCACAACAGTGAAATTACCATTCTCTTCAGCTTTGATAAACATAGAATAATCTTGTTTGGATTGCTTGTAGCCAAGATTAATGAGATGTTTACTCAATTTTTTGTTCCATTGTCTAGCAGCTTGTCTAAGACCATAAAGAGATCTTTTTAACTTGCATACTTCCCCATGTTTGGCCTTTGTATAACCTGGTGGTGGTTGCATATAAATCTCCTCATCAACATACCCATGCAAGAAAGCATTATTAATGTCCAATTGATGTAAATTCCAATTCTTTGCAGCAGCTATGGCTATAAGAAGTCTCACAGTGGTGAATTTAACAACAGGACTAAAAGTATGTTTGAAGTCTTTACCTTTAATTTGCTTATCACCTCTAGCAACAACTCTAGCTCTACACCTTTCTAAATTTCCATCTTTGTCAAACTTGGCCTTATAGACCCATTTACTGCCAATAGCAGTCTTACCAGCAGGTAAAATAGTCATTTCCCAAGTTTCATTATCTTCTAAAGCCTTCATTTCTTTATTCGTTGCTTCTATCCATTCCTTTTTATCCTTAGCCTGAGCATAACAACTAGGCTCTTCAACAGACAATACATTTGCCGAACTTACTACATATTCATCATCTAGATTATCCAAATTCAATAAGGAAAAATTCTGGTGAACAGGAGAACAGGAAACGGAAGAAACAGTAAGGGGTTTGTGAGTTTTTGACAGCACAAAATCATTAAACTTCTTTGGTAATTGTGTTGGTCTGGATGATTTTCTAATAATAGGTTCCATAGAAGAAGAAGAACTGTTGTGTGAGATAGAAGGATTCTGAATAACATTTTCAGAGTCAAGAGAAGTGTTAATTATAGATTGATCATGAGAAGGAGAAGATAATGTGTTTATGGTAGTAGGAGAAGAGGGATTAGAAAGGGAAGAATCAAAATTAGGAATTGAATCATTGTAAAATGCAGGATTCACTAAAGTGAAAGGAATATGATCAGGAATATTTGAAAGTGGAAATTTGAAAGGAAATATAGTCTCTTTGAAGTCAACATCTCTGCTGAGAATTATTTTATGAGATTCAATATCATATAACTTGTAACCTTTTTGTGCATAAGGGTAACCGTTGCAAAATACTATTGCAAGGAATGCATTTCACTTCAAGGAAGTGACCAATTTCTAATTTCAAGTTCAAGTGAAAGTGATCTATTTCTAATTTCTCTGCATTTCTAGTTTCTCTTCAAGAAATTAAGGAAGGATTGAACAATACAATTGCTAAATGTAGTTTTAAAGTAAAAAGAGAGTTTACATCAACCACCATGTTTGGGTATATTACAAATAAGCGTAAAAATTGGCTGGTACATCTAATATCAAACTTTTCCTTTATCAAAAGAAGTGATGTTTTAACCAACTTACAAGAACAATTCAAAATAAATTAGAATGTTTGTACACATATATGTTAGGTACACACGGACGTCAAGCAGTTCATAAAATAGAGTTGGCAGTAATCTGGATGATAGTAATATGCTTAATCTCCTTTAAAATCCATCAAATTGTAAATGAAAAAACTAAGAATATTTTAGTTATTGTGTAAGAAATGATTAGTTAAACCATCTTGAATTTAAATGTATTGTTTCCACGACCAAGAAAATCGACATCGAGATAAAAAAACGTACCTCTTCAACTATATCCGACCTGCGATTTGATAGTAGATCATAAACTGGACTGTTAGTACCAGAGTCATTTCATCAAACACAGGCAATTTTCACAGCGGCAAAGGATCGAAGATCATGCCAGCAACAGAGATTCAAAGACAAACTCTGATCAACTATGGCAAACTCATGGCTAAACTCCGTAACTACGACCATAAGCAGCAGCTGGAAGAGAAGGCAGGTCATTCTGCATAGGTGGCTGTGTCCATAATTCTTGGGTTTAAGTGTGCACGTGCACACCTCCACAGGATGCACCCAAGGCAGTTCCAGTTTTGAGCAGCCTGATTTCCTCGGGCTTAATAGATTACATTTACGGATTAATCAAGTTTGTAATTGTTGTAGAAAGTAGCTTAGTTCTTCTATAAATAGCATAAGAAGGAGAAACGTAAAATCATATTGATTTGAATTAATAAGAAGTTTTTCTCTCTTTTTCTTCTAAAATATGGTATTCTTGTTCGTGTGCATTGCTTTTCTTCCTCTTCTTTCTTGTGCCTTCTTCTTGCCTAATTCTCCTCTAAACTGAACCTGTATTCCCCTCTTCCCTAACCGGATCATATCACTATTAATCCCTGTCAACCTCCCCTCATAAACCCTCCTCCATTCCTGCAAACTTTCCCTGCTTCTCCCCTGAAAGCACACTCTTAATCCCCATGTCTACTAGACAAAGAACCTGCGCGCCTCCATTTCTTTTCCTTATTTCTGCAAACCCTAATTCTATGTTTCTCTATGCCTTATTATCTTCCTCTTTAATACTCTTCACTTCATTTCTTGTTCACTGATATTGCTGCCAACTCTCTGTTCTCCTACCTGATAATTTCATCATCATTTCTCTGCTAACTAAGAAGCTTCCTGTTCCTACATCATCATGCCAAATACAAGTAACCAAGCAAAGCAAAGTGGTCATAACATGGACGACCATAAGTCTTCAAATTAATAGTTAGAATCTAAATTCTAGAGAGAAAACTGTATAAATCAAAGTGGTTTGGAAATTGGGGGAGAAGTGGAAAATTATGGTTCGGTTTAAGAATTTAAGTGACGTGATGTAGCTGTTTGTTTTTAAAAAAGCGGAGATCAACGATTTTCCAGGAAGAAAATACAAATTATCGTTCTTTTTATAAATTAGCGTTTTTAAAATTAAAGTAGATAAGAAGGATAGGTTGACCGAGTCAGGGAGACTAAGTATGGTCTAGAAATAACTTTAGTGATATATATCTATTTTAGAAAGACTGCTATATATAATATCATGCTGTGTAATTCCCTCTTCTCAAGTAAGTCATAATATCATCTAAAGCAGAAAACAATTTTTGTTTTTTTCTTCCTTGTTTTGACAGTTAACTATGGTTGGTTTCAATCTTCCAAATGCAACTGAAGAATGTTGTAGCAAAAGGCAAAAAACAAGTTTTTTATCCAATTTCCCTCAAAGTAATCCAAGTGTATTGTATTATAAAACTCGCCTCCGCAATGAATATATGAAAACCGGTACTTGCTCACGTGAAGATACGTGTACTTATGCGCACGGAGATGCAGAGCTTCGTCCAAATCAAGATCATAATCATGCCAATTCATCGTTGTTTAAGACAAAGCTTTGTCAAAACTTCTTCAATGGATGTTGCCGATTGTCATCTAATTGTAGTTTTGCTCACGGTTTTCATGGTAAAATTTATTTCTTCTTCTTAATCGTTTTGTTTATTTGTTTGTTTGTTTTTCTTGAAATTGATTTAAGGTAAATAATCAGCAAGAAAAATGATGTATATGCATAAACGCACTGTTGTCAACTAGATTTAGATTCTATTGTTCGTACAGATTCTCCAATATATATTTATAATTGATTTTGAAAAGTATTTGCATTTGTCAAGTTGCGGTTATGTAAAGAATACATTTTGATTAATTTTTGAAAAAAAAATGATTATCTTAAAAAAAAGTTGGATTTTCTACATATAATTTTTTTTTCAATCTTTTTTAGCTTTTCGATTTTCAAGGACAAAATTGATTTTTTTTTCTTTACAATATTTAGAATAATTTAAGAACTTTACTCAATTTTTTCATTATTTTTTAAGAAGTTTAAATCTTTTGTTAGAAAATTGAATTTTCATAACTAATTAAAGTTTGATTTTCATTTTGAGAAAAAATTGAATTTTTAATGTTATTTGTATCTTCTGTATAGTATAGTTATTTGAAAATAATAAATTTTTATGTGTTCCAATCCCAAGAAAAATGATTTTTTAATGAAAAAAATGATTTTTTTTAATTTAAGTGTTATAGAGTTTTGAAATTGTTTGATTTCTCAAAAGTGGTGGAAAAGATCAATCCCTAAATTGCACATTTAAAATCTAAATTCATTTGTTTGCTAAAACTACTAGTAAAAAATTTGTTTGGATCGTTAACAAAAATGATCAAAGATATATTTTGGGAGGGATTTGGGGAATATATATATGTATATATATATATGTATGTATGTATGTATGTATGTAAAGTGAAAGTGATAAAAGTTAGAACGGAAAATTTTGTTTGGCTTATTCGAAGATATAGTGAAGAACACATTTTAGAAAAAATTTATGAAATGTTTGCTTAATTGGACATGTTTAAAACTTTTTTATTTCATCAAAACAAAAGAAAGAGAGAACTTTTATCCATCATTTTGATTACAAATAAGCTTCAAAGTCAATTTAAGATCTGTCACCAAAGTTCTAACTACTGACGTTTAAGTTCTATTTTTTTGTTTTTTTGTTTTTTGAAACTGATATCGTATTATAGACAAAAAAGTTTACAACTCCAGTTGCTAAAGGCATAAAACAATTGTTGAAATTCAATCGTACTGAAAATAGCAACTTGATAGATATATTATAATTAAACTAACTGATTGCGCGTCAAACTCTAAAAGTAACATCTCGTGTTTATTTTTTATTTAATTTTATTTTTTAATATAGAGTTGAGGTATACAAATAACGAAAATGGACAATGCAATGGAGACAGTACAAACTCACATAGCATAAAGGACACTATGAAAACTCCTGCACAACTTCAGTCTAATGCAGCTTTAGTCATGAAGGCAGCTAATCAGGTGCTTCAAAAAGCACCCACGATCATTAAGGCATCTACTCAAGTGCCTGAAACTCATGCAAAGAAGAGGCCGAGGATAGATTGGAGTCGCAAAAGGAATATGGATTTGTATGCCGATTGGCCTTCAAAATCCGAATTGGACATGATTAATCACTAAGTTGAAAGTTGGTTAATTAGACGTTTCATTAGCTTTAATTTGTTTGTTTTTCCATGTTTATATTGCAGTGGTCAAGTGTTTTTATAACATAGTAACCATAAATGTGTTTACTTGAAAATTGCTTATCGAAACAAGTATACAATGACATTATGCTCTTTTTATATATACCCTTTATCATAGTAACATTGTTTGATGTCTTTTTATACTTGCAAACTGATTTGTATATTTATGCGTACTTCGTAAGTGGGCTGGATATCTAAAGCTTATCAGTACGTTCTTTGACACTGAGCATGCTAAACGTTTTTGTATTCTGCTAATTACCTTTGAGAAGTGTCACTTTAGCTGGGAATTAAGGGGCATATACAGTCCTATAAATGTTTATCTACAGTAATCTGGTTTTTAACCTAAACATAAACGAAACAAAAAGCATTCATGTGTAGTAACATCATTCATTGTGCACTAAATCATGCCAAATTTTTTCAATACTTACATGTTAAAAGTATAATTTAACACTTACATGTTAAAAGTATAATTTAACATGATACCCTGTAATGATAATAGAAATGTCACTGATTTGCACTTTTAAGGGACTATAAATACAGTTCCATGATCCCATGTCAATAATAAGATCATCATGCACTATATAAATACAAAACATCAATTACAGAGATGGTGCAGGTTGGAAAATAAGAAAAAAGAAAAGGAAGCTCAGGAAATTTATCCCACTAAGCAGATGAATCGAATAACATATGAAATTTCAAGTTATATAACCATGTCTGGTGCTCAAAGCTTAATAACTTAACATACTACAGTAAACAGCAGCCCATTACATTATTGATTTCACTAACTCAAAAACAACACTAGTATTACATTACAGTAAGTAAAATTTCTCATCTCAATTTTGGCTTTGTGGAATTCTTTAATGGTTTAGCAACTAGAAGCGGTCGGCTACTTTTTGCAGCTACTTTCTTTAAGTCATATCTTACAGAAAACACTGCGCATATCGTTGCAAAAAGCATGGTGGGATGCACATAAACTGCTAATATTTTGGATCAACATTAACCGGCTTCTTTAGAAATCCTTCCTTTACGAGACCCCATGTCACGAGATGAGTGCCGAACATTCTCAGTCTTCCTGGGTTTATAACTCCAATCAGGGTCCCAGCTACAGCGAAGAAGCTTCCAGCAAGAACCTGATTCACAAGAAAATTCATCATGCATTTTTATTACCTGAAACTAGTAAAAGTAACAAGCACGATGTCTATACATACATACATACATACATACATACATGTATGCGCACGCGCGTGCGTGTATGTATATATGTGTGTATCTATGTATCTATGTATGTATATGTATATCATTTATTGCATGTCTTTTGAATTAATGTTGCTCTTTATACTAAAATATACATTTAGATGGCGACTAACAAAGCTCATAATTTCAGTTATTCTTTAAATATTTCCTTTTAGTTTGCATGATTTTTATTTCAATTTATGACTTGTTAACAAATATATAATTACAAAATAACTGTTTATCATAAACTAAAAAGGATGTGTGCATGTGTGTGTGTGAAAAATCGTAATAAAAATCAAATAGTAATAAGTTAAGTGCAAATATTAGTTTATTAGCATAGATGAAAATGACGTAACGGAAATAACAAAGGATAATCTTGCCATTCCAAAAAGACACCGGTGTAGTAACAAGTTTCTATTATTAATAGCAGTGAAATAATGTGAGACCGAGTGTCAATAGCTGCTTTACAGTTCAAGTTTTCAGGCATCATCCCAATTAACAGATTACAAAATCAAGATTACACTTTTCATAAACTAGTATTGTGAAAAAAAGAACATAGAATGAGATCTGAGCATTTAATCTTTGTATTCATATGATTTATCACTCTGCTAATAATGCAAACGTATGGTTATTAGTTATTCTCATGTATATTTAATTAATTATCTTCCAAAATTGCTTTTTCACAAACAAATCATACATTTGGATGAAACCATGACATAGATTACTTACGCCTTGTCATTCATTCAATTATGTAATTTAGAATTACCTTTAAAAATAAAATAAAAACATAACACGCAACTGCTAAAAGTAGAAGGTTATTTTGGAAATATACCTTCAAAACCAAATCGAGATGGAAATCTATTTTTAGAATAAAACATACATGTTATGACTGGCTGCATAAATAAAATCATTTAGCATATACAATGTGCAATTCACGTGCATAGTGCTATTTTATGATTTATTCAAGAATAAAGCTTGAATTAGGGAAGGTCGTTCCCATCAAGGCGTTTAACACAACCAAGAATAAAGCTTGTATATGCTAGCAGAAGTGTTTTATAGTGAGCTATTACCGGAATGAAACGTGATGAACATACAACCCGAACAAGCCAACAACATGCCAAACCCAAGCTTTTATGTAATTCTAGGTAGACTGGTACCAGAAGAAGTCGTGAGTTAACGGACTCGTTTTTCGTTTGCCAAGTCTTGTTAAAAGAAGCGGATCGTTACCTCTGCGAGTTCCCTCTTTCATGGATAGATAACTGAACTATGCGCCTATCTTCGCTTTTAGATCAGCCGTAGCTCCCCGTTTTCACTTAGCCTACGCACTACAACACGTCTTACTGGAAGAAGAACTCCAGGTTGGCTCGAAGATGCCAACAGCATTCCGTACAGAAACATAAACCCCCAAAATGTATAATTGTGAACTACAAACCGATAAATATGAAGCTGTATCATTAACACAATTCAGTTCAGAAAAATAAGTTAAGGTTATGGCGAATTCGAAAGAAATAGGAATGCCCAACACCATGTGTATACATAAGACGTTAGAAATGTATCATCATCAAAATGAGTTTTTCAAATGCTAATGAGTTTTTTTATTTTCAATAATGAGAAGTTTGTAAATATTGTGAATTTTCACATGCCCATAGTTAGCAGCAAAAACACAAAAAGGCGCAAAACCATCGTGAAGCCTAGGCACAAAGTGGGGTGAACACGCCTTCTTGAATTACTGCTCACGCATTAAAAGAAATTATATTATTATACATCATAATTAATTAAACAAAACTAACGTAAAAAAAAATTAACTAAAAAGCAATCTGATAAAGTATCTTTATCATTTCACAAATAACATCACTAAATATGATTTTATAAGCATAGAGTTTGATTCACAAAAGCCATTCTAAATGCCAAATTCTAAAATAATATAATATATTACGCATAAAATATAAAACATTTTTGGTTTGAGTCCTAATTTGCTTAACAAACAAAATATTATAAATAAAAAGGAATATGATATGACAACTTGTTATCAAAAATGATTATTTCATTATTATTCATGGATCATAATTTTTTTTAAATAATAACTGTTATTTTTCTAATAAATTTATCTCAAATGATAAACACTTCATTTATCATTGAATAATGTTTGTCGTAGATAAATTAAAATGTATGTATGAACTATTATTATTATTAAAAGTAAAACGCATCTGCAATCATTATATCTTGTTAAATCATTTGTCCAGAAGTTAAATTTCAAATTAGAAGTTTATAACTAATTTTTTGCGAGATATGAAATATCATTAGTGTCACGTTATTTTGGTATATTTATTTTGCTTTTTGTTACTTTGAAAAGTTTATTTTGTATCACATTTTTGTTTTGCTTTGTATTTTTTTAATAGTTATGTATATTTGATCACATTGAACTACAAAAATCTTTAATTTAAATTTCACATCAATTTGCGTAAAAAAACATATTTGAATGAGAAAGTTCTTACCATCAAATGGATAGGTATATAATATATTTAACCATCAACATTAGTTTAGTTATACATGATCAATGTAAGATTACATGATAGAATAATAAAGCACAAGGCTTGTTCTGATAATATTACACAAAAGTTGTTTTTTCCATATCAACTAACACATGTTTTTATTCAAGCAAACGAATTTAGTAAAAGAATATTTAAGCGTTGTTGGATCATGGAAAAATAAATTTGAAAAAAATAAAACAAAAAGGCGAGAGTGGTTTGCAATGTACATCATATGCGCCATTTGGTGCACCTCTCATGTGTGTTGCGTCATATAAGAAAAAGGCAGAATCGCGGCAATGTGTCATGGTGCACCTTTACTGACTATGATCAAGCATGTGTTGTTTGGGATAGAGCACAACATTAGATGTTAAGGACGTCCCTAGAGCATAAATTAGAGGTTGGTGGTACACGAGTTGAGGAAAAAACCCAAGAACTCCCACTACCTCTCACTCGCACCTATTAGCACCCCAAGCATGTCCAAGGGATGCTTAGGAAACTTTTCATGATCATATTGGGATGTGGATTCCCCTACGAATGACCACGGTACAGGTAGGGATCATCTGCACCCATGTCAACATAGCATTGAAGTTCAAAGGTAAATGAGGGAACACTTAGATGGTTTGAGATAAGACCATGTAGAAAAAACAGTGTGCAAAATACCAATTAGGAGATAGATCCACAATTAGTATATAGTGAAGGTGTGCAGTATACTTACTGTTGGCTCGCTCCCTCCCTCCCTCCCTCCCTCCCTCCCTCTCTATTTACACACACAGACATATACACACACACATGCACGTATATATGTATGTGTGTGTGTGTGTGCGTGCACGCGTGTGTGTTTGTATGTACATACACACAGGGTTGGTCTAGTAGATTAATAATTCTAACTGCCAGACTAAACCTAACCATGGAACTGTTAGACTCAGAGTATGTGTTTGGTACTTGATACATACTCCCCAAGAGATTATTAATGAAACTTGGTTCTCTATGTAATTCAAGTGTGTGTGCGTGTAGACACACACACACGTATACATATATGGAAAAAAATAGAAGCCTTGAACATAGCAAGTAGATAATCATTAACAAATGCGACCTAATCGAGGACCACTAGTAAAATGGAAAAACTTTAAAGAGTGTGGATATAGAAAATTTGGGTTTGAATCCTCAACATCATTCACCAAAAATTAAAATTAAAAGACAATTTTGACAGGAAAAAGAAGCATATGGTTGCTTGAAAACTTGTAAGGTGTGGTGTCATATTAAAAAAAAAAAGAATTGCCACCAAAGAGGTCTAAACTTATTTGATAAATACTAAATATATACACGTATTTGAATAAAATATTCAAAACACAGACAATAAACATGTTTATACTGTAATTGATTTTGTGATATTTGAATCTTAACCGGGAGCGCATGTAAACTTCTTTGACAAATCAAAAATGACCGACTGCAAATAACAGGGTTATAGTTGCTGAAAAACTTGCAAGCTCTGTTTTGTTAACTGTCTAGAATTACCACCAAAAAGGTCTAAAATTGTTCAAGGAATACTTATATTATATAAACGTAGTTGAAGATGAATTTCGGAAAATGTAAAATAGACATGTTTATGTTATAATGGTTTTTGTACAGTCTGAATCACAAATGAGTGAGCATTTAAACTTCTTTGAGATACACTTTAGTATGCAATCAAATAAAAAGAGTTTGGACAAAGAAGATTTTGATAAATACTGTCAACAACCATGGTTAAATTATTATAAACATACTTGTGGAAACTAACCTCCAAGCGGTGCAAATCAACAACAGCTGAAGCATTTTTATCTTAAGTTAAGTTGTATATGTCAAACAGTTCGCTCCATTTTGGAAGGGTCCTTCTTGAAATAAAATTACTTACTGCTGCTCTGAGATAAAGGAGAGTGCACACAACTGGCGCTGGAAATATCTCATTGGTAACTAATCGATAAGAAGCAATCTGTATTGGTGTTGTGCACATCTCTGCTCTACATTGAATCCTAGACCACCAACCACATTATGTATGAGTTTCGGAGATGACAAGTATAAATAAATATCATAATAGAAAAAAAGGGGGATTTGGACGTAGCCCCTTATTTCCATCGAGCATGTGTTAAAGGACATAATTTAATGTCATCAGGTCAAAGTTCCTATTTTATAAAATGTAATTAAATATGAAATTGCCACTGCACTTTTAATTATAGAAAAGGTCGCCCCGTATTTAAAATGGCCAAACTGCAACTATCACTTTTGAAAGTGAAGAACACTAACATTCTGCACTTTTTAGAAATTCGTATAACTATGAAATAGAAGTGCAACTTCTACAAATTTCACAAAACTAAGTCTAAATAGTTAAAAACTAAATATTTAGAAATAAAAAAAATGAAATTAAAACACTTATGAATTGCAAAAATTATTTGCTTTCCAAAAGTAACTATATTTTTTTCAGAAGTATGTATAAACTGTGAATCAAACATGCACATTGTCCAAAATTTTGTGGAAAAAAATAACCTCTAAACATTATGTAGTTTTGGTGCAAGTCCTTTTGATGAAAGAGCGGTAGTTATAGAGATTGGTTATTTTAAATAGCTATAAAGAAAATAAAATATTAATGACATCTTGAATCAAATAGCTATAAAGAAAAGTTACAACCACCGCGTAATGCACAATGTATTAGAAAATTCCATTCCATAAACGTCTAAGAATGGATTTGTTATAAAACGTCTAAGAGCATCTCTCTCATTTTCAAAAGCTTTGTTTATCACATTCAACATTAATAAAGTGGTCAAAAGTCAAAATTTGCTGGAAGTATAATTAAAGATAAGCTATTGACAAAAAAAGATATTTACCTTTTTGGAGAAGAACTGAAGACCTTTATCAGCATAATCAGTATCGTATCTCTCTCTAATGATAGGGTTTAATGATTTTCACTGTTTACATTCGGTTGAAGCATAGCCAGGTACTGCAAAATGCTGCAATGCGAAGAATCCTTATCAAGCTATTTCCTTGCACAGATAATAAACTGCTTTTAACTTACCTAATATTTATATAAGAATATGACCGTGGAAGCATATTATGACATGAAAACCAAAACTCTATAGCAACAGATGTCCACATGGATGAAAAACATATTGTACATGACATATGATGCATGATACATTCGAATTCAAAGAAATTGTATATGCAAAAGATAGCACCAAGTAATTATTTATAGACAACCAATATTGTATCACTCATTCAAATCAAATATATATACATATACATATATATACACATATATATATACATATATACATATATATACATATATGTATATACATATATATATATACATATATATATAGTTTCCAACCAATAATAAAATGTAATTTATATCACACAGTCTTAAATTAGGGTCCCGACAGTAAACTGTTCAACTAAAAGAAGGTATGCTCTGCATGTAATTATGATAAACTTTCAATATAATGAGCAGGCAGCAAACAGATTAGTGGGGAGAAACTTAATTCTGTTATGTTATTAAACAAAAAATAAAGAGTCTAAGTGAAAATGAATTGAATATATTAGTAAAGGTGGACAGAATAAAGTTGGAACATTATCCTCATATGAATCTCATTTTCTTAAAGTTACAAGAAAATAACATATAAAATGATATTGAGTGTGGAATTTAAAATTATGCATGTCCTAATAGCACACATGTGACAATCTATGGTTAAAACAATGCAGAACAAATCATTTGTCCAATTTTTTACAGAAGTAAAATATATTTGACACTCAAAAAAAAAAAAAAAATACTTCAATTATGGAAACAGAAAAAATCGGATATAATACCACGAATTCGACTGTACTGTGTACGAAGTCAAAAAAATCGCAGCATTAGGATTAAATTTTATACATCGTAACCGTAGGAGTTATCAAACATGAAGTATGTGAACGGATTTGAAAGGAACAACTATTGTCCAACGGCTCTACGTTAAAGCCGAATTTCCACATTGGGAATTGATTAGCGAAATTGAGCAGTGAATGACCTAATGTATTAAT
Organism: Allium cepa; assembly: GCA_030765085.1. Taxonomy (NCBI): domain Eukaryota; kingdom Viridiplantae; phylum Streptophyta; class Magnoliopsida; order Asparagales; family Amaryllidaceae; genus Allium; species Allium cepa. Next base: position 802,913,279 of record CM060943.1, read on the forward strand.
GGTGAATTAATGGTGAATTAATCGTTGGGTGAGGATTATTTATGAATGTTAGCATATATCGGTCAAAAATAGCTCAGATGATCACCTAATGTACCCAAAGGGCACTAAGTTAAGTAGGCTCCTCAGTCTGTCCAATTCATCCATGGTTACCCTGTCCTTTTTCAATTCCATCACGCAGGCAAATTGAGATGGCTTAGGAAATTCAGGAAAATCACTATTGTTGGAAAAATTCTTAACTGTTTGAAAATTTGGGGAGAAAATTTGGGTAAGGGTTAGTGTTCTGCAGTAGTTTGGCTGTGGGGTACAAAAAATGGGAATACGCACAAAGGTTGAGTATTCTGAAATGCGAAGTAAAGGAGGAAGCTTTCATTAGATCATGTTTTTTAAGTTTAGATAATAGATAAAATAGGCAACAATTTGGTATAATAATTAAACTTGACCAGACAGTGATGATAAATATCATAAAGCGGTAGATCTCTCAACGGTTACTTTCAAATAAAGATATGTCATATCCACATCCGTATCGAAAATCATTTTCAAATATCGGATATCAATGTCCATGAATAATGGATGGTTTCAAATATTATCTTATCCACTGACATCTAAGACATATACAGAAATTTTTACTTTAATATAAATTTGTTTCGAACTTCATGATTATATATATTTGTGTGTGTAGTGAATAAGTAGTTATACAAAAACATATAAACTACTATCTTATAGTAGTTTATATGCAGTGAATAAGTAGTTATACACACACATATAATACAAACTACTATCTTAATGAAATAATGAATAACTATCGTCCATTATACTACAATACACATATTATAAACTATCATCTTAACAAAACCGAATGGATGATTTTCAGATGCTGGTACCTCATACCCGAATATATTTTTATGTATACCATTTGTCTATTTCTAGCATTCGGATGCGAACACACGTTTGATTTTTTGGGTATCCGTTAAACAACTTATAGAGCAAGGACAAGTCAAATATACCTTTTTTTAATATAACTTTGGAATTTGAATTTTTGGTATCCGTTAACCTCGCCGGTGGAAGTCGGCTACCTCAACCAACTGCACTGCGAACGTGGGCCTAGTTCATATACTTTGAGAAATAAAGATGTAAATAAGATTTTTCATTAACTTTTGCATCCAAAAATGGAAGAAACTACATTAAATATATCCTTTCATTTTTCATTTGTATGCTTGAAACAAAATATAGGGCAATCGTTTTAGTTTGACACATGAAAATAAAACCATCGAAAATCAACATGCTGCTACATACCACATACACAGGCACATCGTATGTCATATATTTCTGAATAGTAATCAATTCACATGCACATATAACATTGTTAAATACATTTAGTGAACCCAAGGATTATTCAATCGGAATAATAAAACATCACACTCAATGTTGATCGTTTCAACTATAGTAAGCCAAATTTCACCTGTATTGCACAGCAAGCTGTCATTCATGTTCCTCCTTGGATTTAAACATTTCTTCAGTTTAGAGATGAACAGATTCTTCAATCCCAACATGAGAATCTGAGTTGCCATAACGTGTAGAAGAATAAAAATGGCATGGCTTTAATTTACATTATTTTTAAGCAACAATTCAAGAAAGCAAAAAAACTGAATTTTATCTTTGATATAAGTTACATGTTCAGTAATTATTAGTAAGACCAAAAATGATACTATTTGGCCAAAAGTAGTAAAAAGTTGATTCGTGGGCCCTAAATTTCTGAGTAAGGCGGTCCTAATTATCAGTAAGACCAAGATATCATATTGTTTTGGCCAAAAAGAGTAGATAGTTGATTGATGGACCCCATATTTTTAAGTATGGTAGTCCTAAAGTATTAGAAGGCTACTCCTCCACTCAACATATAAACATGTAACCAAAATATTAGAAATGTGAAATTAAAATAACTAAAAAAAGTAGATTACCCGATTCGTGGTACATCTCATTAAACATATATAATCAAGCTCCAAAGCTGCTCAATCCCTACTTGAAGTATACATCAAACCTAGAATGTACCTTTAGTTAATTCCCAATTCAAAGAAGAACAAAACATGGTTGAGATACAGCATCCATAAGCTTTCGGTGAATATACTACAAGTTCAATAAAGAATAAAATCAATTTTCGGTGAATATGAGGCTAAGTAGTATCATTTCATTTTTGTATGTTTCTCAAAACCTTTGCTTCTTTTATGCTGTAATAACAAACTGGTGGTGCATCATCCCCTAAAAGATGAAATATAACTTTAAACTAACTGTAGTAGTTACTTTAGTCCAGTTTTACAATTTCAATTTAAATAATCCAATAGTCTTACCCGAACAACATAAATGGAACCTCAATACCAAATTCTGTTGTCTTTTGCATACTCCATGAATTTTAGTACAATTTAGGATAAAAAATAGTTGACTTAGCTGTCAAATTTTTTGCACTATAAAGGTACACTTCTCTAAAAATGAATAATATAATGATTTGATGAATAAACATTACCTGGTTCATACTATTCCAAAATCCAAGGCATGCTGTAAATAATGTGCTTGAAAATACAGAATGGCCTTTTTTAGGCAACCAGTCAACCATGAAGACAAAACATGCATTCTCTCAAGCATACTCATACCAACTCTTCTTTTTATTTAGTACCTCCAAGCGTTCTCTTCAGCCCTTGATTCCTTCGTACAATCATGTAGATAATATTGGACATAGCATTATGAAGTAAATTCAATAAAAGGCTAATGAACTGCTAATAATGAGAATGAGCTCATCTAAAGCGGACTCCGTGTATTTTGTGTGAAGAACAGATTAATTGGTACTTCTCAAGAAAAGACTCTAAGGATAAAAATTCATGTAAACAATTGCAAAAAAGAATGATTATCCAAATCCTCCTAGCAGCCATCAGAACAACACATGTAAGTATCGCAAATAGCTTTTGTGTAGAATTTGTGAAAAGTAAGATCTAAATCAATTTTCTATCTAATCAATCTACTCTTAGAAGTGATGGAATAAATTGATCATTAGTGCCATCTCAAGTGAAAGTTCAAGCAGTTACCTAGATAATGGTTGTTGGGCGAGGATTACTTATTCTGTTTCATAAATTTCAGATGATAATGGTTAAAAAATTGTAGTTGTTTGAAAATTTGGAGACGACATTTAGATTAGGGTTTATTCAAGGTTCTCAATTCTGGGGCAGTTGGTCGTGGGACTAAAAAAAAAAAAAGCACACGCACAAGGGTTGGGTATTTTGAAATGTGGAGGGGGGATACACGTCAGCTTTGGGGAGCTTCTATTAGATAATGGATAAGAATATTAGTTTGAATGTGTAGAAAGGAGGGAGGACTAAATGAGGGTTTCTACGTACTTCAAGTATGACGATGACTTAGAAAATATTTTTGGTGATATATATCATTTTTAATTGACTATATGTAATACCCTTTTCTCAAATAAGTCATAATATTGTCTAAATTAGAAAACAAAATTCCCTCTCTTTTTCTTGTTTTGACAATGAACTATGGTTGTGTGATGACCCATCTTCTCGACCCTTAGAAATCAACACTAATACATTCACGGTATTCACGTGCTGTAAATCCAAGTGTCGGGGAGGCAGATTATCAGGGGTGTAAAAGAAAATAAAGATAGAAGATAACACAATAATAGAATCTCACATCGCATTCAACATTTTAATTATACATAAATGATCGGAGTCAAATGCAAATCCAGTGCGATAGTTATAACTGTCTATCCGTACATATACTGGGAAATACATACTACATAACATAGCGTAATATAGGTAGATAACTACAGAAGTTACTTCAGCTTCATAGCTCCAAAAGTACTCTTCAAAATGCTCCTCAACATGCTCCAAAATGCTCCTAAGGTATCCTGACTACTTTGTTGTCCGAAAAATAGGACATCCGGAGTTTAAAGGGGAAAACAAACTCTGGGTCGGTCATGAGATTGGTGTGAGAACTCAAAGTACGATGTTTTGAAAACAAAAAAGTTTCTCACAAGACCACGCCGCACATAAACACAGAACGAGTTTTTACCTTATGATAACCAAAACTCTTTATTACGTAAAATTTGGGGATATTATTTTTAATGACTTTCTTTGAAAACATTTGCAAATAAGCTTATTAATCTTTGCCGAAATTGTTATCATTATTAAATTTCAGCATAATAGGTTCTACAAACAAAACCGTAAGTTCTTATTGGAGAATGGATTTCCACACAAATGACCACGTAAAGGGACTACCTTCCATGGGTACATCTCTAGATGGATGTCCCGACGAACCATCATAAAGCTCCTCTACCAACACAAAACTAGCATATCTCTATAACTTGATAATACCGAATATGTCATCCCCCGGTCGTTACCGGCCTTTATCCGAGCGCGCTTTAGCCTAGCATACAAACCACATAAATTTACATCCCGAACATCATAGCGGGAAGAAATATATCTAGAAAGGGATGATCATACGCTAACTGGGAATGACCCACTTAGTCTTGCTGCATCTAACCTTATTTCAGACATTTTCGGTAAATGAGGCTCGAGACAACGATTACATTTTCACATAGCACATCTTTTTTCACTTTGGTTGTCACATTGCCATTCCACATTCACACGACTAATTTCTATAAACGTATAACTTCCTGAACTCGTATGTCTCGGAAAAGGGTGTTAAGCTAAGAGAAGGTGTCTTCTCCGCCACCGACTTATATACATCTATAGAGACCACTCATTGTGATTTAGAATGTAAGGTCAGACACTCATCCATACAAGTTCGTTCTGGGACTGAACGAAACCGAAGTTACTTTCCTCGGCCATTACTAAGCGAGAAACCCTTATGGTTTTGAGATTTTTTTATAACAAAGAGACCACTGCTACAATATAGTAAATCGAGAGTTTATCCCCAATAATCAACAAGTAGTCCCTCGTTATTATTCGTTTCAATATCTCCGTCTTCAAACATCTTCAATCTTCGAACATGTAAATTGGTTCGAAGTGGTTTTCGGATAGAAATCACCCAAATCCGACCTCGGTTCCTTCGAAATCCAATCATCGATAAAAATGATGTAAATAGGTGATTGTTTTTCAATTCATTCATTTTCCTTTACCAAAATATCTTCGAGAGATATATATTTTTAAAATATTCTTTTAATGAATACAGAATCATTTAAACCTTTTTTTTTGAATATTTCTCAAATCATTTTTAAAGAGTATTTTTTGAGAAAATAGGATTATAGAGATCATTCTACTTTTATTCAAAACGAACTTTCGTATTCAACAAGTGCTATGGACGAAATAGCGGTGAGACCACCATTTAAATTCCACGAATATGACAAGTTCTCTCTTCGGATTTTAATAATGAGTATAAAAAGATTATTTCTATAAAATTCAAGTTGAGCATCGGGCTTTCCTTCCGATATGTTCCACTCCTCGTCTAAAAGAGAAAACTAAGGCCAGGTAAGTTTGGGCCACAGGTTGCTCCATCCCTAACCTTAGTTACACATCTTGTTTTCACTTTTAGATCTCACAGGCGGAACAAATGTACTAGTCATTTCCGCATACTCATTTTTCCTTTTTAAATAACTTAACTATTTGTTTAACCATCTTTGAAATAATGTTGAATTGTTCAAATTTCTTTTAAAATGCTTTATTATTTACTTAAAACATTTACATAAGACTTGGGAAAGAATTGTTTGGTTCCAATCTTTATTTTATAAGTTATTAAAAAGCGTTGCGAAAGTGTTGCAAATAGTGTTACAAAAAGTGCTTTAAAAGCTATATTCTTCAAAATGACTTTTATATCATTTAAAAAACCATCTTTTCAATTTAAATCACTTTTAAAACATTTCAAAAAATTAGAATTTATTTCATATTTTTAAAACGATTATTTTATCAATTTCCAACTTTGGTCGTTTAGTGAAAAACTGGATTTTTCTTGAAAATTGATTTTGACATATTTCAAAATATACAAGATGAAATCTTGATTTTCTTGTTTTATATGAAAAATATGGATATAAAGATTCGAAAAATTCTTACATCGAAGAATTCCGAACTATATTCCACTTCGTATATTTATTTTAATTTTTGACGCGAAAACACGAACTACCGTTACGCGACGCGTTAAATTTTAGGCGTATTTTGAGATTCATATCCAAACTTTGCCGAGAAAAATTTAAACACTTAGGAATCATTTCTAAAGCATATTCAAATATATTTTTTCAAGGTATAAATGATTGCATATCATATTTCATTTCCTTTGGAAAGTGATTTCCATGTGATTATACGCCGTGTAAATCTGCGACTTGTTTCAATATTTTCATGCAATAAACAACATATGAAAATCAATAGCATAACCAAACATCCAAACAAACATATCACAACATCACAACCAAATATATACATATAAATTAGGATTTCTCACCTTATTTGGAAGTGAACTAACTTTAAAGTGATTATAACTTTCCTAACTTCAATCGGGTGCTCATGAATGCTTATTTTAAAGCTTCTAGGTGGCTTGACATGACTTGTGGAGATCTTTGGAGCTTTGGGCCGTGAGTTTCAAGGAGGTTTGGGCTCGGCTTGATGGTGAAGGGCGGCGTGAGCAATAAGAGGGGGAGAGTAGGAGTTTTGAAGTGGTTCGGACGGAGTTTTGTTGATATTTTTCATTGTTTTACTTTTGGAAATATTTTGGCATAACTTTGTTAAGGTGAATAGCCAATAATGGATGTAAGCGAGCTTAGGAAATTAGAGAATAAATGGTGTAAAAGCGAAGAAGAAAAGGATATGTATTTATATAAAATATTTGAGAATAAAATATAGATTTGTGTTTTACTTAAATAAATTTCCTTAAGAATTAAGTAAACTTATTTAATTCAACATTTACCACTCACATCACATCACACTTTTAAAATTCAAACACTTAAGAGTTAAGTAATGTTATCAAGCCTTAAATCAAGGCCGAGATATTAACAAATAGGCTAAAAAGGACGAGAATCGACATTAAAGATCAATTGGAAATAAGGCTATGATCGATATCGTCGAAATTTGATCGAGCTCCAATCGAGACAGGATCGATTGGTAATGATGAATGAGGCTAGAAAGGCTATATTTTAAATTTCAGGTCAATCAAAGTTCATGTGCTCAAGATATGATTGATGTAAATCAGGCAATTCGTATCCATCAGATCACCTTCTTCGTATCGGTTTTTTTTCGAACCGATTAAGGAGAACTAACACTGTTCGTATCCGTCAAGCATGCCCCTCTTCGTATCGATCTGAGCTTATCCTACTTCGCATCCATTATCACCAGCTCATTCGTATCCATGGGAAATTGTAACTTCATGTCGATCATTCCATGCACTTTGTATTGGTCCACCCATTCACGTATTTCGTATTGATCGACCATTGATCGATACGAAGAACACATAATGGATCGATAAGAATGTCGTCCCTTTTCGATCGATACGAAAAGGCTATTGAATAGTTGATGTGAAATAAGTATCCCAGAATCGTTACGAAGAATGGAGTACATCAGGTTGATACGAACGAGACTGTGTTCGAGAGAAAGACTCGATCACTCGACATAAAAAGCGGACCGATCCTAAAAGATAGCACCGTGTCACCTAGTAAGCACGTGCCTGGGAGCGATGCGAATGGATTGATTCGAATGAATCGATACGAATTGGACAACACATTGGAAATCCAACTTGCATTGATCATATCTCACATTCTACAAGCCCAAATGCTACCAATTTTCACAGGAGCTTGCGTACAACCCTAAGAATCTCTGTGCTCGATCTCAACTCGATTGAGCAAGATCTTGGTTGATACAAATTCCATTCGTATCGATTATGGATCAAGTTGAAATCGCTCGGGATCGATCATGTGGGCCCACCCAGGTGAGAGAAAAGTCCTCCGAGATCTGGGTAGGATATTTGCAGCCTACACCTATGAATAGCAGTCCAAGAGCTTCAGAAAAGGGTGCTTCTGGTTCTTTTACGCCGTTATTCTACTAAACTCCATTGTAACTCACTTATTATTAATTGTACTCTTATAACCAGCGAGTGACAATCAATAAAACAATAACTCTTCAAAGTGGACATAGGCTGGAGACAGACGAACCACTATAAACCTTGTGTCTTTACTACATTCCTTTTAATTTTTTGAGTGTTTTTCATATTTATATTCTCTACACGTTTGCTATCCATGATCTGTGATTGTAAAGGGGTGCTTTCATCGACAATTTGGTGTTTGTGACCAATTTTGACATAAACATTTTGGTGCTTTCACTGAGAACCGCTAGCACTCAGGAATTCTCAAGCTTGGATTTCGGATTTGAAAGCTTGGAGACTTGGACTTGGAAAGTTATGGCAAAGAAATCGATAAGAAGACAAAGGACTGAAAGGAACCAGCATGGAGGGAGTTAGGAGGCTTCCTCGGGGGCGAATCATGTGTCGATCTTCATCACCAGAGATAAGATGGAAACGATGCTCAAGAGACAAGAGGAGATGATGCAGAACCTACTTCGATAAGTTGGAGTGCAAAATCAATGGAACGCAACTACATGAGATGCTGGAGATAGAGATAGGGAGCATGGAGCAACCAGAATTCAGAATGGAGCAGAACCATCTGGCACAGCACCAGAACTAGGGGACACTCACCCCGAGCATGTTGATCCAATCCCGGGCAGAGTACTAGGTGGAGCTGGGCAACACGGCATTGATAGAGGAATGGATGCTCGTCCAAGAGAGCAGATTCCAGGATTCCCTCGTGAACTCGAAGGGCAGATTGAAGGCAATGGACGAGGACTACAACTTGGAGATGGTGACAGGTTGGTGGAGATGATTAGGCGAGCCATGAGGGGAGGACTAGTGAATAGAGACTTGGAGGATGTGAATAGGTGTCCCTTTGCTCCAATGATTAAGCAAGCTAGGAACCTGCCAGATTTCCAACTACCAATATTGGAGATGTATTATGGGAGAACAGATCCTGTTGTTCACTTGACAAGGTACATGAGGCATATGGAAGTACTGGAGGCATCAAAAGAGGTCATGGCGTGATGCTTCCCTTTGTATTTGATGGATATAGCAGCATTATGGTTCAGACAGTTGGAAAGTGGCTCTATTGATGCATGGACGGAGCCGATTGAAAGGTTTATGAGGCAGTTTCGGGTCCACATAGTCCGACCTAAGAATGTGATGACTTTGATATCGATGAAAAATGGAAAGGAGAGTCGCTCGGGAATTTCTTAACTAGATTCAATGCGGTAGTGGCTTCAGTGGATCGACCTGATCCATCGATGGTTTTGATGGCGGTAGTTGCAGAAATTGTAGATAATTTAGATTTCAAGGTATTATTGGAGCGGGACCCACCGATGGATCTTGGGGAGTTCTACCATGAAGCAGAAAGGTTCCTAAGGCAGGAAGATGTGCAAGCTGAGAGAGAAGGGAGAGAGGTTGAAGCTTATGCGGTAGGAGATAGAGGTCCACCCAGGGAGGATCTAAACAAAGATGATAAAGAAAAAGGAAAATGAATGATAATGGTAACACTTCAAAAAGGTCATAGAGGAATTCAAAGTTTACTTCCTATATGGATTTAACCGAGATTCTGGAAAGGATTTACTTGGATACTCGAGGACGCCTCCAGTATCGAAGGCCGACGAAAAGGGAACCTTCTGGATACGAGTGAGCATCGGGACAGCATTGCCTATTCCATGAGCTGGATGGGCACAACACAAATGACTGCAGGCGTTTGAAGGATATCGTTGAGGAGCATATAGGGAATGGTCATCTATAACAATATGTAAGGAATCGAGTTGTGGCTGTGGAACAGGAGCGGCCACCACCCACCTCGAACGAGGATGGAACTGGATCTAGGAATCGCCAGCTCGTCGTCAACTAACTAGATTTATGATTTTGAATAAGTAATATAACTCAAAGTAATACGGTTAAGTTACTTACACATGTACGGGATCGAGGACGGTCCATAGGCATGCTCTGAGACGATGATAAACCGTGTTGCTCAAGTCTATGAAATCTTGTTTTTATTTTTGTTTTTTCTAAAAACTTTGGTTTCAACCTTGGATGTACAGACATTTATTTGGCTTTCCCTGACTGTAAATTTTTTAAATGATTGGATTTTCATTACTGTAACAAATAACACAAGTCTCGCAATCATGGTCCCGACCGGAGAGATGGGGTAGTAATCGCAGATTATGAGTCCATTCGTCGGAGAGCGATGGAATGTGCTCGAACTCTATATAAAAGTCCTTGGCCGGAGAGCCGAGGCCGGAGAATATAAAAGTCCTCAACCGGATAGTCGATCCGGAGAACATACAAGCCTTTTGACTGGAGACTCGAGGCTAGAACAGGATAACGCGACCCGACGCGTCTATGGATTCAAAGTTAAACCCGAAGAGGTCATGGATTCAGATTTCGGCTTAGGATAGATAGATCCGGTGAGGTCCTGGATTTGACAAAGAGCCCAAAGCGGTCCCGAATTTGGATATCGATCCGAAAAGGTCATAGATTTGGCTATTGGTTGTGGATAATTTAAAGCTTCGTTGATGGGTTCTGATACCTATAGAATTGGTTAAGGACTTGGTTACAGGACTTTGAATTGGACATCTACTCAGAGCAGTCACAGGCTTGGATATGGCTACGACACTTGGATAGGATGACTTAGTAATAGACTAGATTATGGATCAGATGATATGGCTATGGATGAAACATGGGCTTAGATGTTGGATTCGAAACTATTCAAAACACGCCTTCTTACCGTAAGGCATGTTTTGAGGGCAAATGTTATCCTGCCTTTTGGTCAAGGCCGGGATATCAACAAATAGGCTAAAAAGGAAGAGAATCAGTATTAAATACCGATTGAAAACAAGGCTATGATCGATATCGTCGAAATTTGACCAAGTCCCAATCGAGCAGGATCGACTAGTAATGATGAACAAGGATAAGAAAGGCTACGTTTCAAATTTCAGGTCAATCGGCGTTCATATGCTCAAGATATGATCGATGCAAATCAGGCAATTCGTATCCATCAGATCACCTTCTTCATATCGGTTTCTTTCGAACCGATCAAGGAAAACTATCATTGTTCGTAGCCAGTAAGCATTCCCTACTTCATATCAGTCCGAGCTCATCGTACTTTGCATCCATCATCACCAGCTAATTCACATCCATGGAAAATTGTCACTTTGTGTCAATCATTCTATGCACTTCGTATCGATCCACCCATTCACGTATTTCATATGGAACAGCCATTGATTGGTACGAAGAACACATAATGGATCGATACGAATGTCGTACCTTTTCGATCGGTACGAAAAGGCTATTGAATCATCGATACGAAATAAGCATCCCAGGATCAATACAAAGAATGGAGTACATTAGGTCGATACGAACAAGACTGTGTTCGAGAGGAAGACTCGGTCACTCGGCATAAAAATTGGATTGATCCTAAAAGATAGCGCCGCGTCACTTACCAAACACATGTCTGGGATGGTGCGAATGGACCGATTCGAATGAGCTGATACGAATTGGACAACATATTGGAAATCCAAACTTGCATCAATCATATCTCACAATCTACAAGTTCTAATGCTTTCAAATTTTCACTGGAGCTTGAGTACAACCCCAAGAATGTCCATGCTCGATCTCAACTTGATTGAGCAAGATCTTGATGGATACGAATTCCATTCGTATCGATCATGGATTGAGTCAAAATCGCTCGGGATTGATCACGTAGGCCCACCCACGTCATAAAAGAGGTCCTCCGAGATTTGGAGGGGATATTTGCATCCTACACCTATAAATAGCAGTAAAGAGCTTTAGAAAAGGGGGCTTCTGGTTCTTTTACACCGTTATTCTACCGAACTCCATTGTAACTGAATTATTATCAATTGTACTCTTGTAACCAGCAAGTGATAATAAATAAAACAGCAACTCTTCAAATTGGACGTAGGCCGGAGATAGTCGAACCACTATAACCTTGTGTCTTTACTACATTCCTTTTAATTTTCTAAGTTTTCTTCATATTCATATTCTCTACACATTCGCTATATGTGGTCTATGATTGTAAACGGTTGCTTTCATTCGCAATTGGGTGTTTGTGACTAATTTTGGCACAAAAAAGTAAAGAATAAGAATGATTACTTTATATCACATTACTTTACTTTATGTCACATGTGATGTGACGTGTGTTTTGTCTTTTTTAGTTTACTTTTGCCAATTACTTTCTAGAATGTTCTAAGTGCGATTATTAAAAGTAACCTTGTTTAGTTAATTGTTAATTATCTCTATATGTTAACATATTTATTAAATTATGTACATAAAGGTGCAACAACGTTGCGACAACTTCAAATCGACAAACCATTGATTTTTGACAAAATGTTCTACGGTCATATTTTGATGTTTTAGTTAACTATTTATTTATGTAAACCAAATTTAAAAATAAATTTGTATAATGTTATTTAAAAATATAAACACTCATAAATAAATTAAAATAATTGATTAAACCATTTAAACTTACTTTCTGAAATCAGAATTTTGTCACTTTTGTCGATATAAGCAAATTTTACTATTTTTACGTATATTTCTATTTCCAAATCGTATCTAATATTGTTTGAATCATAAAACCATTTGTATTTTATATTTAAAATCACTTTAAGTATTATATTTTTAAGTGGTCAAATTTTGAGTCGTTACATTCTCTCCTACTTAAAAGAATTTCTCCCTCAAAATTAGGTAAGAAGAAAATAGCTCAAAAGGGAATATATATTCAATAAGATGGAATATATACAATAAGAGATTACACCACAGGCAGTGAGTATACTCAAGGGATAGATAATGTCTATGTATCAATCCTAAACTCGAGATATGCTTTTCTCATTCTGTCTTCTGTTTCCCATGTGCAGTCATCAGCATCCCCGCTCCATTGAACTTTGACCAATCGTACTAGCTTCCTTAATCGTTTTTCATCTTGATCCACGATTCGAATGGGCATTCTAATAATTGCTAAGTTTGGTTCTATCTCCAAGTCATCTCGGGCAGTCGTTTCTATGATTTGTTCTGGGTTATATACATGCTTCCGTAAATGTGATACGTGAAAAACATTGTGTACACCAGACAATCTTTCAGGCAATTGTACTAGATAAGCTAATGGATCGATTCGTTCGAGGATGGAAAAAGGTCCAATATATCGAGGTGCTAACTTTCTAGCTCTTCCAAATCTTACTACTCCTCTCATTGGAGAGACTTTCAAAAAGACTTAATCTCCAACTGAGAATTTCAGTTTTCTACGCCTTCGGTCCGCATAACTCTTTTGTCTACTTTGGGCTTCTTCTAGCTTCTTTTTAATCATATCAACTTTCTCTGAAGCTTCTCGTATCATATCTGGGCCAAGCATTAACCGATCTTCTGTTTCTATCCAACATGCTAGCGATTTATATGGACGTCCATACAAACTTCATATGGTACCATGCTGATGCTACCTTGGTAGCTATTATTGTAGGAGAACTCTACTAAATGCAAATGATCTCCCGCGAGCCTCCAGAGTCTAGAATACATGCTCTTAAAAGATCTTCAGTCCATCAGTTTGGGGGTGATATGCAGTGCTTATATTCAGCTTTGTTCCCAAAGCTGTCTGTAGTGCTTTCCAAAATTGACTAGTGAATATTGGATCACGATCGCTTACTATACTGCTTGGAACTCCATGCAATCGGACAATCTCCTTCATATATATATATATCCACAAGGCTTGCTGCAGTTCTTGTTGGCTTAACTGGAATAAAGTGTGCACTTTTGGTTAATCGATCTATGATAACCCAAATTCCTTCATTTCCTTTCATTGTTCGCAGCAAGCCATCAATGAAATCCATGGATATTTGATCCCACTTCCAAGCTGGAATCTTCAAAGGTTGAAGTAATCATGCCGTCTTCTGTTGGTCACTTTTGATTCTTTGGCAATTTTCACAATGGTTGACATAGATAGATATGTCCCTCTTCATGCTTCTCCACCAAAATGTATGCTTCATGTCCTTGTACATCTTATGAATCCCCAGATGAATGCTAAGTTTGGTTGTGTGGCATTCAACTAATACTTCTTGCCTAAGATTTCCAATATCCGGAACACAAATTCTTCCATTTAACCCAATACTCCATGGTTATCTATTTTAAAGCTTGAATTTTTTCCTTCTTCAGCTACTTTAGTGTATTTCTCTAACCGTTTATCTTCTCCCTATTTACTAGCAATCCTTTCCAGAAGAGTTAGAGTTACTACCAAATAAGAAATAGTAGCTAACTTTCTACTCAATGCATCAGCTACTACGTTGGCTTTCCCGGGTGTATTAGAATATCCAGATTGTAAGATGCAAGAAATTCTAGCCAGCATTACGGTCTCATGTTCAAGTTCTTCTGGGTGAAAGGATACCTTAAAGATTTGTGGTCCGTGAAGAATTTGTTTTCACCTAAAAGATGGAATATTATTTAGTAAGGTCAATTCAAAGTTGTGTCGAAATAAACTATGAAAGATTCTAATCCGACAAATAATGTCTCCATATCTTTAGAGCGAACACAATAGCTAATAATTCTAAGTCGTGTGTTGCATAATTCTTCTCATGCGTCTTCAGCTGCCTGCTTGCGTAAGTAATCTCCTTCCCTTCTTGCATTAAAACCGAAACAACTCCTTCTCCATAAGCATCTGTATAAACGGTCAATCCACTATTTGCATTTATAATTGCTAAAACTGGAGCGGTTGTAATCTCTTCTTTAGTTCTTTGAATGCTTCTTCACACTTAGGAGTCCATATAAATTTAGCACCCTTCATTATCAACTTCATTAGGTGATAGGCAATCTTATAGAAGTCTTGAACTAATCTTCTGTAATATCCTGCCAAACCAAGAAGCTATGAATCTCTTTAGGAGTTTATGGCGTCTTTCAATCGTGAGTAGCTACAACTTTCTTTGGATCTACAATTCCATCCCTTGATATTATATGTCCAAGGAATCTTACCTCCTCCCAAAAATGGCACTTTGAGAATTTGTCTTTAAGCACATTATTTCTCTATATCTCCAACACAGCTTCTAGATGCCTTGCGTGTTCTTCTTCTGTCTTTGAGTAGATAAGGATATCATCGATAAAGACTAATACTGTTTAGCACATCTCTAAACACTGAAGTCATAAGGTCAACAAAATAAGCAGGTGCATTAGTTACCCAAAAGGCATAACCAACCACTCATAGAAAGTGTTCGGACCTTTGAATGCAGTTAGATGGATGCAATCTTCTACGATCCTTGACTGATGGAATCCTGCAGCTAGGTCCATTTTAGAAAAAACTCGAGCTCCATGTAACTGGTCAAACAAGTCATCTACTCATGGTAAAGTATACTTGTTCTTAATGGTTTGCTTATTTAGATCTCGATAGTCTATACACAATCTCAAAGATCCATCTGACTTAGCAACAAAACTACTGATGATCCCCAACTTGAACGGTTGGGTCTTATTAATCCTTTCTTTAATAGCTCTTGGGTTTGGTTATTCAACTTATCCCTTTCTTTTGGAGCCATCCTTGTATCTTGTTGTTTAATTGGAATCACACCAGGAACTAAATCTATACGAAATTCAATTCTTCTATGTGGGGGCAAACTTTTTACTTCCTCAAAGACATCTGAAAATTCTTTAGCAAGGGGTATTGTTTCTAATCCTGCATGGGATGTATCTAAAGCATAAAGAAAACTCTCCCTTCTTGGACTAGGACCTTCATAAGATATTTCTATGATTTTCCCAAAGACGGTCCATAAAGATATCATTCTATTCTCGCAATCAAGCGCGGCTCTATACTTAGCCATCCAATCGATACCGAGTGAAATTTCAAATCCAATAAAATCTAAGATGAAAAGATCACAAGGAAAGTGATGGAGAGGATAGGAAATTGGGACTTTTTCACAGTGCATACAAAGATTAGTGGAACCTTCTATAGGATTCGTCACGCAGATAGGGTTGCCAACAATTTTAGGTTTAAGTTCCAATTCCTCTACAGTTGTTTTTGAAATAAAACTATGAGAAGCTCCTGTATCAAATAATACTCTAACTAAAACATTTTTGATAAATTTTTTACCTTCCAACACTCCTTTGCCCTTTACATCTTGGGAGGTTTAAGGCTCATCCTTGATAGCGTACACTTGGCTTGCTCTCCTTTCTTCATTATGGGACAATCTTTTATCATGTGTCCTGGTTGATGAAAATTAAAGCAGCTTCTTGGTGTTGATCCTTGAGTTCCTTGAGTTTTGGGTTTTCTATAATGAGTTGATAGGTGACCCTTTTGTTGGCAATTGTAGTAAGTGACGCGGTTATCCTGAGGCCCTCCTTTGTGTTTTCCTTGCCAGGGCCTCTTGCCATTGAATTTCCTCTTCTTCCAGTTATTATTGTTTCTTTCCTGTACTACAGGTGGATCTATCTTATCCAAAGCTTCATATCTGTATCTCATGCCTATTAAGTCTACAAATGGTTCTTTCACATGCCCAGTCATTCTGACATGGTATTGCTTCTTCATTCCAGAAATAAACTTTTCATTCTTTTTTAGGACCGTATCTATCAGTCCAGGCCCAAAACGAGATAATTCATTAAACTTGTTGGCATACTCCTCAAACAACATCACCTCCTCTTGTATAAAATCCATAAATTTTTGGTAAAGATGAGATTTTCCTGCTTCTGGCATATATCGCATCTCCAGAACTTCTTTGAATCATTCCCAAGAGAAATCATCTTCTGACTCATTCAGGGTAATAGATTTCCCGCCAAACTAGAGTTCCATCTTGTAGTTGCCAAGAAGTAAGGATCTCTTCCGCTCATCTCCAATATTCAGTCCTTTGAAAATTCTTTCACAAGAGCGGATCCAAGCCTGTATTTCAATGATGGTTTCTGTTCCTTTGAAAGGTTTACCACCAAGGTTGGTATAGTTCTTGCATAAAGTTGCAAATTTAATTTGGGGTTGTGCAGGAACTACTACTTCCTCAACCACTGTAGCTGCGGGAGTTTGACCATTTATGGTATTACTTCCTCCCTTGCTTCTACTCTTATTCCCTCATTTTCTACTATCTTTATATAGCAAGAAAAGGATATTTAGGATATATAGACGGGATATCTTAGGAAATGCTATATAGTATGAATATACTTACTTAAGTTAAAAGTTTCAATTATGCGCTCTCTCAGACTAAACTCATTCTAGGGCATTACTAACCCTATCTCTAATAAGTCATACCCCAACAAAGCAAAAGTTCTCACTTAACCTTAAGCTTTGATACCAAATGTGATGCCCGTCTTCTCGACCCTCAGAAATCAATAATAATACATCCATGATATTCACGTGCCGTAAATCCAAGTGCTGGGGAGGTAGATTATCAGGGGTATAAAAGAAAATAAAGATAGAAGATAACACAATAATAGAATCTCACATCGCATTAAAAATTTAATTATACATAAATGATCAGAGTCAAACACAAATCCAGCGGGATAGTTATAACTGTCCATCTGCACATATGCTTGGAAATACATACTACATAACACCGCAGAATATGGGTAGAAACCTAGTTTAGTTAATTTTTAACTATCTTTATATGTTAACATATTTATTAAATTGTGTACATAAAGGTGCAACAACGTTGCGACAACTTTAAATCTACAAAACGTTGATTTTTAACAAAATATTCTACGGTCATATTTTGACATTTTAGTCAAACTATTTATTTATGTAAATCAAATTTAAAAATAAATTTGTATAATGTTATTTAAAAATATAAACATTCATAAATAAATTTAAATAATTAATTAAACCATTTAAACTTGCTTTTCTGAAATCAGGATTCTGTCACTTTTGTCGATATAAGCAAATGTTACTATTTTTATATATATTTCTATTTCAAAATCGTATCTAATATTGTTTGAATCATAAAACCTTTTATATTTAATATTTAAAGTCACTTGTTATACTTTCAAGTGGTCAAATTCTAGGTCGTCACAGATCGGTTTTAATCTTCCAAATGCAACCGAAGAACCTAGTAGAAAAAGGCGAAATCAGTTCATTTATTCAGTCTTCCTCAAAGTCATCCAAGTGCGTGTTATCCAGCTTTTTGAACAAGCCATGTTTGGATGAGTTCGGACGGTTTATTGGCCAGATAGCGAATTAGAAATCCAAAATTCTATAATCCAAAGATCCAATCTCCAATTGAAACTTGAAGACATAGCTATAAAGTTGTCAAATATTCTTGGGAAATTATCAAAGTGCTTCGAAAGGTAAAAGTCAAAGCATCAAAAATCTAAAGTCAAATGTTGGATCGGTATCGAACCAAGCCTCTCAGGTTGGTAATGATCCATCTTGTTCACCAAGACTAAAGCAAGCTCCTTCCTTCATAAAACTCTGAGGCAACAACATGTGAATACAAGCCATATGTAATAGTTCGCTACCGATCCATCACATAAAAGTTCAATAGATAAGCACTCAAGTTCAATAAACCAACCAAGCGTTACCGATCCAAGGATGATGTTTAGATATAAACCCATTTCAAACCAAACTAGTTGAAGCCCAAAAGCAAGAAACAATCATTGCGACCGATCTAGGAGTTATGGATTTTCATCGATCCCTAGCCTTGCCTTGATGATATGGAGCATAAAAGCACCACGACCCATCCCGATCCATAGGACAATTAATGATTTGACCATGATTTTTTCGTGCAACCTTCTTCAGGACGTGGCGAACGTAGGAAGAACGTGATGGAAACAAATTTGTTGATCTATATCTATAAATAGAAGATGAGAGGCACTATTTTGAGATCCTTTTTTCTGCATTCTAAATTTCTATACTGATATATCTATTTCTTGGATCATCATCGATCCAAGGCCATCGATCCATAAAATCTTGTAAATTTTGCAGAACTCATTAACAAAGTTTAAATGGACATAAGCTAATGTCTAGTCAAATTTTTGTATGTCATTCTTATTCATTTTCCTTTTAATTTCCTCATATTATTTTCTTCTATCAATTTTTGTGGTATTTGTGCTAATTATTGGTGTAAACATTTTAGTGCTTTCATTGAGAACGTTTCAATCTCTTGTTATTTAGATCTATTTTCAGCCTTTGGATTGCTTTAATCTATGTAGTAGATCTGCAAGTCTTATATTCTAAAGCCCGTGATTATTCAGATTACGCTATAGTCTATCACATTATCTACCGATTATCTACCGAAGTAGCGGCTTCAAGAAATACTAAGGAAAAATCAATTACTTCAGATCCACTAATGATGTTGAGAATGTTAGCTCCCATCACATTAAAGAAACCATTTAGCCTGGCACTGCTAAAATTCAGAGTGCTTCAAATATAATTATCAGGGATGAGATGGATAAGATGATAAAAGAACTGAATAATACGATGAAACATATGAAAGTAAACTTAGATTTGATGACATAGTTGTCTCGGGGTCATAGAAGGAACATGAGGGAATTGTCACCTTCCGACTCAAAATAAGATATTTCATTCTCATCTAGTGAAAATCACAGAGAAGGGAAGCAAAGAATGAAAAGAAAGGGGTTGGGACTTCAAAAATGAATTAGGAAAAACTCAGGTAGGCAATACTAAGGTCAGTACCAACCATCTTTTCAAATCGATACCAATCTGACTTGCCATGGATTAGATAATGGTGACTTTGTTGATTTGTGTAATGGTGCATATAATTGTAAGGACCCTATTGTTGGTGGTAATAAAGCTGGAGTTTTGACGGCTGCTGTTGACCCATTGCATATAAATCGTATAAAATGATTAACGGGGCAAATGCTTGTCCTAGAGATAGGAGAACTCGGATACCATAGAACTAGTTGAGGCCTTTTTGCTGGGCTGAAAACTCAGGACCGGCCATGATGATCGCCATTTAATCGATCTAATAGAGCCGGAATCTCTAGCAGATATGGTAAGGAAGTTGGTGAGTGAAAACCAGCATAAAAGTAGTGACGATAGGGGTTCTTCTCATAGTAGAAACTTGTTCACCGAGGAGGTATTGCGAGAGGAATAACCCATAAGGTTTATTATGCCTAAAATGTCATCTTATAACGGAACTTTTGATCTAAGACAGCATTTGCTATAGTAATGAAGGACATACCGATATTTCCAAGGCTATCGACACTGTGTTTTTTGAATATTGTTAGAAGGAGTTGCTACGATATGGTTTACTCAGCTTCCTTCAAGGTCCATATCTTCATTTAATCAACTAGCCATAACGATTGAGGAGCGGTTCAGGTTGCATGCTTCTTGCCTAATGGATGTGACGTTATTGTCAAAAAAATTAGAATTCTGGGGAATCCTTAAAAGACTTATCGAGTATATTTAACACAGCTGTGATAGAGGTAAGCAATGCCATAGAGGACATTGTTTTGATGGCTTTGATTAGAGAATACATCCCAATACGGATTTTGGTAAATGGTTGAAAAAGAAACCTCCATGGACCTTGGAAGAGTTTTACAGAAAGGCAAATCAGTATTTGCATTTGGAAGAGGCAAATACGACTGTTGGAAAAGTCAATGATGAATGATCGGCTGACGTGCTTTGAAGTTGATAGAGTTAGGGGTTTGCCCTAAGAGTAATTATATAATTTGTTACATATATCTAACTCAATAATCAACCTTGTTTGAAGTAAAATGTGTCTTATTTCTATTATATACTTGATATAATGTATTATATTAATTAATTAATTTAATTAGAAATTACAAAATGTTCTAACCATGAGTAATCCATCATAATGGAAATAAACATATCATTTTAAATATTCTTACTCAAGATGTATCGAGACTGGATATCGATGCATCCGATGAGACTGGAGTACATAACACTCTCCAAATATCATGTAGTATATTATTTATAACTACTGAGGGCCACCAATGGATTGTGTATTGATAATTATTGGATAACTATGGAATGACACTTGATAATTTTCCATTGGTTAATATAACTATGATCGAATAGAAAATATCATGGTGACAAAATTACACTATTCTTTGGACTTAAGAATACTGTTAGTCTTCAATGTAGAAGCTCCACTTTGATTATAGTTAAATTATGGTACGACATTCATCGGATAATTATGGTTGGATTGAGTGAAAGCATTAGAAGCGAAACACTATTGAAGAGAGGATTTGTCTCCTCAGTTATATGTGGTTAGTATATGGTTAGCTGAAATCAACTCAAAGTCAAAGTCTTTGGTCAGAGCACTTCAGTTAATAATAATTTTTATTAATTCAGCCAAAATGTTACACCACTAGCTAAGGTGACATGTATGTTAATATTTGAATTGTTCAATATTGATCCTGACTGAATTCACATCATTAAATCGCACAACCGTGATGATGAATTCTCCAAAAATTGCATGATTTATTTGTTTATAAAATGTTATAAATTAACTAAACTAATTATTATTTAAGAAATATTTATTATTATTCAATTTAGTTGATGTTTAGAAGTTTTTTGTAATTATTTAAATGCATTTACAAAAGTTATATCCGCATGCATTTATATACGATATCGATGTAATTTTAAACGGATTTAAATAAAAGATAATTGCATAAAGTGATTTATGGAAAATTTATGCCTATTGATGGCATGTAATTTCAGTCATATTATGTGAAGATAGAGGAGTAGAAGAGGGAGATAGTCAAGATAATTAATAAGGGAAGTTTTAATGAAAGAATGGGGAACGTATTATTCTTTCAATTGAAACAAATTCACTTTTTCATCTCATATAGACTATTCATTCTTTCTCATTCATTTTTCCTCTTCTCTTCTCCTAACCTTCCATGGTCGACAAAAAGTAAAATTTCCAAAAACATTCAACTCCAAATCTAATGCGAACATAAAAAATAATAATGAAACATAAGTGAATTATCCATCTCTTGCAAGGATCGGGTGTGGATCTTGAAGATCTGAGGAGATATCTTCCTTCAAGGTGCGTTTCTTAGGCTAATTCGTATGGTAGTTATCTAATCTCAATTTAATTATGCATCACATTTTTTAGTGTAGATTATATCCCTTATTTATAATGATTTTATATGTGTAAATTTTATCACCTATAATCGTTTGAATCTACATAATATATATACGTAATATTTTGTGTTGTAAATATCATTTTTGGAGTTTTGAATTAAAAATGGAACAAATTGTGTTATTTGTATATATATCTATATGTATATATATGTATATGTATATGTATATGTATATATATGTATATATATATATTATACTTTGATAACTTTATTACTATATGTATATTTCACACACAATGTAATTTTTAGATAGTTTATGCTTTTAAAATATTGATGACATTGTTTAGGTTATTTTTATGTTGCAGAATTATATATATATATATATATATATATATATATATGACATTGTTTAGGCTACTTTTATGTTGCAAAATAGCACACACAGATATATATATATATATATATATATATATATATATATTAATTTAACATATTTTAAATTTCTTTAGCTATTTATAGACTTTAATTTAATACTTAAAATTATTTTGAATCTATTTTATTGGCTTAGTCTAATCTATTCAAATAGTTTTAATGGTTTATTTCATTTAATATATAAATTAATTTTGACTCACGCACACATACACATGCATGTAAGTTTTAGTTTTTTTGAAAACAGGTTAAGGAAAGAATAAAAAGGGCTAAAAGATTTCCATCTTTACATCTCTTTAATCGCCATTTAAATACCTTTTGTTTCAAATCTATTCAAGCATTAAATAATTCATTTCATTTAGTACATAAGTTAATTTTGATATATATATATATATATATATATTTCAATATAGTTTAAATTATTTTGGTGACAACCGTTACAGATATAAATGGACAATGTATACGTTATAGATGCAAATCTCAATATCTATATATGTATATATTAACTATGTACACCTTTTTGCCATGTCACACTTATACATTTTAACCAGGAGTATATTTGGATATACTCAAAATACATGCATAGAATAAATGTGGTCATAAATGTCATTTAATAAATAAATCAATTTAATTAAACCGAGAAGAAATGTTTCTCTCTCTAAATAAAACTAAATCATTCCCTTAGTTAACTGTATACTTAAGAAAGAGAAACAAAAGATTTCCTTCTCTAAATTAACTTTAACATGTAACCGTTAAACATATTTACACATAAGAGCATGTTTGGTATACTACGTTTTATAAACATCAAATATTAATTAAAGTATAAATATTTAAAACCATTTGAAACAAAATTAAATTGAATAACAATTTATTTAAAACTTTATTAGATTGTATCTAAAATCCATTTAGACTTCGTATATCCAATAGATCCAAAATTGATTTTTTTTAAATTTACCATTTAACTCCACTATGGACTGTCTTAGTTCCTTCAATGGTATCATAGCCCAATAGTCTGCGGGGTCTAAATTAATCATGTTATGGGCTAACTAATTAAGCTTGCACACTTAGTACGGTGTCTAGAAATGTAATGTTTAGAATTGGAATTGAATAACCAAATACCATGCCATACCTGGTTACCAGTCTAGCTTAAAAGGTGAAGTGAGTCTAAAGGTTTCTTTTAATAAAAAATGCCCAATTTGAATTGGGCCTTGAGAAATTTTAAAAATTGTTTTGAAAATCAAAATAAAAGATTTAAATTTAAAATAAAACATGTTTATTATAAATGTTATTATAAGTTTTCAAAATGCTTGAAAAAAATGATGTTATTTTCAAAAAGTTTGAAAATATTTAAATACTTATTTTGAAATTTAAAATTGATTTATAAGATTAATAAAATGAATTAATTAAATAGGTTGATTAATTAATACTTATATACATGTATTATATATATTGATATATGTTATGTTATTTTAGAAGTGTTTAAGATACCATAAGTATACATGTGTATATATAAAATACATTTCAAAATTAATATAATTTAATTAAAATTATTTAATTAAAAAAATTAAATTAATTAATTAATTTAAAGGTTAATTAATTAAGTAAATTAATAAAAGATTAATGAATTGAACTAGGTAAATAAAATAAACATATATAAGATACATATTTTATAATATAAAGGTTAAAAGTGAGTGTATATACATAATCAATATAAATGTTATATGGGAATGTTATAAAATTAATTAAAGAGTTAATTAATTAAACTTAATTAAATAAGATTTTTTAATATAACATCATACATAAGATTATTGTATAAGTTAATCAAAATATAAAAGTAATAAAAGTTATTGTAGCAAGAAATTACCATTGGGTATATGAACTCTACGATAATGGCTTCCATGAGAAGAGCCAATAATCCAATTTTTATTAATGAAAATCAAAATCAAATACATAATCAAAGACAAGTGCACCAACAAGATGAAATTAATTATCATCGTCATAATCTCTCCTTTTCTCCTAATCCTAGCATGTTTTCACCGTCTCATAAAGAAAACCCCTAACATCAATGGGGATGGGTTTTAAATGATTATAAATCAAAGATATTCAACCCCCGTTAATAAACAACAAGGCTATAGTTATCAGCATCTAGCGTAGAAAAATCAATTGGCACCAGGCTAAATTATCAGCAACTAGTGCAGAAAAATCAAGAAAGGCCAAATGATATACATCAGAGGTGCAACAATGGCCAAAAACTTACAAACACATTTCAAGAAAAAGCTGCATATTCTGGGAACTTCTCTCAATCTCAGATGGATCACTCCATGAGGTAGTCCTCTTCTTGGGCTAAAATGGTGAAAAAAATAGGGGGTTGAACTCTAATTTCGACCTAGATTATGTTGCTCCTCTAATTCTGAACAAGAAAAAGTGTAACAACCCAAAATTTGAGGTATAATAATTAATTAACTAATTAATTAAATAATAAAATAACTTTGTAAAAGTATTAGAAGTGAACCACTGGAGTTGTACCATTGTTTCCGTGGTAATTTTCTTGTCAATTTCCATATATAGATTGTCAAAATCCGAGCTAAAACGAAGGGGATACGAATTAAACAAGAAAACGAAGAAAAAAAATAAAATAAAGTTAGGTCGACCCTTCCCTTAGCTAGGTCAACCTATAAGTCGACCTAACGCATATAAGGGTCAACTTGGGTATCGTCCCGCCTTAGTATATGGACAAATTTTCGTCCAGATTAAACTGTGACGTGTTTTGCTATTTTTGTTCCATCTTGTGTGTTAGTGCTTCCATCCGCTTCCATCCAACGGTTCCCATCGAGCCTATGACGTGGTTGCATCAGATTTAATCTTCAAATTCAATGGTATGAGATTCCTAAGTGACACTATGAATAAGAACCAAGGCATAACTGTTTTTCTCATTCAGATTTTCTCATATTCGGTTTCATTGCCAAAGGCTGGACCCTAGAAATAAAAAATTTCTAAAAAGAGAATCTTTTTGAAAAAATATTTACGCTCTAGGAGAGGACTAAGGAAGACCAAGGACTAGAGATGAGGACCACAGGTGAGTGTTTAGTAATTATTTTATATTTTTAAGTAATTTAAAATAATAGGGTTCTCAATAGTAATAGTTTTTCTGTAATTTTGAGACAATTTTTGTATAAGTTATTTACAGCTAGTTTTTAAAGTTCTTTTCAGTCTATTTTGTTCAGTTATTTTTATTTAGCTATTTTATTCAATTATTTACTGTTATTTATAGTTATTTACTGTTATTTGCATTTATTTACATCTTTTTTACATTAAAATTTAGCCTGTAAATGTTAGTTTCTTCTTATTACTTTTTACGTGAATAAAATTAAAAAGAATAGAATTCGCTAATATGGATTAAAATAGAATAGCACTAAATTTATAGAAATTAGATGTAACATAAGAAAGATTGTAATAAAAAGAAGATAGACTGAAATAGGCAAATTTGAGACATTTGCAGGCAAGTTTATAACCAGTAGTTATAACTAAAAAATAGAAAAGAAGAATAACAATTATAACGTAAGTTATAATTAAGTCGAAAGAACATAAGCGGCTTATCTTAAAACTTAGAATAAGTTAATAAGAAAATATAGCAAAGATAATAGAAGGGCTTATTTTTAAGACTTAGATTAAGTTAATAAGAAAATATAATAGAATAACAGTAGAGGCTTATTTTAAAGAACTTATACTAAGTTAATAAGCAAAGATAGAAATAGTGTCCATAACCAATAGCATTCCCTTTCAGTCAGGAACTGATGGTCTCACAACAGATTAGGTGAGGCTGGGACATACTTATGCTAATCAGGGTAAATAAGTGGCCAATACATAGAAGCTCAAATCAAGGGGATTTAGGCAAGGGGCGCAACTAGATTTTGTTTGTTAGGACCTGTATCTGGTAGCATTTCCCTTTTAGACTAGGATAGATGGTCTCACAAAACACTTAGGTGAGACTGTACAGGACCTTATCAAACTAGGACTGATGGTCTCACAACAGATCAGGTGAGGCTGGACACACTTATGCTGAAGCAGGTAGATAAGAAGTCAAAAGAAGGAGCAATAGATAGTGTGAACCGACGGTGACCAAGCATGCGACATCAAAGCAGGGAGACAAGTCGCTATTGAGTTCCAAAGCGCTAGACAGTTGTCCTTTTGCTGTGAGACCCACATGATGGGACTAGCTTACAGTGGCACAGTAGAGATAGATGGCCGATCAACAGGTAGAATTAGGACTTCGGCCTAACTAAAATAGGATTAGGATTTTTGCCTAATCAAAGCAGCTACCTAAGACAAGTGCAAACAATCGAAAGAATCAAAATAATCAAAGCAAGTAGTTAAACAGTATTTTATTCTACTTCTGTCTTTCCTTTATTTCCTTTTATACTAGAAATGTTGCTAAGTCTATTATCTTTACCTTACTTAAAGATGCTAGTAATTACTTCCACTCACTAGACTTATAATCTGACCCACTCCTCTATTTTTCCTTTTTCCCCCATAGGCCAGCAAAATCAAGGGGAGTAGATTTTAGACTTGCTTGGAGATATTTTCAGAGTTCTTAATGTATTCTTCTTCTTTTTAGTTTTCATTTCATTTGGATTTTGATGTACCGGTTTTTTTGAGAGGGATGATTATTTTTATGTACTCTAATGATGTGATTAAGATAGTATTTTTCATAAGACATTTGTATTTGGTATTTTGAGACATGCTCGTTTTTATGACTTATTTATGAAGTTTAATTTTTATGAGTTACTATTTAAATGTTTTCACTCTTTAATTTATTTGTCTTATGAATCTTAGTCTCTGTAAAGTTTTGGCTATAAAGCACCATATTCTTTAGTGTGCCTTTTTGGGTATACTAAGAGGTGTGGGGTGTTTTAAAAAGAAGATAATGGTGAATGAAGCTATTGATAAAAGAATAGAGAATAAGCGGAATAGATCGGTTATAGCTTATATATTTTGAAACTGGCCAACCTATCAACATTTCAAGGCTTTTATAACAAGAACTTGGAATCTAAGATGTAAATTCAAAATATATACTATAAACAACGGTTCTTTTCCTTCATATTGTGATAAAGAAGTCAATGGAGGTCCATATTTTATCAACAGAAAATTGATAATATAATATATTTTTTCAATGAAAGATTTTATAAAATAATGCGATTTACGTATTAATTGGATATTTTTTCTTTTAAATAGTTGCCAAATATCCTTTAAAAAATGGACAAAGTAAAAAATGGATAAAGACTTGTTCTCTACTATCCCAATATGGATCAAACTCCTTGAATTGAGTATGAAATTTTGGGATAAGGAAGCTTTGAGTGCAATTGCTAGTACTGTAGGTGTGCCATTATAATTAGATGAACCGACAACAAAGGAAACATGTTTGAATTATGCAATAATTCTTATAGAAATTAATGCAAATGCAAACCTACCCAAAGAGGCATTTATTTCAATGCATAATGGTGAAATCATACACGTAATTTCGCTACTTCGGAAATGAGAGATATTCATCATACGTATGAGCATATTCTATTATCCGTTGTACCTAGTGTGTTTTGTTTGATGTTTTTCAGCAATTGTAAGGGCAGATTCTTATAACTGTCCAGGCTAAATTTAGGTTAGACTCTGATATATGTATTTAAAAAAATTCCGCTGTAAAGATATTTGTTTCATGTTCCGTATTTTGTGCAATTTGAGTTGGACATGTGAAGTTTATTGTCGGTTCAAAGGGTACGGAAAAACGGGCCATGACATTCATTCAAAGAATAGAATATGAATGGATTCCCCCATGTTGTAAATTTTGTAAATGGTTTGGGCATAATCTTAAAAATTGCACACTTAAGAAAGTATGAAAAGAAAAGCAAAACCAAGATAAAGCATGCAATATGTTAATGTTGAACGAGATGAAGGTAGTCTATTTAATGAAAACAAAGAGGAAAACAAAAGCAACACAATAAAGGAAAACATCAATGAAAATAACGAGAAAAACAAAAGCAACACAATAAAGGTAAACAAATTAGAACATTGAAGTGTTGTTGAATGGTGAAGCAAATCAAGAAATGGCCACATAAGACCCTCTAGAGCCAAATGGTGTTCGAGATGGCAATATCCAAAAATAACGGTTCATTTGAAAGTAGAAGAGGTTATCATGAAACAAGCTAGTCATCACTCTATTTCAAAAGAAAAAAGTCATTATTCTCCGAAGAATGATTGTATGGATCTTGAAATCTAAATAATGTGACTATATGCAAAACAATTCATAAAAAAGTTAATAAAAGTTAATGCATCACTCTTAAGGATAGAAATAAATCAAGGTCAACTTCTGCTAGATGCAGCCAAAAAGCTTTTATCCTCAACCTCACTAAAAAACAGGGAAAAGAAAGAAAAGCAGGATAAAAAACATCAATGAAATAATTTCCAGCGAAGAAGATGAGACTTTATCCTCAAGTAAAGCAGATACGACTAAAGAGGGTGAATTCAAAAAGAAATAGATTATGAAAAACCCAAATTGGGACACACTAGCGAAAGTATAAGACAAAAAATCATGCAAGAAAAAGGGAAAGAGATTGATGAAGGAGGATTACTACATAATCTTCTTAGGATAAATAGAGATATCCTCTATAATATCCTTTTATTATCTTTTTTCTTAAAGATGTCGATTGTTGCTTAACATGCTAAGGGACTAAATTCCCCAGAAAGGGAAACCGATTTAGTGCATTTTCTGAAAGTAGATGGTCTTTGTATTTTAGGAATACTTGAACACAAGATAGATAATAGTAAAATAGAAATTTATTACGGTAGTTGTCTTAATAACTGGAAAATCATAAACAACAATGTTATGGGAGGTAATGGAAGAATTATGATTTTATGAGATCCTAACATCTAGGCAATAAAACATTATTATATTGATCTTTCATTCATTCACCGTATTTGTGAAAATAAAGAAAATTTAATTGTAGAAATCACCTTTATTTATGCATCAAATAGTGAAAATGAAAGAAATATTTTTTGGGAATATTTGAAACAATTAAACTACGAAATGAATAATGCGTGCACACTATTAGTAGACCTCAATACAGTACTACATGCTTTTGAGAAAAAGGGGAGGTAATCCTATCCCTTTTAAAAAACTAGAAAAAATCAATAATTTCATTTTAATAGCTGGTTTAATTGAGCCTACAATTTATGGGAATAAATTCACCTGAAAATTAGGTGTAAGTAAAAACATTCATTATAAATTAGACATTGTTATTTTAAACCAATTTTTTTTAAAACAATACTCTTCCTCAGTCTTCTAGTGATCATACTCCTTTGCAAATTTTGCTTTAAAAAATTGTTGGCAATAAGAGAAATTTTCCATTTAGATTTATCAACGGATGGGTTCATGAAAATTCATATGAAGAAAATGTTAAAAACAATTTTGATGAATATACACAGAGCACTTCCTGGTTCAAATTCAGCAAAACTTTACAAAGCATCAAAGGAAAATAAAAAAATTGGAATAAAAGCAAGCCAAAAAATATAATAAATCAAATAAGAGAAGAGTGTGAGTGCTTGAAAAATAGTATTGATAATGATAGTTCAGACCCACATCTTGTAAACAATTTTTTTCATTCTCAGAGCTAGTTAAAGCTCTTCATGTTCAAACTATGAAAATGAAACAGAAAGCTATGGTAGTTTGACTAACTAATGCTAATGAATCTAGCAAGTTTTTCTAAGGCAAAATGTCCGATAGAAGGCACAAAAATAATG
The DNA here is from genome assembly GCA_030765085.1 of Allium cepa. NCBI lineage: Eukaryota > Viridiplantae > Streptophyta > Magnoliopsida > Asparagales > Amaryllidaceae > Allium > Allium cepa. The sequence continues at coordinate 802,943,546 of CM060943.1, forward strand.
GTTAAGAGATTTGACTTGTTGTGAGAGGTCACAAGTTCGAAACTTGCAAAGCGTGATTCGAACATTTATTGATACATGATTTGTGGTTGTCTCAGTGACATGTTGTATCTAAGTACCATTTCAAAAAAAAAAGACATGGAAAAACTGATAGATTAAAATGGTGTAGTAATTAGTGAATGTACTGAAATAGAGTCTGAAGCCATTAGCTATTTCAACTCTTTATATAATTCAAACTCTTACTTTAAAAAAAATCTAATATAGGTACAAAATATTTACTACATCTGAATAATCAAGAGATTTTACTTACCCCTATGAATGTAGAAGAAATTAAGGGTGTTATTTTTAATGCAAACAATGCTAAAAGTCCTGGTCCAGATGGTATTGGAGTCAAATTTTATAAAAGCTATTGGGATGAAATTTATTTTAAAATTCTAGATGTAATAAATGAGTTTTTTTAGAGTGGAAATTTTGTGAAAAAACTTCAACCACACTCTAATCACATTGGTGCCAAAAACTAAAATCCCTAAAGACTTAGGGGATTACAGGCCTATAAACTATTGCATTTTCATATATAAAATTTTTGCAATAATTCTATATAACAAAATTAAAGTATTTTTGAAATATGTCATTTCTAAAAACCAAAGTGCTTTTATCCCAAGGAAATCAATTATAGAAAATACTTTACTAATCTATAAAATGATTATAGATTTCAATCCAGGAATTAAAAATAAAAAATGGACTAAGGTTGATTTGCGGAAAGCTTTTGATAAAATAAATAGACAGTTTATAGTGCATATGAGGAAGTAGCTAGGGTTTAATGACTAATTCTATAACTTGGTTAAAGAATGCATAGACAATGTTACTTAGAAATTACTCACAAATGGTTATGCTTGTGATTTTATCCATATTAATAGGGGAATAAGGCAAGGAGATTCTCTTTCTCCTTACTTATTCACCATTGTAATGAAATATTTATCAAGACAAACAGAGATGAAACAAATTAAAGGAAATATAAAAACCACAAATAGAGTGAAGCCATTTAAAACTCATCCATTATATGCTGATGATTTACGACTATTCTTAAATGCAGATGAGAAAAGTGCAAGTACCATGACCAATGTCTTTGGAAAGTTGAAAGAGTATGCATACCTTTCATTTCGATTCCATAATGACTTTTGCTATCAGCCAAGCTATGGGAACGCCAAAGGCATCTTCCATGCACGTCAACTCCTATGTAGGTATCCATACCACTACATCCGAAACTCTCACAATTTCAACCCAAAATTTTACAGCATCACGTGCCAATGGATGACAATGGACCACCGATATTGAATCAGTTGAAGCGATAGTTCCTTCAGCCACTACTTCGTTCGTTTCACCCACATCAATCAACTTGCATTTATTATCTTTTGTCAGCTTTGCAATCGGCTGGAAAATAAATGGTGCATATTTCAAACAGTGCATATTGAAAACTGTGTACTTATTTTAGAAACCAAAGCATACAAAATGCAACGACACAGTGGTGCATATTTCAAATAGAAGAAATAAAATACAAACTACAAAATATTTCCAACATATTTACTTACATGTTCTTGTGGTTTCTTCTTGATTATGGGTGTGGATATCACGGGAGAAGTCGCAAAATTTACATTCCTACCAACTGCATCTTTATTAACTTCAAATTTTGATTTTGGCTATGCTACTTTCCTACCAACCGCGTCTCTAACGCACGACATATCAACTGTGGGTCGCCACAAATATGAATCTTCATTTATTACATTGGCCACCTAAATCGCAAAGGCAGCCGGACAGAGCGGAATACCATTAACAAGATGTTGTGGATCTCTGGCATAGATTCTTCCTTTGGCAACTACCCCTTCACCCTCATTCCAACCATAAATCTTGCATTTGTCATCTTGGACGCCGCTGTCACTCTAAAAAGGAGAAGTGTAAATCAAGAGTTTGGTGATTAAGTGAAAATATAGTACAAGACATATTTCTAAATTAAATTTGTGGAAGACCGACGTAAATATTGTGAATTATAAAATTTACCGTACTGACTTCATTCAGCGGTCCTCGCAGCTCCCTCTTAATGCAATTTAATGGCCATGCCACTACCTTATTCTCAGTGTTTGCTAATACTATTATTTCAGGTGTAGGCCTCCATAAGTAAGCATCGAGTTCTTCCATGAAATCTATAATAACGCTCACAACATTTGGTCCAAGATGAATGCCATTGACAACCTTATTTGGGTCCATGGATAACACTCTCCCATCGGCAACAACTGTAGAGGTTCCATCCCAATTCAACACCGAACATACGTCGTCATTGCTCTATAATTATTCAACAGAAAATTATAGTAATTACTGGATCAAAAACAAAAATCCAAATGTTATTTCTTGAGTAATATAATTATTATTTTTACCAATTCAGGTGTGCTCCCTTCTTTCGAACTTTCTTTACCCTGCAGCAAAGCACTAATATTAGGATATTTTAATCTTAGGAGCACTGAAGTGGATATGCACAATACTTAAAATGTCACTAGAACAGTCCAGCAAGTTTGAATAGTAGAGTACATACAAAAAACTAGTTGTTATAGCATCATTTACAAACATGTGTGTCTGAATTCATTAGTTTCAAAATTATTATATAGCAAAAAACCAGTTGTTATGCACTGTTCTGTTATCCCCAGTTACTACAGTGTTTTTATATATACTTTGATGCTATGCATATTTGCAATAAATTATAGGTGCATCATTAAACCTTGTTCATTATAGACTTACCTTTTATGTTCAGTGATTAAGTGTCAAGACGACATGTGCACCCAAAACTTGTTGAGAGTTTTATTTGAGAAAAAATGAAAAGCTAGCAGGAACACCTATACTACATATACTGTTTGGATACTCAAAATGGACGCCAAAGATTTATGTGAACAGACGACATTAGAAAAACATTTATCCATCAATAAAATGATCTTCAGCAGAATATGTCAAAGATGGTATAAACTAAAGATGAATGGCCCATCAATTAATTCTATTACAATGTTCTCGGGTATAATATGATTGTAATTTTATTAATAAAAGCAGATGGAGAATAAGCTGCATTTGCAAGTGTGAATTTATTCATCTACTATATAAGAATAAATAAATTTGTAAATTGTAATTTCGTGCCAAAATAAATAGTACTGGAAATCAATCATTAATTTAAATAGGATGAAAGCATCAAATTATTATATAGTTGACACCAAAACAAATATCATTCCATGATAAACAAACTTAAACATTCTTGTTGCCTAAAGATAAATTTAGACATGATACAAGAGAATATCCCAATAGATAAATAGACTCATTTAATAAAGAGTTTAGTAACCCATTCCAAAGTTGCTATAATCGATAAATAACGAAAAGAATTCACGAATATGAGACTCAACATTTGTCTCTTACAAACCATTTGAAAAGGTAGGCCCTAGACTAGGCCACTTGACAACTACCTAACACGCCTCCAACTTTTTAAGGGTCTCCAATTATTATAACATGTTATTCCCAGTGAGCAATGCAGCTACAATGGGGCCTTAATTAGCAGAGTCTAACCAAGCTTGGTATTTTCACACTAAAACAAAGTGTTGCTTGTTGTTCGGTTCACTTGCTGCCTCAAGCCATTGTACCCAGTGTTTTCCCAATGTTATTCCCAGTGTTTTCCCAATGTCTACTTAATAAATTACTTTTAAAAGTTTACCTTTTGGTCCACCAGCATATGTACCATACCCCTCAATTTTGCTATTTCCTCTCAACTTTGAGATAGTTGTTTATATCTGGACTAGGCCACAGCTAGCTTGGTTAAGGTGCAACCCCTTCCCAGTGCCCTTAACCATCCTGGTTTATCTTATCTCAATACATTTGCAAGAGCATCTCCATTGACATTCTGTGATGAGTTGGACTGTGATCGGCTAACAAGTTTTTTAATCTCCGCCTACATAAATAAATACATACAGATAATGTACGATGGTAAAATCATCATAGTTTTGGATAATTTTTTATATACCGATAAAATAAAAAATTCTTACAATAGTATTTGCAGCTTCCACGGTCATTGGTTTACCATTTTTTCAATGTGAGATTTAATCCAAATATCAGCTCTAGTTATGGACGATGGATTTGGACTTCCATTTTTCTAAATTTAGAATAACATTAAACAAATAAAATGACAGATATAAAATAATATTAAATAATGCTATACTTAACTAACTAACCATGTCCTCCGTCGATCTAGCCATTCCCCTACGACCAAATGTGTATGGAACTTGTTTAACCCTAAGGGCCGAATATTTCTCACTTCGTTTCTGGAAATATTGAAAGATGTTAGAATTTAGTAACCAAAAGCATATTACAGATATCTTAATGTTACCTTAAACTCCGGACTTGTTTTGTCCTTCATAAACTTTCTCCATTCGTTCATGTTTTTGATGTTGGTAGGTTTCAGTTTAAGTCTTTCCTCTTCGTTCTCCGCTTTATTTAATTTTTGAACCAATTTGCTTTTTGAGGATCTCCAAATTACTCCCATTTGTTGAAATACAACTTTTCTTTGCCATTCCTCTTCTAATTTAAATCTTACCTGCAACAATACATGAAAACATGATATTAACAGTAGAAAACATGATATTAATAATAGGTGAATATAAAGAAACATGCTATGGTGAAGCAGAATACTATCAAGCTAGTACAGAATTGGTGAATATATGACTTTATGGTCTCTAATTTTGAAGAAATCTGAATGAAAATCATGAAATAATCACCTGGTCTTGACATTAGACACCTAAAATATGTCCACAGGATTTGTACTCTTGAAGATGATAGCAACGTCACTAAAAATCAAAATTGGTATGATTTCAATCTCAAGTGAGCGGGGATATTAGTGTTTAATTTTTTTAATTCTATCCAATAATCTATGACAGCAGCATTTGCAGTCTAGAATAATTGTTTTGAAATCATTGGTCAACTGATTTTATCAAAAATAATAATTAGAAAACAATGAAAGTTTATCAAAAAACGATTCACTAATTTTATAAGCAAGCAAATTTGTACTGATGTACTTTAGTAGATGACCCAAATATGATTTGTAACACATAATTCAAATAATGTTTACATTTTTGCCTTAGAAATAATCATCCGGACCCATAAATATCTATCATTCTAAACCTTCCATGAAATATGAATATTTATTTCTAATTTATTTATCTATTAAATGTTAAAAAACCAGAAATATGAACAATTGAATTTCGGAGGATAACCCATAATACGAACCTGCACTAATGATGATTCAAATTAACAAATTAAGGTTCTTAAACAGAAGTCAGGATAAAATGTTTAAACGACATGATTCAACTACTAGAACTTGTGGATTTCTTAATATAAATTCCTGTTTATTACAGTCAATTTAAAAACCGAAAATTGGCAAAACTATAACTGAATTTATACTTTAAAAAGTAAGTGGTAGGAGAAGAAGGAAGACGAGTTGCTTGATAAATCTACAAAATAAATATAGACACAAGCAGGGACAAATGTTGATAAATAGATTCTCTAGCATATACAGTAGGGAACTTGGTCCATTCCTGAAGCGATTACCACGAAACAACTTTTAACTCTTCACTTAGATTCCTCCAATCATCAAGTGTGTATGGAACCTGTTCCCACACAAGCGGTCCAGGAAAAGAGGATAAATATACCGACCCTGGCCCTATTGGTACGCCTATATCATTGAACTGAACTTCAATTCGATCGTGACTGTTTAACAGGATTTTTTTGCTTTTGTTTGACCTCTACTACCTCTTTCCCGAGACGAACTTACGGTTTCAGCATCACTTGCTCTCTCAATTTCCACCTCAGTAGCATCAGTCTGGTCAAGAAGAATTTCATTGTCTAAGCAGGGTTCTTGTTCATCTAACAAAGCCTTTTCATCATTTGGGTCTTCTTCATCTAACAAAGCCCTTTCACCATTTGGGTCAGAAGGGTTATCGTGTAGTGCTTGTTCTTCGTCTTCATTGCAAACACTGGCTTGCTTCTTTGCATTGACTGCTCGTTTTTCGCCTTCACTGCAAGCACTGGCTTGCTTCTTTGCATTGACTGCTCGTTTTTCGCCTTCACTGCAAGCACCGGCTGGAATCTTATACTTCCACTTTGAATTATACTTTCGTTTTGAATTATACTTCTAGGATTCCTCATCAGTCTTTTTTTGGTTGCGAGTACGTACAGAGCTTGGAAACATCTCTTTTCTGCAAATGAAACAAAATATGAGATACTTAAAAATTTCATTATTTACCATCTACTCGTTGGAGGAATCTGGACCCAATAATTAGTTTGCAGATACATGATCCCTGAATTTTTTAATGTTATATTTCGAAGTATTCTAGAAGTTAATTTTATATCTTAAATAATATAACGAACAAATTGATTAACAAAAGATTAATTTTTTGTAATCAGATCAATATTCTTTTTTAATACATTAATGTAGAAAATTACTAGACCTATTATGTTAACATGCAAAAATTAACGTAGTATATATGTATAAACAAAAAACTGTTATAGAGTAGTCATGTTAAGGAAGTTCAATCCTTTTCCAGCTCCAATTCATGATTTGAAAATCAGTTCTTTGACTATGCAGATGAGAAAAATATATACCTTCCATGACAAACTGCAGTAGACTAATGAATAAAATTAGAACTATAAATACATATTAAAAATAGAATAGTACATGGTTTAACTAATTTCACTAGTAAAACCAAAATGGTTAAAAAAGAATGGCTCTCAATAACTGTAATTTCCAAGAATGCAGTCATCAACTTTTTGTCTGTATATAAAATGAAACGTTTTCAACTAACATGAGTTGCATGGGCTTATATGTAATAATGCTACGAGTTTATATTATTTGGCCAACTTACTTGTTTTGAAGCGTGTGCCAAAGTAATTAAATAGATTTATCAATAGCCATTCATCCAAAACAAAATTTAGTCTGATCATAATCTTGTCATTTGGTTACTTTTAAGAGAAATCTTATCAATCAGTAATCAGGTGGCAAATAAGACTGAAATAGGTAATTAAAAACAACTGAGGAATCAAGAAGAAGATAATTAGAAATATGAAGCAAACCGTACAGATTCTCTCACACAAGTTAAAATATGGTAAAATATTTTTTTCTTATTTATCATGTTATTCACAGAAGATTCGTGCTTCTTTGGCAACAAACTAGTTGAACATGATATGCATTATTTTATGAACATTGACTACTCATAGACACAGACTTTATAAACAGGATATGCATCCAAGTTGTTTTGTTAATAGAAGCATCCTGATTGAAAATAACTTAATCAGTAAAACATATCCAAGGCAACCGATTTTTTTGTTATCCACACCTTATTACAAATGAAAGCTCGAGTTATTTTAAAACAAATATAGACCAGATTAGATGCAAAAAGGGTGAAGTAAACAAATTGAAAAACAAACAAGAAATATAATGTTAAATATGGTGTAAATTTCTTTAAGTAGGTTATTAAGTAGTTAATCGAACAAGACGTACACTTAATCTTATGTAGTGTTGATCATCTGTATGCATGAAACTTTTTTTTATCAGGCACGTTTATTATTTTCAACACGGTTAAGTACAGACACAATTATCATGAAAAGTTTTAATATATTCAAAAATACCTGATTTCAGGATGAAAAGAATGGGGGCCTGGAAATCCTCGAAGATGAGTGATGATGTGGGATAGTTATAGAGCCAAATTTGCTGACTTTAATTCTTCAAGTACCAACTGAACAATTGAAAATAGGAATAGAAAAGCATTAGTTCAAAACTATCAGATGAAAATTTGCATGCTATAATTCAGATTATTTTATTTCAAAAAACCAATAGTTATGGACGATTCCATTACAAATACATAACAGACAATGAACTAGGACAAGATTGCCTAAGATGGTAGTTTATTGTGTCACATGTTCATGCTTCGTACAAATAACAATCACAAATTAAAACTGGTTGGTTCATAGTGGATATGAATTTATTTCATTAACAAATTGAAATCATAATATTACAGTAATTAGAACCGCAAATGGACTGGAATTGTTTACTACTCTAATTCCGTGAATAAATTATATGAATCTAGCAAAATGAGTAACAAGACAATAAAATCTGAATCCATGCTTTCATTCCTTACTAAAACAAGTTTTGATAGTGAATTTAATAAATACAAAATGACTAACACAACTTGCAAAATAAAAATAGAGACATTCAGAGAGTAAAATGAGTCTACAACTATGACTAATGCATAGTCTAATGTATGGATCTGACTTAGTAGGTGAATATATAATCTACTCAATTATGCCTTCGCAATCCTCCCTAACATAGCTAGCATCTTCATTATCCATTTTGGTTATTTCATAATCTTCCACAGCTTGGATATCTTCCTCGATGCAATCATGTGTCTCTAAATCATTAAAACTTCTTGATGGTGCTTTCATTACAACATACCAATTAGAATCATCATTTTCTCTTGAATAAAATACTTGTCTTGCTTGAGATGCAAGTATATATGGATCTCTTGAAAACAATGCTTGATGCAAATTAATAAGAGTGAACCCATCATCATCAACTTTTACTCCATTTCCTTTATACGCCCAACGACACTTAAAAACTGGAATATAAAACAAATGATAATCTAATAAAATTATATCTATCAATATTCCATAATAAGTGACCATAACAACCTCTTGGGACATATCTTTTGCACTTGCTCTACACATAGTAGTTGCATCAAAGGTCACCCTGTAATTCTGAGTTTCTCTCCCTACATCTTTTATATGAAAACGTTGATCATTGATAACATATCCTTTGTAAGACAAAGCATCATTCTTCGGACTCAAAGCAATCCATCTTAACATGTCATCATGATCCTTGGAGGCAATGGGTATCTACAAAAGTTTCCATTTAGCATGAATATTTTAGAGTAATATTAGTACTCAAATGAGAATATTTTTGGAATCTAACTAAGCTTCCTTTTAATCCAATCGGCAAATTTTTTTTGTATGTGTGTCCCAAAGTAGGGTCGCATTTTTTCTCATGCGCTGGTCTGAATTTTCTAATTCCTTCAAATGCAAACTAGTATAAAACAAGTGATTATAAGTTATAAATAACATTACGAACACATCAAAATGATTAAAACAATGTAACATAAACTTACTCTATAAGTGGTTCCACCACATTCATATTCATTAACACGGCTAAATGAGCCATTTCTTTCTCATTAGCTAACAATGTCACTGTCTTAGACATTGAAATTGGACGTCCCTCAGGTATTACGTTGCTTTCATAATCTTCTTTTCGAGCTTCTTTCTCCTCTATATGTCCAGATTTTTTCAAAAGTTCAGTGAAAAACATCATGGATTCTTCTGCAAGATGGGATTCTGTTATACATCCCTCTGGTCGTGCGTAGTTTCTTACATAATCTTTACGTGTCTTCATATATCGTTCGAATGTCTACATCCAACGAAAATGAACCTGTCCACACATTAGTGCTTCTTTTCCAAGATGAGTGGACAAATGTACCATTATATCAAAAAAAGATGGTGGAAAAAAAATTTCTAGTTCGCATAAAACTTCAATAATCTCAACATTGATTTGTTCTACCTTCTCTCTATCAAGAACACGTTGACATAATTTGTTGAAAAGAGAACATAAGCGAATTATTACTTTTCTTGCCTTCTTTGCCATTAATCCTCTCGATGCTACTGGCAATAACTGTTGCATTAATACATGGTAATCATGTGACTACAATCTGCTAATTTTGCAATCATGCAACGAAATACGATTCTTCAAATTTGAACAGTAGCCATCTGGTCCTTTGAAATCGTACAATCTTTTGTAAAATATTTTTCTTTCGGAATTTGACAACACGTATGGAGCCGGTGGAAGATATGTTTTATTCCCACGAGGTTGTGCATGAAGCTCATTTCGAATTCCCCAATCCTCTAAATCCTTTCTGCATTTGGTTCCATCTTTTGATTTATTACCGTGCAACATTGTGCCCAATAGGCTTTCACCGATATTTTTCTCCACATGCATTACATCTATATTGTGACGTAATGGAAGTTCCTACGAAAACCAAAACTATAACGCATTATTGGGTTTTTGTTATGTTAAAACAATGAAAAATAAATAAATTAACCACTAACCTTCTAATATGGCAAATCAAACAAAATCGATCTTTTCTTCCATCTTGATAGCTCCAATTCTTTAGAATTGTTAATCATACTCATATTATGTATCATAAGCACACTTTCTCTTCTTACGTTTCTCTTCTTTTTCTTTTTCAAAATCATTTGGATAATACTTCAACAATGCATAAATGTTTCTCCCAGTAAGAATTCTAGGAGCAATACCTTTTTATATGGTGTTATCAAATAATTCCTTTTGTTTCCTCAGTGAATCTGAAGTAGGTAGAAATCCTCTATGACCCATGTAGAAGCTCTTTCGACTGTGATTCAGCCAACGAGAATGGGTATTGACACCATATTATGGGCAACCTTTTTCCTCCTTCACACAACATCCAGCAAGATTTCCATAAGCCGAAAAATCATTACTCGTCCATAGCAAAATTGCATTCAATTTAAACAAAGTTTTACTAAATGCATCATAAGCATTAACTCCATTACACCACAAATGATGCAAGTCTTCTACCAAAGGCCCAAATATACATCAATATCATTTCCGAGTTGCTTTGGGCCTAGAATAAGTAAAGATAACATAATATTTTCTTTTTTCATGCACAACGTAGGCGAAAGATTGTATGTCACAAGCATTACCGGCCAGCAACTATATTTCGAACTCAATATGGAAAATGATTGAATCCATCTGTAGCAAGATCAAGCCTAAGATTGCATGGATTGGATGAAAAAAATGTATAGTTTTCATCCACCATTTTCCATGTCATAGAATTCACGGGATGACACATTTTTCCATCTTTGCTTGTATTTTTAATATGCCATCTTTTGAGATCTGTACATTCTTTTAAATCTCGAAATTATTGGAAAGTATCTCAACACTTTAACTGGAATACCTTTTATAACCTCTTTAGTATCTTGATTTTTCTTCCATCTCGAAGAACCACATTTTGGAAAAATATCTAAATACTTTGTATTCTTTTCTGAAAAGGCAACAGTCATTCTCACAAGCATGTATCTTTTCAAAACCCATGTCGAATGTTTTAAGAAATTTCTTTACTTCATATAAGGTTTTGGGAAGCATGTTATTCTTCGGAAAAAATAAATGTTGCACGGTTAAAAGCTTATCAAACCCACTATCAGACAAGCCAATCTCACATTTAAGATTAAACAAGATGGTGATGGTAGATAATTTTGTGTGATCTGTGCAACCATGATATAATGGAGTTTCTGCATCTTCCAAGTTCTTGAGTAACTCATCCTCTTTACTCTGAGAATAAACATTATCTTTATTATCATGAAAAAAATCATCATTTAAAAAATCTTCATCGTAGTAGTGAATCATCTTGAATAAATCATATACGTCAAAAGTATTTGTTTTCTTCTCTTCAATTATTTGTTCGCTATGGTTAAACCATACACCGTGTATGTATTTAGGATCCATTCCTCCAATAATTAAATGTTCAACGATGATGTGATCATCATGACGACTAAGATTCCCACAATCTTTGCAAGGGCATAAATTTTTTCTACACTTCTTACATTCCTCTCTGCAGCGTGCATGAAATTCATTGCTCCTTGTCGGCACTCCATGCTAGTTCTATGACAAAAGTTAAAAACATAAAAAGAAATTGAGTTTTAATATTATATTAATTTAATATTATATTACATGTTATAATTCTCAAAATACATATTAAGTTAAGCATTGTTTTATCACCTTATAAAAAAACCTAATCGTTTTCCATTGTCGACATATGAAGGCAAATAAGTTCCCAATCTTTAACGTAGAAATTGGTGACACCTCATCTTCCTATGTATGATACTAATTTTTTAAAAAATAAGTTACTACGTTAATAGTACTTCTTAATATCGGGCCGCCCAATAATTCTAAAGATTAGCTAAATAAAACTTTGTTCAATGATGTTTCAACGAATTTTTGTTAATAAATTATGAACAAGTGTAAGTGATTTCATACATGTAGGTTTTACTGAAAAATCAATTCATTCAGTATAATAACACCGAATGAATATGGTGTTTTGAAGTGTAACTTCTAACAAATTTGATATTTTAAAATATGGTAATAGGTTTTTTTGCTGCTTTAGGAACAGTTGTAAAGCTGGTTAAGTATATTTTTGGTGTTATCAAATAAGCAATTTTTTAATTCCTATTGCACAGGCTATAAATGGTTTGAAGGTTGCGGTCAAAACAATGCAGTGCTATAACATAGAATTTTATTACACAGGCCATAAAATTGATCTACACCATGGGTAGAAAAATGAGACTTAAAATTTATTACACAGGCCATAAAATTTATTACACAGGCCATAAAATATATGAAGAGTCTAAATCAATTAAATTTATATTGGAAGACAAACAATATGACTAATAAAACAAACAATTTTTCAAGCTCTGAAACTACTAAATCTGACTTATGTAAAACTACTACGTCCTTGATGCAAAATTATAAAAGTTAGCTAAATGGAAACTAGTTAAAAGTGACAAAGATGAGGAGTGTGATCAGATGGTTACTTTTCGGATAACGGACTTGATAACATGTGTAACAGCCCACAAATCCGTACCCCTTTGAGTCAACACTATTCTAAACAATCAACTCAAGTTGTACAGAAATACGAACCATTTGGGTTAAAGAAGAAGAGGTAGAAGAAGAAAATAGAAAACAACAACAAAATCTAACCATCGCAGCGGAATAAAATATAATAGATAATAAATAATCTTTACTCAACATCAATTTAATTCTGTTTATTTATTACATCATCAGAGTACATCAATCACAACTCAACATCAATATCATACAATGGATTCACAACAACTCAACACAGCGAAATATATATATAAAACAAGTACGAATGCACGTATCGTCTTCCAGCTCGTCTCCTGAGCTCCGCAGCATCATATTATATATCCTATAATACTCGGTCTGACTCGAGCATTACAGTTAAATAACACCCGAGTCAGTCTGGAATACCAGCGTGAGAAAATCACACCCAATTGATTATATAAGTTTCAAAAATCCTTTTGAAAATAAAAGTATCTCGTAAGACCACGCCATAAATAAACATGTCGGGTTTTTACCTTACGATAGCTAAAACATTTTTATTAAAATCCTCTGATATTATAACAGTGTCTATAGAAAGTAAAATAGAATCTAGCTGAAATGCTTGCATCTCACGTTTCAGCAATAGTTGGGCACAATCAAAACCGTACGGGCGCGTAGGGAAAATGGATTCGAACTAATGGCTAGGCACTAGGTACCACCTGTCACAGTACATGGTCTAGATCAGCGTACCGAGGAGCCACCCTAACTCCCCTGCAACACAAGACTGGAACCATCCCTTACTTGATAGTCCCGAGCAAGATCACCCCGCGATTGGGATCAGCAACCGCCCACTAAGCCGAAATAAAAAGGGACATCTAGAAAGGGATGACCTCACCCTCCAGTGGGGGCTACCCAAGAAGCCTTGCTGCATAACCCCTGATTTTTAGCCATTCCCATTTGATGAGGCTTGAGGCTAAGTGTTACCTTTTTAGAATATATCCCTTAGAATGCCCATCGTCCACCTGACAATGTTTCGCAAGCATTCATCCATACAAGTCCGTCCCGGGTTCGAACGGAACCGAAGGCACTATTCTTACTATATCCATTTTGGAAATATCCACAGGATTAGTAGCGACTAGCCCTTGCACTTCACTACTTCGTCTTCGAATCCAAAATCTTTTTTCACGAAAACGTACAAACCGGATCGAAGTGGTTTTCGAGAAATTAATCTCGATCCCGGTCTCTTCGAAACGATCAACGCATTTGGCCAATATTGATAGTCGGTTATTTAACTATCAATTAATATTCACAAACAACCATCAAAGAATAAATAATTTTCCAAATTATTTATTTATCTCAAAATATCTTTACAAGATATATTTCACTTTCAAACCCCTTTGAAAACAGTTTTCAAACTATCTTCCTTTCTCAGAATAAATTCCAAATATTTCTATTTCCACTGGAATCACCAAGCACGAGATTTTAGATTCTAAAAATAATTTCAAAACACTTTAATTGTATAGCATGTTTAATATTTAATTTATAAAATTTTACTTTAGTACTTAATTTAAAATAATACTTTAGAAACAAATTAAAATAAGTTTACTTTATAAATATAACTAGATTTTCTTCTTTAAACAAAATACTAAATCATTCTTAAAATAATTATTACGATAATAGATTAACAAATTACTTACTTTAGAATTTACTTTAAAATAATTAAATTAAAAATAATTCAATAATTGATTAAAAATATATACTATATGAATATTTGAAAATAAGGTTACTTTATAAATATAAACTAGGTTTTCAGCTTCAAATTATTCAATACCTCACAGAACAAGCATGATATCAGAATTTGGGCACGAGCTTCCCTAGCCTCTAATCGAAACCACCCCATAGCTCGAGACCTCTAGTTATTCCAAGCTTCACCGCCATTATCGCGAAGCCTCACCTCGCAACGTCAAGCCCTCGAATCGCTCGGCCTCGAAACCAATATCGAGCTCGACGCAAAACCACATCCCACTCGAGCGTGTGCGCTCCACCACACAACGCGACCTTAAAGTCGCGGCCTACGACTTCTACTCCTCGTGGAACCCTTGTGTGTCGCCTTCTTTTTTTAGAATTTGATTTTCGAGGAGGCCATGATTCGAGATTCTAAAGAGAAGAAGGAGGGTCGCGGCCTATTATTTGTTTATTTTAGTTTTTAGATGTAGAGGCTTCGGCCATTGTTGATTTCTTTAGAACGAAATGATTTCTCCTTCCTTCTTTTTTTTAGATTTTAAAAGAAAGATTTGGCTGATAAAAAGTTGATGCAGAGAATGTTTGTGTGCTGCGGTTAAAAGGGGGAACACGGATATGAAAGGAAGTCGGCTGTGATTTGAACTTCCTTCAGAAAAAAATATTTAAATTAGATCGATAATTATCGTCTAAGCGTTTATACCTCGTATGATCACACGTTAATTCCGAAAGCTACGAAATTTAAAATCCGATAATAATTCAATATTACGGACCCAATGGAACTGGTTTCATCGAATTTCAAGACTGCTCCTCGGAAGGCTATTTTTAAATTCAATTTAAACAGTATAAATTTTAAAACTGAACAAACAACCGTTAATTTCAATTTTACAAATTTCTATTACCTTCAGTGTTATCAGTATAAACTCTACAAGCTTTCAAATTATTTTTAATAGGCTTAGAATTCCAGATTCAATATATTATCCAAATTCAAATTATTTAATTCAATAATTTAATTATCAACAATTAGTGATATTTGAACTCAAGTTAAATTTTACTTTTAAATATTAAAATCAATTAAATATTCCGATTTTAAAGGCTTAAAAATTCCGGGTCGTCACATTCCTCCCCCTTAAAAGAATTTCGTCCCCGAAATTACTAATTAGGAAGAATGATCCAATACCCATTACCATTGTCCAAAACCAAACTGTTTAACATCAACCCAACAATCTTGTCATTTAAAGACACTACACCCTATTAATTTCCTAAACTCCCACATAGTTTTCAACCAATATTATTTGTTTAATCATTCTAGTTTCAATTTAAAACCAAATTTTGAATTATCAAAATTTTCTCAAAAGTTTTCTAGCTCCCTAAATTTTCGAAAAATTTCGCCAGCGTCTCCTTTGCGCGGCTGACTCAGTACAACTACAAAATGACTCTACGGCCTCCCAATCCAAAAAGAAAACAAAAAGCCAAGTGGCTCAATCCAAAATCCCAATCGGATTTCATACCAAATTTAAATACATACCTTTTTGTCGAGCATTTCAAATTTATCTTTTGAAATCAAATCCAATTTCCTTTTCTCTTTATAATACCTTCATATCCTGCTTAACACTAATATCCAATCACAATATTCAAAAACATTTTATGGACTTCCTTCCAAATGTCAATATTTCTTCATTCAAATATTAACTCAGAATAAATCTGTAATACTCAATTTCCAATTAAGAATGCACCATTCCTTACTTAAGTTAGTATAAGCATTTTATATGCTTCTTATGTTTATTCCCATCTTACCACTTTAGTTTATGTCCAATTTTATTCAAATTGATTCTTTCATTTCCATACGAATTCAATTTATCTTTAGCTTTAAATATTGAATTTTATTTTTTTTATTTATAACTAATTCATGTCATTATTTTAATTAGTTTCATTCACTGACTTATTTCAATTTCTAATTTTAAACTGTTTTGTCGTTAACAAAATTTTACAAAATTTTCAAAAAATTTCTAACTTCCAAAATTTCTGGAAAATTTTGGCAGAGTCTCCTTTGTACGGAGGAGCTTTTGCAATTTGACAAAAGAGATACACACACACACACATCGACCCACCCGATCGGAAAAACCAAAAACAGTTCATATTTCCTATTTTTATTGTGTAGGCGTACGTTATTTAGCATTTTAAGCAAGCGGCTTATTATTTTTAGCAAATAGCACAACCAAATCCAGCCACACGGCTCCCAGGTATCTGTACTTACTCAATTTAAACATGTAAGTGCTAAATATATGTAGTTTAACTATATTTCACTCAGTTGCAATGGTTAAAACATATGAATTCTAAAGAAATGCACATCAAACATATTCCGTAAGCAATTTATACAATTTTCATACTAATCCAACTGTTTCAATTAATTTACAAACCATTTTCATTCAATTTGAATGGTTTTCAATCCATTCGTATACCACTTCATCAATTTGAATGGTTTAAAACTCAATCGTTTACATTTAATTTATTCTTAAGCAAACTGAACTCATATTTAATTCAATTGCTTTCAAAATCAATTTATTTTACTTCTATCAACTCATAGAATTTTAATTACTTCCATTTACATCGAATGATAATTTATTCAATGCAGTTTGACGAGATCTATGCGAATAAACAAGTATTTATGTTTAATAACCAATTTAAATGGATTTCAACTCAATTTATACTTAATTCTATTCCATTTTTAAAATTTATTCACAATTCATATATCCTCATTTTCATTGCATTTCAGATTTAAATCCATTCACCTGCATTTCATTTTATTAACCAAACTAGTTCATTCAAAACCATTAACAATCTAGGTTCATCTTCATTACCAATTAAATTTTCTTTTTATTTTAATTCATTCATGACCATTTATTTAGCTCGACCCATTCCAAGCTTGCATATTACTATCCATTCCCGAATTAATTCAAACCAAGCTTTAATTTAATGGTCTTCCAATTTTACTCGTAGTCAAGCTTCTAATTATTCTCAACTTAAGTTAATTTACTCAATTTATTTCACTTCAAACTTAAGTCCACTTCCATTTGATTCTTATTTATCTCATCCATTTATTTATTCAATATAATTAGTTTATCTACTCAATCCATTTTAAATTTTCATTTCCTTAAATATTATATATAACTCACCGAATTCTATTTCGATTTAAATTTATTTCCACTTGATTTAAACTCAACCCAATATCGTAAACTTAGTTTAAGTTGAATTCATTTCAATTCTCCTCCATCTATTTAGCTTAAGTCAATTTACTTCAATTTATTCACATTTTATCTTAAGCTCATTTTCATTCCACAAGTAAATTTTCTTTTCTATCCAACTTAATTCTCTCTCAATTAAATCTCATTTTAAATCTGCAATTTCATTTGATTGGTTATTATAGAATCTAACTTTCCAGATTCAACTCATTCAATTTATTACCTGGCTATTTTCCAGTTTATCTTCACTTATTTGGATTTTATTCGCAATTCATACCATTACTATTTTAATCCATTTACATTTTTATTCGATACATTTCAATTATACTTAATTTTTTAACACTTCACATTAAATTTTAATTAATAACTCAAGTTCTGAATCCACTATCCATTTTCAATTTACAACCAAATTTCATGAACTCACAATTCAGCTTCTATTAAACAACATTACGTTCCCATTTACACATTTTATTAACTAATCTATTATAAAATTAGTTCTCTCCTATTTATATTTCAATACTTGATTTTCAATTTCAAATATCATTTCATTAAATTTTCTTAAGTTCAATTTATTTTATAATTCAAGTTTTGATCTTCATTTTATTTTTCAATTCATCAAACAATATTTATTTTGGATTTTGTATTCCATTTCAATTTTATAAGTCACAACTTATTATTTACACAATTCCATTCATTATAGGCTTGAGTATATTCATCTTTTATTTTTAACTCAAGATTCATGCCTATTTATAGCTCAAGCATATTTTTATTTCATGGATTTTAAATTCTTTTACAAGTTATTCTAATTTATTTATTTCAATCCAATTCTTATCCAACTTAATTTCCATTTATTCAGGTAAGAATCTAATTCCATTCAATAACTCAACTGAAATTTTATTCCAATTTCATTTTTATTTTAACTCGGATTTATTTAACTCAACTCGATTTTAACTTAATTCGAATACAACTGGATATTATTTTCAGCCTATCCAATTAATTTCAATCCGGTTAAATTTTTATTTCCCAATCCAAGTTAATTTCATTTTTGACCTTTCACTTTAAATTTACATTCCATTATTCAAAGCTTATATTTCCTTCATGATTTAAAAATCATCTCAATTTATAAGCTTACAACCTATCTCATCAGAAATTTTAAACACCCGACTTTTGATTTCAAATTATTTGAAATCTTCAACATCTCAAATCACAATTCTCAAAAATTCTAAACCAATCCTGGCTTTATTCCCCAACAAATTTCCTTTGAAATTCTCAAAAAAAACAACCAGGTTTTCCTGAATAAATCAATTTGGAGCAATTTGTCACTTAGAAACTCGAAAACGAACATCGATGATGCTGCAGTCATTACCGAAGTTATTTTCCAGTGACTGAAGTGAGTTCAATGCTATATCCCTTCCCAAAATTTTATTTGAAACAATTTCCTTTCAGAAATACCCTAAAAACAACAATGTTACTATTTATCTTCAAAATACTTCCAAAATCTTCGGGGTTTTAAATTTCCAAATCCTGCTTAAATCAATTTTAACTATAATTCATTTGTATAGTTTATGCTTATACAAACTTCCATTGATTATATTTCAATTTCTAATCTACATTTATAATTCATATTTATGAATTTCATTTTATAATGAATTTATTCCCTTAAACTTTGGTTATATTTCCAATTTCTAGCTAAATTTTTATTCAACAATGATAATAATTTAATATTATCATTCCTAACATCCAAGCAACCATATATTAGCTAAATTGTTTACAAAAACCTTTCTTTATATCAAAAATATATTTTGGGTAAAATTATTTCATTCACCCACATTTAAAACAATACCGTGTCAATAATTCTTTTCAAGTGTTTAGAAAGCCCTTCGATACAGTTGTCCAGACTGTGCCGACGAAGGTTCATATGCCACTCAATAAACCAAACAACACAATATTAAAACAATTTATATTCACTAACAAATACGTGCTCATATCTATTAATACGCTCAAACTCATCCTAGAGTATTACCGACTCTATTTAAATGAGTAATTCCCACCAGAGCCAAGGTTATCACCAACCTACGCTCTGATACCAAGTGTAACAGCCCGCAAATCCGTATCCCTTTGAGTCAACACTATTCTAAACAATCAACTCAAGTTGTACAGAAATATGAACCATTTGGGTTAAAGAAGAATAGGTAGAAGAATAAAATAGAAAACAACAACAGAATCTAACCATCGCAGCGGAATAAAATATAATAGATAATAAATAATCTTTACTCAACATCAATTTAATTCTTGTTAACGCTAACACCCCGGTGTGTGAAGTGTAGTTGTGAAAGCACCACCCGATAGATCGGGAAAGAATTATAAGCAAGTAATAGCAGAAAAGCAGTAAACAACAACAATTTTATAGTGGTTCGGCTTAAGGGTATAGCCTACGTCCACTCTAAGTACTTTTATTAATAATCTCGTTACAAGCTGATACAATTCTTCTCAAGTACAATATACTTCAAGTTACAAGTGATTTGGAACAAGTCTTAAGCTTCAATGTCGATTAAAGTCCTTAAATTCATGTTGAAGATGTGTGGTTTCTTCGTGAAGTTCTTTGATGTATTCCTCTAATCTTGAAAGCTCTAAGTGTTGATGAAGTTCTCAATGCAGCAAGGTAACGGTGTATGAAGAGAATGTGCCAAAAGTCCCTTGAATGTTGGAGGTGGTCGCTTATTTATAGAGAGTTCTGGTCTGGAATTATTGCCAAGTCCTAAGCCGTGGCCGACTTAAGATAAGTCGTAGCCGGTTTAAGGTGAGTCGTGGCCGGTTTAAGGTGAGTCGTGGCTGATTCACCTGGCCCCTTCACGTCTTCACGAGAGTTCATTTGTACAAGTCCTAGGTCGCCTCCGAGTCAACACACCTCTTCTCAATAATATGGCATCGGACTTATATTCAGTGGCCTTGGGTCATGAACGACTTAACATAGGTCATAGGTCGATCGCGACTTAGGTGTAGTTCATGATCTTGTCCCTGTTCTAAGTGGTTAGATCGGTAAATTCTCTGGATGGTTAGGTCGTCTTCTGTCTTAGGTCGGTAGCTATCTTAGGTCGGTAGCCATCTTGTTAAGTTTTAGGTCGGCAACTGTTTACCCCTAAGTCGGTATCCATTTGGGCCTTAAGTCGGCATCTCCTTAGCCTGTTAGGTCGGCACCTCTTCGAGTCTTAAGTCGGCATGCTACTCAAGCTCCTTAGGTCGGTATCCCTTCGTGCCTTAGGTCGGTCTCCCTGATAAGGCAGTTAGGTCGGCAACCAGTTGAGTCGGTAGCCTTGTTAAAGTATTAGGTCGTCACACTTGTTGAACTGTTAGGTCGGCAACCCCCTTTTAAGCTGTAGGTCGGCATCCTTTTGAGTTGCTAAGTCGACACCGGGGCAGAGTTAACAATTGCCCCTCGAAGTATACGCCTACCGGTTAGGTCGTGTGCTTCGATATCCTCTAACTCGGCCGTTCTTTAAGTTGGTAGGTCGTACGCGACCTAACAGTTGAGTCGTAACATACCGCTTCATATCCCTTTACTGCAAGATATAAATCACATCTCCTTCTTCCTTCTCACTACCTATTTCTCTGATTCTGCCATTAAAAATCTTCCGAGCTCAAAAAGGCGATTTAATTCCAATTATCCACCGACAACCTCTGTTATTCATTGCGTAAGTAAACCCTCTTCTTCGATTATAGATCATTCGTTGGCTCATGAATTCTGTTACTTAAACCGTTTGCTTGCGCGATGTTCCATCGCAAATCTTATTACACCAATGGCTGATGGAGTTTAGGTTGCTCGGTTCGATTTCGACTGATCGATGGGACGATGAAGATGGTTTACTGATTTAGGCTAGCTGATTTTGATTCGTGCTAGGATTGCAAGGCGTTGACTTTGCAGAGGTTTCGAATTGATGTCTTGGATGATCCGAATGCATGAAATAGGATAAATGAAGTGAGAATTTTTTGGTTGAGGGAGTAGCTAACGGGTTAACAGGTTGAGCGGGGCGAGGTATTGATTTAGATACGACCTGGTGATTTTAGGGGGCTTGGCTTTTGGCTGACCCAATCCTTAAATCGTGGCCGTGCTAGCACTTGAGGGAGATCTACCGACCTAACCTTCTGCCGATCTAAGCCTTAAAACTGTGGCCGAGTTAATCCTTGGGGAAATCTGCCGATTTAACCTTCTACTGATTTAACCTTGAACCGCGGCCAAATTAACCCCTAAGTCGCGGCCGAGTTAAGCCCTTAAACCGTGACCAAGTTGGCTCTTAAACCGCTGCCGAGTTAACACTTAAGCTTTGGGCATGCTGACTTTTTGAGAGCATAGATTCACTTTGAGCTTCTGACTTGAACTGCCAAACTAAGTTGCCTAAATTTTGAACTGCCCCAACTTTTAAATTTGCTTGAATCTCATTGTATTATTTCACAGATCGCATTAACTTATAAGCTGCTAACCTGCTGAAAATAACAAACAAAGAAAACCAAGGCGAAAATACTGCCATTGACTGCCCACGTCAGATGACAGATTAGTCAAAATAAGACAGGCAACTTAATTATATTGCATGAAATGTTTGTGAATCAATCAATTAAAGTTAAATATTAATGCAAAGTATCAATAATCTGAACTGATTTATCTGCATCAACATCTTACTTGCATATTTAGGCTTAAAACAATAGTCCCTGAATTTCATAACTAACAAATGCTTGCTAGTTCTCATTCCAGTTATATTTGTTCTCTGCTTGATTGATTTTACACAACACTTCACACACTTTAGGAAACGTGCACCTTCATGTTTGAATACCCAGTTGTTTATGTAGAATGACTTCCCACCGAGAAGAAGAAGTGGTAACTCAAGAGGAAGAAACTTTTCCGATAGCTGTTCCCATAGAGAATCCTCCGGAGAGAACCTCGACTATTCTAACTTCGAGAGCGTTTATCCAGCTGCGCACTCAATTTGGCTTTGCTGAAAGTGATGTTCTTCTCCCTGGGCCAAGTGATACTGCTGACAATCCTCCCCATGGTTTTGTTGCAGTCAATCGCCAAATGTGCTTAAGTGGGGCGATTCCTCCTTTTAACGACTTCCTTCGAACTCTTCTCCTTCGGTTGACAATCTCTCCGTTTCAACTTCATCCTAATGGCTATGCCATCTTGACGGGGTTATGTGTTTTGTTCAGAAGAACTCTTGATCGCCTACCGAGTTTTGAAGAAATTCGTTATCTGTGCTCGTTTGCAAAGAGTAAAGATCATCCTTCCCTCATTATTGTGAGAAGTGCCAGAAACCGCAAGCTCATTTCCGATCTTACTGAAAGTGTTCATGGATTTTTGAATCAGTTTTTCTTTGCTCGCTGTCCCCTAGGGTTTTATGCCATCTGGAGAGTAGGAAGTAAGATTAGTGTTTCTATTTTTTCCGTTTTGAAACTTTTTCGAGATCCGAACTTTCAGTTGCTAATTTCATTCTTTGTTCCTTTCAGCACTTCCTCTCCCTTCTAGAGATCCAATTCATAAGCAAGTTTTTGAGAGGTTGAGTGCCGTGGCCACAGAAGAGAGGAGCATAAAATTTCTGTTGAGGGATGAATTTTTACATCAACATGGGCTTCTACACACTTCTCGCTCTATGCATGCTCATGAAGTTCCAACGGAAGTCCCCGATTCTCCGATAAAGACTCCTGAATCTTCGTTGGTGAAGTGCTCCACTTCTGTTGATGTTGCGGGGCCATCTGATAAACTTGCCCCGGTTATCGAGGAAGAAGAGCCTCAGGGATCCTCTCACCATTCACAAGAATCTGGTGAAAAGGCTAAGAACTCCAGTCCTGTCAAGCAAAGCAGGGACGATACCTTCGAAGGATTGAGCGACCTCTTCGCTACTTCACAAGAGATCTTCAAAGATGACCCTACTACTGCCGGGATTTCTTCTTCAGTAGTTGAAGCTACTTCTATTTTGCAACAGTCGTCGTCGACTCAAGAGTTGACGTTAACTATTACACCCACAACCACTCCCCAAATAAAGAGTGGTTCGTAGATTAATGCGCGTAGTTTGCACATCACACACACTTAGAATTTCTCATCACTTCTATGCACTTATCTTCTTGTACTTTAAAGATTTCTAAAGCTTATTATTTTAATTCCAGATTCTCCTATGGGGCGCAGCGGCTCGTACTATGATGATTTCCAGCGCTACGGGAGGCGTAGCCAGTATGATTACAGGCGTTACCTTCCTTCTTACAGAGAGTCGGATGAAGAGAGGGCCATCAGGAAAGCCGACGAGAGACGAGCATATGAAGAACGTCGCCGAAGGGAACAAGAAAGACATGATCTTCCCCACAGAGATGATGACACCCAAAAGAGAAAAGCTCATGATGAGAGAGGAAAGAGTCACATAGACGATTCTTCTAGCAAGCGGGCTAGACTTACTGAAGAAACAACTCCTTCAGCTTCTGAACATGTCCCTGCTCAATCTCCTGCTCCCGCTCGCTCCGACATTCAAGCAATCATCAACCGGCCCGCATACCAAGTCGGGCAAGGTCCTCCCACTCTTCAAAGTCGATTTCCTCAGTGGTGCCTGAGAGGGGTTCGATTTGATCTCGACTTGGTTCCCCTCGACAAACCGGCTATGCTGCGAAATCTTGATGCTGTCAGGACCGATATCGAAAGAATGTCGAACTGGCAAAAACTCATCGACGAACTTCAGAGGGTTAACCGAGCCAATCTCGAGGCCATGCTAACAATGGAGAATGATAAGGCTGAGTGGCAGAAGACTCTTGAACAGCATGACGCCGAAATGAGAAGTATTGCTTCCTACAATGAAAAGCTGGAAGCGGAAGTAGAAAAACTTAAGGAAGAATTAGCTACTTCATCTACTTTCCATTCACAAAAGGAGAGCATGCTTCAGCAACAAGTACGAGATGCGCATGCCAGTCAAAGAGCAGTCGAAGATAAGCTTGCACACAAGGAAAAGGTCATAGAAGAATATCGTGCTGAAGCTGTACAACTGCGAGAACAGACCGGCTCTCAAAGCTTGGAGATAGAGTTGTTAAAAACTCGACTTGCTATGGCCGAAAAGGAGCGCGACGAGGCTGTTGCTGGTAAACTTGCGGCCGAAGAGGCTCATCAAGCAACCAAAGCTGACATTAGCTCCACATTATTCGATTTTTATCTGCACAGCATTTTGGGACGTGGCAGCCTTGCCTTTCTAGGCCCCAAGTATGAAATCACACTGGCTGAAGTTTGGGAGGTAGCACTTGATATGCTCGGTGGTAAAGGTGCTGGATATGCTGAGTCAGCCCTTGAAGAGCATTATCTTGATGATGAGGCCCGTGCCGCTCTTGCCAAGGGAAAGGAGCAGCTTGCCAGAGTGCGGGCCGGGATGGCGGAAGAGGAGCGTTCTGAAAAAGAAGTACCGCCTACTACCTCTGAACGTCCTCTAGTTTCTCCCGAGGTGGACATTACAGGCTCTAGTGCTCATTCGCCGCCTCCTACAAAAACCGGGGTAATTACCCCTACTGATGAAGAGGCTTTGGAGGACATTGGGGCTCAGAATTATGAGATTGAACTGACGAAGCCAATATCTTCAGGTAATTTCGACATTGGTCCGATTCAGGTGGATTACCTGCTTATTCCTCAAAAATTTGATGAGCTTCTCGATTACCTCTTGAATCTCGATGAACCCATATCTCCCTTCTTTCGGGAAGATACTAACATTTTCAAATTTTCTTCTTCTGCAGCTGAAACAACAAGTGTCGTGCAGACTTCGCCTTCTCTGGTTATTCCTCCTCCATCTCTTCAGGTGACTCCTCCTTCTGCTTCACAACCTGGGTCACAAGAGGAGAAAATTGAGGCTCTTCATGGTTTGGATGATCCTATTGCTTCGCAAGAGCAAAAAGATGAGGGACTCGAAGGAGGCGAGATCTCTCCGGAGCGGACTCCTTCTGACGACGTAGTTTTGTCCGCTCTCGTTACTCCGGGGAGTGAGTCTTCTTCGAAGAAAAGGAAGAAGCATGGGACATCGAAGAGGAGGGGGAAGAAAATTATCACCACAGAAGAGGAACCGGAAATTGCACCAGTTGCACCTCCCTCCCCTTCTTCCCTTATGCCTTCAGACCAACCTGAAAGACCTGAAAAGCTAACCACTCGGCCGGGTAAAGGGTCTAAAGGCGGCAAGAAGAAATGAAGAGTTGAGCTTTTTGATTCCTTTTTTGTGTAATGGTCGGATGTTGTGCAGGCACCGGCCCCTGCTTTTTATTTTGAAACCTGTATCTGCAATATTTGCAATTGAATAAAATGATTCTTTATTTGTACAGACTTTTGTTTGAATTTGAGAATGCATTTATTATTCATTTTTGCACAAGTTTATTTATACGATGTTGCGGTGAGCTTGTGGTATGTTGTTTGAGCGTACTTTACCGACATAGTTATACCGCTTTGTATGTAACTATACCATGTTGCCCCTATACCATGAGCTTACTGCAATATCGTATACTTTGAGGGGACTTGCACTCTCGTTTTCTAAAGAATAATTACTTCATTCTCGAAGAGAATTTTCGTAGAGTGCAACTTCCTTTATATAAGTTTTTACGCTTTGTCCTTCGAAGAAATCACTCTTTCCTTTTGCGTATGTATATATTTTGCCAAGTGAATTCTTCTATGTGGCAAAGCGGACCTCTGAATGTACTTTAACCTTCTTCCCCCTTCTTCTTTTTTTTTTTTAGAATAGGTAAATCGCTCTTCCTTTGAAAGTTAAAGTACGCTCTTGATGAGGATTTTTCTTTTTTCCTTTTAATAAAAATTTGTGCCTCTGAGGAGAGATTTTTTTTTTTTACGTTTCAACACTTGGAAGTTTTATTTCAATCTTGGTGAAACGTGTTCCTCCAAAGAGTTGTGCCTTTGAAGAAAGCCTTTTCACGTTTCAGCACTTGGAAGTTTTATTTCAATCTCGGTGAAACGTGGGCTTCTGAAGAGGTCTTTCTTTTTAATTGTGTCCCCGGGAGGGGGTTGTACCTCTGAGGAGGGATTTCTCACGTTTCAACACTTGGAAGTTTTATTTCAATCTTGGTGAAACGTGTACCTCCAAAGAGTTGTGCCTTCGAAGAAAGCCTTTTCACGTTTCAACACTTGGAAGTTTTATTTCAATCTTGGTGAAACGTGGGCTTCCAGGAAGGTCTTTATCTTGTTTTGCATTTCAACTTTGGTGAAGTGAAATTCCGAAGAGCGGTTACGACACTTCAACTCCTGGTGAAATGGGCCTCCGAAGAGGGCTTTTATTTTGTTTGCATTTCAACTCTGGTGAAGTGTAATTCCGAAGAGCGGTCATAACACTTCAACTCCTGGTGAAATGTGCCTCAGAGAGGGTTTTCATCGCCTGGAAGTTACTCTCGCATGGTTGGAGGGTCATGACTCCTCCAATCTTTTTTGTTGAGTAGAGAACTTTCTTTTTTGTGGCGTACGACCCATTAGAGGTCTTTATCCTCCGAAGAGTCGTGCCTCCGAAGAGGACTTGTGCCGCCAATGATGGTTTTTGGTTGTATTCTTGTCTTCTTGCTTATGCCTTTTCAGCGATCCTTTTTTTTTTCCTTTTCAAGTTTTCATTCCCCTTTTCTCGCAAGTAGCTTGTTTAATCCAAGGAAGTGTACTTCATTGTCAGGCAAGTTCGTGAGAACGGGCACTAGCTTCCTAATTGGATGTTTGTTCGCTCAAACAATCTCAATTTATTAGCAAGGGCTCGTTTCTATCGAAATCATAAGCCATTCAATTGAAGTATTTCCTATCTAGGATTTGAATTCGGGGCCTTTATGACTTGAAATTTGTTTGTTGAATGATGGTGAGAATCACTCGGTCTTATTATGCGCAAGTTTTATTTCCATTGTCTGCAAAAATTTAAATCGACATTTCAGCAATACATTTTATGTACTTTTATATCGAAAATAAAGCAAACATGTAATAATAATAAGGAACACAAGATTTATAGTGGTTCGGCCAGAAATTTGGGCCTACATCCACTTTATATCCATTCATTATTCACTTGCATCAGTTTTACAATTGCTCTCAATTACAAGAATCATACATTCATAATTCTTTTTACAATGTTTCAACAAAATTTTCAAGTAAAGTATGGACGCAAATGGTTGCTGTTCCATGCCCTTGGAATTTGATCTCCATCAACATTGGTGAGTTTGAATGTGCCGTCAAGAAGCTTCTGACCTATTACATACGGTCCTTCCCAATTTGGCCCAAACACACCTGTCGCTGTCATAATTCTCTTCAGGACTAGGTCTCCAATCTCAAAGCTGCGTTGACGAACTTTGGAATTGAAATGTCTGGCTATCCTTTGCTGATGAGCTGCAACTCTGAGATTAGCTTCATCTCTTTTTTCATCAAGGAGATCTAGCGCTTCAAGTTGTAGCTTTTCATTTTCTGCTTGATTGAAATGGATTCTTCTGTGTGAAGGGACCTCTGTTTCAACCGGGATCATTGCTTCTGATCCGTATGCTAACGAAAAAGGAGTATGCCCAGTCGCAGTTTTGTGAGTAGTTCTGTATGCCCATAGTGCAAGTGGTAGCTTATCGACCCAACCACCTTTTGCTCTTTCGAGCTGCTTTTTGATGGTTGATTTGATGATCTTGTTTACTGCTTCCACTTGCCCGTTTGCCTGCGGATGAGCAACTGCTGAAAAGCTTTTCTGGATTTTGAATCGCCTGCAAAAATCTTGGAATTCCTCGCTTTCAAACTGAGTACCATTGCCTGTGATTATTTTCTGAGGCACACCATACCTGCAAATGATATTCTTGGTCACGAAACTTATCATCTTCTTAGAGGTGATACTAGCCAATGGTTCAGCTTCAGCCCATTTCGTAAAATAATCAACTGCAACAATAGCATATCTAATCCCTGATTTGGCAGTCGGTAGCGGCCCAATGAGATCCATTCCCCAAATTGCAAATGGCCATGGACTGACCATTTGTGTGAGTTCAGTTGAAGGTGCTCTAGGAATTTTGGCAAATCTTTGGCATTTGTCACACTTTCGGGAATAGCTTGCAGCATCATGATTAATTTCTGGCCAAAAGTATCCGTATCGGAGAATTTTCTTTGCTAATGTTTGACCACCTGAATGATCACCACATTCTCCTCCATGCACCTCAGCTAGGATTGTTTTGGACTCTTCCCGAGATAAACATCGAAGCAATGGCATTGAGAATCCCCGTCTGTACAATCGGCCATCCTGAATTACATAGCGAGAGGCTTTCCTTAGTAGCTTTCGTCTTTCTATCGAATTTTCTGGCAGAGAACCTCTGAGTAGGTAGTCCAGTATTGGAGTCATCCATGACTCTTGTTCTTGAGATACATTCATAATCCAGTCAATATCCATCTCGTCTATACTTGGTGCTGAAAGGACTTCTACAGGGACCAATCCCAATAGTTGAGCTTCACCAGAACTTGAATACTTTGCGAGGGAATCTGCCTTCATGTTCTCTTCCCGAGGAATGTGGCTTATTGAATAGTGATCGAGTTCACACAGGAGTTCCCAAGCCTTTGACAAGTAGGAAGGCAAGTTTCCACCTTTTGTTTGAAATTCCTTCTTGACTTGGCATACAATAAGCTGAGAATCACTGAAGATCTGTAATGCTCGAATGTTTAGCTCTTTAGCGATTTTCAGACCTGCAATAAGAGCTTCATATTCTGCTTCATTGTTTCTTGAAGGAAATTCCAATCTTAGTGCATAACATAATGATCGACCTTCAGGAGTTTCAAGTACCACTCCGGCTCCAGAACAGTAGTCATTTCTTGCGCCATCAACATACATCTTCCACTGGATTGGGGAATCATTGATCGCTTCATCCTCACCATTATCCTTCTCTGTGAATTCTGCAATGAAATCAGCTAAAGCTTGTCCGTTGATTGCTTTTCGGGGGTGATAAGTGATGTCATATTGACTGAGTTCAATGTTCCATTTTAGAAGGCGACCCGAAGTTTCAGGACGAAATAGGACTTGCTTTAGAGGTTGATCAGTGAGTACTCTGATAGGATGAGCTTGGAAATATTGTCTCAGTTTCCTTGATGCAACTAGTAGGCAATATGCGAGTTTTTCCAACTTGGAGTAATTCAGCTCTGCCCCAGTGAGTCTTTTGCTGATATAGTAAACCGGATGTTGAATCCTTTTGTCTTCCCGTATCAGCGCTGCACTTAGAGCATGAGATGATACTGCCAAGTATATAAGAAGATCCTCACCATTGCCTGGCCTAGAAAGTATTGGAGGCGTTTCCATATGACGGATCAACTCATCGAAGGCTTTTTGGCATTTGAAAGTCCATTCAAAATTCTTCTTTCCTTTCTTCAGGGCGTCAAAGAATGGGATGCATTTATCAGTGGCTTTGGAAATGAACCGACTCAGGGCGGCGACCTTTCCGTTGAGACTCTGCAATTCCTTCTTCGTTCTAGGAGCTTTAACTTCTTTCAAGGCAGTAATTTGAGCTGGACTAGCCTCAATGCCCCTAGCACTGACGATGAAACCTAAGAACTTTCCGGACTCGACCCCAAATGTACATTTCAGAGGGTTAAGTTTCATTCTGTATTTCCGAAGGACTGCGAACATTTCTGCTAAGTGTCCAATGTGATCTGCTGCTTTCCTGGACTTCACTAACATGTCGTCGACGTAGACTTCCATAGTTTTGCCCAATTGCGGTTTGAACATAGCATTAACAAGTCTTTGGTAGGTTGCCCCTGCATTTTTCAATCCGAAGGGCATAACTCTGTAGCAATAAAGTCCAACATCTGTGATAAAGCTTGTATCCTCCTGATCCGGCTCGTGCATCATGATTTGGTTATAATTGGAGTAGGCATCCATGAAAGATAACAATTCATGTCCCGCAGTTCCGTCTACCAGTTGATCGATCCTGGGTAACGGGAAGCAATCTTTGGGGCAAGCCTTGTTTAGATCAGAAAAATCGATGCACACTCTCCATTTTCCATTAGCTTTCTTGACCAGCACAGGATTTGAAACCCAATTCGGATATGTAGATTCTTTGATGAAGTTATTTTCCATGAGTCGATCAACTTCTTCTTTTAATGCTGCTGACCTTTCTGGACCTTGGGTTCTTCTTTTCTGTTTAACTGGCGTAAACTTTGGGTCAATATTCAGAGCGTGTACTGCAACTTCTGGAGATATTCCACACATATCGGCATGAGTCCAAGCAAAGACATCCAGATTTGCTTTCAGGAAAGATATCAAGATATTCTGAATTGACACATTAAGCTGTGAACCCACATTCAACACCTTATTTGGGTCCTTCAGGTCAACAGGTACCGGAACTGTCGTTTCCACCGGTACCACTCTATTCTCCCCTGCACTGGCTTTTCTGGGATCCATTTCTTTCCGTGCCCCGCTGTGCTCTCCAGTGCAGGGTCCGCCCCGTAATTGCTACAAGGCTGGTTCCTTGATGCGGACTGGGGTTGCCGCATCCTTTCCCATTTCTCTTTTTC
Organism: Allium cepa; assembly: GCA_030765085.1. Classification (NCBI taxonomy): domain Eukaryota; kingdom Viridiplantae; phylum Streptophyta; class Magnoliopsida; order Asparagales; family Amaryllidaceae; genus Allium; species Allium cepa. The sequence goes on from CM060943.1 coordinate 802,974,789, forward strand.
TTGACTCTCGCAGCTCTGTCAAATAGCACTCTCGCGCAGCATTTTGATCCCCTTTTATAACTCCTACTCCATTGTCAGTAGGGAATTTAATAGTGAGGCACCACGGGGCTAGGATAGCTTTGAATGCTGCGAGTGTTGGACGGCCAAGAAAAGCATTATAAGCAGAAAACTCATCGACAATCACAAATGTTTGCTTGCGGACCACTTTCCTTTCTGCTTCCCCAAGTTCTACAAGCAGATCGATGGTCCCAATTGGTTGCTTTGGCTCCCCAGTGAAGCCAGCGATCTTCTGTGATGAGGCTTGTACATCGATCATAGGGATTTTCATCTGGTCAAATGTCTTCTTGAAGAGGATATTACATGATGCTCCGCAGTCGATGAGGACTCTTCTGACAATGGCCGGTCCAATACCAGCCGAGATGACCAAGGGATCTAGGGTAGGAGCTTCTATACCTGTGGAATCTCTGGCTCTGAAAACAATATCATCGCTGAAAGTTTTCTGTTGTTTCAGGGGCGTAGTGTCTTCTAAAACAAAGACGTCTTCTTCGGCTGGAGCATATTTCAAAGCCCTGGAATATCTCTCCATCTCACCCCAGCTCTTGCCAGCTGGGTGCGGCCCTCCTGTAATGACATTGATAACGGGCCTTCCAGATTCATGTCCCGTAGCTTTCTCACCTGTCCTAGGCTGATGAACAGGAACCTGTTGCCCCTGACTTGACGATGCAGGATTGTTGCTATTCTTCTTCACAAATTGCTGCAGTTTGTTTTCTCTTAGCAACTCTTCAATCAGATTTTTCAACTGGCGGCATTCATCAGTCTCATGACCGGGTTGATTGTGGAAGCGGCAGAATTTCCCACTCTGTATGGCTTTTTTCCCGGTTCTCAAAGGGATAGGTTTAGGGAAATCGATGGAATCTTTAGTGGCAAGGTAGATGTGCTCCGGCGTATGTGATAATGGAGTATATTCTGATGGCTTGAAGGATCGGGGCTTCTTCAGATTACCCTGTTTCTTCCCATTATTATTCTCCCTTTTTTGCCCCACCGATTCATTCTTGCGTGGAGCGACAGTGTTGTCTTCTACTTTCCCCAACACTGTCTTTACTGGTAAAGGACGGCTTTTCAAGCGAATGAATTCATCTGCTTTTTTGTAGAACTTTTCGAGAGAGGTTGGCTCCTTCATATTTAACCATTTCCCAAATTCGCTTGACTTATCAATAGCCCTCATCAGATAAGTCAATATCATTCGTGGTTCAGCATTGTCCACCTCAGCCAGCGCTATATTAAAGCGGTTCAAGAAAGATCTGATAGACTCATCAGGATTCTGCTCTAAACTCGACAGTGACATGATGTCCTTGGCCTTCGAAGCATATAGTCTAAACTGCTCCTTGAATTTTCTGGTCAAGTCTGAAAACTGATCGATAGATCGGACTGGCAACTTGGTGAACCATAGTAGAGCCACACCTTCCAGGTATACGGGGAAATATCGACACTTTATTTCGTCAGAGGCTCTGGCACCTGTCATGTGCCAATCATATTTATACAAGAATTCATTCGGATCACTTGTCCCTTTGTAAGCTGGAATAGTCGGAGGGACAAACTTCCTTGGAAATTCCGCCTTTAAGATTTTTTCAGTAAACGGAGTTTTACTTGGGGCGAAACCCCATTCCTTCTCATCTTCAACCCTTTGCATACTTTCTTTCATGATCTGCCGGACCATTCCAGAAAGATATTCCTCATCATGCCGAGTTCTAGATCCACCAGCCTCAGGAACTGCCTGCTCAAAGGGACTAGTAGCCCTTTCAGGAGCATTCCTTTCATTAACATCATGAACGTTGCCAGCATAGTTCCTTTAATTACCAGCCGGTTGATTGTTTGCCCCAAGTAAGTCGTTTAACTTATTCAGAATCAGAGCATTCTGGGCACTTTGAGCCTCTAATTGTGCATTTTGGGCGTTTATCTGCTGGTTTAGCCCTAGAATCACAGCATCCAACTCCGCTTTCGTAACTCCAACAGACGGAGTGGGTTGATTAGGTACAGGGGAAGCGGAGGTTCTCTCTTGAATGTTTCCAGATCTGACAGATCTACTTTTCCTTCCAGGAGCCATAATCTCAGATAGACTTCTGGTTTTTAAGGAAATTCTTTCTTCAAATCTCTGTGAAGCAATGATGACAGTTTTCCTGAGTTGGATTCTCAGTGAAAGCACCAAAAATGTTAACGCTAAAATGTGAACGCTAACACCCCGGTGTGTGAAGTGTAGTTGTGAAAGCACCACCCGATAGATCGGGAAAGAATTACAAGCAAGTAATAGCAGAAAAGCAGTAAACAACAACAATTTTATAGTGGTTCGGCTTAAGGGTATAGCCTACGTCCACTCTAAGTACTTTTATTAATAATCTCGTTACAAGCTGATACAATTCTTCTCAAGTACAATATACTTCAAGTTACAAGTGATTTGGAACAAGTCTTAAGCTTCAATGTCGATTAAAGTCCTTAAATTCATGTTGAAGATGTGTGGTTTCTTCGTGAAGTTCTTTGATGTATTCCTCTAATCTTGAAAGCTCTAAGTGTTGATGAAGTTCTCAATGCAGCAAGGTAACGGTGTATGAAGAGAATGTGCCAAAAGTCCCTTGAATGTTGGAGGTGGTCGCTTATTTATAGAGAGTTCTGGTCTGGAATTATTGCCAAGTCCTAAGCCGTGGCCGACTTAAGATAAGTCGTAGCCGGTTTAAGGTGAGTCGTGGCTGATTCACCTGGCCCCTTTACGGCTTCACGAGAGTTCATTTGTACAAGTCCTAGGTCGCCTCCGAGTCAACACACCTCTTCTCAATAATATGGCATCGGACTTATATTCAGTGGCCTTGGGTCGTGAACGACTTAACATAGGTCATAGGTCGATCGCGACTTAGGTGTAGTTCATGATCTTGTCCCTGTTCTAAGTGGTTAGATCGGTAAATTCTCTGGATGGTTAGGTCGTCTTCTGTCTTAGGTCGGTAGCTATCTTAGGTCGGTAGCCATCTTGTTAAGTTTTAGGTCGGCAACTGTTTAGCCCTAAGTCGGTATCCATTTGGGCCTTAAGTCGGCATCTCCTTAGCCTGTTAGGTCGGCACCTCTTCGAGTCTTAAGTCGGCATGCTACTCAAGCTCCTTAGGTCGGTATCCCTTCGTGCCTTAGGTCGGTCTCCCTGATAAGGCAGTTAGGTCGGCAACCAGTTGAGTCGGTAGCCTTGTTAAAGTATTAGGTCGTCACACTTGTTGAACTGTTAGGTCGGCAACCCCCTTTTAAGCTGTAGGTCGGCATCCTTTCGAGTTGCTAAGTCGACACCGGGGAAGAGTTAAAAATTCTGTTTATACATTACATCATCAGAGTACATCAATCACAACTCAACATCAATATCATACAATGGATTCACAATAACTCAACACAGCGGAATATATATATATATATATATATATATAACAAGTACGAATGTACGTATCGTCATCCAGCTCGTCTCCTGAGCTCCACAACATCATATCCTGTGTCCTATAATACTTGGTCTGACCCGAGCATTACAGTTAAATAACACCCGAGTCAGTCTGGAATACCAGCGTGAGAAAATCACACCCAATTGATTATTTAAGTTTCAAAAATCCTTTTGAAAACAAAAGCATCTCATAAGACCACACCACAAATAAACATGTCGGGTTTTTACCCTATGATAGCTAAAACATTTTTATTAAAATCCTCTGATATTATAATAGTGTCTATAGAAAGTAAAATAGAATCTAGCTGAAATGCTTGCATCTCACGTTTCAGCAATAGTTGGGCACAATCAAAACCGTACGGGCGCGTAGGGAAAATGGATTCCAACTAATGGCTAGGCACTGGGGTACCACCTGTCACAGTACCTGGTCTAGATCAGCGTACCGAGGAGCCACCCCAACTCCCCTGCAACACAAGACCGGAACCATCCCTTACTTGACAGTCCCGAGCAAGATCACCCTACGGTTGGGATCAGCAACCGCCCACTAAGCCGAAATAAAAAGGGACATCTAGACAGGGATGACCTCACCCTCCAGTGGGGGCTACCCACGAAGCCTTGCTGCATAACCCCTGATTTTCAGCCATTCCCATTTGATGAGGCTTGAGGCTAAGCGTTACCTTTTTAGAATATATCTCTTAGAATGCCCATCGTCCACCTGACAATGTTTCGCAAGCATTCATCCATACAAGTCCGTCCCGGGTTCGAAAGGAACCGAAGGCACTATTCCTACAACTTCCATTTTGGAAATATCCTCAGGATTAGTAGCGACTAGCCCTTGCACTTCACTACTTCGTCTTCGAATCCAAAATCGTTTTTCACGAAAACGTACAAACCGGATCGAAATGGTTTTCGAGAAATTAATCTCGATCCCGGTCTCTTCGAAACGATCAACGCATTTGGCCAATATTGATAGTCGGTTATTTAACTATCAATTAATATTCACAAACAACCATCAACCAATAAATAATTTTCCAAATTATTTATTTATCTCAAAATATCTTTACAAGATATATTTCACTTTCAAACCCCTTTGAAAACAGTTTTCAAACTATCTTCCTTTCTCAGAATAAATTCCAAATATTTCTATTTTCACCGGAATCACCAAGCACGAGATTTTAGATTCTAAAAATAATTTCAAAACACTTTAATTGTAAAGTATGTTTAATATTTAATTTAGAAAATTTTACTTTAGTACTTAATTTAAAATAATACTTTAGAAACAAATTAAAATAAGTTTACTTTATAAATATAACTAGATTTTCTTCTTTAAACAAAATACTAAATCATTCTTAAAATAATTATTACGATAATAGATTAACAAATTACTTACTTTAGAATTTACTTTAAAATAATTAAATTAAAACTACTTCAATAATTGATTAAAAATATATACTATATGAATATTTGAAAATAAGGTTACTTTATAAATATAAACTAGGTTTTCAGCTTTAAGATAGAATTACTAAGTCCCTCTTTATAAATTATTAATACGGTAATAGATTTGAATAAATATTTACTTTAGAATTTAAACATTTAGAAATAATAAATTTCCAAGAACATACTTTGTAAAACAACATTAAAACCTTTATTTTATTTAAAAGCTTACTTTGAAAACGTACTTGGCTAACCAGAGAAATATACTTCTCTTCACAACCTTTAAAAATAAATCACTATTTACCTTTAAACAATTTTTCTCATTCCTTTAATAAATAGTATTGAGGGGTCCAGTTGGATCCCTCCAACCTGTTTTCCATGCATCCATAGATGTTAGCACAATAATATGCCAATTCCAGAATATACCATACTATAGCACATCAATCAATTTCACCCATTCAAACAATTATTTAAATTTAATCATTTAAATTTAAACTGAGTGAGATTAACTCACCTTTATTGCTGTTTGCAATCCAATCGAAACCAGCTTGTTCTTTATTATTTTTGACCTTGTATAAACATTAGATGATTTTTTTATTATTAATATCCGAATAATCTGAATGATTAAATTTCCATTTATAAATTTAATTGCCAATAGCTTTATTTTAACCAATCTTAAACTGATTTCCTCTTTGAATAAAAATATATTTAACAACTAAAATAGTTAAATAAGTTAATTTACTGGTTAATTACATAATTCATATATTTTTAAAATATAAACCGGTAAGTTTAAAAATGTATATTTATTTCCTTCCGAACTACATATATTAAAGCAAAATTATTTTATCATAACATATCCTTTTTATTTTTTTTATTTTTTTTTATTTTTTTTCGAAACACTCCCTTTTTCCTCAAAACGAAATAGAATTTACCTTACTGTAAAACTATAGACATATGTCTATATATATATTGAACTTAATTTTTTTCCAAAAAAAATAAATTTTAAATTATTCAATACCTCACAGAACAAGCATGATATCAGAATTTGGTCACGAGCTTCCCTAGCCTCAAATCGATACCCCCCATAGCTCGAGACCTCCAGCTATTCCAAGCTTCACCGCCATTATCACAAAGCCTCACCTCGCAACGTCAAGCCCTCGAATTGCTCGACCTCGAAACCAATATCAAGCTCGACGCGAAACCACATCCCACTCGAGATTGTGCGCTCCACCACACAGCGCGACCTCAAAGTCATGGCCCACGACTTCTACTCCTCGTCGAACCCTTGCGTGTCGTCTTCTTTTTATTTATTTAGAATTTGATTTTCGAGGAGGCCATGATTCGAGATTCTGAAGAGAAGAAGGAGGGTCGCGGCCTATTATTTGTTTATTTTAGTTTTTAGATGTAGAGGCTTCGGCCATTGTTGATTTCTTTAGAACGAAATGATTTCTCCTTCCTTCTTTTTTTTTAGATTTTAAAAGAAAGATTCGGCTGATAAAAAGTTGATGTAGAGGATGTTTGCGTGCTGCGGCTAAAAGGGGGAACATGGATATGAAAGGAAGTCGGCTGTGATTTGAACTTCCTTCAGATAAAAATATTTAAATTAGATCGATAATTATCGTCTAAGCGTTTATACCTCGTACGATCACACGTTAATTCCGAAAGCTACGAAATTTGAAATCTGATAATAATTCAAAATTACGGACCCAATGGAACTGGTTTCGTCGAATTTTGAGACTGCGCCTCGGAAGGCTATTTTTAAATTCAATTTAAACAGTATAAATTTTAAAACTGAACAAACCACTGTTAATTTCAATTTTACAAATTTCTATTACCTTCAGTGTTATCAGTATAAATTCTATAAACTTTCAGATTATTTTTAATAGGCTTAGAATTCCAGATTCAATATTTTATCCAACTTCAAATTATTTAATTCAATAATTTAATTATCAATAATTAGTGATATTTGAAATCAAGTTAAATTTTACTTTTAAATATTAAAATCAATTAAATATTCCGATTTTAAAGGCTTAAAAATTTCGGGTCGTCACAACTATGCATTAAATAATTGCAACTATAGATAAAATAAAGAAACTGATTTTTTGCTTAGAAGGCATTGCTTGAAGTCATGCAGGCCGTAACACCTAAAGTGACTCATATGGAATCTATGCAAAACCTTACATCATATAAACAGATGCAACATGCATCCTTGTTTTTTATTTATATTTGCCGACTACTTCCAGGTTTCATGCAAAGCCACTTGCTATTTGCCGTTTACCTGGTTTTTTTTAATTATAGGACAAACGACATGATGAAGACAATAATTGATGACTTTCTTTATGATGTAAGTTATATTAATTGCACATTAACAGATTGGTAAATGTATGGATCATGCAACTCCTTTAATTAGACTTACTTAACTATCATGTCTCTCTCAAAGTCTTAACGTATGAAGGCAAAAGATTATGTATTATTTTGCAATTCACTACTGTTCTAATTTTCCAAATTGGAGTCTAGTATTACAGATAATTTTGACAAAATCATGGGTGTAGCTAGACTCTCCATGTCTAGACATGTTGATATCCAATATCTTCCATAATTCAATTTTGTGATTATTCGTACTTAGTGTACAAAATTTGTACTTTGGTTAAAACAGTAAAACAATTACACAGTTTAACCCTGGAAATAGCCAAGCTTTTATTCATTTAATAAAAAAACATAAATATATAAAGGTGTAAACTATGGTTGAATAAAAGATCTTCCTTATTAGGGTTGAATCAACAATTTCAGTTAGAAATTAGACAGAAATTCGAATATACGATGCATGAAAATTAGGGTTAAATCAAATAGGATCACAAAATCGAATCACAAAATCGATTTAGACGATTCGTACCTAAATATACCTAAGCAATTGCTGGCTGCCGCGAGGATGTTAAGTAATGTCGCGAGGACGTTGAGCAAGGACAGAGTTGAGATGAAAAGGGGAACTCGATCTTCAGCTGATGAAATTTGAGCGATTGCTGGCTGCCATGAGGATTGAAAAGGGGAAAAATTTTCTACAGAAGTAGATCGAAACGGGGAGAGAGTTTTCTAAGTATACGTGAGATGGAAAACAATGACTAGTCACATTTATTTTTGGCTAGGCGGAAAAAAAATTCTAAGGAGCGGGAACAAAAAAATTTTAGTCACGAAACATATTTTGGGAAAAATATTTTTGGTTGCATTTATGATAAAACGCTACAGTTTTTGCAACCGTAAATGGTTTTTCTTGTAGTGTATCACAATCCAACAATCAATCAATAACTAAAATTTTCAATTTTAATTTGAGTGAGAAGATCTCACCTTTGATTTGCGATCCATTTCCATTCCCCTTTGTTTCCTTCATGTTTTCAGACCTTGTATAAACATTTATACAATTTATTAATATTCGAAATAAATCGAATAATCAATTTTCCATTTGATAATTTTATTTTATCTAACAATTTGGTTTTTAAACATACAATTTAGTTTTAACATATTTTCTTTTAAATAATTCACTTTTTAAACTATATATATACTTAAAAATAAATGATAGATTTCAGAAATCGAATTTAATTTAAACTCTTCATCATTTTAAAATTACTATATATTTTCCAAAGCCTTGTATATATACATATATATTAAATTATAAAAATTTCCTTTCAAACCTGTATATTAAATAAAACAGAATTTCTTATTTATCTTACTGTAAACTATTTTTCTTTCTCTACATGTATACATACATCTATATTTCTGATATATATATAAAAATAAATTTAATAAAATAAAATTCTTCCGTTACCTTACTGTCGAATCGAAGCAAATCTCAGCCTCGATTTCGCCTCCAAACAACAGCGAACCTCTTCGCTTTGACATGCCGCCAACCCTATCCAATCTCCACTTTGAAATCACGAATTCTCTTGAAGCCGTCGACGAACCCCTAGCGTCGCTACCCATCGCTTCGAGCCAACTCCCAGTACACGCGTTAACTGATCGCGTCGCGACTCCCATCCCACCAATGCTGCGACCACTCTATCGCGAACTCTACTCGCGCTGCGACCTTGCCACCAGAACGTCGCCCACATGGCCGACTTAAACACCCAAATGTCGCGACTCGAGTTCGGCCTTGCCTTAACTACCACCATAAATTGAGCAGTGCGTGCCACATCACCGGCCTCGCCTTTGATTCGACTCGACGATTTCGATTTTTTTTTAAAAACGAAAGTTTCGGCCATTTTTATATTTTTTTGATTTTGCGGCCATAGATTTTGTTCAAGATGAAGAGGAACGAGAGAGAGAAAAAAATATAGGCGGAGCAATTTCCTTTTATAAAAGAATTGTATTTTTTTTTCTTACCTTTTTTCAATCAACGAAGGCGCGTGTTATAGGAAAGATGCCAAATGTTTAAAGGACGAAGAAACGTGTCATAGTTTTTCTTTTTTTTAAAAAAACATTATTTAATTGAAACACACACACACACATATATATATTATAAATTTAAATTTAAATCGTTAAAATTACGCAACTTACAATCTCGAACTCCTATCGAGGCATACCGCATGACGTTTATAACGTCAAACCCCTGTTCTGAAAGCAATGGAAAAGGTTTCGGGTCCAAATTCGATCGTATGGAGAAGATAGCTTTTTGGACCCAGCTACTATATCGAATTTTCGATTTAGTTTCAGCGCGTTTGCCTATCGTACGGCCAAATGATCACTCCAGGCACTACGAAAATTGAAATCCGATAATAATACAATATTATGGATCCAATGGAATTGCTTTTGTTGAATTCAAAGATGGTGCCTCAAAAGGCAATTTTTATATATTAATTTAAACGATATAAATTCAAAACTGAACAAATCATTTCCAAATTCAATTCCGAAGCTTCCACTATCTTCGGTATTTTAAATATAAATTTTCTAAACCTTGAAAATATTTTTAACAAGCTCAAAAACTGAAGATACAACATTTCACCCCATTTCATATTATTAAATTCAATAATTTAATTGCCAAATAAAAGGTGATATTTGAAATTCAAGTTAAACTGTCATTCAAATATTTAAATCAATTAAATCATTTCAATTTCAAATGTTCAAAATTTTAGATCATCACATTCTTCCCCCCTAAAAGAATTTTGTTTCGAAATTACTAGTTAAGAAGAATTATCCTTAACCCGTTTATCACTTTCCTAATCCAAATATTTTTATCAATTTGCCAAAACAATCTTTTTATTAAAGACCCATTATTACTTCAACTAGCTTTGCAAAATCTTCCACAGTTTTCAAACAACATTATATTTTTCACAATTCACATTTAAATTTAAATTCAAATTTTAAACTTTCAAAATTTTCAAACTCCCTAAATTTTTGAATAATTTCGCTAGCGTCTCCTTTGCGCGGCTAGCTCGGTATGACTACAATATGCTACAACGGGCCTTCAGATTTCAAAAAAGAAAACGAAAAGACAAGCGGCTAGACAAGAAAGTCATCAAATTTCATACCGAAATTTAAATACATACCTTTTTCGAGCAATTAAAATTTATCTTCGAAATCAAAATCCTAATTCCATTTTTCTTTATGACACCTGTACGTCCTACTAGCAATAATGTCCAACTGCAACATTCAAAATCATTTTATTCAATTTTATTACAAGCTTTTTATTATTTGTTGCATTTAACCCGTACGATGAACACATTCCATTCGTACGCAATACCAAATCCGATCGCTCATTCGATCACACAATTTCATTTCCGAACTAGTATCGTCCACCCAACTTCCTAGTGCGGACTTAGATTTGGTTTCTTGATCAGAAACCGTCATTCTCCTTGCATAGTTCTAAACTATGATAAAGAATTTCCAGAATCAACCAAAAATCCATATCCAGGTTTTCCGTCGAAAATCGATTGAAAAATTCCAACTCGGATCGATATGACTATCTCGAAATTCTGTGCTCAAATTTTGGATCAAATCACTATGCGGATAAAATAATACACGCACATCCCACGTATTTATTTCAATTGATTATTAGCTATATCAATTTCCTTTTCTATTATTCACATTGAATATTTCAAATTTACTTATTCACAATTACAATTTCATAACTTCTAGTTTAATGTTCATTCACTTATTAATTAGAATATTTTCTCAACTTAAAAATTACTTAAGTTCGATATAAGTATTTTACATACTTCCTATATTTATTTTCAATTTGCCACTTTGGTTAATATGTACTTATATTTAAACTGGATTTCAAATTCCATATGAATTCAATTCATTTCAAATCATATTTAATTTGTCATTCTTAAATTAGTTTCACTTACTAATTTTATTTCAATACTTTGCTTCATTTGGTCTAATTTGACAAATTTCTCCATTTCACTTAATTTCGCTCAATTCAGATTCAGTTTCAATGTTTGGCTTGAATTCCATTTACTTACCATTGTAAATTCATACATTCGTTCACAAATTTATTTTCTACTTTAATAAATTTTATTCCATAATATTTTAAATAGGATTCCAGAGTCTTTCCATCCTTTCAAAACCATTTTTGAAATCAATTCAAATTATCTTTTGAATTTCCAAAACCAACCCCAGTTTTCGAAACGACTTCAATTTTTAAATAATTGGCAGCAATTCCTCTCTTGCAAACTCGAAAATGAACATTGATGATGCTGTAGTCGTCACCGAAGTTATTTTCCAGCGACCGAAAAGAGTTTAATGCTTTTATCCCTCCAAAACATTTTTCCAAAACCTTTGAAAACCATTTCCAAATTTAAGGGATTTAATCTTTTCCAAATTTCAAAATTTCAAATCCTTTCAAATTCTGCCAAATATTTCTCTGGAATTCTATTTCTAATTATAAATCGCTTTTACAATTTATATTCACAAATCCCATTTGTATATAAATTTATTTCTTAACCCTTGGTTACGATTTCAATTCTTATTTGATATGATAATTGTAACGATCCTGAATTTTTGAACAATTTAAATTGAAAATATTTAATTAATTTTAAATATTTGAATGATAATTTAAATTGAATTCCCAATATAACTGTGAATTTGGCGATTAAATATTAAGATTTGATCTATTGAAAGTTGAATAAAATTTGAATTTGACTTTGGAGTTGAAATTGAATATTGAATTTGTATTTTAAATTCAAACTAATGACTTAGAAAAATATTTTGGATTTAAGAATTTTTATTTATGTAAATTTATAAATTGATGGTTGATTTTAATAACATTTTTCTTTAACTTAAATAATAATATTGCAAGATCTTTGGTACACAATATATTATAACTTTTCAATCAGTTTAAAATTCATTTTAAAAAAAATGTTAAAAAGGGCTAAGTGGGATTTGAAAATAATACCGGTCCCCGTTTGATATTGATGCTGTGATTAAGTATACCCGTTTTCCCTTTACCCCATTCATTCAAAACCCTAATCAGATAAATCAAACACACGAAAAGAAACAACAATGGCGGCTTCGTGTTCCTCTTCGTCCAAATTAGGGCTTCGGCTTCAATTTTGCTCGACACCTCCTTCGTCTCGTCGCGGCTGCTCCAATTCGCTTCGACAAAGGTGAGTTTTTTCTCACGATTAATTTTTATTCAAGTTTTTAGATTTGTTTGAATTGGGTGCTTGGTTGCATGCTATGATTTGGGGTGTTATTTGTTATCATTTGCTCGGTTAATTTAATTTAAACTGATAAGACCAGATAAGTCTCTGCATGTATGTTTGTTGGATGTTATTTGTTATCATTTGCTCGATTGCTTGAATTTGAACTGATAAGAACAAATGCTATTTAAAATTTGCTTTTAAAATGATAAGAACAGATGCAATCAAATCTTGCTTTTAAAACTGATGAGGACAGATGCTATCAAAAATTTTGCTTGTTTTTGTTGTGGCTACATGTGATGGATCTTTGAATCTGGTTAAGCAAATGTAGTAAGGAAAATGAATACTTGTGAGCAAACACCCATTTTTAATTTAAATCTCTTTGCATGTGAGCAAACATCTAAATTTAAATATTAAGTAGGATAATATGGTTGCTTAAGTGGTTGCTGTAATAATGATGCTTGTTGTGATATTACTGCATATTGTATATATATGAATATGTTAATGTGTGTGCATGTTAGTTTTTTTTTTCTGTTTTGAAACTACAGGGTGTAAAATAAACTCAAAAACTAGTTAGTTCCTCTTCTGGTTCATTTTATGTTGAGAAGTTTTAACAAAATTTGTCTTAAAACTGCAATATTCAAATTGTAAAAAAAAAAAGAATATGAGAAGCAAGAATCTATAAGGATTCCTGCATGTATAGGCAGTAGTTTGAAACTGTGGTTATGAATGCATTTGAATCTGCATAACTTGATTCTCTGTTCATACCTGGTTACAGAGTTTTAAAAAAATAAAAGAAGATTCAAACTTTCCATATAAAAACTTTGCAGCCTTGAGTTTTCAAACAAATTTGTTGAGTTTAATCTCCATCTTGATTATGAAACATGTTTAAGTTTTTAAAACTTGCACTAGTGAGCCAGAAATAAAATTAAAAGCAAGTTTTGAAGTTTCTCTTTCTTCTACTAGGAAATGAGTATCAGGCTCAACAAGTAAACCATATCAAAAAATTTATATTCTGTTTATACGCATTCAAGTGTTCTCTGTTGATTTACTGTGAAGGTTCTGTTTAAAAATTTCAATATATACAAATCTAATTCATATTAGCTTTAAACGTTTAAATGAAAACTGATACCACTCTCCACTTATTCCTTATAAAAGGGTTTGTGCCTTTGTTCATGACTTAAGTTTTAAAACCTGTAGTGTTTTGCTCTAAACAATTTTCAAATTAAGTTTTGTTTTGTTCTAAACAATTTTCAAATTAAGTTTAATCTTTGGTTGCTGAGATGTAGGGAGTTAAAGTTGTACTGCATCCTAGATATATGAATGAATATTTTGTTTTGCATGTTGACTATGTATATTTTTAATCTCTGGTTTTGTGCCTTAAACTTGCACCATGTTTAGTAACAAACTAAGTAAGTTTTGAAATTTTCTTTCTTTTACTAAAAAAAATATGTAAGCCCAACCTTTCTGTAAATTTCCATACCCTTGTTACAAGTTGTGGCACTATATTTGGACTTGATCATGGCTTCCTCTGTTGTATACATGTCCACTGCAGTTTCCTCATTGATGCATTTGGACTTGACTGTTGCACTTGTAGTTGCATTCCATTCCGTTGCATTTGACTTGGTGCTTCTGGTCTGCATACTATTCAGTGTTTCACTGTTGCACTATGTTGGTCTAACCCTGTTGCAATTAGTTTATTTTGGTTAGCACTCATTTGTAGTCTGCACCACCATATGCTTTTGTAGCCTGGTCTTTATTGAACATGTGTTTTGCTATACTGTTCACTTGAGTTTGAAATTGTTGTCTCATTTGAAACAGTGCAGTCCCTTTGTTTTTAAGGTATATGCATGTTGACTAGTTCACTTGCTCATATGTATTGATTCTCTGATGCATTTCTCATGGTCTGTTTCTTGTTGTTATGAGCTTAATGAGTTGTGCTCATTTTGGTCTACATTCTGTAAACTTTGAGTTGTATTTGTGAATCTTTAGTTGCTTCATGTCTTTGGCATTTCTGAGACTCTTCCCTTGATAGCCTGCTTTGACATTGCTGTTTGTATTGCTTTGTCTGATGCCTTCTTGACTCTTTTGTCTGTGCATTGGCCTTGAGTTGAACCTAGTTTTGAAACTTGGGTTTGATCTTGTTTTGATCTGATAGCTGTGTGTTTTTGTTTGGTGCACACGAGTCGGCGAGGCAGTGCACATGTGTATAAATATACGTGTGTACTGCAGCCACACAGGATTGACAGATTTTAAAAAATTGAAGTTGTTAATATGGAAATCCATAATAGATTTAAATTGATTCATGTGATTCATCATCTCTGTTGCTTAGTTTACATGAATGCATGTTTGTTTGGCCATAGTCATTTTTGCTCTGTTACATCCCAGATTTTATTCGCTGGTTTGAGATATGTGTTCTCCTGTACACTACTTATTATCACTTGTGGGCATTTACATCATTTATACTATGTGTTGATCCAATTGTTGTTATCTCCGCTGCCTACACCTTGCATCTTTACCGCTGTTACCATTTTCTTTCCGTTCATTGCAAATTTAATTACTTGAATTAAAATTAATCCTGACTCGAGTGTTTTTGTGTTTTGCAATAAACGCTCGGGTCAGACCGAGTATTTTTACAGCTTGGAGATCTTCTCGCAGCGAAGTTAGAGAGAGAGGGGAAAGCACTTCACTAAAGCTTTTCATAAAAAATTTCTTGTACTTTAAAAAGATATATGTATATTCCGCTGTATTAAATGTAATTCATTGTATAACTCTGATATTTGTATATAAAAGAAAAGTTCATTGATAAAATATATTATTGATTCTGTGATTCTATGGCTGATTCTGTTTAAACTCTATAAACTAAATAACAATCCGTCATTTGAACGTTTCTAGTTGGTTTAATTACCGACTAGAGGCGGTCAGAGCGACGGGTCGTTACAATAATAATATAATATTATCACCTCTTAACATCCAAGCAACCATATACTACTATAATAATTTACGAAAAATTACTTCCTTTTATATACAGATATAGTTTGGGTAAAATTATTTCATTTACCCGATTTTAAAACAATACTGTGTCGGTTTATCTTTTTTCAGTGTTTAAAAACTCCTATCGACACAATTGGCCAAATTGCACCGACTAGAATTATAAACAACCAACCGATAAGTCAACACAACATAAAACAATTTTATATTCACTAACAAATATGCGCTCATATCTATTATTACACTCAAACTCATTTTAGAGTACTACTAACTCTATCTCTAATGAGTAGTCCCCATCAGAGCCAAGGTTGTCGCTTAACGCAATGCTCTAATACCATATTGTAATGACCCAATTTTTTGAAGCCCGAAAGTCAACATCAATACGTCCACTGTATCAAATACCGAACAATCGAATGCCGAAAACCGAACCATTAGGGTTAAAGAAGAAGAAGATAGAAGAAGAAACAGAAATAATAATAGAATCTCACATTTCGCAGCGGAACAAATATAATAGATAAATGAATAATCTTTAAAAACAAAAGCACTATATCAGTTTATACATCACATTATTAGAGTTTACAACAACACAACAGTGGAAAAGAAATATTATATACTAGTGATGCGCCTTGCCATCTAGAACGTCGCCCACACGGCCGACTTGAACCCCTAAATGACGCGACTCGTCTTTGGCCTTATTGTCGAATCGGATCAAACCCCAGCATCGATTTCGCCTCCAGACAACAGCGAACCTCTTCGCTTTGTCATGCCGCCGACCCTATCCAATCTCAATTATGAAATCACGAATTCCCTTGAAGGCGTCGACGAACCCTTAGCATCGCTACCAATTGCTTCGAGCCAACTCCCAGCACACGCATTAGCTGATTGCGTCGCGACCTCCATCCCATCAATGCTGCGACCACTCTATCGCAAGCTCTACTCGTGTAGCGACCTTGCCACCAGAACGTCGCCCATAAGGCCGACTTGAACCCCCAAACGACGCGACTCGACTTCGGCCTTGCCTCAACTACCGCCATAGATCGAGCAGTGCGAAACCATCGCCGCTACATCACCGGCCTTGCCTTTGATTCGAATCGACGATTTCGACTTTTTTAAACAAAAGCTTCGGCCATTTTTATATTTTTTAATTTTGTGGCCACAGATTTAGTTCAAAATGAAGAGGAACGAGAGAGGAAAAAATATAGGTGGAGCGATTTCCTTTTATAAAAGAATTCAATTTTTTTCTTACCTTTTTTTATTAATGAAGACGCGTGTAATAGGAAAGATGCCAAATGTTTAAAGGACGAAGAAACATGTCATAGCATATCTTTTTTTAAAAAAACATTATTTAATTGAAAAACATACACACATACATACATACATACATACATATATATATTTAAATTTAAATCGTTAAAATTACGCAACTCACAAACTCGAACTACCATCGAGGCATGCTGCCAGACGTTTATAATGTTAAACCCCTGTTTCGAATGCAATGCAAAAGGTTCCAGGTCCAAATTCGATCGTATAGAGAAGATAGCTTTTTGGACCCTGCTATTATATTGAATTTTCGATATAATTTCAGCGCGTTTTCTTATCGTACGACCAAACGATCACTTCAGACACTAAGAAAATTGAAATCCGATAATAATACAATATTATGGATCCAATGGAACTGGTTTCGTTGAATCCCAAGACTGTGCCTCGGAAGGCTATTTTTAAATATTAATTTAAACGATATAAATTCAAAACTGAACAAATCATTTTCAAATTCAATTCTGAAGCTTCCATTATCTTCGGTATTTTCAATATAAATTTTCTAAACCTTGAAAATATTTTTAACAAGCTCAAAAACTGAAGATATAACATTTCACCCCATTTCATATTATTAAATTCAATAATTTAATTGCCAAATAAAAGGTGATATTTGAAATTCAAGTTAAACTATCATTCAAATATTTAAAATTAATTAAAACATTTCGATTTCAAATGTTCAAAATTATGGGCCGTCACAGGTCTTGAAACCAATGAGGGAAAAAGTTAAATGTACTTCAACAAAATTTGTACTAGAAAGTCAGAAATGCTAAAAATATTAAAATTTTATTAAGGTTTACTACTAGTGATATTTAGAGTTCCCCTTGGTATGAATCAAATCAACGATAAAAATTGCGCAAGGCTTTATGGTATTACAAAATAGATAAGAGGGATGGTATAGTAATCTACTTTCTCTAGCTGGAAGATCGGTATTTACTCACACTGTCATTACTGCTATTATCATGCAATGGCTGTAAACGCATAATATCCTAGCAAAAACAATTCCGAAAATCAAAAAATGTGTGTGAACTTCATTTGGAAAGGCAACCATCATAAAGTATCATGGGAAACTGTCTGCAAATCATGAAAATCAGGGGGATTGAGTTAAAGAAGCTTCAAAGATCTTAGTATAGTGTGCCATCTAAATTTATTTTGGAAACTTTTGAAAGGCGAATCTCCTTGTGCAAAATGGAGGAAGGAAATTTATATGAAAAATAAAAACTTCTGGACCATACCAGTGGAAAAGCATTATTCTAATACATGAAAAAAAAAATTGATTCCAGAGAAATTAGAAAAAAAAATGATTGAAAGGAAATTCAAAAATGGAAAGACATCGTAATTCTTTTGTAAGTTTATTGGGTTGGTCTAATTCATTGCAATTTAGAGGAATACAAGCAACAGTGGAAAGCTTCATACAAAACTATAAATGGAAAACCAATGTACATCCAGCAGCTTATATATTTAGAAAAGTCATAGAAAGTATTGAAATATATTCAAGAATAAACAAAGACAATTGGAGCTGAAAATTTACTTTAAAAGGTAAATTCTCTTTCAAAAATATATGGGAATATATCAAAGGTGTAAAAGTAGAGGTGGATTGGTATAAACAATTTGGAATAGGGCAAAATGTCCAAAAAAGCACATTGTGCTTACTTTGCCTTATTGAATAGATTGCCTAGAAGAGACAGGTGCAAGAAATGGGGTACAATTGGGAAAAATAAACGTATTCTTTGTAAAACAGAATCAGAACAAGAGAGCATTTAGTCTGTGATTGCATTTACCCAAAACACATTTGGTTTATAGCAAAAAGAAAAGTCAACCTTAATCAATATGTTTTTTTGCACAACATTAGAGCAAATGTTCAGCATATACAGCAAAGACTCAAATGCAAATTAAAAGAGTATAAAAAGCATGTTTTATGCTAACAACATCAATCTACCATATCTAGAAAGAAAGAAATGCAAGATTGCACACAAATAAGGAGGCTGAAAGCATTCAGGTTGGAAAAACAAAGACACAAATTATCAAATAATAAATCATGAAGCAGAGA
The DNA here is from genome assembly GCA_030765085.1 of Allium cepa. NCBI lineage: Eukaryota > Viridiplantae > Streptophyta > Magnoliopsida > Asparagales > Amaryllidaceae > Allium > Allium cepa. Next base: position 802,993,675 of record CM060943.1, read on the forward strand.
ATGATGTCATTAAAGCACAATATCACTTAACCATACATGAACCGAATAGCTACGAGGAAACGATAGAGGCATACTTACAAAGCAAGAAAGTCAATTTTGATATTTCTCATGGCAAGCCAATTCACCGCAGTGGTAATCACTGGATGAAATAGCTAAAAGACAGATGTGGAACCTATCTCGAAAGCACATCAACTGGAGGCAGCCAATTGCATGCTCAAACCAAAAACAAGTTCTGCAAGGGAAGTAAACATATATTAAATAACCGTTATTCGAACAATAATAATACATATAATAACTCTAATTCACCTCTTTTATCACCTGATTTGAGCATGAACTACCATGCACGCGGCTCTATTCCTAATGAGATCTGATTCCTGTAGCAAGAAGGATTTGGCAACAAGACATGAATAATCATAGACTTAATGATAGCCTTTACAGAAGAAAACTTAACAACTGCATTTATCGCTCTGTTTGGAACAAAGACGAAAGTAGCAAGCTTCAAAATCAAGTGAAGCCAACTATAAAGGAATATAAGAAGTTGGCAACTCCAAAATCAACCTACCAGAGTCTCTAATCAGGAGAATCAAGCATAGCAAGGTTGAAAGCAACAAGCTTCAAGAGCAAGTGAAGCCAACAATAGACGAACATGAATTATCAAACTACTACAACTTATCAGATTCACTAATAAGGAGAATCGAGCATATCAATGTCATAAGCAGTAAGCTTTGAGAGCAAGTGAAGCAAACTACAGACAAACGCAAATTATCGAACTACTCCAGATTTAACTCTTCAGATCTAAAAACTGGAAGGAATAAAAATAGCAAGGAGAGGATTTGAAAGCCTCCATGAGCTAGACTTTAACTGTAACTCGAGAAATAGAGCAAACCACTCCTAAATGTGAAGCCCTAATTTCTAGGGTTGAGTATTTTTATCTTTTGGAAGTAAGAAAGATAGATTGTAAATGAAACAGCTAGGTTTAGATGATATGTATTATGAAGTCGCACTATGCAATACGAGTTGCAATATTAGCACCCGGTTATTTTGAGCCTTGGGCCTTTCTTTACCAATTTCAAAAAAAACTACCATTGGGCGCTTCACAGTCTTCTTTTGGTGCGTTTCCATTAAGAACGCGTATGATGCGTCAAGTTGGACGTCCAATGGTGTTAGCCCCTTTCACAGCTCTGTTTGATGAATGTTGAAGGGACGTACGTTGGCGTCGGACGTGTCCCAAACGGTAAACATCAACAACCATTGATTTATGTTCTCTTCCCATGCTTCCCTTCGAATACTCCGCTCAAATACTTTATTCAAATACCGTGTCTGCATCGTCAAACACATTCCATGTTCAACTGGCTTCTCTGCTTAAATACTCTGTTACTGCTTGTCGAGAACACAACCTATGTTAAAAATTTGTGCTTAAGATGGTACAGGTTAATGTACAGTTATAGTACACTAAAAAAAGAACAAAAAGCACACTTATAATTGCATCAGTGAAATAAACCATACATGTACTAAATTTGGACAAAGGAATTCTCATCCCGTGGAAGGCCAAAACTCTATGTTTAGCTTGATTCAGTAGAAACCCGTGAATAGCAATAAGCCATTCAATTTCAAATTTTTAACATGAATAAAAAGCATAATATTTTATCTTTTTTTATAAACTATAGACCGATACATTAGCCATATATTAAATTTTTAGAAGTGTTCCAGTTTTTAGTAGAACAATCTTTCGATATCTTGTAGGATTGAAAGTAAAATGCAGAATAGTGATATAAAATGCCGCGTTTTCGTTCATCCAACGAAAATCGGTTAATAAGCATAGCTAGGATCGAACGAGATATGTATAATAGCCTAGTTTCGACCGAATGTGGTCTGTAAACCAATCATACAATGAGGACATTTTTGATATGGATTACAAGGGAAAAAAATAGATGAGATAATCTTTTGAAGATAAATGAAGTGTGGAAGGAAAGGAAGTGCTAATACAACTGGCCTTTATATTGTTGTAGATGGTGTAGAGTAATTATGACCATGAAGAGGCCAATGGTACTAAAGTTAACTTACTATGATGTTTCTTGTTGAAACATACTCAAATAACCAAATTCTAAAATGTTCCAAGCATCATGTGAGATGACATAACAAATGTAACCAACAATCCGTATCAAAAATTAATATTTGAAAAATATTCCCATGATATGACTAGGGCTGTCAATGGATGGCCAAAAATTCGAAATCCATCTGCATGCATATCTGAAAAGTGAATAAATATCCAGTATCCAGAAATACAGATACGAGTGTGAGTACGAAGACATCCGCATCCAAAAATCATCTGTCGATTTTTTTCAAGATTGTAGTTTAAATTATATGTATTTTAGTACAATTAAAGATATTTATTTATTATTTTATTAAGTTGAAAGTTTATATTATATGAACTAAATGCATATTATCTGCTCAAAACTGTGATATCCCGGAATTTCAAGAAATTTAAAATGTGATAATCTCTTAATTAAATTGTTTAAAATTGATAATTGTTATTTTCAAATATAAATAACCAATTAATTAATAATGTGATGTTTTAAATTATGATTATAGATTGATTTTAAATAAGAATAATTATTTAATTTATGTTATTTTATAAATAGATTTTAAATAGACTTATTATTTCAAATTTAATAAGTGTAATTTAAATGTGTATATATGTGTATTTAAATTGATTTTAAATTGGATAATTATTTACAATTAATAATGTGTTTGTTTAAAATTAATATCTATATTTATTTGAGTTGATTTTAATTTGGATTTTAAATTGACTCTGAATTTGAATTTAAAAATTGAATTTAAAGGAATATATATATATATATCTTAAAATAAAAATAATAATATAGTTTGGATTTAAAATATATGGATAAAGTTTTTATTTAAAAATAAGATTTGTTTTATGTTATTCTCTTTAAAGAAATTTATTTATAGAAATTTGGAAAAGTATTTATTTAATAGGAATAAATACAAAAGCTTTTAAAGTAGCATTTAAAAATGAGTTTAAAATATTATATATAATTTTTATTTAAATCATAATTGGTTTATATTCTATTTTCTTTAAAGATTGTATTTATATAAAATTTAGAAAGCATTTATAAATTTATTAATGTATTTGTTAATTTGGAATTTAATAAGAAAAGCTTTTAAATCATTTAAAAATAAAGTAAATATAAATTGTTACACGTGTTAAATTAAGGAAGCTTGAGATAACATGTGTTTGATAATTAAGTATGGCAAAGACAATTGTCATTACTTGTTTTTATTTTCTTTAAATTTTAATTAAACCAAAATTTAATCTATATAAAACACTTCCACTTTCTTCTTTCATTTCTTTTTCTTATACTTTAAATTCAAGCAAGAAAACCTGAACACCTCTCCTCTAAAACAAAGCAGATCTGTAGACCAATTTTCAAACTGCAAGTCTGTAATCTTTTCAACTCATTCCTGTAAACATTTCTTTTCAAAAGCAAAGAGCAAACCTGAAAACTCTTCTCAAATCAAAACAACCGCAAACTAGAAAAAACTCCTCAAACAATAAGCCTGTAACTCAAATCTATTGATATTCAAACCAGTACAACCTAAAAACCTTTTTACAAACTCAAGATTTAAAACCCTGTAGCCATTATCCTCAAGCTTGAAACATTTTTACAAACCCTGTAAGCATTTTCTACAAGCCTGTAACAATTGCAAGCCTGGAATCAAAGTCTTGATCATAGCATCAACATGTTCCATTTTTTTAAGCATTCCAGTTTTAAAGAATCAAGCAAATTCAGTTTTCAAAGTTTCCAGAAAAGCAAGCATTTTCATCAAATTCCATTTTTCAAAATTTTTAAATCCAGTTTTAAAGCTTTCTGCATTTTAAAAAAAAAGGTGAGTAAACATCTACTTAAAGATCCTAAGTAAAAATTGTGTTGTTGCTTGTTAGATTTCTGAAATGATTAATGCTTGCATGTGTATACATAAGTGTATGATCTGTGTATACGATGTGAATGACTATGCATGTATTTTATATATGTTCATCTCTGTTTTGAAGTTACAGAACTTAAATCTTTGATCAAAATTCCTATCTTCTTATTAAAATCTCTGTTAGGTTATAATTCTCAAACAATTTATGTTTGTTTAAACAAAGAATTAAGTTAAAAATAAATTTAGTAAGATTAGTTGAAATGTTATCTGGAAATTCACAAATACAGTAGCGATCTTTAAAAACATGCAAAATCAATCGCCTTAATTTACTGTTTTAATATTATAACTTGAATCTACATTTAAAGTTAGGATTTTTAAAACTAAAATCAGAATTTTTAGCATTTGTTTAAATGGGCATTTGGTTATGACTAGAATTGGGTTTTTGGGGTAATTTTGATGATCTATGCGACTGGTGAGGTCAGGGTTCCTGTTGGAGCTAGCTAAGTGATCTAGGTGTTCGACAAAAACGGAGGGAGTGTCGAATGATCGTCGTGGCGTCGGGGTGAGGTGATTTTTGTTTTAAACCCTAGGATGGGTCGAATCTGGAAATGGTAGTGATGCATAATCTCCAGGTGATCGAGTGGTTCGAGACGTGGGTAAGACAGCATGGAAGTTGTGGGGTGGTGTGGCCAGAATTTCTGATGTTGTAGTGATCGACGATGGCTGTTTGAAGGGATTTCTGGTGATGTGTGGGTTTCCAGTTTTCAACTGGATTTCTCAATCTAGATCGATGGCTTGTGCGAGTATTCTGGTGACTGTATTAGGTTGCATAGTTGATGAGTGACGTGCCGGAGAGTTCGTCGATGGTCGGAGTGGCTTCTGGTGATGGTGCATGTGCACGAGATGGAGATCGTGTCAGTTGTTTGGGTTGTAAGTTGAGTTTGGTTTGCTCGAAGTATATCTCGGGTAGAAGGTTGAGCGACTTGAGTTGGAACTCGAGTGGGAACTCGTGTGGTTCCATAGGGATTTGTTCTAGGTTTTAAAATTCAAAATTTAAATTTGAAAACTAAAACTAAATTTTTAAATATAAGGGAACTCAGGCTGGACCTGAGTGGACTTGGGGTTGTCCTGATGCAAGTGTTGAGAAATTTTTAAAAAGGGTTTTAAAATCTAAGTTTTGAAATTTAAACTTTAATTTAGTTTAAATCTTCTTTTATAAATTCACTTTATATTTAATAAATGTTTTCTTTAACAATTTGTTAAGAGGTTTTAAAATTTGTTTAACTTAAATTTTATCAAGTAAAGTTTTAAGTTAATTTTAAGATTGAGTTAGAAATGAAATTTTAAAGGTTTATATAAAATCAAGTTTTTAAATTCAAATTTGAATCTAGCTTTTAAAACTATTAATTAATAAATGTTTAAGTTATTTTTATAGTTATGTTTTGATAACTTTAATATATCAAGTTAAGATGATTATTTTATTTTAAAACTTAATTACCGATTTAATTAAGTATAGTTAACTATTAAGATGAAATGGTTTAAAAATGTTTTAATGATAATTAAGGCATAAATAAGATAATGTTTTATCTTAAGATAATTAAAGTATTTTTATCTTGAAATTAATTAAGTTAATTAAGGAAATTTAGTATAATTAATTAATTAATAATGATAAGGATTAATTAAGGAATTTATTAAGAGTAATTAATTGATTTATTTAAAATAATTAAGGGATATAAGTTAATTAATTTGAAATTAATTAATTAAGTAATTAAAATTGATTAATTTGTAATTAGAGATTAATTACCTTGTAATAAAAAAGAATTTAATTTGTAATTAAGTTTTATTAATTTGTAATTAGGCTTTATTAATTAATAATTAAGAAATTATTAATCTATAATTAAAAATTAATTAAGAATAATTAACTGTTATTTAGGGTTAATTAATTGTTATTAAGGATTGACCGATTTATTAAGGATTAATAAATTGGTTATTAAAATTTATTAATTGATAAGGTTTATTAATTAATAATTAAAGAATAATTAATCTGTAATTAAGATTAATTTATTTATTTAAAGAGGTAATTAAGGGTTGGATTACCCAATTGTAATTAATCAAATGAATGTAATTAATTAATTGGTTGATTAATTATGGATAACTTAATGATTGATTAAGCATGAATACTTATTGAGATTAAATGGTGCAATTACCTAGTGAAGTAATTAATGTATAATTACTGGACGTAATTAATTAACGGGAAATTACTTAATGGAAAGTAATTAAAGGATAATTACTTAGTAGAGTAGAAGTAATTAAGGGTTAATTACTTGGTGTAATTAATCAAAGGATTAATATAATTAATTAAGGAGTTAATTAATTAAGGTAAGTAATTAAAGGATGGTAATTACTGTTTATGATTAATTAAAGTTGATTAATGGAGGTAATTAATTAAGGATCATTAATTTATGTAATTAATGAGGGTAATTAAGGATTGATTAACTAAGATTAATTAATCAATAATAAGTGATTATAAGGTAATTAATTAAGGATTAATGTAATTAATTATAGTTAATGAAGTAATTAAGGTTAATTACTTTAACGATTTGTAGATAATAATCCGTGTAATTAAATAAGAATTAATTTCCTTATGTAATTAAAGAATAATTAATCAAGGGTGATTAATTAAGATGATGATTAATTATTTGGTTCGTAATTAATTAATGGTTATGTAAGCAAGATTTATTGTGATGAAAGTAATTAATTTAATTTATTTTAAATTAATTAGAGATGAAGTAATTAATTTAGTTCATTTAAAATTAATTACAGATGTGTGATTAATAGATCATTGCTTATGGATGACTGATTGATATTGAATGCCTTGATTGTTTGATATCTCTGATGAGATATGTGTGATATGATATGATTTGGTTGAATTGTGATATGGATTATCTATCTGCATATGTAAATTATCTATCTGGGTAAATATAGATAATGATTTTGAATTGAATTGTTTTAACTTTAAAACAACTTGGACCTAAAAGACGGCATTTTGGATTTCGAAAAAACCGGGATCGGGTTTCTAGATTTGGATATTCGAAAACCGCATCGATCCAGATAAACGATAGGTCATGAATCTAAGTGAAGATGAAGATTCAGAGTGCAAGGGTTATTGTCGTTAACTCTGAGGGTGATTCCAAAATGAGTGAAACGAGATAATGCCTTCGGTTTCGTTCAAACCTGAAACGAACTTGTATGGATGAATGCTTTTAGAACATCATCAGGTGGACGATGAGCATTCTAAGATAGATTTGTTCTATAAAGGTAATCGTAGCCTCAAACCTCATCAAAGGGAATGGCTAAAACAGGGGAGGTGCGGCAAGGCTAAGTGGGTCATGCCCAAGTAGGACGAGATTTACCCCTGTCTAGATGTCCCTTTTTATTCAGCTGTATGGGCGGTTGCTAGCTACAACCACGGGGTTGTCTTGCTCGGAACTGTTCAGTAAGGAATGGTTCCGGCTTTGTATTGCAGGGGATTAGGAGTAATCCTCGGTACGGTGATCTAGGTCCCGTACCGTGACGGGCGGTACCCCGGTACCCCTGCCATTGATGGAAACCCATTCTTCCTACGTTCCCTTACGGTTTTGATAGTATTACCCACTTTTGTGGCTAGTAGCTGGAATTTAATGAATGTAACAATTTCGGCTATTTTCTATTTATTTGAAAACCCTAGACCCAATATTACTAGATTTCCTATCAAATGTTTTGGTTAGCGTAAGGTAAAAACTTACCCATGTTTATTTATGGGGAGTCTTACGTGATACCTTTTCTTTCAAAAGGTTTTTAAAGTTAAGCAACTTTAACCCGTTTACTCACACCAGACCCATGTATGACCCGGAGTTTATTCTGTTTTTCTTAAACTTTTGGGTACTCAAATTTTTACGAGTAGCCAAGGGATTCGGGTTAGCTTTGACGAATTATGAAAGCAATGGAGCAGGAGGCTTCATCGTTTGTAGATATATATAGATGGTCCGCTGTGTTGATCTCTGAGTCATTAGTTTGAGTTGTATCTTATGTTGTAATAGCTAGAAAGGTATTTATAACTGTCTAGTATGTGACGTATAAGCTGTGTAACTCTGATGTATATGATTCTATTTAATATCTATGTGAATAATATAATTTATCCGTTCCGCTGTTGAGATTCAGATGTTGTCTCTTTCTTTCTTCTCTATCTTTTCTCTTCTCTATCCCTTTCTTTCTTGAAAATGATGTGTCTTTCTATGGAGAGAAAGACGGGTCGTTTCGTTTGGTATCAAAGCATAGGTTGGATAATGCCTAGGCTCTGGAGTGGTGTCTATCTTGAGAGCGCGTATTTGTAATTTTTGTATGTGTGTGTATACACACACACACCCCCCCTTATTTGCTGGGTTACCTGTTTGGGTTTTCCAATATGAGTTATAAAGGTAGATGGGGTAGTGGTGTGTGTAGCACGACTACCAATGGTTGGAGTTTGAATGATTGAGGTTGGAAGAGTATTTGTCGAGACTGTAGACCTGATACCGTCTCGAGTGAGCTTTGCAGCTTGGTGTAAGGATTTCATTGATCTCTGAAGGAAACCTTTTAAAGGTTCGAAGTTCATCTTTGAAGCGTAAGTTTAATCGCGCTCATGTGAGCGGATTTTTGAGAATTTGGATATGTCGGTTAGGCAGAAGCAAGTGATGGTATGTTGGCAACCTCAGGAAGTAGATGCTGTTTAATGAGACGCAGTGACTATGGTGTCTCCGAGGATGTTTTCTTATAGAGCAAGTTTAAGGAAGTATGTCTGCTTCGGTGTTATGACTGAGTTCAGCAAGGTGTTTGCATTTGGTTTAAGGTCCGAGTTTCTCAAGGAGCTTTGGATAGGAAATCTTTGGCATCTGTGGCAGCTTTGCAGTTCGGAGTGTTCTGTGTGCCAATAGGAAGATCTTTTGGCTTAGCAGCTTTCTAGTGGTGGAGATCAGAAGTAGTAGAGTGGATCCATTACTTTGATGGATTGGCTAGATAAGGATACGCTGTTTTGATTAGTAAAGAGAGACGGTACCTTTGGAATTTAGGCTGGGTTGATCGCAAAAGTGACTTGCGATAGTTTGAGTGATTCCCTGGATAATCTTTTTCATGGGTTTGAGGCATCTCTAGTAGATGTAGGAGTTATAGTGTTGTTAGAGATTTTCCGAATGTCTTCAGGGAAGTTCAAGGATTGTCTGCATTGGTGATTGAGTTCCGTATCGACTTGATTTCAGGATTGATACCGATGATTTAACTGAGTTGAAGGATGGTTCCTAGAGAGAAATTTTTGGTAAAGCAGCTCAGCATTTCTTGGAACTTCTGAGTTTTCTCTTTATGGATCTGTTGAACCTTATTTCTGGGATGTGCTGTCTAGTCTGTGCTCGTGTTTATCGACGGCATTCTTATCTGCTCCAAATCAGAGTTGTGCAGCGGAAGCAAGATGGCAGCTGTTCGAGAGTAGAAGCAACCAGAAGTTGCAGTGTTTTGGATTAAAGAGTTTCTACAGGAAATTTTTCATGATTTGAGTCCAGATTGGCAAGTGCACATGTTTTGTCTTTTCCGGATAAGAGAAGTAAGTTCAGTTTTCCGATGTTTGTGAAGTGGAGTTTGTTCTTGATTTTGGTTGATCTTGAGGAGATCATTTTAAAGGGTTGTTTTGGTCCAATTGTTTCTAGAGGCATCAGAGAAGGTTGAGCTGATCACGAAGGATCTGTAGGCAGCCTAGGATCGTCAGAAGAGTTTTGTGGTTAAGAGAAGGAGGAATTTGAAATTCGAAGTTGGAGACTTCGATGTTGTTGAGGTTTTCTCCGGTAAAGGGAGCAATAAGATTGGGTAAGATTGTGAGGATAACTCCATAGTATATTGGATCTTTCTAAGTTTTTGTAAGGATAAGTGCTTTGGTCTGTAGAGTTGAATTGCCAGTTTGAAAGACTAGGATTCAAGGTATTTCACGTATCTTTGAAGGAGTACGTGTTTGGTCCATCACTGGTTTTGGAACCAGTTGTCCTGAAGGATTTGGTTATTGATTAGATCTTGACTATGGTCAGATTTCTTGTATAGATTGTAGACCTAGATGAGTAGGAGTTCAGTAGCTTAATAGTGTAGCTAGTTTGGATTTAATAGAGCAAGTATCCCAGTGCCCGTACCTGTGAAACTCCGGATAATTTTAGGAAGCTTATCCGATCTATGTCCAGATAGCTAGAGTTGTTTGATAGAATAAATTGTTTATTTGGATGAAATTGTTGTTTGGTAGTTTGTGTATGGCTGATATGTATGCTTGGATGTTTAAAATTGTTTAAAATAAAAACTTTGGATTATCTTTTGTTTTAAATTTCGAGGACGAAATTCTTTTAAGGGGAGAGGAATGTGATATCCTAGAATTTCAAGAAATTTGAAATGTGATAATCTCTTAATTAAATTGTTTAAAATTGATAAAATTGTTATTTTCAAATATAAATAACCTATTAATTAATAATGTGATGTTTTAAATTATGATTATAGGTTGATTTTAAATAAGAATAATTATTTAATTTATGTTATTTAATAAATAGATTTTAAATAGACATATTATTTCAAATTTAATAAATGTAATTTAAATGTGTATGTATGTGTATTTAAATTGATTTTAAATTGGATGATTATTTACAATTAATAATGTGTTTGTTTAAAATTAATATCTATATTTATTTGAATTGATTTTAATTTGGATTTTAAATTGACTCTGAATTTGAATTTAAAAATTAAATTTAAAGGAATATATATATCTTAAAATAAAAATAATAATATAGTTTGGATTTAAAATATATGGATAAAGTTTTTATTTAAAAATAAGATTCGTTTTATATTATTCTCTTCAAAGAAATTTAATTATAGAAATTTGGAAAAGTATTTATTTAATAGGAATAAATACAAAAGCTTTTAAATTAGCATTTAAAAATGAGTTTAAAATATTATATATGATTTTTTTTTTAAATCATAATTGGTTTATATTCTATTTTCTTTAAAGATTGTATTTATATAAAATTTAGAAAGCATTTATAAATTTATAAATGTATTTGTTAATTAGGAATTTAATAAGAAAAGATTTTTAAATCATTTAAAAATAAAGTAAATATAAATTATTACAAGTGTTAAATTAAGGAAGCTTGAGATAACATGTGTTTGATAATTAAGTATGGTAAAGAAAAGTGTCATTACTTGTTTTTATTTTCTTTAAATTTTAATTAAACCAAAATTTAATCTATATAAAATACTTCCACTTTCTTCTTTCATTTCTTTTTCTTATACTTTGAATTCAAGCAAGAAAAGCTGAACATCTCCTCTAAAACAAAGGAGATATGTAAACCAATTTTCAAACTGCAAGTCTGTAATCTTTTCAGCTCATTCCTGTAAACATTTCCTTTCTAAAGCAAAAGAGCAAACCTGAAAACTCTTCTCAAAACAAAACAAATGCAAACCAAAAAATACTCCTCAAACAATAAGCCTGTAACACAAATCTGTTGATATTCAAACCAGAACAACCTGAAAACTTTTTTATAAACTCAAGTATCCTCAAGCCGAAAACATTTTTACAAAACCCGTAAGCATTTTCTACAAGCCTGTAACAACTACAAGCCTAGAATCAAAGTCTTGATCATAGCATCAGCATGTTCCAGTTTTTTAGGCATTCTAGTTTTAAAGAATCAAGCAAATTCAGTTTTCAAAGTTTCCAGAAAAGCAAGCATTTTCATCAAATTCCAGTTTTCAAAATTTTCAAATCCAGTTTTAAAGCTCTCTGCATTTTCAAAAAAAAAGGTGAGTAAACATCTACTTAAAAATCCTAAGTAAAAATTGTGATGTTGCTTGTTAGATTTCTGAAATGATTAATGCTTGCATGTGTATATATAAGTGTATGATCTGTGTGTACGATGTAAATGACTGTGCGTGTATTTTATATCTGTTCATCTCTGTTTTGAAGTTACATAACTTAAATCTTTGATCAAAATTCCTATCTTCTTATTAATCTCTGTTAGGTTATAATTCTCAAACAATTTATGTTTGTTTAAACAAAGAATTAAGTTAAAAATAAATTTAGTAAGAATAGTTGAAATGTTGTCTGGAAATTCAGAAATACAGTATAGATCTTTAAAAACATGTAAAATCAATCGCCTTAATTTACTATTTTAATATTATAACTTGAATCTACATTTAAAGTTAGGATTTTCAAAACTAAAATCAGAATTTTTAGCATTTGTTAGAATGGGCATTTTGGTTATGACCAGAATTGGGTTTTTGGGGGAATTTTGATGATCTATGTGACTGGTGAGGTCGGGGTTCCTGTTGGAGCTAGCTAAGTGATCTGGGTGTTTGGCAAAAACAGAGGGAGTGTCGAATGATCGCTGTGGCGTCGGCGGTGAGGTGGTTTTGGTTTTAAACCTTAGGATGGGTCGAATCTGGAAATGGTAGCGATGCACAGTCTCCAGGTGATCGAGTGGTTCGAGACATGGGGTAAGGCAGCGTGGAAGTTGTGGGGTGGTGTGGCCAGAATTTCTGATGTTCTAGTGATCGGCGACGGCTGTTCGAAGGGATTTCTGGTGATGTGTGGGTTTCCCGTTTTCAACTGTATTGCTCAATCTTGATCGATGGCTTGTGCAAGTATTCTAGTGACCGTATTGGGTTGCATCGTTGATGAGTGATGTGCTGGAGAGTTCGTCGATGGCTGGAGTGGCTTCTGGTGATGGTGCATGTGCACGAGATGGAGATCGTGTCAGTTGTTTGGGTTGTGAGTTGAGTTTGGTTTGCTCGAAGTATATCTCGGGTAGAAGGTTGAGTGACTCGAGTTGGAACTCGAGTGGGAACTCATATGGTTCCAGAGGGATTTGTTCCAGGTTTTAAAATTCAAAATTTAAATTTAAAAACTAAAACTAAATTTTTAAATATAAGGGAACTCAGGCCGGACCTGAGTGGACTTAGGGGTTGTCCTAATTCAAGTGTTGAGAAATTTTTAAAAAGGGTTTTAAAATCTAAGTTTTGAAATTTAAACTTTAATTTAGTTTAAATCTTCTTTTATAAATTCACTTTACATTTAATAAATGTTTTCTTTAACAATTTGTTAAGAGGTTTTAAAATTTGTTTAACTTAAATTTTATCAAGTAAAGTTTTAAGTTAATTTTAATGTTGAGTTAGAAATGAAATTTTAAAGGTTTATATGAAAGCAAGTTTTTAAATTCAAATTTGAATCTACCTTTTAAAACTATTAATTGATAAATGTTTAAGTTATTATTAAAGTTATGTTTTGATAACTTTAATATATCAAGTTAAGATGATTATTTTATTTTAAAACTTAATTACCGATTTAATTAAGTATAGTTAACTATTAAGATGAAATGGTTTAAAAATGTTTTAATGATAATTAAGGCATAAACAAGATAATGTTTTATCTTAAGATAATTAAAGTATTTTTATCTTGAAATTAATTAAGTTAATTAAGGAAATTTAGTATACTTAATTACTTAATTAATAATGATAAGGATTAATTAAGGAATTTATTAATAGTAATTAATTGATTTAATTAATTTATTTAAAATAATTAAGGGTTATAAGTTAATTAATTTGAGATTAATTAATTAAGTAATTAAGATTGATTAATTTGTGATTAGATATTAATTAACTTGTAATTAAAAAGAATTTAATTTGTAATTTAGTTTTGTTAATTCATAATTACGCTTTATTAATTAATAATTAATAAATTAAAAATATATAATTAAAAATTAATTAACTGTTATTTATGGTTAATTAATTATTATTAAGGATTGATTAACTGATTTATTAAGGATTAATAAATTGGTTATTAAGTTTTATTAATCGATAATGAAGGTTATTAATTAATAATTAAAGAATAATTAATCTATAATTAAGATTAATTAATTAATTTAAAGAGGTAATTAAGGGTTGGATTACCCAATTGTAATTAATCAAATGAATGTAATTAATTAATTGTTGATTAATTATGGATAATCTTGATAATTGATTAAGTATGAATACTTAATAAGATTAAATGGTGTAATTACTTAGTGAAATAATTAATGTATAATTACTGGATGTAATTAATTAAAGAGTAATTACTTAATGGAAAGTAATTAGAGGATAATTACTTAGTACAGTAGAAGTAATTAAGGGTTAATTACTTGGTGTAATTAATCAAAGGATTAATGTAATAAATTAAGGAGTTAATTAATTAAGGTAAATAATTACAGGATGGTAATTACTGTTTATGATTAATTAAAGTTAATTAATGGTAATTAATGGAGGTAATTAATTAAGGATCACTAATTTATGTAATTAATGAGAGTAATTAAGGATTGATTAATTAATATTAATTAATCAATAATAAGTGATTATAAGGTAATTGATTGATTGTACTAAATTAAGGATTAATGTAATTAATTATAGTTAATGAAGTAATTAAGGTTAATTACTTTAATGGTTTGTAGATAATTAATTTGTGTAATTAATTAAGGATTAATTACCTTATGTAATTAAAGAATAATTAATCAAGGGTGATTAATTAAGATGATGATTAATTAATTGGTTTGTAATTAACTATTGGTTATGTAAGCAAGATTTATTGTGATGAAAGTAATTAATTTAATTTATTTTAAATTAATTAGAGATGAATTTATTAATTTAATTCATTTTAAATTAATTATAGATGTGTGATTAATAGATCATTTCTTATGGATGGCTGAATGATATTGAATGCCTTGATTGTTTGATATCTTTGATGAGATATGTGTGATATGTGATATGATATGATTTAGTTGAATTGTGATATGGATTATCTATCTGTATATGTAAATTATCTATCTGGGTGAATATAGATAATGATTTGAATTGAATTGTTTTAACTTTAAAACAACTTGGACCTAAAAGATGGTGTTTTGGATTTCGATGAGACCGGGATCGGGTTTCTAGATTTAGATATCCAAAAACCACATCGATCCAAATTAACGATAGGTCGTGAATCTCAAGTGAAGATGAAGATTCAGAGTGCAAGGATTATTGTCGTTAACTCTGAGGGTGATTCCAAAATGAGTGTAATGAGATAATGCTTTCGGTTTCGTTCGAGCCCGGAACCAACTTGTATGGATTGAATGCTTTTAGAACATTATCAGGTGGACGATGAGCATTCTAAGATAGATTTGTTCTATAAAGGAAATCGTAGCCTCAAACCTCATCAAAGGGAATGGCTAAAACAGGGGAGGTGCAGCAAGGCTAAGTGGGTCATGCCCAAGTAGAACGAGATTTACCCCTGTCTAGATGTCCCTTTTTATTCGGCTGTATGGGCGGTTGCTAGCTACAACCGCGGGGTTGTCTTGCTCGGAACTGTTCAGTAAGGAATGGTTCCGGCTTTGTATTGCAGGGGATTAGGAGTAATCCTCGGTACGGTGATCTAGTTCCCGTACTGTGACGGGCGGTACCCCGGTACCCCTGCCATTGATGGAAACCCATTCTTCCTACGTGCCCTTACGGTTTTGATAGTATTACCCACTTTTGTGGCTAGTAGCTAGAATTTAATGAAATTTCGGCTATTTTTTATTTATCTGAAAACCCTAGACCTTATTATAATATCACTGGATTTCCTATCAAATGTCTTGGTTAGCGTAAGGTAAAAACTTACCCATGTTTATTTGTGGGGAGTCTTACGTGATACCTTTTCTTTCAAAAGGTTTTTATAGTTAAGCAACTTTAACTCGTTTACTCACACCAGACCCATGTCTGACCCGGAGTTTATTCTATTTTTCTTAAACTCTTGGGTACTCAAATTTTTATGAGTAGCCAAGGGATTCAGGTTAACTTTGATGAATTCTGGAGGAGCAATGGAGCAGGAGGCTTTAGCGTTGTTAGATATATATAGATGGTTCCGCCGTGTTGGTCTCTGAGTCATTAGTTTGAGTTGTATCTTGTGTTGTAATAACTAGACAGGTGTTTATAACTGTCTAGTATGTGATGTATAAGCTGTGTAACTCTGATGTATATGATACTATGTAATATCTATGTGAATAATATATATTCGTTCCACTGTTGAGATTTTGTATTGTCTCTTTCTTTCTTCTCTACCTTTTCTCTTCTCTATCCCTTTCTTTCTTAAAAATGATACGTCTTTCTGTGGAGAAAAAGGTGGGTCATTTCAAAAACTATTTATTGTCATCATATTTGTTTATTTTTAACACTTCAAAAATCAATGGAATTGAAGAAAGATTATATTAAACTAAAATTTTCCGTTTATGTTTTTCGATTTATCGGTTGTAAGCGGATAGAATAATTATTTGATATCTATTATATCCGCGGATGCAATTATCCGAAAATGATTTCGAATATGGATATGAAAATGACGCCACCCATATCTGAAAGTATCCGTTGATAGGTCTAGATATGATGTAACCAAGTATATAAGGTTATGAAGCAATATGAACAAAAGTTCCAAACAACAATAAATGATCAATAATAAAGGATACTATAACTAAGGTTATGAATAACTATTCTGCAAAGAACGATAGCTTGCAAATTAATTTTAAAAAATAACAAGACCTAACTATATTTTTTACATTTCTTTAATCGAAAACGACGATAATTTGTCGCATATATACTAATCCTGATGGTGTAGTATTTTATATGTGATAACATCTTCCCACTTATGACTAGAGCTCATCTTCTTTGCTTCTGGTTTGAATATTGAAATCAACATCCTACGAACTTTCCATTTTATTCTACAGGTTTATTATGTAGCTTAGTAGGAGTGATGCATTCTTTAAAAATGAATCTACCGTTAGATCTACACAGTCATCTATGAAATTTATTAAATATCAATATACAAATCAAGTATCATCACATCAACCAATAAATCATATGGACCAATAATTATATAGTTAGTTGAATATAAAGTATAAAAATCATAAAGAAAAAGTACAATCTACTCACCGAAACTCCAAGCATGAATATTTCTTTGTGGATTAAACTCAAGAAGGAGATCGCATTGGTGGTGGCAAGAGATGCTCCGGTGGTCCAAGGTGGAAACGGCGTCGTGATTTCTATGTGTGACTATTGGTTCAGCTAGTAACCATGCACTTTTCACAAACAATCTAATTGACTGCAGCAAGGAAAAAAGCTGTTCGGGTAAATGATTCTCATTATATGCAAGATTCTCTTAGTTAAGTAAATTAGGTAATTCTTTGTTAAGTGGTTGAAGTGTTTCTAAACCATGTAATGGCTCTCCAACTTCCAAGTACATTGATGTTCTTTTGGGTACTTCCAGACTTTTAACAAAAGAACATGAATATACATGTGTTTGACAAGTAAAAACAATGTTAATATAATCAAGCCCGTGAATGAACAATAATATCTCCCAAACTCAAATAACTGAGAAAATATCCATAGTTCAAATATTGCACTCAAATATGTGATATAACCACTGAATAAATATGGTTTTAGTATGTGTATTGCAGTACAAAAGGAAATTTGATATTTACTTTTCATTACTCATTGGATGCAAATAGTTTTCAAACACTCTTCATAATAAAGAGAAGTAATTGAAATAGCATGTTAGCACATAAAGAATTTCACGTTATTAAGTGGATACTTAATATGTTCATCTGCATTTGATGTTCATGATATGCTATAAATAGTTATGTTTTATTTAATATTTCATTTGCAACCAGAGTTTTATTTCTAGTAGATTATGGATTTTGATGGGAAAAAGTATATAGCTATGAGTATAGAGGTGTTGTTGACGCCTTGTTCTACTGTCCTTTACATTTTGGATGGGGAGAGAGGTTGATTAAGGATAATTATTATTTGATACAAATAGGTTGAAGTGCGCGGTTAATTCATATTTCGTCATCCATTAGCAATTGACTAAAGTTAAAGTAAATGGCAAGAAGTCATACCATGGAAAACAATGAGTAATATTACGGTTCTTATACGGTTAATGTGACAAAAATTATGTTTTTTGGAAAAAGAAAATACATAACTTTATATTTCGAGTAATAAATCCATCCCAAAATGAGGCTTTTTGGTCTTGAACAAAATTAGTTCACACTTCATGTATACAATATTTGAAATAAAATAAAAGAATACACCAATTTGATACATATTGTTATCATATTACACTGAATTTTGCTATCTTTTTTGTTATTAAACAGTGAACGTGGGAGCCATGGAAATGCGAAATGGGCCATGGTAAATGGAAAAGTAGTATAAATTTGGAATATAATCCTTAACTTTTGGTAGTCAAAGCTCAAGTAAGATTAGGAAGAAAAGAGGAAGTACAGGAACATATATGTTTCTTTATGAACAAAAATCCCATAGTTGGTGTACTTCAGTTACATCTAGATATTTCTACCTCAGTAATGATTAAAAAATACAAAATATGAAAATATAAGTAAATTTCTTATGCATACAACTTCGAATTGCAATTTTGCATTTATCACTGTTTGATGATCACTTTTTAAATATGAATTAGTTTATGAGATAGCAGATCAATTCCTATTGACTTGTCTTTTGTCTAAATGTTAAGCAAAGATTATTTAATTGATAAAGCATGAAACACAGAATATGGTTTTTGGCATGTTTTTAGCGAAAATGAGCCTTTTGATTTGAAATCGTGGAGCTAATATTAAGTATGAAATAGTATTATGAATTCACCTATGTGATACAGAATATCTTATATTTAACAGCACGTCAGTTGTCTGCTATTTAGATGATCGTGTGTTCTAAATTAGTTTTAAAGCCGGTGTATAACAAACTAATTTTGACCATCAAACCTGAATCTGCATCAAAAAAATCATTCTGGCTATTCCCACCATCCACCCTAAGAAGCAAATCATCATTGTAAACCTAGACCTGTCAAAATATGATCCAACTCATTAACACAACCCATATATCCTCCTTATAAATGAGTTGGGTCAACATATTTATGAATTTTATTAAATGGGTCATGGGTTGGGTTGACCCATTTTAAAAAGGGTTATAAATGGTTAATCTATTTATTAAAAACTTAAAATTTGTAAACATAAATTATGAAAATAAGAATTTTAAACACATTATAGTTTTTCATGGAGACTGATAGTTGTACTTAGAAAATAACATGCTACCGCATCCTCATGTTTGAACTCCACTAATGCAAAAGCCGCTATTTTTTTTATTCAAATTGCAATGACTTCTTCATACTATCTCCAAATCAGGCAAAAATTTGACCGATGAACTCCCACTTGAATTATGAATAATATGGAACACTTGGATAATTCATTTTATGAATGAATACTGTAGTTCTCCATAGGGACTGATAGTTGTATTTAGAAAATAACAGGCTATCACATCCCCATATTTGAACTCCGCCTAGTGTAGAAGCCGCTATTTTTTGTTTAGACTGCAATAACTACTTCATGGTAACTCAGAATCAGGCGAGAACTTCGACCAGTTAACTCTCATATAAATTACGGACAATATGAAACACTCGGATGTTTCATTTCGTTAACGCACACTGTAGTTCTCCATGAAGACTGATAGTTGTACTTAGAAAATAATAGGCCACCACATCCCTATATTTGATTTTTGATGAAAATTAGAATTAAAATTTTAAATTTTGATTTTTATCGAAATTCAAAATGTAAAAATTAAAATTAAAATTATATCATATTTATTTGTTTTTAATTAGTCAAATCAAATTTAAATCTTTAAATCGGTAACCCGCTTATTAAATGGATTGGGTCATAAATAGGTTGGATCAAACTCGACCCAACCCATTTTGACCCAACCTAACATGTTTTACAGGTCTACTGTAAACCTCTCCTCCATTTGTATCCTTAAGCATACAATGAAGCACCTCATTCACCTGAAAACACACTGTCCAACATTGCCTGCGTTTTATGTCCCTTTATCTTTAACCAAGACATCGATGCAGCATACACCCCACTTTCGTATGCTCCCTCCACAATAGCGCAACAACTGGTTAAAAGAAAAATAGCAAAGTTTAATAGAAACTGATTTTAAAGTATTAATAGTCATAAAATATTACTTACACACCCGATTTATTTCCTAATAATTTTTTAAACCAATTTTCTAGTGTTTGGCCTTATCACGTGACTTGGAAACATCAAGAACACTAGGAATATGTACATTTTTGCGAAAAAAAAATTGTATGGTGTAGAATTATTATTCATGTGTTCTACTACTAGATGCAAATTAAAAAGTGACGATAGTTTCCGACAGCTATCGACGGCGCGCGTCCAATTACCAACGATAAGAAATTTTCATAGCATAATTGAAATTAAAATAACTTAGCCGTCGGTAGCTGTTAGAAGTGGTCACTAACGGTGTCGTTGGCGGTCGTCGGTAGCCGTTGAAAAATCACGAATACCTGCTGCCTCAGGCCAACGGTTTCTTTCATTTGTTTTCCTCCCTAAACCAGCCATCCCCTCCTCCAAACCCTCCTCCAACCCCTCCTCCACGCCATCAACAACCTTGCACGCCGCTAGCATGTCCGAATCTTCGATTTTCAGCTAGCTTTGTTACTAATTTCTTGGTAAGAAGGTTTAATTCCTCAACCCTATATTTTATTTTGATTTGTTAAATTAGGTTTAATTTGTTATTATAGTTGTAAAATACCCCATTGATTGTTTGATATACCCTATTGAATGCTACTTAGGTTGTTATTATATTTTTTTATTTGAAATGTTGAGAAATTTCTTTTGTTTAGTGTATATGTGTATGTTAATTGATGTATATGTGTTGATTAATTAGTACATACGCGCATTAAGGATAAACTGAATTAATTAGAGTCGATGCTCAAAATTTGGTGTATGGGTTTTCAAGATGACGAAAACGACGATTTAGTGCATGCGTTTTTTAGAATGTAAATAAATTATTTTAAAAATTGTTGTATAACATGCTTTGTGTTTGTATATCACTTAGAGAGTTTTTAGCCTCGTTTGACAAATATTGCATATGATCGTTGTATGAATATTCGTTTTTATCACAGAACGAATATTTATATTCATCCTATATAATATTTGTCGGATTTGTCCCTATATTGAACAAGTTACAAACACAGTAGTAATTATATTTTACAAATCATTTTATTTTAAACAGTTCACAAAATTTCGACAACACTTTCTTTTTGTTCCCTGTGTACACACATATCTGTACAATACATGGAACAAAGAGAAAATGCTGTCGAAATTTTGTTGAATCGTTTAAAATTAAATGATTTGCAAAATATAATTACTACTGTGTTTGTAACGGGAAGTAGTATGACCAACCATCAAAGTGTAAAAAAATAACCTAAAAATTATAGATTATATTCATATAGTAATTTGTGAAAATCGTTTTAAAAATAAAATTAAATAGAACAATGTTATATATTTGCAAAAATTAAAATGTATGATTTATTTGAAAATAAAATGTCAAGATGTAAATGATTAATGGGCTTTTATGTTTTAAAGTTGGAAAAATGGTTAATTATTTATCGATCGGAGCTGGATGTACCAACGAAAAAGTGAAATTAGAGGCTCAATAAGTGAACATTTTTAAAATGGTTTACACGTCTTTATTGAATTCGCATTACGTAATAATGGAAACGACGAAGAAATTCGTTTTCCATGTAGTAGGTGTAAACTATTGAAGCATTTGATATCAGATATGGTAAAAGTTCATTTGCGCTTATATGGTTTAGTGTCGAATTATTTGGTGTGGGATCGTCGTGGAGAACTTGTAGCACCTAATTCCGTACATTCAGAAGAGGAAGTGGACAATGAACTTGTTCCGAACGAAGCTCATAGAAGACATGGTTGAAAATACGGCACACTCAATTTTCCCTACCGTTGAAGTTGATGGTAACGATGTTAATGTCGAAGAAGAACCAAGTATTGGAGCAAAAAAATTATGATTTATTTGATGCTGTTAGGAAACTCCTTTGGGATGGTTGTACAAGTGGTACTCAACTATCAGTAACTACAGAATACATTGCGATGAAATCAAAATACAACTTCACAGAAGATGGGCATACAGCTATACTACAAGCTGCAAAACTGCATGTGGCACTCGATAATTTAATGTGCGAAAATCATTATAAAGTGAAGAGACTTATGTGTGCTTTTGGTTTGTTGTATCATAAAATAAATAAATATTTAAATGGTTGCATGTTGTTTTGGAAAGAAGACATCGCTCTTAGAGATTGTAAAATATGTAATCAAGAAAGATACAAATCAAGAAAAAAGAAGGGAAAGAAAGTTCCATACAAGCGTATGCATTACACCCATCACTCCTAGTCTTCAACGATTATCTACATCTTATGCAACCGCGCATCATATAAGATGGCAATGTGTGGAAACATAGGAAGAATGTACGTTAACAAACCTAGCTGATGGAGAAGCATGAAAGCATTTTGATAAGACATATTTCGCTTTCGCAGTGGAGAGCCATAATGTTAGACTTGGTTTATGTACGGATGTATTTTCACTGTTTCCTCAATTTGATTCAAAATATTCATCTTGGCCTATAATCATTACACTTTACAATTTACCTCCATGGATGTGTATGAAAACTCTGTATATGTTTCTCACTATTGTCATCCCTGTCCCTGATGATCCGACGCAAAGAATCGGCGTATATTTACAACCGTTGATTGAAGAGTTGAAAAATTGTGGTATGAACGTGTTGAAACATACGACATTTCAAAAATTTCATATGTTCGCTCTCTACTGTGGACTATAAGTGATTTTTCTATGTGCAATGTTATCGGGTTAGAGTACGGCTGGTCATCTAGTTTGCCCTCATTGCATGAAATAAACACGAGCATTTTCTTTACACATGGGAAGACAATTTCATGCTTTGACTGTCATCGGTGTTTTCTCCATATTAATCATCCCTTTAGAAAAGATAAAAAAACATTGCAAGTAATAGAGTTGAGACCTTGTGACCACCAATGATTTGAAATACAAGGTAAATCGACGACTCACAATTGGTGAAAACAAAGTATATTTTGGGAGTTGCCTTATTGGAAAAATCTCCTAATTTGCCATAATATCGACATGATGCACAACGATAAAAATATGTTCGATAGTGTATTTAACATAGTTTTGAATGTTAAAGGAAAGACTAAAGACGATTTGAAATCAAGACGTGATATAGAAGCAATATGCAATTATCTCGAGTTTCATATGAAGTCAAATGACACAAAAAACCCCAAGCATGTTACGAGCTAGACAGTAGATGTACCGACTATAAGAACAGTAAATTGAGTGGGATGAAAAGTCAAGATTATCATGTAATGTTGGAACATTTGTTACCCATTGTGTTCAAAGAATTGTTGTTTACAAAACTTTGGACAATTTTAACAGAACTTTGGTTGTTTTATAAGGAGCTTTGTTCAACTACCCTTAAAATTGATCCTTCATGTAAACTTGAGGAAGAAATTCATATACTGCTCTGCAAATTGGAGAAAATATTTCATTCTGGTTTCTTTAATGTAATGGAGCATTTACCTGTCAAACTTCCATTTGAAGCATGTCTTCGAGGTCCTGTACAATATGAATGGATGTATCCGTTTTAAAGGTATTAATATTGAGCTGTTAAATTTTAGTTTAACCACATGTAATAGAATTTAATTATAATTATTATTAACAGATACCTGAATCATCTAAAAGAAAGTTAGACAAAAAGCACGTGTTGAAGGTTCGATATGCAAATCATATATCGAAAAAGAAGCTTTATTCTTTTTCTCTCATTATTTCAGTGACCATGTGAACTTATCTTTTGAAAGTGCTACGCGAAATGATGAGGACATTAAACAAGATTCTTCTAAATCAATGTTATCTTTTTTTCGACAACAGGGACGCCCTACTGGAAAATATGCGTAAGTATTGTTAAACGACAAAGATTACCATGTAGCCACACATATGTTCTTCTTAACTGTGAAAAAGTTGCGCCATTTGTTAAGTACTAATGAACAACACATCTAAAATTATTTACTTGAATAATACATGTGTGTATTAATTATAAAGCAATATATTATCTGTATATGCAGTATTTATGAATCACAGCATCCAAGTGGGGATATCAGCAAAAAAATTGCTACTTGGTTTTCGAACCACGTATATGATCTAGTAAATTGTGTGGTTGATGAAGAGTTGAAACATCTTGCGATGGGACCAAAAAGGAAAGTCAAGACATATCCAATATTTTATCAATGTATACAAATTCAAATCAAAGAATACGGGGTTGAAAAATTAACTAACAATACCAGTATATATGTTAAAGGTAGTAATGATCCAAATGAACACATAAATGATTTTTACGACGCGTTAACTCATCTTTTGAAACTAACATATTTCACAAGACCCGTGGAAGAAGTTTATTTGTTTAGATGCAATTGGTTCATTAATGTTTCAGCTTATAAAATCAACATGCACAAAAAATATAATATTATTGAAATAAAGCATACATCACGTTATCATAAGTACGATCCGTTTATACTAGGAAAACAAATCCTATAAGTTTATTATGCTCCTTATCCATCTCTGAAAAGAGATAAAGCAGATTGGTCGGTGGTTTGTAAAACGAAGGCAAGATTTACGTTTGATGGAAAGAATATTCCGGACGAATAAGTGTACCAAGAGGGTATCGAGGAAAGTAGCGAATTTACAATAACAGATGATCAAACGAATTTAGGACGTTTAAATGATGAATCAAATATATTAGTAGAAGCATTTGAGACCATAGAAGAAAACAGTATAGAGTATGAGATAGAGTCTGAATTAGAAAATGACGAGGACTAATTTAATAGTATACACATTGAAAAAAGGTAATTTATGGGAGTATTGATGTTACACTTTTTTGTATGTTACATGCAATTATTGGTATTAAATCTTGATATATTTACTCATAATTGAATGATATATTTTGCCATAATAAAATAATATGCATGTCACAAATATTACATATGTCATTTTTTAGGCGGCAGAGTTATTCACAGACTGGTTCTCCCTCTAGGTCTCAGAGAGGGACATGTCGCGACGGCGGCGGCGGCGGCGGCGGAGGACCTTCAAAGGAGGCACCATGTACGGTAGTTAGATTACTACCAAATGCTGACGGCTCGTAAGTATTAAATTTACTTCAGCATTGTAAATATTTTGTATGATATATTAGTCATGATTTGTCTGTATCGTATTTAATGCAAGGGTTTCGAGCTTGAGCGTTCTAACATTATGCTCGGCATATCAAAGCAGGCATACATGAGTCGCATCTCTGCATGTTGGCCGAAGCGGAGCAGGATTCTGGACTATGTGCGGGAGAGCATATGGCAGGACTTCTTGATAAGTGTAAAATTATATACCATTATATATAATCACTTTACAATTTGCTGACTAAGTATACATGTATAACTTATATTTTTTCAATATATATACAAGGGGCAGTAAACTTACTAGAGGAGGACGTATCCCTTTGCCAGTGTCACTAGAACTCAAAAGTGGCAAAGAATTATACAGATACGATGTCTAGCTTAAGACACTACTTGAATAGGCCAATATTCCAACAACACATAGGGACGGCTTCCGTCAGCATTTTTCCGACGGCTTTCGACGAGTCGTAAGCGGCCGTCGAAAGCCCTCGGAAATTCGTGAATTACAGGGCTCAGCTGAGCCTTCTTCTTTTTCATTTCTAGCATGAATTTTTTCCTTCAAAAATAACCAATTCCCTCCTCTTGGCTTCCAGTCATCAATATCGAGCTTTCGAATCCTCCATGACTGCGTAATAAAAGTCTATTGATCTCAATATCAGGTATAATATCTTATTTCACCCTAATTTTACTTTAAATCTAAATTTGCATAAATTGATAAATTAAAGCTAGATAGTGATTGCAATTGTCTCCAACAGCGTAATAACGGTTTATAGCATCCCATGGTATACATATTTTATATGTCGTCGTGAAATTTAAAAAGTATGTATAATTTGTGATTATGTGTGTATAGGTAAACCATTGTATAGTGTTGTTTCTACCATTATATTGTGTTAATTGGAATAAGACACAAGTCGTATAACATCTTGACTTGTACAACAATAATGAATGCACGAGTCTAATTTTTTTTTGACTGCACTGGAAAATGACAACAATATTAAATTAGCCTCATTTGATGAAATATGCAGAACAAATATGGCAAATTAATAGTTTTTTGAAATGTATAAATTTAGTAAATATATATTCCTTTTTATAAAATACTTTATTTTACGTCCCTTAGAGAGTTTTGGTCCCGTCTGATGGATGTTGTGCATGATCGTTATATAAATAGTCGCTTTTATCATAAAATGACCATTTATATTCATCTGGTACAATACTTGTTGGATTTGTCCCTGTATTGAACAAGTTACAAACATAGTAAACAACTATGTTTTGTATATTATTTTCTTTCAAACGGTTCATAAAATTTCGCCGTCGCTTTTCTTTTTTGTTTCCTACGTACATGCATTTGTGTACGATGCAGGAAACAAAAGGGATGCGCTGTCGAAATTTTATTGATTCGTTTAAAATGAAATAGTGTATGAAATGCAAGTGTTTACTATCTTTGTAATGGAAAGTAGGACGACTGACCAAAAAAAAGATAACCACAAACCAATATTTCTATATTGTATTCTTAAGTGGGGCAAAATTGATGCATATAAGTATTTGTATCGATACAATGAAAAATAAAACGTGAATTCATAATACGACCAATATTTATTTTTGAATTTGTGACATATTTTTTCAAATAGGAAAAATGATCGATTATTTTATTGATCGGAGAAGATGAACGAATCAAAGAAGGAGGTTGAGAGGCTTAATAAAAGAATATTTTTATAATGGTATAAACGTATTTGATGAATTTGCTTTAAGTAATAAAAGAAATGATGTAGAAATTCGTTGTCCGTATGTAGGTGTGAACATTTGAAGTATTTGTTACCCGATATCGTGAAAGTCTAATTTTGTAAAAACAGTTTCATGTCGGAGTATTATGTTTGGGATCGTCATGGAGAAGTTGTAGCAAATACTTCTATAGAGTCTGAATTAGACATTGTTGGTAATGAAATTGTTATGACGAACCATATGGAAAATATGGTTGAAGATGCTACACGACCAATGTTCCCTACGATTGAAGTTGATGACGATGATGAAAATGTTGAAGAAACAAATATTGAAGCCAAAAAATTTATGATTTACTGGATGATGCTAATAAACCTCTTTGGGATGGTTGTAAAAGCGGCACCCAGCTATCAGTAATCGCAGAATACATTGCAATGAAGTCAAAATACAACATCACCGAAGCCGGATTTACAACCATTGTATAAGCTGTAAAAAGACATATGCCGTCCGATAATTTAATGTGCGAAAATCACTATGAAGTTAAAAAACTTATGTCGGCTTTTGGTTTACCTTATCAGAAAATAGATACATGTATAAATGGCTACGTATTATTTTGAAAAGAGGACATCACTCTTAGAAAGTGTAGAATACGTAACGAGAAAAGGTACAAAACAAGAAAAAAGAAGGAAAATGAAGTTCTATACAAACGTATGCATTATTTGCCCATCACTCATAGACTTCAAAGATTGTACATATTTTCTGTAACTGCATCTCATATGAGATGGCATAGTGTGAGAATGGAGGAAGAGGGTACGTTGACACATCCAACCGATGGAAAAGAATGGAAGCATTTCGACAAAACTTATCCCAATTTCTCAGCGGAGAGTCGTAATGTTAGACTTGGATTATTTACGGATGGTTTTTCATAATTTTCTCAATTTGGTGTTAAATATTCATCTTGGCCCATTATCATCACACCTTATAATTTATCTCCGTGGATGTGTATGAAAACGCAATATATGTTTCTTACTGATGTCATTCCTGGCCCCGACGATCTGACATAAGAAATCGATGTTTATTTACAACCGTTGATTGAGGAATTAAAAACATTGTGGAACGAATGAGTAGAAACATATGACGTTTCAATTTTTTTTCTATGTTTATTTCTTTTTGTGGACTATAAATGATTTTCCTACATATGCAATGCTTTCGGGATGAAGTACATCTGGTCGTCTAGTATGTCCATATTGCATGGAAGAAACACGGGAGTTTTCTTTACCGAATGGTAAAGAAAAATTCATGGTTTGACTACCATCGATGTTTTCTCCATGTCATTATCCCTTTAGAGGAGACAAGAATTTTTTTTAGCTAATAGAGTAGAAACCATACAACCCCAACGATATGGTCAAGCGAAGACATATAGAAACTTGTAAGGGACTATTCAAAGATATATATGAAGCTGGATGCAGAAGATGAGGAAGAACTACATAGATTCCATGTCAACAATGAAGCATAAAGGCAAAAGCCAAACTGGATGGGGACGAGTGTATGGAAAGGGCGGCTGGCACATTGGGATAGTGACGAGGCGAAGGTAAGTGTACTAAACTTTTATTAATTATTTGATTGATAAGTAAATATGAAAAAATAATTGGTAAGTAATTAATGTATTAAATTTAAACGTACAAGTAGAATAGGAACATACATCCCGTTACTCATCAAGGAGGGTCAAAGTCGTTCCAGCAGTATCGGCAAGAGTTGGTAAATGTATTAAATGTGAATTGTAAATAGTTATTGTGCTATATAATTTTGAATATACAATAACAGTACATAATAATCAATTTCAGAAAGCTGAGACATAGGGTCTCGTGTCGTGTATGGATGTGTTTACCCGTACTCATGTGGTCGAGCATGTAATCCGGACGGTACAGTTTCATATACATGACATGACGATAAATCAAGAAATAGCCATGTAAGCATATATTTTTTTTTGAAAGGCAAGAGCAAAGAGCTCACTTTATTAACTAATGTATCATTACAAACACTAAAGCTTGACTTACAACCAAATACAAGCACAATGACAATTCTACAAAATTACAACCATACTCAACATTAACTTGACTGCTATCAATGACAATAATACAACCAAATACATCAACAGCAACAGCATTACAGATAAACTAAAACACAATATAGAAATACATGCCAATAGCAGTAAACTCAAATGGACCAGTGGAGAAAGCAAGCAAAGGCAAAAGTATGGTATCTCCATCAGCTCTCATGACAGTAAAATGACACCATCTTACTTTAAATCATTCTTGATAAAACCTGAAATGAAATGACTAATGCAAAAACATCAGATTTCTAGAAGTTTACATGGCAGCAAGATGATACATCACACCTTAAAATGTATCAGTCTTCAAAAACCTAAGTATATTACCATGAATTTGATTAAACAGCTGAGAAGAAGTCTTTATACCAATACCAAAAATTCTATTATTCCTCTCTTTCCATACCTCATAAATCAATCTCTTAAGTAACTTTAGCAAAAGCCTAGTTTCACGAGATTTCCATCTAGTTGCTTTGAAAATATTAAACCACTCAATAGAACTTACAGGCGAAGGCTTATAAAATCCACCATTGGATAACAGTCTGTACCAAATTTGAAATACAAAAGGACACTCAAAAAATAAATGAGTATTGCATTCTGTTCCAGACTTACAAAAAATACATAGATCTTCAGAAATAATGCCAATTCTACAAAGTTTATCCTTGGTATTTAAAGCATTGGTCATCACTTTCCATAGCAACAAATTTTCTTTTGCACTACAGCCTATTTTCCAAATTCTAGTATGCCAGGGAAACTGTGAACTATTATCACAGAGAGACTTGTAAACAAGCTTAATAGTAAACTTCCTCCCAGACCATATTAGAGCATTGTCAGCATTGATAATAGGGTTATTTGAAATGAGATTCCATAAATTTCTTAGTTGAAATGAACAAGAATGTGGTAAAACTATACAGTCTTCATGAATAAAATCATCAACTTTAGCCTCTTATGAAATTCCAGAATCTCTTCTCAAATTATAATCAACAATAGAACTTAAGATTAATCCCTGTTTAGCCCATGGAGAATGCCAGAAGGATAATCCTTTAATCAGAACATAATTGCATTGTATAAAAGGAATAAATGATTCTCTAAGCTTAAGAATACACCTCCAACTCCAACTACAGCTTTGTGGAATTGACATAGTCCAGAAATTTCTCTTACCAATAAGATTGTGATTAACCCATTGAGACCATAGATTCTTATCAGTTGTAATTTTTTTATTGAAATACACTGAGATTGCAGCTTTATTCCATTGAAAAATATTTGTTATTCCAAGACCACCATGCTTTTTGGCAGCAAACAGTTTATAGAAAGATATAGGAATAAGCTTCCTTGAAAAAGGATCACCATGCCATAAGAATTTATTAAGAGCACTAGATATCATATTAATCAGCTTAATTGGAAGAATATAATGCCTAGTCCAATAAGTTGTCATGGCCACAGCAATTGATTGAATAATAGTTAACCTACCAGCTTGTGATAGTTTTTCAGTAGGCCATATCAGAAGCTTTTCAATAATCTTTTCAAAAAGAGGCATACAATTTTGCTTGGTAATTCTAGAGGTGATCAAAGGCAAACCCAAATAGAAAGAATTTTTTAGATAATTCTTGAAGGCCCGAGAATTTGATGATATCATTTTTTTCCAAAGAATTTAAACCAGCAACCAAAATATTAGACTTAGAGAGATTTATCTGAAGACCAGTAATGGAATGAAAGAATTGCAGAGTAGAAAGAATGCACTGAATATTGTCATAAGTAGGCTTTGTAAAAACAATCAAGTCATCAGCAAAAAGAAGATGAGTAATTAGAGGTTTCTTACATTTGGGATGAAGCTGAATGGCTTTTTTAACAACAAGATCCTTGAAAATAGAATTAAGAAGCTCCATAACAATTATGAACAAGTAAGCTGAAATAGGATCACCTTGCCTAACACCTTGCACACCCTTAAAGTATCCATACAAACCATCCTCCCTCGAAATAGTGATGATATACATGTATAAATCCAAGCTAAGAATGGTTTTGGAAAATTCATTTTATACATAATAGCTAAAATAGAATTCCAATCTACAGAGTCAAATGCTTTCTTAATATCCAATTTTAACATGCATCTTGGTGAAATGTTTTTCCTCTCATAACCAAACAGTAATTCTTAAGTCAAAAGAATGTTATCACTAATTGATCTACCATTAATATATGCAGCTTGATTAATGGAGATAATGGATGGCAAGACTAATTGTATTCTATTGGCTAAAATCTTAGAGATGATCTTGTAGATGATGTTACAACACGAGATAGGCCTAAAATCAGCAACTGAAGTTGGATTCACAATCTTAGGAATTAATGCAATAGCAGTAGCAGATAAACCAGCAGGAAGCTTATTATGAAGAAAAAAGAATTGAATTGCTTTAACAATATCAATACCAATAACATTCCAACTGTGCTGTATGAAATGTGCATTATAACCATCTGGGCCTCCACAACTATTACTATCCAAACTAAACACAGCAATTCTAATCTCATCAGCTGTTATTTCACATATCAGAGAATTTGATTGGAAGTTAGACAAAGTAGGAAGTGAAATATTAAAGAGAGGTTTAAGATCAGGAATGAAGGAAATGGATGGATCTAAAATAGATGTAAAATATTGAACAAAGGCCTGATTAATACCATCAAAAGAATTCACCAAGTTCCCATTCATATCCTTAATCTGAAAAATGCAATCACGATTTCTTTTAACTTTAAGAAAGTTATGAAAATACTTAGTATTCCTATCTGCCTCTTTCTCCATTTTCAAATGAATTTTCTGTTTAAGAGAAGACACCTCCCTCTCAATAACTTGCTCAAGATCATTTTTTAGTTGTAATTCAACATGTTTTAAGAAAGAATCAAAAGGCCTAACACACAAGACTTCCTGAATCTTAATAAGCTTATCCCTAATCTGAGTAGAAAGTTTAGATTCATTACCAAAATTAGCTGCAGACCAAACCTTTAGGTGAAACTTAAGCACTTTCATCTTATGAATAATATTTGCTAGCGGGTCTTTGCCAAATTGCATACTCCAAACCTGTTTCAGAATATCATGAAAATCCACCTGCTTTGTCCAAAAATTAAAAAATTTAAAAGTGTGTTTCCCTCCACAAAACTGATCAACTCCCCAATGAAAAATTAATGGACAGTGATCAGAATGAGAAGGCTGAAGAATTTGATAAAATGATTTTGGCCATGAATAAAGAAATGGAAGATTTATAAAAATATGATCAAGTTTACATAGAGTTACATTACCATTCCTATTACAGTTAGACCAAGTAAAATCTGAACCAAAGAATTTGACAGGAATAAGATTAGATTGACATATAGCACTATTAAAAGGAGAAATGTCCTTAAGAGATAAAGGACAACCACCATATTTCTGATTACATGCAAACATATAATTAAAATCACCACCAATGATCCAAGGAATAGAGAGAGGATTTAAAGATGGAAGATTATCCATGAAAACCTGTCTTAAAGATAAAGAGTAATGAGCATAAACTAAGGTAAGAAGAAAATTCAAATTTGAGGGTAAATGAATACAATTATAGTGAATGTATTGATCAGAAGCAATAATTCTAGAGAGCTTGAAAATGCAAGGGTTCCATAAAGTTAACAGCCTACCATAATTAGATTCAACAAAGTTATGATCATATAACCAAGAGGGAGATATCATGCAAGAAGCTTTAAGAGTAGATTGAATATCAAGCTTAGTTTCAGAGATACACATTAAATGTATTTCCTTATCCTTTAGAAGGTTCTTAATCTCAATCTGTTTAGAGGGAGAATTAGCCCCCCTAATATTCCAAACTGCAATATTATTCATTTAAAAGGAAGTGGAGGTAACATGAAGGTTTCTTCCTTGTATGTCTTGTGTGAGAGTTGTTTTTTGAAGAAGATAAAGGAAGAACCTCTTGAGGTTTAAACTTTCTTCCTTTATTCAAGTCACCAGCATTCATAGCATTGGAAACATCACTAGAAATAGAAGGAGGAGGAAGTATAATATGACTAGGAGGAGACAAGTGCAAATAAGGAGAACTGGATCCTAAATTGAATGGAGACCGAGTACTAAATTGAGAACAACATGAGGATGACACAAAGGTAGAGTTATTTGAAGAAACAACATTCACAACATTAGCAGCTACAGTTGAAGTGTTAGAAAGATTTTCACAAGAAGAACTGGAACCTAAATTGGATGGAGACTGAGTACTAAATTGAGAACAACATGAGGTAGAGTTATTAGAAGATCCAACATTTACAACATTAGCAGCTACAGTTGAAGTATTAGAAAGATTTTCACAAGAAGGAGATGTAACCAATGAAATAGTATCACTACAAATACAATCCCGAGATTTATCAAGAGAAGAGTTTGATAAGATTGAAAATGTATTAGAAAGATTAGGAAGGCAAGAACTATTTGAATTATGAATATCTTTTCCCCTTCCTTTCTCAACACTTTCATCAGCTGATTGAATAATATCCACAGATTGCTTCCTTTTCCAAACTCCTTTATTCCTCCTATTTACATTTTTCTAACCTTGATCCATTAAGTTTTTATTATCAATATCAATAACATAATCTGTCTAACTTTTGTCTACATTCTTCACCAAAACTTGCTCCTTATTAACATCAATATCTTCAACTTTATTAACAAATTCACAACAAGCAGAATCATGACCAAAATTTTTACAATGCGTACAAATTTTCGGTTTCCAATCATGTGATAGTTGAACATCAGGACAGTTATTACCCAATTGTGGTATAGGAATAGAGTCAGGTAAATCAAAATCAGGTGAGATTTCCACTAACACTTTTGCATACTTAAATCTCTGTAGCTTTTCAGTGCTATTATCAAAACATATAAGCCTACCAACATGACATGCCAACCAATTAATCCCAATCAAAGTCCAAAGAATAATAGGAATTCTATGAAAATGAATCCACACAGGCACTTTCTTGACTTGAGCTTGTGAAATACCAACCGATAGATCCCATTTAGTAATAATGAACATTCTACCTCTTATAAAGATAGGATCCAAATTAAGAACATGATCCTTATCTTCTTGATTGGAAAACTTGAAATAGAAATTATAACCATCAGATTTGAAATCAACTTCACCTTTGAGTTTCCAATATCTTTTCAAAAAAGTAACAACGGTCAAGAAGGAAAGCGTACCATCCAAGAAAAAACCAATCAAATGAATCTCCCAATATTTCAAACCCTCCTCCCTAACAAGATCTGGTAAAACAGTTGAAGATTTATCCCGAGAAATATCAAAATGGATAGGCTTATAAGAACCAGCATTACGCGGTAAAGAATTGAAAAGAGAGGACCAATTCAAATTAACAGAGGAAGAATCCTTCTTGAAAGAAGAAAACAAAGAATCGGACTGACAAGGTACAGAAGATTGATTGAGAGAAAGAAGAGGAGCAGATGAAGAGAAAGAGGAAGATGAAGATGATGAAGAAAGAGGATGGAAAGAAGCAGAATCAAGAGAGAAAGAAGACGAAGAAAGAGACGCCATTAAAATTTCAAAAGCGAGCTAAAAACTGCATATTTTAGTTTATGTACTATTAGTAATTGTTTTAACTGTTAAAGTATAATGAATTAAGATATCATGGCATTAATTTTAACTGCATTTATTTATTCATGCAGACAAGCTTTTTGGAACAACACTAGAAACTCCTTGAGGATACCGGTCGACAGCAGCCGACGACGGATGAGGAGGACGTTATTTTTGAGTCAATCATGGATTCACCGTCACGGAACAGATGTTACGGCTTTGGAAATCAAGTGGTAATGAATAATATATTAAGATATAACAATTTAATAATCTTTTAGTTATAAATAACTTCACATTGCTTTAGTTTCAGTAATAAGTTTATACATATAACAATTAACACATTATGTTGTAACTTTGATAGTAAAATTATAGACTAAATTAAATAAGTGTTGCAGGCCAGCAGACAGAGGAGAGCCAGCTAAATGGCCAGAATTGATATCGATCTAGTAGAGGTCGAAGAGTTGAGAGATAGAGTGATGCAGTTGGAAGAGCAGAACAGTCTCTAGGCCATCAAGATGACACAGCTGTTGGATCAGCATATTGCTAAGTACATGCAGCAATATGGTGGCCGCTTTCCATTCTCTGCTGGTTTGGGAGGTTCTGGAGCTGATTGACCGGAGTGATAGGTATGTTTTTTGTTTCGTGTCATTTTTTGGTAAGTTTGGATGATACATTGAGTTGGTGGAATTGGATTTAAAATATTGTGTATATTGTTTGAAGATACATTTGGTGGTAGTTATTCTGATATTTGAAAGTTGATGGTAAGGAGTTTGTGAAGGATTGATGTATATATTGTACAACTAGATGTATGTAAATTATGTTAGCGAAGTTTCGTTTGATTTTATACGAATTATGTTTGATTTATTTCTTTATGATATTTGATTACCTTTCTATGGTTGGATTTCATATTGAATATCTGAGTTGGATATATTGAGTTGGGTGAAATATATGTGTCAATGGATTTTGGATGGAAGGCTAAATTGCAGCAGAAATTCAGAATTTTTTTCAGGTATTCTGACGGCTCCTGACGGCCTGTAGGCCAAAAATTACCAACAAATTCCGATGGCTCGAGACGGCCCAATTTCGACGGCTCCTGACAGCTTTCGGCACAAAGCGTGATCATCCACGTGTCTTTCGGCGGCCGTCGAAAGCCGTTGGAAAATCAGCCGACGGATCCTGTCAGGAGCCGTCAGAAAATCTGTTCATCGATGGATTTTTTGCAACGCCTTTTCCGATGGCCTATGACGGCCGTCGACGGGCTGGAGCCGTAACAAAATTATCTGCCTCTTATAGTGAAAAAAATCTAGGAAGAAGCCACAATGGATGGGTGACAGCTTCTGGGATTTGTGTCGCATGGTGGCACTACAACAAAATAGTCTTTTTACAATGGACAATGCCCATTGTAATATGGTTTTCTCAACGGGCATGTGCCCGTTGTAATAGGCCTCGTTGTAATTGATCCACCATATTTTATAACGGGCAAATCACGTTGTAAAAACCGTTGCAGTATAATTTTTTTACAACGGCCATAACCCGTTGTAAAAATCTTATATAACAAGGCGCAGTGACCGTTGTAAGAAGCTCATATAACAACACACATTGCCCATTGCAAAATAAATGCAAATTTTAAAAAAAATTACAGCAGCATCTACGCAATACATCCATACTAATACTAAATATTGTCGTAAAATAATTAAAATCACATACGAAAAGACTAAAAGCTAGAGTCAAAGAATTCTAACACCTCAAAAAATTTCAGGTATGAATTTTCATCATAGTCTCTAGAAGTAGAGATCCTCCTTTGCCTTGCCATATTCATCGTTAAAAGTTGGGTCTCAATCCCTCTGATGCATCAAATGTGTCAAGACCTAATGGTCGAATAAGAAAGCTATAGTCGAACAGTGCTTTTGACCCTAAAGGCCTCCTTCGAAGCCTCACTGACTCGACAAAGAAAGCTGAATGCACCCCAAGACAAAGCAAACAGGAAAAATGCAAACAAAACAGAAAATGGGAAAGAGCAGGATACAAATGCAGATATAAACAAAAAGTGTGAAAATAACAAAACAACCAAACATGGGAAATGACATGGTTATGGATGAAGAAATTAAAATGAAACAAATTCATATAAAGTATGTTGTGCAAAAAGATACTCGGAGGTCAATAAGACACAACCGGAGGCAAGTATTACAACGACACAAGAGGCTATCCTAGTCTACCGTGCTTAAACAAATTAAACAAGACAAGACTACTCACGTTACCACCAACAAGGGCAGAAGAGTAAGACGCTTCACATTGACATCCGATAGCCTCACAATACATCAAGCAATGATGAAGCACACTATGCCTCATACAGCTGAAACATCAAAAGCAACAGAATTTCCTTTTTTCTCTCCTTTTCTCTTTTTCTCTTTTTCTCTTTTTTCAGCTGCTTTAGAAAATTGATCTAACTCTACCAACTCTTTAAAGTGCTGAATGGTCAGGATATACAAAGGACGGTTCTGGCAGTCCAACTAGTGTGACCTCACATTCCCAATCGACCTTGTAAAACCAAGTTCAAAAAGAAATTTTCAACTGTTGATAACATAAATATTTAATTAGTAAATTTTAAATATTTAACATAAATATTTAAATTTGGTTTTGCATAAATATTTAATTTGTTTTTCATAAATATTTAACTATTGAATAATTGCAACAGCCACCATATTCAACAAACCCCCCATTAGAACCACTTATCTCATCAATTTCACATCACATCCCTACCATTATCTCACTGCCATACATTCATCGATAAACTTCACGAAAATAACCACTGCAACACTCACCATTTCTGCCACCAATACGACCTGCGACTATAATTCAATCACCTATCATCTCTATTCACCCTGCACAGCCCATCGGCATAGCCGCCACCACCATACAATTCAGTTGCTACCAAGCCAACACTCAATCACCACAAAACTCGCGATCACTTCCATAACCACAGCCTTGAATCACCTCATCAACTTCTTTTCACAACTGTAATCGAGAACGAGCTGCCTGCAATCGAACTGCCTGCAATCGAGAACGGCATCCAAATTCGCGACCTTCGAACGCCAACTGTTCTACAGCAACCAGCCTTTCCTCCCCTCGCCTGCCAACCTCAATCGCGCCTCACCCCTCGCCGAACCAAATCACTGACTATCCCTGCCTATCATCGCCACTGAAAAAAACTCACCATATACTTCGCTTCAGCCACTTAAACAACCGCTGCCATCAACAGCAAGTCGCAACCATTTCACGACCTCAGCCCATTCACCAATCCAAATCACCTCATCTCCTACAACCGCCGATCCAACCGCGACATCAACGCCTGAAACTTGCTTCAATCGCGACCCCAAGCGCGACCGCACCACTCGACTCACCTCAAATCGTGCAATTTCGAGCATCGATCGATAAAGGAAGCACGTAAATCAATCATTTGATCGAGCAATTGAAGACGGCAGCTTTAGTTTTTTCCAAAGCCCTAATTTCAAGTAAAAAGGAACGAGCAAAGTAGAGGAACGGAATAAAAGGGCCGACCTGATTTTTTTAATAAAGCTTTGTGACCGTTGTAATTTATGACTAGGGTACCGTTGTAATTTGGCACCTCTTACGATGGGCAATTTGTGACCGTTGTAAAGTTGGCATCTATTACAACGGGCCTGAATGTACAGTTGTAATAGCCTTCTATTACAACGAGCAACCAATGCCCATTGTAAAAAGGGCGTTGTATATGGATCCAGGCCCGTTGTAATAGCATTCTATTACAACGGGCAACCAATGCCCGTTGTATAAAGGGCATTGTAATTGGGTATTTTTGTTGTAGTGTGGGGTAGAGAAGAATTCAAGGTTAGTCTATCACACATCACTTTAATTTATTCAGTACAGAATACATAATTTATACCTATAAAATATAATCTTAATTTTTAATTTGCAGATGGTGTCGGACAGGAACTCTGCGAACAGGCAGAAAAATCCTGTCACACGCCGTGGTGGGTCAAAATTATTCCAGCACCATCTTAAGGACCTGATAAATTAACTAATTTTAATTACGAACGGTTATTACATTTTTAGTATAAATTTATGTGAACAACAATAATATACACCAATTACTGCAGAAAAGAGCACGCTGGAGAGGGAGGGTTTGGGGGATGGGGTCTTGTCTCGTATATGGACGTGTTTGAACATACCCATGTCGTTAGGCAGACAAATGATGCGGGATCAGTGTCGTATGTCTGGCATGAGGATGATAGAGCATATGCCGCACATGTAAGTATATTTTAAGCTATAAGTTATTAACAATGATTATTTTAATTAATTATAATTATATTATAATTATAAAATATTATAATAATGTCATGTAACATTTATTTGTACTTAATTTTACGTTGCAGAAAAAATTTATGAAGGCATGTGCACAGATGATCGAGCATTCCGGATGGGATCAGTTGATCACTGATGAGGAGAACGCGATCTTTGACTCTGTTATGGACCCGACCCAAAGAAATAGGCGCTACGACAAAAAATCAGTGATTTATAAAAAGTAACTACGTTGTAAAATTTTCGTAATTTTTATAAAAGTTACGTAATAACTTAAACATATTTTGACTTGTTTTGTAGGCTCGGACAACACAAAGGGCTTACCAAAAGGCTCAAGACAACGCGAAGATTTATGAGCTTAGACAACAGATTGCACAACTGCAGGAGCAAGACCGCCTCCGAGCAGTGCATATGGAGTTGCTCAACAGGCGTTTGGCTGAGTATATGGAGCGTAATGGTACATTCCATTCGTTTGGTGCTTCTAGAGCCGATGATGAGTCTAGAGGTACGATCTGCAGCTTTTTTATGGACATGTGGTGTTGGATGTAGTTTGTGTATATAAACACTGAGTGATGATGAGGTTAATTTATGGACATATGGTGTTTGACATTGATTTGGTGGTTGATGTGATAACCCGGAATTTTTGGACAATTGAAATCAGAATATTTAATTGATTTTAAATATTTAAAGTTAATTTCTTTACTTGAATTCAAATATAACTGTTTATTTAATAATTAAATTATTGAATTAAATAATTTGAAGTTGGGTAAAATAAGAAAACTTGAGTTTTGAGCCTGTTAAAAATAATTTGAAGGCTTGTAAAATTTATATTGATAGTACTGAAGATAGTAAAAGTGTTAAAATTGAATTTGGAGGTGGTTTGTTAAGTTTTGAAAATATATCGTTTAAATCGACATTTAAAAATAGCCTTTCGAGGTACAGTCTCGGATTTTGATGAAATCAGTTCCATTGGATCCGTAATAGTATATTATTATCGGATTTCAATTTTCGCAATGTTCGGGTTTACCGTTTGGTCGTAAAATCCGTAAATGCATAGAAGAATCTAATTAAATTTAATTTAAATGGTCGAACCTTCTCTTATACGCCACTCCCCTCCATTTTAATTTCGTTCCATCCTTATCTTCTTTGAAAAAAAAAAGAGTTAGTTCAAAAATCAGAAAAAAATGGCGAACAAAGACAGATCGCGTTCGTTCCTTTTTCCTCTTCTCAAATTAAAAGCCGACAATAGTTTAAAAAAAATCCTTACTGGCAAGCAAGGCAACATGGCAAGGCATGGCAATTAGGGCTTCATTTTAGGGGTGGCGGCGATTCGAATTTGCGCGAGGCCTGGGTAGGTTGCTCGAAGGCACCGCGAGGTCGATTTCGTCATTTTTGGTGGTCGCGTGTTCGATGGGAGGGCGTAGTGATGTCGAGCGACAACGTGGGGGCCGCATCGTTCAAGAGGAGGGTTTCGTTCAAAGGGGCTTGGCGGCGCGACCACACTACTCATGCGAAACATCATGGTGATGGGCGAGCTCGCGCGGCGATGTGGGAAGGGAATCGTTTGGGGTGGCTGTGGGCGTCGATGTCAGGTAAGTGTGGATTTTAATTTAATTAATTAGATATTTATGTTTATCATTATGGATCTGAAGAGAAATGACAATCCTGTTTTAAAATTTAATACCTACATTTGTATTGAACGGAATCGTATTTAATTTAATGTGTATATATATATGGATAAAACAGAAAATGTATATAGCTAAGATTTAGAAATAAAGTTTTAAATGTTGAAAGGTTTATACAAAATTGGATTTTTGTAATCTTTATAAATATATTGTTTATATAAGAAAATAATTTCAAAAGGAAATTAAATATACACGTTTTCACTTGATCAATTATTCTTTAAAATAATAATAATAATATATGTATTACGAAGATTTATTTGTTAATAAATGTATTTAATTATTTTAATTACTAAAAATAATGTATTAAAGGAAAATTAGTTTCAGATTTAATAAATAGTTAATCCAATCTATTAAATGGAAATTAATTGTTCAATTAGTCAAATATTAATAAAATTATATAAATATTTATTCAAGGTCTATAATCATGACGAAACCGAGCTGAGATGGAAGTGAATTGCAAACGAAAACAAAGGTGAGTTAATCTCACTCATCTGATAACAATTAACTTTAAACGATTAAATTTAAATGATTGGTTGAGTGGTTGAATTGATTTGATGTGCTATATTATAGTATATAATACATCTTGGAATGTTTGATTTCCCGCATTATATAGCGGATGAGACCCTATGCGCCGCATAATAGCGGATGATTTATATTAATCCCATATACCGCGATATTCCACCTTGAAGTGGAATTGGTATTATTATATTGTGCTAACATCTGTGGATGCAGGGAAACAGGCTGGAGGGATCCAACTGGATTCCTCAACATTTATTTAAATTATTTAATATTCTGTGTCATGATTATTGTATATTCTGTGATGAATTATACTGGAATATTGAGTGTTATGGTTTACTTGAATATATTCGGGTACATTGAGTTATCAAAATATATGGAATTGGATTTTTGAAAATAAAAGGAAGAGAATTTGTAAGTGGAATAATTATAGAGAATTTAAATAAATTAAAAATGAACCGGATAAGAATATTAGTGGTTTTAAAATTCTAATAAATAAATTCCGTATATGAAAAGGGAATTTTAAATAAACAGGAAGATAATGAATTTTAAACTTCAGTGTTATTATTTAAAGAATAAAGCATTTATTATAAATTTAAGATTTAAATTATTAAGAAATAAGTGGAAATTTAGAAAATCTGAAATTGGAATGTTTCAGTTAAAAGATTTAAAATCAAGCAAAAAATAATAATAAAGTCTATAATTTATGGATTTTGAAATGAATTGAGTAAGTAAAGAAATTTATTTCAAATAGAGTAAATTGGAAATCAATTTGGAAAATTGATTTAAGTGATTGAAATTGGGAATTCTCCCTGGATAACCAAGTACGTTTTCAAAGTAAATTTTTAAATATAAGTTAAAAGTTTTAAAGTTGTTTTAAAAAGCAAGTTTTGGAAAATTTATTATCTCTAAAGTATTTAAATTCTAAAGTAAGTATTTTCTTTTAATCTATTATGGTAGTAATTAATTAAAAGTGAGTTGGTATTTGTCTTAAAAGAGAAAAATTAGTCTTATATTTTATAAAAGTAACCTCATTTTAAATATTCCTAAAGTATATATTTTTAATAAAATATTGAAGTAGTTTTTAATTTAAATGTTTTAAAAGTACATTTTATTATAAAGAGTTTTAAATTATTTTTAAAAATCTAAAGCTTTGTACTTGGTGTTTCCAGTGGAAATAAATATTTGGAAATTCATTCCATGAGAAGAGAATGGTTTGAAACTGTTTTCAAAGGGTTGAAAATAGAAATATATCTTGTGAAGATATTTTGGGGTTAATAAATAATTTGGGGGATTATTTATTGTTTGATGGATGTTTGTGAATGTTAATTGATAGTTAAACAAACGACTATTAATATTGGCCAAATGCGCTGATCGTTTCGAAGAGACCGGGATCGAGATTAATTGCTCGAAAACCACTTCGATCTGGTTTGTACGTTTTCGTGGAAAAACGGGTTTGGATTTGAAGATGGAGAAGTGAAGTGCAAGCGCTAGTCGCTATTAATCCTGAGGATGTTTCCAAAATGGATGTAGTAGGAGTAGTGCCTTTGGTTCCGTTCGAACCCGGGATGGACTTGTACGGATGAATGCTTTCAGAACATCGTCAGGTGGACGATAAGCATTCTAAGTGAATCGATCTAAAAGGCAACGCTTAGCCTCAAGCCTCATCAACCGAAAATGACTGAAAATCAGGGGTTATGCAGCAAGGATAGGTGGGTAGCACCCACTTCAGGGTGAGGTCATCCCTGTCTAGATATCCCTTTTATTTCATCTTAGTGGTGCGCTTGCTGATCACAATCGTCGGGTGACCTTACTCGGGATTATCCAGTAAGGGTTAGTCTCGGCCTTGTGTTGCAGGGGAGTTAGGGTGGCTCCTCGGTACGCTGATCTAGACCAGGTACTGTGGCATGTGGTACCCCAGTGCCTAGTCATTAGTTGGAAATCCATTCTCCCTACGCGCCTTTTACGAGTTTTGTTTGTATTACCCACTCTGTGGCTAGTAGATGGAATTTAATAGATGTAACAATTTCAGCTATTTTAATAAGTATTTGTATATAGACCCTATTATAGTATCAGAGGATTTTAATAAGAAATATTTTAGCTATCATAAGGTAAAAACCCGACATGTTTATTTGTGACGTGGTCTTACGAGATGCTTTTGTTTTCAAAAGGATTTTTGAAACTTTAATAATCAATTGGGTGTGATTTCTCACGCTGGTATTCCAGACTGACTCGGGTGTTATTTAACTATAATGCTCGGGTCAGACCGAGTATTATAGGATACAGGGTATGATGCTGTGGAGCTCAGGAGACGAGCTGGATGGTGATACATACTTCCGTACTTGCTATTATTATTCCGCTGTGTATCCAGTTTTGTGTTATTGATGTTGTTGAACTCTGATGATGTATGTATAAACAGATATAGTATTTGTTTTTATGTAAAGATCATTGAATATCTATTATATTTTATTCCGCTGCGATAGTTAGATTCTGATGTTGTTTTCTATTTTCTTCTTCGACCTCTTCTTCTTTAAACCAAATGGTTCGTATTTCTGTTCAACTTGAGTTGATTGATGTAGAATAGTGTTGACTCGAGGGGTACGGATATATTTTATGGGTTGTTACAGTTGGTAACAGAGCTTAGGTTGGTGATAACCTTGGCTCTGGTGGGAATTACTCATTTAAACTAGAGTCCGTAGTACTCTAGAATGAGTTTAAGCGTATTAATAGATATGAGAGCGTATTTATTAGTGGATATAAAAATGGTTTTATATTGTGTTGATTGGTTTATTGAGTAGCATATGAACCTTCGTCGGCACAGTCTGGACAACTGTATCGAAGGGGGTTCTGAACACTTGAATAGAACAGTTTGACACGGTATTGTT
The DNA here is from genome assembly GCA_030765085.1 of Allium cepa. Taxonomy (NCBI): domain Eukaryota; kingdom Viridiplantae; phylum Streptophyta; class Magnoliopsida; order Asparagales; family Amaryllidaceae; genus Allium; species Allium cepa. The sequence continues at coordinate 803,037,657 of CM060943.1, forward strand.
TTAAATGTGGGTGAATGAAATAATTTTACCCAAAATATTTTTGATATAAAGAAAAGTTTTTGTAAACTATTTTAGTTAATATATGGTCGCTGGGATGTTAGGAAGAATAATAATAAATTATTATCATTGTTGGGTGGAAATTTAACTAGAAATTGAAAATGTAACCAAAGGTTAAGGAAAACAAATTCGTTTATAAAAAGAAATTTATAAATATACGTGATTTATAAATTGAAATATGAATAATGGGAATTTATACAAATGAATTATAGTTGAAATTGATTTAAGCAGGATTTAGAAATTTAAAACCCCGGAGATTTTGGAAGTATTTGTCGAAGTGTTTTGAAGATAAATAATAGCATTATTGTTTTAGAGGTATTTCTGAAAGGAAATTTGTTTTAAATGGATTTTGAAAGTGATATAGCATTGCAATCACTTGGATTGTTGGAAAATAATTCTGATGATGACGGCCGCTTCATCAGTATTCATTTTCGAATTTCTAAGTGACGGATTGATGTCAAATTGATTTGTTCAAAAAAGCTAGTTGTTTCTGAAAATTTCAAAGGAAATTTATTGGGGATAAAAACCAAGATTGGTTTAGATTTTGACAAGTGTGATTTGAGATGTTGGATATTTCAAAATGATTTGAAACCAAAAGACGGTGTTTAAAAATCCCGATGGATAGGTTTTAAGCTTATAAATTGAGATGATTTTTAAATCAGGAAGGAAATATGAGCTTTGAATGTTGGAATTTAAATTTAAAGTGAAAGTTAAAAATAAAATTAACTAGGATTGATGAAGAAAATTGAATCTAATTGAATTATATAAATCTGGGTTGAAATAGAATTGAATTGGGATGAAATTCAGTTGAGTTATGGGTAATATTGAATGGAATTAGATTCTTACCTGAATAAATGGAAGTAAGTTGGATAAGAAATAAGTTGAAATAAATAAATTAGAATAACTTATAAAAGAATTAGAAATCCATAGAATAAAATATACTCGGGCTATAAACAAGCGTAAATCTTGAGTTAAAAATAAAAGATGAATATATTCAAGCCTACAATGAATGGAAATGTGTATGTTGTGACTTATGAAATGGAAAAGTGGGATAGAAAACCCAAAATAAATATTTTTGATGAAATGGGAAAATAAAACGAAAAATCCAAACTTGAATTATAAAATAAATTAAACTTAAGAAAATTAAATGAAGTGATATTTGGAATTAAAAATCAAGTATTGAATTTTAAACGGGAGAGAACTAATTAGATAATAAATTAGTTAATAAAATGTGTAAATGGAACCTAATGTAGTCATATAGAAGCTGGATTTGTGAGTTAATAATGTAGTTTGGAAATAAAACTCAAGTTATAAATTAAATTCGACTTGAATTGTAAGTGAGGTAAATATGATTAGAAATAGATTAAAGTAGGGATTGTTTTGGTTGCAAATAAAACCCAAATGAGTGGGAAGAAAATTGAAAATGGCCTTGTAATCAATTGAATGAACTGAATCTGAAAATTTAAATTTTATAATAACTAATCAAATAAAATTGTAGATTTAAAATGAGATTTGACTGAGATAGGATTAAGTTGAATAAAAATGAAAAATTTACTTGTAAAATGAAAATGAGCTTAAGTATAAAATTTGAATAAATTGAAGTAAATTAACATAAGCTAAATAGATGGAGGAGAGTTGAATTGAAGTCAACTTAAACTAAGTCTAATGATATTGGGTTGGATTTAAATCAAGTGAAAATAATTTTTTATCGAAATAAATTCGGTGAGTTATAGATAATATTAAATGGAATGAAATTCTTAAATAAATAATTGTAAACCATTTAAATTATTAAGGAATTGAAATAACTTAGAGACAATAAGAAAAGTAGAACGTTTTCAAGTTTAATAGAATGGTTTTAAATGAATGCGGATAAGAAATGAAACGCAAATGAGTGGATCGTGAATAAAATTGAAATGGAATGTGTCGAGCTAAATAAAATGGTTGTGAATGAATTAAAATAGAAGGAAATAAATATAAATTGAGTTGGAATCAATTTAAAATGGTTATAGGCTTAAATAATTGTTATTTGCATGAATAACATCAAATTTACACAGAAAATTAGTCATTTTATCGTAAACGAAGGTAAATAAAAATTTTATGGGTTGTTTAATTTAAAAATGAATTGAACGTAAGCAATTGAGTTTTAAACCATTTAAATTGAATGAAGTTGTACATGAATGGATTGAAGACCATTCAAATTGAATGAAAATGGTATATAAATTAATTGAAAACAGTTGAATTAGCATTAAAACTATAAATTGCTTAAGGAAAGTGCTTAATGTGCATTGCTGTTAGAATTCATGTGTTTAACTATTGCAAATAAGTGAAATGTTGTTAAACTTCATATATATGACACTTACATGTTTAAATTGAGTAAGTACAGGTACCTGGAAGCCGTGTGGCTGGATTTGGATTGCGCTAATTGCTAAAATAATAAGCCGCTTGCTTAAAAATGCTAAATAAAGGTACGCCTGCACAATAAAAATAGGAAATATGAAATGTTTTTGTTTTTTCGACCGGATGGGTCGATGTATATATATTTATATCTTTTGTCAAATTGCAAAAGCTCCTCCGTACAAAGGAGACTCTGCCAAAATTTTCTGGAAATTTTGGGAGTTAGAAAATTTTTGAAAATTTTTATTATCGACAAAACGATTTCAAACTGGAAATTGAAATAAATTAGTGAAGGAAACTAATTTAAAATAATGATATGAATCAATTATAAATGGAAGATAAAACTCAACATTCAGCGATGGATATAAAATTGAATTCATATGGAAATGGGAGAACCAAATTGAATATAAGTAGATATAAACTAAAGTGGGAAAGAGAAAATAAATAAAGAAGCATATTAAATGCTTATACTAAACTTAAGAAAGGAATGGTGAATTCTCAATTGGAAATTGATATTACAAATATATTCTAAGTTAATATTTGAATGAACAAATATTGACATTTTGTAAGGAAGTCGATAAAATGTTTTTGAATGTTGTGATTGGATATTATTGCTGTGTAAGATATACAGGTATTATAAAGAAAAGGGAAAATTGGTTTTGATTTCAAAAGATAAATTTGAATTGCCCGACCAAAAAGGTATGTGTTTAAATTTCGATATGAAATTTGATTGGGTTTTTGATCTAGCCACTTGGCTTTTGTTTTCTTTTGGAATTTGGGAGCCCGTAAAGGCATTTTGTAGTTGTACCGAGCTAGCCGCAAAAGGGAGATGCTGGCAAAAAATTTCAAAAATTTAGGAAGTTAGAAAATTTTTGAGAAAATTTTGATAATTTAAATTTGGATTTAAATTTAAATTTGAATAAATGAAGTAAATAATGTGGTTGGAAACTATGTAAGGTTTTGGGGAGTTGGTTGAAGTAATAGCGGGTCTGTAATAAAAGAGATGTTATGGCAAGTTAATAAAGCTGTTTGGTTTTAAAAAAATAGTAATGGGTATTGAATCATTCTTCCTAAATAGTAATTTCGGGGACGAAATTCTTCTAAGGGGGAAGGAATGTGACGACCCGGAATTTTTGGACATTTGAAATCGGAATATTTGATTGATTTTAAATATTTAAAGTTAATTTCTTTACTTGAATTCAAATATAACTATTTATTTAATAATTAAATTATTGAATTAAATAATTTGAAGTTGGGTAAAATATGAAAACTTGAGTTTTGAGCCTGTTAAAAATAATTTGAAAGCTTGTAAAATTTATATTGATAGTACTGAAGATAGTACAAGTGTTAAAATTGAATTTGGATGTGGTTTGTTAAGTTTTGAAAATATATCGTTTAAATCGACGTTTAAAATAGCCTTCCGAGGCACAGTCTCGGATTTTGATGAAACCAGTTCCATTAGATCCGTAATATTATATTATTATCGGATTTCAATTTTCGTAGTGTTTGGGTTTACCGTTTGGTCGTACAATTCGTAAATGATAGAAAAATCTAATTAAATTTAATTTAAATGGTCGAACCTTCTCTTATACGCCACTCCCCTCCATTTTAATTTCGTTCCATCCATATCTTCTTTGAAAAAAAAAGAGTTAGTTCAAAAATCAGGAAAAAAATGGCGAACAAAGATAGATCGCGTTCGTTCCTTTTTCCCCTTTAATAGTTTAAAAAAAAGAAGCCTTACTGGCAAGCAAGGGAACGGGGCAAGGCATGGCAGTTAGGGCTTCATTTTAGGGGTGGCGTCGATTCGAATTTGCGCGAGGCCTGGGTAGGTTGCTCGAAGGCGCTGCGAGGTCGATTTCGTCATTTCTGGTGGTCGCGTGTTCGATGGGAGGGCGTAGTGATGTCGAGCGACAACGTGGGAACCGCATCGTTCAGGAGGAGGGTTTCGTTCAAAGGGCTTGGCGGCGCGATCGTACTACTCATGCGAAACATCATAGTGATGAGCGAGCTCGCGTGGCGATGTGGGTAGGGAATCGTTTTGGGTGGCTGTGGGCGTCGATGTCAGGTAAGTGTCAATTTTAATTTAATTAGTTAGATATGTATGTTTATCATTATGGATCTGAAGAGAAATGACAATCCTGTTTTAAAATTTAATACATACATTTGTATTGAACGGAATTGTAATTAATTTAATGTGTATATATATATATATATAAGAAGAAATGTATATAGCTAAGATTTAGAAATAAAGAATATTATGAAGATTCATTATAAAAAAAGCTATAATAGTGGTATTTGTGATGCATTGGAAAATACAGAAATATCTAAAAAAAATGCAATTTTTTTGGGATTATGGACTAAGCCAAAGTTTGGAGAAATAATATTTGATAATATGATAGCAAATCATATGTACTAGTAAATATATCTTACAAAATATAAGGCAATGCATCCAATCAGTGGGAGCTATCATAAAAGTTAATGTACTGTACTAACTGATACATACAGATGCATGCAATCAAAAGTCTAATTATTCCAAAATGGTTCCACATATTTCTTTATTTTCATTGATGAGTTATCACAAACATGAACACGTGTATTTGATACACGTCTAGTATGCTTGTGATAAGCTCACAACATATAAGTTGGAAGTAAATTAAATAACATCCAAAAAAATAAATGATTTGACTTGATCGAGTATGTGCATATATTGGAAAAGGTTCCAAATGCCTAAAATAAATAAAGATTTAATCTTAAAAAATCCACTCCTTCCTATGAAACATAATGATGTATTGATAAGGAATAATCAAACTTTAGTAAATAAACTATGATTAATTATGAGTTAAGTTGAGTTAACTTCTTTCTATAAGGTCGTGCCCTTAAGAGTAGTACACAAGGTCTAAATTAATTTCACTTAAAGAATGGTGTACAAAATCATACAAGATAAGGGTTTATCATAAACCCCAACATATCCTAGACCAAGGAGTAGGCAGGTTATGCGAGTCAAAAGACCATACGTAATAATTTTTTGTGGGGTTTCTTATATGAATCGCCTCAAAAGGAGTTTAGGAATAACTGTCATTGGATGAATAATTTGTGTTTTGAATATAAGCATTGTAAATTAAAAACTAAATCGGTTTTATACACAAGGCAATCCATGAAGCATTTATGAATATCTGTTTTGTTGCACTGAGAAGCAACTATTATTTCATGAAATACCAACTTCGCAGCGAAGAAATTTCTTTAAAAATTATTGGTAGTAAAATATATTTGGATACGATCCATAATTGAAATTGATTACGTGGGATAAAATGAAATTAATCGAATCTTAATAAACATAATACATTAGAATGTCTAGTAAATATTCTCACATTGAAGAGAAACAATGAGTTTTTTATCAATGTCAAGAATAGATAATGCTCGTTTATCAATTAAGTCATCAAGAGTATTGACTCTATGATAAGGTATGGTGCACAAATTCGAAATGGATTTTGGCTAAAGTATCAAAATACAATTTTAATAGTTGTTCCCAAAGGGATGCGATACATCGACCATGATTGAACCTTTAAGACCAAGACTAATGCAGTTGGAATTTAATGAGCATTGTTGATAAGCATAATCTTATAATTTTCAATTGTTGAAATTGGCATAATAGATTTGATGTTCAACGTGCTCAAGTTAATTCTGATTTACTCAGAAAATTACGCTTGATATGATTTAATGTTTCGATACATATGTGTTGAAATGGAAAATTCTGAATAATAATTTAGAATTGACTATTTGCACATAACAACCAAAGTGTCTCGATGTCGGTGAGAGCGATATGGAGTTTGTGGTTTTTTTAGGTATGATCCAAGAACAAATACGGAAGTGTCATTTGACATGTATCGAAATTGAACATGTGTTTTGATAGAAATATCAATAGTTTGATTGACGATCAAAATGCAGAGGAAGCATATGTTCGTACGGAAGAAAGTTAAATGGTATATAGATATTTCTAAACCATAAATAAACAACACAATGCTAATTTTTAATGATGTTCTTATGTTAAAATTAGCTTCAATTGTTTTAATACTTGAAGTTGGAATTGTAAAACATATTATTTATAGTAAGTATAAAGGATATCAGGAATGTCTCAAATAATATGTAAGCACACCATATTAAATGTTCAATATGGAACATGTAAGAAGGATTCCTTATGTATTGACAGCTGGAATTATCATACCTGTTGAATTCTCTACAATATAGTAATTTGTTATGCTTTTACTCAAAACACATTCGGTTTATACCAAAAAGAAAACTCGACCTCAATCAATATGTTTTTTTTGCACAGCATTAGAGTAAGTGTTCAACATATACAACAAAGACTCAAATGCAAACCAAAAGAGCACAATAAAACATGCATTACGCTAACAAAAACAATCTACCAAATAGAAAGAGAGAAATGCAAGATTGCACACAAAGAGACAGAAAGCATTCAGGTTTGGAAAAACAAAGAAACATATTATCAAATAATAAATCACAAAGCAGAGAACTCAATGAAGCACGATATCAATACTCAATCGTACAAGAACTGGATAACTACGAGGAAAGGATAGATGCATGCATACAAAGCGAGAAAGTCAATTCAGATATTTCTTATGGCAAGTAATTTCACCGCAGTGGCAATTATTGGTTGAAACAGCTAAAAGACCAATGTGAAACCTATCTCGAGAGCACAACAACTGAAGGCAGCCATTGCAAGCTCAAACCAAAAGCAACTCATGCAAGGGAAGTAAAAATATATTAGATAACTATTATTCAAAAAATAATACATATAATGGTTCTAATTCACCTTTCTTCTCACCTGATTTGAGCAGGAACTACCACGCACATGACTTTATACATGATGAGATCTGATTCCTCAAGCAAGAAGAATTTTGCAACTAGACATCAATAATCAGAGACTGAATGATAGCCTTTGTAGAAACAAACTTAACAACTGCATCTATCGCTTATCTGTTTGGAATAGCAAACTTAAAAATCAAGTGAAGCGAATTATAAAGGAACATAAGATGTCGGGAAACTCCAAAATCAACCTACAAAGTCGTTAATCAGGAGAATCGAGCATTGCAAGGTTGAAAACATCAAGCTTTGAGAGCAAGTGAAGCCAACTATAGATGAACACGAATTATTAAACTAGTCTAACTTATCAGAGCCACTAATTAGGAGAATTGAGCATAGCAATATCGAAAGCAACAAGCTTTGAGAGCAATGAAGCCAACTACAGATGAATGCAAATTATCGAACTACTCCAGATTTAACTCTTCAGATCTATAAATTGGGAGGAATAAATACAGCAAGGAGAGTATTGAAAGCCCCCATGAGCCAGACTTTAACTGTTACTCAAGAAATGGAGTAAATCGCTCCTGAATGTGAATCCCTAATTTCTAGGGTTGAGCATTTTTTATCTTATGGAAGTAAGAAAGATAGATTGTAAATGAAGCGTCTAGGTTTAGATGACATGTATTATGAAGCCGCATTGTGTAATATGGGTTACAATGTTAGCGCCCAGTTATTTTGGCCTTTGGTGCTTTCTTCACCAATTTCAAAAAAAAATACCATTAGGCAGTTCGCAGTCTTCTTTTGGCGCATTTCCATTAAGGACACGTCCGATGCGTCACGTTAGACGTCCATGGTGTTAGTCCCTTTCACCAACTCCATTTGATGAATGTTGGAGGGAGGTACATTGGCATCGGACGCGTCCCAAATGGTAGACATAAACAGCTGTTGACTTATATTATCCTCCCATGCTTCCCTTCAAATACTTCACTCAACTTTATTCAAATTGTAACGACCCGGAATTTCAGTCATTTGAAATTCATATATTTAATTGATTTTGAATATACACAAGTAAATTTTATAAGATGAATAACTTATGTTAGAAATATAAGAATTCAATTGGATAATTTAATTGTTAATTTAATATTTGAAATTGCTGAAGTAATTAGAAATTGGATTTAATGTGAATAAAAATGATTTATAAAGATGAGTTAAATCATATTTGAATTATAATGATGTTAGAGAACTTTTAAAATCGAATTAAAAGTTAATTTGTAGAAATTGAATATTTCAATATTTAATTGACAAGTGAAAATAGCCATTTTTCAAATAGTCTCGGATTTCGATGAAAATAGTTTCATTGGATCTGTAATGTTAAATTATTATAAGATTTCAAATTTTGTGTCAATCGGATTTACGGTTTGCCCGGGGCAAGCTAAAACGCGTAGAAATCGGTTTAAGTGAATTTTAAATTTAGTAATCGATTCAAAAACATATCTTTCAAATATGATCGAATTAGCTTCCGATATATATTCCATTGCTTTCGGAATAGGGGTAAAACATTATAAACGCCATGAGGCACGCTTCGTTTCGAATTCGAAAAAATTTCGGATGAATAGTGTCACAACATTTTCTATAAAAGGCCAAACTATTTCACAATTTTCACTAAACCCTAATGGTGCTAGGGCTAGTCGCCACCATCATTTTAATGGCCAGAATTTGTCCATCTTCTTCCCTCAAAATCTCTAAATCTATAAAGAATTAACAAAAACTTTCAACTACAAACTTCTAGAGCTCGATGAGAGCTATACATCCAACGGTGGATTTTCTTTATCATCGTCGATTGGAGCCAGATTGCTGCCGTGTTTGTCTCGAGTTCGCGCTCGCTTTTCCAAGCAATGGTAGTACTGAGCTTCATGATATTTTGGTCGAGATTAGAGTGGAGCAAGGTTGTCCGAATGAAGGTAGTTGATCGAGGTATAGATGAACGTTGGGGTCGCGGCAAATAGGGTTTGGAGGCGGCTCTTTGGGTTTACGTGAACGTATTTTTCACGTTGAGGAAGAAGGAAGTATATGCGGTCCAGATCTGAGCAGCGAAAATCAATGGCTCTGATGAAATCTAGGTTTAAAAACAAAAAGAAATTGATTTATATAATTATATTAAAATTGTGTAAACTTTAAAATTGCATAACCTTTTCATACGAGGTCCGTTTCGCACGGAACGAACTGCATTGGGTCCGTATTGTCGAATACTACACGATGGAGCTAGATTGTTGGAGCTGGTGTGAATTTTGGGTAAAATTAAACGCACGTTTAATTTTATTCGGAACAAAACACTACAACTGCTATTGGACGCAATGTGAGTACAACTCACACTTTCTGACTCACTGATATTTCATATAAGTGAGAAATAATTTATTATATGATGATTGATGATTGTTTGGATGATATATGATATATTGATTGATATTTGGATATATTCCTGCCTATTGGAGCAGATGAGACCCTATACGTTCCCGTGTATGAGCGGATGAACCTTTGTACGCGCGTCTGCCTTGAAGCGGACATTGTACACATATTCTAATATGCATATTTGTTGCAGATGACAGGTTGGAGGGATCCAACTGGATTCCTTAAGGTATTGATTTATTTACAGATATTGTGATATATGCTGTTATCATATGATATATGATGTTTTGGATGCCGTGATTGATGTATTTGGTGCCGTTGCAGCATTGGACCATATTTTGGAAATTTAAAAATGTTAAAGTGACGATTTCCAAGTTTAAAAGGATTTTCAAGTGATTTTGGAAATATAAGTTTTATTGAATTTTAAAGTGTTAAGGAAATTGATTTATTTTACATAAGTAAATGTGATAATTTTTATGTAATAAAAATTATGATTTCCGTAAAATAATACTTAAGTATGATTTTTGGAGTTATATAATTTTTAATAAGGATTTGTAAATTATTAAAAGAAAAAGTTATTTAAATTGATTTTTTAGAATTTATTATAAAAGGTTTATATATAAGATTTATAAATTGATATTTTATAAATCGAAATAATGGAATTGAAAGGAGATTTGTAAATGTTAAAATGAGGTTATAAATGGATTTTATAAGTAAATATGATTTATAGATTTATAACCGAAGCAGTTATAAAATGAATGAATTTGTAAATAAATGATTTATAAGAAATTATCTTATAAATTGGATTTTGGCATATAAATGAAATAAATGGAATTGGTTTAATAAAGGAGATTTATAAATTGAAGTTTTTATAATATATGAATGGAATTTATAAACATTGTTTTATAAATCCGAAATCATTTGAAATTGATAAGTAAATGTGAAAGCTTATTAAAGGAGATATATCCACGATTTTGGACAGTGGATAATCCTTTAAGTAAAAATATAAAAGCGTTGAATTTGGTTAGAGATTTATATCCACGATTTTGGACAGTGGATAATTCTTGGATTGAATGTGTAGAAGCATTAATTTGGTAAATGAAGTGTATTCACGATTTTGGACAGCGAATAATATATTAAATAAATATTTTTAGGAAGTGATCTTTTAAATGGTTTAAAGATGATTTTAAAGGTGTTTAGTATCGAATTCATAGATTTCAACATTCATTGTTGAAATAGACGTTTTCGAGAAGTAATAAAATAATGGACTATAACACTGTTGTTATAGTAAATGATTTTCGAAAGGAAATGTTTTTGTATAGTATTGGGGTTTATATATCTATCTTATTTTTGAATCCCCATACTAGTGATTTTGGGTTGTCGTAACGATGTTTTACGCAACATTCGTTTTGACCCAATAAATGTGTTTAAAGAGAATGTTTTCCTTAAAGAATAATATGTACTTAATCGTGATTTAAGTATATGTAATATTTTCTAAGTGTTGAAAATAAATTGAATTGTTAATTACTTATTATTAAATAAGTATTTGGAAATGTTTTCCAATGTAGAAATTGAAATGGTTTAGAGAATTTATCATTTTAAAGATAAATTGAAGTGAATATTTGGCAAGTTATTTAATTTATGGAAGATTAATAAAAGGACCTAGTGATTGTTATGGTGGTAAATATTTGTTTGTTTGCTTTGATAGTTAAATAACTGACTATCAAATTACCCAAAAATTTTAGTTCCTCAACTTGATGTGGGAACTATTTAGTCGTACACTTAGTACGTAGCCTTCTGTGTAGGCTTGATTATCATTTGTGTTGAGGATGTTGATTCGTATAGTGCAGAGTATTACTCCAATCTATCGAGCTTCCTTCTTGGCCCGAAGGATAGCAAGTTGAAAGTAGGAGACGTGATAAGTCTATGAGACTTAGTTGTTGTGTGAGGTTGAGAAATACCTTTGCGTTGTAGGTGCGAAGAGACCGGGATCAGATTTATCTAAAAACCACTTCGGACCAACGTATATGTGACGATTGTGCAGGTTGCTTGTGATGATATTGATATTCCGGAGTTTCATAGTGGGGGAATGCTTGTTGATCATTTAGGGTTAAAATCCCAATATACATCCAGTAGCAGTGGTCTCTTCATTATGAAATATCCAATGCGAGGACTATTCGCTACTAATCCTAGGGATTTCCCGACAGGATATGGTAGAAAAGTACCTTCGGTTTGTCATGTTCCTGGACAACTTGTATGGATGTTTTTCTGACATTGTATTTCTATAGAGTACGCACATTGGTTTTTACTAATGTACATCAGTGGTGGCGGAGAAGGCAACTTCTCTTACCTTAACACCCTCCTTGAGATGTATGTGCTTAAGGGTTGTATTTTTGTGGAAGGCAATTAGTAGTCAATGGAAATGGCCGTGTGGCATTCTAAGTGATGTGATATGTGATTGTGAAAGGTAATCGTTACCTCATCAGGCCTCATCAACCGGAAATGGCCAAAACAGGGTTAGATGCGGCAAGGCTATGTAGGTCTCTCCCATTAGGGTATGATCATCCTCTTCTAGATATATCTTTACACGCTATGACGTCATGTATCTAATTATTGTGGTTTGTATGCTAGAGGGCCCTCGGAAAGGTCGGTAACGACCGGAGGATGACATATTCGGAACCATCTTGTTAAGAGGTGGGTCGGTCTTGTGTTGGTAGAGGGCAGATGTCCTGTGCCTCGGGACATCCATCTAGAGGTGTACCCCTTCGGAACGTAGTCCCTTCGCCTGGTCATTTGTGTGGAAATCCAAAACCCGCTACGAGCTATGATTTTGTTTGTAAAGGCGTAATGAATAGACTCGAAATGCTTTATGGGTAACCATTTCGACTATGATTAATATTATTTGTATACTAGACACTAGTATAATATAAGAGGATTTGATATGAAAGAAATGTTTTAGTTATCGTAAGGTAAAAACTTGTCCGTGTTTATGTGTGGACTTGTCTTACGAGATACTTTTGTTTTGATAAAGGAAAAGTTTGGTAATTTAATAAATTTAGTTGAGTGTGTTTCTCACTCTGGTTTACCAGACTGATCCGGGCGTTCTTCCCTTTCAATGCTCAGGTCAGACCAAGTATATCTACAGGTTATGCTTTGGTGCTTTTGGAGCTTCGGCAGGAGAGCTGAAGATCTTCATTTACGTATACGCATATCTGTTTTGATTATTGATTATCCGCTGTGCTTAGTTGTTTTACATTATCGGCATTTGTAAGGATAGGTTATCATAACTGTTCAAGCTGATAAATTTGATTGATTGTTGAACTCTGATTGATGTATATATATATATATACAGTTTCTTCTTTGTAAAGATCATTGATATGATATTATATATTTTCCGCTGTGATGTGAGATTCTGTATTATTCTGTTTTGTTCTATCTTCTCTCTTTCTTCTCTTCTTTTCTTCTCTCTTCTTTTCTTTCTCTTGACTTTCCGTCAGTTTGTGCTTTTTGGGTCGTACATGTGTGGATTATTGTCGATTCAAAGGGTACGGATTTTCGGGACTTCACATTTGGTATCAAGGCTTAGATTTTGTATATTCCTAAGCTTTGATGTGTACTCAGTATAGATAGGGACAGTAGCACCCTAGATTGAGTTTGAGTGTATTATATATATATGAGCGCGTATTTGTTAGTGAATATAAAATATTTTATATTGTGTTTACTTATCCGTTGAGCAGTTTATGAATTCTGGTCGGTATGTGGGACGCCATATTATCGATAGGGATTTCCAAACTCTTAAACGAGGCAAGCCAGCATAGTATTATTTTAAATTGGATAAATGAAATAATTTTACCTCGATTATATTTTATATATAAGGAAACGGTTTTTCAGAATTATTAAAATGTATATAAATTGATTGTTTGTTTATTGAAAATGTAAATATATATGAGTTAATAAAAAAATATTTGAATAATCTTAATTGAAGACAATAATTGTAAAAGAACAAATTGTATAAGCAAAAGAATTATAAAGTATGAAATTATAATTAATATGATTTACAATTATGAAATAATCTTATATATAAGAAGTGAAGCTATATGAAAATATTTATAAATATGAGTTATAAATAAAAAAATGGATTTAGACTAATTATTTATAAATTTGAATTCGTTTATTTTGAAAGTTGTTTTTCAAAGTTAAAGATGTTATACTATTATAAATCTAAGTAAGATAAATAAATTTGAAATGATCTTTATAAGTAAAGTGAAATAGTGAAATTATATAAGTAAAGATTTATAAATGTGATTTATAAATAGAAAGGAAATTTTGAAATAATATAAAGCACTGAATTCACTACTGTTGCTGGAAAATAATAAGGGTGATGACTGCAACATCATTTGTATCATTTTCGAGTTTCTATGTGATGGATTTGCTACCAATAGTAAATTGAAATTGAAATTTTGTTTTGATAAACAAATTTGAATTAAAATCCAAGTTGAAATTGATAAAAATAAGTGAAACGAGTTTTAGACTTACAATATGAAGTGAAATGAATTTGGACTTATAATATGAGATAATAAAATTTTAGCTTTAGTAAAGTTGAAGTAAATTTGAGTTAGTAAGTGAATTATATGATTTGAAGTTTAACTAAGGAAGGTTAAATTGAATTGAATTTTAATTGGATTAGGTAAGTGATTATAATATGAATTTGGAAGTTTATATAAACCTAAGTGTAAAGTGATTATATAGCCATGATTTGAAATTATAAAAATGTGAATGGAAGTATACTTAGGTAAATGTTTATGGAAGTTTTAATAATAATAAATCGTATAACTTATAAAGTGAGAAAATGTAAGTAAAACCAATTGTTAAAATGGTTAAACTATTTTGTTAAGTAAAACAAGATATGAATTTGAATGGTGATATGATTTTGACTTAAGTAAAAGTTAAATAAAATAGAGTTTGAAATGAATTAGAGATGGACTTAAGTTGTATAGTGAAAGTGAAGGTAAATGAAGTTGAAATGAAAGATAACTTAAGTGATGTTGAATGAAGTTGATTTTGGTATCGAAGTAAATTTATGAAGTGATGAATATGAACTTGAGTTATATTATGAAATTCAACTTTCATTATAAAAGTGAATTAAGAAATTCAACATGAAATGTATAATGAATTAGCATTAAAAATGTTGTTGTTAAGAAGTTGTCAATTAATAATAGTATTGGAAGTGTTGTATAAAAAATGTGATTATAGTGAATACTAGAATTCAATCTAAATTTAATGTTAAACCAATTGAAATTAAAAGTGATGAACCAAATTGAATGTTGAATGAAAATTAAGTAAATTTGGTAAATGTTGGTTATGCATGGTTTGTTAGATGTATGCTAGTTAATTGTTAATTGATTGTATAGAAAATTCATACGAAGTTGAGTCAATGAAATTGGAAGCTATAAATAACTGAATTCAAATTGGAAGTGGAAGTAAATAGAATTGAATTTTATTTGATTTGAATTGGAAGTAAAGAAACTTGAATATGAATTAGTGAATATAAACTAATTGAATATGAATGAATGAATGTTAGTAAAATCCAATGTTAATGAATCAAATGTGATTAAATTGAAAAACCAATTCAATAAATATTAATGAGAAGTGAATTTATATTGATTTGGTTATGGATGTTAGTTGGATGATAGTTGTTGAATGGTTGGATTTGTTGTTGTTGATTGCATTTGTTATATTGGCATATATAGTAGTTGTATTGGTATATGTTGTATATTGATATTATTTTCATATATACATGTTCCTCATTGATTGTTGAGTGTTTAGTAGGTGCGGATGGCGCTTGCTTCGCATTTGGAGCTCGCTTTTGCGCTATATTAGCCGTATATGCTCGCTAATAATATATAAGGTATATATCTCGGATTACATATCGTACTTTTACATTTTTTTCCCTTCGGGATGCCTCATCCATGATGATGAGATGTATATTTGTGATATATTTATATATATATATATATATATATATATATATATATTGTTATTTTTTTCCGGATCAAACCGCGCAAAGGAGACTATGGCGATTTTTTTTGAAAATTTAAGGCCTTGGAATTTTTTTGGGAAAATTGGAAAATTTTGTGAAAAACTAAAAGTTTGATTTTTGAGATAAAGGTTAAACGATATAGTTGCTTTTGAAAATGATAACTATGAATGGATTTGGAAACTTAGTAAAGTTTTTATAAGAAATTTAACCAACGATTTGATATCTAATTTGAACGATTTGTTTTTGGAAAGTTAATGGATTTTGTGACTTTTTCTTACTTAATAATTTCGAGGACGAAATTATTTTAAGTAAGTGAGAATGTAACGACCCAGAATTTCTGTCATTTGAAATTCATATATTTAATTGATTTTGAATATGCACAAGTAAATTTTATAAGTAACAATTTAATATTTGAAATTGCTGAAATAATTAGAAATTGGATTTAATGTGAATAAAAATGATTTATAAAGATGAATTAAATCATATTTGAATTAGAATGATGTTAGAGAACTTTTAAAATCGAATTAAAAGTTAATTTGTAGAAATTGAATATTTCAATATTTAATTGACAAGTGAAAATAGCCATTTTTCAAACAGTCTCGGATTTCGACGAAACCAGTTTCATTGGATCTGTAATGTTAAATTATTGTAAGATTTAAAATTTCGTGTCAATCGGATTTACGGTTTGTCCGGGGCAAGCTAAAATGCGTAGAAATCAGTTTAAGTGAATTTTAAATTTAAATAGTCGATTCGGAAACATATCTTTCAAATATGATCGAATTGGCTTCCGATATATATTCCATTGCATTCGGAATAGGGGTAAAATATTATAAACGCCATGCGGCACGCTTCGTTTCGAGTTCGGAAATTTTTTGGATGAATAGGGTCGCAACATTTTCTATAAAAGGCCAAACTATTTCACAATTTTCACTAAACGCTAATGGTGCTACGGCTAGCTGCCACCATCATTTTAATGGCCAGAATTTGTCAATCTTCATCCCTCAAAAATCTCTAAATCTATAAAGAATTAACAAAAACTTTCAGCTACAAACTTCTAGAGCTCGATGAGAGCTATACATCCAACGATGGATTTTTTTATCATCGTCGATTGGAGCCAGATTTCTGCCATGTTTGTCTCGAGTTCGTGCTCGCTTTTCCAAGTGTAACGACCCAGTATTTTTAGAAATTAAAATATGAATATTTAATTAATTTTAAATATTAATAAGTGAATTTATAAGTCAAATAAATTTTTATTTGAATTTTTGGATTTAATTGAATAATTAAATCGATAATTTAATACGTTAAATTATGGAAATAATTGAAAATTGGGTTAAATATGATTGAAAATGATTTGTAAAATTTTATTTTATCATACTGGAGTTAGAACGATATTTTAGAACTTTTAAAATCGAATTAAGAGTTAATTTGTGAAAATGGAATATTTTAATATTAAAATCGACTAGTGAAAATAGCCAATTTTTGAACAGTCTCAGAATTGAACGAAACCAGTTTCATTGGATCCGTAATTGTTAGTTATTACCGGATTTCAATTCTCGTGTCAATCGGAGCTATCGTTTGAGCGTGGCAGCTCGAAACGCATCGATTTATTTTTAATTTAAATTTGGCGAGCTAAAATAGCCATTTTTCAAAAAGTCTCGGATTTCGACGAAACTAGTTTCATCGGATCCGTAATGTGATATTATTGTAAGGTTTCAAATTTCAAGTCGATTGGATTTACCGTTTGTCCTGTACAAATTAAAACGCCTAGAAAATCGCTTGAATCGGTTTAATTCAAATTGAGCGTTTTCAGCCATAACTCGCACATACTTCCGAATTAGCTTCCGAAACCTGTTCCATTGTGTCCGGAACGCGGGATAAACCCTAGGTACGTCAGTTTCGGCGCCTAAATCGGAGTTCGGAATTCCCAGATGAATAGTGTTCGTTCGTTCTTCTATAAATAGCCCCTACCCCTTCATAAAATTAAAAAAAAAAAAAAAATAACGTCTCAAAACCCTAGCCGCTAGCCTCCCCCATGAACGGCCGAAAGCTTCCCACCTTCCCTTCCAAATTTCTTCAAATCTACTCACAATCATCAGAAACTTTCAACATGGAAGTGATAGAGCATCACGAGCTCTACAGATTCAACGGTTATGATCGTAAATGGCGTGACGGATTGGCGGCAAATCGAGGTGGAAGTGGGGCCGTTCGTGCTCGTTCTTCGGCTACAGATGGAGGCCGAGCTGCATGCTTTTTAGGCCGAAGGTGGAGAAAGCCATGGGCTTCGATGTGGACATGCTTGATCGTGGTGGATGTCGACGGGGGGTAAGCAAAAATTCAAACCCTAAATTGCTTATGGGTTCGGCCTTCCTGCGTGCAAAAACGAGAGAGAGGGAAGAAAGGGGGGACGGTGGAGATGCAAGCTTGTGAGATCTAACGGCCTTGATTGGGGATAGGTTTAAAATTATATATTTTAGTTGTAAATTTGTTATTTAAATCGTGTAAACTTCAGATATTTGTAACTTTTTCATACGAGGTCGAAAAAATGCAAACTCAGTTGCGTTGGAATCGTATGGACGAGCACTACGCGATGGAGTTGGTTTGGAGTCGTTTGGAGTTAGTGAGAATTTTGGGTAAAATTAAACGCACGTTTAATTTTATTCGAAATAAATCGCTAAAACGGAATTTAAAATCAAGGTGAGAATTTCTCACTCAATCGAATCAGTTTCGATTTTATTTTAAATAGTTAGATTTAAAATATTTGAATGCATGTTTGAATGTTGATTGATATCTATTGATTGTTAAAATAGACATTATACGCCGTTAGTAAGCGGATGTTATTTAATAAAAACATATACCGCGAATATTTCATAAACAGTGAAATTGGTATTATAAATAATATCAATATATATATATTGGCATATGTATATATTGCAGTTGATTGATTTCCCGTATTTTTAGCGGATGAGACCCTATTACGCCGTTATTAAGCGGATAATATTTAATAAGAACATATACCGCGATAATTTCGTACTGGAACGAAATTGGTATTGTGCTAATGTTTGTGAATGCAGGAAACAGGTTGGAGGGATCCAACTGGATTCCTCAACAGTATTTATTTGATTTTAAATATTTTGATATTTGATGGATTTTCATATTGATATATGATATCGTTGTAGTCGTGATTGACTATTTGGTGTGTAGCATCATTGGACCAAATTTGGAACTTTAAAAATGATTTTTAAAGTTGATTTTTGAGAATATACTATATTTTGGAATTGATCCATTATAAATAAATAAACGTTATACTTTTAAAAGTTATAAAATTATGTTTTTGAGAAATATAGTTAAAAGATTGATTTTTGAGAAATATGGATTAATGATTTTATAAAATAGTTTAAACTGGATTTTTGAGTTTATTATTAAAAGTTTGAATATAGGATTTATAAAATTTGATTATTTTATAAATCAAAATGGTGAAGTTTTTAAAGGAATTTAAAGACGTTTTAAAGAATAATATAATTTGATTTATATTAAGAGATTTATAAATGGATATTTATAAATAGAAATATAGACATTATAAAACGAGTTTTTATAAGTGTTTGAATGAAGTGAAAATGAATTTCATAAATGAATGAAATTTATAGAATTATAAACTGTGAAGTTATAAATAAAATTTATAAATAGTAAGATTTATAAATTGGTGAAGTTAATTGAGGAATAGATTTGGGTGAATAATTGAATCTTATAAGTTATAAGATTTATAATTATGAAGTTCAAAGGAACGATTTTTGCAAACAAATAGATTATAAGTGTTTAACTTATAATATGAACTTTTAGTTTATAATTGAGTTATAAACTGGAATAGGTTAATAAAGGAATTTATAAAAAGGAAGTTTTTATAGAATAAATAAAAATGGAATTTATGAACGTTGTTTTATAAATTCGCAAACGATTTATTTTGATAAGTTAATTGTTATAACTTATAAATGGAGTTATATTCACGTTTTAGACTGTGAATAATCCTTTGAAATAAAAGGCATAGAATTGATAAGGTTAGTTAACGTAGTTTATTCACGTTTTGAATAGTGAATAACACGTTAAAGAAAATGTTTTGAATGTGATGTTTTAAACAGAATTAAAACGATCTAACGATGTTTAAAAGATGTTGAGATTCGAAACCATAGATTTCAACATTTATTGTTGAAATAGACGTTTTCGAGAAATAAAAGGAAATAGTGGACTATAACACTGTTGTTATATTAAATGATTTCCGAAAGGAAATGTTTTGAATAGTATTGGGATTTATATATCTATTTTAAATTCGAATTTTAAATTCGAATCCCTATACTAGTGATTTTGGGTTGTTGTAACGATGTTTTACGCAACATTCGTTTTGACCCAAATAAATATGTTAAAGTGAATGATTTTCCTTAAAGAGTGAAATATATACTTAATTTCGATTTAAGTATATTGAATATTTTCTAAGTGTTGAAAATAAATAAAATTTGTGAATTACTTATGAATAAATAAGTATGGAAATGTTTTCCAACATAAAGTGAATATTTTGAGAATTTATCTTTTTGAAGATAAATTGAAAAGGAAAATTGAAATGAATAATTGAAATCGTATATGCATGAATATTTTGGAATATAAATTCATTATGGAATTTATAAATGAAAAGTAGAATTTGTTTGAAAATAAATATTGATTTATTTTTGAAGTGTGAAAATTATATATCTTGTAAAGATATTTTGGAAAATAAATAATTTGGAAAATTATTTGGAATCTGGTGATGTATGCATATCAATTGATAGTTCAATAACTGACTATCAATATTTCCCTTTGAATGGGTATTTGATGTGATTTGATTGAATTTGAATGCCACACTTATTTTTGAATAAGCGCTCACTATTCGGGTTAACCGGGAAAGGACCATGGGGTCGTATAACCCATTCCGAATATGTGATACGTCGTTGTGAATTGCATTGAAGATCGGTGTTGAAGACCGAGTTTTTGCGAAAGCGATAGGATGACCTATCGATTGTCTCTGCACTGGGTAGCTCCTGGTATAGAGATCTCCTAAGTGATGGGAAATTCGATCGGGATTGTGAATACCCGTATTGCAAGGGCTTCGTAAGAAGTGCCTTCGGTTTTGTTCGAGCCCGGAACAGACTTGTATGGATTGTATGTCTGACGTTACAAATTGAGATATAAAGCAGATTTCTTTCAAATATATTTCTGTTGGTGGCGGAGAATTTATTCTTTTAGCTTAACACCCTTCTCTGAGACGTACGAGCTCAGAGGTTATATAGTTGAAGTTACCAGCGATATATTCCCAATTTGGTAATGTGACATGCTGAGTGTTGCTGAAATGATCATTGTGTTGATCATTTGTGATAGGATCGTTTATTTTGATCGTCTATCCTTGTGATCATTGTGTTGATCATTTGTTGACCCAAAGCATGGCTTTTGTATAAAGTATGTTTTTGTGGACGTGACTTCGTCGAGCCTCACATCCCGGAATGGTCAAAACAGGAAAGATGCGGCAAGGTTATGAGGGGTAGCTCCCTTTAGGGTATGTGCATTTCCTTCTGGAAAGGGTGGTATAGAGCCCAGATACTTACTCATGTTGAAACACTATATTTTATTACTGTGTGGTGTTGTTGGTGACGAGCGCTCGGTTAAAAGGTCCAATGGGACCGGGGGAGGCCATACTCGTGTAGTAGTTACCTAGTGATAAAGGTAACCCGGTCTTGTGTTGGCAGAGAGCTGGTTAAGTTCTCGGGGACGTCCAGCCAGAGGCGTTTCCATGTGGCAATGGGAAGTTCCTTGGCCTGATCATTTGTTGAAAATCCAAAGAAACAATACGAGACTTGTACGGTATTAGTTGTATAACCTGCTATGGAATGTGGCGGTAACCTGCTATTGAACATAGTTAGCTATAGTAGGCATACGATAATGGTCGTATGTTGGCTAAGATTTATATTCTACTTTCGAAATGAATTTTTCCTACACCATGCACTAGTAATAATATAAAATGTTATTTTAAATGTGTATCAAGCATCTTTGACTATCATAAGGAGAAATCTCCTCCGATTCTGCGTTTGCATTGTGTGTGTGTGCGGGAGGCCTTATGGTAGTCTCATTTTTAAAAGCATTGCGAATTGATTTAAAAATATTCTTTTATTTTGATTTTAAAGTAAATAAACTGTTTTGAGTTCTCACACCAGTCACATGACTGACTTGAAGTTTATTGTTTTCCTTCCTAAACTCTGGGTGCCCACCAATTTCCACACGGGCAGTCAAGAGTTAGGTTTATCAGGATATTCTGGATATTCTGGAGTTGCTGGAGGCAAGATGGATGACATGGAGTATTACTACTATATAGTATTTCTTTTCCGCTGCACTGTTTGATGTTGTTGATGTTGTATACTCTGATGATATGATGTAATGAAATGTATGTAATGTAATAACTGATATAGTTCTTTGTTTAAAGATTATTCATTTATTATTATATGTTGTTCCGCTGCGAGTTGTGAGATTCTGTTGTTGTTTCCTGTTTTCTTTCTATTTCATTCCGTTCTATTTTCTATTTTTTTCCTTTCTCTATTCTCTTTTACTTCTATTTTAAAATTTTCTGTCCTCCTTTCTATTTTTTCTTCTTCCTATTTTCTGTTTTCTTCTCTATCTTTTCTCTCTATTTTCTTATCTTCTCTTTCTATCTTTTTCTTTTCTTTTTAAAACCATAACATTTCGGTTTTTCGGCAACGAAAAATCGCAAACGTTACATTTGGTATCAGAGCATATGGTTAAGCGACAACCATGGTTCTGTTGGGTATTATTCATTAGAGATAGAGTCAGCAGTACTCTAGAATGAATTTGAGTGTAATAATAGCTATGAGAGCGTATTTGTTAGTGAATATAAAATTGTTTTATATTGTGTTGACTTATCGGTTGATTGTTTATAGATTCCAGTCGATGTAGTCTAGCTAACTATCGTAGATAGGAGTTTCTAAACTCTTAAACAAGATAAACCGACAAAACATTGTTTTAAATTGGGTAAATGAAATAATTTTACCTTGATTATATTTTATATATAAAGGAATAATTTTTCAGAATTATTAAAGTGTATATAAGTTGATTGTTTAGTTGTTTGAATAATCTAAATAAAAGAATAATTGTATAAGTAAAGAATTATAAGAATTGAATTATAATTAAAGTGATTTACAATTGTGAAATAAACTTATATATGAGAAGTGAAACTATATGAATATGTTTATGAATATGAGTAGTAAATAAAAATGAATTTAAAGTTAAATGGAATATAACTTAAGAGGTGTTGAATGAAGTGATAAATGTGAACTTGAGTTATATAAATGAAATTCAATTATTGTAATTGAATTGAATGATTGGATTGAATGATTAATCAATTAAATGTAAATTTAAGTTGATATGAAATAATGAATGAAAGTGTTAATTCTTTAAAATCTAATGTTATTGGAAGTTGAATAATTGAATGAAATCAATTTAATTAAACCAATTGAAAGTGATGGTGTTAAACCAAATTGAATGAATATAAGTAAAGGAATTTGGTTGTAATGAATATATTTTGGTTGATATATGATTGTTAGTGATTGTATATAATTCATTAAATGTTAATGAAATTGAAAGCTATGTAAGTGAATTCAAATTAAAGGTAAATAAATTTGAATAGAAGTGAATTTGATTTGGAAGTGAACCAATATATGAATTAGTGAATATAAACTAATTGAAAATGAATGTTAGTAAAAACATCCACTGTGAATGAATCAAATGTGATTTAAATTGAAAACCAATTCATTGAATATTAATGAGAATATAAATGAATATTGATATTGATTATGGATGATAATTGGTTGATGTTTGCATTTGTTGTTTTGTTTCATTTGATATGTTGGCATATATAGTAATTATGTTGCTATATGTTGTATATCGATACTATGCTTTATATGCATGATTCTCATGTTGTTTGTTGAGTGATTAGTAGGTGCGGATCGCGTTTGCTTCGCATTTGGAGCTCGCTTTCGCGCTATATTAGCCGTATATGCTCGCTAATAAAATATAAGGTACATATCTCGGATTAAATATCGCACTTTTACAATTTTTCCCTTCGGGATGCCTCATTACTTGATGAGATGTATATTTGTGATATATATACTGTCATTTTTTTTTTCGGATCGAGCCGCGCAAAGGAGACTATGGCGAATTTTTTCGAAAATTTAAGGCGTTAGAAAATTTTTGAGAAATTTGGGAAAATTTTGAAAACTATAACTTTGATTTTGGAATTGAAAGTTAAATGATATAGTTTGGTTTTGAAAGGATAACTAAGTATGATTTGAAAACTTAGTAAAGTATTGTAAGATAGTTTAACTATGGATTTTATGGAAAATTAATAGATTCTATAACTTTTCTTACTTGTTATTTTCGAGGACGAAATTCTTTTAAGTGGGGAAGATTGTAACGACCCAGAATTTTTAGAAATTAAAATATGAATATTTAATTAATTTTAAATATTAATAAGTGAATTTATAAGTCAAATAAATTTTTATTTGAATTTTTGGATTTAATTGAATAATTAAATCGATAATTTAATACGTTAAATTATGGAAATAATTGAAAATTGGGTTAAATATGATTGAAAATGATTTGTAAAATTTTATTTTATCATAATGGAGTTAGAACGATATTTTAGAACTTTTAAAATCGAATTAAGAGTTAATTTGTGAAAATCGAATATTTTAATATTAAAATCGACTAGTGAAAATAGCCAATTTTTGAACAGTCTCAGAATTGAACGAAACCAGTTTCATTGGATCCGTAATAGTTAGTTATTACCGGATTTCAATTTTCGTGTCAATCGGAGCTATCGTTTGAGTGTGGCAGCTCGAAACGCATCGATTTATTTTTAATTTAAATTTGGCGAGCTAAAATAGCCATTTTTCAAAAAGTCTCGGATTTCGACGAAACCAGTTTCATCGGATCCGTAATGTGATATTATTGTAAGGTTTCAAATTTCAAGTCGATTGGATTTACCGTTTGTCCTGTACAAATTAAAACGCCTAGAAAATCGCTTGAATCGGTTTAATTCAAATTGAGCGTTTTCAGCCATAACTCACACATACTTCCGAATTAGCTTCCGAAACCTGTTCCATTGTGTCCGGAACGCGGGATAAACCCTAGGTACGTCGGTTTCGGCGCCTAAATCGGAGTTCGGAATTCCCGGATGAATAGTGTTCGTTCGTTCTTCTATAAATAGCCCCTACCCCTTCATAAAATTAAAAAAAAAAAATATAACGTCTCAAAACCCTAGCCGCCAGCCTCCCCCATGAACGGCCGAAAGCTTCCCACCTTCCCTTCCAAATTTCTTCAAATCTATTCACAATCATCAGAAACTTTCAACATGGAAGTGATAGAGCATCACGAGCTCTACAGATTCAACGGTTATGATCGTAAATGGCGTGACGGATTGGCGGCAAATCGAGGTGGAAGTGGGGCCGTTCGTGCTCGTGCTTCGGCTACAGATGGAGGCCGAGCTGCATGCTTTTTAGGCCGAAGGTGGAGAAAGCCATGGGCTTCGATGTGGACATGCTTGATCGTGGTGGATGTCGACGGGGGGTAAGCAAAAATTCAAACCCTAAATTGCTTATGGGTTCGGCCTTCCTGCGTGCAAAAACGAGAGAGAGGGAAGAAAGGGGGGACGGTGGAGATGCAAGCTTGTGAGATCTAACGGCCTTGATTGGGGATAGGTTTAAAATTATATATTTTAGTTGTAAATTTGTTATTTAAATCGTGTAAACTTCAGATATTTGTAACTTTTTCATACGAGGTCGAAAAAATGCAAACTCAGTTGCGTTGGAATCGTATGGACGAGCACTACGCGATGGAGTTGGTTTGGAGTCGTTTGGAGTTAGTGAGAATTTTGGGTAAAATTAAACGCACGTTTAATTTTATTCGAAATAAATCGCTAAAACGGAATTTAAAATCAAGGTGAGAATTTCTCACTCAATCGAATCAGTTTCGATTTTATTTTAAATAGTTAGATTTAAAATATTTGAATGCATGTTTGAATGTTGATTGATATCTATTGATTGTTAAAATAGACATTATACGCCGTTAGTAAGCGGATGTTATTTAATAAAAACATATACCGCGAATATTTCATAAACAGTGAAATTGGTATTATAAATAATATCAATATATATATATATTGGCATATGTATATATTGCAGTTGATTGATTTCCCGTATTTTTAGCGGATGAGACCCTATTACGCCGTTATTAAGCGGATAATATTTAATAAGAACATATACCGCAATAATTTCGTACTGGAACGAAATTGGTATTGTGCTAATGTTTGTGAATGCAGGAAACAGGTTGGAGGGATCCAACTGGATTCCTCAACAGTATTTATTTGATTTTAAATATTTTGATATTTGATGGATTTTCATATTGATATATGATATCGTTGTAGTCGTGATTGACTATTTGGTGTGTAGCATCATTGGACCAAATTTGGAACTTTAAAAATGATTTTTAAAGTTGATTTTTGAGAATATACTATATTTTGGAATTGATCCATTATAAATAAATAAACGTTATACTTTTAAAAGTTATAAAATTATGTTTTTGAGAAATATAGTTAAAAGATTGATTTTTGAGAAATATGGATTAATGATTTTATAAAATAGTTTAAACTGGATTTTTGAGTTTATTATTAAAAGTTTGAATATAGGATTTATAAAATTTGATTATTTTATAAATCAAAATGGTGAAGTTTTTAAAGGAATTTAAAGACGTTTTAAAGAATAATATAATTTGATTTATATTAAGAGATTTATAAATGGATATTTATAAATAGAAATATAGACATTATAAAACGAGTTTTTATAAGTGTTTGAATGAAGTGAAAATGAATTTCATAAATGAATGAAATTTATAGAATTATAAACTGTGAAGTTATAAATAAAATTTATAAATAGTAAGATTTATAAATTGGTGAAGTTAATTGAGGAATAGATTTGGGTGAATAATTGAATCTTATAAGTTATAAGATTTATAATTATGAAGTTCAAAGGAACGATTTTTGCAAACAAATAGATTATAAGTGTTTAACTTATAATATGAACTTTTAGTTTATAATTGAGTTATAAACTGGAATAGGTTAATAAAGGAATTTATAAAAAGGAAGTTTTTATAGAATAAATAAAAATGGAATTTATGAACGTTGTTTTATAAATTCGCAAACGATTTATTTTGATAAGTTAATTGTTATAACTTATAAATGGAGTTATATTCACGTTTTAGACTGTGAATAATCCTTTGAAATAAAAGGCATAGAATTGATAAGGTTAGTTAACGTAGTTTATTCACGTTTTGAATAGTGAATAACACGTTAAAGAAAATGTTTTGAATGTGATGTTTTAAACAGAATTAAAACGATCTAACGATGTTTAAAAGATGTTGAGATTCGAAACCATAGATTTCAACATTTATTGTTGAAATAGACGTTTTCGAGAAATAAAAGGAAATAGTGGACTATAACACTGTTGTTATATTAAATGATTTCCGAAAGGAAATGTTTTGAATAGTATTGGGATTTATATATCTATTTTAAATTCGAATTTTAAATTCGAATCCCTATACTAGTGATTTTGGGTTGTTGTAACGATGTTTTACGCAACATTCGTTTTGACCCAAATAAATATGTTAAAGTGAATGATTTTCCTTAAAGAGTGAAATATATACTTAATTTCGATTTAAGTATATTGAATATTTTCTAAGTGTTGAAAATAAATAAAATTTGTGAATTACTTATGAATAAATAAGTATGGAAATGTTTTCCAACATAAAGTGAATATTTTGAGAATTTATCTTTTTGAAGATAAATTGAAAAGGAAAATTGAAATGAATAATTGAAATCGTATATGCATGAATATTTTGGAATATAAATTCATTATGGAATTTATAAATGAAAAGTAGAATTTGTTTGAAAATAAATATTGATTTATTTTTGAAGTGTGAAAATTATATATCTTGTAAAGATATTTTGGAAAATAAATAATTTGGAAAATTATTTGGAATCTGGTGATGTATGCATATCAATTGATAGTTCAATAACTGACTATCAATATTTCCCTTTGAATGGGTATTTGATGTGATTTGATTGAATTTGAATGCCACACTTATTTTTGAATAAGCGCTCACTATTCGGGTTAACCGGGAAAGGACCATGGGGTCGTATAACCCATTCCGAATATGTGATACGTCGTTGTGAATTGCATTGAAGATCGGTGTTGAAGACCGAGTTTTTGCGAAAGCGATAGGATGACCTATCGATTGTCTCTGCACTGGGTAGCTCCTGGTATAGAGATCTCCTAAGTGATGGGAAATTCGATCGGGATTGTGAATACCCATATTGCAAGGGCTTCGTAAGAAGTGCCTTCGGTTTTGTTCGAGCCCGGAACAGACTTGTATGGATTGTATGTCTGACGTTACAAATTGAGATATAAAGCAGATTTCTTTCAAATATATTTCTGTTGGTGGCGGAGAATTTATTCTTTTAGCTTAACACCCTTCTCTGAGACGTACGAGCTCAGAGGTTATATAGTTGAAGTTACCAGCGATATATTCCCAATTTGGTAATGTGACATGCTGAGTGTTGCTGAAATGATCATTGTGTTGATCATTTGTGATAGGATCGTTTATTTTGATCGTCTATCCTTGTGATCATTGTGTTGATCATTTGTTGACCCAAAGCATGGCTTTTGTATAAAGTATGTTTTTGTGGACGTGACTTCGTCGAGCCTCACATCCCGGAATGGTCAAAACAGGAAAGATGCGGCAAGGTTATGAGGGGTAGCTCCCTTTAGGGTATGTGCATTTCCTTCTGGAAAGGGTGGTATCATGGTATGGAGCCCAGATACTTACTCATGTTGAAACACTATATTTTATTACTGTGTGGTGTTGTTGGTGACGAGCGCTCGGTTAAAAGGTCCAATGGGACCGGGGGAGGCCATACTCGTGTAGTAGTTACCTAGTGATAAAGGTAACCCGGCCTTGTGTTGGCAGAGAGCTGGTTAAGTTCTCGGGGACGTCCAGCCAGAGGCGTTTCCATGTGGCAATGGGAAGTTCCTTGGCCTGACCATTTGTTGGAAATCCAAAGAAACAATACGAGACTTGTACGGTATTAGTTCTATAACCTGCTATGGAATGTGGCGGTAACCTGCTATTGAACATAGTTAGCTATAGTAGGCATACGATAATGGTCGTATGTTGGCTAAGATTTATATTCTACTTTCGAAATGAATTTTTCCTACACTATGCACTAGTAATAATATAAAATGTTATTTTAAATGCGTATCAAGCATCTTTGACTATCATAAGGAGAAATCTCCTCCGATTCTGCGTTTGCATTGTGTGTGTGTGCGGGAGGCCTTATGGTAGTCTCATTTTTAAATGCATTGCGAATTGATTTAAAAATATTCTTCTATTTTGATTTTAAAGTAAATAAACTGTTTTGAGTTCTCACACCAGTCACATGACTGACTTGGAGTTTATTGTTTTCCTTCCTAAACTCTGGGTGTCCACCAATTTCCACACGGGCAGTCAAGAGTTAGGTTTATCAGGATATTCTGGATATTCTGGAGTTGCTGGAGGCAAGATGGATGGCATGGCGTATTACTACTATATAGTATTTCTTTTCCGCTGCACTGTTTGATGTTGTTGATGTTGTATACTCTGATGATATGATGTAATGAAATGTATGTAATGTAATAACTGATATAGTTCTTTGTTTAAAGATTATTCATTTATTATTATATGTAGTTCCGCTGTGAGTTGTGAGATTCTGTTGTTGTTTTCTGTTTTCTTTCTATTTCATTCCGTTCTATTTTCTATTTTTTTCCTTTCTCTATTCTCTTTTACTTCTATTTTAAATTTTTCTGTCCTCCTTTCTATTTTCTCTTCTTCCTATTTTCTGTTTTCTTCTCTATCTTTTCTCTCTATTTTCTTATCTTCTCTTTCTATCTTTTTCTTTTCTTTTTAAAACCATAACATTTCGGTTTTTCGGCAACGAAAAATCGCAAACGTTACACCAAGCAATGGTAGTGCCGAGCTTCATGCTATTTTGGTCGAGAGTAGAGTGAAGCAAGGTCATTTGAATGAACGTAGTTGATCGAGGTATAGATGAACGTTGGGGTCGCGACAAATAGGGTTTGGAGGCGGCTCTTTGGGTTTACGTGAACGTATTATTCACATTGAGGAAGAAGGAAGTATATGTGGTCCAGATCTGAGCAGCGAAAATCAATGGCTCTGATGAAATCTAGGTTTAAAAACAAAAAGAAATTGATTTATATAATTATAATAAAATTGTGTAAACTTTAAAATTGCATAACTTTTTCATACGAGGTCCGTTTCGCACGAAACGAATTGCGTTGGGTCCGTATTGTCGAATACTACGCGATGGAGCTGGAATGGAGTTAATTGGAGCTAGTGTGAATTTTGGGTAAAATTAAACACGCGTTTAATTTTATTCGGAACAAAACACTACAACTGCTATTGGACGCAATGTGAGTACAACTCACACTTTCTGACTCACTGATATTTCATATAAGTGAGAAATAATTTATTATATGATGATTGATGATTGTTTGGATGATATATGATATAATGATTTATATTTGGATATATTCCTGCCTATTGGAGCAGATGAGACCCTATACGTTTCCGTGTATGAGCGGATGACCCTTTGTACGCGCGTCCGCCTTGAAGCGGACATTATACACATATTCTAATATGTATATTTGTTGCAAGTGACAGGTTGGAGGGATCCAACTGGATTCCTCAACAGTATTGATTTATTTACGGATATTGTGATATATGCTGTTATCATATGATATATAATGTTTTGGATGCCGTGATTGATGTATTTGGTGCTGTTGCAGCATTGGGCCGTATTTTGGAAATTTAAAAATGTTAAAGTGACGATTTCCAAGTTTAAAAGGATTTTCAAGTGATTTTGGAAATATAAGTTTTATTGAATTTTAAAGTGTTAAGGAAATTGATTTATTTTAAATAAATAAATGTGATAATTTTTATGTTATAAAAATTATGATTTCCATGAAATAATACTTAAGTATGATTTTTGGAGTTATATAATTTTTAATAAGGATTTGTAAATTATTAAAAGAATAAGTTATTTAAATTGGGATTTTTGAATTTATTATAAAAGGTTTATATATAAGATTTATAAATTGATATTTTATAAATCGAAATAATGGAATTGAAAGGAGATTTGTAAATGTTAAAATGAGGTTATAAATGGATTTTCTAAGTACATATGATTTATAGATTTATAACCGAAGCAGTTATAAAATGTTCTGTTTTGTTCTATCTTCTCTCTTTCTTCTCTTCTTTTCTTCTCTCTTCTTTTCTTCTCCCTTCTTTTCTTCTCCCTTCTTTTCTTTCTCTTGACTTTCCGTCAGTTTGTGCTTTTTGGGTCGTACATGTGTGGATTATTATCGATTCAAAGGGTTTGGATTTTCGGGACTTCACACAAATACCCCGTCCGCATCGCCATACACATTCCTCGTTCAACCAGCTTCTCCACTAAAATACCATGTTACTGTTCATCAAGAACACAACCTATGTTAAAAATTTACTCTTAAGGTACCGTTCTTTTTATAAAATGGACAGTCAGCGTTGGGTCTGCGTTGGACGCGTTCGACGTGCCAGATGCATTAAGCGTAGGCCCCAAGCTGCTGTCCAGTTCAAATGAACCGTTGGAAACGAATACTATATATACCATTCCATTTCTCAACCAAACCACCAACAAAAAACCAAAAAATGCGAAAATTCAACAATTTCTGCAAGATTCGTCGTCAATTTTTTTAGGTAATTTTTTTATATTTATGTTTTTTATATTTGTGTTTTTCGTATTATTATCTACCATATATATATATATATATATTAGATTTTTTTTGAATTATTTTTCGAATTACTATTTTTAGAATGTCTAGCCACTCCGCTTCTTCTTCTACTACAACCATCGTCGACTGGAATGCCGACAGAACACATTCATCGATGTTTGTTTCGAAAACATTGATACACTTGCTCATCGTGTTGTACAGTGGTACGAAGATATCTCAGTTCTGTTCAACGTAAGAACTGGTCTGAATTACAACGTCGGGGAAATGAAAAACAAGTTTAACAATATAAAACGTGAGTGGAGCCCATGGAGCAAGCTGCTACAAATTCTAGGTAGCTATTGGAATAAAGAACAGGACATGATCAGTGGATCCGATGAGTGGTGGAATACAGCTGCAGCAAAGTATCAGAAATAAAAATATGCCTCGCCTGCTCGTTTTAGGCAGTTGGATGACGATTCCATGGGATAGACAGCTGCAACAAGGCTCACAATTATAGCTACACCAAGACACCGCAAATACAAACAACATCTTAGGGGTGATGCTGCGGAGATCTCCAGTCGCCTAGACAGTAACGGCCCAATGGTATTTTTCTAGGTCCGTTGGCAGTTCTTCGCATAATCTGACTCTTGCTAGGTGTATGTAAGCGAAGTAGGAGGAAGACAATTACGAAGAATGTGAGGTCGCGATTTGTTTGGTTGAGTTTGATAGCAGATGTTTCAATCATTTGCATGCCCTGTTGGACAACCCCGAGTAGCTTAGGAAAGCTGTTATTTATCTTGTTGCCCAGTTGAGAAAGAGAATGTAGTTTGTTTTATCCGTATTTTATTTTCTGCAAATTTATTCGGTACTTTTATTTCTGCATTTGTATTGCGAATTCTGAACTATGCATTTTTATTTTTGCATTCGTATTTCGTATTCTGTATTCTGTATTTAAAAATAATTAACGTAAATAAAATAATAACATAAACAAATAATAAAATAATAACTTTGCCCCTTTCGCTTTTCCCTTTGGTAAAAAGAACGCATTACCCTTTCGCAAACTTACCCCTTTCCCAGCATCTTTCGTTTGCCCCTTTCATTTGCCTCTTTCGGTTCAAAAATGAACTACAACTTAATGTATAGTTATAGTACACTAAAAAAGAACACAAAGCACACTTGTAATTGCATCGGTAATAGAAACGATACGTGTAGGGATTCTCATCCCGTGGAAGCCCAAAACTCTACGTATAGCAAGATACAGCAGAAACCCGTAAATAGCAATAAACCATTCAATTTTAAATTTTTAACATGAATAAATAGCATAATATTTTATCTTGTTTTATAAACTACGAACTGATGCGTTGGCCATTTATTAAATATTTAAAAGTGTTCCAGTTTTTAGTAGAACTATCTTTCGATATCTTGCAGGATTGAAAGTAAAATGTAGAATAGTGATATAAAATATTGTGTTTATGTTTGTCCAACGAAAATCGGTTAATCAGCATAGCTAAGACCGAACAAGATTTGTATAATAACCTAGTTCTGACAGAACGAGGTTCGTAAACCAATCACGTAATGATGACATTTTTTGATATGAATTAAGACGAAAAAGTATAGACGATGATAATCTTTTGATGCTAAATGAAGGGTGAAAAGAAAGGGAGCGCTAATATAACCGGCGTTTATATTGTTGTAGATGATGTAGAGTAATTGTGATTCATGAAGAGACCAATTGTACTAAATGTGACTTACTATGATGTTTCTTGTTGAAACATAGGCAAATAACTAAACTATAAAATGTTCCAGGCGTCATGTGAGATGACATAACAAACGTAACCAACCACCCGTATCGAAAGTTGATATTTGAAAAGTACTCCCATGATATGCTGTCAATAGATATCCAAAAAAAATTGAAATCCATCTGCATCCGTATCCAAAAAGTTAATAAATATCCGATAGAATACAGATGCGAATGCAGATGCAAAGACATCCGCATTCAAAAATTATCTGCAAATTTTTTTCAAGATTATAGTTTAAATTATATGTATTTTAGTACAGTGAAAGATATTTATTTATTATTTTACTAAATTGAAAGTTTATATTAAACGCACTAAATGCATATTATCTACTCAAAACTTTTTCTCATCATCATATTTGTTTATTTTTAATACTTTAATAATCAATGAAATTAAAAAAAAAAAAAATGTATGTTAAACTAAAATTTTCCATTTACATTTCTTGATTTATCGGTCGTTAGCGGATAAGATAATTATTCGATATATGTCTGTATCCATGAATTCAGTTATCCAAAAATGATTTTCAATGCGGATATGGATATGACACTATCTGCATCTGAAATATCCGTTAACAGGCCTAGATATGATGTAACCAAGTATATAAGCTTATGAATTGATATGAACAAAATTTCCAAACAACAACAAATGATCAATAATAAAGGATATTGTAACTATGGTTGTGAATCAATTATTTTGCATAGAAGGATAGCTTGCAAATTAATTTTAAAAAATAAAAAATAAAAAAAACCTAAAAGTTTGACAACATTAAGATGGAGAACCTAACTATTATTTTACAATCTTTAATCGAAAATGATGATAATTTG
Organism: Allium cepa; assembly: GCA_030765085.1. Classification (NCBI taxonomy): domain Eukaryota; kingdom Viridiplantae; phylum Streptophyta; class Magnoliopsida; order Asparagales; family Amaryllidaceae; genus Allium; species Allium cepa. The sequence continues at coordinate 803,071,939 of CM060943.1, forward strand.
TCGAATATATATTAATCCTGATGGTGTAGGATTTTATGTGTGTACGTGAGTTACATACATCTTTCCACTTATGACTAGAGCTCATCTTCATTGCTTCTGCTTTGAATACTGGAATCAACATCCTGCGAACTTTCCATTTTATTATGCAGGTTTATTATGTAGCTTAGAAGGAGTGGCGCATTCTTCAGAAATGAATCTACCGTTACATCTACACAGTCATCTATGAAATTTATCAAATATCAATAAACAAATGAAGTATCATCACATCGACCAATAAACTATACGGACAAAGAAACTATATAGTTAATCGAAAATAAAGTACAAAAAATCATAAAGGAAATGTACATTTTTCTCACCACAACGACAAGCATGAATATTTCTGTGTAAACTCATCTCCGGAAGGAGATCGCATTGGTGGTGGCCAGAGATGCTCCGGTGGTCCAAGGCGGCAAACGGCATCGTGATTTCTGTGTATGACAATGGGTTCAGGTAGAAACCATGCACTTTTCACAAACAATCTAATTGACTGCAGCAAGGGAAAAAGCATTTTCGGCAAATGCTCATTATATGTGAGATTCTCTTTGTTAAGTAAATTAGATAATTCTCTGATAAATGTTTCAAGTGTTTCTAAACCATGCAGTGGCTCTCTACCTTCCCAATGCACTGCTGTTCTTTTGGTACTTCTAGACTTTTAACAACCTGTGAAAGAACACGAATATACTTTTATCAGACATGTAAAAACAATGTTAATATAATCAAACCTGTGAATGAACAATAATATCTACCAAACTTAGATAACTGAGAAATTACCAAATATTGCACTCAAATATGTGATATGACCATAAGATAAATATAGCTTTAGTATGTGTATTGCAGGACAAAAGGAAGGTTGATATTTGCTTTTCATTACTCTTTCAAGGCAAATGGTTGCCGAACATTCTTCATAATAAAGAGAAGTTAAATGAAATAGCATGTTAGCGCATAAAGAATTTCACATTATTAAATAAAACTTAGTAAGTTCAACTGCATTTGATGTTCATGATATGCTATAAATAGTTATGTTTTATTTAACATTTCATTTGCAATCAGAGTTTTATTTCAAGTAGATTCTGAAGTTTCATGGAAAAAGTATGTAGCTATGAGTATAAAGGTGTTGTTGATGCCTTGTTCTATTTCCCTGTAAATTTCGGTATTTTCATAAATCAATATATTGGAGTAGATTCTGCGTTTTTTATCTGTACAAGTGTATTTGTGCAATAAACAAAATTTGAAAATGTACATACTTATGATTGGGTGTGAGAGAAGTTGATTAAGGATAGGTATTATTTGATAGAAATAAGTTGAAGTACACGGTTACTTCATATTTCTTCATCCATTAGCTATTGAGTAGAGTTAAATTAAATGGTAAGAAGTCATACCATAAGAAACATTGAGTAATGATGCGGTTCTTATATCGTCAACAGTCGGCCACAGGGGCGAATACATACATATCTAGTAGGGGTCAGCTGACCCCCCCTCAACTTTTCAATATTTGCAACAAAATATTAGCTGAAAATTTTAACCCTCCTCCAATATAAAATTCTCAAATGTGTTTTTTACAAACTTACATACTGATTTCAATTTCTATTTCGTGTACATTATCTCAACTTCTAGTAGTAGATTGAAAATCACATGCCTCTTCATCTTCAACATATAAAACCTTGTTCTTTTTATTTATTTAATCAATCGTTCAAAATTACAAAATAAAATTCTTTAAACTATGTTACCCCTCCGCTGCTCAAATTGTAGGTATTAACAACTTCCTTGATCTTATAGCCTCCTCAATTTGTGTAATTTGTGTTTGTTAAGGTATTTATCTTATATTTCTTCATTGGTATGTGATTATCTGACAGTGGTTTCCTTCAAATTTATCTCTAATTTAGTGTTTATTATAGGAAGTAAGAAAGCTATAAATTGTGAATTGAACGCTTATATAATGCTAATTGAATATCAATTGAATGCTAATTGAATGCAATTGAATGCTGATTGAATATCAGTCGAATGCTAATTAAATATTGATCGACTTTGCTAATATCTATAAATTTCAAATAATCGCTTGATTTGGCTCATTTCTATTTTAATATTAGTGTTGATTAATTTGGTTCATTTTCTGCTTTAGCTTTCCAAAGTTGCATAATTTTTCCCAGTTTTATTGAGAACACATTTTTCTTATGATATTATGGTATCTGAAAATAAATATTACACTTACATTATGTGTATGTTTTCATATGAATATGTTACAAACTTTGATTTCATCAACATAACTTGTTGGTTAATAATATTCTCTATAAATTATTTCACGATCCCTCTCAAATATCATCCTGGATTCGTCCCTGGTCAGCCATAATGAAGATGGTTAATATGACAAAAATTAGTATCAAAATTGGAAAAGAAAATACATAAATTTATATTTCGAGTAATAACTCCATCCTGAATTGAGGTTCTATGGTCTTGAACAAAATTAGTTCACACTTCATGTTTACAATATTTGAAATAAAAGAAAAGAATACACCAATTTGATACATATTGTTATCATATAACACTAAATTTTACTATCTTTTTTGTTGTCAAACAGTGAATTTTGGGAACCATGGGAATGCCGTATAATACATTTGGACTTGATGTTTGACCAAATTGGATATTTGCGAAAAAAGTATTCTAGAACTATAGAAACGGTCAGTTCAATACCATGAGACACAGTAAATGGCAAATTAGTGTAAATTTGGAATATAATCCTTAACTTTTGGTAGTCAAAGCTCCAGTAAGATTAGGAACAAAAAGAGGAAGTATAGGAACATTTATGTTTCTTTCTGAACTAAAATCCCATAGTAGGTATACTTCAATTACACCTAGATAATTCTTCTCCAGTAATGATTAAGAAGTATAAAATATAAAAATATAAGTGAATTTCTTATGCATACAAATTTGAACTGCAATTTTGCATTTGTTACCATTTGATACTCTCTTTTTAAATATGAATCAGTTTATGAGATAACAGATAAGTTCCTATTGACTTGTCTTTTGGTCTAAATGTTAAGCAAAGATTGTTTAATTGGTAAAAAAATGCAATGCAGAATATGGTTCTTGGTACGTTTGTTGCAAAAAAGAGCCTTTTCATTTGAAATCGTGGAGCTAATATTAAGTATGAAATGGTATAAGAAGTATTATGAATTCACCTATATGATACAGACTGTGGTATATTTAACAGCACGTCAATTGTATGCTATTTAGATGATTGTGCTTTCTAAATTAGTTTTAAAGCCGGTGTATAACAAAACTAATTTTGACTATCAAAGCTGAATCTGCATCAAAAATCATTCTGGCTATTTCCTCTCCTTCATTTGTATCCTTAAGCATACAATGAAGCACCTCATTCACATGAAAACACACACTGTCCAGCAATGCCTGTATTTTATGCCCCTTTATCTTTAACCAAGACATCCCATACTACACACACCCCACTTTCGTATCCTCCCTCAACAATAGTGCAACAACTGGTTAAAAGCATACGATAGTTAAAAGCAAAATAACAACGTTTAGTAGAAACTGATTTTAAAGTAGTAACATTCATAAAATATTGCTCACACACCTGATTTAATTCCTAATAATGTTTGAAATCAATTTTCTAGTTCTCGGCTTATCATGTGACATGGAAACATTAAGAACTCTTGAAATATGTACATTTTTGCGGCTAAAACAATTGTATGGTGTAGAATTATTATTCATATGTGTAGCATGGGCAGTAAGACAGTGCTAGTTGTAGTTTCAATAAATCCATATACTTAAATCCAGTGATGATAAAAATTTAGTAACATTACGGATTTGTAGTTGAAAATATCATAAAATGGTACTTAAGGACAAAAGGTATCCAGTAAACTTCTACTAATAGTAACACACTAATTGAAACTAGTGGTAAGACAAAATATACTAAATTCAAATTGTATCTCAAATAGGTTTCGGCTGAAAATGAACATATCTAGTGAATGAACACTGCAACATATATTTTGATCCAAAGTCATTACAACGTGTATACAAATGCACAGGTTATGAGAACTGAATACTATCGAATGATTTCAATGACATAAATATGGTTAAATCACCATAAACATTTTGACATAAATATGGTTAAATCACCATAAACATTTTGACATAAATGGTAACAAATAACTCACGAGGATAACTTCAAAATAATAAAGTAATAGGAATAGTAATAATCGTAACAACAGTACGACTAATAATAAGCAATTTAATAGTACCTAACCTGAGATTAAAGTTCGAAACAAACTAAACATATATGACTACCCAATTTTTGAAATATAAATAATAAACTAAACAAGTGTATAAATTTATGGAATGGTGCATAAATATTTGAGTGTGGTTAACAGTTTTTAGATAATGTTATGTGACAGTTGGGATGAGAACAACAGTAACCAATAACAATATATTAAAACACACTTTTAAACATTAAAAAAATAGGAGAGAAAAACTGAAGCAAGCGGAAGGGGTGAACTAAAGCAAACCAATGGTGTTTATCAAAACGTGACTTTGAAGTAGGAAAATTTTGGTACCAATCGATTCTGGAATTAAAGATAGTAAATATTAGCATGATGATGGAATTATAGAAAAAAATTGGAAATTATACAATCGGTAACTTTTGGCAATTATTTGAGAAGACGATTACTACTATTCGACGCGTCAAAATCTGTGAATATATGTGGAAGAGCGACAGTGAATTAGTAACTTAATGGCACTGATCGAATCATGCAATAAAAATTACATGCATACCAAAAAAAACATTTATAGTCTAAGTAGTGAGGAACTGACGCAGCGGATAAATCGAAACAAAACTTCAATCGATGGAATGTAGCAATCGGTGAGTTGAAGATACCAAAATGCCCAAGTTCGTTGATCCAAAGATAACGAACTCTAGCTATCTCAAACACGTTGATAGCGCACTATACCGTGTTCAAAGATCTACGATTCTTCGCACGTTGATCTAGCGCACTAGATTCCGTGAATCGGCTTTACGATCGTTGAATCGAGCGCACTCGATTAACCGAAAGAGTAGATAGGAGATTACACTCAACTACCAATTGGTATGAAAGCACAAAGCTAACAAAAGAGAATTTTATTCAAAAATCAACCACCACAAAAATGTACAACACACGCGTATTTATAGGTGTTACAACCCAGCCTTAAGTCGTACTCGACTCATCCCCCACGACTCACGACTTAAGGCTCTCGACTCAACAATACAACTCATAGGTCGGCACCGACTCAACGCAAGCGACTCAAACATGACCGACTCATCATAAGTCGTACGCGACCTAACACTTTCCATTCATGACCGAGTTAGGCAATACAACACACAACATATGTACTCGACTTAACTCGTTACCGACTTAACATATAACGACTTAAAGATTCACGACTTAACACCCAACACAACCCATAGGTCGGTAACGACCTAAATACAACACGACTCAATCCCCTACGACCTAAAATAGAAGGCAGTTCAGCTTGCTTAGATCGGAACTCGGCGAAGTTATCTCGTTCAACATCACTAGCTCGTAACTCGGCACGGCACAGTTATCTCGTTCAATATCATTAGGTCGGAGCTTGTTGGGTCGGAATGCTTCTTCCTGTGTTTTCTTAGGTCGGAGACGACCCAAAACTCCGTTGTTAGGTCGTGACCATGCTTTCTTAGGTCGGTCTACCTTCCCCCTTGGCTTGTTGACTCGTGGCCCTCCTTCCTTAGCTCGGCAACGACTCATGCCTTCACTGAGTCGTGACTGACTCATCACACTACACCACAAACTCATGTTTTCAGGAATTATAGTTTGCACAACTTCTTCTCTGGCCTTAGCTGCATCATCCTTCCCTGGTTGAGAAAAATTCGTCCTCGAATTTGTAAATTCTTCCCTCTCAGATTGTCCATCTCCATAATATGGCACAAGATGCTTAACATTGAATACGTCAGAAGTGTATACATCTTCCGGCAGCTTCAACTTATAAGCATTCTCATTGATCCGTTTCACAACTTCTACAGGTCCAATTTTCCTGGCTTTCAACTTATTATAAGTGCCCACTGGAAAACGATCCTTCGTTAACACAGCATACACCAAATCGCCTTCGTTAAATTCAACATTTCGTCGCTTCAAATCTGCAGACTTCTTATACTTCTCATTCGATTTCTCCAATCGTTCCTGAACGATTTTATGACATTCAGTCAGCTCATCAACAAAATCAACAGCTCGTTTAACTGTTCCCTTCAACTGTGGTACTACTGCCAAATCCAACGGTCCCCTGGGTAAATTTGAATAAATAATCTGAAATGGACTGAATCCCGTGCTACGATTCACTGCATGATTATGTGCAAATTCAGCTTGGCATAACTTCATGTCCCAACTTCTCAAATTATCCTGTACAAGACATCGCAACAAATTTCCCAATGACCTGTTAACAACTTCTGTCTGTCCATCAGTTTGTGGATGGTAAGCACTACTAAATTTCAGCTTCGTTCCCACCATCTTCCACAAACTCAACCAAAAGTGACTCAGAAAACGAGTATCTCTATCCGACACAATAGACTCTGCCAATCCATGAAGTCGATAGATCTCCTTGAAAAATAACTGTGCTACTCGAACTGCATCCGCTGTCTTCTTGCAAGCAACAAAATGTGCCATCTTCGAAAACCTGTCCACCACAACAAATATCGAATCATTTCCCCTTTGAGTTCTAGGCAAACCCAAAACGAAATCCATGCTAATATCAACCCATGGCTTAGACGGTACTGGTAATGGCATATACAACCCTGCATTCGTTGTCGTTCCCTTTGACACCTGGCAAATATGGCATCTCTCCACGAATCTTTCAACCTCTTTCCTCATCGACGGCCAAAAGTAAAACTGCGAAATCAATTGCAAAGTATGATCACGCCCCACATGCCCTTCCGCGTGTAACTCTTTGACAATTTTCATCCTCAAGCTACAGTCTGGTATACATAAACGATTCCCCTTAAACAGAAATCCATCAACCAACATAAATTCATCGGTACTCCCATCCTTCACTTTCTCAACATATTTCACAAAGTAAGGATCTTCTTCAATCATCTCTGGCAACATTTCAAACCCTGTCACTTCAACTTTCATTGTCGTTAATAAATGACTCCTCCTACTCAAAGCATCAGCTACCCGATTTTTCACCCCTGATTTATGTTTGACAACAAAAGTAAACTGCTGTAAATAAGCAATCCATGATGCATGTCTCGCTGAGATTTTATCCTGCCCCTGTAAATGCTTCAATGCTTCATGATCAGTATAAAGAACAAATTCCTTCTGAAACAGATAATGCCTCCAATGCTTGACAGCTTGCACAACAGCATAAAATTCAATGTCATATGTACTGTATCTCATCTTTGCTCCTGACAACTTTTCGCTGAAATAAGCAACTGGCTTCCCATTCTGACTCAGAACTCCTCCAATACCAACCTTCGAAGCATCAGTATGCAATTCAAACAATAACTGAAAATTCGGTAAAACAAGAATTGGTGCAGACGTCAACAATTCCTTGATCTTCTCAAAAGCAACTCCCGCTTCTTCTGACCATACAAATTGTTTCACTTTCATGCAATCAGTCACTGGAGCCATCACGCTACTGAAGTGTGGTATGAATCTTCGGTAGAATGATGCTAACCCATGAAAACTTCTCACTTCCGTAATTGTCTTTGGCTGTGGCCAATTCCTGACTGCTTCAACTTTACTCTGGTCAACTTGAATACCTTCTCCGGAAACAACATACCCAAGAAATAAAACAGTATGCGTCATAAACACACATTTCTTTGTAGCAGCATAAAATTGTTTTTCACGAAGAATAATCAACACTTCCCTCAAATGTAGAACATGCTCCTCCATATTCCTGCTGTAAATCAGAATATCATCGAAATAAACCACGACGAACTTCCCAATGAATGGTCTAAAGATTTGATTCATCACCCGCATGAATGTACTAGGTGCATTTGACAAACCAAATGGCATAACCAACCATTCGTATAACCCCTCTCTCGTCTTGAAAGCTGTCTTCCATTCATCTCCAGGTCTGATTCGAATTTGATGATAACCACTCTTCAAATCAATCTTTGAAAATATAGTTGCCCCACTCAATTGATCTAACAAATCATCCAACCTCGGCATAGGAAATCTGTAGCGAACAGTGATCTTATTCAAAGCTCTACTATATGTGCACATTCTCCATGTTCCATCCTTCTTTGGCACCAACAATGCTGACACTGCACATGGACTCAAACTTTCCTGAACACGCCCCTGCTCTAACAACTCTTCCACTTGCCTTCGTAACTCCTCATGTTCCTTCGGACTCATTCGGTAATGTGGTCGATGTGGTAACACTGCTCCCGGAACAAGATCAATTTGATGTTGAATGTCTCTAAGTGGCGGTAACTCCTTAGGCAACTCCTCTGGAAAGACATCTTCGAATTCTTTCAAAATTGGCTTTGCTGCTTCTGGAATTTCAACTTCTTCACTACTCTCTCTTCCAATCAACAAAAACACTTCAGGTTCTTCCTCCACTTCCTTGACAAACTCCTTCAAAGTCAACAGAGTTTTCAATTCCTCAATCTCTTCTAGCTTGCTCTCCTTTTATTGCTGCTTCTTAGGAACCAAAGTGATTTTAGTACCCTCGAACATGAAACTGTAACTATTGGCACGACCATCATGTTGAACTGCTCTATCGAATTGCCACGGTCTGCCCAACAACAGATGACAAACATCCATATCCACAACATCACACCAAATTTCATCTTTGTATTTCTTTCCAATAGAAAAATTAACACAAGCTCTTCGACACACTTTCACTTCACCACCCTTCCTTAACCATGCTAGCTTGTACGGTTTAGGATGCTTCTCAGTCTTCAAGTTCAATTTCCTCACTGCTTCTGTAGAAATAATATTATCACAACTTCCCGCATCAATAACGAACTTGCAAACCCTTCCCAGAATAGTGCACGTCGACTGAAAAATATTGCTTCTCAACCAACTACAATCCTCCTCCTGCTTTGGTGTAAGACATGACCTCCTCATCATAAGATTACAACCTTCATCTCCAAACAATTCTTCTTCCTCCTCAACATAAGGTGTATTTGAACATTCTGCCTCCTCACCATCATCCTCCTCAACTTCTGCAACCATGGTTCTCTTCTTCGGCTTCGGACATTCATTGCTCTTGTGACCCAACTCCTGACAATTATAACACTTGAACCCACTGCTAACCTTCGCCTTCTCAGCCTCCTTCACCACTGGCTTTGAAACAGGTTTAGGAACATTAGAACTTCCACCAACACCCTTCGCTTGATTATTGGAATTGGTAAACACACCGCCTCAAAGCCTTCCTTGCTTCTCCCAAGCTAACGCTTTCTGATGTGCTTCTACAACGGATCTAGGATCGAACATATTAACCATATCCTGGATCTGCATCCTCAATCCCCCAATGAATCTAGCAGTTAGCTGTTCTTCCGTTTCCATAATATCATTCCTGGCAATGAGTTGGTAAAATTCATCAGCATAATCACTAACAGACTTCGTCCCTTGCCTCAGATTTTGCAACCTCTGGTACATAAGTGATTGGTAGTTGTAAGGTAAGAAAGTAGATCTCATCAACTTCTTCATCTTATTCCACGATTCTATCTTTGACTTCCCCATTCTCTTCCTGGTAAGTTTAGTTTGCTGCCACCATGCCAAAGCTCTCCCCCTCAACCTAGTAGCAACCAACTTCACCCTTCTATGCTCAGGAACCTCCTTGTAATCAAAGATCTCTTCAACATTAGAAATCCAATCGAGAAATTCTTCTGCAATCATTCCGCCTTTAAACTCCGGAATTTCCATCTTCATACCCGATTCCCATCGACGATCATCTTCAACATCCCGATAAGAATTTCGAACTTGATCTCGATCTCGATAATGAATACTAGCTCTATCACCTTCTTCAACAAAATCAAAAGTATGTCTACATCGATCTCGACCATTATCATCCCTTCGTTCATGCATACTTCTTTGACTATGTCTCTCTTCATCTCTATATGCTTCATGTTCAAATTCACGTTGACTTCTTCTCTCTTCATGTGCATAGTCATAATGATCTCTTCGCGATGAAATTGATGTTTCTCTTCTATCTTTACAAGAATGTGGTGATACCCTCCTCGCTTCCGTGACCGATGGCGAAACTCGGTTTCCTCCATGGTTCGAGTTTGGTGATCTCCTCCTTTGACTCAAATCATTCATCAATTTCTCCAATTTTCCAATGCCTTCATCAAATTTTTCATTAATACGTTGTTCCATAAGCTCGGCTTCTTCTCTACGATACAAAGCTTCAACGTTTTGATGACGATTAGCTCTCCTTGGTGGCATGATTGAAAACTTCACAAACTTCTACAATTCAAACACAAAACTCCAAAGCTTTCAACAAAATAACAAGTCTCGGCTCAACAAGGTACAGCTATAACTTGACTCGGCCTCCACTTGTCTCGGCAATATGTCACGGCTCAAGTGAGGTCGGCTCCAACTTCAAGCACAAGGTATAGTTCTACACTTCAAATCTTGGCGCGCAAAATCCCAAGATAGATCCAAACAATTTCCAACTCCTCGATCCAAAATGAAATAGATCAAACACTCCAAACTTGATGCAACTTCAATATGAACACGATGAACAACTTCAAACTTCAAAAACTTCAAAAACTTGGCTCCAAGAATCAACTTAGCTATGATTGGCTAAGTATGGCTCTGATACCAAAAAATGACGCAGCGGATAAATCGAAACAAAACTTCAATCGATGGAATGTAGCAATCGGTGAGTTGAAGATACCAAAATGCCCAAGTTCGTTGATCCAAAGATACCGAACTCTAGCTATCTCAAACACGTTGATAGCGCACTATACCGTGTTCAAAGATCTACGATTCTTCGCACGTTGATCTAGCGCACTAGATTCCGTGAATCGGCTTCTACGATCGTTGAATCGAGCGCACTCGATTAACCGAAAGAGGAGATAGGAGATTACACTCAACTACCAATTGGTATGAAAGCACAAAGCTAACAAAAGAGAATTTTATTCAAAAATCAACCACCACAAAAATGTACAACACACGCGTATTTATAGGTGTTACAACCCAGCCTTAAGTCGTACTCGACTCATCCCCCACGACTCACGACTTAAGGCTCTCGACTCAACAATACAACTCATAGGTCGGCACCGACTCAACGCAAGCGACTCAAACATGACCGACTCATCATAAGTCGTACGCGACCTAACACTTTCCATTCATGACCGAGTTAGGCAATACAACACACAACATATGTACTCGACTTAACTCGTTACCGACTTAACATATAACGACTTAAAGATTCACGACTTAACACCCAACACAACCCATAGGTCGGTAACGACCTAAATACAACACGACTCAATCCCCTACGACCTAAAATAGAAGGCAGTTCAGCTTGCTTAGATCGGAACTCGGCGAAGTTATCTCGTTCAACATCACTAGCTCGTAACTCGGCACGGCACAGTTATCTCGTTCAATATCATTAGGTCGGAGCTTGTTGGGTCGGAATGCTTCTTCCTGTGTTTTCTTAGGTCGGAGACGACCCAAAACTCCGTTGTTAGGTCGTGACCATGCTTTCTTAGGTCGGTCTACCTTCCCCCTTGGCTTGTTGACTCGTGGCCCTCCTTCCTTAGCTCGGCAACGACTCATGCCTTCACTGAGTCGTGACTGACTCATCACACTACACCACAAACTCATGTTTTCAGGAATTATAGTTTGCACAACTTCTTCTCTGGCCTTAGCTGCATCAGGAACGGGGACAACTGGTAAATTATACTCTTTTATTCCTTTCTAACATAATTTTGATACTGCTATTTCAAAATTGATTAAAATATTCATGTTTCCATTAAAAAAAATGCTTTCAGTATGCTCGTTATTATAATTTGTCGATATTTTGGAAGGACAAATTTTTAGATTAAACACTTCAAAAAACTTTATTTCAACAGTAGGCCTCATTTCAAACTTATTGCAAAAATAGGTCTCGTTTTATTTTCTTCGGTATTTTATACTTGCGCAATCCAAATATGCGCAAGTGTAAAAAAAAAATTTCAAAAATTATACTTGCGCATTTATGGAATGCTCAAGCACAAAAAAATTTCTTCAGTGTTTTATGCTTACGCAATCCAAATATTCGCAAGTGTAAAAAAAATTCAAAAATTATACTTGCGCATTCCATAAATGCTCAAGCACAATTTTTTTATTTTTTAAAAAATAATACTTTCGCCATCCAAATTTGCGCATATATAATTTTTTTGAGCGAAATACACTTGCACAATCCATATTTGCGCAAAATGAGGTCTATTTTTATAATAAATTTCGGTTCATGTTTAAAATTTAGATATGTTTTTTGTTTAGACTTGATTTGAAAAATTATCCTATTTTGGAAAGTACTCCTTACATGGCACTGTAATAATTAGAAATATAAGTTCAGGAAAATAAAATGTCAATTTAAAAATGGGCAAAGATAGCGTGTTTTTGGTATCTCGACCATTTGTCATCTCATGTGATGTTGAAGTATGGTTAAGATGATTTTGACTTTTAGCTTAGTGTAGCATTAGTTTTAAATATTGTATCTAAGTTAACCTGTTTGTTGTTCATTGTAAAAATCATATTAATAAAACAATCATCTTCTTGGGATACAACTTTTATCATTTTGCGTAATTCATAAAAATTCCAAGAAGCAGCATAATTATAGTATTTAAAAGTTATGGTTCATTCATAGGCGTATATTAAGCTGAATAGTTGATAACCTGATGAATTGTACATCCACACATACTTTTTTTGCACTGAACAAATGCACTAAAGCATAGGTTGAAGATTGCAATTGTAGGAACAGGTAATATTATAGAAAAGTCATATAGATAAAAGAAAACATAGTTTATTATAACAAAAGCAAAAGAAGAGATAGGCCAGCTACGTACAATCCCAGAAAGAAATTTAAAATGAAAAAAAGGATAAACAAACAAATCATGTGGATATGTAACAGAAACAAATGGAAAAAATGAAATAGCATTCCATCAAGCTTAGTTTCTCTACCGCTTTTCTCGAATTTTAGTTGCATTTGTGGCCTGGTTAAGTAGAGTTTCATCCACATTCTATGATAATAATAATTATTTTGGATTAGCATGACGTTTAGTTATTAAATTGGTATCTTGAATATTCTTGCTAATATGTTGATGAGTTCAAGGTGTTGTATACTAATTTTTCTTTTGCTCACTCCAATGTAATGCACAAATTGTATTTACTGGTTAAACATATGATAAAAATTATAATTTAGTGGAAAATTGTTTGCACTTGTGTGACAATTCTAAATAGAAAAGGGTTTTCATTGTTTGGTATTTATAACTATAAACAGCTACTACCAACGTTGATTGATTTATGCTCGGTAATATTTATAATTACATACACTTGCGTTTGTCTCATTTAGTAAGTAGCTCACTAGTAGTATGTATCATACAAGTTAAATCCAAAACGATATAAAAAATAATTCCAAATCCCATTGTATCCTAAACTACTCATGACCACATGTGCACTGTCAAACTCTATTAAACAAAGGCTAAAATAGTCATATCAATAAAATAAGGAAAATTTTCAAACATAAACTTGTTTTTGAAAACAATAACGCAAATAACCCTGTTATGAAAATAATTACAAACATAGACCTGTTTTTGCCAGGTAGACGTAGGCGATTTTTGAAAATTCGCCTTCGTGCGAATTTTGAAAATTCGCCAACGGGCGACTTTTCAAAATGCGCACGAAGGCGAATTTTCAAAAATCGCCTTCGTTAAAACCCTGCACAAAACAAGACAGCAAGCAAAGTTCATATCATCTTGAGTACATCACAATCGTATAGATATATAATTTCAAATCTAACAACTTTTGTACATATCAGCTTGCAAATCTTACAATTGCAAAGTTCATTTAAGTTTGATACATGACTAGGTAGTTTGATACATAGAAATTACATGTCTTTAAAGTTGAATACACCGAAAGCATAATTAGGTCGCCGCAGTACATTTGATAAAGGAAGGTTAGGTCGCTGCAGTACATCGCTTTCTGTTATGGCCCTGCGATCCACATTTGCTGCACCTGTTTGTTTTAGGCGTTTGAAGCTCGTCCATAACATTTTTTATCCTTGTAGATTTAGGTCGTCCAGGTTGTCTTCTTGTAGGTGGAGGCAATATATGCGGACCGGTGTATGGTCTCCAGTATCTCTTATCACGCACGGGATGAAACTCTGGCTGATATGAAGGCGAATTTTCAAAATTCGCACGAAGGCGAATTTTCAAAAATCGCCTTCGTCTACCTGGCAGAAACAGGTCTATGTTTGTAATTATTTTCAAAACAGGGTTATTTGCGTTATTGTTTTCACAAACAAGTTTATGTTTGAAAATTTTCCATAAAATAAGTGTGTAACTGTTCTGGACATAGTACGTAAGTCATTTGGATGTTTTTAAAATTTGAGGACAGCATTTTGTTTCTGTAGATCATTTTTTTTTCAAATTTCTAGTAAGTAAAACAACTAAAAGTCTATATTTAGAAAAAAAAATATTCTAAAAAAACTGTTATATTTATAAAAAAAAAAACCATAGTGGTACAAAGGAAGTTTGAAATCCAAGGTTTTGAACCAAATTCTCGTCACATTTGTAAAGAAAGATTGTAAGCAATGGTAACGGAGCAGTTACAAACATCCTTTTTATGCTAGCGTAATAAATATAACCAATATTGCATGAATATTAGCCACTTTATCACAAATATAATGCAGCTCGGCGAATAAGATGCTGAAAAATCACATCTGAATTTGAGCTGAAGATATAATGTTACCAAAAATATATTTGTCATGATCATAAACTAAATGCCAGTGTATCCCAAACAGTTGTAAACTTTTTTGTAAAAAAATATATATGAACAGATTAAGATAGAATGTTCCTAGTCTGTAATGAAGTTGAGTTAACAGCGACGATCGTTGCAATATGATCATACATTTTAAATACGCAGTAATCATGTTGCAAGAAATAATATGAGAAAAAGGATTAAAAAAATGAGTACTGAAGGAAAAACAGCAAGTTCAAGTTAAACCCATTGCTCCGGAAGCTGTTTACAAGATCAAATTTTCAAATAATAAAATACGATTGAAATTAAGTAGCAAATTGAAAGTAATAAAAAGTTTAACACGCAGTCACCGTTGCAAAATACTATTGCAAGGAATGCATTTCTCTTCAAGAAAGTGACCAATTTCTAATTTCAAGTTCAAGTGAAAGTAACCTATTTCTAATTTCTCTGCATTTTTAGTTTCTCTTCAAGATATTAAGTAAGGATTGAACAATACTACTGCAAAATGTAGTTTTAAAGTAAAAAAGAGACAGTTTACATCAATCACCATGTTTGGGTATATTACAAATAAGCGGTAAAAATTGGCTGGTACATCTAATATCAAACTTTTCCTTTATCAAAAGAAGTGCTGTTTTAACCAACTTACAAGAACAATTCAAAATAAATTAGAATGTTCGTACACATATATGTTAGGTACACACGGACGTCAAGCAGTTCATAAAATAGGGTTGGCAGTAATCTAGATGACAGTAATATGCTTAATTTCCTTTAAAATCCATCAAATTGTAAATGAAAAAACTGAGAATATTTTAGTTATTGTGTAAGAAATGATTAGTTAAACCTGTTGTGAAAAAATGGCAGCGCTTTGCGGAAGCTTATATCAACGGATCTTTGTCACCCAAATCACAAAGAGATAACTTGGATTAAAAATAAGACGGAATTGAAATTAAAAGCAATAAGACAAGATATTCCATCCAACCACCCACTTTATTGATTCACCAAATTTTTTGTTTACAATTAATAGAACAAAGCTAAAATAAACAAAATATCATTGAACCAATAATCAAATTGAGAAAGGGAGCAAATATCTATATGGCTAAAATTGTTGGAGAAGAAGAATAAAGATGGAGAACAAGGAATTAGCAAATAGATTTTCCACCATATGTTTACTTAATGCCCAAGTTAACATTAGATGGCAAAAAATAATTTGATTAGCTAATTAGAGAAAGAAATAAACATGCTCAATATGCCTATTAATTAGGGGAAACAAAATCTTCTATTTCTTTCTTTTGCATATTTCTTTCCCTCTTTTTGTGATTTTGTATCACCAAAATTTAACACTCCACCTTGATGCAAAATCACATATCTCCAACATATCAAACATGCCATATATAGATCCATCACAACTCCATATATCTCAATCATACCAAATTACAAAACTTCTACCACCGACTGCAAATGATGCATCTCCCACATGAGGTGCACCACACAAATCCGGTCTCAAAAATGTTTGTAATAACACAAAGATCTCCGTCTTTTCTTTGTGGATTTTGCAACTCGATACCCGTCTATCGCTCGATCTGAGCTCATTACCTGATCACTATCGATCCCCCGAGCATCATCAACATGAAGACCCGTGCCTAAAATATGATCCTCAATGCTAGAATCATAAGCAGTGACCACATTAACCTCTCCACCTTGTTGTGGACTAGGTTCTTCAACCGTCACTCGCTTTCCATAGTCTACTACAGAACCAACCAAGCTATAAAGGTTTCCTTCTTCCAATACTCCTCTCATCCTTACACGACCACCTTTCTTCACTCTCAAAACTCCACCTTGAGTCTCATAAGTGCAACCACGGCGATCCAACTGACCGAGAGAAATAAGATTATGCGAACAAGTGGGTACATGTCTGACTCCAGAGACTTCTCTAACCACACCATCATGCATACGAGACCGGATAGATCCAATACCACAAATCGGTAGCTCTTCTCCATTGGTTGTCCTAATCATGTCGACAATCTTCTCATAAGAAGAAAAACAATTCACATCTCTACAAATGTGAAAACTGGCTCCCGAATCCATCTTCCAAGGCTTATTTTCACTAAAGAGGACATCATAAGAAGCATCACTATCGGTACCTTCAGCAAAACCTGCATGTGCATCACTACTAGCATCACCGTGCGCAGCCTTTTTCTGATCTCTTTTATAAGCATAACACTTGCTGCGTATGTGACCTTTCTTATTACAATAATGACAAGTGATAACACCTTTACCATTAGCATCCTTCTTCTTCCAAATTTTATCTTTCTTCGAGTCCCTTGCCACCATAGCCTCACTTTGAATTGATTTCATACCTGACCCTTTTCTTCTAAGCTCCTCATTCAAAAGACTGCTTCGAACAGTTTCCAAAGAGATAGTTCCATTAGCATTGGAATTACTCAATGAAACAACCAAAGTTTCCCAACTTTCTGAAAGCGAACTCATCAATAAAAGAGCCTGTAACTCATCATCAAAATTGACCTTCATATTTGCCAATTGATTTATTACATCCTGAAATTCATTCAAATGCTCTGCAACAGACTTCTCTTCATCTAATCTCAGTTGTACCAACTTTCGAACCAGAAAAGCCTTACTAGTAGCACTCTTTGACTCGTATAAATATACCAACTTATCCCACAAAGCCTTTGCGGATTCACAACTAGCCACATGATGGAAAACTGAATCATCAAGATATTGGCGAATCAAAGCAATCGCCTTTTTATCCATCTTCTTCCATTTTCCCTCATCTACATTAGAGGGCTTCTTTCCATCTCCATCAATCGGATCATGAAGATCATTGAGGTACAGAACATCCTCCATCTTAGGCTTCCAAATACCCCAATTTTTTCCATCCAAAATAGCCATCTTCGAAAACGAAATCATATCCGACATCAATAATTTTTCAATCCAAAATTACTCTAAGCTTTGCGATGATCTGTGCTCTGATACCAATCTGTTGTGAAAAAATGGCAGCGCTTTGCGGAAGCTTATATCAACGGATCTTTGTCACCCAAATCACAAAGAGATAACTTGGATTAAAAATAAGACGGAATTGAAATTAAAAGCAATAAGACAAGATATTCCACCCAACCACCCACTTTATTGATTCACCAAAATTTTTGTTTACAATTAATAGAACAAAGCTAAAATAAACAAAATACCATTGAACCAATAATCAAATTGAGAAAGGGAGCAAATATCTATATGGCTAAAATTGTTGGAGAAGAAGAATAAAGATGGAGAACAAGGAATTAGCAAATAGATTTTCCACCATATGTTTACCCTCTCTTCTAGTCTCTATTTATATAATCAATTACTTAATGCCCAAGTTAACATTAGATGACAAAAAATAATTTGATTAGCTAATTAGAGAAAGAAATAAACATGCTCAATATGCCTATTAATTAGGGGAAACAAAATCTTCTATTTCTTTCTTTTGCATATTTCTTTCCCTCTTTTTGTGATTTTGTATCACCAAAATTTAACAAAACCATCTTGAATTTAAATGTATTGTTTCCATGACCAAGAAAATCGACATCGAGATAAAACACGTACCTCTTTCAACTATATCCGACCTACGATTTGATAGTAGATCATAAACTGGACTTTTAGTGCCAGAGTCATTTCATCAAACGCCGGCAATTTTCACAGCAGCAAAGGATCGAAGATCATGCCAGGATTCAAAGACAAACTCTGATCAATTATGGCAAACCCATGGCTAAACTCCGTAACTACGACCATGAGAAGCAGCTGGAAGAGAAGGCAGTTCCACATGGTTAAAATGTAAAACAACACCAAGAATCAGGACAAACCTTGTGAGGAAGTTTGAAGAACTCAAGTTGAAATTACCACAAAAACTATGAACCATTTGTGACATTCCTGCTGCCGATGCACCACATCCTTCTTCGTTGATGGTAAAGCTGCCACTAAGAAGAATAGTTGAATAAACATCAGGTTGTTTTGTCATTTCTTTGAATAACTTGTGTGCATCTTAATTGTAGTCTTGTTTGTTGTAAACGGGCCACTTAAGCCAGTATATGTTGATATATAAAAATGTAAAGACCTGGACGAAAAAAATAATAAGAAAGTTTATACAAAATTTTCCCTCCTAAAATTCTTCTTCTCCCTGATCTGAATTTTCCTTGCTCTTCCTCCTTTCTCTTCAATCATGCTTACAAAAACTCCTTGACACCTTCGCTGTCACAGTTTCTTATTTGTTCCTGTATTTCTGGTTAAACTTAAATATTCTGTTACTGCCACTTTGCAACCTACGTGCCGATGTATCACTTTTTGCTCATTCTATGACATTGTGTATATTTTATATGTCCTCAACAGTAGCCACACTCACTAACCAAACCATCAATTACAGCCAACTGTCCCCATCCACATCTCTATCCCACCATGTCTTCACATTAACTGCATCCAGCAGCTAACAGACCAACAAGACAACATCTTTGAACTACACAACACGAGCAGGACAGCATCCCTCACCATGGTTTACCTATTTTAATGATATTCATTACTAATTAATAAAGTGAAAAGTCTGAAACAAATAATTAACTACGTCCACAGGGTGCACCCAAGGCAGTTCCAGTTTTGAGCAGGCTGATTTCCTTGGGTTTAATAGATTAAATTTACGAATGAATCCAGTTTGTAATTGTTGTAGAAAGTAGCTTAGTTCTTCTATAAATGGCATAAGAAGGAGAAACGTAAAATCATATTGATTTGAATTAATAAGAATTTTTCTTCTCTTTCTTCTAAAATCTGGTATTCTTGTTCGTGTGCATTGCTTTTTTCCCTCTTCTTTCATGTGCCTTCTTCTTGCCTAATTCTCCTCTAAAATGAACCCATATTCCCCCCTTCCCTAACCGGATCATATCACTATTAATCCCTGTCAACCTCCCCTCATAAACCCTCCTCCATTCCTGCAAACTTTCCCTGCTTCTCCCCTGAAAGCACACTCTTAATCCCCATGTCTACTAGACAAAGAACCTGCGCGCCCCCATTTCTTTTCCTTATTTCTGCAAACCCTAATTCTATGTTTCTCTATACCTTATTATCTTCCTCTTTAATGCTTTTCACTTCATTTCTTGTTCACTGATATTGCTGCCAACTCTCTGTTCTCCTACCTGATAATTTCATCATCATTTCTCTACTAATTAAGAAGCTTCCTGTTCCTACATCATCATGCCAAATACAACTAACCAAGCAAAGCCAGGTGGTCATAACATGGACGACCATAAGTCTTCGAATTAATAGTTGGAATCCAAATTATAGAGAGAAAACTGTATAGATTTTGAAAATTGGGGGAGAAGTGGAAAATCAGGGTTCGGTTTAAGAATTTAAGTGACGTGATGTAGCTGTTTGTATTTAAAAAAGCGGAGATCAACGATTTTCCAGGAAGAAAATGCAAATTAGCGTTCATTTTATAAATTAGCGTTTTTAAAGTTAAAAGTAGATAAAAGGATAGGTTGACCAAGCCAGGAAGACTAAGTATGGTCTAGAAATAACTTTAGTGATATATATATATATATATATATCTATTTTAGAACCACTGCTATATATAATATCCTGCTGTGCAATTCCCTCTTCTCAAGTAAGTCATAATATCATCTAAAGCAGAAAACAAATTTCGTTCTTTTTCTTTCTTGTTTTGACAGTTAACTATGGTTGGTTCCAATCTTCCAAATGAAACTGAAGAATGTTGTAGCAAAAGGCAAAATACAACTTTTTTATCCAATTTCCCTCAAAGTAATCCAAGTGCATTGTATTATAAAACTCGTCTCTGCAATGAATATATGAAAACGGGTACTTGCTCACGTGAAGATACGTGTACTTATGCGCACGGAGAGGCAGAGCTTCGTCCAAATCAAGATCATAATCATGCCAATTCATCGTTGTTTAATACAAAGCTTTGTCAAAACTTCTTAAATGGATGTTGCCGATTGTCATCTAATTGTAGTTTTGCTCACGGTTTATTTGTTTGTTTGTTTCTCTTGAAATTGATTTAAGGTAAATAATCAGCAAGAAAAATGATGTATATGCATAAACGTACTGTTGTCAACTAGATTCAGATTTTATTGTTTGTACAAATTCTCCAATATATATTTATGATTGATTTTGAAAAGTATTTGCATTTATCAAGTTGCGATTATGTAAAGAATACATTTTGATTAATTTTTGAAAAAAAAAACGAATTGCTTAAAAAAAGTTGAATTTTCTACATATAGTTCTTTTCAATCTTTCTTAGCTTTTCAATTTTCAAGGACAAAATTGATTTTTTTTCTTTACAATGTTTGGAATAATTTAAGAACTTTACTCAATTTTTTCATTATTTTTTAAGAAGTTTAAATCTTTTGTTAGAAAATTGAATTTTCACAACTAATTAAAGTTTGATTTTCATTGTGAGAAAAAAATTGAATTTTTAATGTTATTTGTATCTTCCGTATAGTATAGTTATTTGAAAATAATAAATTTTTATGTGTTCCAATCCCAAGAAAAATTATTTTTCTAAAGAAAAAATGATTTTTTTTTAATTTAAATGTTACAGAGTTATGAAATTGTTTGATTTCTCAAAAGTGGCGGAAAAGATCAATCTCTAAATTACATATTTAAAATCTAAATTCATTTGTTTGCTAAAACTACTAGTAGAAAATTTGTTTGGCTCGTTAACAAAAAGGATCAAAGATATATTTTGGGAGGGATTTGAAGAATATATACATGTAAAGTGAAAATGATAAAAGTTAGAACGGAAAATTTTGTTTGGCTTATTCGAAGATATAATGAAGAACGTATTTTAGGAAAAATTTATGAAATGTTTGCTTAATTGGGCATGTTTAAAACTTTTTTTCTTTCATCAAAACAAAAGAAAGAGAGAACTTTTATCCATCATTTTGATTACAGATAAGCTTCAAAGTCAATTTAAGATCCGTCACCAAAATTCCAACTACTGGCGTTTAAGTTCTTTTTTTTTTTTTTTTTTTGGAACTGATATTTTATTATAGACAAAAAAAGTTTACAACTCCAGTTGCTAAAGGCATAAAACAATCGTTGAAATTCAGCCGTACTGAAAATAGCAACTAGATAGATATATTATAATTAAACTAAATGATTGCGCGTCAAACTCTAAAGGTAACATCTCATGTTTATTTTTATTTTATTTTTATTTTTTAATATAGAGTTGAGGTATACAAATAACGGAAATGGACAATGCAATGGAGACAGTACAAACTCACATAGCATAAATGACACTATGAAAACTCCTACACAACTTCAGTCTAATGCAGCTTCAGTCATGAAGGCAGCTAATCAGGTGCTTCAAAAAGCACCCACGATCATTAAGGCATCTACTCAAGTGTCTGAAACTCATGTAAAGAAGAGGCCGAGGATAGATTGGAGTCGCAAAAGGAATATGGATTTGTATGCCGATTGGCCTTCAAAATCCGAATTGGACATGGTTAATCATTAAGTTGAAAGTTGGTTATTTAGACGTTTCATTAGTTTTAATTTGTTTGTTTTTCCATGTTTATATTGCAGTGGTCAAGTGTTTTTATAACATAGTAACTATAAATGTGCTTGCTTGAAAATCGCTTATTGAAACAAGTATACAGTGACATTATGCCCTTTTTATGTATACCCTTTATCATAGTAACATTGTTTGATATCCTTTTTATACTTGCAAACTGATTTGTATATTTTTGCGTATTTCGTAAGTGGGCTAGATATCTAAAGCTTATCTGTACATTCTTTGACACTGAGCATGCTAAACTTTTTTATATTCGGTTAATTACCTTTGGAAAGTGTCATTTTAACGGGGAATTAAGGAGCATCTACAGTCCTATAAATGTTTATCTACAGTCCTATTCATGTGTATTAACATCATTCATTGTGCACTAAATCAGACAATGCTTACATGTTAAAAGTATAATTTAACATGATACCCTGGAATGATAATGTAAATGCTATTGTTTTGCTCTTTTAAGGGACTAGAAGTACAGTTCCATGATCCCATGTCAATAATAAGATCATCATGAACTGCATAAATACAAAACATCAATTACAGAGACGGTGCAGGTTGGAAAAGAAGAAAAAAGAAAAGGAAGCTTAGGAAATTTATCCCACTAAGCAAATGAATCGAATAACATATGAAATTTCAAGTTATATAACCATGCCTGGTGCTCAAAACTTAATAACTTAACATACTACAATAAACAGCAGCCCATTACATTATTGATTTCACTAACTCAAAAACAACACTAGTATTACATTGCAGTAAGTAAAATTTCTCATCTCAATTTTGGCTTTGTGGAATTCTTTAATGGTTTAGCAACTGGAAGCGGTCGGCTACTTTTTGCAGCTACCTTCTTTTTAAGTCATATCTTATAGAAAACACTGCGCATATTGTTGCAAGAAGCATGGTGGAATGCACATAAACTGCTAATTCTGGATCAACATTAACCGGCTTCTTTAGAAATCCTTCCTTTATGATACCCCATGTCACAAGATGAGTGCCGAACATGCTCAGTCTTCCTGGGTTTATAACTCCAATCAGGGTCCCAGCTACAGCGAAGTAGCTTCCAGCAAGAACCTGATTCACAAGAAAATTCATCATGCATTTTTATTACCTGAAACTAGTAAAAGTAACAAGCATGATGTCTATACATACATACATACATGTATGCACACGCGCGTGCGTGTATGTATATATGTGTGTATCTATGTATCTATCTATGTATGTATATATATGTCATTTATTGCATGTCTTTTGAATTAATGTTGCTCTTTATACAAAATATACATTTAGATGGCGACTAACAAAGCTCATAATTTCAGTTATTCTTTAAATATTTCCTTTTAGTTTGCATGATTTTTATTTCAATTTACGACTTGTTAAAAAATATATAATTACAAAATAACTGTTTATCATAAACTAAAAACGATGTGTGCATGTGTGTGTGTGTGAAAAATCGTAATAAAAATCAAATAGTAATAAGTTAAGTGCAAATATTAGTTTATTAGCATAGATGAAAATGACGTAACGAAAATAACAAAGGATAATCTTGCCATTCCAAAAAGACACCGTGTAGTAACAAGTTTCTTTTATTAATAGTAGCGAAATAATGTGAGACCGAGTGTCAATAGTTGCTTTACAGTTCAAGTTTTCAGACATTGTCCCAATTAACAGATTACAAAATCAAGATTACACTTTTCATAAACTAGAAAAAAAAAAATTTAATTAGTTATCTTCCAAAATTACTTTTTCACAAACAAATCATATATTTGGATGAAACCATGACAGATTACTTACGCCTTGTCATTCATTCAATTATGTAATTTAGAATTACCTTTAAAAATAAAATAAAAACATAACACGCAATTGCTCAAGGTAGAAAGTTATTATGGAAATATACCTTCAAAACCAAATCGAGATGGAAATCTATTTTTAGAATAAAACATACATGTTATGACTGGCTGCATAAATAAAATCATTTAGCATATACAATGTGCAATTCCCATGCATAGTGCTATTTTATGATTTATGCAAGAATAAAGTTGAATTAGGGAAAGTCGTTCCCATTAAGGCGTTTAACACAACCAAGAATAAAGCTTGTATATGCTAGCAGAAGTGTTTTATAGTGAGCTATTACCGGAATGAAACGTGATGAACATACAACCCAAAAAGCCAACAACATGCCAAACCCAAGCTATTATGTAATTCTAGGTAGACTGGTACCAGAAGAAGTCGTGAGTTAACGGACTCGTTTTTCGTTTGCCAAGTCTTGTTAAAAGAAGCGGATCGTTACCTCTGCGAGTTTCCTCTTTCATGGATAGATAACTGAACTATGCGTCTATCTTCGCTTTTAGATCAGCCGTAGCTCCCCGTTTTCACTTAGCCTACGCACTGCAACACGTCTTACTGGAAGAAGAACTCTAGGTTGGCTCAAAGATGCCAACAGCATTCCGTACAGAAACATGAACCCCCAAAATGTATAATTGTGAACTACAAACTGATAAATATGAAGCTGTATCATTAACACAATTCAGTTCAGAAAAACAAGTTAAGGTTATGGCGAATTCGAAAGAAATAGGAATGCCCAACATTATGTGTATAAATAAGACGTTAGAAATGTATCATCATCAAAATGAGTTTTTCAAATGCTAATGAGTTTTTTATTTTCAATAATGAGAAGTTTGTAAATATTGTGAATTTTCACATGCCCATAGTTAGCAGCAAAAACACAAAAAGGCGCAAAACCATCGTGAAGCCTAGAGGCATAAAGTGGGTGAACGGCACACGCCTTCTTGAATTACTGCTCATGCATTAAAAGAAATTATATTATTATACATCATAATTAGTTAAACAAAACTAATGTAAAAAAAAAATTAACTAAAAAGCAATCTGATAAAGTATCTTTATCATTTCACAAATAACATCCATAAATATGATTTTATAAGCATAGAGTTTGATTCACAAAAGCCATTCTAAATGCCAAATTCTAAAATAATATAATATATTACGCATAAAATATAAAACATTTTCGGTTTGAGTCCTAATTTGCTTAACAAACAAAATATTATAAATAAAAAGGAATATGATATGACAACTTGTTATCAAAAATGATTATTTCATTATTATTCATAGATCATAATTTTTTTAAATAATAACTGTTATTTTTCTAATAAATTTATCTCAAATGAAAAACACTTCATTTATAATAGAATAATGTTTGTCGTAGAAAAATTAAAGTGAATGTATGAACTATTATTATTATTAAAAATAAAACGCATCTGCAATCATTGTATCTTGTTAAATCATTTGTCTAGAAGTTAAATTTCAAATTAAAAGTTTATAACTAATTTTTTGCGAGATATGAAATATCATTAGTGTCACGTTATTTTGGTATATTTATTTTGCTTTTTGTTACTTTGAAAAGTTTATTTCGTATCACATTTTTGTTTTGCTTTGTATTTTTTTAATAGTTATGTATATTTGATCATATTGAACTACAAAAATCTTTAATTTAAATTTCATATCAATTTGTGTAAACAAACATATTTGAACGAGAAAGTTCTTACCATCAAATGGATAGGTATATAATATATTTAACCATCAACATTAGTTTAGTTATACATGATCAATGTAATATTACATGATAGAATAATAAAGTACAAAGCTTGTTCTGATAATATTACAAAAAAGTTGTTTTTTTCCATATCAACTAACACATGTTTTTATTCAAGCAAACGAATTTAGTAAAAGAATATTTATGCGTTGTTGGATCATGGAAAAATAAAATTGAAAAAAATAAAACAGAAAGGCGAGAGTGGTTTGCAATGTACATCATATGCGCCATTTGGTGTACCTCTCATATGCGTTGCGTCATATAAGCAAAAGACAGAATCGCAGCAATGTGTCATGGTGCACCTTTACTAATTATGATCAAGCACGTATTGTTTGGGATAGAGCACAGCATTAGATGTTAAGGACGTCCCTAGAGCATAAATTAGAGGTTGGTGGTACACAGTTGAGGAAAAAACCCAAGAACTCCCACTGCCTCTCACTCGCACCTATTAGCACCCCAAGCATGTCCAAGGGATGCTTAGGAAACTTTTAATGATTATATTAGGAGGTAGATTCCCCTACGAATGACCTCGGTACAGGTAGGGATCATCTGCACCCATGTCAACATAGCATTGAAGTCAAAGGTAAATGAGGAAAAACTTAGTAAGATGGTTTGAGATAAGACCATGTAGAAAAAACAGTGTGCAAAATACCAATTAGGAGATGGATCCACAATTAGTATATAGTGAAGGTGTACAGTATACTTACTGTTGGCTCCCTTCCTCCCTCCCTCTCTATTTACACACACAGACACACACACACACACATGCACATATATATGTATGTGTGTGTGTGTGCACGCGTGTGTGTTTGTATTTACATACACACAGGGTTGGTCTAGTAGATTAATAATTTTAACTGCCAGACTAAACCTAACACTGGAACTGTCAGACTCAGAGTATGCGTTTGGTACTTGATACATACTCCCCAAGAGTTTATTAATGAAACTTGGTTCTCTATGTAATTCAAGTGTGTGTGTAGACCCCCACACACACGTATACATATATGAAGAAAAAAATAGAAGCCTTGAACATAGCAAGTAGATAATCATTAACAAATGTGACCTAATCGAGGACCAGTAGTAAAATGGAAAAACTTTAAAGAGTGTGGAAATAGAAAAATTGGGTTTGAATCCTCAACATCATTCACCAAAAATTAAAATTAAAAGACAATTCTGACAGGAAAAAGAAGCATATGGTTGCTTGAAAACTTGTAAGGTGTGGTGTCATATTAAAAAAAGAAGAATTACCACCAAAGAGGTCTAAACTTATTCGATAAATACTAAATATATACACATATTTGAATAAAATATTCAAAACACGGACAATAAACATGTTTATACTGTAATCGATTTTGTAATATTTGAACCTTAATTGGGTGTGCGTGTAAACTTATTTGACAAATCAAAACTGACTGACTGCAAATAACAGGGTTATAGTTACTGAAAAACTTGCAAGTTCTGTTTTGTTAACTGTCTGGAATTACCACCAAAAAGGTCTAAAATTGTTCAAGGAATACTTATATTATATAAACATAGTTGAAGATGAATTTCGGAAAATGTAAAATAGACATGTTTATGTTATAATGGTTTTTGTACATCTCTGAATCACAAATGAGTTAGCATTTAAACTTCTTTGACATACGCTTTAGTATGCAATCAAATAAAAAGAGTTTGGACAAAGAAGATTTTGATAAATACTGTCAACAACCATGGTTAAATTATTATAAACATACTTGTGGAAACTAACCTCCAAGCGGTGCAAATCAACAACAGCTGAAGCATTTTTATCTTAAGTTGTATATGTCAAACAGTTCGCTCCATTTTGGAAGGGTGCTTCTTGAAATAAGACTATTTACTGCTGCTCTGAGATAAAGGAGAGTGCACACAACTGGCGCTGGAAATATCTCATTGGTAACTAATCGATAAGAAGCAATCTGTATTGGTGTTGTGCACATTCCTGCTCTACATTGAGTCCTAGACCACCAACCACATTATGTATGAGTTTTGGAGACGATAAGTATAAATATCATAATAGAAAAAAGGGGGATTTGGACGTAGCCCCTTATTTCCATCGAGCATATGTTAAAGGACAATTTAATGTCATCAGGACAAAGTTCCTATTTTATGAAATGTAATTAAATATGAAATTGCCACTGCACTTTTAATTATAGAAAAGGTCGCCCCATATTTAAAATGGCCAAACTGCAACCATCACTTTTGAAAGTGAAGAACACTAACATTCTGCACTTTCTAGAAATTCGTATAACTATGAAACAGAAGTGCAACTTCTACAAATTTCACAAAACTAAGTCTAAATAGTTAAAAACTAAATATTTAGCAATAAAAAGAAATGAAACTAAAACACTCATGAATTGCAAAAATTATTTGCTTTCCAAATGTAACTATATTTTTTTCAGAAGTATGTATAAATTGTGAATCAAACATGTGCATTGTCCAAAATTTAGTGGAAAAAAACAACCTCCAAACGTTATGCAGTTTTGGTGCAAGTCCTTTTGATGAAAGATCGGTAGTTATAGAGATTGGTTATTTTAAATAGCTATAAAGAAAAAATATATATTAATGACATCTTGAATCAAATAGCTATAAAGAAAAGTTACAACCACCGCGTAATGCACAATGTACTAGAAAATTTCATAGCATAAACGTCTAAGAATGGATTTGTTATAAAACGTCTCAGAGCATCTCTCTCATTTTCAAAAGCTTTGTTTATCACATTCAACATTAATAAAGTGGTCAAAAGTCAAAATTTGCTGGAAGTATAATTAAAGATAAGCTATTGACAAAAAAAGATATTTACCTTTTTGGAGAAGAACCGAAGACCTTTTTCAGCATAATCAGTCTCGTATCTCTCTCTAATGATAGGGTTTAATGATTTTCACTGTTTACATTCAATTGAAGCATAGCCAGGTACTGCAAATGCTGCAATGCGAAGAATCCTTATCGAGTTATTTCCTTGCACAGATAATAAACTGCTTTTACTTACCTAATATTTATATAAGAATATGACCGTGGAAGCATATTATGACATGAAAACCAAAACTCTATAGCAACAGATGTCCAAAGAACATGGATGAAAAACATACTGTACATGACATATGATGCATGATGCATTCGAACTCAAAGAAATTGTATATGCAAAAGATAGCACCAAGCAATTATTTATAGACAACCAATATTGTATCACTCATTCGAATCAATTATAGTTTCCAACCAATGATGAAATGTAATTTATATCACACAGTCTTAATTTACGGTCCCGACAATAAACGGTTCAACTAAAAGAAGGTATGCTCTGCACGTAATTATGATAAACTTTCAATATAATGAGCAGGCAGCAAACAGATTAGTGGGGAGAAACTTAATTTTGTTATGTTATTAAACAAAAAATAAAGAGTCTAAGTGAAAATGAATTGAATATATTAGTAGAGGTGGACAGAATAAAATTCGAACATTATCCTCGTATGAATCTCATTTTCTTAAAGTTACAAGAAAATAACATATAAAATGATATTGAGTGTGGAATTTAAAATCATGCATGTCCTAATAGCACACATGTGACAATCTATGGTTAAACAATGCAGAACAAATCATTTGTCCATTTTTTTACAGAAGTAAAATATATTTGACGGTCAAAAAAAAAAAAAAATACTTCAATTACGGAAACAGAAAAAATCAGATATAATACCACGAATTCGATTGTACTGTGTACGAAGTCAAAAAAATCGCAGCATTAGGATTAAATTTTATACATCATAACCGTAGTAGTTATCAAACATGAAATCTGTGAACGGATTTGAAAGGAACAGCTATTGTCCAACGGCTCTACGTTAAAGCCGAATTTCCACACTGGGAATTGATTGGCGAAATTGAGCAGTGAATGACCTAATGTATTAATGGCGAATTAATTGTTGGGTGAGGGTTATTTATGAATGTTAGCATATATCGGTCAAAAATAGCTCAGACGATCACCTAATGTACCCAAAGGGCACTAAGTTAAGTAGGCTCCTCAGTCTGTCCAATTCATCCATGGTTACCCTGTCCTTTTCAATTCCATCACGCAGGCAAATTGAGATGGCTTAGGAAATTCAGGAAAATCACTATTGTTGGAAAAATTCATAACTGTTTGAAAATTTAGGGAGAAAATTTGGGTAAGGGTTTCTCCGCTATTGAAATTTTAGTGTTCTGCAGTGGTTTGGCTGTGGGGTACAAAAAATGGGAATACGCACAAAGGTTGAGTATTCTGAAATGCGAAGTAAAGGAGGAAGCTTTCATTAGATCATGTTTTTAAGTTTAGATAATAGATAAAATAGGTAACAATTTGGTATAATAATTAAACTTGACCAGACAGTGATGATAAATATCATAGAGCGGTAGATCTCTCAATGGTTACATCCCCATCGAAAATCATTTTCAAATATCGGATATCAATGTCCATGAATAATGGATGGTTTCAAATATTATTTTATCCACTGACATCTAAGACATATACAGAAACTTTTACTTTAACGTAAAATTGTTTCAAACTTCATGATTATATATATTTGTCTGTGTAGTGAATAAGTAGTTATACAAAAACATATAAACTACTATCTTATAGTAGTTTATATGTAGTGAATAAGTAGTTATACACACACATATAATACAAACTACTATCTTAATGAAATAATGAATAAATATCGTCCATTATACTAAAATACACATATTATAAACTATCATCTTGACAAAACCAAATGGATGATTTTCAGATGCTGGTACCTCATATCCGAATATATTTTTATGTATACCATTTGTCTATTTCTCGCATACGGATGCGAACACACTTTTGATTTTTTGGGTATCCGTTAAACGGCTTGTAGAGCAAGGACAAGTCAAATATACCTTTTTTAATATAACTTTGGAATTTGGATTTCTGGTATCCGTTAACCTCGCCGGTGGAAGTCAGCTACCTCAACCAACTGCACTGCAAACGTGGGCCTAGTTCGTGTACTTTGAGAAATAAAGATGTAAGTAAGAATTTTCATTAACTTTTGCATCCTGTTTGCACAAAAAATGGACAAGCACCTCCAATCCGTATTATTTAGTTGATTATATGTTATTTTCAAGGTTTTAGGTCACTTATGCAAATATGTAAAAAGCAAGGACTAAAATGTAAAAGACACGCAGATTTATAGTGGTTCGGTCAGAACGTGCCTACGTCCACTTTATATGTTATTCTCTCCTTTCTTTCAGATTACAAGTACAAAGCTTTAACTACAAGTATAAGAAAGTTGTTTGAAAGTTCCTTCCTTGCTTGAGCTCTCAAACTTGTCTGCCATTGTTGTACCCCTGCCCCTCTATTTATAGAGTGAGGCTGGGGGCAGGGGTCTTGGATGTATATAGCTGCTGATGGGCCTGGGCTGAAGCAATCTGGTCTGGCATATCTGGTTCTGCGAAGCTTGGTTCGGCCGTAGCTGGGTGGAGTTTGATTCGGTGACAACTGCTTCATGTTGGTCCGGTGCCGAAGGTGTGTGCTTGGTTCGGTATGGAGCTTGGACCGGTGATGGGCTAGTAGAGGTTGGTTCGGTCTTGGTTTGGTTCGGTAGTTGTGGTGAGGGTTGGTCCGGTGTTGGGTAGATTCGGTGGTGGTGGTCCGGTAGCGCGTTGGTTCGGTGATGCTTGGGAGGTAGGGTGATTCGGCATTGGTGTGGCTGGTTCGGTGATACGAGGAGGAGGGGTTGGTTCGGCATGTAGTAGAGCAAAGTTTCTGGTTCGGCATGTAGGGGGGAAGCATTGGTTCGGTGGTGGAAATGCACACAACACTTTCCCCCCAAAGTAGGGCATATGCTAGTATATGCCGTGCTTTGTTTTAGCTAGGCGGTCTTCATTCGGTCCCTGAGTGCCGAACCAATTGGTCCGGTGTCCTACATTTGTCTATATATAGGGGCTATACGCCTTCGTTATCTCTTATCAGCCGAACCATCTCCTTGTCTTTGCCGAATCAAAGAGTTATCTTTGCCGAATCAAAGTCTCTGCCGAATCAGGTGAGGAGCTACTAGGCCGAACGAACTTTATTTTCAATTACCGAATGAAACTTGGATCCTTAATGCCGAATGAGACTTGGACCTTCAATACCGAATGAAACTTGGAACCTCAATACCGAATAAAACTTGAACTTTCAATACCGAATGAAACTTGGATCCTTAATGCCGAATGAGACTTGGACCTTCAATACCGAATGAAACTTGGAACCTCAATACCGAATGAAACTTGAACTTTCAATACCGAATGAAACTTGGAACCTCAATACCGAATGAAACTTGGACCTATTTGTTTGTATTTTCATACTCCTTGTTCTAATACCATGTTTTTCCTGTGTTGCAGATAAATGTCTCGTAGAGCAGAAACTCGATCAGACAGTAAGAAGTCCAAGGATAAGGGGGAGTCTTCTTCCGTGCCCCCAGCCCAACCAGGACCGGCGCGACATGGACCTGCCCCGAGGTCGTTAGTGGATGGGTATGGTCCCCAAGAGCTTTTGAACTCTCCCCCTGATTGCTTTCCGAGCTCCCTCAAAGAGGAGCAGCTTGATGTCATTTCTCGTTCCTTCGGGATCGACAGGGCTCTTATGCTGTTGCCGGGAGAGGGGGTTATGCCATATGACCCTCCTGAAGGGTACTTTGCGTATAGCAGATATCATTGCATGTGTGGTGCTATCCCGCCTCTCAACGCTTGGATAGTTAGCTCTATCACATATCTGAAGGTGGCTCCATTCCAGCTTCAGCCTAACTCCTATGCCATTCTGGTGAGTCTTTTCGTCATCTTTCAGAGGAAATATGGGCGTCCCCCCTCCAACCGGGAGATCCGGTATCTATACAACTTGAGAGGCTACAAGAAGGGGTCTCCATATATCAGTTTGGAAGCGTCTGTGCCCTTCAAGCCTGTCCTAGACTTGTACTCGAAGTTCAGCATGTTCAAGAAGGTATGATTTTTTATTAGGGATGACACTGTTTCTTTCCGCCTTTTCACTTCCGGCTGTAAGTTGAACTTCATTTATATTTTCCTTGTCCCGATCACAATGCTTCTTCTTATATGCCTTTATTTCTTGCTAGCGACAGGTGGTTTTGCGGTCGTGGAGACTGACTCCTTGGCTCGGATGACTACCGAAATAAAGGTCATTTCGGAAAGGGATAGGTCGGCCTCCTACCTGATCAGGAACGCCACTCTCCTGGAGTATAACTTGATTTTGCCACATCAATCTGTGGTTAAACAGAGAGATACAGCCGATGAGAGGGCTGCTAAAGCTAAGGATGGGGCTACTGCGAAGAGTAGCAAGAAGAGACCTTTCTCGGTGCCTCCAGCCGTTGGGGGAAAGAAGCTTAAGAAGTCCGATGGACCCTCTCCCAGTACATGTCCAGATATTTCGGAGGAGGAAGGTGGAGAGGAGGAAAGAGACGAAGAGGAGAGCGGAGGAGATGGAGAAGGTGAAGGACAGGGTGGTAGTGGTGCTGGTGCCTTGATCTCCGGGCAAGTGGGGGAGCTTCAGGAGTGGACGGATGAGGCTCTCCGTCAAGCTTTCGGGGAATCGGAGGGGGAACCGGATTTGGCGGAGAAGGCGAAGAAGACTGGCAAGGCCGGGGCTGACGCCGATCCATCCCCTAAGAGCTCCTCAGCTAGGGTGACTCCGGCAGTGCAAGGTGAACTTTTGACTTCTGCAGACTCCATTTATGATAGGGACTTAGGAATATTTTATGGTTCGCTTCCGTCCTGCAATGAGATTCAGGACTTATTGCAGTATTCTCCTTCTCCGCAGGGTTTGTATAACAGACGTGCCTTCTCTTTCTTTTTAAGTTAACATATTTCTTGAATTATGGACCCTCGTATGTTCGTAACACTTGTTCTTTATTACAATGGTAGGCGAGGTGGCCAAAACTTCAGACGTTCGACACCGCCTCGAACAATTCAAGTTGATGAGAGCTTCTACTAAGGTGAAGCCGCCACCCGGCCGTTCCGGGGATGTAGTCAGATATCGCTCTCTTCTTGGAGTCATTGAGGAAGGTATCCAGCAAAGGAAGAGGAGGCAATCTTTGTTTGATTCATCACCTGGTCCGCATCTTCCTCCTCAACCTATTCATGATATCACGGAGGAGGAAACTGAGCATATTCCCTCCCCGCATCCGTCTGAAAATCCTACCGTTATCCGCATAAGGCGCCCCGACGTGTCTCGCAATCCCTTTGCCGGCCACCCGGATTTAGACCCTAGTTCCCAGGATATATTATTTGACGAGGCCACGGGCGAGCATCTTCTCCCCCGCAATCCCATGGTTCGGATTCTTGATGAGGCTAAGTCTCTAGATTTGGATCTGCTCACTACTCGGATAGCTGCTATGGGGGACGAAGCCAAGGCCAACATTGACCGGGTCGCGGAGGAGGTCAAGAAATTGATGGAGCATCATGCTCGGCTGGCTAGGGCTGGGGAGGAAATTGGGAGTGCTAACATCCGACTGCGGCTACAGGTTTCTGATCAGGCCAAACAGCTTGCCGATCAGGCTA
Source organism: Allium cepa (assembly GCA_030765085.1). NCBI lineage: Eukaryota > Viridiplantae > Streptophyta > Magnoliopsida > Asparagales > Amaryllidaceae > Allium > Allium cepa. The sequence goes on from CM060943.1 coordinate 803,106,632, forward strand.
TTCAGATTTCTCAGCACGAGGCAGCCTCCAGGCAGTTGAAGGAGAATCTGGAAAAGGCCAACAGGGCAGAATTGCGAAAAATGGAGGCTGCTTGCAAGGGGCGGATTGATATGGCCATTGCAACGGTAGATGAGGTTCGGAATGCGGATCTTGAGCGGATTGAAGAGTTGTTGGGAGGCTTGAGGCCGCAGAGCTTGCTCAGGCCAAGCTAAAGGAAGAGATGGAGGAAATGAGGAGGTCTCTCCAGGCTGACCGCTTGAGATACCGATCGGAGAGGGATGTTGCCGTTGCTAAGTTGTTGTCCTCCGAGGCCTGGGTGAGGGAGTTTGAGGAGAATGAGGGGATGATGGATGAGATGTTGCAGGATATGTACTTCCGTACCTGGAAGCAGGGTAATCTATCCTGGATGGATGACTATCCCCGGATCATGGGTAGGATATATCTCCGGGCTTTGGAGGAGGCCAAGGCCGATGCAGATAAGGAAGGTGGAGCGGCATTCAGGATGGACGTGGTAACCGCCCAGTTCTCAAAGGAGGAAGGTAGCGGTGAAGGAAGGTATGCGGCTGCTTGCCGCGGAGGAAGCGGGTGTGCAATTGGCTGATGAGGATCAAGCGGCGGACGCTGGTGAGTTTCTTTTCTCTTTCTCTTTTCTTTTTGGATTTTCATAACTTGATCACTTACTGTTCGCTTAATGAACTCCCCTTCTGAATTGGACAGGTGGGACATCTGGTCACCATGCTGGGAGCTCTGACCCTGCGGCTAAGTAGGCTTGGAGAGTTGGTAGGATGAGGGCGAAGCGTGAACGCAGCTGGTCACCTTTTGATTTCTTTTTATTGCTGTTCATGTTAGTCCAAAACATTGATGTAACTGTAATAATATTGTTTGTGATGAATGACATTTTGTAATTTCATAATATAAGCTGATTCCTTTATGTTGGAATTTTATTGCTATTTTGCTGTGCTGTGTAAGTGATGTAACTATGTATATTATTAGTGACTTGACTGTGTCTGATGCCAAGTTTTTTGCTTAAAGCATAATTTTCCCATTTTGCAATGTAAATGTGATGTGTAAATACGAACTGCAGCTATGCATTAATGTATAAAAGTAGAAGATACCGCCCTTCATATTTTGGCCATAGACGGCAATTTCGTGCATCCTGTAAGACTAAGCACGAATTCTGTTGAGTGTCTCATCATCCGATTGTAAGTTTCTGTTCCCATTAGCGAACGTTCCCTATTTCATGTCCTGTACTTTCAAGCACCGTTACGGAGAATAGGAGAAAAGTTTTAAATGAAATTGAAATATAGGAAAAGTAAAACTTCCAGTCACGGAAGGCCGTCGATGTGCTTAAGTTCGTGGCAAACGGTTTTTGTAGTCACTTTCCCTAGCTGTGGGTTTTGGAGACATTTGTCACCCATCTTACGCCTACTGCGGGGAGTTTTCTTTTTTACCACAGCCGCACTTAAGACACATCGGAGCCGATCGCGCACAGTAACTACCCGGGCCATTATGGCCCGTAATCGTGGGTATTATTCGATTTACTGTGGCCGGCTAGCGTGGGGGCCGATCGTCAACTGTGAACTTCCCCTAGCTGGCCACACCTTATGTTGGGGCTTATGATCGGTTCACAGTCGCCGGCGAGCCGAATCGCTGTAATGAGCTGCCATCGGCTATAGTCGGCCTTTTTTATGATGACTTATACTCGGCTTGTTACAGTCGGCTTTAAGGGCCGAGGCAAACAATGAGTTAACTCGCGGTAGAGAGATACCGGAGCAAAGTGTCTCATTGGCGAGGGCATAGGAGCGCAGCGTACCTGTTAGATTTTGTCCAGGTGGAGTTGTGTTGTGAAGTTCTGGATTGAAATGTCATCTGCAAAGGATTTTGTTCAACAGCAAAGGATAAAGCTTAACAAGTAGCCAAAATATAAAGGAACAAGTTAACAAGAGCCAAGTTTTTTAAAGTGGTTCGGCACGAAAATGCCTACGTCCACTGATTCTCTTTGTTAATTCACTTCATATGGGTAGTACAAGTTAAGAAAAGTATCGACGGAGGTGTCGGATGTTCCATGCCCTCTGGAACACCTCTCCGTCCACAGTTGACAAAATATAAGCTCCGTTGTGGAGATCTTTATGAATTACATAAGGTCCGTCCCAGATGGGGTCCAGTGCTCCGGGGCACGGAAAGATTCTCTTGAGGACAAGGTCTCCTTCTTGTAAGCTGCGATGTTCGACTTTGGGGTTGTATAGTGCTGCCACTTTTTGTCTGTGAGCTGCTGCTTTGAGTGATGCATCATTTCTTCTCTCCTCAATTAGATCCAAAGACATGTGGAGGAGTTCTTCATTTTCTTCCGGGTTGTAGTGGATCCTACGGTGAGAGGGCACTATAGTTTCAACTGGGAGCATGGCCTCCGATCCGTACGCCAAAGAGAAGGGAGTATGCCCTGTTGAAGTTCTGTAAGATGTGCGATAGGCCCAAAGTGCCGTAGGAAGTTCGTCCACCCAAGCGCCTTTCAACTTTTCAAGTTTCTTCTTGATTAAGGTTTTGAGAATTTTGTTGACAGCTTCTATTTGTCCGTTTGCCTGGGGATAAGCCACGGATGAGAAGCTTTTGCGAATCCCGTGCTCTTGGCATCAGTTGGTGAATTCCTCGCTGTCAAATTGAAGTCCATTGTCTGATACGATTTTGAGTGGTGTTCCGTACCTGCACAGAATATTTTTGATTAAGAAGTTGATAACTTTTGCCGAAGATTATCCAGTGGCTGTCTTTGGCTACTCGGATGCATGCCAGGACCAGCTACAGTTGCCCCCTGCCTTGATCTTCCTCTGCGGGGTTCTGTTTCGAGTATTTCCATGGGGTTAACTTCGGGCTGGGTTCTAGCTCGGCTCCGTTCAGCGGGGTTTCTATGATTAGGTGGCATGACTGGCTCAGCTACATCCGACCCTCGCCTGATGCTTCCCCCATCGGGTTCGGTTCCAAGCGCTTCCTCGAGTCGGAGTTCGGGCTGAGTCCGGGCGCGGCCCCTATCACTATTGTTCTTGTTGATAGCTTTTTCGAAGAGGGAAGACCTTTGCTGTCTCTGAGATCCTCCAGATTGAGACTCACCCCATGATTCAGTGTTGCGGTTGGATTCTTCGGCATCCCTCAAGCGTGACATGAGTTGGTTCACCAAAGCTTCTTGTTGGGATGCGAAGCGGTTAGTTACTTCAGTCACAACTCTGTCTAGATCTGCCCTAGTGATTGCTGCCGGTTGTTCCGCGGCAGGGGCTGTTGGATTCGCCTGATCTGCTGTCGTAGTGGGATGGTTCTCTTGATCTGGATCCACCGGATCTGGAGCGCTGCTGGTTGCAACGTTCTTTCCCTTGTTGGTGTCTTTTCTCAGCCTGGAAGTCATGTTTCCTAGGCAATGAAGAGTGCTATTGGGAAAGAAGGTCGAATGAGGGAAGCTGAAGCTTCGAGTTCCAAATTCTCAGTGAAAGCACCAAAAATGTTTGCACAAAAAATGGACAAACACCTCCAATCCGTATTATTTAGTTGATTATATGTTATTTTCAAGGTTTTAGGTCACTTATGCAAATATGTAAAAAGCAAGGACTAAAATGTAAAAGACACGCAGATTTATAGTGGTTCGGCCAGAACGTGCCTACGTCCACTTTATATGTTATTCTCTCCTTTCTTTCAGATTACAAGTACAAAGCTTTAAGTACAAGTATAAGAAAGTTGTTTGAAAGTTCCTTCCTTGCTTGAGCTCTCAAACTTGTCTGCCGTTGTTGTACCCTGCCCCTCTATTTATAGAGTGAGGCTGGGGGCAGGGGTCTTGGATGTATATAGCTGCTGATGGGCCTGGGCTGAAGCAATCTGGTCTGGCATATCTGGTTCTGCGAAGCTTGGTTCGGCCGTAGCTGGGTGGAGTTTGATTCGGTGGCAACTGCTTCATGTTGGTCCGGTGCCGAAGGTGTGTGCTTGGTTCGGTATGGAGCTTGGACCGGTGATGGGCTAGTAGAGGTTGGTTCGGTCTTGGTTTGGTTCGGTAGTTGTGGTGAGGGTTGGTCCGGTGTTGGGTAGATTCGGTGGTGGTGGTCCGGTAGCGCGTTGGTTCGGTGATGCTTGGGAGGTAGGGTGATTCGGCATTGGTGTGGCTGGTTCGGTGATACGAGGAGGAGGGGTTGGTTCGGCATGTAGTAGAGCAAAGTTTCTGGTTCGGCATGTAGGGGGGAAGCATTGGTTCGGTGGTGGAAATGCACACAACACATCCAAAAATGGAAGAAACTACATTAAATATATCCTTTCATTTTTCATTTGTATGCTTGGAACAAAATATAGGGCAATCATTTTAGTTTGACACATGAAAATAAAACCATCAAAAACTAACATTCTGCTACATATCACATACACAGGCACATCGTATGTCAAATATTTTTGAATGGTAATCAATTCACATGCACATATAACATTGTTAAATTCATTCCGTGAACCCAAGGGTTATTCAATCGGAATAGTAAAACATCACACTCAATGTTGATCGATTCAACTATAGTAAGCCAAATTTCACCTGTATTGCACAGCAAGCTATCATTCATGTTCCTCCTTGGATTTACACATTTCTTCAGTTTAGAGATGAACGGTCAATTCCAACATGAGAATCTGAGTTGCCATAACGTGTAGAAGAATAAAAATGGAATGGCTATAATTTACATTATTTTTAAGCAACAATTCAAAAAAGCAAAAAAATTGAATTTTATCTTTGATATAAGTTACATGTTCAGTAATTATAAGTAAGACCAAAAATGATACTACTTTGGCCAAAAGTAGTAAGAAGTTGATTCGTGGACCCTAAATTTCTGCATAAGGCGGTCCTAATTATCAGTAAGACCAAGAAATCATAATGTTTTGGCCAAAAAGAGTAGATAGTTGATTGATGGACCCCAAATTTATAAGTATGGTAGTCCGAAAGTATTAGAAGGCTACTCCTCCACTCAACTGACATAAGCATGTAACCAAAATATTAGAAATATGAAATTAAAATAACTAAAATAAGTAGATTTCCCGATTCGTGGTATATCTCATTAAACATATATAATCAAGCTCCAAAGCTGCTCAATCCCTACTTGAAGTATACATCAAACCTAGAATGTAACTTTAGTTAATTCCCGATTCAAAGAAGAACAAAACATGGTTGAGATAAAAATAATACCAGCATCCATAAACTTTAAACTAGCATAATTAATAGTATCTAAATCAGAGGCAAGACGATCACCAAACTACTTACTGAGTGAAGTAATCAAAAATTCAATATTTTAATTATAAGAACCGATGACTATCAATAATTCATCAAAGAGCATCAATCATTAGTGAAATAATATACTACAAGTTCAATAAATAATAAAACCAGTTTTCGGTGAATAAAAGGCTAAGTAGTATCATTTCATTTTTGTATGTTTCTCAAAACCTTTGCTACTTTTATGCTGTAATAACAAATTGGTGGTGCATCATCCCCTAAAAGATGAAATATAACTTTAAACTAATTGTAGTAGTTACTTTAGTCCAGTTTTACAATTTCAATTTAAATAATCCAATAGTCTTACCCAAACAACATAAATGGAACCTCAATACCAAATTCTGTTGTTTTTTGCACACTCCATGAATTTTAGTACAATTTAGGATGAAAAAAGTTGACTTAGCTGCCAAATTTTTTGCACTATAAAGGTACACTTTTCTCTAAAATTGAATAATATAACGATTTGATGAATAAACGTTACCTGGTTCACACTATTCCAAAATCCAAGTCATGCTGATTGGCCAATGTGCTTGATAATACAGAATGGCCTTTTTTTGGCAACCAGTCAACCATGAAGACAAAACATGCATTCTCTCAAGCATACTCATACCAACTCTTCTGTTTATTTAGTGCCTCCAAGTGTTCTCTTCAGCCCCTGATTCCTTCGTACAATCATGTAGATAATATTGGGCATAGCATTATGAAGTAAATTCAATAAAAGGCTAATGAACTGCTAATAATGCAAATGAGCTCATCCAAAGCGGACTCCGTGTATTTTGTGTGCTTATTAGAACAGATTAATTGGTACTTCTCAAGAAAAGACTCTAAGAATAAAAACTCACGTAAGCAATTGCAAAAAAGAATGATTATCCAAATCCTCCTAGCAGCCATCAGAACAACACATGTAAGTATCGCAAATAGCTTTTGTGTAGAATTTGTGAAAAGAAAGATCTAAATCAATTTTCTATCTAATCAGTCTACTCTTAGAAGTGATGGAATAAATTGATCATTAGTGCCATCTCAAGTGAAAGTTCAAGCAGTTACCTAGATAATGGTTATTGGGCGAGATTACTTATTCTGTTTCATAAATTTCAGATGATAATGGTTAAAAAATTGTAGTTGTTTGAAAATTTGGGGACGACATTTAGATTAGGGTTTATTCAAGGTTCTCAATTCTGGGGCAGTTGGTCGTGGAATTATAAAAAAATAATACGCACAAGGGTTGGGTATTTTGAAATGTGGAGGGGGAATACACGTCAACGATAATGGATAAGAATATTAGTTTGAATGTGTAGAAAGGAGAGGACTAAATAAGGGTTTCTGCGTACTTCGTATAACGATGACGTAGAAAATATTTTTGGTGATATATATCTATTTTAATTGACTACTAGAATTGGCCTGTGTTTCGTACACGGGCTGTTTATATTATTGTAAACGGAAAGTAAGGGCATTTTTGAAATTTTAAAAAGACGTCGAGTAAATTAATTCAGCGAATTTTGTAAAGATATATAATATCCTTTTCTCAAATAAGTCATAATATTGTCTAAACTAGAAAACAAAATTCCCTCTTTTTTTCTTATTTTGACAACGGACTATGTTTGTGTGATGATCCGTCTCCTCAACCCTCAGAAATCAACACTAATACATCCATGGTATTCACGTGCCATAAATTCAAGTGTCGGAAAGATAGATTATCAGGGGTGTAAAAGAAAATAAAACTAGAAGATAATACAATAATAGAATCTCACTTCGCATTCAACATTTTAACTATACATAAATGATTATAGTCAAATACAAATCCCGCGGGATAGTTATAACTGTCTATCCGTACATATATTGGAAAATACATACTACATAACATAGCGAAATATAGGTAGATATCTACGTAAGGTACTTCAGCTTCATAGCTCCAAAAGTCTTCTCCAAAATGCTCCCCAACAAGCTTCAAAATGCTCCTAAGGTATGCTGACTACTTGACAGTCTGAAAAATAGGACACCCGGAGTTTAAAGGGGAAAACAAACTCCGAATCAGTCATGAGATCGGTATGAGAACTCAAAGTAAGATGTTTTGAAAAAAAAAGGTATCTCATAAGATCATGCCGCACATAAACATGGAACGCGTTTTTGACCTTATGATAACCAAAACTCTTTATTACGTAAAATTTGGGGATGTTATTTTTAATGACCTTTTTGAAAATATTTGCAAATAAACTTATTAGTTTTAGCCGAAATTGTTACCATTATTAAATTCCAGCGTACTAGGTTCTACAAATAAAACCGTAAGTTCTTATTGGAGAACGAATTTTCATACAAATGACCAGGTGAATAGACTACCTTCCGATGGGTACAACTCTGAAAGGATGTCCCGAGGAACCATCACAAAGCTCCTCTACCAACACAAGACCGACCTATCTCTATAGCTTGATAGTATCGAATATGTCATCCCCTGGTCATTACCGACCTTTATCCGAGCGCGTTCTTGCATACAAACCACATTAATTTATATCGCGAACGTCATAGCGGGAAGAAATATATTTAGAACGGGATGATCATACCCTAATTGGGAATGACCCATCTAGCCTTGCTGCATCTAACCATGTTTCGGTCATTTCCAATTGATAAGGCTCGAGGAAATGATTACATTTTCACATAGCACATCTTCTTTCACTTTGAATGTCACATTGTCATTCTACATTCACACGACTGTTTCTATAAATGTATAACTTCCTGAGCTCGTATGTCTCCGGAAAGGGTGTTAAGCTAAGAGAAGGTGTTTTCTCCGCCACCGACTGATATACATCTATAGAGATCACTCATTGTGATTTAGAATGTAAGGTCAGACAATCATCGATACAAGTTCGTTCTAGGACTGAATGAAATCGAAGGTACTTTCCTCGGCCATTACAAGGCTTGTGGCTTTGAGATTTTTTATAACAAAGAGACCATATCGGGAGTTTATCCCCAATTAATCAACAAGTAGTCCCTCGTTATTATTCGTCTCAATATCTCCATCTTCAAACATCTTCAACCTTTGAACACGTAAATTGGTTCGAAGTGGTTTTCGGATAGGAATCACCCAAATCCGACCTCGGTTCCTTCGAAATCCAATCATCGATAAAGATGATGTAATTAGGTGATTATTTTTCGATTCATTCATTTTCCTTTACCAAAATATCTTCGAGAGATATATATTTTCAAAATATTCTTTTAGTGAATACAGAATCATTTAAACCTTTTTTTTGAATATATCTCAAATCATTTTAAAGAGTATCTTTTGACAAAACAGGATCATAGAAATCATTTTACTTTTATTCAAAATCAACTTCTGTATTCAACGAGTGCTTTGGGTGGAATAATGGTGAGGCCGCCATTTAAATTCCACGAATAGGACAAGTTCTCTCTTTGGATTTTAATAATGAGTATAAGAAGATTATTTCTATGAAATCCAAGTTAAGCATTTGGGCTTTCCTTTCGATATATTTCACTCCTCATCTAAAAGAGAAAACTGAGGCTAGGTAAGTTTAGGGCGCTGGTTGCTCCATCCCTAACCTTAGTTACACACCTTATTTCACTTTTAGATCTCACGGGCGGGACAAATGTATTAGTCGTTTCTGCATACTCATTTTCCCTTTTTAATCACTTAACTATTTGTTTAACCATCTTTGAAATAATGTTACAATTTTCAAATTTCTTTTAAAATGCTTTATTATTTACTTAAAAACATTTGCATAAGACTTGGAAAAGAATTGTTTTGTTCCAACCATTATTTCAAAAGTTATTAAAAAGCGTTGCGAGTATCGCAAATAGTGATATAAAAAGTGCTTTAAAAGTTATATTATTCAAAACGACTTTTATATCATTTAAAAACCATCTTTTCAACTTAAATCGCTTTTAAAACATTTTTAGAACTTATTTCATATTTTTAAAATGATTATTTTATCAATTTTCAACTTTGGTCATTTAGTGCAAAAACTGAATTTTTTTGAAAATTAATTTTGACATATTTCAAAATATACAAGATGAAATCTTGATTTTCTTTTTTTATATGAAAGATATAGATATAAGGATTAGAAAATTCTTACTTCGAAGAATTCCGAACTATATTCCACTTCGTATATTCATTTGAACTTTTGGCACGAAAACACGAACTACCGTTACGTGACGCGTCAAATTTTTGGCGTATTTTTAGATTCATATCCAAACTTTGCCGAGACAAGTTTAAACACTTAAGAATAATTTCTAAAGCATATTCAAATATATTTTTTCAAGATATAAATGATTCCATATCACATTTCATTTCTTTTGGAAAGTGATTTCCATGTGATTATACGTCATGTAAATCCGTGACTTGTTTCAATATTTTCATGCAATAAAGAACATATGAAAATCATTATCCTAACCAAAAATCCAAAAACACTTATCACAACATCACAACCAAATATATACATATAAATTGGGAGTTCTCACCTTGTTTGGAATTGATCTAACTTTAAAGTGATTATAAATTTCCTAACTTCAATCGGGTGCTCACGAATGCTTGTTTTAAGGCTTCTAGGTGCATGACTTGACTTGTGGAGGTCTTTGCAGCTTTGGGCCATAAGTTCCAAGGAGGTTTGGGCTCGGCTTGACGGTGAAGGGGGGCGTGAGCAATAAGAGAGGGAGAGTAGGAGTTTTAAAGTGGTTCGAACGGAGTTTTGTTGATATTTTTCTTTGTTTTATTTTTGAAAATATTTTGGCATAACTTTGTTAAGGTGAATATCTAATAATTGATTTAAGAGGTCTAAAGAAAGTAGAGAAGAACTGGTGTAAAAGTGAAGAAGAAAAGGATGGGTATTTATAAAAAATATTTGAGAATAAAATATAGATTTGTGTTTTTACATAAATAACCTTCCTTAAGAATTAAGTAAACTTATTTAATTCAACACTTACCATCCGCATCACATCACACTTTTAAAGTTCAAACACTTAAGAGTTAAGTAATGTTATCCCGCCTTTTGGTAAAGGCCGAGATATTAATAAATAGGCTAAAAAGGATGAGAATCGGTATTAATGATCGATTGGAAACAAGGCTATGGTCAATGTCGTCGAAATTTGATCTAGCTCCAATCGAGACGGGATCGATTGACAATGATGAACAAGGCTAGGAAAGGCCATGTTTCAAATTTCAGGTCAATCGGAGTTCATATGCTCAAGATATGATCGATGCAAATTAGGCAATTCGTATCCATTAGATCACCTTCTTCGTATCCTTTTTTTCGAACCGATCAACGAAAACTAACACTATTCGTATCCATCAAGCATGACCCACTTCGTATCGGTCCGAGCTTATCCTACTTCGCATCCATTATCACCAGCTAATTCGTATCCATGGGAAATTGTCACTTTGTGTCGATCATTCCATGCACTTCGTATCGATCCATCCATTCACGTATTTCGTATCGATCGGCCACTGATCGATACGAAGAACACATAATGGATCGATATGAATGTCGTCCCTTTTCGATCGATACGAAAAGGCTATTGAACCATCGATATGAAATAAGCATCCCAGGATCGATACGAAGAATGGAGTATATCAGGTCGATACGAATGAGATTGTGTACAAGAGGAAGACTCGGTCACTCGGCATAAAAAGTGGATCGATCCTAAAAGATAGCACCGCGTCACCTAGCAAGTATGTGCCTGGGGGTGATGTGAATGGATCAATTCAAATGAACCGATACGAATTGGACAACACATTGGAAATCCAAACTTGCATCGATCATATCTCACATCTACCAAATTTTCATAGAAGCTTGCATACAACCCCAAGAATGTCCATGCTCGATCTCGACTCGATAAAGTAAGATCTTGATTGATACGAGTTCCATTCGTATCGATCATGGATCGAGTTGAAATCACTCTGAATCGATCACGTGGGCCCACCCACGTGAGAGAAGAAGGCCTCCGAGGTTTGGACTGGATATTTGCAGCCTATACCTATAAATAGCAGTCCAAGAGCTTCAGAAAAGGGGGCTTCTGGTTCTTTTACGCCGTTATTCTGCCGAACTCCATTGTAACTCAATTATTATCAATTGTACTCTTGTAACCAGCGAGTGATAATCAATAAAACAACAACTCTTCAAAGTGGACGTGGGCCGGAGATAGCCGAACCACTATGAACCTTGTGTCTTTACTGCATTCCTTTAATTTTTTGAGTGTTCTTCATATTTATATTCTCTACACATTTACTATCTGTGATCTGTGATTGTAAACTGGTGCTTTCATCGACAATTGGGTGTTTGTGACCAATTTTGGCGTAAATATTTTGGTGCTTTCACGGAGAACCGCTAGCACTCAGGAATTCTAAAGCTTTGATTTCGAATTTGAAAGCTTGAAGACTTTGATTTGGAAAGCTATGGCAAAGCAATCGACAAGAAGACAAAGGACTGAAAGGAGCTCACATGAAGGGAGTTCGGAAGCTTCCTCGGGGGCTAATCATGCATCGATCTTCATTACCAGAGATGAGATGGAAACGATGCTCAAGAGACAAGAGGAGATGATGCAGAACCTACTTCGACAAGTTGGACAAGTTGGAGTGCAAAATCAATGGAACACAGCTACAGGAGATGCTGGAGATAGGGATAGGGAGCACGAAGCAACCATAATTTAGAATGGAGCAGGATCATCCGCCGCAGCACCGGAACTAAGAGGCACTCACCCTGAGCATGTTGATCCAATCACAGGTAGAGTACCAGGTGGAGCTGAGTAACAAGGCATTGATAGAGGAATGGATGCTCGTCCAGGAGAGTAGATTCCAAGATTCCCTTGTGAACTCAGGTGGATGAGGACTACAACTTGGAGGTAGTGACAGGTTGGCTGAGATGGTCAGGTGAGCCATAAGGGGAGGACTAGTGAATAGAGACTTGGAGGATGTGAATAGAAGTCCCTTTTCTCCAATGATCAGGCAAGATAGGAACCAACCAGATTTCAAACTACCAACATTGGAGATGTATGACGGGAGAACGGATCTTATTGTTCACTTGACAAGGTACATGAGGCATATGGAAGTACGGAGGGCATCAGAAGAGGTCATGGCATGATGCTTCCCTTTGTATTTGATGAATATAGTAGCATTATGGTTCAGACAGTTGGAGAGTGGCTCTATTGGCGCATGGACGGAGCCGATTGAAAGGTTTATAAGGCAGTTTCGGGTCCACATAGTCTGACCTAAGAATATGATGACTTTGACATCGATGAAACAATGGAAAGGAGAGTCGCTAAGAGATTTCTTAACCAGATTCAATGCGGCAGTGGCTTCGGTGGATCGACCTGACCATCGATGGTTTTGATGGCGGCAGTTTCAAGAATTGCAAATAATTCGGATTTCAAGATATTGTTGGAGCGGAACCCATATTATCAATCTCTGGAGTTCTACCATGAAGCAGAAAGGTTTCTAAGGCAGGAAGATGCGCAACCTAAGAGAGAAGGGAGAGAGACTGAAGCTTATGTAGTAGGGGGTGGAGGTCCACCCAGGGAGGATCCAAACAAAGATGATAAAGGGAAAAGGAAAAATGAATGATAATGGTAACACTTCAAAAAGGCCATTGGGGAATTCAAAGTTTACTTCCTATACGGATTTGACCGAGACTCTAGAAAGGATTTACTTGGATACTCGAGGGCGCCTCCAGTATCAAAGGCCGATGAAAAGGGAACCTTCTGGATACGAGCAGGCATCGGGACAGCATTGCCTATTCCATGAGCTGGATGGGCACAACACGAACGACTGCAGACATTTTAAGGATATCATTAAGGAGCACATATGGAATGGTCATCTACAATAATATGTATGGAATCGAGTTGTGGCAGTGGAACAGGAGTGGCCACCGCCCACCTCGAACGAGGATGGAACTGGATCTGGGAATCGCTGGCTCGTCGTCAACCAGTTGGATTTATGACTTTGAATAAGTGGTAGAACTCGAAGTAATATGGCTACGTCACTTGCACATGTACGGGATCAATGACGATCCTTAGGCATGCTCTGAGATGATGATAAACCGTGCTGCTCAAGCCTATGAAATCTTGTGTTTCTTTTCTTTTTTTCTGAAAACATTGGTTTCTCCCTTGAATGTACATACATTTACTTGGCTTTCCCTGACCGTAAAAACTTTTAAATGATTGGATTTGCATTAATGTAACAAATAACAAAGGTCTCGCGATCATGGTCCTGACCGGAGAGACGGGCAATGATAACAGATTATGAGTCCCTTCGTCGGAGAGCGATGGAATGCGCTCGAACACTATATAAAAGTCCTCGGACGGAGAGCCGAGGCTGAAGAATATAAAAGTCCTTGGCGAGAGCAGAGGCCTGAGAATATAAAAGTCCTCGACCGAAAAGTCGAGGCCGAAGAACATACAAGCCCTTGACCGGAGAGTCGAGGCTGGAACAGGATAACGCGACCCGACGAGGTCTACGGATCGAAGTTAAACCCGGAGAGGTCGTGGATTCAGATTTCGGCTTAGGATAGATGGACCCGGTGAGGTCCTGGATTTGGCAAAGGGCCCGGAGCGGGCCCGAATTTGGATATCGACCCAAAAAGGTCATAGGTTTGGCTATTGGTTATGGATAGATTAAAGCTCTGTTGATGGGTTCGGATACCTATGGAACTGGTTAAGGATTTGGTTATAGGACTTGAATTGTACATCTACTCCGAGCAGTCGCAGGCTTGGATATGGCTACGGTACTTGGATAGGATGACTTGGTAATAGACTAGATTATGGATCAGATGATATGGCTATGGATGAAACATGGGCTTTGGATGTTGGATTGGAACTATTCAAAACACGCCTTCTTACCACAAGGCATATTTTGGGGGAAAATATTATCCCGCTTTTTGGTCAAGGCCAGGATATTAACAAATAGGTTAAAATGGACGAGAATCAGTATTAAAGATCGATTGGAAACTAGGCTATGATCGATATCGTCGAAATTTGACCGAGCTCCAATCGAGATGGGATCGATTGGTAATGATGAGAAAGGCTAGGAAAGGCTATGTTTCAAATTTCAGGTCAATCAGAGTTCATATCCACAAGATATGATCGATGCAAATCAGGCAATTCATATCCATCAAATCACCTTCTTCGTATCGGTTTCTTTCAAACCGATCAAGGAAAACTAACATTGTTCGTACCCATCAAGCATGCCCCACTTCGTACCAGTTCGAGCTCATCATACTTCGCATCCATCGTTAGTACCTAATTCGTATCCACGGGAAATTGTCACTTCGTGTCGATCATTCCATGCACTTCGTGTCGATCCACCATTCACGTATTTCGTATCGATCAGTCATTGATCGATAAGAAGAACACATAATGGATCGATACGAATGTCGTCCCTTTTCGATCGATATGAAAAGGCTATTGAATCATCGATACGAAATAAGCATCCCAGGATCCATACGAAGAATAGAGTACATCATGTCGATACGAACGAGACTATGTTCGAGAGGAAGACTCGGTCACTCGGCATAAAAGGTGGATCGATCCTAAAAGATAGCGCCGCGTCACCTAGCAAGCACATGCTTGGAAGTGATGCGAATGGATCGATTTGAATGAACAAATACGAATTGGACAACATATTGGAAATCCAAACTTGCATCGATCATGTCTCACAATCTACAAGTCCAAATGCTACCAAATTTTCACTAGCTTGCGTACAACGCCAAGAATGTCCATGCTCGATCTTGACTCGATTGAGCAAGATCTTGGTCGATGCGATTCCATTCATATCGATCGTGGATCGAGGCAAAATCGCTCGGGATCGATCACATGGGCCCACCCACGTGAGAGAAGAAGTCCTCCGAGATCTGGATGGGATATTTGCAGCACATACATATAAATAGCAGTCCAAGAGCTTTAGAAAAAGGGGCTTCTGGTTCGTTTACGCCGTTATTCTGCCGGACTCCATTGTAACTCAATTATTATCAATTGTACTCTTATAACCAGCGGGTGATAATCAATAAAACAACTACTCTTCAAAGTGGATGTAGGCCGGAGATAGCCGAACCACTATAAACCTTGTGTCTTTACTGCATTTCTTTTAATTTTCTGAGTTTTCTTCATATTTATATTCTTTGCACATTTGTTATCAGTGATCTATAATTGTAAATGGGTGCTTTCATCGACAATTGGGTGTTTGTGACCAATTTCGGCATAAACAAGTAAAGAATAAGAATGATTACTTTACTTTATATCACATTACTTTACTTTATGTCACACGTGATGTGACATGTGTTTTGTCTTTTTTAGTTTACTTTTGCTAATTACTTTCTATAATTTTCTAAGTGTGATTATTAAAAGTAACCTTTTTTAGTTAATTGTTAACTATCTTTATATGTTAACGTATTTATTAAATTGTGTATATAAAGGTGAAACAACATTGTGACAAATTTAAATAGACAAAACGTTGATTTTTAAAATGATCTACGGTCATTTTTTGAAATTTTAGTTTAACTATTTATTTATGTAAACCAAATTTAAAAATAAATTTGTATAATGTTATTTAAAAATATAAACATTCATAAATAAATTAAAATAATTAATTAAACCATTTAAACTTACTTTCTGAAATCAGGATTTTGTCAATTTTATCGATATAAGCAAATGTTACTATTTTTATGTATATTTCTATTTCCAAATCGTATCTAATATTGTTTGAATTGTAAAACCTTTTATATTTTATATTTAAAATCACTTTAAATATTATATTTTTAAATCGTCAAATTCTGGGTCGTTACGTTCTCCCCTACTTAAAAGAATTTCGTCCTCGAAATTAGGTAAGAAGAAAATAGCTCAAAAGGAAATATATATTCAATAAGATGGAATATATACAATAAGTGATTACACCACAGGCGGTAAGTACACTCAAGGGATAGATAAAATCTATACATCGATCCTAAACTCGGAATATGCTTTTCTCATTCTTCCTTCTGTTTCCCATGTTAAATCATCAGCATCCCTACTCCATTGAAGTTTGACCAATCGTACTACCTTCCTTCTTAATCGTTTTTCATCTTGATCCACGATTCGAACAAGCCTTCTAATAACCGCTAAGTTTGGTGCTATCTCCAAGTCATCTTGGGAAACCGTTTCTATGATTTGTTCTGGGTTATATACATGCTTCCGTAAATGTGATACATGAGAAATATTGTGTACACCAGACAATCTTTCAGGCAACTGTACTCGATAAGCTAATAGGTCGATTCGTTCGAGAATGAGAAAAGGTCCACTATATCGAGGTGCTAACTTTCCGGCTCTTCAAAATCTTACTACTCTTCTCATTTGAGAGACTTTCAAAAGGACTGATCTCCAATTGAGAATTTCAGATTTCTACGCCTTCGATCTGCATAACTCTTCTGTCTACTTTGGACTTCTTTTAGTTTCTTTCTAATCATATCAACTTTCTCTGAAGCTTCTCGTATCATATCTAGGCCAAGCACTAACCGTTCTCTGGTTTCTATCTAACATGCTGGCGATTTACATGGACGGCCATACTAAGCTTCATACGGTGCCATGCCGATACTAGCTTGATAGCTATTATTGTAGGAGAACTCTACTAAATGTAAATGATTCTCCCACGAGCCTCCAAAGTATAGAATACGCGCTCTTAAAAGATCTTCCAAAACGTGGTTGACTCTTTCCGTCAGTCCATCAGTTTGGGGTGACATACAGTGCTTATACTAAGCTTCACTCCCAAAGCTGTCTGTAGTGCTTTCCAAAACTGACCAGTGAAGATTGGATCATGATCGCTTACTATACTACTCAGAACTCCATGCAATCGAACAATCTCCTTCATATTATCTGCAAGGCTTGCTGCAGTTCTTGTCGGCTTAACTGCAATAAAGTGTGCGTTTTGGTTAATCGGTCTATGATAACCAAAATGCCTTCATTTCCTTTCCTTTTTCGTGGCAAGCCATCGATGAAATCCATGGATATTTGATCCCACTTCCAAGCTGGAATCTCCAAAGGTTAAAGTAATCCTGCCATCTTCTGTTCTTGACTTTTGATTCTTTGGCAATTTTCACAATGATTGACATATATAGATATGTCCCTCTTCATGCATCTCCACCAAAAATGTATGATTCATGTCCTTATATATCTTACGAATCCCCAGATGAATGTTAAATTTGGCTATGTGGCATTCAGGTAATACTTCTTGCCTAAGATTTCCAATATCCGAAACACAAATTCTTCCATTTAACCGCCATACTCCGTAGTTATCTATTTTAAAGCTTGAATTTCTTCCTTCTTTAGCTACTTTAATGTATTTCTCAAATCGTTTATCTTCTCCCTGTTTACTTAAAATTCTTTTCAAAAGAGTTGGAGTTACTACCAAATAAGAAATAGTAGCTAACTTTCTACTCAATGCATCTGCTACTACGTTGGCTTTCCCGGGTGTATATAGAATATCCAGATCATAAGATGCGAGAAATTCTAGCCAGCATTGTTGTCTCATGTACAAATCCTTCTGGGTGAAAAGATACTTCAAAGATTTGTGGTCCGTGAAGAATATCAATTTTTCACCTAAAAGATGGAATATCATTTACTAAGGTCAATTCAAAGTCGCGTCGAAATAAACTATGAAAGATTCTTAGTTGGCAAATAATGTCTCCTTATCTTTAGAGCGAACACAACAGCTAATAATTCTAAGTCGTGTATTGCATAATTCTTCTCACGCGTCTACTTGCATAAGCAAGCACCTTCTCATCTTGCATTAAAACTTCACCACCTCCTTCTCTACAAGCATCTGTATAAACGGTCAATCCACTATTTCCATTTATAATTACTAAAACTGGAGCGGTTGTCAATCTCTTCTTAGTTCTTAGAATTCTTCTTCACACTTAGGAGTCCAGATAAATTTAGCATCCTTCATTGTCAACTTCATTAGGTGATAGACAATCTTAGAGAAGTCATGAATGAATCTTCTGCAATATCCTGCCAAACCTTAAAAGCTACAAATCTCTTTATAAGTTTGTGGCTGGTTCTTACCTTGAATAGCTACATCTTTCTCTAGATCTACTAAAATTCCAACCCTTGATATTATATGTCTAAGGAATCTTACCTCCTTCTCCCAAAATTGGCACTTTGAGAATTTGGCTTTAAGTACATTATTTCTCAATATCTCCAACACAGCTTCTAGATATCTTGCATGTTCTTCTTTTGTCTTTGAGTAGATAAGGTGTGATATCCCAGAAATTTGGGGCAATATCAATTTAATAATCTATATTAAAAATTAAATTGATTTGATAATATTTGTTAATAACAGTTGAATTGATTTAATAATCTCCTTTTAAATAAATATTTAACTTATAATTTATCTTTTAAAAAAAAAGCTAATTTAAATTGTTTCTATTTATAATGTATATATGTATATATTGGTATATGTTATAAATAGATAAGTTTTGTTTTAAAAATTTAATAGATAAAGCTATGTTTTCAAATTCTACTATTTTGATAATTTGGAATTTAATATTGAACAAATAATAATATGATTATAAAAATACTCAAGATAAATTTAATTTGTTTAAAAATAAATTCTTGCCTAAATTTAAATAAAAAGTTTGTTTAGTTTTTTTTAGCTTTATAAAATAAGTAATTTATTTATGTAGTGAATTTATTTTAATAATGATTTTTATTTAAACAATGATAATAATGTAATAACTTAACAATGGAGTTTTAAAGAATAGGAATTGTTAATTTAAACATATGTTTTGGAAAATTAAGATTTGTAAGTTTAAAATAAAATAAGTTTTATAACAAAGATTTACATAAGTTAAAATAATAAGTGTAATAATAACAAGCACTTGTATTAGAAATAAAATTTAATACATAAGTAAAGTTTATAATTAATAACTAGAATAAGCTAAGAACAAAAATAAGATGTAATATGCAGGCAAGTAGGAAAAGTAAAGCAAGGTTAGGAGACAAAACAAAGCAAAGTACATAAAATATGCAGGATAAAGAAAGAAAATGCAAAGCAAAGTTAAGAAAACAAATGACTAAAGAAATTTTTATAATGTGTATATAAAACACAAAAGCATGTAATCATGTCTGAACTACAGTTATGATTGGTAACTAAACAAAATAAAAGTTTTAACTACAAAAGCAAATCAGGTAAGTTATAAAGACTGTAAATAAAATGCAAAGCAAAGTATAAAACAAAATAAACATCAAGTATAAATAGGCAAGTAGCCTGTAGAGTAGTGTGCAAGCAAGGAAAATATGTAGCCTGTAGATTTAGAAATGCAAATGAAAAAAATACACAAGTATCTTGTAAATTAAGATTCAGACAAATATGAACATCAAGTATAAAACAAAATAAAATATCTGAACATAAGATTTATGGGAAACATAAAGTACAACAAAATATACAAGCAAATGAATAAGATAGGTGTAGTAGTATGCAGGAGAGAAAACGATGCAAAGCAAAATATCTTTGTATACATAAATGAGGTTGGTAGAGACATAAAGTACTTAAATAATAAATGCTTCATTTCTTAGCAGCTAACAACATCATTTCGAATTGTTTAACATCAACTCAGCCTCCTAAACAAAATATTTTGCCTGATACAAACAAGAACATAAATGTACCTGCAAATGTTGCTTGTCTCAGATGCCACCTTCCTCTGAAACTCTTTTATATACTTGCCTTCTTATTTTCATTCGTTCAACATAGCATGACAACCTGAAACAATAGCAAACATTTCCATTTTTACAACTTAAACAACTTCAACTCAACAAAGGCAAGACTGAGTTTCATGTTTTCTGGAATCAAACTAATAGCATGCAACTACAGTTTCCAGTTTCAAAGTGTTCTCTGTGTATTCTCTATGAGTAACACCTTTAAAATTTCTTAAGTTTTTAATATGTTGAATGCTAAAAATTGAATGCTTAATATATTTGCGTGAATCTTTATATACCCCTTTCTTTGGCCATTTGCAAAATGAAATACTGCATATTGTATTCTCTGTGAGTAACCTAAATTTAAAATTTTGCTTAAGTATATTCAGTTATGATTCTTATGTCAGGAATAAGTAAATTTATGTGTGTATATATTAGTGCAATCCTATGAATATATGATGCCTTTCTGTTAAATAGCCTGGAAACAATCTCTGTATATAAAACTTGAAACTCAGATTTGAAATAAAATTTAACTCTGCTAAATCTGTTGAATGATAGGACTTAGTACTTAAGCAAGATAAGCTTGTATGATCATAAAGCAAATTTTAAAAATCATATTCAAGTGTGCAAAGTAGAACTGCTCTGTAGAAATTTTAAGAACATGACATGTTTGATTAGGTAAGATTTCAAACATTTTAAAATATCAATTCAAGTCTATAACTTGAATTCTTGCCTGTAATTAGGATTTTTAAAACTGTAATTACATTTTTTAGCTGAGCTTAGAACGTGCTTTACTAGGTTGATCAATTCGAGCATTTTGGGTTGCCTCTGGACGTACCGTTGATCGGAGTGGTTGAGATTTGTTCTGGAGGGAGATGAGGGATTGGAGAGGCCATGAAAAATGGCCGGAGGCTCTATCAATCATTGTGGCGATGGTGGTTTTCGATTTCAGCAAGGAAACCTAATTTTTGAACTGGGTGGAAGTCCGGGCTTGTTCGTTTTCCTTGGTGCATCGAGTTCAACGGGGGGTTTGCGTATGGATAGAGGAGTGAAAGGCGGAGACGTGGCCGGTTGTGGTGGTTTTCTGGTGGTCGGAGCTTGAGGCGCGGTGAAGTTTCCAGGTTTGGGAAGGGTTGAGTTTTGCGTTTTCCAGGTTTGGCATTTTGACTCGATTTCAATTCGAGTTGCCGTGACAATTTCGAGGGGTCGTGGTCGTGTCTGGTGGTAAGCGGCGACGTGTTGGAGTTCCGGTGAGTGGCCGGTGGTGGCTGGGGCCACGGTGCACGTGCACCGTGCCCATTGCAGTTCTGTAGGAATTTGTGGGTGCTGGGAAAGACTCGTGATATTCGAGTGTTTAACACGAAGCGTGGTAGGGGAAGACTCGAAGTGAATCTGGGATAGTTCGAGACAGGGAATGGTTTCAGGTTTTGACAAAACCTGATTTATTTCAGTTTTAAATTTAGTTCAAAATATAAACCAAGATTGAAACAGTGTTTGAATTCAGTGTTTAAAGTAACTTTAGATGAAATTTTTGAATCTGAAGTTTTCAAAATAAATTTGGACTTTTAAATCAAGATTTAAATCAAGGCTTAAAATCAAAGTTTGGAATCAATGTTTAAAACTAATGAATTCAAGTTTCTCTTGAATTCAAATCTGAAATTTTAAATCAGTTTTTAAAACTAAATATATAGTATAAGTTCACATAAAATAGTTTTGAAAGGTAAAATTTGTTTCAAATTAATATTTGAATTGATTATGGGTATAGTTCTTTTATAAAGGAATTTTTGAATGGAAAGTAAGTAAGGGTTTTAACTTAAAACTTGCAAGTTAAAACGTTAATGTATTTTGGAAATTTAAATTTAAATAAAAGTTAGGTAGTTGAATTTAAAAGGGGTGTCCTTATATAAGTTTCATATGTACATAATTAATGTTATTTACCAGATTTTAAATTGAACCTAAATTTGATTAATATTTAATAATTAATCCTTTGAATCTCAAATTCAGAAGGGAATTTGAATGTAAATATAAAAGTGTAATGTTCTAATACACATTTATATTAATTAAGTCATTAAATAAGAAATAAATTATCTTAAGAATAATTAAGGCATTAGATGATTTAATTAATAAGAAAATAAAGGAATGGTGTATTTATTAAATTTATAAATTAATAATTTAGATTAATTTATAAATAAAGATAAAACTAAGAAGTAAATTAAAAGAGATGATATTAGTTAATAAAGATAATTAACTAAAGATTACTAATTAATTAATGTGATTAATTTTGATAATTAATCAAATTAATTAGAAAATCTATTGTAAACGGTTAAGTGTAATTACTTGATAAAAGTAATTAAGGGATTAATTACTTATTGTAATTAATTTTGATAAAATGATTAATTTAAGTTAATTAATTTAGTTTAATTAATTTAAGAAAATCATTTGATAAATTGATAAGTGTAATTACTTTGTGTATTCAATGGAGCATAATTACGTAGGGAAATAATTAATGTTAATTACTGGATGTAATTAGTGAAAGATGATGTGTTAATAAAGAAATTTGGATAATTACTTTTATAATTAATCTTGGGATTAATTAGTGGAGATAATTAACTATGGGAATAATTAATTTATTTATATGAGTAATTAAGGGTGGTTAATTACTGGTTGATATTAATCAAAGGTGATTAATAATTATGTTAAATTAAAAGATTAATCATTAAATGAAATTAATTTAAATAAAGTAATTTATTTTAAATCTAAATTAGAAATCAATAATTAATATAATTAATGATGTAAATTAAGAATTGGGTAATTAAGAAATAATTAATAATATGGTGATTAATTAAGAATAAATGTAATCAATTATAAATGAAGTAATTAAATGTTAAATAATTTAGAATAATTAATTTGTAAAATTAATCAAAGACTAATTACCTATTGTAATTAGTGAATGATTAATCAAAGGTGTTTAATCAAAGTGAATATTTAGAGGATCATTAATTAATTTGATTAATAAACAGGATTTATAGGTGAAGGAATTAATTTAATTTACTTTAAGTTAATTAGAGATAGAGGTAGTTAATTTAATTCATTTTAAATTAATTACAAATTATAAATGGTATGATTATAAATCATTGCTTATGGATGAATGATATTGATATTTCATTTAATGATTGTGATCTAGCATGAATAATATCTATGTGTCATGGATGCTTGGTTTAAATATGATAATATTTGGTTATCCGTTTAGATGATAATATTGATTATCTGTTTATGAGATTATCTGTGATTATCTACTGTGATATTATGAATTATCCATCTGTGTGTATGTTGATTATATTAAATTAAACTGTTAAGACTAAATAGACAACTTGGCCTTAAAAGACACGTTTTGGATTTCGATGAGACCGGGATCGGTTTTCCACATTAGGAATATCCGAAAACCACATCGATTCCAAATTTACGATAGGTCGTGAATCTGAAGTGAAGATGAAGATTCGGAATGCAAGGGTTATCGTCGTTAACTCTGAGGGTGATTCCAAAATGAGTGTAACGAGATAATGCCTTCGGTTTCGTTCGAACCTGGAATGAACTTGTATGGATTGAATGCTTTCAACACATCGTCAGGTGGGCGATGAGCATTCTAAGAATTATGTTCTCTAAAGGTAATCGTAACCTCAAGCCTCATCAACCGGGAATGGCTAAAAAAGGGGAGGTGCAGCAAGGTTAGGTGGGTCATGCCCAAGCAGGACAAGGATATTCCCCTGTCTAGATGTCCCTTATTTTCGGCTGTGTGGGCGGTTGATCATGACAACTGTCGGGGTTTATCTTGTTCGGGACTGTTCAGTAAGGAATGGTTCTGGCCTTGTGTTGCAGGGGCTCGGGAGTGATCCTCGGTACGTTGATCTAGGCCACGTACTGTGACGGGCGGTACCCCAGTGGCCCTGCCATTGTATGGAATCCACAATCCAATAAGTGCCAACGGTTTTGATTGTATTACCCACTTTTGTGGCTAGTAGCTGGAATTTAATGAATGTAACAATTTCGGCTATTTTCTATTTACTTGAAAACCCTAGACCTATTATAATATCACAGAATTTCCTATCAAATGTTTTGGTAAGCGTAAGCTAAAAACTTTTCCATGTTTATGTGTGGGGAGTCTTACGTGATACCTTTCGTTTTCAAAAGATTTTCAAAGTTAAGCAACTTTAACCTGTTACTCATACCAGACCCATGTCTGACCCGGAGTTTATTTTTGTTTTTCATAAACTCTCGGGTACCCAAATTTTTACGGGTAGGCAAGGGATTCAGGTTAGCTTTGACGAATTCTGGAGGAGCAATGGAGCAGGAGGCTTCAGCGTTGTAGATGTATATATATATAGTTCCGCTGTGTTGGTTTCTCTGAGTCGTATTGATTGAGTTGATTGTGTTATGTTGTATTAACTAGACAGGTGTTTATAACTGTCTAGTACGTGATGTATTATCTGTATAACTCTGAGTGATGTTGTATATTATGTAAATACTTATGCGATTATTATAATTTATTCGTTCCGCTGTGAGATTCTGTTGTTGTTTCTTTTTCTTCTCTATCTTTTCTACTTTCTCACCTCTTTCTTTCTTAAAAACGATACGTCTTCCTAGGCGTAGGAAGTCGGGTCGTTACATAAGGATATCAACAATAAAGACTTACACGAATTTGTTTAGCACATCTCTAAACACTCTATTCATAAGGTCAACAAAATAAGCGGGTGCATTAGTTAACCCAAAAGGAATAACCAACCACACATAGAAAGTGTCTGGACCTTTGAATGCAGTTAGACGGATGCAATCTTCTACGATCCTTAACTGATGGAATCCTGTAGCTAGGTCCATTTTAGAAAAAAAACTTGAACTCCATGTAATTAGTCAAACAAGTCATCTATTCGAGGTAAAGTATACTTGTTCTTAATGGTTTGCTTATTTAGATCTCGATAGTCTACAGGCAATCTCAAAGATCCATCTGACTTAGTAACAAACACTACTACTGATCCCCAACTTGAATGGCTGGGTCTTATCAATCCTTTCTTTAAAGCACTTGGGTTTGGTTATTCAACTCATCCCTTTCTTTCGGAGTCATCCTTCTATCTTGTTGTTTAATTGGCATCGCACAGGAAGTAAATCTATACGAAATTCAATTTCTCTATGTGGGGGCACTTCCTCAAAGACATCTACAAATTCTTTAACAATGGGTGTTGTTTCTAATCCTGTCTGGGATGTATCTAAAGCATAAAGAAAACTATCCCTTGTTGGACTAGGACCTTCACAAGATATTTCTATGATTTTCTCAAAGAAGGTCCATAAAGATATCGTTCTATTCTCACAATCGAGCACAGCTCTGTACTTAGCCAAGCAATCCATACCGAGAAAAATTTCAAATCTAATAAAATCTAAAATGAAAAGATCAAAACGAAAGTGATGTGGAGGATAGGAAATTGGGACTTCTTCATAGTGCGTGCAAAGATTAGTGGAACCTCCTATAGGATTCGTCATGCAGATAGGGTCGTCAACGATTTTAGGTTTAAGTTCCAATTCCTCTAATATTGTTTTAGAAATAATGCAATGAGAAGCTCCTGTATAAAATAATACTCTAACTAAAACATATTTGATAAAAAAATTACCTTCCAACAGTCATTTGCCCTTTACATCTTAGGAGGTTGAAGGCTCATCCTTGATAGCGTCACTTTGGCTTGTTCTCCTTGTATGAATATGCGCTTATATGTTTTTGTTTGATGATAATAAACATATATATTCATTTAAATGCATTTGGTAATGTACTATTTTGTTTTTCATAGATTAAATAAATATTTGTTGAATAAAATAAACTACACAGAATTTGAATTCAAACAGAACAAATTACACAGAATTTGAATTCAAACAGAAATTTTATTCACACAAATATTTATTACAATCTTGAATAGTACAATTTCAAGCTCTCACTATACATATACAATTTTGAATACATCACATATTTACATTAATAACCTCACTACATATCACTCACACTCGTATTTTGTCTTCAATTGCATTCCAGTTTGAATCCAGCATCTGAGAAATCTGCAAAAATATTCACTAACGCAGTAAAATTGAAAAAGAAATATTTTTGCAATATAAAATAAAATATGGTTTTTGAAAATAATATATGCCTCAGTTATTTGGGTTGTTCGTTATCATTCACATTTGAATTCATCACACACGAATAGTGTGACATGCACAGTGTATCACTGTACATGCCACAAGGCCGTGCACATCAATATACACTTGATAATGCTATAGGGACAGGCGAGCACAGGTTAAACCCAAATGAAAAGTCGGGTTCAACTCACGTGCAATACATTGAAAATCACGACACGAGCACAAGGTCATACCCGAGTTTTGAAACTGGGTTCAACACAGGGCATCATGACATGAATGCAACGAAGACCAACAACAAAATGGACTGCAACAATCATGTATGCAGACCAGACCAGACCAAACTACAAAGAACATCAACAATGCAACAATGTGCACAGCAATGAAAGCAACATGACCACCAGAATCTCACACAAATGCAACGCTTAAGTATGCAGATCAAAAGCAACTGTTCTTAACTGGAAGTTCAAACCGAAGCACAAAAATGCACAGCAACCAAACAGTGGCACATAAATACAAGTATGCACAGCAGTGCAAAGACCAGCTGCAACATAAAGTAAAAATGCTCAAAGCCACCAAGTAAACAAACTCAGGAAAATGTACATAGTTCATCCACAAATGTTCATTGACTACATGAAGCAAACAATTCATGAAGCAACACAGCAATAAACTCAACAATGAAAGTTCAAGTCAGACCAACACCAACAAAGAACAGAAACCAAGCAATGACCGAAGCATCACATACATACATATGTACATAAGGAATGGCCAAGACTACAAGTAAATCAACATAGCAACAAACTCAGCAAATTTGGAAATGTGGCACAACAGTTTTTGAAAAGAAACATCAGGAACATGGATGTCAAAGGCAATACACAAGAGACAGTGGCAGCAGTTCAGACGACAATGAACTAAAGTGAAGATCACAAAGACTTCAAGACAGTGATTCAATCAGACCTGACATAAGTTAAAGAAGCCAGAGTGAATGCAGACAAGCATACTTGAAGACCACCCATATAGCATCAAAGCTTATGTATGCAGACCAAAAAAATCAGACTCAACTACAGGGATGAATACAATGTCAAAGCACAGAGCAATCAAGTGTTAACAATCAATCAACGAAGACCAAATACACAGCAGTCTCAAGTGATACAAATGCACAACAAAAATGAAGACTGCAAGAAGTATGCAAGTCAGAGCAACAAAAGAAGCACAGTGACAATTTTATGAAGACAACAAGTAATACATGCTCAAGTATAGAAGTGACTCAAAACAAGCAGTGCAGACCACAGAAGACAATGCCAACAAATATAACAACAGCCAATGCCAATATGAAACTGAAGAACTCAATACAGACACAAAACAAATGGAAGAAGTATGCAATTCGAAATGATACAACTACAAGTACAGGGAACAACAACAATGAATACTGCAACATGTCCAAATGTCCAGACAACATCATATTCACAAATGCAATGCTAAATTGAAGCTCAGGTTAAACTAACCAGAAAAATGGCCAGAGACGAAGATCACAGGGGTCAGAGAATCAATGCCGTGTAAAGTCGAAAGCAATAGTGGATGAACGAGATTCAACAGTGCAGAGATGGTCCGAAGTCAGAATTCAAAAATCAAATTCGTATTTTTGAAAAGGTCCAAAGTCAAAGCAAATTAAAAAGAGAAAAGTTTCTGCCTTTTTATTCAAGAAAAATCGAACGCGTGCAAATCAAAGCCGTGAGTAACAAGTGGAAAGAAATCAGGAAAGCCGTGCGCATCAAGGATTGAAGTTTTGGAAAGTACCGAATTGAAACGAAGCAAATACAAGTGTCACGACGGCATCGAGTTCAACAGAGAAGTAAACAATTAAACCAACAACGAAAGAGAATACATACCATTCTATCTAACTCGATCAAAGGAGCAGCTGCAAATGATTCGCAATCTCGCAAGTCAACCAGTGAATTGATCATCAGAGAACGAGCGAGCAAAAGCAACGCAAAACAGTGAATTGATCATCAAAGAACGTGCGCAAGAGCATCACTAATTCAAATCGAACAAGCCCCAATTTGGATCGCAAGAAGCCGAAGCCCTAATTCCAGATCGAACGAAATACAACAGAGGGCCGCCATTTCTCTTCACAAACAAAAGACAAAGGATTGGGTTAAAGAATAATTGGGCTGGCCTTTATTCTTATAAAAGGGCTTTAGTTTACTTTCATTTAGGGTTTTATAAAAGGGGTTTTTTTGAGTTTTTATTTTGAGCAAAAATTAGGGATTCAAATTTATATTTTAATTTTTGCTCCTGCTTGTATTTTTGAAGTTGTTTTTTCTTTTCAAGTCAAAGAATTTGTAAATCACCACCTAGGTTGTAGGTAGTGTCAGATTGTCTAGTTAGAATTAGTTCAGTGAGCAGGGTGTGCGAGTTTACAAAACTCTATAGGTGGAGCAGAGTTTGCGAGTGAGCGAAACTCTATAGGCGGAGCAGGGTGTGCGAGTCTATGAGAGTGTTTGTGAGTGGGAGCAAAAGGGTTTGCGAGTCTAGTAGAGTGTTTGTAAGCAGGATACTGTTTAATTCTAATAGAAATCTGGGAATGCAGCAGTAGGCAGGGGTTGCCGAAGCTGGGTAAATTTTGTGTGTGATTTACTTTTCATCATATTTATTTCTGTAGTTTGTTTCTATGTTTAATTCGAGAAAATTTGCTATAACCCTATTCACC
This sequence comes from Allium cepa, assembly GCA_030765085.1. Lineage (NCBI taxonomy): Eukaryota > Viridiplantae > Streptophyta > Magnoliopsida > Asparagales > Amaryllidaceae > Allium > Allium cepa. The sequence goes on from CM060943.1 coordinate 803,135,443, forward strand.
CTCCTCTAGGGTTAATCTAGATCCTACAAGTGGTATCAGAGCGAGGTTTTTTTCTTTAACTCTAGAGTCATGAATCCACCAGATAATACTTTTGTTGAGGGTCGTTCCAATATTATTCCTTCTATTTTTGATGGAATAGATTTATTGAACTGGAAATTGAAAATGAAATTTTATTTAAAATCTGTTAATATTAAATGTTGGGATATTATTGAAAATGGGTGTGATATAACAAATAAGGAAATTCTCTCGATTAATGCTCTTGCTATGCATATATTATATTCTCATATTAATCGTGATAATTTTTATTTCGTCTCTCATTGTGAAAATGCACAGAAAATCTGGAATACTCTCGATGCAATATATGGTGCAAAAGTCAACAGTAATGAGATGTCCTCCACAACCGACTCAGTTTAAGAAATGTGCTTAACAGGATTGGTAAATAGCAGTTGTGATGAGGATGATGATGATGGAGCGGCCGAGCTGGCATTACCAATGAAGAAATTCAAAAGGAGGAACCGCAAATACGGAAATCCAGCTCTAAAGCAAAAATTAAAAAACAGAGAGCACAATATGAAGCCAAGCGAGGTATCAAAACTCACTCACTCTGAATTACTTATTTATTTCCACGAAGTGAATGGCTGTTTTGAACGACTTAGGGAGAATATGCCAAACTTGAATCACAAAAAGACACTTTGATAGAATTAAATGAACAACTTGACCAATTAGTTAAAACCTATCAAAGTAGGATCCCTAAGTGTGATAAGTGTCCAACATTCGAAGAAGAAATTAAAAAATCAGAGATTAATATAAAATCACTTGAAAATGAAATTCTGAGTTTGAAAGAGAACGAAAATACTAGGAGAGAAAATTCTATCAAAAAGTGCACACAATTATTGAACGAAAATGAATCTCTCAAAATACAAGTCCAACAATTGTCAATAACTTTAGATAAATTTTCAAAAAGTGAGAAATCGTTGAATACGCTATTAGGAAAGCAAACTGTTAATACAGCTAGAAAAGGACTTGGATATAATCAATCTGAAAATGTTGAAAGCAATATTAATCAAGAAAATTCCATGTGCATAATTTGAAGAAAATATGGACACGATAACAATAATTGTTGGTATAGACCCAAACATGTAAAAACCATACCAATTTGGGTTCCAAAAGGCACAAATATAAAATCTCTCAAAGTTAAACAAATTTGGGTGCCAAAAGGAACATATATAAACAGGGTCTCCACAAATTTTTTTTTTCTAAATCTTCTGCCACTAACAACCATGGACCTATAAAAACAAACAGGTCACATAAATCTTTTCCCGTGTAGGTGTGGTGGCAGGCTAAGAGACAACAACAGTGTTTTCTGGATGTTTGGCTGTTCCAGAAACACAACGGGCGCCAAAGCAAAGTTCCTTAGCCTAGTACAAAGGTGACATAATCACAATGGGCAACCACGAAAAATTATCGTAAAGGTAAAACAGGTAAAGGTATATTTATTTGATCGATAAATTAAATGTGATAATATGCACCGTATTCTGAATGAAATCAGCCACTATTGAGATGTTGAAAAGAGATGATGATTTTTTGATTCTAACTTGATCTACATAATTAGCCAATTACATTTATGCCAAAAACACTATTCTTTGAATTACTTCATACATATACGTTCGGATTAAAAACATAGTGTTTTGCTGGATGATGATATTTCTGGTTATTTTTGGCTAACTCTATATTCACGGTTTTCTGATTATTTACATGGTTTCAATCCAAATTTAAGAGAATGTCATGCTGTGAAAAATTGAGTTTGAAATCTTTGATGCACATTTCATGGTCTGGTTTATCAAGTTTAGTTAGTGATATTTTGAATTGAAAGAGAAAATCAGATGCAGATTACACTGGTAATATAGTTGATAGAAAAATTACTAGTAGAACGTGATTAATTTTTGAAACATTCATTTGTTGCATCGTTTTTTCAAAGAAAATTCTGCATATTTTTCATTACAAATATTTTTTTAAATAGCAGTTTTTTTTCCTTATATAACCCCTTCGAGAAAATCATTTTTGACCAGATTTTCAGATTAGTCATTTTTATTTGATTTTAAATGACAAATTTTGACTAATCCGACTCCCTACTAATTATCAAAAAGATAAATAGTGACTGAAAAGGTGATAAGTGCTGATATTTAACATACATTACTCAAGAGAGTATATTTGGAAAATTTCTTTAGGAATTCAAACAAGAGTTATAAAACTTTTTGTTGGGTAAAGATTCCATGACCATTTCTATATCTATCATATTTCTATCGACCATTGTTTATCAAATACTAAATATAGTTTGTCGATATGTGGTACTATAATCAGGAATCATTTGTTTTTCATGTCACATTTTTTTTTGTAAAAATAAATAAATATCCAAAGTATTCACTCTCATTTAAAAGTCTTCACGGTTATGCATGGGTGAATTACTTGGATTTTTGATTATGTGCTTTCATGCTCATTTAAAAGTCCTCACGGTTATGCATGTATGGAACGCATATCAAAATTAATTGATTTAATAGACAAGTTGATTCTAAACCCATTTAAAAGTCCTCACGGTCATGCGTGCTTAGAAGATACTTGATTTCATTTTTTAAAATTAAATTGGAATACTACTAATCTCATTTAAAAGTCTTAACGGTTATGCATGATTAGTAGATATTCAAATTCCTGATATAAATGTACCACAAGTAGATACAACTGAATGATTTTTCTTACCATCATTTCTAAAAGTGGAATATGCGCCTTACAAGGGTAGTTATGATTTTTTGTTTGATTTTTATTGAAGTTTAATATTTATATTCAATTTGAGTTTAATGCTGGATTAATATTGATCACTTAATCTCTATTTTTCTCTAACACTACTATTCTTTTGCTGATAACAAAAGGGGGTGAGAAAAGTTAAGATTTTGTCAAATAAAATCAAGCAAAGGTCAAATAATTTTCCATTTGCATCTAGGCTCATTTATATATTTCTATTTATATGCATATATGTAGGGGGAGCATCATGTAGAGAGGAACCATTTAAATAGGGGGAGCAATTAGAGTATATCATTGATCAAATACATTTAATACGGTCAAAATCTTAAATATATGTTTGTTATCATCAAAAGGGGGAGATTGTATGAATATGCGCTTATATGTTTTTGTTTGATGATAATAAACATATATATTCATTTAAATGTATTTGGTAATATACTATTTTGTTTTTCATAGATTAAATAAATATTTGTTGAATAAAATTAACTACACATAATTTGAATTCAAACAGAACAAGTTACACAGAATTTTAATTCAAACAGAAATTTTATTCAAACAAATGTTTATTACAATCTTGAATAGTACAATTTCAAGCTCTCACTATACATATACAATTTTGAATACATCACGATTTCATATTTACATTAATAACCTCACTACATATCACTCACACTCATATTTTGTCTTCAATTGCATTCCAGTTTGAATCCAGCATCTGAGAAATCTGCAAAAATATTCACTAACGTTGTAAAATTGAAAAAGAAATATTTTTGCAATATAAAAAAAAATATGGGTTTTGAAAATAATATATGCCTCAGTTATTTGGGTTGTTCGTTACCGTTCACATTTGAATTCATCACACACGAACAGTGTGACATGCACAGTGTATCACTGTACATGCCACAAGGCCGTCCACATCAATATACACTTGATAATGCTACAGGGACAGGTGAGCACAGGTCAAACCCAAATGAAAAGCCGGGTTCAACTCACGTGCAATACATTGAAAATCACGACACGAGCACAAGGTCAAACCCGAGTTTTGAAACTGGGTTCAACACAAGGCAACGTGACATGAATGCAACGAAGACCAACAACAAAATGGACTGCAACAATCATGTATGCAGACCAGAGCAGACCAAACTACAAAGAACATCAACAATGCAACAATGTGCACAGCAATGAAAGCAACATGACCACCAGAATCTCACACAAATGCAAAGCTTAAGTATGCAGATCAAAAGCAAATGTTCTTAACTGCAAGTTCAAACTGAAGCACAAAAATGCACATTAACCAAACAGTGGCACATAAATACAAGTATGCACAACAATGCAAAGACCAGCTGCAACATAAAGTAAAAATGCTCAAAGCCACCAAGTAAACAAACTCAAGAAAATGTACATAGTTCATCCACAGATGTTCATTGACTACATGAAGCAAAAAATTCATGAAGCAACACAGCAATAAACTCAACAATGAAAGTTCAAGTTAGACCAACACCAACAAATAACAGAAACCAAGCAATGACCGAAGCATCACATACATACATATGTACATGAGGAATGGCCAAGACTACAAGTAAATCAACATAGCAACAAACTCAGCAGATTTGGAAATGTGGCACATCAGTTTTTGAAAAGAAACATCAGGAACATGGATGTCAAAGGCAATACACAAGAGACAGTGGCAGCAGTTCAGATGACAATGAACTAAAGTGAAGATCACAAAGACTTCAAGACAGTGATTCAATCAGACCTAACATAAGTTAAAGAAGCCAGAGTGAATGCAGACAAGCATACTTGAAGACCACCCATATAGCATCAAAGCTTATGTATGCAGACCATAAAAATCAGACTCAACTACAGGGATGAATACAATGTCAAAGCACAGAGCAATCAAGTGTTAACAATCAATCAACAAAGACCAAATACACAACAGTCTCAAGTGATACAAATGCATAACGAAAATGAAGACTGCAAGAAGTATGCAAGTCAGAGCAACAAAAGAAGCACAATGACAATTTTATGAAGACAACAAGTAATACATGCTCAAGTATAGAAGTGACTCAAAACAAGCAGTGCAGACCACGGAAGACAATGCCAACAAATATAACAACAGCCAATGCCAATATGAAACTAAAGAACTCAATACAGACACAAAACAAATGGAAGAAGTATGCAATTCGAAATGATACAACTACAAGTACAGGGAACAACAACAATGAATACTGCAACATGTCCAAATGTCCAGACAACATCATATTCACGAATGCAATACTAAATTGAAGCTCAGGTTAAACTAACCAGAAAAATGGCCAGAGATGAAGCACATGGGTCAGAGAATCAATGCCGTGTAAATTCGAAAGCAACAGTGGATGAACGAGATTCAATAGTGCAGAGATTGGCCAAAGTCAGTATTCAAAAATCAAAACGAAAGAGAATACATACCAATCTATCGAACTCGATCAAAGGAGCAGCTGCAAATGATTCGCAATCTCGCAAGTCAACCAGTGAATTGATCATCAGAGAACGAGCGAGCAAAAGCAACGCAAAACAATAAATTGATCATCAGAGAACGTGCACAAGAGCACCACTAATTCAAATCGAACAAGCCCCAATTTGGATCGGAAGAAGCCGAAGCCCTAATTCCAGATCGAACAAAATACAACAGAGGGCCGCCATTTCTCTTCACAAACAAAAGACAAAGGATTGGGTTAAAGAATAATTGGGCCGGCCTTTATTCTTATAAAAGGGATTTAGTTTACTTTCATTTAAGGTTTTATAAAAGGGGGTTTTTTGAGTTTTTATTTTGAGCAAAAATTAGGGATTCAAATTTATATTTTAATTTTTGCTCCTGCTTGTATTTTTGAAGTTGTTTTTTCTTTTCAAGTCAAAGAATTTGTAAATCACCACCTAGGTTGTAGGTAGTGTCAGATTGTCTAGTTAGAATTAGTTTAGTGAGCAGGGTGTGCGAGTTTACAAAACTCTATAGGTGGAGCAGAGTTTGCGAGTGAGCGAAACTCTATAGGCAGAGCAGGGTGTGCGAGTCTATGAGAGTGTTTGTGAGCGGGAGCAAAAGGGTTTGCGAGTCTAGTAGATTGTTTGTAAGCGGGATACTGTTTAATTCTAATAGAAATCTGGGAATGCAGCAGTAGGCAGGGGTTGCCGAAGCTGGGTAAATTTTGTGTGTGATTTACTTTTCAGCATATTTATTTCTGTAGTTTGTTTCTGTGTTTAATTCAAGAAAATTTGCTATTACCCTATTAACCCCCCCTCTAGGGTTAATCTAGATCCTACACTCCTTTCTTCATTAAGGGACAATCCTTTATCATGTGTCCTAATTGATGATAATTAAAGAAACTTTTTGGTGCCGATCCTTGAGTTCCTTGAATTCTGGGTTTTCTACAATGAGTTGATAGGTGGCCCTTTAGTTGGAAATTGTAGCAAGTGACATTTTTAAAGCGGTTATCCTGAGGTCCTCCTTTGGGTTTTCCTTGCCAGGGCCTCTTGCCATTGAACTTCCTCTTCTTCTAGTATTATTATTTCTTTTCTGTACTACAGGTGGATCTATCTTATCCAAAGCATTATATCTGTATCTCATGTCTATTAAGTCTATAAATGGTTCTTTCACATGCCCAACCATTCTGACATGATATTGTTTCTTCATTCCAGAAATAAACTTTTCATTCTTTTTGAGGGGCGTATCTATCAATCCAGGCCCAAAACGAGATTATTAGTTAAACTTGTTATCGTACTCCTCAAACGACATCTCCTCCTCTTGTTTAAATTCCAAAAAAATTTGGTAAAGACGGGATTTTCCTGCTTCTGGCATATACCGCACCTCCAGAACTTCTTTGAATCATTCCCAAGAGAAATAGTCTTTTGACTCATTCTGAGTAGTAGGTTTTCACCAAGCTAGAGCTCCATCTTATAATTGCCAAGAAGTTAAGAATCTCTTTTGCCCATATCCAATATTTAGTCCTTTGAAAATTCTTTCACAAGAGCGTATTCAAGCTTGTACTTCAATGATGGTTTTTGTTTCTTTGAAAGGTTTGCCACCAAGGCTGGTATAGTTCTTGCATAAAGTTGCAAAATTGATTTGGGACTATACCGGAACTACTACTTCCTCGACCACTGTAGCTGCGGGAGTTTGGCCATTTATGGTATTACTTCCTCCCCTACCTCTACTCTTCTTCCACTCATTTTCTACTATCTGTATATAGTAAGAAAAGGATCTTTAGGATATACATACAGGATATCTTAGGGATTGCTATGCAGTATGAATATACTTATTCAAGTTAAAAGTTTTAATTATGCGCTTTCTCAGACTAAAATCATTCTAGGGCATTACTAACCCCATCTCTAATGAGTCATACCCCAATAAAGCCAAGATTCTCGCTTAACCTTAAGTTCTAATATCAAATGTGATGATCCGTCTTCTCGACCCTCAGAAATCAACACTAATACATCCATTGTGTTCACGAAACGTAAATCCAAGTGTCAGGGAGGCAGATTATCTGGGTTGTAAAAGAAAATAAAGATAGAAGATAACACAATAATAGAATCTCACATCGCATTAAACGTTTTAGTTATACATAAGTGATCAGAGTCAAAAACAGATCCAGCGGGATTGTTATATCTGTTTATCCGTACATATGCTAGGAAATACATACTACATAACACAACGAAATATAGGTAGATATCTACATAAGGTACTTTAGCTTCATAACTCCAAAAGTCTTCTCCAAAATGCTCTCCAATAAGCTCCAAAATGCTCCTAATGTATCCTGACTACTTGGCTGTCCGAAAAATAGGGCACCCAGAGTTTAAAGGGGAAAACAAACTCCGGTTCAGTCATGGACTAGCGTGAGAACTCAAAGTACGATGTTCTAAAAACAAAAAGGTATCTCATAAGACCACGCCGCATATAAATACGGAACGGGTTTTTACCTTATGATAACCAAAACCTTTTATTACGTAAAATTTGAGGATATTATTTTTGATGATTTTCTTTGAAAACATTTGCAAATAAACTTATTAATCTTTACCGAAATTGTTACCATTATTAAATTCCAACATACTAGGTTCTACAAACAAAATCGTAAGTTCTTATCGGAGAAAGGATTTCCATACAAATGACCAGGTGAAGGAACTACCTTCTGATGGGTGCACCTCTAGATGGATGTCTCGAGGAACCATCACAACGCTCATCTACCAACACAAGTTCGACCTATCTCTACAACTAGATAGTACGGAATATGTCATCCCCCGGTTGTTACCGACCTTTATTTGAGCATGCTCTAGCATACAAACTACATTAATTTACATTCCGAACGTCATAGGGGGAAGAAATATAACTAGAAAGGGATGTTCATACCCTAGTTGGGAATGACCCACTTAGCATTGCCGTATCCAACCCTGTTTCGGTCATTTCATGTTGATAAGGCTCGAGGCAATGATTACCATTTCACATAGCATAACTTCTTTCACTTTGAATGTCATATTGCCATTCCATATTCACACAATTGATTTCTATAAACGTATAACTTTCCGAGCTCGTATGTCTCGGGAAAGGGCGTTAAGCTAAGAGAAGGTGTCTTCTTCGCCACCGACTAATATACATCTATAGAGACCACTCATTGTGATTTAGAATGCAAGGTCAGACACTCATCCATACAAGTTCATTCTGGGACTGAACGAAACTGAAGGTACTTTTCTCGGTCGTTACTAAGCGATAATCCCTTGTGGTTTTGAGATTTTTCATAACAAGGTGACCACTGCTACAATATAGTGAATCAGGAGTTTATCCATAATTAATCAAAAAGTAGTCCCTCATTATTATTCATCTCAATATCTCTGTCATCAAACATCTTCAATCTTCGAACAATTGGTTTGAAGTGGTTTTCGAATAGGAATCACCCAAATCCGACCTCGGTTCCTTCGAAATCCAATCATCGATAAAAATGGCGTAATTAGGTGATTGTTTTTTGATTCATTCATTTTCCTTTTTCAAAATATCTTCAAGAGATATATATTTTCAAAATATTCTTTTAGTGAGTGCAGAATCATTTAAACCTTTTTTTAATATTTCTCAAATCATTTTTATGGAGTATCTTTTGAGAAAATAGGATTATAGAAATCATTCTACTTTTATTCGAAATAAACTTCCATATTCAACGAGTGCTATAGGTCGAATAATGGTGAGATCACGTTTCAAATTCTACGAATATGACAAGTTCCCTCTTCGGATTTTAATAATGAGTATAAGAAGATTATTTCTATAAAATTCAAGTTGAGCATCCGGGCTTTCCTTTCGATATGTTCCATCCCTCGCCTAAAAGAGATAACTGAGGCTAGGTAAGCTCACGACACTAGTTGCTCCATCTCTAAACTTAGCTACATAACTTGTTATCAGTTTAGATCTCATGGACGAGACAAAAGTACTAGTCGGTTCCGTACACTCATTTTCCTTTTTTAAATCACTTAACTATTTGTCTAACCATCTTTGAAATAATGTTAAATTGTTAAAATATTTTTTAAATGCTTTATTATTTACTTAAAAACATTTACATAAGACTAAGGAAAGAATTGTTTAGTTCCGACCTTTATTTCAAAAGTTATAAAAAAGCGTTGTGAAAAGGTCGCAAAAAGTGTTACAAAAAGTGCTTTAAAAACTATATTCTTCAAAATGACATTTACATCATTTAAAAAACCAAATTTTCAACCTAAATCACTTTTAAAACATTCTAAAGATTTTTAGAATTTATTTCATATTTTTAAAACGATTATTTTATCAATTTCGAACTTTGGTCATTTAGTGCAAAAACTGGATTTTTCTTGAAAATTGATTTTGACATATTCCAAAATATACAGGATGAAATCTTGATTTTTTTATACACGTAAGATATGGATATAAGGATTCGAAAAATTCTTACTTCGAAGAATTTCGAATTATATTCCACTTCATATGTTCATTTGAACTTTTGACGCGAAAACACGAATTACTGTTACGCGACGCATCAAATTTTAGACGTATTTTGAGATTCACATCCAAACTTTGCCGAGATAAGTTTAAACACTTAGGAATCATTTCTAAAGCATATTCAAACTGTTTTTCAAGGTATAAATGATTCCATATCACATTTCATTTCCTTTGAAAAGTGATTTCCATATGAGTATACATCGTGTAAATCCGTGACTTGTTACAGTATTTTCATGCAGTAAACAACATATGGAAATCAATATCATAACCAAACATCCAAACAAACATATCACAACATCACAATTAAATATATACATATAAATTAGGAGTTCTCACCTTTTTTGGAATTGAACTAACTTTAAAGTGATTATAACATTCCTAACTTCAACCGGGTGCTCACGAATGCTTGTTTTAAGGCTTTTAGGTGGCTTAACTTGACTTGTGAAGGTCTTTGTAGCTTTGGGCCGTGAGTTCCAAGGAGGTTTGGGCTCAGCTTGATGGTGTTTAGATGTAATCCCATTTCAAACCAAACTAGTTGAAGCCCAAAAGCAAGAAACAATCATTGCGACCGATCCAGGCATTATGGCTCTTCATCGATCCCTAGCCTCGCCTTAAGGAAATGGAGCACAAAAGCACCATGACCCATCCTGATCCATAGGGAAATTGATGATTTGACCATCATTTTTTCATGTAATCTTCTTCAGGACGTGGCGAACGTAGGAAGAACGTGACGGAGACAAATTTGTTGATCTATGTCTATAAATAGAAGATGAGAGGCACTATTTTGAGATCCTTTTTTTTTGCATTCCAAATTTATATACCGACATATCTATTTCTTGGATCATCATAGATCTAAAGCCATCGATCCATAAAATCTAACTTGTAAAATTTTGCAGAACTCATTAACTAAGTTTAAGTGGACGTAAGCCAATGTCTAGTCAAATTTTTGTGTCGTTCTTGTTCATTTTCCTTTTAATTTCTTCATTTTATTTTCTTCTACCGAGGTTTGTGGTTTTTGTGCCAACTATTGGTGTAAACATTTTAGTGCTTTCATTGAGAACGTTTCAATCTCTTGTTATTTAGATATATTTTCAGCCTTTGGAATGCTTTATTCCATGTAGTAGATCTGCAAGTTTTGTTTCTAAAGCCCGTGATTATTCAAATTTCACTACGGTCTATCACATTATCTACCGAAGTAGTGGCTTCAAGAAACACTAAGGAAAAATCAACTGCTTCAGATCCACTAATGATATTGAGAATGTTAGCTCCCAACACATTAAGAAACCATTTTGCCCGACATTGCTAAAATTCAAAGTGCTTCAAATATAATTATCAGGGCTTAGATGGATAAGATGATAAAAGAACCGAATGATACAATGAAACATATGAAAGTAAACTTAGATTTGATGATGCAGTTTTCTCGGGGTTATAGAAGGAACGGGAGGGAATTGTCACCTTTCGGCTCAAAATAAGATATTTCATCCTCATTTGTGAAAATCATAGAGAAAGGAAGCAAAGAATCAAAAGAAAAGGGTTGGGACCTCCAAAAATGAATCAGGAAAAACTCAGGTAGGCAATACCAAGGTCAGTACCAAACCATCTTTTCAAGTCGGTACCAATCTGACTTTCCATGGCCTGGATAATGGTGACTTTGTTGATTTGTGTGATGGTGCATATAATTATAAGGACCCTATTGTTTGGTGGTCATAATGCTGGAGTTCCGACGGCTACTTTTATCCCATTGCATATAAATCATATAAATTGATTAATGGGGCGAATGGTTCTCCTAGAGACAGGAGAACTCGGATATCATAGAACTAGTTGAGACCTTTTTGTGGGCCTAAAAACTCGGGACCGGCCATGATGATCGCCATTTAGTCGATCTAATAGAGCCAGAATCTCTGGTAGATATGGTAAGGAAGTTGGTGAGTGAAAACCATCATAAAAGTAATGATGATAGGGGTTCTTCTCTCAGTCGAAACTTGTTCACTGTGGAGGTATTGACAGAGGAATAACCCATAAGGTTTATTATGCCTAAAATGTCATCTTATAACGGAGCTATTGATCTAAGACAACATTTGCTATAGTACAAAGGACATACCAATATCTCCAAGGCTATCAACACCGTGTGTTTCCAATACTATTAGAAGGAGTTGCTATGATATAGTTTACTCAGCTTCCTTCAAGGTCCGTATCTTCATTTAATCAACTAGCCATAACGATTGTGGATTAGTTCAAGTTGCATGCTTCTTGCCTAATAGACGTGACGTTATTGTTAAAAAAATTAGAATTTTTAGGGAATCCTTAAAAGACTTATCGAGTAGATTTAACACAGCTGTGATAGAGGTAAGCAATGCCAAGGAGGACATTGCTTTGATGGCTTTGATTAAAGAATACATTCCAATACGGATTTTGGTAAGTGGTTGAAAAAGAAACCTCCATGGACCATGGAAGAGTCATACAGAAAGGCAAATCGATATTCGCATTTAGAAGAGGCAAATACGACTGTTGGAAAATCAATGGTGAATGATCGGCTGACGTGCTTCGAAGTTGATAGAGTTAGGGGTATGCCCTAGGGGTAATTATATAATTTGTTACATATATCTAACTCGATAATCAACCTTGTTTGAAATAAAATGTGTCTTATTTCTATTATATACTTGATATAATGTGTTATATTAATTAATTAATTTAATTAAAAATTACAAAGTGTTGCAACCATGAGTAATATATTACAATGGAAATAAACATATCATTTTAAATATTCCTACTCAAGATGTATCAAGGCTGGATATCGATGCAACCGTTGAGACTAGAGTACATACCACTCTACAAATATTAGGTAGTGTATTACTTATAACTACCGAGGGCCACCGATGGATTACGTACTGATAGTTATCGGATAACTATGGAATGACTCACTTGATAATTTTCCATTGGTTAATATAACTAAGGTCAAACAGAAAATATCGGTGTGACAAAATTACATGGTTCTGACTTGAGAATACTGTTAATCTTCAATGTAGAAGTTCCACTTTGATTATAGTTAAATCTGGCACGACATTCATTGAATGACTATAGTTGGATCGAGTGAAAGCATTAGAAGTGAAACACTATTCAAGAGAGGACTCGTCTCCTCAGTTATATGTGGTTAGTATATGGTCAGCTGAAATCTACTCAAAGTCAAAGTCTTTGGTCAGAGCACTTTGGTTAATAATGATTGTTATTAATTTAGCCAAAATATCACACCACTAGCTAAGGTGACATGTATGTTAATATTTGAATTGTTCGATATTGATCAACGGCTGAATTTACACCTTTGAGTCGCATAATTGTGGTGATGAATTCTCCGAAAAATTGCACGATTTAATTAATTTATAAAATGTTATAAATTAACAAAAGTAATTAATATTTAAGAAATTTTTATTAATATTAATATTAATTTAGTTGATGTTTATAAGTTGTTTGTATTCTATTTGAATGCATTTACAAAAGTTATATTTGCATGCATTTATATACGATATCGATGTAATTTTAAACGGATTTAAATAAAAGATAATTACATAAAGTAATTTATGGAAAATTTATGCCTTTTGACGGCATGCTATTTTAATCATATCATGTAAAGATAGAGGAGTAGAAGAGGGAGATAATCAAGATAATTAATGAGGGAAGTTTTAACGAAAGAATGGGAAATGTTTTATTCTTTGAATTAAAACAAATTCACTTTTTCATTTCATACAGACAATTCATTCTTTCTCATTCATTTTTCATCTTCTCTTCTCCTAACCTTCCATGGCCGAAAAAAATATAATTTCCAAAAAATTTCAACTCCAAATCAAATGCGAACATAAAAAATAATAATGAAAATAAGTGATTTCTCCATCTCTTGCAAGGATCGGGTGTGGATCTTAAAGATCTGAGGAGATATCATTATTCAAGTTGCGTTTCTTAGGCTAATACGTACAGTAGTTATCTAATCTCAATTTTAATTATACATCACATTTTTTAGTGTAGATTGTATCCATTATTTATAATGATTTTATATGTGCAAATTTTATCACCTATAATCGTTTAAATCTACATAAATATATATACTTAATAATTTATGTGTTATAAATATCATTATTGGAGTTTTGAATTAAAAATGGAACAAATTGTGTTATGTATATATTATACATTGATAACTTTATTACTATATGTACATTTCACACACATAGTTTATGCTCTTAAAATATTGATGACATTGTTTAGGCTATTTTTATGTTGCAAAATTATATATATATATATATATATATCAATTTAACATATTTTAAATTCATTTAACTATTTTAATTTAATACTTAAAATTATTTTGAATCTATTTTATTGACTTAGTCTAATCTATTCAAATAGTTTAAATGGTTTATTTTATTTAATATATAAATTAATTTTGACTCATGCACACATACACATGCATGTAAGTTTAAATTTTTTTGAAAATAAATTAAGGAAAGAATAAAAAAACGCTAAAATATTTCCATCTTTACATCTCTTTAATCGCCATTTAAATACCTTTTGTTTCAAATCTATTCAAACATTAAATAATTCATTTCATTTATTGCATAAGTTAATTTTGGTATATGTATATATAAACATTTCAATATAAGTTTAAATTCTTTTGGTGACAACCGTTACGCATATAAATGGACAATGTATACGTTATAGATGCAAATCTCAGCATCTATATATGTATATATTAACTATGTACACCTTTTTTGCCATGTCACACTTACACATTTTACACTGGAGTATAATTAGACATACTCACAATACATGCCTAGAATAAATTTGGTCATAAATGTCATTTAATAAATTAATCAATTTAATTAAACTGAGAAGAAATGTTTCTCTCTCTAAATAAAACAAAATCAATCCCTTAATTGACTGTATAATTAAGAAAGAGAAACAAAAGGTTCCCATCTCCAAATAATTTTAACATGTAGTCGTTAAACACATTTACACATAAGAGTATATTTGGTATACTACGTTTTATAAACACCAAATATTAATTGAAATATAAATATTTAAAACCATTTGAAACAAGACTAAACTGAATAACATTTTATTTACAACTTTATTAGATTGGATCTAAAATCCATTTAGACTTCATATATCCAATAGATCCAAAATTGATTTTTTTTAATTTACCGTTTAATTCCACCGTGGACTATATTAGTTCCTTCAATGGCATCATAGCCCAATTGTCTACGCGGTTAAATTAATCATGTTAGAGGCTAACTACTTAAGCTTGCACACTTAGTACGGTGTCTAGAAAGATAATGTTTAGAGTTGGAATTGAGTAATCAAATACCATGTCATATCTGGTTACCAGTCCGGCTTAAAAGGTGAATTGAGCCTAAAGGTTGCCTTTAATAGAAAATGCCCAATTTGAATTGGGCCTTGAGCAATTTTCAAAATTGTTTCGAAAATAAAAATAAACATTTTAATTTAAAATAAAACATGTTTATTCTAAATGTTATAATACAACATAAGTTTTCAAAATGCTTTAAAAGATGATGATATTATCAAAATGTTTGAAAATATTTAAATACTTATTTTGAAATTTAAAATCGATTAATGAGATTAATAAAATGAATTAATTAAATAAGTTAATTAAGTAATACTTATATACATGTATTATATACATTGAGATATGTTATGTTATTTTAAAAGTGTTTAAGATACCATAGGTATACGTGTGTATAAATAAAATAAATTTTCAAAATTAATATAATTAAATTAAAATTGTTTAATTAAAAAAATTGAATTAATTAATTAAACTAAAAGTTAATTAATTAAATGAATAAATTAAAGGTTAATGAATTGAACAAATTAATTAAATAAAATGAACATATATAAGATACATATGTTATATTTAAAGGTTAAAGTGTGTGTATATACATAATTCAATATAAATGTTATGCGGGAATGATATAAAATTAATTAAAGAGTTAATTAATTAAATAATTTTTTTTTAATATAACATCATACATTAGATTATTGTATAAGTTAGTTAAAATATAAAAGTTATTGTAGCAAGAAATTACCATTTGGTATATGAACTCTACAATAATGGCTTCCATGAGAATAGTCAATAATCCAATTTTTATTAATGAAAATCAAAATCAAATACATGATTAAAGACAAGTGCATCAACCAGATAGAATTGACTATCATCCTCATAATCTCTCCTTTTCTCCTAACCCTAGCATTTTTCACCGTCTCATAAAGAAAACCCCTAACATCAATGGGGATTGGTTACAAATGATTATAAATCATAGATATTCAGCCACATTTAATAAACATCAAGGCTATAGTTATCAGCAACTAGCGTAGAAAAATCACTCGGCCCCAGGCTAAATTATCAGTAACCAGTGCAGAAAAATCAAGAAAGGCCAAATGATATACATCGGAGTTGCAACAATGGCCAGAAATTTACAAACACATTTCAAGAAAAAGCTTCATATTCTGGGAACTTCTCTCAATCTCAGAAGGATCACTCCATGAGGAAGTCCTCTTCTTGGGCTAAAATGGTAAAAAAAAAAGGGGGCCGAGCTCTAATTTCGACCTAGAATATGTTGCTCCTCTAATTTCTAATAGGAAAAAGTGTAACAACCCAAAATTTAAGCTACAATAATTAATTAACGAATTAATTAAATAATAAAAAACTTTTTAAAATTATCAGAATTGACCCAATGGAGTTGCAACATTGCGTCCATGGTAATTTTTCGGTCAATTTCCATATATAGATTGTCAAAATCCGAGCTAAAACAAAGAAGATACGAATTAAACAAGAAAACGAAAAAAGAAAAAAAATAAGGTCAGGTCAACCCTCCCCTTAGCTAGGTCGACCTATAAGTCGACCTAACACATATAAGGGTCAACCAGGGTATCGTCCCGCCTTAGTATATGGACAAATTTTCGTCCAGGTTAAACAGTGACGTGTTTTGCTATTTTTATTCCATCTTATGCGTCAGTGCTTCCATCCAACAATTCCTATCAAGCCTATGACGTGGTTGCACCAGATTTAATCTTCAAATCCAACGGTCTGAGATCCCTAAGTGCACTATAAATAAGACCCTAGGCGTAGCTATTTTTCTTATTCAGGTTTTCTCCTATTCGGGTTCACTGCCAGAGGCTGGACCCTAGAATAAAAAAATTCTAAGAAGAGAATCTTTTTGAAAAAATATTTACGCTTTAGGAGAGGATCAAGGAAGACCAAGGACTAGAGCTGAGGACCACAGGCGAGTGTTTAGTAATTATTTTAGATTTTTAAGTAATTTAAAGTAATAGGGTTCTCATTAGCTATAGTTATTTTTTTGCAATTTTGAGACAATTTTCGTATAATTATTTACAGCTAATTTTTAGTGTTCTTTCCAGTCTATTTTATTCAGTTATTTTTATTTGGCTATTTTATTCAGTTATTTACTGTTATTTGCATTTATTTACATCTGTTTTACGTTAAAATTTAGCCTGTAAATGTTAATTTTTTCTTATTACTTTTTATGTGAATAAAACTAAAAAGAAAAGAATTCGCTAATATGGAGTAAGATAGAATAATATTAAATTTATAAAAATTAGATGTAACATAAGAAAGACTGTAATAAAAAGAAGATGAACTGAAATAGGCAAATTTGAGACATTTGCAAGCAAGTTTATAACTAGTTGTTATAACTAAAAAGATAGAAAAGAAGAGTAACAATTATAACATAGGTTATAATTAAGTCGAAAGAGCAAAGAGTCTTATTTTAAAACTTAGAATAAGTTAATAAGCAAATATAGAAAAGATAACAGAAGAGGCTTATTTTAAGAATTAGATTAAGTTAATAAGAAAATATAGCAGAATAATAGAAGAGGCTCATTTTAAAAAACTTATACTAAGTTAATAAGCAAAGTTAGAAATAGGGCCCATAACCAATAACATTCCCTTTCAGTCAGGAACCGATGGTCTCACAACAGATTGGGTGAGACTGGGACATACTTATGCTAACCAGGCTAAATAAGTGGCCAATAAATAGAAGCTCAAATCGAGGGGATTTGGGCAAGGAGAACAACTATATTTTGTTTGTTAGGACCTGTATCCAGCAGCATTTCCCTTTCAGACTAGGACTGATGGTTTCACAAAACACTTAGGTAAAATTGGGCGGGACCTTATCAGACTAGGACTGATGGTCTCACAACAGATCAGGTGAGGCTAGACACACTTATGCTGAAGCAAGTAGATAAGAGGTCAAAACAGGGAGCAATAGATAGCACGAACCGACGATGACCGAGCATGCAGCATCGAAGCAGGGAGATAAGTCGCTATTGAGTTCCAAAGCGCCAAACAGGTGTCCTTTTGTTGTGGGATCCACAGGATGGGACTAGCTCATAGTGGCACAATAGATATGGAAGGCCGATCAATGGGTAGAATTAGGACTTCACTCTAACTAAAATAGGATTGGGATTTCAGCCTAATCAAAGCAGCTATATAAGACAAGTGCAAACAATCCAAAGAATTGAAATAATCAAAGCAAGTATTTAAATAGTATTTTATTCCAATTCTATCTTTCCTTTATTTTCTTTTATACTAGAACTGTTGCTAAGTCTATTATCTTTACCTTACTTAAAAATGCTAGTAATTACTTCCACTCACCAGACTTATAGTCTGATCCACTCCTCTATTTCCCCTTTTTCGCCCATAGGGCAGTAGAATCGAGGGCATTAGATTTCAGACTTGCTTGGAGATATATTCAGAGTTCTTCATGTATTCTTCTTCTTTTTTGTTTTCATTTCATTTGGGTTTTGATGTACTAGTACTTTTCGAGAGGGATGATTATTTTTATGTACTCTGATGATGTGACTAAGATGATATTTTTCATAAGACGTGTGTATTTGATATTTTGAGACATGCTTGTTTTTATGACTTATTTATGAAGTTTAATTTTTAATGAGCTACTATTTAAATGTTTCCGCTGTTTAATTTATTTGTCTTATGAATCTTAGTCACTGTAAAGTTTTGGCTATAACACATCATATTCGTTAGTGTGCCTTTATGGATATACTAAGGGTGTGGGGTGTTTTAAAAAGAAGATAATTGTGAATAAAGCTATTAGTAAAATAATATAGAATAAGCGGAATAGATCGATTATAGATTATGTATTTTGAAACTGACCAACTTATCAACATTTCAAGGCTTTTGTAACAAGAACTTGGAATCTGAGAGGTAAATTTGAAATATATACTATACATAATGGTTTCTTTTCCTTTAAATAGTGATAAAAAAGTCAATGGAGGTCCATATTTTATCAATGGAAATTGATAATATAATAAAAAAATGGACAAAGTAAAAAATGGATAAAGACTTGCTCTCTACCATCCCAATATGGATCAGACTCCTAGAATTGAATATGAAATTTTGGGATAAGGAAGTTTTGAGTGCAATTGCTAGTACTGTAGGCGTTCCATTATAATTAGATGAACCAATAGCAAAGGAAACACGTTTGAATTATGCAATAATTCTTGTAGAAATTAATGCAAATGCAAACCTACTCGAAGAGGCATTTATTTCAATGCATGATGGTGAAATCATCATTCAAAGAATAAAATATGAATGAATTTCCCCATGTTGAAAATTTTGTAAATGGTTTGGTCAAAATCTTGAAAATTATACACTTAAGAAAGTATGGTAAGAAAGGCAAAACCAAGATAAAAGCATGCAATATGTTAATGTTGAATTAGATGAAGGTAGTTTATTCAATGAAAATAACAAGGAAAACAAAAGCAACACAATAAAGGAAAAATGTTAATTAAAATAATAAGGAAAATGAAAACAAAAGCAACACAATAAAGGAAAAAAAATCTTATTTCAATGCATGATGGTGAAATCATCATTCAAAGAATAAAATATGAATGAATTCCCCCATGTTGAAAATTTTGTAAATGGTTTGGTCAAAATCTTGAAAACTATACACTTAAGAAAGTATGGTAAGAAAGGCAAAACCAAGATAAAAGCATGCAATATGTTAATGTTGAATTAGATGAAGGTAGTCTATTTAATGAAAATAACGAGGAAAACAAAAGCAACACAATAAAGGAAAAATGTTAATGAAAATAATAAGGAAAATGAAAACAAAAGCAACACAATAAAGGAAAATAAATCAGAACATTGAAGTGTTGAATATTGAAGCAAATCAAGAAATGGCCAAACAAGACTCCCCAGAGCCAAATGGTGTTTGAGATGGCAATATCCAAAAAATAACGGTTCACTTGACAGTAGAAGAGGTTATCATGAAACAAGCTACTGATCACTCTATTTCAAAAGAAAAAAGTCATTATGCTCCAGAAAATGATTGTATGGATCTTGAAAGCTAAATAATGCGACTATAGGCAATATAATTCAAAAAAACGTTAATAAAAGTTGTTGCATCATTCTTAAGGATAGAAATAAATCAAGATCAACTTCTGCTAGATGCAACCAAAAACTATCATCCCTAACCTCACTAACAAAAACAGGGAAAAGAAAGAAAAGCATGATAAAAAACGTCAATGAAATAATTTCCAGCAAAGAAGATGAGACTTTATCCTCAAGTAAAGCAGATACGACTAAAGAGGGTGAATTCGAAACGAAATACATTATGAAAAACCCAAATTGGGACATACTACTCAAAGTACAAGACAAAACATCACGCAAGAAAAAGGGAAAGAGATTGATGAAGGAGGATTACTACAGAATCTTCTTAGGATAAATAGAGATATCCTCTATAATATCCTTTTATTATCTTTTTTCTTAAAGATGTCGATTGTTGCTTAAAATATTAGGGGACTAAATTCCCCAAAAAGGGAAACCGATTTAGTGAATTTTTTGAAAGTAAATAGTCATAGTATTTTAGGAATACTTGAACACAAGCTAGATAATAGTAAAATAGAAATTTGTTAAGGTACTTGTCTTAATAACAGGAAAATCATAAACAACAATGCCATGGGAGGTAATGGAAGAATTATGATTTTATAAGATCCTAACATCTGGGCAATAAAACAATATAATATCGATCTTTCATTCATTCGCTGTATTGTTGAAAATAAAGAAAATTTAATCGTAGAAATCACCGTTATTTATGCATCAGATAGTGAAAATGGAAAAAATATTTTTTGGGGACATTTAAAACAATTAAATTACAAAACGAATAATGCGTGCATACTATTAGATGACCTCAATACAATATTACATGCTTTTAAGAAAAAGGGAGGTAATCCTATCCCTTTTAAAAAACTAGAAAAAATCAATAATTTAATTTTAAAAGCTGGTTTAATTGAGCGTACAATCTATGGGAATAAATTCACCTGAAAATTAGGTGAAAGTAAAAACATTTATCACATATTAGACGTAATTCTTTTAAACCAAAAATTTTTAAAACAATTTTTAAATTTCATTTGCAATACTCTTCCTTAGTCTTCTAGTTTCATACTCCTTCGCAAATTTTGCTTTCAAAAAATGTCGGCAATAGAAGAAATTTTCCATTTAGATTTATCAATGGATGGGTTCATGAAAATTCGTATAAAGAAAATGTTAAAAACAATTTTGATGAGTATATACAGAGCACTGCCTGATTCAAATTCAACAATACTTTACAAAGCATCAAAGGAAAATTAAAAAAATGGAATAAAAGCAAGCCAAAAAATATAATAAATCAAATAAGAGAAGAGTGTGAGTGCTTGAAAAATAGTATTGATAATGATAGCTCAGACCCTCATCTTATAAACAATTTTTTTCATTCTCAGAGCTAGTTAAAGCTCTTCATGTTCAAACTATGAAAATGAAACAGAAAGCTAAGGTAGATTGACTAGCTAATGCTAATGAATCTAGCAAGTTTTTCTATGGCAAAATGTCCAATAGAAGGCATAAAAATGATGGTTATGAGATTCGACTTTGGTGCGAGAGGTCACAGCTTGAAACTTGCATAGCGTGATTCGAAGATTTATTGGTACATGATTTGTGGTTTGTTGTCCCAGTGACATGTTATATCTAAGTACCATTTCAAAAAAATGACATGGGAAAACTGATAGATTAAAATGGAGTAGTAATTAATGAATATGCTGAAATAGAATCTGAAGCCATTAGCTATTTTAACTCTTTATATAATTCAAACTCTTACTTTAAAAAAAAATTCTAATATAGATACACAATATTTACTACGCCCGAATAGTCAAGAGATTTTACTTGCCTCCGTATACGTAGAAGAAATTAAGGGTATTATTTTTAATGCAAACGATGCTAAAATTTTTAGTCCAGATGGTTTTGGGGTTAAATTTTATTAAACCTATTGGGATGAAATAAATTTTAAAATTCTATATGTAATAAATGAGTTTTTTTAGAGTGGAATTTTTTTGAAAAAACTTCATTCACACTCTAATCATATTGGTGTCAAAAACTAAAATCCCTAAAGACTTAGGGGATTACAGGCCTATAGCCTGTTGCAATTTCATATATAAAATTATCACAATAATTCTATATAATAGAATTAAAGTATTTTTTAAATATATCATTTCTAAAAACCAAATTGCTTTTATCTCAGGGAGACCAATTGTAGAAAATACTTTACTGACCTATAAAATGATTATAAAATTTAATCTAGGCATTAAAAATAAAATGCGCACTAAGGTTGATTTGTGGAAAGCTTTTGATAAAATAAATAGATAGTTTATATTGCATATGATGAAGTAGCTAGGGTTTAATGACAAATTCTATAACTTGGTTAATGAATGCATAGACAATGTTACTTAGAAATTACTCATAAATGGTTATACTTCTGATTTTACACATATTAATAGGGGAATAAGGCAAGGAGATCCTCTTTCTCTTTACTTATTCACCATTGTAATAGAATGCTTATTAATACAAACAGAGATGAAACAAATTACAGGAAATATAAAAACCACAGATAGAGTGAATCCATTTATAACTCATCCATTATGTGCTGGTGATTTGCGGCTATTCTTAAATGCAGATGAGAAGAGTGCAAGTACCATGACCAATGTCTTTGGAAATTTGAAAGAGTATGCAGGTCTTGAAACCAATGAGGGAAAAATTAACATTTACTTCAGCAAAATTTGTACCAGAAAGTCAGAAATGCTAAAAATATTAAAATTTTAGTAAGGTTTACTGCCAGTGATATTTAGAGTTCCCCTTGGTATGAATCAAATCAATGATAAAGATTGTGCAAGGCTTTATGGTATTTTACAAAATAGATTAGAGGGATGGTCTATTAAACTGCTTTCTCTAGCTGGAAGACTGGTATTAACTCACACCGTCATTACTGTTATTATCATGCACTGGTTGTAAACACATAATATCATAGTAAAAACAATTCCGAAAATTGAAAAAATGTGTGTGAACATCATTTGGAGACACAAACATCATAAAGTATCATGGGAAACTGTCTGCAAATCATGAAAATAAGAGGGATTGAGTTTAAGAAGCTTCAAAGATCTTTGTACAGTATGCCATCTAAATTTATTTTGGAAACTTTTGAAAGGCGAATTTTTTTGGACAAAATGGAGGAAGGAAATGTATATGAGAAATAAAAACTTCTGGACCATACCAGTGGAAAAGCATTATTCTAAAACATGGAAAAAAAATTAATTGCAGAGTTGTAAAAAAATGATAGAAAGGAAATTCAATAATGGAAAGACATGATAATTCTTTCGTAAATTTATTGGATCGGTCTAATTCACTACAATTTATAGGAACATAAGCAACAGTGGAAAGCATCATATAAAACTACAAATGGAAAACCAATGTACATCCAGCAGCTTATATATTTAGAAAGTCATAGAAAGTACTGAAATAGATTCAAGCATAAACAAAAACAAATGGAACTGAAAATTTACTTTAAAAAGTAAATTATCTTTCGAAAATATATGGGAATATATCAAAGGTGTAAAAGTAGAGGCGGATTGGTACAAAACAATTTGGAATAGGGCAAACTGTCCTAAAAGACCACATTGTGCCTACTTTACCTTGTCGAATAGATTGCCTACAAGAGACAGGTGCAACAAATGTGGTACAATTAGGAAAAATAAATGTATTCTTTTTAAAACAGAATCAAAACAAGAGAGCATCAGATCTTCGATTGCATTTACCCAAAACACATTTGGTTTATAGCAAAAAGAAAACTCAACCTTAATCAATATGTTTTTTTGCACAACATTAGAACAAGTGTTCAGCATATACAACAAAGACTCAAACGCAAATTAAAAGAGTATAAAAAAGCATGCATTATGCTAATAACATCAATCTACCATATCTAGAAAGAGAGAAATGCAAGATTGCACACAAATAAGGAGGCTGAAAGCATTCAGGTTGGAAAAACATAGAAACAAATTATCAAATAATAAATCATGAAACAGAGAATGATGTCATTGAAGCACAATATCACTCAACCATACATGAACCAGATAGCTACGAGGAAAGGACAGAGGCATACTTACAAAGCAAGAAAGTCAATTTTGATATTTCTCACGGCAAGCCATTTCACCGCAGTGGTAATCACTGGATGAGACTGCTAAAAGACAGATGTGGAACCTATCTCGAAAGCACAACAACTGGAGGCAGCCAATTGCATGCTCAAACCAAAAACAAGTTCTGCAAGGGAAGTAAACATATATCAAATAACCGTTATTTGAATAATAATAATAATAATAATAACAACAACAACAACAACATATAATAGTTCTAATTCACCTCTTGTCTCACACGCAGCTCTATTCTTGATGAGATCTGATTCCTACAACAAGAAGAATTTTGCAACTAGACATCGATAATCAAAGACTGAATGATAGCCTTTATAGAAGAAAACTTAACAACTGCATCTCTCGCTCTGTTTGGAACAAAGATGAAAGTAGCAAGCTTCAAAATCATGTGAAGCCAACTATAAAGGAACATAAGAAGTTGGGCAACTCCAAAATCAATCTACCAGAGCCACTAATCAAAAGAATCAAGCATAGCAAGGTTGAAAGTAGCAAGCTTTGAGAGCAAGTGAAGCCAACTACAGACGAACATGAATTATCAAACTACTCCAGCTTATTAGATTCACTAATAAGGAGAATCGAGCATAGCAATGTCATAAGAAGTAAGCTTTGAGAGTAAGTGAAGCCAACTATAGACGAACACAAATTATCAAACTACTCTAGATTTAACTCTTCAGATCTACAAATTGGGAGGAATAAACACAGCAAGGAGAGGATTTAAAAGCCACCATGAGCTAGAATTTAACTGTAACTCCAGAAATGGAGTAAATCATTCCTGAACGTGAAGCCCTAATTTTTAGGGTTGAGCATTTTTTATCTTTTGGAAGTAAGAAAGATAGATTGTAAATGAAGCGGCTAGGTTTATATGATATGTATTATGAAGTCGCACTGTGTAATACGGGTTGCAATGTTAGCACCCGGTTATTTTGAGCCTTGGGCCTTTCTTTACCAATTTCAGAAAAATTACCATTGGGCGGTTCGCAGTCTTCTTTTGGCACATTTCCATTAAGGATACATCCGATGTGTCACGTTGGATGTCCAGTGGTGTTAGCCCCTTTCACCAGCTCTGTTCGATGAATGTTGAAGGGAGGTACGTTGGTGTCGAACGTGTCCCAAACGGTAAACATCAACAACCATTGATTTATGTTCTCTTCCCATGCTTCCCTTCAAATATTCCGCTCAGATACTTTATTCACATACTGTGTCTGCATCGTCAAACACATTCCCCATTTAACCAGCTTGTCTGCTTAAATACTCTGTTACTGTTTGTCGAGAACACAACCTATGTTAAAAATTTGTGCTTAAGATGGTAAAGGTTAATGTACAGTTATAATACACTAAAAAAGAACAAAAGGAACACTTATTATTTCATCAGTGCAAAAAACGATACATGTACTAAAATTGGACAAAGGAATTCTCATCCCGTGGAAGGCAATATGTTTAGCTTGATACAGTAGAAACCCATGAATAGCAATAAACCATTCAATTTTAAATTTTTAACATGAATAAAAAGCATAATATTTTATCTTGTTTTATAAACTACAGACGGATGCATTGGCCATTTATTAAATTTTTAGAAGTGTTTTAGTTTTTAGTAGAACAATCTTTCGATATCTTGTAGGATTGAAAGTAAAATGCAGAATAGTGATATAAAATGCCTTGTTTCTATCATCCAACGAAAATCGGTTAATAAGTATAGCTAGGATCGATCGAGATATGTATAATAACCTAGTTTGGACTGAACGTAGTTCGTAAACCAATCACGCAATAAGGACATTTTTGATATGGATTATAGGTAAAAAAATATAGACGATGATAATCTTTTGAAGCTAAACGAAGTGTGGAAGGAAAGGGAGTGCTAATACAACCGGCATTTATATTGTTGTAGATGGTGTAGAGTAATTGTGATCACGAAGAGACCAATTGTACTAATGGTAACTTACTATGACATTTCTTGTTGAAACATAGGCAAATAACCAAATTCTAAAATGTTCCAAGCGTCATGTGAGATGACACAACAAACGTAACCAACAATACATATAAAAAATTAGTATTTGAAAATTACTCACATGATATGATTAGGGCTGTCAATGGATATCCAAAAATCCAAAATCCGTCTGCATCCATATCCGAAAAGTGAATAAATTCCCGATATCCGAAAATACAAATACGAGTGTGAATACGAAGACATCCGCATCCAAAAATTATCTGTCGGTTTTTGTTCAAGATTATAGTTTAAATTATATGTATTTTAGTAAAATGAAAGATATTTATTTATTACTTTGTTAAGTGGAAAGTTTATATTATACGCATTAAATGCATATTATCTGCTCAAAACTATTGATTATGATTATATTTGTTTATTTTTAACACTTCATTAATCAATGGAATTGAAAAAAGATTATGTTAAACTAAAATTTTCCGTTTATGTTTTTTAATTTATCGGTCGTAAGCGGATAGATAATTGTTCGATATTTGTCCGTATCCATGGATGTAGTTATCCGAAAATGATTTCGAATATGGATATGAATATGACACCATCCACGTCTGAAACTATCTTTTGAAGCTCTAGATATGATGTAACCAAGTATATAAGGTTATGAAGCAATATGAACAAAAGTTCCAAAGAACAACAAATGATCAATAATAAATGATATTATAACTAAGGTTATGAAGAACTATTCTGCATAGAATGATAGCTTGCAAGTTAATTTTAAAAAATAACAAATAAAAAAATTCTAAAATTTTGGCAACATTAAGATTGAGGACCTAACTATTTTTTTTACATTTTTTAATTGAAAACGATGATAATTTGTCGCATATATACTAATCCTGATGGTGTAGTATCTTATATGTGTGTTACAGACATCTTCCCACTTATGATTAGAGCTCATCTTCTCTACTTCTGCTTTGAATACTGGAATCAACATCCTACAAACTTTCCATTTTATTCTACTGGTTTATTATGTAGCTTAGAAGGAGTGATGCATTCTACAAAAATGGATCTACCATTAGATCTACATAGTCATCTATGAAATTTATAAAAAACAATATATAAATCAAGTTTCATCACATCGACCGATAAATCATATAGACAAAGAAACTATATAGTTAGTTGAAAATAAAATAGAAAAATCATAAAGAAAAAGTACAATTTGCTCACCGAAGCTCCAAGCATGAATATATCTACGTGAACTAAACTCGAGAAGGAGATCGCATTGTGGTGGCCAAAGATGCTCTGGTGGTCCAAGGTGGCAACGGCGTCATGATTTCTATGTGTGGCACTGGGTTCAGCTAGAAACTATGCACTTTTCACAAACAATCAAATTGATTGCAGCAAGGAAAAAAGCTTTTCGAGAAAATGATTCTCATTATATGCAAGATACTCTTAGTTAAGTAAATTAGATAATTCTTTGATAAGTGGTTGAAGTGTTTCTAAACCATGTAATGGCCCTCCAACTTCCCAGTACATTAGTGTACTTTTGGGTACTTTCTGCTTTTAACAACTTATGAAAGAACATGAATATACTTGTATTAGACATGTAAAAAAAATGTTAATATAATCAATCCCGTGAATGAACAATAATATCTCCCAAACTCAAATAACGGAGAAAATACCCATAGCTCAAATATTGCACTCAAATATGTGATATAACCACCAAATAAATATGGCTTTAGTATTTGTATTGAAGTATAAAAGGAAGTTTGATATTTACTATTCATTACTCATTCGATGCAAATAGTTGTCAAACACTCTTCATAATAAAGAGAAGTAATTGAAATAGCATGTTAGCGCATAAAGAATTTCACATTATTAAGTAGATACTTAATAAGTTCGACTGCATTTGATGTTCATGATATGCTATAAATAGTTATGTTTTATTTAATATTTTGTTTGCTATCAGGGTTTTATTTCTAGTAGATTCTGGTGTTTGATGGGAAAAGTATGTAGCTATGAATAAAAAGGTGTTGTCGACGCCTTGTTCTACTATCCTTTACATTTTGGATGGGGAGAGAGGTTGAATGTGGATAAGTATTATTTAATAGAAATAGGTTGAAGTGTGCCGTTAATTCATATTTCTTACTCCATTAGCAATTGTGTAAAGTTAAAGAAAATGGCAAGAAGTCTTACCATGGGAAAAATTGAGTAATGTTGTGGTTCTTATATGGTTAATGTGAAAAGAATTATGTTTTCTGGAAAAAGAAAATACATAACTTTATATTTTGAGTAATAACTCCATCCCAAAGTGAGGCTCTGTAGTCTTGAACAAAATTAGTTCACACTTCATGTAAACAATATTTGAAATAAAATAAAAGAATACACCAATTTGATACATATTGTTACCATATTACGCTGAATTTTGCTATCTTTTTTGTTGTCAAACAGTGAACGTAGGAGCCATGGAAATGCGAAATGAGCCATGGTAAATGGCAAAGTAGTGTAAATTTGGAATATAATCCTTAACTTTTGGTAGTCAAATCTCAAGTAAGATTAGGAAGAAAAGAGGAAGTACATGAACATATATGTTTCTTTATGAACTAAAATACCATAGTTGGTGTACTTCAGTAACATCTAGATAATTCTACTCCAGTAATGATTAAAAAGTACAAAATATGAAAATATAAGTGAATTTCTTATGCATACAACTTTGAACTGCAATTTTTCATTTACTACTGTTTGATGCTCTCTTTTTAATTATGAATTAGTTTATGAGATAGCAGATCAGTTCCCATTAACTTGTCTTCTGTGCGAATGTTAAGTAAAGATTGTTTAATTGGTAAAAAATGCAATGCAGATTATGGTTTTTGGCATGTTTGTTGCAAAAAAGAGCCTTTTGATTTGAAATTGTGGAGCCAATATTAAGTATGAAATAGTATTATGAATTCACCTATGTGATATAGAATATAGTATATTTAACAGCACGTCAGTTGTCTGCTATTTAGATGATTGTGTATTCTAAATTAGTTTTAAAGCTGGTGTATAACAAACTAATTTTGACTATCAAACTTGAATCTGCATCAAAAAAATCATTATGGCTATTTCCAACATCCACCCTAAGAAGCAAATCATCATTGTAAACTTAGACCTGTCAAAATACGACACAACCCATTAACATAACCCATTTACCTTACTTATAAATGGGTTGGGTCAACCTATTTATGAATTTTATTAAATGAGTTATGGGTTGGGTTGACCCATTTTTAAAAGGGTTGTAAATGGGTAACCCATTTTACCGATTTATTAAAAACTTAAAATTTGAAAATAAAAATTTTAAACTCATATTATAGTTTTCCATGGAGAATGATAGTTGTACCTAGAAAATAACAAGCCACCGCATCCTCATATTTGAACTCCACTTAATGCAGAAGCCACTATTTTTTTGTTCAGACTGCAATGACTTCTTCATACCATCTCTGAATCAGGCGAAAATTCGACCGATGAACTCCCACCTGAATTATGAACAATATGGAAAACTTGGATACTTCATTTTGTGAATGCACACTGTAGTTCTCCATGGAGACTAACAGTCGTGCTTAGAAAATAACAAGCCACCACATCCCATATTTGAACTCCGACTAGTGTAAAGCCGCTATTTTTTGTTCAGACTGCAATAACTACTTCATACTAACTTAGAATCAGGCGAGACTTTGACCAATTAACTCCAACATAAATTACGGACAATGTGAAACACTCAGATACTTCATCTCGTTAACACTTACTGTAGTTCTTCATGAAGACTGAAAGTTGTACTTAGAAAATAAAAGGCCACCACATCCCCATATTTGAATTTTGATGAAAATTAGAAATAAAATTTTAAATTTTTAAATTTTGATTTTTGTCGAAATTCAAAACGTAAAAATTAGAATTAGAATTATTTTATATTTATTTGATTTTAATTATTGAAATCAAATTTAAATCTTTAAATGGGTTAAGTGGGTAACCCGCTTATTAAATGAATTGGGTCATAAAGGGTTGGGTCATAAATGGGTTGGGTAAAACTCGAGCCAACCCATTTTGACCCAACCTAACCTGTTTGACAGGTCTACTGTAAACCTCACCTTCATTTGTATCCTTACGCATACAACGAAGCACCTTATTTGAAATATGCTATGCGATAGGATCGTATAATATGGAATAGTGGAATGATATAGGTAAATAGCAGTAAGCAATAAGTAAAGTGGACACCAAGACTTTATACTGGTTCGGACCTTTTGTCCTACGTCCAGTCCCTAAGCTCCTCTTAGGAATTCTAACTAACAACCCTCACTTAACCCGGAGGAATAGGTTTACAACTTACCCGAACAACCGAACGAGATTTCTTGCCTCAACTACCGAAGAGAACTTCAACTAGGTACAAAGAGTATTTTTGACTTGTTGTGTTCTTGATAACACTAATGAGTCTAATTGAGTACAACTTTCTTATAATCTAATCCTCAAGAATATGAAATGTGATTTTGAAGATTTAGGAAATATAAATAGCTATGAATCAAAAGAGTACTAAAAATAAATCAGAGATTCAAGCAATTGAAGTGGCTTGTGAATACATTTGAAAACTTGAGTAATCTGAAAATATAATAGAGAGATTAAAGCAATTAGAATTCGTGATTTTACAAATGATAGAAACATGTTTTTATATGTGTAGAAGAGGTGTAACCATTTGTAAAAGGTGCGGGCAAGAGATGCATCCATTTCCATTGGAGAATGGCTGCAACTCTTGGGAAGAAGAATGTGTCTCTTCAGGAAAAATTCGCAGGTTCAAATTCAGTCGACTGGACAGGGATTTCAGTCGACTGGAACTGTGCATATTGTAAAATATGTAACAGGTTCAGTCGACTGAAATATCCTGTTCAGTCGACTGAACTGGTAGATTATGCACAATGAACACTTAACTGAAATATGAAGTTGTGTTATGTGTTTTTTTGTTTGTGCAAGTTTCCTGAGGATCGATTTTAACAATAAAACTAGACTAGGACCTATATATAATAATTACTCATAATATTCTTGGTCTTCATAGTCCTTCCTTTAGCTTTGCACATTTCTCTTTCTTTTTGTTGAAGCACATTGTCATTGGTCAAAATATAGCGTATCAACATTATCCTCCTTTTTGATTGATGACAAAACCTATGTTTGTAGAGATGTAATTTATGTTTCCTCCCCCTAAATATATGCCCTATTTTTCCTATAAAACAAAGTTAGTGACCTTTCTCCCCCTTTGTCATCGACAAAAAGGAAGTAATATATATAGTTGTCAAGAAAAAATAATCTCATACAGACATAACCATAGTTTGAATTAAACAAACCACAGAGTTTCATATAAGAAGGCTATTTATACAACCCTTATCAGAAATGTTTGACAATAAATAAAGTTTCTGGAAATCAAACCAATAAAAATGATCACTGATCCTTGTCCTAATCATAAGTTCCTTCACGTCCTCCCTCTTCTTCTCGAATAACCGGGCCACCGGTTGGTTGTTGAAAAGCTCTACTTCCTTGACCACCGCTGTTACCACTAGTGTTGCTGCTTGGATTTTCTTCGGAAGATGTCCATGTGAATGTTGGAGCTGGATGCTTGCCGTGTGAGGTCGAAGCAGAAGTGGAGCTTGTGCATGAGATGGCATCCCATAGCTTGTTGAAGAACCCTTTTATTCTATCAAGTTTGTGATCAACCTTTTTGAGGCGATTATCAAGAATTTGTTGATTTCTTGATAGAATTCCTAATGACTGATTTGTAGTATAATCTGGTTGAACAAGACGAATATCATCGTCTTGAATATGAGGTTCTTCTTGTTGGTCCTGAGGAGATTGGTGAGGTTGTTGATTACGTGCTTCCCATTCGGCTAGAGACATGATGCGAGGAGGTCTTGCTGGGAGTTGCATGAGGCTTATAGTCCGTTGGTTGATTTGGTGAACCATTTTAGATTCGAACTCTGGTAGTGGCGATTCAACGTTGAGGAGTAGTTGCATGATATACTCGCCATAGTATATTGTTCTCATTTTTCCATTATTGAATGTAAGAAATTCATCAAGATTTAATTGAACCCAATTAACTTTAATATTACCCCAAATGGCATAAAGTGCCCGATAGTAATTCGGGTATACGATTTCATATGAGCCTGTGCGAGGAGTGATGGTACGCATAAGAGCTTTGTGTAGAAGCCTAGCACTTGGTCGTAAAGAAGTTATTTGATATCCCAGATATTAATGTTATCATCCAAAAATTGATGATTGATGTTGTCCCGAATATGAGGATTAAATTCTATTTCCTCAAGCTTTCTACCAATGTTAGGAGATCCTAGAATATGTGACGCAGCGGATTAATCAAAACAAACTTCAATCGGTGAAAGTAGCGATCGATGGAATGAAGATACCGAAATTCCTAAATTCGTTGATCCGAAGATACCGAATTCTAGCTATCTCAAACACGTTGATAGCGCACTATACCGTGTTCAAAGATCTACGATTCTTCGTACGTTGATCTAGCGCACTAGATTCCGTGAATCGGCTTCAACAAACGTGGATTCGAGCGCACTCGAATGACGTAAGTGGAGATAGGAGATTACACTCAACTACCAATTGGAGAAGAAAGCTCAAAGAAATCAACAAGAAATTTTATTTCCAAAATCAACCTCTTACAAAATGACACACACGGCTATTTATAGCATTTACAACTGTCTCCATAAGCCGTTGCCGACTCATGAACCCCGACTCATCATTAGTCGTCACCGACTTAACAACACAACAGACCAAAGTACATCACACGACTTATCATACGACACGACTCATCAGATATAAATGACATACGACTCATCAAATAAACGAGACAAACAGATTACAACTCAGACGACTCAGTAAGATACGACTCAACAAACAACACAGTTTACACGACTCAAGAGCAAACGACTCAAGAACAACGGCTTACGAACATAATGTCCCTGGACGACTTACGACTCAACAAAACAATCACAATGTGTACGACATACGACTCAACAAATGTCACGACTCAACATACTTCCAACGACTCAAGCTCCCAAGCTTACTTGCGGTATATCCCTTCAACCGAGTCATCTCCGTACGACTCATCTTCTTCCACTTCTCTGCTCTTGTTAACTCGTACACGACTTATGGATGAGTCGTTGAGTCGTGTACGACTCATCTCGCTCGCACACCTCAAATTCCTGCTAAGTCGTAACTCCTTCTCTTCTTTCTTGTTAAGCCGTAGCTCTTTCCTCCAAGCTTTGTTAAGTCGTAGACGACTTATGCCCTCTTCACTAGCTCGTATTCCTTCCTCACGTGATTCCTTAAGTTGACTCGTGCACGACTTACGAGTTAAAACTGAAACCTCTTGACTCGTGCACGACTTAAGAGATTGAACCGAAGCTTCATTATTTTGTGAATGATCTAACCTCTGAACTTCTGTAGATCGTGCTACATCATCCTCCCCTGGTTGAGAAAAATTCGACCTCGAATTTGTAAATTCTTCCTCAACAATCTCACCTCCATGATATGGAATTAAATGTTTGACGTTAAAAATATCAGAAGTATAAACACCATCTGGTAACTTTAATCGATAAGCATTCTCATTGATTTTCTTTAAAACTTCAACTGGACCAATTTTCCGCGCTTTCAATTTATTGTATGTTCCCACCGGAAAACGGTCTTTTGTCAACACTGCATAAACCAAATCGCCTTCATTAAATTCAACATTTCGTCGTTTCAAATCTGCAGATTTCTTATATTTCTCATTCGATCTCTCCAATCGTTCCTGAACGATTTTATGACATTCAGTCAGCTCATCAACACAGTCAGCAGCTCGTTTAACTGTCCCCTTCGGTTGTGGTACTACTGCTAAATCCAACGGCCCCCTTGGTAAATTTGAATATACAATCTGAAATGGACTGAATCCCGTACTGCGATTCATGGCATGATTATGAGCAAATTCTGCTTGGCATAATTTCATGTCCCAACTTCTCAAATTATCCTGTACAAGACATCGCAACAAATTTCCCAATGACCTGTTTACAACTTCTGTCTGTCCATCAGTTTGCGGATGATAAGCACTACTAAATTTCAGCTTCGTTCCCACCATCTTCCACAAACTTAACCAAAAGTGACTCAGAAAACGAGTATCCCGATCAGAAACAATAGATTCTGGTAAACCATGCAATCGATACACCTCCTTAAAGAATAATTGTGCCACTCGAACTGCATCCGCTGTCTTCTTGCAGGCAATAAAATGTGCCATCTTCGAAAATCTGTCAACCACTACATATATAGAATCATTACCACGCTGCGTTCTCGGCAATCCCAATACAAAGTCCATACTCACATCAACCCATGGTCTAGCCGGTACAGGCAACGACATATACAACCCAGCATTGGTCGCGGTTCCTTTCGAAACTTGGCAAATATGACATCGCTCCACAAACCTTCCCACTTCTTTCCTCATTGACAGCCAAAAGTAAGATTGTGAAATCAATTGCAAAGTACGATCACGGCCCACATGCCCTTCCTCGTGTAATTCCTTGATAATTTTCAATCTCAAACTACAATCTGGAATACATAATTGATTCCCCTTGAACAAGAATCCATCAACCATCACAAATTCATCGGTATTTCCTTCCTTGACTTTCTCTACACATTTCACAAAGTAAGGATCTTCTTCAATCAGCTCTGGCAACATTTCAAACCCTGTCACCTCAACCTTCAATGTCGTTAATAAATGACTCCTCCTGCTTAATGCATCTGCTACACGGTTCGTCACCCCTGACTTATGTTTCACGACAAAAGTAAACTGTTGTAAATAAGCAATCCATGATGCATGTCTCGCTGAAATCTTGTCTTGCCCCTGTAAATGCTTCAATGCCTCATGATCAGTGTACAGAACAAATTCTTTCTGAAATATATAGTGCCTCCAATGTTTAACAGCTTGCACAACAGCGTAAAACTCGACATCGTATGTACTATATCTCAGCTTTGCCCCTGATAACTTCTCACTGAAATAAGCAACTGGCCTCCCACTCTGACTCAACACTCCTCCAATCCCAACCTTTGATGCATCAGTGTGTAGCTCAAACAATAACTAAAAATCTGGTAATACAAGAATTGGTGCTGTCGTCAAAAGTTCTTTGATTCGTTCAAAAGCAACTCCTGCTTCCTCCGACCAAGAAAACTGTTTCCCTTTCATACAATCAGTAACCGGTGCCATCACGCTACTGAAGTGTGGAATAAACCTTCGGTAGAATGATGCCAATCCATGAAAACTTCTAACTTCAGTGATAGTTCTCGGTTGTGGCCAATTTCTACTAGCTTCAACTTTACTCTGATCAACTTGAATTCCTTCCTCCGCAACAACATACCCCAAAAATAAAACACTTCTAGTCATAAACACACATTTCTTTGTAGCAGCATAAAATTGTTCCTCACGAAGAATAATCAGCACTTCCCTCAAATGTAGAACATGCTCCTCCATACTCCTGCTATATATCAGAATATCATCGAAATAAACCACCACAAACTTCCCAATGAATGGTCTAAAGATTTGATTAATCACCCGCATGAATGTACTAGGTGCATTTGATAAACCAAATGGCATAACCAACCATTCGTATAACCCCTCTCTCGTCTTAAACGCTGTCTTCCACTCGTCTCCAGGTCTAATTCGAATCTGGTGATAACCACTCTTCAAATCAATCTTCGAAAAGATAATAGCCCCACTCAACTGATCTAGCAAGTCATCCAACCTTGGCATGGGAAATCTATATCTCACGGTAATCTTGTTCAATGCTCGACTGTCAGTGCACATCCTCCACGTCCCATCCTTCTTGGGTACCAATAAAGCTGGTACAGCACATGGACTCAAACTCTCCTGCACTCGCCCTTGTTCAAGCAACTCTTCCACCTGCCTCCTCAACTCTTCATGTTCCTTCGGACTCATTCGATAATGTGGTCTATGTGGTAATACTGCTCCCGGAACAAGATCGATCTGATGTTGAATGTCTCTCAGTGGCGGTAACTCTTTAGGCAACTCTTCTGGAAATACATCTTCAAATTCTTTCAAAACTGGCTTCGCTTCTTCTGGAATTTCAACCCCTTCACTGCTCTCACGCCCAATCAACAAGTATACTTCGGGCTCCTCTTCAACCTCCTTAACAAACTCCTTCAAAGTCAACAGAGTTTTCAATTCCTCAATCTCCTCCAGCTTGCTCTCCTTCTGTTGTTGCTTCTTGGGAACCAAAGTGATTTTAGTACCCTCGAACATGAAACTATAGCTATTGGCTCGACCATCGTGTTGTACTGCTCGATCAAACTGCCATGGCCTGCCCAATAACAGATGACACACATCCATGTCCACTACATCGCACCAGATTTCATCTTTGTATTTCTTCCCAATAGAAAATTTCACGCAAGCTCTTCTCCCAACTTTCACTTCACCACCCTTCCTTAACCAAGCTAACTTGTATGGTTTAGGATGCTTCTCGGTTTTCAACTCCAATTTCCTAACTGCCTCTGTAGAGATAATATTATCGCAACTCCCAGCATCAATGACAAATTTACAAACTTTCCCAAGAATAGTGCAAGTAGATTGAAATATGTTATTCCTCAACCAACTATCTTCCTCCTCTTGTTTTGGCGTCAAACAAGACCTCCTCATCATCAGATTACAACCTTCGTCTCCCGACACTTCTTCTTCCTCCTCAACATAAGGTGAATTAGAACATTCAGCTTCTTCCTCTTCATCCTCAGCTTCAACTATCATAGTTCTCTTCTTCGGCTTCGGACACTCATTGCTTTTATGACCCATCTCCTGGCAATTGTAACATTTGAACCCACTGCTAACCTTCGCCTTCTCACCTTCCTTCACAACTGGTTTGGCAACAATCTTAGGAACATTAGAACTTCCACCGACTCCCTTCACTTGATTGTTAGAATTGGTAAACACACCTCCTCCATGCTTTCCTTGCTTTTCCCAAGCCAACGCCTTTTGATGTGCCTCCGCCACAGATCTTGGATCGAACATATTAACCATATCCTGGATCTGCATTCTCAGCCCTCCAACAAATCTAGCAGTCAGTTGCTCTTCCGTCTCCATAATATCATTCCTTGCAATGAGTTGGTAAAATTCATCGGCATAATCATTGACTGACTTCGTCCCTTGCCTCAAGTTCTGCAACCTCTGGTACATAAGGATTGATAGTTGTATGGCAAAAATGTAGCTCTCATCATTTTCTTCATCTTATCCCACTCTACAACCTTTGACTTCCCCATCCGTTCTCTGGTAAGTTTAGTTTGCTGCCACCACGCCAAAGCTCTCCCCCTCAACCTAGTAGCAACTAACTTCACCCTTCGATTTTCCGGAACCTCCTTAAAGTCAAAAATTTCCTCCACATTAGATAACCAATCCAAGAATTCTTCAGCTACCATCCCTCCTTTAAACTCCGGAATCTCCATCTTCATTCCCGATTCCCAACGTCGATCGTCATCAATAACCCGATACTGACGTTGTCCCTGATCTCGGTCTCTGAAATGAATACTTCCCCTCTCACCATCAAACTCCTCATCAAAGTCTGATGCATATCATTGTCTTTCACGCCCTCCAGCATCTCTACCACCACTCCTACTACCAACATCCCATCTATCATGATCATCAACATTCCTCCTACTTCGATTATCAACACTCCTAGGCTCTTGACTTTCTCTCCTCTCCCGTTCTGAATGTGATGACACTCTACTACCCCCACGGATGGATTCAGGTGAATTTCTTCTTCTACTTTGATTCATATCAATCATAAGCTTCTCCAACCTACCAATGCCTTCATCAATCTTCTCACGCATACGTTGCTCTATTTGATCGGCCTCTTCTCTCCGATATAAAGCTTCAACATTTTGATGGCGGTTAGCTCTCCTTGGCGGCATGATTGAAATTCACAAAATTTCAACAAATCGATATCAAAGTGATACTTCACAAGCAAATCACGTCTTCACAAGCTTCTACACAACTTCACAAGGCTCGGCCTTAACTCCTTAGCTCGAAACAAGCTTCCAATGATCCTCCCTAGGCTCGGCTACCTCACTAGTATACACGGCCTACTTCAAATTCAAACACTTTCAACACTTTGATCCAAAATGGAATGGATCGAAAGTTCTCCCTCTTGTTGAAACTTCAATATGAACAAGATTAACAACTTCAAACTTCAACACTTGGCTCCAAGACCCGATTTAGCTATGATTGGCTAAAACAAGCTCTGATACCAAAACTGACGCAGCGGATTAATCAAAACAAACTTCAATCGGTGAAAGTAGCGATCGATGGAATGAAGATACCGAAATGCCCAAATTCGTTGATCCGAAGATACCGAATTCTAGCTATCTCAAACACGTTGATAGCGCACTATACCGTGTTCAAAGATCTACGATTCTTCGTACGTTGATCTAGCGCACTAGATTCCGTGAATCGGCTTCAACAAACGTGGATTCGAGCGCACTCGAATGACGTAAGTGGAGATAGGAGATTACACTCAACTACCAATTGGAGAAGAAAGCTCAAAGCAATCAACAAGAAATTTTATTTCCAAAATCAACCTCTTACAAAATGACACACACGGCTATTTATAGCATTTACAACTGTCTCCATAAGCCGTTGCCGACTCATGAACCCCGACTCATCATAGTCGTCACCGACTTAACAACACAACAGACCGAAGTACATCACACGACTTATCATACGACACGACTCATCAGATATAAATGACATACGACTCATCAAATAAACGAGACAAACAGATTGCAACTCAGACGACTCAGTAAGATACGACTCAACAAACAACACAGTTTACACGACTCAAGAGCAAACGACTCAAGAACAACGGCTTACGAACATAATGTCCCTGGACGACTTACGACTCAACAAAACAATCACAATGTGTACGACATACGACTCAACAAATGTCACGACTCAACATACTTCCAACGACTCAAGCTCCCAAGCTTACTTGCGGTATATCCCTTCAACCGAGTCATCTCCGTACGACTCATCTTCTTCCACTTCTCTGCTCTTGTTAACTCGTACACGACTTATGGATGAGTCATTGAGTCGTGTACGACTCATCTCGCTCGCACACCTCAAATTCCTGCTAAGTCGTAACTCCTTCTCTTCTTTCTTGTTAAGCCGTAGCTCTTTCCTCCAAGCTTTGTTAAGTCGTAGACGACTTATGCCCTCTTCACTAGCTCGTATTCCTTCCTCACGTGATTCCTTAAGTTGACTCGTGCACGACTTACGAGTTAAAACCGAAACCTCTTGACTCGTGCACGACTTAAGAGATTGAACCGAAGCTTCATTATTTTGTGAATGATCTAACCTCTGAACTTCTGTAGATCGTGCTACATCAATATGTGCAATGCGGTCTATAGAAAACCATACCTTTTTACCTCACATCATACTCCAAACACTATCGTTTGGATTTCGTGGAGTTTGGTGTCCAAGATTTAGAAGAACAATTTTACCATAATATGATTAATGGCAAGATCATTGCGTTTAATATCTAGTAGGGATGTCAAACCTGCTTGATCGTTTAAGGCTTGAATGTTGTAAGTTTGAAGACTTTGGAAATTGACGAATGAATGTTCGAAAATCCTTGAATTCTTCATTTCATTCCATCTAGTGATGGCCACTCCATCATAAAGCCATTGAGCAATTTGAGCATCAATTGGCTTGTAGGATGTTAAAGTAGAAGCTCTTGATCGTTTGGGAGGCATTTTTTGTGAAGTATGGAGGAGAAATTGAAATAAAAAGTTAAGATTGGGAGCTAGGGTTTTAGGAGAAATGGTGATGAAGCTTGGAGAATAGTAAAAGTAAAAGGTAAAGTGACAAAACTGATGGGTAAAAAGAGAAAAGTAATTTGGGAAGCGACGTTCAGTCGACTGAATTGTCTATTCAATCGACTGAAAAGGTACCCAAAAATTTTTGGGTAAGTTTCAGTCGACTAAACAAAGTTTTCAGTCGACTGAATTCGTGAATGAGGAGTTTCTGTGTAAAGTTCAGTTAACTAAGCAGA
The DNA here is from genome assembly GCA_030765085.1 of Allium cepa. Taxonomy (NCBI): domain Eukaryota; kingdom Viridiplantae; phylum Streptophyta; class Magnoliopsida; order Asparagales; family Amaryllidaceae; genus Allium; species Allium cepa. The sequence continues at coordinate 803,175,824 of CM060943.1, forward strand.
AACTTGTAGTCGACTGAATTTTTTGCTGAAAGTTTCTGTGTTAATTTCAGTTGACTGAGCAGAAAAATTCAGTTGACTAAATTTTGTATTTTTTAGTTTTATGTTGAAAATATATGTAAATGTTTTATTTAATGAAATTTTTACAATTGTATAATAATAGTACAATACAATATCATTATTTTAACCTTTAAAAAAATCATTTCTTGGGAGTTGAAATCTTGGGGGATGGAGTCTTCTTCTTTTGTGTTGTATATCTTTCATTCGCCATATAGTTTTTGTCCCATGAATTTGGACCATAGTGATGTCTTTGAGGCGAGACCTAAGGATGTATTGGGTCGTTTGATGTACGATATGACGAACATGGATCATACGGATTAACTGGTCATGGTAAAGGTTCACCCATATCCTTTTTCTTCGAGCTAAAAAACTTCAAACCAATTTATTCAAGAATGCTTAGGCATTTAGCCGTTACTTTCTGTTCAAAATACAATTCTCATTGAAGGTCTAGTTGTTGCTGTTGATAACGATGAATTTCATCGATCTTTTTTTCGTGTCGGGAGAAATAAATAGCGAACTTTTGGCCTTCTTGGAATCCGGTGTATACCCGGTTCAGTAATTTTCCCATTTATACACAGGCTCGTGTGTTGGTGTTGGCGTAGGAAGTTAAGGTGAATCAGCTGAGCTATCGGTTGAAAAAGTTATGATGATGGGAGAGTTTGATTTGTTGGAAGACATTTTTTCTACAGAGATTAATCGTTTTGAAAAAGAATTTGTATTTTGTTTAAAATTTTAACATGTATATATAGGTTTGGAGTTATATAAATAAAATGTGGTGTAAAATCATTAAGGATTTAGAACCAGAAATTAAATTAATGGTTAATAATTTGCTTTGAAATGGATGGTTATGTTTTACTGTATGAAATATTAGCTAATTCAAATGTATAAATGATTATGTTTTTCAAACCTATAGTTATGTACAAAATAATGTCTGCCTTTTAAATGAAGTGAATTAAAGTAAGAGATAAGTCACTCATGTATTAGGTTCCTTGCCATTATAATTCTTGTTATTAAATATCCTTGAAAGAAATTATTCCTAATTCTCGTCGTAATTTTATGAATGAGTTTTCTAGTAATGGTTTAGTAAATATATCGACAATTTGATTTTCGGTAGAAATATATTCAAAATTGATGATTCCTTTTTCGATGTTATCACGTAGAAAATGGTGACGAATATCAATATGTTTCGTACGAGAGTGATTTACTAGATTTTTAGATAAATTTATTGTACTTGTATTATCACAATATATTGTAGAGTTTGTTAAATTTATATTAAAATCTTTAAGTGTTTGTTGCATATATATGACTTGGGTACTAGCCAATGCGGCAGATATATATTCCGCTTCACAGGTTGAAAGCGAGACACAATTTTGTTTCTTACTAAACCAAGATACAAGTGATTTTCCAATGAAATGGCACGTACCACTTGTACTTTTTCTATCTATCGAGATCCACCAAAATCAGCATCACTAAATGAAACTAACTCGAATGGATAATATTTTGGATAGAAAAGACCAAAATATTTAGTATTATTAAGATATCACATAATTCATTTTATGGCTCTTAAATGTGATTCTTTTGGATTAGCTTGAAAACGCGCACATAAACACACACTCATCATTATATCTGGTCTATTAGCGGTTAAGTAAAGAGCCTATCATACTTTTAAACAATTTTTGGTCTACGCTCTTGCCATTTTCATCTCGATCGAGTTGAGTTGTGGTACTCATAGGAGTAGGTTTACCAGAAGTGTTGTCCATTCCAAAGAGTTTAATTAGATTAGCGCTATATTTTTCTTGGTTTAAGAAAATTCCGTTTGTTAATTGTTTAATTTGAAGACCGAGAAAGTAAGATAATTCTCCCATATGTGACATTTCGAACTCTTTAGTCATTATATTTGAAAATTCTTTACACAATTTTTCATTAGTTGAACCAAATATAATGTCATCTACAAATATTTGTATTATTAAAATATATTTAGTAGTGCTTTTAATGAATAAAGTTTGATCTGCTTTTTCAATTTGAAATCCCGAATCTAGTAGATAGCTCTTAAGTCTCTCATACCAAGCACGAGGTGCTTGGTTGAGACCATATAAGGCTTTCTTTAATTTATATACATGATCCGGATATTTTTCATGAGTGAATAAAGGGGGTTGTTCTACATATACATTTTCTTTTATAAAACCATTTAAAAAAGCAATTTTAACATCCATTTGATAAAGTTTAAAATTGCAAAAACAAGCATAAGCTAATAGAATACGTATTGCTTCTAATCTTGCAACGAAAGCAAATGTTTCTTCAAAGTCGATAACTTCCTCTTGATTATATCCTTGTGCTACTAGTCTATCTTTATTTCTAGTTATATTTCCTTGTTCATCTACTTTATTTTTGTAAACCCACTTAGTTCCTATAACTGATTGATTAGTAGGTCGAGGAACTAATTCCCAAACATCGTTACGTTCAAATTGATTTAATTCTTCTTGCATAGCAACAATCCAGTAGTCATCTGTTGATGCTTCTTTAGGATTTTTAGGTTCTATTGTTGAAATAAAGGCAACATGTCCCATTTGGTTTAGTTGACTTCTTGTTTGAACTTGTGAGTCAATTTCTCCAATTATATTTTGTGTAGGATGATCTCGTCGAGTTCTAGGAGGAGATCAAATTTGATTATTATCGATTTGATTAATATTTTCATTATTTTCAAAACCTATATTTTCTATGTTAGATATAATTTCTTCATCATCTTTTATGATTGTATGTTTATTAAAGTTTTCATCAAAAGATACACGTAAAGTTTCTTCTATTACATTTGTTCGTTTATTAAAAACACGATATGCCTTACTTCATTCTGAGTAACCTACAAAAATACCATGGTCAGCTTTTGAATCGAATTTTCCAAGTTGGTCTTTTGTGTTAAGAATAAAACATTTTGATCCAAAGATTTTTAAGTACCAAAATATTAGGTTTTCTTCCATTAAAAAGTTCATATGACGTGTTTTTAGTTAAAGGTCTTATGGAAATACGATTTAATACATAGCACGCAGTTGCTACAGCTTCTGCCCAAAAATGCTTTGGTAATGTACTTCCATTTAATAACGTTCTTGCGCATTCTTGAAGAGTTCTATTTTTCCTTTCTACAACTTCATTTTGTTGTGGAGTGCTAGGAAATGAAAAATTATGATTTATTCCTTTCGTTTTACAAAATAATTCAAATGATTCATTTTCACATTCGCCTCCATGATCGCTCCTTATATTTTTGACTTTTAAATTCTTAATATTTTGAATTCTTTTGACAAAATTTTTGAAATATTCAAAAGTATCGCTTTTATTTTTCATAAATATCATCCATGTATATCTTGAGAAATCATCAACTATTACAAAAACATATTGATTATGGTTAATAGATTGAACCTGTGTTGGTCCGAATAAATCCATATGTAATTCTAATGGTTGTAAAGTTGAAATGACTTTCTTCGATTTAAAAGATGATTTAGTTAATTTACCAAGTTGACAATCATCGCGAATATTATTTATTTCAAAATTTATTTTTGGTAAACCTTTGACTAATTCATTTTTTGAAAGTTTTTGAGTAGGCTTAAAATTAATATGACAAGATCTTTTGTGCCATAACCAAGGATCATTATCTTTGACCATTAAACACATATCTTTGTTATTATTAATTTTCGTGTTTAAAACATAAATATTTCTATCTCTCTTTCCTTCAAAAATAAGATTTTGATTTTGATCAAATATACAACATTTATTTTCAGAAAAAGTTATTTTAAAACCTTTGTCGCATAGTTGACTTATGCTTAATAAGTTATGTTTTAAGTTTTTAGCTAAAGAAACATTTGTAATAATGGGTAAATTTGATATACCGTAGTTGCACACATCTCCTTTGCTAATGATGAAGCCTTTTGAGTCATCTCCGAAGGTAACAGAGCCACCATCAGAGTATGAAATATTTGTGAGCATTTCTTTGTCTCCGATCATGTGTTTTGAGCAACCACTATCCAAAATCCATTTTCTTTTCTTGAGTGGGACCTGCAAAAAATATTAATAAATACATTGGTACCCACCTTTTAATAGGGTCCTAAGAGTTCGATCTTAGGAAGCCAAACCCAAGTGGGTTTAGTATCCCTTTTATAAATATAATTTTTATTGTTATAAACAGTATTCAAAAATGTTTTAACATATTTATTCCTAATTAAATTATTGTTAGTCTTTAGAACCCATATATTAATTATCTTAGTCTCTACTTTTGTTTTAGTAGGTGCTCTTAATGATATATTGTGTTTTGGATCATTATTCTTCTTAAGATTAGTATTTTTCTTTTGAGAAATTTTTGACTCCTTTTTATATCCTAATCCATATTTATTTGAGGAAGATTGAGAATTTTCTAAAATCTTAGATAAATTTTCTCTTCCTTTGTTAAAATTAGAAACATTTTTAGTAATGTTGTCTAATTTAATTTGAAGACTAGTATTTTCTAATTCAACTTGTTTTATTTTATTTTTTAAATTGTGATTTTCAGAAATAATTTTATCATTCTTTGTCTTTTGAGTTTCAATTTCTCGGCTCAAAAGTAAAAGTTGACTGTCTGAGTTAGAGAGATTCTTGAACTTTTTCAAGTTCTTCTTCTAATATTTTTTTCTTGTCTTTTAACATATCTCTTTCAAATTCAGTTTTGTTCTAATTTTCACGTATCTCCGTAAGTTTCTTTTTGAGAATTTTTATAGTATTTAAAAATTCAGTGTTTATTTCTATTAAGTCATCATAAGATAAATCACAAACCTCAGATTCTTGAGCCATAAAGCATGCATTTGCTTGTTCGTTGTCGCTATCACTATCACTTTCGGATGAAGATGAATCTGAGTCGTCCCATGTTACAGAAAATGCCTTCTTTTTGAATTTATCCTTCTTATTTTTATTGTTGAAGATTTTTTGATTTTCCTTCTTTTGTTCTGGACAATCCTTGTGCATGTGTCCTTTCTTGTGACAATTGAAGCATTCTATATTTGAAGATGAAGGTTTGTTCAAGAAATTCTTTTTGAAACCGTTTTTATTTCCTTTTCTATATTTTAAGAATTTATTGAAATTTTTGGCAATAAATGCTAAATCCTCATCTTCAGACTCCGATTCTTCCTTTTCTGCGTGAAAAGCCACATTTTTTATTTCCTGTGCTTGGACTTTCTTAGCTTGCATGTTAACTTCATAAGACATAAGGTTTCCAATTAATTCTTCTGGTTTCATCGTACACAGATCATTTGCTTCCTCGATTGCTAATACATTTCTCTCTCATTCATCAGTGAGTGAATTTAGGACTTTAGATACAATATCAAAATCCGTAAATTTTTCTCCTAATCCTACTAAGGCATGATGAATGTCTTGAAATCTTGAGTACATGTCATTGATAGATTCATTTTGTCGCATTCAAAAGTTTTGGAACTGGTTCTTTAACATGGAAATCTTCGTTTGTTTGATCTTGTTTGTGCCTTCGTGTATGGTTCAAAGTGTATCCCATATATGATATGCAGTAGTACAAATGCTAACACGATATCCAAAGAGCAAAATAGCATATTCATAGCTTTGGCATTTGCACTAGCTTCATTCTTCTGAGTTTGTGTCCATGTAGGATAATCAGTTGTGGGTACAACGAACTCTGTTTGAGTTGCATTCCAGGCTTCAAAACTTGTTGCTTGCATATAAATCCTCATTCTTGTAGCCCGATAATTATAGTATAATCCATTGAATAGAGGAGGTCTTTGGGTAGATTGTCCTTCTGCAAATGTAGAGCCATAGGCAGTTATTGTGCTTGTGCTTGTGTTATTTTCCATATTATCAATATGTCAAATAACAGTGTTATGGTTATAGGACGGCCTTGCTCTGATACTAATTGAAAGACGCTATGCGGTAGGATCGTATAATATGGAATAGTGGAATAGTATAGGTAAATAGCAGTAAGAAATAAGTAAAGTGGACACCAAGACTTTATACTGGTTCGGACCTCTTGTCCTACGTCCAGTCCCTAAGCTCCTCTTAGGAATTCTAACTAACAACGCTCACTTAACTCGGAGGAATAGGTTTACAACTTAGCCGAACAACCGAACGGGATTTCTTGCCTCAACTACCGAAGAGGACTTCAACTAGGTACAAAGAGTATTTTTGACTTATTGTGTTCTTGATAACACTAATGAGTCTAATTGTGTACAACTTTCCTATAATCTAATCCTCAAGAATATGAAATGTGATTTTGAAGATTTAGGGAATATAAATAGCTATGAATCAAAAGAGTATTAAAAATAAATCAAAGATTCAAGCAATTGAAGTGGCTTGTGAATGCTTTTGAAAATTTGAGTAATCTGAAAATATAATAGAAAAGATTAAAGCATTTAGAATTCGTGATTTTGCAAATGATAGAAACATATTTTTATATGTGTAGAAGAGGTGTAACCATTTGTTAAAGGTGCGGGCAAGGGATGCATCCATTTCCATTGGAGAATGGCTGCAACTCTTGGGAAGAAGAAGGTGACTTTTCAGGAAAAATTCGCAGGTTCAAATTCAGTCGACTGAACAGAGATTTCAGTCGACTGGAACTGTGCATGTTGTAAAATGTGTAACAGGTTCAGTCGACTGAAATATCATGTTCAGTCAACTGAACTTGTAGATTATGCACAATGAACACTTAACTGAAATATGAAGTTGTGTTATGTGTTTTTTGTGTTTGTGCAAGTTTCTTGAGGATAGATTTTAACAATAAAACTGAGACTAAGACCTATATATAATAATTACTCATGATATCCTTGGTCTTCATAGTCCTTCCTTTAGCTTTGCACATTTCTCTTCCTTTTTGTTGAAGCACATTGTCATTGATCAAAATATAGCGTATCAACATTATTCACCTGAAAACACACTGTCCAACATTGCCTGTGTTTTTATCCCTTTATCCTTAACCAAGACATCCCTATAACATACACCCCACTTTCATATTCTCCCTCCACAATAGTGCAACAACTGGTTAAAAGAAAATAGCGAAGTTTAATAGAAACTGATTTTAAAGTAGTAACGGTCATAAAATATTACTTGCACACCTGATTTATTTCCTAATAATTTTTTAAACATTTTTCTAGTTTTTGGCCTTATCACGTGACGTGGAAACATTAAGAACACTTAGAATATGAACATTTTTGCGACTAAATTTTTTTTATGGTGCACAATTATTATTCAAGTGCACACTCTATAAGCATAGTAAATAGCGACGACAGTTTTCGACGGCCGTCGATGGCGCGTCGTCCAATTAGCTACGACAAGTAATTTCCGTGACATAATTGAAATTAAAATAACTTAGCCGTCGATAGCTGTTGGAAGCCGTCGCTAATGGTACCGTTGGCAACCGTAAAAAAATCATGAATCCTGCTGCCTTAGGCCAATAGTTTCTTTCATTTATTTTCCTCCCCAAAATAGTCATCCCCTCCTCCAACCCCTCCTCCACGGCGTCAACAACCTTCCACGCCGCCAGCACGTCGGAATCTTTGATTTTCAGCTTGCTCCATTACCTATTTCTCGGTGAGAAGGTTAAATTCCTAAACCCTATATTTTATTTTGATTTGTTAACTTAGGTTTAATTTTTTGTTGTTATAGTTGTAAAATACCCCATTGATTGTTTAATATACCCTATTGAATGCTAATTAGGTTGTTATTACATTTGTTTATTATTGAAATATTGAGAACTTTTTTTGTTTAGTGCATATGTGCGCTAATCGGTGTATATGCATTGATTAGCGCATACGCGTATTAGGGCTACTTTGAATTAATTAGAGTTGATGCTCAAAATTTGGTGCATGCGCTTTTAAGATGACGAAAACGACGATTTAGTGTATGTGTTTTCTAGAATATAAATAAATTATTTTAATTTTTTTGTATAGTACGCTTTGTGTTTGTATATCCCTTAGAGAGTGTTTGGCCCCGTTCATCAAATATTGCATATGATCGTTGTATGAAAATTCATTTTTATCACAGAGCGGACATTTATATTCATCCTATATAATATTTGTCGAATTTGTCCCCATATTGGACAAGTTACAAACACAGTAGTAATTATATTTTACAAATCATTTTATTTTATAAAATGGTTCAAAAATTTTGACAACCCCTTCTTTTTGTTCCCTATGTAAACACATATGTGTACGATACAGGGAACAAAGAGGAAGTGTTGCCTAAATTTTGTTGAATCGTTTAAAATAAAATGATTTGCAAAATATAATCACTACTGTGTTTATAATGGAAAGTAGTCTGACCAACTATCAAAGTGTAAAATAATAACGTAAAAATTGTAGATTATATTCATATGGTAATTTGTGAAAATCGGTTTGAAAATTAAATTAAATAGAATAATGTTATATATTTGCGAAAATTAAAATGTATGATTTATTTGAAAAATAAAATGTCAAGACTTAAATGATTAATGCGCTTTTATGTTTTAAAGTTGGAAAAATGGTTAATTATTTTATCGATCGTAGCTGGATGTACCAACAAAGACGAGAAATCAGAGGCTCAACAAGTGAACATTTTCAAAATGATGTACAAGTCTTTATTGAATTCGCTTTACGTAATACAAGAAACAACGAAGAAATTTATTGTCCATGCAGTAGGTGTAAACTGTTGAAGCATTTGATACTGGATATGGTAAAAGTTCATTTGTGCTCATATGGTTTCGTGCCGAATTCACTACTACAAAACAGGCCATTTGCATCGGTTGTTTACCCCCCTTTGCATCAGTTCAAAAGCCGATGCATATGCAACCGATGCAACAGACTTAACACTTTTGCATCAGTTCTAAAACCGATGCAAAACGGTCCTTTTTGCATCGGTTGTAACTAACAACTGATGCAAAATATCATGGTTGGTTGCTTGGACACAACCCCCATGTTGCATCGGTTGTAATTAAAACCGATGCAACTAATCCCTCTATTGCATCGGTTTTTTTATAACAGCTGATGCAAACTAATCTCTCTATTGCATCAGCTATTTATACCTGATGCAAAAAAGCATTCTCAGAAACCATTATTACAGTACTCAAATAGACTATATATATTATTGGTTATAACAAACAATTATTGCATGTAGTATTACTATCATTCAATCTGTTACACTTGCAAAATACATTAGCAACAATTTTGTATACTAAATTTAAACAGGCAATGGGTCTACCACAAAATTGTAGTATAGATTCAGCCTGTATATTTTTGTTTCTTATATCTAAAAAAGAATACTAATCTATGAGATATCAATAACTTAATACAAATCGAGGAGGCCAGCATAAGCTAACTATGATACAAGCCACATGAAAGGGTAGACCATAAAGTCAGTGAAACAGAAGCCAAAGCATACGTCCATAGTAATAAAACCGAGCGCTCACTTTCTCCAGCTCCAAATAACTATGTGATGGTACCTGCCATTACCAAAAAAATTGATTATAAATTACTGCTATATCTCGTGAAGTAAGACTAACATATGTATAAATCTTAAGCATTACTTATGTTCATTGCAGGTGGTAAACAGTACTGCAGCAGTAGGATAAACTGATACAATGGATCGGCATGCACAAGCCCTATATGAACCACTCCCTTGACTATAACTATGCCGAATAAAGGCAAAAATATATAACAAACAGCTATGACTCCAAATATCAGCGATAAGTGAAGGTTTGATCCCCTTAAACCTGAAAAATATATTATTAAAAACATATCATATCATTTTCTATAAAAAGGAAACATTTGCTTGACCAACAAAAACTCCACCTTTGATAAGGTTTCCTCCCATTATCAGAGTGGTAGCAGGAATTGCTCCATCACTACATTGAATAATTTGCAAAATAATTAACACTAACTAAGTTTTTAGAATAATAATCAGCATTTACTTCGGGCTGAATCGGTAGAAAATGCCTTAATAATGAAGCGGAGTCTTGAATTACACGAAGAAGATGAACGGTAGATGTGGCCCCAACTACTACCAAGTAACACATTAAGTCCTTTTCTATTGTCCCCACATCATCTGTTTTGTATATTTATGTTATTAGCCTTTGATAAAGCTGTGTCACCAGTTGATGACTTCATATTCATAGGGAAGCAGCTATTTTCTGAGCTTTTAAGATGAAGTATTCGTATGCACCAGATTCATTTAAATTGTTTTTCTTTAACCTCTAATTGATTGTGGTTATTAAGTATTTGAGTCTAAATACTGTACTATGAACAAATTTTTGTTATTTCGACATGTCAAGCTACAGAAGAAATAATGTACTAGTTGAGCCACTAATTAATTGATATAGTCATTTTAGTTATGGTATGTAGTAAAATCATTAGCAAGATTTCAACATTAGGCAGTGATTTTCAATGTAATATTATTATCCATATTATAAGAAGGGATAGGGAAAAAAATATAGATTGCTCACTAAACAGATTTAAGCTATCTTATTCCATAACATTTTCTGTATAATTTTTTTCATAGGTGATCAATATAAGAGGACTGAATAGAGTGAGAAATAAGACTTAATAGTAATTTTATTTACGGCATTTTCTTTATTTGGATAGAGTATTAAAAGGTTATATCATACACACACCATTGCTGCACTTGCGGGCTGGATTTCCAACAACCTGAATCAAATTTAGCAAAATGAATTGTTTGCACATATAGACATGGCAGTGACAGTATATAGAGACAAAAGATATGCACAAACTGAAACAGTTTGAAATAATATTCATAAGAAGCGTGAAAATCAATCAGAAAGGTTTTGTAACATGATTGTTTTTAAGCATAAGTGCAGGAACAGAAAAATGACAAGATATAGTCTTACTTGTATCAACTTCATCACCACCCAAATGAATAAATTTGAACTTGAACACCTTGCTAAAATTTGATCAATCAAAAAAACGAAAATGATAATCAGTTTAGAAATTACCATCAAAACCAACATTAAGGGATGATAAAAATATTCTTGAAGAAATGGGAATCGCCTGAAAGAATACCATCTATGATTTGGAAGGTGAATTCATTACTAACATCAAGTGGTTGTTGACAATTTTTAGATGGCCACAATGTAGGATAACCTTTACCCCCGTAAAAAAATGTAGGGTTAATGTTTAATAAAATCAAAAGGCTATGAAGCACATTTTATCAAACTAACTGATTGATATATCAAAATTAATCGAATATATGTTAACATAGTCATGCATTAGTACCATGACTTTGAATGGCCAGGTATATCAAGCTCTGCTAGTACTTGGATTCCTCTTCGTGCCGCATAGCTGCAAAATTACATGTACTTTTAGGAAGGCTATACGCTTCATTAGACAAAAGTTTATCTGAACTCACTTTACGATATCCTTAGCATCAGCCATTGTATATCTTTCTGAAGAAGAGAAAGCTCCCCTTCATAGATTTGGGTAGGATGGTATTTCTAGAGGGAAAGATTGTTCGTCCACAATATGCCAATGCAGAACATTCTACATTCAATGTATAATTTTGATATGTATATATCTCAGTTGTATTCTTGCATACTAGAAATATTCTCATGATCCTCAAAAAATGGTCTTACCAACTTTGTATATGACATAGAATCAATCACGCACTTTATAACTGGCACAGGCAAATAGTGTCGTGCAGTATCTGCAATTGGAATAAACAGTTACAAATTGCATTTAACTAAGTAACAGTGACCGTGGTTTGGGTACTGCATTAAACAAAAATTTGGTTCAACTCACCAATTAGAAGCCCTCTATAGGAAAACCTTGGCCCATCAGTGATGCTGCAAGGAGCATGTCCTAGCTCAATCGTCCTTGTCACAAGATTAGTTTCGCATAATTGGCTAAATGTCTGAAAATAACAAGTTTTATAAAGTGATTGTTTTCATTGCATGAGGTGAATGATGATAACATAAATGCTCATAAAGACCATTGAATTTCAAATAGGTGTCTTAATTTGTGTCATGACTAAGAAGAGCATTCTTTCTATTATGACACAGTCAAATTGCTCTTTATAAATTGAAGGTATTAGCTTACCTGTAAGGCATGAAGTGCTCCATATACTGTTTGTGCCTGCAATGGAATTTGATCAAATTAAATATCATAGACTAATAATCAACGCATGAAATTATATATCAAGAAAAAGATTGAAATTTATACTGCAATATACTGACCTCAATGTATGTATGCAAAGGATCCTTGCTAAGCAAAGGAATTAACAATTTGTAGGATTCATCAATGCCATAAGTCAGCTGTAAAATTGATAAACTGATTTACAACAAGCCAAGTCTGGAAACACTATTGACAAAATTCATGTAATCCAAATGAATAATAAAAATACAGATACACTTCAACATTATTTTAAATAAGAGAAGAAAAAAAATGCTTAAATCTGGAGCTTAGAAACATATATACCATATCATTAGGCGATTGAATAAGGACATGCATACCCTCGAGAACTTTAAGTCCTTCTAAACTTCCATCTGCAACATGGCCTGCTTTGATAATATTCATGATTCGTGCAAAACCATCTTTCAAAATTCCTGAATCATCATTATAGTTGCTCCCATTTGTAATCAACTTAAGCCACTTCCATCGATCACTCTTTTAAACATCCACGCTATGCCCTTTTATTTGCCATCACCATAACATCAACAACATACTCAACAGAACACTACAGACAAGCACCGTGCTTTCATACATTTCCCCTACATAACCATCATGTATTTATCACAAACCACTTGCATATATCGTGTTCAAAATCCACTGCAGATCCTATGCAAAATCGCCAACCAATTCCATCAAATGGTGGATCTTAATCCACATAACCTGAAGTTCCTTACGTGCTACATCTCTATCTGAAATAAGGTACTTCCTCTCCAACGTCTTCTAGTCACCTGGTGAAAGCTTGCTCTTGCCTCCACGTAATGGTAGTTTCTATGCCACTTACGCATCCTCTATTTTTCATTAACCAACGACGAGTTGAGTAAGAATTGCGTAAACAAAAACTGCTCAAATTTTAGGTATTTCTCTCCTCATCCGCCACCCTCCTTGGATTTACTTTTAATAATGGTTGTATTAATTGATTTCATTTCGATTCATGGTGATTTGTATCGCTGTATACAATATGTTGATTATCATTGATTGATTTCTATTAGAAAATAATACTTTGCTGCCACTGTTTATTGCACATATGATGTTTGTAACGATGCCAACTCCACCAGTTCCTCCCTTCTTACTTAGAATACTTATTGTGAAAGTATAAAGTTAATAGTTTTTGAAATAAAATTAAAATTGCTTTTCTCACGAGAAATTTTACCCATCCTCTAACCAAAAAAATGATGGTGTTAGGTTCAGGATATTAGCTGATAATTATATAACCCGGATATTTATTTTATGTTTTATTGTTCTAAAAAAATATAATAGTGTGAGAGTTTTCTAGAAGAGCAATATAAAAGTGGCTATTTTCGTGAGTGTATCAGAAATAGAGGTTATACAATAGTATATTTTTTATCGCATTTGGAGTTGTAGTTCGATGATATTCTATGGTATTTAGGTGCCATTTTCCATATTCGCATATGAAGCTGAAGTTCGACATGGGTCTGTGTTGTATCATGATAAAGTGATTATAATCCGATTGCAAATGAAGTTAAAATTGGATAGTGGATTGTCTTATTCTAATAGTTGGTGGTTTGTTTCGGCAAATAAATAGAACTGTGTTTTTTTTAATTTCTAAGTTTTATGTTTCTTTTAACTTTTTTGGTGACAATCGATCAAATGATATTATTCATTGGGAAAAAATGTCATGGCTAATTTGCAAAACTAGGGTTAATTAGAATTATCTGTGCCATCAAGATAATAGCGATTTATTGAATGTATTGATGCAGGGTAACAAAGTAATTGCAGTAAAACTGATAGGAGAAACCAAAAATTTGTTAATCCTTCACAACATTTATCAGTTCATCAACTGGCCATTAGGAAATTTATCTTACCACAGTGATGCAAAATGGAATTATCTTAAGCAAAAAAATCAAGGTTCATAAAGACTTTTTCTTTTATCTGTCTTGGTTCTCTGCAATCTCAGATTGATTCTTTCATGCTTATTTTGATATTGAAAATGATGCTGAAACTAGTATATTTATATTTCAAAAATTAAATTAATAACTTTCCATTCCACTGATCGCCTGCGTATATCACAATTGCTGCCTTCTTTATCTGCCTCGACAAATACAACTTGACCTAAAATCGCGACCACTTCTGAACACTGCCACCTTCCAAATCGCCTACAGCCCAATTCCTTAAAATCACCACAATCGCGCAAACCAACCTCTACAACCATCAACGACCCAATTCGAACAATCCTTGCCTCGTAACCCAATCACCCACAATTTGAATCTCTTCGTAACGGAAGATTTGGTACCTTGATAATGAGAAGTCGTGGCCAAATCTAATCCGGGAAATCACGTTTGAAATTAACAGTGAAAATCAATTTCTAGGGTTTTTTTTTGTTTTGAAGCAGGCGAAACAATTTTTTGGGAAAGAAAATAAGCGGCAGAAAAGGTGCATAATGAAGACAACCTAAATAAGTTGAAATTGCATCGCCTTCGCCAGTAAACCGATGCGAAAATGTGTTGCCAAGGAATGTAAATTAACGAAGTTACATCGGTTGACTTTAAAACCGATGCGACTAAAACTATTTGCATCGACGTATTTGCATCAGTTGTTGGTGATAACAGACGCAAATTTGATTTTTTATTACCTATTGCTTTCCACGTACCAATTGCATCGGCTATTAAGATAGAACTGATGCAAATAGTTCTATTTGCATCAGTTTTTACTTCAACCGATGCAATGAGACGAAGCAATATGCACTTTTTGTACTAGTGGTTACTTGGTGTGGGATTGCCATGGAGAACTTATAGCACCTAATCCCGTACATTCGGAGGAGGAGGTGGGTAATGAACTTGTTCCGACGAATCTCATAGAAGATATGGTTGAAAATGTGGCACACTCAATGTTCCCTACCGTTGAAGTTGATGGTAACGATGTTAATGTCAAAGAAGAACCAAGTATTGGAGCGAAAAAATTATGATTTATTAGATGCTGCTAAGAAACCCCTTTAGGATGGTTGTACAAGCGGTACTCAACTATCAGTAACTGTAGAATACATTATGATGAAATCAAAATAAACTTCACAGAAGCTGGGTTTACAGCTATAGTATAAGTTGCAAAAAAGTACAAGCTGCAAAACGGCATATGTCATCCGGTAATTTAATGTGCGAAAATCATTATGAAGTGAAAAAACATATATCTGCTTTTGGTTTGCTGTATCATAAAATAGATTCATATTTAAATGGTTAATGTTGTTTTGAAAAGAAGACATCGGTCTTAGAAATTGTAAAATATGTAATCAAGAAAGATACAAACCAAGAAAAAAGAAGAGAAAGGAAGTTCCACACAAGTGTATGCATTACTTACCCATCAGTCCTAAGCTTCAAAGGTTATACGCATCTTCTGCAACTGCACATCATACGAGATGGCACTACGTGAGAACACAAGAAGAAGGTACGTTGGTGAGCTAGCTGATGGAGAAGCATGGAAGCATTTTGATAAGACGTACTTCGCTTTCGCTGTGGAGAGTCGTAATGTCAGACTTGGTTTATGTACGGATGGATTTTCACTGTTCCCTCAATTTGGTTCAAAATATTCATTTTGGTCTATAAGCATTATACCTTACCATTTACCTCCGTGGGTATGTATGAAAACTCTGTATATGTTTCTCACTATTATCATCTGAGATGACCCACTTTTTTTTTTTATATATTGTATATGCTTATTTTTTTATTTTTTTATTTCAGTGGTCATCTATTTAAGAGAACATCTCTTCCATTATCTCTTCTTTCCAGGATCTTTCAATCAATATAAAAATATTGTTATACTCAAATTATTTTGAACATTCTTATCTGAAAACATGTGTGAATAATGTTTAGTGTTTTAAATCAGAGTTAGGAAGCTTTGGGAACCAAAGGAAATTTACTTTGAATTTCCCTGTGTGGTTTCCCCCCCCCCCTAGCAAAGTAATTTCTAAAGTGGTTTTCTGTCTTACTTGTGTTCATACAAGTTTCTGATTTAAAATTTTCTAGTCTTGGCATTTTTTTTTACTCTCCTATAATTTCAGTTTATATATGTACTATAATTATTGCCTATGCTTGAGTGTACATGTGACCTCTGCATGTATATTTCTTTGCATATTACCAGTACCTGTTATTCATTATCATCAAAATAGCTGAATCTACCATAAGTCTCTGGGTTATTGAATTTTAATTATTTGAAGATGGTTGAACCCAGGCTTGGAAAAGTGGTCAAGTAAGCCCTATTTCTTTTGTATGCATTTTGCATACATTATCAAATTTTCTGGAATTCTGTTTTGGCCAATTCTTATATTTCTGTTTAACAATTTTTATTCCTTCTTAAGACCAGAGTTCCTCACATAAAATACTAAACTACCATTTTCCTTTCAGTTTCATACATTACTGGCATCTCAGGTTTTATATTTTTCAGTAGAATCATTTCATAAGTTAAGAAAAGAAACTTCCATACTCAGAAAAAAACATTTTCTAAAAACAAACTGTAGTTCTAACTGAAACACACAATTACCCCAGTTCTTACAAACAAAAGACAACATCACTTTCTTTCTAAATAGTTTTTAACAACATAACATGCCATAAATTTGGCTTAAACATTCATTTTTAATATCAGAAAGTATGTAACTAATGCATCCCAATTCTTAGCAGCCAACACATCCAGAGCTAGCTCATTGCAGTGCTTATCTTACCTGCACAATCACCATAGTCTGCCTCATAGTTTTATGAGACACCCAATGGTGAACAAAACGCACAAAGGGTCAGACAAAATTGTCTGGTATGAGCAATCTACTGCAATCATATCATAATTCTAATTTTTCATTTATTTATTGTTTGAGTATTCTTCATGGACAATAGGTGGATTCAGTGTTCTTTCTATGTTGTTTCTATGAGACTATTACTTCATATCAATGCAAACTGGTTAGATGTGATTTGAGCAATCCAATTCAGGAAAACAAACATAAAATTCAACAAAAATACATCCAATACAAACTTAAATACAACCATCAAGTCACTTTTCAAATTTTCCTTTCACTAGCCATCCAGGTTGTACCCAACCCCCATTTGACATTACTCCTATTGTTTTTCATACAATATCAGTTTAAGATCAGTAGCTACATTCTCGTGTTTAATACACACATTGTCTGGGACCAATCTCTGTTAACCCAGCACACTCAGGCCCCTGGGTATAAACATACCATGTGTGAGCTTGCAATATTCCCCTTGCCAAGCCATCTTTTGTAGCCCAAAGATCCTTAATTCTTAGTTATCTTACTAAGTGTTATTCCCTCTTTCCTTAATCATGCTAATTCCCCCCTATGGATCCTATTTCAATCAGAGAAAAGAATACATAATACAGCCATTAAGCATGAACTCCAGGAATAGTGGATCCTATTCCCATAAACATAAATTTAATTACACAAACTAGCATATATTCTTAGTACACACATTGTTCAGATCATGGATTTTGAGTGAATCATGTTTATAAATATATGGTCATACATATTATATAATTTTTTTTCTCTGTTGCATCCATTTGCCTCTGGGTTAATCAGATACTCACAGATTCATGAGATCTGGCTAAACCATAAGCATTTAATCAAATCTGGATTCATTTGTAAATATGGAGGTTCAGCACATGTATATCATTGCACTTCTATATTTCATTTTTATTTATTATCATGGGACATAAGCAACAACAATTCCATGCTGCAGTCCCATTTTTCTTCTTTTTTTTTTAGACCATAGATTTATAACACAATTACTGAGATCTTAAATAAATATTTATGCAG
Source organism: Allium cepa (assembly GCA_030765085.1). Taxonomy (NCBI): domain Eukaryota; kingdom Viridiplantae; phylum Streptophyta; class Magnoliopsida; order Asparagales; family Amaryllidaceae; genus Allium; species Allium cepa. The sequence continues at coordinate 803,193,836 of CM060943.1, forward strand.
AAAAACTCATAAAGCAATCATTTCATTTCAAGATTGATCCATACTCAAATGATCATTTAAACAAGAGACCCACAAACCATATTTTCAGGGTATCAATATAAAGAGTTAAACACCTAACAGATCAGCAATACCAGAATAAACACAAATTATATAAATAAAATATAACACTATTTAGGCTGCCTTGATTTTTTTTAGGACTTAATGCCAGGTTTACCAGTGAGATTACTCACCTCACTTTCTTCCTTAATCCTTCTTTTTCCCTTAATCTTCTATTTCTTCTTATCCCTAATGGTCAGTGTTCCTCATTTCCTCTGGCTTGTATTTCCATTGCTATGTATATTTTTTTTTTTCTGTTTTAAAAATAATCCCAGATCATACTATCCCTTAAGCCCTCTTATACCAGACCCTGGTTGCCACTAGGGTTTTGAAAATTTACTTAATGTCAATTTTACCCTGTCACTATGACCAGTCTCTCATTCTGTTTTTAGAGAAAAATGGGTAAGTGGTCCCTATTCTTATTAACAGAAATTATTCCTTACTACCCCGGTCATCTTATTTGCATGATCTGTGATTTTCTTTTTCTTTTTTTTTTAAGCTAAGAAAATTGCTAAAAGTAGATAAAGTATTTATTCAACAACTCATACCATTTGCATGTATTTGCTCCAGCCTACTCATCTTTATTTCCTTTACACTAACTTATTTTTTTATAGATAAAACCATATCTGCAATATCTATATTTACTTACTTATTCATTTATAATTTATTCATTCCAACTCACAAATTAATTACTGCCTATGTCTCCTTACAGAAAGTTATGTGTATGTGTGTGTTCCATCTTGCATATATATTAATACTTACACAATGCATTTGTAGTCAATCTATTATACATACATTTTTTTTTAGCAACAAAATTTTAAACAAGCATGACTAAATTAAATTATAAAACTTGTCCCTAAAATTGTTTCATAAAAAACAGGGTCATCACATACACCCTTCCTTTTAGGAATTGTGTCTCACAATTCTTTTCATACTTAGATTAAGCATTATCAATCCAGAAATGCAATCATTTTCAAACCAAACAGTCAAAAATTTAATGCATGCCTAATCTAAACATCTATCAGTATACATATATCATACCTTCCATTCAATCAAATAATTGTGGATAATCATTTCTGATTTTATCTTCCACCTCCCATGTGCAATCATTTGGGTCAAGACTCCATTGCATTTTTACTAGTCTTATTTCTTTGTTTCTCAATTTCTTGATCTCCTTTGCAACTATGCCTACAGGCTTCTTCTCATATACCATTCTAGGGTCAATCTGCACATTCTCAGGGGATTTTAAAATTGTTCCTTCATCATGAACCCATCTTCTTAATTGAGATACATGAAAAACATCATGTATTGCCCTCATTTCTTCGGGTAATTCTAACTTATAGGCCACATTCCCAATTCTTTCTAGAATTTTATATGGTCCTATGTACCTTGGAATCAGTTTTCCTTGTTTTCCAAATCTCAAAATCTTTTTCATGGGTGATATCTTAATAAATACATAATTTCCCACATCATACTGCACTTCTTTCCTCTTCTGGTCTGCATATTTCTTTTGCCTATCTTGGGCAGAAGCAATTCTTTTTCTAATCAAAACTATTTTTTCAGAAATTTCTTTTACATTTTCTGGTCCTAAGACCACCTTCTCCCCTGATTCAATCCAACTTGAAGGTGATAAACATGGTCTACCATATAGTGCTTCAAAGGGTGCCATGCCTATACTACTGTGATAGCTGTTGTTATATGCAAATTCTGCCAGAAATATGTGATCTTCCCAACTTCCTCCCCAATCCAATATACATGCTCTCAACATGTCTTCAAGTAATTTATTCACAATTTCTGTTTGACCATCAGATTGAGGGTGATATGCTGTGCTCAAGCATAAATCAGTCCCCATTGCCTTATGAAAACTTTGCCAAAATTTTGAAGTGAAGATGGTATCTCTATCACTTACTATAGTCTTTGGTATTCCATGCAATCTAACTATTTCTTTAATAAATAACTGAGCTAATGTGCATGCATTCCTATCTGATTTCACTGGTATGAAATGAGCTGATTTAGTTAGCCTATCTACTACAACCCAAATACTATCATTTCCCTTCCTAGTTTTGGGCAAACCATCAATGAAATCCATTGATATCTCCTCCCATTTCCACTGTGGTATTTGTAAAGGTTGGAGCATTCCTGAAGGTCTCTGGTATTCTGCTTTTACCTGTTGACAAATCATGCATTTGGACACATATAATGCCACTGCCCTCTTCATACCACTCCACCAATAATTCCTCTTGAGGTTATGATACATTCGGGTGCCCCCTGGATGTATGGTATACTTGCTTTTATGGTAAGCATCCAAAATTTCTTGCTTCAATTCTTCAATAGCAGGAACACATATCCTATTTCCCTTCTCCAAATGGCCTTGCTTATTCAATTGAAATCCTTCCACTGCCTCACCATTTAATATCTGAGTTTTCTTCTCAAGTAAAAATGGATCTTGGTCTTGTAGCGTGACAATTTTATTTTTCAATTCTGATCCCAAAGTAACAAAACTCAACTTTCCTATTTCCTCTTTCTCACTGCATATGTTCATATTTTCCACATTGTCCCTTTCTACCTCTGAATCAATCAGTAATGATAAAGTATTAAATTCTTCTATCATCAACCTAGCCATTTTGGCATGTTGTCTACTTAAAGCATCTGCTACTTTATTAGCTTTGCCAGGTGTATACAATATTTGAAAATCATATGAGGCTAAAAGTTCAATCCATCTTTGCTGCCTCATGTTCAATTCTTTTTGTGAAAACAAATATTTGAGTGACTTATGATCTGTGTATACTTCAAATTTAGCCCCTAACAAATAATGTCTCCATAACTTAAGAGCATACACTATAGCAGCTAATTCAAGATCATGTGTAGCATACTTTATCTCACCGGGCTTCAACTGTCTAGAGGCATATGCTATCACTTGATGTTGTTGCATCAACACTGCCCCAAGTCCCTGACCACTAGCATCAGTATATATCACCAAATTCTCATTTCCTTCAGGCACCTTTAATACTGGGGCTTGTACTAGTGCTTCCTTTAACCTCTCAAAGGCTTTCTCACATTCCTCAGTCCAAACATAGGCCTGATTCTTTCTAGTTAATCTAGTCAATGGAATTGAAATTTTTGCAAAATCCCTTATAAACCTTCTATAATATCCAGCCATTCCCATAAATGACCTGACCTCTGTGACACTAGTAGGCCTTTTCCATGCTTGCACTACCATTACCTTATTGGGGTCTACTGATATGCCTTTTTCTGATATCACATGACCTAAAAAACTTACTTCATTTTGCCAAAAAGTACATTTTGAAAATTTTGCTTTCAAATTTTCCTGTCTTAATTTCTGTAATACCATATGCAAATGATTCTCATGCTCTTCTACTGACTTAGAATAAATTAGTATATCATCAATAAATATCAACACAAATTTATCTAAGTATTTTCTAAAAATTCTATTCATCAAATCAACAAAGTAAGAGGGAGCATTTGTCAAACCAAAGGGCATCACCAAAAATTCATAAAGTCCATATCTAGTATTAAAAGCTGTATATTTAATACTTTCCTCTTCTACTTTCATTTGATGAAACCCTGAAGCCAAATCAAGTCTAGAGAATATTTTTGCACCACTCAATTGATCAAAGAGATCATCAATTCTTGGTAAGGGGTATTTATTTTTAACTGTGATTTTATTTAACTCTCTATAATCAATACATAATCTAAGAGATCCATCATGCTTCTTAACAAAAACCACTGGTGCTCCCCATGATGAGCTACTAGGCCGGCTAAAGCCTTTTTCTTCAAGTTCAACAAGTTGCTTTTTCAGCTCTATTAATTCTTTAGGCCCCATTCTAGTTGGTCTTTTAACTATTGGGCTTGCTCCTGGAATAAGTTTAATAGAAAACTCTACTGGTCTATGATTGTCAACCCCCTTTACTTCACCAAACACATCGGCATATTGATTTACTATAGGGATTTCTTCTATTGCAGGCATGTGCTTTTCACCAGACAAAGTATTAAGGGTGGCTATGTTCCTATTCTTATTTACTTCACAAAGAACAACTACTCTTTTCCCATCAGAAGTTCTCAGAGATATAGTAGAGGTTTCCATGTTTATAACAGCCCTATATTTTCTTAACCAATCAACCCCTAAAATAACTCCTATACCTGGGTATTTCAATACATATAGATCTGCACTAAACACATATCCCCCTATATTCAATTCTAGTTGCATACACATCATACCCAAAATACAAGAATTTCCTAAAGGACTTTTAATGAGTAATGGCTTATCAACTATCATGCAATTCAATTTTAGTTGTTGTACAATATCATGAGAAATTAAGGAGTGTGTAGCCCCAGTATCATACACTACTACAAAAGGTATGGAGTGAATAAGCAAAGTACCTTCAACTTGGCCATGCTTCTCCACATTTGGTCCCTCAATTGCTTTGCTCTTTACCTCCAAAGTACTCATTTTTCCTTGCTTAAACTCTGGGCAGTTCCTCCTTATGTGGCCTTCCTTTCCACACTGATGACATTTAAAGGATGCTGGTTTAGGATTTGTACACCTATTTTTCATGTGTCCCTCTTGTCCACAATTATAGCAAGTGATTTTCTTCTTAACTTCAGCAGTTTTGATTTCTTCTGACTTCTTGGTGGAAGCTACATCCGTTTTCTTTTTATCATAAGGGTGAAACTTTCCCTTTCCCTTCTTATTTTGGTTATTTTTAAATGCTCTGAAATTTTCTCTGGCTTTATCATGTTGTTCAAAGCTCAAAGCCAGATCCAAAACTTGATCAAAGGTCCTGTCCTTATATGGTAGCATAGCTCTACTAATGTGGGCATTCAGTCCTTGAATATATCTGCCATTCTTAGCTTCTCTGGTTGTAATAAGCACTGCACCATATTTTGCTAGAGATTCAAACTTCTGTGTATATTCAGTTACACTCATAGTTCCCTGTCTTAGTTTAATAAATTCTTCTAGCAAAGATTCTTTAGCTGATGCAGGTACAAATCTCCCTTCCAACATCTCTTTGAACTGGTTCCATGTCACCTCCCCTTCAAGTCTTCCAGCTGTCATAACTTCCCACCAATCCAAAGCTGCTCCTCTCAGTTGTCTAGATGCTATTAACCTCTTCTTCTGGTCTTCAACTTGCATATCAGCAAATATTCTGTCCAAAATTCTGAGCCAATTTTGAACTCCCATAATTCCTTCTGTTCCATCAAAAGTCTTGCCTCCAAGATTGGTAAAGGTCTTGAGAAGCTTGGAGAGCTCTTCATGTGGATTTTCTTGCCTGTTACCAACTCCATCTCTTATGGCTCTCATAAAATCTTGCATATTCATCATAGGTGGTTCACTTGGTCCTACATCTGGTTGTCTAGGTCTCACCATTGTTCTATGGATACAATACTTAGGTTAGTCCATTATTTATTCCTTTATAAGCTAACCTATTCTAGCTTATTGCCATTTAATTATAACAGATATTGCATCAGTATAAAACAAAGCATTCAAGACAGTCAATATTTTCATACATTCAAAACAAACAAGTTCATCCAAGGTTTTTTTTTTTTCCTGCTATGTTATCTAACAACATAGCTCTGATACCAAATTGAGATGACCCACTTTTTTTTTTATATATTGTATATGCTTATTTTTTTTTTATTTCAGTGGTCATCTATTTAAGAGAACATCTCTTCCATTATCTCTTCTTTCCAGGATCTTTCAATCAATATAAAAATATTGTTATACTCAAATTATTTTGAACATTCATATCTGAAAACATGTGTGAATAATGTTTAGTGTTTTAAATCAGAGTTAGGAAGCTTTGGGAACCAAAGGAAATTTACTTTGAATTTCCCTGTGTGGTTTCCCCCCCCCCCCTAGCAAAGTAATTTCTAAAGTGGTTTTCTGTCTTACTTGTGTTCATACAAGTTTCTGATTTAAAATTTTCTAGTCTTGGCATTTTTTTTTACTCTCCTATAATTTCAGTTTATATATGTACTATAATTATTGCCTATGCTTGAGTGTACATGTGACCTCTGCATGTATATTTCTTTGCATATTACCAGTACCTATTATTCATTATCATCAAAATAGCTGAATCTACCATAAGTCTCTGGGTTATTGAATTTTAATTATTTGAAGATGGTTGAACCCAGGCTTGGAAAAGTGGTCAAGTAAGCCCTATTTCTTTTGTATGCATTTTGCATACATTATCAAATTTTCTGGAATTCTGTTTTGGCCAATTCTTATATTTCTGTTTAACAAATTTTTATTCCTTCTTAAGACCAGAGTTCCTCACATAAACTACTAAACTACCATTTTCCTTTCAGTTTCATACATTACTGGCATCTCAGGTTTTATATTTTTCAGTAGAATCATTTCATAAGTTAAGAAAAGAAACTTCCATACTCAGAAAAAAACATTTTCTAAAAACAAACTGTAGTTCTAACTGAAACACACAATTACCCCAGTTCTTACAAACAAAAGACGACATCACTTTCTTTCTAAATAATTTTTAACAACATAACATGCCATAAATTTGGCTTAAACATTCATTTTTAATATCAGAAAGTATGTAACTAATGCATCCCAATTCTTAGCAGCCAACACATCCAGAGCTAGCTCATTGCAGTGCTTATCTTACCTGCACAATCACCATAGTCTGCCTCATAGTTTTATGAGACACCCAATGGTGAACAAAACGCACAAAGGGTCAGACAAAATTGTCTGGTATGAGCAATCTACTGCAATCATATCATAATTCTAATTTTTCATTTATTTATTGTTTGAGTATTCTTCATGGACAATAGGTGGATTCAGTGTTCTTTCTATGTTGTTTCTATGAGACTATTACTTCATATCAATGCAAACTGGTTAGATGTGATTTGAGCAATCCAATTCAGGAAAACAAACATAAAATTCAACAAAAATACATCCAATACAAACTTAAATACAACAATCAAGTCACTTTTCAAATTTTCCTTTCACTAGCCATCCAGGTTGTACCCAACCCCCATTTGACATTACTCCTATTGTTTTTCATACAATATCAGTTTAAGATCAGTAGCTACATTCTCGTGTTTAATACACACATTGTCTGGGACCAATCTCTGTTAACCCAGCACACTCAGGCCCCTGGGTATAAACATACCATGTGTGAGCTTGCAATATTCCCCTTGCCAAGCCATCTTTTGTAGCCCAAAGATCCTTAATTCTTAGTTATCTTACTAAGTGTTATTCCCTCTTTCCTTAATCATGCTAATTCCCCCCTATGGATCCTATTTCAATCAGAGAAAAGAATACATAATACAGCCATTAAGCATGAACTCCAGGAATAGTGGATCCTATTCCCATAAACATAAATTTAATTATACAAACTAGCATATATTCTTAGTACACACATTATTCAGATCATGGATTTTGAGTGAATCATGTTTATAAATATATGGTCATACATATTATATAATTTTTTTTCTCTGTTGCATCCATTTGCCTCTGGGTTAATTAGATACTCACAGATTCATGAGATCTGGCTAAACCATAAGCATTTAATCAAATCTGGATTCATTTGTAAATATGGAGGTTCAGCACATGTATATCATTGCACTTCTATATTTCATTTTTATTTATTATCATGGGACATAAGCAACAACAATTCCATGCTGCAGTCCCATTTTTCTTCTTTTTTTTTTTTAGACCATAGATTTATAACACAATTACTGAGATCTTAAATAAATATTTATGCAGAAAAACTCATAAAGCAATCATTTCATTTCAAGATTGATCCATACTCAAATGATCATTTAAACAAGAGACCCACAAACCATATTTTCAGGGTATCAATATAAAGAGTTAAACACCTAACAGATCAGCAATACCAGAATAAACACAAATTATATAAATAAAATATAACACTATTTAGGCTGCCTTGATTTTTTTTAGGACTTAATGCCAGGTTTACCAGTGAGATTACTCACCTCACTTTCTTCCTTAATCCTTCTTTTTCCCTTAATCTTCTATTTCTTCTAATCCCTAATGGTCAGTGTTCCTCATTTCCTCTGGCTTGTATTTCCATTGCTATGTGTATTTTTTTTTTTTTCTGTTTTAAAAATAATCCCAGATCATACTATCCCTTAAGCCCTCTTATACCAGACCCTGGTTGCCACTAGGGTTTTGAAAATTTACTTAATGTCAATTTTACCCTGTCACTATGACCAGTCTCTCATTCTGTTTTTAGAGAAAAATGGGTAAGTGGTCCCTATTCTTATTAACAGAAATTATTCCTTACTACCCCGGTCATCTTATTTGCATGATCTGTGATTTTTTTTTTCTTTTTTTTTTTTAAGCTAAGAAAATTGCTAAAAGTAGATAAAGTATTTATTCAACAACTCATACCATTTGCATGTATTTGCTCCAGCCTACTCATCTTTATTTCCTTTACACTAACTTATTTTTTTATAGATAAAACCATATCTGCAATATCTATATTTACTTACTTATTCATTTATAATTTATTCATTCCAACTCACAAATTAATTACTGCCTATGTCTCCTTACAGAAAGTTATGTGTATGTGTGTGTTCCATCTTGCATATATATTAATACTTACACAATGCATTTGTAGTCAATCTATTATACATACATTTTTTTTAGCAACAAAATTTTAAACAAGCATGACTAAATTAAATTATAAAACTTGTCCCTAAAATTGTTTCATAAAAATCAGGGTCATCACATCATCCCTGACTCTGATGATCCGACATAAGAAATTGACGTATACTTACAACCGTCGATTGAAGAGTTGAAAACACTGTAGTATGAAGGTGTTGAAACATACAACATTAAAAAAAAAATCATATGTTTGCTGCTCTACTGTGGACTTTAAGTGATTTTTCTACGTATGCAATGCTATCGGATTGGAGTACGGCTGGTCGTCTAGCTTGCCCTTATTGCATGAAATAAACACGAGCATTTTCTTTACCGCATGGGAAGAAAATTTCATGCTTCGACTGTCATCGATGTTTTCTCCATATTAATCATCCTTTTAGAAAAGATAACAAGCAATAGAGTTGAGACCTTGCGGCTAACAATGATTTGGTCAAGCGAACGTATTTATGAAATTATAAAGGATTATCCAAAGATACATGCAACCGACGAACAAATTGAAATACAAGGTAAATAGATGATTCATGATTGGTACAAACAAAGTATATTTTGGAAGTTGCCTTATTGGAGAAATATCCTAATTCGCCATAATATCGACGTGGTCACAACGATAAAAATGTGTTCGATAATGTATTTAACATAGTTCTGAATGTTAAAGGAAAGACTAAAGACGATTTGAAATCAAGATGTGATATAGAAGCAAGATGCAATCATCTCGAGTTTCATATGAAGTCAAATGACACGAAAAAACCCCAAGCACGCTACGAGCTAGACAACAACCAAGTTAAAGTATTGTTAAAGTGGGTGGAAGGATTAAGATTTCCTGATGGGATTTTCTCTAATTTTCGTAGATGTGTCGACTATAAAAACAGTAAACTGAGTGGGATGAAAAGTCATGATTGTCATGTAATGATGGAACATTTGTTACCCGTTGCGTTCAAAGAACTGTTATTTTCAAAAGTTTGGACAATTTAAACATAACTTAGGTTGTTTTATAAGGAGCTTTGTTCAACTACCCTTAAAGTTGATCGTTTACGTAAACTTGAGGAAGCAATTCCTATACTGCTTTGCAAATTGGAGAAAATATTTTCTCCTGGTTTCTTTGATGTAATGGAGCATTTACCTGTTCAACTTTCATTTGAAGCACGTCTTCGAGGTCCTGTGCAATATAGATGGATGTATCCATTTGAAAGGTATTAATATTGACTTATTAAATTTTAGTTTAACCACATGTAATAGAATTTAATTATAATTATTCTTAACAGGTACTTGAATCATCTAGAGAAAAAAGTGAGACAAAAAGCACGAGTTGAAGGTTCGATATGCAAATCATATATCGAAGAAGAAGGTTCATTCTTCTCTCATTATTTCAGCGACCATGTGAACTTATCTTTTGAAAATGCTACGCCCAAATGACGAGGGCATTAAAAAGGTTTCTTCTGAATCAATATTATCTATTTTTCGACAGTAGGGACGCCATGTTGAAAAATGTGCTGAAGTATGATTAGACGACAAAGATTACCATATAGCCAAGCTGTGCCATTTGTTAGGTACCAATGAATAACACATCTAAAATTATTTACTTGAATAATACATGTGTGTATTAATTATACCGCAATATATTATCTATATATGCAGTATTTATGAATCACAGCATCCGAGCAGGGATATCAGCAAAAAAAATTCTACTTGGTTTTCGAACCACGTATATGATCCAGTAAATTGTGTGGTTGACGAAGAGTTGAAACATCTTGCGATGGGACCAAAAAAGAAAGTCAAGACATATCCAATATTTTTTGTCAATAGATATAAAATCAACATCAAAGAATACAGGGCTGAAAAATTGATTAACAATACCGGTATATATGTTAATGGTGGTAATGATCCACATGATCACATAAACGATTTTTATGGCGTGTTAACAGAGGTTTTTCAATTAACATATCTCACCAGACCTGCGGAAGAAATTTATTTGTTTAGATGCAACTGGTTTATTAATGGTTCAGGTTATAGAATCAACATGCACCAAAAATACAATATTATTGAAATAAAGCATACATCACGTTATCGTAAGTACGATCCGTTTATAGTAGCAAAACAGACCCTACTTTATTATGCTCCCTATCCATCTCTAAAAAGAGATAAAGAAAGCTGGTCAGTGCTTTTTAAAACGAAGGAAAGATTTACGTTTAAGGGAAAGAATATTCTGGATGAATAGCGTACCAGGCGGATATTGAGGAAAATGTCGAATTTGCAATAATAGATGATCAAACGGATTTAGGACCTCTAAATGATGAATCAAATGTATTAGTAGAAACATCTGAGACCATAGAGGAAAACAATATAGAGTACGAGATAGAGTCTGAATTAGAAAACGATGAGGACTAATTTAATAGTATACACGTTGAAAAAATGTAATTTATGGGAGTATTGATGTTACACTTTTTTTTGTATGCTATATGCGATTATTGCTGTTAAATCTTGATATGTTTACTCATAATTGAATGATATATTCTACCATAATAAAATAACATGCATGTCACAAGTATTACAAATGTCATTTTTTAGGCGGCAGAGTTCTATGCAGACTGGTTCTCCCTTTGGGTCTCAGAGAGGGACAGGTCGTGGCGGCGACGGCAGCGGACCTTCAAAGGAGGCACTGTGTACGGTAGTTAGATTACTACCGAAAGCCGACGGCTCGTAAGTATTAAATTTACTTCAGAATTGTAAATATTTTGTATGATGCATTAGTCATGATTTGTCTGTATCGTATTTAATGTAGGGGTTTTGAGCTTGAGCATTCTAACATTGTGCTTGGCATATCGAAGCAGGCGTACATGAGTCGCATCTCTGCATGCTGGCCGAAGTGGAGCAGAATCCCGGACCATGTATGGGAGAGCATATGGCAGGACATCCTGATAAGTGTAAAATTATATATCATCACATATAATCACTTTACAATTTGCCGACTAAGTATAAATGTATAACTTATATTTTTTTCAACATATATACAAGGAGCAGTAGACTTACAAGAGGAGGACATGTCCCTTTGCCAGCGCCACTAGAACTCAAAAGTGGCAATGAGTTATAAAGATATGATGTCTAGCTTAAGACACTACTAGAAAAGGCTAATATTCCGACAGCACATAGCGACGGCTTTCGACGGGCCGTCGACGGCCGTCGGAAATTCGTGAATTACAGGGCTCAATCGAACCTTCTTTTTTCTCATTTCCAACACAAATTTTTTCCTTCAAAAATACCCAAATACCTACTCTAGGCTTCTAATCACTTATTTCGAGCTTTCGGGTCCTCCATGTGTAATCAAAGTCCATTGCTCTCAATCCCGGGTATAATATCTTATTTCACCAAAAATCTAATTTTTACTCTAAATCTAGATTTGCATAAGTTGATAAATTATGGTTAATTAGTGATTTCAATTGTCTCCAATAGCGTAATAATGGTTTATAGTATACCATGGTATATATATTTATATGTTATCGTGAAATTTTAAAGAGTATGTATAATTGTGATTATGTGTGTATATGTAAACCATTGTATATGTGTTGTTTCCACCATTGTATTATGTTAATTGGAATAAGACAGGAGTCGTATAACATCTTGACTTGTACAACAATAATGAATGCATGAGTCTGAATTTTATTTGACTGTATTGGAAAATGACAACAATATTAAATCAGCCTTATTTGATGAAATACGCGAAACAAATATGGTAAACTAATAATTTTTTGAAATGTATAAATTTAGTAAATATATATTCTTTTTTATAATATACTTTTTTACGTCCCTTAAAGACTTTTTGGCCCCGCCCGACGGGTGTTGTGCATGGTAGTTATATAAATAGTCGTTTTTGTCACAAAACAGCCATTTATATTTATCTGCTACAATACTTGTTGGATTGCCCTGTATTGAACAAGTTATAAACATAGTAAACAACTATATTTCGCACATTATTTTGTTTCAAGCGGTTCATAAAATTTCGCCGTCACTTTTCTTTTTTCTTTCCTGCATGCATGCATTTGTGTACAATGCAGGAAACAAAAAGGATGCGCTGCCGAAATTTTGTTGAATCATTTAAAATGAAATAATGTACAAAATGCAAGTGTTTACTGTCTTTTTAATGGGAAGTAGGATGACTGGCCAGAAAAAATATAACCATAAACCAACATTTCTATATTGTATTCTTAAGTGGGGTAAAATTGACGCATATAAGTTTTTGTATCGATACATTGAAAAATAAAGTGTGAATTCATAATATGACCAATATTTATTTTTGAATTTATGACATATTTTTTCAAATAGGAAAAATAATCGATTATTTTGTTGATCGAAGAAGATGGATGTATCAAAGAAGGGGATTGAGAGGCTTAATAAAAGAATATTTTTATAATGGTATAAACATATTTGTTGAATTTGCTCTAAGTAATAACGGAAACGATGTAGAAATTTGTTCGTGTAGTAGATGTAAACATTTGAAGTATTTATTACCCGATATTGTGAATGTCCATTTGTGCAAAAACGGTTTCATGCCGGAGTATTATGTTTGGGATCGTCATGGGGAAGTTGTATGTAGAGTCTGAATTAGTCATTACTAATAGTGAAATTGTTATGACGAACCGTATAGAAAATATGGTTGAAGATGCAGCACGTCAATGTTTCCTACGGTTGAAGTTGACGAGGAGGATGAAAATGTTGAAGAACCAAATATTGAAGCAAATTTTTTTTATGATTTACTGATGCTACTAAGAAACCTCTTTAGGATGGTTGTAAAAGCGGCACCGAGCTATTAGTAACTGCAGAATGCATTGCGATGAAGTCAAAATACAGCATCACCAAAGCCAGATTTATAGCCTTTGTACAAGCTGCAAAATGACATATGCCGTCCGATAATTTAATGTGCGAAAACCACTATGAAGTTTAAAAACTTATGTCGGCTTTTGGTTTAACTTATCAGAAAATAGATACATGCATAAATGGATGCATATTGTTTTGGAAAGAAGACATCACTCTTAGAAAGTGTAGATTATGTAATGAGGAAAGCTACGAATAAAGAAAAATGAAGGAAAATGAAGTTCCATACAAACATATGCATTATTTGCACATCACTCATAGGCTTCAAAGATTATACGCATCTTCTGTAACTGCATCTCATATGAGATGACATAGTATGAGAATGGAGGAAGATGGTACGTTGACATATCCAACCGATGGAGAAGCATGGAAGCATTTTGACAAAACTTATCTCAATTTTGCAGCGGAGAGTCGTAATGTTAGACTTGGATTATATACGGATGGTTTTTCACAATTTTCTCAATTTGGTGCTAAATATTCTTCTTTGCCCATTATCATCACACCTTATAATTTACCTCCGTGGATGTGTGTATGAAAACGAAATATATGTTTCTTACCGTTGTTATTCCTGGCCCCGTCGATCTAACATAAGGAATCAATGTTTATTTACAACTGTTGATTGAGGAAACATAAGATGTTTCAAAGAAGAAAGAAATTCCTATGTTTGTTTCTTTGTTGTGGACTATAAGTGATTTTCCTGCCTATGCAACGCTTTCTAGATGGAGTACATCTGCTCGTCTAGTATGTCCATATTGCATGGAAGAAACACGGACGTTTTCTTTACCGAATGGTAGGAAAATTTCATGGTTTGACTACCATCGATATTTTCTCCATGTCAATCATCTTTTAGAGGAGACAGGAAAAAAATGTAGCTAATAGAGTAGAAACCAGACAACCACCAATGATATGGTCAAGCGAAGACATATGAACTTGTAAGGGACTATCCAAAGATTTATATGAAACTGGATGCAGAAGACGAGGCAAAACTACAGAGATTCAACGTCGACAGTGAAGCATAAAGGGCAAAAGCCAAACTAGATGGAGACGAGTGTATGGAAAGGGTGGCTGACACATTGGGATAATGACGAGACGAAGGTAGGTGTACTAAACTTTTATTAATTATTTGATTGATACGTAAATACCAAAAAATATTTGGTAAGTAAATAATGTATTAAATTTGAATGTACATGTAGAATAGGAACATAAATCCCGTCACTCATCGAATAGGGTCAAAGTCGTTCCAGCAATATCGACAGGAGTTGATAAATTTATTAAATGTGAATTGTAAATAGTTATTGTGCTATATAAATTTGAATATACAATAACAGTACATAATAATCAATTTCAGTAAGCTAAGGCATAGGGTCCTATGTCGTATATGTATGTGTTTACCCGTACTCATGCCGTCGAGCATGTAAATTCAGACGGTACAGTCTCATATACATGACGATAAATCGAGAAATAGCCATGTAAGCATATTTTAGTTTACGTACTATTAGTAATTGTTTTAATTGTTAAAGTATAATGAATTAAGATATCATGATATTAATTTTAACTACATTTTTATTTATTCATGCAACGCCAGAAACTCTTGGGGGATACCGGTCGAGAGCAATTGACGATGGATGAGGAGGAGGTAATTCTTTAGTCATTCATGGATCCACCATCACGAAACAGAAGCTACGACATTGGCAATCAAGTGGTAATGAATAATATATTAAGATATATATAACGACTTAATAATCTTTTATT
The DNA here is from genome assembly GCA_030765085.1 of Allium cepa. Classification (NCBI taxonomy): domain Eukaryota; kingdom Viridiplantae; phylum Streptophyta; class Magnoliopsida; order Asparagales; family Amaryllidaceae; genus Allium; species Allium cepa. The sequence goes on from CM060943.1 coordinate 803,209,218, forward strand.
TCTAAATAACTTCACGCCGCTTTAATTTTAGTAATAAGTTTATAGATATAACAATTAACACATTATGTTGTAACTTTAATAGTAAGATTATAGACTAAATTAAATAAGTGTTACAGGCCAGCAGATAGAGGAGAGTCAGCTAAACTGCTAGAACTAATATCAATCTAGCAGAGATCAATGAGTTGAGAGCTAGAGTGGCGCAGCTGGAAGCGCAAAACCGTCGCCAAGCCATTGAGATGACACAGTTGCTGGATCAGCGTATTGCTAAGTACATGCGGCAGCATGGTGGCCGCTTTCTATTCTCTGTTGGTTCAGGAGGTTCTGGAGCTGATTGACCGGAGCGATATGTATGTTTTTTGTTTTGTGTCATTTTTTTGTAAGTTTGGATGATACATTGAGTTGATGGAATTGGATTTAAAATGTTGTGTATATTGTTTGATGATACATTTGACGGAAGTAATTCTGACATTTGAAAGTAGATGGTAAGGAGTTAGTGAAGGATTGATGTATATATTGTACAATTAGATGTACGTAAATTATGTTAGCGAAGTTTGGTTTGATTTTATATGAATTATGTTTGATTTATTTCTTTATGATATTTGATTAACTTTCTATGGTTGGATTTCATATTGAATATCTGAGTTGGATATATTGAGTTGGATGAAATATATTGTATCAATTGATTGTGGATGGAAGGCCAAACCGTAGCAAAAATTCAAAAAAAAATTTAGATTTTCAAGCGGCTCTCGACGGCCTGTATGCCAAAAATTACCGGCAAATTCTGACGGCTCGAGACGGCCCAATTGGTGGCTCCCGACGGCTTACGGTATAAAGCATGATCGTCCACGTGTCTTCCGACGGCCGTCGGAAGCCGTTGGAAAATCAGTCGACGAAGCCTGTCGGGAGCCGTCGGAAAATCTGTTCACCAGCGGATTTTTTTGCAGTGGCTTTGTCTGATAACCACCGACGGGCTGGAGCCATCGAAAAATGATCTGCCTCTTGTAGTGAAAAAATCTAGGAAGAAGCCACAATGGATGGGCGCCAACGTTTGGGATGCTTGGGTCGCATGGTGTGGTAGCGAAGAATTCAACGTGAGTCTATCAGATATCACTTTAATTTATTCAGTACAGAATATATAATTTATGCCTGTAAAATATAATCTTAATTTTTAATTTGCAGACGGATTCGAACAAGAACTCTGTGAATAGGCATAAAAATCCTGTTACACACCATGGTGGGTCAAAATCATTCCAGCACCATCATGAGGACCTGATAAATTAATTAATTTTAATTACGAACGGTTATTATATTTTTAGTATAAATTTGTATGAACAACAATAATATCCACCAATTATTATAGGAAAGAGCGCGGGAGGAGGGGTTGGGGTCTCGTCTCGCATATGGACGTGTTTGAACATACCCATGCCGTTAGACAGACGGACGATGAGGGATCAGTGTCGTATGTCTAGCATGAGGAGATAAAGCGTACACCGCACATTTAAGTATATTTTAAGCTATAAGTTATTAATAACGATCATTTTAATTAACTAATTATAAAATATTATAATAATATCATGTAATATTTATTTGTATTTAATTTTACGTTGCAGGAAAAATTTATGCAAGCACGTGCGTAGATGATTGAGCATTCCGGATGGGCGGAGTTGACCACTGACGAGGAGGATGCGATCTTTGACTCTGTTATGTATCCGATCCAAAGAAATAGGTGCTACGGCAACGGTAACCAATCAGTAATTTATAAAAATTAACTACGTTGTAAAATTTGCTTAATTTTTATAAAAGTTACGTAATAACTTAAACATATTTCGACTTGTTTTGTAGGCTCGGACATCACAAAGGGCTTACCAAAAGGCTCAAGACAATGCGGAGATTAATGAGTTTAGACAGCAGATTGCACAACTGTAGGAGTAGGACCGCCTCCGAGCAGTGCAAATGGAGCAGCTCAACCAGTGTTTGGCCGAGTATATGAAGCATCATGGTACATTTCATTCGTTTGGTGATTCCAGAGCCGATGATGAGTCTTGAGGTACGATTTGCAGCTTTTTTATAGACATCTGGTGTTGGATGTAGTTTGTGTATATAGACATTGAGTGATGATGAGGTTAATTTATGGACATGTGGTATTTGACATTGATTTGGTGGTTGATTTGTGGAGTTGATATTTAGTGTTTGACGTTGGATGTAAATACTGAAGTTGGATGGGTGAGAGTGATGATGAAATGTTTGTTTTGTAAATATTGGAGTTTGATGTTGGATGCAAATATGTTTGCGTTTGATATTATGATGTTTGAGTTTTATATTGATATTGATTTCAACTTATATATGTGGCTTATATATTGATTTTGATGAGTTATATATTGATATTGGTATGGAAGCGAAGCAAGGCTGCAAAAAAAAATGTCCAGATTACCGACAGCCTCCGACGACTCATTGGCCACCGCTTCCGACGGCATGCGACGGCTACCGAGGCCTATTGGCCACCATTTCCGATGGCAAGCGACGGCTTCCGACGACCATCTGGACGAATATTCCGACGGTTCCCGCAATACAAGAAAGGCTTCGATTAGCGACGAAGATGGGCGACGGCTAGCGACGGCTAAAAAAGGCGGCCGTCGCTAGCCGTCGCAAATCGGAATATACAGGGCCGAGAGCTCAGATTTCATTCTCCTCTGTAACGACCCCACTTCCTACGCCCAGGAAGAAGCATCGTTAATAAGAAAGAAAGAGGTGAGAAAATAGAAAAGACGGAGAAGAAAGAACAACAATATCAGAATCTCACAGCGGAACGAATAAAATATATTAATCACATAAGTATTTACATAGTATATATAACATTAATCAAAGTGATACATATAGAACATCACATACTAGACAGTTATAAACACCTGTCTAGTTAATACAACACAATACACAATACATCACAGAGATACCATACGGCGGAACTATATATATATATAACGCTGAAGCCTCCCGCTCCATTGCTCCTCCTGAATTCGTCAAAGCTAAACCTGAATCCCTTGGCTACCCGTAAAAATTTGGGTACCCGAGAGTTTATGAAAAACAAAATAAACTTCGGGTCAGACATGGGTCTGGTATGAGTAACAGGTTAAAGTTGCTTAATTTTGAAAAAATCCTTTGAAAACAAAAGGTATCACGTAAGACTTCCCACATATAAACATGCAAAAGTTTTTACCTTACGCTAACCAAAACATTTGATAGGAAATCCAGTGATATTATAATAGGTCTAGGGTTTTCAAGTAAATAGAAAATAGCCGAAATTGTTACATGATTAAATTCCAACTACTAGCCACAAAAGTGGGTAATACAATCAAAACCGTTGGCACTTATTGGATTGTGGATTCCATACAATGGCAGGGCTACTGGGGTACCGCCCGTCACAGTACGTGGCCTAGATCAACGTACCGAGGATTACTCCCTTCATCCCCTGCAACACAAGGCCGGAACCATTCCTTACTGAACAGTCCCGAACAAGATAAACCCCGCAGTTGGCTGCAGACCAACCGCCCACTAAGCCGAATAAAAAGGGACATCTAGACAGGGGAATATCCTTGTCCTGCTTGGGCATGACCCACCTAACCTTGCTGCACCTCCCCTGTTTTAGCCATTCCCGGTTGATGAGGCTTGAGGTTACGATTACCTTTATAGGATATATTTCTTAGAATGCTCATCGTCCGCCTGACGATGTGTTGAAAGCATTCAATCCATACAAGTTCGTTCCGGGTCCGAACGAAACCGAAGGCATCATCTCGTTACACTCATTTTGGAATCACCCTCAGAGTTAACGACGATAATCCTTGCATTCTGAGTCTTCATCTTCACTTCAGATTCACGACCTATCGTTAATTTGGAAACGATGTGGCTTTCGGATATTCCTAATGCGGAAAACCCGATCCCGGTCTCATCGAAATCCAAAGCGTGTCTTTTAAGGCCAAGTTGTCTATTTAGTCTTAACAGTGAATTCAATATCATCAATATGCACAGATAGATAATTCACATCTCATAATAGATAATACATCATCATAATAAACAGATAATTAATATCATCATCCAAACAGATAATTAAACATTATCATACTTAAACTATACATCCATATCACATAGACATTATCCATCTCATTCCTGAGATCACAATCAAACAATGAAATATCAACATCATCCATCAGTAACGATTTATGAATCACAAGCTATAGTTAATTTAAAATGAATTAAATTAACTACTTCCATCTTAATTAATTTAAAATAAACTAAATTAATTACACATTCCATAAATCCTGCTCTCACAATCATTCATTAATTATAAATCAAATTAATTAACCATTCTCTAATTACAAGAAGTAATTTAGTCCTTAATAAACTCCTTAAATGAATTATTCTAAATCATTTATAGCAGATTAACATTTGATTACTTCCCTTATTTAATTATTCCTTGATTTACAATTCTTAATTACATCATTAATTATATTACTTAATGATCTTCAATATATATTTAATTATATTATTTGGTTAATCTTTATTTAAACATAATTATTAATCACCCTTGATTAATATCAAACCAGTAATTAACTACTCTTAATTACTTATTAACAAATTAATCATTCCATGATTAATTAATTTCATAAATCAATCCTTTGATTTATTACAAAAGAAATTACTCACATTACTTTACTTACAAATCATATTGTATTAACTTCATCAAGTAATGATCATCCAATTACTATTCTGAGTAATTATGCTCCATTAATTATATTTATATCGATTTATTTCCATTTAATTATCTTGTTGATTTATTATTCTCAAATAAATCAATTTCTTAGTTACATCCCGTAATTATTCATCAATTACTTCTCTAAGTAATTCAATTCCAAAATATCAGTTAATTAAACTAAATTAATTAACTCAAATTAATTTACACAATTAATAAGTAATTAATTTCATTTAAACTATTGAACTAATTAATCTAACTAATTTATTACAAAACCAATCATATATTTAATTATAACATAATCTGGTTAATGAACTTCATTAATAATTATTTCCTTCTAATATAATCAACTTATATTAATTATTATTAATTATAAGTTAATTAACCATTATTAATTTAAGAATCTAATCTATAGTTCTAAATCACACATTAGTTAATTAATTCATTAATTAACTTTAATTACTACTTTTACACTATAATTACTAGTTTAATTAATTTCAATCACTAATTATTCTTACTTAATCAACTTAGGAGTCAATGCATATAAAAATTCTAATACTTAAAGTAAAATTCAAACATTTCTTTTAAGTTACTTTCTAATTAAAAACAAATTTATCGTTAATAAAGTTTGATAGCTAATTTATTTTAAAACCCCTTTTGCAACTCACATGTTTAATTACAATTAAAACACATTTGAATAAGTTTAAATTATAAAACTTTATTTTATTACAAATCTGGAATTTCATGTCCATGTCCTAATTCCTATTTTATTCTTCTTTCCTTAACACCTTTAAATTTTAATTTGAACTTACTCTAGTTGAAAATACTTAAATTTTTAAACACTTTTAAGATATTAGAATAATTTAAATTTTGAAAACTTGCTATTTCCAACAATATTCAAAACTAACTTAAATTCATTATTTAAATTTTATTTAGAACTTAGCTTTTAGCTTTGATTTTAAAACAAAAGTTTCAAATACAGTTGAAACTGTTAACATCTGTTTCAGGTTACAAACCTGTATTCTAAAACCCGAGCACCCCCTAGTTTTGCTTCGAGTAACACTCAAGTTTCCCCGTGAAAACCAACGAGCTACTTCGAGTTCTTCCCAGGCACATACACGAAAATGAAACCGAGAACCAAACCTGGAAAACACAGCGCCACTCACCCCTCCCAACCTGTCAACGGCAAGCGCGCGGCGATCCCACCACCGGAGGCCACCAAACTCCTGCTACTCCTTCGACCATCTCTCCCCTACCTCCCTGCAAAAACACGCGACACTCGGTCGTCTATGCTAGCCGCGGTGCTCGAAATTTCAAGCACAGTTAAACTTAGGTTTAAAAACTTGGAACCCCCACCGACGCTTCCACCACCACTTGCGCCGCCATCCCCTAATTTTCTTAGCACCACGGCACAGTCCTCTACCTCTAGACCGAATCTCAAATCACCAGGTCGAGTTGATCACCCACGGCGACGTAAAATGCCTAAAATAGGAAAATTCGAACTGCACCTCATTCCCTCCACTAAAAATCCCCATATTCATTTTAAAAATCATAATTTGGTTTAACAATTCGATCCATGAACCTGAACCAATGATCGGTGGAGGTTGAATTTTTGTCAAATGTTGAGTTTGCTCAGAGATTGGTTTCCAGAGACAAAGTTTTAAGATGTTTATATCTTAACTGAATTTTTAAACTTAGATCTTAACGTTACAAACATCTTTTATTCAAATCTTAAGTCCATTCATCAATCAGAGAAGAAGCAAATGATTTTTGAATGTGAAGTTCTGTTTATAGAGTAACAGAAAGCAGACATATATAAACACTGTCAGTTATATTTTGGTTTCCAGATAAATTTCTCTTATATTTTAAGTTAAATAAATTTTAAATATAAATCTTAAGGTTAAACAAACGAGTCTCGTTTAAATTCTATCAACTAACAGCCAACAGATCAAAAGGAATTAGATACCTTTGTTTAAAAGCCAAGCCTGAAACTAAACAGGCAGAACAAGTTTAACTACAGCAATTATCTATCCATCCATATACACATGCATTTTCAAATATATATACACATACTTAAAACTTCATCTCAGAAATTTTTCACAAGCAACAAATTAAATTTTTTTCTTAAGCTTTTAAAAAGGTGTTACTCTCAGAGAATTCAATATGCAGTAATTTATTTTGCAATTGGCCAGAGAAAAGAAATATGTATAGATTCACACAAATATTTAAGCATCCAAAAATTTAGCTTGCAACAGATTAAAACCTGAGAAATTTATAAAGTGTTACTCACAGAAAATGGAAGAACAGAGGCACTTTTGCTTTGCAACAGGCTTGCAACTTTCAGGTTGAACTCCTCCTTTGATTCTCAGGTTGAATTGAATTTGAGTTGTTGTTTTGTTTAAAGTTTATTTGAATATAAGGTGTTTACTCAGTTCGAACTGAATATGCCAATTTATAGAAAGAAAAGAAGACAGGGTATATTCAGACAGTTTTATTATTATGTTTCAACAATCTGAGACAAATATGTGCATACAATCTTGTTTGTACAGATTTTCCAACCAGAGATATTTATTCAAATGGTAGGCTGACATAAATGCTTAGTGTACTAAAAGATTTTTTTCATTAATTAGTTTTTGTTTGTTAGCTTAAGATATTTAACCATGTCTTCCTAAGCAAGCTTCACATATACACAGTTGTGTTATTTTTATTACTGTCATGTGTTCATTCAATTTGGCCTGCACACATATATATCTTAATATCTTCATTTTGTTACTGTCTTGAGCTTTGTTTGTTTACTACGGCCTGCATATGATTTCACTTGTTTGGATAACATATATTTTATTTCTGTCCTTATTGCTTTACTTCAGCCTGCACACATTTTTGTGCTTTTAAACATATACATATATTTATACTGCAGTTTGTTTTTTTTTATGTTAGCTTACAACTTTGAAATTTCTTTTGTTCTTGATATTTTACACATATTATATAGGTTGCAGTTTGGTCATGTTGGTTTATACTTTGAAAATTCTTTGTTTCTAGTTTTAATTGCTGACTTATTATTGTAAATTGTAAATGTTTGTGAATGTTATATAAATTTATCCAATATGATTATTACTTATTTAACTTATTATATATAGTATGTTAACTTCTAATTTATAGCTTTATGTATATTTTAGTTTATTTCTATGTTTGAAAACTAATTGAACTTTATAATTATTATGCTATTATGATTTAACTTATATACTTACTTATATTTCTATATGCATATTTTAATTTTATTTATTTTATAAAAACATATTTATCACTTTGAAATGATAAATAAAATGAATAATCTTTCTATTATAAACTACATATTTATTAGTGTATGTTAATGTATTGATTTACAAAATTATATATATAACTCATATATATTTTTAAATTCATATTTTAAAGCAAACTATACTAAAAGAAAAGTAAACAAATCCTTTGTTAATAAATTAAATTTAAACTTAAGTTAAAATGAGTCTTGAACTATTTAAACATTTACTTATATAATTAAAACTCTATATTTATTTATTTAACCTTTGAAAAGTTTATATTAAATAAAACACAATTTCTAATTCACTAAAATATATATTAGTATTTAAACATATTTTATTAGTTAAATTTTAAAACAAATTCATCTATTTACAATGTATACAAATATATACATATATAAATAGAAAGCAAACAATTAACTTCTAACAGATAAAATTTACCAATTGAATATTTATTAAAAGAAAAGTATCAATTCAGATTAAATTATCAAAAATATATCACATCAATTTAATATTTAATGCAGATTATTAAATTGATATTGCTAGAAAATTTCGGGTCGTCACATCCTCCTTCCCCAAATTTTTCCTCCTTCCCCAATTCCGTCGCCCCCCGTCACCCCAGCCGGCGCCCAACCCTTCAAAGCCTCCAAATCACCCAAATTTGTGTCGGTATGCTCCTAATCTCTTGTTTGAGTGTAAATTTGATGTTTTTAGGTTTAGTTTAAACCCTAATTCAATTATGATTTGTTGTACAATTTAGATTTGTTGTTAATTTGAGTATTAGTAGTGTTGTTAAATTAGGTATTAGTAGTGTTGTATGTTGATTTGGCAGATTAATTAGTTTATTATCATGAACTTGAATTAAGTACATATAATTATTTCATCATGATGAAGTTGAATAAATGGTTGATGTAGATAATTAGTGTTGGCGATTAACATGATTAGTTGTTTTAGGTGAAAAAATAGTGTATATTAATGATTAACTTGGTTATTGATAAATTTACATGAAAGTATTTCATAGTTTATGAAATTGATAAATTACAAATTTAAGTTGTTAAGTAAATTTAAATTGACAAATTTTTATTTAATAATTAGTTTTTTATTGTTTTCTAATTATCTATTAGATAATTAGAATTTATTGTTTTCTAATTATATTCATTGATAATTGTTTTATTTACCCTGTTGATTGAGCGACGGCTAGCGACGATTAGCGATTGCCATTTCGATAATTTTAGCGATGAATCGCGACGGCTAGCGACGGACAAAATGCAAAATGTTGTATATATTGTAAAAAATAAAGTTTGTACAAAAAATTAAAAAATGAATATGAGAACATTAAAAATTCTGCAAATATATAATTTATTTGAAAAAAATTAGGAAACGACTTTAAAAACAACTGATATTGTACTAAAATCGATTTTGTAAAGGAATTAAGAAATGAATATAACAACAACAAATAGTCACATAAAATCTATGTCGTTAAAAAAAAATAAAGAAATTAATATTGAAGTAAAATTGTTAATTGAATGTTGAACTAAAATTTAAATACACAAATTTTTGAAATAAAATATAAATAGTTGAAACATTGTCAAAATTTGAAAAGAACAATTGATAAAATTTAAAGAAATTTCTTTATCCCTCAGATTGTCTTTGGCCCCGTCTGGTAAGTGTTGTATATGATCGTTATATGGATGTTCGTTTTGTAACGGAACGGACATTTATATTCATCTGATATAATATTTGTCGGATTTGTCCCTGTATTAGACAAGTTACAAACACAATAAAGTAATTACATATTATAAATCAATTCATTTTAAACGTTTACAAAATTTCGACAGCACTTCCTTTACGTTCCCTGTGTACACGCATTTGTGTACGATACAGGGAACATAAAAAAAGTGCTGCTGAAATTTTGTTGAACCGTTTAATCTGAAATGATTTATAAAATGTAATTACATTATTGTGTTTGTAATGGGAAGTAGGATGACTGACCACCGAAGTGAAAATCAAAATACCCAAAAATAAAAAAATAAATTGAAGTTTATATTTTGATTTTCCTGGAACGAAGAACTTTTTACAATGGAGAATGGTTGTAAATTAATCATTTAAATTGTCTAACATACATTTTCAAATCAGGAAAAATGTTCAATTATTTTCTCGACCGTTCGTGGATGTATAAAGTCAAAACTGGAAAGAAAGCATCAATAAAGGAACATTTCTACAACGGTGTACAGGAATTTATTAGATTTGCTAAATCTAATAACCGAAACTATACAGAAATTCGTTGCCCGTGTAGTAAGTGCCAATATTTGAAGCATTGGAAACCGGATATAGTTGAAGTACATTTGTATCAATATGGTTTCGTGCCTGATTATTATTTCTGGGATCGTCATGGAGAACTAGTTGAACCTACACCTAATACTGAAGTTTTAGAGGACGGTAATATGATGACGAATCCGATAGAAAATATGATGGATGATGCAGCACGATCAATGTTTCCTACAACGGAAGCTGTCGATGAAGACGAAAATGTCGAAGAAGAACCGACTGCGGGAGCTAAAAAAATATATGATTTGTTGGATTCTGCTAAGAGGCCGTTGTGAGACGGATGTAAAAGCGGAACCGAACTTTCAGTAACCGCCGAATACATAACTATGAAATCAAAATTCAACCTTACGGAAGCTGCATTTACAGCAGTTGTACAAGCTGCAAAACGACACATGCCACCCAACAATCTGATGTGCGATAGTCATTATAAAGTAAAAAAATTGATGTCCGCATTCGGTTTACCGTACGAGAAGATAGATGCATGTGTGAAAGGTGGACCGTATACGTAAACTTGAAGTAGAAATACCCATATTGCTATGCAAACTGGAGAAAATACTTCCGCCTGATTTCTTTAACGTAATGGAGCATTTACCTATTCATCTTCCATCCGAAGCACTTCTTCGAGGTCCTGTGCAATATGGATGGATGTATCCATTTGAGAGGTAAATTAACATATGCAATGTTCATGTCAATTTCAAATTTAAATTTGTATATCTAAATATGTAATAAATATCTTAATAGGTACTTGAATCATCTGAAGAAGAAGAATCGACAAAAAGCCCGAGTTGAGGGTTCGATATGCAAATCCTATCTTGAAGAAGAAGCCTCATTTTTTTTCTCTCACTACTTTAAGGACGATGTGAACTTATCGTTTGTAACTGTTCCTCGAAATGAGGAAGTCGTTGAACAAAATTCTTCTCAAACAATGTTATCTGTTTTTAGACAATATGGTAGACCTGGTGGAAAATGTGTGGAAATATGGTTGGACGATAGAGACCACCATGTAGCGCACACGTATGTTCTTTTAAATTGTGTCGAAGTCGCACCATTTGTCAGGTAATAGTTAATTCACTTGTAATTTACTTGTACGTACATAATAATAATAACACATATTACATATATGCAGTATCTACGAATCACAGTATCCATCTGGCGATCTCAGTAAAGAATTTGCCAAATGGTTTTTGAACTATGTTTATGAGCCAAGAAACTGTGTCGTTGATGAAGGCTTAAGACATCTTGCGATTGGACTGAAAAGAAATGTGAAGACTTATCCAATATTTTTCGTCAACTGATTTAAGTTCAACACAAAAGATTACGGTGCTGAAAAATTAACATATAACAGCGGGGTATTTGTCAAAGGCAGTGATGATCCAGATGAGCATTTAAAAGATTTTTACGGCGTCTTAACACAGATTCTAGAATTGACATATTATGTTGAACCTTTAGAAAATTTTTTTTATTTAAGTGCAATTGGTTCAGTAACGTTCCTGGTTCCGGAATCAACGTGCATAAAGAGTACAAACTTATTGAAATAAGGCATACATCACACTACTATAAATACGATCCTTTTGTGTTAGCCAAGCAAGCGTTACAAGTTTATTTTGCTTCGTATCCATCTTTGAAAAAAGATAAAGCGGATTGGTCCGCTGTTTTCAAAACGAAACCAAGGTTTACGATTGATGGAAATAATATTCCAGATGAAGCAGCATATCAAGCCGATCTTGAATCAAATACAGAAATAATAATAACTGATGATATTGATGTAGGGCCTTTGAATGATGAATCGAACGTCCTATTTGATGCATTTGAAAGTACCGAAGAAAATGAGATAGAATACGAGACTGAATCTGAATCAGAAAACGATGAAGACTGATCGTTATTGATATAATTGTTATGTGATAGTGATTGAAACATTCGATGTAATAGTAAATTTCTGTAATTGTTCTGTGATGATCATTTAGTTAATTTTTATCCATGTTTTGTACTAGTAAATTTTTATAATTGTTCTGTGAAAGTGAATATTGAAACATGCTATGTAGTAGTGAATGTCTATTATGGTTCTGTGATGATTATTTATATAATTTTTATCCATGTTTTGTACTAGTAAATTTTTATAATTGTTTCTGTGAAAGTGATTGAAACATGATATGTAGTAGTGAATTTGTATAATTGTTCTGTGATGATATTGTTTTTCTATAGCAGATATGTCTGGCAGGAGACGGAGTGGAGGTGGTGGTGGCACGCCATCCCCATCTCCCGGTGCAGGTGGTAGTGGCACTGCACCGGACTTACGTCCGATTGCAGAAGTTGTTCCTAGAAGTGCTGGGTAAGTATCAATTTTATTTAAAGTATAAGTTTTAAAATCCACTAAACATGTATATCATAACTTTTGCAGTGGCTTTGAGGTGGAGCCATCAGATTATATTTTACAGGTTTCGAGGAAGGCTTTTCAGAGCCGGATGCATGGTTGTTGGCCTCGCTGGGACGACATCCTCCCTCATGTCAAGAACGCCATACAAGCGGATTTACTTGTAAGTAGTAGTTTGAATTTCAGTTGTAAATTAATATAATCTTTATAACTTAAAATTTACAGGCTGCAGTCCGCGTCGACCCTGATGACTTGGACGTTTTTTTAAATCACTGGAACAAACGAATGAGAAAAAAATTACAGGGATACTTTGTCCAAGGCTAAGAATTCAAGGAAAAAGCCGAACTGGATGGGTGAGGGTGTATGGAATGATTTTCTTCGGCTTTGGGACAGTCCGGCAGCAAGAGTAAGTAATATATGTTTGCTTTGTTATTTAAATCTAATATAAATCTCGCAAGATATATACGTGATAATTTATCTTAATTTGTAGGAGCTATCTGCGCGGAACCGGACAAACAGGAATAAAAATCCTGCATTGCACCGTGGTGGCTCCAAATCCTTTCAGGAGCATAAGAGAGAGCTGGTAATTAAATTTATAAACTGTGTTTACATTTTATTACAATATTATATAATCAGATTAGCAATAATATTTATATATTTTCAGGCCGCGAGATACAACCGCGAGCCCACTATGACCGAGCTGTTCAAGGCCACATATGCCTTGGAGAGGACCGACGAAGAGGGTAATGTTTCGTACGAGTGGACGGATGACAAATCACAACCCGTAATGGTAAATTAATTTACTGTTAATAACAATATTTTGTCTTATTGTATTTTCAAAATTTTGAAATTCGGTTTTTATCATGTAAAACAATTGTTTGTAATCGCAGGAGAGGTACGAAGCAGAGCGGGCTCGTGTAGCACAGTCCACTTGTCGGGAAGAGCTTACGTTAGAGGAGGAGAATCATATTTGGGATGCTATTATTGACCCGCCTTCTCGGACCAGTCGACGGTATAGCTATGGAAATGTGGAGGTAAATTTTGACATGTACTAATATATAAGTTTAACAATTTTAATAATATTATATATATATGCTAATATATAAATAATTATGAATTATTTTATAGGCCATGAGAATGCAGAGTGCATACAGGAGGTCGCAGCAAGAGGCGGAGATTGCTCAGTTGAGGGCGACAGTTGAAGAAATAAATGATTGGAGGAAGAGTTTCTTTGAGCAACAGCTGGATGAGCGGATTGCGGCCTATTTGCAACAACATTGGAGGATGCCTGAAGAGGGCGGCAGCGATGGCGAGGAGTAGGTATGTTTGTTTGCTGATAGTTTGGTATATACACATTTTGGTTGGTATGATGTATATATATTTCAGGATATTATGTACATATATTTTGATGACTTCTAGTTGATGAATTTGATTGGATATTATGTATATATATGTCGGGATATTATGTAGAAATTTCGGTTTACTATTTACATATTCCGATTATTGGATTTGGAAATGAGATTTGGTTGGATTTTATATTGTTTGAATGTATAATTATGTTATATGTTGGATATATGATGGATATATGATGGTTATACTTGATGACTATAGTGTATAATGGTTTGGTTCAGATTGGTTGAGGTGTATATGGGCTGTGCATGTGCACTGAAAATTTACCCAGTTTTGCGACGGCTTGCGACGGCCAAATTGCATAGATTAGCGACGGCTTACGACGGCTAGCGACGGCCAAATTACACAGGTTAGCGATGGCGAGCTACGACTAGCGACGGTATTTAGACGTTGGAAAAATTTCCACGTGGCACATTTGCAGTCGCTAGCCGTCGCTATTTTGGTGACGGAGCCGTCGCTAAAGCCGTTGCTACACTATTGGGCGACGACATTTATAGCGACGGCTTTTAGCGTCGGCCGTCGAAGGCTAGCGACGGCCGGCGACGGCTAAAAGCCGTCGCTAACTGTTGCCGTTCTTGTAGTGCTGGCGGCTTAGTAGAAAAATATCGCGCCATGTGAAAGACGTGGCAGTCGGAAAATCTGACGGAAAGGCCATCGGAACAGCCGTCTGACGTCGTCGCTATTATGTTGTCGAAGACGTCGGAAACGAATGGAAGTCGTGGTCCGTATTCCGACGGCAGTTTCCGACGGCTAGCGGCGGCTGCTAGCTGTCGGAGTAGCATGGGCAGTAAGACGGCGCTAATTGTAGTTTCCATGAATCCATATACTTATAATGATAAAAATGTAGTAATATTACGGATTTGTAATAGAAAATATCATATATTGGTAATCGAGGACAAAAGGTATCTAGTGAACTTTTACTAATGGTACCACACTAATTGAAACCAGTAGTAAGACAGTACCTTAAATTCAAACTGCATCTTAGATAGGTTTCCACTGAAAATGAAGGACATATCCAGTGAATGAACACCGCAACATATATTTTGATCCGAAGTTATTGCAATGTATGTACAAATGCACAGTTTATGAGCATTAAATACTATCAAATGACCCCAATGACATAAATATGGTTAAATCACCATAAACATTTTGACGTAAATGGTAACAAATAACTCACGAGGTTGCCTGTAAAATAATAAGATATTAGGAATAGTAGTAATAATAATAATAATAATAACAATAGTACTACTAATAATAAGCAATTTAATAGCACATAACCTGAGATTAAAGTCCGAATAAACAAAACATATATGGCTACCCAATTCTTGAAACATAAATAATAAACTAAACAAATTTAAACATATTTTTTCCGTACAAATTTATGGAATGGTGCATAAATATTTGAATGTGATTAACAGTTTTAAGACAATGTTATGTAACAGTTGGGATGAGAACAACAATAATCAGTAACAATATATTAAAATCATGTTTTTAAAGATTAAAAAAATAGGAAAAAAACTGAAGCAGGTTACAACACATTTAGGTAAAGTGGGAGTAAATTATTGTTAGCCAAAAAGCTGAAATTTATTAGTTAGGTAGTAATTGTCAAATGGATATAAAATGAACTGCTGATATCTATTACATACAGCTGGTACCAATAAACTTTTGGTAACGACGTATTAAATTACAAATTTGCAGGGATAAATTTTCACTGAAATTTGAGGGAAAAAATTAAACCCAATTCAATAGAAATTAACGCATGCTAAAATAAGTAACTGTCCGAACACACTGAGAGCAGCATATTGTTTCCATGCATCAATTAATTTTTTAAAACCTGATAAGTAAAACAACTAAAAGTCTATATTTGGGAATTTTTTTTTTTAAAAAAAAACTGTTATATTTATGGAAAAAAAAAAAACCATAGTGGTGCAAACGAAGTTTGAAATCCAAGGTTTTGAAAAACCATTTGTAAAGAAAGATTGTAAGCAATGGTAATGGAGCAGCTACAAACATCCTTTTTATGCTAGCGTAATAAATATAACCAATAATGCATGAATATTAACCACTTTATCACAAAAATAATGCAGCTTGGTGAATAAGATACTGAACATATAACGTCTACCAAAAATATATTTGTCATGATCATAAACTAAATGCCAGTGCATCCCAACCAGTTGTAAGCTTTTTTGTAAAAAATATATATGAACAAATTAAGATAGAATGTTCCTAGTCTGTAGTGAAGTTGAGTTAACAACGACATCGTTGCAATATGATCATACCTTTTAAATACGCAGTAATCATGTCGCAAAAAATAATACAAGAAAAAGGATAAAGAAAATGAGTACTGAAGGAAAAACATCAAGTTCAAGTTAAACGCCATTGCGCCAGAAGTTGTATACAGGATCAGATTTTCAGAATAGTAAAACACGATAGAAATTAAGTAGCAAATTGAATGTAATAAAAAGTTTAACACGCTGTCAACGTCGCAAAATACCATTGCAAGAAATGCATTTCTATTCAAGAAAGTGACCAATTTCTAATTTCAAGTTCAAGTGAAAGTGATCTATTTCTAATTTCTCTGCATTTCTAGTTTCTCTTCAAGAAATTAAGGATTGAACAATACTATTGTTAAATGTAGTTTTAAGTAAAAAGTGACAGTTTACATCAACCACCATGTTTGGGTATACTACAAATAAGCGGTCACAATTGGCTGGTACATCTAATATCAAACTTTTCCATTATCAAAAGAAATGCTGTTTTAACCAACTTACAAGAACAATTCAAAATAAATTAGAATGTTTGTGCACATATATGTTAGGTACACATGGACGTCAAGCAGTTCATAAAATAGGGTTGGCAGTAATCTGGATGACAGTAATATGCTTAATTTTCTTTAAAATCCACCGAATTGTAAATGAAAAAACTGAGAATATTTTAGTTATTGTGTAAGAAACGATTAGTTAAACCATCTTGAATTTAAATGTATTGTTTCCATGACCAAGAAAATCGACATCGAGATAAAACACGTACCTCTTCAACTATATCCGACCTGCGATTTGATAGTAGATCACAAACTGGACTGTTAGTGCCAGAGTCATTTCATCAAACACCGGCAATTTTCACAGCGGCAAAGGATCCAAGGCAGTTCCAGTTTTGAGCAGGCTGATTTCCTTGGGCTTAATAGATTAAATTTACGAATGAATCCAGTTTGTAATTGTTGTAGAAAGTAGCTTAGTTCTTCTATAAATGGCATAAGAAGGAGAAACGTAAAATCATATTGATTTGAATTAATAAGAATTTTTCTTCTCTTTCTTCTAAAATCTGGTATTCTTGTTCGTGTGCATTGCTTTTTTTCCTCTTCTTTCTTGTGCCTTCTTCTTGCCTAATTCTCCTTTAAACTGAACCCATATTCCCTTCCTCCCTAACCTGATCATATCACTATTAATCCCTGTCAACCTCCCCTCATAAACCCTCCTCCATTCCTGCAAACTTTCCTTGCTTCTCCCCTGAAAGCACACTCATAATCCCCATGTCTACTAGACAAAGAACCTGCGCGCCTCCATTTCTTTTCCTTATTTCTGCAAACCCTAATTCTATGTTTCTCTATGCCTTATTATCTTCCTCTTTAATACTCTTCACTTCATTTCTTGTTCACTGATATTGCTGCCAACTCTCTGTTCTCCTACCTGATAATTTCATCATCATTTCTCTGCTAACTAAGAAGCTTCCTGTTCCTACATCATCATGCCAAATACAAGTAACCAAGCAAAGCAAAGTGGTCATAACATGGACGACCATAAGTCTTCAAATTAATAGTTAGAATCTAAATTCTAGAGAGAAAACTGTATAAATCAAAGTGGTTTGGAAATTGGGGGAGAAGTGGAAAATTATGGTTCGGTTTAAGAATTTAAGTGACGTGATGTAGCTGTTTGTTTTTAAAAAAGCGGAGATCAACGATTTTCCAGGAAGAAAATACAAATTATCGTTCTTTTTTATAAATTAGCGTTTTTAAAATTAAAGTAGATAAGAAGGATAGGGTGACCGAGTCAGGGAGACTAAGTATGGTCTAGAAAAATAACTTTAGTGATATATATCTATTTTAGAACGACTGCTATATATAATATCATGCTGTGTAATTCCCTCTTCTCAAGTAAGTCATAATATTATCTAAAGGAGAAAACAAATTTTGTTTTTTCTTCCTTGTTTTGGCAGTTAACTATGGTTGGTTCCAATCTTCCAAATGCAACTGAAGAATGTTGTAGCAAAAGGCAAAAAACAACTTTTTTATCCAATTTCCCTCAAAGTAATCCAAGTGCATTGTATTATAAAACTCGTCTCTGCAATGAATATATGGAAACCGGTACTTGCTCACGTGAAGATACGTGTACTTATGCACACGGAGATGTAGAGCTTCGTCCAAATCAAGATCATAATCATGCCAACTCATCGTTGTTTAAGACAAAGCTTTGTCAAAACTTCTTAAATGAATGTTGCCGATTGTCATCTAATTATAGTTTTGCTCACGGTTTTCATGGTAAATTTTATTTCTTCTTCTTCATCGTTTTGTTTATTTGTTTGTTTTACTTGAAATTGATTTAAGGTAAATAATCAGTAAGAAAAATGATGTATATGCATAAATGCACTGTTGTCAACTAGATTCAGATTCTATTGTTTGTACAGATTCTCCAATATATATTTATGATTGATTTTGAAAAGTATTTGCATTTGTCAAGTTGCGGTTATGTAAAGAATACATTTTAATTAATTTTTGAAAAAAAAAATCATTATCTTAAAAAAAGTTGGATTTTCTACATAATAATTTTTTTTTTCAATCTTTTTTAGCTTTTCGATTTTCAAGGAAAAAATTGAATTATTTTTTTTTTACAATATTTGGAATAATTTAAGAACTTTACTCAATTTTTTCATTATTTTTTAAGAAGTTTAAATCTTTTGTTAGAAAATTGAATTTTCACAACTAATTAAAGTTTGATTTTCATTTTGAGAAAAAATTGAATTTTTAATGTTATTTGTATCTTCCGTATAGTATAGTTATTTGAAAATAATAAATTTTTATGTGTTCCAATCCTAAGAAAAATTATATTTTAAAGAAAAAATGATTTTTTTTTTAATTTAAGTGTTATAGAGTTTTGAAATTGTTTGATTTCTCAAAAATGGCGGAAAAGATCAACCTGTAAATTACGCATATTTAAAATCTAAATTCATTTGTTTGCTAAAACTACTAGTAAAAAATTTGTTTGGCTCGTTAACAAAAAGGATCAAAGACATATTTTGGGAGGGATTTGGGGATTATATATATGTAAAGTGAAAATGATAAAAGTTAGAACGGAAAATTTTGTTTGGCTTATTCGAAGATATAATGAAGAACACATTTTAGGAAAAATTTATGAAATGTTTGCTTAATTGGGCATGTTTAAAACTTTTTTCTTTCATCAAAACAAAAGAAAGAGAGAACTTTTATCCATCATTTTGATTACAAATAAGCTTCAAAGTCAATTTAAGATCTGTCACCAAAGTTCTAACTACTGGCGTTTAAGTTCTATTTTTTTATTTGAAATTGATATTTTATTATAAACAAAAAAAAAATTTACAACTCCAGTTGCTAAAGGCATAAAACAATCGTTGAAATTCACTCGTACTGAAAATGGCAACTTGATAGATATATTATAATTAAACTAAATGATTGCGCGTCAAACTCTAAAAGTAACATCTCATGTTTATTTTTTATTTTATTTTTTAATATAGAGTTGAGGTATACAAATAACGAAAATGGACAATGCAACAGAGACAGTACAAACTCACATAGCACAAACGACACTATGAAAACTCCTACACAACTTCAGTCTAATGCAGCTTTAGTCATGAAGGCAGCTAATCAGATGCTTCAAAAAGTACCCACAATCATTAAGGCATCTACTCAAGGGCCTGAAATTCATGCAAAGAAGAGGCCAAGGATAGATTGGAGTCGCAAAAGGAATATGGATTTGTATGCCGATTGGCCTTCAAAATCCGAATTGGACATGATTAATCATTAAGTTGAAAGTTGGTTAATTAGACGTTTCATTAGTTTTAATTTGTTTCTTTTTCCATGTTTATATTGCAGTGGTCAAGTGTTTTTATAACATAGTAACCATAAATGTGTTTACTTGAAAATCGCTTATTGAAACAAGTATAATGACATTATGCCCTTTTTATGTATGCCCTTTATCATAGTAACATTGTTTGATGTCCATTTTATACTTGCAAACTGATTTGTATATGTATGCGTACTTCGTAAGTGGGCTGGATATCTAAAGCTTATCAGTACGTTCTTTGACACTGAGCATGCTAAACTTTTTTATATTATGTTAATTACCTTTGAGAAGTGTCACTTTAACTGGAAATTAAGGGGCATCTACAGTCTTATAAATGTTTATCTACAGTAATCTGGTTTTTAACCTAAACATAAACGAAACAAAAAGCATTCACGTGTATTAACATCTTTCATTGTGCACTAAATCATGCCAAAAATTTTCAATACTTATGTATTAAAAGTATAATTTAACACTTACATGTTAAAAGTATAATTTAACATGATACCCTGGAATGCTAATATAAATGTCATTGATTTGTACTTTTAAGGGACTAGAAATACAGTTCCATGATCCCATGTCAATAATAAGATCATCATGTACTATATAAATACAAAACATCAATTACAGAGACGGTGCAGGTTGGAAAATAAGAAAAAAGAAAAGGAAGCTTAGGAAATTTATCCCACTAAGCAGATGAATCGAACAACATATGAAATTTCAAGTTATATAACCATGTCTGGTGCTCAAAACTTAATAACTTAACATACTACAATAAACAACAGCCCATTACATTATTGATTTCACTAACTCAAAAACAACACTAGTATTACATTACAGTAAGTAAAATTTCTCATCTCAATTTTGGCTTTGTGGAATTCTTTAATGGTTTAGCAACTAGAAGCGGTCGGCTACTTTTTGCAGCTACCTTCTTTAAGTCATATCTTACAGAAAACACTGCGCATATTGTTGAAAGAAGCATGGTGGGATGCACATAAACTGCTAATTCTGGATCAACATTAACCGGCTTCTTTAGAAATCCTTCTTTTACGAGACCCCAAGTCACAAGATGAGTACCGAACATGCTCAGTCTTCCTGGGTTTATAACTCCAATCAGGGTCCCAGCTACAGCGAAGTAGCTTCCAGCAAGAACATGATTCACAAGAAAATTCATCATGCATTTTCATTACCTGAAACTAGTAAAAGTAACAAGCATGATGTCTATACATACATACATACATGTATGCACACGCGCGTGCGTGTATGTATATCATTTATTGCATGTCTTTTGAATTAATGTTGCTCTTTATACTAAAATATACATGATGGCGACTAACAAAGCTCATAATTTCAGTTATTCTTTAAATATTTCCTTTTAGTTTGCATGATTTTTATTTCAATTTATGACTTGTTAATAAATATATAATTACAAAATAACTGTCTATCATAAACTAAAAAGGATGTGTGTGTGTGTGAAATAATAATAAAAATCAAATAGTAATAAGTTAAGTGCAAATATTAGTCTATTAGCATAGATGAAAATGACGTAACGAAAATAACAAAGGATAATCTTGCCATTCCAAAAAGACACCGGTGTAGTAACAAGTTTCTTTTATTAATAGTAGTGAAATAATGTGAGACCGAGTGTCAATAGTTGCTTTACATTTCAAGTTTTCAGGCATCATCCCAATTAACAGATTACAAAATCAAGATTACACTTTTCATAAACAAGTATTGTGAAAAAAAGAACTTAGAATGAGATCTGAGCATTTAATCTTTGTATTCATATGATTTACCACTCTACTAATAATGCAAAGTATGGTTATTAGTTTTTCTCATGTATATTTAATTAGTTATCTTCCAAAATCACCTTTTCACAGACAAATCATACATTTGGATGAAACCATGACATAGATTACTTACGCCTTGTCATTCATTCAATTATGTAATTTAGAATTACCTTTAAAAATAAAATAAAAACATAACACGCAATTGCTAAAAGTAGAAAGTTATTTTGGAAATATACCTTCAGAACCAAATCGAGATGGAAATCTATTTTTAGAATAAAACATAAATGTTATGACTGGCTGCATAAATAAAATCATCTAGCATATACAATGTGCAATTTCACGCGCATAGTGCTATTTTATGATTTATTCAAGAATAAAGCTTGAATTAAGGAAGGTCGTTCCCATCAAGGCGTTTAACACAACCAAGAATAAAGCTTGTTGCTAGGAGAAGTGTTTTATAGTAAGCTATTACCGGAATGAAACGTGATGAACATGCAACCCGAACAAGCCAACAACATGCCAAACCCAAGCTATTATGTAATTCTAGGTAGACTGGTACCAGAAGAAGTCGTGAGTTAACGGACTCATTTTTCGTTTGCCAAGTCTTGTTAAAAGAAGCGGATCGTTACCTCTGCGAGTTCCCTCTTTCATGCATAGATAACTGAACTATGCGCCTATCTTCGCTTTTAGATCAGCCGTAGCTCCCTGTTTTCACTTAGCCTACGCACTACAACACGTCTTACTGGAAGAAGAACTCCAGGTTGGCTCGAAGATGCCAACAGCATTCCATACAGAAACATGAACCCCCAAAATGTATAATTGTGAACTACAAACTGATAAATATGAAGCTGTATCATTAACACAATTCAGTTCAGAAAACTTTATGGCGAATTCGAAAGAAATAGGAATGCCTAACACCATGTGTATACATAAGACGTTAGAAATGTATCATCATCAAAATGAGTTTTTCAAATGCTAATGAGTTTTTTTATTTTCAATAATGAGAAGTTTGTAAATATTGTGAATTTTCACATGCCCATAGTTAGCAGCAAAAACACAAAAATGCGCAAAACCATCGTGAAGCCTAGGCACAAAGTGGGGTGAACGGCACACGCCTTCTTGAATTACTGCACACGCATTAAAAAAAAAATATTATTATACATCATAATTAATTAAACAAAACTAACTTAAAAAAATTAACTAAAAAGCAATCTGATAAAGTATCTTTATCATTTCACAAATAACATCATTAAATATGATTTTATAAGCATAGAGTTTGATTCACAAAAGCCATTCTAAATGCCAAATTCTAAAATAATATAGTATATCACGCATAAAATATAAAACATTTTTGGTTTGAGTCTTAATTTGCTTAACAAACAAAATATTATAAATAAAAAGGAATATGATATGACAACTTGTTATCAAAAATGATTATTTCATTATTATTCATGGATCATAATTTTTTTAAAATAATAACTGTTATTTTTCTAATAAATTTATCTCAAATGATAAACACTTCATTTATCATTGAATAATGTTTGTCGTAGAAAAATTAAAATGTATGTATGAACTATTATTATTATTAAAAATAAAACGCATCTGCAACCATTGTATCTTGTTAAATCATTTGTCTAGAAGTTAAATTTCAAATTAGAAGTTTATAACTAATTTTTTGCGAGATAAGAAATATCATCAGTGTCACGTTATTTTGGTATATTTATTTTACTTTTTGTTATTTTGAAAAGTTTATTTCGTATCACATTTTTGTTTTGCTTTGTATTTTTTTAATAGTTATGTATATTTGATCACATTGAACTACAAAATCTTTAATTTAAATTTCACATCAATTTGCGTAAAAAAAATATTTGAACGAGAAAGTTCTTACCATCAAATGGATAGGTATATAATATATTTAACCATCAACATTAGTTTAGTCATACATGATCAATGTAAGATTACATGATAGAATAATAAAGCACAAGGCTTGTTCTGATAATATTACACAAAAGTTGTTTTTTCCATATCAACTAACACATGTTTTTATTCAAGCAAACGAATTTAGTAAAAGAATAATTATGCGTTGTTGGATCATGGAAAAATAAATTTGAAAAAAATACAACAAAAAGGCGAGAGTGGTTTGCAATGTACATCATATGCGCCATTTGGTGCACCTCTCATATGTGTTGCGTCATATAAGCAAAAGGCAGAATCGCGGCAATGTGTCATGGTGCACCTTTACTGATTATGATCAAGCATGTGTTGTTTGGGATAGAGCACAACATTAGATGTTAAGGACGTCTCTAGAGCATAAATTAGAGGTTGGTGGTACACGAGTTGAGAAAAAAACCCAAGAACTCCCACTACCTCTCACTCGCACCTATTAGCACCCCAAGCATGTCCAAGGGATGCTTAGGAAACTTTTCATGATCATATTAGGAAGTGGATTCCCCTACGAATGACCACGGTACAGGTAGGGATCATCTGCACCCATGTCAACATAGCATTGAAGTTCAAAGGTAAATGAGGGAAAACTTAGTAAGATGGTTTGAGATAAGACCATGTAGAAAAAACAGTGTGCAAAATACCAATAATTAGGAGATAGATCCACAATTAGTATATAGTGAAGGTGTGCAGTATACTTACTGTTGGCTCCCTCCCTCCCTCCCTCTCTATTTACACACACAGACACACACACACATGCACGTATATATGTATATGTGTGCGTGCGTGCACGCATGTGTGTTTGTATGTACATACACACGGGGTTGGTCTAGTAGATTAATAATTCTAACCGCCAGACTAAACCTAACCATGGAACTGTCAGACTCAGAGTATGTGT
Source organism: Allium cepa (assembly GCA_030765085.1). Lineage (NCBI taxonomy): Eukaryota > Viridiplantae > Streptophyta > Magnoliopsida > Asparagales > Amaryllidaceae > Allium > Allium cepa. The sequence continues at coordinate 803,234,088 of CM060943.1, forward strand.
TTGGTACTTGATACATACTCCCCAAGAGATTATTAATGAAACTTGGTTCTCTATGTAATTCAAGTGTGTGTGCATGTAGACATAGACACGTATACATATATGGAAAAAAAAATAGAAGCCTTGAACATAGCAAGTAGATAATCATTAACAAATGCGACCTAATCGAGGACCACTAGTAAAATAGAAATTTTTTAAAGAGCGTGGATATAGAAAATTTGGGTTTGAATCCTCAACATCATTCACCAAAAATTAAAATTAAAAGACAATTTTGACAGGAAAAAGAAGCATATGGTTGCTTGAAAACTTGTAAGGTGTGGTGTCATATTAAAAAAAAAAGAAGAATTGCCACCAAAGAGGTCTAAACTTATTCAATAAATACTAAATATATACGCATATTTGAATAAAATATTCAAAACACAGACAATAAACATGTTTATACTGTAATTGATTTTGTGATATTTGAATCTTAATTGGGAGTGCATGTAAACTTCTTTGACAAATCAAAACTGACCGACTGCAAATAACAGGGTTATAGTTGCTGAAAAACTTGCAAGTTCTGTTTTGTTAACTGTCTAGAATTACCACCAAAAAGGTCTAAAATTGTTTAAGGAATACTTATATTATATAAACATAGTTGAAGATGAATTTCGGAAAATGTAAAATAGACATGTTTATGTTATAATGGTTTTTGTACAATCTGAATCACAAATGAGTGAGCATTTAAACTTCTTTGACATACACTTTAGTATGCAATCAAATAAAGAGTTTGGACAAAGAAGATTTTGATAAATACTGTCAACAACCATGGTTAAATTATTATAAACATACCTCCAAGTGGTGATGCAACAGCTGAAGCATTTTTATCTTAAGTTAAGTTGTATATGTCAAACAGTTAGCTCCATTTTGGAAGGGTCCTACTTGAAATAAGACTACTTACTGCTGCTCTGAGATAAAGGAGAGTGCACACAACTGGCGCTGGAAATATCTCATTAGTAACTAATCGATAAGAAGCAATCTGTATTGGTTGTGCACATCTCTGCTCTACATTGAATCCTAGACCACCAACCACATTATGTATGAGTTTCGGAGACGACAAGTATAAATATCATAATAGAAAAAAAGGGGGATTTGGACGTAGCCCCTTATTTCCATCGAGCATGTGTTAAAGGACATAATTTAATGTCATCGGGTCGAAGTTCCTATTTTATAAAATGTAATTAAATATGAAATTGCCACTGCACTTTTAATTATAGAAAAGGTCGCCCCATATTTAAAATGGCCAAACTGCAACTATCACTTTTGAAAGTGAAGAACACTAACATTCTGCACTTTTTAGAAATTCGTATAACTATGAAATAGAAGTGCAACTTCTACAAATTTCACAAAACTAAGTCTAAATAGTTAAAAACTAAATATTTAGCAATAAAAAAAATTGAAATTAAAACACTATGAATTGCAAAAATTATTAGCTTTCCAAAAGTAACTATATTTTTTTCAAAAGTATGTATAAACTGTGAATCAAACATGCACATTGTCCAAAATTTAGTGGAAAAAAAACAACCTCCAAACATTATGCAGTTTTGGTACAAGTCCTTTTGATGAAAGAGCGGTAGTTATAGAGATTGGTTATTTTAAATAGCTATAAAGAAAAAAGAAAAAAAATTAATGACATCTTGAATCAAATAGCTATAAAGAAAAGTTACAACCACCGCGTAATGCACAATGTATTAGAAAATTTCATACCATAAACGTCTAAGAATGGATTTGTTATAAAACGTCTAAGGACATCTCTCTCATTTTCAAAAGCTTTGTTTATCACATTCAACATTAATAAAGTGGTCAAAAGTCAAAATTTGCTGGAAGTATAATTAAAGATAAGCTATTGACAAAAAAAGATATTTACCTTTTCGGAGAAGAACTGAAGACCTTTATCAGCATAATCAGTATCGTATCTCTCTCTAATGATAGGGTTTAATGATTTTCACTGTTTACATTCAGTTGAAGCATAGCCAGGTACTGCAAATGCTGCAATGCGAAGAATCCTTATCAAGCTATTTCCTTGCACAGATAATAAACTGCTTTTAACTTACCTAATATTTATATAAGAATATGACTGTGGAAGCATATTATGACATGAAAACCAAAACTCTATAGCAACAGATGTCCAAAGAACATGGATGAAAAACATATTGTACATGACATATGATGCATGATACATTCGAATTCAAAGAAATTGTATATGCAAAAGATAGCACCAAGTAATTATTTATAGACAACCAATATTGTATCACTCATTCGAACCATATATATATATATATATATATATATATATATAGTTTCCAACCAATAATAAAATGTAATTTATATCACACGGTCTTAAATTAGGGACCCGACAGTAAACGGTTCAACTAAAAGAAGGTATGCTCTGCACGTACTTATGATACTCTGCATGTAATTATGATAAACTTTCAATATATTGAGCAGGCAGCAAACAGATTAGTGGGGAGAAACTTAATTTTGTTATGTTATTAAACAAAGTGAAAATGAATTGAATATATTAGTAAAGGTGGACAGAATAAAGTTGGAACATTATCCTCATATGAATCTCATTTTCTTAAAGTTACAAGAAAATAACATATAAAATGATATTGAGTGTGGAATTTCAAATTATGCATGTCCTAATAGCACACATGTGACAATCTATGGTTAAAACAATGCAGAACAAATCATTTGTCCAATTTTTTACAGAAGTAAAATATATTTGACACTCAAAAATAAAATAAAAATAATACTTCAATTATGGAAACAGAAAAAATCGGATATAATACCACGAATTCGACTGTACTGTGTACGAAGTCAAAAAAATCGCAGCATTAGGATTAAATTTTATACATCATAACCGTAGTAGTTATCAAACATGAAGTATGTGAACGGATTTGAAAGGAACAGCTATTGTCCAACGGCTCTACGTTAAAGCCGAATTTCCACACTGGGAATTAATTAGCGAAATTGAGCAGTGAATGACCTAATGTATTAATGGCGAATTAATGGTGAATTAATCGTTGGGTGAGGATTACTTCTTCAGAGTTATGAATGTTAGCATATATCGGTCAAAAATAGCTCAGATGATCACCTACTGTACCCAAAGGGTACTAAGTTAAGTAGGCTCCTCAGTCTGTCCAATTCATCCATGGTTACCCTGTCCTTTTCAATTCCATCACGCAGGCAAATTGAGATGGCTTACGAAATTCAGGAAATTCACTATTGTTTGAAAAATTCTTAACTGTTTGAAAATTTGGGGAGAAAATTTGGGTAAGGGTTGGTGTTCTGCAGTAGTTTGGCTGTGGGGTACAAAAAAGGGGAATACGCACAAAGGTTGAGTATTCTGAAATGCGAAGTAAAGGAGGAAGCTTTCATTAGATCATGTTTTAAGTTTAGATAATAGATAAAATAGGTAACAATTTGGTATAATAATTAAACTTGACCAGACAGTGATGATAAATATCATAGAGTGGTAGATCTCTCAACGGTTACTTTCAAATAAAGATGTGTCATATCCACATCCGTATCGAAAATCATTTTCAAATATCGGATATCAATGTCCATGAATAATGGATGGTTTCAAATATTATCTTACCCACTGACATCTAAGACATATACAGAAATTTTTACTTTAATACAAAATTGTTTCGAACTTCATGATTGTATATATTTGTGTGTGTAGTGAATAAGTAGTTATACAAAAACATATAAACTACTATCTTATAGTAGTTTATATGCAGTGAATAAGTAATTATACACACACATATAATACAAAATACTATCTTAATGAAATAATGAATAACTATCGTTCACTATACTAAAATACACATATTATAAACTATCATCTTAACAAAACCGAATGGATGATTTTCGGATGCTGGTACCTCATACACGAATATATTTTTATGTATAGCATTTGTCTATTTCTCGCATACGGATGCGAACACACTTTTGATTTTTTGGGTATCCGTTAAACGGCTTATAGAGCAAGGACAACTCAAATATACCTTTTTTAATATAACTTTGGAATTTGGATTTCTGGTATCCGTTAACCTCGCCGGTGGAAGTCGGCTACCTAAACCAACTGCACTGCGAACGTGGGCCTAATTCATGTACTTTGAGAAATAAAGATGTAAGTAAGAATTTTCATTAACTTTTGCATCCAAAAATGGAAGAAACTACATTAAATATACCCTTTCATTTTTCATTTGTATGCTTGGAATAAAATATAGGGCAATCATTTTAGTTTGACATATGAAAATAAAACCATCGAAAATTAACATTCTGCTACATACCACATACACAGGCACATCGTATGTCATATATTTTTGAATGGTAATCAATTCACATGCACATATAACATTGTTAAATACATTCAGTGAACCCAAGGATTATTCAATGGGAATAATAAAACATCACACTCAATGTTGATCGTTTCAACTATAGTAAGCCAAATTTCACCTGTATTGCACAGCAAGCTGTCATTCATGTTCCTCCTTGGATTTAAACATTTCTTCAGTTTAGAGATGAACAGATTCTTCAATTCCAACATGAGAATCTGAGTTGCCATAACGTGTAGAAGAATAAAAATGGCATGGCTAATTTACATTATTTTTAAGCAACAATTCAAGAAAGCAAAAAAAATTGAATTTTATCTTTGATATAAGTTACATGTTCAGTAATTATTAGTAAGACCAAAAATGATACTACTTTGGCCAAAAGCAGTAAAGAGTTGATTCGTGGACCCTAAATTTCTGAGTAAGGCGGTCCTATTATCAGTAAGACCAAGAAATCATATTGTTTTGGCCAAAAAAAGTAGATAGTTGATTGATGGACCCCAAATTTACAAGTATGGTAGTCCTAAAGTATTAGAAGGCTACTCCTCCACTCAATTGATATAAACATGGAACCAAAATATTAGAAATGTGAAATTAAAATAACTAAAAAAAAGTAGATTACCCGATTTAAATATATAATCAAGCTCCAAAGCTGCTCAATCCCTACTTGAAGTATACATCAAACCTAGAATGTACCTTTAGTTAATTCCCGATTCAAAGAAGAACAAAACATGGTTGAGATAAAAATAATACCAGCATGCATAAGCTTTAAGCTAGCATAATTAATAGTATCTAAATCAGAGGTAAGACGATCACCCAACTACTTACTGAGTGAAGTAATCAAAAATTCAATATTTTAATTATAAGAACCGATGACTATCAATAATTCATGAAAGAGCATTAATCATTAGTGAAATAATATACTAAAAGTTCAATAAAGAATAAAATCAGTTTTCGGTGAATATGAGGCTAAGTAGTATCATTTCATTTTTGTATGTTTCTCAAAACCTTTGCTTCTTTTATGCTGTAATAACAAATTGGTGGTGCATCATCCCCTAAAATATGAAATATAACTTTAAACTAATTGTAGTAGTTACTTTAGTCCAGTTTTACAATTTCAATTTAAATAATCCAATAGTCTTACCCGAACAACATAAATGGAACCTCAATACCAAATTCCGTTGTGTTTTGCACACTCCATGAATTTTGGTACAATTTAGGATAAAAAATAGTTGACTAAGCTGTCAAATTTTTTGCACTATAAAGGTGCACTTCTCTAAAAATGAATAATATAATGATTTGATGAATAAACATTACCTGGTTCATACTATTACAAAATCCAAGGCATGCTGTAAATAATGTGCTTGAAAATACAGAATGGCCTTTTTTAGGCAACCAGTCAACCATGAAGACAAAACATGCATTCTCTCAAGCATACTAATACCAACTCTTCTGTTTATTTAGTACCTCCAAGCGTTCTCTTCAGCCCCTGATTCCTTCGTACAATCATGTAGATAATATTGGACATAGCATTATGAAGTAAATTCAATAAAAGGCTAATGAACTGCTAATAATGAGAATGGGCTCATCTAAAGCGGACTCCGTGTATTTTGTGTGAAGAACAGATTAATTGGTACTTCTCAAGAAAAGACTCTAAGACTAAAAATTCATGTAAACAATTGCAAAAAAGAATGATTATCCAAATCCTCCTAGCAGCCATCAGAACAACACATGTAAGTATCGCAAATAGCTTTTGTGTAGAATTTGTGAAAAGAAAGATCTAAATCAATTTTCTATCTAATCAATTTACTCTTAGAAGTGATGGAATAAATTGATCATTAGTGCCATCTCAAGTGAAAGTTCAAGCAGTTACCTAGATAATGGTTGTTGGGCGAGGATTACTTATTCTGTTTCATAAATTTCAGATGATAATGGTTGAAAAATTGTAGTTGTTTGAAAATTTGGAGACGACATTTAGATTAGGGTTTATTCAAGGTTCTCAATTCTGAGGCAGTTGGTCGTGAGACTAAAAAAAAAAGAATATGCACAAGGGTTGGGTATTTTGAAATGTGGAGGGGGAATACACGTCAGCTTTGGGTAGCTTCTATTAGATAATGGATAAGAATATTAGTTTGAATGTGTAGAAAGGAGGGAGGACTAAATGAGGGTTTCTACATGCTTCAAGTATGACGATGACTTAGAAAATATTTTCGGTGATATATATCATTTTTAATTGACTGTATATAATACCCTTTTCTCAAATAAGTCATAATATTGTCTAAACTAGAAAACAAAATTCCCTCTCTTTTTCTTGTTTTGACAACGAACTATGGTTGTGTGATGACCCATCTTCTCGACCCTCAGAAATCAACACTAATACATTCACGGTATTCACGTGTCGTAAATCCAAGTATCGGAGAGGCAGATTATCAGGGGTGTAAAAGAAAATAAAGATAGAAGATAACACAATAATAGAATCTCACATCGTATTCAACATTTTAATTATACATTAATGATCGAAGTCAAATGAAAATCCAGTGCGATAGTTATAACTGTCTATCCGTACATATACTGGGAAATACATACTACATAACATAGCGTAATATAGGTAGATATCTACATAAGTTACTTCAGCTTCATAGCTCCAAAAGTACTCTTCAAAATGCTCCCCAACATGCTCCAAAATGCTCCTAAGGTATCCTGACTACTTGGCTGTCCGAAAAATAGGACATCCGGAGTTTAAAGGGGAAAACAAACTCTGCGTCAGTCATGAGATTGGTGTGAGAACTCAAAGTACGCTGTTTTGAAAACAAAAAAGTATCTCACAAGACCACGCCGCACATAAACACAGAACGAGTTTTTACCTTATGATAACCAAAACTCTTTATTACGTAAATTTGGGGATATTATTTTTAATGACTTTCTTTGAAAATATTTGCAAATAAACTTATTAATCTTTGCCGAAATTGTTATCATTATTAAATTTCAGCATAATAGGTTCTACAAACAAAACCGTAAGTTCTTATTGGAGAATGGATTTCCACACAAATGGCCACGTAAAGGGACTACCTTCCAATGAGTACATCTCTAGATGGATGTCCCGAGGAACCATCATAAAGCTCCTCTACCAACGCAAAACTGGCATATCTCTATAACTAGATAATACCGAATATGTCATCCCCCGGTCGTTACCGGCCTTTATCCGAGCGCGCTTTAGCCTAGCATACAAACCACATTAATTTACATCCCGAACGTCATAGCGGGAAGAAATATATCTAGAAAGGGATGATCATACGCTAACTGGGAATGACCCACTTAGTCTTGCTGCATCTAACCCTATTTCGGTCATTTTCTGTAGATGAGGCTCGAGAGAACGATTACATTTTCACATAGCACATCTTTTTTCACTTTGATTGTCACATTGTCATTCCACATTCACACGACTAATTTCTATAAACGTATAACTTCCTGAACTCGTATGTCTTGGAAAAAGGTGTTAAGCTAAGAGAAGGTGTCTTCTCCGCCACCGACTTATATACATCTATAGAGACCACTCATTGTGATTTAAAATGCAAGGTCAGACACTCATCCATACAAGTTCGTTCTGGGACCGAACAAAACCGAAGGTACTTTCCTCGGCCATTACTAAGCGAGAAGCCCTTGTGGTTTTGAGATTTTTTACAACAAAGAGACCACTGCTACAATATAGTAAATCGAGAGTTTATCCCCAATAATCAACAAGTAGTCCCTCGTTATTATTCGTTTCAATATCTCCGTCTTCAAACATCTTCAATCTTCGAACATGTAAATTGGTTCGAAGTGGTTTTCGAATAGGAATCACCCAAATCTGACCTCGGTTCCTTCGAAATCCAATCATCGATAAAAATGATGTAAATAGGTGATTGTTTTTCAATTCATTCATTTTCCTTTACCAAAATATCTTCGAGAGATATATATTTTTTAAATATTCTTTTAGTGAATACGGAATCATTTAAACCTTTTTTTGAATATTTCTCAAATCATTTTTAAAGAGTATTTTTTGAGAAAATAGGATTATAGAAATCATTCTACTTTTATTCAAAACGAACTTTCGTATTCAACAAGTGCTATAGACGAAATAGCGGTGAGACCACCATTTAAATTCCACGAATAGGACAAGTTCTCTCTTCGGATTTTAATAATGAGTATAAAAAGATTATTTCTATAAAATCCAAGTTGAGCATTCAGGCTTTCCTTCCGATATGTTCCAGTACTTGTCTAAAAGAGAAAACTAAGGCCAGGTAAGTTTAGGCCACAAGTTGCTCCATCCCTAACCTTAGTTACACACCTTTTTTTCACTTTTAGATCTCACAGGCGGGACAAATGTACTAGTCGTTTCCGCATACTCATTTTTCCTTTTTAAATAACTTAACTAATTGTTTAACCATCTTTGAAATAATGTTGAATTGTTCAAATTTCTTTTAAAATGCTTTATTATTTACTTAAAACATTTACATAAGACTTGGAAAAGAATTGTTTAGTTCCAACATTTATTTTATAAGTTATTAAAAAGTGTTGCGAAAGTGTTGCAAATAGTGTTACAAAAAGTGCTTTAAAAGCTATATTCTTCAGAGCGACTTTTATATCATTTAAAAAACCATCTTTTCAATTTAAATCACTTTTAAAACATTTCAAAAAATTAGAATTTATTTCATATTTTTAAAACGATTATTGTATCAATTTCCAACTTTGGTCGTTTAGTGAAAAACTGGATTTTTCCTGAAAATTGATTTTGACATATTTCAAAATATACAAGATGAAATCTTGATTTTCTTTTTTTTATATGAAAAATATGGATATGAAGATTCGAAAAATTCTTACATCGAAGAATTCCGAACTATATTCCACTTCGTATATTTATTTTAATTTTTGACGCGAAAACACGAACTACCGTTACGCGACGCGTTAAATTTTAGCTGTATTTTGAGATTCATATCCAAACTTTGCCGAGACAAATTTAAACACTTAGGAATCATTTCTAAAGCATATTCGAATATATTTTTTCAAGGTATAAATGATTGCACATCACATTTCATTTCCTCTGGAAAGTGATTTCCATGTGATTATACGCCGTGTAAATCTGCGACTTGTTTCAATATTTTCATGCAATAAACAACATATGAAAATCAATAGCATAACCAAACATCCAAACAAACATATCACAATATCACAACCAAATATATACATATAAATTAGGATTTCTCACCTTATTTGGAAGTGAACTAACTTTAAAGTGATTATAACTTTCCTAACTTCAATCGGATGCTCATGAATTGCTTATTTTAAAGCTTCTAGGTGGCTTGACATGACTTGTGGAGATCTTTGGAGCTTTGGGCCGTGGGTTTCAAGGAGGTTTGGGATCGGCTTGATGGTGAAGGGCGGCGTGAGCAATAAGAGGGGGAGAGTAGGAGTTTTGAAGTGGTTCGGACGGAGTTTTATTGATATTTTTCATTGTTTTACTTTTGGAAATATTTTGGCATAACTTTGTTAAGGTGAATAGCCAATAATGGATGTAAGAGAGCTTAGGAAATTAGAGAATAAATGGTGTAAAAGCGAAGAAGAAAAGGATATGTATTTATATAAAATATTTGAGAATAAAATATAGATTTGTGTTTTACTTAAATAACCTTCCTTAAGAATTAAGTAAACTTATTTAATTCAACATTTACCACCCACATCACATCACACTTTTAAAATTCAAACACTTAAGAGTTGAGTAATGTTATCAAGCCTTAAATCAAGGCCGAGATATTAACAAATAGGCTAAAAAGGATGAGAATCGGCATTAAAGATCAATTGAAAATAATGCTATGATCGAGATCGTCGAAATTTGATCGAGCTCCAATCGATACGGGATCGATTGGTAATGATGAGCGAGGCTAGGAAAGGCTATATTTTAAATTTCAGGTCAATCAGAGTTCATATGCTCAAGATATGATTGATGCAAATCAGGCAATTCGTATCCATCAGATCACCTTCTTCATATCGGTTTTTTTAGAACCGATTAAGGAGAACTAACACTATTCGTATCCGTCAAGCATGCCCCTCTTCGTATCTATCTGAGCTTATCCTACTTCACATCCATCATCACCAACTCATTCGTATCCATGGGAAATTGTAACTTCGTGTCGATCATTCCATGCACTTTGTATTGATCCACCCATTCACGTATTTCGTATTGATCGGCCACTGATCGATACGAAGAACACATAATGGATCGATAAGAATGTCGTCCCTTTTCGATCGATACGAAAAGGCTATTGAATAGTTGATATGAAATAAGTATCCCAGAATCTTACGAAGAATGGAGTACATCAGGTTGATACGAACGAGACTGTGTTCGAGAGAAAGACTCGATCACTCGACATAAAAAGCAGACCGATCCTAAAAGATAGCACCGTGTCACCTAGTAAGCACGTGCCTGGGAGCGATGCGAATGGATTGATTCGAATAAACCGATATGAATTGGACAACACATTGGAAATCCAACTTGCATTGATCATATCTCACATTCTACAAGCCCAAATGCTACCAAATTTTCACAGGAGCTTGCGTACAACCCTAACAATGTCTATGCTCGATCTCGACTCGATTGAGCAAGATCTTGGTTGATACAAATTCCATTCGTATCGATTATGGACCAAGTTGAAATCGCTCGGGATCGGTCACGTGGGCCCACCCACGTGAGAGAAAAGTCCTCCAAGATCTGGGCAGGATATTTGCAGCCTACACGTATGAATAGCAGTCCAAGAGCTTCAGAAAAGGGTGCTTATGGTTCTTTTACGCCGTTATTCCACTCAACTCCATTATAACTCAATTATTATTAATTGTACTCTTATCAATTGTACTCTTATAACCAGCGAGTGACAATCAATAAAACAGTAACTCTTCAAAGTGGACGTAGGCTGGAGATAGACGAACCACTATAAACCTTGTGTCTTTACTGCATTCCTTTTAATTTTTTGAGTGTTCTTCATATTTATATTCTCTAAACATTTTCTATCTATGGTCCGTGATTGTAAAGGGGTGCTTTCATCGACAATTTGGTGTTTGTGACCAATTTTGACCCAAACATTTTGGTGCTTTCACTGAGAACCGCTGGCACTCAGGAATTCTCAAGCTTGGATTTCGGATTTGAAAGATTGAAGACATGGATTTGGAAAGCTATGGCAAAACAATCGATAAGAAGACAAAGGACTGAAAGGAACCATCATGGAGGGAGTTAGGAGGCTTCCTCGAGGCCGAATCATGCGTTGATCTTTATCACCAGAGATAAGATGGAAACGATGCTCAAGAGACAAGAGGAGATGATGCAGAACCTACTTCGACAAGTTGGAGTGCAAAATCAATGGAACGCAACTACAGGAGATGCTGGAGATAGAGATAGGGAGCATGGAGCAACCATAATTCAGAATGGAGCAGAACCATCTAGCGCAGCACCAGAATTAGGGGACACTCACCCCGAGCATGTTGATCCAATCCCGGGCAGAGTACTAGGTGGAGCTGAGCAACACGGCATTGATAGAGGAATGGATGCTCGTCCAAGAGAGCAGATTCCAGGATTCCCTCGTGAACTCGGAGGGCAGATTGAAGGCAATGGACGAGGACTACAACTTGGAGATGGTGACAGGTTGGTGGAGATGATTAGGCGAGCCATGAGGGGAGGACTAGTGAATAGAGACTTGGAGGATGTGAATAGGTGTCCCTTTGCTCCAATGATTAAGCAAGCTAGGAACCCGCCAGATTTCCAACTACCAATATTGGAGATGTATGATGGGAGAACGGATCCTTTTGTTCACTTGACAAGGTATATGAGGCATATGGAAGTACTGGAGGCATCAAAAGAAGTCACTGCGTGATGCTTCCTTTTGTATTTGACGGATATAGCAGCATTATGGTTCAGACAGTTGGAAAGTGGCTCTATTGACGCATGGACGGAGCCGATTAAAAGGTTTATGAGGCAGTTTCGGGTCCACATAGTCTGTTAACGCTAAAGTTTGAACGTTAACACCCCGGTGTGTGAAGTATAGTTGTGAAAGCACCACCCGTGAATACGGGAATCAAGAGATAACAGTAAGTAACAGAAAATGCAGTAAATGAGCACAGAGTTTATAGTGGTTCGGCTTATGATCAAGCCTACGTCCACTTCAATCCTTTTTATTGCTGACTGGATTACAACTTATTACAATCTCTTTCAATTACAATCCAATTCAATTCAGAAAACAAGTAGCTAAGGAAAACTACGTCGTGACAGGGTTCTTCGAATCCATGATTGAATGTGTTAAATTCCTATGCGAAGTTGATCTAAGCGTCTTACGTGTGCTTGAAGCGATGGAGTGTAGATTGCTTTGAAGATGGTGAAGTCTCAATCTCTTGAAGAAAAATGATCCCCCAAAAGTCCTTTTCTAGTTGGAGATCGTCACGTATTTATAGGCAAATCTGGATAAGAATTTTTCACCCAAGTCCTGAGTCGTGACCGACTCAGGGAGAGTCGTAGGTCGCGCTCGACTCAAGGGTCAAGGGTCAGCAGGCAATGGAGTAGGTGAAGTGGTACTGAGCTTTTCTTCATTCATCTGGATATAAGTCCTAACTCGTTCGCGAGTTAAGAAGTCACGGTTTAAAATGAGGCAGCACTAAAATTTTTGCTCTGTGGTTTTAGGTCGTGTTCGACTTATACTAGGTCATAAGTCGGTCACGACTCAAATGCAGCCGCTCTCGCCCTCCTTTGTCTTGAGTCACTAGGTCGTTCTGCCTTTAGGTCTTTTAGGTCGTAGCCCCTTAAGTCGTGTACCTCCCTGAGTCGTGACATATCTTAAGTCGCGGAGGCCTTAAGTCGCAGATTTCTCTGAGTCGCGAGTCGCTCATTCTGTCAACTCATTAAGTCGTTCAATCCTTAAGCCGTAAACCTTTCACCTCCTTAAGTCATAAGTCGCACAATTCTTTAACTCGTGCAACTTTTCAATTGTTGAGTCGGTATCTTGTTGAGTCGTGAAGTACCTTAAGTCGTGAAGTACCTTGAGTCAGCCAACACCTTTAAGGCATTAAGGTTATAACCCGGTGAGTCGCTGTCCCTCCTGAGTCGTTAAGTCGGCAATCAGTTGAGTCGTCGTTCATTTTAGGTTGGCAACGAGTTAAGGCTGTTGAGTCGGTAATCATTGTGAGTCGCGAGCCTGGTTTGAGTCGCTTGAGCAGAGGAGTTAACAATTGCCCCTCGAAGTACACGCTTAAACCGTAAGTCGTGTGCTTCGACCCAGTGCATGAGTCGTAAACGACTCAAAGAGGCTCATGACTCATGACTCGTTAGTCCTTTCATCTTCCCCCCTGTTTCGTATATAAGCCGTTGAGTCGGTCCTTCCTCCTCACTTTACTGCTTATCTGTTTTATTTGATCCTACCATTAACGATCCTTCAAGTTTCCAGAGACGAATCCAAGCTAATCAGACATCAACTCATCTTCATCTTTATATTGCGTAAGTGAATTCACCTTCTGTTCAATCCACGATCACCATTGACTCACGAATCTGGACTCCCCATTTTCTGACTCCAATTCATTTCTGTGCCGTGTTACACCGCGAACAACGTTTCTGATTGATATGCGACTGCCATTGATCGTATTGTTGTTATCATTCGCGATAACATAGTAGTGCACCAGATTTGCCGCAAACTTGAAGCGATTCGAATTTGTTTTTTGGGTGATTTCTGACCATGCGAGGAGAAGATAATGAGTTACAATGTCTCGAATTAACTGGTTTGTGATTTTGGAGGAGATGAGAAGGTCCTTAGCGGGTTAATGGGTTAGAAAGGAGTCAATTGGTTGAGGAGATGACTTAGAATTCTCACGACTTAGTTGGTTTTTTGGATCTACCGACTTAGGAATGCCTTGCAATCTCATCCGTCCACGACCTAATTTTTGGGTCGTGTTGATTTCCTGGCAATTTAGGACTTAGGTCGTACGAGTGATTCAGCCCTTTAGATCCTTACCACAACTTATTCTTTAGACCGTGAACATCTCAAGCCATAAGTCGTGAACGACTCAGCACTTAGGCTATTTTCCATTCCGAGTTGTTTCTTGTGGCTTAACCCTTGACCGACTCAAGTAGGAGGGACCTAGGCTTTGAGTCGCGGCCGAGACAGGACTTTGAGAAATTTGCTTTGTTCTGATTTGAGGCTTTTTCCTCCATGAGCATTACGACTTACAGAACTTAACTTAACTCGCCGCATACCCCTTAGGTCGTGAACGAGTTGTCACTTAAAAGCATAATCCCAACTTGATTATTTAACTTGTATTACCGGATTGAATTGCCTAAACTCTGAATTGCCCAAACTTTAAATTGTTTGAACTTTGTTGCATTATTCCACAGATCCTGTTAACTTATAAGCTAATTACCTGTTGAAAATAACAACTACAGAAAACCAAGGCGAATATACTGTCATTGACTGCCCACATCAAATGACAGATTAGTTGACAGGAGGTAATTAACTTAAACAGATTGTGTGAATGAAGTGCTTCAATTCAACGAATTCAAGTATTAAAGCAACATTGAGATAGTCGATTGAAATCGACCGGTTTGCACCAATACTGCACTTGAACCTTTTTGAAATTAACAAATCCTGAAGTTTAGTAATCGATCAATTGTCGATTAGTTTAACTTCAGTTATATTTACTTGTCATTATTAGTTTTGCACAACACTTCACACTTTTTAGGAAACGTGCACCTTCACATTTGAATATCCAGTTGCTTGTGTAGAATGACTTCTCAGGAAGAAGATACAACAGTTCAGGCTGGAGAGGCAACTGTTGTTTCGGCTTCACTAGTCAATCCTCCCGAAAGAGCCCCTACCACGCTATCATACAAAGTTTTTCGCCAGTTGTGCGCTCAGTTTGGCATTGCTGAATCAGATGCCATTCTTCCCGAGAGAAGTAACACTGCTGACATAGCACCCCTTGGCTTTGTGACAGTTAATCGACAAATGTGCCTGAGCGGGGCCATCCCTCCTTTCAACAACTTTCTCCAGCATCTTCTTCGTCAACTGGCCATCGCTCCATCCCAGCTACATCCCAACGGTTATGCCATTCTAATGGGGTTGGGTGTGCTATTTAGGAGAACACTTGATCGACTTCCGAGCTTTGATGAAATCTGTTACTTATGTTCCTTTACCCGGACCAAAGATCATCCTTCTATTACTGTCGTGAGAAGTGCTCGAAATCGTAGATTGATCATCGGTCTTCCTGACAGCGCTCATGGGTTTTTGACTCAATTTTTCTATGTTCGTTGCCCCCCGGGGTTTTACGCTGTATGGAGGGAAGGAAGTAAGATTAACCATTCTTACTACGCTTGTTATCCGACTTTTGCGAGACTGAATTGTTAAGTGTTAACTCCGCTTCTTTTTTATTTTAAGCGCTTCCTTCCCTATCCAGAGATCCAGGCCATAAGCAAGTTTTTGAGAGACTGAGTGCCGTGGCCACGGAAGAAAGAAGTGTAAAATTCTTGTTGAGGGATGAATTTCTGCACCAATACGGGCTTTTGCATACCTCTCGCTCTACACACCCCCACGAAGTTCCAGACTCTCCGGCTCGAGCGTCGGATGCCCCCGTTTCTATTGATACATCCATAACGAAAGAATCTGCTTCTGAGGCTTCTCTAGTGAAGTGCTCCACTCCTGTTGATGTCGCGGGGGCATCTGGCAAACTTGCCCCGGTCACCGAAGAAGAAGAGCCTCGGGATTCTCCTCCGCATTCAAAGAAGTCTGGTGACGAAGAAGTCGAGAAAACCAACCCTGTTAAGCAGAGCAGGGACGACACTTTCGAAGGACTGAGTGACCTCTTTGCCACCTCGCAAGAGATCTTTAAAGATGATCCTATTACTACCGAGGTTTCTTCTTCAGTAGTCGAGGCGACTTCTATTTTGCAACAGACTTCGTCAACTCAAGAGTTGATGTTAACTTCTACTCCCATAACTACTCCACAATTAAAGAGTGGTTCGTAGTTCGATGCGTGTAGTTTGCACATTACACCCACTTAGAATCTTTCAGTACTTTTATGTTCCTGACATTTTGTACTTTGAAGAATTCTAAAATTTAGCTCTTTTTATTTCAGATCTTCCGATGGGACGCAGCGGATCCTACTATAATGACTTCCAGCGCTACGGGAGGCGTAGCCAATATGATTATAGGCGTTACCTCCCCTCTTACAGAGAATCCGATGAAGAAAGAGCCGCCCGAAAAGCTCAAGAGAAGAGGGCTCAAGAGGAGCGCTATGAAAGAAGGGAGAGGGAGGAGCGCCACGATTCTTTGCAGAGAGGCGACGATTCCCACAAAAGAAAATCTCATGATGACCGAGGAAAAAGTCATATGGTTGAGGATTCAAGCAAGCGAGCCCGTCATGGTGAGAAGCATACCTCTATAACTCCTGAAAAGGTTACTGTCCCCGTCTCGCTTGACATTCCTTCCGGCTCTCCCGCTCTCGGGAAGACAGACATCCAAACAATAATTAGCAGGCCCAAATTCCAAGTCGGACCGGGCCCGGCCACTTTGCAAAGTCGGTTTCCACAGTGGTGTCTGAAGGGAGTAAGGTTCGACCTTGACTTGGTCCCCATTGACAAGTCTGCCATGTTACGAAACCTCGATGCCGTCAAGCTTGATATTGAGAGGATGTCGAACTGGCAAAAACTCGTTGATGAGCTCCAAAGGGTTAATCGTGCAAACATAGAGGCCATGCTCACTATGGAAAATGATAAAGCCGAATGGAAAATGGTTCTTGAGCAACATGATACTGAAATGAGGAGCATCGCTTCTTACAATGAAGAGCTTGAAGCAAAAGTTGAGGAACTGAAACAAGAGCTTGCTACTTCCTCTACTTCCTATTCTCAAAAAGAAGAAGTGCTCCTAAAACAAGTGAGAGATGCTCATGCCAGCCAAAGAGACGCCGAAGACGGGCTTGAAGTGCAGAAAAGAATTAGTGAGGGCTATGTTGCTGATATTGAAGAGATTCAGAAGAAAAACAGCTCCCAAGAGGCGGAGATTCAAATGCTTAAGCTTCAACTTTCCAAAGCTGAAAGGGAGCGTGATGAGGCCGTTGCGGGCAAAATTGCGGCTGAAGAATCTCACGAGGCAACGAGGACCAACATCAGCTCAACATTATTTGATTTCTACTTGCATAGTATCTTGGGGCGCGGTAGCCTCGCCTTTCTAGGCCCCAAGTATGAAATTACTTTGGCTGAAGTTTGGGAGGCCGCACTCGATATGCTTGGCGGCAAAGGCGCTGGTTATGCTGAGTCAGCTCTTGAGGAGCATTATCTTGATGATGATGCTCGCGCCGCTCTCGCCAGGGGGAGAGAACAGCTTGCAAAATTAAGGGCCGAAACAGCGGCAGGAGAATATCAGGAAAAATTATCTCAACTGTTCCGATTCAACCTTCTCCTTCAGCCGAAATTGATATCATCGGTTCCAGTTCCCACACCCCATCTCCTACTAAAGTTACCACCGAGATCACAAGCATACAAGGTGGAGATGAAGGCGACGAGAGTACCGAGGCACAGGCTTACGAAGTTGACGTCAGGAAACCGACTTCTGCAGGTAACCCTACTGACAATCTTGCCCAAGTAGACTGCTCATCTGTTTCTTACGAGCTTGATGAGCTTCTTGACTACTTCTTGAATCTCAGCGAACCTTTAGATCCTCTTTTTACTGACTTGAACTTTTTTCCTTCTGTAGAGAAAACGTCGGGCATTGTTCAAGCTTCCCCACCTCCAATTATTCCTCCTCTATCTATTCAGGTGACTCCTCCTTCCGCCTCGCAACCGGGATCACAAGAGAAGCAAATAGAAGCTCTTCAAGACTTGGACGATCCCATTGCTTCACAAGAACACAAAGGAGAAGAAACTGAAGGGAGTGAGAAGACTCCAGAAGGGACTGGTTCCGATGATGAACCATTAGCTAAACTTCTTTCTCCAGGGAGTGGGTCTTCCTCCAAGAAGAGAGGAAAGCAGGGAGTTTCCAAGAAGAAGAAGAAGGGATCCTTAACTGGCGAAGAAAAAACGGAAGAAAGTCCGACTGAGCCCCTTTCTCCTTCATCCCCTACTCTTACAAGCCGGCCTAAGAAGTTGGTTATTCGGCCGGGTGCGGGCTCAAAGGGTGGACGGAAGAAGAAATGATGGCTCTGGTTCTGTGGCTTTCATATTGCTTTTTGCCTTTTTTGCATGTACTGACCGGAAATTGTGCGGGTACCGGCCCCCGTTTTCTTTATTTCGAAACTTGTATCTGTAAGAAATTGTAACAGAATTAAATAAAATGATTATTTATTTGTACAAACTTCTTTTTTGAATTTGAGAATGCATTTATTATTCATTTTTATACAAGTTTCTTTGCATGATATTACAGTGAGCTTGTGGTATACTGTTCGAGCGCAATTTTACCGATGTAGTTATACCATGTTGCCCCTATACCATAAGCTCATTGTAATATTTTATTTTATGAGGAACTTGTACTTTTATTTTCTAAAGAATAATTATTCCACATTTGGAGGAATGTTATTTCGTTAAAAAACAGAGTACGAATAAGTTTTTACGCTTCATCCTTCGAAGATATCACTTTTTCTTTTGTGCATATACACAATTTACTGAATGATTCTTCTATGTGGTAAAGCGGGTATTTGAAAGGTACTTTAACTTCTTTTTGAGGAAGAGAATTTTCCAGAATAGGTAATTCATTCTTCCTTTGAAAGTTAAAGTGTGCCTTTGATGAGGATTTTTTTTATATATACCACAGTAAAGGGCTTTTTGATTTTTGTTTCTTCGAGAAGTTGCACCTCTGAGGAAGGCTTTTTCACGTTTCAACACCTGGAAGTTTTATTTCAATCTTGGTGAAACGTGTGCCTCCGAAGAGGTCTTTCTGCTTGATTGTGCCTCCGGGAGAAGGTCTTTTCATTTCTGCCTCTGGGAAGAGGTTTTTTATTTTTGTATTTCAGCTTTGGTGAAGTGAAACTCCGAAGAGCGGCTGTTGCACTTCAACTCTTGGTGAAATGTGCCTCCGAAGAGGGCTTTTTGGTTTCTGCCCCATGAGAGAGGCTTTTATTTTTCCCTGTTCACTGGGAAGCGGGCCTCCGAAGAGGGCTCTTCACATTTCATTTTACGGGAGTGTATCGACCGATGATGAAATGTGTGCCTCTGAGCTGGGTTACTGCCTAGAAGTTTGGAGTTTCTTTCTCTCGGTTGGACGGATTGACGGGAGTGTATCGACCGATCATTCCGCAACTTTGTATCGAGAAAGATCTCTCTTTTTCTGGTTGGACCCGCTCGAGGTCTCTGATTTGGACTCTAAAGAGTAGTTTGGACTCTGAAGAGTAACGTTGGGTCTCCGAAGAGAAGCACTTGGACTCTGAAGAGTAGCGTTGGACTCCAAAGAGTAGCGTTGGGTCTCCGAAGAGAAGCACTTGGACTCTGAAGAGTAGCGTTGGACTCCAAAGAGTAGCATTGGACTCTGAAGAGTAGCGTTTGGACTCTGAAGAGAAGCACTTGGACTTTGAAGAGTAGCGTTGGACTCCAAAGAGTAGCATTAGACTCTGAAGAGTAGCGTTTGGACTCTGAAGAGAAGCACTTGGACTCTGAAGAGTAGCGTTGGACTCCAAAGAGTAGCATTGGACTCTGAAGAGTAGCGTTTGGACTCTGAAGAGTAGCGTTGGACTCCAAAGAGTAGCATTGGACTCTGAAGAGTAGCGTTTGGACTCCAAAGGGTAGCATTGGACTTTGAAGAGTATTGTTGGCACTTGTGTTTTTTATTCCCTGCGCTTCTTAGCAATCCCTCACCATAACATCAAGCACATGTCCCATTCTTTTCATTTGTCATTTACTAGAGAAATGTGCCTTGTTGCTGAGTGGGTCCATGGGGCAGATGCATGTTGCTCCACCAGATGTTCGTTTACACAAACGATTGTGGTCGGTTAACAAAGGCTCAAAATCTCCCTATTAGGAAGGTGCCCTCTTTGGTGGAATCCTCAATAGTTTGCAAATTGCACTCCTTTCGAAATACTTGAATTCGGAACATTTGTCACTTGTCATTTGTTTACTCCGTGATTTGTAGGGATCACTTCGCTCTGTAATATGTTGGATGAGCAAGCTTTATCCTGATAGCCTGCAATACTAAATCGATATTTTTTAGTAATATTTGCATATCAAAATGATACGGGCATTTCAATGGTATTAAAGAATACAAGGTTTATAATTTCTCATTATTGATTCACATCAAATTCACAGTGGTTAACAGCACAGGAGTTATACTTCCATGATCATTTTACAAAGTTAAGCAATGCTATTAAGTAAAATATGGATGTAAATGAATGCTATTCCATGATTTTGTGATTCATATGTTAGTCAATGACCAGCTTCTCGGATTCCTGCTCTGTAGTTCTGTTGCCTGAGCTGGATCGATAAGCAAGACATGGCTGCCCCTGAGTGGACGAGGTTGGGTCAATTCCGTCTTTCTTCGCATACTGTTGAAGTTTATTCTGTTTCAGCAATTCTTCAATCACATTCCTTAACTGGCGACATTGATCAGTATCCTGACTGGGTTGGTTGTGAAATCGATAGAATTTCCCATTTTGCACTGCACCTCTCCCCATTTCAGGTGGTTTAGGGTATTTGACAACATCTTTTGTTGCCAAGAAGATCTTTTCCGGTGTATCAGTTAAGGGGGTGAAATTTGAAGGGTTAAAACGTCGAGGTTTTTTCTTATCTCCCTGCCATTTCCTTTCATCACTCTCCCTTTTCTGGTTTCTAGATCCTTTCTTGTTAGTGATGTCATCGTTATTCTTGATTTCGGCTACCACTGCTTTTACTGGCATCGAGAGGCTTTCTAGGCGTATGAATTCGTCGGCCTTTTTATAAAACTTTTCGAGTGAGTCTGGTTCCTTCATTTTGAGCCACGTCCCAAATTCACTCGACTTGTCGATGGCCCGGACTAAGTATGTTAAGATCATTCGGGGTTCCGCGTTGTCCACCTCGGCTAAAGCTATATTAAAACGGTTCAAAAAAGACTTGATGGGTTCTCCGGGTGCTTGTTCTAGGCTAGACAATGACATTATATCTTTTGCCTTTGACGCATACAATCTGAATTGTTCTTTAAATTTCCGGGTTAAATCGGAGAATTGATCTATGGATCGAACTGGTAGCTTGGTGAACCAAAGCAAAGCCACCCCTTCTAAATATACTGGAAAATACCGACATTTAATCTCATCCGATGCTCGTGCCCCGGTCATATGCCAATCGTATCTGTATAGAAATTGGTTAGGGTCACTTGTCCCTCGATAAGCCGGGATAGTAGGAGGTACAAATTTCCTGGGAAATTCCGCCTTTAAAATCCTTTCAGTGAACGGAGTTTTGCTCGGAGCGAATCCCCAATCGCTTTCATCCTCATGCCTCCGCATGCTTTCTCTCATGATTGACCGAACCATCCCTGATAGATACTCCTCGTCGTTTTGAGACTTTGCCTGTAAGAAGTTAGCTGCCCTTTCGAAAGTTTGAAAGGTTGGTTGTGCCCTTGACCCTTCAGCTTGGGAAGGTGCCCCTGCAGTGATGTTGTCTAGTCTTTGAGGAATATCTTTCCCTTGGGGGTCATGGGCATCTTCAGCATAGATTGTTTCATTATCATGTCGTTGGTGACTTGCCTCAAGCAGGGCGTTTAACCTGTCCATAATCAAGGCATTCTGGGCCTCTAATTGTGCATTTTGAGCATTTAACTGTCGATTCAATCCCAAAACCACAACGTCTAATTCCGCCCGTGTAACTCCCACAGTTGGAGTTGTCTGACTCAGAGGAGGAGAAGTGGCGATGTTCTCTTGAAAATCTTCAGATCTGACAGATCTACGTTTCCTTCCGGGATCCATAATTTCTGTTAAACTTCTGGTCCTAACGGAGATTCTTTCCTCACAGTTTGGTGAAGCAATGATGTCAATATCCTGAGTTCAATTCTCAGTGAAAGCACCAAAAACGTTAACGCTAAAGTTTGAACGCTAACACCCCGGTGTGTGAAGTATAGTTGTGAAAGCACCACCCGTGAATACGGGAATCAAGAGATAACAGTAAGTAACAGAAAATGCAGTAAATGAGCACAGAGTTTATAGTGGTTCGGCTTATGATCAAGCCTACGTCCACTTCAATCCTTTTTATTGCTGACTGAATTACAACTTATTACAATCTCTTTCAATTACAATCCAATTCAATTCAGAAAACAAGTAGCTAAGGAAAACTTCGTCGTGACAGGGTTCTTCGAATCCATGATTGAATGTGTTAAATTCCTATGCGAAGTTGATCTAAGCGTCTTGCGTGTGCTTGAAGCGATGGAGTGTAGATTGCTTTGAAGATGGTGAAGTCTCAATCTCTTGAAGAAAAATGATACCCCAAAAGTCCTTTTCTAGTTGGAGATCGTCACGTATTTATAGGCAAATCTAGATAAGAATTTTTCACCCAAGTCCTGAGTCGTGACCGACTCAGGGAGAGTCGTAGGTCGCGCTCGACTCAAGGGTCAAGAGTCAGCAGGCAATGGAGTAGGTGAAGTGGTACTGAGCTTTTCTTCATTCATCTGGATATAAGTCCTAACTTGTTCGCGAGTTAAGAAGTCATGGTTTAAAATGAGGCAGCACTAAAAATTTTGCTCTGTGGTTTTAGGTCGTGTTCAACTTATACTAGGTCGTAAGTCGGTCACGACTCAAATGCAGCCGCTCTCGCCCTCCTTTGTCTTGAGTCACTAGGTCGTTCTGCCTTTAGGTCTTTTAGGTCGTAGCCCCTTAAGTCGTGTACCTCCCTGAGTCGTGACATATCTTAAGTCGCGGAGGCCTTAAGTCGCAGATTTCTCTAAGTCACGAGTCGCTCATTCTGTCAACTCATTAAGTCGTTCAATCCTTAAGCCGTAAACCGTTCACCTCCTTAAGTCGTAAGTCGCACAATTCTTTAACTCGTGCAACTTTTCAATTGTTGAGTCGATATCTTGTTGAGTCGTGAAGTAACTTGAGTCGTGAAGTACCTTGAGTCGGCCAACACCTTTAAGGCATTAAGGTTATAACCCGGTGAGTCGCTGTCCCTCCTGAGTCGTTAAGTCGGCAATCAGTTGAGTCGTCGTTTATTTTAGGTTGGCAACGAGTTAAGGCTATTGAGTTGGTAATCATTGTGAGTCGCGAGCCTGGTTTGAGTCGCTTGTGCAGAGGAGTTAACATAGTCCGACCTAAGAATGTGATGACTTTGACATCGATGAAAATGGAAAGGAGAGTCGCTTAGGAATTTTTTAACTAGATTCAATGCGGTAGTGGCTTCGGTGGATCGACCTGATCCATCGATGGTTTTGATGGCGGTAGTTGCAGAAATTGTAGATAATTCGGATTTCAAGGTATCGTTGGAGCGGGACCCACCGATGGATCTTGTGGAGTTCTACCATGAAGCAGAAAGGTTCCTAAGGCAGGAAGATGTGCAAGCTGAGAGAGAAGGAAGAGAGGTTGAAGCTTATGCAGTATGAGATAGAGGTCCACCCAGGAAGGACCTAAACAAAGATGATAAAGAAAAAGGAAAATGAATGATAATGGTAGCACTTCAAAAAGGCCACAGATGAATTCAAAGTTTACTTCCTATATGGATTTAACCGAGATTCTAGAAAGGATTTACTTGGATACTCGAGGACGCCTCCAGTATCGAAGGCCGGCGAAAAGGGAACCTTCTGGATACGAGTGAGCATCGAGACAGCATTGCCTATTCCATGAGCTGGATGGGCACAACACAAATGACTGCAGGCGTTTGAAGGATATCATTGAGGAGCATATAAGGAATGGTCATCTATAACAATATGTAAGGAATTGAGTTGTGGCTGTAGAACAGGAACGGCCACCGCCCACCTCAAACGAGGATGGAACTGGATCTAGGAATCGCCAGCTCGTCGTCAACTAACTGGATTTATGATTTTGAATAAGTAATAGAACTCGAAGTAATACGGCTAAGTTACTTACACATGTACGGGATCGAGGATGGTCCATAGGCATGCTCTGAGACGATGATAAACCGTGTTGCTCAAGTCTATGAAATCTTGTTTTTATTTTCGTCTTTTCTAAAAACTTTGGTTTCAACCTTGGATGTACAGACATTTATTTGGCTTTCCCTAACTGTAAAAATTTTAAATGATTGGATTTGCATTACTGTAACAAATAACACAGGTCTCGCAATCATGGTCTCGACCGGAGAGACGGGGTAGTGATCGCAGATTATGAGTCCATTCGTCGGAGAGCGATGGAATGGGCTCGAATTCTATATAAAAGTCATCGGCCGGAGAGTTGAGGCCGGAGAATATAAAAGTCCTTGGCCGAAGAGCCGAGGCCGGAGAATATAAAAGTACTCGACCGGATAGTCGAGCCGGAGAACATACAAGCCCTTTGACTGGAGAGTCGAGGCTAGAACAGGATAACGCGACCCGACGCGTCTACGGATTCAAAGTTAAACCCGAAGATGTCGTGGATTCAGATTTCGGCTTAGGATAGATGGATCCGGTGAGGTCTTGGATTTGACAAAGAGCCCAAAGCGGTCCCGAATTTGGATATCGACCCGAAAATGTCATAGATTTGGCTAGTGGTTGTGGATAATTAAAGCTTCGTTGATGGGTTCTGATACCTATGGAATTGGTTAAGGACTTGGTTATAGGACTTTGAATTGGACATCTACTCAGAGCAGTCACAGGCTTAGATATGGCTACGATACTTGGATAAGATGACTTAGTAATAGACTAGATTATGGATCAGATGATATGGCTATGGATGAAACATGGGCTTAGATGTTGGATTCCAACTATTCAAAACACGCCTTCTTACCGTAAGGCATGTTTTGAGGCCAAATGTCATCCTGCCTTTTGGTCAAGGCCGGGATATCAACAAATAGGCTAAAAAGGAAGAGAATCAGTATTAAAGATCGATTGAAAACAAGGCTACGATCGATATCGTCGAAATTTGACCAAGTTCCAATCGAGGCAGGATCGATTGGTAATGATGAACAAGGATAAGAAAGGCTACGTTTCAAATTTCAGGTCAATCGGCGTTCATATGCTCAAGATATGATCGATGAAATCATGCAATTCGTATCCATCAGATCACCTTCTTCGTATCGGTTTCTTTCGAACCGATCAAGGAAAACTATCACTGTTCGTAGCCAGTAAGCATTCCCCACTTCATATCGGTCCGAGCTCATCGTACTTTGCATCCATCATCACCAGCTAATTCGCATCCATGGAAAATTGTCACTTTGTGTCAATCATTCCATGCACTTCGTATCGATCCACCCATTCACGTATTTCATATGGAACAGCCATTGATTGGTATGAAGAACACATAATGGATCGATACGAATATCGTACCTTTTCGATCGATACGAAAAGGCTATTGAATCATCAATACGAAATAAGCATCCCAGGATCAATACAAAGAATGGAGTACATTAGGTCGATACGAACAAGACTGTGTTCGAGAGGAAGACTCGGTCACTCGGCATAAAAATTGGATTGATCCTAAAAGATAGTGCCACGTCACTTACCAAACACGTGCCTGGGATGATGCGAATGGACCGATACGAATGAGTTGATACGAATTGGACAACATATTGGAAATCCAAACTTGCATCGATCATATCTCACAATCTACAAGTCCTAATGCTTTCAAATTTTCACAGGAGCTTGCGTACAACCTCAAGAATGTCCATGCTCGATCTCAACTTGATTGTGGATACGAATTCCATTCGTATCGATCATGGATTGAGTCGAAATCGCTCGGGATTGATCACGTAGGCCCACCCACGTCATAAAAGAGGTCCTCCGAGATTTGGACGGGATATTTGCAGCCTACACCTATAAATAGCAGTACAAGAGCTTTAGAAAAGGGGGCTTCTGGTTCTTTTACGCCGTTATTCTGCCGAACTCCATTGTAACTCAATTATTATCAATTGTACTCTTGTAACCAGCAAGTGATAATAAATAAAACAGCAACTCTTCAAATTGGACGTAGGCCGGAGATAGTCGAACCACTATAAACCTTGTGTCTTTACTACATTCCTTTTAATTTTCTAAGTTTTCTTCATATTTATATTCTCTACACATTCGCTATATGTGGTATATGATTGTAAATGGGTGCTTTCATTGGCAATTGGCTGTTTGTGACTAATTTTGGCACAAAGAAGTAAAGAATAAGAATGATTACTTTATATCACATTACTTTACTTTATGTCACATGTGATGTGACATGTGCTTTGTCTTTTTTAGTTTGCTTTTGCCAATTACTTTATAGAATGTTCTAAGTGTGATTATTAAAAGTAACCTTGTTTAGTTAATTGTTAATTATCTTTATATGTTAACATATTTATTAAATTATGTACATAAAGGTGCAACAACGTTGCGACAACTTCAAATCGATAAAACATTGATTTTTGACAAAATGTTTTACGGTCATATTTTGATGTTTTGTTAACTATTTATTTATGTAAACCAAATTTAAAAATAAATTTGTATAATGTTATTTAAAATATAAACACTCATAAATAAATTAAAATAATTAATTAAACCATTTAAACTTACTTTCTGAAATCAGAATTTTGTCACTTTTGTCGATATAAGCAAATTTTACTATTTTTATGTATATTTCTATTTCCAAATCGTATATAATATTGTTTGAATCATAAAACCATTTGTATTTTATATTTAAAATCACTTTAAGTATTATATTTTTTAAGTGGTCAAATTTTGGGTCGTTACATTCTCTCCTACTTAAAAGAATTTCTCCCTCAATATTAGGTAAGAAGAAAATAGCTCACAAGGAAATATATATTCAATAAGATGGAATATATACAATAAGAGATTACACCACAGGTAGTGAGTATACTCAAGGGATAGATAATGTCTATATATCAATCCTAAACTCGAGATATGCTTTTCTCATTCTGTCTTCTGTTTCCCATGTGCAGTCATCAGCATCCCCGCTCCATTGAACTTCGACCAATCGTACTACCTTCCTTAATCGTTTTTCATCTTGATCCACGATTCGAATGGGCGTTCTAATAACCGCTAAGTTTGGTTCTATCTCCAAGTCATCTCGGGCAGTCATTTCTATGATTTGTTCTGGGTTATATACATGCTTCCGTAAATGTGATACATGAAAAACATTGTGTATACCGGACAATCTTTCAGGCAATTGTACTAGATAAGCTAATGGATCGATTCGTTCGAGGATGGAAAAAGGTCCAATATATCGAGATGCTAACTTTCTAGCTCTTCCAAATCTTACTACTCCTCTCATTGGAGAGACTTTCAAAAAGACTTAATCTCCAACTGAGAATTTCAGATTTCTACGCCTTCGGTCTGCATAACTCTTTTGTCTACTTTGGGCTTCTTCTAGCTTATTTTTAATCATATCAACTTTCTCTGAAGCTTCTCGTATCATATCTGGGCCAAGCACTAACCGATCTTCTGTTTCTATCCAACATGCTGGCGATTTATATGGACGCCCATACAAACTTCATATGGTACCATGCTGATGCTAGCTTGATAGCTATTATTGTAGGAGAACTCTACTAAATGCAAATGATCTCCCGCAAGCCTCCAGAGTCTAGAATACATGCTCTTAAAAGATCTTCAGTCCATCAGTTTGGGGGTGATATGCAGTGCTTATACTCAGCTTTGTTCCCAAAGCTGTCTGTAGTGCTTTCCAAAATTGACTAGTGAAGATTGGATCACGATCGCTTACTATACTGCTTGGAACTCCATGCAATCGGACAATCTCCTTCACACACACACACACACACACACACACACACACACATATACACATACACACACACACACACACATATATATATACATATATATATATATATACACACACACACATATATATACACACACATACACACACACACACATATATCCACAAGGCTTGCTGCAGTTCTTGTTGGCTTAACTGGAATAAAGTGTGCACTTTTGGTTAATCGATCTATGATAACCCAAATTCCTTCATTTCCTTTCATTGTTCGCAGCAAGCCACCAATAAAATCCATGGATATTTGATCCCACTTCCAAGCTGGAATCTTCAAAGGTTGAAGTATCCTGCCGTCTTCTGTTGGTCACTTTTGATTCCTTGGAAATTTTCACAATGGCTGACATAGATAGATATGTCCCTCTACATGCTTCTCCATCAAAATGTATGCTTCATGTCCTTGTACATCTTATGAATCCCTAGATGAATGCTAAGTTTGGTTGTGTGGCATTCAACTAATACTTCTTGCCTAAGATTTCCAATATCTGGAACACAAATTCTTCCATTTAACCCAATACTCCATGGTTATATATTTTAAAGCTTGAATTTTTTCCTTCTTCAGCTACTTTAATGTATTTCTCTAACCGTTTATCTTCTCCCTATTTACTGGCAATTCTTTCCAGAAGAGTTGGAGATACTACCAAATAAGAAATAGTAGCTAACTTTCTACTCAATGCATCAGCTACTACGTTGGCTTTCCCAGGTGTATTAGAATATCCAAATTGTAAGATGCAAGAAATTCTAGCCAGCATTATGGTCTCATGTTCAAGTTCTTCTGGGTGAAAGGATGCCTTAAAGATTTATGGTCCGTGAAGAATTTGTTTTCACCTAAAAGATGGAATATTATTTAGTAAGGTCAATTCAAAGTTGTGTCGAAATAAACTATGAAAGATTCTTATCCGACAAATAATGTCTCCATATCTTTAGAGAGAACACAATAGCTAATAATTCTAAGTCGTGTGTTGCATAATTCTTCTCATGCGTCTTCAGCTGTCTACTTGCGTAAGTAATCACCTTCCCTTCTTGCATTAAAATTGAACCAACTCCTTCTCCATAAGCATTTGTATAAACGGTCAATCCACTATTTCCATTTATAATTGCTAAAAATGGAGCGGTTGTCAATCTCTTATTTAGTTCTTGGAATGCTTCTTCACACTTAGGAGTCCAGATAAATTTAGCACCCTTCATTATCAACTTCGTTAGGTGATAGACAATCTTAGAGAAGTCTTGAACGAATCTTCTGTAATATCCTGCCAAACCAAGAAGCTATGAACCTCTTTAGGAGTTTATTGCGTCTTCCAATCGTGAGTAGCTACAACTTTCTCTGGATCTACAATTCCATCCCTTGATATTATATGTCCAAGGAATCTTACCTCCTCCCAAAAATGGTACTTTGAGAATTTGGCTTTAAGCACATTATTTCTCAATATCTCCAACACAGCTTCTAGATGCCTTGCGTGTTCTTCTTCTATCTTTGAGTAGATAAGGATATCATCGATAAAGACTAATACTGTTTAGCACATCTCTAAACACTTTATTCATAAGGTCAACAAAATAAGCAGGTGCATTAGTTACCCAAAAGGCATAACCAACCACTCATAGAAAGTGTTTGGACCTTTGAATGCGGTTAGATGGATGCAATCTTTTACGATCCTTAACTGATGGAATCCTGCAGCTAAGTCCATTTTAGAAAAAACTCGAGCTCCATGTAACTGGTCAAACAAGTCATCTACTCAAGGTAAAGTATACTTGTTCTTAATGGTTTCCTTATTTAGATCTCGATAGTCTACACACAATCTCAAAGATCCATCTGACTTAGCAACAAAACTACTGATGATCCCCAACTTGAACGGCTGGGTCTTATCAATCCTTTCTTTAATAGCTCCTGGGTTTGGTTATTCAGCTTATCCCTTTCTTTTGGAGCCATCCTTCTATCTTGTTGTTTAATTGGCATCACACCAGGAACTAAATCTATACGAAATTCAATTCTTCTATGTGGAGGCAAACTTTTTACTTCCTCAAAGACATCTGAAAATTCTTTAACAAGGGGTATTGTTTCTAATCCTGCCTGGGATGTATCTAAAGCATAAAGAAAACTCTCCCTTCTTGGACTAGGATCTTCATAAGATATTTCTATGATTTTCCCAAAGACGGTCCATAAAGATATCATTCTATTCTCGCAATCGAGCGCAGCTCTGTACTTAGCCATCCAATCGATACCGAGTGAAATTTCAAATCCAATAAAATCTAAGATGAAAAGATCAAAAGGAAAGTGATGGGGAGGATAGGAAATTGGGACTTTTTCACAGTGCATTCAAAGATTAGTGGAACCTCCTATAGGATTCGTCATGCAGATAGGGTTGCCAATAATTTTAGGTTTAAGTTCCAATTCCTCTACAGTTGTTTTAGAAATAAAACTATGAGAAGCTCTTGTATCAAATAATACTCTAACTAAAACATTTTTGATAAATTTTTTACCTTCCAACACTCCTTTGCCCTTTACATCTTGGGAGGTTTAAGGCTCATCCTTGACAGCGTACACTTGGCTTGCTCTCCTTTCTTCATTATGGGACAATCTTTTATCATGTGTCCTGGTTGATGACAATTAAAGCAGCTTCTTGGTGCTGATCCTTGAGTTCCTTGAGTTTTGGGTTTTCTATAATGAGTTGATAGGTGACCCTTTTGTTGGCAATTGTAGTAAGTGACATTTTTAAAGCGGTTATCCTGAGGTCCTCCTTTGTGTTTTCCTTGCCAGGGCCTCTTGCCATTGAATTTCCTCTTCTTCCAGTTATTATTGTTGCTTTCCTGTACTACAGGTGGATCTATCTTATCCAAAGCTTCATATCTGTATCTCATGCCTATTAAGTCTACAAATGGTTCTTTCACATGCCCGGTCATTCTGACATGGTATTGCTCCTTCATTCCAGAAATAAACTTTTCATTCTTTTTTAGGACCGTATCTATCAGTCCAGGCCCAAAACGAGATAATTCATTAAACTTGTTGGCATACTCCTCAAACAACATCTCCTCCTCTTGTATAAAATCCATAAATTTTTGGTAAAGACGGGATTTTCCTGCTTCTGGCATATATTGCATCTCTAGAACTTCTTTGAATCATTCTTAAGAGAAATCATCTTCTGACTCATTCTGGGTAATAGATTTCCCACCAAACTAGAGTTCCATCTTGTAGTTGCCAAGAAGTTAAGGATCTCTTCTGCTCATCTTCAATATTCAGTCCTTTGAAAATTCTTTCACAAGAGCGGATCCAAGCTTGTATTTCAATGATGGTTTCTGTTCCTTTGAAAGGTTTACCACCAAGGTTGATATAGTTCTTGCATAAAGTTGCAAATTTAATTTGGGTTTGTGCCGGAACTACTACTTCCTCAACCACTGTAGCTGCGCGAGTTTGACCATTTATGGTATTACTTCCTCCCCTGCTTCTACTCTTCTTCCACTCATTTTCTACTATATTTATATAGTAAGAAAAGGATATTTAGGATATATAGACGGGATATCTTAGGAAATGCTATATAGTATGAATATACTTATTTAAGTTAAAAGTTTCAATTATGCGCTCTCTCAGACTAAACTCATTCTAGGGCATTACTGACCCATCTCTAATAAGTCATACCCCAACAAAGCCAAAGTTCTCACTTAACCTTAAGCTATGATACCAAATGTGATGCCCATCTTCTCGACCCTCAGAAATCAATACTAATACATCCATGGTATTCACGTGCCGTAAATCCAAGTGCTGGGGAGGTAGATTATCAGGGGTATTAAAGAAAATAAAGATAGAAGATAACACAATAATAGAATCTCACATCACATTAAACATTTAATTATACATAAATGATCAGAGTCAAATACAAATCCAGCGGGATAGTTATAACTGTCTATCCGCACATATGCTTGGAAATACATAATACATAACACCGCGGAACATGGGTAGATATCTACATAAGGTACTTCAGCTTCATAGCTCCAAAAGTCTTCTCCAAAATGCTCCCCAACATGCTCCAAAATGCTCCTAGGGTATCCTGACTACTTGGCTGTCCGAAAAATAGGGCATCCAGAGTTTAAAGGGAAAAACAAACTTCGGGTCAGTCATGGAACTGGTGTGAGAACTCAAAGTACGATGTTTTAAAAATAAAACGATATCTCATAAGACCACACTACACATAAACACTGAATGGGTTTTTACCTTATGATGACCAAAATTCTTTATTATGTAAAATTCGGAGATATTATTTTTAATGACTTTCTTTGAAAATATTTGCAAATAAACTTATTAATCTTTGCCGAATTGTTACCATTATTAAATTCCGACATACTAGATTCTATAAACAAAAACCGTAAGTTCTTACTGAAGAATGAATTTACGTATAAATGACCAGGTGAAAGGACTACCTTCCGATGGGTACACCTCTAGATGGATGTCTCGAGGGACCATCACAAAGCTCCTCTACCGACATAAGACCGACCTATCTCTATAACTAGATAGTACCGAATATGTCATCCCCCGGTTGTTACCGACCTTTGTCAGAGCGTGCTCTTGCATATAAAACACATTAATTTACATCCTGAACAGCGGGAAGAAATATAATTAGAAGGGGAGGATCATACCCTAATTTGGAATGACCCACTTAGCCTTGCCGCATCTAACCCTGTCTCGGTCATTTCCCGTTGATGAGGCTCGAGGCAACGAGTACCTTTTACACATAGCACATCTTCTTTCACTTTGAATGCCACATTGTCATTCCACATTCACATGATTGATTTCTATAAACATATAACTTCTTGAGCTTGTACGTCTTGAGAAAGGGTGTTAAGCTAAGAGAAGGTGTCTTCTCCGTCACCGACTGATATACATCTATAGAGACCACTCAATGTGATTTAGAATGCAAGGTCAGACACTTATCCATACAAGTTCATTCTGGGACTGAACGAAACCGAATGTACTTTTCTTGGCCATTACTAGGCGAGAAGCCGTTGTGGTTTTGAGATTTTTCATAAGAAAGAACCACTGCTACAATATAGTGAATCAGGAGTTTATCCCTAATTAATCAGCAAATTGTCCCTCGTTATTATTCGTCTCAATACCTCTGTCTTCAAACATCTTCAATATTCGAACAATTGGTTCGAAGTGGTTTTCGGATAGGAGTCACCCAAATATGACCCCGGTTTCTTCGAAATCCAACCATCGATAAAAATGATGTAATTAGGTGATTATTTTCGGTTCATTCATTTTCCTTTTCCAAAATATCTTCAAGAGATATATATTTTCAAAATATTCTTTTAGTGAATACGGAATCATTTATACCTTTTTTTTGAATATTTCTTAAATCATTTTTAAAGAGTATTTTTGAGAAAATAGGATTATAGAAAACATTATACTTTTATTCAAAATCAACTTCCGTATTCAATGAGTGCAATGGGTGGAATAACGGTGAGATCACCTTTTAAATTCGATGAATAAGACAAGTTCCCTCTTTGGATTTTAATAATGAGTATAAGAAGATTATTTCTATAAAATCCAAGTTGAGCATTTGGGCTTTCCTTTCGATATGTTCCACCCCTCACTAAAAGAGAAAACTGAGGCCAAGTAAGTTCAGGGCACTAGTTGCTCCATCTCTAGCCTTAGTTACCCATCTTGTTTTCACTTTTAGATCTCACAGGCAGGACAAATGTAATAGTCGTTTTCGCATACTCATTTTTCCTTTTTAAATCACTTAACTATTTTTTTAACCATCTTTGAACTAATGTTAAATTGTTCAAATTTCTTTTAAAATTCTTTATTATTTACTTAAAAACATTTACATAAAGACTTAGGAAGAATTTTTTAGTTCCAACCTTTATTTCAAAAGTTATTAAAAAGCGTTGCAAAAATGTCGCAAATAACGGCTTGGGACGAAGTTTTGTTAATATTTTTATTTGTTTTTTTTGAAAATATTTTGGCAGAACTTTGTTAAAGTGAATAGCCATTAATGGATGTAAGAGAGCTTAAGAAAGTAGAGAAGAAATGGTGTAAAAGTGAAGAAGAAAAATATGGGTGTTTATAGAAAATATATGAGAATAAAATATCGTCTTGTGTTTTTACTTAAATAACCTTCCTTGGAATTAAGTTAACTTATTTAATTCAACACTTACCATCCACATTACGTCACACTTTTAAAATTCATACACTTAAGAGTTAAGTAAAGAATAAGAATGATTATTTTACTTTATGTCACATTACTTTACTTTATGTCACATGCGATGTGACATGTGTTTTGTCTTTTTTAGTTTACTTTTGCTAGTTACTTTCTAAATTTTTTTAAGTGTGATTGTTAAAAGTAACCTAGTTTAGTTAATTTTTAACTATCTTTATATGTTAACATATTTATTAAATTGTGTACATAAAGGAGCAACAACTTTGCGACAACTTTAAATCTACAAAACGTTGATTTTTAACAAAATGTTCTACGGTCATATTTTGACATTTTAGTCAAACTATTTATTTATGTAAATCAAATTTAAAAATAAATTTGTATAATGTTATTTAAAAATATAAACATTAATAAATAAATTTAAATAATTAATTAAACCATTTAAACTTGCTTTTCTGAAATCAGGATTTTGTCACTTTTGTCGATATAAGCAAATGTTACTATTTTTATATATATTTCTATTTCAAAATCGTATCTAATATTGTTTGAATCATAAAACCTTTTATATTTAATATTTAAAATCACTTGTTATACTTTTAAGTGGTCAAATTCTGGGTCGTTACAGGTCGATTTTAATCTTCCAAATGCAACCAAAGAACCTAGTAGCAAAAGGCAAAATCAGTTCATTTATTCAGTCTTCCTCAAAGTCATCCAAGTGCGTGTTATCCAGCTTTTTGAACAAGCCATGTTTTGTTGAGTTCGGACGGTTTATTGGCCAGATAGCGAATTAGAAATCCAAAATTCTATAATCCAATCTCCAATTGAAACTCGAAGACATAGCTATAAAGTTGTCAAATATTCTTGGGAAATTATCAAAGTGCTTCGAAAGGTAAAAGTCGAAGCATCAAAAATCTAAAGTCAAATGTTGGATCGGTATCAAACCAAACCTCTCAGGTTGGTAATGATCCATCTTGTTCACCAAGACTAAAGCAAGATCCTTCCCTCATAAAACTCTGAGACAACAACATGTGAATACAAGCCATATGTAATAGTTCGCTACCGATCCATCACATAAAGGATCAAGAGATAAGCACTCAAGTTCAATTAACCAACCAAGCGTTACCGATCCAAGGATGATGTTTAGATGTAAACCCATATCAAACCAAACTAGTTGAAGGCCAAAAGCAAGAAACAATCATTGCGACCGATCTAGGAGTTATGGCTTTTCATCGATCCCTAGCCTTGCCTTGATGATATGGAGCACAAAAGCACCGCGACCCATCCCGATCCATAGGAAAATTAATGATTTGACCATGATTTTTTCGTGCAACCTTCTTCAGGACGTGGCGAACGTAGGAAGAAGGTGATGGAAACAAATTTGTTGATCTATATCTATAAATAGAAGATGAGAGGCACTATTTTGAGATCCTTTTTTCTGCATTCTAAATTTCTATACTGATATATCTATTTCTTGGATCATCATCGATCCAAGGCCATCGATCCATAAAATCTTGTAAAATTTTGCAGAACTCATTAGCAAAGTTTAAATGGATATAAGCTAATGTCTAGTCAAATTTTTGTATGTCATTCTTATTCATTTTCCTTTTAATTTCCTCATTTTATTTTCTTCTATCAATTTTTGTGGTTTTTGTGCCAACTATTGGTGTAAAAATTTTAGTGCTTTCATTGAGAACGTTTCAATCTCTTGTTATTTAGATCTATTTTCAGCCTTTGGATTGCTTTAATCTATGTAGTAGATCTGCAATTCTTATATTCTAAAGCCCATGATTATTCAGATTACGCTATGGTCTATCACATTATCTACCGATTATCTACCGAAGTAGCGGCTTCAAGAAATACTAAGGAAAAATCAATTACTTCAGATCCACTAATGATGTTGAGAATGTTAGCTCCCATCACATTAAAGAAACCATTTAGCCTGGCACTGCTAAAATTCAGAGTGCTTCAAATATAGTTATCAGGGATGAGATGGATAAGATGATAAAAGAACTGAATAATATGATGAAACATATGAAAGGAAACTTAGATTTGATGACATAGTTGTCTCGGGGTCATAGAAGGAACAGGAGGGAATTGTCACCTTTCGACTCAAAATAAGATATTTCATTCTCATCTAGTGAAAATCACAGAGAAGGGAAGAAAAGAATGAAAAGAAAGGGGTTGGGACTTCAAAAATGAATTAGGAAAAACTCAGGTAGGCAATACTAAGGTCAGTTCCAACCATCTTTTCAAATCGATACCAATCTGACTTGCCATGGATTAGATAATGGTGACTTTGTTGATTTGTGTAATGGTGCATATAATTGTAAGGACCCTATTGCTGGTGGTCATAAAGCTGGAGTTTTGACGGCTGCTATTGACCCATTGCATATAAATCATATAAAATGATTAACGGGGCAAATGCTTGTCCAAGAGATAGGAGAACTCGGATACCATAGAACTAGTTGAGGCCTTTTTGCGGGGCTGAAAACTCAGGACCGGCCATGATGATTGCCATTTAATCGATCTAATAGAGCCGGAATCTATAGCAGATATGGTAAGGAAGTTGGTGAGTGAAAACCAGCATAAAAGTAATGACGATGGGGGTTCTTCTCATAGTAGAAACTTGTTCACCGAGGAGGTATTGCGAGAGGAATAACCCATAAGGTTTATTATGCCTAAAATGTCGTCTTATAACGGAACTTTTTATCTAAGACAACATTTTCTATAGTAATGAAGGACATACCGATATTTCCAAGGCTATCGACACCGTGTTTTTTGAATATTGTTAGAAGGAGTCGCTACGATATGGTTTACTCGGCTTCCTTCAAGATCCATATCTTCATTTAATCAACTAGCCATAACGATTGAGGAGCGGTTCAGGTTGCATGCTTCTTGCCTAATGGACGTGACGTCATTGTCAAAAAAATTAGAATTCTGGGGAATCCTTAAAAGACTTATCGAGTATATTTAACACAGATGTGATAGAGGTAAGCAATGCCATAGAGGACATTGTTTTGATGGCTTTGATTAGAGAATACATCCCAATACGGATTTTGGTAAATGGTTGAAAAAGAAACCTCCATGGACCTTGGAAGAGTTTTACAGAAAGGCAAACTAGTATTTGCATTTGGAAGAGGCAAACACGACTGTTGGAAAACAATGGTGAATGATCGGTTGACGTGCTTTGAAGTTGATAGAGTTAGGGGTATGGCCTAAGAGTAATTATATAATTTGTCACATATATCTAACTCAATAATCAACCTTGTTTGAAGTAAAATGTGTCTTATTTCTATTATATACTTAATATAATGTATTATATTAATTAATTAATTTAATTATAAATTAAAAAATGTTCTAACCATGACTAATCTATCACAATGGAAATAAACATATCATTTTAAATATTCTTACTCAAGATGTATCGAGACTGGATATCGATGCATCCGATGAGACTGGAGTACATAACACTCTCCAAATATCATGTAGTGTATTATTTATAACTACTGAGGGCCACCAATGGATTGTGTACTGATAATGGATAACTATGGAATGACTCACTTGATAATTTTCCATTGGTTAATATAACTAAGATCAAACAGAAAATATCGTGGTGAAAAAATTACACTATTCTTTGGACTTGAGAATACTGTTAGTCTTCAATGTAGAAGCTCCACTTTGATTATAGTTAAATTATGGTACGACATTCATCGGACGATTATGGTTGGATCGAGTGAAAGCATTAGAAGCGAAACACTATTGAAGAGAGGATTTGTCTCCTCAGTTATATGTGGTTAGTATATGGTTAGCTGAAATCAACCCAAAGTCAAAGTCTTTGGTCAGAGCACTTCAGTTAATAATGATTGTTATTAATTCAGCCAAAATGTCACACCACTAGCTAAGGTGACATGTATGTTAATATTTGAATTGTTCAATATTGATCCTGACTGAATTTACATCATTGAATCGCACAACCGTGATGATTAAAATGTTATAAATTAACTAAAGTAATTATTATTTAATAAATATTTATTATTATTTAATTTAGTTGATGTTTAGAAGTTTTTTATAGTTATTTAAATGCATTTACAAAAGTTATATTTGCATGCATTTATATACGATATCGATGTAATTATAAACGGATTTAAATAAAAGATAATTGCATAAAGTGATTTATGGAAAATTTATGCCTATTGATGGCATGTAAGTTCAGTCATATCATGTGAAGATAGAGGAGTAGAAGAGGGAGATAATCAAGATAATTAGTAAGGGAAGTTTTAACGAAAGAATGGGGAAGGTATTATTCTTTCAATTGAAACAAATTCACTTTTTCATCTCATATAGACTATTCATTCTTTCTCATTCATTTTTACTCTTCTCTTCTCCTAACCTTCCATGGTCGAAAAAAAGTAAAATTTCCAAAAAATTTCAACTCCAAATCAAATGCGAACATAAAAAATAATAATGAAACGTAAGTGATTTATCCATCTCTTGCAAGGATCGGGTGTGGATCTTGAAGATCTGAGGAGATATCTTCATTCAAGGTGCGTTTCTTAGGCTAATTCGTACAATAGTTATCTAATCTCAATTTAATTATGCATCACATTTTTTAGTGTAGATTATATCCCTTATTTATAATGATTTTATATGTGTAAATTTTATCACCATAATCGTTTGAATCTACATAATATATATACGTAATATTTTGTGTTGTAAATATCATTTTTGGAGTTTTGAATTAAAAATGGAACAAATTGTGTTATATATATATATATATGTATATGTATATATATATATATATTATACTTTGATAACTTTATTACTATATGTATATTTCACACGCAATGTAATTTTTAGATAGTTTATGCTTTTAAAATGTTAATGACATTGTTTAGTTTATTTTTATGTTGCAGAATTATATATATATATGACATTGTTTAGGCTACTTTTATGTTGCAAAACTGCACACACACAGATATATATATATATATATATATATATATATATATATTAATTTAACATATTTTAAATTTCTTTAACTATTTATAGACTTTAATTTAATACTTAAAATTATTTTGAATCTATTTTATTGACTTAGTCTAATCTATTCAAATAGTTTTAATGGTTTATTTCATTTAATATATAAATTAATTTTGACTCACGCACACATACACATGCATGTAAGTTTAAGTTTTTTTGAAAACAAGTTAAGGAAAGAATAAAAAGGGCTAAAAGATTTCCATCTTTACATCTCTTTAATCGCCATTTAAATACCTTTTGTTTCAAATCTATTCAAGCATTAAATAATTCATTTCATTTAGTACATAAGTTAATATTGATATATGTATATATAAATATTTCATTATAAGTTTAAATTATTTTGGTGACAACCGTTACGCATATAAATGGACAATGTATACGTTATAGATGCAAATCTCAGCATCTATATATGTATATATTAACTATGTACACCTTTTTGCCATGTCACACTTATACATTTCAACCAGGAGTATATTTGGATATACTCACGATACATGCATAGAATAAATGTGGTCATAAATGTCATTTAATAAATAAATCAATTTAACTAAACTGGGAAGAAATGTTTCTCTCTCTAAATAAAACAAAATCATTCCCTTAGTTAACTGTATACTTAAGAAAGAGAAACAAAAGGTTTCCTTCTCTAAATTAACTTTAACATGTAACCGTTAAACATATTTACACATAAGAGTATGTTTGGTATACTACGTTTTATAAACATCAAATATTAATTAAAGTATAAATATTTAAAACCATTTGAAACAAAATTAAATTGAATAAAAATATATTTAAAACTTTATTAGATTGTATCTAAAATCCATTTAGACTTCGTATATCCAATAGATCGAAAATTGATTTTTTTTAAATTTACCATTTAACTCCACTATGGACTGTTTTAGTTCTTCAATGGTATCATAGCCCAATAGTCTGCGGGGTCTAAATTAATCATGTTATGGGCTAACTAATTAAGCTTGCACACTTAGTACGGTGTTTAGAAATGTAATGTTTAGAATTGGAATTGAATAACCAAACACCATGCCATACCTGGTTACCAGTCTAGCTTAAATGGTGAAGTGGGTCTAAAGGTTTCTTTCAATAGAAAATGCCCAATTTGAATTGGGCCTTGAGAAATTTTCAAAATTGTTTTGAAAATCAAAATAAAAGATTTAAATTTAAAATAAAACACGTTTATTATAAATGCTATTATAAGTTTTCAAAATGCTTGAAAAAAATGATGTTATTTTCAAAAAATTTGAAAATATTTAAATACTTATTTTGAAATTTAAAATTGATTAATAAGATTAATAAAATGAATTAATTAAATAGGTTAATTAATTAATACTTATATACATGTATTATATATATTATTGATATATGTTATGTTATTTTAGAAGTGTTTAAGATACCATAAGTATACATGTGTGTATATAAAATACATTTCAAAATTAATATAATTTAATTAAAACTATTTAATTAAAAAATTAAATTAATTAATTAATTTAAAGGTTAACGAATTAAATAAATTAATAAAAGATTAATGAATTGAACTAGGTAAATAAAATAAACATATACAAGATACATATGTTATAATATAAAGGTTAAAGTGTGTGTATATACATAATCAATATAAATGTTATATGGGAATGTTATAAAATTAATTAAAGAGTTAATTAATTAAACCTAATTAAATAAGATTTTTTTAATATAACATCATACATAAGATTATTGTATAAGTTAATTAAAATATAAAAGTAATAAAAGTTATCGTAGCAAGAAATTACCATTGGGTATATGAACTCTACAATAATGGCTTCCATGAGAATAGCCAATAATCCAATTTTTATTAATGAAAATCAAAATCAAATACATGATCAAAGACAAGTGCACCAACAAGATCAAATTAATTATCATCCTCATAATCTCTCCTTTTCTCCTAATCCCAGCATGTTTTCACCATCTCATAAAGAAAACCCCTAACATCAATGGGGATGGGTTTTAAATGATTATAAATCAAAGATATTCAACCCCCATTAATAAACAACAAGGCTATAGTTATCAGCATCTAGCGTAGAAAAATCACTTGGAACCAGGCTAAATTATCAGCAACTAGTGCAGAAAAATCAAGAAAGGCCAAATGATATACATCAGAGGTGCAACAATGGCCAAAAACTTACAAACACATTTCAAGAAAAAGCTGCATATTCCGGGAACTTCTCTCAATCTCAGATGGATCACTCCTTTAGGTAGTCCTCTTCTTGGGCTAAAATGGTGAAAAAATAGGGGGCTGAACTCTAATTTCGACCTAGATTATGTTGCTCCTCTAATTCTGAACAAGAAAAAGTGTAACAACCCAAAATTAAGCTATAATAATTAATTAACTAATTAATTAAATAATAAAATAACTTTGTAAAATTATTAGAATTGAGCCACTAGAGTTGTACCATTGTTTCCGTGGTAATTTTCTGGTCAATTTCCATATATAGATTGTCAAAATCCGAGCTAAAACGAAGAAGATACGAATTAAACGAGAAAACGAAGAAAAAGAAAAAAAATAAAGTTAGGTCGACCCTTCCCTTAGCTAGGTCAACCTATAAGTCGACCTAACACATATAAGGGTCAACTTGGGTATCGTCCCGCCTTAGTATATGGACAAATTTTCGTCCAGATTAAACTTTGACGTGTTTTGCTATTTTTGTTCCATCTTGTGCGTTAGTGCTTCCATCCAACGGTTCCCATCGAGCCTATGACGTAGTTGCATCAGATTTAATCTTCAAATTCAATGGTATGAGATTCCTAAGTGACACTATAAATAAGAACCAAGGCATAACTGTTTTTCTCATTCAGATTTTCGCATATTCGGGTTCATTGCCAAAGGCTGGACCCTAGAAATAAAAAATTTCTAAAAAGAGAATCTTTTTGAAAAAATATATTTACGCTCTAGGAGAGGATTAAGGAAGACCAAGGACTCGAGCTGAGGACCACAGGTGAGTGTTTAGTAATTATTTTATATTTTTAAGTAATTTAAAATAATAGGGTTCTCAATAGTAATAGTTTTTCTGTAATTTTGAGACAATTTTTGTATAAGTTATTTACAGCTAGTTTTTAAAGTTCTTTTCAGTCTATTTTCTTCAGTTATTTTTATTTAGCTATTTTATTCAATTATTTGCTATTATTTGTAGTTATTTACTGTTATTTGCATTTATTTACATCTTTTTTACGTTAAAATTTAGCATGTAAATGTTAGTTTCTTCTTATTACTTTTTACGTGAATAAAATTAAAAAGAATAGAATTCGCTAATATGGATTAAAATAGAATAGCACTAAATTTATAGAAATTAGATGTAACATAAGAAAGACTGTAATAAAAAGAAAATAGACTGAAATAGGCAAATTTGAGACATTTGCAAGCAAGTTTATAACCAGTAGTTATAACTAAAA
Organism: Allium cepa; assembly: GCA_030765085.1. Taxonomy (NCBI): domain Eukaryota; kingdom Viridiplantae; phylum Streptophyta; class Magnoliopsida; order Asparagales; family Amaryllidaceae; genus Allium; species Allium cepa. Next base: position 803,276,950 of record CM060943.1, read on the forward strand.
AGATAGAAAAGAAGAATAACAATTATAACGTAAGTTATAATTACGTCGAAAGAACATAAGAGGCTTATTTTAAAACTTAGAATAAGTTAATAAGCAAATATAGCAAAGATAATAGAAGGGCTTATTTTAAGACTTAGATTAAGTTAATAAGCAAATATAATAGAATAACAGTAGAGGCTTATTTTAAAGAACTTATACTAAGTTAATAAGCAAAGATAGAAATAGTGTCCATAACCAATAGCATTCCCTTTCAGTCAGGAATTGATGGTCTCACAACAGATTAGGTGAGGCTGGGACATAATTATGCTAATCAGGGTAAATAAGTAGTCAATACAAAGAAGCTCAAATCAAGGGGATTTAGGCAAGGGACGCAACTAGATTTTGTCTGTTAGGACCTGTATCCGATAGCATTTCCCTTTCAGACTAGGACAGATGGTCTCACAAAACACTTAGGTGAGATTGGACAGGACCTTATCAGACTAGGACTGATGGTCTCACAACAGATCAGGTGAGGCTGGACACACTTATGCTGAAGCAGGTAGATAAGAGGTCAAAAGAGGGAGCAGGTAGGTAAATTTATATCCATTGACAAAGAATTTTGGATAGGTCTTCACTTTCCTTTTTGGTCCCATAGCTAAATGTTTCAATCCTTCACCTACACCACAATTTGTTGTATCAAAAACATACTTAGAAAACCAAGAAGCGAATTCTTTGCCGATATCGCTGTTAGGATGTGTGATTCGTAAATACTGCAATTATATAACAAATGTTGCATTATGATTAAGATACACGTGTGTGCATATTTTTGTGTATACACACGTGTTGATGATATATATATATATATAAGTAAATTTATCTAACAAACGGTGCAACTTCGGCACAGTTGAGAAGAATATATGTGTGTGCAACATGATAATCTCTATCATCAACCATACTTCCACAAAAGCACCAGCAGGCCGACCTTGATTTTTAAAAATTGATAAGGTCATTCGACAATCATCTTGATCAATGCCTTCATCATTACGCGTAGCACTTTCAAATGATATGTTCACATGGTCACTAAAATAATGAGAGAAAAAAAACGAAGCTTCTTCTTCGATGTATAATTTGCAAATCGAACCTTCAACTCGAGCTTTCTGTCTCACTTTTTTTTAGATGATTTAAGTACCTTTCAAATGGATACATCCATCTATATTGCACGGGGCATCAAAGACGTGCTTCTAATGGAAGATGAATAGGCAAATGTTCCATAATATTGAAAAAAACTGGAGGAAATACTTTTTCCATTTTGCAGAGCAATATCGGGATTTCTTCCTCAAGTTTACGTAGACGATCAACTTTTAATGTAGTAGAACAAATCTCTTTATAAAAAAGACTAAGTTTTGTTACAACAGTCCAAACTTTTACGGGCAACAGTTCTTTAAAAGCGACGGGTAATAAATTTTCCATCATAACATGACAATCATGACTTTTCATCCCGCCAAGTTTATTGTTCTTATAGTCGACACATCTACGAATATTAGAAGATATACCATCCGAGAATCTTAGTCCTTCCACCCATTTTAAAAGTACTTTAACTTGATTATTGTCTAGCTCATAGCAAGCTTTTGGCTTTTTTGTGTCATTTGGCTTTATATGAAACTCGGGACGATTACATATTACTTCGATATCACGTCTTGATTTCAAATCATCTTTCGTCTTCCCCTTGACATTCAAAAGTGTATTAAAAACATTATCAAACACATTTTTCTCATTATGCATCATGTCAATATTGTGACGAATCGGGAGATTTTTCCAATAAGGCAACTCCCAAAATATGCTTTGTTTGCACCAGTTATGAATCGATGATTTACCTTGAATTTCAATTTGTTCTCCGGTTTCATGAATCTTTGGATAATCCTTTACAAGTTCATAAATATCTTCGCTTGACCAAACCGTAGGCGGTCTCAATGTTTCATGTCTATTAGCTGTAAAATTTTTCTTATTTCTTCTAAAAGGATGATTAATATGAAGAAAACATCGATGACAGTCAAACTATGAAATTTTCTTTCCATGAGGTAAAGAAAATTCTCATGTATCTTCCATGCAGTACGGACAAGCTAGACGACCAGCCGTACTCCAACCTCAAAGCATTGCATAAGCAGGAAAATCGCTGATTGTCCACATCAAAGAAGCATACATGCGAAAGTTTTTTTTTTGGAAATATCGTATGTTTCTACTCCTTCGTACCACAATGTTTTTAATTCTTCAATCAAAGGTTGTAAATAAACATCGATTCCTTGTGTCGGATCATTAGGACCAGGGACGACAACTGTGAGAAACATATATGGAGTTTTCATACACATCCATGAAGGTAAATTATAAGGTGTGACAATTATAGGCCATGACGAATATTTAGAACCAAACTGAGAAAATGGTGAAAATCCATCCGTACATAAACCAAGTCGAACATTACGACTCTCAGATGCAAAATCAGGATATTTGTGGTCAAAATGCTTCCATGCTTCCCCATCGGCTGGGTGTGTTAACGTACCTTCTTCCCGTGTTCTAACACTATGCCATCTCATATGTTGCGCGGTTACAGAAGATGCATATAACCTTTGAAGTCAGGAGTAATTGGTAAATAATGCATACGTTTATACGGGACTTCCTTTCCTTTTTTCTTTCTTGATTTGTACCTTTCCTGATTACATATTTTACAATTTCTAAGGTTGATATCTTCTTTCCAAAACAGCATGCAACCGTTTAGACATGTATCTATTTTATGATACGGTAAACCAAAAGCTGACATCATTTTTTTACTTCATAATGATTTTCGCACATTAAATTATTGGGAGGCATATGCCGTTTCGCAGCTTGTACAACAGCCATAAATCTAGCTTATGTGAAGTTGTATTTAGATTTCATCGCAATATATTCAGTAGTTACTGATAATTGGGTTCCGCTTGTGCAGCCTTCCCAAAGGGGTTTCTTTGCGGCATCTAATAAATCATATATATATTTTTGCCCCAATATTTGGTTCTTCTTCAGCATTACCATCGTCATCAATTAACCGAGGAACATGAAACATTGACCATGCAACATCTTCAACCATATGTTCTACGAGATTCGTCGTATCAATTTCAGTGCAAACTACCTCCTCAGCTTGTACATGATTAAATGCTAACGATTCTCCATGACGATCCCAAACCAAATAGTTCGGCATGAAACCGTATTGACCCAAATGAATTCTAACCATTTATGGTATCAAATGCTTTAACATTTTGCATTTAGTACATGGACAACGAATTTCTTCGTCGTTTCTGTTATTACTTAAAGCGAAATCAATAAATACGCGAACACCGTTATTAAACTGTTCACTTATTGAGCCTCCATTCTCGACCCTTCTTTTTTGTACATCCAGCTTCGATCAGTAAAATAATTGTCCATTTACCTACGTATATAATTAAAAAGTATGATGTAAATTTAAAAAATTGACATTTTATTAAAACAATATTATTGGTGAATTTTATATTAATAGATCATTGACATTTTGTCGATGGGTCATCCTACCTCCCATTACAAATACAATAACGTAATTAAATCGCGTAAATCATTTCAATTTAAACGATTTAACAAAATTTCGGCAGCACTTCGCTTTAGTTCCCTGAACAACACACATTTGCGTGTACACAGGGAACATAAAGGAAGTGCTGTCAAAATTCTATGAACCATTTAAAATGAAATGTTTTACGAGATTTAATTACGTTATTGTGTTCGTAACTTGTCCAATACAGGGAGAAATCCAACAAATATTGTATACGATGAATATAGATGTCCGTTCTGTTAAAAAACGAATATCCACATAACGATCATATACAATACTTATCAGACGGGGCCGAAAGACACTCTAAAGGTTTCATGAATATAAAATATCGTTTTTGAAATTTTCTAAAATACATAAACTAATTGTATGCTCACTAACAACCAACGTTTCCAAACAAACCTAAAACTAATTGTATGTGCACATTATTCAATTGTTAACACAAACTTAAATATATATAATCTTGCAATACATAAGTTAATAACATAAATTGTGCCTCAATAAACTAGATTATACATACAATAAGGCAATACAAACATTTAATACACTAATTTAACAAATTTAATTAAATACAGGAATTAGGGTTTATACCTTTTCTTGAGAGATTAGGGAGTTAGAGAGGACGAGAGGGAGGCTTGGAGTCATCGGAGGAGCTGTTGATCGTCGGAGCAGCTTGCGGGGGAGGAATTGGAGCTAGCTTGGGAATCTGGGGCGAAATAATGGGTTCAGCCGAATGAAACGAAGAGGAAGAAGGGTTTCAGTTTTGCTCGCGACTTTCCAACGTCTATCAACGACCGCCAACGTCCACATTCCACCGTCTACCAACGTCCTACAGTTTTTAACTAATAAAATATACGATAAAACACTGGACGTTGGAAGACGTTGGAAGCCGTTGGTCAGTGACGTTGGAGGCCGTTCGAAGGCTCCGTTGGAATACACTGTGTGTCTTGTAGTGCAAGATTGAAGACTCATGAGTATCAAGATATCAAGAGTTCAAGATTTCAAGAGTACAAGATAAGTATTGAGTCTAGAATTATGTTAAAACTTCTTGAAACACTTACATCTTTATTTGAAATTTATTCGTGGAACGGAATCCACTTCGAGCCTGTTAAACGAATGGAACCCTACTCGGATGGAACCCATGACAACATTTAGTGGAACATATAGTGGTTCTATTTTGATATCACTAATTTTATAAGAATTCTTTTCAAAAATATATCTCTTATTTTTATTTTTATTTTTCAAAACTTTCTTTTCAAAAAGACATCTCTCTTGATTTTAAATATTTTAGCCTCAAAACTATCTTTATCATTTTTTTTGATTTCAAAATTATCCTTGTTTTTAAACCATCTCTTGTTTTAAATATTTATATACTCAGATTTTAAATCACTTTATAGATTAAGATTATATATATTAAAAATTACTTTTATATGTTTAAACTATATTCAAATATATTTACAAAGTTTAGAAATTGTTTTGACAAATTATAGAAACCAATTTTAATAAGAAAATCAAAACATCAATTTTTGCCTTGAGCATGTCGACATCACTCAACCCCGCATGTCGACATGGTGCCCATTAAATTCAAAATTCAAGTTTTCAAAAGAAATGTCTATTCGTCGTATCCTTTCACGAATAGATATGGCTGTTGATCTCCTATAAATACCAGTTGTTCTAAATGAATTTTTATTCATATTTCACTTGTTTTCTCTCTTCTTCATCTTCCACATTTATTATAAAGAATTCAAAACTATACTCTGCAGAAATACCAATTGAATCAAACTTGATTATCTCTTGTTTGATTATCTACCACTCTCTCCATAAGATCTCAGTGCTATTCAGAGTTACAAGATCCTTTGTAAATCAAACTGTTGAGTAAAAGGTGTGGTTGAGTCTTGAAATCAATTGGGTGTGACTGTAGCCTCGAAAATCAATTAGGTGATCATGTAGCCTGATTAAACCAAGAGAGTTGTCATGAACTCGAATATAGGAGGATGTACCTCGTAGCCTTGAAACCGAGGGTGTAATATGGGAGATTATTTTGATAAGAAATCCGTACAATTGTACGAGACTAGATGTAGGGTAACTTCGAACCAGTATAAAATCCTGGTGTGTCCTTTCTTTTACTATTTTTATTTAGTATTTGCATCTACGTATGATTTTGTGATTATATCTGTGTCTGTGAATTGCATTTGTTGGTAAATAAATTACATAAGTTTCAAAAAGATTTAGAAAATCCATAAAACACTATTCACCCCTTTCTAGTGTTATTTCAGCCTTAAGATCCGTAGTCCGCATTTCTCACATGGGATAGTGACGAGGCGAAGGTAAGTATGCTAAACTTTTATTAATTATTTGATTGATACGTAAATATCAAAAAATATTTGGTAATAAATAATACATTAAATTTAAATGTACAGGCAGAATAAGAACGTAATTCCCGTCACTCATTGAGGAGAGTCAAAGTCGTTCTAGCAGTATCGGCAGGAGTTGGTAAATTTATTAAATGTGAATTGTAAATAGTTATTGTGCTATGTAATTTTGAATATACAATAACAGTACATAATAATCAATTTCAGGAAGCTAAGGCATAGAGTCCCATGTCGTATATGGATGTGTTTACTTATACTCATGCCGTCAAGCATGTAAATCCGAACGGTTCAGTTTCGTATACATGACATGACGATAAATCAAGAAATAGCCATGTAAGCATATTTTAGTTTATATACCATTAGTAATTGTTTTAATTGTTAAAGTATAATGAATTAAGATATCTTGTTATTAATTTTAACTGCATTTTCATTTATTCATGCAGGCAAGCTTTATGGAACAACGCCAAAAACTCCAGAAGGATACCGGTCGAGAGCAGCTGACGACGGATAAGGATGACGTTATTTTTGAGTCAGTCATGGATCCACCATCACGGAACAGATGCTATGGCTTTGGAAATCAAGTGGTAATGAATAAATATTAAGATATAGCAATTTAATAATCTGTTGGTTCTAAATAACTTTACATCACTTTAGTTTCGGTAATAAGTTTATAGATACAACAATTAACACATTATGTTGTAACTTTGATAGTAAGATTATAGACTAAATTAAATAAGTGTTGTAGGCCAGCAGACAGAGGAGAGCCAGCTATACGGTCAGAACTGATATTGATCTAGTCGAGATCGAAGAGTTGAGAGCTAGAGTGGCGCAACTGGAAGAGCAAAACGGTCGCCAGACCATCGAGATGACACAGCTGCTGGATCAGCGTATTGCTAAGTACATGCAGCATGGTGGCCGCTTTTCATTCTCTGGTGGTTCGTGAGGTTCTGGAGCTGATTGACTAGAGTGATAGGCATGTTTTTTGTTTTTTGTCATTGTTTTGTAAGTTTGGATGATACATTGAGTTGGTGGAATTGGATTTAAAATGTTGTGTATATTGTTTGATGATACATTTGGTGGTAGTAATTCTGGCATTTAGAAGTTGATGGTAAGGAGTTGGTGAAAGATTGATGTATATGTTGTACAATTAGATGTATGTAAATTATGTTAGCAAAGTTTGGATTGATTTTATATGATATTTGATTATCTTTCTATGGTTGGATTTCATATTGAATATCTGAGATGGATATATTGAGTTGGGTGAATTATATTGTATCAATGGATTGTGGATGGAAGGCCAAATTGCAGCAGAAATTCAGAATTTTTTTTAGGTTTTTCAATGGCTCCCAACGGCCTGTAGGTCAAAAATTACCGATAATTATTTTTCCGACGGCCGCCGACGGGCTGAAGCCATCGGAAAAAAGATCTGCCTCTTATAGTGAAAAAATCTAGGAAGAAGCCACAATGGATGGGCGCTAGCGTTGCTTGAGTCGTATGGTGGGGTAGCGAAGAATTCAAGATAAGTCTATCATATATCCCTTTAATTTATTCAGTACAGTATACATAATTTATACGTGTAAAATATAATCTTAAATTTTAATTTGTTGACGGAATCAGACAGGAATTCTACGAACAGGCAGAAAAATCCTGTCACACACCATGGTGGGTCAAAATCATTCCAGCGCCATCTTGAGGACCAGATAAATTAATTAATTCTAATATCGAACGATTATTACATTTTTAGTATAAATTTGTATGAACAACAATAATATACACCAATTATTGTAGGAAAGAGCGCGGACAGGGTCTCGTCTCGTATATGGACATGTTTGAACATACCCATGTCGTTAGACAGATAAACGATGAGGGATCGGTGTCGTACGCCTGGCATGAGGATGATAGAGCGTACGCCGCACATGTAAGTATATTTTAGGCTATAAGTTATTAATAATGATCATTTTAATTAATTAATTATAAAATATTACAATAATGTCATGTAATATTTATTTGTATTTAATTTTACGTTGTAGGAAAAATTTATGCAGGCACGTGCGCAGATGAATGAGCATTTCAGATGGGAGCAGTTGACCACTGACGAGGAAGACGCGATCTTCGACTCTGTTATGGACCCAACCCAAAGAAACAGGCGCTACAGCTACGACAACCAATCAGTAATTTATAAAAGTTTACTACGTTGTAAGGTTTGCTTAATTTTTATAAAAGTTACGTAATAACTTAAACATATTTTGAATTGTTTTGTAGGCTCGGACATCACAAAGGGCTTACCAAAAGGTTCAAGACAACGCAGAGATTAATGAGCTTAGACAGCAGAATGCACAACTGCAGGAGCATGATCATCTTCGAACGGTGCAAATGGAGCAGCTCAACCGACGTTTGGCCAAGTATATGGAGCGTCATGGTACAATCCATTTGTTTGGTGGTTCTAGAGCCGATGATGAGTCTTGAGGTACGGCTTTGCAGAAAAATACCGCGCCAAGTGGACGACGCGGCCGTCGGAAAATCTGACGGAAAGACCATCAGAACAGCCGTCTGACGCCGTCGCTATTATGTCGTCGAAGACGTCGAAAACGGATGGAAGTCATGATCCGTATTCTGGCTGCATTTCCGACGGCTAGCAATGGCTGCTAGGCGTTGTAAATTGCCTGCTTTTTGTAGCGGTAGCATGGGCAGTAAGAAAGTGCTAGTTGTAGTTTCAATAAATCCATATATATACTTATGAAACACACTAATTGAAACCAGTAATAAGACGGTACCTTAAATTCAAATTGCATCTTAGATAGGTTTCCAATGAAAATGAAGGACATATCTAGTGAATGAACACCGCAACATATATTTTGATTCGAAGATATTAGAATGTGTGTAAATGCACAGTTTATGAGCATTAAATACTATTAAATGACCTCAATGACATAAATATGGTTAAATCACCGTAAACATTTTGACCTAAATGGTAACAAATAACTCATGAGGATACCTGTAAAATAATAAAATAATAGGAATAGTGATGATGATAATAATAATAATAATAACAATGCTACCACTAATAATAAGAAATTTAATAGTACATAACCTGAGATTAAAGTCCGAACAAACAAAACATATATGGCTACCCAGTTCTTGAAATATAAATAATAAGCTAAACAAATTTAAACTTATTTTTTCCATATAAATTTATGGAATGATGCATAAATATGTGAATGTGGTTAACAGTTTTAAGACAACGTTATGCATCAATTTTTTTTAAAACTAATAAGTAAAACAACTAAAAGTCTATATTTAGAAGAAAAAAAATATTTTTAAAAAACTGTTATATTTAAGGAAAAAAAACAATAGTGGTGCAAACGAAGTTTGAAATCCAAGGTTTTAAACCAAGTTTGAAATACAAGGTTTTGAAAAACCATTTGTAAAGAAAATTTGTAAGCAATGGTAACGGAGCAGCTACAAACATCCTTCGTAATAAGTATAACCAGTAATGCATGCACTTTATCACAAATATAATGTAGCTCGGTGAATAAGATGCTGAAAAATCACATCTAAACTTCAGCTGAAGATATTACATCTGTCAAAAATAAAGAGGTTTCAGCCTCAAGGAAAAAGTTAGAGAAAAATTTAGTTTCAGGTACAATAAATTTGTTTTTTAGGCTGAAGACACTTTTTAGTGTAAATAACAGAATGATAGTTGTAACTGTCATTTTCAGTTTACACTAAAAAATTTCCCTCAAACTAAAAAACAAACTTGTTGTCCTTGAGATTAAATTTTTTTGCAACTCCTTCCTTGTGCCTATTTACTTGAAAAAATATATTTGTCATGATCATAAACTAATACAGTGTATCTCAAACAGTTGTAAACTTTTTTGTAAAAAATATATATGAACAGATTAAGATAGAATGTTCCCAGTCTGTAGTGAAGTTGAGTTAACAGCGATCATCGTTGCAATATGATCATACATTTTAAATACGCAGTAATCATGTTACAAGAAATAATACAAGAAAAAGGATAAAGAAAATTTGTACTGAAGGAAAAACAGCAGGTTCAAGTTAAACGCCATTGCTCCGGAAGTTGTTTACAGGATCAAATTTCAGAATAGTAAAATGCGATTGAAATTAAGTAGCAAATTGAATGTAATAAAAAGTTTAACAGGCAGTCACCGTTGCAAAATACTATTGCAAGGAATGCATTTCACTTCAAGGAAGTGACCAATTTCTAATTTCAAGTTCAAGTGAAAGTGATCTATTTCTAATTTCTCTGCATTTCTAGTTTCTCTTCAAGAAATTAAGGAAGGATTGAACAATACTATTGCTAAATGTAGTTTTAAAGTAAAAAGAGAGTTTACATCAACCACCATGTTTGGGTATATTACAAATAAGCGTAAAAATTGGCTGGTACATCTAATATCAAACTTTTCCTTTATCAAAAGAAGTGCTGTTTTAACCAACTTACAAGAACAATTCAAAATAAATTAGAATGTTTGTACACATATATGTTAGGTACACACGTACGTCAAGCAGTTCATAAAATAGGGTTGGCAGTAATCTGGATGACAGTAATATGCTTAATTTCCTTTAAAATCCATCAAATTGTAAATGAAAAACTGAGAATATTTTAGTTACTGTGAAAGAAATGATTAGTTAAACCATCTTGAATTTAAATGTATTATTTCCATGACCAAGAAAATCGTCATCGAGATAAAACACGTACCTCTTCAACTATATCCGACCTGCGATTTGATAGTAGATCATAAACTGGACTGTTGGTACCAGAGTCATTTCATCAAACACCGGCTATTTTCACAGCAGCAAAGGATCGAAGATCATGCCAGCAACAGAGATTCAAAGACAAACTCTGATCAACTATGGCAAACCCATGGCTAAATTCCGTAACTACGACCATAAGCAGCAGAATGGAAGAGAAGGCAGGTCATTCTGCATAGGTGGCGTGTCCATAATTCTTGGGTTTAATTGTGCGCGTGCACACGTCCACGGGGTGCACCCAAGGCAGTTCCAGTTTTGAGCAGGCTGATTTCCTCGGGCTTAATAGATTAAATTTACGAATTAATCCAGTTGTAATTGTTGTAGAAAGTAGCTTAGTTCTTCTATAAATAGCATAAGAAGGAGTAAAATCATATTGATTTGAGTTAATAAGAAATTTTTTCTCTTTCTTCTATAATCTGGTATTCTTATTCGTGTGCAATGCTTTTTTTCCTCTTCTTTCTTGTGCCTTCTTCTTGCCTAATTCTCCTCTAAACTGAACCCATATTCCCCTCTTCCCTAGCCTGATCATATCACTATTAATCCCTGTCAATCTCCCCTCATAAACCCTCCTCCATTCCTGCAAACTTTCCCTCCTTCTCCCCTGAAAGCACACTCTTAATCCCCATGTCTACTAGACAAAGAACCTGCGTGCCTCCATTTCTTTTCCTTATTTCTGCAAACCCTAATTCTATGTTTCTCTATGCCTTATTATCTTCCTCTTTAATACTCTTCACTTCATTTCTTGTTCACTAATATTGCTGCCAACTCTCTGTTCTCCTACCTGATAATTTCATCATCATTTCTCTGCTAACTAAGAAGCTTCCGGTTCCTACATCATCATGCCAAATACAAATAACCAAGCAAAGCAAAGTGGTCATAACATGGACGACCAAAAGTCTTCAAATTAATAGTTGGAATCTAAATTCTAGAGAGAAAACTGTATAAATCAAAGTGGTTTGAAAATTGGGGGAGAAGTGGAAAAACAGGGTTCGGTTTAAGAATTGTAGTGACGTGATGTAGCTGTTTGTTTTTAAAAAAGCGGAGATCAACGAATTTCCAGGAAGAAAATGCAAATTAGCGTTCTTTTTATAAATTAGCCAGGGAGACTCAGTATGGTCTAGAAATAACTTCAGTGATATATATCTATTTTAGAACGACTGCTATATGTAGTATCCTGCTGTGTAATTCCCTCTTCTCCGGTAAGTCATAATATCATCTAAAGCAGAAAACAAATTTTGTTTTTTCCTTCCTTGTTTTGGCAGTTAACTATGGTTGGTTCCAATCTTTCAAATGCAACTGAAGAATGTTGTAGCAAAAGGCCAAAAACAACTTTTTTATCCAATTTACCTCAAAGTAATCCAAGTGCATTGTATTATAAAACTCGCCTCTACAATGAATATATGAAAACCGGTACTTGCTCACGTGAAGATACATGTACTTATGAGCATGGAGATGTAGTGCTTCGTCCAAATCAAGATCATAATCATGCCAATTCATCGTTGTTTAAGACAAAGCTTTGTCAAAACTTCTTAAATGGATGTTGCCGATTGTCATTTAATTGTAGTTTTGCTCACGGTTTTCATGGTAAATTTTATTTCTTCTTCTTCATCGTTTTGTTTATTTGTTTGTTTGTTTTTCTTAAAATTGATTTAAGGTAAATAATCAGTAAGAAAAATGATGTATATGCATAAACGCACTGTTGTCAAATAGATTCAGATTCTATTGTTTGTACAGATTCTCCAATATATATTTATGATTGATTTTGAAAAGTATTTGCATTTGTCAAGTTGCGGTTATGTAAAGAATACATTTTGATTAATTTTTGAAAAAAAAAATCATTATCTTAAAAAAAGTTGGATTTTCTACATATAATTTTTTTCCAACCTTTTTTAGCAGGACAAAATTGAATTTTTTTCTTTACAATATTTGGAATAATTTAAGAACTTTACTCAATTTTTTCATTATTTTCTAAGAAGTTTAAATCTTTTGTTAGAAAATTGAATTTTCACAACTAATTAAAGTTTGATTTTCATTTTGAGAAAAAAATTGAATTTTTAATGTTATTTGTATCTTCCGTATAGTATAGTCATTTGAAAATAATAATTTTTTATGTGTTCCAATCCGAAGGAAATTATTTTTTAAAGAAAAAATGATTTTTTTTTTAATTCAAGCGTTATAGAGTTTTGAAATTGTTTGGTTACTCAAAAATGGCGGAAAAGATCAATCTCAAAATTACACATATTTAAAATCTAAATTCATTTGTTTGATAAAACTACTAGTAAAAATTTGTTTGGCTCGTTAACAAAAAGGATCAAAGATATATTTCGGGAGGGATTCGGGGAATATATATATGTAAAGTGAAAATGATAAAAGTTAGAACGGAAAATTTTGTTTGGCTTATTCGAAGATATAATGAAGAACACATTTTAGGAAAAATTTATGAAATGTTTGCTTAATTGGACATGTTTAAAACTTTTTTCTTTCATCAAAACAAAAGAAAGAGAGAACTTTTATCCATCATTTTGATTACAAATAAGCTTCAAAGTCAATTTTAGATCCGTCACCAAAGTTCTAACTACTGGCGTTTAAGTTCTATTTTCTTTTGAAACTGATATTTTATTATAAACAAAAGAAAGTTTACAACTCCAGTTGCTAAAGGCATAAAACAATCGTTGATATTACTGGTGTACATTATTTTTAACATTTTCTTGTTATGAATTTTCATGAACCCATCCATTGATAAATCTTAATGGAAATTTTCTTTAATGCCAACATTTTTTGAAAGAAAAATTTGCAAAGGAGTATGATCAATAGAAGCCGAGGCAGAGTATTGCAAAGAAATTTAAAAATTGTTTAAAAAAATTTTGTTTTAAAAGAACACTGTCTAATTTGTGATGGATACACTTGATTTCTAGGTGAAATTATTTCCATATATTGTAGGCTCAACTAAATCAGTGGAATTTTTTTGAAAAACTTCAATCACACTGTAATCACATTGGTGCCAAAAACTAAAATCCCTAAAGTCCTGGGGGATTACAGGTCTATAACATGTTGCAATTTCATATATAAAATTATAACAATAATTCTTTGTAACAAAATTAAAATATTTTTGAAATGTAACATTTCTGAAAACCAAAGTGCTTTTGTACCAGGGAGATCAATTGCAGAAAATACTTTATTGTCATGTAAAATGATTATAAACTTTAATCTATGTAGTAAAAATAAAATGTGCACTGAGGTTGATTTGCACAAAGCTTTTGATAAAATAAATGGACAGTTTATATTGCATATGATGAAGTAGCTAGGGTTTAATGATAAATTCTATAACTTGGTTGAAGAATGCATAGAAAATGTTACTTACACATTACTCATAAATGGTTCTACTTGTAATTTTATCCATATTAAAAGGGGAATAAGGCAAGGAGATCTTCTTTCTCCTTATTCACCATTGCAATGGAATACTTATCAATACAAATGGAGATGGTACAAATTAAAGGAAATATAAAAACCACAAATAGAGTGAAGCCATTTATAACTCATCTATTGTATGTTGATGATTTATTACAATTCTTAAATGCAAATGAGAAGAGTGCAAGTAACATGACCAATGTCTTTGGAAAGGTGAAAGAGTATGTAGGTCATGAAGTCAATGAGGGAAAAAGTAAAATTTACTTCAGCAAAATTTGTACCAGAAAGTCATAAATGCAAAAAATATTAAAATTTTAATAAGGTTTGCTGCTAGTGAAATCCTTAGTACTTCCCCTCGGTATGAATCAAATCAATGACAAAGATTGTGCAAGGCTTTATGGTATTTTACAAAATAGGTTAGAGAGATGGTCTAATATACTGCTTTCTCTAGTTGGAAGACTATAATTAACCCACACTATCATTACTGCTATTATCATGTACTGGCTGCAAACACATAATATCCTAGCAAAAACAATTCAGAAAATCAGATAAATGCGTGCAAACTTCATTTGGAAAGGCAAACATCATAAAGTATCATGGGAAACTGTCTGCAAATCAAGAAAATCAAGGGGATTGGGTTTATGAAGCTTCAAAGATCTTAGTACAGTATGCCATATAAAATTATTTTGGAAATTTTTGGAAGGAGAATCTCTTGGACAAAATGAAGGAAGGAAATGTATATGAAAAATAAAAACTTCTGAACATGCCGGTGGAAAAGCATTATTCTAACACATGGAAAAACATTTTAAATTGCAAAGAAATTGGAATAAAAATGATCGAAAGGAAATTCAAAGATGGAAAAACAACCAGCCTCTGATTTGATCCATGGATCAATGGTAATTCTTTGGTAAATATATTGGGCCGGTCCAATTCACTGCAATTTAGAGGAACACAAGCAACAGTGGAAAGCATCATACAAAACTACAAATGGAACACCAATGTACATCCAGCAGCTCAAATATTTAGAAAAGCCATAGAAAGTATTGAAATAGATTCAAGTATAAATAAAGGCAATTGGAGCTGGAAATTTACTTCAAAAGATAAATTCTCTTTCAAAAACATATGAAAATATATCGAAGGTGCAGAGGTAGAGGTGGATTGGTATAAAACAATTTGGAATAGGGCAAACAGTCCAAAAAGGCCACATTGTGCCTACTTTGCCTTGTTGAATGGACTGCCTGCAAGGGACAGATGCAATAAATGGAGCAATATTGGAAAAAATAAATGTATTCTTTGTAAAACAGAATATGAACATAAGAGCATCTATTCTTTGATTGCATTTACTCAAAATACATTTGGTTTATAGCAAAAAGAAAACTCAACCTTAATCAATATGTTTTTTGCCCAACATTAGAGCAAGTGTACAACATATACAACGAAGACTCAAATGCAAATCAAAAGAGTACAACAAAGCATGCATTATGCTAACAACAACAATCTACCACATCTTAAAAGAGAGAAATGCACGATTGCACACAAATAAAGAGACAAAAAGCATTCAGGTTTGGAAAAACATAGAAACAGATAATCAATCAATAAATCACAAAGTAGAGAAAGATCTCATTGAAGCATAATATCAATCCTTAACCATACATGAACTGGAAAACTACGAGGAAAGGATAGAGGCACACTTATAAAGCGAGAAAGTCAATTCAGATATTTCTTATGGCAAGCCATTTCACCGCAGTGGCAATCACTGGATGAAACAACTAAAAGACCGATGTGGAACCTATCTCGAGAGCACATCAACTGGAAGCAGCCAATTACGTGCTCAAACCAAAACAACTTCTGCAAGGGAAGTAAACATATATTAGATAACTGTTATTCGAATAATAATACATATAATAGTACTAATTCACCTCTGTTCTCACCTGATTTAAGCACGAACTACCGCGCACACGGTCTATGCCTGATGAGATCTGATTCCTACAGCAAGAAGAATTTTGCAACTAGACATCAATAATCAGAGACTGAATGATAGCCTTTAGAGAACCAAACTTAACAACTGCATCTATCGCTTATCTGTTTGGAAGAAAGACGAAAGTAGCAAGCTTCAAAATCAAGTGAAGCGAACTATAAAGGAACATAAGATGTCGGGCAACTCCAAATCAACCTAGAGTCGCTAATCAGGCGAATCGAGCATCACAAGGTTGAAGCGGCAAGCTTCAAGAGCAATTGAAGCCAACTACAGACGAACACGAATTATCAAACTACTCCAACTTATCAGAGTCACTAATCAGGAGAATCGAGCAGAGCAATTTCGAAAGCAGTAAGCTTTGAGAGCAAGTGAAGCCAACTACAGACGAACGCAAACTATCGAACTACTCCAAATTTAACTCTTTAGGTCTACAAATTGAGAGGAATAAACACAACAAAGAGAGGATTTGAAAGCCTCCATGAGCTAGATTAATCGTAACTCGAGAAATGGAGTAAATTGCCCCTGAATGTGAAGCCCTAATTTTTATGGTTGAGCATTTTTTATCTTTGGAAGTAAGAAAGATAGATAGTAAACGAAGCGACTAGGTTTAGATGACATGTATTACGAAGCCGAATTGTGTGATACTGCTTGCAATATTAGCACCTGGTTATTTTGGGCCTTGGGCCTTTCTTTACTAATTTCAAACAAAAATTACAATTGGGCGGTTCAGTCTTCTTTTGGTGCATTTCCATTGAGAACGCGTCAGATGGGTCAGGTTGGACGTCCAACGGTGTTGGCCCCTTTCATCAGCTTCGTTTGATGAATGTTTGAGGGAGATACGTTGGTGTCGGACGCGTTCCAAACGGCAAACATCAACAGCCATTGATTTATGTTCTGCTCCCATGCTTCTCTTTAAACACTCCACTCGAATATTTATTCAAATACCTCATCCGCATCGCCAATCACATTCCTCATTTAACCAATTTCTCCGTTCAAACACCCTGTTACTGTTCGTTGAGAACACAACCTATGTTAAAAATTTGTGCTTATGATAGTATAGGTAAACGTAGAGTTATAATACACTAAAAAAGAACAAAAAGCACACTTATAATTGCATCGGTACAAAAAATGATACATATACTAAAGTTGTACAAATGGATTCTCATCCCATGGAAGGCAAAAACTCTATGTTTAGCTTGATATAGTAGAAACCCGTGAATAACAATAAACCATTCAATTTTAGAATTTTAGAATAAAAAACATAATATTTTATCTTGTTTTATAAACTTCAGGCTGATGCATTGACCGTTTATTAAATTTTTAAAAGTGTTCCAGTTTTTTGTAGAACAATCTTTAGATATCTTGCCGGGTTAAAAGTAAAATGTAGAATAGCGATATTAAATATTGTGTTTTTGTTCAAAATTAGTTAATCAGCATATCTAGGATCGAACAAGATTTGTATAATAATCTTGTTTGGACTGAAGGAGGTTCTTAAACTAATCACACAATGAGGATATTTTCAATATGAAATAGGAGGAAAAAATAGACGATGATAACCTTTTGAAGCTAAATGAAGTGTGAAAAGAAAGGGAGTGCTAATATAACCGGCCTTTATATTGTTGTAGATGGTGCAGAGTAATTGTGATTCATGAAGAAACCAATTGTAATGAAGGTAACTTACTATGATGTTTCTTGTTGAAACATAGGCAAATAACCTATTCTAAAATATTTCAAGCGTCGTGTGAGATGACATAACAAACGTAACCAACCACACGTATCAAAAATTAAGATTTGAAAATTACTCCCATGATATGATTAGGGTTGTCAATGGATCCAAAACACCAGAAATTTATCCGCATTCGTATCCGAAAAGCGAATAAATATCCGATATCGAAAAAAATGGATGCGAGTGTGGATACGAAGACATCCGCATCTAAAAATTATCTATCCGGTTTTTTTCAAGATTATATTTTAAATTATATGTATTTTAGTATAATGAAAGATATTTGTTAATTATTTTATTAATTTGAAAGTTTATATCATACGTTATTATCTACTCAAAACTTTTTATTATCATCATTATTTTTAACACTTTAATAATCAATGAAATTGGAAAAAAGTTTATATTAAACTAAAATTTCCCTTTTATGTTTCTTGATTTATCGATCGTTAGCAGATAGGATAATTATTCAATCTATGTCCGTATCCATGGATGCAGTTATCCGAAAATGATTTCGAATGTGGATAAGAGTATGACACTATCTACATCTGAAATATCCGTTGACGGGCCTAGATATGACGTAACCATGTACATAAAGTTAAGAAGTGATATGAACAAACTTTCCAAACAACAACAAATGTCAATAATGAAGGATATGACAAATTGTCAAATTAGACCCGAGAAAATAAACAACTTATTTCAACTTTATGCGTCGTCCAAAACTTATTACAAAAATAGGCCTCATTTTCCTTCATATAGCATTTTTACTTACGCAAGCACAATTTTTTTTTCCAAAAATAACACTTGTATATTCCATAAATGCTCAAGCATAATTTTTTTCTTCAAAAATAACACTTGTGCAATCCAAAAATGTTGAAGCACAATTTTTTAAAAAAAATAACATTTGCGCATGTACAATTTTTTTTTTTTAAAATACACTTGCGCAATACATATTTGTGCAAAACCAGGCCTATTTTTATAATAAGTTTTCCACAAGGCCTAAAATCGAAATAAGTTATTTTTTTTTAGTCTTGTTTGAAATTTTGTCCTAAAGGATATTATAACTAAGGTTATGAATCAACTATTCTGCATAGAAGGATAGCTTGCAAATTAATTTTTTACAAAAATTAAAAATTAAAAAAAAAATCTAAAAGTTTGACAACATTAAGATGGGGAACCTAACTATTTTTTTACATTTCTTTAATCGAAAATGATGATAATTTGTCGCATATATATTAATCCTGACGATGTAGGATTTTATGTGTGGGCATGTGTTACAGACATCTTTCCACTTATGATTTGCTGCTTCTGCTTCTACTTCGAATACATGAATCAAAATCCTGCAGACTTTCCATTTTATTCTGCATGTTTATTATGTAGCTTAGAAGGAGTGATGCTTTCTTCAGAAGTGAATCTAGATCTACACAGTCATCTATGAAATTTATCAAATATCAATATACAAATAAAGTATCATCACATCTACCAATAAACTATACGGACAAAGAAACTATATAGTTAATTGAAAATGAAGTAGAAAAATCATAATGGAAATGTACATTCTGCTCATCGCAACTCGAAGCATGAATATACCTGTGTGAACTCAACTCGGGAAGGAGATCGCATTGGTGGTGGCCAGAGATGCTCCGGTGGTCCAAGGCGGCAACGGCATCGTTATTTCTGTATGTGACAATGGGTTCAGCTAGAAACTATGCACTTTTCACAAACAATCTAATCAACTGAAGTAAGGGAAAAAGCTTTTCGGGCAAATGATTCTCATTATATGCAAGATTCTCTTTATTAAGTAAATTAGATAATTCTTTGTTAAGTGGTTCAAGTGCTCTAAACCATGTAATGGCTCTCCACCTTCCCAGTGCACTGGTGTTCTTTTTGGTACTTTCAGACTTTTAACAACCTTTGACGAAACATGAATATACTTGTATTAGACATGTAAAAACAATGTTAATATAATCAAACCCGTGAATGAACAATAATATCTACCAAACTCAAATAATTGAGAAAATACCCATAGCCCAAATATTGCACTCAAATATATGTCATAACCATCAGATAAATATGGCTTTAGTATGTGACAGTACAAAATGAAGGTTGATATTTTCTTTTCATCACTCTTTCGATGCAAATAGTTGTCAAACATTCTTCATAGTAAAGAGAAGTAATTTAAATAGCATGTTAGCATATGATGAATTTCACATTATGAAGTAAATACTTAGTAAGTTCAACTGCATTTGATGTTCATGATATGCTATAAATAGTTATGTTTTATTTAACATTTCGTTTGCAATCAGAGTTTTATTTCTAGTAGATTCTGGAGTTTGATGGAAAAAGTAGGCAGCTATGAATATAAAGGTGTTGTTGACGCCTTGTTCTGTTGTCCTGTACATTTCCGTATTTTTATAAGTCAAAATATTGGAGCAGATTCAGCATTTTTTATCTGTACAAGTATATTTGTGCAACAAACAAAATTTGAAAACGAACACACTTTTATGATTGGATGGGGAGAGGAGTAGATTGAGGATAAATATTATTTGATAGAAATAAGTTGAAGTACGTAGTTACTTCATATTTCTTCATCCATTAGCTATTGAGTAGAGTTAAAGTAAAATGGCAAGAAGTCATACCATGGGAAACATTGAGTAATGCCATGGTTCTTATATCGTCAATAGTCGGCACAGGGGAGCAGACCCCCTCAACTTTTCAATATTTGCAGCAAAACATTGACTGAAAATTTTAACCCTCCTCCAATATAAAATTCTCAAATGTGTTTTTTATAAACTTACATACCGTTTTAAATTTCTATTTCATGTACATTATCTCAACTTCTAGTTGTAGATTGAAAATCACATGCCTCTTCATCTTTAACATATAAAACCTTGTTCTTTTTATTTATTTAATCAATTGTTCAAAATTATAAAATAAAATTCTTTAAACTATATTACTCCTTCGCTGCTCAAATTATAGGCATTAACAACTTCCTTGATCTCATAGCCTCCTCAATTTGTGTAATTTGTGTTTGTTGAGGTTTGTTTATCTTATATTTCTTCATTGGTTTGTGATTATCTGTCACTGGTTTCCTTCAAATTTATCTCTAATTTTGTGTTCATTATTGGAAGTTAGAGAGCTATAAATTGTGAATTGAATGCTTATATAATGCTAATTGAATGTCAATTGAATATCAATTGAATGCAAATTGAATGCTGATTGAATATCAATTGAATGCTAACTGAATATTGATTGACTTTGCTAATATCTATAAATTTAAAATAGTTGCTTAATTGGGCTCATTTCTATTTTAATATTAGTGTTGTTTAATTTGGCTCACTTTCTGCTTTAGCATTCCAAAGTTGCATAATTTTTCTCAATTTTATTGAGAACACATTTTTCTTATGATATTATGGTATCTGAAAATAAATATTACACTTACATTATGTGTATGTTTTCATACGAATATGTTACAAACTTTGATTTCATCAATATAACTTTTTGGTTAATAATATTCTCTATAAATTATTTCACGATCCCTCTCAAATATCATCCTGGATTTGTCCCTGGTCAGCCATAATGAAGATGGTTAATATGACAAAAATTAGTATTAAAATTGGAAAAGAAAATACATAACTTTATATTTCGAGTTAACTCCATCCTAAATTGAGGTTCTATGGTCTTGAACAAAATTAGTTCACACTTCATGTTTACAATATTTGAAATAAAAGAAAAGAATACACCAATTTGATACATATTGTTATCATATAACACTAAATTTTACTATCTTTTTTGTTGTCAAACAGTGAATTATAGGAACCATGGGAATGCCGATAATACAATTGGACTTGATGTTTGACCAAATTGGATATTTGCGAAAAAAGTATTCTAAAACTATAGAAACGGTCAGTTCAATACCATGAGACACAGTAAATGGCAAATTAATGTAAATTTGGAATATAATCCTTAACTTTTTTGTAAATTAGAGCTCGGTGAATAAGATGCTGAAAAATCACATCTAAATTAGAGCTGAAGATATAATGTCTACCAAAAATATATTTGTCATGATCATACACTAAATAACAGTGCATCACAAACAGTTGTAAGCTTTTTTGTAAAAAATATATATGAACAAATTAAGATAGAATGTTCCTAGTCGGTAGTGAAGTTGAGTTAACAGCCACAAGCGTTGCGATGTGATCATAGATTTTAAATATGCAGTAATCATGTTGCAAGAAATAATACAAGAAAAAGGGTAAAGAAAATGGAGCACTGAAGGAAAAATAGCATGTTCAAATTAAACGCCATTGCTCCTGAAGTTGTTTACAGGATCAAATTTTCAGAATAGTAAAATACGATTGAAATTAAATTGGCAAATAGAATGTAATAAAAAGTTTAAAATACAGTCACCGTTGCAAAATACTATTGCAAGAAATGAATTTCTCTTCAAAAAAGTGACCAATTTTTAATTTCAAGTTCAAGTGACCTATTTCTAATTTCTCTGCATTTCTAATTTCTCTTCAAGAAATTAAGTAAGGATTGAACAATACTATTGCAAAATGTAGTTTTAAAGTAAAAAGAGACGGTTTACATCAACCACCATGTTTGGGCATATTACAAATTGGCGGTAGAAATTGGCTGGTACATCTAATGCCAAACTTTTCCTTTATCAAAAGAAGTGCCATTTTAACCAACTTACAAGAACAATTCAAAATAAATTAGAATGTTTGTATACATATATGTTAGGTGCACACGGACGTCAACCAGTTCATAAAAAAGGGTTGGCAGTAATCTGGATGACAGTAATATGCTTAATTTCCTTTAAAACCCATCAAATCGTAAATGAAAAAACTGAGAATTGTTTAGTTATTGTGTAAGAAATGATTAGTTAAACCATCTTGAATTTAAATGTATTGTTTCCACGACCAAGAAAATCGACATCGAGATAAAACATGTACCTCTTCAACTATATCCGACCTGCGATTTGATAGTAGATCATAAACTGGACTGTTAGTACCAGAGTCATTTCATCAAACACTGGCAATATTCACAGCAGCAAAGGATCGAAGATCATGCCAGCAACAGAGATTCAAAGACAAACTCTGATCAACTATGGCAAACCCATGGCTAAACTCCGTATCTACGACCATAAGCAGCAGCTGGAAGAGAAGGCAGGTCATTTTGCATAGGTGGCTGTGTCCATAATTCTTGGGTTTAAGTGTGCACGTACACACGTCCACAGGGTGCACCCAAGGCAGTTCCAGTTTTGAGCAGCCTGATTTCCTCGGGCTTAATAGATTACATTTACGAATTAATCCAGTTTGTAATTGTTGTAGAAAGTAGCTTAGTTCTTCTATAAATAGCATAAGAAGGAGAAACGTAAAATCATATTGATTTGAATTAATAAGAATTTTTTTTCCTCTTTCTTCTAAAATCTGGTATTCTTGTTGGTGTGCATTGCTTTTTTTCCTCTTCTTTCTTGTGCCTTCTTCTTGCCTAATTCTCCTCTAAACTGAACCCATATTTCCCTCTTCCCTAACCTGATCATATCACTATTAATCCCTGTCAACCTCCCCTCATAAACCCTCCTCCATTCCTGCAAACTTTCCCTGCTTCTCCCCTGAAAGCACACTCTTAATCCCCATGTCTACTAGACAAAGAACCTGCACGCCTCTATTTCTTTTCCTTATTTCTGCAAACCCTAATTCTATGTTTCTCTATGCCTTATTATCTTCCTCTTTAATACTCGTCACTTCATTTCTTGTTCACTGATATTGCTGCCAACTCTCTGTTCTCCTACCTGATAATTTCATCATCATTTCTCTGCTAACCAAGAAGCTTCCTGTTCCTACATCATCATGCCAAATACAAGTAACCAAGCAAAGCAAAGTGGTCATAACATGGACGACCATAAGTCTTCAAATTAATAGTTGGAATCTAAGAGAAAACTGTATAAATCAAAGTGGTTTGAAAATTGGGGGAGAAGTGGAAAATCAGGGTTCGGTTTAAGAATTTAAGTGACGTGATGTAGCTGTTTGTTTTTGAAAAAGCGGAGATCAACGATTTTCCAAGAAGAAAATGCAAATTAGCGTTTTTTCATGAATTAGCGTTTTTAAAATTAAAGGAGACTAGTATAACCACGCAACGGTGGGGAAACCGACCGTTGTGATATTTAATATGAAAGAAAAATATTTTTGTTTAATTTTTTTTCTTTATTGCAAATTTGATAAAAAATTAAGTGCATTTAAATAAAATAATTTGAAATTGTAATTTGAAATTAGAAATCTTTATTGCATACGGTTTGTAAGTAATTTGGAATCGCAGAAATCTTGAACCATACCATGAAAAGTGGATAGATATTTTGAATTTTGAAATTTGAAATTAGAAGGAAGGTGGATAGATATTTTGAAACGCAAAGCAAAAGGAGGAAAATAGGGAAACGCACCAAGATTTGATATTTGAAATTAGAAGGAAGGTGAATAGATATTTTGAAACGCAAAGCATAAGGAGGAAAATAAGAAAACGAAGCAAAACAGGTAGCATGTTTTTTTGGCTTCAGGAAAATTGATTTTGCCCAGTGGAAATAGGCAAACCTCCCTACGGTCGGTTTGATAAGAAGGAAAGGTTGACCGAGCCAGGGAGACTAAGTATGGTCTGGAAATAACTTTAGAGATACATGTCTATTTTAGAACGACTGCTATATATAATTTCCTGCTGTGTAATTCCCTCTTCTCAAGTAAGTCATAATATCATCTAAAGCAGAAAAAAAAAATTTGTTTTTCTCTTCCTTGTTTTGACAATTAACTATGGTCGGTTCCAATCTTCCAAATACAACTGAAGAACCTTGTAGCAAAAGGCAAAAAATAACTTTTTTATCGAATTTCCCTCAAAGTAATCCAAGTGCATTGTATTATAAAACTCGCCTCTGCAATGAATATGTGGAAACCGGTATTTGTCCACGTGAACATACATAAACTTATGCGCATGAAGATGCAGAGCTTCGTCCAAATCAAAATCATAATCATGTCAATTCATCGTTATTTAAGACAAAGCTTTGTCAAAACTTTTTAACTGGCAACTTGATAGATATATTATAATTAAACTAAATGATTGCGCGTCAAACTCTAGAAGCAACATCTCATGTTTATTTTTTGTTTTATTTTATTTTTTAATATAGAGTTGAGGAATACAAATAACGGAAATGGACAATGGAAAGGAGACAGTACAAACTCACATAGCACAAAGGACACTATGAAAATTCCTACACAACTTCATTCTAATGCGTCTTTGGTGAAGGCACCTAATCAGGTGCTTCAAAAAGTACAAACGATCATTAAGACATCTACTCAAGTGCTTGAAACTCATGCAAAGAAGAGGCCGATAATATATTGGAGTCGCAAAAGGAATATGGATTTGTATGCCGATTGGCCTTCAAAATTCGAATTGGACATGATTAATCATTAAGTTGAAAGTTGGTTAATTAGACGTTTCATTAGTTTTAATTTGTTTGTTTTTCCATGTTTATATTGCAGTGGTCAAGTGTTTTTGTAACATAGTAATCATAAATGTGTTTACTTGAAAATCGCTTATTGAAACAAGCATACAATGACATTATGTTTTTATGTATACCCTTTATCACAGTAACATTGTTTGATATCCTTTTTATACCTGCAAACTGATTTGTATATTTATGCGTACTTGGTAAGTGGACCGGATATCTAAAGCTTGTCAGTACGTTCATTGACACTGAGCATGCTAAACTTTTTTATATTCTGTTAATTACTTACGTTCATTGACACTGAGCATGCTAAACTTTTTTATATTCTGTTAATTACCTTTGAGAAGTGTCACTTTAACTGGGAATTAAGGAGCGTCTACAGTCCTATAAATGTTTGTCTACAGTAATTTGGCTTTTAACCTAAACATAAACGAAACAAAAAGCATTCATGTGCATTAACATCATTCATTGTGCACTAAATCATGTCAAATTTTTTCAATGCTTACATGTTAAAAGTATAATTTAACATGATACCCTGGAATGATAATATAAATGTCGTTGATCTGCACTTTGGGACTAGAAATACAGTTCCATGATCCCATGTCAATAATAAGATCATCATGAACTATACAAATACAAAACATCAATTACAGAGACGGTGCAGGTTGGAAAATAAGAAAAAAGAAAAGGAAGCTTAGGAAATTTATCCCACTAAGCAAATGAATCGAATAACATGTGAAATTTCAAGTTATATAACCATGTTTGGTGCTCAAAACCTAATAACTTAACATACTACAATAAACAGCAGCCAATTACATTATTGATTTCACTAACTCAAAAACAACGCTATTATTACATTACAGTAAGTAAAATTTCTCATCTTTTTGCATGTCGGCTACTTTTTGCAGCTACCTTCTTTAAGTCATATCTTATAGAAAACACTGCGCATATTAATGTTGCAAGAAGCATGGTGAGATGCACATAAACTGCTAATTCTGGATCAACATTAACCGGCTTCTTTAGAAATCCTTCCTTTACGAGACCCCATTGTTATTCACACAGAAACCGTAATGCGTAAATTGGGGCGAAATCAATTTGGGCAAAAAACCCTAACCCTAATTTTGCAATTGGGTTAACAGGAAAAAGAAGAGCCGAAATGCAATTCGTACCGTTCAGTATTCTGGTTGCAAGTCGAATTATTGTATCCGAGTCCAGCACGGTCGCTGTTCCCTTAAAACAGATTTGCTCCCCCTACGGCGCAGCGGGTTGGCGAGCAACTGTTTCCCAAAGTGAAACGGAACCAGGGCCTGCAAGGTTGCGCTGACGATGCAGGCAGGGACGAACTCAAGAGAGTTGCTTATTTTAGATCAGAGTATGCAGAGAGAAGGAGATGAAAAAAATGCTTTGATTTTGGTTCTGCATGCATTTAAATAGGTTCGGGGGCTGCCTGTTCGGGAAGAGGCGCGGCTGTTCGAATGGCTGCGACCGCTGGAAAGGTTGCGATGCTTTAACCAACGGATGCAACCGTTTTTGGCAGCAAAAAACGGTTCAAAAATTAGTCGTTTTAGCGCAGCCCAGGTAGCAAACGACTAATTTTCTTTTGATATCAATTACCGAGCCTTAGTATATAAGGTGGAATTGATATGTTTATTCCCCGATGTGGGGCTTTAGCCACTTATTCATTTCTAACACCCATGTCACAAGATGAGTGCCGAACATGCTCAGTCTTCCTGGGTTTATAACTCCAATCAGGGCCCCAGCTACAGCGAAGTTGCTTCCAGCAAGAACCTGATTCACAAGAAAATTCATCATGCATTTTTCTTACCTGAAACTAGTAAAAGTAACAAGCATGATGTCTATACATACATACATGTATACGCGCGCGTGCTTGTATGTATATATGTGTGTATCTATGTATGTATATGTATATCATTTATTGCATGTCTTTTGAATTAAAGTTGCTCTTTATACTAAAATATACATTTAGATGGCGACTAACAAAGCTCATAATTTCAGTTATTCTTTAAATATTTCCTTTTAGTTTGCACGATTTTTATTTCAATTTATGACGTGTTAAAAAATATATAATTACAAAATAACTGTTTATTATAAACTAAAAGGGATGTGTGCATGTGTGTGTGAGAGAGAAATCATAATAGAAATCAAATGGTAATAAGTTAAGTGCAAATATTAGTATATTAGCATAGATGAAAATGACGTAACGAAAATAACAAAGGATAATCTTGCCATTGCAAAAAGACAGCGGTGTGGTAACAAGTTTCTTTTATTAATAGTAGTGAAATAAATGTGAGACCGAGTGTCAATAGTTGCTTTACAGTTCAAGTTTTCAGACATCATCCCAATTAACAGGTTACAAAATCAACATTACACTTTTCATAAACTAGTATTGTGAAAAAAAGAACTTAGAATGAGATCTGAGCATTTAATCTTTGTATTTATATGATTTATCACTCTACTAATAATGCAAACGTATGGTCATTAGTTTTTCTCATGTATATTCAATTAGTTATCTTCCAAAATCGCTTTTTCACAAACAAATCATACATTTGGATGAAACCATGACATAGATTACTTATGCCTTGTCATCCATTCAATTATGTAATTTAGAATTACCTTTAAAAAAAAAAAAACATAACACGCAATTGCTAAAAGTAGAAAGTTATTTTGGAAATATACCTTCAAAACCAAATCGAGATGGAAATCTGTTTGTAGAATAAAACATACATGTTATGACTGGCTGCATAAATAAAATCATTTAGCATATACAATTTGCAATTCACGTGCATAGTGCTATTTTATGATTTATGCACGAATAAAGCTTGAATTAGGGAAGGTCGTTCCCATTAAGGTGTTTAAAACAACCAAGAATAAAGCTTGTACATGCTAGCAGGAGTGTTTTATAGTGAGCTATTACCGGAATGAAACATGATGAAGATACAACCCGAACAAGCAAACAACATGCCAAACCCAAGCTATTATGTAATTCTAGGTAGACTGGTACCAGAAGAAGTCGTGAGTTAACAGACTCGTTTTTCGTTTGCCAAGTCTTGTTAAAAGAAGCGGATCGTTACCTCTGCGAGTTCCCTCTTTCATGGATAGATAACTGAACTATGCGCCTATCTTCGCTTTTAGATCAGCCGTAGCTCCCCGTTTTCACTTAGCCTACGCACTACAACGCGTCTTACTGGAAGAAGAACTCCAGGTTGGCTCAAAGATGCCAACAGCATTCTGTACAGAAACATGAAACCCCAAAATGTATAATTGTGAACTACAAACTGATAAATATGACGCTGTATCAATACAATTCAGTTTAGAATAATAAGTTAAGGTTATGGCAAATTCGAAAGAAATAGAAGGAATGCCCAACACTATGTGTATACATAAGACGTTAGAAATGTATCATCATCAAAATGAGTTTTTCAAATGCTAATAAGTTTTTTTATTTTCAATAATGAGAAGTTGTTCTATTTCTATTAATATTACACAAAATTAATAGAAACTAATGTTGATGGTTAAATATAGTACCATCATCAAAATGATTCAACAATAAGTTTTACTCTGAGTATCATCATCAAAATGAGTTTTGTTCAAATAATATTACACCAAAGTTGTTTTTTCCATGTCAACTAACACGTATGTTTTTATTCAAGCAAATGAATTTAGTAAAAGATATTCTGCATTGTTGGATAATGAAAAAATAAAATTGGAAAAAATATAACAAAAAGGCGAGAGTGGTTTGCAATGTACATCATATGCGCCATTTGGTGCACTTCTCATATTTGTTGCATCATATATGCAAAAGGCAGAATCGCAGCAATGTGTCATGGTGCACCTTTCATGATTATGATCAAGCATGTGTTGTTTGGGCTAGAGCATAAATTAGAGTTTGGTGGCACACGAGTTGAGGAAAAAACCCAAGAACTCCCACTACCTCTCACCCGCACCTATTAGCACCCCAAGCGTGTCCAAGGGATGCTTAGGAAACTTTACATGATCATATTAGGAGGTGGATTCCCCTACGATTGATCACTGTACAAGTAGGGATCATCTGCACCCATGTCAACATAGCATTGAAGTTCAAAGGTAAATGAGGGAAAACATAGCAAGATGGTTTGAGACAAGACCGCGTAGAAAAAACAGTATGCAAAATACCAATCAGGAGATGGATCCACAATTAGTATATAGTGAAGATGTGCAGTGTAGTTACTGTTGGCTCCTTCCCTCCCTCTCTATTTACACACACAGACATACACACACACACAAATGCACGTATATATCTGTGTGTGTGTCTGTATGTACATACACACGGGGTTGGTCTAGTAGGTTAATAATTCTAACTGCCAGACTAAACCTAACCCTGGAACTGTCAGACTCAGAGTATGTGTTTGGAACTTGATACGTACCCCAAGAGTTTATTAATGAAACTTGGTTCTCTATGTAATTCAAATGTGTGTGTGTGGACACACACACGTATACATATATGAAGGAAAAAGTAGAAGCCTTGAATATAGCAAGTAGATAATCATTAACAAATGCGACCTAGTCGAGGACCACTAGTAAAATGGAAAAACTTTAAAGAGTGGATATAGAAAATTTGGGTTTGAATCCTCAACATCATTCGCCAAAAATTAAAATTAAAAGACAATTCTGACAGGAAAACGAAGCATATGGTTGCTTGAAAACTAGTAAGGTGTGGTGTCATATTAGAAAAAGAAGAATTGCCACCAAAGAGGTCTAAACTTATTCGATAAATGCTAAATATGTACACATATTTGAATAAAATATTCGAAACACAAACAATGAACATGTTTATACCGTAATGGATTTTGTAATATTTGAATCTTAATTGGGCATGCATGTAAACTTCTTTGACAAATCAAAACTGACTGACTGGAAATAACAGGGTTATAGTTGCTGAAAAACTTGCAAGTTCTGTTTTGTTAACTGTCTGGCATTACCACCAAAAAGGTCTAAAATTGTTCAATGAATACTTGTATTATATAAACATAGTTGAAGATGAATTTCGGAAAATGTAAAATAGACATGTTTATGTTATAATGGTTTTGTACAATATGAATCACAAATGAGTGAGCATTTAAACTTCTTTGACATACACTTTAGTATGCAATCAAATAAAAAGAGTTTGGACAAAGAAGATTTTGATAAATATTGTCAACAACCATGGTTAAATTATTATAAACATACTTGTGGAAACTAACCTCCAAGCGGTGCAAATCAACAACAGCTGAAGCATTTTTATCTTAAGTTAAGTTGTATATTTCAAACAGGTCGCTCCATTTTGGAAGGGTCCTTCTTGTAATAAGACTATTTACTGCTGCTCTAGGATAGAGGAGGATTTGCACAACAGGCGCTGGAAATATCTCATTGGTAACTATTTGACAAGAAGCAATCTGTATTGGTGTTGTGCACATCCCTACTCTACATTGAATCCTAGACCACCAGCCACATTATGTATGAGTTTCGGAGACGAAAAGCATAAATATCATAATAGAAAAAAGGGGATTTGGGTGTAGCCCCTTATTTCCATCGAGCATGTGTTAAAGGACATAACTTAAAGGACATAGCTTAATGTCACCAGGTCAAAGTTCCTATTTTATAAATTGTAATTAAATATGAAATTGCCAGTGTACTTTCAATTATAGAAAAGATCGCCCCATATTTAAAATGGCCAAACTGCAACTATCACTTTTGAAAGTGAAGAACGCAAACATTCTGCACTTCTTAGAAATACGTATAACTATGAAATAGACGTGCAACTTCTACAAATTTCACAATACTAAGTCTAAATAGCTAAAAACTAAATATTTAGCAATAAAAAGAAATGAAACATTTATGAATTGCAAAAATTATTTACTTTCCAAAAGTGCATATATATTTTTCTTCTTCAAAAGTATGTATAAACTATGAATCAAACATGCACATTGTCCGAAATTTAGTGGAAAAAAACATCCTCCAAACATTATGCAGTTATGGTGCAAGTCCTTTTGACGAAAGAGCGGTAGTTATCTTGAATCAAATAGCTATAAAGAAAAGATACAACCACCATGTAATGCACGATGTATTTGAAAATTTCGTACCACACACAATGGATCCGTTATTCTTTTATAAAACGTCTAAGAGCATTTCTCTCTCATTTTCAGATGCTTTGTTTATCACTTTGAACATTAATAAAGGGTCAAAAGTCAAAATTTGCTGAAATATATAATTAAAGATAAGCTGCTGACAAAAGAAGATATTTACCTTTTTGGAGAAGAACCAAAGACCTTTATTAGGATTATCAGTCTCATATCTCTCTCTAGTGATAGGGTTTAATGATTTGCACTATTTACATTCAATTGAAGCATAGCCAGATACTGCAAATGCTGCAATGCGAAGAATCCTTCTTAAGCTATTTCCCTGCACATATAATAAACTGCTTTTAACTTACCTAACATTTATGAGAGTATGATTGTGGAAGCATATTATGACGTGAAAACCAAAGCTCCATATCAACAGATGTGCAAAGAACACGGATGAAGAAAATATCGTACATGACGTATGATATGTTCGAATTCAAAGAAAATGTATATGCAGAGATAGCACCAAGTAATTATTTTTAGACAACCAATAATGTATCACTCATTCGAATCAAAGATATATATAGTTTCCAAGCAATAATAAAATATAAGTTAATTCACAATTCACACAGTCCTAAATTAAGGTCCTGATAATTAACAGTTCAACGACATGAAGGTATGCGCTGTAGGTAATTATGACAAACTTTCAATATAATGAGGAGGCAGTAAACGGATCAGTGGAGAGAAACTTAATTTTTTTATGTTATTAAACACAAACTAAAAAGTCTAAGTGAAAATGAATTGAATATATTAGTAAAGGTGGACAAAATAAAGTTGGAACATTATCCTTGTATGAATCTCAATTTCAAAAAGTTACAAGAAAATAACATATAAAACGATATTGAGTGTGCAACCAAAAATTATGTATGTCCTAATGGCATGCAGGTGACAATCTATGGTGAAAACAATGCAGAATAAATCAGTTGTCCAATTTTTTCCGAAAGTAAAATATATTTGACAGTTCAAAAAAAAATTGCTTCAATTATGGAAATGGAGAAAAGCTGTTATAATAGCACGAATTCGACTATACTGTGTACGAAGTCAAAAAAAATCGCAGACAT
Source organism: Allium cepa (assembly GCA_030765085.1). Classification (NCBI taxonomy): domain Eukaryota; kingdom Viridiplantae; phylum Streptophyta; class Magnoliopsida; order Asparagales; family Amaryllidaceae; genus Allium; species Allium cepa. The sequence goes on from CM060943.1 coordinate 803,309,501, forward strand.
TTGGATTAAATTTTATACGTCATAACCGTTGCAGTTAGCAAACTGCAGTACGTGAATGGATTTGAAATGAGCAGCTATTATCCAACGACTTTACGTTAAAGCTGAATTTCCACCACTGCCAGTCAATTAGCAAAATTGAATAGTGAATGACCATGGACAACAATCAATGGTGTGAATTGATCGTTTGGTGAGGATTGCTTCTTCAGGTTTATGAATTTTAGCATATATCGATCAAAAATAGCTCAGATGATCGCCTAATGTAGCCCTAAGGGCACTAAATTAAGTAGGCTCCTCAGTCTGTCCAATTCATCCATGGTTACCCTGTCCTTTTCAATTCCATCAAACAGGCAAATTGAGATAGCTTAGGAAATTCAGGAAATCACCGTTGTTGGAAAAATTCATGATGTTTGAAATTTTGCGGAGAAAATTTGGGTATCGGTCTTCCACTATGGGAATTCAGTGCTCTAGGGTAGTTGGCCGTGGGGTACCAAAAAGGGGATACACACAAAGGTTGAGTATTCTAAAATGCGAAGCAAAGGAGGCAGCGTTGGATTTTTAGGCATTGAAGAAGTTGTAAAAAAATTTAGTTTCAGGGAAAAGAAGTTTGCTTTTTAGGTTGAAGGACGTTTTTTTAGTGTAAATCACAGAATGGTAGGTGTAACTATCATTTTCTGATTACACTAACAAATGTCTTTCAGACTAAAAAACAAACTTGTTATCTTAAAGACTAAAATTTTTCGCAACTTCTTCCCTACGCCTATTTTCCTGTTTTCAGAAGATCCGCTTTTAAGTTTAAATAATAGATAAATATAATAGGTAACAATTTGGTATAATAATTAAACTTGAATGGACAATATATTTATCTTTATTAATAGTTGGTTTGGAAGCGCAAACTTTTAGTCCGACTGCGAGCTTCCAAAATTTCCCTTTATATCTTTATATATTCGATGTCACACTTTTTTCGTATCAGTATGAAATACCAAAAATATGTCTCTACAGATTTATTAAAATTTAGCTTTGCTTAAAATAACGATCTGACAATTAATGTAACGACCCGAAATTTTGATCGTTAAATTTGATTATTTAATTCATTTTAAATGTTGAATATGGATTATAATTGATTTTGAGATAAAAAGAATTTGGTTAAATTAATAAAACTAGTTAAAGTTTTAAATATGGCAATTCAATTGAATTTGAATAATAATAATTAAATATTTGGATTTATGATAATTGGTGAATCTAAATATAAATGGTTATGAAAATGGTTTCTAAAATGTATTTTAAGTCTTATTTGGATTTGAATTATAATATTGGACTGTTGGATGGAATTAAAAGTCGATAGGTTGAATTTAAAATTTTATATTAATTTAATAATATAATATAATATAATAATGCAAATAATCAAAATTTGATTCGAAATGAATCAGAATGATTTCTGATGTGAATATAAATTTTGTATTGTTTTTAATAAAGTTAGTAAAATTTTAAAACTGAAATTTTAAGTGATTTTGACAATTTCGAAAATCGTTCGATTTAATCGACGAGTTAAAATAGCCTTCCGGAGCACAGTCACGCAATTCGACGAAACCAGTTACATTGGATCCGTAGTAGTTAGTTATTATCGGATTTCAATTTTCGTAGCGTTTGGAGTTACCGTTTGCTCGTATGAGTGAGAAACGCGTTGAAATTAAAATCGAGAATTTAATATTTAAACTCGATTCAAAAAGCTTTCTTCCGCATATGATCAAATTAGCCCCCGAAACATGTTCCATTGTATTCGGAATGAAGGTAAAAGTTTATAAATGCCTGGCGGCACGTGAGATTTGAAGTTCGTTTGTAAATGCTCATTAAAATTGGATTTAATATTAAAATAATTGGTAAAATGTATATATATACGCGCACAGCCAAAACCCTAGTTTTCGTTCCAGCCGCCGCTTATTCATTTAATGGCCGAAATGCTTCTGCCTTCTTCCTCAATTTTCTTCATATCCAAAAGCTTTCGTAAGAAAATTTCAACATGAAAAAGGTAAAGCTCAGCAAGCTTTTGCTATCCTACGTTAGGATCGAAGATGGTGTTTAGTGATGGTCGTTAGCGAGGTTTGAAGGTGTGGCGTTCGAAGGTGTTTTGCGAGGCCGATGGTAGACCGAGCTTCGCCATATCTTGGGTAATGGTAGGGTACGAGGTGGTCTACGTCATGGTATTCTCTGATCGAGCTAGAAGGGAGTGTTGGTGGTGCGGCGTTTAACCCTAGTCGGCGATGTAAATGGGTCCGCGCGTGTGATTTATCGCGCTGGGAAGAAGAAGAAGCGGGCCGATGAATTCAACGAAATTGGTGGCGTTAGAACCGCAACAAGGAACTCTACGCTGCAGTTCAGATCTGTGAACGATCGAAGCAAGTGGAAATTTTGGATTAAATCGAAAGGTTCATTTAATTTAAAATTAAAAAAAAAACGCTCGTCGGAACTCAAGGTGAGTTTATCTCACTCACATCTGCAATGCTAGTTAGTTTAAATAGTTAATATTTAAAATGATTGGTTGATTGATTGAATGTGATAATTATTATCAGATTGGATTGATTTTTATTTGTTGTGCTAATATCTGTGGATGCAGGAAAACAGGTTAGAGGGATCCAACTGGATTCCTCACAATATAGAAATTATTTTCACAATTGATGATGTATTTTATTTATATACTGTGATAGATTAATTTGAAAATTTAATTATGTTGTGCTATGATTGGATGAATACAATCTGGGAATTTAAAATATAAATAAAATAAATTGGGTTTAAAAGGAAATAAAAGAAATCCTTAAGTAAAGAATTTAAAGGAATTAAATTCGAAAATTGGTTTTGGGACTGTTAAAGTGTTTTTGAAATTTTGATTTAAAAGGAAATGTGAAATGAAAATTTATAAAATGGGTTTATAAATGAAATGGAATATTTATCGGGGATAAATATTGGAGATATAGATTTCCGAAGGGAATTTCTATAAGAAGTGCGAATCGTTTTAAAAATAATAGCGAGACTATTTTTAAAGGATGGGAAGTGTACTTTTCCTGAAATTTTAGTATGTCTTAAAGAAAGCTTTCAAAATAAATGGGCAGTTTGAAATGTGTTTAAGAATATTTTAGAAAGAAATTATTATTTTAATTATTTAAAGTGTAGGTAAATATTTATTTAAGAGATTATGGTATTTAATTATCTTAAAGGTAAAGCAGTATTAAGTTTTCAAAAGGAAATTGTAATATAAATATTTGATTTAATAACTTTATTTTAAAAGTTAAATTTGGCTTAAATTACTTAGAAACCTCTATATATTTCCTTAAGTATTATTTTTAATTTAGTAATTTCTAGTAGCTTTATTTCAAATATTTTAAGTATATATTTTGAAGGTGATTTACAGGAAATGGAAAATGTGTTTAATAATAAAAAGGGAGTTTTATTTTTAAGGTGTTGGAGGAATTTATGGGATTTAAACGTAAATTCGAATTGAGATAAATCAAGCAAGATTTATAAAAGGAATTTTTGGATTATTATGGAATGGAAATGTATTTCCCTGAAAAGCCAAGTACGTTTATAGCAAATTTTTAAGTAAAAGTTAAAAGTTTTAAATTTGATTTAAAAGAATGTTTTTAAGAAAATTCATATTTAAGTTGTAAAGATTTCAAAAGCAAATATTTACTAAATTAGTTATAGTAATAATTATTTTAAAGGGTTAATTGGCATTATGTTCTAAAAGAATATTATTAATATTTAGATTTATAAAATGGATTTATTTTAAAGATAGTTTGGTCAAAATATTGTTTAAAAACTTGTATAGGATTTCATAACCTTATTTTAAAATTTAGTATGACTTAACTTTATTTTGAAGAAAAATAATTTATATTTTATAACGCAGTTTTATTTGAAACATTTAAAAAGTATGTATATATTTCAAATAAAGTATGTAAATAGCTTTAATTTAAATTATTATAAATCTAAAGTATTTGGCTTGGTTGTTTTCAGTGGAAATGAATATTTGAGAAATCTATTCCATAACAGCGTAAAGTGGAACCATTTTCAAAAGAGTTGAAAATGAAAATATATCTAGTGAAGGTATTTTGAGGTTAATAAATAATGTGGGAAGTTATTTATTTTTTATGGATATTTGTGAATGTTAATTGATAGTTAAATCACCGACTATCAATATTGGACAATGCGTTGATCGTTTCGAAGAGATCGGGATCGGGATTAATTTCTCGAAAACCACTTCAATCCGGTTTGTACATTTTCGTAGGAAAAACGAGTTCGGAATCGAAGATGGAGCAGTGAAGTGCAAGGGCTAGTTGCTACTAATCCTGAGGATATTTCCAAAATGGATGTGGTAGGAGTAGTGCCTTCGGTTCCGTTCGAACCCGGGACAGACTTTTATGGATGAATGCTTTCGGAACATCGTCAGGTGGATGATGGGCATTCTAGGTGAAACGTTTTAAAAGGTAACGCTTAGCCTCAAGCCTCATCAACCGGGAATGACTGAAAATCAGGGGATATGCAGCAAGGGTATATGGGTAGCACCCATTAGGGTAAGGTCATCCCTGTCTAGATGTACATTTTTATTCGGCTTAGTGGTGCGGTTGCTAATCCCAACCGCGGGGTAATCTTACTCGGAATTATCCAGTAAGGGGTAGTCCCGGTCTTGTGTTGTAGGGGATTGGGAGTGGTCCTCGGTACGGTGATCTAGGTCATGTACTGTGACATGTGGTACCCCAGTGCCTAGTGATTAGTTGGAAATCCATTTTCCCTACGAGCCTTTTACGAGTTTTGTTTGTATTACCCACTTTGTGGTTAGTAGCTGGAATTCGATGAAACCAGTTCCATTGGATCCGTAATAGTTAGTTATTATCGGATTTCAATTTTCGTAGCGTTTGGAGTTACCGTTTGCTCGTACGGGTGAGAACGCGTTGAAATTAAAATCGAAAATTTAATATTTAAACTCGATTCAAAAAGCTATCTTCCGCATATGATCAAATTAGCCACCGAAACACATTCCATTGTGTTCGGAATGTGGGTAAAACCTTATAAACGTCTGGCGGCACGTGAGATTTGGAGTTCGTTTGTAAATGCTCGTTAAAATTGGATTTAGTATTAAAATAATTGGTAAAATGTGTGTGTGTGTGTGTGTGTGTGTGTATGCGCACAGCCAAAACCCTAGTTTTCATTCCAGCCGTCGCTTATTCATTTAATGGCCAAAATGCTTCTGCCTTCTTCCTCAATTTTCTTCAAATCCAAATGCTTTCGTAAGAAAGTTTCAACATGAAAAAGGTATAGCTCGCCAAGCTTTTGCTATCCTACGGTTAGGATCGAAGATGGTGTTTCGTGATGGTCGTTAGCGAGGTTTGAAGGTGTGGCGTTCGAAGGTGTTTTGCGAGGCCGATGGTAGACCGAGCTTTGCCATATCTTGGGCAATGGTAGGGTACGAGGTGGGCTACGTCGTGGTATTCTCTGATCGAGCTAGAGGGGAGCGTTGGTGGTGCGGCGTTTAACCCTAGTCGGCGACGTGAATGGGTTCACGCGTGCGATTTATCGCGCTGGGAAGAAGAAAACGCGGGCCGATGAATTCGACGAAATTGGTAGCGTTGGAACCGCAGCAAGGAACTCTACGCTGCAGTTCAGATCTATGAATGATCGGAGCAAGTGGAAATTTTGGATTAAATCGAACGGTTCGATTTAATATAAAATTTAAAAAAAAAACGCTCGTCGGAAATCAAAGTGAGTTTATCTCACTCACATCTACAATGCTAGTTAGTTTAAATATTAATATTTAAAATGATTAGTTGATTGATTGAATGTGATAATTATTATCAATTTGCATTGACATTTATTTGTTGTGCTAATATATGTGGATGCAGGGAAACAGGTTTGGAGGGATCCAACTGGATTCCTCACAATATAGAAATTATTTTCATAATTGATGATGTGTTTTATTTGTATACTGTGATAGATTAATTTGAAAATTTAACTGTGATGTGCTATGATTGGATGAATACAATCTGAGAATATAAAACATAAATAAAATAAATTGGGTTTAAAAGGAAATAAAAGAAATCATTAAGTAAAGAATTTAAAGGAATTAAATTCGGAAATTGGTTTGGGGTCTGTTAAAGTGTTTTTGAAATTTTGATTTAAAAGGAAATATGAAATGAAAATTTATAAACTGAGTTTATAAATGAAATGGAATATTTATTGGGGATAAATATTGGAGATATAGATTTCCAGAGGGAATTTCTATAAGAAGTGCGAATCGTTTTAAAAATAATAGCGAGACTATTTTTAAAGGATGGAAAGTGTACTTTTCCTTGGAAATTTAGCATGTTTTAAAGAAAGATTTCAAAATATAAATGGGCAGTTTAAAATGCGTTTTAGAATATTTTAGAAAGAAATCGTTATTTTAATTATTTAAAGTGTAAGTGAATATTTATTTAAGAGATTATGGTATTTAATTATCTTAAAGGTAAAGTAGTATTAAGTTTTCAAAAGGAAATTATAATATAAATATTTGATTTAATAACTTTATTTTAAAAGTTAAATTTGGCTTAAATTACTTAGAAACCTCTATATATTTTCTTAAGTGTTATTTTTAATTTAGTAGTTTATAGTAGCTTTATTTCAAATATTTTAAGTATATATTTTAAAGGTGATTTTCAGGAAATAGGAAATGTGTTTAAAAATAAAATTGGTGTTTTATTTTTAAAGTGTTGGAGGAATTTACGGGATTTAAACGTAAATTCGAATTGAGATAAATCAAGCAGAATTTATAAAAGGAATTTTTTGGATCATTATGGAATGGAAGTGTATTTCCCTGAAAAGCCAAGTACGTTTATTACAAATTTTTAAGTAAAAGTTAAAAGTTTTAAATTTGATTTAAAAGAATGTTTTTAAGAAAATTCTTATTTAAGTTGTAAAGATTTCAAAAGTAAATATTTACTAAATTAGTTATAGTAATAATTATTTTAAAGGGTTAATTGGCATTATGTTTTAAAAGAATATTATTTATATTTATATTTATAAAATGGATTTATTTTAAAGATAGTTTGGTCAAAGTTTTGTTTAAAAACTTGTATAGGATTTCATAACCTTATTTTAAAATTTAGTATGACTTAACTTTATTTTGAAGAAAAATAGTTTATATTTTATAATGCAGTTTTATTTGAAACATTTAAAAAGTATGTATATATTTCAAATAAAGTATGTAAATAGCTTTAATTTAAATTATTATAAATCTAAAGTATTTGGCTTGGTTGTTTTCAGTGGAAATGAAATTTTGAGAAATCTGTTCCATGACAGAGTGTAAAGTGGAACTGTTTTCAAAAGAGTTGAAAATGGAAATATATCTTGTGAAGATATTTTGAGGTTAATAAATAACGAGGGAAATTATTTATTGTTGATGGATGTTTGTGAATGTTAATTGATAGTTAAATCACCGACTATCAATATTGGACAATGCGTTGATCGTTTCGAAGAGACCGGAATCGGGATTAATTTCTCGAAAACCACTTCGATCCAGTTTGTACGTTTTCGTGGGGAAAACGAGTTCGGAGTCGAAGATGGAGCAGTGAAGTGCAAGGTCTAGTCGATACTAATCCTGAGGATATTTCCAAAATGGATGTAGTAGGAGTAGTGCCTTCGGTTCCGTTCGAACCCGGGACGGACTTTTATGTATGAATGCTTTCGGAACATCGTCAGGTGGACGATGGACATTCTAAGTGAAACGTTCTAAAAAGTAATGCTTAGGCTCAAGCCTCATCAACCGGGAATGACTGAAAATCAAGGGATATGCAGCAAGGGTATGTGGGTAGCACCCATTAGGGTAAGGTCATCCCTGTCTAGATATCCCTTTTTATTCGACTTAGTGGTGCGGTTGCCGATCCCAACCGTGGGGTGAACTTACTCGGGATTATCCAGTAAGGGGTAGTTCCGGTCTTGTGTTGCAGGGGATCGAGAGTGGTCATCGGTACGGTGATCTAGGCCACGTACTGTGACAGGTGGTACGTCAGTGCGTAGTCATTGGTTGAAAATCCATTCTCCCTACGAACCCATATTCCCCTCTTCCCTAGCCTGATCATATCACTATTAATCCCTGTCAACCTCCCCTCATAAACCCTCCTCCATTCCTGCAAACTTTCCTTGCTTCTCCCTTGAAAGCACACTCTTAATCCCCATGTCTACTAGACAAAGAACCTGCGCGCCCCCATTTCTTTTCCTTATTTCTGCAAACCCTAATTCTATGTTTCTCTATACCTAATTATCTTCCTCTTTAATGCTCTTCACTTCATTTCTTGTTCACTGATATTGCTGCCAACTCTCTGTTCTCCTACCTGATAATTTCATCATCATTTCTCTACTAATTAAGAAGCTTCCTGTTGCTACATCATCATGCCAAATACAACTAACCAAGCAAAGCCAAGTGGTCATAACATGGACGACCATAAGTCTTCAAATTAATAGTTGGAATCCAAATTATAGAGAGAAAACTGTATACATTTTGAAAATTGGGGGAGAAGTGGAAAATCAGGGATCGGTTTAAGAATTTAAGTGACGTGATGTAGCTGTTTGTATTTAAAAAAGCGGAGACCAACGATTTTCCAGGAAGAAAATGCAAATTAGCGTTCTTTTTATAAATTAGCGTTTTAAAGTTAAAGTAGATAAGAATGATAGGTTGACCGAGCCAGGGAGACTAAGTATGGTCTAGAAATAACTTTAGTGATATATATATATATATCTATTTTAGAACCACTGCTATATATAATATCCTGCTGTGCAATTCCCTCTTCTCAAGTAAGTCATAATATCATCTAAAGCAGAAAGCAAATTTCGTTCTTTTTCTTCCTTGTTTTGACAGTTAACTATGGTTGGTTCCAATCTTCCAAATGAAACTGAAGAATGTTGTAGCAAAAGGCAAAAAACAACTTTTTTATCCAATTTCCCTCAAAGTAATCCAAGTGCATTGTATTATAAAACTCGTCTCTGCAATGAATATATGAAAACCGGTACTTGCTCACGTGAAGATACGTGTACTTAGCGCACGGAGAGGCAGAGCTTCGTCCAAATCAAGATCATAATCACGCCAATTCATCGTTGTTTAAGACATAGCTTTGTCAAAACTTCTTAAATGGATGTTGCAGATTGTCATCTAATTGTAGTTTTGCTCACGGTTTTCATGGTAAATTATATTTCTTCTTGTTCATCGTTTTGTTTATTTGTTTGTTTGTTTCTCTTGAAATTGATTTAAGGTAAATAATAAGTAAGAAAAATGATGTATATGCATAAACGCACTGTTGTCAACTAGATTCAGGTTTTATTGTTTGTACAGATTCTCCAATATATATTTATGATTGATTTTGAAAAGTATTTGCATTTATCAAGTTGCGGTTATGTAAAGAATACATTTTGATTAAATTTTGAAAAAAATACTATTAGCTTAAAAAAAGTTGAATTTTCTACATATAGTCTTCTTTTCAATCTTTCTTAGCTTTTCAATTTTCAAGGACAAAATTGATTTTTTTCCTTTACAATGTTTGGAATAATTTAAGAACTTTACTCAATTTTTTCATTATTTTTAAGAAGTTTAAATCTTTTGTTAGAAAATTGAATTTTCACAACTAATTAAAGTTTGATTTTCATTTTGAGAAAAAAATTGAATTTTTAATGTTATTTGTATCTTCCGTATAGTATAGTTATTTGAAAATAATAAATTTTTATATGTTCCAATCCCAAGAAAAATTATTTTTCTAAAGAAAAAATGATTTTTTTTAATTTAAGTGTTACAGAATTTTGAAATTGTTTGATTTCTCAAAATTGGCGGAAAAGATCAATCTCTAAATTACATATTTAAAATCTAAATTCATTTGTTTGCTAAAACTACTAGTAGAAATTTGTTTGGCTCGTTAACAAAAAGGATCAAAGATATATTTTGGGAGGGATTTGGAGAATATATACATGTAAAGTGAAAATGATAAAAGTTAGAACGGAAAATTTTGTTTGGCTTATTCGAAGATATAATGAAGAATGCATTTTAGGAAAAATTTATGAAATGTTTGCTTAATTGGGCATGTTTAAAACTTTTTTCTTTTATCAAAATAAAAGAAAGAGAGAACTTTTATCCATCATTTTGATTACAGATAAGCTTCAAAGTCAATTTAAGATCTGTCACCAAAGTTCTAACTACTGGCGTTTAAGTTCTGTTTTTGTTTTTTTTGTTTTTTTTGGAACTGATATTTTATTATAGACAAAAAAAGTTTACAACTCCAGTTGCTAAAGGCATAAAACAATCGTTGAAATTCAGCCGTACTGAAAATAACAACTAGATAGATATATTATAATTAAACTAAGTGATTGCGCGTCAAACTTTAAAAGTAACATCTCATGTTTATTTTTTATTTTATTTTATTTTTTAATATAGAGTTGAGCTATACAAATAACGGAAATGGACAATGCAATGGAGACAGTACAAACTCACATAGCATAAATGACACTATGAAAACTCCTACACAACTTCAGTCTAATGCAGCTTTAGTCAAGAAGACAGCTAATCAGGTGCTTCAAAAAGCACCCACGATCATTAAGGCATCTACTCAAGTGCCTGAAACTCATGCAAAGAAGAGGCCGAGGATAGATTGGAGTCGCAAAAGGAATATGAATTTGTATGCCGATTGGCCTTCAAAATCCGAATTGGACATGGTTAATCATTAAGTTGAAAGTTTGCTAATTAGACGTTTCATTAGTTTTAATTTGTTTGTTTTTCCATGTTTATATTGCAGTGGTCAAGTGTTTTTGTAACATAGTAACCATAAATGTGTTTGCTTGAAAATCGCTTATTGAAACAAGTATACAGAGACATTATGCCCTTTTTATGTATACCCTTTATCATAGTAACATTGTTTGATATCCTTTTTATACTTGCAAACTGATTTGTATATTTTTGCGTATTTCGTAAGTGGGCTAGATATCTAAAGCTTATCTGTACATTCTTTGACTCTGAGCATGCTAAACTTTTTTATATTCTGTTAATTACTTTTGGAAAGTGTCATTTTAACGGGGAATTAAGGAGCATCTACAGTCCTATAAATGTTTATCTACAGTCCTATTCATGTGTATTAACATCATTCATTGTGCACTAAATCATTTAAAATTTTTTCAATACTTACATGTTAAAAGTATAATTTAACATGATACCCTGAAATGATAATGTAAATGTCATTGATTTGCGCTTTTAAGGGACTAGAAGTACAGTTCCATGATCCCATGTCAATAATAAGATCATCATGAACTGCATAAATACAAAACATCAATTACAGAGACGGTGCAGGTTGGAAAAGAAGAAAAAAGAAAAGGAAGCTTAGGAAATTTATCCCACTAAGCAAATGAATCGAATAACATATGAAATTTCAAGTTATATAACCATGCCTGGTGCTCAAAACTTAATAACTTAACATACTACAATAAACAGCAGCCCATTACATTATTGATTTCACTAACTCAAAAACAACACTAGTATTACATTGCAGTAAGTAAAATTTCTCATCTCAATTTTGGCTTTGTGGAATTCTTTAATGGTTTGGCAACTGGAAGCGGTCGGCTACTTTTTGCAGCTACCTTCTTTTTAAGTCATATCTTATAGAAAACACTGCGCATATTGTTGCAAGAAGCATGGTGGAATGCACATAAACTGCTAATTCTGGATCAACATTAACCGGCTTCTTTAGATGAGTGCCGAACATGCTCAGTCTTCCTGGGTTTATAACTCCAATCAGGGTCCCAGCTACAGCGAAGTAGCTTCCAGCAAGAACCTGATTCACAAGAAAATTCATCATGCATTTTTATTACCTAAAACTAGTAAAAATAACAAGCATGATGTCTATACATACATACATACATGTATGCACACGCGCGTGCGTGTACGTATATATGTGTGTATCTATGTATGTATATGTATATCATTTATTGCATGTCTTTTGAATTAATGTTGCTCTTTATACTAAAATATACATTTAGATGGCAACTAACAAAGCTCATAATTTCAGTTATTCTTTAAATATTTCCTTTTAGTTTGCATGATTTTTATTTCAATTTACGACTTGTTAAAAACTATATAATTACAAAATAACTGTTTATCATAAACTAAAAAGGGTGTGTGCATGTGTGCGCGCGTGTGTGTGTGAAAATCGTAATAAAAATCAAATAGTAATAAGTTAAGTACAAATATTAGTTTATTGGCATAGATGAAAATGACGTAACGAAAATAACAAAGGATAATCTTGCCATTCCAAAAAGACACCGGTGTAGTAACAAGTTTCTTTTATTAATAGTAGTGAAATAATGTGAGACCGAGTGTCAATAGTTGCTTTACAGTTCAAGTTTTCAGACATCATCCCAATTAACAGATTACAAAATCAAGATTACACTCTTCATAAACTAGTATTGTGAAAAAAAGAACTTAGAATGAGATCTGAGCATTTAATCTTTGTATTCATATGATTACCACTCTACCAAAAATGCAAACGTATGGTTATTAGTTTTTCTCATGTATATTTAATTAGTTATCTTCCAAAATCACTTTTTCACAAACAAATCATACATTTGGATGAAACCATGACAGATTAATTACGCCTTGTCATTCATTCAATTATGTAATTTAGAATTACCTTTAAAAATAAAATAAAAACATAACACGCTATTGCTCAAAGTAGAAAGTTATTTTGGAAATATACCTTCAAAACCAAATCGAGATGGAAAAGAATAAAACATACATGTTATGACTGGCTGCATAAATAAAATCATTTAGCATATACAATGTGCAATTCACGTGCATAGTGCTATTTTATGATTTATGCAAGAATAAAGTTGAATTAGGGAAAGTCGTTCCCATTAAGGCGTTTAACACAACCAAGAATAAAGCTTGTATATGCTAGCAGAAGTGTTTTATAGTGAGCTATTACCGGAATGAAACGTGATGAACATACAACCTGAACAAGCCAACAACATGCCAAACCCAAGCTATTATGTAATTCTAGGTAGACTGGTACCAGAAGAAGTCGCGAGTTAACGGATTCGTTTTTCGTTTGCCAAGTCTTGTTAAAAGAAGCGGATCGTTACCTTTGCGAGTTCCCTCTTTCATGGATAGATAACTGAACTATGCGCCCATCTTCGCTTTTAGATCAGCCGTAGCTCCTCGTTTTCACTTAGCCTACGCACTACAACGCGTCTCACTGGAAGAAGAACTCCAGGTTGGCTAGAAGATTCCAACAGCATTCCATACAGAAACATGAACCCCCAAAATGTATAATTGTGAACTACAAACTGATAAATATGAAGCTGTATCATTAACACAATTCAGTTCAGAAAAATAAGTCAAGGTTATGGCGAATTCGAAAGAAATAGGAATGCCCAACACTATGTGTATAAATAAGACGTTAGAAATGTATCATCATCAAAATGAGTTTTTCAAATGCTAATGAGTTTTTTATTTTCAATAATGAGAAGTTTGTAAATATTGTGAATTTTCACATGCCCATAGTTAGCAGCAAAAATACAAAAAGGCGCAAAACCATCGTGAAGCCTAGGCACAAAGTGGGTGAACGGCACACGCCTTCTTGAATTACTGCACACGCATTAAAAGAAATTATATTATTATACAAAATAATTAATTAAACAAAACTAATGTAAAAAAATTTTAACTAAAAAGCAATCTGATAAAGTATCTTTATCATTTCACAAATAACATCACTAAATATGATTTTATAAGCATAGAGTTTGATTCACAAAAGCCATTCTAAATGCCAAATTCTAAAATAATATAATATATTACGCATAAAATATAAAACATTTTCGGTTTGAGTCCTAATTTGCTTAACAAACAAAATATTGTAAATAAAAAGGAATATGATATGACAACTTGTTATCAAAAATGATTATTTCATTATTATTCATGGATCATAATTTTTTTAAAATAATAACTGTTATTTTTCTAATAAATTTATCTCAAATGAAAAACACTTCATTTATAATTGAATAATGTTTGTCGTAGAAAAATTAAAATGTATGTATGAACTATTATTATTATTAAAAATAAAACGCATCTGCAATCATTGTATCTTGTTAAATCATTTGTCTAGAAGTTAAATTTCAAATTAAAAGTTTATAACTACTTTTTTGCGAGATATGAAATATCATTAGTGTCACGTTATTTTGGTATATTTATTTTGCTTTTTGTTACTTTGAAAAGTTGATTGTGTATCACATTTTTGTTTTGCTTTGTATTTTTTTAATAGTTACGTATATTTGATCATATTGAACTACAAAAATCTTTAATTTAAATTTCACATCAATTTGCGTAAACAAACATATTTGAATGAGAAAATTCTTACCATCAAATGGATATGTATATAATATATTTAACCATCAACATTAGTTTAGTTATACATGGTCAATGTAATATTACATGATAGAATAATAAAGTACAAAGCTTGTTCTGATAATATTACAAAAATGTTGTTTTTTCCATATCAACTAACACACGTTTTTATTCAAGCAAACGAATTTAGTACAAGAATATTTATGCGTTGTTGGATCATGGAAAAATAAAATTGAAAAAAATAAAACAGAAAGGCGAGAGTGGTTTGCAATGTACATCATATGCGCCATTTGGTGCACCTCTCATATGTGTTGCGTCATATAAGCAAAAGGCAGAATCGCGGCAATGTGTCGTGGTGCACCTTTACTGATTATGATCAAGCATGTATTGTTTGGGATAGAGCACAACATTAGATGTTAAGTACGTCCCTAGAGCATAAATTAGAGGTTGGTGGTACACAGTTGAGGAAAAAACCCAAGAACTCCCACTGCCTCTCACTCGCACCTATTAGCACCCCAAGCGTGTCCAAGGGATGCTTAGGAAACTTTTCATGATCATATTAGGAGGTGGATTCCCCTACGAATGACCTCCGTACAGGTAGGGATCATCTGCACCAATGTCAACATAGCATTGAAGTCAAAGGTAAATGAGGGAAAACTTAGTAAGATGGTTTGAGATAAGACCATGTAGAAAAAACAGTGTGCAAAATACCAATTAGGAGATGGATCCACAATTAGTATATAGTGAAGGTATACAGTATACTTACTGTCGGCTTCCTTCCTCCCTCCCTCTCTATTTACACACACAGACATATATATACACACACATGCATGTATATATGTATGTGTGTGTACGCGCGCATGCATGTGTGTTTGTATTTACATACACACAGGGTTGGTCTAGTAGATTAATAATTTTAACTGCCAGACTAAACCTAACTCTGGAACTGTCAGACTCAGAGTATGTGTTTGGTACTTGATACATACTCCCCAAGAGTTTATTAATGAAACTTGGTTCTCTATGTAATTCAAGTGTGTGTGTGTGACACACACACACACGTATACATATATGAAGAAAAAAATAGAAGCCTTGAACATAGCAAGTAGATAATTACAAATGCGACCTAATCGAGGACCACTAGTAAAATGGAAAAACTTTAAAGAGTGTGGATATAGAAAATTTGGGTTTGAATCCTCAACATCATTCACCAAAAATTAAAATTAAAAGACAATTCTGACAGGAAAAAGAAGCATATGGTTGCTTGAAAACTTGTAAGGTGTGGTGTCATATTAAAAAAAGAAGAAATGCCACCAAAGAGGTCTAAACTTATTTGATAAATACTAAATATATACACATATTTGAATAAAATATTCAAAACACAGACAATAAACATGTTTATACTGTAATTGATTTTGTAATATTTGAATCTTAATTGGGTGTGCATGTAAACTTATTTGACAAATCGAAACTGACTGACTGCAAATAACAGGGTTATAGTTGCTGAAAAACTTGCAAGTTCTGTTTTGTTAACTGTCTGGAATTACCACCAAAAAGGTCTAAAATTGTTCAAGGAATACTTATATTATATAAACATAGTTGAAGATGAATTTCGGAAAATGTAAAATAGACATGTTTATGTTATAATGGTTTTTGTACAATCTGAATCACAAATGAGTGAGCATTTAAACTTCTTTGGCATACACTTTAGTATGCAATCAAATAAAAAGAATTTGGACAAAGAAGATTTTGATAAATACTGTCAACAACCACGGTTAAATTATTATAAACATACTTGTGGAAACTAACCTCCAAGCGGTGCAAATCAACAACAGCTGAAGCATTTTTATCTTAAGTTGTATATGTCAAAACAGTTCGCTCCATTTTGGAAGGGTGCTTCTTGAAATAAGACTATTTACTGCTGCTCTGAGATAAAGGAGAGTGCACACAACTGCCGCTGGAAATATCTCATTGGTAACTAATCGATAAGAAGCAATCTGTATTGGTGTTGTGCACATCCCTGCTCTACATTGAGTCCTAGACCACCAACCACATTATGTATGAGTTTCGGAGACGATAAGTATAAATATCATAATAGAAAAAAGAGGGATTTGGACGTAGCCCATTATTTCCATCGAGCATGTGTTAAAGGACATAATTTAATGTAATCAGGTCAAAGTTTCTATTTTATAAAATGTAATTAAATATGAAATTGCCACTGCACTTTTAATTATAGAAAAGGTCGCCCCATATTTAAAATGGCCAAACTGCAACCATCACTTTGGAAAGTGAAGAACACTAACATTCTGCACTTTTTAGAAATTCGTATAACTATGAAACAGAAGTGCAACTTCTACAAATTTCACAAAACTAAGTCTAAATAGTTAAAAACTAAATATTTAGCAATAAAAAGAAATGAAACTAAAACACACATGAATTGCAAAAATTATTTGCTTTCCAAAAGTAACTATATTTTTTTCAGAAGTATGTATAAATTGTGAATCAAACATGTGCATTGTCCAAAATTTAGTGGAAAAAAACAAGCTCCAAACATTATGCAGTTTTGGTGCAAGTCCTTTTGATGAAAGAGCGGTAGTTATCGAGATTGGTTAATTTAAATAGCTATAAAGAAAAAAAAAATATTAATGACATCTTAAATCAAATAGCTATAAAGAAAAGTTACAACCACGCGTAATGCATAATGTATTAGAAAATTTCATACCATAAACGTCTAAGAATGGATTTGTTATAAAACGTCTTAAGAGTATCTCTCTCATTTTCAAAAGCTTTGTTTATCACATTCAACATTAATAAGGTGGTCAAAAGTCAAAATTTGCTGGAAGTATAATTAAAGATAAAGCTATTGACAAAAAAAGATATTTACCTTTTTGGAGAAGAACTGAAGACATTTTTCAGCATAATCAGTCTCGTATCTCTCTCTAATGATAGGGTTTAATGATTTTCACTGTTCACATTCAATTGAAGCATAGCCAGGTACTGCAAATGCTGCAATGCGAAGAATCCTTATCAAGCTATTTCCTTGCACAGATAATAAACTGCTTTTAACTTACCTAATATTTATATAAGAATATGACTGTGGAAGCATATTATGACATGAAAACCAAAACTCTATAGCAACAGATGCCCAAAGAACATGGATGAAAAACATATTGTACATGACATATGATGCATGATACATTCGAATTCAAAGAAATTGTATATGCAAAATATAGCACCAAGTAATTATTTATAGACAACCAATATTGTATAACTCATTCGAATCATATACATACATACATACATACATACATATATGTATATATATATAGAGTTTCCAACCAATAATAAAATGTAATTTATATCACACAGTCTTAAATTAGGGTCCCGACAGTAAACTGTCCAACTAAAAGAAGGTACGCTCTGCACGTAATTCTGATAAACTTTCAATATAATGAGCAGGCAGCAAACAGATTAGTGGGGAGAAACTTAATTTTGTTATGTTACAAAAAATAAAGAGTCTAAGTGAAAATGAATTGAATATATTAGTAAAGGTGGACAGAATAAAATTGGAACATTATCCTTTTATGAATCTCATTTTCTTAAAGTTACAAGAAAATAACATATAAAATGATATTGAGTGTGGAATTTAAAATTATGCATGTCCTAATAGCACACATGTGACAATCTATGGTTAAAACAATGCAGAAAAAATCATTTGTCCAATTTTTTACAGAAGTAAAATATATTTGACAGTCAAAATATATATATATATATATATATATATATATATATATTTCAATTATGGAAACAGAAAAAATCGGATATAATACCACGAATTCGACTGTACTGTGTACGGAGTCAAAAAAATCGCAGCATTAGGATTAAATTTTATACATCATAACCGTAGTAGTTATCAAACATGAAGTATGTGAACGGATTTGAAAGGAACAGCTATTGTCCAACGGCTCTACGTTAAAGCCGAATTTCCACACTGGGAATTGATTAGCGAAATTGAGCATTGAATGACCTAATGCATCAATGGCGAATTAATGGTGAATTAATCGTTGGGTGAGGATTACTTCTTCTGATTTATGAATGTTAGCATATATCGGTCAAAAATAGCTCAGATGATCACCTAATGTACCCAAAGGGCACTAAGTTAAGTAGGCTCCTCAGTCTGTCCAATTCATCCATGGTTACCCTGTCCTTTTTCAATTCCATCACGTAGGCAAATTGAGATGGCTTAGGAAATTCAGGAAAATCACTATTGTTGGAAAAATTCTTAACTGTTTGAAAATTTAGGGAGAAAATTTGGGTAAGGGTTTCTCCGCTATGGAAATTTTAGTGTTCTGCAGTAGTTTGGCTGTGGGGTGGCACAAAGGTTGAGTATTCTGAAATGCGAAGTAAAGGAGGAAGCTTTCATTAGATCATGTTTTTTAAGTTTAAATAATAGATAAAATAGGTAACAATTTGGTATAATAATTAAACTTGACCAGACAGTGATGATAAATATCATAGAGC
Organism: Allium cepa; assembly: GCA_030765085.1. Taxonomy (NCBI): domain Eukaryota; kingdom Viridiplantae; phylum Streptophyta; class Magnoliopsida; order Asparagales; family Amaryllidaceae; genus Allium; species Allium cepa. The sequence continues at coordinate 803,328,408 of CM060943.1, forward strand.
GGTAGATCTCTCAACGGTTGCTTTCAAATAAAAATGTGTCATATTCACATCCGCATCGAAAATTATTTTCAAATATCGTATATCAATGTCCATGAATATTGGATGGTTTCAAATATTATCTTATCCACTGACATCTAAGACATATACAGAAATTTTTACTTTAACATAAAATTGTTTCGAACTTCATGATTATATATATTTTTGTGTGTAGTGAATAAGTAGTTATACAAAAACATATAAACTACTATCTTATAGTAGTTTATATGTAGTGAACAAGTAGTTATACACACATATAATACAAACTACTAGTATAACCGCACAACGGTGGAGAAACCGACCGTTCGATTGTATAACTTTGATAAGAAATATACATTTAAAATTTTTGTTAATATTACTTAAACATTAAGTGATAATATGTTGGAAAAAAATAATCTGAGATTTGAATCTGAAAATATGAATTTCAAATTTAAATATTAATGAAAACATTCAAAATTGTCGATTTGAAATTGAAATTTTAGAACTTGAAAATCATAATAGATTTGAATTTGGAATTTTTGATGCGCGAAATAAAAGGAGGAAGTTTAGGGAAACCGTGATGAGACAAGATTTACGTTTTTAGGGAAACCGCGATGAGACAGCGATGAGACAAGATCCACGTCTTTAGGAAAACCGCGATGAGACAAGATCCACGTTTTTTTGACTTCAGAAAAATTGATTTTGACCAGTGAAAGTAAGCAAACCTCCCTAACGGTCGGTTTGAATATCTTAATGAAATAATGAATAACTATCGTTCATTATACTAAAATACACATATTATAAACTTTCATCTTAACATTAGGTCGGGTTACCATTGTGTGTGACTCAACCATCTAAGCGCAATGGTCTTATTCTTTTAGAGGTTCTAAGGACTTTCTCTCTAGCTAGTCCTTTCGTCAAAAGATCAGTCAAATTCTCATCACTGCGTATGTGATCCACTCTAACAGCTCCTGAAGAGAGTAGTTCTCTAACGGTGTTGTGCTTACAACGTATCTGTCGTCTCTTACCTTTGTAATAACGGTTATGTACTTTGCGATAGCCAAAGGTACTATCGCAATGGATCAACACAGCTGATATCAGTTTTTTCTATAAAGGAATCTTAGCTAACAGATTTCTTAAGTAATCTGCTTCTTCACTAGCTGTGGCTAGTGTTATCATCTCAGACTGTATAGTGGACTGAACCAAAATAGTTTGTTTCTTAGATTTTCAAGAAACAGCTCCACCAGCAATGCTAAATATATAGCCATTGGTTGCTTTCATATCATCAGATAAATTATTCCAGTCGACATCGGTGTATCCTTCAAGGAAAGCTGAAAACTTTTTATAATGTAAGCCAAGTTTCATAGTTTGTTTTGGGTATCTCATGACCCTTTCGATAGCATGTCAGTGCTCTATACTATGTCTACTAGTAAACCTACATAATAATCCGATGACATAGGCAATGTCGGGTCTAGTACAATCAGTGTATGCCGAAGGCTGCTAGCATAATAAGACTGTCTTACATCTTCACCAGTGTTCTTAAATAGTTTTACACTAGCATCATATGGTGTACATGCATGTTTACAGTCAAAGTAATTGTATTTCCTTAGTATCTTCAATGTAATGAGATTGATTCAAAGAAATTCTCTTTTCTGACCAAGTAATCTTAATTTCAAGGATTACACTCGTTTTACCTAGATCTTTCATACCGAAGTTGGAACTTAACAAAGATTTGACATTGTTTATAGCATGAGTGTTTGACCCAAAGATAAGTAGATCATCTACCTATCGACATATAATAGTGCAAATGTCATTCTCAGATTTATAGCAAATACATTTGTCACTTTCATTAACGTTAAAACCATAAAAGATTATCAAGTTATCAAATTTCTCATGTCATTGCTTAGATGCTTGTTTTAAACCGTATAATGATTTATCTAACTTGCAAACTTTATACTCTTGACCATGAATTACAAAGCTTTCAGGTTGGTCTACATAAATTTCCTCTTCAAATTTACCATTTAAAAAAGCAGTTTTAACATGCATTTGGTGTATTATTAAATTATGAGATGCTAGTGAAATTTGTACCCGAATGGATGTAATTCCAGTTACAGGTGAAAAAGTGTCAAAAAACCTATATTTCCTCTTTGCTTAAACCCTTTAGCTACTAAACAGGATTTTTATTTACCAACCGTTCCATTAGGTTTTAATTTCTTTTAAGTAACCATTTACAGTCTATAGACTTACAACCATTCGGTAAATTTATTAAGTCCCAAGCCCCATTGATTGCAAAAAATCCATCTCATCATTTATAGCCTTTTGTCAAAAATCAGCATCTAAAGAAGATAAAGCTTCAAGGAGGTTTAAAGGATCCTCCTCTATAAAATATGAACCATAATCTTTTGTAATTCTTGTTCTTTTACTTCTTCTAGGTTCGTTTTTAGAAGATTCATTATGTTTTGTTCTAATAGACATAATGTTACTTGATGTGCCCCCACTATTCCTCAATTTAAAAGGAAATCTCAATTCATAAAAATCAGCATAATTATATTCTATTATATTATGTGTATTCAGATCATAAAATCTATATGTTTTGCTATTAATAGCATAGCCAATAAATACATATTCACATGTTTTACTTGCTAATTTTATTTTCTTAAGGTCAGGTATACGAACGTATGCTAAACATTCCTAAGTTCCAAAATAAGGCACAACCGGTTTATAATTTCTTTAAAATTTCAAAAGATGAAATTTTGCTTTTTAAATTAGGAATCTTATTCAAAACATAACACACGGTCAATAAAATTTCCCCCACCAATGTGATGATGTACCAGAATTGAGTAAAATAGCAACTACTAATTCAGTTAATGTTCTATTTTTCCTTTTAGATTTACCATTCATTTCAGGTGAATATGGTACAGTTCTTTCATGTATTATTCGATGTGAATTGTAAAATTCAATAATAAAAACTTGATTCATATTCAGTTCCTCTATCACTACGCAATCTCTTGACTTTCTTATCAGACTGATTTTCAATTTCAGTTATGAAAGATTTAAACATCTCAAATGCATCACTTTTATTTTTCATAAGGTATACATAAGTAAAATCAGAGCAATCATCAATGAAAGTGATAAAGTAGCGGTGTCCATATCTAGTCAGAGTGCTATCAAGCTCACATATATCAAAATGAATCAAATCTAAAAGTCTGATTCTCTAATTACAGATGTATGTGAGGTTTTAGTTATTTTTGCTTGACTACAAAAATTACATTTTTCAAAATCATTTAATGACACATTAGGGATTATACCTAACCTACTCAAATTCTTTATTATTCGTTTATTAAAATGACATAGTCTAGAGTGCCAGATATTAAAATCACACAACATATAAACAGAAGCAGATATTTTATTACATTTAACATTCGGTTTAAACATGCCATCAGTTGCATAACACATACCCACAAACATACCATTCATAGTGATGATGTACATATCAGCCTCAATAGTCTATGTAAACCCAGCTTATTAAGAAGATAACCCGAAACAAGATTATTTCTCATCTCTGGAGTGTGCATGACGTCTTTCAGAATGATGGTCTTTCCAAAAGCAAACTTCGGCTCCACGCTTCCAATTTCAGCAACAATAGTGGTGTGAGAGTCTCCCAACAACATTTTCTTATCCTCAGTCTCCGTGTATGTTTTGAACATAGCATGGTCATAGCAAACATGGCGTGCAGCGCTAGTATCTACCCACCAACCCTTTGATCCGCCAACAAGGTGAATCTCATCAGAAATCATAGTCGTAAAAGACTTCTCAGTCAGGTTAGCCTACGGTGTAGAGCTTGGCCTGTTCCGACACTACGTGCCATATAACCTGGTTTTTCACTGTTGTAATAAGAAACAACTGTTTAAAGTTATTCTTTTGGGTGGTTTCTATTGATCTCTATGGTTTCCTTGTGAATTAAAATTCTTTTGTTGCGATTCTGATTCTTATAGCTTTTTGGATTCGATGTTGAGTTTTCTTGGTTGCTTTTGCTTTTGATTGCTTTCTTGGTTTCTGTTTTCAATTTTTTGAATTTTCTTGTTTAAGAATTTTATATAAACTCATTGCAACAAAAAATCAGATTAATTTCTTTGGCATGACACCTGTTTTTCATAAGCAAATTCAGTAATAATCCAAATGATGAGTGTGTACCTGATGGGTTGTCAAGATTTCAGATGATGACAATTTTCTGATGATATCTTAATTTGAATGCTACCGTTCTTAAGGCTAAGGCTTGATTTTCTTCAAAACTTGATGCAAATGCTGCTAGGCTCAATACTGCTCTGATACCATGTAAAGAATTACGATATTGATGAAAATGGTTTTCAGAAATGAATTGAAGAAAAAATAATATGATGTTTTCAGCTTTCTGTTTTTATTCAAAGAATAACTGAACAATACAAGTATTCTCAATACATAGTACATTATCGTACGGTTGACTTTTATATAGCACAACTTATACTATTTGGTGCTCCCTTTTTAAATATGAATCAGTTTATGAGATAACAGATCAGTTCCTATTGACTTGTCTTTTGACCGAATGTTAAGCAAAGATTGTTTAATTGGTAAAAAAATGCTACGCAGAAAATGGTTCTTGACACGTTTGCTGCAAAAAAGTGCCTTTTCATTTGAAATTGTAAGGCTAATATTGAAACCAGCAGTAAGACAGTACATTAAATTCAAATTGCATCTCAAATAGGTTTCCACTGAAAATGAAGGACATATCTAGTGAATGAACACCACAACATATATTTTAATCTGAAGTTATTACGATGTGTGTACAAATGCACAGTTTATGAGAATTAAATACTACCAAATGACCTCAATGACGTAAATACGGTTAATTCACCATAAGCAATTTGACGTAAAGGGAAACAAATAACTCACGAGGATACCTGTAAAATAATATTAGTAGTAATTATAATAACAATAGTACTACAAATAATAAGCAATTTAATAGTACCTGACCTGAGATTAAAGTCCGAACAAACAAAACATATATGGCTACCCAATTCTTGAAATACAAGTAATAAACTAAACAAATTTAAACAATGTTTTCAATATAAATTTATGGAATGGTACATAAATATTTGAATGTGGTTAACAGTTTATACACAATGTTATATAACAGTTGGGATGAGAACAATAATCAGTAACAATATATTAAAATCATGTTTTTAAAGATTAAAAAAACAGGAAAAAAAAACTGAAACAAGCAAATGGGTGAACTAAAGCAAACCAATGATGTTTACTGAAACGTGAGTTTACTGTTCGTCTTGTCAAAATATATGAATATATGTCGAAGAGCAACAGTGAATTAGTAACTGATTGGCCCTGACCAAATCATGCAATAAAAATTATGTAGCATACAAAAACAACATTTATAGTCTATGTAGTGAAGGACGGGTACACCGGTAAATTATACTCTTTTATTCCTGTCTAATATAATTTTTATACTGCTATTTCAAAATTGATTAAAATATTCATGTTTCCATTAATAAATGCTTTCAATATGCTTGTTATTATAATTTGTCCGTATTTTGGAAAGTACTCCTTACATGGCACTGTATTAATTAGAAATATAAGTTTAGGAAAATAAATTGTCAATTAAAAAATGGGCAAAGATAGTGTATTTTTGGTATCTCGAACATTTGTCATCTCATGTGATGCTGAAGTACGGTTAAGATGATTTTGATTTTTAGCTCAGTGCAGCATTAGTTTTAAATATTGTATCTAAGTTAACCTGTTTGTTGTTCATTGTAAAAATCTATTAATAAAACAATAATCTTCTTGGAATACAATTTTTATCATTTTGCGTAATTCATAAAATTCCAAGAAGCTGCATAATTACAGTATTTAAAAGCTATGGTTCATTCATAGGCGTACGTTAAGCTGAATAGCTTATAACCTGATGAATTGTACATTACATCCACACATACTTTTTTTGCACTGAACAAATGCACTAAAGCATAGGTTGAAGATTGCAGTTGTAGGAACAGGTAATACCATAGAAAAGTTACATAGATAAAAGAAAACATAGTTTATTATAACAAAACAAAAGAAGAGATAGGCCAGCTACGTACAATCCCAAAAAGAAAATTAAAATGAAAAAAGGATAGACAAACAAATCATGTGGATATGTAACAGAAACAAATGGAAAAAATGAAATAGCATTCCATCAAGCTTAGTTTCTCTATCGCTTTTCTCGAAATTTAGTGGCACTTGAGGCCTGGTTAAGTAGAGTTTCATCGACATTCTATGATAATATTTATAATTTTGGATTAGCATGACATTTAGTTATTAAGTTGATATCTTGAATATTCATGCTATTATTTTGATGAGTTCAAGGTGTTGAATACTAAATTTTCTTTTGCTCACTCCAATGTAATGCGCAAATTGTATTTGCTGGTTAAACATACGATGATAATTATAATTTAGTGAAAAATTGTGTGCACTTGTGTGACAATTCTAAATAGAAAAGGGTTTTCATTGTTTGGTATTTATAACTATAAACAACTACTACCAACGTTGATTGATTTATGCTCGGCAATGTTTATAATTACATACACTTACGTTTGTCTCATTTAGTAAGTAGCTCGCTAGTCGTATGTATTATACAAGTTAAATCCAAAACGATATAAAAAATAATTCCAAATCCCATTCTATCCTAAACTACTCATGAACACGTGTGCACTGTCAAACTCTATTAAACAAAGGCTAAAATAGTCATATCACTAAAATAAGTGTGTAACTGGTTCGGACGTAGTAGGTAAGTCATTTTGCTATTTTTAAAATTTGAGGACAGCATTTTGTTTCTGTGCATCAATTTTTTTTTTTAATTTTTAGTAAGTAAAACAACTAAAAGTCTATATTTAGAAAAAATATTTAAAAAAAAAACTGTTATATTTATGAAAAAAAAACCATAGTGGTACAAAGGAAGTTTGAAATCCAAGGTTTTGAACCAATTCTCGTCACATTTGTAAAGAAAGATTGTAAGCAATGGTAACGGAGCAGTTACAAACATCATTTTCATGCTAGCATAATAAATATAACCAATATTGCATGAATATTAACCACTTTATCACAAATGTAATGCAGCTCGGTGAATAAGATGCTGAAAAATCACATCTAAATTAGAGCTGAAGATATATTGTCTACCAAAAATATATTTGTCATGATCATACACTAAATAACAGTGCATCACAAACAGTTGTAAGCTTTTTTGTAAAAAATATATATGAACAAATTAAGATAGAATGTTCCTAGTCGGTAGTGAAGTTGAGTTAACAGCCACAATCGTTGCGATGTGATCATAGATTTTAAATATGCAGTAATCATGTTGCAAGAAATAATACAAGAAAAAGGGTAAAGAAAATGGAGTACTGAAGGAAAAATAGCATGTTCAAGTTAAACGCCATTGCTCCTGAAGTTGTTTACAGGATCAAATTTTCAGAATAGTAAAATACGATTGAAATTAAATTGGTAAATAGAATGTAATAAAAAGTTTAAAATACAGTCACCGTTGCAAAATACTATTGCAAGAAATGAATTTCTCTTCAAAAAAGTGACCAATTTTTAATTTCAAGTTCAAGTGACCTATTTCTAATTTCTCTGCATTTCTAATTTATCTTCAAGAAATTAAGTAAGGATTGAACAATACTATTGCAAAATGTAGTTTTAAAGTAAAAAGAGACAGTTTACATCAACCACCATGTTTGGGCATATTACAAATTGGCGGTAAAAATTGGCGGTAAAAATTGGCTGGTACATCTAATGCCAAACTTTTCCTTTATCAAAAGAAGTGCCATTTTAACCAACTTACAAGAACAATTCAAAATAAATTAGAATGTTTGTATACATATATGTTAGGTGCACACGGACGTCAACCAGTTCATAAAAAAGGGTTGGCAGTAATCTGGATGACAGCAATATGCTTAATTTCCTTTAAAACCCATCAAATCGTAAATGAAAAAACTGAGAATTGTTTAGTTATTGTGTAAGAAATGATTAGTTAAACCATCTTGAATTTAAATGTATTGTTTCCACGACCAAGAAAATCGACATCGAGATAAAACATGTACCTCTCCAACTATATCCGACCTGCGATTTGATAGTAGATCATAAACTGGACTGTTAGTACCAGAGTCATTTCATCAAACACCGGCAATTTTCACAGCAGCAAAGGATCGAAGATCATGCCAGGATTCAAAGACAAACTCTGATCAACTATGGCAAACCCATGGCTAAACTCCGTAACTACGACCATGAGAAGCAGCTGGAAGAGAAGGCAGTTCCACATGGTTAAAATGTAAAACAACGCCAAGAATCAGGACAAACCTTGTGAGGAAGGTTGAAGAACTCAAGTTGAAATTACCACAAAAACTATGAACCATTTGTGACATTCCTGCTGCCGATGCACCACATCCTTCTTCGTTGATAGTAAAGCTGCCACTAAGAAGAATAGTTGAATAAACATCAGGTTGTTTTGTCAATTCTTTGAATAACTTGTGTGCATCTTAATTGTAGTCTTGTTTGTTGTAAACGGGCCACTCAAGCCAGTATATGTTGATATATAAAAATGTAAAGACCTGGACGAAAAAAATAATAAGAAAGTTTATACAAAATTTTCCCTCCTAAAATTCTTCTTCTCCCTGATCTGAATTTTCCTTGCTCTTCCTCCTTTCTCTTCAATCATGCTTACAAAAACTCCTTGACACCTTCGCTGTCACAGTTTCTTATTTGTTCCTGTATTTCTGGTTAAACTTAAATATTCTGTTACTGCCACTTTGCAACCTACGTGCCGATGTATCACTTTTTGCTCATTCTATGACATTGTGTATATTTTATATGTCCTCAACAGTAGCCACACTCACTAACCAAACCATCAATTACAGCCAACTGTCCCCATCCACATCTCTATCCCACCATGTCTTCACATTAACTGCATCCAGCAGCTAACAGACCAACAAGACAACATCTTTGAACTACACAACACGAGCAGGACAGCATCCCTCACCATGGTTTACCTATTTTAATGATATTCATTACTAATTAATAAAGTGAAAAGTCTGAAACAAATAATTAACTACGTCCACAGGGTGCACCCAAGGCAGTTCCAGTTTTGAGCAGGCTGATTTCCTTGGGCTTAATAGATTAAATTTACAAATGAATCCAGTTTGTAATTGTTGTAGAAAGTAGCTTAGTTCTTCTATAAATGGCATAAGAAGGAGAAACGTAAAATCATATTGATTTGAATTAATAAGAATTTTTCTTCTCTTTCTTCTAAAATCTGGTATTCTTGTTCGTGTGCATTGCTTTTTTCCCTCTTCTTTCTTGTGCCTTCTTCTTGCCTGATTCTCCTTTAAACTGAACCCATATTCCCTCTTCCCTAACCTGATCATATCACTATTAATCCCTGTCAACCTCCCCTCATAAACCCTCCTCCATTCCTGCAAACTTTCCCTGCTTCTCCCCTGAAAGCACACTCTTAATCCCCATGTCTACTAGACAAAGAACCTGCGCGCCCCCATTTCTTTTCCTTATTTCTGCAAACCCTAATTCTATGTTTCTCTATACCTTATTATCTTCCTCTTTAATGCTTTTCACTTCATTTCTTGTTCACTGATATTGCTGCCAACTCTCTGTTCTCCTACCTGATAATTTCATCATCATTTCTCTACTAATTAAGAAGCTTCCTGTTCCTACATCATCATGCCAAATACAACTAACCAAGCAAAGCCAGGTGGTCATAACATGGACGACCATAAGTCTTCGAATTAATAGTTGGAATCCAAATTATAGAGAGAAAACTGTATAGATTTTGAAAATTGGGGGAGAAGTGGAAAATCAGGGTTCGGTTTAAGAATTTAAGTGACGTGATGTAGCTGTTTGTATTTAAAAAAGCGGAGATCAACGATTTTCCAGGAAGAAAATGCAAATTAGCGTTCATTTTATAAATTAGCGTTTTTAAAGTTAAATAGATAAAAGGATTGGTTGACCGAGCCAGGGAGACTAAGTATGGTCTAGAAATAACTTTAGTGATATATATATATATCTATTTTAGAACCACTGCTATACATAATATCCTGCTGTGCAATTCCCTCTTCTCAAGTAAGTCATAATATCATCTAAAGCAGAAAACAAATTTCGTTCTTTTTCTTCCTTGTTTTGACAGTTAACTATGGTTGGTTCCAATCTTCCAAATGAAACTGAAGAATGTTGTAGCAAAAGGCAAAATACGACTTTTTTATCCAATTTCCCTCAAAGTAATTCAAGTGCATTGTATTATAAAACTCGTCTCTGCAATGAATATATGAAAACGGGTACTTGCTCACGTGAAGATACGTGTACTTATGCGCACGGAGAGGCAGAGCTTCGTCCAAATCAAGATCATAATCATGCCAATTCATCGTTGTTTAAGACAAAGCTTTGTCAAAACTTCTTAAATGGATGTTGCCGATTGTCATCTAATTGTAGTTTTGCTCACGGTTTTCAAGGTAAATTTTATTTCTTCTTCTTCATCGTTTTGTTTATTTGTTTGTTTGTTTCTCTTGAAATTGATTTAAGGTAAATAATCAGCAAGAAAAATGATGTATATGCATAAACGTACTGTTGTCAGCTAGATTCAGATTTTATTGTTTGTACAGATTCTCCAATATATATTTATGATTGATTTTGAAAAGTATTTGCATTTATCAAGTTGCGATTATGTAAAGAATACATTTTGATTAATTTTTGAAAAAAAAAACGAATTGCTTAAAAAAAGTTGAATTTTCTACATATAGTTTTCTTTTCAATCTTTCTTAGCTTTTCAATTTTCAAGGACAAAATTGATTTTTTTTCTTTACAATGTTTGGAATAATTTAAGAACTTTACTCAATTTTTTCATTATTTTTTAAGAAGTTTAAATCTTTTGTTAGAAAATTGAATTTTCACAACTAATTAAAGTTTGATTTTCATTGTGAGAAAAAAATTGAATTTTTAGTGTTATTTGTATCTTCCGTATAGTATAGTTATTTGAAAATAATAAATTTTTATGTGTTCCAATCCCAAGAAAAATTATTTTTCTAAAGAAAAAATGATTTTTTTTAATTTAAATGTTACAGAATTATGAAATTGTTTGATTTCTCAAAAGTGGCGGAAAAGATCAATCTCTAAATTACATATTTAAAATCTAAATTCATTTGTTTGCTAAAACTACTAGTAGAAAATTTGTTTGGCTCGTTAACAAAAAGGATCAAAGATATATTTTGGGAGGGATTTGAAGAATATATACATGTAAAGTGAAAATGATAAAAGTTAGAACGGAAAATTTTGTTTGGCTTATTCGAAGATATAATGAAGAACGTATTTTAGAAAAAAATTTATGAAATGTTTGCTTAATTGGGCATGTTTAAAACTTTTTTTCTTTCATCAAAACAAAAGAAAGAGAGAACTTTTATCCATCATTTTGATTACAGATAAGCTTCAAAGTCAATTTAAGATCCGTCACCAAAATTCCAACTACTGGCGTTTAAGTTCTTTTTTTTTTTTTTTTTTTTCGGAACTGATATTTTATTATAGACAAAAAAAGTTTACAACTCCAGTTGCTAAAGGCATAAAACAATCGTTGAAATTCAGCCGTACTGAAAATAGCAACTAGATAGATATATTATAATTAAACTAAATGATTGCGCGTCAAACTCTAAAGGTAACATCTCATGTTTATTTTTTATTTTATTTTATTTTTTAACATAGAGTTGAGGTATACAAATAACGGAAATGGACAATGCAATGGAGACAGTACAAACTCACATAGCATAAAGGACACTATGAAAACTCCTACACAACTTCAGTCTAATGCAGCTTTAGTCATGAAGGCAGCTAATCAGATGCTTCAAAAAGCACCCACGATCATTAAGGCATCTACTCAAGTGTCTGAAACTCATGTAAAGAAGAGGCCGAGGATAGATTGGAGTCGCAAAAGGAATATGGATTTGTATGCCGATTGGCCTTCAAAATCCGAATTGGACATGGTTAATCATTAAGTTGAAAGTTGGTTATTTAGACGTTTCATTAGTTTTAATTTGTTTGTTTTTCCATGTTTATATTGCAGTGGTCAAGTGTTTTTATAACATAGTAACTATAAATGTGCTTGCTTGAAAATCGCTTATTGAAACAAGTATACAGTGACATTATGCCCTTTTTATGTATACCCTTTATCATAGTAACATTGTTTGATATCCTTTTTATACTTGCAAACTGATTTGTATATTTTTGCGTATTTCGTAAGTGGGCTAGATATCTAAAGCTTATCTGTACATTCTTTGACACTGAGCATGCTAAACTTTTTTATATTCGGTTAATTACCTTTGGAAAGTGTCATTTTAACGGGGAATTAAGGAGCATCTGCAGTCCTATAAATGTTTATCTACAGTCCTATTCATGTGTATTAACATCATTCATTGTGCACTAAATCAGACAATACTTACATGTTAAAAGTATAATTTAACATGATACCCTGGAATGATAATGTAAATGTCATTGATTTGCGCTTTTAAGGGACTAGAAGTACAGTTCCATGATCCCATGTCAATAATAAGATCATCATGAACTGCATAAATACAAAACATCAATTACAGAGACGGTGCAGGTTGGAAAAGAAGAAAAAAGAAAAGGAAGCTTAGGAAATTTATCCCACTAAGCAAATGAATCGAATAACATATGAAATTTCAAGTTATATAACCATGCCTGGTGCTCAAAACTTAATAACTTAACATACTACAATAAACAGCAGCCCATTACATTATTGATTTCACTAACTCAAAAACAACACTAGTATTACATTGCAGTAAGTAAAATTTCTCATCTCAATTTTGGCTTTGTGGAATTCTTTAATGGTTTAGCAACTGGAAGCGGTCGGCTACTTTTTGCAGCTACCTTCTTTTTAAGTCATATCTTATAGAAAACACTGCGCATATTGTTGCAAGAAGCATGGTGGAATGCACATAAACTGCTAATTCTGGATCAACATTAACCGGCTTCTTTAGAAATCCTTCCTTTACGATACCCCATGTCACAAGATGAGTGCCGAACATGCTCAGTCTTCCTGGGTTTATAACTCCAATCAGGGTCCCAGCTACAGCGAAGTAGCTTCCAGCAAGAACCTGATTCACAAGAAAATTCATCATGCATTTTTATTACCTGAAACTAGTAAAAGTAACAAGCATGATGTCTATACATACATACATACATGTATGCACACGCGCGTGCGTGTATGTATATATGTGTGTATCTATGTATCTATCTATGTATGTATATATATGTCATTTATTGCATGTCTTTTGAATTAATGTTGCTCTTTATACAAAATATACATTTAGATGGCGACTAACAAAGCTCATAATTTCAGTTATTCTTTAAATATTTCCTTTTAGTTTGCATGATTTTTATTTCAATTTACGACTTGTTAAAAAATATATAATTACAAAATAACTGTTTATCATAAACTAAAAAGGATGTGTGCGTGTGTGTGTGTGTGAAAAATCGTAATAAAAATCAAATAGTAATAAGTTAAGTGCAAATATTAGTTTATTAGCATAGATGAAAATGACGTAACGAAAATAACAAAGGATAATCTTGCCATTCCAAAAAGACACCGTGTAGTAACAAGTTTCTTTTATTAATAGTAGCGAAATAATGTGAGACCGAGTGTCAATAGTTGCTTTACAGTTCAAGTTTTCAGACATTGTCCCAATTAACAGATTACAAAATCAAGATTACACTTTTCATAAACTAGAAAAAAAAAATATATTTAATTAGTTATCTTCCAAAATTACTTTTTCACAAACAAATCATATATTTGGATGAAACCATGACAGATTACTTACGCCTTGTCATTCATTCAATTATGTAATTTAGAATTACCTTTAAAAATAAAATAAAAACATAACACGCAATTGCTCAAGGTAGAAAGTTATTATGGAAATATACCTTCAAAACCAAATCGAGATGGAAATCTATTTTTAGAATAAAACATACATGTTATGACTGGCTGCATAAATAAAATCATTTAGCATATACAATGTGCAATTCCCGTGCATAGTGCTATTTTATGATTTATGCAAGAATAAAGTTGAATTAGGGAAAGTCGTTCCCATTAAGGCGTTTAACACAACCAAGAATAAAGCTTGTATATGCTAGCAGAAGTGTTTTATAGTGAGCTATTACCGGAATGAAACGTGATGAACATACAACCCAAACAAGCCAACAACATGCCAAACCCAAGCTATTATGTAATTCTAGGTAGACTGGTACCGGAAGAAGTCGTGAGTTAACGGACTCGTTTTTCGTTTGCCAAGTCTTGTTAAAAGAAGCGGATCGTTACCTCTGCGAGTTTCCTCTTTCATGGATAGATAACTGAACTATGCGTCTATCTTCGCTTTTAGATCAGCCGTAGCTCCCCGTTTTCACTTAGCCTACGCACTGCAACACGTCTTACTGGAAGAAGAACTCTAGGTTGGCTCAAAGATGCCAACAGCATTCCGTACAGAAACATGAACCCCCAAAATGTATAATTGTGAACTACAAACTGATAAATATGAAGCTGTATCATTAACACAATTCAGTTCAGAAAAACAAGTTAAGGTTATGGCGAATTCGAAAGAAATAGGAATGCCCAACATTATGTGTACAAATAAGACGTTAGAAATGTATCATCATCAAAATGAGTTTTTCAAATGCTAATGAGTTTTTTATTTTCAATAATGAGAAGTTTGTAAATATTGTGAATTTTCACATGCCCATAGTTAGCAGCAAAAACACAAAAAGGCGCAAAACCATCGTGAAGCCTAGAGGCATAAAGTGGGTGAACGGCACACGCCTTCTTGAATTACTGCGCATGCATTAAAAGAAATTATATTATTATACATCATAATTAGTTAAACAAAACTAATGTAAAAAAAAATTAACTAAAAAGCAATCTGATAAAGTATCTTTATCATTTCACAAATAACATCCCTAAATATGATTTTATAAGCATAGAGTTTGATTCACAAAAGCCATTCTAAATGCCAAATTCTAAAATAATATAATATATTACGCATAAAATATAAAACATTTTCGGTTTGAGTCCTAATTTGCTTAACAAACAAAATATTATAAATAAAAAGGAATATGATATGACAACTTGTTATCAAAAATGATTATTTCATTATTATTCATAGATCATAATTTTTTTAAATAATAACTGTTATTTTTCTAATAAATTTATCTCAAATGAAAAACACTTCATTTATAATAGAATAATGTTTGTCGTAGAAAAATTAAAGTGAATGTATGAACTATTATTATTATTAAAAATAAAACGCATCTGAAATCATTGTATCTTGTTAAATCATTTGTCTAGAAGTTAAATTTCAAATTAAAAGTTTATAACTAATTTTTTGCGAGATATGAAATATCATTAGTGTCACGTTATTTTGGTATATTTATTTTGCTTTTTGTTACTTTGAAAAGTTTATTTCGTATCACATTTTTGTTTTGCTTTGTATTTTTTTAATAGTTATGTATATTTGATCATATTGAACTACAAAAATCTTTAATTTAAATTTCATATCAATTTGTGTAAACAAACATATTTGAACGAGAAAGTTCTTACCATCAAATGGATAGGTATATAATATATTTAACCATCAACATTAGTTTAGTTATACATGATCAATGTAATATTACATGATAGAATAATAAAGTACAAAGCTTGTTCTGATAATATTACAAAAAAGTTGTTTTTTCCATATCAACTAACACATGTTTTTATTCAAGCAAACGAATTTAGTAAAAGTATATTTATGCGTTGTTGGATCATGGAAAAATAAAATTGAAAAAAATAAAACAGAAAGGCGAGAGTGGTTTGCAATGTACATCATATGCGCCATTTGGTGTACCTCTCATATGCGTTGCGTCATATAAGCAAAAGACAGAATCGCAACAATGTGTCATGGTGCACCTTTACTAATTATGATCAAGCACGTATTGTTTGGGATAGAGCACAGCATTAGATGTTAAGGACGTCCCTAGAGCATAAATTAGAGGTTGGTGGTACACAGTTGAGGAAAAAACCCAAGAACTCCCACTGCCTCTCACTCGCACCTATTAGCACCCCAAGCATGTCCAAGGGATGCTTAGGAAACTTTTCATGATTATATTAGGAGGTAGATTCCCCTATGAATGACCTCGGTACAGGTAGGGATCATCTGCACCCATGTCAACATAGCATTGAAGTCAAAGGTAAATGAGGAAAAACTTAGTAAGATGGTTTGAGATAAGACCATGTAGAAAAAACAGTGTGCAAAATACCAATTAGGAGATGGATTCACAATTAGTATATAGTGAAGGTGTACAGTATACTTACTGTTGGCTCCCTTCCTCCCTCCCTCTCTATTTACACACACAGACATACACACACACACATGCACATATATATGTATGTGTGTGTGTGTGCACGCGTGCGTGTTTGTATTTGCATACACATAGGGTTGGTCTAGTAGATTAATAATTTTAACTGCCAGACTAAACCTAACACTGGAACTGTCAGACTCAGAGTATGCGTTTGGTACTTGATACATACTCCCCAAGAGTTTATTAATGAAACTTGGTTCTCTATGTAATTCAAGTGTGTGTGTAGACCCACACACACGTATACATATATGAAGAAAAAAATAGAAGCCTTGAACATAGCAAGTAGATAATTACAAATGCGACCTAATCGAGGACCACTAGTAAAATGGAAAAACTTTAAAGAGTGTGGATATAGAAAATTTGGGTTTGAATCCTCAACATCATTCACCAAAAATTAAAATTAAAAGACAATTCTGACAGGAAAAAGAAGCATATGGTTGCTTGAAAACTTGTAAGGTGTGGTGTCATATTAAAAAAAGAAGAAATGCCACCAAAGAGGTCTAAACTTATTTGATAAATACTAAATATATACACATATTTGAATAAAATATTCAAAACACAGACAATAAACATGTTTATACTGTAATTGATTTTGTAATATTTGAATCTTAATTGGGTGTGCATGTAAACTTATTTGACAAATCGAAACTGACTGACTGCAAATAACAGGGTTATAGTTGCTGAAAAACTTGCAAGTTCTGTTTTGTTAACTGTCTGGAATTACCACCAAAAAGGTCTAAAATTGTTCAAGGAATACTTATATTATATAAACATAGTTGAAGATGAATTTCGGAAAATGTAAAATAGACATGTTTATGTTATAATGGTTTTTGTACATCTCTGAATCACAAATGAGTTAGCATTTAAACTTCTTTGACATACGCTTTAGTATGCAATCAAATAAAAAGAGTTTGGACAAAGAAGATTTTGATAAATACTGTCAACAACCATGGTTAAATTATTATAAACGTACTTGTGGAAACTAACCTCCAAGCGGTGCAAATCAACAACAGCTGAAGCATTTTTATCTTAAGTTGTATATGTCAAACAGTTCGCTCCATTTTGGAAGGGTGCTTCTTGAAATAAGACTATTTACTGCTGCTCTGAGATAAAGGAGAGTGCACACAACCGGCGCTGGAAATATCTCATTGGTAACTAATCGATAAGAAGCAATCTGTATTGGTGTTGTGCACATTCCTGCTCTACATTGAGTCCTAGACCACCAACCACATTATGTATGAGTTTTGGAGACGATAAGTATAAATATCATAATAGAAAAAAGGGGGATTTGGACGTAGCCCCTTATTTCCATCGAGCATATGTTAAAGGACAATTTAATGTCATCAGGACAAAGTTCCTATTTTATGAAATGTAATTAAATATGAAATTGCCACTGCACTTTTAATTATAGAAAAGGTCGCCCCATATTTAAAATGGCCAAACTGCAACCATCACTTTTGAAAGTGAAGAACACTAACATTCTGCACTTTCTAGAAATTCGTATAACTATGAAACAGAAGTGCAACTTCTACAAATTTCACAAAACTAAGTCTAAATAGTTAAAAACTAAATATTTAGCAATAAAAAGAAATGAAACTAAAACACTCATGAATTGCAAAAATTATTTGCTTTCCAAATGTAACTATATTTTTTTCAAAAGTATGTATAAATTGCGAATCAAACATGTGCATTGTCCAAAATTTAGTGGAAAAAAACTGTTAAATTTTGGTGATACAAAATCACAAAAAGAGGGAAAGAAATATGCAAAAGAAAGAAATAGAAGATTTTGTTTCCCCTAATTAATAGGCATATTGAGCATGTTTATTTCTTTCTCTAATTAGCTAATCAAATTATTTTTTGCCATCTAATGTTAACTTGGGCATTAAGTAATTGATTATATGAATAGAGACTAGAAGAGAGGGTAAACATATGGTGGAAAATCTATTTGCTAATTCCTTGTTCTCCATCTTTATTCTTCTTCTCCAACAATTTTAGCCATATAGATATTTGCTCCCTTTCTCAATTTGATTATTGGTTCAATGGTATTTTGTTTATTTTAGCTTTGTTCTATTAATTGTAAACAAAAATTTTGGTGAATCAATAAAGTGGGTGGTTGGGTGGAATATCTTGTCTTATTGCTTTTAATTTCAATTCCGTCTTATTTTTAATCCAAGTTATCTCTTTGTGATTTGGGTGACAAAGATCCGTTGATATAAGCTTCCGCAAAGCGCTGCCATTTTTTCACAACAGATTGGTATCAGAGCACAGATCATCGCAAAGCTTAGAGTAATTTTGGATTGAAAAATTATTGATGTCGGATATGATTTCGTTTTCGAAGATGGCTATTTTGGATGGAAAAAATTGGGGTATTTGGAAGCCTAAGATGGAGGATGTTCTGTACCTCAATGATCTTCATGATCCGATTGATGGAGATGGAAAGAAGCCCTCTAATGTAGATGAGGGAAAATGGAAGAAGATGGATAAAAAGGCGATTGCTTTGATTCGCCAATATCTTGATGATTCAGTTTTCCATCATGTGGCTAGTTGTGAATCCGCAAAGGCTTTGTGGGATAAGTTGGTATCTTTATACGAGTCAAAGAGTGCTACTAGTAAGGCTTTTCTGGTTCGAAAGTTGGTACAACTGAGATTAGATGAAGAGAAGTCTGTTGCAGAGCATTTGAATGAATTTCAGGATGTAATAAATCAATTGGCAAATATGAAGGTCAATTTTGATGATGAGTTACAGGCTCTTTTATTGATGAGTTCGCTTTCAGAAAGTTGGGAAACTTTGGTTGTTTCATTGAGTAATTCCAATGCTAATGGAACTATCTCTTCGGAAACTGTTCGAAGCAGTCTTTTGAATGAGGAGCTTAGAAGAAAAGGGTCAAGTATGAAATCAATTCAAAGTGAGGCTATGGTGGCAAGGGACTCGAAGAAAGATAAAATTTGGAAGAAGAAGGATGCTAATGGTAAAGGTGTTATCACTTGTCATTATTGTAATAAGAAAGGTCACATACGCAGCAAGTGTTATGCTTATAAAAGAGATCAGAAAAAGGCTGCGCACGGTGATGCTAGTAGTGATGCACATGCAGGTTTTGCTGAAGGTACCGATAGTGATGCTTCTTATGATGTCCTCTTTAGTGAAAATAAGCCTTGGAAGATGGATTCGGGAGCCAGTTTTCACATTTGTAGAGATGTGAATTGTTTTTCTTCTTATGAGAAGATTGTCGACATGATTAGAACAGCCAATGGAGAAGAGCTACCGATTTGTGGTATTGGATCTATCCGGTTTCGTATGCATGATGGTGTGGTTAGAGAAGTCTCTGGAGTCAGACATGTACCCACTTGTTCGCATAATCTTATTTCTCTCGGTCAGTTGGATCGCCGTGGTTGCACTTATGAGACTCAAGGTGGAGTTTTGAGAGTGAAGAAAGGTGGTCGTGTAAGGATGAGAGGAGTATTGGAAGAAGGAAACCTTTATAGCTTGGTTGGTTCTGTAGTAGACTATGGAAAGCGAGTGACGGTTGAAGAACCTAGTCCACAACAAGGTGGAGAGGTTAATGTGGTCACTGCTTATGATTCTAGCATTGAGGATCATATTTTAGGCATGGGTCTTCATGTTGATGATGCTCGGGGGATCGATAGTGATCAGGTAATGAGCTCAGATCGAGTGATAGACGGGTGTCGAGTTGCAAAATCCATAAAGAAAAGACGGAGATCTTTGTGGTATTACAAACATTTTTGAGACCGGATTTGTGTGGTGCACCTCATGTGGGAGATGCATCATTTGCAGTCGGTGGTAGAAGTTTGTAATTTGGTATGATTGAGATATATGGAGTTGTGATGGATCTAGATATGGCATGTTTGATATGTTGGAGATATGTGATTTTGCATCAAGGTGGAGTGTTAAATTTTGGTGATACAAAATCACAAAAAGAGGGAAAGAAATATGCAAAAGAAAGAAATAGAAGATTTTGTTTCCCCTAATTAATAGGCATATTGAGCATGTTTATTTCTTTCTCTAATTAGCTAATCAAATTATTTTTTGCCATCTAATGTTAACTTGGGCATTAAGTAATTGATTATATAAATAGAGACTAGAAGAGAGGGTAAACATATGGTGGAAAATCTATTTGCTAATTCCTTGTTCTCCATCTTTATTCTTCTTCTCCAACAATTTTAGCCATATAGATATTTGCTCCCTTTCTCAATTTGATTATTGGTTCAATGGTATTTTGTTTATTTTAGCTTTGTTCTATTAATTGTAAACAAAAATTTTGGTGAATCAATAAAGTGGGTGGTTGGGTGGAATATCTTGTCTTATTGCTTTTAATTTCAATTCCGTCTTATTTTTAATCCAAGTTATCTCTTTGTGATTTGGGTGACAAAGATCCGTTGATATAAGCTTCCGCAAAGCGCTGCCATTTTTTCACAACAAAAACAACCTCCAAACGTTATGCAGTTTTGGTGCAAGTCCTTTTGATGAAAGATCGGTAGTTATAGAGATTGGTTATTTTAAATAGCTATAAAGAAAAAATATATATTAATGACATCTTGAATCAAATAGCTATAAAGAAAAGTTACAACCACCGCGTAATGCACAATGTACTAGAAAATTTCATAGCATAAACGTCTAAGAATGGATTTGTTATAAAACGTCTCAGAGCATCTCTCTCATTTTCAAAAGCTTTGTTTATCACATTCAACATTAATAAAGTGGTCAAAAGTCAAAATTTGCTGGAAGTATAATTAAAGATAAGCTATTGACAAAAAAAGATATTTACCTTTTTGGAGAAGAACCGAAGACCTTTTTCAGCATAATCAGTCTCGTATCTCTCTCTAATGATAGGGTTTAATGATTTTCACTGTTTACATTCAATTGAAGCATAGCCAGGTACTGCAAATGCTGCAATGCGAAGAATCCTTATCAAGTTATTTCCTTGCACAGATAATAAACTGCTTTTAACTTACCTAATATTTATATAAGAATATGACCGTGGAAGCATATTATGACATGAAAACCAAAACTCTATAGCAACAGATGTCCAAAGAACATGGATGAAAAACATACTGTACATGACATATGATGCATGATGCATTCGAACTCAAAGAAATTGTATATGCAAAAGATAGCACCAAGCAATTATTTATCGACAACCAATATTGTATCACTCATTCGAATCAATTATAGTTTCCAACCAATGATGAAATGTAATTTATATCACACAGTCTTAATTTAGGGTCCCGACAATAAACGGTTCAACTAAAAGAAGGTATGCTCTGCACGTAATTATGATAAATTTTCAATATAATGAGCAGGCAGCAAACAGATTAGTGGAGAGAAACTTAATTTTGTTATGTTATTAAACAAAAAATAAAGAGTCTAAGTGAAAATGAATTGAATATATTAGTAGAGGTGGACAAAATAAAATTCGAACATTATCCTCGTATGAATCTCATTTTCTTAAAGTTACAAGAAAATAACATATAAAATGATATTGAGTGTGGAATTTAAAATCATGCATGTCCTAATAGCACACATGTGACAATCTATGGTTAAACAATGCAGAACAAATCATTTGTCCATTTTTTTACAGAAGTAAAATATATTTGACGGTCAAAAAAAAAATACTTCAATTACGGAAACAGAAAAAATCAGATATAATACCACGAATTCGATTGTACTGTGTACGAAGTCAAAAAAATCGCAGCATTAGGATTAAATTTTATACATCATAACCGTAGTAGTTATCAAACATGAAATCTGTGAACGGATTTGAAAGGAACAGCTATTGTCCAACGGCTCTACGTTAAAGCCGAATTTCCACACTGGGAATTGATTAGCGAAATTGAGCAGTGAATGACCTAATGTATTAATGGCGAATTAATGGCGAATTAATCGTTGGGTGAGGATTATTTATGAATGTTAGCATATATCGGTCAAAAATAGCTCAGACGATCACCTAATGTACCCAAAGGGCACTAAGTTAAGTAGGCTCCTCAGTCTGTCCAATTCATCCATGGTTACCCTGTCCTTTTCAATTCCATCACGCAGGCAAATTGAGATGGCTTAGGAAATTCAGGAAAATCACTATTGTTGGAAAAATTCATAACTGTTTGAAAATTTAGGGAGAAAATTTGGGTAAGGGTTTCTCCGCTATTGAAATTTTAGTGTTCTGCAGTGGTTTGGCTGTGGGGTACAAAAAATGGGAATATGCACAAAGGTTGAGTATTCTGAAATGCGAAGTAAAGGAGGAAGCTTTCATTAGATCATGTTTTTAAGTTTAGATAATAGATAAAATAGGTAACAATTTGGTATAATAATTAAACTTGACCAGACAGTGATGATAAATATCATAGAGCGGTAGATCTCTCAATGGTTACTTTCAAACAAAGATGTGTCATATCCACATCCGCATCGAAAATCATTTTCAAATATCGGATATCAATGTCCATGAATAATGGATGGTTTCAAATATTATTTTATCCACTGACATCTAAGACATATACAGAAATTTTTACTTTAACGTAAAATTGTTTCAAACTTCATGATTATATATATTTGTCTGTGTAGTGAATAAGTAGTTATACAAAAACATATAAACTACTATCTTATAGTAGTTTATATGTAGTGAATAAGTAGTTATACACACACATATAATACAAACTACTATCTTAATGAAATAATGAATAAATATCGTCCATTATACTAAAATACACATATTATAAACTATCATCTTGACAAAACCAAATGGATGATTTTCAGATGCTGGTACCTCATATCCGAATATATTTTTATGTATACCATTTGTCTATTTCTCGCATACGGATGCGAACACACTTTTGATTTTTTGGGTATCCGTTAAACGGCTTATAGAGCAAGGACAAGTCAAATATACCTTTTTTAATATAACTTTGGAATTTGGATTTCTGGTATCCGTTAACCTCGCCGGTGGAAGTCAGCTACCTCAACCAACTGCACTGCAAACGTGGGCCTAGTTCGTGTACTTTGAGAAATAAAGATGTAAGTAAGAATTTTCATTAACTTTTGCATCCTGTTTGCACAAAAAATGGACAAACACCTCCAATCCGTATTATTTAGTTGATTATATGTTATTTTCAAGGTTTTAGGTCACTTATGCAAATATGTAAAAAGCAAGGACTAAAATGTAAAAGACACGCAGATTTATAGTGGTTCGGCCAGAACGTGCCTACGTCCACTTTATATGTTATTCTCTCCTTTCTTTCAGATTACAAGTACAAAGCTTTAAGTACAAGTATAAGAAAGTTGTTTGAAAGTTCCTTCCTTGCTTGAGCTCTCAAACTTGTCTGCCATTGTTGTACCCCTGCCCCTCTATTTATAGAGTGAGGCTGGGGGCAGGGGTCTTGGATGTATATAGCTGCTGATGGGCCTGGGCTGAAGCAATCTGGTCTGGCATATCTGGTTCTGCGAAGCTTGGTTCGGTCGTAGCTGGGTGGAGTTTGATTCGGTGACAACTGCTTCATGTTGGTCCGGTGCCGAAGGTGTGTGCTTGGTTCGGTATGGAGCTTGGACCGGTGATGGGCTAGTAGAGGTTGGTTCGGTCTTGGTTTGGTTCGGTAGTTGTGGTGAGGGTTGGTCCGGTGTTGGGTAGATTCGATGGTGGTGGTCCGGTAGCGCGTTGGTTCGGTGATGCTTGGGAGGTAGGGTGATTCGGCATTGGTGTGGCTGGTTTGGTGATACGAGGAAGAGGGGTTGGTTCGGCATGTAGTAGAGCAAAGTTTCTGGTTCGACATGTAGGGGGGAAGCATTGGTTCGGTGGTGGAAATGCACACAACACTTGCCCCCCAAAGTAGGGCATATGCTAGTATATGCCGTGCTTTGTTTTAGCTAGGCGGTCTTCATTCGGTCCTTGAGTGCCGAACCAATTGGTCTGGTGTCCTACATTTGTCTATATATAGGGGCTATACGCCTTCGTTATCTCTTATCAGCCGAACCATCTCCTTGTCTTTGCCGAATCAAAGAGTTATCTTTGCCGAATCAAAGTCTCTGCCGAATCAGGTGAGGAGCTACTAGGCCGAACGAACTTTATTTTCAATTACCGAATGAAACTTGGATCCTTAATGCCGAATGAGACTTGGACCTTCAATACCGAATGAAACTTGGAACCTCAATACCGAATAAAACTTGAACTTTCAATACCGAATGAAACTTGGATCCTTAATGCCGAATGAGACTTGGACCTTCAATACCGAATGAAACTTGGAACCTCAATACCGAATGAAACTTGAACTTTCAATACCGAATGAAACTTGGAACCTCAATACCGAATGAAACTTGGACCTATTTGTTTGTATTTTCATACTCCTTGTTCTAATACCATGTTTTTCCTGTGTTGCAGATAAATGTCTCGTAGAGCAGAAACTCGATCAGACAGTAAGAAGTCCAAGGATAGGGGGGAGTCTTCTTCCGTGCCCCCAGCCCAACCAGGACCGGCGCGACATGGACCTGCCCCGAGGTCGTTAGTGGATGGGTATGGTCCCCAAGAGCTTCTGAACTCTCCCCCTGATTGCTTTCCGAGCTCCCTCAAAGAGGAGCAGCTTGATGTCATTTCTCGTTCCTTCGGGATCGACAGGGCTCTTATGCTGTTGCCGGGAGAGGGGGTTATGCCATATGACCCTCCTGAAGGGTACTTTGCGTATAGCAGATATCATTGCATGTGTGG
Source organism: Allium cepa (assembly GCA_030765085.1). Taxonomy (NCBI): domain Eukaryota; kingdom Viridiplantae; phylum Streptophyta; class Magnoliopsida; order Asparagales; family Amaryllidaceae; genus Allium; species Allium cepa. The sequence goes on from CM060943.1 coordinate 803,353,607, forward strand.
TGCTATCCCGCCTCTCAACGCTTGGATAGTTAGCTTTATCACATATCTGAAGGTGGCTCCATTCCAGCTTCAGCCTAACTCCTATGCCATTCTGGTGAGTCTTTTCGTCATCTTTCAGAGGAAATATGGGCGTCCCCCCTCCAACCGGGAGATCCGGTATCTGTACAACTTGAGAGGCTACAAGAAGGGGTCTCCATATATCAATTTGGAAGCGTCCGTGCCCTTCAAGCCTGTCCTAGACTTGTACTCGAAGTTCAGCATGTTCAAGAAGGAATGGTTTTTTATTAGGGATGACACTGTTTCTTTCCGCCTTTTCACTTCCGGCTGTAAGTTGAACTTCATTTATATTTTCCTTGTCCCGATCACAATGCTTCTTCTTATATGCCTTTATTTCTTGCTAGCGACAGGTGGTTTTGCGGTCGTGGAGACTGACTCCTTGGCTCGGATGGCTACCGAAATAAAGGTCATTTCGGAAAGGGATAGGTCGGCCTTCTACCTGATCAGGAACGCCACTCTCCTGGAGTATAACTTGATTTTGCCACATCAATCTGTGGTTAAACAGAGAGATACAGCCGATGAGAGGGCTGCTAAAGCTAAGGATGGGGCTACTGCGAAGAGTAGCAAGAAGAGACCTTTCTCGGTGCCTCCAGCCGTTGGGGGAAAGAAGCTTAAGAAGTCCGATGGACCCTCTCCCAGTACATGTCCAGATATTCCGGAGGAGGAAGGTGGAGAGGAGGAAAGAGACGAAGAGGAGAGCGGAGGAGATGGAGAAGGTGAAGGACAGGGTGGTAGTGGTGCTGGTGCCTTGATCTCCGGGCAAGTGGGGGAGCTTCAGGAGTGGACAGATGAGGCTCTCCGTCAAGCTTTCGGGGAATCGGAGGGGGAACCGGATTTGGCGGAGAAGGCGAAGAAGACTGGCAAGGCCGGGGCTGACGACGATCCATCCCCTAAGAGCTCCTTAGCTAGGGTGACTCCGGCAGTGCAAGGTGAACTTTTGACTTCTATAGACTCCATTTATGATAGGGACTTAGGAATATTTTATGGTTCGCTTCCGTCCTGCAATGAGATTCAGGACTTATTGCAGTATTCTCCTTCTCCGCAGGGTTTGTATAACAGACGTGCCTTCTCTTTCTTTTTAAGTTAACATATTTCTTGAATTATGGACCCTCGTATGTTCGTAACACTTGTTCTTTATTACAATGGCAGGCGAGGTGGCCAAAACTTCAGACTTTCGACACCGCCTCGAACAATTCAAGTTGATGAGAGCTTCTACTAAGGTGAAGCCGCCACCCGGCCGTTCCGGGGATGTAGTCAGATATCGCTCTCTTCTTGGAGTCATTGAGGAAGGTATCCAGCAAAGGAAGAGGAGGTAATCTTTGTTTGATTCACCACCTGGTCCGTATCTTCCTACTCAACCTATTCATGATATCACGGAGGAGGAAACTGAGCATATTCCCTCCCCGCATCCGTCTGAAAATCCTACCGTTATCCGCATAAGGCGCCCCGACGTGCCTCGCAATCCCTTTGCCGACCACCCGGATTTAGACCCTAGTTCCCAGGACATATTATTTGACGAGGCCACGGGCGAGCATCTTCTCCCCCGCAATCCCATGGTTCGGATTCTTGATGAGGCTAAGTCTCTAAATCTGGATCTGCTCACTACTCGGATAGCTGCTATGGGGGGCGAAGCCAAGGCCAACATTGACCGGGTCGCGGAGGAGGTCAAGAAATTGATGGAGCATCATGCTCGGCTGGCTAGGGCTGGGGAGGAAATTGGGAGTGCTAACATCCGACTGCGGCTACAGGTTTCTGATCAGGCCAAACAGCTTGCCGATCAGGCTATTCAAATTTCTCAGCACGAGGCAGCCTCCAGGCAGTTGAAGGAGAATCTGGAAAAGGCCAGCAGGGCAGAATTGCGAAAAATGGAGGCTGCTTGCAAGGGGCGGATTGATATGGCCATTGCAACGGTAGATGAGGTTCAGAATGCGGATCTTGAGCGGATTGAAGAGTTGTCTGGGAGGCTTGAGGCCGCAGAGCTTGCTCAGGCCAAGCTAAAGGAAGAGATGGAGGAAATGAGGAGGTCTCTCCAGGCTGACCGCTTGAGATACCGATCGGAGAGGGATGCTGCCGTCGCTAAGTTGTTGTCCTCTGAGGCCTGGGTGAGGGAGTTTGAGGAGAATGAGGGGATGATGGATGAGATGTTGCAGGATATGTACTTCCGTACCTGGAAGCAGGGTAATCTATCCTGGATGGATGACTATCCCCGGATCATGGCTAGGATATATCTCCGGGCTTTGGAGGAGGCCAAGGCCGATGCAGATAAGGAAGGTGGAGCGGCATTCAGGATGGACGTGGTAACCGCCCAGTTCTCAAAGGAGGAAGGTAGCGGTGAAGGAAGGGATGCGGCTGCTTGCCGCGGAGGAAGCGGGTGTGCAATTGGCTGATGAGGATCAAGCGGCGGATGCTGGTGAGTTTCTTTTCTCTTTCTCTTTTCTTTTTGGATTTTCATAACTTGATCACTTACTGTTCGCTTAATGAACTCCCCTTCTGAATTGGACAGGTGGGACTTCTGGTCACCATGCTGGGAGCTCTGACCCTGCGGCTAAGTAGGCTTGGAGAGTTGGTAGGATGAGGGCGAAGCGTGAACGCAGCTGGTCACCTTTTGATTTCTTTTTATTGCTGTTCATGTTAGTCCAAAACATTGATGTAACTGTAATAATATTGTTTGTGATGAATGACGTTTTGTAATTTCATAATATAAGCTGATTCCTTTATGTTGGAATTTTATTGCTATTTTGCTGTGCTGTGTAAGTGATGTAACTATGTATATTACTAGTGACTTGACTGTGTCTGATGCCAAGTTTTTTGCTTAAAGCATAATTTTCCCATTTTGCAATGTAAATGTGATGTGTAAATACGAACTGCAGCTATGCATTAATGTATAAAAGTAGAAGATACCGCCCTTCATATTTTGGCCATAGACGGCAATTTCGTGCATCCTGTAAGACTAAGCACGAATTCTGTTGAGTGTCTCATCATCCGATTGTAAGTTTCTGTTCCCATTAGCGAACGTTCCCTATTTCATGTCCTGTACTTTCAAGCACCGTTACGGAGAATAGGAGAAAAGTTTTAAATGAAATTGAAATATAGGAAAAGTAAAACTTCCAGTCACGGAAGGCCGTCGATGTGCTTAAGTTCGTGGCAAACGGGTTTTGTAGTCACTTTCCCTAGCTGTGGGTCTTGGAGACATTTGTCACCCATCTTACGCCTACTGCGGGGAGTTTTCTTTTTTACCACAGCCGCACTTAAGACACATCGGAGCCGATCGCGCACAGTAACTACCCGGGCCATTATGGCCCGTAATCGTGGGTATTATTCGATTTACTGTGGCCGACTAGCGTGGGGGCCGATCGTCAACTGTGAACTTCCCCTGGCTGGCCACACCTTATGTTGGGGCTTATGATCGGTTCACAGTCGCCGGCGAGCCGAATCGCTGTAATGAGCTGCCATCGGCTATAGTCGGCCTTTTTTATGATGACTTATACTCGGCTTATTACAGTCGGCTTTAAGGGCCGAGGCAAACAATGAGTTAACTCGCGGTAGAGAGATACCGGAGCAAAGTGTCTCATTGGCGAGGGCATAGGAGCGCAGCGTACCTGTTAGATTTTGTCCAGGTGGAGTTGTGTTGTGAAGTTCTGGATTGAAATGTCATCTGCAAAGGATTTTGTTCAACAGCAAAGGATAAAGCTTAACAAGTAGCCAAGATATAAAGGAACAAGTTAACAAGAGCCAAGTTTTTTAAAGTGGTTCGGCACGAAATTGCCTACGTCCACTGATTCTCTTTGTTAATTCACTTCATATGGGTAGTACAAGTTAAGAAAAGTATCGACGGAGGTGTCGGATGTTCCATGCCCTCTGGAACACCTCTCCGTCCACTGTTGACAAAATATAAGCTCCGTTGTGGAGATCTTTATGAATTACATAAGGTCCGTCCCAGATGGGGTCCAGTGCTCCGGGGCACGGAAAGATTCTCTTGAGGACAAGGTCTCCTTCTTGTAAGTTGCGATGTTCGACTTTGGGGTTGTATAGTGCTGCCACTTTTTGTCTGTGAGCTGCTGCTTTGAGTGATGCATCATTTCTTCTCTCCTCAATTAGATCCAAAGACATGTGGAGGAGTTCTTCATTTTCTTCCGGGTTGCAGTGGATCCTACGGTGAGAGGGCACTATAGTTTCAACTGGGAGCATGGCCTCCGATCCGTACGCCAAAGAGAAGGGAGTATGCCCTGTTGAAGTTCTGTAAGATGTGCGATAGGCCCAAAGTGCCGTAGGAAGTTCGTCCACCCAAACGCCTTTCAACTTTTCAAGTTTCTTCTTGATTAAGGTTTTGAGAATTTTGTTGACAGCTTCTATTTGTCCGTTTGCCTGGGGATAAGCCACGGATGAGAAGCTTTTGCGAATCCCGTGCTCTTGGCATCAGTTGGTGAATTCCTCGCTGTCAAATTGAAGTCCATTGTCTGATATGATTTTGAGTGGTGTTCCGTACCTGCACAGAATATTTTTGATTAAGAAGTTGATAACTTTTGCCGAAGATATTTTATTTAGAGGTTTCGCCTCCACCCATTTGGTGAAGTAGTCGACTGCCACTATAGCATATTTGGCTCCGCCTCGGCCCGTTGGCAGTTCGCCAATTAAGTCAATCCTCCATATTGCGAAGGGCCAAGGGCTGGTCATCTGAGTAATTTCATTGGTTGGTAGTCGAGGGATTTTGGCAAATTTCTGACATCTGTCACATTTTTTGATGAAGTCTAAGGCGTCTCTGTTCAAGGTGGGCCAGAAATATCCATATCGGAGTATCTTTTTTGCCAGAGTCTGCCCTCCGGTGTGGTCTCCACAACTTCCCTGATGGATGTTGGATAGAATTTCCCTGGCTTCTCTTCCAGCAACGCACCTCAATAAGGGGTTAGAGAAGCCGCGCCGATAGAGGATGCCTTCTTGCATCGTGTAGCGGGAAGCTTTCCTTAGAATTTTCTTAACTTCATTTCACCCGTCTGGTAGGGTGCTGTTTTGTAAGTATTCTCGGATAGGGGTCATCCATGTTTCTTCTTTGGTTGTAGCTATCCGGTTTACTTGCTCAAAACTCGGGGTTAGTAGCCTTGAGACAGTTGTCGTTCCAGAAGTGGTATCATCTCCCATGCTAGCTTGCTTTGTCAGTTCGTCGGCCTCTTGATTTTCTTCTCGAGGAATGTGTTTGATCGAGTAGTGATCCAATTGATTGAGCAGCTGCTAGGTCTTTTTCAGATATGCCGTGAGCCGCTCTCCTCGAGCCTAGAACTCCCCTAGTATTTGATTTACGATGAGTTGCGAATCACTGCGAAGACATAAGGAACTGACTCCGATCTCCAGGGCAAGCTCTAGTCCGGCTATTACTGCTTCATATTCGGCATCATTGTTGGTGGCAGCGAATTCCAGCCTTAATGCATAACGCAGCTTTCTTCCCCTGGGAGTGATGATCACAACGCCTGCCCCCGAGCCTTGTTCGTTCGACGCTCCATCTATGAAGAGATTCCACTTGATATCTTCTGCTATTTCAGATTGGTCCCTACCTTCGCTAGTAGTGAATTCGGCAATGAAATCAGCTATGGCTTGCCCCTTGATAGCGGTGCGAGGATGGTAAGTGATATCATATTGACTTAGTTCGATGCACCACTTAAGTAATCGCCCAGAAGTGTCGGGGCGATGGAGCACTTGTTTTAGCGGTTGATCGGTTAAAACTCTGATGGAATGAGACTGGAAATAGTGTCGCAGCTTCCTTGATGTGATTAGTAAACAGTACGCCAGTTTCTCGAGTTTGGGATACCGAGCTTCTGCTCCTGTGAACCTTTTGCTTATGAAGTACACTGGCCGTTGTGTGCGGTTGTCTTCTCTCACCAACGCGGCGCTTAGGGCATGCGGTGACACAGCAAGGTATAGATATAGTTCTTCGCCTTCATTAGGAGTTGAGAGTACTGGTGGCTGCTGGAGGTGCTCGATTAGGTTAAGGAAAGCTGCTGAACATTCGTCGGTCCACTCGAATTTTCCTTTGTCTTTCTTCAGGGCTTCGAAGAAAGGAATGCATTTGTCAGTTGCTTTAGAGATGAACCGGCTTAGGGCGGCCACCTTCCCGTTTAGGCTTTGCATTTCTTTCCGAGTGGATGGTATTTCGATATCTTGCAAGGCTCGGACTTGTTCGGGGTTCGCTTTGATCCCTCTGGCATGGACGATGAATCCCAAGAACTTTCCTGATGACACTCCGAAGGAGCACTTTAGCGGGTTCAGCTTCATTCCATATTTGCGAAGTACTTGAAACATCTCACCCAAGTGGCTTACATGATCGTTGGCTTTTCTTGACTTCACTAGCATGTCGTCCACATAAACTTCCATGGTTCGTCCTGTCAGTTCTGCAAACATCTTGTTGACGAGGCGCTGGTAGGTAGCTCCGGCGTTCTTAAGTCCGAAAGGCATTACTTTGTAGCAGTACAACCCCCGGTCCGTGATGAAACTGGTGTGGTCTTGATCGGGGGCATGCATAGGGATTTGGTTGTATCCTGAGTACGCATCCATAAAAGATAAGAGCTCGTGTCCGGCAGTGCTGTCCACGAGTTGGTCGATTCGGGGGAGTGGGAAGCAGTCTTTCGGGCAGGCGTCATTTAAGTTGGAGAAATCGATGCATGTTCGCCACTTCCCATTAGCTTTCTTCACCAGTACCGGGTTGGCGATCCACTCCGGATAGATGGCTTCACGTATGAAGTCATTGGCAAGTAAGTTCTTTACTTCTTCCTCGAGGGCTGCTGATCGTTCTGCCCCCATACTTCTCTTCTTTTGCTTTACCGGTACCTTGGTAGGATCGATGTTTAGTGCATGGCATTGCTATGTCCAGGGAGATCCCGGTCATATCAGCGTGCGTCCATGCAAATACATCCATGTTCTGGCGAAGAAAATCAATGAGTTGATTCTTTAATTTTCCTTTTAGCTGAGATCCGACTCTCAGCAGTTTACTTGGGTCGTGTTTGTCTATAGATACGAATTCCATAGCCTCTGCAGGCTCGGCGGTGGCCTCCTCCTCTCCGTCCCTGGGATCTAGTTCGTTGAAGGGATCACTTGTATATCGAAGAGGAGGGGCTTTCTTTAGTTGCTATGCTTCCAAGCTTTTCATGCAGAGAGTAGTCTCTGCATTCTTCCCTTTATCTTTCTTGCGGTTATTGCGAAGCTCGGTTACATAGCAGTCCCGAGCGACGTCTTGATCTCCTTCTACTTCTCCCACTCCATTATCCGTTGGGAACTTCATCTTCAGGCACCATGGGGCAAGTACAATTTGGAAGTCGGACAAGGCTGGTCTTCCTAAAAAGGCATTGTAGGCCGAGTGGTTGTCTATTAGCACGAATGTTTGTTTCCGAACGGCGGAACGGGGATGACTTCCCAATTCAACAAAGAGATCCAATTGTCCGAGAGGCATCCTTGCTTCTCCAGTGAAACCATGTAGTGGTTTGTTACAGGGGGATACATCCTACATTGACAGCTTCATTTTGTCGAAAGCATGCTTGAATATGATATTTACCGAACTTCTAGTGTCTATTAGGATTCGGAAAACTTTGGCTGGACCGAACCAGGCAGAGATGACCATAGGATCCATATGAGGGTATTGCCTTCCTTCTAGGTCGCGCCCGCTGAATGTGATATCATTACTTTCCTTCCGCTTAGGGTGGCGTTCTTCCATAACAGAATTGACGCAGTCTCCCTCGCTTCTGAGTGAGTTTCCGTATCTTTCCATTTCTGCCCAGCTCTTGTCAGCGATGTGTGGCCCTCCTGATATTGTATGGACCACTATCTTCTCTTGGCTGGAATCACTGGTGTTGCGATTTCCTCCGCCTGTCTCTAGGTGGAGCTGCCCTGGGTTTTCCTTGGTAGGAGCTGGGGTCCTGTCCTGTCCCTTCACATAGCGTTCTAATTTCTTTCTCCTGATGTGTTCTTCAATTAGGTCTCGGAGATGGCGGCATTCATTGGTATCGTGCCCATGAGACTCGTGGAAACGGCAGAATTTTCTGGACTGGATTGCGCGATCTGACTCTTTCTTGTGCGGGGGGCGCTTGTATGTGAGTTCGTCCTGGGTGGCCAGGAAGATGTTCTCGACTGTTTCATTCAAGGGAGTGTAAGCGTCAAATCTCGGTCCTGGTCGGTACAAGCGCTTTTCTCCCTTCTTGCCCCCTGCATTGTCTCTGGAGTCGTTTCTCCGAATGTCTTTCGTTGCGGCAGGGGCGTTTCCATGGGTCGTCTTAGCCTGTGGTCCTGTCTGCCTTTCAGTGGCAGCCTCTTCGAGTCTCATGTACTTCCCAGCTTCATGAAAGAAATCGGGCAAGGTAGCTGGTTTTTCTTTAGTTAGTCTTCTAGCGAACTTGGTATCTGGGTGCACGCCACTACAGAGGGCTGTTAGGGTGAGTTTCTCATCGGCATCTTGGAATGCGGACGCTGCGGCGTTAAACCGGGTTAGATATTGTTGCAGTGTCTCTCCGGATTTCTGTTTGACATTGGATAAAGAATAAGCATCCTTGGGTTGTTCCACATGAATGCGGAGCTGGCTAATGAACTTTTCCTTCAACGTTTCCCATGAACTGATGGATCCTTGGGGTAGATGGCCGAATCAGGAGGTGGCTAGGTCTGCTAAAAATAGTGGAAAGCATTTGCATAATACTCCTTCCGTTGCCCCGCTCATGAGCATATGCTGTGTGTATCTCTGCAAGTGTACAATGGGGTCGGAAGTTCCCTTGTACGGTTCCATCGCCGGCATTTTCCACTCTCGAGGGGTGATGGCGGTTTCGATGTCGCGGGTGAAAGGGCTGGTTACCCTAGCGCCTATCCCTCGCTCCCTTTGCTCCCGTCGGACGCATTCCCTGAATAACCGTGCCATTCTTTCATCAGAATTTGGAGCGGACAAGAATGAGCTTGGTTCTTCCCTGCGGGATCGATCTTCCGTATAGTATAGTTATTTGAAAATAATAAATTTTTATGTGTTCCAATCCCAAGAAAAATTATTTTTCTAAAGAAAAAATGATTTTTTATAATTTAAGTGTTACAGAATTTTGAAATTGTTTGATTTCTCAAAAGTGGCGGAAAAGATCAATCTCTAAATTACATATTTAAAATCTAAATTCATTTGTTTGCTAAAACTACTAGTAGAAAATTTGTTTGGCTCGTTAACAAAAAGGATCAAAGATATATTTTGGGAGGGATTTGGAGAATATATACATGTAAAGTGAAAATGATAAAAGTTAGAACGGAAAATTTTGTTTGGCTTATTCGAAGATATAATGAAGAATGCATTTTAGGAAAAATTTATGAAATGTTTTCTTAATTGGGCATGTTTAAAACTTTTTTCTTTCATCAAAATGAAAGAAAGAGAGAACTTTTATCCATCATTTTGATTACAGATAAGCTTCAAAGTCAATTTAAGATCTGTCACCAAAGTTCTAAATACTGGCGTTTAAGTTCTATTTTTGTTTTTTTTGTTTTTTTTGGAACTGATATTTTATTATAGACAAAAAAAGTTTACAACTCCAGTTGCTAAAGGCATAAAACAATCGTTGAAATTCAGCCGTACTGAAAATAGAAACTAGATAGATATATTATAATTAAACTAAGTGATTGCGCGTCAAACTCTAAAAGTAACATCTCATGTTTATTTTTTATTTTATTTTATTTTTTAATATAGAGTTGAGCTATACAAATAACGGAAATGGACAATGCAATGGAGACAGTACAAACTCACATAGCATAAATGACACTATGAAAACTCCTACACAACTTCAGTCTAATGCAGCTTTAGTCATGAAGACAGCTAATCAGGTGCTTCAAAAAGCACCCACGATCATTAAGGCATCTACTCAAGTGCCTGAAACTCATGCAAAGAAGAGGCCGAGGATAGATTTGAGTCGCAAAAGGAATATGAATTTGTATGCCGATTGGCCTTCAAAATCCGAATTGGACATGGTTAATCATTAAGTTGAAAGTTGGTTAATTAGACGTTTCATTAGTTTTAATTTGTTTGCTTTTCCATGTTTATATTGCAGTGGTCAAGTGTTTTTGTAACATAGTAACCATAAATGTGTTTGCTTGAAAATCGCTTATTGAAACAAGTATACAGAGACATTATGCCCTTTTTATGTATACCCTTTATCATAGTAACATTGTTTGATATCCTTTTTATACTTGCAAACTGATTCGTATATTTTTGCGTATTTCGTAAGTGGGCTAGATATCTAAAGCTTATCTGTACATTCTTTGACACTGAGCATGCTAAACTTTTTTATATTCTGTTAATTACTTTTGGAAAGTGTCATTTTAACGGGGAATTAAGGAGCATCTACAGTCCTATAAATGTTTATCTACAGTCCTATTCATGTGTATTAACATCATTCATTGTGCACTAAATCATTTAAAAAAATTTAAATACTTACATATTAAAAGTATAATTTAACATGATACCCTGAAATGATAATGTAAATGTCATTGATTTGCGCTTTTAAGGGACTAGAAGTACAGTTCCATGATCCCATGTCAATAATAAGATCATCATGAACTGCATAAATACAAAACATCAATTACAGAGACGGTGCAGGTTGGAAAAGAAGAAAAAAGAAAAGGAAGCTTAGGAAATTTATCCCACTAAGCAAATGAATCGAATAACATATGAAATTTCAAGTTATATAACCATGCCTGGTGCTCAAAACTTAATAACTTAACATACTACAATAAACAGCAGCCCATTACATTATTGATTTCACTAACTCAAAAACAACACTAGTATTACATTGCAGTAAGTAAAATTTCTCATCTCAATTTTGGCTTTGTGGAATTCTTTAATGGTTTGGCAACTGGAAGCGGTCGGCTACTTTTTGCAGCTACCTTCTTTTTAAGTCATATCTTATAGAAAACACTGCGCATATTGTTGCAAGAAGCATGGTGGAATGCACATAAACTGCTAATTCTGGATCAACATTAACCGGCTTCTTTAGATGAGTGCCGAACATGCTCAGTCTTCCTGGGTTTATAACTCCAATCAGGGTCCCGGCTACAGCGAAGTAGCTTCCAACAAGAACCTGATTCACAAGAAAATTCATCATGCATTTTTATTACCTAAAACTAGTAAAAATAACAAGCATGATGTCTATACATACATACATACATGTATGCACACGCGCGTGCGTGTACGTATATATGTATGTATCTATGTATGTATATGTATATCATTTATTGCATGTCTTTTGAATTAATGTTGCTCTTTATACTAAAATATACATTTAGATGGCGACTAACAAAGCTCATAATTTCAGTTATTCTTTAAATATTTCCTTTTAGTTTGCATGATTTTTATTTCAATTTACGACTTGTTAAAAACTATATAATTACAAAATAACTATTTATCATAAACTAAAAAGGGTGTGTGCATGTGTGTGCGCGTGTGTGTGTGAAAATCGTAATAAAAATCAAATAGTAATAAGTTAAGTACAAATATTAGTTTATTAGCATAGATGAAAATGACGTAACGAAAATAACAAAGGATAATCTTGCCATTCCAAAAAGACACCGGTGTAGTAACAAGTTTCTTTTATTAATAGTAGTGAAATAATGTGAGACCGAGTGTCAATAGTTGCTTTACAGTTCAAGTTTTCAGACATCATCCCAATTAACAGATTACAAAATCAAGATTACACTCTTCATAAACTAGTATTGTGAAAAAAAGAACTTAGAATGAGATCTGAGCATTTAATCTTTGTATTCATATGATTACCACTCTACCAAAAATGCAAACGTATGGTTATTAGTTTTTCTCATGTATATTTAATTAGTTATCTTCCAAAATCACTTTTTCACAAACAAATCATACATTTGGATGAAACCATGACAGATTAATTACGCCTTGTCATTCATTCAATTATGTAATTTAGAATTACCTTTAAAAATAAAATAAAAACATAACACGCAATTGCTCAAAGTAGAAAGTTATTTTGGAAATATACCTTCAAAACCAAATCGAGATGGAAAAGAATAAAACATACATGTTATGACTGGCTGCATAAATAAAATCATTTAGCATATACAATGTGCAATTCACGTGCATAGTGCTATTTTATGATTTATGCAAGAATAAAGTTGAATTAGGGAAAGTCGTTCCCATTAAGGCGTTTAACACAACCAAGAATAAAGCTTGTATATGCTAGCAAAAGTGTTTTATAGTGAGCTATTACCGGAATGAAACGTGATGAACATACAACCCGAACAAGCCAACAACATGCCAAACCCAAGCTATTATGTAATTCTAGGTAGACTGGTACCAGAAGAAGTCGCGAGTTAACGGACTCGTTTTTCGTTTGCCAAGTCTTGTTAAAAGAAGCGGATCGTTACCTCTGTGAGTTCCCACTTTCATGGATAGATAACTGAACTATGCGCCCATCTTCGCTTTTAGATCAGCCGTAGCTCCTCGTTTTCACTTAGCCTACGCACTACAACGCGTCTTACTGGAAGAAGAACTCCAGGTTGGCTAGAAGATTCCAACAGCATTCCATACAGAAACATGAACCCCCAAAATGTATAATTGTGAACTACAAACTGATAAATATGAAGATGTATCATTAACACAATTCAGTTCAGAAAAATAAGTCAAGGTTATGGCGAATTCGAAAGAAATAGGAATGCCCAACACTATGTGTATAAATAAGACGTTAGAAATGTATCATCATCAAAATGAGTTTTTCTAATGCTAATGAGTTTTTTATTTTCAATAATGAGAAGTTTGTAAATATTGTGAATTTTCACATGCCCATAGTTAGCAGCAAAAATACAAAAAGGCGCAAAACCATCGTGAAGCCTAGGCACAAAGTGGGTGAACGGCACACGCCTTCTTGAATTACTGCACACGCATTAAAAGAAATTATATTATTATACAAAATAATTAATTAAACAAAACTAATGTAAAAATTTTTTAACTAAAAAGCAATCTGATAAAGTATCTTTATCATTTCACAAATAACATCACTAAATATGATTTTATAAGCATAGAGTTTGATTCACAAAAGCCATTCTAAATGCCAAATTCTAAAATAATATAATATATTACGCATAAAATATAAAACATTTTCGGTTTGAGTCCTAATTTGCTTAACAAACAAAATATTGTAAATAAAAAGGAATATGATATGACAACTTGTTATCAAAAATGATTATTACATTATTATTCATGGATCATAATTTTTTTAGAATAATAACTGTTATTTTTCTAATAAATTTATCTCAAATGAAAAACACTTCATTTATAATTGAATAATGTTCGTCGTAGAAAAATTAAAATGTATGTATGAACTATTATTATTATTAAAAATAAAACACATCTGCAATCATTGTATCTTGTTAAATCATTTGTCTAGAAGTTAAATTTCAAATTAAAAGTTTATAACTACTTTTTTGCGAGATATGAAATATCATTAGTGTCACGTTATTTTGGTATATTTATTTTTCTTTTTGTTACTTTGAAAAGTTGATTGTGTATCACATTTTTGTTTTGCTTTGTATTTTTTTAATAGTTACGTATATTTGATCATATTGAACTACAAAAATCTTTAATTTAAATTTCACATCAATTTGCGTAAACAAAAATATTTGAATGAGAAAATTCTTACCATCAAATGGATATGTATATAATATATTTAACCATCAACATTAGTTTAGTTATACATGGTCAATGTAATATTACATGATATAATAATAAAGTACAAAGCTTGTTCTGATAATATTACAAAAAAGTTGTTTTTTCCATATCAACTAACACACGTTTTTATTCAAGCAAACGAATTTAGTAAAAGAATATTTATGCGTTGTTGGATCATGGAAAAATAAAATTGAAAAAAATAAAACAGAAAGGCGAGAGTGGTTTGCAATGTACATCATATGCGCCATTTGGTGCACCTCTCATATGTGTTGCGTCATATAAGCAAAAGGTAGAATCGCGGCAATGTGTCGTGGTGCACCTTTACTGATTATGATCAAGCATGTATTGTTTGGGATAGAGCACAACATTAGATGTTAAGTACGTCCCTAGAGCATAAATTAGAGGTTGGTGGTACACAGTTGAGGAAAAAACCCAAGAACTCCCACTGCCTCTCACTCGCACCTATTAGCACCCCAAGCGTGTCCAAGGGATGCTTAGGAAACTTTTCATGATCATATTAGGAGGTGGATTCCCCTACGAATGACCTCCGTACAGGTAGGGATCATCTGCACCAATGTCAACATAGCATTGAAGTCAAAGGTAAATGAGGGAAAATTTAGTAAGATGGTTTGAGATAAGACCATGTAGAAAAAACAGTGTGCAAAATACCAATTAGGAGATGGATCCACAATTAGTATATAGTGAAGGTGTACAGTATACTTACTCTCGGCTTCCTTCCTCCCTCCCTCTCTATTTACACACACAGATATATATACACACACACATGCATGTATATATGTATGTGTGTGTGCGCGCGCATGCATGCGTGTTTGTATTTACATACACACAGGGTTGGTCTAGTAGATTAATAATTTTAACTGCCAGACTAAACCTAACTCTGGAACTGTCAGACTCAGAGTATGTGTTTGGTACTTGATACATACTCCCAAAGAGTTTATTAATGAAACTTGGTTCTCTATGTAATTCAAGTGTGTGTGTGTGACACACACACACACGTATACATATATGAAGAAAAAAATAGAAGCCTTGAACATAGCAAGTAGATAATTACAAATGCGACCTAATCGAGGACCACTAGTAAAATGGAAAAACTTTAAAGAGTGTGGATATAGAAAATTTGGGTTCGAATCCTCAACATCATTCACCAAAAATTAAAATTAAAAGACAATTCTGACAGGAAAAAGAAGCATATGGTTGCTTGAAAACTTGTAAGGTGTGGTGTCATATTAAAAAAAGAAGAAATGCCACCAAAGAGGTCTAAACTTATTTGATAAAAACTAAATATATGCACATATTTGAATAAAATATTCAAAACACAGACAATAAACATGTTTATACTGTAATTGATTTTGTAATATTTGAATCTTAATTGGGTGTGCATGTAAACTTATTTGACAAATCGAAACTGATTGACTGCAAATAACAGGGTTATAGTTGCTGAAAAACTTGCAAGTTCTGTTTTGTTAACTGTCTGGAATTACCACCAAAAAGGTCTAAAATTGTTCAAGGAATACTTATATTATATAAACATAGTTGAAGATGAATTTCGGAAAATGTAAAATAGACATGTTTATGTTGTAATGGTTTTTGTACAATCTGAATCACAAATGAGTGAGCATTTAAACTTCTTTGACATACACTTTAGTATGCAATCAAATAAAAAGAATTTGGACAAAGAAGATTTTGATAAATACCGTCAACAACCACGGTTAAATTATTATAAACATACTTGTGGAAACTAACCTCCAAGCGGTGCAAATCAACAACAGCTGAAGCATTTTTATCTTAAGTTGTATATGTCAAAACAGTTCGCTCCATTTTGGAAGGGTGCTTCTTGAAATAAGACTATTTACTGCTGCTCTGAGATAAAGGAGAGTGCACACAACTGCCGCTGGAAATATCTCATTGGTAACTAATCGATAAGAAGCAATCTGTATTGGTGTTGTGCACATCCCTGCTCTACATTGAGTCCTAGACCACCAACCACATTATGTATGAGTTTCGAAGACGATAAGTATAAATATCATAATAGAAAAAAGGGGGATTTGGACGTAGCCCATTATTTCCATCGAGCATGTGTTAAAGGACATAATTTAATGTAATCAGGTCAAAGTTTCTATTTTATAAAATGTAATTAAATATGAAATTGCCACTGCACTTTTAATTATAGAAAAGGTCGCCCCATATTTAAAATGGCCAAACTGCAACCATCACTTTTGAAAGTGAAGAACACTAACATTCTGCACTTTTTAGAAATTCGTATAACTATGAAACAGAAGTGCAACTTCTACAAATTTCACAAAACTAAGTCTAAATAGTTAAAAACCAAATATTTAGCAATAAAAAGAAATGAAACTAAAACACACATGAATTGCAAAAATTATTTGCTTTCCAAAAGTAACTATATTTTTTTCAGAAGTATGTATAAATTGTGAATCAAACATGTGCATTGTCCAAAATTTAGTGGAAAAAAACAAGCTCCAAACATTATGCAGTTTTGGTGCAAGTCCTTTTGATGAAAGAGCGGTAGTTATCGAGATTGGTTAATTTAAATAGCTATAAAGAAAAAAAAATATTAATGACATCTTGAATCAAATAGCTATAAAGAAAAGTTACAACCACGCGGAATGCATAATGTATTAGAAAATTTCATACCATAAACGTCTAAGAATGGATTTGTTATAAAACGTCTTAAGAGTATCTCTCTCATTTTCAAAAGCTTTGTTTATCACATTCAACATTAATAAGGTGGTCAAAAGTCAAAATTTGCTGGAAGTATAATTAAAGGTAAGCTATTGACAAAAAAAGATATTTACCTTTTTGGAGAAGAACTGAAGACCTTTTTCAGCATAATCAGTCTCGTATCTCTCTCTAATGATAGGGTTTAATGATTTTCACTGTTCACATTCAATTGAAGCATAGCCAGGTACTGCAAATGCTGCAATGCGAAGAATCCTTATCAAGCTATTTCCTTGCACAGATAATAAACTGCTTTTAACTTACCTAATACTTATATAAGAATATGACTGTGGAAGCATATTATGACATGAAAACCAAAACTCTATAGCAACAGATGCCCAAAGAACATGGATGAAAAACATATTGTACATGACATATGATGCATGATACATTCGAATTCAAAGAAATTGTATATGCAAAATATAACACCAAGTAATTATTTATAGACAACCAATATTGTATAACTCATTCGAATCATATATATATATATATATATATATATAGAGTTTCCAACCAATAATAAAATGTAATTTATATCACACAGTCTTAAATTAGGGTCCCGACAGTAAACTGTCCAACTAAAAGAAGGTACGCTCTGCACGTAATTCTGATAAACTTTCAATATAATGAGCAGGCAGCAAACAGATTAGTGGGGAAAAACTTAATTTTGTTATGTTACAAAAAATAAAGAGTCTAAGTGAAAATGAATTGAATATATTAGTAAAGGTGGACAGAATAAAATTGGAACATTATCCTTATATGAATCTCATTTTCTTAAAGTTACAAGAAAATAACATATAAAATGATATTGAGTGTGGAATTTAAAATTATGCATGTCCTAATAACACACATGTTACAATCTATGGTTAAAACAATGCAGAACAAATCATTTGTCCAATTTTTTACAGAAGTAAAATATATTTGACAGTCAAAATATATATATATATATATATCTTATATATAAAGCAAATACTTTCCCTTCTGAAGCCTTTTTCGAAGTGACTGAAATGCCCTTTATTTAATGAGAAGCTGTAAAAATGTAGCACGTAGCCATTGGGTACAATCGTAACTCCCTCCCCCATGTTTGCTAATAACCGCAATGCCCATTTATCCGCATTTATTTCTCCACTCCAAGATCGTCGTTCTTCCATATACTCAAAAAATGAATATTGAAAGAAACATCTTCCTCCATAAATCTTAGGGCTTATAATCAAACTTGCTTATGAATCCTAGCTTTTTCTATTCAGGTATGATGTCGTCGCTTCTTCTTTCTCATTCCTCTTCTTTTTTTCCCCTCTTGATTGCTGAAGTATGATCATTATGCTGAACTGAATCTCTTCTGATTTTATTTTAATACGATGTTCGACTTGAAATCGCGATTCAAATTTTCCATCGTTCCTCTTCTTTTTTCACTCTTGATTGTTGAATTGTGATCGTTATGCTGATCCAATCTCTCTTGACTTTTTTTTAATTCGATATTCGACTTGAAATCGAAATCGCGATTCAAATTTTCAAATATTCTATAATCAGTTTCAAATTTTACTGCATTAATTTATAACTAAAGAATTATTGTCCAGGTTGATATTCAAAGTATTACAGTTTGAGAAAGAAAGCAAAAAAGTGCAAAACATTTGGATCTGAAATATTCAAAGTAATATACTTCGAAAAAGAAAGCAAAAAGGTACATAGCATGTAGATCTGAAATGGTTCAATTTGGTAAAATACAATTTCTGACTGTCATTATGTTCTGTGGTTTGTTGCCTATGTTTTTTTTGTAGGTATCAGGTCAATTTTCATAGAAGATAAATGAGAGAGCTGTTGTTGATCTGAAATGAGTGGGCAAATGACAACTCATCAGGGATGTACGATTATTTCATAAAACTAAGCATGTACATGAATCAACTCTACTTATTCATTTTATTGCATTTAGTATATTGCCTTTTTCCCTAAATTAACAACAAATGAATAATTAGAAAAGTTTTTTTTCCCCAATATTACTACATAATTTTACTTTTTGGTTATTATTTTTCTTTCCTTTTTCCAATATAACATGGTTGGGAAGTATTGATCAAGAAGATTTGCCTACAAAGATTAATTCATTAAAGGATTTTGTGATCACAATTATTGGCTAACTTTACAATAGGATTTTGTGAATTTTCGACCTTTTTTGTTTGGGGTTTCTCCATTCATTAATTGCTTTTTTACAATACATACCGTGAATTTGTTTATATGAAATTTGTGTATATGAATATATTTTAATGTTTTTATTCTTGCGTGATTAGTTTCAATTTTAATCACATTTGTATTACATTAGTTTGAGTTTTGTTACGTAAACCGCTGGTTCAAATGTGAAAGAGTTACATAACTTACATTAAATTTTATTATAAAAATAGGACCTACTTCATAAAAAAAACTGTATATCAAACAGAAGCTCAGTTTCCATTGCGGTTGGTCATCTCTTTCCTTAGTACGCTCTTTGGAATTTAGGTCTAATAACTTTTAAACAGTAGTGTAACTTGGGTCCAAATTATGTTGCTGATGTAAGGTTCTACTGTTTGAGGGAACATTTATCTTTTTTGAAATCCAGTGGATTATTTTATGGACATATGAACATGAACATCTCCATATTCATTTGCTTTCTAGAAACATATCAAGGACATATGAACTTGGATCTTAATCTTATGTAAGCACTGTCGAGTAAAATAGTTTCAGAATTTGTTAGTTAGTTTGGTTTTTTGATATGTGATCTGCAACTTACTTATTGTTATGCTAACTAATTTACCACTAGGCCATTTGATGCTTGGTCTATACTTTCATTGCATGATTCAAATGGAATTGCCATAGAGGATGGCTAAACAATTGCAGTTGCTATGATTCTTCATTGTAAGAGGTTCAAGTACATTACTACATGATTTAGTAATCTTCTTATTTCTTATCATGTCTCATTTTCGTGGGTATTGTTTTTTGTGCATATTGCTTTGTTTATTTGTTTTTACATGGTGGTTGGCATCATTGTTCAGCCTTAACCGTATGCTATAGATGTTGCACTTTGTTTGATGAAATGAGAAATTAGTATTTGTAATTCACCTGATAGTTGGATGATTCAAGTGATATTAATGAAGGAACTAGATACGTTGGATCTAAATTATTTTGATTTGATTGATTTTTTTAATTTGTTTTTCACTGAGATTTCAAATATTATGTTTTCATAATGATAGCAAACCTATTTGTCAAAACAGTAAAACAACACAAATATTTGTCAACTTTAGACCATGAATTAGGTTCTATTTTAGACCAGTTTCAGATGTCATGCATGATTGCTCATGTGACATTTCTTTTGATAACTCAACCGCATCTGATGAATGAAATAGAAGCATTATTAAGTAAAAGCGATCATGTTAATTAGTCAAGATATTGAAAAACTGTCGATGCAGTTGTTCATTTACATCTGAATACTTTCCTATATTAGTGATGTAGTTGTTTGTTTGCATCAGCTTGACATAGACGGCACTTAACCATAGAAAGTCTACAGATATATATCCTATTACTGTTCAACACAGGCCTATGTGGGAAAAGTGGATTAGTGGGAACTAGGAAGTAGACCCAAAAACCAATGGCATTGCGTATATCACTATTCGACTAACACGTCTACACAAATATTGGTTTAAAAGAGTGCAGGTTGATCCGCCAGATTCAACCTTGGTTCATGCCCTTTCACATTTTGTTATTTATTTAAAAAAGGGTTCAAGGCCTTTACTGCAAGAAAAGCGAGTATATATACAAATATACATCACTACAGTGAGTCAAACACGGTCATGAAAGCAATACACAAGACGATTCAGACCCATAAACCAAAAACTGGCCCATTAGATTCATTGCAGACAACAACTAGAAAAAATTGAAGTGCAATCAGCACAAGCATTAGCTGAAACTCCCATTTACCAGAAGAGCACATGACTACAGATCTCCTCAACTGGCAACATCTGACCTTACCTCTTCTCTTCGGCAAATGATGAAAAACAGTCTCAAAGCAAAACGCACAACCAAATGAACTGATATTTGCCATGAATCTAAATTGTAAGTGTTCATTCTCATGTTGTTTACTCTTCTTCCATTTGATTGATATTTTATATTTTGAGAATGATCGGCTTCACTCAATATTTTCCCCAAAATGATGTTGTTATTAAATTGTATGAATTGCTTGATTAGCTCAACCGCATACAGGATAATAACTAGATGACAATGCAAGCACGCTATACTAAGAGATTGGCGTTATTGGTACTAAAACTGTTATATTACAGTTACTGAACCGAACAGAATAAAATTCTGCAACGACAAAAATGGATACTATAATGTTTAAGCAGTACATAATAAACAAGATTTCATCTGTCCCAGGTTGTCTTCTTACAACGTTAAATTTGTTCGCTTCAGTTGTTTTGGTTACTATGTCATTTTTTTTTACTTTAATGCAATTATTACGCTTATACAGCTGTGAATTTTTTACCTATAAAAATATTAGCAACTATTAAGAAGGCGTGCCATGTAAATCTGACCATCATTCAATCATAAATCTAACAAACTGAGATCATGTTTTGATGTCTTGCCTAAGTTGCCATCTCTTTATATTACTTGGAGCTTTAGATCAAACATGACCTTGACGTATATGTAATGCTTAAATAGCTATTTCATGTAGAGGATGTCGTATTTTCAAAAATTTACAAGGGATTTTCTTATCAACTGAGGCAGGTGTCTTACTACTTTGAATTAAATTTTGTTGACAGGATGCAATAAAATATATACACTGAGACATATCATTTCTTCCAAATGATGAAGTTGGAGAATGAAAAATGATTTCGTGTGTGTCACTTTCATAAGAGGAAAAGCTATTTCGTTAGCTCGAAGTATAATCGGAGTTAACAACTATTCAATGACTAAACTCTTCTTACCTAATAAAATAATGATAAGTTAAAGTTGATACTCTAATAAACAAAGATAACATGAATTATAAGCATTATATGTACATATAAACATAAACACAAACACCACTTTTCAACTTCCTATCAACTGATTAGAAGTAACCACATATTTTCTTCTTTCAATTTAAGATTTACAGCACTCAATCTTGAAGATGCAAGCCATATTAATTTTGTCTGCAAAGATCTTGACTTCAAGTTTGTATAAATTTTTGGTCTGTTTGCTTTTGATTTTGAGTTTTCCTCTTTTTATTTTCGGATTTCTCTATTTATTAAGTTCTTTTTATGAACGTAAAACTGAAGCCCTCTGGGGCACACTTCAATTTATAGTTCACACAAGAAAGTTGTTAAATATATCATGTAGTTTAATTTTTTTATTCTTACACGATCAATATTAGGTTTAATTGTTGCTGCATGAATTTTGAGTTTTATTATGTTTGGTTGTTGGGGTTCGGTTGTAAAAGAGGAATTGATTTCATAACCTAATATAAATTTATAGAATAAATTGAAGGTAATTAAAAAAATTCAGCCATATTTTATTGCAGTATAAATTCTCTTTCGTGGCTAAGTTATTATATTGGAATCTAGGTCTGATTGCTTCAAACATTAATGGTGCTTAGGTTCCAGATTATGTTATTCAATTAATGTTGTAATTTTCAAGGGAATGATTAACTTATTATTCTTTATGTGCTTAGTTACAGAGTTATTTTATGTTCCACTTGAAAGTCTAGGTGGTTTGAAGGATATTTTTGCTATATCTGAATTTTTGAACCAATTGATTCATGAACATCACTTATGCATTCATGGTTTATATTATATGGTGTGTATTTATTGAACCTTAACCTTGGAAATAGTACTAAGTGGCCTTACCCTCTTTTCCCATATCAATGTTTCATCTTTCCCTAAATGCAGTCTCCTGGGAACATGCCATGCAAAAAAAAACACGCATATGTATAATGTGCAGCTTCACAAATGCCTTTTGGGGTGGCTTCTTTGGATGAACTCAGCAAAATGAACTACGTTGTCAAATAAGCGGATGCTCTAGAAAAGCGGGTACCTACTACTATACACTACTATACAGACGTGGACAACTACATATTGTCCAGACTGAGAATGAGTTAAGAAATGAGGTGTTAACTGTTAAGGAACCCAATAGTATTTTTGTTGGTTAATTTGTGTATTTATGTACTCGATACAGACATCAAATATAGAAATACATGCTTTTAAAGTTATATTTGTAAATAGATGTTATCTTTGATAATATTTTGTATTAATTTCAGCATCATGCTTTCTTTGTTTTGTACAAGTGCAAGTTACCACAAATGTGTACGTAACTATATTTGCAAATGTATATAAAATTTAAAAAAATGTACACATATTTAGCAAAGAGAGCACGGGAGGGCAAGGTTGATGGTTATGCAACACAGCCTATTGCACCCTTTTCTCAGCGTAATAGAAACCATCAAAATAAGAGATATAATCGGTTATTAGACATTGCATAAGTTGGTATGGATGCATATGATCATCATATTTGCAAATGTTTAATAGGTCATTAGACAGTTAAGCGTAAGTGAATGTCCTGTATATCAAACATAGTTAGTTAGCAGCAGAAAAGTAAGACCGTGAACACTGATGCCAACCAAAAATTGGTAGACGATGATAAATCAGTTTTAAAACTGGCTAAATGAAAGATATCTTTACATCAGCAAATAAGTTGGAAGCAAGATGGTAGAAATAGGAAGTACATAATATGTTGAAAACTCACAGTAGATATTTAACAAATAAGGTGGATGTAGGACGACAGAAATAGAAAGCAAGCTGTGCGTGGCAATTCACTGTCTATGATAAACGATTGAATTGTGCATGTACGCGCATAAAAAATGCAACATTATGTACACGTCAAAGTCATTTTGTAAAATAAAAAAAAGTCGCACAAACAACGTTTTTAATACAAATTCCTTCCGTGCACGTGCATCGCACGTGCCAAAGTACTCGTATATATATATATATATATATATATATATATATATATTTCAATTATGGAAACAGAAAAAATCGGATATAATACCACGAATTCGACTGTACTGTGTACGGAGTCAAAAAAATCGCAGCATTAGGATTAAATTTTATACATCATAACCGTAGTAGTTATCAAACATGAAGTATGTGAACGGATTTGAAAGGAACAGCTATTGTCCAACGGCTCTACGTTAAAGCCGAATTTCCACACTGGGAATTGATTAGCGAAATTGAGCGGTGAATGACCTAATGCATCAATGGCGAATTAATGGTGAATTAATCGTTGGGTGAGGATTACTTCTTCTGATTTATGAATGTTAGCATATATCGGTCAAAAATAGCTCAGATGATCACCTAATGTACCCAAAGGGCACTAAGTTAAGTAGGCTCCTCAGTCTGTCCAATTCATCCATGGTTACCCTGTCCTTTTTCAATTCCATCACGTAGGCAAATTGAGATGGCTTAGGAAATTCAGGAAAATCACTATTGTTGGAAAAATTCTTAACTGTTTGAAAATTTAGGGAGAAAATTTGGGTAAGGGTTTCTCCGCTATGGAAATTTTAGTGTTCTGCAGTAGTTTGGCTGTGGGGTGGCACAAAGGTTGAGTATTCTGAAATGCGAAGTAAAGGAGGAAGCTTTCATTAGATCATGTTTTTTAAGTTTAAATAATAGATAAAATAGGTAACAATTTGGTATAATAATTAAACTTGACCAGACAGTGATGATAAATATCATAGAGCGGTAGATCTCTCAACGGTTGCTTTCAAATAAAAATGTGTCATATTCACATCCGCATCGAAAATTATTTTCAAATATCGTATATCAATGTCCATGAATATTGGATGGTTTCAAATATTATCTTATCCACTGACATCTAAGACATATACAGAAATTTTTACTTTAACATAAAATTGTTTCGAACTTCATGATTATATATATTTTTGTGTGTAGTGAATAAGTAGTTATACAAAAACATATAAACTACTATCTTATAGTAGTTTATATGTAGTGAATAAGTAGTTATACACACATATAATACAAACTACTAGTATAACCGCACAACGGTGGAGAAACCGACCGTTCGATTGTATGACTTTGATAAGAAATATACATTTAAATTTTTTGTTAATATTACTTAAACATTAAGTGATAATATGTTGGAAAAAATTAATCTGAGATTTGAATCTGAAAATATGAATTTCAAATTTAAATATTAATGAAAACATTCAAAATTGTCGATTTGAAATTGAAATTTTTGAACTTGAAAATCATAATAGATTTGAATTTGGAATTTTTGATGCGCGAAATAAAAGGAGGAAGTTTAGGGAAACCGCGATGAGACAAGATTTACGTTTTTAGGGAAACCGCGATGAGACAGCGATGAGACAAGATCCACGTTTTTAGGAAAACCGCGATGAGACAAGATCCACGTTTTTTTGACTTCAGAAAAATTGATTTTGACCAGTGAAAGTAAGCAAACCTCCCTAACGGTCGGTTTGATTATCTTAATGAAATAATGAATAACTATCGTTCATTATACTAAAATACACATATTATAAACTTTCATCTTAACATTAGGTCGGGTTACCATTGTGTGTGACTCAACCATCTAAGCGCAATGGTCTTATTCTTTTAGAGGTTCTAAGGACTTTCTCTCTAGCTAGTCCTTTCGTCAAAAGATCAGTCAAATTCTCATCACTGCGTATGTGATCCACTCTAACAGCTCCTGAAGAGAGTAGTTCTCTAACGGTGTTGTGCTTACAACGTATCTGTCGTCACTTACCTTTGTAATAACGGTTATGTACTTTGCGATAGCCAAAGGTACTATCGCAATGGATCAACACAGCTGATATCAGTTTTTTCTATAAAGGAATCTTAGCTAGCAGATTTCTTAAGTAATCTGCTTCTTCACTAGCTGTGGCTAGTGTTATCATCTCAGACTGTATAGTGGACTGAACCAAAATAGTTTGTTTCTTAGATTTTCAAGAAACAGCTTCACCAGCAATGCTAAATATATAGCCATTGGTTGCTTTCATATCATCAGATAAATTATTCCAGTCGACATCGGTGTATCCTTCAAGGAAAGCTGAAAACTTTTTATAATGTAAGCCAAGTTTCATAGTTTGTTTTGGGTATCTCATGACCCTTTCGATAGCATGTCAGTGCTCTATACTATGTCTACTAGTAAACCTACTGTTATCCCATTTTTTGGTCAAAACTGGAATATCAACAAATTGGCAAGGAATTATGGATATCAGGACTGGAGATAAGGCTACAATGGATATCGTCAAAATTTTGTTGAACTCCGATCGGGACGAAATTGATTGGAAATGATGATAAGGACTATGAAAGGCTATGTTTCGAATTTCAGGTTAATCGGAGTTCGTATGAAGGAAATATGATGGATTCAAAGTAGGAATAGTACATAGTTCGAACCCATCAGGTTCGAACCCGTCAGGTTCGAACCCAGGAGGTTCGCATCGATGACGCTTCGAATCGATGGGAACATGATGGGTTCGAAAGGAGTAGCTTCAATGCAATGGAGATGGATTCGAAGTGGGCATGGATTCGAAGAAGGAGGTGGAGTCGAAGTAGACATGGATTCGAAGAAGGAGATGGAGTCGAAGTAGACATGGATTCGAAGAAGGAGATGGATTCGAAGTAGACATGGATTCGAAGAAGGAGATGGATTCGAAGTGGACACGGATTCGAAGAAGGGGATGGATTCGAAGAGGACATGGATTCGAAGATGATGGATACGAAGCAAGGGACATGGATTCGAAGGACGAGGATTCGAAAGGGATGGATTCGAAGAGGATGGACTCGTAGGATATGGACTCGAAGGAGGCGGCTTCAGAAAGCATGGATTCGAACAGCATGGGTTCGAAGGGTATGGATTCGAAGGAGTCGGCCATATGGATTCGAAGGGGATGGTTTCGAAGTAGATGGTTTCGAAGCATGGGTTCGAACCATTCAGGACGCACGGATTCTTGAACTTGGATCGATCATATCTTCCAAACCGTTGATCCAAATGCAATGAAATTTTTACAGGAACTTACATACATATTGAAGAATGTTCACACCAAATTTCAGCTCAATTGGATGGATTCTTGATCGATTCGAACGTCACTTCGAATCGATCCCAAACTGGGCACGGATTCCGAGAACACGGGCCTGTGGGCCCCCCTCACGTGCCAAGCAGCCTCCCCAGGTTTTAGGCGGGATTTCAGCCTTCCACGCCTATAAATAGAGCCCCTGGTCATTCAGAAAAGGGGTGGAAAGATTTGGAGAGAAGAGGCATGCCCGGATGCTGCTAGAATCATTCCATAGCTTCATTACTGCTATTTTCTTCAGATTTGGTCATTACAACTGTTGAAATCACTTGTAACCTTGAAGGATAATTAATATAAAAAAAAAAATTGGAGTGGACGTAGGCCGGAGATAGCCGAACCACTATAAAACCTGTGTTTCTGTTCTTTACTTTTGGATTGTTGTCTATTATTTGCTAAGATTTGTTATTTGTGTTTGAATATCACTAATTTATATTCATACACTGGTGCTTTCACGGTATTGGGTGTTTGTGACCAATTTTGGCGCAAACATTTTGGTGCTTTCACTGAGAACAACTAGCACCCGCTGCATCGGATTTGAAGAGTTTGAGGAATTTGGATTTGGAAGACAATGACTAGGCAGAATAGCAGAAGGCTAAGGGCTGAGAGAAGCCAACAAGGAGGAAGTCAACAAGCATCCTCCGGAGGTGAGGAAGGACAGGCTTCGGTCTACATAACTAGGGATGAAATGGAAGCTATGGCCAATTCTTTGCAGGAGAGATTGTTGAAAAGTCAACAGGAAATGATGCAAACTTTCTTGGAACAAATGAGAGCTGCAGGGATGCAGAACTTAGGAACAGCTACAGCAGCTGCGGATGCAGGACAAGGAGCTAGGGTTGTGGAACCCAATGAAGGACAGGATACGGAGCCAGAAGGCAATCAACAAGGGCTTGGTGGCAGGCCCACAGGATTCAATGTAGGAGAACCTTTGGAAGGAATTCAACAAGCTAGAGCTAACGTTGCTACTAGTGAGCCACACGAGGAATATGTACCAGAGTTCCCTCGGGGGCATGGGGGGCAACCCCTACCAGACAATATAGGATTAGTAGAAATGATTAGGAAGACTGTGCGAGGTGGTTTGACAAACGGAGATTTGGAAGGAGTGAATAGAAGTCCATTCGCTCGGGAGATAAGGATGGCTCAGAATCCACCTAAGTTCAAGCTACCTAGCATGGAGGTATATGATGGTAAGACGGATCCAACAGATCACTTAATGAGGTACACCAGACACATGGAGGTGCTGGGGGCATCAGAGGAAGTGATGGCCCGATGTTTCCCTTTGTATTTGAAGGACTTAGCTGCAATGTGGTTTAGGCAGCTGGAAGAAGGATCTATCAGGACTTGGAAGGAATTAGTGGAAAAGTTTCTGGGACAGTTTCGGGTTCACGTCAAGAGGCCGAAGAACGTGATGACTTTAACATCGGTGAAGCAAAGGATGGACGAATCGCTTAGAGCTTTTCTAACTCGATTCAGTGCGGCAGTCGCTTCGGTGGATCGGCCTGATCCATCAATGGTTTTAATGGCAGCAGTATCAGGAGTCAAGGAGAATTCGGATTTCAAGGTATCTCTGATACGAGATCCCCCGCAAAATCTCGACGAATTCTTTCATGAGGCAGAAAGGTTCCTTCGGCAAGAAGATGCAAGTACGGATTTAAAGTTGAAGAAGGCTAATGCAATCGAGGTTGGAGCGGTATCCAAAAACGGTTTGGATAAGGATAAAGGAAAAAGGAAGTTAGATGACGACTCTGGAAACGCTAGGAAGCGATGGAAGGATCCAAAGTTTTCCACATACACAGGATTGAACGAGACGCTGGAGCGGATATACCTGGAAACTCGGAATCGCCTTCCCTACCGAAGGCCGGCTAGGAGGGAACCAACAGAGCGGGAAAGGACATCAGGAAGGCACTGTCTCTTCCATGATCTAGATGGACACGATACCAACAGCTGCAGGCACCTAAAGGACATAATCGAGGAGCATGTAAGGAATGGACAGTTACAGCAATACGTTGGAACTCGGGATGCAACGGCGGAGCAGAAGCAACCACCGACCACTTCACGCCGTGATGATGGGAGGCCCAGGGATGATCGTCGATTGATCATCCATTGACCAGGATAATATGGAATAAGTAGCGAGCTACTAGCAAACGGTAAAGTCATTTACACATGTACGGGGACGGAGATAGCCCCTAGGCATGCTCTGAATGATGATAAACCGGGATGCTATGGTTTGTGAAATTTATTTCTTGCTTTTTAGATTGGACATTGCTTTTCTTTTTTGGATTTGGTTTTGGAGCTTGGATTGAGCTCCTGGTTTTTCTTGCTTTTTTATTTGGATTTTCCTTTGGATGATTGTTTTTGGTTTTGGATGCTGGTTTGGATTTCTGGTTTTCTGGTTTGGATTTGAATTTTGGATTTGGATTTGGATTTTGGATTTGGATTTCGAATTTGAATTTCGGATTTGGACTTTGGAATAAATTTTGGTTGGACTTTTATCTGGTTTTTGGTAAATGGTCGTCGGGTATGGATTATGCCTGGCAAGGGATGAGTCACTTTACCCAAACAAGGTAGATTGACTCATTCAGGTCGTCAAGTATGGGCAATGCTTGGCAAGGGTCCGGAGTGACCAGAATTCGGCCTAGGACTTAGGCCCTCTATTATCATTTATTATTTTCAGGTCGTCGAGTATGGACTATGCTCGGCAAGGGTCCGGAGAGATCAGGATTCGGCTTAGGACTTAAGCCATGGCATTTTACAGCGCCCAGGGACACTGGGCCAAGGTCGTCAAGTATGGATTGCGCTTGGCAAGAACCCAGAGAGGTTGGCTCAACGTCCAGGGACACTGGACCAAGGTCGTCAAATATGGATTGCGCTTGGCAAGAGCCCGGAGAGGTTAACTCAACGTCCAGGGACACTGGACCACGGTCGCCGGATGTGGATCACGCTTGACAGGAACCCAGAGAGGTTATGGATTTGGATATCGACCCGGAGAGGTCCTGGCTCCGGTTATTAGCTATTGGATAAGGATGGATTGGAACTTGGTTGTCGAGTTCGAATGGATACGGAATTGGCTAAGGCTTTGGCTATTGGATATGGAATTGGACATCGACTCGAAGCAGTCAAGGACGATATACTCTGGCAATATGGCTGTGGACTTCGGATATTGGATTCATAATTATTCAAAACACGCCTTGTTATCACAAGGCATGTTTTGGGGGGCAAAATGTTATCCCATTTTTTGGTCAAAACTGGAATATCAACAAATTGGCAAGGAATTATGGATATCAGGACTGGAGATAAGGCTACAATGGATATCGTCAAAATTTTGTTGAACTCCGATCGGGACGAAATTGATTGGAAATGATGATAAGGACTATGAAAGGCTATGTTTCGAATTTCAGGTTAATCGGAGTTCGTATGAAGGAAATATGATGGATTCAAAGTAGGAATAGTACATAGTTCGAACCCATCAGGTTCGAACCCATCAGGTTCGAACCCAGGAGGTTCGCATCGATGACGCTTCGAATCGATGGGAACATGATGGGTTCGAAAGGAGTAGCTTCAATGCAATGGAGATGGATTCGAAGTGGGCATGGATTCGAAGAAGGAGGTGGAGTCGAAGTAGACATGGATTCGAAGAAGGAGATGGAGTCGAAGTAGACATGGATTCGAAGAAGGAGATGGAGTCGAAGTAGACATGGATTCGAAGAAGGAGATGGAGTCGAAGTAGACATGGATTCGAAGAAGGAGATGGATTCGAAGTGGACACGGATTCGAAGAAGGGGATGGATTCGAAGAGGACATGGATTCGAAGATGATGGATACGAAGCAAGGGACATGGATTCGAAGGACGAGGATTCGAAAGGGATGGATTCGAAGAGGATGGACTCGTAGGATATGGACTCGAAGGAGGCGGCTTCAGAAAGCATGGATTCGAACAGCATGGGTTCGAAGGGTATGGATTCGAAGGAGTCGGCCCTATGGATTCGAAGGGGATGGTTTCGAAGTAGATGGTTTCGAAGCATGGGTTCGAACCATTCAGGACGCACGGATTCTTGAACTTGGATCGATCATATCTTCCAAACCGTTGATCCAAATGCAATGAAATTTTTACAGGAACTTACATACATATTGAAGAATGTTCACACCAAATTTCAGCTCAATTGGATGGATTCTTGATCGATTCGAACGTCACTTCGAATCGATCCCAAACTGGGCACGGATTCCGAGAACACGGGCCTGTGGGCCCCCCTCACGTGCCAAGCAGCCTCCCCAGGTTTTAGGCGGGATTTCAGCCTTCCACGCCTATAAATAGAGCCCCTGGTCATTGAGAAAAGGGGTGGAAAGATTTGGAGAGAAGAGGCAAGCCCGGATGCTGCTAGAATCATTCCATAGCTTCATTACTGCTATTTTCTTCAGATTTGGTCATTACAACTGTTGAAATCACTTGTAACCTTGAAGGATAATTAATAAAAAAAAAAAATTGGAGTGGACGTAGGCCGGAGATAGCCGAACCACTATAAAACCTGTGTTTCTGTTCTTTACTTTTGGATTGTTGTCTATTATTTGCTAAGATTTGTTATTTGTGTTTGAATATCACTAATTTATATTCATACACTGGTGCTTTCACGGTATTGGGTGTTTGTGACCAATTTTGGCGCAAACACCTACATAATAATCCGATGACATAGGCAATGTCGGGTCTAGTACAATCAGTGATATGCCGAAGGCTGCTAGCATAATAAGACTGTCTTACATCTTCACCAGTGTTCTTAAATAGTTTTACACTAGCATCATATGGTGTACATGCATGTTTACAGTCAAAGTAATTGTATTTCCTTAGTATCTTCAATGTAATGAGATTGATCCAAAGAAATTCTCTTTTCTGACCAAGTAATCTTAATTTCAAGGATTACACTCGCTTTACCTAGATCTTTCATACCGAAGTTGGAACTTAACAAAGATTTGACATTGTTTATAGCATGAGTGTTTGACCCAAAGATAAGTAGATCATCTACCTATCGACATATAATAGTGCAAATGTCATTCTCATATTTATAGCAAATACATTTGTCACTTTCATTAACGTTAAAACCATAAAAGATTATCAAGTTATCAAATTTCTCATGTCATTGCTTAGATGCTTGTTTTAAACCGTATAATGATTTATCTAACTTGCAAACTTTATACTCTTGACCATGAATTACAAAGCCTTCAGGTTGGTCTACATAAATTTCCTCTTCAAATTTACCATTTAAAAAAGCAGTTTTAACATGCATTTGGTGTATTATTAAATTATGAGATGCTAGTGAAATTTGTACCCGAATGGATGTAATTCCAGTTACAGGTGAAAAAGTGTCAAAAAACCTATATTTCCTCTTTGCTTAAACCCTTTAGCTACTAAACAGGATTTTTATTTACCAACCGTTCCATTAGGTTTTAATTTCTTTTAAGTAACCATTTACAGCCTATAGACTTACAACCATTCGGTAAATTTATTAAGTCCCAAGCCCCATTGATTGCAAAAAATCCATCTCATCATTTATAGCCTTTTGTCAAAAATCAGCATCTAAAGAAGATAAAGCTTCAAGGAGGTTTAAAGGATCCTCCTCTATAAAATATGAACCATAATCTTTTGTAATTCTTGCTCTTTTACTTCTTCTAGGTTCGTTTTTAGAAGATTCATTATGTTTTGTTCTAATAGACATAATGTTACTTGATGTGCCCCCACTATTCCTCAATTTAAAAGGAAATCTCAATTCATAAAAATCAGCATCATTATATTCTATTATATTATGTGTATTCAGATCATAAAATCTATATGTTTTGCTATTAATAGCATAGCCAATAAATACACATTCACATGTTTTACTTGCTAATTTTATTTTCTTAAGGTCAGGTATACGAACGTATGCTAAACATTCCTAAGTTCCAAAATAAGGCACAACCGGTTTATAATTTCTTAAAATTTCAAAAGATGAAATTTTGCTTTTTAAATTAGGAATCTTATTCAAAACATAACACACGGTCAATAAAATTTCCCCCACCAATGTGATGATGTACCAGAATTGAGTAAAATAGCAACTACTAATTCAGTTAATGTTCTATTTTTCCTTTTAGATTTACCATTCATTTCAGGTGAATATGGTACAGTTCTTTCATGTATTATTCGATGTGAATTGTAAAATTCAATAATAAAAACTTGATTCATATTCAGTTCCTCTATCACTACGCAATCTCTTGACTTTCTTATCAGACTGATTTTCAATTTCAGTTATGAAAGATTTAAACATCTCAAATGCATCGCTTTTATTTTTCATAAGGTATACATAAGTAAAATCAGAGCAATCATCAATGAAAGTGATAAAGTAGCGATGTCCATATCTAGTCAGAGTGCTATCAAGCTCACATATATCAAAATGAATCA
Source organism: Allium cepa (assembly GCA_030765085.1). Classification (NCBI taxonomy): domain Eukaryota; kingdom Viridiplantae; phylum Streptophyta; class Magnoliopsida; order Asparagales; family Amaryllidaceae; genus Allium; species Allium cepa. Next base: position 803,386,628 of record CM060943.1, read on the forward strand.
AATCTAAAAGTCTGATTCTCTAATTACAGATGTATGTGAGGTTTTAGTTATTTTTGCTTGACTACAAAAATTACATTTTTCAAAATCATTTAATGACACATTAGGGATTATACCTAACCTACTCAAATTCTTTATTATTCGTTTATTAAAATGACATAGTCTAGAGTGCCAGATATTAAAATCACACAACATATAAGCAGAAGCAGATATTTTATTACATTTAACATTCGGTTTAAACATGCCATCAGTTGCATAACACATACCCACAAACATACCATTCATAGTGATGATGTACATATCAGCCTCAATAGTCTATGTAAACCCAGCTTATTAAGAAGATAACCCGAAACAAGATTATTTCTCATCTCTGGAGTGTGCATGACGTCTTTCAGAATGATGGTCTTTCCAAAAGCAAACTTCGGCTCCACGCTTCCAATTTCAGCAACAATAGTGGTGTGAGAGTCTCCCAACAACATTTTCTTGTCCTCAGTCTCCGTGTATGTTTTGAACATAGCATGGTCATAACAAACATGGCGTGCAGCGCTAGTATCTACCCACCAACCCTTTGATCCGCCAACAAGGTGAATCTCATCAGAAATCATAGTCGTAAAAGACTTCTCAGTCAGGTTAGCCTACGGTGCAGAGCTTGGCCTGTTCCGACACTACGTGCCATATAACCTGGTTTTTCACTGTTGTAATAAGAAACAACTGTTTAAAGTTATTCTTTTGGGTGGTTTCTATTGATCTCTATGGTTTCCTTGTGAATTAAAATTCTTTTGTTGCGATTCTGATTCTTATAGCTTTTTGGATTCGATGTTGAGTTTTCTTGGTTGCTTTTGCTTTTGATTGCTTTCTTGGTTTCTGTTTTCAATTTTTTGAATTTTCTTGTTTAAGAATTTTATATAAACTCATTGCAACAAAAAATCAGATTAATTTCTTTGGCATGACACCTGTTTTTCATAAGCAAATTCAGTAATAATCCAAATGATGAGTGTGTACCTGATGGGTTGTCAAGATTTCAGATGATGACAATTTTCTGATGATATCTTAATTTGAATGCTACCGTTCTTAAGGCTAAGGCTTGATTTTCTTCAAAACTTGATGCAAATGCTGCTAGGCTCAATACTGCTCTGATACCATGTAAAGAATTACGATATTGATGAAAATAGTTTTCAGAAATGAATTGAAGAAAAAATAATATGATGTTTTCAGCTTTCTGTTTTTATTCAAAGAATAACTGAACAATACAAGTATTCTCAATACATAGTACATTATCGTACGGTTGACTTTTATATAGCACAACTTATACTATTTGGTGCTCCCTTTTTAAATATGAATCAGTTTATGAGATAACAGATCAGTTCCTATTGACTTGTCTTTTGACCGAATGTTAAGCAAAGATTGTTTAATTGGTAAAAAAATGCTACGCAGAAAATGGTTCTTGACACGTTTGCTGCAAAAAAGTGCCTTTTCATTTGAAATTGTAAGGCTAATATTGAAACCAGCAGTAAGACAGTACATTAAATTCAAATTGCATCTCAAATAGGTTTCCACTGAAAATGAAGGACATATCTAGTGAATGAACACCACAACATATATTTTAATCTGAAGTTATTACGATGTGTGTACAAATGCACAGTTTATGAGAATTAAATACTACCAAATGACCTCAATGACGTAAATACGGTTAATTCACCATAAGCAATTTGACGTAAAGGGAAACAAATAACTCACGAGGATACCTGTAAAATAATATTAGTAGTAATTATAATAACAATAGTACTACAAATAATAAGCAATTTAATAGTACCTGACCTGAGATTAAAGTCCGAACAAACAAAACATATATGGCTACCCAATTCTTGAAATACAAGTAATAAACTAAACAAATTTAAACAATGTTTTCAATATAAATTTATGGAATGGTACATAAATATTTGAATGTGGTTAACAGTTTATACACAATGTTATATAACAGTTGGGATGAGAACAATAATCAGTAACAATATATTAAAATCATGTTTTTAAAGATTAAAAAAACAGGAAAAAAAAACTGAAACAAGCAAATGGGTGAACTAAAGCAAACCAATGATGTTTACTGAAACGTGAGTTTACTGTTCGTCTTGTCAAAATATATGAATATATGTCGAAGAGCAACAGTGAATTAGTAACTGAATGGCCCTGACCAAATCATGCAATAAAAATTATGTAGCATACAAAAACAACATTTATAGTCTATGTAGTGAAGGACGGGTACACCGGTAAATTATACTCTTTTATTCCTGTCTAATATAATTTTTATACTGCTATTTCAAAATTGATTAAAATATTCATGTTTCCATTAATAAATGCTTTCAATACGCTTGTTATTATAATTTGTCCATATTTTGGAAAGTACCCCTTGCATGGCACTGTATTAATTAGAAATATAAGTTTAGGAAAATAAATTGCCAATTAAAAAATGGGCAAAGATAGTGTGTTTTTGGTATCTCGAACATTTGTCATCTCATGTGATGCTGAAGTATGGTTAAGATGATTTTGACTTTTAGCTCAGTGCAGCATTAGTTTTAAATATTGTATCTAAGTTAACCTGTTTGTTGTTCATTGTAAAAATCCTATTAATAAAACAATAATCTTCTTGGGATACAACTTTTATCATTTTGTGTAATTCATAAAAATTCCAAGAAGCAGCATAATTATAGTATTTAAAAGTTACGGTTCATTCATAGGCGTATATTAAGCAGAATAGTTTATAACCCGATGAATTGTACATCCACACATACTTTTTTTGCACTGAACAAATGCACTAAAGCATAGGTTGAAGATTGCAGTTGTAAGAACAGGTAATACTATACAAAAGTCATATAGATAAAAGAAAACATAGTTTATTATAACAAAAGCAAAAGAAGAGATAGGCCAGCTACGTACAATCCCAGAAAGAAAATTAAAATGAAAAAAGGAGAAACAAACAAATCATGTGGATATGTAACAGAAACAAATGGAAAAAATGAAATAGTATTCCATCAAGCTTAGTTTCTCTGTCGCTTTTCTCGAATTTTAGTTGCATTTGTGGCCTGGTTAAGTAGAGTTTCACTTTCATCGACATTCTATGATAATAATTATAATTTTGGATTAGCATGACATTTAGTTATTAAGTTGGTATCATGAATATTCTTGCTAATATGTTGATGAGTTCAAGGTGTTGAATACTAATTTTTCTTTTGCTCACTCCAATATAATGCACAAATTGTATTTACTGGTTAAACATATGATGAAAATTATAATTTGGTGGAAAATTGTGTGCACTTGTACGACAATTTTGAATAGAAAAGGGTTTTCATTGTTTGGTATCTATAACCATAAACAGCTACTACCAACGTTGATTTATTTATGCTCGGTAATATTTATAATTACATACACTTACGTTTGTCTCATTTAGTAAGTAGCTCGTTCGTAGTATGTATTATACAAATTAAATCCAAAACGATATAAAAACTAATTCTATATCCCATTCTATCCTATCCTAAACTACACATGAACACATGTGCACTGTCAAACTTTATTAAACGAAGGTTAAAATGGTTAGATCACTAAAATAAGTGTGTAACTGTTCCGGACATAGTAGGTAAGTCATGTTGCTGTTTTTAAATTTTGAGGACAGCGTTTTGTTTCCGTTTATCAAATTTTAAAAAAAAAATATAGTAAGCAAAACAACTAAAAGTCTATATTTAGAAAAAATATTCTGAAAAAACTGTTATATTTATGAAAAAAAAACCATAGTGGTGAGAACAAAGTTTGAAATCCAAGGTTTTGAACCAATTATCATCACATTTGTAAAGAAAGATTGCAAGCAATGGCAATGGAGCAGTTACAAACATCCATTTTATGCTAGCGTAATAAATATAACCAATATTGCATGAATATTAACCACTTAGTGCTTCGAAGGCTAATTCGATCATATATGGAATTTAGCTTTTTAAATCAATTTAGAATATTAAATTATCGATTTTAATTCCAATACGTTTCTCACCCATACGAGCAAACGGTAAATCCAAACGCTTCAAAATTTGAAATCCGATAATAACTAACTATTATTGATCCAATGGAACTAGTTTCGTCGAATTCCGAGACTGTGTCCTGAAAGGTTATTTTAACTCGTCGATTAATTCAAGCGATTTTCAAAATCGTCTTAAAATTTTACCTTTAAAACTTTACTAACTCTATAATAAATCATATATAATTTATAATCACATTAGAAATTATTCTGATTCATTTTAAATCAAAATACGATTATTTACATTATTGTATTATTAAATTCCATTATTAAATTAATATAAAAATTCCAAACTCAACTTATCGATTTTTAATTCCATCTAAAAGTCCATAGAAAAATTCAAATCGAACTAAACTTAAAATAAACCTTAGAAACCATTTTCATAACTATTTACATCCCGATTTACTAATTATTCCAATTCCAAATAACAATTATTATTATTCAAATCCAATTGAATTGCCATACTCAATATTTTAACTAATTATATTGATTTAACCAAAATCTTCTCACTTCAAGATCAATTAAAAACCCACATTTAACATTTAAAATGAATTAAAACGTTCAAATAATGCAGCTCGGTGAATAAGATGCTGAAAAATCACATCTAAACTTGAGCTGAAGATATAATGTCTACCAAAAATATGTTTGTCACGATCATAAACTAAATGCCAGTGCATCCCAAACAGTTGTAAGCTTTTTTGTAAAAAGTATCTATGAACAAATTAAGATAAAATGTTCCTAGTCTGTATTGAAGTTGAGTTAACAACAACGATCGTTGCAATATGATCATACATTTTAAATACGCAGTAATCATGTTGCAAGAAATAATACAAGAAAAAGGATAAAGAAAATGAGTACTGAAGGAAAAACAGCAAGTTCAAGTTAAACGTCATTGCTCCAGAAGTTGTTTACAGGATCAATTTTCAGAATAGTAAAATACGATTGAAATTAAAGTAGCAAATCGAATGTAATAAGAAGTTTAAAAAACAGTCACCGTTACAAAATACTACTGCAAGAAATGCGTTTCTTTACAAGAAAGTGACCAATTTTTAATTTCTAATTTCAAGTTCAAGTGAAAATGACCCATTTCTAATTTCTCTTCAAGAAATGCAGTAAGGATTGAACAATAATATCGCAAAATGTAGTTTTAAAGTAAAAAAAAGAGACAATTTATATTAACCAACATGTTTGGGTATATTACAATTATGAGGTAAAAATTGGCTGGTACATCCGATATCAAACTTTTTCACTATCAAAAGAAGTGTTGTTTTAACTAAATTACAAGAACAATTCAAAATGAATTAGAATGTTTGTATACATATATGTTAGGTACACATGGACGTCAAGCAGTTCATAAAATAGGGTTGGCAGTAATCTGAATGACAGCAGTATGCTTAATTTCCTTTAAAATCCATCAAATTGTAAATGAAAAAACTGAGAATATTTTAGTTATTGTGTAAGAATTAAGAAATGATTAGTTAAACCATCTTGAATTCAAATGTATTGTTCCCACGACTAAGAAAATCGACATCGAAATAAAACACGTACCTCTTCAACTATGTCCGACCTGCGATTAGATAGAAGATCATAAACTGGACTGTTAGCACCAGAGTCATTTCATCAAACACCAGCAATTTTCACAACAGCAAAGGATCGAAGATCATGCCAGCAACAGAGATTCAAAGACAAACTCTGATCAACTATGGCAAACCCATGGCTAAACTCCGTAACTACAACCATGAGAAGCAGATGGAAGAGAAGGCAGCTCATTCTGCATAGATGGTTGTGTCCATAATTTGGGTTTATGTGTGCGCGTGCACACGTCCACAGGGTGCACCCAAGGCAGTTCTATTTTTGAGCAGGTTGATTTCCTTGGGCTTCATAGATTAAATTTACGAATGAATCCAGTTTGTAATTGTTGTAGAAAGTAGCTTAGTTCTTCTATAAATAACATAAGATGGAGAAACGTAAAATCATATTGATTTGAATTAATAAGAATTTTTCTTCTCTTTCTTCTAAAATCTAGTACTCTTGTTCGTGTGCATTGTTTTTTCCTCTTCTTTCTTGTGCCTTCTTCTTGCCTAATTCTCCTTTAAACTGAACCCATAATCCCCTCTTCCCTAACCTGATCATATCAATATTAATCCCTGTCAACCTCCCCTCATAAACCCTCCTCCATTCCTGCAAACTTTCCCAGCTTCTCCCCTGAAAGCACACTCTTATTCCCCATGTCTACTAGACAAAGAACCTGCACGCTTCCATTTCTTTTCCTTATTTCTGCAAACCCTAATTCTATGTCTCTCTATGCCTTATTATCTTCCTCTTTAATACTCTTCACTTCATTTCTTGTTCACTGATATTGCTGCCAACTCTCTGTTCTCCTACCTGATAATTTCATCATCATTTCTCTACTAATTAAGAAGCTTCCTGTTCCTACATCATCATGCCAAATACAACTAACCAAGCAAAGCCAAGTGGTCATAACATGGACGACCATAAGTCTTCAAATTAATAGTTGGAATCCAAATTATAGAGAGAAAACTGTATAAATCAAAGTGGTTTGAAAATTGGGGGAGAAGTGGAAAATCAGGGTTCGGTTTAAGAATTTAAGTGACGTGATGTAGCTGTTTGTATTTAAAAAAGCGGAGATCAACGATTTTCCAGGAAGAAAATGCAAATTAGCGTTCTTTTATAAATTAGCGTTTTTAAAATTAAAGTAGATAAGAAGGATAGGTTGACCGAGCCAGGGAGACTGTATGGTCTAGAAATAACTTTAGTGATATATATCTATTTTAGAACGACTGCTATATATAATATCCTGTTGTGCAATTCCCTCTTCTCAAGTAAGTCATAATATCATCTAAAGCAGAAAACAAATTTCGTTTTTTTCTTCCTTGTTTTGACAGTTAACTATGGTTGGTTCCAATCTTCCAAATGAAACAGAAGAATGTTATAGCAAAAGGCAAAAAACAACTTTTTTATCCAATTTCCCTCAAAGTAATCCAAGTGCATTGTATTATAAAACTCGCCTCTGCAATGAATATATGAAAACCGGTACTTGCTCACGTGAAGATACGTGTACTTATGCGCATGGAGATGTAGAGCTTCGTCCAAATCAAGATCATAATCATGCCAATTCATCGTTGTTTAAGACAAAGCTTTGTCAAAATTTCTTAAATGGATGTTGCCGATTGTCATCTAATTGTAGTTTTGCTCACGGTTTTCATGGTAAATTTTATTTCTTCTTCTTCATCGTTTTGTTTATTTGTTTGTTTGTTTTTCTTGAAATTGATTTAAGGTTAATAATCAGCAAGAAAAATGATGATATGCATAAACGCACTGTTGTCAACTAGATTCAGATTCTATTATTTGTACAGATTCTCCAATATATATTTATGACTGATTTTAAAAGTATTTGCATTTATCAAGTTGCGGTTATGTAAAGAATACATTTTGATTAATTTTTGAAAAAAAATGATTATCTTAAAAAGAATTGGATTTTTCTACATATAATTTTTTTTCAATCTTTTTTAGCTTTTCAATTTTCAAGGACAAAATTGATTTTTTTCTTTACAATATTTGGAATAATTTAAGAACTTTACTCAAGTTTTTCATTATTTTTTAAGAAGTTTAAATCTTTTGTTAGAAAATTGAATTTTCACAACTAAGTAAAGTTTGATTTTCATTTTGAGAAAAAAATTGAATTTTTAATGTTATTTGTATCTTCCGTATAGTATAGTTATTTGAAAATAATAATTTTTTATGTGTTTCCAATCCCAAGAAAAATTATTTTTTAAAGAAAAAATGATTTTTTTTAATTTAAGTGTTATAGAGTTTTGAAATTGTTTGATTTCTCAAAAGTGGCGGAAAAGATCAATCTCTAAATTACATATTTAAAATCTAAATTCATTTGTTTGCTAAAACTACTAGTAGAAAATTTGTTTGGCTCGTTAACAAAAAGGATCAAAGATATATTTTGGGAGGGAATTGGGGAATATATATATATGCAAAGTGAAAATGATAAAAGTTAGAACGGAAAATTTTGTTTGGCTTATTCGAAGATATAATGAAGAACACAGTTTAGGAAAAATTTATGAAATGTTTGCTTAATTGGACATGTTTAAAACTTTTTTCTTTCATCAAAACAAAAGAAAGAGAGAACTTTTATCCATCATTTTGATTACAAATAAGCTTCAAAGTCAATTTAAGATCTATCACCAAAGTTCTAACTACTGGCGTTTAAGTTCTATTTTTTTTTCTTTTCTTTTCTTTTTTTTTTCTTTTTTTTTTGAAACTGATATTTTATTATAGACAAAAAAAGTTTACAATTCCAGTTGCTAAAGACATAAAACAATCGTTGAAATTCAGTCGTATTGAAAATAGCAACTTGATAGATATGTTATAATTAAACTAAATGATTGTGTGTCAAACTCTAAAAGTAACATCTCATGTTTATTTTTTATTTTATTTTATTTTTTAATATAGAGTTGAGGTATACAAATAACGGAAATGGACAATGCAATGGAGACAGCACAAACTCACATAGCATAAAGGACACTATGAAAACTCCTACACAACTTCAGTCTAATGCAGCTTTAATCATGAAGACAGCTAATCAGGTGCTTCAAAAATCACCCAAGATCATTAAGGCATCTACTCAAGTGCCTGAAACTCATGCAAAGAAGAGGCCGAGGATAGATTGGAGTCGCAAAAGGAACATGGATTTGTATGCCGATTGGCCTTCAAAATTCGAATTGGACATGATTAATCATTAAGTTGAAAGTTGGTTAATTAGACATTTCATTAGTTTTAATTTGTTTGTTTTTCCATGTTTATATTGCAGTGGTCAAGTGTTTTTATAACATAGTAACCATAAATGTGTTTGCTTGAAAATCGCTTATTGAAACAAGTATACAGTGACATTATGCCCTTTTTATGTATACCCTTTATCATAGTAACATTGTTTGATGTCCTTTTTATACTTGCAAACTGATTTGTATATTTATGCGTACTTCGTAAGTGGGCTGGATATCTAAAGCTTATCAGTACGTTCTTTGACACTGAGCATGCTAAACGTTTTTATATTCTGTTAATTACCTTTGAGAAGTGTCACTTTAGCTGGGAATTAAGGGGCATATACAGTCCTATAAATGTTTATCTACAGTAATCTGGTTTTTAACCTAAACATAAACGAAACTAAAAGCATTCATGTGTAATAACATCATTCATTGTGCACTAAATCATGCCAATTTTTTTCAATACTTACATGTTAAAAGTATAATTTAACACTTACATGTTAAAAGTATAATTTAACATGATACCCTGGAATGATAATATAAATGTCACTGTTTTGCACTTTTAAGGGACTAGAAATACAGTTCCATGATCCCATGTCAATTGTCAATAATAAGATCATCATGTACTATATAAACGCAAAACATCAATTACAGAGACGATGCAGGTTGGAAAAAAAGAAAAAAAGAAAAGCTTAGGAAATTTATCCCACTAAGCAAATGAATCGAATAACATATGAAATTTCAAGTTATATAACCATGTCTGGTGCTCAAAACTTAATAACTTAACATACTACAATAAACAGCAGCCCATTACATTATTGATTTCACTAACTCAAAAACAACGCTAGTATTACATTATAGTAAGTAAAATTTCTCATTTCAATTTTGGCTTTGTGGAATTCTTTAACGGTTTAGCAACTAGAAGCGGTCGGCTACTTTTTGCAGCTACCTTCTTTAAGTCATATATCTTACAGAGAACACTGCGCATATTGTTGCAAGAAGCATGGTGGGATGCACATAAACTGCTAATCCTGGATCAACATTAACCGGCTTCTTTAGAGAAAGTAATAAGCATTTTTATTACCTGAAATTAGTAAAAGTAACAAGCATGATGAGTACCGGCTTCTTTACGAGTCCCCATGTCACAAGATGAGTACCGAACATGCTCAGTCCTCCTGGGTTTATAACTCCAATCAGGGTCCTAGCTACAGCGAAGTAGCTTCCAGCAAGAACCTGATTCACAAGAAAATTCATCATGCATTTTTATTACCTGAAACTAGTAAAAGTAACAAGCATGATGTCTATACATACATACATGTATGCGCACGCGCGTGCGTGTATGTGTATATGTGTGTATCTATGTATCTATGTGTGTGTATATATCATTTATTGCATGTCTTTTAAATTAATGTTGCTCTTTATACTAAAATATACATTTAGATGGCGACTAACAAAGCTCATAATTTCAGTTATTCTTTAAATATTTCCTTTTAGTTCGCATGAATTTTATTTCAATTTATGACTTGTTAACAAATATATAATTACAAAATAACTGTTTATCATAAACTAAAAAGGATGTGTGCATGTGTGTGTGTCGTAATAAAAATCAAATAGTAATAAGTTAAGTGCAAATATTAATTTCTTAGCATAGATGAAAATGACCTAATGGGAATAACAAAGGATAATCTTGCCATTCCAAAAAGACACCGGTGCAGTAACAAGTTTCTTTTATTAATAGCAGTGAAATAATGTGGGACCGAGTGTCAATGGTTGCTTTACAGTTCAAGTTTTCAGGCATCATCCCAATTAACAGATTACAAAATCAAGATTACACTTTTCATAAACTAGCATTGTGAAAAAAAGAACTTAGAATGAGATCTGAGCATTTAATCTTTGTATTCATATGATTTATCACTCTGCTAATAATGCAAACGTATGGTTATTAGTTTTTCTCATGTATATTTAATTAGTTATCTTCCAAAATCGCTTTTTCACAAACAAATCATACATTTGGATGAAACCATGTGTAACGACCCAGAATCAAAATCGAAAGATCCGGTCATCTCTGAAAAAAACCAGTCACAAAATCTTCCTGCTCCGCCCCTCTTCCGACCACCATAGGGACCACCACACCGTCCAGACTTTCCTCTCACCCTCTTCTAACTCTTTCCCACCCTCCGATAGTCCCAAATCAACAACGTTGTCGTGAATTTGCCTAATCTTGACATCGACCAAAATTAGCTCCTAAACCCTACTCATTCCCCTACCGATCACCACGATGATCGGAAAAATCATCATACATTTTTCCTGAGTTCTCTGACTTTCATGCTACCTCTTGAAACAACCCCGACTCTTCCCCTTCACTCCGATCATCAGGGAAGCCCTCAATTCCATAATCTGATCATTCCCAAAATACTAACCCAATACCCAACTAAAACTCATAATTTTAGTTTTAAAATTCGAGTTTTCTTGTGTTGATTTACGCCGCATGCTTGAACTCATAAAACAATTTATTTGGTTTTTAACATTTTTTTCTAAAATCATACTGTATTTACATAGTTACAGAATGTTAGCAAATCAAAATTACTTAAACAAGTTTTAAAACTTGAATTATGATTTCTCAAACTCATATTGTTTTAAATTCTAAGTCTAATAGTAATTTGGATAAGAAGTTTGAATTTTTTTTTCTGAAATGTTAAACTCTGTATATTTTTTTCTTTCGAAACAGAGAAGAACATGTTTTCAAATCTTGCACACATCAATACAATCACCAATATCCAGAGATTCCTACTTATACATACATGTGCATAACACAAATACAATATACCATCACATGCATAGATTTAGATCTGTTGTAAGTTTCATAGAAAAGGGTTGCTCATAAGTATAAAATTCAAACAGGTTCAAGCATATATAAAAAATATGCAGAGGATTACTCACCTGTATACATAGCAGCAGCATTATATTTTAGGTCAGGGTCCAGATGTTGATTAAATCCTCTTAATCGAGCTTAAACTGATCTGGGACTAAGCTTTAGTTGAGATGAATTCGCATCTACATTTGCTTGCTTTATTTCAGAAGAAACTACCAATTGCAACAGCTACAATTTTTTCTGATTTGCTTGGATGATTCAGATTTTACTTTTGTTCCAGGTTATACAGTTTTCATTTTTTTTTCCCTTTTGTTTTTGTATTACATTTTCCTGATCTTTGTTGAAGAGAACCAAGAAATTCTTAGCTGAAAATAAAACTTTACTTTTATTTTACAATTTAAATTTTAAACTTAATTATTAGGAGTGTTACATTTGTCACTTGGATGATTTAGTTTCCTTACACCTAAGCTTATTGACTTACAAATGTCCTTATGTTTAAATTTATGTCTTACAAGTGTTATGATGTTTAATTAATATTTAGAAAAGTATTTTCCTAATGTTTTATAAATGTTATATTTTTTTCTTTTTAATAATTTATTTAAGCCTTATATAAATATTTATGAAATATTTACATGATTGTAAGGTATATTTATTTTATATAAATAAGCTTTGGATTTCAATAAATATTCATGTGAATTCAAATAAACATTTATTAACAAATAACTTATGCTTTTGATTCAAATCTACATAACGTGTGTTTATAAATTTGAGAAATTTAGTTTAACTCCTTATATAAAATTTTAAAACAATTTCATCTTATGATAAAATTAAAATGAAAGAAATATTAAAACAAATGAACCTTTAATTTGAATCTTATTTATCATTTTCAAAAGTATTAAATCAGATTAACATTTCAAATTACAAATTATATGTTTATTAAAGTTTGAAAACATTTATTAAATTCAAATCAATATTTTTTTTCCTATTTCTAATATATACATAAAAATTATGTATTTAATTTGTTTGAAAATAATAGTTTTTCCCAGATATAAAAATTCAGTTTCTATTATTTATATTCAGATATTCTTTATTATCAAAATTCTTATCTATACAATCTATAAACCGGAGAGAGTTATTCAACTATTAGATGCTCAAAAATCCGGGTTATCACATTTCTTCCCCCCTTAGAATCTTTTCGTCCTCGAAAAGGAGCAAAGCCAGAATTTATTAAATATTTTAAAACCAGTTAAAATATTCTTTGATCATTTTAAAATTCTTTTTAAAAAATCTGTATAATATTTCCAAAATAGTTTTTATAAAAATACTTTTATAACTCGATGTTTCAACCACTCCATCCTTGTTCTCATAGAAATTCGGTCATACGTTGATCAGACGTACAACTGAAAATCTATAAGTACTTAGCAGACCTGTTTTCAACATTCAGTGAAAATACTTGGAAAATAATTTTATTGAAAATATAGAAAATAGTTTTTGAAAATAGAGGATATATCTTTGGTGAGAATGCTCTGGAAATCATCACCCCCATCCATGGTCGCAGTTAACCCGATGGTTACGTTGCCATCCCGACAAAATCCATAGATAACTGTAGACCTCCGCGCCCCTCGATTACACCACGGAACCCGCTACAGATCGCAGCTACAACTGGGGTTACGTAGCTATCACAGCAAAAACCCATATAACTGTAGGCATCAGCGCCCTCGAATTTCGCTGCCAAAAGAATGAAACTTCTCCACTCCACTTGACCATATATCGCAGTCTACCGATGTTGCGTTGCCTTCCCGGCAAAATCAAGTGTAGACCGTTGGCACTCATCCTCCACACAATTTTCGCTATGGTCCCCACAGTAGATTGCAGTGACATCGAATTATACCGTCGTTACAGCATTAACCCAAATGCCCCTGTAGGCATCAGCTCCCTCGACTTTCGCTACCCAATAATCCTCCGAAACTAGTTTGTCCGGACTCCTCACAGGATCAACTTTAGAATCCCCTTGGGGTTCAAGGGAGCGCCTTTTTCCCCAGAGCCATCATCAAAACATTTTATACTATATATATAGTATTTTTAAATCATACACCTAGTATGATCTCATACAAAACTCCTTTACACAAAATCGATTATTACAAAATCGATAATTCTCAAACTAGGCTTTCCAAATTTAATATTGATTTTACCAAAAAATCAAAAGCATTTTCCAATCCATAAGTTCCCAAAACCTTTTTCCAAAATCCTCATAAGATCCCTTATATATATAGATATATATAATTTTTCAAACTTTGGATCATTTCAAATTTGTATAAAACTCTTTTTATACTTCAAACATTTTCAAAAACCCTTTCCTTCTGGCAAAAGATCCAACAAAGGGAGTTTAATCTTATATAACAAAGATATAACTTTGTTTACTCAAAATCAGATATTCAAATTTGATTACACTTTTCAATATCATTTTCATTAAAATCCGTACGATGTACACATATCATCCGTACGCTATACCAATCTGATCGCTCACTCGATCACACAATTTCACTTCCGAACTAGTATCGTCCACCCGACTTTTTAGTGCGGACACAGATCTGGTTTCTTGAACAGAAACCGTCGTTCTCCTTGCATAGCTTAACTATGATAGAGAATACCCAGAACCAATCAACAACCCATATCCAGGTTCGCTGTCGAAAATCGAGTGAAAAATCCCACTCGGATCAATATAACTATCTCGAAATTCTGTGCTCGGATCTGGATCAAATCACTATGCGAATAGAATAACATACGTACACCCTACGTAATTATCTTTATTGGTCATTAGCCAAATCAATTCCATTTCTATTCACATTCACTTAAATTTTCATTCACCAACTCACAATTTCTTCAATCCATTTGGATTATCACCTCTATTCTTATCTCGATTGGGTATTTAACCAATTACAGTTTGAACTCCGACTAGTTTATTTAGAAAATAGCTTGAAAATTTTTAAAATAGATAAGTAGTTGGAAAATAATTACTAGTTTGTAAAATAGGTGTAAAATAGTTAGAAAATAGTTAAAATAATTATAAAATTTTTATATAATTGCAAAATAATAGTAAGATAGTAATTAGTTTTGTAAAATAGTTGAAATATAGTAATTACTTTTTATAGACAGTTGGAAAATTGTTAAACAATTTCAAAAATAATTGTAAATCAAATATAAGTTGGTTTGGCTTTTAAAAGAAAGGTTGTATATATAATTAATAGCTTAGAAAATAGGTTTATATTAAGACAATTTATATTAAAAATAGTCCAGAGTCAAAACTATTCAATTCCAAATCTCCATTCTCATCAAATCAATTTAAATTTGCACTTCCATTTAAATTGACCCAATTCCAGTTTAAATAACTTCAATTTCCATTGAAATCTATTTAACCCAATTCAAGTTGAATTCCTCGGTTCTTTCCAAATTTAAATTTATTCAACCTTTATCTCAAATTTTACTAATTCAAATAAATTACAATTGAACTAGTTCCAATTTCAATTCATTTCAATTCATTTCAACTCCAGATTGAATTAATCCTAATTTCAAACTCCATTTCCAAATCAAGTTGAATTATTCTTGATTTCCTCCCAAAATTAATTCAAATTCCATTTGAATTTAAAATTATTCAACTTTAATTACAATTCCAAATTATTCAAATCAATCCAATTCAAATTTTCCATTCGAATCTTATACTTACACATCTTCAATCACAATTTGCAATTAATTCAAATCAATTTCAATTTCAATTTGAACCAATTTCAATTCAAATTCCAAATTAAACCATCTCGAATTATATAAATTCGAGTTAGCACTTCAATTGTTGATTTAATTCCTTTAAATCAATTTTCCTTTAAAGTTTTTAAACAATTTAATTCTGAGTCCAAATTTCAAAATTCCATTCTAAAACATCCATCAAATTCCAAATTCCATATCTCAAACCCATTTGAGATCACACAAACTCCCCGTTCAGATTAACCATTTAACTTCCCAAGTTAAATCTTAGTTTCATCTTAAAATTTACAAATCAGGTTGAACATTCCAACATATTTAACTTTTCCCAAGTTAAACTCAATTCACTTAATTCAGTCAACCTTACCTAGTTTTAACTTCTATTTTTCAAATTTTGAACTTCTCATAAATAATATTTCCTCTTATTAAGTTCAAAAACTTATTACTTTGGGCATCAAATCTCATTCCAGATTTAAAACTCAACATTGAGAGTTTATTTCAACCAACTTTGATATTATGTATATCCATACATATACATATTTACTTCTTGGCTTGCCAAGCCAAATTTAAAAATTTAAACCACCTTTGGTTTTTAATTCAAAACAAATTTCTTTAAATTTTCAAACAACTCTTGTTTGAAATAGGACTATTACATTCAAATGCATTAAAAAAATATTATTTATTTATTTCTTTAAATTAATTGCATCATTAATTAATTCCAATTAATCACATTCAGTAATTAACTTATTTCTTAATTACCTTCATTAAGTAATTGTCCCTTAAATTACTTGCCTCCAGTTACTTCATTAAGTAACCCCTCTTTATTTATCATTTCCTATTAATTAATCTCATTGAATAAAGTTTAATTAATTACATAAATTAATTGATTATCCTTATGCTGAAACCTTTCCCAATTTCAAGATTTAATTTCAGTTTGAATCCATTTCAAACTTGTCTTTAATTTAATTTCAATTTGGTTGTAATTCTATTACCACTTAATTCTTACTATTACTTTTAATTTAATTAATACTACAACCAATTTCCTTAATATAAAAGATAATCTATTTCTTATATAAGATTCATTTACTTTTGAAATCTTTTAAAAACCTTTATATAAGAAAATAACAAGTACGCTCTCTCATATTATACTCAACTCATTCTAGGGTACCACTTACCCTATCCTTAATGAGTAATCCCACCAGAGTCAAGGTTCTCGCTTAACCTTCTGCTCTGATACCAAATGTAACGACCCAGAATCAAAATCGAAAGATCCGGTCATCTCTGGAAAAAAACCAGTCACAAAATCTTCCTGCTCCGCCCCTCTTCCGACCACCATAGGGACCACCACACCGTCCAGACTTTCCTCTCACCCTCTTCTAACTCTTTCCCACCCTCCGATAGTCCCAAATCAACAACGTTGTCGCGAATTTGCCTAATCTTGACATCGACCAAAATTAGCTCCTAAACCCTACTCATTCCCCTACCGATCACCACGATGATCGGAAAAATCATCATACATTTTTCCTGAGTTCTCTGACCTTCATGCTACCTCTTGAAACAACCTCGACTCTTCCCCTTCACTCCGATCATCAGGGAAGCCCTCAATTCCATAATCTGATCATTCCCAAAATACTAACCCAATACCCAACTAAAACTCATAATTTTAGTTTTAAAATTCGAGTTTTCTTGTGTTGATTTACGCCACATGCTTGAACTCATAAAACAATTTATTTGGTTTTTAACATTTTTTTCTAAAATCATACTGTATTTACATAGTTACAGAATGTTAGCAAATCAAAAATACTTAAACAAGTTTTAAAACTTGAATTATGATTTCTCAAACTCATATTGTTTTAAATTCTAAGTCTAATAGTAATTTGGATAAGAAGTTTGAATTTTTTTTTTCTGAAATGTTAAACTCTGTATATTTTTTTTTCTTTCGAAACAGAGAAGAACATGTTTTGAAATCTTGCACAGATCAATACAATCACCAATATCCAGAGATTCCTACTTATACATACATGTGCATAACACAAATACAATATACCATCACATGCATAGATTTAGATCTGTTGTAAGTTTCATAGAAAAGGGTTGCTCATAAGTATAAAATTCAAACAGGTTCAAGCATATATAAAAAATATGCAGAGGATTACTCACCTGTATACATAGCAGCAGCATTATATTTTAGGTCAGGGTCCAGATGTTGATTAAATCCTCTTAATCGAGCTTAAACTGATCTGGGACTAAGCTTTAGTTGAGATGAATTCGCATCTACATTTGCTTGCTTTATTTCAGAAGAAACTACCAATTGCAACAGCTATAATTTTTTCTGATTTGCTTGGATGATTCAGATTTTACTTTTGTTCCAGGTTATACAGTTTTCATTTTTTTTTCCCTTTTGTTTTTGTATTACATTTTCCTGATCTTTGTTGAAGAGAACCAAGAAATTCTTAGCTGAAAATAAAACTTTACTTTTATTTTACAATTTAAATTTCAAACTTAATTATTAGGAGTGTTACATTTGTCACTTGGATGATTTAGTTTCCTTACACCTAAGCTTATTGACTTACAAATGTCCTTATGTTTAAATTTATGTCTTACAAGTGTTATGATGTTTAATTAATATTTACAAAAGTATTTTCCTAATGTTTTATAAATGTTTTAAATGTTATATTTTTTTCTTTTTAATAATTTATTTAAGCCTTATATAAATATTTATGAAATATTTACATGATTGTAAGGTATATTTATTTTATAGAAATAAGCTTTGGATTTCAATAAATATTCATGTGAATTCAAATAAACATTTATTAACAAATAACTTATGCTTTTGATTCAAATCTATATAACATGTGTTTATAAATTTGAGAAATTTAGTTTAACTCCTTATATAAAATTTTAAAACAATTTTATCTTATGATAAAATTAAAATGAAAGAAATATTAAAACAAATGAACCTTTAACTTGAATCTTATTTATCATTTTCAAAAGTATTAAATCAGATTAACATTTCAAATTACAAATTATATGTTTATTAAAGTTTGAAAACATTTATTAAATTCAAATCAATATTTTTTTCCTGTTTCTAATATATACATAAAAATTCATGTATTTAATTTGTTTGAAAATAATAGTTTTTCCCAGATATAAAAATTCAGTTTCTATTGTTTATATTCAGATATTCTTTATTATCAAAATTCTTATCTATACAATCTATAAACCGGAGAGAGTTATTCAACTATTAGATGCTCAAAAATCCGGGTTATCACACCATGACATAGATTACTTACACCTTGTCATTCATTCAATTATGTAATTTAGAATTACCTTTAAAAATAAAACAAAAACATAACACGTAATTGCTAAAAGTAGAAAGTTATTTTGGAAATATACCTTCAAAACCAAATCGAGATGGAAATCTATTTTTAGAATAAAACATACATGTCATGACTGGCTGCATAAATAAAATCATTTAGCATATACAATGTGCAATTCACGTGCATAGTGCTATTTTATGATTTATTCAAGAATAAAGCTTGAATTAGGGAAGGTCGTTCCCATCAAGGCGTTTAACACAACCAAGAATAAAGCTTGTATATGCTAGGAGAAGT
The DNA here is from genome assembly GCA_030765085.1 of Allium cepa. Taxonomy (NCBI): domain Eukaryota; kingdom Viridiplantae; phylum Streptophyta; class Magnoliopsida; order Asparagales; family Amaryllidaceae; genus Allium; species Allium cepa. Next base: position 803,405,720 of record CM060943.1, read on the forward strand.
GTTTTATAGTGAGCTATTACCGGAATGAAACGTGATGAACATACAACCCGAACAAGCCAACAACATGCCAAACCCAAGCTATTATGTAATTCTAGGTAGACTGGTAGCAGAAGAAGTCGTGAGTTAACGGACTCGTTTTTCATTTGCCAAGTCTTGTTAAAAGAAGCGGATCGTTACCTCTGCGAGTTCCCTCTTTCATGGATAGATAACTGGACTATGCGCCTATCTTCGCTTTTAGATCAGCCGTAGCTCCCATTTTCACTTAGCCTACGCACTACAACATGCATGTCTTACTGGAAGAAGAACTCCAGGTTCGCTCGAAGATGCCAACAGCATTCCGTACAGAAACATGAACCCCCAAAATGAGTAATTGTGAACTACAAACTGATAAATATGAAGCTGTATCATTAATACAATTCAGTTCAAAAAAATAAGTTAAGGTTATGGCGAATTCGAAAGAAATAGGAATGCCCAACACTATGTGTATACATAAGACGTTAGAAATGTATCATCATCAAAATGAGTTTTTCAAATGCTAATGAGTTTTTTTATTTTCAATAATGAGAAGTTTGTAAATATTGTGAATTTTCACATGCCCATAGTTAGCAGCAAAAACACAAAAAGGCGCAAAACCATCGTGAAGCCTAGGCACAAAGTGTGGTGAACGGCACACGCCTTCTTCAATTACTGCTCACGCATTAAAAGGAATTAAATTATTATACATCATAATTAATTAAACAAAACTAACGTAAAAAAAATTAACTAAAAAGCAATCTGATAGTATCTTTATCATTTCACAAATAACATCACTAAATATGATTTTATAAGCATAGAGTTTGATTCACAAAAGCCATTCTAAATGCCAAATTCTAAAATAATATAATATGTTACGCATAAAATATAAAACATTTTTGGTTTGAGTCCTAATTTGCTTAACAAACAAAATATTATAAATAAAAAGGAATATGATATGACCACTTGTTATCAAAAATGATTATTTCATTATTATTCATGGATCATAATTTTTTTAAATAATAACTGTTATTTTTCTAATAAATTTATCTAAAATGATAAACACTTCATTTATCATTGAATAATGTTTGTCGTAGAAAAATTAAAATGTATGTATGAACTATTATTATTATTAAAAATAAAACGCATCTGCAATCATTGTATCTTGTTAAATCATTTGTCTAGAAATTAAATTTCAAATTAGAAATTTACAACTAATTTTTTGCGAGATATGAAATATCATTAGTGTCACGTTATTTTGGTATATTTATTTTGCTTTTTGTTACTTTGAAAAGTTTATTTCGTATCACGTTTTTGTTTTGCTTTGTATTTTTTTAATAGTTATGTATATTTGACCATATTGAACTACAAAAATCTTTAATTTAAATTTCACATCAATTTGCGTAAACAAACATATTTGATTGAAAAAGTTCTTACCATCAAATGGATAGGTATATAATATATTTAACCATCAACATTAGTTTAGTTATACATAATCAATGTAATATTACATGATAGAATAATAAAGCACCCCAAGCATGTCCAAGGGATGCTTAGGAAACTTTTCATGATCATATTAGGAAGTGGATTCCCCTACGAATGACCACGATACAGGTAGGGATCATCTGCACCCATGTCAACATAGCATTGAAGTTCAAAGGTAAATGATGGAAAACTTAGTAAGATGGTTTGAGATAAGACCATGTAGAAAAAACAGTGTGCAAAATACCAATTAGGAGATAGATCCACAATTAGTATATAATGAAGGTGTGCAGTATACTTACTGTTGGCTCCCTCCCTCCTTCCCTATTTACACACACACACATACACACACATGCACGTATATATGTATATGTGTGTGTGCGCACGCGTGTGTGTTTGTATGTACATACACACGGGGTTGGTCTAGTAGATTAATAATTCTAACTGCCAGACTAAACCTAACCTAACCATGGAACTGTCAGACTCAGAGTATGTGTTTGGTACTTGATACATACTCCCCAAGAGATTATTAATGAAACTTGGTTCTCTATGTAATTCAAGTGTGTGTGCGTGTAGACACACACACCCGTATACATATATGAAAAAAATAATAGAAGCCTTGAACATAGAAAGTAGATAATCATTAACAAATGCGACCTAATCGAGGACCACTAGTAAAATGGAAAAACTTTAAAGAGTGTGGATATAGAAAATTTGGGTTTGAATCCTCAACATCATTCACCAAAAATTAAAATTAAAAGACAATTCTGACAGGAAAAGGAAGCATATGGTTGCTTGAAAACTTGTAAGGTGTGGTGTCATATTAAAAAAAGAAGAATTGCCACCAAAGAGGTCTAAACTTATTCAATAAATACTAAATATATACACATATTTGAATAAAATATTCAAAACACAGACAATAAACATGTTTATACTGTAATTGATTTTGTAATATTTGAATTTTAGTTGGGTGTGCATGTAAACTTATTTGACAAATCAAAACTGACTGACCGCAAATAACAGGGTTATAGTTTTGCTGAAAAACTTGCAAGTTCTGTTTTGTTAACTGTCTGGAATTACCACCAAAAAGGTCTAAAATTGTTCAAGGAATACTTATATTATATGAACATGGTTGAAGATGAATTTCGGAAAATGTAAAATAGACATGTTTATGTTATAATGGTTTTTGTACAATCTGAATCACAAATGAGTGAGCATCTAAACTTCTTTGACACACACTTTAGTGTGCAATCAAATAAAAAGAGTTTGGACAAAGAAGATTTTGATAAATACTGTCAACAACCATGGTTAAATTATTATAAACATACTTGCGGAAACCAACCTCCAAGCGGTGCAAATCAACAACAGCTGAAGCATTTTTATCTTAAGTTAAGTTGTATATGTCAAAAAATTCGCTCCACTTTGGAAGGGTCCTTGAAATAAGACTATTTACTGCTGCTCTGAGATAAAGGAGAGTGCACACAACTGGCGCTGGAAATATCTCATTGGTAACTAATCGATAAGAAGCAATCTGTATTGGTGTTGTGCACATCCCTGCTCTACATTGAGTCCTAGACCACCAACCACATTATGTATGAGTTTCGGAGACGATAAGTATAAATATCATAATAGAAAAAAGGGGGATTTGGACGTAGCCCCTTATTTCCATCGAGCATGTGTTAAAGGACATAATTTAATGTCATCAGGTCAAAGTTCCTATTTTATAAAATGTAATTAAATATGAAATTGCCACTGCACTTTTAATTATAGAAAAGGTCACCCCATATTTAAAATGGCCAAACTGCAACCATCACTTTTGAAATTGAAGAACACTAACATTCTGCACTTTTTAGAAATTCGTATAACTGTGAAACAGAAGTGCAACTTCTACAAATTTCACAAAACTAAGTCAAAATAGTTAAAAACTAAATATTTAGCAATAAAAAGAAATGAAATTAAAACACTCATGAATTGCAAAAATTATTTGCTTTCCAAAAGTAACTATAATTTTTTTAGAAGTATGTATAAATTGTGAATCAAACATGCACATTGTCCAAAATTTAGTGGAAAAAAACAACCTCCAAACATTATGCAGTTTTGGTGCAAGTCCTTTTGATGAAAGAGCGGTAGTTATAGAGATTGGTTATTTTAAATAGCTATAAAGAAAAAAAATATTAATGACATCTTGAATCAAATAGCTATAAAGAAAAGTTACAACCACCGCGTAATGCACAACGTATTAGAAAATTTCATACCATAAACGTCTAAGAATGGATTTGTTATAAAACGTCTAAGAGCATCTCTCTCATTTTCAAAAGCTTTGTTTATCACATTCAACATTAATAAAGTGGTCGAAAGTCAAAATTTGGTGGAAGTATAATTAAAGATAAGCTATTGACAAAAAAAGATATTTACCTTTTTGGAGAAGAACTGAAGACCTTTATCAGCATAATCAGTATCGTATCTCTCTCTAATGATAGGGTTTAATGATTTTCACTGTTTACATTCAGTTGAAGCATAGCCAGGTACTGCAAATGCTGCAATGCGAAGAATCCTTATCAAGCTATTTCCTTGCACAGATAATAAACTGCTTTTAACTTACCTAATATTTATATAAGAATATGACCGTGGAAGCATATTATGACATGAAAACCAAAACTCTATAGCAACAGATGTCCAAAGAACATGGATGAAAAACATATTGTACATGACATATGATCCATGATGCATTCAAACTCAAAGAAATCGTAGATGCAAAAGATAGCACCAAGTAATTATTTATAGACAACCAATATTGTATCACTCATTCGAATCAAAGATATATATAGTTTCCAACCAATAATAAAATGTAATTTATATCATACAGTCTTAAATTAGGGTCCCGACAGTAAACGGTTCAACTAAAAGAAGGTAGGCTCTGCACGTAATTATGGTAAACTTTCAATATAATGAGCAGGCAGCAAACAGATTAGTGGGGAGAAACTTAATTTTGTTATGTTATTAAACAAAAAATAAAGAGTCTAAGTGAAAATGAATTGAATATATTAGTAAAGGTGGACAGAATAAAGTTGGAACATTGTCCTCATATGAATCTCATTTTCTTAAAGTTACAAGAAAATAACATATAAAATGATATTGAGTGTGGAATTTAAAATTATGCATGTCCTAATAGCACACATGTGACAATCTATGGTTAAAACAATGCAGAACAAATCATTTGTCCAATTTTTTACAGAAGTAAAATATATTTGACACTCAAAAAAAAAATATACTTCAATTATGGAAACAGAAAAAATCGGATATAATACCACGAATTCGACTGTACTGTGTACGAAGTCGAAAAAATCGCAGCATTAGGATTAAATTTTATACATCATAACCGTAGTAGTTATCAAACATGAAGTATGTGAACGGATTTGAAAGGAACAGCTATTGTCCAACGGCTCTACGTTAAAGCCGAATTTCCACACTGGGAATTGATTAGCGAAATTGAGCAGTGAACGACCTAATGTATAATCGTTGGGTGAGGATTACTTCTGCAGATTTATGAATGTTAGCATATATCGGTCAAAAATAGCTCAGATGATCACCTAATGTACCCAAAGGGCACTAAGTTAAGCAGGCTCCTCAGTCTGTCCAATTCATTCATGGTTACCCTGTCCTTTTCAATTCCATCACGCAGGCAAATTGAGATGGCTTAGGAAATTCAGGAAATTCACTATTGTTGGAAAAATTCTTAACTATTTGAAAATTTAGGGAGAAAATTTGGGTAAGGGTTTCTCCGCTATGGAAATTTTAGTGTTCTGCAGTAGTTCGGCTGTGGGGTACAAAAAATGGGAATATGCACGAAGTTGAGTATTCTGAAATGCGAAGTAAAGGAGGAAGCTTTCATTAGATCATGTTTTTTAAGTTTAGATAATAGATAAAATAGGTAACAATTTGGTATAATAATTAAAGTTGACCGGACAGTGATGATAAATATCATAGAGCGGCAGATCTCTCAACGGTTACTTTCAAATAAAGATGTGTCATGTCCACATCCGTATCGAAAATCATTTTCAAATATCGGATATCAATGTCCATGAATAATGAATGGTTTCAAATATTATCTTATCCACTGACATCTAAGACATATACAGAAATTTTACTTTAATATAAAATTGTTTCGAACTTAATGATTATATATATTTGTGTGTGTAGTGAATAAGTAGTTATACAAAAACATATAAACTACTATCTTATAGTAGTTTATATGCAGTGCATAAGTAGTTATACACACACATATGATACAAACTACTGTCTTAATGAAATAATGAATAACCATTGTTCATTATACTAAAATACACATATTATAAAATATCATCTTAACAAAACCGAATGGATGATTTTCAGATGCTGGTACCTCATACACAAATATATTTTTATGTATACCATTTGTCCATTTCTCACATACGGATGCGAACACACTTTTGATTTTTTGGGTATCCGTTAAACGGCTTATAGAGCAAGGACAAGTCAAACATACCTTTTTTAATATAACTTTGGAATTTGGATTTCTGGCATCCGTTAACCTCGTCGGTGGAAGTCGGCTACCTCAACCAACTGCACTGCGAACGTGGGACTAGTTCATGTACTTTGAGAAATAAAGATGTAAGTAAGAATTTTCATTAACTTTTGCATCCAAAAATGGAAGAAACTACATTAAATATATCTGTCCATTTTTCGTTTGTATGCTTGGAACAAAATATAGGGCAATCATTTTAGTTTGACACATGAAAATAAAACCATCGAAAATTAACATTTCTACATACCACATACACAGGCACATCGTATGTCATATATTTTTGAATGGTAATCGATTCACATGCACATATAACATTGTTAAATACATTTAGTGAACCCAAGGATTATTCAATCGGAATAATAAAACATCACACTCAATGTTGATCGTTTCAACTATAGTAAGCCAAATTTCACCTGTATTGCATAGCAAGCTGTCATTCATGTTCCTCCTTGGATTTACACATTTCTTCAGTTTAGAGATGAACGGATTCTTCAATTCCAACATGAGAATCTGAGTTGCCATAACGTGTAGAAGAATAAAAATGGCATGGCTTTAATTTACATTATTTTTAAGCAACAATTCAAGAAAGCAAAAAAACTGAATTTTATCTTTGATATAAGTTACATGTTCAGTAATTATTAGTAAGACCAAAAATGATACTATTTGGCCAAAAGTAGTAAAGAGTTGATCCGTGGACCCTAAATTTCTGAGTAAGGCGGTCCTAATTATCAGTAAGACCAAGATATCACATTGTTTTGGCCAAAAAGAGTAGATAGTTGATTGATGGACCCCAAATTTTTAAGTATGGTAGTCCTAAAGTATTAGAAGGCTACTCCTCCACTCAACTGACATAAACATGTAACCAAAATATTAGAAATGTGAAATTAAAATAACTAAAAAAAAAAGTAGATTACCCGATTGGTGGTATATCTCATTAAACATATATAATCAAGCTCCAAAGCTGCTCAATCTGTACTTGAAGTATACATCAAACCTAGAATGTACCTTTAGTTAATTCCCGATTCAAAGAAGAACAAAACATGGTTGAGATAAAAATAATACCAGCATCCTTAAGCTTTAAGCTAGCATAATTAATAGTATCTAAATCAGAGGCAAGACGATCACCAAACTACTTACTGAGTGAAGTAATCAAAAATTCAATATTTTAATTATAAGAACCGATGACTATCAATAATTCATCAAAGAGCATTAATCATTAGTGAAATAATATATTACAAGTTCAATAAAGAATAAAATCAGTTTTCGGTGAATATGAGGCTAAGTAGTATCATTTCATTTTTGTATGTTTCTCAAAACCTTTGCTTCTTTTATGCTGTAATAACAAATTGGCGGTGCATCATCCCCTAAAAGATGAAACATAACTTTAAACTAATTGTAGTAGTTACTTTAGTCCAGTTTTACAATTTCAATTTAAACAATCCAATAGTCTTACCCGAACAACATAAATGGAACCTCAATACCAAATTCTGTTGTTTTTTGCACACTCCATGAATTTTAGTACAATTTAGGATAAAAAAAGTTCACTTAGCTGTCAAATTTTTTCCCCTATAAAGGTACACTTTTCTCTAAAATTGAATAATATAATGATTTGATGAATAAACATTACCTGGTTCACACTATTCCAAAATCCAAGGCATGCTGTAAATAATGTGCTTGAAAATATAGAATGACATTCTTTTTGCAACCAGTCAACCATGAAGACAAAACATGCATTCTCTCAAGCATACTCATACCAACTCTTCTGTTTATTTAGTACCTCCAAGCGTTCTCTTCAGCCCCTGATTCCTTCGTACAATCATGTAGATAATATTAGACATAGCATCATGAAGTAAATTCAAAAAAGGCTAATGAACTGCTAATAATGCAAATGAGCTCATCTAAAGCGGACTCTGTGTATTTCGTGTGCTTATTATAACAGATTAATTGGTACTTCTCAAGAAAAGACTCTAAGAATAAAAACTCATGTAAACAATTGCAAAAAAGAATGATTATCCAAATCCTCCTAGCAGCCATCAGAACAGCACATGTAAGTATCGCAGATAGCTTTTGTGTAGAATTTGTGAAAAGAAAGATCTAAATCAAATTTCTATCTAATCAGTATACTCTTAGAAGTGATGGAATAAATTGACCATTAGTGCCATTTCAAGTGAAAGTTCAAGCAGTTACCTAGATAATGGTTGTTGGGCGAGGACTACTTATTCTGTTTCATAAATTTCAGATGATAATGGTTAAAAAATTATAGTTGTTCGAAAATTTGGAGACGACATTAAGGCATCGTTTGTTTAAAACGCTGAATGTTGAATACTGAAGGTTGAACACTGGATGCTGAATAACAATTGCTGAATGCTGATGGCTGAATACTTAAAATATTGTTTGTTTAAGAATTTGTTTTGTGAACATAACTTAATACTTTGACAATATTACCCCTCAAAGATAAAATTAATTATTATGTAACTGCCATACAAAGCACACTAAATCTGTTGTGAAAAATATGGCAGCGCTTTGCGGAAGCTTATATCAACGGATCTTTGTCACCCAAATCACAAAGAGATAACTTGGATTAAAAATAAGACGGAATTGAAATTAACAACAATAAGACAGGATATTCCACCCAACCACCCACTTTATTGATTTACCAAAATTTTTGTTTACAATTAATAAAACAAAACTAAAATAAACAAAATACCATTGAATCAATAACCAAATTGAGAAAGGGAGAAAATATCTATATGGCTAAAATTGTTGGAGAAGAAGAACAAAGATGGAGAACAGGGAATTAGCAAATAGATTTTCCACCATACATTTACCCTCTCTTCTGGTCTCTCTTTATATAATCAATTACTTAATGCCCAAGTTAACATTAGATGACAAAAAATAATTTGATTAGCCAATTAGAGAAAGAAATAAACATACTCAATATGCCTATTAATTAAGAGAAACAAAATCTTATCTTTCTTTCTTTTGCATATTTCTTTCCCTTTTTTTGTGATTTTGTATCACCAAAATTTAACACTCCACCTTGATGCAAAATCACATATCTCCAACATATCAAACATGCCATATCTAGATCCATCACAACTCCATATATCTCAATCATACCAAATTACAAACTTCTATCACCAACTGCAAATGATGCTTCTCCCACATGAGGTGCACCACACAAATCCGGTCTCAAAAACGTCTGTAATACCACAAAGATCTCCGTCTTGTCTTTGTGGATTTTGCAACTCGACACCCGTCTATCACTCGATCTGAGCTCATTACCTGATCACTATCGATCCCCCGAGCATCATCAACATGAAGACCCCTGTCTAAAATATGATCCTCAATGCTAGAATCATAAGCAGTGACCACATTAACCTCTCCACCTAGTTGTGGACTAGGTTCTTCAACCGTCACTCGCTTTCCATAGTCGACTACAGAACCAACCAAGCTATAAAGCTTTCCTTCTTCCAATACTCCTCTCATCCTTACACGACCACCTTTCTTCACTCTCAAAACTTCACCTTGAGTCTTATAAGTGCAACCACGGCGATCCAACTGACCGAGATAAATAAGATTATGCGAACAAGTGGGTACATGTCTGACTCCAGAGACTTCTCTAACCACACCATCATGCATACGAAATCGGATAGATCCAATACCACAAATTGGTAGCTCTTCTCCATTGGCTGTCCTAATCATGTCGACAATCTTCTCATAAGAAGAAAAACAATTCACATCTCTACAAATGTGAAAACTGGCTCCCGAATCCATCTTCCAAGGCTTATTTTCACTAAAGAGGACATCATAAGAAGCATCACTATCGGTACCTTCAGCAAAACCTGCATGTGCATCACTACTAGTATCACCGTGCGCAGCCTTTTTCTGATCTCTTTTATAAGCATAACACTTGCTGCGTATGTGACCTTTCTTATTACAATAATGACAAGTGATAACACCTTTACCATTAGCATCCTTCTTCTTCCAAATTTTATCTTTCTTCGAGTCCCTTTCCACCATAGCCTCACTTTGAATTGATTTCATATCTGACCCTTTTCTTCTAAGCTCCTCACTCAAAAGACTGCTTCGAACAGTTTCCAAAGAGATAGTTCCATTAGCATTGGAATTACTCAATGAAACAACCAAAGTTTCCCAACTTTCTAAAAGCGAACTCATCAATAAAAGAGCCTGTAACTCATCATCAAAATTGACCTTCATATTTTCCAATTGATTTATTACATCCTGAAATTCATTCAAATGCTCTACAACAGACTTCTCTTCATCTAATCTCAGTTGTACCAACTTTCGAACCAGAAAAGTCTTACTAGTAGCACTCTTTGACTCATATAAAGATACCAACTTATCCCACAAAGCCTTTGCGGATTCACAACTAGCCACATGATGGAAAACTGAATCATCAAGATATTGGCGAATCAAAGCAATCATCTTCTTATCCATCTTCTTCCATTTTCCCTCATCTACATTAGAGGGCTTCTTTCCATCTCCATCAATCGGATCATGAAGATCATTGAGGTACAGAACATCCTCCATCTTAGGCTTCCAAATACCCCAATTCTTTCCATCCAAAATAGCCATCTTTGAAAACGAAATCATATTAGACATCAATAATTTTTCTATCCAAAATTACTCTAAGCTTTGCGATGATCTGTGCTCTGATACCAATCTGTTGTGCAAAAAAATGGCAGCGCTTTGCGGAAGCTTATAGCAACGGATCTTTATCACCCAAATCACAAAGAGATAACTTGGATTAAAAATAAGACGGAATTGAAATTAAAAGCAATAAGACAAGATATTCCACCCAACCACCCACTTTATTGATTCACCAAAATTTTTGTTTACAATTAATAGAACAAAGCTAAAATAAACAAAATACCATTGAATCAATAACCAAATTGAGAAAGGGAGCAAATATCTATATGGCTAAAATTGTTGGAGAAGAAGAACAAAGATGGAGAACATGGAATTAGCAAATAGATTTTCCACCATACATTTACCCTCTCTTCTGGTCTCTGTTTATACAATCAATTACTTAATGCCCGAGTTAACATTAGATGACAAAAAATAATTTGATTAGCCAATTAGAGAAAGAAATAAACATACTCAATATGCCTATTAATTAGGGAAACAAAATCTTCTCTTTCTTTCTTTTGCATATTTCTTTCCCTCTTTTTGTGATTTTGTATCACCAAAATTTAACAAAATCATCTTATTTTATACCTTATATTTTATATAAAAATAAATGCTCACATGTATAGGTACTATCAAATCTACAGAACATATCAAAAATAGTAAATTTGATGACGTAGATTTATTTTATAAAAGTTTGGTCGAGAAGAAAATATTTTATTATAATAAATTTGAAGCTTGTAGTGTGTTTGGATTATTAATTAATGTTTTCAGCATTATATATATTTATTTATTTATTTATTTATGTGTATGTGTGTGTATATGTATGTACATATACGATATATATATGTGTGTGTGTATGTATATGTGTGTGTGTGTGTGTATGCAAACGTTGCTAGGATGTCATCAATTTTTTTATCACTGGTTTTTAGTATATTTCTACTGATTGAAAACTATATTATAAAATTAAAACCAAAACAAAATGAGAAAAATTACCTCACCATAGAAGGGGATAGAACTAAAAACAAAATTGATGTTATACGTGAACTTTTCTAACTGTTTGATATATTAGAAAAAACTTTATAAAACAGTTACATGTTATGTCGCATATGGGTATAATTGAAAATTGTAGTGCAATAAGTGATCAGCACTTACGATAAGCATTAAAATTTTGCTTATTCAATTAAGTGAATAAAAGAGCTTAATGAAAGCACTTATTTGAAAACAAACAATCTAACACGCTCTTATCATTTATTTAGTTAAGAATTAAGCCATTTTTTCCTAAAAACAAACTCAGCCTTAGATTAGGGTTTATTCAAGGTTCTCAATTCTGGGGCAGTTGGTCGTGGGATTTAAAAAAAAAAATAGAGTACGCACAATGGTTGGGTATTTTGAAAAGTCGAGGGGGAATACACGTCAGCTTTGGGGAGCTTCTATTAGATAATGGTCAAGATCCGAAATCCAATGTTTGAAAATTGACACTAAATACCTCACTTGTATTCAACTGTCAAAAATTCAAACATCGAACTCCGGTCGGATGGAGCTTATAACAACATCAGATGAATATAAACAGCAGAAACAAAATGAATATCATGCATCACATCACATATATAACATCATCATAATATCCATTACAACATCAGAGTATCATAATACATATGCCACAACTCCAAATAGAACATCATAATAGAACAACAAGTGATCATATTACCAAAAAGTCCTCAAAGGGATGAAGCGATAGTGAACTTCCAAAAACTTGATATCCAAAGCTTCCAAAATATCTCCAAGATAAAAGCTTCCAAAATACTGCTAACACAAGAACACGGAAACCTTCTACTAGGCAGCTCGTGTGGAAATGATGGGCACCCAAAATTTAGAAAGGAAACAATAAACTCCGGGTCAGTCATTGGACTGGTATGAGTAAACAAAAACAGTTGCTTTTAATTAAAACAAGATTTATAAAAGAAAATTCGTTATGCTTTTGGAAAATGAAACTACCATAAGGCCTCCCGGCAAACACACAATGCAATCGCACACTTAGGGGAGATTTCCCCTTATGATAGTCAAATATGCTTAATACGAGAAAAATCCTTTGATATTGTTACTAGTGCATAGTGTGAAAATATTTCAAAAGTATAATATTAATCTTAGCCAGCATAGGTACCATTATACTATGCCTACTATAGCTGCCATGTTAAATGACAGGTTCTACAACTAAAACCGTATTGGATTCGTATTGTTTTGTTTGGGTTTCCAATAAATGGTCAAGCTAAGGAACTTCCTACTGCCACATGGGTATGCCTCTGGAGGGGCATCCCGAGAACCTACCCGGCTCTCTGCCAACACAAGATCGGGTTACCTCTGTAACTAGATAACTACTACTCGAGTATGCCACCCCCTGGTCGTTTGCGACGTTTATCCGAGGGCCCTCTACCACAAAGCAACAACCACACAGTAAATGAGATTGCAGCAACCACATAGGTAAAGTATCTGCACTCCATACCATGATACTACCTTTTTCCAGAAGGAAATGACATACCCTAAAGGGCGCAACCCTCATAACCTTGCCGCATCTTTCCTGTTTCGACCATTTCTGGGGTGTGAGGTCCGATGAGGTCTCGTCCATAAAGCTACGCCTTCCACGAAATCCATGCTTTGATCATAGATGATCACAAATGATCATCAACACACAGCATTACTTAGCATGTCACGCTACATATCGCTGATAACCTTCAACTACATAACCTCTAAGCTCGTACGTCTCAGAGAAGGGTGTTAAGCTAAGAGAATAAATTCTCCGCCACCAACAGATATGTATTTGAAAGAAATCTTCTTTATATCTCAAAGTGTAGTGTCAGACATACAACCATACAAGTCTGTTCCAGGTTCGAACAGAACCGAAGGCACTTCGTCCAATAAAGGAAAAAGCCCTTGCAAATCCAGGTATCCACAATCCCGATCGGACTTCCCATCACATGTAGAAATCTCTATACCGGAGCAACTCAGTGCAGAGACATTCAATAGGTTATCCTATCATTTTCGAAGACACCCGGTCTTCACCACCGTCTTCAAATGCTATTCATTTCGACGTATCACTATTCGGAATGGGTTATATGACACAGAGGTCCTCTCCTCTCCCGGCTAAACCGAATAGTGAGCGTTAATTTTAATACACGTGAATGCATCAATAACAAAGATTCACATTCAGGGTTCGATGTGGGTTTCGGATAACTAACTGGAATCCGAATCCCTATCGCATCGAAGTTTAAATGCCGTTTATGGGCAAAAGGATTTCCACATACATACAAAAACAAATCACAAATCACAGTCCAGCATAAGGCAATTCACATCACACAGTATCATAACAGAAATATCAATCTAGTGCACAACAATAGTTAATTATTTTTAATTAAGGTGAATGTGGTTTAAATGAATTAACCACATAACTATTTTTATTGATTATTTTAAATCAATGATTAATTATTCTTAATGATAAATTAATTAAATCTTAATTCACTTTATTAATTAATTTTCCCTTAATTAATTAACTTAATTAATTACTAATTACAAATTAATCAACTTAAATCATTTAATTAACAATTCTTAATTACAAATAAATTAGGCACTTAATTATGAATTAACCATTTTTTTAATTACAGTTTCTAAGTCCTTAATTACTTAGTTAATTAAAATTTAATCATTCTTGATTGCTTTCCAAAACAATTGATTAATAATAATCATTTATCTAAATTAACATTTAAAAATCTTCTTTAAACTTTAAAAATCAATTTATTTCTAACTTGAAAACTTTAGTGTTAATCAAATTAAATACTTAAGTTAATTACTTAATCAAAGTATTAATTAAGGTTTTAGAAAACATTGTTATGTACTCACTTAGTTGGTTAAATTGAAACAAATTCTTAACTTAAAATAGTCAACATTATTTACTTTAACATTATAAACTTTAAATTTATTGGGCCTAACCCATTTTTTTGAAAAACAACCCGAGCATACCCAAGTTTTACTCGAGTTAGACTCGAGTTTTCCCCCTACGTTTCCCTGAGTTCTTCTTCTTTCCCTCTCATACTTTCTTCTTCTTCTCTTTTTTTCTAGCTTAAGTTTTAAACTTAAACAACTGCTGAATCAGCTCCACACGAACGCGAGGAACTCGAGCCAACCCATCTCCTACTCGAGCATTCCTTCGGGTTCCTTCCCAGCCCAAAACCTCCTGATACAGAACCGACGTCGCGCACGTACACGACGTCGCGCCGCCGCTCTGGTGAACGTCACGACCTCCGGCAAGTCGCGAATTATCCTTATACTCGAAATCGAAGTTCGATTCAAAGCCAAACACTCAAGAACGGAATTTAGCCTTTCGTTCGAACTATAACTCGAACTCACCAACACGAAAACGCTTCGTCCCCCTCGTGCCGTTCGCCAGAAAATCCACGACTCCGGCTTCATGTTGTCGATACCCCACTCTACGCTCCCTCTCAATTTCGTGCCGCTCGATCACTCCAAGAAGACGCAATCATATTTCCACTGAACACGTCCAAAACTCGAGCTTTAACCCTAAATTGAACTCGTACCACCAATTTAGGCAATAGAAAAATTATTCAACAATTTTCCCGAGATCATCAATGTTCAAACCAGCTTCAAACAAAATTTTAACATGCAAAAATTTCGTGATCGATGGCAATGGCCGAAAAAGCATTTCGGTTCAATATGAAACTGCACTCAAAATACTTCACTAAAATTCACCAATTTTGTTATAAAAATCTTGTTTTTGAATGTTGATTCAAGCTATATAATTGAATCAATATTTAACAATATTCGAGTTTATCCAAAATTTAATTTTTACTGTAAAATCAAATTTACAGAATCAATATTTTAATATCAAGCCAAAAACAAATTCCAGGCCTTAATTTAAGTTTAAACAAACATATCATGTTTGAATTCCTAAGCTTAATAATGTTTGTATGAAGATGTTTTGATTTTTTTCTCTCATTTAATTTACTCTGTAACCAGAATTTTAGAAGAACAAGTCATATAAAAGTTTCCAGTAACGCGGAAAACATACAGAACAATTTTATTTTTCAATACAGCAAAGCACAAGGTTTCATGAACTAAATACCTAGTTTTCAATTTTAAAATAGGTTTACTCACATGAAATTTTTTGAAACAGAGAGCTGCCTTTTGTTTTGAAACCCTGCAGTTGATCTGCCTTTAACCCTCTTCTGTTTTGTTTTGTTGAATGATCTTGAGTTTATAAGAATAGTGATATTTATATTTTCTGGTTTACTATATCTTGATGAACGAAATGAAACAAATATGGATATGTATATATAAAGGAAGACTTTGTACAGGTAGGTGTTTACTGGAACAAGCAAGTTCTGTTTTTTTTCCTTTTTTTATTTTTGTTTGATCAGATATTTTTCCTTTTTGGTGGCTGAAGTGATTTTGATTTATTCTTGAGAATAGATAGCATTAATTACTTATGTTTCCTTTTTTGTTTACATGTAATCCTATTTTCTTTTGCATGTACATTTTTGTTTTATCTATAGATATTTATCTTAGCCTTGAATACATTTTTTTTAATCTTCTTACATAATTCACATGCAAATCTATATGTATTTCATTATGTTATTTTTTTACTAGAATTATCTTATGTATCCCTATAAGTTACCATATATATTTATGTTGAACACAATTTCTTGTTTTTATAATTTCTATTATCATTTATTTAAAGCTTAACTACCAAGTACCTTATTTATATCCATATATCTTTGTAATATTAATATTAATGATATTTTATTTCTTTTGAAACTTTTCAAATTAAATTTTAAAAGTTCAAATAAGTCATCAAATTTAAATTAACAAAATTTTGGCATGTTACAAATATCCCCTCTTAAGAAAATTTCGTCCTCGAAATTTGAAAGAGAAAGAAAAGCAAACAAAGAATATACGAATTTAGAAAAGGATAGAGAAATGACTTACCAGTTTAAGCCGAGATATCCACTCTGCAATTAGGATATGATTTCTGCATATTATCTTCGGTTTTCCAAGTGCAATCCTTTGGATCGCCACTCCATTGAACTTTAACTAGTTTCACAACTTTGTTTCTCAATCGCTTTTCATCACGATCTATAATTTTTATCGGTTCTCTTTTAATTGTTAAATTGGGAGTGATTTCGAGATCCTGCTGAGCAGCTTCTTCAATAATACTATCTGGATCATGCACATACTTTCGAAGATTAGAAATGTGGAATACATCATGCACGCCAGATAATCAGCTAGACAACTGCACTCGATAGGCTAAAGAACCAATCCTTCCAGAATAGGAAAAGGACCAATATATCGTGGTGCTAGCTTACCGGTCTTCCCAAACCTCAATACTCCTCGCATTGGAGATACTTTAAGAAAGACAGAGTCTCCAATCTGGAATTCCAAATCCCTTCTTCTGTGATCATAATAACTCTTTTGACGACTTTGAGCCGTTTTCAATTTCTTCCGTATAAAATCAACTTTCTCGGTGGCTTCTTTAATCATATCTGGTCCAAGGACAAGTCTATCACCTGCCTCAATCCAGCATGCGGGTGATCGACACGGACGATCATATAGAGCTTCAAAAGGAGTCATCTCTATACTGGGCTGATAGCTATTGTTATATGAGAACTCGACCAGATGCAAATGGTCCTTCCAAGAACCACCAAAATTAAGTATACAAGCACGCAATAGGTCTTTTAAGATTCGGTTAATCCTCTCAGTCTGCCCATCAGATTGTGGGTGATAAGCAGTGCTGAAATTTAGTTTTGTTCCCAATGCATCTTGAAATGCCTCCTAAAATCTACTAGTGAAGATCGGATCACAATCACTCACTATGCTGCTAGGAATACCGTGGAGACGGACAATTTCTTTCACATATAACTCGGCTAAACTTGCTGCCGCGCGGGTAGATTTCACTGGCAAAAAGTGGGATGTCTTAGTCAAATGGTCCACAATGACCCAAACTGCTTCATTGCCTTTCCGAGTACGAGGCAACCCGTCGATGAAATCCATTGATACTTGGTCCCATTTCTACTTGGGTACCACTAAAGGCTGAAGTAAACCCGCCATTTTCTTTTGATCGCTTTTGATTTGTTGGCAAGTACTACAGCGACTCACATATATAGATATGTCTCTTTTCATTGTCTTCCACCAGAAAGTTCTTTGATATCACAATACATTTTATTGACTCCTGGATGGATGCAAAGCTTATATTTGTGACATTCATCTAAAACTTCACGCTTCAGATCAGGGATGTCCGGTACACAGATTCTGCCTTTCATCCTTATAACTCCATTATCATCAATTGCAAAACTAGAATCTTCACCTCGATATATTCTTCTACGAATTTCCTGATGAAACTTGTCTTCAGTTTGCTTGCTGGCGGTCTTTTCAAAGAGAGTAGGAGCAATGACAAGGTGAGCAAGAATAACATGCTTTCTACTCAAGGCATCGACAACTACATTGGCTTTTCTGGGCGTATATAGAATATCTAGGTCATAAGATGCCAGAAATTCCAACCAACATTGTTGTCCCAGATTCAATCTTTCTAAGTGAAGAGATATTTCAAAGATTTGTAGTCGGTGAATAATTCGAATTTTTCACTAGAAGATAATGTCGCCATATTTTCAAAGCGAAGATAACAACTAAGAGTTCCAAATCATGGGTTGGTTAGTTTCTTTCATGAGGACGTAATTGTCTACTCGCGTAGGCAATTACCTTCCCATTCTGCATCAATACCACACCCAAATCATTACCGCAAGCGACTGTATAAACAGATAATCCTTGATTCCCGTTGATAATAGCGAGAACATGAGCGGTGGTTAATCTCTTTTTCAACTCCTGAAATGCTTCGTCACATTTCGGAGTCCAATTGAATTTTACATCCTTCATTGTTGTCTTAGTCAACGGACTAGCTATCTTAGAAAAGTCCTGAACGAACTTCCGATAATAACCTGCTAAACCCAAAAAGCTTCAAACTTCTTTTGGAGTAGTGGGTTTCCTCCAATTAAGAATAGCGGAAATTTTGCTAGGATCAACAGAAATTCCTTCTTCATTAACAATATGGTCGAGAAATTTAACTTCTTTGACCCAGAATTGGCATTTGGAAAATTTTGCGAATAGAGTATTTCTCCTTAATATCTCCAAAACGATTCTAAGATGCTCGGCATCCTCCTCTTCGGTCTTGGAATAGACCAAATTATCATCAATTAACACGAGCACAAATTTATTCAATACTTCCCGGAACACACGAGTCATAAGATCTATGAAGTATGCTGGAGCATTGGTTAGCCCGAAAGGCATGACTAACCATTCTTAGAACATATTAGGACCCCTGAAAGCGGTCAAATGCACACAATCTTTGGCGATTCGTAGTTGATGGAATCCTTGGGCTAGATCTATCTTCGAAAAGAAATAAGCACCGTGCAATTGATCAAATAGATCATCAATCCTAGGTAGTGGAAATTTATTCTTGAGAGTCAGCTTATTAAGATCGCGGTAATCTACACACAATTTCAAAGATCCGTCCGATTTAGCAACAAACACGATGGCTGAACCCCATTCAGAAACACTAGGACGAATTAACCCTTTTTCTAGTAAATCATTGGTTTGCTGAACTAATTCAACCCTTTCCCTAGGTTCCATCCTGCGACTTGCGTGAACGACAGGACGAGCATTGGTACTAGGTCAATTCTGAATTCTATTTCCCGATGTGGAGGTAGAGATTTCACTTCTTCGAACACGTCCGGAAAATCTCTAACAATGGGTATAGACTCCAGACTGGGTTCGGGATAACCCAAGTTATACATCAACCCATCTCTTTTAGGACTAGGGTCCTCGCAAGAAATCTCGATGAAATCTCCAAATTTGGTTTTTATGGAAATCAATCGATTAAATACGAATCCAATTTGGCTTCGTATTTTTCTAGCCAATCCATTCCGAGTAAGACTTCAAACTCGTTAAAATCAAGGACAAAGAGACTGATAGGAAATTGGTAACAAGAATATGAGATAGGAACGTCTCTACATCGAAGATAGAGATTCACGGGACCTCCAACTGGATTCTTTACGCATATAGGTTCATCAACAAAATCAGGTTCAAGATTTAATTCATTTATAGCTTGCTGAGAGATAAAACTATGTGTACCACCCGTGTCAAATAGAACTCTAACAATGCTATCATAAATAGGAAGATTACCTTCCAGAACTAATTTTCCTTTTTCTGCTTTAGAAGATGCAGGTTTGTCTTTGACCGTGTACACCTTGGCTGTCTGAGCTTGCTTCATGGTTGGGAAATCCTTAACTTCGTGTCCCAATTTCTGACAATGATAACATTTCCTGGGCTTTGCTTGAACGGATTGATCTCTCTTTGGCTTCTTACAACTGTTTGAGTAGTGGCCTTTTTCTAGGCAATTAAAGCAAGTAACATTCTCTACTGTGCTTCCCTGATTACTCTTCTATTTCTCCTTACCCTGCCATGGTTTCTTGCCTCCAAATTTTCTCTTCTTCCAATTTTGATTGCTCGAATGTCCTTTCTCCACCGGGGCTTCTTGCATATCAAGTGTGGCATATCTATATCCCATATCAACCAAATCTAAAACGGATTCTTTGACATGGCCAGTCATCCTTTCGTGGAACTTCTTATTCATCCCACGAATGAACCTTTCATTCTTTTTTAAAGGTGTGTTCACCAATTCTGGACCAAAACGAGACAATTCATTGACTTTGTTTAAATACTCCTCGAATGACAAACTCCCCTGCTTTAAGTCCGTGAATTCATGATACATTCGAGAAATTCCAGCCGATGGCATATAGCGCCTCTCAAATACTTCTTTGGATCTCTCCCAAGTATACTCATCTTCTGGCTTATCTACAGTAACTGCCTCCCACCATGCTAAAGCTTCTTCTTGAAGTTGCCAAGAAGCTATGAGTCGCATCTGATCGTCTTGCAACTTCAGCCCTCTAAAGATTCTTTCACATGATCTGATCCATGCTTGGGCCTCAACAATTGACTCCTTGCCGGTGAAGGCTTACCACCAAGCCTTGAAAAATTATTATATAAATCAGCCAGATTCGGCTGATGTTGAATAGATAAAGCTGCTTCTGCTATTGGGGGAACTTGGCTAGGTGCTGTGGCATTTTCTCTCCCCCCAGCTCTTCGTCCTCTCATTCTTACTATCTGTAATTAGTAAGAAAATTGGTATAGATATTCAGACGAGATAACTTAAGGAATATCAACAGTAAAAGGAAATAGACTAAGAAAATTTGGAATTATGGTCTCGATTACACTCATTCTAGGGTATACTTCACCCTATCTCTAATGAGCCATCTAATGTGTTATACTCCGTAGCTAAAGTTCTTACTCAACCTTCAGCTCTGATACCACTTTGTCATGATCCAAAATCAAATGTTCGAAAATTGACACTAAATACCTCACTTGTATTCGACTGTCGAAAATTCAAACATCGAACTCTAGTCGGTTGGAGCTTATAACAACATCAGATGAATATAAACAGCGGAAACAAAATGAATATCATGCATCACATCCCAGACATAACATCATCATAATATCCATTACAACATCAGAGTATCATAATACATATGCCACAACTCCAAATAGAACATCATAATAGAACAACAAGTGATCTTATATCCAAAAAGTCTTCAAAGGGATGAAGCGATAGTGAACTTCCAAAAACTAAGCACCTTGATATCCAGAGCTTCCAAAATATCTCCAAGATAAAAGCTTCCAAAACACTGCTAACACCAGAACACGGAAACCTGCTACTAGGCTGCCCGTGTGAAAATGATGGGCACCCAGAGTTTAGAAAGGAAAAAATAAACTTTGGATCAGTCGTGCGACTGGTATGAGTAAACCAAAACAGTTGCTTTTAAATAAAACAAGATTTATAAAAGAAAATTTGTTATGCTTTTGGAAAATGAAACTACCATAAAGCCTCTCGGCACACACACAATGCAATCACACACTTGGGGGATATTTCCCCTTATGATAGTCAAATATGCTTAATACGAGAAAAATCCTTTGATATTATTACTAGTGCATAGTGTGAAAATTTTTCGAAAGTATAATATTAATCTTAACCAGCATAGGTACCATTATACTATGCCTACTATAGCTGTCATGTTAAATGACAGGTTCTATTACTAAAACCGTACTGGGTTCGTATTGTTTTGTTTGGGTTTCCAACAAATGGTCAGGCTAAGGAACTTCCTACTGCCACATGGGTACACCTCTGGAGGGACATCCCGAGAACCTACCCGGCTCTCTGCCAACACAAGGCGGGTTACCTCTGTAACTAGGTAACTACTACTCGAGTATGCTACCCCCTCAGTCGTTTGTGACCTTTATCCGAGGGCTCTCTACCACAAAGCAACAACCACACAGTAAATGAGATTGCCGCAACCATATAGGTAAAGTATCTGCACTCCATACCATGATACTACCTTTTTCCAGAAGGAAATGACATACCCTAAAGGACGGGACCCTTATAACCTTGCTGCATCTTTCCTATTTCGACCATTTCCGGGGTGTGAGGTCCGATGAGGTCTCGTCCACAAAGCTACGCCTTCCATAAAAGCCATGCTTTGATCATAGATGATCACAAATGATCAACAACACATAGCAGCACTTAGCATGTCACGCTACTAAATTGGGAGTATATCACTGATAACCTTCAACTACATAACCTCTGAGCTCGTACGTCTCAGAGAAAGGTGTTAAGCTAAGAGAATAAATTCTCCGCCACCAACAGATAAGTATTTGAAAGAAATCTGCTTTATATCTCAAAGTGTAGTGTCAGACATACAACCATACAAGTCTGTTCCGAGTTTGAACAGAACCGAAGGCACTTCGTCCAATAAAGGAAAAATCCCTTGCAAATCCGGGTATCCACAATCCCGATCGGACTTCCCATCACATATGGAAATCTCTATACCGAAGCAACTCAATGTAGAGACATTCGATAGGTTATCCTATCGTTTTCGAAGACACCCGGTCTTCACCACCGTCTTCAAATGCTATTCATTTCGATGTATCACCATTTGGAATGGGTTATATGACACAAAGGTCCTCTCCCGGCTAAACCGAATAGTGAGCGTTAATTTTAAAACACGTGGATGTATCAATAACAAAGATTCACATTCAGGGTTCGATGTGGGTTTCGAATAACTAACTGGAATCCGACTCCCTGTCGCATCGAAGTTTAAATACCGTTTACGGGCAAAAGGGTTTTCACATACATACATAAGAAAATCACAAATCACAATTCAGCACTAGGCAATTCACATCACACAGTATCATAACAGAAATATCAATATAGTGCACAACAATAGTTAATTATTTTTATTTAAGGTGAATGTGGTTTAAATGAATTAACCACGTAACTATTTTTATTCATTATTTTAAATCAATGATTAATTATTCTTAGTGATAAATTAATTAAATCTTAATTCACTTTATTAATTAATTCCCTTAATTAATTAACTTAATTAATTACTCATTATAAATTAATCAACTTAAATTATCTAATTAACAATTCTTAATTACAAATAAATTAGGCACTTAATTATGAATTAACCAATTTTATTTAATTACAATTTATAAGTCCTTAATTACTTAGTTAATTAAAATTTAATCATTCTTGATTGCTTTCCAAAACAATTGATTAATAATAATAATCATTTATCTAAATTAACATTTAAAAATCTTCTTTAAACTTTGAAAATCAATTTATTTCAAACTTGAAAACTTTAATGTTAATCAAATTAAATACTTAACTTAAGTTAATTACTTAATCAAAATGTTAATTAAGGTTTTAGAAAACATTGTTATGTACTCACTTAATTGATTAACTTGAAACAAATTCTTAACTTAAAATAGTCAACATTATTTACTTTAACATTATAAACTTTAAATTTATTGGGCCTAACCCATTTTTTTGAAAAACAACCCGAGCGTACCCAGGTTTTGCTCGAGTTAGACTCGAGTTTTCCCCCTACGTTTCCCCGAGTTCTTCTTCTTTCCCTCTCGTACTTTCTTCTTCTTCTCTTTTTTTTCTATCTTAAGTTTTAAACTTAAACAACTGCTGAATCAGCTCCATACGAACGCGAGGAACTCGAGCCAATCCATCTCCTACTCGAGCATTCCTTCGGGTTCCTTCCCAGCCCAAAACCTCCTGATACAGAATCAACGCCGTGCACATGAACGGTGTTGCGCCGCCGCTCCGGTGAACGTCACGACCTCCGGCAAGTCGCGAATTATCCTTATACTCGAAATCAAAGTTCGATTCGACGCCAAACACTCGAGAAGAAATTTAGCCTTTTGTTCGAACTGTAACTCGAACTCACCAACACGAAAATGCTTCGTCCCTCTCACGCCGTTTGCCAAAAAAATCCACGACTCCGGCTTCATGTTGCCGATACCCCCCTCTACGCTCCCTCTCAATTTTGTGCCGCTCGATCACTCCAAGAAGACGCAATCATCTTTCCACTGAACACGTCCAAAACTCGAGCTTTAACCGTAAATTGAACTCGTACCACCAATTTAGGCAATAGAAAAATTATTCGAAAATTTTCCTGAGATCATCAATGTTCAAACCAGCTTCAAACAAAATTTTAACATGCAAAAATTTCTTGATCAATGGCAATGGCCGAAAAAGCATTTTCGGTTCAACTTGAAACTGCACTCAAAATACTTCACTAAAAATCACCAATTTTGTTTTAAAATCTTGTTTTTAAATGTTGATTCAAGCTATATAATTGAATCAATATTTAACAATATTCGAATTCATCCAAAAATTTACCTTTTACTGTAAAATCAAATTTACAGGATCAATATTTTAATATCAAGCCTAAACAAATTCCAGGCCTTAATTTAAGTTTAAACAAACCTATTATGTTTGAATTCCTAAGCTTAATAATGTTTGTATGAAGATTTTTTGATTTTTTTCTCTCATTTACTTTACTCTGTAACAAGAATTTTAGAAGAACAAGTCATATAAAAGTTTCCAGTAACACAGAACACATACAGAACAAATTTTTTTTTCAATATGCAGCAAAGCACAAGGTTTCATGAACTAAATACCTAGATTTCAATTTTAAAATAGGTTTACTCGCATGAAATTTTTTGAAATAGAGAGCTTCCTTTTGTTTTGAAACCCTGCAGTTGATCTGCCTTTAACCCTCTTCTGTTTTGTTTTGTTGAATGATCTTGAGTTTATAAGAATATTGATGTTTACATTTTCTGGTTTACTATATCTTGATGAACGAAATGAAACAAATATGGATGTGTATGTATAAAGGAAGACTTTGTACAGGTAGGTGTTTACTGGAACAAGCAAGTTCTGCTTTTTTTTCCTTTTTTTTGTTTGATCAGATATTTTTCCTTTTTGGTAGCCGAAGCGATTTTGATTTATGCTTGAGAATAGATAGCATTAATTGCTAATGTTTCCTTTTTTTGTTTACATGTAATCCTATTTTCTTTTGCATGTACATTTTTGTTTTATCTATAGATATTTATCTTAGCCTTGAATACATTTTGTTTTTTTATCTTCTTACATAATTCACATGCAAATCTATATGTATTTCATTATGTTATTTTTACTAGAATTATCTTATGTATCCCTATAAGTTACCCTATATATTTATGTTGAACACAATTTCTTATTTTTATAATTTCTATTATCATTTATTTAAAGTTTAACTACCAAATACCTTATTTATATCCATATATCTTTGTAATATTAATATTTATGATATTTTATTTCTTTTGAAACTTTTCAAATTAAATTTCAAAAGTTCAAATAAGTCACCAAATTTAAATTAACAAATTTTGGGATGTTACAATAATGGATAAGAATATTAGTTTCAATGTGTAGAGAGGAGAGAGGACTAAATGAGGGTTTGTGCGTACTTAAGTATAAAGATGACCTAGAAAATATTTTTGGTGATATATATCATTTTTAATTGACTACATATAATACCCTTTTCTCAAATAAGTCATAATATTGTCTAAACTAGAAAATAAAATTCCCTCTTTTTTTGTTTTGGCAACGAACTATGTTTGTGTGATGATCCTTCTCATCGACCCTCAGAAATCAACACTAATACATCCACGGTATTCACGTGCCATAAATTCAAGTGTCAGGAAGGTAGATTATCAGGGGTGTAAAATAAAATAAAGATAGAAGATAATACAATAATAAAATCTCACATCACTTCAACATTTTAACTATGCATAAATGATCAGAGTCAAATACATATCAAATGGGATAGTTATAACTGTCTATCCGTACATATACTGGAAAATACATACTATATAACATAGCGAAATATAGGTAGATATCTACATAAGGCACTTTAGCTTCATAGCTCCGAAAGTCTTCTCCAAAATGCTCCCCAACATGTTCTAAAATGCTCCTAAGGTATCCTAACTACTTGACAGTCCGAAAAATAGGACACCCGGAGTTTAAAGGAGAAAGCAAACTCCGGATCAGTCATGAGACTGGTGTGAGAACTCAAAGTAAGATGTTTTGAAAACAAAAAGGTATCTCATCAGACCATGCCGCACATAAACACGGAACACGTTTTTGACCTTATGATAACAAAACTCTTTATTACGTAAAATTTGAGGATATTATTTTTAATGACTTTCTTTGAAAATATTTCAAATAAATTTATTAATCTTAGCCAAAATTATTACCATAATCAAATTCCAGCGTAGTAGGTTCTACAAATAAAACCATAAGTTCTTATTGGAGAATGAATTTCCATACAAATGACTAGGTGAATGGACTACCTTCCGATGGGTGCAACTCTAGATGAATGACCCGAGAAACCATCACAAAGCTCCTCTACCAACACAAGAACGACCTATCTCTATAACATGATAGTACTGAATATGTCATCCCTCGGTCGTTACCGACCTTTATCCGAGCGGGCTCTAGCATACAAACCACATTAAGTTATATCTCGAACGTCATAGCGGGAAGAAATATATCTAGAAGGGGATGATCATACCCTAATTGGAAATGACCCACTTAGCCTTGCCGCATCTAACCCTATTTCGGTCATTTCAAATTGATAAGGCTCGAGGCAACGATTACATTTTCACATAGCACGTCTTCTTTCACTTTGAATGTCACATTGTCATTCCATATTCACACGACCGATTTCTATAAATGTATAACTTCCTGAGCTCGTATGTCTCGGAAAAGGGTGTTAAGCTAAGAGAAGATGTTTTCTCCGCCACCGACTGATATACATCTATAGAGACCACTCATTGTGATTTAGAATGTAAGGTCAAACACTCATCCGTACAAGTTCGTTCTAGGACTGAATGAAATCGAAGGTACTTTCCTCGGCCTTTACAAGGCTTGCGGTTTTGAGATTTTTTATAACAAAGAGACCATTTCTACAATATAGTGTATCGAGAGTTTATCCCCAATTAATCAACAAGTAGTCCCTCGCTATTATTTGTCTCAATATCTCCATCTTCAAACATCTTCAATCTTCGAACACGTAAACTGGTTCGAAGTGGTTTTCGGATAGGAATCATCCAAATCCGACATCGGTTCCTTCGAAATCCAATCATCGATAAAAATGATGTAATTAGATGATTGTTTTTTGATTCATTCATTTTCCTTTACCCAAATATCTTCGAGAGATATATATTTTCAAAATATTCTTTTAGTGAATGCAGAATCATTTAAACCTTTTTTTTGAATATATCTCAAATCATTTTAAAGAGTATCTTTTGAGAAAATAGGATTATAGAAATCATTCTACTTTTATTCAAAATCAACTTCTGTATTCAACGAGTGCTATGAGTGGAATAACGGTGAGATCACCATTTAAATTCCACGAATATGATAAGTTCTCTCTTTGAATTTTAATAATGAGCATAAGAAGATTATTTCTATAAAATCCAAGTTGAGCATCCCGGCTTTCCTTTCTATATATTCCACTCCTCACCTAAAGAGAAAACCGAGGCCAGCTAAGTTTAGGCACTGGTTGCTCCGTCTCTAACCTTAGTTACACACGTTGTTTTCACTTTTAGATCTCATGGGCGGGACAAATGTATTAGTCGTTTCCACATACTCATTTTCCCTTTTTAAATCACTTAAATATTTTCTTAACCATCTTTGAAATAATGTTAAAATTTTCATATTTCTTTTAAAATACTTTATTATTTACTTAAAAACATTTGCATAAGACTTGGGAAAGAATTGTTTTGTTCCAATCATTATTTCAAAAGTTATTAAAAAGCATTGCGAAAGTGCCGCAAATAGTGTTATAAAAAGTGCTTTAAAAGCTATATTCTTCAAAACGACTTTTATATCATTTAAAAAACCATCTTTTCAACTTAAATCGCTTTTAAAACATTTTTTAGAATTTATTTCATATTTTTAAAACGATTATTTTATCATTTCCCAACTTTGGTCATTTAGTGTAAAAACTGGATTTTTTTTTGAAAATTGATTTTGACATATTTCAAAATGTCCAAGATGAAATCTTGATTTCCTTTTTTATATGAAAGATATGGATATAAGGATTCAGAAAATTCTTACTTCAAAGAATTTCAAACTATATTCCACTTCGTATATTCATTTGAACTTTTGATATGAAAAACGAACTACCATTACGCGAGCATCAAATTTTAGGCGTATTTTGAGATTCATATCCAAACTTTGCCGAGACAAGTTTAAACACTTAGGAATAATTTCTAAAGCATATTCAAATATATTTTTTCAAGCTATAAATGATTCCATGTCACATTTCATTTCTTTTGGAAAGTGATTTCCATGTGATATACATCGTGTAAATTCGTGACTTGTTTCAATATTTTCATGCAATAAACAACATATGGAAATCATTATCATAACCAACATTCAAACAAACTTATCACAACATCAGAACCAAATATATACATATAAATTAGGAGTTCTCACCTTATTTAGAATTGATCTAACGTTAAAGTGAAATTTCGTAACTTCAATCGGGTGCTCACGAATGCTTGTTTTAAGGCTTCTAGGTGGCATGACTTGACTTGTGGAGGTCTTTGGAGCTTTAGGCCATAAGTTCCAAGGAGGTTTGGGCTCGGCTTGATGGCGAAGGGGGGCGTGGGCAATAAGAGGGGGAGAGTAGGAGTTTTAAAGTGGTTCGAACGAAGTTTTGTTGATATTTTTATTTGTTTTATTTTTGAAAATATTTTGGCATAACTTTGTTAAGGTGAATAGCCAATAATGGATGTAAGAGATCTAAAGAAAGTAGAGAAGAACTAGTGTAAAAGTGAAGAAGAAAAGGATGGGTATTTATAGAAAATATTTGAGAATAAAATATAGATTTGTGTTTTTACATAAATAACCTTCCTTAAGAATGAAGTAAACTTATTTAATTCAACACTTATCATCCACATCACATTTTTAAAATTCAAACACTTAAGAGTTAAGTAATGTTATTCCGCCTTTCGGTCAAGGCTGAGATATTAATAAATAGGCTAAAAAGGACGAGAATCAGTATTAATGATCGATTGGAAACAAGGCTATGGCCGACGTCGAAATTTGACCGAGCTTCAATCGAGACGGGATCGATTGGTAATGACGAACAAGGCTATGAAAGGCTATGTTTCAAATTTAGGTCAATCGGAGTTCATAGCTCAAGAAATGATCGACGCAAATCAGGCAATTCATATCCATCAGATCACCATCTTCGTATTGGTTTTTTTTGAACCGATCAAGGAAAACTAACACTTTTCGTATTCATCAAGCATGCCCCACTTCGTATAGGTCCGAGCTTATCTTACTTCGCATCAATTATCACCAGCTAATTCGTATCCATGGAAAATTGTCACTTTGTGTCGATCATTCCATGCACTTCTTATCGATCCACCCATTCACGTATTTCGTATCGATCAGCCACAGATCGATACGATGAACACATAATGGATCGATATGAATTCGTCACTTTTCGATCGATACGAAAAGGCTATTGAAGCATCGATACGAAATAAGCATCCCAGGATCGATACGAAGAATGGAGTATATTAGGTCGATACGAATGAGATTGTATATGAGTGGAAGACTCGGCCACTCGACATAAAAAGTGGATCGATCCTAAAAGAAAGCGTCGCGTCACCTAGCAAGCACGTGCCTGGGAGCGATGCGAATGGATCAATTCGAATTAACCGATACGAATTGAACCACACATTGGAAAGCCAAACTTGCATCGATCATATCTCACATTCTACAAGTCCAAATGCTACCAAATTTTCATAGGAGCTTGCGTACAACACCAAAAATGTCCATGCTTGATCTCGACTCAATTGAGCAAGATTTTGATTGATATGAGTTCCATTCATATCGATCATGGATCGAGTTGAAATCGCTTGTAATCGAACACGTGGGCCCACCAACGTGAGAGAAGAAGGCCTCTGAGATTTGGACGGGATATTTGCAGCTTACACATATAAATAGCAGTCCAAGAGCTTCAGAAAAGGGGGCTTTTGGTTCTTTTATGCCATTATTCTGCCGAACTCCGTTGTAACTCAATTACTATCAATTGTACTCTAGTAACCGGCGAGTGATAATCAATAAGACAACAACTCTTCAAAGTGGACGTGGGTCGGAGATAGCTGAACCACTATGAACCTTGTGTCTTTACTACATTCCTTTTAATTTTCTGAGTTTTCTTCATTTTTATATTCTCTACACATTTGCTATCCGTGATCTGTGATTATAAACTAGTGCTTTCATCAACAATTGGGTGTTTGTGACCAATTTTGGCACAAACATTTTAGTGCTTTCAACGAGAACCGCTAACACTCAAGAATTCTAAAGCTTGGATTTCGAATTTGAAAGCTTGAAGACTTTGATTTGGAAAGCTATGGAAAAGCAATCGGCAAGAAGACAAAGGATTGAAAGGAGCCCACATGAAGGGAGTCCGAAGGCTTCCTCGGGGGCGAATCATGCATCGATCTTCATTACCAGAGATGAGATGGAAACGATGCTCAAGAGACAAGAGGAGATGATGCAGAATCTACTTCGGCAAGTTGGACAAGTTGGAGTGCAAAATCAATGGAACGCAACTACAGGAGATGCTGGAGATAAGGATCGGGGGCACGGAGCAACCAGAATTTAGAATGGAACAGGACCATCCAGTGCAGTACCAGAACTAGGGGAACTCACCCCGAGCATGTTGATCCAATCCTAGGTAGTGTACCAGGTGGATCTGAGTAACAAGGTGTTGATAGAGGAATGGATGCTCGTCCAAGTGAGAAGATTCCAAGATTCCCTCGTGAACTCAGGAGGCAGATCGAAGGCAACAGATGAGGACTACAACTTGGAGATAGTGACAGGTTGGCGGAGATGGTCAGGCGAGCCATAAGGGAAGGACTAGTGAATAGAGAATTGGAGGATGTGAATAGGAGTCCCTTTTCTCCAATGATCAGGCAAGCTAGGGACCAAACGGATTTCAAACTACCAACATTGGAGATGTATGACGGAAGAACGGATCTTGTTGTTTACTTGACAAGGTACATGAGGCATATGGAAGTACTGGAGGCATCAGAAGTGGTCATGGCATGATGTTTCCCTTTGTATTTGACAGATATAGCAACATTATGGTTCAGACAGTTGGAGAGTGGCTCTATTGGCGCATGGATAGAGCTGATTGAAAGGTTTATAAGGCAGTTTCGGGTCCACATAGTCCGACCTAAGAATATGATGACTTTGACATCGATGAAACAATGGAAAGGAGAGTCGCTCAAGGATTGCTTAACCAGATTCAATGTGGCAATGGCTTCGGTGGATGGACCTGACCATTGATGGTTTTGATGGCGGCAGTTTCAAGAATTGCAGATAATTCGGATTTCAAGATATCGTTGGAGCGGAACCCATATTATCAATCTTTGGAGTTCTACCATGAAGCAGAAAGGTTTCTAAGGTAGCAAGATGCGCAACCTGAGAGAGAAGGGAGAGAGGCTGAAGCTTATGTAGTAGGGGGTGAGGTCCACCCAGGGAGGATCCAAACAAAGATGATAAAGGACAAAGGAAAATGAATGATAATGGTAACACTTTAAAAAGGCCATAGGGGAATTCAAAGTTTACTTCCAATATGGATTTGACCGAGACTCTAGAAAGGATTCGCTTGGATACTCGAGGGTGCCTCCAGCATCGAAGGCCGATGAAAAGGGAACCATCTGGGTACGAGCGGGCATCAGGACAGCATTGCCAATTTCATGAGCTGGATGGGCACAACATGAATGACTACAGACATTTGAAGGATATCATTTAGGAGTATATAAGGAATGGTCATCTACAACAATATGTATGGAATCGAGCTGTGGCAGTGGAACAGGAGCAGCCACCGTCCACCTCGAAAGAGGATGGAACTGGATCTAGGAATTGCCGGCTCGCCGTCAACTAACTGGATTTATGACTTTGAATAAGTAATAGAACTCTAAGTAATATGGCTAAGTCACTTACACATGTACGGGATCGAGGATGATCCCTAGGCATGCTCCGAGACGATGATAAACCTGTTGCTCAAGCCTATGAAATCTTGTTTTTCTTTTCTTTTTCGCTGAAAACATTGGTTTCTCCCTTGAATGTACAGTCATTTATTTTGCTTTCCCTGAATGTAAAAACTTTTAAATGATTGGATTTGCATTAATTTAACAAATAACACAGGTCTCGCGATCATGGTCCCGACCGGAGAGACGGGGTAGTGATCACAGATTATGAGTCCCTTCGTTGGAGAACGATGGAATGTGCTTGAACACTATATAAAAGTCCATGGATGGAGACCCGAGGCCGAAGAATATAAAAGTCCTCGACCGGAGAGCAGAGGCCGGAGAATTTAAAAGTCCTCGACCGGAGAGTCGAGGCCGGAGAACGTACACGCCCTTGACCGGAGAGTCGAGGCTGGAACATGATAACATGACCCAGCGGGGTCTATGGATTTGAAGTTAAACTCGGAGAGGTCATGGATTCAGATTTCGGCTTAGGATAGATGGACCTAGCGAGGTCCTGGATTTGGCAAAGGGCCCGGAGCGGTCCCGGATTTGGATATCGACCCAAAAAGGTCATAGATTTGGCTATTGGTTATGGATAGAATAAAGCTCCGTTGATGGGTTCAGATATCTATGGAATTGGTTAAGGATTTTGTAACGACCCGTTTTCCCGTACCCTTTGAATCGACAATAAACCACACATGTCCAACTCAAATTGCACGAAAAGATGGATCATTAAGGGTGATAAAGAAAAGTAGACAGAACAGAATTTCACATGAATGGAATAACATATAATATTGAACAAATATTTTTACAGCGGAAAACTTTTGAATACATATATCAGAGTCTAACCTAAATTCAGTTGGGACAGTTATAAAACCTGCCCTTACAAATGCTGACAAACATCAAACAAAATACACTAAGCAAAGCGGACAAAAGAATA
This sequence comes from Allium cepa, assembly GCA_030765085.1. Lineage (NCBI taxonomy): Eukaryota > Viridiplantae > Streptophyta > Magnoliopsida > Asparagales > Amaryllidaceae > Allium > Allium cepa. The sequence continues at coordinate 803,438,944 of CM060943.1, forward strand.
TCTCTATACGTCGATGAATATCTCCAGCTCTCCTCTGGAAACTCCAATTGTCTTTGACTATCCTGAAACTACTCGGATCTGACCCAAGTATTAACAATACCCGGATCAGGCTTGATAAACCAGCGTGAGAAAAGCTCAATAATGAATGACAGTGTCATATATCAGCCTTTGTTATAAATCCTTTAGAAATAAAGAGTATCTCATAAGACCACGCCCATACATAAACACAGACGGGTTTTTACCTTATGATAACTAAAACACTTTTATATCAAAACACTTGATATTATTTCTAATGACATCTCTTTGAAAAAATTTGCAAATAAACTTATTAATCTTATCCGAAATTGTTACATTGATTAAATTCCAACATAATAGGTTTACAATCAAGATCATAGGTTCTTATTGGAGAATGGATTTCCATACAAATGACCAGGCGCAGGATCTACCTTCCGAAATGGGTACACCTCCAAATGGATGTCCCAAGAAACCATCACAAAGCTTCTCTACCAACACAAGACCGACCTACCTCTTTAACTAGATAGTATCGAATATGTCATCCCCCGGTCGTTACCTACCTTTAACCGAGCGCTCGTTTTCCATACACCACATAAATTAACATCCCGAACATCATAGCGGGAAGAAATATATCTGGAAGGGGATGATCATACCCTACTTGGGAATGACCCACTTAGCCTTGCCGCATCTAATCCTATTTCGGTCATTTCCGGTTTGTTGAGGCTTGAGGCAAACGATTACCTTTTCACATAGCACATATCACATCTTTGAATGCCACATTGCCATTTCTGTTTAACTACTAATTGTCTTCCACAAAAATACAACCCTTGAGCTCGTAAGTCTCAAGGAGGATGTTAAGCTAAGAGAAGTTGCCTTCTCCGCCACCACTGATGTACGTTTGTAAAAACCAATGTACGTAATCGTTAGAAATGCGATGTCAGACAAACGCCCATACAAGTTTCCAGAAACAGGACAAACCAGAGGCACTTTCCTAGACCATTATTAGGCGAGAAGCCCTTGCAATCCGCAAAATCTCAATCACGAGGAGACCACTGCTATATATAACTCTATAATGGGTGCGACCTCGAGCAAATCAACAAGCTGTCCTCACGCTATGAAGATCCACGGTCTTCAATAATCATCGTCTTCAACATGTCTTCACGTTCGAATGTGTACATTAGTTCGAAGTGGTTTTCGGATAGGAATTAACCAAATCTGACTCCGTTTCCTTCGAAATCCAATTATCGATAAAAGTGAATATGAGTATATATGATTTATTATGTCTCTTTTCACTTTAATTCTTTTCAGATAATTTCGAAATTCTCTCTCTTTTAACTTAGAGTAATTTCTAAGAAGTTCATTCTTTTGCTTTGGAAAATATCTCAGGTTTCCTTACTTAATTCTTAATCCAAATTTCTTTACTTTTAAGCGAGTCAAAAACAATGTTATTTAAGACATCGTTTACGATAAACCCTAAATCAATCTTAACAAACATTTTTGAGTAAATAGAATCGTAGAAATCATTCATTTTGGAGATTGCGTAATTTTTGGATAATACCAATCTTCTTTTAATTTGGAAAACATAACACAGAATCTTTTTTAATTTAAGAGCATCTGGGCTTTCCTTTCGATCTGTTCCACCCCTCGTCTAAGAAAAGAAAACATAGGCCAGGTAAGTTCAGGGCACTGGTTGCTCCATCCCTAACCTTAGTTAAACACCTTGTTTTATCTTCCCAGATCTTACAGGCGGGACAAATGTACTAGTCGTTTCCGCATACTCAGATTTCAACTTTATTTTGGAATTGCTTATAAATATCCCAAATTATCTTTCAAAACGCTTAATTATCCTTTTTAAATCATTCACATTTTATTCTGGGAAACGTCGTTACATTTAAACTCATATTCCAAAAGTTATAGAATTCGCAACATTAAGTGCTACAGAAAGTGCTAAATAAGCTTATTTTGAATTAAACAACTTTTAAACATTCGATAATTCATATTTTCCTATCCAAATCTCTTTTAAATCATTTAAATAGATTTATCAAATTTATTCCATATTTTTTCATAATTAAAAATATCCATTTAAACAAATTTCCTCTTATGGTCACTAAACTGCACTAATGCGATTTTTCTAGAAAATTGATTTGGACTTAATTCAAAATCTACTTATCGAAACTTTGATTTTCTATCTTCGTTTAGAAGATATGTATATAATAGTCCGGAATTTTCTTATCTCGAAGAATTCCAAGTCATATTCCACTCTATACACTCATTTGAACTTTTCGGCGCGAAATCGCGAACTACCTTGCGCGACGCGTCTAGTTTTAACTTATTTTTCAATATTTGGAATAATCAATTCAAATTAGATTTCAACACTTATAAAATCATTAAAAACCATTTTAAATCAATATTTTCACTTTTAAAAGTATTTAAAATGAATTTTCACTATTACCATATTATAATATTATTATATTCACATTATTTTAATATTAAATTTTAAACTCCAATTTCAATTCAATTTTAATTCTAATATCAAATTAAACACATTTAAAACTTAGATTTCAAATCTGATCTCAATTTTAAACTTCAATTCAATATCAAACTAAACTTCACTTTTTCAAAATCGATTTCAATTTCAATTTCACTATTCATCTTAATTTCAATTTCTAATTAACTATCCTTTTCAAATCCGATTCACTTCAAATTTAAAATTCTCTTTCATTTTAACTTTAATTTCACTTCTAAATGAAAAGAGACTTATTTTTCCACAATATCTCATATTACTAAAATATGGTCTTTTTAGATAAAGGGATTACTTGATCAAAAATGAACATATCCAATATTCATATTTATCACTAACATAACATCCATTCAACCAATCACACGCATATGATTTCAAATCTAACATTCACTATTAATATCATAACAGGATATATTATCACAATTCACTTAATTTACTAACTATTAAATCATCCATATTAACAATCAATTTGGTATAACATTCATATGTCATAAGGGTGTAAATATGATTTATAACATAATCAAAATATAAATTCAAAAGCAATGAGAATTCCTCACCATAAACCAAAGCGATTAACTTCCTACCAACATTCTAATCAACCAACACTTCACTAATTAATTCCTACTCCATTAAACACTAGCAAACAACACCCTCTACCATCCAATATCTTGGCTGAGGCTTGAGATGGAGGTTGGCCGAAAATATAGAAAAGAAACGGTAGAGCTTTGAACTTGAATTCCCAAGATTTAGATCCGAAAATAGGTCATTTTCTCTCTTGTTTTTGACTCTCTTACTCACAAAATTTGAAAAACTTATTAATTGAAAAGTTGTTTAAAATTCTTTTCTATTGAATTTAAGAAAAAGAATCATTTGAATCCAAGCTGTTTTGAGGGAGATATGTTCAAAATAAAAGAGCTATTTTCGGATTCACAAAAATAAAGCCTGAAAATATACTTCAAAGAATTGAGTTTCAGGTATAGCAAACCTCAAAACTGAAAAAAGTGACCAATATAAAAGTTGTAGTCACTGAAATTTCATATGGTTATAAAAAAAGAATTTCTAAATTTGGGTCTGTTATGATCAAGTTATCATCAAAACAAAACGGCCTATTTTCTGGCTTAAAAATTGGGTCAGAAAATGCACTTGAAATAAGTGGAATTAGGTCTTATTTATGCTAAGTACTGGACAAAGTGGTCAACATGAAAGTTGTAACCACTGGAAAAATACACGATTTAAAAAAAGAATTTTACATTTTGGTTCAGTATTGAAGAACTTATGACCGAAAGAAGAAGAGGTAAAATATAGAGAAAAAAGGAGTTTGTTTTGAAGAAAATAAACATTGATTTCTTTTGAAAATTTTGTAAATATTTTGACGTTATTTCTTTATAATATTTTTCTATGGCATGGAAGCCATTAGAGAGGAGAGGAAGAAGATAAGAAGCTTGAGAAAAGAAGAAGAAGAAAATGTGAATGAAAGTGAAGAAGGAGGTGGATATTTATAGAAAAAGAAAGAAAGTGGTAATTTACCAAAATAACCTCTTACCAAATTACCAAACTAACCTTATTTCAACCTAGAGCAATCTCCACTTTTTCAAAACTTAACGCCACCTTTCACATCCTTACTTTATGTCTTAATCTCTTAAGAACTAAGCTAAGTAAAATAATAATTATGTTGGCTTTTGATGTGATATTGATTTGATGTTTACTTTTGAGTTTTCTTACTTTTGTTAATTCTTACTTACTTTTCTTAATGACTTCTAGAAGTTTCTAACCTTGTTTAGTAAAAGTAAACTTGATTAGTTAATTAATCAAAACTTACACTATTAGAATATATGTTCCTATATAAGAAAATAAAGGTGCGACGACGTTGCGATAACTTTTAATCCATAAAACGTTGTTTTTCGACAAAATGTTTTACGGTCACATTTTGATGTTTTAGTTAAACTATTTATTTATGTAAACCAAATTTAAAAATTAACTTTTTTACTTCTTTAAATAAATTAAAACAAGTTTCTTTATATTTTAAAATCATATTTAATTAATATCAAAGTCTCTAATTTTACAGTGTATGTAAAACTGACAAAATGTGACAAATTTTTGTTATTTTTATAAAACGATTATTGACAAACTTTTAAATCTTTTAACATACTTTTATCATCTTTATTAGATGTTTTAAATAAGATTTATCTTTTTAGACAAATATTAAAATCCATTTATTTAAGCCTTCAGTTCGTTCTTTAACAAAACTTAACTTTTGTCGATTTGTTCTAAAATCCAAATTTATATTTTTCAAACTTATTAAGAATAGATAATTATTTATTATTTAACATGTTTATTTGAGAATTAAAATTCCTTTTAATTTAAAAATAAACGAAATCTCTTATTTTCGAAGTAGCAAAATTACGGGTCATTACAGATTTGGTTATAGGACTTTGAATTGGACATTTACTCAAAGCAGTCGCAGGCTTGGATATGGCTACAACACTTGGATAGGATAACTTGGTAACAGACTAGATTATGGATCGGATGATATGGTTATGGATGAAATATGGGCTTTGGATGTTGGATTGAAATTATTCAAAACACACCTTCTTACCGCAAGGCATGTTTTGGAGGGAAATATTATCCTGCTTTTTGGTCAAGGCCGGGATATTAACCAATAGGTTAAAAAGGACGAGAATCAGTATTAAAGATCGATTGGAAACAAGGCTATGATCGATATCATTGAAATTTTACCGAGCTCCAATCGAGATGGGATCGATTGGTAATGATGAGCAAGGCTAGGAAATGCTACGTTCTAAATTTCAGGTCAATCGGAGTTCATATACTCAAGATATGATCGATGCAAATCAGGCAATTCGTATCCATCAAATCACCTTCTTCATATCGGTTTCTTTCAAACCGATCAAGGAAAACTAACACTATTCGTATCCATCAAGCATGCCACGCTTCATATCAGTTCGAGCTCATCGTACTTCGCATCATCATCACCAGCTAATTCGTATCCATGGGAAATTGTCACTTCGTGTCGATCATTCCATGCACTTCGTGTCAATCCACCGATTCACGTATTTCGTGTCGTTGATCGATACGAAGAACACATAATGGATCGATACGAATGTCGTCCCTTTTCGATTGATTCAAAAAGGCTATTGAATCATCGATACAAAATAAGCATCCCAGGATCCATATGAAGAATGGAGTACATCAGGTCGATACAAACGAGACTATGTTCAAGAGGAAGACTCGGTCACTCGGCATAAAAAGTGGATCGGTTCTAAAAGATAGCACTGCGTCACCTAGCAAGCACATGCCTAGGAGCGATGCGAATGGATTGACTTGAATGAACCGATACGAATTGGACAACACATTGGAAATCTAAACTTGCATCGATCATATCTCACAATCTACAAATCCAAATGCTACCAAAATTTCACAAGAGCTTGCGTACAATCCCAAGAATGTCTATGCACGATCTTGACTCAATTGAGCAAGATCTTGGTCGATACGAATTTCGTTCATATCGATCGTGGATCGAGGCGAAATCGGTCGGGATCGATCATGTGGGCCCACCCACGTGAGAGAAGAAGTCCTCCGAGATCTGGGTGGGATATTTGCAGCCCATACCTATAAATTGAAGTCCAAGAGCTTCAGAAAAGGGGGCTTCTGGTTCATTTACGTCGTTATTCCGACGGACTCCATTGTAACTCAATTATTATCAATTGTACTCTTGCAATCAACGAGTGATAATCAATAAAACAACTACTCTTCAAAGTGGATGTATGCCGAGATAGCCGAACCACTATAAACCTTGTGTCTTTACTGCATTTCTTTTAATTCTTTAAGTTTTCTTCACATTTATATTCTCTGCACATTTGCTATCTGTGATCTGTTATTGTAAACGGGTGCTTTCATCGGTAATTGGGTGTTTGTGACCAATTTCGGCACAAACAAGTAAAGAATAAGAATGATTGCTTTACTTTATATCACATTACTTTACTTTATGTCACACGTGATGTTACATATGTTTTGTCTTTTTTAGTTTACTTTTGCTAATTACTTTCTAGAATTTTCTAAGCGTGATCATTAAAAGTAACCTTGTTTAGCTAATTGTTAATTATCTTTATATGTTAACATGTTTATTAAATTATGTACATAAAGGTGCAACAACGTTGTGACAACTTTAAATCGACAAAACGTTGATTTTTAAAATGATCCATGGTCATATTTTGACATTTTAGTTTAACTATTTATTTATGTGAATCAAATTTAAAAATAAATTTGTATAATGTTATATAAAAATATAAACTCTCATAAATAAATTAAAATAATTAATTAAACCATTCAAACTTACTTTCTGAAATCAAGATTTTGTCACTTTAATCGATATAAGCAAATGTTACTAATTTTTATGTATATTTCTATTTCCAAATCGTATCTAATATTATTTGAATCGTAAAACCTTTTTATTTTATATTTCAAATCACTTTAAATGTTATATTTTTAAATTGTCAAATTCTGGGTCGTTACATTTCCCCCTACTTAAAAGAATTTCGTCCTCGAAATTAGGTAAGAAGAAAATAGCTCAAAAGGAAATATATATTCAATAAGATGGAATATATACAATAAGTGATCACACCACAGGCGGTGAGTACACTCAAGGGATAGATAAAGTCTATACATCGATCCTAAACTCGGGATATGCTTTTCTCATTCTGTCTTCTGTTTCCCATGTTCAATCATTAGCATCTCCGCTCCATTGAACTTTGACCAATCGTAGTACCTTCCTTCTTAATCGTTTTTCATCTTGATCCACGATTCGAACAGACCTTCTAATAACTGTTAAGTTTGGTTCTATCTCCAAGTCATCCTAGGCAACTGTTTCTATGATTTTTTCTAGGTTATATACATGCTTGCGTAGATGTGATACATGAAAAACATTGTGTACACCAGACAAACTTTCAGGCAATTGTACTTGATAAGCTAATGGATCGATTCGTTAGCTTATGGGAAAATGTCCAATATATCAAGGTGCTAACTTTCCAGCTCTTTCAAATCTTACTACTCCTCTCATTGGAGAGACTTTCAAAAAGACTGAATCTCCAATTGAGAATTTCAGATTTCTACGCCTTCGTTCTGCATAACTCTTCTGTCTGCTTTGGACTTCTTTTAGCTTCTTTCTAATCATATCAATTTTCTATGAAGCTTCTCGTATCATATCTGGGCCAAGCATTTACCGATCTTCGATTTCTATCCAATATGTTGGCGATTTACATGGACGACCATATAAAGCTTCATATGGTGCCATGCCGATACTAGCTTGATAGCTATTATTGTAAGAGAACTATACTAAATGTAAATGATTCTCCCACGAGGCTCCAAAGTCTAGAATACATGCTCTTAAAAGATCTTCCAAAACATGGTTGACTCTTTTCGTTAGTCCATCTGTTTGGGGGTGATATGCAGTGCTAATACTCAGCTTCGTTTCCAAAGCTGTCTGTAGTGCTTTCCAAAACTGACTAGTGAAGATTGGATCATGATCGCTTACTATACTGCTCAGAACTCCATGCAATCGAACAATCTCCTTCATATATATATACACACACACTACAAGGCTTGCTACAGTTCTTGTTGGCTTAACTGCAATAAAGTGTGCACTTTTGGTTAATCGGTCTATGATAACCCAAATGCCTTCATTTCCTTTCCTTGTTCGTGGCAAGCCATCAACGAAATCCATGGATATTTGATCCCACTTCCTAGCTGGAATCTCCAAAGGTTGAAGTAATCCTTCCGTCTTCTGTTGGTCACTTTTGATTCATTGGCAATTTTCACAACAGCTGACATGGATAGATATGTCCCTCTTCATGCTTCTCCGCCAAAAATGTACGCTTCATGTCCTAATACATCTTATGAATCTCCAGATGAATGCTAAGTTTGGCTATGTGGCATTCAGCTAATACTTCTTGCCTAAGATTTTCAATATCCGGAACACAAATTCTTCCATTTAACCGCAATACTCCATGGTTATCTATTTTAAAGCTTGAATTTCTTCCTTCTTCAGCTACTTTAATGTATTTCTCAAATCGTTTATCTTCTCCCTGTTTACTGGAAATTCTTTCTAGAAGAGTTGGAGTTACTACCAAATAAGAAATAGTTGCTAACTTTCTACTCAATGCATCAGCTACTACGTTGGCTTTTCCGGGTGTATATAGAATATCCAGATCATAAGATGCGAGAAATTCTAGCCAGCATTGCTGTCCCATGTACAAATCCTTCTGTATGAAAAGATACTTCAAAGATTTTGTGGTCCGTGAAGAGTATGAACTTTTCACCTAAAAGATGGAATATTATTTACTAAGGTCAATTCAAAGTTGAGTCAAAATAAACTATGAAAGATTCTTACTTGGTTAATGTCTCCATATCCTTAGAGCGAACACAACAGCTAATAATTCTAAGTCGTATGTTGCATAATTCTTCTCATGCGCCTTCAGCTGTCTACTTGCGTAAGCAATCACCTTCCCATCTTGCATTAAAACTACACCAACTCCTTCTCTACAAGCATCTGTATAAACAGTCAATCCTTATAATTACTAAAACTGGAGTGGTTGTCAGTCTCTTCTTTAGTTCTTGGAATGCTTCTTCATACTTAGGAGTCCAGATAAATTTAGCATCCTTCGTTGTCAACTTCATTAGGTGATAGGCAATCTTAGAGAAGTCATGAATGAATCTTCTGTAATATCCTGCCAAACCTAAGAAGCTATGAATCTCTTTAGGAGTTTGTGGCTGCTTCCAATCTTAAATAGCTACAACTTTCTCTAGATCTACGAAATTCCATCCCGTGATATTATATGTCCAAGGAATCTTATATCCGTCTCCCAAAATTGGCACTTCGAGAATTTGGCTTTAAGCACATTATTTCTCAATATCTCCACACAGCTTCTAAATGTCTTGCGTATTCTTCTTCTGTCTTTGAGTAAATAAGGATATCATCAATAAAGACTTACACGAATTTGTTTAGCACATCTCTAAACACTCTATTCATAAGGTCAACAAAATAAGCGGGTGCATTAGTTAACCCAAAAGGCATAACCCACCACTCATAGAAAGTGTTCGGACCTTTGAATGCAGTTAGATGGATGCAATCTTCTACGATCCTTAACTAATGGAATCCTGTAGCTATGTCCATTTTAGAAAAAACTCGAAATCCATGTAACTGGTTAAACAAGTTATCTGTTCGAGGTAAAGTATACTTGTTCTTAATGGTTTGCTTATTTAGATCTCGGTAGTCTACACACAATCTCAAAGATCCATCTGACTTAGTAACAAAAACTACTGCTGATCCCCAACTTGAATGGCTGGGTCTTATCAATCCTTTCTTTAATAGCTCTTGGGTTTGGTTATTCAACTCATCCCTTGCTTTCAGATTCATCGTTCTATCTTGTTGTTTAATTGGCATCGCACCAGGAACTAAACCTATGCGAAATTCATTTTCTCTATGTGGGGACACTTCCTTAGAGACATCTGTAAATTCTTTAACAATAGGTGTTGTTTCTAATCCTGTCTGGGATGTATCTAAAGCATAAAGAAAACTATCCCTTGTTGGACTAGGACCTTCATAAGATATTTCTATGATTTACCCAAAGACGGTCCATAAAGATATTATTCTATTCTCGCAATCGAGCACAGCTCTGTACTTAGCCAACCAATCCATACCGATTAAAATTTCAAATCCAATAAAATCTAAGACGAAAAGATCAAAAGGAAAGTGATGTGGAGGATAGGAAATTGGGACTTCTTCATAGTGCATACAATGATTAGTGGAACCTTCTATAGGATTCGTCATGCAGATAGGGTCGTCAACAATTTTAGGTTTAAGTTCCAATTCCTCTACAATTGTTTTAGAAATAAAACTATGAGAAGCTCCTGTATCAAATAATACTCTAACTAAAACATATGTGATAAAAAATTTACCTTCCAACACTCCTTTTCCCTTTACATTTTGGGAGGTTGAAGGCTCATCCTTGATAGCGTGCCCTTTGGCTTGTTCTCTTCTTCATTAAGGGACAATCCTTTATCATGTGTCCCGATTAATGACAATTAAAGCAGCTTTTTGGTGATGATCCTTAAGTTCCTTGAGTTCTGGATTTTCTACAATGAGTTGATAGGTGGACCTTTTGTTGGCAATTGTAGTAAGTGACATTTTTAAAGCGGTTAGCCTGAGGTCCTACTTTGGGTTTTTCTTGCCAGGTCCTCTTGCCATTGAACTTCCTCTTCTTCCAGTTATTATTATTGCTTTTCTGTACTACAGGTGGATCTATCTTATCCAAAGCTTTATATCTGTATCTCATGTCTATTAAGTCTATAAATGGTTCTTTCACATGCCCAATCATTCTGGCATGATGTTGTTTCTTCATTCCAGAAATAAAATTTTCATTCTTTTTGAGAGGAGTCTCTATCAATCTAGGCCCAACGAGATTATTCGTTAGTTGTTAGCATACTCCTCAAACGACATCTCCTCCTCCTATTTAAAATCCATAAAATTTTGGTAGAGACAGGATTTTCCTGCTTCTGGCATACACCGCACCTCCAACACTTCTTTCAATCATTCCCAAGAGAAATCATCTTTTGACTCATTCTGAGTTATAGGTTCCCACTAAGCTAGAGCTCCAACTTATAATTGCCAAGAAGTTAAGAATCTCTTTTGCCCATCTCCAATATTCTTTCCTTCGAAAATTATTTCACAAGAGTGGATTCAAGCTTGTACTTCAATGATGGTTTTCGTTTCTTTGAAAGGTTTTCCACCAAGGCTGGTATAGTTCTTGCATAAAGTTGCAAAGTTGAGTTGGGGCTGTACCGGAACTACTACTTCCTCGATCACTATAACTGTAGGAGTTTGGCCATTTGTGATATTACTTCCTCCCCTACCACTACTCTTCTTCCACTAATTTTCTACTATTTGTATATAGTAAGAAAAGGATCTTTAGTATATATATACATGATATCTTAGGGATTGCTATACAGTATGAATATACTTACTCAAGTTAAAAGTTTCAATTATGAGCTTTCTCAGACTAAAATCATCTAGGGCATTACTAACCCTATCTCTAATGAGTTATACCCCAACAAAGCCAAGATTCTCACTTAACCTCAAGTTTTGATACAAAATGTGATGACCATCTTCTCGACCCTCAGAAATCAACACTAATACATCCATTGTGTTCACGTGCTGTAAATCCAAGTGCCAAGAAGGCAGATTATCCGGGTTGTAAAAGAAAATAAAGATAGAAGATAACACAATAATAGAGTCGCGCATCGCATTAAACATTTTAGTTATACATAAATGTTCAGAGTCAAATACAAATCCAACGGGATAGTTATAACTGTTTATCCGTACATATGCTGGAAAATACATACTACATAACACAACGAAATATAGGTAGATATCTACATAAGGTATTTTAGCTTCATAGCTAAAAAAGTCTTCTCCAAAATGCTCTCCAACATGCTCCAAAATGCTCCTAATGTATCCTGCCTACTTGGCTGTTCGAAAAATAGGGCACCCAGAGTTTAAAGGGGAAAAAAACTTTGCGTCGGTCATGAGACTAGTGTGAGAACTCAAAGTACGATGTTTTAAAAACAAAAAGGTATATCATAAGACCACGCCGCATATAAATACGGAACGGGTTTTTACCTTAGGATAACCAAAACCTTTTATTACGTAAAATTTAGGGATATTATTTTTAATGATTTTCGTTGAAAACATTTACAAATAAACTTATTAATCTTTACCGAAATTGTTACCATTATTAAATTCCAGCACACTAGGTTCTACAAATAAAATCGTAAGTTCTTACTGGAGAATGGATTTCCATACAAATGACCAGGTGAAGGGACTACCTTCCGATGGGTGCATCTCTAGATGGATGTCTCGAGGAACCATCACAAAGCTTGTCTACCAACACAAGACAGACCTATCTCTACAATTAGATAGTACCGAATAGTCATCCTTCGGTTGTTATCGACCTTTATCTGAGCATGCTCTAGCATACAAACCACATTAATTTACATCCCGAATGTCATAGCAGGAAGAAATATAACTAGAAGGGGATGTTCATACCCTAATTGGGAATGACCCACTTAGCATTGCCGCATCTAACCATGTTTCAGTCATTTCCCGTTGATAAGGCTCGAGGCAATGATTATCTTTTCACATAACATAACTTCTTTCATTTTGAATGCCATATTGCCATTCCACATTCACATGATTGATTTGTATAAATGTATAACTTCCTTAGCTCGTATGTCTCGGAAAAGGGCATTAAGCTAAGAGAAGGTGTCTTCTCCGCCAACGACTAATATACATCTATAGAGGCCACTCATTGCGATTTAGAATGTAAGGTTAGACATCCATCCATACAAGTTCATTCCAGGACTGAACGAAACCGAAGACACTTTCCTCGCCCGTTACTAGGCGAGAAGCCCTTATGGTTTTGAGATTTTTCATAACAAAGAGACCACTACTACAATATAGTGAATCGGGAGTTTATCCATAATTAATCAACAAGTAGTCCCTCATTATTATTCGTCTCAATATCTCCGTCTTCAAACATCTTCAATCTTCGAACAATTGGTTTGAAGTAGTTTTCGGATAGGAATCACCCAAATCCGACCCCGGTTCCTTCGAAATCCAATCATGGATAAAAATGGTGTAATTAGGTGATTGTTTTTAAATTCGTTCATTTTTCTTTTTCAAAATATCTTCAAGAGATATATATTTTCAAAATATTCTTTTAGTGAATACGGAATCATTTAAACCTTTTTTTTAATATTTCTCAAATCATTTTTATGGAGTATCTTTTGATAAAATAGAATTATAGAAATCATTCTACTTTTATTCAAAATAACTTCCATATTCAACGAGTGCTATGGGCAGAATAACGGTGAGATCACCTTTTAAATTCTACGAATAGGACAAATTCCCTCTTCGGATTTTAATAATGAGCATAAGAATCTATAATGTCTAAGTTGAGCATCCGAGCTTTCCTTTCGATATGTTCCATCTCTCGCCTAAAAGAGATAACTGAGGCTAGGTAAGCTCACGACACTAGTTGCTCCATCTCTAACTTTAGCTACACAACTTGTTATCAGTTTTAGATCTCATGGATGGGACAAAGGTACTAGTCGTTTCCGCATACTTATTTCCCTCTTTAAGTCACTTAACTATTTGTTTAACTATCTTCGAAATAATGTTAAATTATTCAAATATTTTTTTAATACTTTATTATTTACTTAAAAAACATTTACATAAGACCGAGGAAAGAATTGTTTAGCTCCGACCTTTATTTCAAAAGTTATTAAAAAGGGTTGCGAAAAGTGTCGCAAATAGTGTTACAAAAAGTGCTTTAAAAACTATATTCTTCAAAACGACATTCATATCATAAAAAACCAATTTTCAACCTAAATCACTTTTAAAAAATTTTAAAAGATTTTTAGAATTTATTCCATATTTTTAAAACGATTATTTTATCAATTTCCAACTTTGGTCATTTAGTGCAAAAACCAGATTTTTCTTGAAAATTGATTTTTGACATATTTCAAAATATACAAGTTGAAATCTTGATTTTTTTTATATGTAAGATATGGATACAAGGATTCAGAAAATTCTTACTTCGAATAATTTCAAATTATATTCCACTTTATATGTTCATTTGAACTTTTGACGTGAAAACACGAATTAGTATTACGCGAAGCGTCAAATTTTAGGCGCATTTTGAGATTCATATCCAAACTTTACCGAGATAAGTTTAAATACTTAGGAATCATTTCTAAAGCATATTCCCACATTTTTTCAAGGTACAAATGATTCCATATTTGTAACGATCCGCAAATCTGTACCCCTTGAGTTAACACTATTCTACCTAAGTCAACTCAAATTGTACAGAAATACGAACCATTTGGGTTAAAGAAGAAGAGGTAGAAGAAGAAAATAGAAAACAACAACAGAATCTTACTATCGCAGCGGAATAAAATATAATAGATAACAAATAATTTTACTCAAAAATCAAATATATCTGTTTATATATTATATCAATCAGAGTACATCAATTACAACTCAACATCAATATCATACAAATGGGTACACAACAACTCAACATAGCGGAATATGTATATATATACAAGTACGGGAGTACGTATCGCCATTCAGCTCACCTCCTGAGCTCCAAAGCATCATATCCTGTATTCTATAATACTCGGTCTGACCCGAGCATTACAGTTAAATAACACCCGAGTCAGTCTGGAATACCAGCGTGAGAAAATCACACCCAATTGATTATTAAAGTTTCAAAAATCCTTTGAAAAACAAAGCATCTCGTAAGACCACGCCACAAATAAACATGTCGGGTTTTTACCTTACGATAGTTAAAACGATTTTTATAGAAATCCTCTGATATTATAATAGGGTCTATATACAAATACTTATAAAATAGCCGAAATTGTTACATTATTAAATTCCAGCTACTAGCCACAGAGTGGGTAATACAAACAAAACTCGTACAAGGCTCGTACGGAGAATGGATTTCGAACCAATGACTAGGCACTGGGGTACCACCTGCCACAGTACGGGGCCTAGATCACCGTACCGAGGAGTACGCCCGCTCCCCTGCAACACAAGGCCGGGACTACCCCTTACTGGATAATCCCGAGTGAGATCACTCCGCGGTTGGGATCAGCAACCGCCCACTAAGACGAAATAAAAAGGGACATCTAGACTGGAATGACCTCACCCTGCTTGGGTGCTACCCACCTAGCCTTGCAGCATATCGCCTGATTTTCAGTCATTCCCATTTGATGATGCTTGAGGCTAAGCGTTACCTTTTAGAACAATATCCCTTAGAATGCCCATCGTCCACCTGACGATGTTTCGTAAGCATTCATCCATACAAGTCCGTCCTGGGTTCGAACAGAACCGAAGGCACTACTCCTACTACATCCATTTTGGAAATATCCTCAGGATTAGTAGCGACTAGCCCTTGCACTTCACTGCTCCATCTTCGAATCCAAGATCGTATTCATGAAACGTACAAACCGAATTGAAGTGGTTTTCGAGAAATAAATCTCGATCCCGGACTCTTCGAAACGATCAACGTATTTGTCCAATATTGATAGTCGGTTATTTAACTATCAATTAATATTCACAAACAACCATCAACCAATAATTTTCCAAATTATTTATTTATCTCAAAATATCCTCCAAGATATATTTCCATTTTCAATCCTTTGAAAACAGTTTCAAAACCAACTTTCTTTTCAGAGTAAACCTTCCCAAATATTTTCTATCTCCTCTAAAATCACCAAGCACAAACTGGATTTTTTAAAATAATTTAAAACACTTTACTTTGAAATATATTGTAAAACATTTATTTTAAAACTACTTCCATGATTTGTTAAAAATACATACTATGTGAATATTTGAAAATAATGTTACTAAATATGATATAAAACTAGATTTCACTTTTAAAAATTACCAATCTCTAAATAATTATTGCTATACTAAGTCACTCTTTACATAATTATTGCTATAATAGATTAAAATAATTATTGCTATAATAGATTAAAAAGAAATACTTACTTTAGAATTTAAATATTTAGAAATAGTAAATTTTTCAAAACATACTTCTTACAAACAACTTAAACTTTTAATTTATATTTAAAAATTTACGTTGAAAACGTACTTGGTTATTCAGAGAGAAATTTCCAATCTCAATCACTTAATCAGTTTTCCAAATTGATTTCCAATTTATTCCATTTGAAATAAATTTCTTTACTTATCAGTTCATTTCGAAATTCATTAATTATGGACTTTATTATTATATTTTTTTTCAATATGATTTTTAAATCCTTTAGCTGAAATATACAAATTTCAGGTTATTCCCAATTTCTTCTTTATTTTTCTTAAATAATTTAAATCCTAAATTTAAAATAAATGCTTTGCTCTTTTAAACAATGACATTGAAGTTTAAGTTTCAATAACTCTATGTTTATTTAAATTTTCCTTCCCAGATTCAAGATCTATTTATTAACAATTTAAAGTCACTTTATTTCCTTTCGAGTTCATTCATAAATTTACTCAACTTTTCTATACTTATTTTACTTACAATTTGACTTCTTTTATTTTCACTCCCAACTTAAATTATATATTTGGTAATTCATTATTGACCGATTATAACAATCAAGCCATAGAATTCAATATTCTTGCACGGCGGTGGAGGAATTTTCTGCTCATGGTCGACTCAAGTGTAACTCGAGTTAGTCGTGTGTTGGCTTCGGGATTGATCTGGGTCGAGGGTCAGGGTTGCGCGTGGGTTAGCAAGTTTCAACTGTTAAAAATTTAACCTCTAAAAAAAAAGAAGAAGTAAGAAACAGGAGAAGAAGGGAGGCAGAGAGGGAACGCGTGAGAGGTAAGGGATGGACTCGAGACCTACCCGAGTTGAGCACGATGTATGCTTCGAGTTTTCCTATGCCTGGAATTTTGTTAACTATAATTTGAAGTTAAAGTAAAATAAGCTAAGTATAATTATATTATTAGTATTGACCAAATTGTTTAATCCAGGTTAGACTTTAAGCTTTGTAGAAAACGAAGGGAATAATCAATTTAAATACAAAGTTAATTAAGTAGAGCAACAAATTTTATAATTATAATTTCGTACATAGTCCAAATTTTAATCAAATTTGTAATTAAAGTTTTTTTAATGATAATCTTACATAAATCATTTGTAATTAAAAATTTAATTAATCATTTGAAGTTGATTAATTAACAAATCATAGTTAACGAATTAATTAACTAATTAATGATTAAACGATTAAGTCGATGAACAATTAATGATTAATCAAATAAATAATAATAATTAATTGTGTAATTGAGTTTTATAAATCAATAATTAAGGTATTGATTAGTAATTAAGAATTAATTCATTAATTAAGTGATTAATTAATATGTAATTAATCAAATTGAAATAAGTCAATTAATCGTAATTGATTAAGCATAATTTATGTTTAAGTATGCAATTAAGTTTAGAACAAATAAATCTAGTTGACATGAATCTATGATTATATTGATTGCCTCTGATGTTTATTTATTTCTGTGATGTTCTGTGATATTTTAGATATATCTATGATGGTTGTGTATACTTTATTGTGTTTCATTGCTATATGTTTATCTGATGTTATTTATCTGTATTAAATTGCTTTATGAATTCAATTGTTAAATTTAAACTGTTAAGTTAATTAGACAACTTGGACTTTAAAATGGCGTTTGGATTTCGATGAGACCGGGATCGGGTATCAATTGATATTCCAAAAACCACATCGATCCAAATTAAACGTTAGGTCGTGTAATCTCAAGTGAAGATCGAGATGGTGTTTCCAGAATGCAAGGGTTATCGTCGTTAACTATGAGGGTGATTCCAAAACGAGTGTAACAAGATAATGCCTTCGGTTTCGTTCGAACCCGGAACGAACTTGTATGGATTGGATGCTTTCAGCACATCGTCAGGTGGACGATGAGCATTCTAAGAAATATGTTCTAAAAAGGTAAATGCAGCCTCAAGCCTCATCAACCGGGAATGGCTAAAACAGGGGATGTGCAGCAAGGTTAGGTGGGTCATGCCCAAGCAGGACGAGGTATACCCCTGTCTAGATGTCCCTTTTATTCGGCTGTGTGGGCGGTTGGTCTGCAGCCAACTGCGGGGTTATCTTGTTCGGGACTGTTCAGCAAGGAATTGTTCCAGCCTTGTGTTGCAGGGGAGTTAGGGTGGCTCTTCGGTACTGTGATCTAGGCCATGTACTGTGACGGGCGGTACCCCAGTAGCCCTGCCATTGTATGGGATCCAATTTCCAATAAGCGCCGTACGTTTTGATTGTGCCCAACTATGTTGAAATGTGAGATGTAAGCATTTCAGCTATTTCTGTATTTTACTTGAAAACCCTAGACACTATTATAATATCACTGGATTTCCTATAAAATGTTTTGGTTAGCGTAAGGTAAAAACTTACCCGTATTTATGTGTGGGAAGTCTTACGTGATACCTTTATTTTAAATGATTTTCAAAGTTAAACAACTTTAACCCGTTTACTCATACTAGACCCACGTCTGACCCGGAGTTTGTATTTTGTTTTTCATAAACTCTCGAGTACCCAAATTTTTACGGGTAGCCAAGGGATTCAGGTTAGCTTTGACGAATTCTGGAGGAGTTGGAGCAGGAGACCAGACGTATGTAGCTATCTATATAGTTCCGCTGTGTTAGTTAGTTCATGATATTTGAGATGTATGTTCTGGCAGATATGTATGTGATAGTCATGCTGTATGAAATTGTATAACTCTGATGTATATAACTATGTAATAGTTATGTTGATATATTATATTTTATTCCATCCGTTGTGAGATTCTGATGTTGTTATTCTTTCTTTTCTTTTCTTTTCTGTTTCTATCCCTTTCTTTCTTATTGATGACACGTCTTCCTGGGCGTAGGAAGCCGGGTCGTCACAGCTGGTAATAGAATGAATTGGAAATCAATTTGGGAAATTGATTTAAGTGATTGAAGTTGGAATTTTCTCTGGATGGCCAAATACACGTTTTTAAAAGTAAATTTTAAATGTAAATTAAATGTTTTAAAATTGTTTTTTTTAAAAGAAAGAAAGTTTTGTAAAATTATTATTTCTAATATTTAATTTCTAAAGCAAGTATTTCCTTTTAATATATTATAGCATTAATTATTTAAAAGTGACTTAGTATTTGTTTTAAAAGTGAAAACCTGGTTTTATATTTTATAAAGTAACCTTATTTTCTCAAATTCACATAGTATGTATTTTTAACAAATTATTTAAGTAGTTTTATCCTAAATGTTTTAAAGTATATATTGCAAAGTAAAGTGTTTTAAATTATTTTAAAATCTATTTTTGTGCTTGGTAATTTCAGAGGAGATAGAAAATACTGGGAAGTTTATTCTGAAAAGAAAGATGGTTTTGGAAACTGTTTTCAAAGGGTTGAAAATAGAAAAAAAAATTTGGGAAGATATTTTGAGGTTAATAAATAATTTGGAAATTTTTTATTGGTTGATGGATGTTTGTGAATATAAATTGATAGTTAAATATCCGACTATCAATATTGGACAAATACGTTAATCGTTTCGAAGAGACCGGGATCGAGATTTATTTCTCGAAAACCACTTCGATCCGGTTTGTACGTTTCGTGAAAACGATATTGGATTCGAAGATGGAGCAGTGAAGTGCAAGGGCTAATCGCTACTAATCCTGAGGATATTTCCAAAATGGATGTAGTAGGAATAGTGCCTTCGGTTCCATTCGAACCCGGGACGGACTTGTATGGATGAATGCTTGCGAAACATCGTCAGGTGGACGATGGGCATTCTAAGAGATATATTCTTAAAAAGGTAACGCTTAGCCTCAAGCCTCATCAAATGGGAATGACTGAAAATCAGGGGTTATGCAGCAAGGCTAGGTGGGTAGCACCCAAGCAGGGTGAGGTCATTCCAGTCTAGATGTCCCTTTTTATTTCGGCTTAGTGGGCGGTTGCTGATCCCAACCGCGGGGTGATCTCACTCGGGATTATCCGGTAAGGGATAGTCCCGGCCTTGTGTTGCAGGGGAGCGGGTGTACTCCTCGTTACGGTGATCTAGGCCCCGTACTGTGGCAGGTGGTACCCCAGTGCCTAGTCATTTGTTGGAAATCCATTCTCCCTACGAGCCTTGTACGAGTTTTGTTTGTATTACCTACTCTTTGGCTAGTAGATGGAATTTAATAATGTAACAATTTCGGCTATTTTATAAGTATTTGTATATAGACCCTATTATAATATCAGAGGATTTCTATAAAAATCGTTTTAGCTATCGTAAGGTAAAAAACCCGACATGTTTATTTGTGGCGTGGTCTTACGAGATGGCACAAAAATAGACTTTTAAAATGAATGATTTTATTCAGCTGAGTATAAATGTAGCTCTGATACCATTTAAATCCGTCATAAAAATATCCCTCATAACAGGTCTTTAAATTTGATACCCCTTTGAACTAACCAAATTCCACCACAGTTCAGTTCAAAGTGGCACAAATGTACGAGTCTTCGGGTAAAAGAAGAAAGAGGTAGAAGAAGAAGAACAAAAACAACAACAGAATCTCACATCGCAGCGGAATAAAATGTAATATATAGAATACAGTTTTAAATACAAGAAATCTGTACTGTATACATATATATACATACCATCATCAGAGTACATCCATCAATCATACATGTCCATACACAGCGGAAAAAAAATAGACAAATACGTAAATACGCTCTGTCTCTAGCTCGTCTCCTGAGCTCCAACATTTAACCTGAATCCTGTTTAACTCGGTCTGACCCGAGCATCATATAAAACAACATCCGAGTCAGTTTGGAATACCAGCGTGAGAAAATCACACTCAATTGGATTATTAAAGTTTCGAAAATCCTTTGAAAACAAAAGCATCTCGTAAGACCACGCCACAAATAAACATGTCGGGTTTTTACCTTACGATAGCTAAAACAATTTTTATAGAAATCCTCTGATATTATAATAGGGTCTATATACAAATACTTATAAAATAGCCGAAATTGTTACATGATTAAATTCCAGCTACTAGCCACAGAGTGGGTAATACAAACAAAACTCGTACAAGGCTCATAGGGAGAATGAATATCCATCAATGGCTGGGCTACTGGGGTACCGCCCGTCACAATACCTGGTCTAGATCAGAGTACCGAGGAGTACGCCCGCTCCCCTGCAACACAAGGCCGGAACCATTCCTTACTGAACAGTCCCGAACAAGATAAACCCCGTGGTTGGCGCGACCAACCACCCACTAAGCCGAATAAAAAGGGACATCTAGACAGGGGAAATATCTTGTCCTGCTTGGGCATGAGCCACCTAACCTTGCTGCACCTCCCCTGTTTTAGCCATTCCCGGTTGATGAGGCTTGAGGTTAAACGTTACCTTTTTAAGAACGCATCACTTAGAATGCTCATCGTCCACCTGACGATGTTTTGAAAGCATTCAATCCATACAAGTTGCCCTGGGTTTGGACAAACCGAATCACCGTCTTCAACTCTTCACGGTCTTAATTCGTAATCGTTCAAACCGGATCAAAGTGGTTTTCGGATAATTAAATCCGATCACGGACTCTTCGAAACGATCAGCGCATTGTCCAATATTGATAATCGGTTATTTAACTATCAATTAATCACACACAAGCAACCATCAAATAATTTCTACAAATTATTTACCCCAATTATCATACAGATAATATTCCCATTTAACCCATTTGGAATAAAATTTTCAAGCCCTTTATTCCCATGAAATCACTTAATTGATTTCTTATACTCACTCCATTGATTTATCCTTTGGAAATATCTTTTATTTCTCATTCATTCTTCAAAAATCAATTTACACTTTCCTTATAATTTCTCAAACTCACTTTCTCCACTTAATAAGATTTCTCCTAAATCTTATCTCATAAATTTGCTTACCATCACAAGAGGATTTTAATTGGATTTTAAAAACATTTTGGAAACATATCGATTTATAAAATAAGTAATATTAAACATTAAAATTTATATCTAGTTATTTATAAGTTTCAAAGCTGGTTTTAGAAAACAATTAGAGTTTATTACAAATAATTTCTAAGCCTTCAAAAATAACTAATTTGAAATATTTTAAATTCAAATAATAGCTTACAAAAATTTATAGTGTAGTAATTAAATTACTCCTTTTAAAATTAGTTTATAATTTAGAAAAAAAAACCCAATATGCATCCATAAATTCCTCTTGACCATATTCTCATTTCTTACTTTCGGAAATATTCTACTATTTCCGTTTAAAACAAATTTATAACTCCATATAAGTTTCATGACTTATTTATTTCGTACCCACTGATATATTTTTCTTTCCATTTATAAATTCCGTTTATAAATCTATAAACAAAACTGAGTTTTCTTTCTCATTTATTTATAAAAACAATTTATTCCAAAGATTCATTTTATAATTTTATTCTTCAATTCAATTCCCTATTGTTTCTTAAAAACAATTCCATTCCATTTCTTAATAAAATTCCCAATTTTATTTCTTGATAAAATCCCCTTATTTTATTTTTATTAATATAGTTTTACTTAACTTCGAGTCTTTGTACAATTTTTTTTTTCCAAACTCAACTTTAACAAATTTTAAGTTTAACTAAAATAATAAATATTCTTTCAATTTTACTCTAGTCTCAAATAGGAGTAAATTCAACTCCTAAGGAAATATTCCTTTTTAATTTAAATTCGTTCAACCTTTCTTCAACTAAATTATTTATAGTAAATCCCAATTTTCATATAAATTTAATTCGCATGCAAATCCATATCAATATCATTCATCCTGTCATATGGAAACAATATATATATATGTAACAAATAAATATCTTTGAGGAATCCTGTTGGATCCCTCCAACCTGTTTTCCCTGCACCCACAAATGTTAGCACAATAACATATCAATTCCACTTTCAAATGGATATCTCAATATATGGGTTATGATGTTAACCAGTGAACAAATTATTATCAATCAATCAGACACATCCAATAATTTAAATTTCACATTTAAATTTTATTTAGGGCATCCAAATGAGTGAGAAAATCTCACCTTTGCTTTTAAGTTGCAATCATTCCCAATCTCGACTCGTTTCCATATCTTTGACCTTGAATAACAATTGTATGAATTTTATTAATATTTGAACAATCACATGATAAATTTATCGGTGAATATTTTAATTGACTTACAATTTATTTAAGCTATTTATTTCCCAATTTTAAACCTTATATACACAACTATATGATTTTATAAATATTCAAATTAATCGATCCCTAAATTTCCATTTTATAAATTTAATGAACTGATAATTCAAAATTGAATTTTATAAGTATTTGGAACAAATTGAACCATTTATTTTCTTTTAATAAATTTAATTTACTAATTACTCGGTTGTAAACTGAAAACATTTTCTTCTAAAAATCTTTTTATTAGCTGGATTAGGTTATTGACTAAATTGAATTTTAAAAGAAATAGAAGAAATTGTTAAATAAAAGATCTAAAGGAATAAAATTTGGAATCTGGTTGAATAAAGAATGGAAATTAGTAAATTTTGGAATTTATAAATGAAATGGAAAACTTATCAGTTGATAAATGTGAAAATATGGATTTATAAGGATAAATTCCATAAGGAATTATAAATTGTAATTTTTTTTTATAGAATTCATTTTGGGTAAAGTTCTATATTTATTATTGTAGTTTATTCCGCTGCGACTGTGAGATTCTGATATTGTTTAGTTTTCTTCTTCTTCTATCTCTTCTTCTTTAACCCTAATGGTTCGTAATTCTATGCCACTTGAGTTAATAGAGGTAGAATAGTGTTGATTCAAGGGGTACGGATTTGCGGACCGTTACACTAATTACTATTATAGCTAATTCGAATAATAATTTCTCAAAACACTTTTGAAACAAGTTTAAACGTTAATTTTCTAAAATCTGCCTTAAAACACGATCTTGGTTTCCCAGGGAAATACACTTCTATTCAACAACCCATACAATCCTTCTTATAAATCCCACCAATTTATTCCGATTCAAATTTACGTTTAATTATTTTATTCACATTTAAAATCTATTAATTTATATTGAAAAGCCTCTTTAAATATATTTTAATTTCCAAGAATACATCATTAAATAACCATCGTTTTTTTACAATTTATAATTCCTTATGGAATTTATCCTTACAAATCCATATTTTCACATTTATCAACTGATAAGTTTTCCATTTCATTTATAAATTCCAAAATTTACTAATTTCCATTCTTTATTCAACCAGATTCCAAATTTTATTCCTTTAGATCTTTTATTTAACAATTCCTTCTATTTCTTTTAAATCACAATTTATTTTATTTATGCTTATCAATTTCAGGTTTAAATTTATCAATTCATATCACAACAACTGAATTCCAAATTTAGCTATCACAGGATATATAAATGGAATACATCATCAGTCATAACAACAATTTCAAATATTGTGAGGAATCCAGTTGGATCCCTCTAACCTGTTTTCCCTGCATCCACAAATATTAGCACACCACATATATAAATATCAATCCAGACCGATAATAGCAATAATATGCAACCAATCACACAGATATTTAAATATTGACTATTTAAAATAGTTAGCATCCAGATGTGAGTGAGTTAAACTCACCTTGAGTTTCGGCGAGCGTTCGGAATTTAAATTAAACCGGACGATGTCCGATTTAACCCAAATTTCTACTTGCCCGGAATGACTCCGGATCTGCACCATCGCATAGCACTCGTCTCTGCGATTCCGGCCTTTCCAGTTTCGTTGAAATCTGATACTGTATGAACCAGATATGAATTTACAAAGTTTTTAACAAAAATTGTAAAACAATTATATGTATTATTATTATTTTTTTACCAAAAATAACGCGGCCCGTCCCCTACGTCTCCATCCCTCACGCGAACGATACCCAGGCAACCAAACCCAACCACGTAGCCTAGGGCTTCACCACGCCCCCATCTCGCTCGACGATACGTCGATCGGACGTCACCGCCACCTTCGCCTCCACTGCCTCCACCTCCGCCTGAGAGCACATGAAGCTCGACGCCCCCTATAACTGACCTTCGAGCTCGAACGCCGGTCGTTCATGAAGCCATCGTGACCACCACACAAATCGAAACGCCATCAAGGCCGTATGGATCTGAAACCTGCGCTGCGCTCTACGATCTTCCAGTTGGAAGTTTTCAAAATTGAGATGCGGATTGATCGATAATTGAAGACGAATTAGAAGGGTTTCAGCCATTAATGAAAACTGCGGCGGCTAGAACGTGATGCTAGGGTTTGATAAAAATGTTAATATATATTATATTGTTTAATATTATTTTATTTTCATAAACTCTCGGGTACCCAAATTTATACGGGTAGCAAGGGGATTCAGGTTAGCTTTGACGAATTCTGGAGGAGCAATGGAGCAGGTGGCTTCAGCGTTGTAGATATATATAGAGTTCCGCTGTGTTGGTAACTCTGAGACGTTTTGTTTGAATTGTTTTGTGTATTGAGTTGTATAACTAGACAAGTGTTTATAACTGTCTAGTATGTGATGTATTATCTGTATAACTCTGATTGATGTTGTATATTATGTAAATACTTATGTGATTATTATAATTTATTCGTTCCGCTGTGAGATTCTGATGTTGTTATTCTTTCTTTTCTATCTTTTCTATTTTCTCATCCCTTTCTTTCTTTAAGAATGATACGTCTTTCTGGTAGTAGAAGGGCGGGTCGTCACAGTTGGTAAGATTTAAAATGTTTAACCATTTTAAACATTTATTTGAAAACAAATTCACTTTTAAAAATCTACTTTAAAACATTTAAAACTTTGTTCACATTTACATTAATAAAACTGATTTAAGTTCAAGATTTAAATCAAGTTTCAAACCTTGAACTTAAATCAGTTTTATTAATGTAAATGTGAACAAAGTTTTAAATGTTTTAAAGTAGATTTTTAAAAGTGAATTTGTTTTCAAATAAATGTTTAAAATGGTTAAACATTTTAAATCTGAAATCATTAAATTTGTAGGGTAATCAGAATGGATAATAAATTAATTCAGTTAATTAATGATTGGGGCGATTAATTTAGTAATTGAAGGTTTGAATTAATTAATTAATTTAAGTTAAGCTAATTTATTAAGTTTAATAAATCCAGAATAATCAATGGATGGTTTTATAAGCGAATACTAATGTAATTAACAAAGGAGGATTACTTGTGTAATTAATCAAGAGATTAATTAAGATAATTAATTAGAGAGAAATTGATCTATTTAATGAAGTAAATAAATGGATAGCTAATTATAGGTTGAGATAATTCAAGGAAGACCAATATACATTTCATTTCTTTTGAAAAGTGATTGCCATATGAGTATACATCGTGTAAATCCGTGACTTGTTTCAGCAATAAACAACATATGGAAATCAATATCATAACCAAACATAAAAACAAACATATTGCAACATCACAACCAAATATATACATATATTAGGAGTTCTCACCTTTTCAGGAATTGAACTAACTTTAAAGTGATTATAATTTTCCTAACTTCAATCAGGTGCTCATGAATGCTTGTTTTAAGGCTTCTAGGTGGCTTGACTTGACTTGTGAAGATCTTTGGAGCTTTGGGCCGTGAGTTCCAAGGAGGTTTAGGGTCAGCTTGATGGTTTTTAGATGTAAACCCATTTCAAACCAAATTAGTTGAAGCTTAAAAGCAAGAAGCAATCATTGCAACCCATCCAGGAGTTATGGCTCTTCATCGATCCCTAGCCTCGCGTTAAGGAAATAGAGCACAAAAGCACCGCGACCCATCCCGATCCATAGGGCAATTGATGATTTGCCCATCATTTTTTCATGCAATCTTCTTCAGGACATGGCGAATGTAGGAAGAACGTGATGGAGACAAATTTGTTGATCTATGTCTATAAATAGAAGATGAGAGGCACTATTTTGAGATCCTTTTTTCTGCATTCTAAATTTCTATACTGATATATCTATTTCTTGGATCATCATCGATCCAAGGCCACCGATCCATAAAATCTTGCTTGTAAAATTTTGTAGAACATATTAATAAAGTTTAAGTGGACGTAAGCCAATGTCTAGTCAAATTTTTGTGTGTCGTTCTTATTCAGTTTCCTTTTAATTCCTTCATTTTATTTTCTTCTACCAAGTTTTGTGGTTTTTGTGCTAACTATTGGTGTAAACATTTTAGTGCTTTCATTGAGAACGTTTCAATCTCTTGTTATTTAGATCTATTTTCAGCCTTTGGAATGCTTTAATCCATGTAGCAGATCTGCAAGTTTTGTTTCTAAAGCCTATGATTATTCAGATTTCACTACGGTCTATCACATTATCCACCGAAGTAGTGGCTTCAAGAAATACTAAGGAAAAATCAACTACTTCAGATCCACTAATGATATTGAGAATGTTAGCTCCAAACACATTAAATAAACCATTTGGCCTGGCACTGCTAAAATTCAAAGTGCTTCAAATATAATTATCAGGGTTGAGATGGATAAGATGATAAAAGAACCGAATGATACGATGAAACATATGAAAGTAAACTTAGATTTGATGATGCACTTGTTTCGGGGTCGTAGAAGGAACGGGAGGGAATTGTCACCTTCCGGCTCAAAATAAGATATTTCGTCCTCATCTGGTGAAAATCACATAGAAGGGAAGCAAAGAATGAAAAGAAAGGGGTGGGGACCTCCAAAAATGAATTAGGAAAAACTCAAGTAGGCAATACTAAGGTCAGTACCAAACCATCTTTTCAAGTCGGTACCTATCTGACTTTCCATGGCCTGGATAATGGTGACTTTGTTGATTTGTGTGATGGTGCATACAATTATAAGGACCCTATTGTTGGTGGTCATAATGCTGGAGTGCAGATAGCTGCTATTAATCCATTGCATATAAATTATATAAATTGATTAACGGGGCGAATGGTCCTCCTAAAGACAGGAGAACTCGGATATCATAGAACTAGTTGAGACCTTTTTGCGGGACCAAAAACTTAGGACCAACCATGATGATCGCCATTTAGTTGATCTAATAGAGCCATAATCTCTAGTAGATATGGTAAGGAAGTTGGTGAGTGAAAACCAACATAAAAGTAATGATGGTAGGTGTTCTTCTCTTAGTCGAAACTTGTTCACTAAGGAGGTATTGCGAGAGGAATAACCCATAAGGTTTATTATGCCTAAAATGTCATCTTATAACAGAACTATTGATCTAAGACAACATTTTCTATAGTACGAAGGACATATCGATATTTCCAAGGCTATCGACACCGTTTGTTTCTAACACTGCTAGAAGGAGTCGCTGTGATATGGTTTACTCAGCTTCCTTAAAGGTCCATATCTTCATTTAATCAACTAGCCATAACGATTGTGGAGCAGTTCAGGTCGCATGCTTCTTGCCTAACAGACGTGACGTTATTGTTAAAAAAAATTAGAATTTTGGGGAATCCGTAAAAGACTTATTGTGTAGATTTAACACAGCTGTGATAGAGGTAAGCAATGCCAAGGAGGACATTGTTTTGATGGCTTTGATTAGAGAATACATCCCAATACGGATTTTGGTAAATGGTTGAAAAAGAAACCTCCACGGACCATGGAAGATTTTTACGGAAATGCAAATCGATATTTGCATTTGGAAGAGGCAAATACGGCTGTTGGAAAAGTCAATGGTGAATGATCGGCTGACATGCTTCGAAGTTGATAGAGTTAGGGGTATGCCCTAGGGGTAATTATATAATTTGTTACATATATCTAACTCGGTTTCGACCTTGTTTGAAGTAAAATGTGTCTTATTTCTATTATATACTTAATATAATGTGTTATATTAATTAATTAATTTAATTAAAAATTACAAAGTGTTGTAACCATGAGTAATATATCACAATGGAAATAAACATATCATTATAAATATTCCTACTCAAGATGTATCGAGACTGGATATCGATGCAACTATTGAGATTGGAGTACATAACGCTCTCCAAATATTAGGTAGTGTATTACTTATAACAACTAAGGGCCACCAATGGATTACGTTCTGATAGTTATTAACTAAGGTCAAACAGAAAATATCGGTGTGACAAAATTACACGGTTCTTTGGACTTGAGAATACTGTTAATCTTTAGTGTAGAAGTTCCACTTTGATTATACTTAAATCATGACACGACATTCATTGAACGATTGTAGGTGATCGAGTGAAAGCATTGGAAGCGAAACACTATTCAAGAGAGGATTCGTCTCCTCAGTTATATGTGGTTGGTATATGGTTAGCTGAAATCTACTCAAAGTCAAAGTCTTTGGTCAGAGCACTTCGGTTAATAATCATTGTTATTAATTCAGCTAAAATGTCACACCACTAGCTAAGGTGACATGTATGTTAATATTTGAATTGTTCGATATTAATCGCTGACTGAATTTACACCTTTGAGTCGCACAACTGTGATGAAGAATTCTCCAAAAAATTTCATGATTTAATTAATTTATAAAATGTTATAAATTAAATAAAGTAATTAATATTTAAGAAATATTTATTAATATTTAATTTAGTTGATGTTTAGAAGTTGTTTGTAATTATTTGAATGCATTTACAAAAGTTATATTTGCATGCATTAATATATGATATCAATGTAATTTTAAACGAGTTTAAATAAAAGATAATTGCATAAAGTGATTTATGGAAAATTTATGCCTTTTGATGGCATATTATTTCAGTCATATCATGTAAAGATAGAGGAGTAGAAGAGGGAGATAATCAAGATAATTAATAAGGGAAGTTTTAACGAAAGAATGGGAATGTCTTATTCTTTCAATAAAAACAAATTCACTTTTTCATTTCATATAGACAATTCATTCTTTCTCATTCATTTTTCCTCTTCTCTTCTCCTAATCTTCCATGGCCGAAAAAAAAATTCCAAAAATTTTCAACTCCAAATCAAATGCGAACATAAAAGTAATAATGAAACATAAGTGATTTCTCCATCTCTTTCAAGGATCGGGTATGCATCTTAAAGATCTGAGGAGATATCTTTATTCAAGGTGTGTTTCTTAGGCTAATACGTACGATAGTTATCTAATCTCAATTTTAATTATACGTCAAATTTTTTAGTGTAGATTATATCCCTTATTTATAATGATTTTATATGTGCAAATTTTATCACCTATAATCATTTGAATCTACATATATCGTTATAAATATTATTGTTGGAGTTTTGAATTAAAAATGGGACAAATTGTGTTGTATATATATTATACATTGATAATATTATTACTATATGTATATTTCACACACAATATAATATTTAGATAGTTTATGCTTTTAAAATATTTATATGTATATTTCACACACAATATAAGTATTTCACACACAAGATATATAACATTATTGATTTCAATTTAGTAATTAAAATTATTTTGAATCTATTTTATTGACTTAGTTTAATCTATTCAAATAGTTTAAATGGTTTATTTTATTTAATATATAAATTAATTTTGACTCATGCACACATACACATGCATGTAAGTTTAATTTTTTTTGAAAACAAGTTAAGGAAAGAATAAAAAAGCTAAAATATTTCTATCTTTACATCTCTTTAATCGCCATTTAAAAACCTTTTGTTTCAAATCTATTCAAACGTTAAATAATTCATTTCATTTAGTACAAAGTTAATTTTGATATATGTATATATAAATATTTTAATATAAGTTTAAATTATTTTGGTGACAACCGTTACGCATATAAATGGACAATGAATACATCATAGATGAAAATCTCAACATCTATATACATACATATTAACTATGTACACCTTTTTTTCCATGTCACACTTACACATTTTACACTGGAGTATATTTGGATATACTCACAATAGATGCCTAGAATAAATTTGGTCATAAATGTCATTTAATAAATAAATCAATTTAATTAAACCGAGAAGAAATGTTTCTCTCTCTAAATAAAACAAAATAAATCCCTTAATTAACTATATAATTAAGAAAGAGAAACAAAAGGTTTCGGTCTTTATTGAATTTGCTTTACGTAATAATGGAAACGACGAAGAAATTCGTTGTCCATGCAGTAGGTGTAAACAATTGGAGCATTTGATACCGGATATGGTAAAAGTTCATTTGCGCTAATATGGTTTCGTGTCGAATTATTTGGTGTGGAATCGTCATGGAGAACTTATAGCACCTAATCCCGTACATTCGAAGGAGGAGGTGGGTAATGAACTTGTTCCGACGAATCTCATAGAAGATATGGTTGAAAATGCGGCACACTCAATGTTCCCTATCATTGAAGTTGATGGTAACAATGTTAATGTCAAAGAAGAACCAAGTATTGGAGCAAAAAAATTATGATTTATTGAATGCTACTAAGAAACCCTTTTGGGATGGTTGTACAAGCGGTACTCAACTATCAGTAACTGCAGAACACATTGCAATGAAATCAAAATACAACTTCATAGAATCTAGGAGTGGTAGTAGAGATGTTGGAGGTCGTGATCGACATCGATATATTTCAGATTTTGATGAGGAGTTTGATGGTGATAGGGGAAGTGTTCATTACCGAGATAGAGATCCAACACGACGTCAGTATCGAGATGTAGTGGATGATCGTCGATGGGAATCAGGAATGAAGATGGAAATTCCAGAGTTCAAGGGTGGAATGGTTGCCGAAGAATTGTTGGATTGGTTGTCTAATGTTGAGGAGATCTTTGATTTCAAGGAGGTTCCTAAAGATCGACGAGTGAAGTTGGTTGCTACTAGATTGAGGGGAAGAGCTTTGGCGTGGTGGCAGCAAACTAAACTTACGAGAGAACGGATGGGGAAGTCAAAGGTTGTTGAGTGGGATAAGATGAAGAAAATGATGAGAGCTACATTTTTACCATACAACTATCAGTCACTTATGTACCAGAGATTGCAGAACCTAAGGCAGGGGACAGTCAGTCAATGATTATGCAGATGAATTTTACCAACTCATTGCCAGGAACGATATAATGGAGACGGAAGAGCAGCTGACCGCTAGGTTTGTTGAAGGGCTGAGGATGCAGATCCAGGATATGGTTAATATATTTGATCCAAGATCTGTGGCGGAAGCACACCAGAAAGCGATAGCTTGGGAGAAACAAGGAAGGCGTGGAGATGGTGTGTTTACTAATTCTAATAATCAAGTGAAGGGTGTTAGCGGAAATTCTAATGTTCCTAAAGCTATTGCAAAGCCAGCTATGAAGGAAGGTGAGAAGGCGAAGGTTAGCAATGGGTTCAAATGTTATAATTGCCAGGAGATGGGTCATAAAAGCAACAAGTGTCCGAAGCCGAAGAAGAGAACTATGATAGTTGAAGTTGAAAATGAGGATGCTGTTGAAGGTGAAGATAGTCCAGTTGAGGAGAATGAACAGGATATCGCGTCAGGAGATGAAGGGTGTAATCTAATGATGAGAAGGTCTTGTTTAACACCCAAACAAGAGGATGAGGCTAGTTGGTTGAGGAGCAACATTTTTCAATCTACATGCACTATTCTGGGAAAAGTTTGTAAGTTTGTGATTGATGCAGGAAGTTGTGACAATATTATTTCTACTGAAGCTGTGAGGAAGCTGAAGTTGAAGACGGAGAAACACCCTAATCCTTACAAGTTAGCGTGGCTGAGAAAAGGAGGAGAGGTGAAGGTGGATAAACGAGTTCGAGTTCCATTTTCTATTGGAAAGAAATATAAAGACGAAATCTGGTGTGATATAGTTGAGATGGATGTTTGTCATTTGCTTTTGGGAAGACCGTGGCAGTATGATCGAGCAGTGCAGCATGACGGTCGAACCAATAGTTATAGTTTTATGTTTGAAGGCGTTAAGATTATTTTAGTTCCAAAGAAGAGACAGCAG
The DNA here is from genome assembly GCA_030765085.1 of Allium cepa. Taxonomy (NCBI): domain Eukaryota; kingdom Viridiplantae; phylum Streptophyta; class Magnoliopsida; order Asparagales; family Amaryllidaceae; genus Allium; species Allium cepa. The sequence continues at coordinate 803,472,039 of CM060943.1, forward strand.
GGAGAGAGTAAATCTGAGGAGATTGAAGAGATAAAAACTTTGCTATCGTTGAAAGAGTTTGTTAAGGAAGTTGAAGAGGAGCCTGAAGTATTCCTGTTGATTGGGCGGGAGTGTAACGAAGTGGTTGAGATTCCCGAAGAAGTGAAACTGGTACTGGAAGAGTTTGACGATGTATTTCCCGAGGAGCTGCCAACGGAGTTACCACCATTGAGGGATATTCAACATCAAATAGATCTTGTTCCAGGAGCTGCGTTACCACATCGACCACATTATCGTATGAGTCCCAAGGAACATGAAGAGTTGCGAAGGCAAGTGGAAGAATTGTTAGAGCAAGGGCGTGTGCAGGAAAGTCTAAGTCCTTGTGCGGTTCCAACCCTATTGGTGCCGAAGAAAGATGGAACATGGAGGATGTGTACCGATAGTTGGGCGTTGAATAAGATCACTGTGAGGTACAGATTCCCAATGCCCAGATTGGATGATTTGTTGGACCAGTTAAGCGGAGCTACTATCTTTTCGAAGATTGATTTGAAGAGTGGTTATCACCAAATTCGGATTAGACCTGGAGACGAATGGAAGACAGCCTTCAAGACGAGAGAGGGGTTGTACGAATGGTTGGTTATGCCATTTGGTCTATCGAATGCGCCGAGTACATTCATGAGGGTGATGAACCAAATATTCAGACCGTACATTGGGAAGTTCGTGGTGGTGTATTTCGATGATATTTTGATATACAGTGGGAGTTCAGAGGAACATTTACATCATTTGAAGGAAATATTGATGGTCCTAAGACAGGAACAATTTTATGCCGCAACAAAGAAATGTGTGTTTATGACGAGGAGTGTTTTATTTTTGGGTTATGTTGTTTCAGGAGAAGGTATTCAAGTTGATCAGAGTAAAGTTGAGGCAGTCAGAAATTGGCCACAGCCGTTGTACATATGATGTGGAATTCTATGCTGTTGTACAAGCCGTTAAGCATTGGAGACACTATCTATTTCAGAAAGAATTTGTTCTATATACTGATCATGAAGCGTTGAAACATTTACAAGTCCAAGACAAGATTTCAGCGAGACATGCATCATGGATTGCCTATTTACAGCAGTTTACTTTTGTTGTTAAACACAAGTCAGGGGTGACGAACCGGGTAGCTGATGCTTTGAGTAGGAGGAGTCATTTATTAATGACAATGAAAGTTGAAGTGACAGGTTTTGAATTATTGCCCGAGCTGATTGAAGAAGATCCTTACTTTAAGAAATTCGTTGGGAAAGTTAAGGAGGGGAGTGCTGATGACTTTGTGTTGGTGGATGGTTTTCTGTTTAAAGGAAATCGGTTATGTATTCCAGAAAGCAGTTTGAGATTGAAGATTATCAAGGAGTTACACGAGGAAGGGCATGTGGGCCGTGATCGTACTTTGCAGTTAATTTCACAATCTTACTTTTGGCCGTCAATGAGGAAGGAGGTTGAAAGGTTTGTGGAGAGATGTCATATATGCCAGGTTTCGAAGGGAACAGCGACCAATGCGGGGTTATATATACCGTTACCTGTACCGACTAAGCCTTGGGTTGACGTGAGTATGGATTTTATTTTGGGGTTGCCTCGAACTCAAAGGGGAAACGATTCCATTTTTGTGGTAGTTGATCGATTTTCAAAAATGGCACATTTTATTGCTTGTAAGAAGACGGCAGATGCTGTTCGTGTTGCTCAGATGTTCTTTAAAGAAATCTATCGTTTACATGGGTTGTTGGATTCTATTGTTTCTGACAGGGATACCAGATTTTTAAGTCATTTTTGGCTTAGTTTGTGGAAGATGGTCGGAATAAAGCTGAATTTTAGTAGCGCTTACCATCCGCAAACAGATGGGCAAACAGAGGTGGTGAATAGATCGTTGGGAAATTTACCGAGGTGTCTTGTGAAAGACAATTGGAAGAGTTGGGATGTGAAGTTGTGTCAAGTTGAATTTGCTCACAATCATGCAAATAACCGAAGTACATGTTTCAGTCCATTTCAGATTGTATATTCAAGCTTACCAAAGGGGCCGTTGGATTTGACAATAGTTCCACAACCGAAGGGGACAGTTAAGCGGGCTGCTGATTTTGTTGATGGGTTGACGGAATGCCATAGAATCGTTCAGGAACGATTGGGAAAGGCCAATGAGAGGTATAAACAAATGGCGGATAAGAAACGAAGAAGTGTTGTCTTCAAAGAAGGTGATTTTGTTTACGCGGTATTGACGAAAGATCGTTTTCCAATTGGAACTTACAACAAGTTGAAAGCACGAAAGATTGGTCCAGTAGAAATCTTGAAGAAGATCAATGATAATGCGTATCGGTTAAGGTTGCCGGGAGAGATTCATACTTCTGATGTGTTTAATGTGAAACACTTGATTTCATATTATGCTGATGATCAAGAAAATGCGAATTCGAGGATGAATTCTTTCGTACCCAGGGATGATGATACCGGGGAAACACTCACCTCGCTTAACCCCACCACTTGCCGCGACCTAGCAAGCTCCATAGGTCGTGAACGACCTAAATCCACCACCTGCCGCGACCTAGCAAACTCCATAGGTCGTCCACAATCACCGCGACCTAGCAAATCCCACCGCGACCTACGACCTAGCCTCCACAATCACCGCGACCTTCCACATCCGCGACCTAAAACAACTCACGACCTAAATCGTCCCCACGACCTTCCATTCCCACGACCTACCCATTCTTCGCGACCTAAAACCAACCGCGACCTAAAACCCATGTTTGTTTCTTTGTTGTGGACTATAAGTGATTTTCCTGCCTATGCAATGCTTTCAGGGTGGAGTACATATAGTCGTCTAGTATGTCCATATTACATGGAAGAAACATGGGCGTTTTCTTTACTGAATGGTAAGAAAATTTCATGGTTTGACTACCATCGATGTTTTCTCCATGTCAATCATCACAACACCAAAAAGGCAATTTCCTCACGGTTATAAGCATGACAAAACTAATTTGTTACGGTTATAACCGTGAAAATAGGTACCGTGGGCAAATTCAGTCACACTTTTGCTCACGGTTATAACTGTGATAAAAATAGTAATTTCTCACGCTTATAACCGTTATAAATTTAGATATTGTCACACTTATAACCGTGAAAGAATAGTATTTACTCACGGTTATAATCGTGATAAAATGGTTATTACTAACGCTTATAACCGTGGAAAATTTAGATAGTATCACACTTATAACCGTGATAGAACAATAGTTTCTAACATTTATAACCATTACCAAAAAGCAAACTCTAACACTTATAACCGTGACAAATGCAAATTATATCACAGTTATAACCATTACGAAAGGTTATTTTCTAACACTTATAACCATGATAACTAAAACAATATCAAACAAACTATATAGCACCAATATTTTATTACAGCTGAACACGTTAAACTCAATGCATCTTCACATCTGAACACATTAAACAAAACCATATCTTATTAAGCATCTAATACTATTTCATTCAACCATATCTCATTCCGGATCTTATAGTATAATCGCATATTAGTTCATTCAACTATACAAACTCAAATTTATAGCAATAACAAACATGAAACCTAATTTACTAAACTAATATATCATCAACTTGTAAAGAAAATCAAACATACTAATTAGTTCGTATCACATTCTACAAAGTTCATTGTGAAAACTTCAAGTTTCACTATTACAAAATATTTTGAAGCTTACAAACAACGAATGCGACACTCCGACCAAACTACAAAACCACATGTGTATCACAAAGAACCTTTGTGTATCACAAAGAACCTTATGTATCAAAAACATGACATGTCGAATAAAGAATTCGACAACACATATATTTGCTGAGATGTACCTTTAGCTAGTGGGTTCTCATCTATTCTCAGATATTATTTCGGTATCCACAAACTGCATGAAATCAGCACATTGTATCAAGTACATAAGAATATTTTTTAAGCATATGGTTATTTAACTCTTAAAATGAAAAGAAATCATAAATTTTATTAAATTACACCTTAGGACAAAGGACATTAACACGGATCCCTTCACGACTTAATGTACTGCATGATCGAGTAAATAGAACAACCCCACCTGAAAATAAATGAATGAAAAACAGTTCGTTTTTCGCATGTAATCGATTCTAAACTCCATGCTTTACAATGATATTCACCTATTGTTTACATACACATTATATAAATTTCAGTGACTATTATGTATATGTTATTCTAAAGTATGACATTCATATATGTATTTCAGAGTTTCTGTTCTGAGCTCTCTAACCATTTATTCGCATCATTTTAAAAATAAAATTACTTCAAATTACCAAATGCTTACAAATAGGAGTGCATCTAATTCATACATTTACCGGCTGAACAGATTGGTTCAACACACACTGGGTGAAGACTGGATGCTGACCCAAGATTGATAATTACCCCAGGCTTCTTAGCTTTCCGCATTGTTTGGATCTGCAAAACAGTAACTAAAATTAGCCTAAAATTCTGCAAAATTGTTTATCTTGCAGTAGTTGCTAAACTTTGTTTGTATTATTGACTGAAATAATTATTTTTACCACTTCTAGTGCAATCAATAACAACAACAAAGTTTATACTGATGATACGTCTCTATGTATTAATGCCATCAGATACATCTTCATCAAAGAATTTTACTGTAGTACCAACTCCTGCTCTGTTTACAAAAATTTCTAGACTTTCATATATCTCTACATGCTTCTCAAATGCAGCTGATACTTCACCTACGCAAAATGGATCCAAAGTTTCTTGTCATATGTAACAGTGAAATCTTATATATAGTACAATATTAAGTTACATGTCACATGTATGGTTATATACCAGTATTAGTAACATCACATTTGATGAACATTGCAGAAGGATGATCTATGTCAGGATGGAACTTTTTGTTCTCTTTTTCTAACAAGGAAGCAGTTTCAGTTCCTCTCTCTTTGGAAAAATAAACAACAGTTACAAAGAGACCATTTTTGGCAAGAGCCAGGCCGATAGCTTTGCCTGAAACAGAAGTAAATATCAAGTAAGTATATGTATTGCCATATGTTTTAAATTAAGCATATTTTTGTAGCATATATTTGCTTTAAACAACTATACATACAATGAACTCATTAATATGATAGTAACTGTTATCTATTCCATTAGCACCTCTAATGACTAGAGCAGACATACCAGGAGTTAGTTCCATTTTTCTTACTAAGTTTTAATTAGAGATTATTAGAGTGGAATAGTAAGTGATTTGGAAATGCAGTAAGATTAGAATGATACGGCATAGGCATGCATGTTATATTGTATTTATAGCTGCTGGTATGTGATATTTAATTGTTTAACATGGTCTATACCGGTCTACGTGATGCATAAGTATACAAATGTATAGTATTTAAAGATTTTCAAACATAAATATCTTTGTATAGTTTCATATAATGAATAAATTAAGATGTGCATTGTTTACTTTTACTATATTTTTTATTAAAAGATGTGATACTCGATAAAAAGAAGGCAAGCATGCTTTCATGATGTGGCAATGTATGGACACAATTTTGTCAGTATTCGCTGTCCAGACTCTATGTGTGTGTGTGTACAGAATCACTTAAACACCTTTTGAAATTTGCAAGTTCAACTTGTGTCAAATTAGTATATGTCATTCAAGTGCCTAACCATAAACTGTAATGTGAATTATGTAAGAAGGAAAGAATCCCACTAAAGGAAATTGCCACTTGAATTATGGCTAACATTATGCTAGAAAGAAATGATTATTATCTGGCACACTTTTGTAAATAAATCCTAAAAGCTGAATCTGTATATTTTAGTGGGAATTATTTGCATTGTGTGACAGAAGTTCAACATGTAAGAAAGCCCATCTAGTAGCTTTTTGATCTGATTTTGTTATCATATTTGCCAAACAAAAATATGAAAATATAAAAACAAAGTTCAGCATGTAAGAAAGCCCATCTAGTAGCTTGGGTGTGTATTACTAATTTCTTTCTTCGATGCAATTTAAGTGTATAAAAAAGTACAAGTGATAAATTTCAAAAGGATCGTCAATAGACAATGATTCATTCAAATTTAAAAGTGTGCATTTTTAGTAAATAATTCAGCTAATATTAAACATGTTAAAATACAATGATTGATCAAGACGATTACATTGTTCGTATCTATTATATAGTTATAGCTTAATTAGTGAACTTTAACTGTGTTTTTCAACTTAAGTAAGTTACTGTACTTTGAATGATAAACTGTGTACTTACAAGAGCTGGAAAGAACTGCAAATATCACATTGATGACATCACCGCTAGTATAACCATTATTGAATATCAACTTCAGCAATTTGGATCCAATTGAGTATTTTGCATTTGGAGAATAAGCTGTACTTAAAGTTCTTATTGAACTGATGGTTTGTTCAACTACAACTGCTGCTTCTGCATATGCAGTTTTTCCTACTAATGCCATCTTTATTATTGCACCCCCCACGGCAGCACTAGCTAAAGCTACAACTGGGATCATTGTAAGCATTACAAGTAGTTAAATTATCCATGATCAATCGTTTTTAGTAATACACGTTAACTATTAAGAAAAACTTATTTATCATTAAATTTAGCAATCAAACTGACATTGTGAAATTCAGAACATGAAATCAATTTTTAGCCAAACTAAAATTCAAAATAAATTACACATATTAATTTACATATATCACTTATATTCTCAGAACCATATCTGTTTAAAACTAACATTTTAAAAAGCTTGTATATATCCTAAATTACACATAAAACAGTGTATTTTTTAACACCATAAATTCCCAAACCGAGAAGTACAAAGTTGCACTTATATATACGTACATGCTAAATTCATGACATTCCAAATGTACATAAAGCCTATATTTACAAAATCAACGTGCGTTCAAAACTGTGCATGTATGGAAGTCTTCACATCTAAAGTCTGCCCTTATGTATAAACCCAGTATATTCATTCAAAACCTTGTATATTTAAAACTTAAACATATTCAAAACCACTATACCCATAACCTAATACATGCAAAACTATGTAGTATATTGCAGATCTGTATATTCAAACTAACCATACTAAAAAGCTTAGGTTTTTAAAATTGCATAAAATTTGTTTACACACACCTGAGGCTTTACTTTATATAAGAGACTCCATATTCAAGAGCTAATAATCATTCAAGAGCTCAACTGTATATTCATTTTTGAAGTCTTTTATTTGATTATTCGAAAATTTGTACCTTAAATAAATATTTTTAAAACTCAACAAATGCATTTAGATATATAAATATGAAGCATATCTCTTTGTATTCTTGAAGTCATATATATCCAAACCATACATTTCAAATTCATATGCTTATGCTAGCTTTATTGAAAGCTCCATGCCCTATTAAAAAAAATCAAATGAAACAGAGATATTCAAAGCTCATACATCTATATATTCAAACTCTGTACATTATGGCCATGTACGCTTCAATTATAGAGGCATGTACATAACACTAAATTGCATATTCAAATACTAAGGTTTACATGTATTTAGAATTTAATGCTTTCGAAACTTGCTATTATGTATATCCAAAATTAAAATGTCGAAACTCCTAAGGCCAAAGATAGTTATATATTAAAACTGTATAAGTTCATAGTTGAAAACGAGACTATACTTTCTGAAAAACTATGACATTTTCAAAGTCGTGTATATATGAAACTTTGTTTGTTCTCAGACTAGTACTCATACTCTTAAAATTATATTCTTATGAAATTGACATATTTAAAGGTTTATATATGCTCAAAGATTATGAATATAATCCTGTTATGCTTACATCTCAAATCAAATCCTTTTGGAAATTTTTTTCTTTCAAAATCCTTTTCCTTTGAAGTCTACAGATTCAAAACATTTCACATTTCAAAACCAATAAACAAGCTACAAATCCTTAAAATACATTGATTTTACAAATTGGCTTTGTAATCATTTTTCCAAATTTTAAGTTTGTGAAAACCAGTTTTAAAAGTTTGTAGAATTTTAAAGCTAAAAAAATAATTAATTCTAGGTCTAAGTCCCATACCTGAAACAGCTTGTTTTGGGAAAGATGGTCGATACTTGCAAAGAAATGATGGAAGTTGGTCTAGAGTGCTATTGATTAGAGGCTTTGACAGATCATTCCTTCAGCAAATAGTAGTTTCTTCATATTCCAAATGCTTTCATCACAATTTATTCATTTAGAAACTAAAACCATCAAGTTGATATAACCTGGTTGTGTTTGAAGATCCAACAAAGTTGCAAGAAAAAACAAGCAAGACAGACCGCTTTGGAAGCGACACTCCATGGAATGCCATAAATGCCCCTACTGAACGATCCCTTAACAATTGGCCAAAAGCTGAATATTAACCATAAGCCACAAACTACTTCCCCAAGTCCCCACCTATGCTCATTACACATAATCACATCTCTCGTAGCAATAACCAAAGACGCAACATGAACCAATAAAAGCGCAGTTACAGGAACACATATTGAAGATGAATCAAACTTAAACCTCCCAACATCAACACTTTCAGCTAAATCATTTTGGTCTTTCTTAGCGACTTCGAATATTGTACTAGAGAGACCAAAAAATTTTGAAACTGCAGAAAGGAAGCTGAATAGAAATGATGATGCACATATAATTATGTTCATCCTTTGATTGTTGCACCATGCACGTACTGTCAATCCACATTCCAAGAAATCAACCAATGTGGATGTGTTGTAGATTACGAAAAGAGCTGCTGGTACCATAAACTCCTTACTTGTTGCCTATATTTCATAAAAAAAGATAGTAGTGTCTGCCATTAATATGCATCATAATTCATATGAAAAGATGTATTGGAGATGCCCTAACAAAGGGATTTTTCTCCTGAACGTTACTTTGTTAAACCAGTTAGTAATTCTTTTACCTTGGGCAGGAAAATGGAATTTGTTATAAAACAATATGATGGAAGCGACGCATACAAAAATTCTACAGGCGCACAAAGTGACTACATAGTAATCCACAAATAGTTCAAACATTGCCTGAAACTAATATTTTCATATAGAAAAGCGAATATTGGAGTATTTCTTCCCAGTAGAATCTCTAATAGACCTGTTCCCCATCTTTTAAATTGCCTCAGGCTGACAGTCGTACTAGTCGGAGTGTCTCTAAGAAATGCAGGTGGGTTTATCCAAAGGTAAACAGATCTCCATCCACGTGCATGTATCCATAACCCGGTAAGAATGTCTTCTGTCACTGAACCATACATCCATCCAATCTTCTGTATTATATATTAATTAATGCTTCATTAAGGCATATGCAGTATCATTTTGCATGTGCAGTGTACGCATACAGAAAGACAAACCTTCTTTCCCCAGCTAGTTTTACATTCATACGCGCATGCAGCAACTTCTTTTGCTGCTGGAAGAATGCTGTAAAGCTTGTTTTTTTTTCTGAAAACCCAGAGTTTTGTTCGATGTAGTTTCCTTAATTGGGTCAATTAGCTCCTTGGAATTCCCATATATTCTTTGAAGTTGTCTATATGATAATGCTGCAAAAGTATATAATACACATGATACACATCCATATACTGTATGAGAACTATTGATACAACTGAAAATTAATGACATACTGAGCTGACTTTTATGATCATTTGGGGATGACCCATACATGATTTTTCTTCGATGAAAACATCCTGTTCTAGAGTAATGCGGACCTTGTGTCCCGTCAAAACCTCTTCCTATTTGATGGGTCATCCTTTTCCTTTTCCTTTGAAGTCTATATATTCAAAAAATTCACATTTCAAAACCTATAAATAAGCTACAAATCCTTAAAATACAATGATTTTACAAATTGTCTTTGTAATCATTTTTCCAAATTTTAATTTTGTGAAAATCAATTTTAAAAGTTTGTAGAATATTAAAGCTAAAAAATTAATTAATTCTAGGTTTAAGTCCCATACTTGAAACGGCTTGTTTTAGGAAAGATGGTCGATACTTGCAAAGGAATGATGGAAGTTGGTCTAGAGTGCTATTGATTAGAGGCTTTGACAGATCGTTCCTTCAGCAAATAGTAGTTTCTTTATATTCCAAATCGATTTCATCACTATTATGGCAGCAACTTCCTTTCGTCGATTTTAGCCTAGGGAATCAGCTGACTACTTCGGAAGGAACCCATCAACTACTTCGGATGGAATTATTCAATGTGGCAGCATAACCTTAACAGTTATAGTACTAGGTTTCAATGCTTACATCGCCCAAGCTTTAAACACTAACAACACCGTTCTTCTGACATTGACGACACCGTCTTTTTTGTCCGAGGCCTATAAATCAAACAATCGCAGAAGCTTTACCTTTCGACATTGTCAAAAGCCCCCAAATTTGACAGCTGCAGAAGCCTTCCCTTTCGTCGTCATTAGAAGCCAATAAATTATTGCTGAAGCTTTACCTTCCGACATCGGCAGAAGTCACCAAATTGAATAACTATGGAAGCAATTTCATCATTGCGGAACCTCATTTAACCATTGCAGCACTATTCTCAACAACGATGGAAGATACAACACTAACTCTTGCGGAAAATTCTCAACAATGATGGAAGCACAGTGGTAGAAGGGCGGAGGCGGAAGTAGAACAATCAAAGAGGCGATAACCCTAAAACGATAGAGGAAATAAAATATAAGATGAAATGTTAACCGTTGTTACCCATGAGAAGTGTGATAAATAATAATAGGAGACAAATTACAATCTTACCTATATTATTTTCAACTATTTACAAAATTATCGGAATTGGTAACGGTAATAACTGTGACAAACATTTATCACGGAAATATCTGTAAGGAATTTGTCACAGTTATTACCATTACAAAGTTAAAGCAGAAAAGTGTTACGAAATAGGCTGTTTGGTGTAGTGCATCCCTTTAGAGGAGACAATTTTTTTTAGCTAATAGAGTAGAAACCAAACAACCACCAACGATATGGTCAAGCGAAGACATAAATGAATTTGTAAGGGACTATCCAAACATATATATGAAACTGGATGCAGAAGATGAGGAAGAACTACAGAGATTCCATGTCGACGGTGAAGCATAAAGGGAAAAAGCCAAGCTGGATAGGGACGAGTGTATTGAAAGGGTAGCTGGCACATTGGGATAGTGACGAGGCGAAGGCAAGTGTACTAAACTTTTATTAATTATTTGATTGATATGTAAATATCAAAAAATATTTGGTAAGTAAATAATGTATTAAATTTAAACGTATAGGTAGAATAGGAATATAAATCCCATACTCATCGAGGAGGGTCAAAGTCGTTCCAGCAGTGTCAACAAGAGTTGGTAAATTTATTACATGTGAACTGTAAATAGTTATTGTGCTATATAATTTTAAATATATAACAACAGGAAATAATAATCAATTTCAGGAAGATGAGGCATAGGGTCCCATGCCGTATATGGATGTGTTTATCTGTACTCATGCCGTCGAGCATGTAAATCCGGACGGTACAGTTTCATATACATGACATGACGAAAAATCAAGAAATAGCCATGTAAGCATATTTTAGTCTTACTATTAGTAATTGTTTTAATTGTTAAAGTATAATGAATTAAGATGTCATGATATTAATTTTAACTGCATTTTTATTTATTCATGCAGGCTAGCTTTATGGAACAATGCTAGAAACTCCTGGAGGATACCGGTCGAGAACAGTTGATGACGGATGAGGAGGACATTATTTTTGAGTTAGTCATGGATCCACCATCACGGAACAGATGCTACGGCTTTGGCAAACAAGTGGTAATCAATAATATATTAAGATATAACAGTTTAACAATCTTTTAGTTCTAAATAACTTCACATCGATTTAGTTTCAGTAATAAGTTTATAGATATAACAATTAATACATTATGTTGTAACTTTGATAGTAAGATTATAGAATAAATTAAATAAGTGTTGTAGGCCAGCAGACAGAGGAGAGCCAACTAAACGGCCATAACTGATATTGATCTAGTAGTGATCGAAGAGTTGAGAGCTAGAGTGGCGCAGCTGGAAGAGTAGAACCGTCGCCAAACCATCGAGATGACACAGCTGCTGGATCAATGCATTGCTAAGAACATGCAGCAGTATGGTGGCCACTTTACATTCTCTGCTGGTTCGGGAGGTTTTGGAGCTGATTGATCGGAGTGATAGATATGTTTTTTTCTTTTCGTCATTGTTTTGTAAGTCTGAATGATACATTGAGTTGATGGAATTGGATTTAAAATGTTGTGCATATTGTTTGATGATACATTTGATGGTAGTAATTCTGACATTTGGAAGTTGATGGTAAGGAGTTGGTGAAGGATTGATGTATATATTGTACAATTAGATGTATGTAAATTATGTTAGCGAAGTTTTGTTTGATTTTATATGAATTATGTTTTATCTATTTCTTTATGATATTTGATTATCTTTCTATGGTTGGATTTCATATTGGATATCTGAGTCGGATATATTGAGTTGGGTGAAATATATTATATCAATGGTTTGTGGATGGAAGGCCAAATCGTAGCGGAAATTCAGAATTTTTTTTCAAGTTTTCCAAAGGCTTTCGACGGCCTATAGGCCAAAAATTACAGACGAATTCCGACGGCTTGAGATGACCCAATTCCGACGGCTTTTGAAACAAAGCATGATCGTTCACGTGTCTTTCGACGGCCGTCGGAAGCCATTGGAAAATTAGTCGACGAAGCCTGTTGGGAGCTGTCGAAAAATCTGTTCATCGATGGATTTTTTTGCAGCGGCTTTTTCTGATGGCCGCCGACGGGCTGGAGCCATCGGAAAATGATTTACCTCTTGTAGCCAAAAAAATCTAAGAAGAAGCCACAATGGATGGGCACCAGCGTCTGGGATCCTTGGGTCGCATGGTGGGGTAGCGAAAAATTCAAGGTAAGTCTATCAGATATCACTTTAATTTATTCAGTATAGAATACATAATTTATACCTATAAAAATATAATCTTAATTTTTAATTTGCAGACAGAGTCAGACAAGAACTCTACGAACATGCAGAAAAATCCTGTCACACACCATGGTGGGTCAAAATCATTCCAGCATCATCGTGAGGACCAAATAAATTAATTAATTTTAATTACGAACGGTTATTATATTTTTAGTATAAATTTGAAAAGAACAATAATAATATACACCAATTATTGTAGGAAAGAGCGCGGAGGGGAGGGGGTTGTGGGGTCTCGTCTCGTATACAGACGTGTTTGAACATACCCATGCCGTTAGGCAAACAAATGATGAGGGATCAGTGTCGTATGTCTGCCATGAGGATGATATAGCATTCGCTGCACATGTAAGTATATTTTAAGCTATAAGTTATTAATAATGATCATTTTAATTAATTAATTATAAAATATTATAATAATGTCATGTAATATTTATTTGTATTTAATTTTACGTTGTAGAAAAAATTTATGCAGGCACGTTCACAGATGATTAAGTATTCCGGATGGGAGCAGTTGACCACTGACGAGGAAGATGCGGTCTTTGACTCTGTTATGGACCCGACCCAAAGAAACAGGCGCTACAGCTACAACAACCAATCGGTAATTTATAAAAATTAACTACGTTGTAAAATTTGCTTAATTTTTTATAAAAGTAACGTAATAACTTAAAAATATTTTGACTTGTTTTTAGGCTCGGATATCACAAAGGGCCTATCAAAGGCTCAAGACAACGTGGAGATTAATAAGCTTAGATGGTAGATTACACAACTATAGGAGCAGGACCGCCTTTGAGCAGTTCAAATGGAGCAGCTCAATTGGCATTTGGCCGAGTATATGGAGCGCATGTTACATTCCATTTGTTTGGTGGTTCCAGAGCCGATGACGAGTCTTGAGGTACGATTTGTAGTTTTTTTATGGATATGTGATGTTGGATGTAGTTTGTGCATATAAACGCTGAGTGATGATGAGGTTAATTTATGGACATGTGGTGTTTGACATTGATTTGATGGTTGATTTGTGGAGTTGATATGTAGTGTTTGACATTGGTTGTAAATATTGAAGTTGGATGGGTGAGAGTGATGATGAAATGTTTGTTTTGTAAATATTGGAGTTTGATGTTGGATGTAAATATGCTTGCGTTTGATATTATGATGTTTGAGTTTTATATTGATATTGATTTCAGCTTATATATGTGGCATATATATTGATTTTGATGAGTTACATATTGATATTGGTATGGAAGCGAAGCAAGACTGCAGAAAATATTTTTATCCAGATTACCGATGGCCATCGGCAGCTCATTGGCCACCACTTGCAAGGGCATGCGATGGCTACCGATGGCCTATTGGCAACCAATTCTGATGGCAAGCAACGGCTTCCGACGGCCATCTGGACGAGCATTTCGACGGTTAGCAACGGCTCTCGACGGCTTAGCAGAAAAACACCAAGCCAGGTGGACGATGTGGCCATCAAAAAATCTGACAGAAAGGCCGTCGGAACAGCCGTCTAACGTCGTCGCTATTATGTCGTTGAAGACTCGAAAATGGATGGAAGTCGTGGTCCTATTCCGACTGCATTTCCAACGGCTAGCGATGACTGCTGGCCGTCAAAAATTGCCTGCTTTCTTGTAGTGGTAGCATGGGCAGTAAGACAGTGCTAGTTGTAGTTTCAATAAACCCATATACTTATAATGATAAAAATGGAGTAATATTACAGATTTGTAATTGAAAATATCATATAATGGTACTCAAGGACAAAAGGTATCCAGTAAACTTTTACTAATGGTAACACATTAATTCAAACCAGTAGTGAGACAGTACCTTAAATTCAAATTGCATCTCGGATAGGTTTCTACCGAAAATGAAAGACATATCAAGTGAATGATAGTAATATGCTTAATTTCCTTTAAAATCAATCAAATTGTAAATGAAAAAACTGAGAATATTTTAGTTAATGTGTAAGAAATGATTAGTTAAATCATCTCTAGTTTAAATGTATTATTTCCACGACCAAGAAAATCGACATCGAGATAAAACACTTTCCTCTTCAACTATATTCGACCTGCGTTTTGATAGTAGATCAAAAACTGGACTGTTAGTACCAGAGTCATTTCATCAAACACCGACAATTTTCACAGCAGCAAAGGATTGAAGATCATGCAGCAGTAGAGATTCAAAGACAAACTCTGTAATGACCCAGAATTTCAGCCATTTGAAATTCGTATATTTAATTGATTTTTAATATGCACAAGTAAAATTTATAAGTCGAATAACTTATATTTCAAATATCTGGATTTAATTGGATAATTAAATTGTTAATTTGATATTGAAATTGAAGAAATAATTGGAAATTGGATTAAATGTGAATAAAAATGATTTATAAAGTTGAATTAAATTCTATTTGAATTAGAATGACGTTACAGAACTTTTAAAATCGAATTAAAAGTTAATTTATAGAAAATGAATATTTTAATATTTAATCGATGAGTGAAAATAGTCATTTTTCAAACAGTCTTGGATTTCGATGAAACCAGTTTCATCGGATCAGTAATGTTATATTATTGTAAAATTTCAAATTTCGTCTCAATCGGATTTACGGTTTGTCCGGGGCAAGCTAAAACGCGTAGAAATCTATTTAAGTGAATTTTAAATTTAAATAGTCGATTTGAAAACCTATCTTTCAAATACGATCGAATTGGCTCCCGATATATATATTCAATTGTGTTCGAAATGGGGGTAAAACATTATAAACGCCAGACGACACGCTTCATTTCGAGTTCGGAAATTTTTCGGATGAATAATGCGCGTGAATTTTCTATAAAAGGACATTAATTTTTCATATTTGCAAACCATTAGGTTTTCACGCCCTAGCCGCCACCAAACTATTCAATGACCGAAATGCACCATCGTTCTTCCACTAATTTCTTCCGATCCATCGATCTATTTCAAAAACCTTCAACTAACAAATTATAGAGGGCGATGAGAGCTTCAAATCTAAATGGTGATGATCGCGATTGATGCTACGTAGAGGGAGAAATCGAGCTGCATTTGGCTGCGGTTCGTGCGCTTTTTCCACGCAAGGCGTGATCGAGCTTCGCGTTATTCTCGGTGGTGATGGAGTCGGCGACGTGCTTCGAGGTGGCGTCGTTCGATCATGGTATAAGCAAGTGTAGTGGCTGAGACGAGTAGGGTTTTGCGGCGGCTAGGATGGGTTTCACGGCTAGGGTTATCGCTTGGGGACGAAAATGAAACTGCGGCCAGATTTGATGGTGAGGGATCATGCGGCCAGAAATTAAGAAGGTTTAAAAAAATAGTAAATTAGATTATATGTTAAATTGTATGAACTTTAAAACGCTATAACATTTTCATACAAGGTCCGTTTTGTACGAAACGAATTGTGCTAGGTTCGTATGGACGAACACTACTCGATGGAGCTAGTTTGAAGTTGATTAGAGCTAGTGTGAATTTTGGGTAAAATTAAATGGTAGTTTAATTTTATTCGGATTAAAACGCTGAAATCTCGACTACAAGCAATGTGAGTACAACTCACTCTTTCTGACTCACTGATATTTTTATATAAGTGGGAAACAATTTATTATATGATGATTGATGATTGTTTGGATGATGTATGATATATTGATTGATATTTGAATATATACCTGCCTAGTGGAGCAGATGACCCTATACGTTCCCGTGTATGAGAGGACGACCCTTTGTACACGCGTCTGCCTTGAAGCGGACATTGTATACATATTTTAATATGTATATTTGTTGCAGGAGACAGGTTGGAAGGATCCAACTGGATTCCTCAACAGTATTGATTTATTTACAGATATTGTGATATATGCTGTTATCATATGATATATGATATTTTTCACTATAACAAAAATACCTTATTACAACTCCCTTTTTACAATGGGCATTGGTTGCCCGTTGTAATAGAAGGCTATTACAACGGTCCATTAAGGCCCATTGTAATAGATGCTCTGTACAACGCCCTTTTTACAATGGGCAATGGCTACCTGTTGTAATAGAATGCTATTATAACTATCCTTCCACGCCCGTTGTAATAGATGCCAATTTTACAACATTCACAAGATGCCCGTTGTAATAGATGCCAATTTTACAACGGTCACAAAATGCCTGTTGTAAGAGGTGCCAATTCTATAATGCTCATAACGCCCATTGTAATAGGTGCCAATTTCACCACGGGCTAAAAAGTCCCATTGTAATTGGTGCCAATTTTACAATGGTCATAAAATGCCCATTTTAACCGATGCCAATTTTACAATGATCATAAAATGCCCGTTGTAATATATGTTTGTTGCCAATTTTTGACAATCAATAATTAATAATTATAATGCTTTCTTGAAATTAATATTTATTATTTATTAATATTTAATAATTAATCATTAATAATATTATATTAATTGTATGTCACTAATTACTAATTATAATATTATATTACTAATTACTAATCACTAATCACTAATAATATTATATTATTTATTAATATTTAATAATTATTCGTTAATAATATTATATTAATCATTTATAACTTATGGTAATTAATGATTATTAATAAATAATCACTAATTACTAATTATTATATATAATCAGTATTCCAACAGGCTTAATTTTACTTTGCAGTTATTATTAAGTAATATCGAGTAATTAATATTAAATATATAATAATTTATAATTAATAATAAATATTAATAATCTATGATTTATTGCTTATTATAAATAATGGTTTATAATTAATAATTTATAAATAAAAAATTATATTCAACAATTTATGTTTTATAATTAGTAAATTACTATTAATAATTTTTTAATACTAATTTACAAATGATAATTGATTGAAAAACAAAATGTGTGGCGGTAAAACTTAAATTTTAAAGCCTACCATATGTTTGCTTTCTTTCCCTTGCTGCTTAAACTTTATTTTTCGCTAACCCTAAATCCCAAATCAAACATTCCTTCCCAAGATCTGGAATCCCTAGTTGTTATTTTTCGCTGCTAAAACTTTATTTTTCGCATACCATATATAGGCATTTCTTGTTTTGTTTCACCTTGTAGTATGTAGGAACTAGGATGAGGCAAAATCAAAATCGCGATTGTTTATGGTTCTCAAAATCACGAATTTCTAGTTTCGATTTCTGGTTGCTCATTTTTTGTTGAGGTGGGTTCGAAGGGGAGATGGTTCGATTGCAATGGCCAGAGGATAGGCGAACAGTTGGTGATTTGAGGAGGCGAAATTGCAGTTGGGCGAGGCAGTGGCCAGATAGTGGCGTCGATGTCTTAGAGTTGCTTCAGTTTTCAGGCGATTGACTGTGATGAACGAGGAATCAGTGATTTGCTTTGTGTTGCTTCAGTGATTGGCAGCAAATGTGAACTTGAAGGCATAATCCAATGGAGATTCAAGTGAAGATGGGTGTGCGACTTTGTGGTTCAGGGGATGGTGAATGACAAGTTTTGTGATGATGTTGAAATGATGTCAGAGGGATGCAGGTGGTTGTTCAAGCTGAACAGTGGCATGTAAGCTAATGCTGTACCACAGTTTTGAAGTGCACAAAGGCGCAAGGCAGTGCTGCAGCTGTTATGTTGAGACAAGAGGTCAGTGGAAATATTTTTTTTTTCGAATTGAATTGCAGCAGCAGAATGTGATTGTATTTTTTTTACAGTAGAATGGAGTATAGCTGCTGTTGTATGACAAAGATGATGTTGAACGGTGCGAGTTTTGGTATTTGTGATAGTGAATTGTAATGGAATTGCTGATGGTGGAAGTGGAAGTTAGTGGAGGTGTTGTTGTATGGGTGATGATAATTGGTCGAGGAAGTGTAGTTGGTTAGAATATGAAGTATAAAGGAGTATTGTATGGTGTTGCTTGATGTTTCAAGTGACTGAAAGCTTGGTGCTTGTTGGTTACACTGTAAGCAGAAGCGGGGGTGGATGGTATGTGCAAGGAAGGTGGTTTATATGTAGTGTGCAGTGGGTTTTGTATGCAATGGTGGTGAATTTTATGGCAGTTGGGGATGAACGCAAGAAGAATTGAACTAGAAGGCCAATGAATTGAAGTAGATGGCAGAAGCTGATGTAGATATCAGAAGAGAAATAAATGAAGAGAAATGGTGATATGCAAGTGAAGGTGGATGACACAGTTGCAATAGTTGAAGGGTAATGTATGTTAGAATGATGGTGGAAGATGAGTGACAGTTATGTGTTAATTGAACTGTTGTGAAGTGAGGGGTGTAGTAGCTTGTTTGAAGGAGCGGTTTTGGTAAGTTGTTGAAGTGAAGGTAGTGGAAGTGGGCAGTAAGTGGTGAACTGAAAATTTAATGAGTATGGACAGTTGTGAAGAAGTGGGATGGTAGTGTTTAGGAAGTCCGACAATGGCTGTAAATGTCTGGTGAGGGGTTGTAGGCAGAATTGTATGTACTGATGATTGATGAAGCGCAGTAGTAAGTATGAAGCAGGGAACAATAAACAGAAGGCAGATTTTTCTTTATGAATTTTGAAAACATTGTAAACAAAAGAAGAAAGTGCAAATGATATGTAAATGCAATTTGAAATGAAATGAAATTCTTTTATGAATTTTGCTCATTTCTGGATATACTGTATGGGTGCTGCTGTTGTTTTTTTTAATTTGCATTTATTTTGCAACGGTCGGAGCATATTGTTATACAACCTTTTTACAACGGTCAGAGCATGTTATTATACGAGCTTTTTACAATGGTCCATTACAACGTTTACTGCCCATTGTAAAATACAGTGGACCTACTACAACGAGGACTAATACGACGGGCGCATGCCCGTTGCGAAACACATATTACAAAGGGCATTGCCCATTGTAGAAAGGCTGTTTTGTTGTAGTGTTGGATGCCGTGATTGATATATTTAGTGCTGTTGCAGCATTGGGCCATATTTTGGAAAATTTAAAATGTTGAAGTGATGATTTTCAAATTTAAAAGGATTTTAAAGTGATTTTGGAAATAAACGTTTTATTGATTTTTGAATTGTAAAGGTATTGAATTTATTTTGAATAAATAAATGTTATAATTTTTATGTTATATTATGATCTTTGTGAAATAAAATCAGAATATGATTTTTGGAATATAGAGTTAACTATTTTGTGAAATAGTATAAATGGATATTTTTGAATTTATTATAAACGGTTCATAAATAAGATTTATAAAATTGATATTTTATAAATCGAAATGATGAAATTGTAAAGGAGATTTGTAAATGTTAAAATGAAGTTATAAATAGGTTTTATTTGTAAATAAGATTTACAGATTTATAATTGAGGATGTCATAAAATGAATGATTTTGTAAAATAAATGAACTATAAGTTATTAACTTATAATTTGGCTTTTTGGTATATAATTGAGTTATAAATGGAATTGGTTAATAAAGGAATTTTGTATATTGAAGTTTTTATAAAATATAAATGGAATTTATAAACATTGTTTTATAAATCCGAAAACAATTGAATTTGTTAAGTTAAATATAGAAGTTTATCAAAGGAGATATATCCATGATTTTGGACAGTGGATTATCCTTTGATAAATGTGTAGAAATACTGAATTTGGATAGAGAACAATATTCACGATTTTGGATAGTGAATAATATATTAAATAAAATGGATATTTTTGGAAAGTGAATATTATTAAATGGAGTTAAATGGTTTAAAGATGTTTTAAAATGTGCTAAGGATCGAAACCATAGATTTCAACATTCATTGTTGAAATAGACATTTTCGAGAAGTATGGAAATGATGGACTATAACACTATTGTTATAGTAAATGATTTTCGAAAGGAAATGTTTTTGTATAGTATTGGGGTTTATATATCTATCTTATTTTCGACTCCCTATACTAGTGATTTTGGGTTGTCGTAACGTTGTTTTACGCAACATTCGTTTTGACCCAAAATAAAGATGTTAAAAGAATCTTTTCCTTAAAGAATAAAATATAACTCAATCGTGATTTAAGTATATGCAATATTTTCTAAGTGTTGAAAATAAATAGATTTGTGAAATACTTATTATTAAATAAGTATATGGAAATATTTTCCAATGTTGAAATATTGAAATCGTTTTGAGAATATATCTTTTTAAAGATAATTTGAAGTGAATATTTGGCGAATGGTTTAATTAATAAAAGATTAATTAAAAGGGCCCAGTGATTGTTATAGTGCTGGATATTTTTTCGTTTGTTTTGATAGTTAAAGAACCGACTATCAAAATTGGCCCAAATTTTAGTTCCTCGACTTGATGTGGGAACTATTTAGTCGTACACTTAGTACGCAGCCTTCTGTGTAGGCTTGATTATCATTTGTGTTGACGATGTTGATTCGTATAGTGCGGAGTATTACCCCAATCCATAGAGCTTTCTTCTTGGCCCGAAGAATAACAAGTTGAAAGTTAGAGAGGTGATAAGTCTATGGACTTAGTTTCTGTGTAAGGTTGAGAAACGCTTTTGCGTTGTTGGTGCGAAGAGACCGAGATCAGATTTATCTGAAAACCACTTCGGACCAACGTATATGCGACGATTGTGTAGGTTGCTTATGATGATATTGATATTTCTGATTCTCATAGTGGAAGACTTCTTGTTGATCGTTTGGGGTTAAAATCCCAATATACATCCAGTAGCAGTCGTCTCTTCATTATGGAATATCCAATGCGAGGATTATTCGCTACTAATCCTAAGGATATCCTGACAGGATGTGGTAGGAAAGTACCTTCGGTTTGTCCTGTTTCTGGACAACTTGTACGGATGATTGTCTGACATTGTATTTCTAAAGATTACATACATTGGTTTTACAAATGTACATCAGTGGTGGCGGAGAAGGCAACTTCTCTTAGCTTAACACCCTCCTTGAGACGTATGAGCGTAAGGGTTGTATTTTTGTGGAAGGCAATTAGGATTCAATGGAAATGGCCGTGTGGCATTCAAAGTGATGTGATATGTGATTGTGAAAGGTAATCGTTACCTCATCAGGCCTCATCAACCGGAAATGACCAAAACAGGGTTAGATGTAGAAAGGCTAAGTGGGTCATTCCCATTAAGATATGATCATCCTCGTCTAGACATATCTTTGCATGCTATGACGTCGTGTATCTGATTATTGTGGTTTGTATGCTAGAGGGCCCTCCGTAAAGGTCGGTAATGACCGGAGGATGATATATTCGGTACTGTCTAGTTATAGAGGTGGGCCGGTCTTGTGTTGGTAGAGGATCCTTTGTGATGGTCCTCTGTGCATTCTTTTAGAGATTTACTGCCGAAAGGTAGTCCCTTCACCTGGTCATTTGTATGGAAATCCAAACCCCACTACGTGTTTTCCATTTTGATTGTACTACCCAATTGGGCTATATGTTGGAATTTAATCAATGTAACTATTTCGTCTATGATTAATATTATTTGTATATGGTAGACACTACTATAATATCACATGAATTTGATATGTAATGTTTTAGTTATCGTAAGGTAAAAACATGCCTGTGTTTATGTATGGACTTATCTTACGTGATACTTTTGTTTTGATAAAGGAAAAGTTTTGGTAATTTAATAAATTCAGTTGAGTGTGTTTCTCACGCTGGTTTACCAGACTGATCTGGGCGTTCTTCCCTTTCAATGCTTGGGTCAGGCCGAGTATATTTATAGGTTCAGATTTGGTGCTTTTGGAGTTTCAGTAGGCGAGCTGGAGATCTTCATTTCGTATACACGTGTCTGTTTTGATTATTGATTATCCGCTGTGCTTAGTTGTTTAAATTATCGGCATTTGTGAGGACATATTATTATAACTGTTCAAACTGATAACTATTGATTGATTGTTGAACTCTGATTGATGTGTATATATATAGTTTCTGTTTTGTAAAGATCATTGATATGATATTATATGTTTTTCGCTGCGATGTGAGATTCTGTATTGTTCTGTTTGGTTCTATTTGGTTCTATCTTCTCTCTTTCTTCTCTTCTCTTCTCCTCTTCTCTTGTTTTTCTTTCTCTTGACTTTCCGTCAGTCTTTTCTTTTTGGATCGTACATGGGTGGATTATTGTCGATTCAGAGGGTACGGATTTTCGGGTCGTCGCACGTGGTATCAGAGCTTAGATTTTGTATATTCCTAAGCTTTAATGTGTACTCAGTAGAGATAGGGACAGTAGCACCCTAGATTGAGTTTGAGTGTATTATATATATGAGCGCATAATTGTTGGTGAATATAAAATGTTTTATATTGTGTTTACTTATCCGTTGAGTTGTTTGTGAATTCTGGTCGGTATGTGGGACGCCATGTTATCGATAGGGATTTCCAAACACTTAAACGTGGCAAGTCGACATAGTATTATTTTAAATTGGGTAAATGAAATAATTTTACCTCGATTATATTTTATTTGTAAAGGTTTAATTTTCAGGAATTATTAAAGTGTATATAAGTTGATTGTTTGGTTGTTGAAAATGTTTATATATATATATATATAAGTTAATAAAAGATGTTTAAATAATCTAAATAGAAAAACAATTGTAAGAGAATAAATTATATAAGCAAATGAATTATAAGTACGGAATTATAATTAATATGATTTACAATGGTGAAATAATCTTATATATAAGAAATGAAACTATATGAATATATTTAAAAATACGAGTTGCAAATAAAAATGAATATAAACCAATTATTTGGAAATTTTAATTCTGTTGATTTTGGAAGTTATTTTTTTCAAAGTTAAAGAGATTATATTATCGTAAATCTAAATAAGATGAGTAAATTTGGAATGAGCGTATGTAAGTAAAGTAAAATAGTGAAATTATATAAGTAAAGGTTTATAAATGTGATTTATAAATAAAAGAATTTTTTTAAAAGAATATAAAGCACTGAATTCACTACTGTTGCTGGAAAATAATAAGGGTAATGACTGCAGCATCATCAGTATCATTTTCGAGTTTCTGTGTGATGGATTTGCCACCAATAATAAATTGAAATTGAAGTTTTGTTTTGGATAAACAAATTTGATTTAAAATCCAAGTTGGAATTGATAAATATAAGTAAGATGAATTATGACTTAGAATATGAAATAATAAAAATGTAACTTGGTAAAGTTGAAATAAAATTTGAGTTAGCATAATAAATATATGATTTTAAATTTAACTAAAGAAAAGTTAAATAAATTGGATTTGAACCAGATTTGTTAAATTATTGTAATGAAAATTAAAATGGTTAATGATTATATAATATGAATTTGGAAGTTTATAAAAATAAGTTGTATATCTTATAAAATGTGAAAAGGTAAGTAAAACCAATTGTTAAAATGGTTAAACAATTATGTTAAGCAAAACAAAATTTGAATTCGAATAGTGATGTGAATTTGACTTAAATAAAGGTTAAATAAAATGATGAGTTAGAAGGAAATTTAGATTTGTTGATTTTGAAATGTAAAAAAATAGATTTGGGTTAAAATTAGAAGTGAACTTAAGTTGTATAGTGGAAGTAAATGCAAATGAGAATTGGAATGAAATATAACTTAAGTGATGAAGTTGATTTTGGTATCGAAGTAAATTGAAAAAGTGAATTAAATGAATGCGAACTTGAGTTAGATAAAAGAAATTAAACTTTAATTGTAAAATGAATCAACATTAGAAATGATGTTATTAAGAATTGAATAACACTTAAGTTAAGAAGCTGTGAATTGAATAATTGAATGAAAGTCAATTGAATATTAAACCAATTGAAATTAAAAGTGTTGAACCAAATTGAATGAATGTAAAGTAAATTAATTTGGTAATGTTGGATATACATTGATTGTTAGATGGATGTTAATTGATTGTATAGAAAATCCATATGAAATTGAACTAATGAAATGGAAAGCTAAGCTAAGTGAATTTAAATAGATTTGATTTGATATGATTTAGAAGTGAACAAATTGGAATATGAATTAGTGAATGTAAAGTAATTGAATTTGAATGAATGAATATTAGTAAAATCCAATGTTAATGAACCAGACGTGATTAAATTGAAAAACCAATTCAATGAATATTTATAAGAAGTGAATGAATATTGATTTGTTATTGATTGATTGGATGGATATTGCTTTGTTGGATGATATATGTTTGATGGTTGGATTTGTTGTGGTGATTGCATTTGCTATATTGGCACATATAGTTTTTGATGTATGTTGTACATTGATATTACTTTCATATATACATATTTCTCATTATTGTTGAGTGTTTAGTAGGTGCGTATAGTGCTTGCTTCACATTTGGAGCTTGTTTTCATGCAATATTAGCCGTATATGCTCGCTAGTAATATATAAGGTATATATCTCAGATTACATATCGTACTTTTGCACTTTTTCCCTTCGGGATGCCTCATCCTCGATGATGAGATGTATATTTGTGATGTATATATATTATTATTTTTCAGATCGAACCGTGCAAAGGAGACGCTGGCGAATTTTTTTTGAAAATTTAAGGAGTTAGAAAATTTTGAGAAAATTGGAAAATTTGTGATAACTAAAATTTTGATATTGATTTATAAAGTTAAATGATATTAGTTGGTTTTAAAAAGATAACTATAAATGGATTTGAAAACTTAGAAGTTTTTGTAAGAAATTTAACGAATGGATTTTGAAAAAGTTAAATGTTTAAATGATCCAGTTTGAATGAATTGTTTTGAAAAGTTAATGGATTTTGTGACTATTTCTCACTTAGTAATTTCGAGGACGAAATTCTTTTAAGTATGGGAGAATGTAACGACCCAGAATTTCAGTCATTTGAAATTCGTATGTTTAATTGATTTTAAATATGCACAAATAAATTTTATAAGTCGAATAACTTATATTTCAAATATCTAGATTTAATTGGATAATTAAATTGTTAATTTAATATTGAAATTGCAGAAATAATTGGAAAATGGATTAAATGTGAATAAAAACGATTTATAAAGTTGAATTAAATTCTATTTGAATTAGAATGACGTTATAGAACTTTTAAAATTGAATTAAAATTTAATTTATAGAAAATGAATATTTTAATATTTAATCGGCGAGTGAAAATAGTCATTTTTCAAAAGTCTTGGATTTCAACGAAACTAGTTTCATCGGATCCGTAATGTTATATTATTGTAAGATTTTAAATTTTGTGTCGATCGGATTTACGGTTTGTCCGAGGCAGGCTAAAACACGTAGAAATCTGTTTGAGTGAACTTTAAATTTAAATAGTCGATTTGAAAACCTATCTTTCAAATACGATCGAATTGGCTCCCGATATATATTCCATTGTGTTCAGAATGAGGGTAAAAGACTATAAATGCCAGGAGGCACGCTTCATTTCGAGTTCAGAAATTTTTCGGATGAATAGTGCGCGCGAATTTTCTATAAAAGGACATTGATTTTTCACATTTGCAAACCATTAGGGTTTCAAGCCCTAGCCGCCACCAAACTATTCAATGGCCGAAATGCACCATCGTTCTTCCACTAATTTCTTCCAATCCATCGATCTATTTCAAAAACCTTCAACTAACAAATTATAGAGGGCGATGAGAGCTTCAAATCTAAATGGTGATGATCGCGATCGATGCTACATAGAGGGAAAAATCGAGCTGCATTTGGCTGCGGTTCATGCGCTTTTTCCACGCAAGGCGCGATCGAGCTTCGCGTTATTCTCGGTGGTGATGGAGTCGGCGATGTGCTTCGAGGTGGCGTCATTCGATCATGGTATAGGCAAGTGTAGTGGCTGAGGCGAGCAGGGTTTTGCGGCGGCTAGGATGGGTAAGAAAATGAAACTGCGGCCAGATTTGATGATGAGGAATCATGCGGCCAGAAATTAAGAAGGTTTAAAAAAATAGTAAATTAGATTATATGTTAAATTGTATGAACTTTAAAACGCTATAACATTTTCATACAAGGTCTGTTTTGTACGAAACGAATTGTGCTAGGTTCGTATGGACGAACACTACTCGATGGAGCTGGTTTGAAGTTGATTAGAGCTAGTGTGAATTTTGGGTAAAATTAAACGGTAGTTTAATTTTATTCGGATTAAAACGTTGAAATCTCGACTACAAGCAATGTGAGTACAACTCACTCTTTCTGACTCACTGATATTTTTATATAAGTGGGAAATAATTTATTATATGATGATTGATGATTGTTTGGATGATATATGATATATTGATTGATATTTGAATATATACCTACCTAGTGGAGCGGATGACCCTATATGTTCCCGTGTATGAGCGGATGACCCTTTGTACGCGTGTTTGCCTTGAAGCGGACATTGTATACATATTCTAATATGTATATTTGTTGCAGGAGACATCTTGGAAGGATCCAACTGGATTCCCCAAGAGTATTGATTTATTTACAGATACTGTGATATATGCTGTTATCATATGATGTATGATATTTTTCACTACAACAAAAATACCTTATTGCAACTCCCTTTTTACAATGGGCATTGGCTTCCCGTTGTAATAGAAGGCTATTACAACGGTCCATTAAGGCCCATTGTAATAGATGCTCTGTACAACGCCCTTTTTACAATGGGCAATGACTACCCGTTGTAATAGAATGCTATTATAACCGTCCTTCCACGGCCGTTGTAATAGATGCCAATTTTACAACGTTCACGAGATGCCCGTTGCAATAGATGCCAATTTTACAACGGTCACAAAATGCCTATTGTAAGAGGTGCCAATTCTACAATGCTCATAACGCCCATTGTAATAGGTCCCAATTTCACAACTGGCTAAAAAGGCCCATTGTAATAGGTGCCAATTTTACAATGGTCATAAAATGCCCATTTTAACCGATGCCAATTTTACAATGATCATAAAATGCCCGTTGTAATATATGTTTGTTGCCAATTTTTGACAATCAATAA
Source organism: Allium cepa (assembly GCA_030765085.1). Classification (NCBI taxonomy): domain Eukaryota; kingdom Viridiplantae; phylum Streptophyta; class Magnoliopsida; order Asparagales; family Amaryllidaceae; genus Allium; species Allium cepa. Next base: position 803,499,931 of record CM060943.1, read on the forward strand.
TTAATAATTATAATGCTTTCTTGAAATTAATATTTATTATTTATTAATATTTAATAATTAATCATTAATAATATTATATTAATTGTATGTCACTAATTACTAATTATAATATTATATTACTAATTACTCATCATTAATAATATTATATTATTTATTAATATTTAATAATTAATTGTTAATAATATTATATTAATCATTTATAACTTATGGTAATTAATGATTATTAATAAATAATCACTAATTACTAATTATTATATATAATCAGTATTCCAACAGGCTTAATTTTACTTTGCAGTTATTATTAAGTAATATCGAGTAATTAATATTAAATATATACTAATTTATAATTAATAATAAATATTAATAATTTATGATTTATTGCTTATTATAAATAATGGTTTATAATTAATAATTTATAAATAAAAAATTATATTCAACAATTTATGTTTTAAAATTAGTAAATTACTATTAATAATTTTTTAATACTAATTTACAAATGATAATTGATTAAATCTATATCGGTCAATTCCAAAAACCTTCAAGTAAGAGGGCGATGAGAGCTTCAAATCTATATGGTGATGATCGCGATCGACGCTATGTAGAGGGAGAAATCGAGCCGCGTTTGGTTGTGGTTCGTGCGCGTTTTTCCACGCAAGGATGCGACCGAGCTTCACATTATTCTTGGCGGTGATGGAGTCGGCGACGTGCTTCGTGGTGGTGTCGTTCGATCGTGGTGTAGACAAGTGTAGTGGCTGCGGCGAGTAGGGTTTTGCGGCGGCTGGGATGGGTTTCATGACTAAGGTTATCGCTCGGGGAAGAAAATGAAACTGCAGACAGATTTGATGGTGAGGAATCGTGCGGCTAGAAATTAAGAAGGTTTAAAAAAAAGTAAATTATATTATATATTAAATTGTATGAACTTTAAAACGCTATAACATTTTCATACAAGGTTTGTTTCGCACGAAACGAATTGTGTTGGGTTTGTATGGACGAACACTATACGATGGAGCTAGTTTGGAGGTGATTGGAGCTAGTGTGAATTTTGGGTAAAATTAAACGGTCGTTTAATTTTATTCGGATTAAAACGCTAAAATCGCGAGTACAAGCAATGTGAAAACAACTCACCCTTTCTGACTCACTGATATTTTTATATAAGTGAGAAATAATTTATTATACAATGACTGAAGATTGTTTGGATGATATGTGATATATTGATTGATATTTGGATGTATACCTGCCTAGTGGAGCAGATGACCCTATACGTTCCCGTGTATGAGCGGATGACCCTTTGTACGCACGTCTTCCTTGAAGCGGACGTTGTACACATATTCTAATATGTATATTTGTTGTAGGAGATAGGTTGGAGGGATCCAACTGGATTCCTCAAAAGTATTGATTTATTTACAGATATTGTGATATATGCTGTTATCATATGATATATGATATTCTGCCGCGATTGATGTATTTTGTGCCGTTGCAGCATTGTGCCATATTTTGGAAATTTTAAAATGTTGAAGTGATGATTTTCAAATTTAAAAGGATTTTAAAGTAATTTTGAAAATAAACGTTTTATTGATTTTTGAATTGTAAAGGAATTGAATTTATTTTGAATAAATAAATGTTATAATTTTTATGTCATAAAAACTATGATCTTTGTGAAATAAAATCAGAATATGATTTTTGGAATATAGAGTTAACTATTTTGTGAAATAGTATAAATGGAGATTTTTGAATTTATTATAAACGGTTTATAAATAAGATTTATAAAATTGATATTTTATAAATCGAAATGATGAAATTGTAAAGGAGATTTGTAAATATTGAAATGAAGATATAAATGGGTTTTGTTATTAAATAAGATTTGCAGATTTATAATTGTGGATGTCATAAAATGAATGATTTTGTAAAATAAATGAATTATAATTTTTTAACTTATAATTTGGCTTTTTGGTATATAATTGAGTTACAAATGGAATTGGTTAATAAATAAATTTTGTATATTGAAGTTTTTATAAAATATAAATGGAATTTATAAACATTGTTTTATAAATCCGAAAATAATTGAATTTGTTAAGTTAAATATAGAAGTTTATTAAAGGAGATATATCCACGATTTTGGACAGTGGATTATCCTTTGATAAGTATGTAGAAATACTGAATTTGGATAGAGAACTATATTCACGATTTTGGACGCTGAATAATATATTAAATAAAATGGATATTTTTGGAAAGTGAATATTATTAGATGGAGTTAAATGGTTTAAAGATGTTTTAAAATGTGTTAAGGATCGAAACCATAGATTTCAACATTCATTGTTGAAATAGACGTTTTCGAGAAGTATGGAAATGATGGACTATAACACTGTTGTTATAGTAAATGATTTTCGAAAGGAAATGTTTTTGTATAGTATTGGGGTTTATATATCTATCTTATTTTCGAATCCCTATACTAGTGATTTTGGGTTGTCGTAACGATGTTTTATACAACATTCGTTTTGACCCAAAATAAAGATGTTAAAAGAATCTTTTCCTTAAAGAATAAAATATATATTCAATCGTGATTTAAGTATATGAAATATTCTAAGTGTTGAAAATATTTAGATTTGTGAATTAATAGTTATTAAATAAGTATATGGAAATGTTTTGCAATGTTGAAATATTGAAATGGTTTTGAGAATACATCTTTTTAAAGATAATTTGAAGTGAATATTTAACGAATGTTTAATTAATAAAAGATTAATTAAAAGGGCCCAGTGATTGTCATAGTGCTGGATATTTGTTTGTTTGTTTTGATAGTCAAAGAACCGACTATCAAACTTGGCCCAAATTTTAGTTCCTCGACTTGACGTGGGAACTATTTAGTCGTACACTTAGTACGTAGCCTTCTGTGTAGGCTTGATTATCGTTTGTGTTGAGGATGCTGATTCGTATAGTGTGGAGTATTACTCCAATCTATCGAGCTTCCTTCTTGGCCCGAAGGATAGCAAGTTGAAAGTTGGAGACGTTATAAGTCTATGAGATTTAGTTTCTGTGTAAGGCTGAGAAACGCTTTACGTTGTTGGTGAGAAGAGACCGGGATCATATTTATCTGAAAATCACTTCGGACCAACGTATATGCAACGATTGTTCAGGTTGATATTCCGGATTTTCATAGTGGAAGACTTCTTGTTGATCGTTTGGGGTTAAAATCCCAATATACATCCAGTAGCAGTCGTCTCTTCATTATGGAATATCCAATGCGAGAATTATTCGCTACTAATCCTAAGGATATCCTGACAGGATGTGGTAGGAAAGTACCTTCGGTTTGTCCTGTTCCTGGACAACTTGTACGGATGATTGTCTGACATTGCATTTCTAAAAATTACATACATTGGTTTTACAAACGTACATCAATGGTGGTGGGGAAGGCAACTTCTCTTAGCTTAACACCCTCCTTGAGACGTATGAGCGTAAGGGTTGTATTTTTGTGGAAGGCAATTAGGAGTCAATGGAAATGGCCGTGTGGCATTCAAAGTGATGTGATATGTGATTGTGAAAGATAATCGTTACCTCATCAGGCCTTATCAATTGGAAATGACCAAAACAGGGTTAGATGTAGCAAGGCTAAGTGGGTCATTCCCATTAGGATATGATCATCCTCTTCAAGATATATTTTTGCATGCTATGACGTTGTGTATCTGATTATTGTGGTTTGTATGACAGAGGGCCCTCGGTAAAGGTCGGTAATGACTGGAGGATGATATATTCGGTACCATCTAGTTATAGAGGTAGGCCGGTCTTATGTTGGTAGAGGATCCTTTGTGATGGTCCTTGGTGCATTCTTCTAGAGATGTACTGCCGGAAGGTAGTCCTTTCACCTAGTCATTTGTATGTAAATCCAAACCCCACTATGTATTTGCCATTTTGATTGTACTACCCAATTGGGCTATATGCTGGAATTTAATCAATATAACAATTTCACCTATGATTAATATTATTTGTATATAGTAGACACTACTATAATATCACATGAATTTGATATGTAATATTTTAGTTATCGTAAGGTAAAAACATGTTCATGTTTATGTGTGGACTTGTCTTACGAGATACTTTTGTTTTGATAAAGGAAATTTTTTGGTAATTTAATAAATTCAGTTGAGTGTGTTTCTCACGCTGGTTTACCAGACTGAATCGGTCACTCTTCCTTTTCAATGCTCGGGTCAGACCGAGTATATTTGCAGGTTCAGATTTGGTGCTTTTGGAACTTCAGCAGGCGAGCTGGAGATCTTCATTTCGTATACATGTACCTGTTTTGATTATTGATTATCTGCTGTGCTTAGTTGTTTAAATTATTGACATTTGTAAGGACAGATTATTATAACTGTTCAAGCTGATAACTATTGATTGATTGTTGAACTCTCATTTATGTGTATATATATAGTTTCTATTTTGTAAAGATCATTGATATGATATTATATTTTTTCCGCTGCGATGCGAGATTCTATATTGTTCTGTTTGGTCCTATCTTCTCTCTTTCTTCTCTTTTCTTCTTCTCTCTTCTTTTCTCTCTCTTGACTTTCCGTCAGTCTTTGCTTTTTGGATTGTACATGTATGGATTATTGTCGATTCAGAGGGTACGGATTTTCGGGTCGTCACAAACTCTGATCAACTATGGCAAACCCATGGCTAAACTCCGTAACTACGACCATAAGAAGCAGCTGGAAGAGAAGGCAGGTTATTCTGCATAGGTGGTTGTGTCCATAATTCTTGGGTTTAAGTGTGCACATGCACACGTCACCTAAGGCAGTTCCAGTTTTGAGCAGGCTGATTTCCTTGGGCTTAATAGATTAAATTTATGAATGAATCCAGTTTGTAATTGTTGTAGAAAGTAGCTTAGTTCTTCTGTAAATAGCATAAGAAGGAGAAACGTAAAATCATATTGATTTGAATTAATCAGAATTTTTCTTCTCTTTCTTCTAAAATCTGGCATTCTTGTTCGTGTGCATTGCTTTTTTCCCTCTTCTTTCTTGTGCCTTCTTCTCGCCAAATTCTCCTCTAAACTGAACCCATATTCCCCTCTTTCCTAACCCGATCATATCACTATTAATCCCTGTCAACCTCCCCTCATAAACCCTCCTTTATTCCTACAAACTTTCCCTGGTTCTCCCCTGAAAGCAGACTCTTAATTCCTGTGTCTACTAGACAAAGAACCTACGCGCCCCCATTTCTTTTCCTTATTTCTGCAAACCCTAATTCTATGTTTCTCTATACCTTATTATCTTCCTCTTTTATACTCTTCACTTCTTTTCTTGTTCACTGATATTGCTGCCAACCCTCTGTTCTCTCACCTGCTAATCTCATCATCATTTCTCTGCTAACTAAGAAGCTTCCTGTTCCTACATTATCATGCCAAATACAAGTAACCAAGCAAAGCCAAATGGTCATAACATAGACGACCATAAGTCTTCAAATTAATAGTTGGACTCTAAATTCTAGAGAGAAAACCATATAAATCAAAGTGGTCTGAAAATTGGGGGAGATGTGGAAAATTAGGGTTCGGTTTAAGAATTTAAGTGACGTGATGTAGCTATTTGTTTTTAAAAAAGCGGAGATCAACGATTTTCCAGGAAGAAAATGCAAATTAGCATTATTTTTATAAATTAGCGTTTTTAAAGTTAAAGTAGATAAGAAGGATAGGTTGACCGAGCGAGGGAGACTAAGTTGTTGAATATTTTTGGAGAAAGAGGGACAAAAAATAAGAAAGAGGAGTTTTTTTTATTGTAGAAAACTTTTCTTTGTTGATGATTTATTTCTTGCTTGATTGATACAAAATGAGGGGAGATCTCCTTCATTTATATGACTCAATAGAACATTCTAGATATAAAATACTCTAGAAACATGACCCATTTGACAACTCTAGAAATGACTCTTTAGGCAACTCTAGAAACATAACTATTATATAATTCTTATTTCTAGCAACTAATATAAAATTCTAGAGCTCTCACCAAATTCTATCAAATACAAGAAGACTCTAGAAACTTTAATAATAAGAAACTTCTAAAAATTTACAAATCAAGTTTAATATTTCAACACCCCCTTTTAAACTTGATTTGTGACTCCAAGCAGATTTCCTAACCGGACAAAATCTTCATGCTTGAGAGGCTTGGTGAAGATATCAGCTACTTGATCATGTGTGACGCAGCGTGGGAAGCGAATTCGACGATGTAAATCGAATCCGTCCAGGATCTCACACGATTAGCGGAAATAATTGGTGAATCGACGAAGAATCGATGGATTTAAGAATACCGTAAGACCCAAATCCGTTGATCACGAAGATACCGGATTTTAGCAATCTTCGACACGTTGATCGCGCACGATTCCATGAAGAAAGATCTACAATTCTTTGAGCGTTGATCAAGTGCGCTTGATTCCGCGAATTGGCTTCAACGTTCGTTGATTCGAGCGCACTCGAATGACGAAGTGGAGATAGGAGTTAACACTCGACTACCAATTTAAAAATGGAGGCACAAAGCACAAACCAAATTTTATTCAAATTTCAACCCCCTTACAAATGACACGACTCGCCTATCTATAGGCTTACAACATCACAACACTAAACAACGTACAACACATTATAAACAGTACAAACAGTTACAACATAATACGACTTGACATAAGAAATCACAAACAAACGACTTAAACCACAAAGTATGTCCTAAATGAAACAACAACGACCTATCAATCAGTGACATTTGCTCGCGTCTTGCTGCACTTTTTTCGTTTGTGATAGCGCGACCTATTGGAGGTAGTACGCGACTTAAACTTCACACGCGACTTAAATTGCTCGAGCTAAATACACGGGAATTAGGTCGCTGAAGGTAGCGACTTAGGGAGGAGGCATGCGACTTACTGTGAAGGCATAGGTCGTTCGCGCTCTGGGGTATCTCGCACGCGACCTAAGGAGGAGGGGACGCGATAAATCGTGTTAGGTCGTCCACGACCTAAGGTAGATCGGTCGCGACTTAAGGAACTTGTTTGCGACTTAAATCCTTGCTGCGACTTAAGGGTTTGGATCTTGCGACTTAGGGTTTTGATAAGTCACTCGCGACTTGAGGTAGTTCGGCCGCCATAGCTCGTTCGCGACATACGAGTGGAGGCGCTAGCTTGCTCGTGACATACGAAGAGGTGAGGCGATCTAGGGCTTCGGCAAATCACGTTAGGTCGTTCACGACCTAGGGTAGGTCGGCCGCGACCTTCAGAGGTATGCTCTTCATCATCCTCTCCTTGTTGAAAGGAATTCGTCCTCGAATTCATACTCTCGTCATCTTCGATAAGTTCTTCCCCGTAATACGGAATCAAATGTTTAACGTTGAAAACATCTAAAGTATGAACCTCTTACGGCAACCTTAATCGATACGCATTATCATTGATCTTCTTTAAGATTTCTACTGGACCAAATTTTCGTGCTTTCAACTTGTTGTAAGTTCCAACTGGAAAACGATCTTTCATCAAAACGACTGTACGTGGGAGGAGGAAGAGAGGATGAAGTCAGCTCATCCTGAACTCTTCGAGGTATGGCCCTAAGGTGTCGTGACATCTCACGAATTTGTAGCTTGTTCTAAGTCTTAGAATTCTGCATGCTAGGCTAGTAATTGGATGCATGGTTTGTTGATTGCTATGGATGATAGGCATGCGGAATAACTTTGGATGCTCTTGTTTGTTTGGAATTTCGGGGGCGAAATTCCTAAGGGGGAGAGAATGTAACGACCCGTATTTTTACGGATCGAAACATTGTTTAACTACATGCTTAAAATCGTTTTGTTGTTAAGTCGTTTAAAGTTTAAGTCGTATGGAAGCTAACTCGTGTGGTCCTTAAGTCGTGGGAAGCTTAGGTCGTATGGGGCGACTTAAGGTAGGTGGCCGACTCATAGGGTTAGCGGCTTATAAGGTTTTGCCGACTCATAGGCTTAGGCGACTTAAGGTTACCGGGTTAAGGTGTTCAACGACCTATAGATGTTAGCCGACTCATAGAAGACCGACCTATAGATTCGAGCGACTCATAGGTAGTGACCGACTTAAGGGCTAACGGTTTATGGATTAACCGACCTAGGGAAACTAAGTGGGGTTAAGGAGATAACCGACTCAATTGAATCGGCGACTTAAGGTTAGGTCGTAAGTCGGCTAGGGGCTAGGTCGGCCATAAGGCTAAGTCGTTAGGTCGCATATAGGGTTAAGTTGTGTGACCTTGTGTCTGTGTTGAGTCGCACATTGGTTAAGTCGTGCGCATGTTAGATCGGCTTAGAGTTAGGTCGGCATGCTAGTTAAGTCGTCATACGACTTAGGACTTAGGAACTGTGCGGCCTTGAGGTTGAGTCGTGAGTTGCTATGCCATGTGTGTTGAGTCGTGTATGGGTTGTGCTGTGTTGAGGTGAGTCGGTAGGTCGTATACTGGCTTGAGTCGTGAGTCGTGGACGACTCATAGGGAGGACGACTCATGGGTTAAGTCGTGACCGACTTATGGGCAGACGAGATAAGGATTCAGCCTATAAATAGAGGGCTTTGGCTAACTTTTTGGCACCGGATTTTGAAGCGACGAAGTGCTGCCATTTTGAGAACTCGACTACAACACTTCTTCACTTCTTTTCTCCTCTCTAATCTAGTGCTAACATCCATCCAAGATTGAAGATCAAATCAAAGATCCAAGAGCCAAAGTTGAAGATCTTCTTCCAACAAAGAGAGATTCCATCGATTGAAGCGAGATTTTACCGGATCAAGCTTGATTCCTTGCTGTCCAGATCTGGAGTTGATTGTTTTTGAGTTGTTTAGGTGATTCGGTGAGTGGTAGTTATCTCTCACACGGACCCAAGGGAGTATATTGGATTGGTGGCTTGTTTATGCGTTAAAGATAGTGATTTCTTGCATTTTCCTAAAGTCTGCATGTAGATCTATCATCTATGAAGTTTTGACACCTATTTTGCTACATGATTACTTGTATAAGTTCATTCATCAAGTTATAGAGACATTTGCCTATGATTCATACTTGTTTGATTTGGACACTTTAATTACCAAATTGCCATTATAGTTGTAATTGCTTATTAGATCTTGTTGAATGTTTGATTGCTTGGATTAATGATTGGTTTATGATTGATTTGATTGTTTCAAATTAGCTAGTAGTTGATTTGGACAAGTTGATCGAAGATAATTCGAAAGTTAAGTGGAAAGGCTTTTGAATGGTGAAAGCTATTTGTGGCATATGAAGCGGATGTGGAAGCTCATATGGATAGATTTGATAATGATGGACTTTGCCATGATGCGATGAGGCAAACCATGATGTTGAGATGGGACTTTGCTATGATGCGATGAAGCGAAGTATGATGTGATGTAGTCTTGGCGTAATCCAGGCAGGGATCATTCCAAGCATGTTGATAACTCGAGGGATGGTTCGAGTTGGTTGATAATGGATTGCTCGAGAAGTAGCTTGGGCTAGTATGAGAATAGTCGTCGAGGAGGATGACTAGGAGGCTTGGATCTCATCGTTGTTGAAGGTTCTAGTATACTCAAAGCAAGAGTACATGGGATGCCCAAACGACTACAGGTAGGTGGTCGGGACACCCAAAAGACTACAGGTAGGTGGTCGAGTACTCTGGGCAGAGTAGGTAAGTCCTAGGCACGGGTCACGATGACGTGCAGAGTTTATCTAGAACCGGGGTTACCATTAGCCCTTGACTGGCGGTCATTCAACTAACGATGATATCGAGGCAATGATAACAGTGATAGCCAGAGTCATGGATGTTTGATTGTACCATCATTCGATCTCAAGAGCGGTGTTTTCTGGGTGCTTATCTGATCTTGGTTTAGGCCTTGGGGGTTTGTGCTTGGAAAACATCGACCTTGACTCGAGTGATAATTACTTTACTTAAATTGTCTGCTTTGCTATGCTTGTTTATGCTTAGTGGGTCTGGGGGCTACCACTGTAGAATGAGGTGGAGTGGGATGGTTGAGTTCCTATTCCTTTTATCCTTTATGCTCTTTTGGTATGTTTGATAGTTAATTTACTGCTCACTAAGACTGTTGTCTGACTCAAGGTTTTATGTTCAACTCTTATTACCTTGGGCTGCTCATCCATGTTGGGATGAGCAGACTAGGTAGCAGGTGACAGGTGTTGTTCTTGGCTACCAACGCTGTTGATGACGAAGACGAGATGGAGGCTAGCATATTAGTTTTCTTACTATATGTACTGGATGTTCCGCTGCTTGTATATGTTTTGAGTGTTATGTAGTGAGGCTTGATTTATTGATTGTTCAGATGCTTGTATCAAACCTTTATGAAGTCTATATGATGATATTCTGTTATGAGCTTCACTATATACTTATACTTCTCTATTGTATTTTGTCCATGCGCTGTGAGTTGTACGATAGAGTTTCTGTTTTATCTTATCCTGACTATCGTCCATGGCTGCCTGGCACGCCTTTCAGCGCACCATTCTCTTGTTTTAGTGCGGGAGTCATGGGCGGTCGTCACATTTGGTATCAGAGCATTGGTTAATCGATTTTAGCCAACGCTCGCTGACGTAACTACGTATGAGAGACGTAATTGTAATTTTGATGGATGATTACTATATATATAATATAGTAGTTTAGATGGATTTGAACTCCTTATGTAGTTGTTTCTCAAGGTGTTCTAAATCATTCCTTTTTGTAGATATTAAGGATGAGTCGAAGTGAGAGACAAGCTGCTAGGGAAAGCCGTGCTGCTAGGGGAGCTACTGACTATGCTGCAATGTTCGAAGCTATGATGACTTCGATCATGAGAAGGATACCAACTTCAGGACCGTCAGTAGATGTTGGAGTTCAAGTTCAAGCTCCAAGACCAGTGGATTTTGCTAAGTTGTGTAAGGACTATACTGCTCTTGAAGGAAAGGTTTTCTTGGGAACAGAATCAACCATAGAAGTTCAGAGATGGATTGATGCCTGTAGAAGGATTTTTGGTGACTTGGGAATCGAGGATGCAACTAAGAGGAAGCTTGCATCGAGACAGCTTCAGGGAAGAGCTGCTGATTGGTGGGGTTCTATCACTATTGATACTCTAGAGGAAGAGATTACTTGGGAGCAATTCCAAGTTAGATTTGAAGCTAAGTTCATCTCTACGGCTCGGAAATCTGTTCTGTTTAAGAAGTTTGTGGAGCTCAAGCAAGGTGGGAGACCAGTTCTTGAGTATGTTTCTGAGTTTGAAGCTTTGTCCGAGTATGCTCGATCGTATATTGAATCTCCCTATCAGAAGAATGAGAAGTTTGTGACAGGCTTGGACTATTATCTTGGGAGACAGTTGGTGGATCATTTGGACGATCCATTTGAGAAGCTTGTGGAGAAAGCTCTCAGGCATGAGAGTTTGTTTCCTAAGGAAGGATCTGTTGTTGCTGTAACCAAGGAAGGGTCTAGGCCACAGCAGGGTGGAAACAAGAAGAGGAAGCAACAGCAACAGAAGGGCCATCTCTCCAAAGATTGTAGGAATCCCAAGGTGCCGGGAAAGTGTTACAACTGTGATAAGCTGGGACATATCAAGAAGGACTGTCCAGAACCGAGGAAAGATAAGCAGATTGTGCAAGCTTATGCTTTGGGGGCTGTTCCATCATCTTCTAAAGCTCCTACTGCTGAAGAGAAGGGGAAGAGTGTGGTGGTTCAAGGTACTCTTTCTATTTGTGGTGTTCCAGTTAGAGTGTTGTTTGATACTGGGGCATCGCATTCGTTTGTTTGTGATGATCTTGTAGGCCAGTTGGGTTTGGAACCGGATATTGTTGATAGACCATTAGTTGTGACTAATCCAATTGGGGGTTCGTCTTGTTTGTGTATGGTATGCCGTGGTCTAGTTGTGTCGAGTCATGATTGCTCTTTTGTTTGTGATTGCTTTGTTCTGAACTTTGCGGGGTTCGGAATAATTTTGGGTATGGACTGGCTTAGGAAGTATGCGACAAAGGTTGATTGTGAGAAACTGGAGGTGACAGTCGGGAATGTGGAAGGGTGAAAGGTTGTGATACGATGTAAGCATGAAGAAGGCGTCTTCATGGGCTTCATGTATTCGCTGGTTGTTCCACGGGATGGACTATCATCGATGCCGGTTGTGAATGGATTTGAGGACGTCTTTGACGAGGTCAAAGGGTTACCGCCGCATAGGGAGATCGAGTTTCGTATCGATCTAGTTGAGAGAGCCAGACCAGTTGTGATGCCTCTTAGACGGATGGCGCCAAGAGAACAACAAGAGCTGAAGGTGCAGGTTGATGACCTTTTACGGAAAGGATTCATTCGGCGTAGTGTGTCCGAATGGGGTGCACCAGTTGTGTTCGCAACCAAAGCGGATGGATCGTTAAGGTATTGTGTGGATTATCGTGAGCTGAATAAGGTGACTAAGAAGAACAAGTATCCATTGCCGAGAATAGATGACTTGTTTGATCAGCTTCACGAGGCTAAGGTGTTTTCTCAGATGGATTTGGCAACGGGATTTCACCAGTTGAGAGTGGCTGAGGATAGTGTGCCGAAGACTGCTTTTAGGACACCATCCGGTTTTTATGAGGGGCTGGTAATGCCGTTTGGATTGACTAATGCACCAGCATATTTTGTGGATCTTATGAATAGGGTGTTCAGAGATCAGTCGAACAAGTTCGTACTTGTGTTCGTGGACGATATTTTGGTTTACTCCAGAAATGAAGAAGAGCACAAGACGCACTTGTGTATTGTTTTGGGAATCTTGCGGAAACATCAGCTGAAGGCTAAGTTTTCGAAGTGTCACTTCTGGAAGAGTGAAGTGAGATTCTTAGGCCATGTTATTTCTGGAAATGGAATAGCGGTTGATTCCGCTAAGGTGGCAGCGATCCAGGATTGGATTAGACCTAAGAATGCATCTGATGTGAGAAGTTTTCTTGGATTAGCAGGATATTATCGTCGGTTTATCAAAGACTTTTCCAAGATAGCTGCACCGTTGACAGGATTGATGAAAAAGAACCAAGTGTTCAGATGGGATGCTAAGTGTGAGCAAGCTTTCGTAATCCTGAAAGAGCGACTGACAAGTGCTCCTGTTTTGACTATTCCAAGTGGGAATGATGAGATGGTAGTTTACACCGATGCATGTGGTACTGGACTTGGAGCAGTACTGATGCAAAAGGATAAAGTTGTTGTGTATGCAAGTCGACAACTGAAGCCGCATGAAAGGAATTACCCGACTCATGATTTGGAGTTAGCGGCGATTGTTTTTGCTCTGAAGATGTGGAGACATTATCTATTGGGAGTTCGATTCGAGTTGTTTACGGATCATAAGTCGTTGAAGTATCTGTTCTCCCAAAAGGATTTGAATCTTCGGCAGCAAAGGTGTCTAGAGTTTTTGGCATCATATGATTTTGATATAGCCTATACTCTGGGAAAAGGTAACGCAGTGGCCGATGCGTTAAGTCGAAGACATGCAGGATTGGGAGCCATGTTTTCGGAATAGAAGAGTCTTGAGTATTTGGCTGGATTTGACTTCAGGTCTAGATGTGAATTGGAACCTGAGATGTTGGCAAACTTATCGATAAGACCTACTCTTGTGGAAAGGATTGGCGAGAGCCAAAAGCGAGACGATAAGCTTGTCAAGATTATCCGTGATTTGGAATCTGGATTGAATCCAGAAAAGGATAAAGGATTTGAAGTCGATCGAGAGGGTTGGCTTCGGAAACAAGGACGACTAGTTGCTCCCGATATACATGGATTGAGAGATGAAGTTCTTAGGGAAAGTCATCACTCGAAGTTAACGATTCATCCAGGTGGAAATAAGATGTATCGGGATATGAAGAGAACCTATTACTGGGAAGGTATGAAGAAAGATGTTGGAAATTTTATTTCCAAGTGTATGAACTGCCAGTTGGTAAAAGCCGAGCAGAAAAAGCCCAGTGGATTGCTTCAACCATTAGAGGTTTCTACATGGAAGTGGGAGCAGATATCGATGGATTTTATCGATGGTCTATCTAGAACCAGGGCAGGGAATGAAGGGATTTGGGTCATTGTAGATCGTTTGACTAAGAGTGCAAGATTCATTCCTGTTCGGTCAACTAGGACTGCATCGAAATTGGCTGAGTTGTATGTTAAGTGGATAGTTCGATTCCATGGTATTCCGAAGAGTATAGTGAGCGATCGAGACCCATTGTTCACTAGTGGATTTTGGAAGAGCTTCCAAGAAGTTTTGGGAACTGAGTTGTGTTTGAGTACAGCTTACCGTCCCCAAACGGATGGTCAGACTGAGAGGGTCAACCGATTTTTGGAAGATCTCCTTAGAGCATGTGTTTTAGATTTCGGAGGATCATGGGAAGATCACCTTCATTTGGTGGAATTTGCATATAATAATAGTTATCAGACAAGTATTGGTATGGCACCATATGAGGCACTGTATGGAAGACCGTGTAACTCTCCGACATGTTAGTTAGAAACTGGAGAAAAGTTGATACTTGGGCCAGAGTTGATTCGACAGACTACGGATTGTGTAGAGATCATTCGGCGACGAATGAAGGCAGCCCAAGACCGTCAGAAAAGTTATGCCGATAATCGTCGTAAGGATTTGGAATTCGGCGTAGGCGATATGGTTTTTGTGAAGGTTTCTCCACTGAAGAATGTTATTAGATTCGGGAACAAAGGGAAATTGACTCCGAGATTTGTTGGACCATTCCCGATTATTGAGCGAATTGGAAAGCTCGCTTATAGATTGGAGTTACCGGAAAAGATGGCGGGTGTGCACAATGTTTTTCATGTATCTTATCTACGGAAGTATGTGCATGACTCGAATACGGTGGTTTCTGCCGATAGCTGTGAAGATTTGGAAGTTGATCCAGTTGTGACGAGACCTCGTAAGCCGCTTCGTGTTGTTGAAACCGACACGAAACAGCTTAGGAGGAAGACGATTACGTTGCTCAAGGTACAATGGAGTGATGATGTTAACGACTGTACGTGGGAGGAGGAAGAGAGGATGAAGTCAGCTCATCCTGAACTCTTCGAGGTATGGCCCTAAGGTGTCGTGACATCTCACGAATTTGTAGCTTGTTCTAAGTCTTAGAATTCTGCATGCTAGGCTAGTAATTGGATGCATGGTTTGTTGATTGCTATGGATGATAGGCATGCGGAATAACTTTGGATGCTCTTGTTTGTTTGGAATTTCGGGGCCGAAATTCCTAAGGGGGAGAGAATGTAACGACCCGTATTTTTACGGATCGAAACATTGTTTAACTACATGCTTAAAATCGTTTTGTTGTTAAGTCGTTTAAAGTTTAAGTCGTATGGAAGCTAACTCGTGTGGTCCTTAAGTCGTGGGAAGCTTAGGTCGTATGGGGCGACTTAAGGTAGGTGGCCGACTCATAGGGTTAGCGGCTTATAAGGTTTGGCCGACTCATAGGCTTAGGCGACTTAAGGTTACCGGGTTAAGGTGTTCAACGACCTATAGATGTTAGCCGACTCATAGAAGACCGACCTATAGATTCGAGCGACTCATAGGTAGTGACCGACTTAAGGGCTAACGGTTTATGGATTAACCGACCTAGGGAAACTAAGTGGGGTTAAGGAGATAACCGACTCAATTGAATCGGCGACTTAAGGTTAGGTCGTAAGTCGGCTAGGGGCTAGGTCAGCCATAAGGCTAAGTCGTTAGGTCGCATATAGGGTTAAGTTGTGTGACCTTGTGTCTGTGTTGAGTCGCACATTGGTTAAGTCGTGCGCATGTTAGATCGGCTTAGAGTTAGGTCGGCATGCTAGTTAAGTCGTCATACGACTTAGGACTTAGGAACTGTGCGGCCTTGAGGTTGAGTCGTGAGTTGCTAGGCCATGTGTGTTGAGTCGTGTATGGGTTGTGCTGTGTTGAGGTGAGTCGGTAGGTCGTATGCTGGCTTGAGTCGTGAGTCGTGGACGACTCATAGGGAGGACGACTCATGGGTTAAGTCGTGACCGACTTATGGGCAGACGAGATAAGGATTCAGCCTATAAATAGAGGGCTTTGGCTAACTTTTTGGCACCGGATTTTGAAGCGACGCAGTGCTGCCATTTTGAGAACTCGACTACAACACTTCATCACTTCTTTTATCCTCTCTAATCTAGTGCTAACATCCATCCAAGATTGAAGATCAAATCAAAGATCCAAGAGCCAAAGTTGAAGATCTTCTTCCAACAAAGAGAGATTCCATCGATTGAAGCGAGATTTTACCGGATCAAGCTTGATTCCTTGCTGTCCAGATTTGGAGTTGATTGTTTTTGAGTTGTTTAGGTGATTCGGTGAGTGGTAGTTATCTCTCACACGGACCCAAGGGAGTATATTGGATTGGTGGCTTGTTTATGCGTTAAAGATAGTGATTTCTTGCATTTTCCTAAAGTCTGCATGTAGATCTATCATCTATGAAGTTTTGACACCTATTTTGCTACATGATTACTTGTATAAGTTCATTCATCAAGTTATAGAGACATTTGCCTATGATTCATACTTGTTAGATTTGGACACTTTAATTACCAAATTGCCATTATAGTTGTAATTGCTTATTAGATCTTGTTGAATGTTTGATTGCTTGGATTAATGATTGGTTTATGATTGATTTGATTGTTTCAAATTAGCTAGTAGTTGATTTGGACAAGTTGATCGAAGATAATTCAAAAGTTAAGTGGAAAGGCTTTTGAATGGTGAAAGCTGCTTGTGGCATATGAAGCGGATGTGGACGCTCATATGGATAGATTTGATGATGATGGACTTTGCCATGATGCGATGAGGCAAACCATGATGTTGAGATCGGACTTTGCTATGATGCGATGAAGCGAAGTATGATGTGATGTAGTCTTGGCGTAATCCAGGCAGGGATCATTCCAAGCATGTTGATAACTCGAGGGATGGTTCGAGTTGGTTGATAATGGATTGCTCGAGAAGTAGCTTGGGCTAGTATGAGAATAGTCGTCGAGGAGGATGACTAGGAGGCTTGGATCTCATCGTTGTTGAAGGTTCTAGTATACTCAAAGCATGAGTACATGGGATGCCCAAACGACTACAGGTAGGTGGTCGGGACACCCAAAAGACTACAGGTAGGTGGTCGAGTACTCTGGGCAGAGTAGGTAAGTCCTAGGCACGTGTCACGATGACGTGCAGAGTTTATCTAGAACCGGGGTTACCATTAGCCCTTGACTGGCGGTCATTCAACTAACGATGATATCGAGGCAATGATAACAGTGATAGCCAGAGTCATGGATGTTTGATTGTACCATCATTCGATCTCAAGAGCGGTGTTTTCTGGGTGCTTATCTGATCTTGGTTTAGGCCTTGGGGGTTTGTGCTTGGAAAACATCGACCTTGACTCGAGTGATAATTACTTTACTTAAATTGTCTGCTTTGCTATGCTTGTTTATGCTTAGTGGGTCTGGGGGCTATCACTGTAGAATGAGGTGGAGTGGGATGGTTGAGTTCCTATTTCTTTTATCCTTTATGCTCTTTTGGTATGTTTGATAGTTAATTTACTGCTCACTAAGACTGTTGTCTGACTTAAGGTTTTATGTTCAACTCTTATTACCTTGGGCTGCTCATCCACGTTGGGATGAGCAGACTAGGTAGCAGGTGACAGGTGCTGTTCTTGGCTACCAACGATGTTGATGACGAAGACGAGCTGGAGGCTAGCATATTAGTTTTCTTACTATATGTACTGGATGTTCCGCTGCTTGTATATGTTTTGAGTGTTATGTAGTGAGGCTTGATTTATTGATCGTTCAGATGCTTGTATCAAACCTTTATGAAGTCTATATGATGATATTCTGTTATGAGCTTCACTATATACTTATACTTCTCTATTGTATTTTGTCCATGCACTGTGAATTGTACGATAGAGTTTCTGTTTTATCTTACCCTGACTATTGTCCATGGCTGCCTGGCATGCCTTTCAGCGCACCATTCTCTTGTTTTAGTGCGGGAGTCATGGGCGGTCGTCACAATCCCCATCCTTAACTTTCTCAGCAAACTTTGCAAAGTAAGGATCCTCCTCAAACAACTCTGGCAATAATTCGAATCATGTCACTTCAACCTTCAACGTTGTCAACAAGTGACTTCTCCTGCTCAAAGCATCCGCTACACGATTTGTTACCCCTGATTTGTGTTTTACCACGAAAGTAAATTGTTGTAGATATGCTATCCACAAAGCATGTCTCGCTGAAATCTTGTCTTGCCCTTGTAGATGTTTTAATGCCTCATGATCAGTGTAAAGAACAGACTCCTTCTGAAACAAGTAATGTCGCCAATGTTTCACGGCTTGAACAATCGCATAAAATTCTACATCATAAGTGCTATATCTCAACTTGGCTCCAGACAGTTTTTCACTGAAATAAGCAACTGGTCTTCCATTCTGGCTCAATACTCCACCAATTCCCATTTTCGAAGCATCAGTATGCAATTCAAACAACAACTGAAAATTCGGCAGTACCAGAATTGGTGCTGTCGTCAAAAGTGTCTTGACCTTCTCAAAAGCAACCCCTGCTTCCTCTGACCATGCAAACTTCTTTCCTTTCATGCAATCAGTTACAGGTGCCATCACACTGCTAAAGTGTGGAATGAATCTTTGATAAAAAGAAACCAACCCATGAAAACTTCTCACTTCAGTAATTGTCTTCGGTTGTGGCCAACTCCTGACAGCTTCCACTTTATTTTCATCCACTTGAATTCCTTCCTTTGATAGAACATACCCCAGAAATAAAACACTGTCCGTCATAAACACGCACTTCTTTGTTGCTGCATAAAACTGCTCTTGTCGTAGAATCAACAATACTTCTCGCAAATGCTGGATGTGTTCTTCCGTACTCCTACTATAAATCAGAATATTATCAAAGTAAACAACCACGAACTTCCCAACAAATGGTCTAAAAATCTGGTTCATCACTCTCATGAAAGTACTAGGAGCATTTGACAAACCAAATGGCATAACCAACCATTCGTACAAACCCTCCCTGGTTTTAAAAGCAGTCTTCCACTCATCATTCGGTCTAATACGAATTTGATGGTATCCACTCTTCAGGTCAATGTTGGAAAACACAACAGCCCCACTCAACTGATCAATCAAATCATCAAACCTCGGCATAGGAAATCTGTATCTCACAGTGATCTTGTTTAGTGCCCGACTGTCCGTACACATCCTCCACGTTCCATCCTTCTTCGGTACCAATAAGGCTGGCATGGCACATGGACTCAAACTCTCCTGAACACGACCTTGTTCTAACAACTCCTCTACTTGCCTTCTCAGTTCTTCATGTTCCTTGGAACTCATCCGGTAATGTGGCCTGTGAGGTAATACCGATCCTGGTATGAGATCAATCTGATGTTGAATATCCCTCAGCGGTGGTAATTCTTTTGGCAACTCCTCCGGAAACACATCACTGAATTCTTCCAATACCGGCTTCACTTCCTCTGGAACTTCAACTGATTCAGTAGCTTCATGTCCAATCAACAAAAACACTTCAGGACTCTCCTCTACTTCTTTAACAAATTCCTTTAAAGTTAATAAAGTTTTCAGCTCCTCAATCTCCTCAGATTTTCTCTCTTCCTGTTGTCTCTTCTTTGGAACTAAAATAATCTTAACACCTTCAAACATAAAACTGTAGCTATTGGTTCGACCGTCATGATGCACTGCTCGATCATACTGCCACGGTCTTCCCAAAAGCAAATGACAAACATCCATCTCAACTACATCACACCAGATCTCGTCTTTATATTTCTTCCCAATAGAAAATGAAACTCGAACTCGTCTATCCACCTTAACCTCTCCTCCTTTCCTCAGCCACGCTAACTTGTAAGGATTAGGGTATTTCTCCATCTTCAACTTCAGCTTCTTCACAGCTTCAGTAGAAATAATATTGTCACAACTTCCTGCATCAATCACAAACTTACAAACTTTTCCTAGAATAGTGCATGTAGATTGAAAAATGTTGCTCCTCAACCAACTAGCCTCATCCTCTTGCTTCGGTGTTAAACAAGACCTTCTCATCATTAGATTACACCCTTCATCTCCTGACGCGATATCCTGTTCATTCTCCTCAACTGGACTATCTTCACCTTCAACAGCGTCCTCACTTTCAATTCAGCCATCATCGTTCTCTTCTTTGGCTTGGGACATTCGTTACTCTTGTGACCCAACTCTTGACAATTATAACATTTGAAACTGTTGTTGACATTTGCTTTCGCAGCCTCATTCACAACTGGTTTGCTGACAACTTTAGAAACATTGGAACTCCCACTGGCACCCTTCACTTGATTGTTGGAATTTGTAAACACACCACCTCCTCGTCTTCCCTGCTTTTCCCAAGCTATCGCCTTCTGGTGCGCTTCTGCCACAGATCTCGGATCAAACATATTAACCATATCCTGGATTTGCATTCGCAAACCTCCAACAAACCTAGCAGTCAACTGTTCCTCTGTCTCCATAATGTCATTACGAGAAATCAGTTGATAAAACTCGTCAGCATAATCATTAACAGTCTTCGTCCCTTGCCTCAAGTTCTGCAACCTCTGATACATGAGTGATTGATAATTGTAAGGTAAAAATGTAGCTTTCATCAATTTCTTCATTTTCTCCCAATCCACAATCTTCGACTTCCCCATCTGTTCTCGTGTAAGTTTGGTTTGCTGCCACCATGCCATAGCTCTCCCTCTCAACCTAGTAGCCACCAACTTCACTCGACGGTCTTTCGGAACCTCCTTGAAATCAAAGATCTCCTCAACATTAGACAACCAGTCCAAGAATTCTTCTGCAACCATTCCACCTTTAAATTCAGGAATCTCCATCTTCATTCCCGATTCCCATCGACGATCATCCTCTACATCTCGATACTGACGTCGTGTTTGATCTCTATCTCGGTAATGAACACTTCCCCTATCACCATCAAACTCCTCATCAAAATCTGAAGTATATCGACGTCGATCACGACCACCAACCTCTCTACCACCACCACTTCTTCGATCTTCATTCCTATCACGATTGTCAGCACTTATACGATCATGATCTTCTCTTCTCTCCCGATCTGAATGTGGTGAAACTCTACTTCTTCCATGGCTCGATTCAAGTGAAACCCTTCTTCGATTTTGATTCATTTCAAGCATCATTCTCTCTAATCGACCAATTCCTTCATTCAACTTTTTAGTGAAACTCTCGTTGATTCGTTGTTCCATTTCATCGGCATCTTCTCTTCCATACAAAGCATTAGTATTGCGATGATGTTGAGCTCGTCTCGGAGGCATGATTGAACTTCAAACAAACTCAAAAATAAATTTCAAACACTTTCCGAACTTTGATCCAAAGTGAGATGGATCGAAACTCCCAACTTGTTGCAACTTCACGATGAACACCAAACTTCTCACAATTTGCAAATCCGTTCTCCAAACTTCAAATTCTCAAAACCCAAGTCTCCAAATAATGCAAACTTCTTGCGATCTAGCTCCGATACCAAACTGACGCAGCGTGGGAAGCGAATTCGACGATGCAAATCGAATCAGTTCAGGATCTCACACGATTAGCGGAAATAATCGATGAATCGACGAAAAATCGATGGATTTAAGAATACCGTAAGACCCAAATCCGTTGATCACGAAGATACCGGATTTTAACAATCTTCGACATGTTGATCGCGCACGATTCCGTGAAGAAAGATCCACAATTCTTTGAGCGTTGATCAAGCGCGCTTGATTCCGCGAATTGGCTTCAACGTTCGTTGATTCGAGCGCACTCGAATGCCGAAGTGGAAATAGGAGTTAACACTCGACTACAATTAAAAAATGGAGGCACAAAGCACAAACCAAATTTTATTCAAATTTCAACCCCCTTACAAATGACACGACTCGCCTATTTATTGGCTTACAACATCACAACACTAAACAACGTACAACACATTACAAACAGTACAAACAGTTACAACATAATACGACTTGACATAAGAAATCACAAACAAACGACTTAAACCACAAAGTATGTCCTAAATGAAACAACAACGACCTATCAATCAGTGACATTTGCTCGCGTCTTGCTGCACTTTCTTCATTTGTGATAGCGCGACCTATTGGAGGTAGTACGCGACTTAAACTTCACACGTGACTTAAATTGCGCGAGCTAAATACACGGGAATTAGGTCGCCGAAGGTAGAGACTTAGGGAGGAGGCACGTGACTTACTGTGGAGGCATAGGTCGTTCGCGCTCTGGGGTATCTCGTGCGCGACCTAAGGAGGAGGGGACGCGATAAATCGCGTTAGGTCGTCCACGACCTAAGGTAGATCGGCACGACTTAAGGAACTTGTTTGCAACTTAAATCCTTGCCGCGACTTAAGGGTTTAGATCTTGCGACTTAGGGTTTTGATAAGTCTCTTGCGACTTGAGGTATTTCGGCCACCATAGCTCGTTCGCGACATACGAGTGGAGGCGCTAGCTTGCTCGTGACATACGAAGAGCAGATGTGATCTAGGGCTTCGGCAAATCACGTTAGGTCGTTCACGACCTAGGGTAGGTCGGCCGCGACCTTCAGAGGTACGCTCTTCATCAATGTGTCTTCACGTATTCTAGTTGCACATCCTTTTTGGAGACACACTCTCTAATATAGTGATAGCGTGTATCAATATGCTTGCTTCAATCATGGAAAACTAGATTCTTAGCCAAAGCATTTGCTGATTTGTTGTCCACGAAAATCTTGGTCGGCTTCTCTTGTGGCAGTTTCAACTCCTTTAGTAGATTTCGTAACAAAATTGCATGGCAAACACATGAAGTAGCAGCTACATACTCTGCTTCGCATGTGGAAAGAGTGATAATGGACTGTTTTTTCGACATCCATTTGAAGGCAGTATCTCTCATGTAGAACACGAAGCCACTTGTGCTTTTTCGGTGATCCATATCTCCACTCCAATCACTATCACTATATCCAACAAGCTCGTAATTATCAGAAATAAAGTAGTCCAATCCAAAGTTTGTTGTGCCTTTAATAGCGAAGAATCCTCTTTGCTACCTACAAATGAGTTATTGTTGGGTTCTCCATGTATCGACTCACAACTCCTACCGCATATAGAATTTCAGGTCTTTTACACGTTAAATATCGCAAGCTTCCAACCAAGTTTTTGTAGAGTGTTGAGTCCGGCTTTTATCCTTCCTCATGCCTTGACAACCTGATTCCACATTCCATTGGTGTGCAAACTGGATTAGAGTCATCCATCTTGAACTTCCTCAAAACTTCCTTAGCATAGCCTTCTTGAGTGATTAGAATGCCTTTATCTTCTTATTTTACTTCAATGCCGAGGTAATAAGACATGAGCCCAATATCAGTCATCTCAAACTCTTTCGTCATCTCTTTCTTAAACACTTGAAACATGCTTGGATTGCTACCTGTGAAGATCAAGTCATCTACATACAAGCATATAATCAATGTATCATCAATATGGATTTTATATAGAGTGCATGCCCATATAGACATTTGATTAAGTTTCTCTTTTGGAGGTACTTATCAATTCGAGCATTTCAAGCTCTTGGAGCTTGTTTCAACCCATAAAGTGCCTTCTTTAGCTTCAAAACCTTGTCTTCTTCTCCTTTGACT
The DNA here is from genome assembly GCA_030765085.1 of Allium cepa. Lineage (NCBI taxonomy): Eukaryota > Viridiplantae > Streptophyta > Magnoliopsida > Asparagales > Amaryllidaceae > Allium > Allium cepa. Next base: position 803,523,492 of record CM060943.1, read on the forward strand.
TCATAGCCTTGTGGTTGCTCGATATAAACTTCTTCTTCAAGAACTCCATTTAAGAAAGCAGATTTCACATCCATTTGATGTATCTTCCAATTATATTGAGCTGCTAAAGAGATTATTAGTCTAACAGTTTCTAATCGAGCGACTGGAGATAATACCTCATCATAATCAATGCTGGCTCTTTGACTATAGCCTTTTGCCACCAATCTCGCTTTGTATCTTTTAATTTCTCCTTTGGCATTTTTCTTTGCTTTGTATACCCACTTCACACTAATCGCCTTGTGTCCTTTTGGAAGTGAGGCTAACTCCCATGTGTCATTCTTCATGATGGCCTTAATTTCTTCATCCATAGCATTTTTCCATTTCTTCTTTTGCAAAGCTTATTGGAAGTTCATAGGCTCACAATCCACAAATAAACAAAAGAGAGTAAGATTGTCTTGATTTTCTATTACCTCATAAATTTCTTGAAGGCTTTTAAAGCGTGGAGCTCTTTCACTTGAGCTCTCATCTTCTTGACAACTTGTGGTAGGAGAAACTAGTAGGGAAGTAGGCTCCTCCCTTAATGGCTCGATCCTTGGTTGTGGTATTTCATCTTCTTCAAAGTATGGAAAGAAGTTGTAATTTTCATTATGTGATCTCTAATCTCATTCTCCTTCTTCATCAAACACAACATCTCGACTAATTATTATCTTCCTCGTATTAGGATTGTAGAGCTTATATCCTTTAGAGTTGGTGTCATAACTGATGAAAATATACTTTTCACTTTTGTCGTCCAATTTTCTTCGCTTCTCATCTGGTACATGTACATGAGCTATGCTTCCAAAGACTCTTAGATGGGAAATACCAGGCTTCCTTCAACGCCGTGCTTCTTGTGGTGTCTTTCCCCACACACTTCTTATTGGAGATTGGTTTGATAGATAAACCGCACATGCCACAGCTTCCGTCCAAAATTCCTTTGGCAACCTCTTACTTTTGAGCATGCTCCTTGCCATTTCAAGAATTGTCCTACTCTTCCTTTTTGCTACTCCATTTTGCTGGGGGGATCTAGGCACTGTCAGTTGTCGTCTGATTCTATTATTTTCACAATACTTTTGAATTTTTTTTAATGCGAACTCTCCTCCACGGTCACATCTCATGGCTTTAATCATAAGGCCAATTTCCTTCTCAACATGGGCCTTGAACTTCTTGAAGTTATCAAAAACCTCTGATTTCTCTTTTAAAAAATACACCCATGTTTTTCTTGAAAAATCATCGATGAAAAGAAGAAAAGAGTTACTTTTACCAAGTGATCTTGGCTTGATCGGACCACACACATCCGTATGTATGAGTTCCAATAGCTTTTTAGCATTTGAGTATGACTCCTTTGGAAAGCCCATTTTAAATTGCTTTCCAAGTAAACATCCTTCGCACACTTGATTTGCATGACTTATGCATGGTAATCCTCTTACCATTTCCTTTTTGGATAGCAACTCTAGTCCTCCGAAGTTAAGATGTCCAAAACAAAGATGCCAAAGTCAAGCAGTATCTTTATAGCACACCTTAAGGCATTGTGCGACATCACTTTGAATGTTGAGCATAAACATTCTATTTCTTGACATTGGTACCTTTGCAATGAAGTTACTTGCACCATCTCTTGTAGAAAGATTATTATCTTTTAATCGAATATCATAACCTTTCTCTAAGAGTTGTCCTAAGCTCAAAATGTTACCCTTCATGTTTGGCACATAGTAAACATTGGAAATGAATTGGTGCTCTCCATTCTTCAATCAGATAAGAACCTTTCCTTTATCTTTCACTACTATCTTTGATTCATCTCCGAATGCTACATTGCCCTTCACTGATTCATCAAGCTCCACAAACATATTTTTTCTTCCACACATATGGTTGCTTGGACCACCATCTAGGTACCATTGGTTTTCCTCTTCTTTTTTTCATTTTCTTTGTAAGCCAGTAATAATGCACCATCCTCTTGGATTTTTTTCTTCAACATAATTGGTCTTCTCTTCAACTTTATTGTGCTTTGAAGCTCTACATTCAGAAGCATAATGTCCAAATTTCTCATAATTGTAGCATCTAACACGTGACTTATCATACCTTGAATTTCCTCTCCCACGACCTCTTGTTCAGCTTTCTCCTCTTTTATTGTTGTTGTTGTTGTTGTTGTTGTTGTTTTCATAGTTGGGCCTCCAACCTCATCCGTGTCCATATGCACGACCTCTTCCTCTTTCTTGGCCACCACCCCATCTTTGTTGGCTTTGATTACTTTCTTCCTTTTTTGAATCAATCTGTGTCTTAAGGACTTGCTCCACAGTCTCTTCCTTCCTTTTCTTTTCTTCATAAGCTTGCAATGAGCCTAGAAGTTCCTCTGTTGACATGGTTTCCAAATTTTTTGTTTCTTCAATGATGGTGATAATATGTTCGAACTTTGGATCTAATGATCTAAGAATCTTCTCCATAATTCTTACATCATCTAATTTCTCACCATTTCTTTTAAGATTATTACTAACCACTAGAACTCTTGAGAAGTAATCAGAAACAAGTTCACATTCTTTCATATGCGAAGTCTCAAACTCTCCTATTAAAATTTAAAGACGTACATTTTTGACTTGATCAGCTCCCTTGTAAGACGTTTGAAACTTCTCCCATGCTTCTTTGGCCGACTTTGATTCAGAAATTTTTTCAAAGGTGTCATCATCCAATGCTTGATAAATTAGACAAAGAGCCTTCTTGTCCCTTGTCCTTGATTTTCTCAAACCATCTCTTTGAATTTGAGATAAACCATCTTCATTCTCATATTCAATATAGCCATTTTCAACTATCTCCTACACGTCGTGTGCTCCAAGGAGAGCCATCATCCTTAAACTCCAATTATCATAATTGTTCTTGGCAAGCATTGAAACTTGTAGGGGAACGCCATTATTCGTCATCTCAATCTTTTAAAAAATCCTTGCTCTGATACCACTTTGTTGAATATTTTTGGAGAAAGAGGAAGAGAATATAAGAAAAAGGAGTTTTTTATTTTATTTTATTTTATTGTAGAAAACTTTTCTTTATTGATGATGTATTTCTTGCTTGATTGATACAAAATGAGGGGAGAGCTCCTCTATTTATATGACTCAATAGAACATTCTAGATATAGAATCTCTAGAAACCTGACTCATTTGACAACTCTAGAAATGACTCTTTAGGCAACTTTAGAAACATAATTATTATACAATTCTTATTTCTAGCAACTAATATAAAATTCTAGAGCTCTCACCAATCAAATACAAGAAGACTCTAGAAACTTTGATAATAAGAAATTTCTAGAAATTAACAAATCAAGTTTAATATTTCAATATAAGTATGGTTTAGCAAATAATTTTAGCGATATATATCTATTTTAGAATGACTGCTATATATAATATCATACTCTGTAATTCCCTCTTCTCAAGTAAGTCATAATATCATCAAAAGTAGAAAATAAATTTTGTTTTTTTCTTCCTTGTTTTGACAATAACTATGGTCGATTTCAGTCTTCCAAATGCAACTAAAGAACGTTGTAGAAAAATGCAAAAAACAACTTCTTTATCCAATTTCCCTCAAAGAATCCAAGTGCATTATATTATAAAACTCGCCTCTGCAATGAATATATGAAAACTGGTAGTTTCCCACATGAAGATACATGTACTTATGCGCATGGAGATGTAGAGCTTCGTCCAAATCGAGATCATAATCATGTCAATTCATCGTTGTTTAAGACAAAGCTTTGTCAAAACTTCTTAAATGGATGTTGCCGATTGTCATCTAATTGTAGTTTTGCTCATGGTTTTCCAGGTAAATTTTATATCTTCTTCTTCATCGTTTTGTTTATTTGTTTGTTGTTTTTCCTGAAATTGATTTAAGGTAAATAATCAGCAAGAAAAATGATGTATATGCATGAACACACTGTTGTCAACTAGATTCAGATTCTATTGTTTGTATAGATTCTTCATTATATATTTATGATTGATTTGAAAAGTATTTGCAGCTGTCACGTTGCGGTTATGCAAAGAATACATTTTGATTGATTTTTGAGAAAAAAATCATTATCCTAAAGAAAGTTTGATTTTCTACATATGATTTTTTTTATTTTTCATTCTTTTTTTAGCTTTTTAATTTTCAAGAATAAAATTGAATTTTTCTCTTTACAATATTTGGAATAATTTAAGAACTTTACCTAATTTTTTCATTATTTTTTAAGAAGTTTAAATCTTTTGCTAGAAAATTGAATTTTCACAACTAATTAAAGTTTGATTTTCATTTTGAGAAAAAAAATTGAATTTTTAATGTTATTTGTATCTTACGTATAGTATAGTTATTTGAAAATAATAAATTTTTATGTGTTCCAATCCTAAGAAAAATTATTTTTTAAAGAAAAAATTATTTTTTTATTAAAGTATTATAGAGTTTTGAAATTGTTTGATTTCTCAAAAATGGCAGAAAAGATCAATCTATAAATTACACATATTTAAAATCTAAATTCAATTATTTGCTAAAACTACTAGTAAAAAATTTGTTTGACTCATTAATAAAAAGGATCAAGGATATATTTTGGGAGGGATTTGAGGAATATATATATATATATATATATATATATATATAAAGTGGAAATGTTAAAAGTTAGAACGGAAAATTTTATTTGGCTTATTCGAAGATAAAATGAAGAACATATTTTAGGAAAAATTTATGAGACGTTTTCTTATTGGACATGTTAAAACTTTTTCTTTCATCAAAATAAAAGAGAGAGAGAGAGAGAACACTTATCCATCATTTTGATTACAAATAAGCTTCAAAGTCAATTTAAGATCTGTCACCAAAGTTCTAACTACTGGCATTTAAGTTCGTTTTCTTTTGAAACCGATATTTTAATATAAAAAAAGTTTACAACTCTAGTTGCTAAAGGCCCAAAACAATCGTTGAAATTCACTCGTACTAAAATGGCAACTTGATAGATATATTATAATTAAACTAAATGATTGCGCGTCAAATTCTAAAAGTAACATCTCATGTTTATTTTTTATTTTATTTTATTTTTTAATATAGAGTTGAGGAATGCAAATAACGGAAATGGACAATGCAACAGAGACATTACAAACTCACAAAGCACAAAGGACACAATGAAAATTTCTACACAACTTCAGTCTAATGCAGCTTCGGTCATGAAGGCAGCTAATCAGGCACTTCAAAAAGTGTCGATAATCATTAAAGCATCTACTCAAGTGCTCGAAACTCATGCAAAGAAGAGGCTGAGGTAAGATTGGAGTCTCAAAAGGAATATGGATTTGTATGCCGATTGACCTTCAAAATCCGAATTGGACATGATTAATCACTAAGCCGAAAGTTGGTTAATTGGACGTTTATTAGTTTTAATTTGTTTGTTTTTCCATGTTAATATTGCAGTGGTCAAGTGTTTTTATAACATAGTAACCATAAATGTGTTTAATTGAAAATGGCTTCTTGAAACAAGTATATAATGACATTATGCCCTTTTTATGCATACCGTTTATCATAGTAACATTGTTTGATATCCTTTTTATACTTGCAAACTGATTTGATGTTTGTGTGTACTTCGTAAGTTGGCTTTTCTGGATATCTAAAGCTTATCGGTATGTTCTTTGACACTGATCATGCTAAACTTTTTTATATTCTGTTAATTACCTTTGTTTAACTGGAAATTAAGGGGCATCTACAGTCCTTTAAATGTTTATTTATAGTAATCTGGTTTTTAACCTAAACATAAACGAAACAAAAAGCATTCATGTGTATTAACATCATTCATTGTGCACTTAATCATGTCAAATTTTTTCGGTACTTACATGTTAAAAAGTATAATTTAAAATGATACCCTAGAATTATAATATAAATGTCATTGTTTTACACTTTTAAGGGACTAGAAATACAGTTCCATGTTCCCATGTCAATAATAAGATCACCATGAACTGTATAAATACAAAAACATCAATTATAGAGATGGTGCAGTTCGGGAAAGAAGAAAGAAGAAAAGGAATCTTAGGAAATTTATCCCACCAAGCAAATGAATCGAATAACATATGAAATTTCAAGCAGCCTATTACATTATTGATTTCACTAACTCAAAAACAACACTTGTATTACATTACATTACGTAAAATTTCTCATCTCAATTTTGGCTTTGTGGAATTCTTTAATGGTTTAGCAACTAGAAGTGGTTGGCTGCTTTTTGCAGTTGCATTCTTTAAGTCATATCTTATAGAAAACACTGCGCATATTATTGCAAGAAGCTTGGTGGGATGCACATAAACTGCTAATTCTGGATCAACATTAACCGACTTTTTTATAAGTCCTTCCTTTACGGGACCCCATGTCACAAGATGAGTGCCAAACATGCTCAGTCTTCCTGGGTTTATAACTCCAATCAGGGCCCCAGCTATAGCGAAGTAGCTTCCAGCAAGAACCTGATTCACAAGAAAATTCATCATGCATTACCTGAAACGAGTAAAAGTACAAGCACGATGTCTATACATACATACATGTATGCACGCGTGTGCGTGTATGTATATATGTGTATCTATGTATGTATATGTATATCATTTATTGCATGTCTTTTGAATTAAAGTTGCTCTTTATACTAAAATATACATTTAGATAGCGACTAACAAAGCTCATAATTTCAGTTATTCTTTAAATATTTCCTTTTAGTTTGCATGATTTTTATTTCAATTTATGACTTGTTAAAAAAAAAATTACAAAATAACTGTTTATTATAAACTAAAAAGGATGGGTGCATGTGTGTGTGTGAAACATCGTAATAAAAATCAAATAGTAATAAGTTAAGTGCAAATATTAGTTTACTAGCATAGATGAAAATGACGTAACGAAAATAACAAAGGATAATCTTGGCATTCTAAAATGAAACCGGTGTAGTAACAAGTTTCTTTTATTAACATTAGTGAAATAATGTGAGACCAAGTGTCAATAGTTGCTTTACAGTTCAAGTTTTCAGGCATCATCCCAATTAACAGATTACAAAGTCAAGATTACACTTTTCATAAACTAGTATTGTGAAAAAAAGAATTTAGAATGAGATCTGAGCATTTAATCTTTGTATTTAAATGATTTATCACTCTACTAATAATGCAAACATACGGTTATTAGTTTTTTTCATGTATATTTAATTAGTTATCTTCCAAAATCGCTTTTTCATAAACAAATCATACGTTTGGATGAAACCATGACATAGATTACTTATGCCTTGTCATTCATATAATTATGTAATTAAGAATTACCTTTAAAATAAAATAAAAACATAACACGCAATTGCGAAAAGTAGAGTTATTTTGGAAATATACCTTCAAAACCAAATCGAGATGGAAATCTTTTTTTAGAATAAAACATACATGTTATGAATGGCTGCATAAATAAAATCATTTAGCATATACAATGTGCAATTCATGTGCATAGTGCTATTTTATGATTTATGCAAGAATAAAGCTTGAATTAGGGAAGGTCGTTCCTATTAAGGCGTTTAACACAACCAAGAATAAAGCTTGTATATGCTAGCAGAAACGTTTTATAGTGAGCTATTACCGGAATGAAACGTGATGAACATACAACCCAAATAAGCCAACAACATGCCAAACCCAAGCTATTATGTAATTCTAGGTAGACTGGTACCAGAAGAAGTCGTGAGTTAACAGACTCGTTTTTCGTTTGCCAAGTCTTGTTAAAAGAAGCGAATCGTTGCCTCTGCGAGTTCCCTCTTTTATGGATAGATAACTGAACTATGCGCCTATCTTCACTTTTAGATCAGCGGTAGCTCCCCATTTTCACTTAACCTACGCACTACAATGCGTCTTACTGGAAGAAGAACTCCAGGCTGGCTCGAAGATGCCAACAGCATTCCGTACAGAAACATGAACCCCCAAAATGTATAATTGTGAGCTACAAACTGATAAATATGACCTGTGTCAATACAATTCAGTTTAGAAAAATAAGTTAAGGTTATGGCAAATTCAAAAGAAATAGAAGGAATGCTCAACACTACGTGTATACCTAAGACGTTAGAAATGTATCATCATAAAAATGAGTTTTTCAAACGCTAATAAGTTTTTTTATTTTCAATAACGAGAAGTTGTTCTATTTCTATTAATATTACACAAAATTAATAGAAACTAATGTTGATGGTTAAATATAGTATCATAATCAAAATGATTCAACAATAAGTTTTACTCTGAGCATCATCATCAAAATGAGTTTTGTTCTAATAATATTACACAAAGGTTGTTTTTCCCATATCAACCAACACATATGTTTTTATTCAAGCAAATGAATTTAGTAAAAGGTTATTTATGCATTTTTGGATCATGGAAAAATAAAATTGGAAAAAATATAACAAAAAGGCGAGAGTGCTGGTGTGCAGTTTGGTGCACTTTGGTGCATCATATATGCAAAAGGCAGAATCGCAGCAATGTGTCATGGTGCACCTTTTATGGTTATGATCAAGCATGTGTTGTTTGGGCTAGAGCATAACATTAGATGTTAAGGACGTCCCTAGAGCATAAATTAGAGGTTGGTGGTACAAGAGTTGAGGAAAAAACCAAGAGCTCCCATTACCTCTTGCTCGCACCTTTTAGCACCCCAAGCGTGTCCAAGGGATGCTTAGGAAACTTTACATGATCATATTAGGAGGTGGATTCCCCTACGACTGATCACTGTATATGTAGGGATCATCTGCACCCTTGTGATGAAGAGCGTACCTCTGAAGGTCGCTGCCGACCTACCTTAGGTCGTGAACGACCTAACGTGATTTGCCGAAGCCCTAGATCGCGTCTCCTCTTTGTATGTCACGAGCAAGCTAGCGCCTCCACTCGTATGTCACGAACGAGCTATGGCGGCCGAACTACCTCAAGTCGCGAGCGACTTATCAAAACCCTAAGTCGCAAGATCCAAACCCTTAAGTCGCGGCAAGGATTTAAGTCGCAAACGAGTTCCTTAAGTCGCGACCGATCTACCTTAGGTCGTGGACGACCTAACGCGATTTATCGCGTCCCCTCCTCCTTAGGTCGCGCGCGAGATACCCCAGAGCGCGAACGACATATGCCTCCACAGTAAGTCGCGAACTCCAAGTCGCGTGCCTCCTCCCTAAGTCGCTACCTTCAGTGACCTAATTCCCGTGTATTTAGCTCGCGCAATTTAAGTCGCGTGTGAAGTTTAAGTCGCGTACTACCTCCAATAGGTCGTGCTATCACAAACGAAGAAAGTGCAGCAAGACGCGAGCAAATGTCACTGATTGATAGGTCGTTGTTGTTTCATTTAGGACATACTTTGTGGTTTAAGTCGTTTGTTTGTGATTTCTTATGTCAAGTCGTATTATGTTGTAACTGTTTGTACTGTTTGCAATGTGTTGTACGTTGTTTAGTGTTGTGATGTTGTAAGCCTATAAATAGGCGAGTCGTGTCATTTGTAAGGGGTTTGAAATTTGAATAAAATTTGGTTTGTGCTTTGTGCCTCCATTTTTAAATTGGTAGTCGAGTGTTAATTCCTACCTCCACTTCGGCATTCGAGTGCGCTCGAATCAACGAACGTTGAAGCCAATTCACGGAATCAAGCGCGCTTGATCAACGCCCAAAGAATTGTAGATCTTTCTTCACGGAATCGTGCGCGATCAACGTGTCGAAAATTGCTAAAATCCGGTATCTTCGTGATCAACGGATTTGGGTCTTACGGTATTCTTAAATCCATCGATTATTCGTCGATTCACCGATTATTTCCGCTAATCGTGTGAGATACGGGTTCAATTTACATAGTCGAATTTGCTTCCCACGCTGCGTCACCTTGTCAACGTAGCATTGAAGTTCAAAGGTAAATGAGGGAAAACTTAATAAGATGGTTTGAGATAAGACCATGTAGAAAAAACAGTGTGCAAAATACCAATTAGGAGATGGATCCACAATTAGTATATAGTGAAGGTGTGCAATGTAGTTACTGTTGGCTCCCTCCCTTCCTCCCTCTCTATTTACACACATAGACATATATACACATAGATGCACGTATATATGTATGTGTGTGTATGTGCATGTATGTGTGTCCGTATGTACATACACACGGGGTTGGTCTAGTAGGTTAATAATTCTAACTGCCAGATTAAACCTAACCCCGGAACTGTTAGACTCAAAGTATGTCTTTGGAACTTGATACATACTCCCCAAGAGTGTATTAATGAAACTTGGCTCTCTATGTAATTCAAATGTGAAGAAAAAAATAGAAGCCTTGAATATAGCAAGTAGATAATCATTAATAAATGCGACCTAGTCGAGGACCACTAGTAAAATGGAAAAACTTTAAAGAGTGTGGATATAGAAAATTTGGGTTTGAATCCTCAACATCATTCCCCTAAAATTAAAATTAAAAGACGATTCTGACAGGAAAACGAAGCATATGGTTGCTTGAAAACTTGTAAGGTGTGGTGTCATATTAGAAAAAGAAGAATTCCCACCGAAGAGGTTAAACTTATTCGATAAATGCTTAATATACACACATATTTGAATAAAATATTCCGAACACAGACAATAAATATGTTTATACTGTAAATGGATTTTGTAGTATTTGAATCTTAATTGGGTGTGCATGTAAACTTCTTGGACAAATCAAAACTGACTGACTGGAAATAACAGGGTTATAGTTGCTGAAAAACTTGCAAGTTCTGTTTTGTTAACTGTCTGGCATTACCACCAAAAAGATCTAAAATTGTTCAGTGAATACTTATATTATATAAACATAGTTGAAGATGAATTTTGGAGAATGTAAAATAGACATGTCTATGTTATAATGGTTTTGTACAATCTGAATCACAAATGAGTGAGCATTTAAACTTCTTTGGCATACACTTTAGTATGCAATCAAATAAAAAGAGTTTGGACCATGAAGATTTTGATAAATACTGTCAACAACCATGGTTAAATTATTATAAACATACTTGTGGGAACTAACCTCCAAGCGGTGCAAATCAACAACAGTTGACGCATTTTTATCTTGAGTTAAGTTGTATATTTCAAATGGTTCGCTCCATTTTGGAAGGGTCCTTCTTGAAATAAGACTATTTAATACTGCTTCGAGATAAAGGAGGTTACACACAACTAGCGCTGGAAATATCTCATTGGTAACTAATTGACAAGAAGCAATCTGTATTGGTCTTGTGCATATCCCTGCTCTGCATTAAATCCTAGACCACCAGCCATATTATGTATGAGTTTCAGAGATAATAAGCATAATATCACAATAGAAAAAAGGGATTTGGACGTTGCCCCTTATTTCCATCGAGCATGTGTTAAAGGACATAATTCAATGTCATCGGGTCAAAATTCCTATTTTATAAAATATAATTAAATATGAAATTGCCACTGCACTTTTAATTATAGTAAAAGTCACCCCATATTTAAAATGGCCAAACTACAACCATCACTTTTGAAAGTGAAGAAAACTAACATTCTGCACTTTTTTGAAAAACATATAACTATGAAATAGAAGTGCAACTTCTACAAATTTCACGAAACTAAATCTAAATAGTTAAAAACTAAATATTTAGCAATAAAAAGAAACGAAATTAAAACATTTATGAATTGCAAAAATTATATGCTTTCCAAAAGTGTATATGTGTTCTTTTTCTTCAAAAGTGTGTATAAACTATAAATCAAACCTGCACATTGTCCAAAATTTAGTGGAAAAATACATCCTCTAAACATTCTACAGTTCTGGTGCAAGTCCTTTTGATGAAAGAGCGGTAGTTATCTTGAATCAAATAGCTATAAAGAAAAGATATAAGTTCTCAAAATAGTGAATGAGATATATCCTTTCCATATTGGCATAGGGTCAGGTAATTTTGTGTGAGGGTGAGGACCAATATGGCCATGGACTATCACGCGCGCTGCCATCCGACATACCGAACTGAGCCGGGTAAGAGTGGATAGTGTTATATTTTTGCTGCGCAGAAGTTAATACTTTTCCACTGTTTAAATTTGGATTGAACAAACCGCAACAATTTTTGGCTCTTGCAAACAAAGGGATGCTACTTTTCTCACTCAATTTTAATTTCGAATTTTCTCTTCTTCCTCTTCGTTTCTTAATATCTACAACCCGTGTGCTTTTCCATATCACATAGAAGATCATGCACATCACAATCTCGAGCAGATCACGTCTGTTGTATCTTGAGAGACTTTGAATAAAGTCTTAAGGAAATTGTTACGACAAGGCTCTGACAAAATTTCCTTCTTTAACCGGTTAGATTTCTAGTTGATTTATATATATATATATATATATATATATCGTTTTCGTTTCTGCGCTGTACTATTTCTTTAAATAGTATAACGTTTGATTTATCGCTATAGTTATTATTGTTATAGTTGTTAGTTTGTTGTTGTAATTAATTGCAACATAATTATTGTTAAAATAACTAATACAGAATTTCAAAGTAGTGGAAATATGAGTTGTAAACTTGTGGGACAAGTTTATTATTGATTAGTCTATGTTTTGGTATGCTAGACATATAACGTCTTAAGACTTTACTGTTTTCGCTAAAACAGAGATGGCAACAGTTGAACTATCAACAAAGGCTACTACCCACAACAGACCTGATCCGTTCAAAGGAGATGGTGATGACTTCATAACATGGAAAAATCAAATGATATTTTATCTCACCACACTCGGTCTGCATACACTATCTCGAGGAGGAGGAACCGATTCCTGCACCAGGCAAGGAATCAGATGTTAATACATGGAAGCATTCTGATTTTCCATGTAGAAAGTATATTCTGAATTGTCTCGACAAGGTTCTATACAAAGTATTTCAGCCTCTAAAGATAGCAAAAGCACTCTGAAATGCACTTGCCATGAAGTACAAGATGCAGAGTATCAGTTTTAACAAATTCATTGTAGACAAATATATGGACTACAAGATGGTTGACTCCAAACCGGTGACTGCTGAACTGCATGAACTCGAAGCGGAACGTCGTAAGGTTGGAGAATCGTTTTTGGTTGAAGACATCATGGGAAAACCGCCGCCGTCATGGAGAGATTACAACAACTATCTAAAACATAAGAAGAAGGAAATCTCTTTATAAGATCTCATAGTCTAACTAAAAATTAAGGCAGGTAACCATGAAATTACAAAACCAAGCGAGGAGGTATTTGTGGCTGAAGGGTCAAAGACCAAAAACAAAAAGAAGAATTTCCAAAAGAAAAGAAAAGCTCCAGACAACTAACCAAAAGACAACAAACGAACCAAAAAGTTTAATGGCGAGTGTTGGGTTTGTGGAAAGGTTGGACATGCCGCTAGAGATTGCAGACACATAAAGGAACGCAACAAAGAGGCAAATATAGTAGACAACATGAAAGTAGACAAGTCCAACTTCTCGGCAGTTGTATCTGAATGCAATTTGGTTTAGAATACTAACCATTGGTGGGTAGATACAGGCGCTACTCATCATGTCTGTTCTGACAAATCCATGTTTTCTACATACCAGAAATTCGATCACGAAGAAATTTTTAATATGGGTAATTCTGCAGTATCCATGATCGAAGGCAATGGCACAGTAATCCTCAAGTTTACTTCTGTAAAACTACAAAGTTGAATGACGTGCTCCATGTTCCAAACATACGCAAGAATCTCATCTCTGGAGCAGCACTATCGAAGAAAGGATTCAAAATGGTGTTCGAGTCAAACAAGATGCTTCTGTCCAAAGCTAGAATGTATATCCGAAGGGGATATTTATGTGATGGCCTATTTAAGGCAAATGTAGCCGTTATCGGCAATAAAACTATGTATTCTGATTGTGATATTAATAAAATTGAAGTTTCTTACTTGCTTGAGCACGAAATTTTACTATGGCATGATAGATTGGGACACATAAATTTCCGAAAAATGAAAACATTATCATACTTGGGAATAATTCCGAAATTCCAAGTAGATAAGAACTACAAATGTGAGACATGTGTAGAAGTAAAAATGATTAAAAAACCATTTCAATCTGTTGATAGAAGGACCGAACCACTAGGTTTGGTTCATATAGTTTTATGAGATTTTAAATCATTACCTACAAGAGGTGGGAAAAAGTACTTTATCACATATATTGACGACTATAGCAGATATTGCTATGTGTATCTTTTGAATAGTAAAGATGAAGCAAACATCATTTATAAAGTACAAGGCTGAGGAAGAAAATCAGTTAAATAAAAAGATCAAGATATTGAGATCTGATCAAGGAGGAGAATATGAATCGCCATTTGAACAGTTCTGTGCCGATAATGGTATAATTCATCAAACAACAGCTTTATATTCACCACAACAAAATGGTATAGGCGAGAGGAAGAACATAACGTTAAAAGGCATGATTAATGCCATGCTTTTAACCTCTGCTCTACCGATGAACTTGTGGGGGGAAGCCTTAAATATGTCTAACCACATATTAAGCAAAGTCCCTCATAATAAAATATAAACAATTCCATATAAGATTTGGTAAGGACACAAACCAAGCTTTAAATACGTCAAAGTGTGGGGATGCTTGGCAAAAGTTGCAGTTCCACCTCCCAAGAGAGTCAAACTTGGACCAAAAACAGTAGATTGTTGCTATCTAGGGCTAGCCCAAAATAGTAATGCCTACAAATTTTTGGTATTCAAGTCTGATTTAGCTGATATTCATGTAAATACAATCATGGAATCTAGAGATGCCTCATTCTGTTAAGACCGCACAAAAGGAATGAAGGGAATAATGTTCCTAAAAGGATAAGAGAAGAATTAAGCAATTCACATGAAGATGAAGCTCATCATGAAATTGAGGAAGTTGAACCAAGAAGAAGCGTAAGGGCTAGGACTTCCAAGACATTTGGTTTAGATTTTTTCACATATGTGTTAGAATACGAACCTCAAACGTACAAGGAAGCAATGTCATCTTCTGAACCTTCATGTTGGAAAGAAGCAATCCAAAGTGAGATTGATTCAATTCTAAGTAATGAAACTTAGGAAACTATTAATATTCCACTTGGAATAAAACCTATCGGTTGTAAATGGATTTTCAAAAAGAAAATGAAAGAAGACGACTCTATCGACAAGTATAAAGCCAGATTAGTAGCCAAAGGATATCGTCAAAAAGAAGGAGTAGATTTCTTTGATACATATTCGCCGGTAACACAAATAACCTATAAGAATGCTAATAGCAATTGCATCGATCTATAATCTAGAAATTCATCAAATGGATGTAAAGACGGCATTCTTAAATGGAGATCTTGATGAGGAGATCTACATGGAGCAATCTGAAGGTTTTGTTTCCAAAGGAAATGAAAAAAAATCTATAGATGAGTGAAATCATTATAATGACTAAAACAAGCTCCAAAACAATAGCACGCAAAATTTGATATTGTCATGATGAGAAATGATTTTCGTATAAATGGATGTGATAAGTTTGTTTATTATAAACAAATTGGACAATCATATGTGATGATTTGTTTATATGTAGACGATATGTTAATATTTGATCCAGATACTCAGGTAATAGAGACCATAAAGAAGATGTAAATTAGCAATTTTGATATGAAAGACTTAGGAGTTGCAGATGTATTTTTGGGAATCAAAATAATAAGAACACCTAATGGAATTGAATTGTCTCAATCACACTATGTAGACAAAGTGATTGAATTTTTTTAAAATTTTAGAATTAAAGGAGTAAGAACACCTTTTAATCCATCAGAAGTACTGCATAAAAACACTAATGAAAGAGTAACGAAACTGGAATACTCTTATGTAGTAGGATGTTTCATGTATCTCATGAATTGTAAAAGACCATAAATAGCTTATGTAGTAAGTCGACTTAGTAGGTATACAAACAATCCAGGAAAGGAACACTGGAAAGCACTAATGAGAATGCTTGGATATTTAAAAAATACCAAAAATTATTCCTTACATTATGGAAAATATCCCGTCGTCTTAGAAGGATATAATGATGCAAACTGGTTTGCTGATTCAGAGGAATCAAAATCAATGAGTGGTTATGTATTTACCTTAGTAGTGGCAGCAGTGTCATGGAAATCTACTAAACAAACATGCATAGCTCGATCCACTATGGAATCGGAGTTCACCGCTTTAGATAAAGCAAGCGAAGAAGCAGAATGGATTTGCCACTTTTTAGAAGATATTCTGTTTTGGCCTAAACCTATATCGGCCATATGCGTACACTGTGATAACCAAGCAGCATTAAGAAGAGCGTAAAACTTTGTTTAGGCAGTTACTCTCAAATGGAACTATTTCCATAGATTATATATGAACAAATGATAACCTAGCGGATCCATTTACTAAAGGTTTATCAAGAGAGAAAATTAACTGTGCGTCGAGGGGAATGGGTTTAAAAGCATAAATCAACAAGAGTTATCTTATACAGAACCCTATCCTAGCGACTGGAGATCTCACAGACTAGGATCAATAGGCAAACCAGTTCTGAATAACTCAAGACGCAATGCATTTGTTTGTACTTAGTCCTAGTCCATTCCTATGGTGCACAATATAAATGCACGCCTACAGAAGTATTAAAAAAATAAAATTATGTTTTTAATGATGACCATATCTTGAAAATAACAATTGGGGTATATGTAGGATACTCTTAATGGTTGTGATCACCTATGTTAGTATGAGCTGGGTCGGCTCTATGAGAATATTAAAGGCTTTTATTCTCTAAAAACACCCGCAGAACTAAAAATTGTTCAAGACAAAAAAGAATACAACCAAGAGATTGGATGCGAAGAGAAATAATGCTTTGTAAAGCTTATTGTCTAGTTATACAATAACGGCTGACGGTTCAAGATGAAATAATTCACCGATTAGCCAAGTATATCCGATAAGTTTTAACTAGGGAAAGTTCAAAGTGAAATATCTACTTATCCTCAATATAACATTATTTTCATATGAACTCTGTGATATTACACTTTGTGTGGGGGAGACATATATCGTCATTCATGTGGGGGATTGTTAGAGTACTCAAAATAGTGAATGAGATATATCCCACATCGCCAAAAATAAGTCCATTTTCTTGTTTATATAGTGTATTCTCAATCCCTATATCGGCCCTTAGGGTCAGGTAAATTTGTGCGAGGGAAGGACCTATATGGCTATGGGCTAACACACATGCGCGCCGCCACCCGCCCGTTCGACTGAACCGGGCCGGGTGCAGGTGTGGGTGCGGGTGCAATAAGAGTGGACAGTATTATATTTTTTCTCCACAGAAGTGAATAATTTCTACTATTTAAATTCAAATAGAAGCAATTAGTGGATTGGACGTGGTCGTTGCAAACCACAACATTTTTTGGACGTTGCAAACGAAGAGACGCGACTGTTGCAAACCGCAACAGTTTCTGGCTGTTGCAAATGAAGAGACGCAACTGTTGCAAAATGCAACAGTTTCTGGCCATTGCAAAAGAAGAGACGCAACTGTTGCAAACAACAATAGTTTTTTGACGTCGTAAATGAATGGAAGTGTCTGTCGCGAACAATAACATTTTTTGGTATTGCAAATGAAGGGATGCTAATTTTCTCAACGGGTGTACCCATTGGGAATCCGGCTATAAATAAGGAGGAAACCCGATCACTTTCCTCACTCAATTTTAATTCTGAATTTTCTCTTCTTCCTCTTTGTTTCTTAATATCTACAACCCGTGCGCTTTTGCATATCACACAGAAGATCATACACATCACAATCTTGAGCAGATCACGTCTATTGTATCTTGGGAGACTTTGAATAAAGTCTTAAGGAAATTGTTACGACAAGCCTCAGACGAAATTTTCTTCTTCAACCGGTTAGATTTGTAGTTGATATATATATGTATATGTATATCGTTTTCGTTTCTGCATTGTACTATTTCTTTAAATAGTATAACGTTTGATTTATCGCTATACTTATTATGGCTATAGTTGTTAGTTTGTTGTTGTAATTAATTGCAACATACTTATTGTTAAAATAACTAATTCAGATTTCCGTTTTGGTATACTAGACGTATAACATGATACAACCACCATGTAATGCACAATGTATTAGAAAATTTCATACCACACACAAATGGATCCGTTATTCTTTTATAAAAAGTCTAAGAGCATTTCTCTCACATTTTCAGATGCTTTGTTTATCACATTCAACATTAATAAAGTGGTCAAAAGTCAAAATTTGCTGAAATATATGATTAAAGATAAGCTGCTGACGAAAGAAGTTATTTACCTTTTTAGAGAAGAACCAAAGACCTTTATCAGGATTATCAGTCTTGTATCTCTCTCTAATGATAGGGTTTAATGATTTGCACTGTTTACATTCAGTTGAAGCATAGCCAGATACTGCAAATGCTATAATGCGAAAAATCCTTCTTAAGTTATTTCCCTGCCATATAATAAACTGATTTTAACTTACCTAACATTTATGAGAGTATGACCGTGGAAGCATATTATGATGTGAAAACCAAAGCTCTATATCAACAGATGTCCAAAGAACACAGATGAAAAATATATAATATGTGACGTATGTTACATTTGAATCGAAGAAATTGTATATGCAAAAGACAACACCAAGTAATTATTTGTAGATAACCAATACTTTATCACTCATTCGAATCAAAGATCTGTATAGTTTCCAACCAATAATAAAATGTAAGTCAAATCACAATTCACACAGTTCTAAATTAGGACCTCGATAGTTATCAGTTCAACGACAAGAAGGTATGCTCTATAGGCAATTATGACAAACTTTCAATACAATGAGCAGGCAGTAAACAGATTAGTAGGGAGAAACTTAATTTTTTTATGTTCTTAAACACAAAATGAAGAGTCTAAGTGAAATTGAATTGAATATATTAGTAAAGTTGGACAGAATAATGTTGGACCATCATCCTCATATGAATCTCATTTCCATAAAGTTACAAGAAAATAATATATAAAGTGATATTGAGTGTGCAATTTAAAATTATTTATGTCCTAGTAGCATGCAGGTGATAATCCATGGTTAAAACAATGTAGGACAAACCATTTGCCCAATTTTTTCCAGAATTAAAATATATTTGACAGTCCATAAAAACATACTTCAATTATGGAAATGGAGAAAAACAATTATAATAGCACGAATTCGACTGTACTATGTACGAAGTCAAAAAATTAGCCGGCATTAGATTAAATTTTATACATCATAACTGTAGTAGTTATCAAACATGAAGTACGTGAAAGGACTCAAAATGAATAGCCATTGTCTAACGGCTTTACGTTAAGGCCGAATTTTACCACTGGGAATTGATCCGTCTTTCCTGCTCTGAAAGATGAGCAATCTCACAAGGTAACAAAACAATATATATTACTCAACATAATATATTACAAAGACATTTCAAAATGGTGCGTCAGAGTCATTCTAATACAAATTCTAGTATAGGACAGTTATAATATCCTTACCAAACAGATACAATATACATATAATACAGGGGAAAACAAGATAATAACTAGCCATTGATGAAGTCACTTGCTCCAAGCTCCACCAAGATGAATATACGAAAAACCAAAACTACTTGACTGTCCAATTAAATTTGAGCATCCAATAGTTTAGGAAAATGAAAAATAAATTCCGGGTCAAACATGGGTCTAGTGTGAGTAAAGCATACATTTTAACTTTATAAAAACCTTTAAATCAAAGGCATCTCATAAGACCATGCCACATATAAACACGAACGGGTTTTCACCTTACGATAACCAAAATATTTTCTATAGAAAATACATTAATATTATAATAATGTCTAGAGGTCAAAGTAAATCATGAATATAGCTGAAATGATTGCATCTCACATTTCAACATAGTTAGGCACAACGAAGTCTGTACGGCGCTTATTAGAGAATGGATTTCATACAACGACTGAGCTATTGTGGATACTACCCGTTATGATGCATCTAGAGATAAAATAGCACCGAGGACCTAGCCGGAATCCCCTGCCAACACAGAAACTACTATTTTACTAGTAGTATCGAATATGATCACCGCTTGGTCAATGGGCCCCGAAGCATACAGGTAAGAGATAATATCGACTCTAGATAGGGATGATCATATCCTAATAGAAGAGACCCACATAACCATGATGCATCTTCCCTGTTTTAGTCATTCCCGGTTAATGAGTCTTGGGGCTACGTTTTACCTTTTATATAGCACTTCCCACTTGGAATGCTAACACTACCCTCCAGGCAACAATACAATGCCAGCATTCATTCATACAACTTGTCTAGGAGATAGAAAAACCGAAGACACTACTTCTATTACATCCATTTTGGAATCACTCTTAGGATTAATAGCAAGCAGCACTTCAAAGAGCTTCATCTTTAATGCCATCATCTTCAAGATGTCTTCACTTCGAAATGCTTGAGTTGGATCAAAGTGGTTTTCGAATAACATATCTAATACCGGTCTCTTCGAAACAACATTCGATAGTTTTCGGTAAACTCAACTTCGTTTCTTTAGGAAATAAGATAAGAGCGGAGATCACCTCTAAGCCATTAGTAGACGATTTTTATTATCATTTGTCCTAGGATAACAAAACGAGATTTATATGCACCGTACATCATCATTGGAGATGATTATGCCATATAACTCATGTGTTTCTCCTAGATATTCCAAAGTTAAGTTTTGGGTCCATATTTGATAGTTGGCTATTTAACTATCAAATAAACAAACAACAACCAATTCCATTTGTGATTTATTTATCCGTAGCAACCATTAAGCCTGAAAAATTCTTTATTTAATAACCCCCTTTTTAAAACGTTTGTCTAAATCATTAATATACTTATCTCTTTGACGTAAGTATATGTACAAAACATTCGTGAACAACTTCTTACTTCAAAATCATGTTAAAAAGGATTAAACAAAGGATGTTTAAATCGGTGGTAAGGGAAATCCTCAACACTATCTCCTTAGTGTTAAATGTGGAATGGATGTTTCATACCATCATTTTTAAAAGGTTGGTTAGAGAAACCCGGATCTCAAATTCTTTTTTTCTTTCGATAAATCCTTTTTAATCAAATCTATTTCATTTATGAAATCCCTTTTACTTGAATCTAAATCCATTTGAAAATACTTTCCAACTTACCAAATTCATTTATAAAACCCTTTTAAAAATATTCAAAATCATTTATAATAATTGGTTTTATAAATATCCATACTTTTATATAAATTTCTTATAAATATCCAAACCTTTTTATTAACTCCCTTTATGAATATCCAAATCATTTTCTAAAACTTCTTTTATAAATATCTAAATCATTTACGGAACTTCTTTATAAATCTTTCATGTTTAACAACTTCTTAAATAACCTTAAATCAAATTAGCTTCCTTTAATACACAAATCCATTTTATCAATCTTCCTTATTTATGAAATCTTCTTTGCATAAAAACTCAAATCCATTTGCCTAAAACACTTTATAAATTTCCAAATTTATTTATAAAACCCTTTATAAAAACTTCTTTTTATAACATGGAAAATTATTCCTGTTAGTTAAAAACATCTTTAGTAAAACCATTTGTCAAATCATTCTTTAAATATCTTGTTTAATTGAAATAACTTTGAACCATTTTTAAAAGAAAATGGAATATTTATATTTACAAAATCAAACGGAGGCTTAGCAACCGAAATGGTGCTTTTAATTTGGTTTTACGTATCGGTTTAATATGGCATCACATAACAATAGGTATATAAGGGATCAACACATAAGGATCAATCAACTTAAGTAAATGTTCAAGTTAATTGTAATAGCAGAATGATGTTTTATTCTGCTAATATA
Organism: Allium cepa; assembly: GCA_030765085.1. Taxonomy (NCBI): domain Eukaryota; kingdom Viridiplantae; phylum Streptophyta; class Magnoliopsida; order Asparagales; family Amaryllidaceae; genus Allium; species Allium cepa. Next base: position 803,545,316 of record CM060943.1, read on the forward strand.
AGTCATTTAGTTTTCCTCATCATATGAGGTTGCTTAAGGGTAAGCGACACAGAAATCTCTTGATTTAAAAACAAACTTGAATAGAAATAGTTTAAAAAAAACTGATTACTTAAATTCAAAGCGATTTTAAAATAAACTAAAACCCTTGTAAATGAGAATCGAATCCTTATTAAATAGTAATTAAACTCTAATTAAAGTAGTTAAACCATATTAAAACATAATTAAAATTTAATCAAAGATTAATTATATAAATCCCCTTTAAATTTAAAATTTATCAATAATTATCATAAATAAATAAATAAATAATAATTAATTAATCCTTATTTAAAAATTAAATAATAATTAACTTTAATTAAGTAACAAATCATGATTAACTTAATTGATTTACGCTTAAGATTAGAAACCATTATTGACATCCTGTTTGGCATTACCCTTAGAATTAGTAGCGAGTTAGTCTTTGCATATTACGATCCTAAAACGAAGGGACTAATGCTATTTATTTATATCGGGAGAAAATACAAATATTGTCAACAAGCAATCCTTCTGTTAGGAAGATCCCTGCCTTCAAATTCAAGGTCTTCAATATATATTTTCTTCACTTTCGAAACATAAATTGGTTCGAAGTTGCTTTCGGATAGAAATCGCCCAAATCCGATCCCGGTTTCTTCAAACCAATATCGATAAAATGATGTTTAATAAATAGGCAATTATCATTTGATTTATTCATTTCTTTTTATTGGAAAATATATCTTCAAGAGATACATATATCTTAAAAACATTCTTGTTGGTATATATGGAATCATTAAACCTCTCTTTACTAAATTCTTTGGCTTAATTAAATAATTCTGAATCAATTTTACTTAAAACTTAACCAAGATTTATAATTTTAAAACATAATTTTTTTAATAAGTTGAAATCATGTTATCTAAGATGGTAGATCCAAATCGTTTAAATTTGGAAAAATTAATCTTTTATGTTTAACTCATTTCAGACATTTCGACCTTATCCATCCCTCGCTTGGGGGAAGCCTGATGAGCAAGGGCACTGGTAGCTCATGAACATCTCTTTAGTTTAAGCACCTCACCCAGATCTCACGAATAGAAAAATTCGGTGTACTCGTCGGCTTATTAGAGCTAAGATTAAAACATTAGCTTGTAACATCTTTTCTTTAATCTGTTCATTTAAACCCTTTTAAATAAATTATAAAACTCCTAAATTATTATTAGAACAATTTAATTATTAATTTAAAAATATTTATAAAAGATTTGGTAAAGGATTATTAAATTTAAAACCAAATTTAAATTTTTATTAAAAACCGCTGCAAAAAGTGTTGTGAATAGTGTTTTTAAAGTTATATTGATTAAAACGACTTTTCTATCATTTAGAAATTCATTTATACAACTCAAAAACCTCTTTTAAAACATTTTAAAAGATTTATAAGATTTATTTCATATTTTTAGACATATAAACTATCCATTTTAAATCATTATTAAAACTATGGTCATTAAACTTCAAAACCGCGATATTTTTTAAAACTATTTTTTGGATTTTATTTGAAAATCCATAAGATGTAACTTGATTTTTTTTCTTGATTTGAAAAATATAGATATAATAGTTTGAAAAATTCTTGTTACAAATAATTCCAAGCTATACTTCAATTTATATACTCATTTGAATTTGGCGGGACGAAATCGCAAACTATTGTTACGTGACACATCTAGTTTTGACTTGTTTTTCATTTCTTATTCAGACTTCACTAAATTTGTTTCTAGTGTTTATATAACATTATTAAAACATTTTAAATCATTTTTAAGAGGTTTAACATTTTATATATACCATTTCATTAATTACAGGAAAGTGATATTTGACGTGTATTTAACGTGACTTGTTAAAACAACCATATTAAATAATCGATACTGATAATCAAAGCAAGCAACCAAACATGATTAACAATCATCATAACTAAACATAGAAAAGCATATTATATCATCCAATAATATATATATAGAGTTTCTCACTATAATCCAAAACCATACTTCCTACCAACATTCAAACAATTCAACGCTCACTAAACATCTCCTAAACAACCAAAGCTCATGGTAATGCCTCCTTCTACTTTCTAATCATACTTTCCATGATAACTTAGGCTTAATAATAGAGTTTGGAAGATATTAGAGAAGATTTGGTTAAATTTTTAAAAAGTTAGAGAGTAATTAGTGGATTAGTGCTTAAGCACTTCCACTATTTTTAACCCTCCGACTTTCTCTCAAGTTTTTAAGACTAAAGAAGAGGCCTCCTTGGAAGCCATTAGAGAGCATTTAGAAAGCTCAAGAATGAAGAAGAATGAATGTGAAAAATAAGTGAGAAGGAGTGTGGTGTTTATAGGAAAAAATGAGAAAATATCTTCGAAGTGAAATTACCGCCATACCCTTTCCTACACAAGAAAACGCCTCCCCTTTCTGCCTCTTGTGGCGCATGGAAGCCCCCTCCATGAGGATGAGGTGTAGGTTATGTTGGTGATGATGGTGGAGGTGGTGATGTTATGTGGTATAAGGTTGATTAGATGTTTGCTTTTTAAATTAATAATGATTTAGATATTTATTCCTTTACCTTGTGTAAATATTTTTTACTTTTCTATTTTTTATTAATTGTATATGTATGTGTTAACATATGCATGTGTATGTTATATATGTGTTCAAGTTATGTAAACAACATCGTACAACTTATATATATCAAATTGCTATGAACCCTAATTTCGGTTTCCGGTCATATTTTTACTTCATAGTTAATATATATGTATAATACTTCTTAGTTAATACATACACACACACACACACACACACACACACACACACACACACACACACACATATATAATTTCAAAACTAATTCCTTATCATTATAGATGTATTAAGACAATCATATTTAAATTATAAAACCATATAAATCAATATTGAACAATTGTTTGCAAAAAGTGTTATTATATCGATAAAGCGATACTGATTTCGTTTTTTCAAATCAATTATATATATATATATCTTTATAAAACTATTATAAATGATTTATTACCACTTTATTACTATTACAAATGAATTATTATCATTTTAAAATAATTATCTGGATAATTATGATAATCATTAAATCAATTAATCGTAATTTAAAATCATTAGTTAATTATTAATTATAGTGACATTACTGATGATGTTATAAATACATTTTATTTTTCAAAAATAAAATAAATTATTTTATTTCATATTCTTGTTTAAATATAAAAATAAGCTTATGTGTTTAGTCCCGTTCGCCAATTTGGATAATCATGGAGCCTTTTATCGATAAAACGATTCTCGACTATTTTATCGATTTAAATCCCGAGGAAGATTTTTTTTGTAAATATCCATTCAAAATAAGATTACCATTACTATTCAGTGTTCAAAACATGATTACTATTATCTATTATTACTCAAAACAATATTATTTATATTATTAAACTTTTATTTGAATATTTTAAAAATAAATCAAATTTATCAAAGTGATAAATTTGCGGGTCATTACATGATATACAAAGACATCATATTATAATGTTTAATATGGAATATGTAAGATGGATTCCTTATATATTAACAGTAGGAATTATAGTACATTTTAAATTCTCTATAATATCATAATTTACTTATGTATTTGGTGCATGAAGCAAATATCAAATCTAAATTAAGATCATTAAACTAGTTTAGAGTATTCTTGAGTATGTACGAAACACTAAAGAATTGTTTATAGAAACAACAAACTCCTTATGAAGGAATGAATTAGACTCAAACTTCATGAGTGATATTTGGTATAATATGTCAGTATTAAATTCATGTTCAAATCCTAATTAAGACACTTTAAGTAGGAAATGTTTCAAACAAAAGGTTGTGGCTGACTCAACGAATGGTTAAGTACATTGTCTTGAGTAGTGCGGCAATAAAAACCAATGTATATAAATATAAATATAAATATACAAATTTATAACTGAGATTGAGGTGATTCCAAGTATTGAGAATGCTACATCATTGTTATATGATAATAACGTAATAATAACAACTCACTAGAAGTCGAGAAACATACTCTGAATAGTTTCATAGAATAAAGGTTTTTTATCAACATCGGAGATAGATGACTAACATAGTAGTTAATTAAACCAACATAGCAGATCAATTCACAAGGGTCTAACAGAATTAGTTCTCATCAAACCAACTAAAGGTATGTAATAGAAGTTCCATAACCGACCCTAAATGCAAGTGGTAGATGATAGAGTTAGGGGTATTGTTGACGCCAAAAATGAACAATAACACATAATAGAATCTAGTAAAGACTAAATGAAGAATGAAATTAAAACATAGCAAAAATTATAAATGAAAACATAGATTTTTATAGTGGTTCGACAATTCTGGCCTACATCCATTTCATATTTCTATTTCCACTTGATTACGATTACATGAATATTTCGGTCAGCTAGGATCCATTAGTACAAAACTGAAGAATAAAAATGGCAAAGTCTCAGGAGAGAGAGCAGGATCCCTTTTTTGATGCCATGCCTGCTATATTTATAGGGGAAGACGTGCATGGATTGGACTGTAATTTCGGCAGAAGGTTTGGGAGACCAAGCCGAAGCCACCTAAAAATTTCCAGGTCCATCGGGGCCACATTATGGATTGGTACCGATCCCTATTCGTGTTCCAAATGGGTTACGATCCCCATGATGTTAGCTACTTGCTCCTCAAATTTCATGCAATTTCGATATACGGTTTGTGAGATATCGCATTTTCCGTAATGTAGTTTTGTTTGAATTCTGATTCTATCGATCCCTCCAAAGGGAGTTATGCCGATCCCTCCAACTTCCTCCAGTTGGAATAAGGTCATATGGGGGTATTCCACATGTTTTAGTAAGCTTTTAGTCCGAATTTCATGTTAATAGCATGTGCAGATTTTTAGTTATTAACCGGTCACCGCTGCGAAATTGAGTTGTAAAATCGATATGATACGATCCATAGTGTAAAATACAGATCGCAGCTGATAAATCTTCGAGGAGTAGTGAGCTGTCATGCTTCTACTTCATATTATCATCAATGCTCTATTTTTGGACCCCATTCATCACTTTAGACTACTAGTCTTGAAGACACTCGAGTCTAACTTGTCCAGTCAGTTCGAATATAGCCGGATTAAAATGTCGGATAACATTTGCCCCCCAACGTACATCTTGTTGTGTACATGACGCGCTTTGAATCGAAGCAAGTTAGAGTCGTCGGAAGGAAATCCATCCAGTTTCCTGAATAGTCGCCGTCTTCCATTGAATTACCTTCCCAAAGTGTTGTATCCCTCTTTTATCGTCATGACACTTGGTCGATTTTCAATAGTACAAATTCTAGGTTGTATTCCATTAATTGTTATCTATGCTTGGTTCTATGGAGCTAGTAAGCTTTGGTTATCTAATGCAGTCTTTTCTTTAATAACTCCAGGTGAAAAATTCAATTTCTTTTGATTTCAAGAAATCGATTTTTTTGAATATACACATTCACGTTCAGGTACACGTTCTTGTCATTGGCTCATAGATGTTTTGGTATGCTCAAGAGTCATATGCTCACGAGTCATCACCAATTCCTTCTAGTTTAGTTACAATTCGTTGTTTATATTTTATTTTATAATGAAATAATGGTTGTAATAAGTAACTTGATGAGAGGGGACTTCATGCTCTACAAGGATGATGACCTTGGAGCCGTAAGAAAGGACGAATGGAGTATGGTCAGTCGCAGACTTATGGGTGGTTTTGTAAGCATATAATGTTGTTAGAGTTCATCCACCCACTTGGCTCTAACCTTTTTCAAATGTTTCTTCAGAATGGACTTTATGATTTTGTTCATAGCTTCGACTTGTCCAGTTGTCCGAGGGTGAGAAACTGCCGCAAATCTCTTTTTAAAATGGTGTCTTTGGTAGAAGTTTTTAAATTTAACGCTGTCTAATTGGGTTCCATTATCAGTTATAATGGTTCATGGAAGGCCAAAATGACAGAAGATGTTACAGATAATGAAGCTGATTATTTTCTTCGTCATGATCACGGTTAAAAGTTTTACTTCAGCCCATTTGGTGAAGTAATCAACTGCTACGATGATGTATTTTGCACCATCTTTAGAATCTGTAAGAAGCTGATGACATAATACCTCAAGTAGTAAACGGCTATGGACTGGCCATTTGAATAATTTCCGTGGGTCGGGCTCTTGAAATTTTTGTAAACATCCAGCGATCATTGCATTATCTAGTGTGATCAGCTGCATCTCGATTGACAGTTGGCCGGTGATACCCATAGCGGAGTATTTTCTTTGTCAAGGTTTGCCTGTGACGCCCCACCTCTATACCCACGCTAGCCAAGAACATTACAGTGAATGCTGTCAACTAGCACGGAGAATAAGGCTGTTGCGGAGCGACCATCTGTATAATTGCTTTGTGCGAGTACCGATATACCGGATAAAAATATAACTTTTCATCTCAAGAGGAAATCTGACATACCGACATAAACTCAAAGCTACTACACAGTGGCAATAATATCTTCGGAAACAAATATAGAAATAAACATAACATAAATTAGTCACAGACAATTCATATCACAAAGGCGGAAATAGATATGAATATTACACATGAAAGTGTACATCAGAGTAGTGGTCAAAAGGATCCACAATAATACAAAGGAATAGATACAAGTGCAAGACAAAAGAATAAGTATACATCATAGAGTCTGTATCTCAAATGTATACAGCAAAACTACTAAACTAAAGTAGTTAACCAAAAGATCAGATGATAGTCCGATAAGGAGTCAAGCAGAAGCACCTGTAACATCCCGGTCTGACCCGAGTATTATTTAAGAAGAAAATAATAAACGGATCAGTCTAGCTATAAATATCAGATGAAGTGATATATAATAAGAGATATGACATAAACATATAATAATCACAATGCCAAGCTGTGATAAATAAGTAATTGAAAATCAACAAGAGATTAATCAATATCGCAATAATCTACTCAAGATAAAAAGGAATGTCATACTCCTAATTTCATTCACCAAGCCACAATAAATGACATATATATCAATGCCCATCATAAAAGTTGGTGAAACATAAATTCCAGAATTCAACACACGAAATTCAGGAATCACAAGAAAAAGGATCAACGACGTCGTACAGCGGGACATCCGATGAACCAAATCACAATCAAAGGGAACAACGACGTCGTACAGCGGGACGTCCGATGAACCAAATCACAAAGACATTGCATAATGCTAGTCTAAAACCTAAAATGATCGTCATGATCAAAGAGAAGTGTCGATTACAATAAGCTAGTAAATATATGAGCTTAGCTTCATGTCCCATAACCACTAGCTTAACTTAAATATTTACGAACAAATTGTAGATCTCCACTAGAAAATTGTCACAAGAGATTCAATCGAACAAGTCCAAGAATTAACCGACGAAGTAAACGCAAGCGTTTCATACCACTCGTTTTACTAAGTCGTTTAATTAGATTTCTCATACGAGTGAGGTAAAGGTTTGTATATACTAATAGATTGGAAAATGGTTTTATAAACGAATTTGGTATTAAAATAGTATTGAAATCGTTTGAGGAAAGAGTTTTGATATTTACTACTAGTATAGAAAACCTTTATATTTTTAAAGTGACAAATCACGAAGAAGATTGTAAGAACAATCAATCACAAAAATTCACATACGAAGACGTGAATAAAATCCAAAGAAATCGATAAAGGGTCCATCGAAATGGATATTCAAAAATCCCTAAAAAGAGTCATCAAAGTCATAATAGATGATAACAACAAATAGGATTATCACGAATCGATTTAAATTGGAATTTCAATCCAAAAAGGCAAATTGGACTCAAACAGCAGGTTCAGTCGACTGAACAGAGTTTTCAGTCGACTGACCCTGTGCTTGGAAATTTTCCAGGTTCAGAAAACTTTCTGTTTCCAGTTTCAGTCGACTGTGCAGAATTTTTCAGTCGACTGAATCATGCCTGGAAACTCTCGGGTTTCAGGTTCAGTCGACTGAACAGAGTTTTCAGTCGACTGAATCATGCCTGGGCTGTTTTTCAGCTTTATTCAAATAAAGAGCAAACTCTTCCAAAATGCGACCGGACGAACAATGGCTCTAAGGGTTTACGCCAATCGGCAACCCGGCCCTATATGCTCCTCGGTGCATCACTAAAAGCATGATCAAACATCCATAAAAGGATTTCACATAAATTTGACTTAAAAACCCAAAAATTGGAATATTCACAAAACCAATCCAAATCGAGAGCAAATGCACATGATGAAGTGTTAGGAATTCATACCCAACAACCAAAGATAATTATAGTCATAGATGTGAGATAAAAATCTCACCTTTGCACTAAAATTTATGAAGATGAAGCTTGAAAGCAAAGAGGAATCAACCACTCTTCAAATCCAACTCTAGAAGCTTGAATCTAAGGTAAAAAGAAGAACATTTCCTAAGTTAGGTTTAGGAAATTTCTGAAATTCAAAGAGGGAATGAGTTGGAGAAGAAGAAGAGGAAGCTTACCAATGGGTTCTCATGAACTTTGGAGCAAGGAGATGGATTTGCAAAGCAAGCTAGGGCTTAGGAATTTCTATTTCCCATTCTCTTCCTCCATTTTTGCTTGAGCTTGAGTGTTAGGAAAATAAAAGAGAAATGAATGAAGAGGAGAGTGTTGGAACTGAGTTAAGTGGCTAATTGGCTCAGCCCAACCAAAGCCCTAAGCGGGAAAAAGTAGCAAAAATCAACTTTCTCAAAAACATATCGAAGCTTATACTCAAAAAGGTCGCAAACGTCATTTTGAACTCAATGGTGTGGTCTCGAGTCCCAATTCGACTATTTGCAAAAAGTAGGTTTTCGGACCAAAATCCGACGAACGGTGAAATATTTGAATAAAATATTTAAATATATAATCGACAAATATGCGGGTTGTTACAGACTCCCCTCCTTAAAGAAATTGCGTCCTCGCAATATTTAAGAAGGAAATATAAGAAGTAACAACCATAGAAGCATATTAACACAAAAGAAAATTTGAAATAGGAAGTTCACCGTAAAGTGCACGAAAGAGTTAGCAAGAAATCTGGTGAAACTTCAATTTCCACAATATTACCGGGCTCAAGAATGAAAACCGGAATCCCTGAGGCATTTCCCTAGATAAAAGACGTGGGGAACGTCAAGAGTAGCAGAAAATTGAGCCGGTGCAACGACGTAGTACAAAAACGGTACGCCCGAGGAACTAGAAACTCAAATAATTTGGGACATCAGCGTAGTACAAAAACGGTACGCCCAATGAAACAAAGCAAAGACATTGATGTAGTACAAACGGTACATCCAATGTATCAAAAGCAAAGACATCGATGTAGTACAAACGGTACATCCGATGAATCAAAAGCGAAGACATCGATGTAGTACAAACGGTACATCCGATGAATCAAAAGCGAAGACATCGATGTAGTACAAACGGTACATCCGATGAATCAAAGGCGAAGACATCGATGTAGTACAAACGGTACATCCGATGAATCAAAAGCGAAGACATCGATGTAGTACAAACGGTACATCCGATGAATCAAAGGCCAAGACATCGATGTAGTACAAACGGTACATCCGATGAATCAAAAGCGAAGACATCGATGTAGTACAAACGGTACATCCGATGAATCAAAAGCGAAGACATCGATGTAGTACAAACGGTACATCCGATGAATCAAAAGCGAAGACATCGATGTAGTACAAACGGTACATCCGATGAATCAAAGGCCAAGACATCGATGTAGTACAAACGGTACATCCGATGAATCAAAAGCGAAGACATCGATGTAGTACAAACGGTACATCCGATGAATCAAAGGCAAAGACATCGATGTAGTACAAACGGTACATCCGATGTATCAAAAGCAAAGACATCGATGTAGTACAAACGGTACATCCGATGAATCAAAAGCAAAGACATCGATGTAGTACAACGGTACATCCGATGAATCAAAGGCAAAGACATCGATGTAGTACAAAAGGTACATCCAATGAATCAAAAGCGAAGACATCGATGTAGTACAAACGGTACATCCGATGAATCAAAGGCAAAGACATCGATGTAGTTCAAACGGTACATCCCATGTATCAAAAGCAAAGACATCGATGTAGTACAAACGGTACATCCGATGAATCAAAAGCAAAGACATCGATGTAGTACAACGGTACATCCGATGAATCAAAAGAAAAGACATCGATGTAGTACAAACGGTACATCCGATGAATCAAAGGCAAAGACACCGATGTAGTACAAACGGTACATCCAATGTATCAAAAGCAAAGACATCGATGTAGTACAAACGGTACATCCGATGAATCAAAAGCGAAGACATCGATGTAGTACAAACGGTACAGCCGATGAATCAAAAGCGAAGACATCGATGTAGTACAAACGGTACATCCGATGAATCAAAGGCGAAGACATCGATGTAGTACAAACGGTACATCCGATGAATCAAAAGCGAAGACATCGATGTAGTACAAACGGTACATCCGATGAATCAAAGGCAAAGACATCGATGTAGTACAAACGTACATCCGATGAATCAAAAGCGAAGACATCGATGTAGTACAAACGGTACATCCGATGAATCAAAGGCAAAGACATCGATGTAGTACAAACGGTAGATCCGATGTATCAAAAGCAAAGACATCGATGTAGTACAAACGGTACATCCGATGAATCAAAAGCAAAGACATCGATGTAGTACAACGGTACATCCGATGAATCAAAGGCAAAGACATCGATGTAGTACAAACGGTACATCCGATGAATCGAAAGCGAAGACATCGATGTAGTACAAACGGTACATCCGATGAATCAAAGGCAAAGACATCGATGTAGTACAAACGGTACATCCGATGAATCAAAAGCAAAGACATCGATGTAGTACAACGGTACATCTGATGAATCAAAGGCAAAGACATCGATGTAGTACAAACGGTACATCCGATGAATCAAAAGCGAAGACATCGATGTAGTACAAACGGTACATCCGATGAGTCAAAGGCAAAGACATCGATGTAGTACGAACGGTACATCCAATGTATCAAAAGCAAAGACATCGATGTAGTACAAACGGTACATCCGATGAATCAAAAGCAAAGACATCGATGTAGTACAATGGTACATCCGATGAATCAAAGGAAAAGACATCGATGTAGTACAAACGGTACATCCGATGAATCAAAAGCGAAGACATCGATGTAGTACAAACGATACATCCGATGAATCAAAAGCAAAGACATCAATGTAGTACAACGGTACATCCGATGATCAAAGCCCGAATGATTTCGGAACACCGACGTAGTACAAAAATGGTACGTCTAATGAACCGAACACAATAAAAGAACATCGGACGCAAGTTCATAAAAGAAATGAGATGAAACTCAATAAAACGAAGTACATCAAAACGCCCGATGAACCTGATAAAAAGATAATTTCATTCGGTCATCAACAAAGAAACAACCCCTTGTTGCTTACGACTAAAAGCATTGGGGAACACGATTTTCCCTTCGGGAATAAAAAGAATATCAAGATCATAGGAAGCTAGGAACTCGAGTCAACATGCAGTTCCTTAAGAGAACATAAATATTCCAAAGATTTATGATCGAGATAGAGAACAAATTTCTCATCCACACATGATGATGCCAAATTCCAAAAGTAAAAACAATAGCCTAGAGAACCAGATCATGAGTGGCATATCTAGTCTCGATAAGCTATAAAGATTTAGAAGCACAAGAGATAGCATGTTCTCCTTTGCAAGATAATGGCATCCAAACCAATATGACTAGTATTGGTACAAATAGCAAAGTCTTGGTTCCCCTTCAGGAATCACAAGAATAAGAGTATTGAAAGGAAGGGTTCTTTTAAATAATTCTCTTCCCCGAAAAGTTAAAACTTTCAAAATTACATTTTTACTTTTATGTAATAATCTTTCTACAAAAATTTATATTTTTACAAGTCAATATATCGTGTCTGATTGTCACATCAAAGCGTTTAGGAAATTCCTATCGATAACGTTGATCAAGCGCATCGACCAAAATTCTTAAAGCACTCAACGGGCAATACAATCACAAAGTCATCTTTTCTAGGATAAATAAATCTCTTAAATTTTTTTAAGAATATTCTTTGCTCGTTTTAAGAGCGAAAATCAAATTGCACTTATAATTAAATCTTATGAAAAAGATTTGCAAAATTTTAAATTTCTATTTCCATCCAAAATCCATAATTAAGAATGGTCTCATCGAAATTTTCATAGAATATTCGATTTATAAAATGGATGAAATAAGCTGGACAAATTGAATGACATAATAAGTCATTCGTAAGAATCATAACGAGTGCGGAATGCGGTAAGTGGAATGCTAACTTCCGCAACTCGTAGCAAATGAAAACGGTGGTAAAGTCGAACTAAAAAGACCTTAGCACCACACAAAAGATTACTTAGGTGATAATCCTAAGACAAGTCAAATATACCGGAAAATTCTCAAACTATTTAGATGAGAGAAATAACACTTTCCTCACCATAAGGACTTTAAAGAATAAAATGATGCCATCAAGATGGAATCAAAATCACAAAGAAAAATAGAAATCTGCTTAACAGATTGAAAATGTCGAAGATGAATAATCCACTCGGAAAAATAGGATATGGGCTTCACAATGATTAAGCCAATCCTTACAGAAAGGTCAATTCCGAAGCCAAAGCAAAAATATCGGCTCGGAAAGAAAAGTCACATAAAACAATCTCGACATCTAAACAAAAGCAAATTGAGTGTTGCGGATCTACCATCCGGATTCGCAATTCTCAATGAAGTCAATAAGCCCAAAATATTCAAAGAAAAAGAATCGACAAGTTCTTTTGATATTAAAATAATGAGATGAAACCCATATCAGAAAGAACTCAAATAGAAAGTTCACGAATTAAAACAATGCCATCGAGGATTGAATGAAAATACCTTGACCAAAAGTTGCAGCTTTCCTTCTCACTTGCTTGGAAGCTTAGGACACGAAGATAAAAGATGACCCGAACCTTTGCAATAGCGGCAAAAGAGGGGTTTCGGGCACTCCCTTACATGGTGGTCTGTGGAACCACAATTGTAGCATCGTCCATGACTAGAGGTAGGAACATTTGCTACCTGAGTTTGTTGCTTTCCTTTCTTATTAGAATCGGGGCCTTTGAATTTGATAGGCCTCTTCAAGTTATTGTCGAAGTTCTGTTGGGCACGCACAACTTCAACATCACCTTCATTATCGGCCTCTTCAAGACGAAGAGCGATATCAATAAGCTGATCAAATGAAACCTCAAGTTTCAGGAGTAATGGCTTCTTAAGATTCTTATTCAAGCCATAGACAAATCTCTGATTTTTCTTCAATGGGGTATTAATGTACTCAACCCCGTATTTGGACAGAGATTCGAAGGATGCGACATAGTCTGTCATAGAAGATTCACCTTGAACAAGGTCTATGAAACGCCGGGCTAAGGTAACTTTTTCAGCCTCCGGCACAAATTTCAATTCGAATCTTCCCCGGAATTGCTCCCAAGTAAGATCCGCCTCAACGATTTCAGAAATTAAAAGCTCATACCAATCCAATGCTCTTTCTTGGAGCATGCTAGAAGCTACTTGGACTCGATGAAGGTCAATAAGATTCATGCGAGAAAAGATGCGATCGCATGATTTGAGCCAAGCTTGAATTTCAATAACACTCTCGGATCCCCTGAATGGCCCTCCACCCAAATCGGTGTAGTCTCTGCACAAGCGTGCAAAACCGGATCTAGGATGAGTAGGCTCTGGACTGGGTCCGGCTGCTTGAGCGTTCTTGACAAGATCTAAAAGCTGCTGGGCAGACATAAATACTCCATCCTGGGGAGTAACACTAGATTGACCGGCGCTGGGACGGCCAGGTCTAACCATTTCTCTTCTTTAAGAAAGAAAGAAAGAAGAGGAAAAAGTTATTCTCAGAATAAATTTCATTCAAACTTGATTGATAAAACAAGGAATCATAAAGAAAATAGGATGAATCGGTACGAAGACTCGAATTAAATCCTAAAGCACGACTCCTAAGAAAGACTTAGGACGATGATCCTTGTTATAATATTCCATATTGTTCCGAAGTTTGGCTCTGATACCAAGCTGTGACGCCCCGCCTCTATACCCACGCTAGCCAAGAACATTACAGTGAATGCTGTCAACTAGCATGGAGAATAAGGCTGTTGAGGAGCGACCATCTGTATAATTGCTTTGTGCGAGTACCGATATACCGGATAAAAATATAACTTTTCATCTCAAGAGGAAATCCGACAAACCGACACAAACTCAAAGCTACTACACAGTGGCAATAATATCTTCGGAAACAAATATAGAAATAAACATAACATAAATCAGTCACAGACAATTCATATCACAAAGGCGGAAATAGATATGAATATTACACATGAAAGTGTACATCAGAGTAGTGGTCAAAAGGATCCACAATAATACAAAGGAATAGATACAAGTGCAAGACAAAAGAATAAGTATACATCATAGAGTCTGTATCTCAAATGTATATAGCAAAACTACTAAACTAAAGTAGTTAACCGAAAGATCAGATGATAGTCCGATAAGGAGTCAAGCAGAAGCACCTGTAACATCCCGGTCTGACCCGAGTATTATTTAAGAAGAAAATAATAAACGAATCAGTCTAGCTATAAATATCAGATAAAGTGATATATAATAAGAGATATGACATAAACATATAATAATCACAATGCCAAGCTGTGATAAATAAGTAATTGAAAATCAACAAGAGATTAATCAATATCACAATAATCTACTCAAGATAAAAAGGAATGTCATACTCCTAATTTCATTCACCAAGCCACAATAAATGACATATATATCAATGCCCATCATAAAAGTTGGTGAAACATAAATTCCAGAATTCAACACACGAAATTCAGGAATCACAAGAAAAAGGATCAACGACGTCGTACAGCGGGACATCCGATGAACCAAATCACAATCAAAGGGAACAACGACGTCGTACAGCGGGACGTCCGATGAACCAAATCACAAAGACATTGCACAATGCTAGTCTAAAACCTAAAATGATCGTCATGATCAATGAGAAGTGTCGATTACAATAAGCTAGTAAATATATGAGCTTAGCTTCATGTCCCATAACCACTAGCTTAACTTAAATATTTACGAACAAATTGTAGATCTCCACTAGAAAATTGTCACAAGAGATTCAATCGAACAAGTCCAAGAATTAACCGACGAAGTAAACGCAAGCGTTTCATACCACTCGTTTTACTAAGTCGTTTAATTAGATTTCTCATACGAGTGAGGTAAAGGTTTGTATATACTAATAGATTGGAAAACGGTTTTATAAACGAATTTGGTATTAAAATAGTATTGAAATCGTTTGAGGAAAGAGTTTTGATATTTACTACTAGTATAGAAAACTTTTATATTTTTAAAGTGACAAATCACGAAGAAGATTGTAAGAACAATCAACACAAAAATTCACATACGAAGACGTCAATAAAATCCAAAGAAATCGATAAAGGGTCCATCGAAATGGATATTAAAAAATCCCTAAAAAGAGTCATCAAAGTCATAATAGATGATAACAACAAATAGGATTATCACGAATCGATTTAAATTGGAATTTCAATCCAAAAAGGCAAATTGGACTCAAACAGCAGGTTCAGTCGACTGAACAGAGTTTTCAGTCGACTGACCCTGTGCCTGGAAATTTTCTAGGTTCAGGAAACTTTCTGTTTCCAGTTTCAGTCGACTGTGCAGAATTTTTCAGTCGACTGAATCATGCCTGGAAACTCTCGGATTTCAGGTTCAGTCGACTGAACAGAGTTTTCAGTCGACTGAATCATGCCTGGGCTGTTTTTCAGCCTTATTCAAATGAAGAGCAAACTCTTCCAAAATGCGACCGGACGAACAATGGCTCTAAGGGTTTACGCCAATCGGCAACCCGGCCCTATATGCTCCTCGGTGCATCACTAAAAGCATGATCAAACATCCATAAAAGGATTTCACACAAATTTGACTTAAAAACCCAAAAATTGGAATATTCACAAAACCAATCCAAATTGAGAGCAAATGCACATGATGAAGTGTTAGGAATTCATACCCAACAACCAAAGATAATTATAGTCATAGATGTGAGATAAAAATCTCACCTTTGCACTAAAATTTATGAAGATGAAGCTTGAAAGCAAAGAGGAATCAACCACTCTTCAAATCCAACTCTAGAAGCTTGAATCTAAGCTAAAAAGAAGAACATTTCCTAAGTTAGGTTTAGGAAATTTCTGAAATTCAAAGAGAGAATGAGTTGGAGAAGAAGAAGAGGAAGCTTATCAATGGGTTCTCATGAACTTTGGAGCAAGGAGATGGATTTGCAAAGCAAGCTAGGGCTTAGGAATTTCTATTTTCCATTCTCTTCCTCCATTTTTGCTTGAGCTTGAGTGTTAGGAAAATAAAAGAGAAATGAATGAAGAGGAGAGTGTTGGAACTGAGTTAAGTGGCTAATTGGCTCAGCCCAACCAAAGCCCTAAGCGGGAAAAAGT
Organism: Allium cepa; assembly: GCA_030765085.1. NCBI lineage: Eukaryota > Viridiplantae > Streptophyta > Magnoliopsida > Asparagales > Amaryllidaceae > Allium > Allium cepa. The sequence goes on from CM060943.1 coordinate 803,561,988, forward strand.
AGCAAAAATCAACTTTCTCCAAACATATCGAAGCTTATACTCAAAAAGGTCGCAAACGTCATTTTGAACTCAATGGGGGTGGTCTCGAGTCCCAATTCGACTGTTTGCAAAAAGTAGGTTTTCGGACCAAAATCCGACGAACAGTGAAATATTTAAATAAAATATTTAAATATATAATCGATAAATATGCGGGTTGTTACATTGCCCCTTGGTGTGATCGCTGCATTCTTCTGCATGGATTTCTCTCAAGACTCGTTTGATTTCATCATGGGTGATACATCGAAATAGAGGAATGAAGAAACCCTTTCTATACACGACTCCTTCTCGGATGATGCGGCATGAAGCTTTAGGGAGGATCGGTCATCTTTTCATTCCTCTGTCTAGGAAGGATCCTCCATTGTAGATAGTCTTCATAGGAGTCATCCATGATTCCTTTTTTGGCTCCGTCTCCAAGATCTAGTCGATATCCATCTGTTAATGCTTGGAATGTTAAGTACCTCAACCGGGACAAAGTCTATTTGTTGTGCGTCCTCAGAACTGCTCAGCATGGCTAGTGATTTTTCTTTTTCATTTTGTTCTCTAAGGATGTATGTACTAGTGTAATACTCGAAGTCGACCGGTAGCTTTTGGACCCAACTAAGGTAAGGAGAAATATGTTGCTCCTTAAAAGGATAATCTTCCCTGACTTGGCATACTACTATCCAGGAACCACAAAAAATATGTAAAGTTTCCAGTCCTAGTTCTCAACAAAATTTAAGCCTGGCGATCATGGGTTTATAATTAGCTCTGTTATTTGTTGCAGGGAAGTCGAGTTTCAGGGTGTAGCAGATTGATCGTTCCTTAGGAGTTATTAACACAACTTCGATGCTAGAACACCAATCATTGGATGCTCCATCCGCATACATTTTCCATCGGTTGCTCGGTTTTCCCCTGATCTTTGGATCGTCATCCGATGTAGTTAATTCTAAGATGAAGCCTGCTAATGTCTGTCCTTGGATAGCTCTCCGAGGGAGATAAGTGATATTGAATTCAATTACTTCAATATTCCATTTGAGCAACCTTCTAGACGTCTAAGGTTTTTGTAGGACCTGTCTTAATGGCTGGTTAGTGTAGATGTTGATGGGGTTAGCTTGAAAGTAGTGGCAAAGTTTTCGTGATGCAATCAACAGGTAGTACGCGAGCTTTTCCAACTTTGCGTAGTACCTATCAGCACTTGACAATCACTTGCTAACATAATATACATGCCTCTGGATCCGATTCTTTTCACGTAATAGTGTGGCACTTATGGCATGTACCGACACCGCTAAATAGATGCATAAGTATTAACGATCCAGTGGCTTGAATATGATAGGAGGTATCTCTAAGTGAGCTACTAGAACTTGAAATGCATCTATGAAATCATGCGTCCATTAAAAGTCCCTCTTCCCTCTTCTGATTAAGTCGAAGAAAGGAATACACTTGTCGGCGACCCTGGAGATAAAGTGGCTTAGGGTGGCAACCGTCTCATTTAAGCTCTGTACTTGCTTATTCTTCTTCAGTACTTGGATGTTTCAACTTGCTTGAATCTTCTTGGGATCAGTTTCGATTCCATGAGAGTAGACGATGAAACCCCAAAATTTTCTTGACACAACACCAAAAGAGCATTTCAGGGGATTTAGTTTCATTTCATATTTTCGTAGAACACTGAACATCTCCGCTAAGTCACCGATGTGGTCGTTTGATCATCGTGACTTCGCAAGCACATCATCCACATATGCTTCCATTGATTTCCCAATCTGGTCTTTGAACATCCCGTAGACCAGTCTGTAGTAAATAGCTTCAGCATTATTTAGTTCAAACAGCATCATAATATAACAATATTACCCTAGATCGGTAATGAAGCTGGGATGCTTCTGGTTGGGGATGTGCATTGGGTTCTGGTTGTACCTGGAGTACACATCCAAAAATGAAAGCAGTTCATAAACAGCGGTTGAGCCAACCAGCTGATCGATCCTCGAAAGTGGAAAGCAGTCTTTTAGGCATGCCTTGTTTAGGTATGAGTAGTCGATGCATGACCGCTACTTTCCATTATCTTTTCTCACAAGAACTGGATTGGATACCTATTTCGGGTAGAGGGTGTCATGGGCTAACCTATTATTTTGAGTTTATCTACCTCCTTTTTAATTGCAACAAATCCCACTGAATCCATGCCACGCGCTTTTGTTTCACCGAGACATGCCTCTGGTCGATATTTAATGCATGGCTCTCGATAGTCGGTGAGATCACATGCATAGATGGGTCCAAGCGAACACATCAAGATTCATTTGGAGAAAATCAGCTGATTCCTTCATCATCATTGCACTGAGCCATGATCTGATCTTCACTACCCGTGATGGGTTGCCATAGCTGGCTATAATATCGAATGTCAGCTCAGTAGGTGCAGCCTTGGATTCCTTGAGTTCAAACGTAACTATTTCGCATAACAATCAACATGAAATTTCATTAGGACGGTCAATGATGAAGGTTACTCCGGTCGAATCCTAGAGTCTTGTTATGAGTTATTGAGTCTGATAGTGAAGGGATCTAAATGCTTTGAGCTATCTACAAATGGTTGAGGATCGGGCTTAGAAGCACATTGAATCAAATGTCGAGTATGGTTCAGCCTCGTGTTGTGCGCAACTGCATAGCTGGCTCTTGCTTTGAGTTTGAATCTGCTTGTATATTCGAGTAATGTGCTTTCCATTCAACGTACTCATGATTCGTTACTCGACGTTTAGGTTGGAGTGATGATTAGTTGCTCATGAGCTTGGGCATTGATTCGATGATCCTATCTCTAGGTATCCTTTTGGCCGCAGCCTCATGTCACTGTAAACACTAGTTATGAAGCAGTATTGAGCTATTACAGTAAGTCTTTGGATAATCACACTTCCACCCCCAGTCTTAGGTTGATAAATGTACTACATGGACGGTCGAGTCTTATCTTAGTCATGTTTATACTCCTACCTAAGCTCCAAAGACTTAGATTTGATCGATGAATGGTCGGTTCACAATTATCTTGTTTCTCGCTCGTGCCCCCAAGTATAGGGCATACGTTGATAAGTAGAAGAGCAAGTCATGTCCAATCAGTGATTGATGCTCTCCCCACCTGAACAAGGGCAAGGATCAGTGTGTAGATTATCGAGCCACATCCGTTTTTTATTACTCTTCTAGTTAGATTATGGTAAGAGTTAACGAATGAACGGTCGCATCGCATTCATTCAGAGCTGAACGATCAGTCACTTCTCCCGCCAGATATAGGAATAGAGTTGGATTAGGTGTAGTCGAGTCATGCTCATCCAATTTCATACTTCTTTTGACGGATCGAAGGAGGGTGCTGAAGAATTAATGATCAAGTCGCACTCATTCATGGTTTATTCTCCTATCCATGCTCTGGTGACTGGAGTTATTTGATGGACGTTCGGGTCACATCCATTTGTGGTTGGTGTGGATCAATAACGACCCTCGATTTGATGGTATGATATGGTCGGTCACCCATAACGTTGGACGTTGTTCCGATTGGTTTTGTATTGAGGTCTTCTTACAGTCGTTGCCTTAAATTGTAAAGATCACCTAGCCGAAGCTATAGTAAGATGTTGTACTTAACTTGTAGTAGTTTGTATTCTCATTCCCATCCTTGGTTAGCAGAATTAGTTCGTGGACAGTCGAATTCCATCCGTAATGAGTTTATACCCCTCCCATCGAGTTCAGGTTGGAGTTTATGGAATATTGAGTGGTCGAACCACACTGATATATTTGTTTATACTCATATCTGCACTCTGGGATAAGATTTTGCTGGCGGGTGGTCAAACCGCACCCAATTTGTGTTTATACTTCAATCCGCACTGGGGGACAAGAGTTATTTGCTGCACGGTTGCACCACATCTATATCTTGGTTTGTATTTAGGGCCTGCTGATGTCCAAGCAAGGCTTGGATAGTTAGCTGTACCTCAGGCACAAAGAAGATCATGAATAGATGTATCACATCCTGTTTGGATGGACGGTCGAACCACATCCAATTTAGGCTTAGGTTCTTAAGCTGCCCTCGGCATCTAGGGCACGAGTCGATGCATGGATAGTCATACAACATCCACTTCCATTTAGATCCAGTTTTTGTCGAGCTTTGGGAGTAAAATTACTGTTCTAAAGAACTTCGAGCTCGAGCGGGGGAGGAGATGATCAGATCGCATCCACTTTGAGTTGTGTGTTTGCCTTCAGGTAAAGAGCAAGAGTTGAGGAGCGGACGGTGGAATCGAATCCACATTTTGTGTTTATACTCCAGTCCACGCTCTGGGAACCAGAGTTTTATGATGGGTGGTCAATCACACATGTTTGATTTTTATACTGGTCATGCTTTGAGAACCAGAGTTGATAAATGGATAGTCGAACCGCGTCCATCTTTTTGTGTTTATACTTCGGTCCACACTTTAGGGACCAGAGTTTTATGATGGGTGGTCGGTTATACCTATTTGATGTCTATACTTCGGTCCATGCTTTGGGAAACAGAGTTGATCGATGGATGGTCGAACTGCGTCAATCTTTTTGTGTTTTTCTTTGGTCCACACTCTAGGGACTAGAGTTCTATGCTGGGTGGTCAGTCACACCTATTTGATGTTTATACTCCGATCCACGCTTCGGGAGCTAGATTTGATCGATGGATGGGTGAACCGCATCCATCCTTTTGTGTTTGTCCTTCAATCCGCACTCTAGGGACCAGTGTTCCATGATGGGTGGTCTGTCACACCCGTTTAATGTTTATACTCTGGTCTGTGCTTTGGGAAACAGAGTTAATCGATGGATGGTCATACTACATCCATCCTTTTGTGTTTATACTCCGGTCTACGCTCTAGGGACTAAGTTTATTGATGAATGGTCGAACTGCATCTAATTTGCTTCATACTCCTGCTGGCAAGCCGAGAGAGAGAGTGGTTGAGTGGACGGTCAAGTCACATCCACCTTACGTTTCAGTCGTGTCCTCGTGTCGACGACGATGATTGATGAGTAGACGGTCAACATGCCTACTTTAAGGCGAGCTTCCAGACTGTTTCCTATTTCTAAGGTAGAAGTTAATCGTGGATGGTCAAATTGCATCCACTTTAGTTGTACCTCGGTCATGTTGAGCTTCGAAAGGGGCATAAGTATTTTGACAAACTTCAAGTATGAGCTGGAAATGGATGGTTGGGTTGCATCCGCTCCAAGTGTTTCTCCGATCTTCAAATCAAGCGTGGAGGTTGATGAGTGGATGATTAGCCATGTCCACTTTGTATTAGATACTGACCTTTCTAGGCTCTAAGTAAGGCATAGATGTTTTGTCAGAATTGAAGCACCGAGTAGGAAGTGGATGGTCGAGTCACACTTACTTTTCATTTCGAGTCCTTGCCCCAAGTTAAGGGCATATGGTAGCTGATGAGTAGCTGAATCATGCTCGTCTTGTTATGGCTTGAAGGTCTGATCATGGTCCATGGAGGTTAATTGGTGCCCAACTCTAGGTACTTAGTTACTTGCATCGTATGCAAGTAGTTTAATTCAAGTTGGTCATAGTTCATAACATTAAATTGAAATAAATCGTATTGATAGGTGAACCAGCGTCGTGTGCTCGCTATTCCACTTTGCCCCTAGCTCCTTTCAGCGGGATGTCGACCATTAGAGATCCAATTGATAATCAGAGTTCTTTATTGATAAGCATCAGACATTCCCTACCCGCCATTCTACGGGGATTGCACATATTGTTGAAACTTTTCTTTCCAGATCAGCTTTCCGATCACATCTTGGAGGCGTCTGCAATTGCTGCTGTTATGAATTTGTGTATCTTTAAATATAAAACATTTCCCAAATATCTTCTAAGTTTCGGTGGACTCTCTCGAGGCTGGTTTCTAGTATTACTCCGAGTCGTGAGTCTTCAAGTATATGTTTTTGATTAAATTGTTCAAAGGAGTATACGCGTCAAATTTTGGGATTCTGGGTTGTCTCCTAGATTCTGAGTCCTCGGCTAAGGCCTCAATGTTGCCCTAGCTCTAAATTTCTTCAGCTAATGGGCCTACATCGTTCTTCCTTCTTGTATGCTCAACCTCCTCCTTGCTTAGGTTCTAGTTCACCTTGTAACAGAAACGATCCAAGGTCGATGGAGGCTTTCTAGCTTACCAGTCACCAAAGTCTGCCTTAGGGTCGATTCCCCTTATCAACACCCTTAGTGTGATATTCTCGCTTGGACTGCTCACTTTGGTGATGATGATGTTGAGTCTCTGCTAAAAGTCTTTGAGCAGCTCGCCTGGCGCTTGGGATAAGTTGGATAATAACATTGCATCCTTAGGGGTTAGTCACATGCATTATGAATCGCTTGATAAACTCCTTAGCTAGTTGTCTAAACGAGGAGACAGACCTGGACGGTAATAGCAAAAATCACATGATCGATCGCTACTTCCTCGAGGAATATGGGAAATAATCAACATTTAATTGCGTTCGTCACTATGGTAGAATTCATATGTCATTCATATTTCATTATTTTCTCTTAGGGGCCTGTGTTTCCAGAATACACCGACATAAATAGCATATTGAATCTCTTTTTGCATATTAAATCGCTGTAGTGGATGGACTTTGACTGGGGGAAATGCTCTAGTCATCGTTAGTCCAGTCCATTTTCAAGTTACGACTGTTTGCAATGCTTGTGAATGTTGTGTGCATGATTGTCCAATGTGTGACAGATTGTGATAACCTACTTGGAGCCCGCTAAGAAAATTTGCTATTGCATGAAGTCAACCTCTAGTTTGCTTGGATTAGTTGAATTTGAAGTGCTGGGTTGATAATGAACGATGCTTAGATTCATATTGGCGTTTTCATGGAGAAAATCTTAGTTTTACCCGAGTTTGACCACGGCCCAGAACTTTCTGGGTTTACTTCGAGTCGAATGAATGACTACTTCAGGTTCGACTTTGATGATAGATAGCTATTATTTGAGATGGCATAATAAGCGGTGTAGGGCAGTCCTCACACAAGCCATCATATCATAGCTGGCAAGTCAGGCATTTGGAAGCTAGTCAGTTGTAATCTACCCCAGAGGCTTGATCTAGTAACCGATCCTAGTTTGTGTCTTATCATCTTAGTTCTCTAGCCTTTGGGTGTACCTTTTGAGTAGCAGTTCCTTATACATTCTTTGGCTGCAATTCAGTAGCTGCGGCTTGATCCCCTAGGCCTCGATCATGTAGAATCGATTTCACCCTAGAGGGGGGAGAATAGGGTGATACTAATAACTATAAATTAATGCGGAAATATATGAAATAATTGCAGCACGGATAATAATAGAATAATAAAACAGAAATAGAACAACACAGATTTAACCGGCTTCGGCAAAACCCTGCCTAGTGATGCCCCTAAGGTTTCTACTAGAAATTAAGTAGTCAGACGCTTGTACACGTTAACTCATGACATCTGTTATCGAGTAACCTAAATCTACGCTAAAAACTCTACCAAAACATAGTAACTGAGTTGCGAATTCTCGAACTACACCACTGTAGTTCGTCCCCTAGTCACATGACTAGAATTTTATAAACGTTTAAAAGACTAATACAAAATAAATAAAAATACTAAAACAAAAAACCCTAATTTTAAAAACTAAGCTCAAAATGAATGTTAAAGACGCCGGCCTAATATAAAATAAAGAGAAATCCCTTTTTCTTTTTGTATTTGTTAATCTCCGGTTGTTCCCCTTTTCTTATTTTTTGGCCGCTTCCTTGTTCCTCTTCGTTCCTCTTTCTAGGGTTTTGTTCGATTGAAATTGCCGCTTCAGTTGTGATCAATAGAGATTATAATTTCACTTGTTTGGCTTCGTTACTTGATCACTGGCTTTGGTTGGCTTTCGGCGGCTCCAATTTGTCAAGCTCGAATCGATTGCTTGTTTTGATACTCTTGTTCCTCAATAGGCCTACTGCTTCAATTAGTGATCTTTGATTTGCTTTGCAACCACTTCAGTGACAAGTTCAAATGCTGCTTTGAATTAGTAAGTGATTTTCCTCTTTTCGATATTTGTTTATGCTCGTTTTGATTGTTCTCGAACTCGTAGGTTTATGCCAATGATGATTTTGGGTTTAAATAGGGAATGAAAACCCTATATTCACGTTCGTATAATTCTATTTGAATTTTTTGTGATTTTACTTGGCTGTGATTTTTAAAATCGAATGATGGTATTTTATTTTTGACTTGTTCATGTCATATTCGGTTAGATTTGATTCCGTTCTTTTCTAGAATTTGACTTCTTGAGATAATCTCGGCTTGTCCATTTTCGTGTTACTTCTGCAATTTGAATCCTTTTGATGACTTCATTCACACTACTACCTTGATCACCACGGCTTCTGACCATTTCTTATTGAACCATATTTGCTGTCACACACTTGAAATGTTGAAATTAAAGTCTGCATATGGTCAAGTCATGTCTGCTGAGTCCTTTCTTTTATAAATTGATTCGCATGTTGTTTGGTTGAGTTCAATTGTCATTGCATACATATATACATGTATATAGGCATGTTAATGTGTCAGGTTCGCTTTGGGTATTATAAAACCCGAGCCTAGCCCGAACTCATAAAGTATTTCAACCCAATATCCGAGCCTGACCCATCGGGCTTTTTAAACCCACTGGATAGTAACCGTATACCTAACTCAGAATATTTATGTTAAAACCAAATTTTGAAACTGCAACTTTGTTAAAATTTGTATACAAACAATGTTGACATATAAATTGAACTGTGATGTAGTCAAGCTCAGAACAAAAGTATGAAAAAGCATCTACATGTAAACAAACAAAATGGTAAATAAATAACATACACACTTATGTTTTAATACGATGAAAAACTAATAGTCGGGTCGGGACCTAACCAGGCCGGGTTTTGGTAAAACCGTACAGGACCCGGATCGGGCTTGAGTTGGGCTTGGATAGTAAAAGGAAAAACACATACCCCCATAAATAGGGCGGGTTCGGGCCAGGCTCAAGCCAAAACCCGTACCATTGACAGGCCTACATGTATACAAGTGTGTTTGCGCATGTATATATGTCTGCTTATGATGTTCTATTCTGTGTTGCATTGAGCTCTGGTTTATGTTTGAAACTTTGAACTATAGTCATCTTTGTTCTGTTGAAATCTTGTTGCATGCCTGTCTTTGTGCACTTGTCTGGTGTTTAAATTTGAGCACTTTTAGCATCTAATTATTCATACTGGTGCTTTTTAACTCATATATGTTTATACATATATATGTGCATATAGCATATATGTTTATGTGGTCTTTGTGTTCCACTTGCATGCTGTCATTGAATTCATGTTGTATTTATTCTTGATGATGACTGGTATCATTTGAATGCTTGTATACTTCACATACTGTATGAAGTTTTGTCTGGTTTCCACTATATATGTATATGTATACATGTGTATTCATGTATATATGTATGTTGAAACTTTTTTATGATCTGGTTGCCTTTGATTTTGTTTCAGAGCTTTCCTGCATTGTGTAGTCTATCTTTTGTTCAATTGAGTTGTGTTGTCTAAGTGAACTATGTTCATGTATAGTCTGGGCTTGCCTTTGAGCTTATCTGGTCGTGTAAATTTGGGTCTTTATGTGTATGGACCTGATATACTAGCTCGATTTGGTCTTCAAACCTGAACTGATATGCGCATGCATATGTGCATTCATACCCTAATGCATATGCTTTGGTTTGCATTGATTTGAGTATTATTATGCTTCACTTGATATCTTCACATATGTATACTTGTTTGCCTCCAACCCTTCACTTGTTCCTCTTGGAGTCTTCACTTGGTTGTTGTATACCTCTGTTTACCCATTTTTGGTGCCATGCCTTCTTTGATCTGTTGTAACTGAAATGTTGCATGCACATTTTGTACATATGATTGAGCACATTTTGTACATATGACTGAGGCGGGTGTCATATTTATTGGACCTAAGCATGATTTGTTGATTTGGTCAAGACTTCATGTGTACATTGGTTAGAGAACTGGCTTGTGTCTCTCTGAATGAAATTTTGTTTGCATTTTGGATTACACCTGTGTTAAATCAAACCTCGATTTGGGTTTGACCTTACGCTCACCTGTTCTTTTGATTTTAACAAGCAAGTGTATATCGGTGTGCATAGCCTTGTGGCATGTACAGTGATACACTGTGCATGTCATAAGTTGTTCGTGTATGATGAATTCAAAAATGATGACGAAGAACCTAAATAACTGAGGCAAATAATATTTTCAAAACACATTTTATTTTACACTGCAAAAATATTTCTTATTCAATTTTACTACTTCAGTGTTTATTTTGCAGATAATTCAAATGATGGATACAAATTAAATATGGTTAAAGAACAAATACAAGTGAACAAGTGAAATGTAGTGAGGTGCAAATGTATAGTGAAAAATTGTATTATAATTTTAAATTGTGTTAAAATTGAAATTTTGTGTGTGTGTGTATATATATATATATATATATAGTGAGAGCTCAACTTTTGTACTATTCAAAATTGTAATAAAATATTTATTTGAATAAAATATCTGTTTGAATTTAATTTCCGTGTTATTTATTTTATTCAACAAATATTATTTAATTATGTGAAAAATAAAATAGTATAATAAGAAATACATTTGAATGAATATATATACATATATGTTTATTATCATCAAAAAAATCATATACTAGCATATTTAACAATCTCCCCTTTTTGATAATAACAAACATATATTTAAGATTTTGAATTTATTAAATGTATTTGGTAATTGATGGACTCTATTTGCTCCCCCTATTTGAATGTTCCCTCTCCACAACACAGCTTCCCCTTCATATATGCATGAAAATAAATAAAAATATGCAAATGAACCTAGATGAGAATATGCAAATAAAAAATAAAATATTTGGCCTTTGTTTGCCAAAATCTTAACTTTTCTCTCCCCCTTTTGTTATCAGCAAAAGAGTAATAATGTTAGAAAAATAGAGATAAAGTAATAGACATTAATTCAATATTAATGCCCAATCGAGTATAAATACTAAATTTCAATAAAAAAATCAAACAAAAATCATAAACACTCTGTTAGGCGCATATTACACTTTAGATGATGGGGATGATGTTAGCATATAAAACCATATAGTTGTATCTATTTGTGGTATATTTATATCAGGAATTTGAATATCTACTAACCATGCATAACCGTTAGGACTTTTAAGATTAGTGGTATTCCAAATTTTTATAAAAAAATGAATTCAGGCATCTTCTAACCATGCATAACCGTGAGGATTTTTAAATGGGATTAGAATCAACTTGTTTATTTAATAATCAACTTTGATATGTGTTCCATACATGCATAACCGTGAGGACTTTTAAATGAGCATGAAAGCACATAATCAAATATTCCAAGTAATTCACTCATGCATACCCACGTGGACTTTTAAATGAGAGTAAAAACTTTGGATGTTTTTATTAAAAAATAAATAAAATAAAAAATGAATAATTTCCTATTTAATATACCACATATTTACATACTATATTGGATTTTGATGAGTAATGATCGTTAGAAATATGATGGAAATAAAGATGGTCGTGAAATTTTTACCCATCAAAAGTAATTATAAATCTTGTTTAAATTTTTAAAGAAATTTACTAAATATTCTATCTAAAATTATAATATATGATTAATATCAACATTCATCACTTTTCCAATCATTATTTATCTTTTTGATATCACTAGGGAGTCAGATTAGTTAATGTAGTCACTTAAGATCTAACCCAAAATAATTATAAAATCAAATTTTCTAAAATGACTAATCTAAAACAAGATCAACAAAAAATATTTTCTAGAAGGAGTTTTATAAAAGAAAATTTCTGCTAATTGAAAATCATTTGAAATGAAAAATATGCAGATATTTTCTCTGAAAATGTGATGCAACTAATGAATGTCTCTACATAAAACACGTTCCACTACTAATTTTTCTATCAACTAGATTACCAGTGTAATCTGCATCCGAATTTCCCTTTGGCTCAAGGTAATCATTAGATAGATATCATAAACCAAATCGTGGAGCGCGCAATAAATACCCTAAAATCCTTTTTATAGTTTTAAATGAAATTCTTTTGGATTTGAATTGAAACTGTGCAAATAAACAAACAGTGAACATCGTGTCAGATCTAGAAGCAATAAGATAAACAAATATATCCATGTGTGTCATGAGTAATTATCAATCAATAATACACCATCATTAGTTCAAACAAATCAATATGAACTAGTTCAAAGACTCTAGAGGTACATGTTGTGTTGTTGGCATAAATAGTTTGCCAACAATTTTCATATATCAGAATCATAATCAACATTCATTATCACATAACCGGTTGAATTAAATCAGATTATAGTGCAGATTTTCACATTTAATATATCGTCCAAGACAAATGTACCGTTACCTATTTTACCTTTACGATAATTTTTTGGTGTTGCCCATTGTTATACTGCCACCTTTATACTAGGCTAAGGAACTTTGATTTGTTGCCCTGTTATGTTCCTGGAACAGCTAGAATTCAGGTACCACTCTTTTTGTTTCTTAGCTTGCCACCACAACCACACGAGAAAAGATTTTTATGACCTATTTATTTTTATAAGTCCATGGTTGTTAGTGGCAAAAGGTTTTGAAAAATATGTTTGTGTAGACCCAAAACAATTTATATATGTTCCTTTAGGCAACCGGATTTGTTTGACTTTAAGGGATTTTATATTCATGCCTTTTGTAACCCAAATTGGAATGATTTTCACATGTTTGGGTCTATACCAATAATTTTTTTGATTGTATCTAATTTTTCTACAAATTGAGCACTCGCATTTGACTTGATTAATTTTACTTCTAACTCGTTTAGATTGATTATATCCAAGTCCTTGTCTAACATTATTAAAGTTTGTCTCCCTAGTAACATATATAGCGATCTTTCTTCTTTTGAAAATTTTCCTAAAGTCGTAGACAATTGATGGACTTGTGTTTTAAGGGATTCATTTTCGTTCAATAACATAGTGCACTTTTTAATAGAATTTTCTCTCCTCATGTTTTCACTTTCTTTCAAAATCAGAATTTCATTTTCAACTGATTTAATTTTAATTTCTGATTTTTTAATTTCTTCTTCAAGTGATGGACATTTATCACACTTAAGGCTCTTGTTTCGATAGTTTTTAACCAATTGATCAAGCTGTTTATTTATTTCTATTAAACTATCTCTTTGTGATTTAATGTAAGCGTACTTCTCCTTAAGTCGTTCAAAATAGTCGATTACCTCATGAAAATATATAAGTAATTCCGAGTGAGTAAGTTTTGATCCCTCGCTTGGCTCGTCATCATCGCTATCAATTATATCATCTCGAAGACATAGATCTGCTTTTTCACTTACTGCTAGTGCTTTTATTACCTTCATCAGTTTCATTCCAAGTGGCTGCACCACTTCTCCTTTTCGATTTCTTTCCTCGGCTGAGTCTATTTTGAGGACAATTTGGCTTGATATGATTGAGTTTATTGCATTCGTGACAAATAATCTTCTGCTCTTCTGAATTGTGTAGTACTTTGACTATTCTGCTTTTCAGTTGTTGATTTAGAGATGAATTTCTGTATTTGTGATTCCACCTTTTGAACAACTTTATTAATGGTGCCAATTCAGCTGCTCCATCATCATCATCATCATCACTTTTTGTTGTTCCTTTGAGAACTACTAATTTCTTTCACGCATCACCTCCTTCGCTTCTTCCTTGAATTTCATTTCTAGCTCATAAGTGGCGATATTTTCGATAAGTTCTTCAACTTTAATATGTTTCAAATCCTTCAATTCTTGAATAGCAGTGACTTTGGCATCAAAGTTTCGTGGCAGAACTCTGAAGATTTTTCGGACTATTTCCAATTCTGTATATGGTTTCCTAAGAACTTTTGATTTGTATAAGAGATTAGAAGGTCGTTCTCTTTGACATTCTCTTCCTTGGCCATTGTGAAATTCTCGTATTCGCTACTAAGTATGGCAAGGTGAGATTCTTTGACTTGAGATGTTCCTTCTTGAGTCACTTCAAGTGTGTGCTAGATTTCCGGCGTAGTTAGAAAATGTGAGACACGATTAAATTCAATTTGATCTAATGAACAAATAGCAGAATTCATAGCTTTAGCATTAACATTCTATAGCTTATTTTCAAGATCTATCCATTGATCCATTGGTTTTTCAATTTCTTGATTATCTATCACTATAGTTGGTGTCCTATATCCTGTCTCAATAATATTCCAAGCATCAATGGTTTTTAGAAAAAAATTCATCCTATTTTTCTAGTAAACATATTCACTATTGAACATCGGTGGTCTAATTACGAACTGACCCTTAGCAAAAGCATTATTGAAAGAAGCCATTTAAAAAATCAAAATTTTAAAAACAAAAATCAAATTTTTAAAACAAAAATTGGTTTTTGTTCGTAGCTCTGATACCACTTGTAGGATCGATTTCACCCTGGTGGGGGGTGAATAGAGCGATACTAATAATTATAAAAATTAATGCGAAAATATATAAAATAATTACAGCATAGATAATAGCATAATAATAAAAGCAAAAATAAAAAAACATAGATTTACCCAGCTTCGGAAAAACCCTGCCTACGTGCTGCCCCTAAGGTTTCTACAAGAAATTAAGTAGTCAAACGCTTACACATGTAAACTCATAACACTCGCTATCGACTAACCTAACTTTAAGCTCAAAATCCTGCCACAACTCAGCTACTAAGTTGCGAATTCTCGACTACACCACCGTAGTTCGACCCCTAGTCACACGACCAAAATTTTATAAAAGTTTAAAAGAAAAATAAAAATACTAAAAAAAACCATAATTTAATAAGTAAGCCCAAAATGAATGTTAAAGATGCCGGCCTAATATAAAACAAATAGAAATCACTTTTTCTTTTTATATTTGTTAACCTTCGGTTGTTCCCCTTTTCTTATTTTATGGCTGCTTCCTTGTTCCTCTTCGTTTCTCTTTGTAGGATTTTGTTCGATTGAAGTTGCCGCTTCGATTGTGATCAATTGAGATTATAATTTCACTTGTTTGGCTTCATTAATTAATCACTGGCTTTGGTTGGCTTTCGGTAGCATCAGCTTGTGCTGACACTCTTGTTCCTCTATAGTCCTACCGCTTCAATTAGTGGCCTTTGATTTTCTTTGCAGCCACTTCAGTGACGAGTTCAAATGTTGCTTTGAATTAGTAAGTGATTTGCCTCTTTTCGATATTTGTTTATGTTAGTTTTGATTATTCTCGAACTCGTAAGTTTCTGCTTGCGATGATGCTGGGTTTAAATAGGGAACGAAAACCTTATATTCACGTTCGTATAATTCTATTTGTATTTTTCATGATTTTACTTGGTCGTGATTTTTAAATTGAACGATGGTATTTTATTTTTGACTTGTTCATGTCATATTTGGTTTGATTTGATTCTGTTCTTTTTCAGTATTTGAATTCTTGAGATAATCTCGACTTATTCATTTTTGTGTTACTTCTGCAAGTTGAATTCTTTTGATGACTTCATTCAAACTACTACCTGATCACCACGACTTCTGACCATTTATTATTGAACCATACTTGCTGTCACACACCGGAACTGTTGAAATTAAAGTCTGTGCATGATCAAGTCATGTTTGCTAAGTCCTATCTTTTATAGACTAATTCAAAATGTTGTTTGGTTGAGTTCAATTGTCATTGCATATATATACACGTATACATGTGCATTTGCGCATGTATATATGTATGCTTATGATGCTCTAGTCTGTGTCGCATTGAGCTCCGATTTGTGTTTGAAACTTTGAACTGTAGTCATCTTTGTTCTTTTGAAGTCTAGTTGCATGCCTATCTTTGTGCACTTGTCTGATGTTTATATTTGAGCATTCTTAGCTTCTTATTATTTATGCTGGTGCTTTTGAACTCATATATGTGTACACATACATACATATACATATACATATACATATACATATACATATACATATACATATACATATACATATACATGTATATATATATATATGCATATATGTTTATGTGGTCTTTGTGTTCCATTTGCATGTTGTCATTGAATTCATGCTATATTCATTCTAGTTGATGATGACTGGTATCATTTGAATTCTTGTATACTTCATATACCGTGTGAAGTCTAGTCTGGTTTGCACTATATATATATATATATATATATATATATCTGTGTGTGTACATGTATGTATACACGTGTATTCATGTATATATGTACGTTGAAACTTTTCTATGATCTGGTTTCCACTGAATTTTTTCAGATCTTTATTGCATTGTTGTTCAACTAAGTTGTGTTGTTTAAGTGAAATATGTACATGTATAGTCTGGACTTGCTTTTGAGCTTATCTCGTTGTGGACATTTGGGTCTTTATGTGTGTGGACCTGATATACTAGCTCGAGTTGGTGTACAAACCTGAACTAGTATGTGTATACATATGTGCATTCATGCCCTGATATATATGCTCTGGTTTGCATTGATTTGAGTATATTTATGGTTCACTTAATATCTTCACATATGTATACTTGTTTGCCTCCATGCCTTCACTTGTCCCTCTTGGAGTCTTCACTTGGTTTTTGTATACCTCTGTTTACCCATTTTTGGTGTCGTTCCTTTTCTGCTATGTTGTAACTGAAATGCTGCATGCACATTTTGTACATATGATTGAGGCATGTGTCATATTTGTTGGACCTAAGCATGTTTTGCTGATTTGGTTGAGACTTCATGTGTGCATTGGTTAAGAACCGCCTTGAGTCTCTCTGAACTAAATTTTGTTTGCATATTGAAATGCACCTATGTTAAATCCAGCCTCGGCAGGGTTTGACCTTGTTCTCACCTATTCCTGTGATTTTAACAAACAAGTGTATATCGGTGTGCACGGCCTTGTGGCATGTACAGTGATACAATGTGCATGTCACAAGTTGTTCATGTATGATGAATTTAAAAATGATGACGAACAATCCAACTAACCGAGGCAAACAATATTTTCAAAATAAAAAACATTTTATTTTACACTGTAAAAATATTTCTTTTTCAATTTTACTGCTTCAGCGTTAGTTTTGCAGATAATTCAGTTGTTGGATACAAATTGGAATATGGTTGAAGAACAAATAC
The DNA here is from genome assembly GCA_030765085.1 of Allium cepa. Classification (NCBI taxonomy): domain Eukaryota; kingdom Viridiplantae; phylum Streptophyta; class Magnoliopsida; order Asparagales; family Amaryllidaceae; genus Allium; species Allium cepa. The sequence continues at coordinate 803,579,168 of CM060943.1, forward strand.
GAGTGAACGAGTGATATGTAGTAAGGTGTAAATATATAGGGAAAAATCGTATTGTAATTGAAATTATATATATATTGAGAGCTAAACTTTTGTACTATTCAAAATTGTAATAAAATATTTGTTTAAATAAAATATATGTTTGAATTTAAATTCCGTGTTATTTATTTTATTCAACCAATATTTATTTAATTATGTGAAATATAAAATAGCATAATAACAAATACATTTAAATGAATATATATATATATATATATATGAACAAAAATCATATACTAGCATATTCAACATATCAGTCAAAAGATGCAAGGAAAGCGGATAGAACACATCGTCTTTGACTTGCGAATCTAGAATGCGGGGGCACTGCTTAGTGGCATGGGTTATTATTCATTGTTCAATACAAGATTATTATTATTTATTATTACTTAAAACAATATTAATTGTATCATTAACGTTTTATTTGAATATTTTAAAAATAAATCAAATTTATCAAAGTGTTAAATTTGCGGGTCGTTGCATGATATGCAAGGACGTCATATTATAATGTTTAATGTGTAGGAATTATCATACATGCTGAATTCTCTGCAATATCATAATTTACTTATGTATTTGGTGCATGAAGCAAATATCAAATCTAAATTAAGATCATTAAATAATAGTTTAGAGTATTCTCGAGTATTTACGAAATACTAGAGAATTGTTTATAAAAACAAAAACTCCTTATGAAGGAATGAATCAGACTCAATCTTCATAAGTGATATTGAGTATAATATGTCAATATTGAATTCATGTTCAAATTATAATTAAGACATTTAAGTTGGAAATGTTTCTAACAAAATATTGTGGCTAATTCAAAGAATTGCTAAGTACATCGTCTTGAGTAGTGCCGCAATAAAAGCAATGTATATAAATATAAATGCAAAAATTTATAACTAAGATTGAGATGCTTCTAAGTATTGAGAATACTACATCATTGTTATATAATAACAATGTAATAATAAGAGCTCACTAGAAGTCGAGAAACATACTTCGAATAGTTTCACACAATAAAGGTAGTTTATCAACATCGGAGATAGATTATTGACAAAGTGGTTAATTAAATCAAAATAGCAAATCCATTCACAAGGGTCTCCCAGGATCAGTTCTCATCAAACCGATTAAAGGGATGGATAGAAATTCCATAACCGACCCTAAGTGCAAGTGAGAGATGATAAAGTTAGAGAAAGTATTGACGCCAAAATCGGGCATCAACACCCAATAGAATCAAGTAGAGATTAAAGAAGAATGAAATTAAAACATAGCAAAAATTATAAATGAACACAAACATTTTTATAGTGGTTCGACAATCTTGGGATACGTCCACTTCATATTTCTATTGATCTTCCACTTAATTGTAATTATAAGGATGTTTGGATCAGCTAAGGAAAGACGTGTACGGTTCGGACTGAAATTTTGCCAGAAGGTCGGGAGACTAAGACGAGGTCGCCCAAATTTTTTCCAAACCAATCGGAGCCCATAACAGGAATCAATACCGATCCCTATTAATGTCTCCAAATGGGCTGCGATTCCTATGAGGGATGTCCCATGATGTTAGCTACTTTCTCTCCAAATTTCATGCAGTTTTGATGTACGGTTTGCGATTACAAGCGTCAATCGGAGTATACTAACCTATTTCAGCCTGGATAATTATAACAACCTGTCTTCACAATTGCCGATAAATACAACAGCGAATGCAGTGAAAAAAAACCATATACATGAATATGTCACTAGGGCTCCAGCTCATCTCCTGAAGCTCTGAAACATCCAACTAAATCTATAATATGATCGATCTGATTCGAGCATTTGGGAAAAACAATGCCCGGATCATTCCGGTAAAAATAACGTGAGAAACTCAAATTGCAAGAAATTTTGTTTATGATAACTAGTAAAATCTTTTTTGTTAAATCAAAGGTATCGCATAAGACCACACCCTACATAAAAATAGATGGATTTTTACCTTACGATAGTCAAAAACATTTTCTATAGAAAATCCAATGGTATTATAATAATGTCTAAGATACAAATACTTATTTACCATAGCCCAAATTGTTACATTAGCTAAATTCCAATGTAATAGGTATACAATTAAAACCATAAAGGCGTGTATTAGAGAATGGATTCCATATAATGACTGGGGTACCTCCTGTCACGGTGCATCTCTAAATAAAATAAAGCCGAGGACCTTGCCAGGATCCTTTGCCAATACAGGACCGACCTACCACTTGACTAGTAGTACCGAATATGATCACCTCTCCTTTAATGGGCCCAAAATATATAAATGAGAGATAATATCGACTCTAGATAGGGATGATCATACCCTACTTGGGAGTGACCCAATGAGCCCTGCTACATCTTCCATATTTTAGTCATTCCCGGTTGGCCAGGTTTGAGACTACATTTTACATTTTTATAGCACTTACCATTTGGAATGCTGACATTGCCCTCCAAGAAAAAAATGCAATGCCAGCATTCGTCCATACAAGTTCGTTCTGGGACTGAATGAAACGCTTGAGAGCTCCATCTTTAATTCCATTATCTTCAAGATATGTTCACTTTGAAACACTTGAGTTGGATCAAAGTGGTTTATGGATAACATACCCAATCTCGGTCTCTTCGAAACAACATTCAGCAATTTCTGATAAACTCAACCCCAGTGCTTTAGGAAATAAATAGTCAAAGATAAGATCGAAGATCATCAGCTAATCATTAGTAGATGGATTTCCTTATCATTTGTCCTAGGAGGACGAAATAAGATTTATATGCACAATACAGCATCAATGGAGAACATTGTGCCATACAACTCACATGTTTCTCCTAGATATTTCTAAAATTACATTTTGGTCCAGATTTTTGATACTCGGTTATTTAACTATCAAATAAAAATACATTCAAACAGAGATTACATTTCCTATGGAGTCACTAGCCTCTCAAGTTTACCTTTCTTGATTTAATATCACTTTTGAAAACTTGGAAATCGCCTCTATATTCTTATCTTAATAGGATAAAATATTTACAAACCACTATGTTTTCAATATCTAGAAAATATAACGATATACTTACCTCAACGGAATAAGTATATTCGCAAAACCATTTCACTTTTAAAAACCTGAAAACTACTTTTACATACTTATAAAATGGTATAAATATATTCACCAACACTTAAAGATATTTCCTATTAAAAATCATATTAAAAATGGAGATATAAATGATGCTCAACCCATCTCTTTGCATAAATCTCTTCTGTTTTATAAATATCACATTTATAGATTTCCAGATATATTAATAAAACTCTTTACAAAAACACCAAGTTAATTTTCCAATGTCATTTATAAATACCAAATCATGTATAATCCTTCCATAAATATCCACTCCATTTACAAACTCTTTTCTAATTTCCAAGATCTCTTTTAATTTATAAACCCCTTTTATAATCTTGTCTTGTTTTAAACAAACTCCCTACATGAACTTCCATCAATAAAGTTCCTTTGATACAATTTATAATTTAAAACACTTTTAACAACCAAGTTATAATTTAACATTCCTCGTTTAATTATCTTTAAACCTCTTTCAAAATAATAACTTTAGAATACACTTAATAAATAATTAGATTAACTTTAATAGTATTATTATACTAATAATTTAGCTTTAAATCAATATTAAAAAAAATTAACGTCCAACATTTTTAATATAATTATTAATTAATTTCAGACATTATTAACAAAATAATTAATTCACTTTAATATATAATTAAATAACTCAAACTTATATAACTAAATAACTTTAATTTAATAATTACAATAAAATTAAAACATTTTAGATAAATAATTAAATAACTTTAAAACAACAATTAAATATTCTTAATAATTTAAAAAAATCATATCAATAAAACGATTAACTTTAAATCATGATTTAGACAATTTCTAATTATCCTTTAAAAAAATTATTAATAAATAATAAATATATTTTAAACCTTATTATACATAATAATTACTCTTAAAATAACTTTGATTCAAAAATTAGCTTTTCAATTTAAAAAGAGGCTTAGAAACTCCAATGGTACTTAATCGGGTCATCATTTTATTCCATTAACTATCCAAGTTATAATCCAGGTATTTACATAACATCATATATGTAAATTCAACTCATAATTAGCAATTAAATATGAATATAACACTTATCCAATACCGATCAATTGGAATGTAATTAAGTGTCCACACTTATGTAATAGTAGATTGGGGCTAATTTCTGCTAAATAAATGCCCAAATTAAACATATCCAGTAATAATCGTAGGATAGTGATTTATCCTGCTAACAAGTATCCAATTAATCTAGTTAGCGGAATGGTCCACTAAACAGCAGTCCAACTACCATGTTCAATCCAGTTTAACTCAATAGTATTTTATTTGGCTAAATAAACATCAATAATTAGGGTATATAAATTTAAACGACGTTATTAATTAAAATAACATAATTTGATTTCGGTCCATTTTCATATATCAGAAGTTTATACCTATCCAAAGCCATCAACAAGTTACACTACAACGTTATCCTAGTCAATACAAGTACAACGCAAAAATCCATGTGTCAATCGGATTCAAAATAAGCAAGATATCACCATTCAAAATTAACTCATTTCTTTAAATTTAAATAAATAAATATGAAAAGCTTTTCTCACCCAAATATTTGCTGGCCCTGTTAGAACCAAAATTATTGGTGTTTTGATTGTGAAAACTAAATAAGTAAATTTTATATGAACTAACCAATCTTGTAGGAGAAGATATTTTTTTTACTTGAGAAATAGTCTAAAATTTGCGTACCAGATTTCAGATTGAAGCTTCAGCAAAGTATTAAGTTTAAGGTCTGAGTTTAGTAGTAAACATATGTTAAAATATCTCCGAAGTGGTATATGCACACACACACAATAAATTTTTCGAAACATTTAGATATGCCAAAAAAACTCTAAATACAGCCGGCTGAATGGCATAAGTTAGCCGGTTGAATACTATGCATGTGCATAAATTATTTTGAATATTCAAACGGCCGACCATGCAATTTCAACTGGCTGAATCATGTCTCTTTTACACTGTTTTCTTTCTATTTCGATTTCAAATCAATTCAGCTGGCTGAGTTACTCCATTCAGACGGCTGAATCTTCATAACGGCTACATTTTCAATAGACACTTCAATTCAATGAATAGAAACAACTTTTGATTCAAGATTTGCTTCCATATCTCTTCAAGGCTATCTTCACGAACAAATGAAACTCTTAGTTTCTATAAATAGCCACGAATTCCATATTTTTAATCACTAATTCTAATTCTTATTTTCTATTCTATCTTGCATTTTAAACTCTATGCATTCAATACTTCCTTCTGAACACTTGTTCATTCAAGAATACTACATTAGTGATTTAATAAACTTCCTATCTGCACGAATTACATGATATACTATAAAGGAGAAGATTATAGGAAGGGTGTACTCTAAAGACTTATCCATGCTATTAAAAGAACACATTCATTTAAGAAAATTCTCTGAATTATTAAAGTCTTGTTCAGTTGCTCATGCGGTTGAAGTCCTATTCCGTTGCTTAGGTGGTTGAAGTCCCGTTCAGTTGCTCAAGCAGTGTAATACCTATTTCTCCGGGTTAAGTGGGGGTTGATACTTAAATTCCAGAAGGAGTTTGGGACTGGACGTAGAATGGAAAGTTCGAACCATTATAAAAATCTCCAGTGTAATTTACTTTATTATTTTACTTTCATATTTATATTCCACACAAATAAATAGTTTAGTTAATATTCCACAATATACGATCCTTAGTCACTTTCACTTGGTATCAGAGCAAGGTCATCATATAACCATAACACAATTATTTGACATTCAGTTAATATGAAAAATAACACTAGCAAAATTTTTGTTGAAGGTCAATCCACTACACGACCACCATTATTTAACGGTTTGAATTACAATTATCGATCAATTCGCATGAGAATTTATATGCAGGCAAACAGATATAACACTTGGAATATAACTCAATGAATATTTTATACCAATCACACCATATGCACAATGGTCAAACACAAAAAATTAGATGCTACTTCAAATGCAAAAGCCATGAATATGCTATTTTGCACTTTAGATAAAAATTAATTTAATAAAGTTAACATGTGTACAACAATTTATGAAATTTGGCTAACTCGTTACACATGAAGGTACTAACAATGTTAAGCAAAGCAAGATCTCTGTTCTTAAGAACCAGTTCTATAATTTTAGAATGAAGCAAGATGAAACTATAAATGAAACGTATTCTAGATTTCAAGATATATATCATTCACTTTTGTCATTAGGAGAAAAATATACGGATTTGATATTATTTCAAAAATCCTCAACTCTTTAATGGATGAATGGAAAAAGAAAGTCTTGGCAACTGAAGAAGCTAATGACATTTCAACAATAAAACCAAAAGAGTTGATAGGAAATCTAATGTCATATGAATTACGTTTGTAGGCAAAAAGAGATCAAGCACAAGACAGAAAGACCATAGCATTCCAAGCAGAAACAGAAGATTCAGAAGATGATGAAGAAGACATGGCATTTATTGCTAATAACTTTAAGAAATTTTTAAAATTTCGAAGGAATAAGAAATTCGAAAACAACGGAAGAGACAACAATAACAGACGATTAGCTTCAAATCTCGAATGTTGTGAATGTCATAAAAAGAGTCACATAAAGAAAGGCAGTCCTGATCGTAATAAAGATAGGTACAAGATTAAAAGGGAGAAATATAAGAAGATATAAGCATTCTCAATTACATGGAATGATTCAGAATCATCCTCCTCATCAGACACTGACACTGATAGTGATTCCGAACAAGCCAATGTGTACTTTATGGCATCATCTGACAAAGTAAGTGATCTAACCATTGATGATTTAATTGATATAAACACGGAGCTATTGGATAAATTAAAAGATGTTAAAAGAAAATATAAATATGCTTTAGAAAAACTAAACATGAGCGAAATAGATATTGATATGCTCAGAGATGAAAAGAAAATCTTAGAAGAAGAACTTATCAAAACACAAGAATCTTTATCTAATGTATCTTCTCGACTCACTATGCAATCAAATGAGATTGAAGTTCAAAAAGAAAAGAATATGACATTAGCTGCATAAAATCATGATTAAAATCAAATGTCAAAATTCTTGAATTAAACAATACTAGTCTCAAACCGAGGTAGAAAATATTACTAAAAATGTTTTTAACTTTAAAGAAGGTAGAGAAAATCTTTCTAAAATTATTAATAACTCTCAAACCTCTTTCAACAAGAAAGGTTTAGGATATCCAAATTCCTTAAAATTTAGTTCAGAGAGAAACATTTCACTACATAAAAATTTCAATATACATAAAAGTTTTGTAAAAGCAACACCAAAACTAATGGTTTTCACTAAAAAGAAGGACAGTTACTCCATAAAAAATTTAATGATTTGGGTACCAAAACTAATGATAATTCAATTAGAAATAAGTATATTAATACATTTATGAATACAATTCATAAAAATGAAATATTTTTATTAAATTAAGATGCGAACTAGGAATTATGTCATTACATGATTTATAATTTGATATTAAAGCATAAAACAGTTATAAAATTAATAAAAATTTGATTGGCAAAAAATTGGCGATGATGGCACTCGAACACTGCACTTATGAGAGATAGTCATACGTCTTTCCAATGCTCTATTATGTTATTTGCATTACGACCTTAAATTCTTTCTATTTTATATACGGTAATAATCCTTTATATTTTTTCACCTTACAAACTTATTACTATTTATAAGTTATAGATAATAAATGATTGGCTGAAGTTTAGTAATCACCGTTAACCAAAAAATTTAAAATTTCATAAATAGAAAATAAAACCAATATATATATATACATGAAGAGATTTTTAAAACTAACATTCGGTAGATATATGCATCCTCTTATGAAATGTCGTCTCAAGAAAATTTCGATCTTTCATCAATTTTTTTCCGCACTCCAACTTCGTATTCATCAAATAAATCACTCCATTGTATGTTCCAATAAAGATTACTCCATCTCCTAATCACCATACCGCATATACACCAAACGAAAAACGAGCTAGGAAAAAACTCAGACTTTGGATTGCCTTCTACCAAGGAGAAATCGATTATATTCATCACTACCAGCGTGAAACTTTAAGTTTACAACGTAAGATGCATTACGAGCAAAAACACCATGGTAGACGCTTAAATTTACTTGAAAAATTCACTCTCAAATTCTATGGAACGACCCCCAAGCAAGGTGTGCACAATCCATCTCCTCAACGAACTCAAGTGTCTCCAACTTCTTGAGAATAAGGTGCTAAACGTAATGTTTGGTCTTCTATTTAATCCATTATGTAATGACACCAAAGTTGAACCAGGCTTAGACGAAGCCAAGAATTCTAAAAAATAAGATCTAAGTTTTTATAAATTTACATTCATGAAATTGTTATTATAATATGGATATGTAACACATTTGTTGAAATAAAACTATATTCTTTTAACATGAGAATAAAGCTTGAAAAACAAATATATATATATATATATATATATATATATATAGCTTGTTTGTTAACCAAATTTGAATTAACTGAAAATTGCCTATACCTCAAAAGCTCAATAGATTCAGCCGACCGAACCTATAGGTTCAGCCGACTGAACATTCAAGTGTACAAAAATATAACCTAAAATTTAGTCGACTGAAACCGCCATTTCAGCCGGCTATTTCATGCCATATCTCTACTAATTCCTTGTGGGTTCTAATTTTCCCAATTTTAGCCGACTGCCATCATAATTTCACCTAGCCGATTCAACTGTTTTCTGCTTTTTTAACATAGACCTACACGTTTTTCAATGCAACTGTCCAATCTAACCTACTTCTTATTGCCATCCACCCCTTCATTTTCAGCCTACCCAACACTTCACTACTCAGAAAACCCAAAAGCAAACACTAACTTCCACAAAAATTCAATTTTTCTTCCAGTTTCATGAAACAAAATGGCGCCAAGATCAAAGAGAGCAAGAGAACAACAACCGGACCTTCTGAAAGTCAAATTCGAGCATCGTCATATAATGATACAGTGGTTAATAGATTTAATAGCATGAAAATTTTAAGCTTTTAAAAGGAACATTTGAAATTTCTGAATGGATACACGATTAGAGAGTTAGCCGAAGCTCTTGGTTTCGATTCACTTATTGGGTATGATTCTAATAATGTTAAAATTTACTCTCTTTTGACTAAGCTCTTCTATGCCAATATGAATCTCGATAATCAAAATCCCCAAAACAAAGATGATTGTTTACGGACGGTGGTTTGTGGAGCAAAAATTTATTTATCCTTTCAAAGATTAGGCCATATTCTAAGATGGCCATTCGAGGGGTTGGATATTGATGATGTTGAAGCTGTCATGTACAATCGTGATGAAGTATCACATTGTTTCTTGTTGACAATTTAACCATTCTAAAATCTAGTGCCTTATGTCCAAAGGCAAGAATTATCCATCATGCTCTTATTCGATCTCTACAACCCTAAATTGGTAATTATGAAAGTTTATAAAAGAGATTTTCAAGCTTTATATGCTGTTTACTCCGCTCAATAAGTAAATTAGGGTAAAATTATACTGGACGAATTTCTTACTAGTAATCATAGAAGTAGCTATTGAAAAATTCACTATGGATCTTACATAATGAGGATTCTACAAAATTTTGGGGTTTTATTGCCCGATTCCGACTTCATGACTATAAGCGAGCTTAACTCCAAAACCTATAGCCTCATGGGTATTCCTAAACGTCCTGAAAGCCAACAAATTATTAGTTTTCAAGAATGGGTCGTGAATCGTAAACTAGGAATTCTACAACCTTGAGACACAAATATTGCCTCCTACTCTTCTCAAGTCACTCAACAAGAAGAAGAGGACGAAGGAAAAATTCATGAACTACATATTGATGTGCCTCCTAAGCAAACTCTTGTCATGTTATCATGGAATCAAGGCAAACTCAACCGATGTTTAGTTATTGAGAAGAACGTTTCTAAAGCAAACAAAAAGCTAAACTCAATAAAAGGTTTTCTAAATAAAATTTGGAAAAAAGTTTCTTGTTTTGGGTCCACTTCAATAGGAATTATTGAAAATCCAACACCATTCTCTTGGACAACTAAGGAAGAAGAAGAAGGAGATGAAGAAGAAGTTAGTGAAGAATTCTATACTCTTTCTGTTGTGTTGCTATGATAGTTAATTCATGACATGTTGTAGTATTATTATTTTTTAAGACATATTTTTATGATGTTTATGTACTTTCTTCAATTAACCATATTCTATGTGAAGTTTCTATGTAACATGTTATTTATTTGTCATATCTATATGTTTATATGTTTATGTGAAATGTTTTATTTCTCATATAAATTCTTTTTCCTTTCTGTAGATGACAAAGGGGAAGAATAACATTAATAGGGGGAGTATCCAGTCAGGGGGAGAAAAGTACTCCATATATTTAAAAACTTACATGGTTGTCATCATCAGAAGGCGGAGAATGTTAGAACCTAGAATTTTGTTTTTTTGATTGTTACAACTATATAAGTAAATATTATAAGAACTAACCAAACTTGTAGGAGAAGATATTGTTTTTACTCAAGAAATGGTCTATCAATTTGCAGGCCAGATTCTAGATTGGAGCTTCAGCAAAGTATTAAGTTTAAGGTCTGAGTATAGTAGTAAATATATGTTAAAATTTCTCCGTAGTGGTATATGCACGCACACACAATAAAGTTTTTCAAAATATTTAGATAAGCCAGAAAACTCTAAAAATAGCTGGCTGAATGGCATAAGTCAACTGGCTAAATACTGTGCATGTGCACAAATTATTTTGAATATTCAGACGACTGAACATGCAGTTTCAGCCGACAGAATTGTGTCTCTTTTACACGGTTTTATTATTATTTTGATTTTAAATCAATTCGACTGGCTGAGTTGCTCCATTCAGATGGATGAATTTTTATAACAGCTTTATTTTTAATAGTTACTTCAATTCAATGAACAGAATCAACTCTTGATCCAAGAGTTTCTTCCATATATCTTTGTGGCTATCTTTCATGAACAAATGCAACTCTTAGTTTCTATAAATAGCCATGAATTCCATTGTTTTATTAACTAATTATAATTCTTGTTTTCTAATTTGTCTTGCATTTTGAACTCTAAGCATTCATTACTTCATTCTGGTCACATATACATTCAAGAATGCTTCATTAGTGATTTAATAAACTTTCCATTTTCATGAATTACATGATATACACAAAGGAGAAGATGATAGGAAGGGTGTACTCTAAAGACTTATCTGTGCTATTAAAAGAGGACATTCAGTCAAGAAAATTCTCTATATTATTGAAGTCCTGTTCGGTTATTCGGATGGTTGAAGTCCTATCCTTTTGCCTAGGCGGTTGAAGTCCTATTCGGTTACTTAGGCGGTGTAATACACGTTCCTTCGGGTTAAGTGAGGATTGATAGTTAAATTCCAAATGGAGTCTGGGACTAGACATAGAATGAGAAGTTCAAACCAGTATAAAAATCTCTGGTGTCATTTACTTTATTATTTTACTTTCATATTTATATTCCACACTAGTAAACAGTTTAGATAATATTCCATATTATACGATCCTTAGTCACATGGTATTAGAGAAAGGTCATCATATAACCATACATAATTATTTGATATTCAGTTAATATGGAAAATAACACTACCACAAGTTTTATTGATGGTCAATCCATTGCACGACCACCATTGTTTAACTGTTTGAATTACAATTATTGATCAACTCGCATGAGAACTTATATACATGCAAATAGGTACGACACTTGGAATATAACTCAATGAATATTTTATACCAATCACACCATTATGCACAATGGTCAAACACATAAAAATTAGATGCTACTTCAAATGCGAACGCCATGAATATGCTATTTGTGCTTTAGATAAGAATGAATTTAACAGAGTTAGCATATGTACAATAGCTTATGAAATTTAGCGAACTCTTAACATTACACATGAAGGTACTAACAAAGTTAAAAAAAGCAAGATTTCTATGCTTAAGAACCAGTTCCTTAATTTTAGAATGAAGCCAGATGAAACTATAAATGAAATGTATTCTAGGTTTCATGATATATATCATTCACTTTTGGCATTAGGAGAAAAATACACGAATTTTGATATTGTTTAAAAGTGCTCAACTCTTTAATGGATGAATGTGAACAGAAAGTCTTAGCAATTAAAGAAGCTAATGATAGCTCAACAATAAAATCAGGAGAGTTGATGGGAAATCTAGTGTAATATGAAGTAAATTTACAGGCAAAAAAGAGATCAAGCACAAGACGGAAAGATCATTGCATTCCAAGCAGAACAAATTCATAAGGAGATGAAGATGACATGGATTTTATTTCTAAGAACTTGAAGAAACTTTTAAAGTTTTAAAAGAACAAGAAATTCGGAAACAACAAGAGAGACAACGATAACGAACCATCAGCTTCAAATCTAGAATGCTATGAATATCATAAAAAGGGTCATATAAGAAAGGACTGTCCTGATTGTAAGAAAGATAGGTACAAGAATAAAAGGGAGAAATTTAAGAAGAAGCAAGTATTCTCTGTTACATGAGATGATTCAGAATCGCCCTCCTCATCAGACAGTAACACCGATAGTGTTTCCGAACAAGCCATGTGTACTTAATGGCTTCATCTAACAAAGTAAGTGCCTAACCTTTGATGATTTTATTGATATAAACTCGGAGCTATTGGATAAAATAAAATACGTTAAAAGAAAATATTAATATGTTTAAAAAAAATAGGAGCAAAATAGAAATTGATATGCTCAGAGATGAAAAGAAAATCTTGGAAGAAGTACTTGTCAAAACACAAGAATCTCGAAGTTACAAAATATTACTAAAAATGTTTCTAACTTTAATAAAGGTAGAGAAAATCTTTCTAAAATTATTAATTACTCTCAAACCTCTTTTAATAAGAAAGGTTTAGGATATACAAATTCCTAAAAATCTAGTTCAAAGAGAAACATTTCACTATATAAAAATTTCAATATACATAAGCATTTTGTAAAAGCAAAATTAAAACCAATGGTTTTCACTCAAAAGAAGGAAAATTACTCTAGAAAAAATTATAAAGATTTGGGTAACAAGGCTAATGATAATTCAATTAGAAATTATTATATTAAGACTTTTATAAATATAGTTAAGATGTTTTAGAAAAACTAAACAGGAGCGAAATAGAATTTGATATGCTCAGAGATGAAAAGAAAATCTTGGAAGAAGAACTTGTCAAAACACAAGAATCTTTGTCTAATGCATCTTTTCAAATCACTATGCTATCAAATGAGATTGAAGTTCCAAAAGAAAAGAATATGAAATTAGCTGTAGAAAATCACGATTTAAAATCAAATCTTCCCGAAATTCTTGAATTAAACAATACTAGTCTCAAAATCGAGTCAGAAAATATTACTAAAATTGTTTCTAACTTTAATAAAGGCAGAGAAAATCTTCCTAATATTATTAATAACTCTCAAACCTCTTTCAGTAAGAAAGGTTTAGGATATACAAATTCCTCAGAATCTATTTCAAAGAGAAGCATTTCACTATATAAAGATTTCAATATACATAAGCATTTTGTAAAAGTAAAACCAAAGGTTTTCACTCAAAAGAAGGACAATTACTCCACAAAAAATATAAAGATTTGGGTACCCAAACTAATGATAATTCAATTAGAAATTAGTATATTATGACTTTTATAAATACAGTTCATAAAGATGAAAATATTTTTCTTAAATTAAGACATGAACTAGGAATTATGTCATCGCTTGATTTATAATTTGATATTAAAGTGTAAAAAAAGTTATAAAATTAACAAAAAATTAATTGGCAAAAAATTGGCGATAATGGCACTCGAACTCTGCACTCATGGAAGATAGTCATTTGTCTTTCCATTGTTCTATTGTGTTATTTGCATGAAGACCTTACATTCTTTCTATTTTATATACTGTAGTGATCCTTTATATTTTTTTACCTTACAAACTTACTACTATTTTTATGTTATAGGTAATAAATGATTGGTCGAAGTTTAGTAATCACTGTTAACCAGAAAATTTAAAAACTTCATTTATAGAAAATAAAACCAATACACACACACATTAAGAGATTTTCAATTCATATAAAACTAACATTAAGTAGATATATACATCCTTTTATGAAATGCCATCACAAGAAAATTCCGATCTTTCACCAATTGTTTTCGGCACTCCAATTTCGGATTCATTAAATAAATTTACTCTATTGTATGTTCCAGTAAAGATTACACCATCTCCTAATCACCATACCGGATATACACCAAAATTCAAATGAGCTAAGAAAAACTTAGACTTTGGGTCACCTTCTACCAAGGAGAAAATCAATGATATTCATCACTACCAGCGTGAAACTTTATGTTTACAACATAAGATGTATTACAAGCAAAAATACACCATGATAGACATTTAAATTTTCAAGAACAATTCTCTCTTAAATTGTGTGGAACAACTCATAAGCAAGGTGTGCACAATCCATCTCCTCAACAACCTCATGTATCTCCAAATTCTTGGGAACAAAGTGCTCAACATAATGTTTGGTCTCCTATTAATCCATTACGTGATGACACCAAAGTTGAATCAAGCTCAGATGATCCAAGACTTCTGAAAAATAAAATCTACGTTTTTATAAATTTACATTCATGAAATTGTTATCGTAATTTGGATATGTAACATGTTTGTTGAAATAAAATTATATCCCTTTAACATGAGAATAAAGCTCGAAAAACAAATATATATATATATAGCTTGTTTGTTAAACAAATTAGAATAAACTGAAAATAGGCTACACCTAAAAAACACAACAGACCGGTTGAACCTATGGGTTTAGCCGACTAAACATTCAAATGTAAAAAAATATAACCCAGAATTTAATTGATTGAAACACGCATTTCAACCGGCTATTTCATGCTATCTCTAAGCTAATTTCTTGCGGGTTCTAATTTTCCCAACTTCAGCCAAATGTCTTCATCTTCAACTGAAAAATTCATTTGTTTTATGTTTTTTAAAATAGTGCTACGTTTTTCAATGCAGCTATCCAATCTAATCTACTTATCATTACCATCTACCTCTTCATTTTCAACCTACCCAACCATTCATTACTCTGAAAAACACAAAAGCAAATCCTAACTTCTTCAAAAATTCAAATTTTCTTCCAATTTCAAAAAACAAAATGGCTCCAAGGTCAAAAAGAGCAAGATAATCAACAATAGACCTTCCGAAAGTCAAATTTGAGCATGGTTATATAATGATACAGCGGTTAATAGATTCAATAGCATAAAAAATTAGAATCTTTTCGAAGGAGTATTTATGGGAATTTCGAAATTTAATTGATATGCGAGGAGTTAGCCGAAACGCATGGTTTCAATTGACTTATTGAGTATGATTCTAATAGTGTTAAAATTTAGCCTCTTTTGATTAGGATCTTCTATGCCAGTATGAATCTCAATCATTTAAATCCCCAAAACAAAGGTGATTGTATATGGATGTTGGTTTATGGAGTAAAAATTTATTTACCCCTTCAAAGATTAGGCCACATTCTAAGATGTTCAATCGAGGGGTTAGATATTGATGATATTGAAGTTGATATGTACAATCGCGATGAAGTATCACATTGTTTCTTGTGGATGATTTAACCATTTTAAAATCTAGCGCCTTACGTCCAAAGGCAAGAATTATCCATCGTGCTCTTATTCGATCTCTACAACCCCAAACCGGTAGTTATGAGAAGTTTATAAAAGAGATTTTCAAGCTTTATATGCTATTTACTCCTCTCAACAAGTAAATTGAGGTAAAATTACATTGGATGAATTGCTTACTGTTGATCATAAAAGAAGCTATAGAAAACCTCACTATAGAGCTTACATAATGCGGATTCTATAAAATTTTTGGAGTTTCATTGCCCGATTCCAACTTCATGACTATAGGTGAACTTAGATCCAAAAACCCTTGGCCTCATGGGTCTTCATAAACGTCCTGAAAGTTAACAAATTATTAATTTTCATGAATGGGTCACATATCATAATCAAGGAATTCCGCAACCTCGAGACATGAATATTGCCTCCCCCTCTTCTCAAATCCCTCAATAAGAAGAAGCGGACGAGGAAATTCACGAACTACATATTGATGTGCCTCCTAAGCAAGCTCTTGTCACGTTGTCACAGAATCAAAGCAAACTCAATTGATGTCTAAGTAATGTTGAAAAGAACGTTTCTAAAGAAAACAAAAAGATAAACTCGATAAAAGGTTTTCTAAATAAAATTTGGGAAAGAGTTTCTTGTACAGAATTTACTTTGACTGGTATTATTGAAAATCCGGCACCATTCCCAAGGAAAACCTTGGAAGAAGAAGGAGATGAAGAATTATAAACACTTTTTGTTGTGTGTCTATGATAGTTAATTCATTACAAGTTGTAGTATTATTTTTTTAACACATATATTTATGATGTTTATGTAATTTCTTCAATCAACAATATTCTATGTGAAGTTTCTATGTAAGACGGTTGTTTGTTTATCATGTCTATATGTTTATATGTCTATGTGAAATGTTTTATTTCTCATATCAATTCTTTTTTCCTTTTTGTTAATGAAAAAGGGGGAGAATAACATTGGTAGGGGGAATATCTAGTCAAGGGAAGAAAAGTACTTCATATATTTAAAAACATACATAGCTGTCATCATCAAAAGGGGAGAATGTTAGAAACTAGAATCTTGATGTTTTGATTGTGACAACTACATAAGTAAATACTATAGGAACTGACCAAACTTGCAGGAGAAGAATTGTTTTTACTCAAAAAATAGTCTAAGAATTTGCAAACCAGATTCCGGATTGAAGCTTCAGTAAAGTATTTGAAAATGTGTGGTGTACGAGTGCACGTGCTTTTATAGTACACACGGATCGTGTAATATGGAATATAATATAAATGCGGAAATAGATGATAATAGCAAAGTAAATAAAAATAGAAAAATCACACCAGAGATTTTGTACTGGTTCGGAGCACCGTCCTACGTCCAGTCCCAGACTTCTATCTGGATTTTCACTATTAACTACCTCGCTTCACCCGGAGGAACAGGTTTACAACACCCGAGCAAATGAACGGGATTTCACGCCTCTAATACACCGAGGACTTCAACACTTGCCTCTTACAACACCGAGGACTTCAACACTTGCCTCTTACAACACCGAGGGCTTCAACAAAGATGAATATAATTGTTTGTTGACGGTATGTGTTCTTGCTAACACAGTTTTGTCACTTGTAGTACAAATTTCCTATAATCTTATCCTCAAAATATGTGAATGATGTTTTGTGAAGATTAAGGGAAGTATATTACTTATTGAATCAAAAGATATAAAATAATTTCAATGATTCAATAAGCAATTAAAGTAACTGAGAGCTTTTAGAATGCAGGAGTATTTAGAAAGTAAGATCAGAAATTAGAGTAGAAAAAAATATATTTTCATGTATTTTTAATCAATGATTTATATGAGTTTATATAGAGAAAAAATGGTTGTAACTCTTTGTGAATAGTAGCCATTAATAGATATGATCATTGATGAAAGGTAAGAGATGCAACCATTGGAGAAAGAAGTGTCTTTTGGAAAAGGTTGCTCTCTGTTTAAAAACGGTCGACAGGTCAAAAAATGGCCAGTAGACAGGATTTCAAATATATAGTCGTTATGTGCATGTGTGCACGTTCATTGTGCATTTTACACAGAAACGGTCGACCGCCTGTATTAATACCGGTCGACCGGTTACTGTCAAATTGCACAATGAATGTGCAATGCTATTCAAATATATATATATATATATATATATATATATATATATATATCGATTATATTGAGGTGCATGATTATTTGAGGATAGATTTTAACAAGTTTATCACTATTACAATATCAAATAATCAACCTATAATCTAGAGTACCATATGTAGCTCTTTTGTGCCTCTTTATAGCCATGATGTCTTTGTTTTGTCAATCGCCTTTATTTCTTTGTCAGAAATCAAAAACTTCATAGAATCTGTGTCTCAACATTCTCCCCCTTTTTGATTGATGACAACATATATCTGAAGTTCTGAATCTCCCCCTGAATATGTGATCTCTCCCTGAGATTTTGTTTGTATTCTTTGTTATATATTCCTGCAAATAATTGTTAGCACTTTCTCCCCCTTTGTCATCGACAAAAAGGAATAATAATAGATAATGGAATAACATAGGAGTATATCAACCAGAATATCCATGCATAGCAAAAACATATAACATATCCAAACATACTAGAGTATCATACACACCATAATATCATACGAATAAAAGTAACGACGCTATTTAGTACAAGTGTCGAATGATGTTTTAAATTACCAAATCAAAATATAGAGAAAGAAAAAAGAATCTAGGATGAGTCAGATGCTGTCTCCTCTTGAACATCTTCTTCCTCATCATCATCATCACCATCATCTTCCTCATCATCGTCCTCTCTAGATGATTCTCCACGACCATGTCCACTAGTACCAGCAGACTCCTCAGTTGATGACCAGTTGAAAGCAGGAGGAGCAGGACGTTTGCCTGGGTCTTGAGCAGAGATGGATGTGCTACATGAAATAGCATCCCATAAAATACCAAAGAATGACTTGACTTTGTTAAAGCGTTTATCAATTTTCGTGTCCATGCGTTTGAGTCTTGATTCAAGCAAGAATTGATTACGCGCAATAGTTTCAAGTGATTCTTTTGTGGTGGATTTTGATTTCAACATTTTAACTTCTTCGGAACGACGTCGAGAGGAAGTAGCGTTTTGTTTTGTTGGACCTCTTTGTTGCCATTGTTCAAACGGCATAATCTGAAGGTAAGGAGGAGGGAGCTTCATGCGTTTGATGGTTACGGAATCAATACATTTTGGTTTCGAGGTGGCAGAGTCAGGAGGTCTTACGCCACAAGCTAGCAAAATACGCATGATATATTCATTGTAGAAAAAGTGAGGTCGCGTAGAGTTGTTCACCTTGAGAATCTCGTCAAAAAGCATGTGAACCCAATTGATTTGGATATCCCCATAAATAGCATAAAGGGCCTTGAAGTTTTCTTTGTATACAGCGTCATAGTTTCCTAGTCTAGGAAACAAAGAAAACATCAAGACGCGATGTAGTAGTCTGGCGGCGGGTCGAAGTCCAATTGATTTTGTGCCATCACTGTTGTCCTCCATGAATTGATGGCTGATATTATTGCAAGTGAAGACTTCACAGAAATGTGATGAAAACTCATCGCCTTGATTTGGAATACCCAGTATAGAAGTTATCCTATCATGAGTGATAAAAATTTGTTTTCCACATACGACAGACCAAATGACTCCGTTCGGATCATCAGGTTTATACTCGTCCAGGTTCATGTTGGCATAGAATAATTTTATCATCAAGTGATTTATTTCCACATTGTTTTCTGAAAAATCGATCAATGGAGTAAGATTGGAGTTATTTGCTAACCTATGGATTCCATAAGATGTGAAATCATCAAACTTGATGAAAGTACCCGGATGAAATTTGTAGTTAGTCATTTGATTCCATCTTGTGATAGCTACCGGATTTTCGAGCCATTTCTTAGCGGAGATATTAAGTGATGAAGTTTCGGAGGATGATCCTTTCTTGGGTTTCTTTTGCGGAGGACCCATTGTTAGAAAATTTGGAGATTTGGAAATTGAAATTGAGAGAATAGGGTTTTTGGAATTTGGGGATAAATAACCGGTTGAGACAAATGAGGTGGAGGATGGAAAAAAAATGACGCAAAGTATATAAAAACTGATTATACATATACCGGTCGACCGCTATAATATGGCCGGTCGACCGTTTTCATCCAGAGGCTAAACGGTCGACCGGTCATATTATAGGTAGTCGACCGGTTTTGTTGCCTGATGAAAAACAGTATGTTTTGCAGTTTTTTGAGAATATGTCGAGCTATATAATTCATATTTCACTCTTATTATAAAATACAAACGTTATTACAAGAGTTATAGAGAGAAAAACGATACAACAAGTGTGTGTATGTGTGTGTATATATATATATATCTAATGAGGAGTGGAAGAATCGTCATTAGAATTTTCTTTATTATCTTTAATACGGTGTGACCATGGACTCCAGTTTTTCTGAGCACCTTCATTCCTGTTATAATTCTGGTCCCAAGAGTTAGGACTCCTAGATGTTGACGGCCTAGACGGCATCGGTTCATGCACATCATGCTTGTTTGAACCACAAAAGAATGATGCCATTTTTTCTAAAACAGATAAACGTGTCGATGTTCGTTGTTGCTCATGATAAAGCTGGCTTTGTCCATAATGGAGCTGTCTTTGAAGATCTATTCGATTTTTCTGATAGTGGTGAATCTCGTCGATCTGAGCTTTGGTACGAGGAGAACAAAACAGTGCCTTCTTTACTCGTTTTGAGGTTGGTGTACTACCAGGAGTACGATTGTATTGGTGATGATACTTCGGTTTCTGTTTTGGTGTTTCAGGAGAATAATACTCCTCCGGCTCGGAACTTGTAACGGAAATGTGTGATTTTTGAGCACACTTATCACAAATGTGAGCCATAGAAAATTATGTATAGAAATTCCTTATACATAAGCCTGTGGATGAGAGTGAATAAAGAAATTTGACCGTGAAAGCAAGCAAAGGCTCTTATTTAAAGAAAATAAATATCTTTTCTTAAAAAAATGCTATAGTTAAAATATAACCAAAGGAAAAAAAACAATCATTAGTAATTACTAGTCAAGATCTTTTCTTGAAATTAAACCAAGCTCTTTTCGTAATCTAATAAAACTAGAGTCGAGCAGAGGCTTAGTAAAAATGTCCGCTAATTGATTATCAGTATGGACATATTCAAGACATAAATATCCTTTTTCAATATTATCTCTAAGGAAATGATGACGGATATCAATGTGTTTGGTTCTAGAATGATTCACTGGATTCTTAGAGAGATTTATAGCACTTGTGTTATCACAGTATATAATAGAATTTGATAAATGAATATCAAAATCTTGAAGTGTTTGTTGCATATATAGTACTTGAGTACAAGCGAGAGCTGCTGATATATATTCAGCTTCACATGTTGATAGTGAAACACAATTTTGTTTCTTACTAAACCAAGAGACAAGTGATTTTCTAATAAAATGGCACGTACCACTTGTACTTTTTCTATCCGTTCACGAGCCGCCAAAATCAGCATCACTATATGATACTAATTCAAATGGACATTCTTTTGGATAAAAAAGACCGAAATCTTTGGTATTATTAAGATAACGAATTATACGTTTCACTGCTCGTAGATGTGATTCCTTTGGATCTGCTTGAAAGCGTGCACATAGACAAACACTAATCATTATATCTGGATGACTAGCTGTGAGATAAAGAAGAGAACCAATCATGCTTCGATATAATTTCTGGTCAACACTTTTACCATTTTCACCTTTTTCAAGATGTGTAGTTGTACTCATAGGAGTTGGTTTACCAGATGTATCTTATAATCCGAAGCGTTTGATAAGATTTCCGCAATATTTTTCTTGATTGATAAAGATACCACTCGGAAGTTGTTTGATTTGAAGTCCAAGAAAATATGACAGTTCTCCCATATGAGACATTTCGAACTCTTTGGTCATAATACTTGCAATTCCTTGCAGAGTTTATCGTTTGTTGAACCAAAGATGATGTCGTCTACATATATCTGGATAACTAGAATATCCTTTTGAGAATGTTTAATAAACAAAGTTTGATCGACTTTGCCTATTTGAAATCCTGAGTTAATAAGATAGCTACGTAATCGTTCATACCAAGCACGAGGTGCTTGTTTTAAACCATACAGAGCTTTTTTAAGTTTGAACACATGGTCAGGATATTTTTCATGTACGAACAAAGGAGGTTGTTCGACATAGACATTCTCTTTGATAAATCCATTGAGAAAAGCACTTTTGACATCCATCTGATAAAGTTTGAAATTATGGTGACAAGCAAAAGATAATAGGATTCTAATAGCTTCTAGTCGAGCAACTGGTGCAAAAGTTTCTTCATAATCGATACCTTCTTCCTGATTATACCCTTGTGCTACTAATCTTGCTTTATTTTTGGTGATAATTCCTTGTTCGTCGGCCTTATTTTTATAAACCCATTTAGTACAAATAACTGACTGATCAGTTGGCCTTGGAACAAGTTCCCAAACGTCATTGCGCTCGAACTGATTTAGTTCTTCCTGCATGGCAATGATCCAGTAATCGTCTGTAGCAGGTTCTTTTGGATTCTTAGGTTCGATATTTGAGAGAAAAGCGACATGACCCATTTGGTTGAGTTGACTCCTTGTTCTGACATGTGATGTTATTTCACCGATTATATTTTGGGCCGGATGGTCTCTTAATATCCTTGGTGGTGATTGTAACTCACATATTTGAGGAATATTCTCAATAATTATTTCTGAGTCAGAATCAATATTCATGATGATTGGATTGTCAGTGACTATTGATTCGTCATCATCTGATATAGTGTGAGGATGCTGATAGAATTCATCAAAAGAGACATGAAGTGATTCTTCAATAGTTTTGGTTCGTTTATTAAATATACAATAGGCCTTACTTCTTTTTGAATAACCGACAAATATTCCTTCATCGGCTTTTGGATCGAATTTGCAAAGCTGGTCTTTCGTATTTAAGATAAAACACTTGGAACCAAAAACTTTGAAGTATGAAATCTTAGGCTTTCTTTTGTTAAATAATTCATAAGGAGTATTCTTGGTAAGAGGTCTTATGGACACACGATTTAAAACATAACAGGCAGTTGCGACGGCTTCTGCTCAGAAATGTTTTGGTAAGGTGGTTCCATTCAATAATGTTCTTGCACATTCTTGTAAAGTTCGGTTCTTCCGTTCTACAACTCCGTTCTGTTGTGGAGTTCTGGGAAACGAAAAATTATGACATATACCTTTCTTTGTACAAAAATGTTCAAATTCATTATTTTCAAACTCTCCGCCATGATCACTTCTTATATTTTTAAATTTAATTCCTTTTGATTTTTGAATTATTTTGATGAAAGATTTGAAATGATCGAAAATGTCACTATTATTTTTTAAGAAAATTGTCCATGTGTAACGAGAGAAATCATCAACAATTACAAGCACATATCGACTGTGATTTATTGATTGAACCCTAGTAGGTCCAAATAAATCCATGTGTAGTAACTCAAGTGGTTGTAATGTTGATATGACTTTCTTGGATTTAAAAGATGATTTGGTCAATTTTCCTAATTGACATGCATCAAAAATGTTGTTAACTTTAAAACTCATTTTGGGTAGTCCTCTAACTAGATTGTTTTTGGCTAGCTTGTCAATAGTTCTGAAGTTTATATGACAGAAGCGTTTGTGCCATAGCCATGGATCATTATCATTAGCCACAAGACACATATCTGAATTATGATTAATATTCATATTCAGAATATATATATTTCTGTCTCTATAACCTTCGAAAACTAAATTATGGTCTTTATCTAAAATACTACACTTATTATTCGAAAAGGAAATTATGAAACCCTTGTCACATAACTGACTAATACTGAGTAAATTGTGTTTTAAATTTCTAACTAGCATGACATTAGTAATAAGAGGTAAGTTAGATGTACCGCAATTGCTCACATCGCCTTTGCCGATGATATAGCCTTTTGAATTATCTCCAAAAGTGACGGAGCCACCATCTGAGTATGTAATATTTGTTAATAAGCTCTTGTCTCCAGTCATGTGCTTCGAGCAACCACTGTCCAATATCCACTTTCCTCTTTTCTTAAGTGGGACCTGAAAAAAATAAAATTAAGTTCATGGTACCCACTTTTTATAGGGTCCTAAGAGTTAGGTCTTAGGAATCCAAACCCATACGGGTCTGGTATCCCCTTTATATACATAATTAGTATTATGATGCACAGTATTCATGAAATTCTGAATATATTTGTTCCTAATCAAATTTTTATTTGTTTTAGGAACCCATATTTTGATAGTCTTGATATTTTTCTTTTGAAATTTCACAACTGGTTTCGGTTTGGAGTATAATAAACCAAGATTTTTCTTAGCTTCAGTTTTTTGTACTCTCTTCTTTCTTTTATTACCAAGATGTTTCTTGGTTTCTTGTTTGTTATATCCCAAACCTTGTTTATCCGAAATAGATTGTGAACTTTCAATGATTTTTGTCAAATTTTCTCGACCTTTGTTAAAGTTAGAAACATTTTGAGTAATGTTATCAAACTTTGTTTGTAAACTAGCTTTTTCTAGGTCTAGAATTTTGACTTTTGCCTTAAGCTCATGATTTTCAGTAGTGAGAGCATTATTTTTCTCTTTTTGAGCTTCTATTTCTTGACTCAAAAGAGATAGTTGAGAGTCAACATTAGATGATGATCCTTGAATTTTTTCAAGTTCTTTTTCTAATATTTTCTTCTCATCTTTTAACATCTCTCGTTCAAACTCTGCTCTACCTAAATCTGCTTTGACTACTTTTAATTGACGTTTTATGTCTTTATATTTGACTATCAATTCAGCATTAATATCAAGTAATTCATCAAGTGTAGGAATTTGTACCTCATCTTCTGTTGCTATAAAACAAACATTAGCTTGTTCATTCTCCGAATCACTTTCACTTTCTGATGAAGATGAGTCTGAATCATCCCATGTTACTGAGAAGGCTCGTTTCTTTGACTTGTCCTTCTTATATTTGAATTTGTCATTTTCTGACTTCTTCTTTTGTTCTTGACAATCCTTCTGCATGTGCCCCTTTTTGTGACAGTTGAAGCATTCTATAGAGGATGATGTTGGTTTATTTGATCCAGATTTCTTTCTGTTATAACGACTGGCTTTTCGCTGTTTTAGGAATTTTTTGAAACCTTTTGCTATGAAAGCCAGATCTTCGTCTTCAGATTCTGATTCATTTTCGTCTTTTTCAGCATGGAATGCCACGTTCTTCTTTTCTTCTTTTTTTTCCTTTCTAGTCTACAAGTTAGCTTCATAGGACATTAGATTTCCTATCAATTCATATGGCTTCATGACGGAAAGGTCATTAGCTTCTTCAATTGCTAATACTTTTCCTTCCCATTCACTAGTCAGAGAATGTAGGACTGTTGAAACAACATCAAAATCAGAATACTTTTGTCCTAAGCCAATAAGTGCATGGTGGATAGTTTGAAACCGTGAATACATATCATTGATTGTCTCATTTGGTTTCATTTTGAAATTTTGAAATTGACTTTTCAGCATGGCTATTTTGGCTTGTTTAACCTTGTTAGTACCTTCATGAGTGATTTTTAGCGTTTGCCAAATTTGATATGCAGTAGTGCAGATACTAACACGGTTATATTCATTTTGGTCTAATGCACAAAACAACATATTTATTGCTCTTGCATTTACGGCTGCTGCCGTTTTCTCAGCCGTAGTCCATTTTGAATAATCAGTTGTTGGATTTACTATTTCTTTTTGAGTTGCATTCCAAGCATCATAACTATTTGATTGCATAAAGAATGACATACGTGTTGCCCAATAACTATAGTTAAGACCATTGAAAAATGGAGGTCTTTGTGTCGATTGACCTTCCATGTAAGTGGTGTTTTGAGTGCTAGTACTTGCGTTATTTGCCATATTACAAGAATATATCAAATAACTGTGTTACAGTTATATGATGGCCGTGCTCTGATACCAAATGAAAATGTGCGGTGTACGAGTGCACATGCTTTTATAGTACACACGGATCGTGTAATATGGAATATAATATAAATGCGGAAATAGATGATAATAGCAAAGTAAATAAAAATAGAAAAATCACACCAAAGATTTTTATACTGGTTCGGAGTACCGTCCTACGTCCAGTCCCAGTTATCTGGATTTTCACTATTAACTACCTCGCTTCACCCGGAGGAACAGGTTTACAACACCCGAGCAAACGAACGGGATTTCACGCCTCTAATACACCGAGGACTTCAACACTTGCCTCTTACAACACCGAGGACTTCAACAAAGATGAATATAATTGTTTGTTGACGGTATGTGTTCTTGCTAACACAGTTTTGTCACTTGTAGCACAAATTTCCTATAATCTTATCCTCAAAATATGTGAATGATGTTTTGTGAAGATTAAGGGAAGTATATTACTTATTGAATCAAAAGATATGAAATAATTTCAATGATTCAATAAGCAATTAAAATAATTGAGAGCTTTTAGAATGCAGGAGTATTTAGAAAGTAAGATCAGAAATTAGAGTAGAAAAAAATATATTTTCATGTATTTTTAATCAATGATTTATATGAGTTTATATAGAGAAAAAATGGTTGTAACTCTTTGTGAATAGTAGCCATTAATAGATATGATCATTGATGAAAGGTAAGAGATGCAACCATTGGAGAAAGAAGTGTCTTTTGGAAAAGGTTGCTCTCTGTTTAAAAACGGTCGACAGGTCAAAAAATGGCCAGTAGACAGGATTTCAAATATATAGTCGTTATGTGCATGTGTGCACGTTCATTGTGCATTTTACACAGAAATGGTCGACCGCCTGTATTAATACCGGTCGACCGGTTACTGTCAAATTGCACAATGAATGTGCAATGCTATTCAAATATATATATATATATATATATATATATATATATATATATATATATCGATTATATTGAGGTGCATGATTATTTGAGGATAGATTTTAACAAGTTTATCACTATTACAATATCAAATAATCAACCTATAATCTAGAGTACCATATGTAGCTCTTTTGTGCCTCTTTATAGCCATGATGTCTTTGTTTTGTCAATCGCCTTTATTTCTTTGTCAGAAATCAAAAACTTCATAGAATCTGTGTCTCAACAGTATTAAGCTTAAGGTCCAAGTTTAGTAGTAAATATATGTTAAAATCTCTCTGAAGTGGTATATGCACACACACACAATTAAGTTTTTCTGAACATTTAGACAAGCCAGAAAACTCTAAAAATAGTCGGTTGAATGGCATAAGTCAATCGACTGAATACTATGCATGTGTACAAATTATTTTGAATATTCAGACAGCTAACCATGCAATTTTAGCCGGTTGAATTGTGTCTCTTTAGCACTATTTTCTTGTTGTTTCGATTTTAATCGATTCAGCTAGCTAAGTTGTTCCATTCAAACGGCTGAACCTTCATAACAACTATATTTTCAATAGACACTTCAATTTAATGAACATAAATAACTCTTGATTCAAGAGTTGCTTCCGTACCTCTTCATGGCTATCTTTCACAAACAAATGCAACTCTTAATTTCTATAAATAGCCATGAATTCCATTGTTTTAATCACAAATTCTAATTCTTGTTTTCTAATCTATCTTACATATTGAACTTTAAGCATTCAATGGTTCATTCTGATCAATTTTTCATTCAAGAATACTTCATTAGTGATTTAATAAACTTTCTATCTTCACAAATTACACGATATACCACAAAGGAGAAGATTATAGGAAAGGTGTAGTCTAAAGGCTTATCCGTGAAGAGCACATTTAGTCAAGAAAATTCTTTGTATTATTGAAGTCCTATTCGGTTACTCATGCGGTTGAAGTCCTATTCTATTGCTTAGGTGGTTGAAGTCCTATTTGATTGCTCAGGCAGTGTAATATCTATTCCTCCGAGTTAAGTGAGTGTTATTAGTTAAATTCTAGAAGGAGTCTAGGATTGGACGTAGAACGAGAAGTTCGAACCAACATAAAGATCTCGTGTGTCATTTACTTTATTATTCTACTTTCATATTTTTATTCCGCACAAGTAAGTAGTTTAGTTAATATTCCATATTATACGATCCTTAGTCACCTTCAGGCCCAAGCCCATTCCATCAACCCGAACCCTCAACTTGCCTTCTTCCCCAATATTTTTGCTCGCCTCTTTAATTTGAAGCTCTAGGCACCCAATCATGATATGCACACGGTGCACGTACACGACTAACCCGAACCACCAATGACGATCCAACGACCACCCACAAATGCACCTCCTCGTCTCGATGCTCCCCTTGGCCATGCCTCCATCCTCCTCTACCATAATTTGACCATGGACGAGTTCAAATAAAAAATGCATACACCCATTAAAATTCATGATACTTTTAGCTTCGGATCTCCACCATATTTTCTCCGACGAAGCACCACACTACCGCGGATCCCAAACCAAGCTCCATTCCTCTAATTATCAACTATATCTCGATGAATCTAACCCTACTTTCTGACCATTGACAAACATCGACACAGAATCTTGCCAAAACTTCACAAGATAGTATGCTTCGATATGAATTCAATGATGCTAGCGGCGTCGAACGATTCGACCCAGATCAAGAGATATGAATTTTTCAAAATTTCTAGCACATTCTCCCGCTTGCTGTAAATCAATGATAACTTGATCGATCGTCGATGAAATTGAGTGCCCTTAATTTCTAAAAAGACTAGAGGTGGATTCGAACAACTTTCATTTTGGAACACTTGGTTAAAATTTGATCAGGTTGAGAGAAAATGAATTTTTAGAAGGAGATGGTGTTAGTCCTTGAGATGATGGTTTTGATGACAACAACCTTAGGACTTGTTATAAAATATAAATACTAACATTATAGTTTAGATAGTATATGAAGGATATAAACATGCGGGTACCAAGAATGAAGACTGTACAGTATAGAGATTCTAGACTGAAGACATCAAGATTGAAGACTCATGAGTATCAAGATATCAAGAGTTTAAGATTTCAATAATACAAGATAAGTATTGAGTCTAGAATTATGTTAAAACTTCTTGAAAGCACTTGCATCTTTATTCGAAATTTATTCGTGGAAAGTAATCCACTTCGAGCCTATTAAAGGGATGGAAACCTAATGGGATGGAACCCACGACAATATCTAGTGAAATATAGAGTGGTTCTATTTTGATATCCACTAATTTTATACAAATGCTTTTTAAAAATATATCTCTTGTCTTTAAAAAAAGTTTTCAAAAGTTTCTTTTCAAAAAGACATCTTTCTTGTTTTTGAATATTTTAGTCTCAAAACTATTTTTATCATTTCTAATATTTTGATTTCAAAATTGTCCTTATTTTTAAACCACCTCTTGTTTTAAATATTTAGCTTTAAAACATTTATGTACTCAGATTTTAAATCACTTTATTGATTAAGATTTTATATCTTAAAAATTACTTTCTAAACTCTTCTATATGTTTAAACTATATTCAAATATATTTACAAAGTTTAAAAATTAATTTAAGAAATTATAGAAACCAAATTTAATAAGAAAATCAAAACATCAATTTTTGCCTTGAGCATGTCGACATCCCTCAACCCCCTATGTCGACATGGTGTCCGTTAAATTCAAAATTCAAATTTTCAAAAGAAGTGTCTATTCGTCATAACATTTTGCGAAGAGATATGGCAGTTGCTCTACTATATACACCTGTTGTTTTGAACGAATTTTATACCAGATTTCATTTAGTTTCAATCCTCTTCATCTTCCACATTTATTCTAAAGAATCCTAAACTATACTCTTCCGAAATACTAAGTGAATCAAACTTATTTATCCCTTGTTTGATTCTCTTCCACTCTCTCCATAAGATCTCAGTGCTATTCAGGGTTATCAAACCTTCTGTAAATCAAACTGTTGAGTAAAAGGTGTGGTTGAGTATTCAAAACAATTGGGTGTGATTGTAGCCTCGAAAATCAATTAGGTGATCTTGTAGCCTATTTAAATCAAGAAATTTTGCCCTGGACTCGAATACAGGAGGGTGTACCTCGTAGCTTGAAACCGAGGGTGTAATCTGGGAGATAATTTTGATATGAAATCCGTATGATTATACGGGACTGGATGTAGGGTAACTCTGAACCAGTATAAAATCCTAGTGTGATGACCCGGAATTTGAAAGCAATATCAATTTAACAATCTGAAATAAAAATTAAATTGATTTAATAATCTTTGTAATAAGATTTGAATTAATTTAATAATCCAATGAAATAAATAGTTGATTGATAGATTTTATCTTTTTAAATCTAAATAATTATTTTATATTTATAATATATATAGAATATTGTATATATTGTAAATAGGTATTGTTTTAATTTAATAAATAAATAAATCCTGTTTTCTATAAAATATGTATCTTTAATAAATTGTGAATTATGATTTTATTTAAAAGTTAAACTTTTAAAAGGTTATTTAATAAATAAATATGGTTTTAAATACATAAGATAAATATTGAACTGATTTAAAATACGTTTAACTCAAGTTTAAATTTAAATAAATAACAATAAGGTTTATTTTGATTTTCTTTTAAATATAATGTGATAAAATAAATAATTTATTAATAAACAATTTCTTTTATAAATTATTTATGGTTATCAAATTTTGTTGTTATTTTTAAATATAATAATATATTGTTTTAACAAATAAATTTTTAATAAAAATAATTGTTTTTCAAAATATAATTGTGTAGTTATATTTGTAAATAAACTTGATTTCAAAATTTAATTTGAACTTGAATTCAAGCTTTGAAATCTAAAGTATAAATGTTTTTAAATTTGTTTTGATTTTGAAATATTTGTATAAACTCCATTTTTAAATAAAATTTGATTTATTGATTTTAAATTCTATCTACATATAAATAAATACATGTTAACTAATTTATTAAACATAAGTTTACATCCATCTTATAATAACATACTAAATAAATACTAATTAACTTTTAACTATAAATACGAATTACTCTTAAGGGACAAGTGTAAGAATATTAAGACACATATAACAAATGTTAGTAAATAAACTAAGGAAATTGACAAATGTAAAATTTTAAACAAGTGTCATTTAATTTGGTTTTCTTTTATTCATTTATTTTAATAAAGTTTAATTTCAGCTTATATAAACAAATCTCCTTCTTCATTTCTTTCTTCTTTTCTAAATCAAAAGCCAAACATAAATCTTCAAACCAAAATGCAAACCTATATTTTTTTTTTTTGCAATCTGGACATTATTCTCTGCATACAATCTGAGCACTAAAGCACTTTCAAACAAAAGAAACTGTATTTTCAGTCAAAAGCGTACCTGTAATTTTCAAATCAAGGAGCAAGTGCAGATTTTAAATCAAGCTTTAAGCTTCAGTAACTCAAGTCTTCTAAGCAATCCAAGTTGTAAAAAGGGCTACTGCATATCCAGTTCTAAAAATCAAAACAACTTTCAAATAAAATGTGAGGCTCTGTCTTCTGAATTTATCAGGTGAGTAACTTCTCTGTTTTCTTAAAGTTTAAATTTATAAATTAGTTGCATGTTTAATCTCTGTGATAAAATGTGTTGAATGCATATTTGAATGAAATATGCTGTGACTATAATATGCTTGTGATTTCCAAAAGTACTCTCTGTTTTTTTATAGATCATATGTTCAGGTTTTTTTTTTAAATTCAAGATCTATAGATTTGTGCCTCTGATTAAACTTAGATTAAATCAAACTTATTTGTTTATGATATGCTTTAGTTTAAGATTTTAGTTAAGTTAAAACAACTTGTAAACATCTCTGTAAACCAGAATTTGATTAATCAAGTTTAAATATGTAAAAATTTATATTGAATAATTTATAAGTTCAGTCTTAAGAATTAAATACTAAAATCAAAACTCGATTTTTAGAATAAAAACTAGCATTTTTAGTTAAAATATTTGAGTACTGTTCTGTGTTGAACTGTAGAGGGGAATTTTGGAGTTTTGGGTGATTTAGGCAAATTTATGTGTCGGGGTTCTTCTGGTAGGTGGAGGAGCAGTCATTGATGCCAGGAAAATTATTAGATGTTGATGCAAATCAACATGGAGTCAGTGGTGTTGAATTGATATCTGAAGCCCTAGTTTTATCTGAGTTTGTTGTTTTGATCAGTTCTACCTATAGAGATGATCGAGTTGGATGAAATTTGGGCAGGTGGAAGTTTGGCCATAGTTGAAGTCGCAGCCGGAGTCGTTGCCATCCCGGTGGTCAGAAGGTGGAGGAGGAGGCGTGTTACAGGTTTGGGGGTGAAACCTGTATCTTCTGTTCCAGGTTTTATGTTTTGAACTCGAATTCAAATTCGAGTTGAATAGGAGCGAGGTGATGGTCGTGTTGGACTGAGGGGTTGAACGTTGGTGTTTTGAAGTTACCGAAGGTGGGTGATGGTGACTGGAGGCACGGTGCACGTGCACCGTGCAAATTATTGAGTTCTGATAACACTGGGAACTGCAGAGTTCTGAACTCGAGTAACACTCAAGTATTTGCTATGTTTTGCTCGAAGAATTTGGCCCGATGACTCGAAGCAGTTATTAGGTTGGCTCGGGTAATTTGAAGTATTACAGTTTTTTTGAAAGACTGTCTGTAGGTTTTGAATTTAAATCAAAATTTAAATAAATTTCAAAGTAGTTATGATAAGATTTAAACAAGTTTAAATCTGTAGTACATATTATAGGTTTAAATGATTTTGGAATCTTATAAGTTTTTAAAATTTTAAAAGGGGTTTTCAGTTTTAAAAAAAAAATAAAAAAAAGAAGAAGAAAACCTGGCAGTTTTCTGAAATTAAATTTTATTTCGAAAATCTAAAACTAATTTTTAAACAGCAGTTTGAATTTCAATTTTAAATTCAGTTTTCTTAAGACCCTTGAATCTTCAAGTTTTCAAAAATGGAATTGGGATTTTAAAATAAGAGTTTTAAAAATCAAGGTTTAAAATCAAAGATTAATTCAAGTTTAAATTCAAATGATTTAAATAAGGAACGGGTTCAAATGTATTGAATAAAAAAAAATTGGATATTTGAATAAGTTTTAAAATTTGAATGTTTTCAAACAAGTTTAAATTTAAATTGTTTATTAGAAATAAATTTGTTTTCAAACAAATATTTTAATTTGATTTTCCTTTTGAACGAAGTCATTATAAAAGATTTATAAAAGAAAGTTAAATGATTTGTTAACTTGAATTTGAAATTTAAATGGTAATGTACTGTAAACTTAATTTTAAATGAAATTAAGCAAATTAGTTAAAGGCTTATCTTATATAAGTTTTAAATGAAAGTAATAAATGTTATTTACATTTATTTTAAAGGATTTTAAATGGAATTTAAATTTGGTTTATATTTAAATAAATATCATTTTGAATTTTAGATTCAAAATGGAATTTGAATTTAAATTTAAAAATGCAATGTTCTAAGTACACTTTAATATTGATAAAATTATTAATAAGAAATGGGTTATCTTAGAAATTATCAAGGTGTTAAAATAATTAAATAAATAAGATAAATAAGGAATGACTATTTATTTAATTTATAATTAATAATTTGGAGTAATTTAAAATTTGAGATAATTAAGAAGTAATTAAAGAAAAGTGATTAAAGAATGATAAATAGTTAATGAAGGTCATTAACTGAGAATTATTTAGTAGATAATTAATATGATTAATTTTTGATAATTAATTAGATTAATTAATAAATGATAATAATTATGAAATTTATTTAAGTTTAATTACTTAAATAAAAGTAATTAAGACATTAATTACTTATGTAATTAATGGGGTTTATTGAGATTGGTTTAAATTAATTGATTAAGTTTAATTAATTTTAATCATTGGGTTTGACAATAATCACTTGATGGAATTAATGAAGTAGAATTTCTCAGTGAAGTAATTAAAGATAATTGCTGGATGTAATTAATGGATGACGTTGGGATTGTGAATTGGATTAAATTATTTTATATAATTAATCAAGGAATTAATTTAAGGTGTAATTAATTTGATAAGTAATTAAGGGCAGTTAATTACAGATTGAGATTAATCAAAGGTGATTAATAATTATGGTTTAAGTGAGATTAATTACTGAAAGAAATTAATTTAATTGAGTAATTAATTAAATATAATTAAGGATCATTAATTAATATTAAATAATCAAAAATAAATGATTAAGGTTAATTAATTAATTGTAATTAATTAAGGTAATGTAATTAATTATAGTTAATTAATTAATGAAGTAATTAAAGATTAATTACTGTATTTGGTTTAAGGTAATTAATTTTGTGAATTAATTGAAGTATAATTAATCAGGATTGATTAATTAAGATGATAAATTATAGGTTAGTTAATTAATTAATTTGTAATATATTAATGATGATGTAATTAATTTAATTCGTTTTAAATTAATTATAGATAATATGATTATAAGTCATTGCTTATAAGTGGATAATATTGGTTGCCTTGAATGGTTTGGAAATCTCAACTATGAGATAAGTAATGTTGTGTGATATGGACACATTGGTTGCATTATGATATGGATTATCTTTGGTAATGATAATATTAATTATCTGTGATGATAATTATCTATTGTGAATCTTTGAATTATCTATCTGTGTGTATATAGATAATGTAATTGAATTGTTTTAAACTCTAAAACAACTTGGACCTAAAAGACACGCTTTGGATTTCGATGAGACCGGGATCGGGTTTCCATATTTGGATATCCGAAAACCACATCGATCCTAATTAATGATAGGTCATGAATCTTATGTGAAGAGTGAAGACTCGAGGTGTATGGACTATTAGTCAGTATAACTCTAGGGGTGATTCCGTGATGAGTTTGATGGAAATAGTACTTATAGGCTCGAGATGGAGATTCAAAGTGCAAGGGTTATCGTCGTTAACTCTGAGGGTGATTCCAAAACGAGTGTAACGAGATAATGCCTTCGGTTTCGTTCGAACCCGGAACGAACTTGTATGGATTGAATGCTTTCAGAACATCGTCAGGTGGACGATGAGCATTCTAAGATAATGTGTCCTATAAAGGTAATAGTAGCCTCAAGCCTCATCAACCGGGAATGGCTAAAACAGGGGAGGTGCAGCAAGGCTTCATGGGTAGCCCCCACTGGAGAGCAAGATTTCCCCCTGTCTAGAGGTCCCTTTTTATTCGGCTTAGTGGGCGGTTGGAATTGTGCACCAACTGCGGGGTTGTCTTATTCGGAATTGTTCGGTAAGGAATGGTTCCGGCCTTGTGTTGCAGGGGAGCGGGCGTACTCCTCGGTACGTTGATCTAGGCCACGTACTGTGACGGACGGTACCCCAGTAGCCCTGCCATTGTATGGAATCCAAAATCCAATAAGTGCCAACGATTTTGATTGTATTACCCACTTTTGTGGCTAGTAGCTGGAATTTAATAAATGTAACAATTTCGGCTATTTCATATTCACTTGAAAACCCTAGACCTATTATAATATCACTGGATTTCCTATCAAACGTTTTGGTTAGCGTAAGGTAAAAACTTTTCCATGTTTATGTGTGGGAAGTCTTACGTGATACCTTCCTTTTTAAAAGGTATTTGAAAGTTAAGCAACTTTAACCTGTTACTCACACCAGACCCATGTCTGACCCGGAGTTTATTCTTTGTTTTCTTAAACTCTTGGGTACTCAAATTTTTACGAGTAGCTAAGGGATTCAGGTTAGTTTTGACGAACTGTGAAGGAGCAATGGAGCAGGAGGCTTCTGCGTAGATATACGGTATTCCGCTGTGTGTTCTGTGATTGTCTCTGAGTTGTATTATGTTGTAAATACTAGACAGGTGTTTATAACTATCTAGTATGTGTTGTATTATCTATGTAATCTGATAGTGGTTGTAAACTATGTAATATTTTATGTTATTAATATAATTTATTCGTTCCGCTGTTTAGATTCTGATGTGTTGTTTCTTCTTCTTCTCTTTCTTTCTCTTTTATATCCCTTTCTTTCTTAATAGTGATGCGACTTTCTGGTGTTTGGAAGTTAGGTCGTTACAGTGGTATCAGAGCATTAGGTTGAGTGAGTACCTAGGATCTGGAGTGGTGTCTATCTTGAGAGAGCGTATTTGTAATTTTATATATGTTTATTATATATTTATCCATTTCTATTTATCTGTTGGGTTACATGTTCAGGTTTTCCAATAGAAGATATAAAGTTAGATGAGGTAGTAGTGTTTGTAACACGATTACTACCATTGGTTGGAGTTTGTATGTTTGAGGTTGGAAGTATATCTGTCGAGACTGTAGACCTAATACCGTCTCGAGTAAGCTTTGTTGTGATAAAGATTTCATCAATCTCTGAAGGAAACCTGTTAAGCTTCGGAGACATCTTTGAAGTGCAGTGTTTGGTGAGTAGGGTTTGGATCTATCGATTGAGCTGGAACAAGTGATGGTATCTTGATACACCAGGAAGTTGTAACTGTGTAATGAGATGCAATGATTATGGATGTGTTCGAATATATTTCTTTGGAACAAGTTTTGGAAGTATTCTGCTTCGGTGTTATGTCTGGATTCAGCAGGATGTTGTGATGTTTCTGTTTGCTTTGGAGTCCGAGTTTCTCGAAGGGCTTTAGATTAGGAAGTTTGGCATCGATGTCAGCAATGCAGATTGGAATGTTTTGTGAGCTGACAGGGAGGTCTTAGCTGAGTAGTTTTCCTGAAGGTGGAGTTCCGAAGTTGCTGAGTGAATTCGTTTCTTCAATGGATTGACTAGGCCAGTGTAAGCTGTCCTATTTGGTAAAGAGAGGACAGTTTTCTTTGGAAATTTATCTGGGTTGATCGCAAAAGTGACTTGCGATTGTTTGAGTGTTTTCTTGGATTGTTGAAGATTTTCTAGATGTCTTCTGGGAAAGACAGAGGTTCGTCAGCATCTGGAGATTGAGTTTTCTGATCAACTAGTATTACAGGAGTGGAACTGGTGGTTCTGTTTAGTTGGAGAATGATTCCTAGAGATAGATTTTGATGAAGCAACTCAGGTTTCGGAGGAATTTTTGAGTTTTCTTTATGGATCTGTAGAACCATATTTTTGGGAAGTGATGTCCAGTTTGTGCTTGTGTTCTTCATCAGCATTTTCTTATCTACTTCGGATCAGAGTTGTGCAACGGAAGCAGTTTGGAAGTGTTGCTGGTTATCTTTTCCGGATTAGAAGAAGTTTGTAGTCTTCTGCTGTTTATGCAGTAGAATTGTGTTTTGGTTTTGGATTGATCTTGAGGAGATCATTGTGTTGGTTTGTTTTTGGTTCTGATTGTTTCCAGAGGAATCAGCAAGGGATTGAGCTGATCAGTTTGGATGTTGGCAGCCTAGGATCGTCTGAAGACTTTTATGGATAAGGGACGGAGAAATTTGGAATTCGAAGTTGGAGACTTCGTTATTATTGGGGTTTCCTTTGATTCAGGAGCTATAAGTTTTGAGTAAGACTGGAAAAGCTAGCTCAATGATGTTTGGATCTTTTCTCTGTGTTTTGGTTGGATCAGTGTTTGGTTTTCAGGATTGAATTGCCAGTTTGGATAACTGGGATTCGATGAGTTTCACGTATCTCTAAGGAAGTACATATATGGTCTATCTCGGGTTTTAGAACCAGCAGTTATAGAGGTTGGTTGTTGAGTCAGACTCGTCTGTAGTCTGATATGCTATCTAGTTCTGTAAATCTAGATGAGTAGAGCTCTGTAGCTTAATAGTACTGATTGTTTGGAATCTATAGAGCGAGTATCTCGATTTTATATCGGGGAAACTCTTGGAAGTTCTATCCAGAATTTTTCTGGATAATTAGATTTGTTTGATTGGATAAATTGATTGCTATGGTTGTTAGCATATCATTGGTATATGCTTGTGTTTTAAAATTAAATCTTAAAATAGATTATTAAATTACCTTTATTTTAAATTTCGGGGACGAGATTCTTTTAAGGGGGAAGAATGCGATGACCCGGAATTTGAAAGCAATATCAATTTAATAATCTGAAATAAAAATTAAATTAATTTAATAATCTTTGTAATAAGATTTGAATTAATTTAATAATCCAATAAAATAAATAGTTAATTGATAGATTTTATCTTCTTAAATCTAAATAATTGTTTTATATTTATAATATATATAGAATATTGTATATATTGTAAATAGGTATGGTTTTAAATTTAATATTAAATAAGTCCTGTTTTCTATAAAATATGTATCTTTAGTAAATTGTGAATTATGATTTTATTTAAAAGTTAAACTTTTAAAAGGTTATTTAATAAATAAATATGGTTTTAAATACATAAGATAAATATTGAACTGATTTAAAATATGTTTAACTCAAGTTTAAATTTAAATAAATAACAATAAGATTTATTTTGATTTTCTTTTAAATATAATGTGATAAAATAAATAATTTATTAATAAGAAGACAATTTCTTTTATAAATTATTTATGGTTATCAAATTTTGTTGTTATTTTTAAATATAATAATACATTGTTTTAACAAATAAATTTTTAATAAAAATAATTGTTTTTCAAAATATAATTGTGTAGTTATATTTGTAAATAAACTTGATTTCAAAATTTAATTTGAACTTGAATTCAAGCTTTGAAATCTAAAGTATAAATGTTTTTAAATTTGCTTTGATTTTGAAATATTTGTATAAACTCCATTTTTAAATAAAATTTGATTTATTCATTTTAAATTTTATCTACATATAAATAAATGCATGTTAACTAATTTATTAAACATAAGTTTACATCCATCTTATAATAACATACTAAATAAATACTAATTAACTTTTAACTATAAATACTAATTATTCTTAAGGGACAAGTGTAAGAATATTAAGACACATATAACACATGTTAGTAAATAAACTAAGGAAATTGACAAATGTAAAATTTTAAACAAGTGTCATTCAATTTGGTTTTCTTTTATTTATTTATTTTAATAAAGTTTAATTTCAGCTTATATAAACAAATCTCCTTCTTCATTTCTTTCTTTTTTTCTAAATCAAAAGCCAAACATAAATCTTCAAACCAAAATGCAAACCTATATTTTATTTTTTTTGCAATTTGGACATTATTCTCTGCATACAATCTGAGCACTAAAGCATTTTCAAACAAAAGCAACTTCATTTTCAGTCAAAACCATACCTGTAATTTTCAAATCAAAGAGCAAGTGCAGATTTTAAATCAAGCTTTAAGCTTCAGTAACTCAAGTCTTCTAAGCAATCCAAGTTTTAAAAAGGGCTACTGCATATCCAGTTCTAAAAATCAAAACAACTTTCAAATAAAATGTGAGGCTCTGTCTTCTGAATTTATCAGGTGAGTAACTTCTCGGTTTTCTTAAAGTTTAAATTTATAAATAAGTCGCATGTTAAATCTCTGTGATAAAATGTGTTGAATGCATATTTGAATGAAATATGTTGTGACTATAATATGCTTGTGATTTCCAAAAGTACTCTCTATTTTTTTATAGATCATATTTTCAGGTTTTGTTTTAAATTCAAGATCTATAGATTTGTGCCTCTGATTAAACTTAGATTAAATCAAACTTATTTGTTTATGATAAGCTTTAGTTTAAGATTTTAGTTAAGTTAAAATAACTTGTAAACATCTCTGTAAACCAGAATTTGATTAATCAAGTTTAAATATGTAAAAAATTATATTGAATAATTTATAAGTTCAGTCTTAGGAATTAAATACTAAAATCAAAACTCGATTTTTAGAATAAAAACTAGCATTTTTAGTTAAGAAATTTGAGTACTGTTCTGTGTTGAACTGTAGAGGGGAATTTTGGAGTTTTGGGTGATCTAGGAAAATTTATGTGTCCGGGTTCTTCTAGTAGGTGGAGAAGCAGTCATTGATGACAGGAAAATTATTAGATGTTGATGCGAATCAACATGGAGTCAGTGGTGATGAATTGACATCTGAAGCCCTAGTTTTATCTGAGTTTGTTGTTTTGATCAGTTCTACCTATAGAGATGATCGAGTTGGATGAAATTTGGGCAGGTGGAAGTTTGGCCATAGTTGAAGTCGCAGCCGGAGTCGTTGCCATCACGGTGGTCAGAAGGTGGAGGAGGAGGTGTGTTACAGGTTGGGGGTGAAACCTGTATCTTCTTTTCCAGGTTTTATGTTTTGAACTCGAATTCAAATTCGAGTTGAATAGGAGCGAGGTGATGGTCGTATTGGACTGAGGGGTTGAACGTTGGTGTTTTGAAGTTACCGGAGGTGGGTGATGGTGACTGGAGGCACGGTGCACGTGCACCATGCAAATTATTGAGTTCTGATAACACTGGGTACCGCAGGGTTTTGAACTCGAGTAACACTTGAGTATTTGCTATGTTTTGCTCGAAGAATTTAGCCAGATGACTCGAAGCAGTTATTAGGTTGGCTCGGGTAATTTGAAGTATTACAGTTTTTTTGAGGCTACTGCATATCCAGTTCTAAAAATCAAAACAACTTTCAAATAAAATGTGAGGCTCTGTCTTCTGAATTTATCAGGTGAGTAACTTCTCTGTTTTCTTAAAGTTTAAATTTATAAATTAGTTGCATGTTTAATCTCTGTGATAAAATGTGTTGAATGCATATTTGAATGAAATATGCTGTGACTATAATATGCTTGTGATTTCCAAAAGTACTCTCTGTTTTTTTATAGATCATATGTTCAGGTTTTTTTTTTAAATTCAAGATCTATAGATTTGTGCCTCTGATTAAACTTAGATTAAATCAAACTTATTTGTTTATGATATGCTTTAGTTTAAGATTTTAGTTAAGTTAAAACAACTTGTAAACATCTCTGTAAACCAGAATTTGATTAATCAAGTTTAAATATGTAAAAATTTATATTGAATAATTTATAAGTTCAGTCTTAAGAATTAAATACTAAAATCAAAACTCGATTTTTAGAATAAAAACTAGCATTTTTAGTTAAAATATTTGAGTACTGTTCTGTGTTGAACTGTAGAGGGGAATTTTGGAGTTTTGGGTGATTTAGGCAAATT
Organism: Allium cepa; assembly: GCA_030765085.1. Classification (NCBI taxonomy): domain Eukaryota; kingdom Viridiplantae; phylum Streptophyta; class Magnoliopsida; order Asparagales; family Amaryllidaceae; genus Allium; species Allium cepa. The sequence goes on from CM060943.1 coordinate 803,620,125, forward strand.
TATGTGTCGGGGTTCTTCTGGTAGGTGGAGGAGCAGTCATTGATGCCAGGAAAATTATTAGATGTTGATGCAAATCAACATGGAGTCAGTGGTGTTGAATTGATATCTGAAGCCCTAGTTTTATCTGAGTTTGTTGTTTTGATCAGTTCTACCTATAGAGATGATCGAGTTGGATGAAATTTGGCCAGGTGGAAGTTTGGCCATAGTTGAAGTCGCAGCCGGAGTCGTTGCCATCCCGGTGGTCAGAAGGTGGAGGAGGAGGCGTGTTACAGGTTTGGGGGTGAAACCTGTATCTTCTGTTCCAGGTTTTATGTTTTGAACTCGAATTCAAATTCGAGTTGAATAGGAGCGAGGTGATGGTCGTGTTGGACTGAGGGGTTGAACGTTGGTGTTTTGAAGTTACCGAAGGTGGGTGATGGTGACTGGAGGCACGGTGCACGTGCACCGTGCAAATTATTGAGTTCTGATAACACTGGGAACTGCAGAGTTTTGAACTCGAGTAACACTCAAGTATTTGCTATATTTTGCTCGAAGAATTTGGCCTGATGACTCGAAGCAGTTATTAGGTTGGCTCGGGTAATTTGAAGTATTACAGTTTTTTTGAAAGACTGTCTGTAGGTTTTGAATTTAAATCAAAATTTAAATAAATTTCAAAGTAGTTATGATAAGATTTAAACAAGTTTAAATATGTAGTATATATTATAGTTTTAAATGATTTTGGAATCTTATAAGTTTTTAAAATTTTAAAGGGGGTTTTCAGTTTTAAAAAAATATAAAAAAAGAAGAAGAAAACCTGGCAGTTTTCTGAAATTAAATTTTATTTTGAAAATCTGAAACTAATTTTTAAACAGCAGTTTGAATTTCAATTTTAAATTCAGTTTTCTTAAGACCCTTGAATCTTCAAGTTTTCAAAAATGGAATTGGGATTTTAAAATAAGTTTTAAAAATCAAGGTTTAAAATCAAAGATTAATTCAAGTTTAAATTCAAATGATTTAAATAAGGATTGTGTTCAAATGTATTGAATAAAAAAAATTGGATATTTGAATAAGTTTTAAAATTTGAATGTTTTCAAACAAGTTTGAATTTAAATTGTTTCTTAGAAATAAATTTGTTTTCAAACAAATATTTTAATTTTATTTGATTTTGAATGGAGTCATTATAAAAGATTTTTAAAAGAAAGTTAAATGATTTGTTAAATTGAATTTGAAATTTAAATGGTAATGTACTTTAAACTTAATTTTAAATGAAATTAAGCAAATTGGTTAAAGGCTTATCTTATATAAGTTTTAAATGAAAGTAATAAATGTTATTTACATTTATTTTAAAGGATTTTAAATGGAATTTAAATTTGGTTTATACTTAAATAAATATCATTTTGAATTTTAGATTCAAAATGGAATTTGAATTTAAATTTAAAAATGCAATGTTCTAAGTACACTTTAATATTGATAAAATTATTAATAAGAAATGGGTTATCTTAGAAATTATCAAGGTGTTAAAATAATTAAATAAATAAGATAACTAAGGAATGACTATTTATTTAATTTATAATTAATAATTTGGAGTAATTTAAAATTGAGATAATTAAGAAGTAATTTAAGAAAAGTGATTAAAGAATGATAAATAGTTAATGAAGGTCATTAACTGAGAATTATTTAGTAGATAATTAATATGATTAATTTTTGATAATTAATTAGATTAATTAATAAATGATAATAATTGTGAAATTTATTTAAGTTTAATTATTTAAATAAGAGTAATTAAGACATTAATTACTTAATGTAATTAATGGGGTTTATTGAGATTGGTTTAAATTAATTAATTAAGTTTAATTAATTTTAATCATTGGGTTTGATAATAATTACTTGATGGAATTAATGAAGTAGAATTTCTCAGTGAAGTAATTAAAGATAATTACTGGATGTAATTAATGGATGATGTTGGGATTGTGAATTGGATTAAATTATTTTGTATAACTAATCAAGGGATTAATTTAAGGAGTAATTAATTTGATAAGTAATTAAGGGCAGTTAATTACAGATTGAGATTAATCAAAGGTGATTAATAATTATGGTTTAATTGAGATTAATTACTGAAAGTAATTAATTTAATTGAGTAATTAATTAAACATAATTTAGGATCATTAATTAATATTAAATAATCAAAAATAAATGATTAAGGGTAATTAATTAAGGTAATGTAATTAATTATAGTTAATTAATTAGTGAAGTTATTAAAGATTAATTACTGTATTTGGTTTAGGGTAATTAATTTTGTGAATTAATTGAAGTATAATTAATCAGGATTGATTAATTAAGATGATAAATTATAGGTTAGTTAATTAATTAATTTGTAATTAATTAATGATGATGTAATTAATTTAATTCATTTTAAATTAATTATAGATAATATGATTATAAGTCATTGCTTGTAAGTGGATAATATTGGTTGCCTTGAATGGTTTGGAAATCTCAACTATGAGATTAGTAATGTTGTGTGATATGGACACATTGGTTGCATTATGATATGGATTATCTTTGGTAATGATAATATTAATTATCTGTGATGATAATTATCTGTTGTGAATCTTTGAATTATCTATCTGTGTGTGTATAGATAATGTAATTGAATTGTTTTAAACTCTAAAATAACTTGGACCTAAAAGACACGCTTTGGATTTCGATGAGACCGGGATCAGGTTTCCATATTTGGATATCCGAAAACCACATCGATCCAAATTAACGATAGGTCGTGAATCTTATGTGAAGAGTGAAGACTCGAGGTGTAAGGACTATTAGTCAGTATAACTCTAGGGGTGATTCCATGATGAGTTTGACGGAAATAGTACTTATAGGCTCGAGATGGAGATTCAGAATGCAAGGGTTATCGTCGTTAACTCTGAGGGTGATTCCAAAACGAGTGTAATGAGATAATGCCTTCGGTTTCGTTCGAACCCGGAACGAATTTGTACGGATTGAATGCTTTCAGAACATCGTCAGGTGGACGATGAGCATTCTAAGATAATGTGTCCTATAAAGGTAATCGTAGCATCAAGCTTCATCAACCGAGAATGGCTAAAACAGGGGAGGTGCAGCAAGGCTTGGTGGGTAGCCCTCACTGGAGAGCAAGATTTTCCCCTGTCTAGAGGTCCCTTTTTATTCGGCTTAGTGGGCGGTCGGAATTGCGGACCAACTACGGGGTTGTCTTGTTCGGAACTGTTCAGTAAGGAATGGTTCCGGCCTTGTGTTGCAGGGGAGCGGGCGTACTCCTCGGTACGTTGATCTAGGCCACGTACTGTGACGGGCGGTACCCCAGTAGCCCTGCCATTGTATGGAATCCAAAATCCAATAAGTGCCAATGATTTTGATTGTATTACCCACTTTTACGTATAGTAGCTGGAATTTAATAAATGTAACAATTTCGGCTATTTCATATTTACTTGAAAACCCTAGACCTATTATAATATCATTGGATTTCCTATATAAAAAAAATTGTTTGCGTAAGGTAAAAACTTTTCCATGTTTATGTGTGTGAAGTCTTACATGATACCTTGCTTTTCAAAAGGTTTTTGAAAGTTAAGCAACTTTAACCTGTTACTCACACCAGACCCATGTCTGACTCAGAGTTTATTCTTTATTTTCTTAAACTCTTGGGTACTCAAATTTTTATGAGTAGCCAAGGGATTCAGGTTAGTTTTGACGAACTGTGAAGGAGCAATGGAGCAGGAGGCTTCTGCGTAGATATATGGTATTCCGCTGTGTGTTCTGTGATTGTCTCTGAGTTGTATTATGTTGTAAATACTAGACAGGTGTTTATAACTGTCTAGTATGTGTTGTATTATCTGTGTACTCTGATAGTGGTTGTAAACTATGTAATATTTTATGTTATTAATATAATTTATTCATTCCGCTGTTTAGATTCTGATGTGTTGTTTCTTCTTCTTCTCTTTCTTTCTCTTTTCTATCCCTTTCTTTCTTAATAGTGATGCGACTTTCTGGTGTTTGGAAGTTAGGTCGTTATACCTGGTTTGTTCTTTCCTTTATTGTTTTTATTTAGTATTTGCATCTATGTCCGATTCTTTGATTATATATGTGTTTGTGAATAGCATTTGTTGGTAATTAAATTACATAAGTTTCAGAAAGATTTAGAAAATCCATAAAACATTATTCACCCCCCTCTAGTGTTATTCCAGCCTTAAGATCCATAATCCGCATTTCTCAAATTTGGTATCAGAGCATTGGTTTCTAAAGTTTTCATAATTTGAATTTTGAAAAGTTTTAAAAATGGCTGCCAACGCTAGTTCCGTTAATACCATCACTAGTTCATTTATAGAGGGTCAGTCTACTTCCAGACCACCACTTTTTAATGGCACTAACTATGTATATTGGGCATGTAGAATGAAAATATATTTACAGCCAATAGAATTAGACACTTGGAATATCATACAAACCGAATATTCTAGACCTACAACTAATTTTGCATAGTGGAGTGCTGAGCAAAAGACTATCGCACAAAATAATTCCAAAGCCATGAATATTTTATTTTGTTCACTTGATAGGAATGAATTCAATAGAGTATCTGTTTACAAGTCCACATATGATATTTGGAAAACTTTGCAAGTTACTCATGAAGGACAAGCAAAGTCAAACAGATCAAATATCCATACTCACAAATCAATTATTTAAAATGAATTCTAATGAGTCCATTTCAGATACGTATAGTAGATTTCAGGATATTGTGCATTCTCTAATATCATTGGAAAAAAGTTTTTCCGAAGAAGATCAAGTCAGAAAAATTCAAAATTCTCTTATTCCAAAATGGGATCAGAAAAATCTTGCAATCGAAGAAGAAAATGACATCAGTACTAATCTAATGTCGTTCGAAGTATAAATGCAAGAGAGAAGATATAGCAAGGCATTCAAAAAGAAGTCAATTGCTTTCAATGCATTAACAGATGAATCAGACTCGGGAAGTGATGATGATGAAGAAATAGCTTTCATGAAAAAGAATTTTTGGAAGTTTCTGAAATATAGAAAGATAAAAAAATTCAAAAAGAATGATCACAGGAATCTGGAAATCATAATGAAGTACCAAATCACATCAAATGTTTCAACTGTGACGAACCAGGCCATCGCAAAAGAGACTATCCGCATCCTGATAAGCAAAATTTTCCTACAAGCAATGATTATACAAAGAAAAGGAAAAGAGCGTATACCGCTATGCTAGACGATTCAGACTCAGACTCATCCTCAAGCAATGATGATCAGAAGACGGAAAATTCAAATATATGCTTTACGGTTATTCATGATTTTGATGATATCGGAGGTACGAATCTAGAAAAAGGTACACGTTTACAATATATTAGTTGAAATTGTTTGCTTAAAATTGTTTAGTTGTTTGATTGTTTTTGAAATTACGTGTTGTTTGAATTTTAATTTTTTTATTATTATGTTTATTTTCATTTTTAATATTATAATATTTTTACTTTTTTTATTAAAAGAGTATTAGTATATTTAATATTACTTCAGAAAATATATAGACATTAAAAATAATACATATATAAATAGATATTAAAGTATATAGGAAAAGATAAGTCACATGAATTGTCTGACCCATGTCGACATGGTCCTACCCATGATGTCGACATCCCTGTTAGAAATTTGAAATTCGAATTTGAATTCAAATTTGAATTCAAATCTTTGAACTTCCCTCCATCTTTTCACCAAATCCAATGTTCTGGAAAGGTACCTCTTGACCAGAGAACATGTCTATTGAATATCTATTTATTTCCATTATCTTATCTTACCTTTTCACTTTCATTTTAAAATTAAAACTCTCTTTTACTCTTTCAAACTTTCTGCTCTCTTCAAAAATGGCTTCTTCAAGCCCTCTATCCACAATGAGGCTGTCTAAAACCATTAAGGAGTATCTCTATAATGATCCGGAAGCAATCGAGGCTTATATAAGCTATGCTAATTACCAAAAAGTTCACATGGGAAAGTTTTCCATCTTTAGAGATTTTTCTACATATGAAATCAATACTCTTCTTGAAGAAAATCATATCCTTAGTCTTTTTGACAGTTCTGAAAATGATTTTGTTTGTTACCCAAATTTTGTTAAATGTTTTATGCGAATTTGAATCGCGGTTTTCATGAAGGAAATGAAGATGAAATTTGGAGTAATGTAAAAGGCACTAAAATTGTTTTAAATTGTGAAATTTTGGGCAACATTCTCAATTGCAAGAATTCGAGAATGGTGTTTTCTACTTTTAATATCGATGAACATGATCGTGAGACATTTCATCACATTTTTGAAGGAGATGACAACTTTGAATTTAAAAATCGTAACTTTCGTCCGAAAGCACGTATTGTCAATCTTCTTTTGCAACATACTATCACTCCTAGATCAGAAAATTTCAATAACCCGACTTTAAAAGTTTGTAAAGCTCATTTTGCTATCTTTGATCATTATGACATTAATTGGGCACAAGTGATTATGGATGAACTTCGTCCTAAGAATTTGGAAATGGGTGAGAATACCTTGTATCATGAAATCTATCTCACCCGGATTTTTAATTATTTTGGTGTTGATTACAAAAGGGAAGAATTTGTTTCAAGAAAAGTGTTTAATCATGCCAACATTTCTCTCATGAAAATTCCTTTCATATTTCAACAATATGAATCTCTTGCCGAAAAGGATGAAAGATTGGCACATGAAGATATGTAGGAAGAAAATAAAGAGGAAGAAGAAGAAGAAGAAGAAGAAGAAGAAGAAGAAAGGGAGGAAATGGAAATCGAAGAAGAAAATGAAGAAATCTCCTTGGAAAATATTGAATATCATACCAATACTAACAATCCTTCCAACAAAACTCTCCTCAAAAATCAAAAGATTGTAGTGGAAAACAACGGATTCTCAAAAGATCCGTTAGTAACAAATTGGATAAAATGTCCACTAATATGAACAAATTCTTTGCTAAAGTTGGTCAGAAACTTGGCTTATCATCATCCTCCTCATCCTCTAGCACATTCTAAGAAGTAGGTTATGATGTATTAGTTTGTTTTGTGTGAGCTTGTATTGTTCTTTTTAACATATTATGTAGTATCTTATGTATCATCTCATCTATTTATAAAAATCATCTATCTTATGTGTTTATACCTTATCATGTCTTTGGAATAAATGTTAGTATAGTATATAAGTTTACATATATACATACTTATTCACAAAATTAATAAGACACATAAATTAACAGACCCATATCGACATGCCTCTATCCCCTATGTTAACATATAACTGTCTGATTTGGTTATTTTTTAAATTTTGAAATTAAAATAAATAACTCTTATCTATTCGTTTTAAACGAATTTATGCCTATTTAGGCACCTGTTTCTTCCAGAAATTAGTAATCTTTTCATTTCTACTTATCTCTATTTGCATCTCTTCACTACTTATCAAAAATGGCTTTCTCTTCTTAAACTCTAAGTGATAATCTTGAAAAACTCACGATTCATTCAAGAATATACTTTTATTCTCTGCAATCAAAGGCACTTAGAAAAATGCAGATGATAAAAGAACAAGAGAAACATTTTGTTGCCCTTCGTTGGATGATTTCTGCCCTCAACAAAGATGATCTCGATACAAATCATGTAGGAATTTGATCCATGATAGTGAAGATTGAGAAGTTAGTAAAAAGGATCCTATCTTTGGAGAAGAAGGATAGGTTGAAGTTCCTACAAATATTTGATCTCCTTATGGTTTGAATTGCTTGTTTTTGAATTATTCCATTTGATTTGATTTTCTTTGATTAGAATTGATTTAGTTTGAATGGATTGTATAACATTATATGAAATACATATATATTGGGTTTAAACTTTCATATTTGTCATGTCTTTATTATTAACTCATGTTATTTTATATAAATATATGCTCTATCATAATTTGTCACAGGTACTCCAGTATAAGACTAAAGGGGAGTTATATTAGTTTAGGATTAGTTTTTTGTTGATGATAAAAGGGGAGAAATATAAAATAGAGTAATTAGAATAGTTGGGCTAAGATTAAGTGGGAGTTATTAGTTTTAGAGGGAGTTATGGTGAAGGTGAAGTATATTTTATAAACATAGGTTGTCATCATCAAAAAGAGGGAGATTGTTAGTCCTTGAGATGATGGTTTTGATGAAAACAACCTTAGGACTTGTTATAAAATATAAATACTAACATCATAGTTTATATATATATATATGTATATGCAGGATATAAACATGTAGGTACCAAGAATGATGACTATACAGTATAGAGATTCAAGACTGAAGATATCATGATTGAAGACTCATGAGTATCAAGATATCAAGAGTTTAAGATTTCAATAGTACAAGATAAATATTGAGTCTAGAATAATGTTAAAATTCTTTGAAAGCACTTACATCTTTATTTGAAATTTATTCATGGAATGGAATCCACTTCGAGCCTGTTAAAGGGATGGAACCCTAGTGGGATGGAACCTAACAATATCTAGTGGAACATATAGTGGTCCTATTTTGATATCCACTAATTTTATAAAATGCTTTTCAAAAACATATCTCTTGTTTTTAAAAAATGTTTCAGAACTTTCTTTTCAAAAAGACATCTCCTTTGGTTTTAATATTTTTGCCTCAAAACTATTTTTATCATTTTTAATATTTTGATTTCAAAATTGTTCTTGTTTTTAAACCATCTCTTGTTTTAAATATTTAGCTTTAAAATATTTATATACTCATATTTTAAATCACTTTATAGATTTAGATTATATATATTAAAAATTACTTTCTAAACTCTTTTATATGTTTAAACTATATTCAAATATATTTACAAAGTTTAGAAATTATTTTGATAAATTGTAGAAACCAATTTTAATAAGAAAATCAAAACATCAATTTTTGCCTTGAGCATGTAGACATCCCTCAACCCTCTATGTCAACATGATGTCCTTTAAATTCAAAATTTAAGTTTTCAAAAGAAGGGTTTATTCGTCGTAACCTTTCGCGGAGAGATATGACAGTTGCTTTACTATATATACCTATTGTTTTAAACGAATTTTATATCAGATTTCATTTATTTTCTCTCTTCTTAATCTTCCACATTTATTCTAAAGAATCCTAAACTATACTCTACCGAAATATTAAGTGAATCTAACTTGATTATCTCTTGTTGGATTCTCTGTCACTCTCTCCATAAGATCTCAATGCTATTCAGAGTTATAAAATCTTTTGTAAATAAAATTATTGAGTAAAAGGTTTGGTTGAGCCTTGAAATCAATTGGGTGTGATTGTAGACCCGGAAATCAATTAGGTGATTTTGTAGCCTGTTTAAATCAAGAGAGTTTTCCCTGCACTCGAATACAAGAGGGTGTACCTTGTTGCCTTAAAACCGAGGGTGTAATCTAGGAGATTATTTTGTTAAGAAATCTATATGATTGTACGGGACTAGATGTAGGGTAACTCCGAACCAGTATAAAATCTTGGTGTGTTCTTTCCTTTACTGCTTTTATTTAGTATTTGCATCTGTGTCTGATTCTGTGATTATATCTGTGTCTGTGAATTGCATTTGTTGGTGATTAAATTACATAAGTTTCAAAAAGATTCAGAAAATCCATAAAACATTATTCACCCCCTCTATTGTTATTCCAGCCTTAAGATCCATAATTCGCATTTCTCATAGATGGAGCTTATGTTTATAGTAAAGCAAAATAAAGAACACGCAAATTTTCCAACCCAAAGCTTTGGGTTCCCCCTGAATACTTATAGCAAGGTAAATAAGTAACTTTTCAAAACAAAATCCCCTCACTTTAGCTAGAATCAAGGCACTAATATAAGGGAAAATTGCAGGGAACAACAAGGAGGTATAGAAGAGGGGCAATGGGGAGAGTCGGGGATAGTTAAAGTGAGAATGGGCTAGTGTGCTGTATATGTACAGTGTTTTTGATTCGGGATTTAAATTGTGTTTGAGTATCATCCACAATACAGCGTTCGAGTATGAACTGCGAATGACAGAAAACAAGATATGATATGCGCACAATACTGTAACGCAATCTCAAAATGACACTGATACATACGGTTGTTAAATTCTATTAAATTTTAAAAACATTTATGTTTGATGTTAAAATATGTCAAATTAAAATTTTAGATATTTTTCAAATAAAAAATTTATAGAAAAATCCTATAAATTCGAATAAATGTTCGTTTTTTGAATCAAATAATTTTATTCCCAAACTTATTTATTTTATATAAAATAATTGAAAATTAAAAATCAATTAAATATTCTTAAAATTGAATGATAAAATTCCGGGTTATTACACTCTCCCCCCAAAAAGATTTCGTCCTCGAAATTTCACCCCTGGGATACCCAAGACTATTCATAAGTCTATATGATGTTCATAAATCATTCATATAAAAAATCTGATTTGTTCCCTACTCGAATATATAACTTTGCTTCCGAACTAGTATTGCTCACGTGATATTCTAGTGCGGACCCCGATCAGGCTCCTTTAGGAACCTCTGTCTCCTTGCATAGTTATGTATTGTGATAGACAACATTGGTCCCATACCAAAAACGCTTATCAAGTGCTCGATGTCAAAGATTGAGTAATAGATCCTTATTCGAAATGGTGTGAAAGGCCTTAAAGCCATGTACTCGAACCTCAGATCAAAACTATATAAAAAGAGAAATGATCTATGTCCAACTTACACACTTATTTAATTGGTTCCTACTAATACCAATTTTATTACCACTAAATTTTTTTATGAAAGCATCTCATGTGCTAACTTAGGTTCAACTTGTATAACATTTTACTACATCCTGAGAGTATATGCCCCTATTCAATTTAACTTTTCCATTTTGTATTTTTTTTCCCAAGAAAACTCAAGATCCAGATACCCGAGTTTTATTTCAAAAACTTTTTGAAATAAAATATATATTTTAACTCTGGCAAAGATATATTTAGATAGCTCAAGAAACTCCTAAATGAAACTAAGGAACTTGATACTACCAAAAAGTATCATATATTTCCTTACAAGAGGGAAATACTCAAGAGAAGTGTTTGCCATCTGAACACATCTCTTTCCTAATTTTAAGTTTTTTTCGAGCCACTCGAACTAGCTAATTTTTTTTAAAAAACCTGTGCTCTTTTCACAATCCATTTGTGAAACAATAATCTATATATTTCCAAATAAATAATCTTAATGAAATATCTAATTCCAATTTGCTATGTGTAACAACGTTTTGGTGATTACCTGTAATATTAAATTATAATGGTGGTTATAATTTAATATTGAGAAATAAAAATAAATTGGAGATTTAAAATTGTTTATTTTAAATAAATAATGGATTTTAAATGTAAAATAATGAAATAAAGTTTTTAAAATTTTATTTTGGATGTTTGTGTTAAAAATGAGTGAAATATGATTTTTATTTGAGAAAATGCAAGAATTCTAGTAATTGTTGCCAAATGTATCTTTTATTGATTTTTTAAAGGAAGTTTTCATTTTAATATGTTGCATATTATAAATAAAATGAAGAAATTTTGTTTAAAATTAAGTTTTGGATATACAAATGATGGAAATATGGTTTATTGCATTAAATTATGCAACAAAATAATTTTTATGTAATATTTGGTGTTGAAAATAGAGTTTTATGTAAATATTTATGTAAATTGGGTATTTATTTAAAAATAAGAGTTTCTGATAATAAAAATATTTTTATATCTAAACTATCGTCTTATTTGTTGTAAAATGCTTTATTAAACATGAAAATATGTTTTGGAAATTTTATTGTGAAGAATTTTGTGAAAATATGTTGTTTTATTAATAACGTAAGTGTATATATGTGATTTTGTGTTAATTTAATTTTCCTTAAGCTAAATAATTCAGTTTTTTTGGGTCCAAGCCCACTTAATTGCACAACCAGAAAGAGAACTGAGAGAAGTTTCTCCTCCTTTCATAGTACGTTCATTTTAGTTTTACAGCACAAACAGAAACAGAAGAAACCATTCCTCTCTTAAAACCTAGGCACTAAATCTCCAATCTCTTCACCAAATTTGTTGACTTTAATCAAATTAAAACTATATTTCTTAGGTAATCAACTACAAAACTTGTTCTATTTCATCAAATTTGGATTTTTGCAAGAATTGATTGTCTGTAATTGGGTTTCCTTGCTTGCATGCTGCTGTACTGTTCTTTTACAGGCTGTTGAAGCAAATTCCAACCCCAAGCCTTCATCTTTCTTTAGTAAATTCAAGTTTACTCTTTAAAATCGCAAAGGTCTATGCTAAAATCACATTCTCTAGCTTAAGAATAGCAATACAAGCTAAGAAAATGCAACGAAATCGATTATATGACCATGTATTCTTGCTTTTAGTTTACAGTAAAAACAGCTTTGAGTTGCTTCTTTATATGACCATATCTTCTTATTCCTTTGGCAAAATTCATTAATTCTTTATTTTATTTGAACGATAAGTGTTCTACTATGTGCATGCCAATTTTTAGTTCAATCTGAGGTCATTTGGTCATCTGTTTCATGCTTGTAAGTTGAACCCGAGAAGGTTTTCAGGCCTGTGCACATTCTCGTTTTTTGAGCTGCTGCAAACATGGCCTGAGTCCATGTTTGAGATAGTGTATCTCTTTCATTTTCTATCAGAATTCATCGGTTCTTTTTTTATTTGAAAGCCAAAATGTTCAACTATGTGCATACCAATTTTAAATTCAATCTAAGGTAGTTGGTCATCTGTATCATGCTTGTAAGTTGAACCCGAGATGGTTTTCAGGCCTGTGCACATTCCCATTTTCTGAGCCATTGAGATGACGTATCTCTTTCATTTCCTGTAAGAATTCATCGATTCTTTTTTTATTTGAAATTTAAAATGTTCTACTCTATGCGTGCTAATTTTCAATTCAATCTAAGGTAGGTTGGTCATCTGTTTCATGCCTGTGAGTTGAACCCGAGATGATTTTCAGACCTGGGAAGAATTCAACATGGCCCGAGTACATATTTGAAATTTCATATCTTTACCATTTCATGTTGGAATTCAGAATCTTTTTTCAGTTCACAAATAAATTTTTCTACTTTGTATTATCAAATTTCAGATCATTCTGAGGTCATTACGCCATTCAAATTATGTCCGACAGTTGAACCTGGAGAAGAATTCACACATGTGTATTGCTTTTTTTCCTATGCAATTGTTTTTATTTTATCTTCATCTCTAGCTCGTTTTTCGACTTTTGTATCTTGAATTAGTGATAATTTTGAACTGTTTAAAGGCATTAAGCCTATCAATAGGCGAGCCTAAATTTTGGTAAATATATGATTCAAAATTGAATCGGTTTTGATTGATTTCGAATGTCGGTTTTATTGTTTTTCGATGATTTTCCATGATTTCGGGCACGGGTTTTTTTCTAAATAATTTGAAATAATTTTTTTAAAATAAGTTGGCTCTTGAAATAATTATTTCTAATATTTATAAATTATCTTAAAGCTATAAAAACTATATATTCTCTATAATAAGGGAATTTCAAAGATTTTTTTCCAAAAACGATTTGCAAAATTGTTTTAAAAGCTTGTTTTCTCAAACAAACTATTTTCTATATAAAATACACGTTTGCACTATTAGAGCGTATGAGAAAGAGAATTAGAAGATTTGGTAAAACACGTAGTATGGGACACGTGCGGTAACTTTTTTGGTTAATTCATGACTTGTCCGTTTGAAAGTTTTGACCTTCGGGTCGTATTTGCTGATGTGATGAGGCAATTATTTATGATTACTGATTTTGTTTTCTAGTGTGACATTGACTAGTAGTTAGTAAACCATTAAGTGAGAATATGTGGTATGGACACACTGTTACCACTTTTCGAGTTCCTATCTGAGAGTTTGTGACACATTCTCGAGATGCTGCCAGTACTGGACCTTTGGGTCATTTGTCCTTCGAGATGTTTTCCTTCGGGATGTTTGTCCATTGAGACGTATTTGTCCTTGGGGATGTGGTCCTTCGGGATGTTTGTCCATTTGAGATGCGGTACCTTATTTTAAGAGAATAGTACTTGATTGGATTCAGCCATTTTTATAAGCGCGCGCTATCTTTTGTGATGATTTCATTGATTTGTTCATGATTTCCCAAGTGTATCGCCTTTGGAGATTATTTGGCCATTCGAGCCGTTCAAGACATTATATATTGCGTTGTGCAGTTAATGCCCCGCTATAATCTCATAGCGGATTTCTACCACTATGATTTTTGCATATAAGCCCAAATATAGCCTTTCTGCTTTAAACCCCACTATTTCCGCTATATTTCGTTATTCCCGCTGTACTCTGCTATTTTCGCTACATCTTCTTTAAAAGAAATGAATTGAAAAATGACATTTATACGTTATAAAAATTATGAAATTAATTAATTTACTATAATTTTTAATATATTTTCAGAAATGACAATACTATAATATACTACTAAATTCAATCATGTTATATAACAGTTTTACATTTATTTACAGTATGTTCGCACATGTTTTTGTTTAAAATTATTTATGTATTGATAATAATTCAATTGAAGGTTTTCATTTAATTACCATTTATATATTTAAAACATTAAGTACGAGTTTTATATAATATTTAAGATTCATCCGCTATATCCCGCTATATCCTCACTGTACCCCCGCTATGGCTTTTTGCACCTCCACCGCCTTGAAGCTCCGAGCGCTTTAACTAGACATATATGGCGATTACATATTTGGAATATGAACTCCTTATCGAGTTTTATATTTTGGGATTTGGGGTTTCCCAATCTTTCGCTTTTGCCTTGTGATTTATAATCTCCCTTTAGGAGATATATGTTATTGCCATCACTTGGCGTATTTTGAATTTTGTGATTTCTCTATTTTGGGAACATATTTGTGATTGCCATTTTGGCATGATTTGAGCTTAGGAATATCCTATTTAGGAGTTGTGGTTTATAGAAACCATTACATTGGCTTTTGATATTATGCCGATGATATGAGGCATCCATTATACTTAGTTGTTTTATTGACGAGTTTACCTCTTTCGAGGATTTGTACTTAGTGAAATTACCTCATTTGAAGTATTGACATATTATTAGCGATGTTTTTCGTTCAAGAATATATCTTACTCTTACTCTTATACTTCATATTATCACATACTAATCAGTTGTTTAAGCTAGACTGACTCATGTATTTTTATACTCGGGTCAGACCGAATAGTTTTATGCTAGATACCTCTTATTGAAATTTGCTTTGCTACTTTGGCCTTGGATATCTGCTTATCTCTTTTTATGTAGTTTTGTAGTCCTTTTGATTGACTCTAATATGTATCTATTATTCTGAATCGTTGAATATAATGTGGTCCTTTTACATCTTCCGATGTATTATTTTGTATTGTACTACATGTATCAGTGTATATGCATATATATGTTTGTTGTTATGTTATGTGTTGTACATTTTGTTGTTGTATTTTGTTTTGATAGATCTGTTAGCCACTGTAGTTTTGTATTAAGCACTTATTGAATATATCTATCCACTTGAAAAAGGAAAAAAAATTGGAGTATTAAATCGACGTATTTAATAGATGTTTAAGACAAAGCTATAGATGGTCGCTCCTAGCCTGCCCTATTCTTCGCTTTAGCAAACAGTATTACCCAATAATACTCTTTGTTAATATGGGTCTCGGGGTGGGGCATTGAAGCTTGATATCAGAGTTGAGTTCAGAATAAAATATGAAAAACACAGAACATAAACATATATTATGTTACATAAAAGTACTATATAAGTGTTACAAATTCCCTTAATCATCGTGCCCTTAACCTTTTCTTGTCTTTTGGGATAGATATAAGTTAGAATACGTCTAAGAATGCATTCTAATTCCGTAGTGTTCCATAATTAAATTAATAATATCTACCCTATGAATAATATTTATCTTATCTTACTTTCAGCTTATGGTTGGAAGAGGCAGAGATCGTCGCTTGGTTGTTGGGCAGTCCAACGGCTCGCATCCAGATGGCGTTTATATGTCTACCGATCAGATTATGAAATTATTTAGGAGTACTCAGCCTCTAGCTCCTACTCCATCGTCTCCTCCACACAAGTCTGCCTTTGCGTGCATGTGTAGTGATTTCTCCTATCTTGGAGGCAAGTCATTCAAAGGCTTCGAGACTGTTCTAGAAGTTTAGGCTTGGCTTCATACATGCAAGACACATCTTCTCTTGCATGGATCTTTCCGACCACTAACGTAGCATCTAGTATGTTTCTAAAGCATGTTCTTGAATTGTATGAGCTTCTCATTGTCGAGCTTGATGGGTCCACTCTTACCTGGACACAGTTTAGGGAACTATTCGAGCTTAAGTTCATTCCTGAATTAGAGAAAGCCTTATTAGCCCATCGCTTCCTCGAGTTGAAGTAGGGGAAACCCTCCGTTTATAATTATGTATCTTCTTTAGAGGCCTTATCCAAGTATGGTCTCGAGTATATCAGCACATCATATAAGAAGAATATGAAGTTTATTTTTGGTTTGAAAAAGTATTTGAAGAAGTCTTTGATGCTCTAGCTCAAATTATCTTTTAAGGAGTTAGTTGACTCAGCGGTTCACCTTGAAGCCATTGGAAAAGAGAAGGACAACAATAATGAGACTGAGGTTCGAAAGAATCCCAATAAGAAGAAGTTTCCTTTCCAAAAGTCCAAATCCTTTCCTCATAATAATAAGAAGAAGTCTTTTGGTTCTAGCTCTTAGCCTTGTGGAGCACCTCCTACTCAGAAGGGGTGTTTTAGTTGTGGCTCTTCTGAACATTTGATCCATGACTGTCATAAGCCTATGATTTGCTGTTATTGCAAGAAGGACAGTCGTCGAGCTTCTTCTTGTCCTATTGCTTCGAGTAATACCAAGGCGGGCAAGCTGAATGTGGTGGATGCTTCTAGAGGTTCTTCTCAGTGCAGAGGTACTTCTCCTTCTATTCTTAAAGACTTTATTTTATTCTATGACCGATATATTCGAGTCCTATCTGATAGGGGTGCGTCGCATTCATTCGTATCGAAGGAGCTCGTCGATGCTATTCCTTTGGATGTTTCTTGCCTTGTTACTTCATTGAGGATTGCGAATCCTATCGGGGGATCCGCAACCCTTAGCATGCTATGTGAGGTTGTCGAGATTATTTTGTGCGGCTTTTCTTTCCATGTGAATCTGCTAGTTATTTCTTTTCTGGGTTTTGATATGATTTTGGGTATAGACTGGCTAGTTCGATATGACGCTAGGATTATTTGTTTTAAGAGTTACACCTTCGACATTCAAATTCTTCTGCTCGGCTCTCACTTGTTCATCAGAATGTTGATTGTAATTCCGAAGCATCTTTATTTTCTCTCGACTCATGAGATGATGATAATGATATATCTCGTATTCCTATTGTTTGTAACTTCCCTGATGTGTTTGAGCTTGTTTCGGGTTTGCCACCCAAGCGAGCGATTGAGTTCCACATTAACCTCATTCCAAGCGAGTAGCCAATTAGTCGTCCTCCCATGAGAATGTCTAAAAAGGAAATTTAAGAACTCAAGAAGCAGTTGTTAGAGCTTGAAGCTAAGCAGTTATCTAGTCTAGTTCTTCATCGTGTGGTGCCACGGTAGTATTCGTGAAGAAGTTCGATGGCACTCTTAGACTTTGCATCGACTATCGCAAGCTTAACGAGGTAACCATCAAGAACAAGTATTTGTCGCATGGAATCGATGATATGTTCGATCAATTGAGTGGTGCTAAGGTCTTTTCTTAGCTTGACCTTGCCACTGGTTTTCATCAACTATGAGTTGCGGAGGACAACATTCTTCTCACCACTTTCCACGCTCGATATGTTTCTTATGAGTGGCTTGTTATGCCATTCGGTTTCACGAATGCTTCTGCTTTCTTTATCGGTCTTATGAATTTAGTATTCCAAGAATATCTTGATAAGTTTGCACTTGTGTTTATTGATGTCATTCTTGTCTACTCTAAGTCCGTAGCCGATCGTGCTCATCATTTGTGGATTATTTTGAGTACCCTTCTTTAGCCTCAACTCTAAGCCAAATTCTCCAAATGCCACTTTTGGGAGAACAAGGTGAGTTCCTAGGCCACGTTGTATCTTCTAAGGGCATTTTGGTTAATCTATCTAAGATCAAAGCCATTCAAAATTGGAAGAGGCCTGAGAATGTTCCTAAAATTTGTAGCTTCCTTAGATTGGCAGGTTATTACCGTAGATTTATCAAGGACTTTTCCCACATCGTGCTTCCTCTTACTAGCCTTACTAGAAAAGGAATTCGCTTTATTTGTTCTGATAAGTATGAAGCTTCTTTTCAGCTGAAAGAGCTTCTCATTAATGCCCCTATTCTTGTAGTTCTCGAAGGGAATCAAGATCTTATTGTCTACACCGATGCTAGTCATTTCGGCCTTGGTGCCATGTTTATGCATAAAGATTAGGTAGGTGCCTATGCTTCTAGGCAATTATGTTCGAATAAAGTCCTCTATGCCACCCATGACCTAGAGTTAGCTGCCATAGTCTTTTCCTTGAAGATTTGGCATTATTATCTTTTAGGCGAGCGCTTATCTTTATGACTGTCTTGGTAAGAAGAACTGGTTGGTCGTGCCTTGTGATTCTAATCTTAGGGGAGACATTCTTGATGCTCTAAGTATACTATTCATCTTGGCAGTAGCAAGTTGTATGCCGACATGAGATGCTTATATTATTGGGAAGGCATGAAGGGTGATGTGGAAAGTTATGTGAATGATTGCATGACTTGTCAACTCATTCAAGTCGAGCATCAGCACCCCAGCGGTCTTCTTCATCCTCTTGGGATCCCGTTGTAGAAATAGGATCAAATCTATATGGATTTCATTAATGGCCTACCTTATTCAAGATCGGTCCATTACAGTGTTTGGGTTATCATGGATCGCTTGACTAAATCTACTCACTTCATTCCTATTAAATCTAATAGGACGACTTCTCATTTAGCCATGCTTCATATTGTGAGACTTTACGATATTCCTTGTTCTATTGTTTGTGACAGTGATCCACTCTTCATGAGTCATTTCTGGCGGAGTCTTCAGGAAGCTTTGGAACAAAGCTTAATTTCAGCATAGCACATCATCTGATGGACAGACTAAACGGGTGAACCATATTCTGGAGGATCTTCTTCATGCTTATATTCTGAATTTTGGTGGTAGTTAGGAGGACCACCTGCCACTGTAGAATCTCCTACAACAACAGCTTTCAGTTCAGTATCAGTATGGCTCCTTTCTAAGCCCTATACGGAAAGCCATGTCGATCACCTTCTTATTGGTTGGAATCCAGGGAGAAACTGATTTTAGGCCCCGATTCTATTCGTGAAGCTTCAATGAGATTGTTCTTATTTGTCAGAGAATGAAAGAGGCACAGAGCCATCAAAAATCCTACGTAGACAACTGTAGGAAGACTCTCAAGTTCTCTATTGGTGACCTTGTGTATATCCATGTATCTCCATTAAAGGGGTTAATTCATTTCAATAAGACTGAGAAATTGGCTCCTTGCTTTATAGGACAGTTTCCTATTACTGAATGTATTGGCCCTGTCGCATATAGAGTTTCACTTCCAGCTCATCTATCTAGCATTCATGACATGTTTCACGTCTATTGGCTTCGGAAGTGCCTTCAAAGTCAGATTCTATTATTGATTCTTCTGATCTACAAGAGCTTAAGATCTCACCTGATTTATCCATTGTGCAGCAGCCTATTCGTGTCCTTGCTTCAGAGGTGAGACACCTTCGAAATAAGGATGAGCCTCTCGTGAAAATTCAATGCTCCACAAATCCCAATGACTGCACTTGGGGAACTAGAGAATTTATCGAGCGATCATACTCTGGTTTTCTATCTTCTCATATCGATGGTGAGAATTTTAAACTCGAGCTATCTATTTCTTTTCCTTGATGAAATAATTTGTGTTGAATATAGCTCTTCTATAGAAATTGCGAGGACGCAATTTTTATAGAGGGGAGTCTGTAACAATCCTGGTTTTGGTGATTACCTGTAATATTAAATTATAACGGCGGTTATAATTTAATATTGAGAAATAAAAATATATTGAAGATTTAAAATTGTTTATTTTAAATAAACAATGGATTTTAAATGTAAAATAAAGTTTCTAAAACTTTATGTTGGTTGTTTGTGTTAAAAATGAGTGAAATATGATTCTTATTTGAGAAAATTCAATAATTCTAGTAATAATTGCTAAATGTATATTTTCTTGATTTTTAAAGGAAGTATTTGTTTTAATATGTTGCATATTATAAATAAAATGAAGAATTTTGTTTAATAATTAGTTTTGGATATAAAAATGATGGAAATATGGTTTATTGCATTTAATTATGCAAGAAAATATTTTTATGTAATTTTTGGTTTTGAAAATAGAGTTTTATGTAGATATTTATGTAAATTGGGTATTTATTTAAAAATAAGAGTTTTTGATAATAAAAATATTTTCCTATCTAAATTACTGTTTTATTTTTTGTAAAATGTTTTATTATACATGAAAATATGTTTGGGAAATTTTATTATGGAGAATTTTGTGAAAATATGTTGTTTTATTAATAACATAAGTGTGTACATATATATATGTGATTTTGTGTTAATTTAATTTTCTTTAGGCTAAATAATTCTTTTTTTTGTGCTCCAAGCCCAATTAATAACACAAAGCAGAAAGAGAAGTGATAAAAGTTTCTCTCCTCCTTTTACAGTATGTTCATTTTAGTTTTACAGTAAAAAGAGAAATAAGAGAAAACTATTCCTCTCTTAAAATCTAGGCACTAAATCTCCAATCTCTTCACCAAATTTGCTGATTTTAATCAAACTAAAGCTATTTTTCTCAAGTAATCAACTCCAAAATTTATTCTATTTCATCAAACTTGCAATTTTGCAAGAATTGATTGTCTGTAATTGGGTTTCCTTGCTTGCATGTTGATGTACAGTTCTTTTACAGATTGTTGAAGCAAATTCCAACCCAAAGCCTTCATCTTTCTTTAGTAAATTCAAGTTTACTCTTCAAAATCGCATAGGTGAGTGCTAAATTCACATTCTTTAGCTAAAGCAAAGGAATAGAAGCTAAGAAAATGCTAAGAAATCGATTAGTATAACCATGTATTCTTGCTTTTTTATTTACAGTAAAACAGTTTTGAGTTGCTTCTTTGTATGACCATATCTTCTTATTCGTATGATGAAATTCGTTAATTCTTTTTTATTTAAAAGATAAAGTGTTCTACTATGTGCATAACAATTTTCATTTTAATTTGAGGTCGTTTGGTCATCTGTTTCATGCCTGTAAGTTGAACCCGAGATGGTTTTCAGGCCTGTGCACATTCCCATTTTCTGAACTGCTGCATACATGGCCCGAGTCCATGTTTGAGATAACGTATCTCTTTCATTTCATGTCCAAATTCATTGATTCCTTTTTTATTTGAAAGTTAAAGTATTCTACTACGTGCATACCAATTTTTAGTTCAATCTAAAATCGTTTGGTCATCTATTTCATGGCTGTAAGTTGAACCCGAGATGGTATTCACGCCTGCATACATTCCCATTTTTTGAGCTGCTGAGACGACACATCTCTTTCATTTCCTATCGAAATCATCAATTCAAATTAAAGTGTTTACTATGTGCATACTGTTTGTACCAAAATTGGGTACAACACTCTTCGGATGTGTTTGAAGAGATAAAATGAAGCATATAAATGGAAGAAGAGGAAGATCTAACAAACACACCAATTAATAAACAAGTAAATTGCAAAAAACTCACAGATTTAGAGTGGTTCGGCGTATGGCCTACGTCCACTATGAAATGGCTGACTTTTATTGATTTTTGCTTACTGATCACAACGAGTTACAATAGTAAAATTTGAGTACAATAATGATTTCGGCAGAGCCTGGACTAGAAGAGCCAAAAGTCCTTTTTGAGTAGGTCCTAGGCTACTATTTATAGGTATAGGTAGAAAATATCTTGCTCAGATCTTGGAAGGGCTCTTCTCTCACGTGAGTGGGCCTACGCGATCGATCCCCGGTCATTTGAATTCGATTCGTGATCAATACGAATGGAATTCGTATCGATCAAGATTTTGTCCAGTCGAGGCGAAATCTATCATGAACATTCCCGAGGTGGTACTCGAGCTCTTGTGAAAATTTGGTGGCATTTGGACTTGTACATCTGTAGTTATGATCGATACAAGTTTGGATTTTTGATGGCTGTTGAATTCGTATCTCTTCCTATTCGCATCGATCTTTTCGCATCACTTCTAGACACGTGATGTTTGATGACATGGCGCTAATTTTTTGGATGGATCCGCTTTTTATGCTAAGTGACCGAATCTTTCACTTGACTGTGCTTTCTTCGTATTGATCCAGGGCAATCCCTTCGTATCGCTTTAATGCACTCAACTTCGCATCGATCCCACGTACCCAACTTCATATCGATTCACTACAGTTTGCTTCATATCGATATGAACCTACGTTCTTCGTATCGATATTTTAGAGGCCATTTCGTATCACTTATCGATTGAGTTCGTATCGATGGGAGGTGTTCATTTCATATTGATTTGTGGCCGATCGATACGAAACATGTTTGAAAGTGGACCGATATGAAATGGACTCTCATGTTACTGCCGATGGATACAAAACGGGTGGACTTTAAATGGATACGAAGTGGGTTTTTCAGGATGGATATGAAATGGACCGATGCGAAATAGGTGGAATGATGGATACGAATGAGTGGGTTTCCTTGGTTTGCATCGATCGTAACTTGAGCATACAAACTCCGATTGACTTGAAATTTGGAACATTGGCTTTCATGGATTTGCATCGTGTCATATCAATTGTAGCTCGATCCGGACTCGGGAAAAATTTACCAGTATCTATTGCAAATTTGTGTATAACCATATTTTGGAATGACATACTTTTTATCTCCGGCCAATTCCTTTGTATCACGACCTTGCCAAAAGGCGGGATAACATTTGCCTCCTAAGGTACATCTTATGTTGACATGTCATGCTTTGAAAAGCTACAACCTTCATTCTGAAAAATTCCATCTGACTTGTTGACCGGTTGTTGTCTTTTCATCGAAAGATATAACGTTTGATGGATCTTCAGTAATATAAATAATGAATTGTTGGCTGCCAATTGTTGTATTATGCACTATTGTAACTGAGTGTTGAATGATAGCAAACTATTATTTGTTGTTGTAATTGTCATCAGGTGAGCATTCAATTCCTATGTATTCTTTAAAAATTAGGAAGTTAGTTTGTCATACATGTACGTATGTTAGCCTGACTCTTGTTTATGTTCGCATGTTCATGAGTCATTGTCAATTTTTTCTGTATCAAATTTCGTATCGATCCTCTCCTAAATAAATGTGAAATTAGAGTTGTAACAATGCTTAATAGTTTTTTAGGGTATTCCTTCATATCGAGAGGGATCGATACGAATTGGTTGACGATTTTTTTTACATGCCTCGTATCGATGGATACGAGTACTAGTGGACCTCAGAGCAACGGATACGAAGCTGTCATTTCGCATCGATGGATTGCCGATGGATACGAATAGCTGTTGCCTTAGATCGATGATGAATGTATACGGAGAAAGCTTCTTCGCATTGATCGAAGGGGAGACTTCCCACCGGTTGATATGACTAGGAGGTGAATCGTCTTTTCTCTTGGTTTTTTATCCATATAAATACCCTCGATACTTAGCCAAATTCTCATCTGTATTCACTTCCACAAATCACTTCCGTATCGATCAGAAGCTCGAGAAAAAAAAACCGTCTTTGCCTTGGAATCAAAAAAACTCTAATCCCCTAAACTAATTGCTCGAAATAGGTAATTAATTGACCAAAACCAATTTAAAATGATGCGACTCGAATTCTCATGCTATCCCACTTGCATTTGTGGACGATTCTAGTGAAGAGGAGATTGGAGATGGTCGGAGCAAGGCCAAGGAAGGTAGGAATGTTTTTCTGCACTGCTTGGAGAAGAAGAAGTGCGGAGGGACACAAATGGAGCATTCGTATCAATGATGGGTGAACGATGAGTTCATCCTGATATGATGCAGCTTCGTATCTATTAAAGAGACTGCTTTGTGCTGATGGATAGTAGGTATTCGTAACGATTGATCATCGATGGCATTTATATAGATATGAATTGATCGATACGAATTTTGGCACTGGCAACTGATTCTCGATCGATACGAATTAACGGTTTATTGATCAATATGAAGACTGTTTTATTGATTGATACAAATTATTTTTTCCTTATCGGTATGAATTGCTATTTTACCAATCGATCCAAGTTCGAATTTTGATGGATACGAAATTATTGCACACTTGAATTTTTGACTCCAATGAGCTTCTGCCATGCATATCTAGACTAAACTGTTAAACTGC
The DNA here is from genome assembly GCA_030765085.1 of Allium cepa. Lineage (NCBI taxonomy): Eukaryota > Viridiplantae > Streptophyta > Magnoliopsida > Asparagales > Amaryllidaceae > Allium > Allium cepa. The sequence continues at coordinate 803,644,561 of CM060943.1, forward strand.
AAATTTGACTACCTTTAGAAGCTCGTTGATGGAACCGTAACTTAACAAAATTCTTACGAACTTTAACATGGATCAATTCCTGATATTCGGCTGACACGGTGTGACGGTCATCGATGGCGATCATCCCTATTGAATTTTGAAGTCTTGTCGGTTAGACATTTTCCCAAATTCCGTAGAGTTTCTCATGTATTATATAGCACTGCACTATACGATGCATTCATGCACTTCACACTGGGGAACACATGGGCTTATTATCATCTGATGATGGTTTTTACTGAGTTGATTAGTTATGGAACCTGGAATTTCACAACAACATGGGGCTCAAGGTCCACTTCCCCCAACAATAAAGATACCGACCATTGCAGCCGAAGTCACAAGTCCAGATCCGGATGAGTTGCTAGGAGCAACTTTTATCGCGAATCCACAATATTCTATGCCATCCAATATCTCCGAAGATATGTTGGGTCGAATATGGTTAAGACATGGTCTAACATTAGACGACTTTCTTCTACCCGGACCAAATGACAGGCCACATGTTCTCCAAGAAGGATTCACCGCCTTTAACAGACACTCGTGCACAGCTGGAACGCTTCCTCCATTCAACCAGTACATTCTAGAAGTGTTAGCTTTCTTTAGAATTGCTCCGTCGTGGTTACATCCAAATGGATATGCATTGCTGAACAATCTATTCATTGTTTCATGGAACGTCTCTTTCGACCCCCGATTTCGGAAGAAGTCAGATTCTTGTTCAATGTCAAGAGTCGGGGAGACAATCCTTTCCTAGAGGTAGTCAGGAATTGTCAAGTGGTGATTAGATCCTAGACCAGGCTCAGCTACTTTAAGACAGAGTGGTTCTATGTTCGATGCCCTCCAAGGTTTGCTAGTCGATGATTAGTCAGACGTAAGTGCTGCAATTTATCTAGTGGCTAACGAGATAGTCGTAACTGGAATTGAAACTGATATCTTCCTTCCTCTACAGCCACAATTCCATGACCCAAAGTTTCTCGCTTTATAAAATAGTATGGATTCTTTAGGAAGTGCCTGGCGGGATGAGAGAAATTGACTTAGTGCTTACAGATAGAATCTTGAGGATTGTTGGGCTAATCGATCAAAACCAGAGCATAAGACTTGTGGGATCGCTTAGGGCAGCCCCGACGAGACGGGGTAAACATAGAGCACCCGGGATCGTAATAGCTGAGGAGGGCGATTAAGAATATATGCCCACTGACGACGAACCCATAGCCGGGCCTCTAGACATTTCTTAGGATTTGGAGGGAAAGAGGAAAGGCAAGGTAGTAGCACATAAACATCATAAGTCTTCGAGATGGAAATTTGTAATCGTGTCCCTGCTAGCCTCCGATGTTAGAATTTTGGAGTCTCCACCCTCGCAAATAGAGAATCCTTTTAAAGGGCTCGCCAACATTCCAATTCCGAACTATGTGTCGCTCAGACACGACATCAGATTGGAAGGGGTTCAAAGAGCTTTAGATTTAAGCGATTCACTTCCTATAAGTGTAGCTGACATAACCGGTTGGTCAGAGGGTTTAACACAGGCATACATACACTTCATGGCACTACACAATTTCCAATCTTAAGTTTTTTATTTCTGGAGATTACTGATTCTGCTTTTCTTCCTATTTTACAGATACGATGACTAGACGAGAATCTATGTTAGGAAGTCTTCGCTCGGCACGCCAGTCATCCAGTTCATATTATGAATCCGGTAGAAGGGAGGCTGATAGAGACTGCAATTGCGGTTATCAAGCCAGGAGCGTTACGAAAGGGAGAGGGATAGAGACAGAGAATATAGACATCGATCCCGATCATGCTCTCCACCTCCTTGAGCTCCAACACTACCCTCCGGTCATGGGAAACAACCCTTAGAGCCTCCATGCCAAAAACCATCTTCTCAATCTCCCAGATCCAATTCACGGCGCCATAGAACCGAGGCTGAAATTCCCACTATCATTGAACAAGCCGTTACCAAGCCCATTAGGGAAGGAGCAATCAAAATCTCCCAGTTGAAAAAAGACTTCCCAAATATTTGTTTCGACGGCGTCATCTTCCCTCCACATTTAAAGAGAATTCCAGCTAAGGTAGAGCAAACTATGCATGATTGCATCCATGATGTCTATAGCCAATACCGAAAGTGGATGAAGACTACGGATAAAACCTCGACAGTGGCCTTCGAGCATGCGAAAACGATCAAGAAGTTAGAAACTGATCTTTCTCAACACGACCTCATTATTCAAGTGCTTCATGATGAGAGCAAGTTTTCCAAGAAATCGTAAATAGAGGCCAATAAGAAAGCCGATGCGGAAAATCAGTCATGGAAAGGATGCGACAGACGCATTTCGCCTTGGTTGAGGAGATGGGCCACAGAAACACCACTGTTATGGCCGAAAGGGATGCTGCAGTGAAGAAGCTTGAGGAGCTTAAGGCTAAATTCGCTGAAATCATCAAGGAGAAAGACGATGCAAACAAAGTTGCTCAGGAGGCATGCGAGCAGGCCGTGGTGCTTCGAAATGAGAGAGACGCGACAACACTGAAGCTTCAGGAGATCGAGACTAGAATTGAAAATGAAGTGAAGAAGGAAGAGTTCGAGTTGGAGGCCGATATCGAAGATCTTCTTGTCACATATAATGCTAATGTTATAAAACATCGAGACCTAACCCTGGCTCGATAGCTATCCATCACACTTGTATAAAGCTTAGGGTCGATTGGTGGAAGACGAGAAGGCTGAACAACAAACGGAATCGATCGATGAGTTCGAACTAGAAAACCGGGTGTTGAGCGCAGATGTAAGAAAAGTTCTCCATGACATCATGATTGCATATGAAAAGGAGAAACTTAGCAATCAGCATTCGGAGGCTGGAGAAGGTTTTGGCGTTGAGCACCATGATGTAGGTTCTGAAACTCTTGCGCCAACTCAGCCTGAATCTACATCTGTGGTTGAACCTCAGTCTGTTCCTGCTTATAATTTCGATCAACCGCGGTTATCTCCAGTTTGCGAGCATGTCTGCGAAGCTGCTCCACCAACCTCGAGCCAAACTGAGGAAGGAATTCTACACATTCCTTGTGCTCACCCAAAGCTGGAAATGTTGATTGAATTAATCGTTAACTCTTTTTATTTGTCTCTATTCAGTGATAGGAACTACATCTGCCATGCCCCCACAACCCAAGAGTTGCATCATGAGCAGGAGGCTATCATAATAGAAGCGACCACGACAACGACTACTTCACCTAAGGATAGGGTACAAGGGAGTACACTTAATTTTGATGAGCAAATAATGGAGGAACTTCTCGGTCATTACAGTGAACCTTTTGCTGATATGTTGTTTGTCATGAGTGGAGGCGCATCTGCGATTAGCTCCTCGGGTCCAACTGCTAACATCCCCGGCGATGCCTAAACAACTCATGTAGAGGAAATTATAGCTGAATCAACGCTGAGATAGAAGCAGCTGCATGGACCAGTGGCTTTGGAGGTGGAACGGCGGGCCCTGGTCTAGCTTCTTTGCGGATGATTTCTCCGGGACGCACGGTCATTGATACTAGTGTGCCTCCTCCGCCTTCGCACATCGATCTTATCCCTCCGACTCCGCCATCAAGAAGCATTCCAATCCATGTGAGTTCAGAGGAGGAAGTTAACATAATGCCCCCAACCAAAGATCAGCCGCCAAAGGGCAAGGGCTCAAAGAGGCAGCCAAATGGCAGTTCCAGTGGGTTGACTCCGAGGAAGAAGAAGAACATCAGAGAATAAACATGTCTTCTTGGCTTATTTTTGGGTGGATAGATAAGAATTTTCTTTTGTTTTTGTAGGCTATTGATTTTAAGAATAAACTAATCTCAGCATATGCAGCGTGAAACCTCTCCAAATAGCATTTAAATGTCTCTCCAAGAGCTTGAGTGACACCAAACGAGGTATTAACATCTTTTGGCCTTGTGACATGCATGCGAAACTGTTCAACAAACTTTGTCACCAAATGATTAAAACACGAGGTAGATCGAGGTGGTAAATGAGTAAACCACATAGTTGCTATGCCCCTTAGGGAAATCAGGAAGCTTCGGCACTTGACCGCATCATCGGCTCATGCAGCTTTCATCAACCATTCGTACTTTAAGATATGCTGATTAGGTTCAGAGCTCCCTTCTTAAACAAGTAGAGTTGGCATCCTGAATCGTCGAGGTGGTTCAGCATATAGTATATCATCCGTGAAAGGGGTATGACTTGGAGAGATTCTCCAATCTTTGTTGGTGAGACCATGATTTTCATGGATCATCTGATGGATCATTGTTGGTGAGACCATGCTGAGACAAGGTGTGGACGGGTTCCACAATGCAAGGATGGACCGGACGCGGTCGATGGTCCACGTCTCGCCTCCTTCGTTCATGGCCTTCTAGGACATATGGTTCTGGAGTATATTCATGTTGGCAATGGTTCAGATCTTTCCGATTTCGAGCATTAGCTCCCAAATCAATGGCATTGGTGGCAGCACTGTTGTCAGTAGTGTGATAAGGAACAGTGCTTCCATGGGAGGAGGGTCCAGTCTGATGGCTAGTCAATAGGCCATATCTCGGTTGTCCAAGACTCAATGTACGCTACTATCCAGTAGCTTGTGTATAGCTTCCGTCCAACCGTCGGCTCGTGGATCTATAATGGTAGTCAGAAGAGGCTAAACTCTCGGTGGATGAAAAGGAAGCCCGATCCCTTCTGGATCTCCTTCGTCTTTGATGATTCACTTGATTGGTCAATTCCGTGTTGGCATGGAGTTGCTAAGTGGGCTGTTGGCGGCTTTGTGTCAACTCCTTCATTAGCAATTGAAATTCTTCCCTAGTGACAGGGCCTTGCGAATCTGAAGGTCCGGCAGCATTCTGATCGGTAGGAGGAAGTTGTGCGAGGTTCCACCTATCCCATCGTTCTGGATCTGCAGTTGTTGAAATAGTCCTAGTGTTGACCATAATGGATGAAGTAGCTCTTTCCTAGATTTGGTGCAAATCTGAATAGGATGGAAGAACTTTAGACTTGAAATTTGGATCTTCTTCTTAGATTTACACAATCCGATATCGATAGTAGATCCAATGAGCAGGAAAAAAACTGGGTTCTCTCAGTGAAAGCACCAAAGTGTTTGTACTAAAATTGGGCACAACACTCTTTGGATGTGTTTGAAGAGATAAAATGAAGAATATAAATGGAAAAAGAGGAAGATCTAACAAACACACCAATTAACAAACAAAATCGCATAGAAACACATAGATTTAGAGTGGTTCGGTGTATTGCCTACATCCACTATAAAATGGCCGACTTTTTTGATTTTTGCAAATGGCTGACTTTTTTGATTTTTGCTTGCTGATTACAACAAGATACAATAGTAAAATTTGAGTACAATAGTGATTTCTGTAGAGTCTGGACGTAGAAGAGCCAAAAGTCCTTTTTCAGTAGGTCCTGGGCTACTATTTATAGGTGTAGGCAACAAATATCTCACTCAGATCTCGGAAGGCCTCTTCTCTCACGTGAGTAGGCCCACACGATCGATCCACGGTCATTTGAACTCGATCTGTGATCGATACTAATGGAATTCGTATCGATCAAGATTTCGTCCAATTGAGGCGAGATCGATCATGAACATTCCTGAGTTGGTATGCAAGCTCCTGGGAAAATTTGGTGGCATTTGGATTTGTAGATCTTGAGTTATGATCAATGCAAGTTTGGATTTTTCGATGGCAGTTGAAGTCGCATCACTTTCTGTTCGCATCGATCTTTTCGCATCACTTCTGGACACATGATGTCGGATTACATGGCGCTAAATTTTTGGATCAAACCACTTTTTACGCCGAGTGACCGAGTCTTTCACTTGACTATGCTTTCTTCGTATTGATCCAGGGCATTCCCTTCGTATCGCTTTATTGCATTCAACTTCACATCGATCCCTCATATCCAACTTCGTATCGATTCATTACAGTTTTCTTTGTATCGATATGAACCTACTTTCTTTGTATCAATAGTTCAGAGGCTAGCTCGTATTACTTTTTGATTGGGTTCATATCGATGGGAGGTGTTCATTTCGTATCGATATGTGGCGGATTGATACGAAGCATGTTTGAAAGTGGATCAATACGAAATGGACTCTCATGTTACTGCCGATCGATACGAAACGGATGGAGGTTGAATGGATACGAAGTTGGTTTGTCTAGAAGGATATGAAGAGAGGATTGTCTACCGATGGATACTAAATGGACTGATGCGAAATGGGCGGATCGTTGGATATGAATTAGTGGATTTCCTTAGTTTGCATCGATCGTAACTTGAGCATACAAATGCTGATTGACTTGAAAATTATAACATTGGCTTTCATGGCTTTTCTTTCGTGTCATATCAATTGTAGCTCGATCCAGACTCGGGCAGAATTTACCAACATCCATAGCGAACCTGTGTATGACCTCTTTTTGGGATGAACTGGTTTTTATCTCCAGTCGATTACTCTGCATCACGGCCTTGCCAAAAGGCGAGACGACACATACTAATTTTTAGTTCAATCTAAGGTCATTATTTCATCTATTTCATGCCTTTAATTTGAACCCGAGATGGTTTTCAGACCTCATCAGGATTCAACATGGCCTGAGTATATGTTTGAAATTTCATATCTTTAACATTACAAGTCGGAATTCAGTGAATATTTTTCCAGTTCATAGATAAATTGTTCTACTTTGTGTAATCAAATTTCAACCATTCGAGGTCACTAAGCCATTCAAATTATGTCTGAATAGTTGAACTTGCAGAAGATTTCAGACCTGGGTATTGTTTTTTCTTCCTGTGCAATTTTTTTTCTGTCTTCATCTTCAGCTTGTTTTTCGACTTCTACATCTTGAATTTGCGATAATTTTGAACTTTTTGAAGGCCATGATGCCAATCAATAGGTGATCCTAAATTTTGGTAATATGTGATTCGAAATTGAATCGTTTTGAATGATTTGAATGCCGGTTTTGTTGTTTTTTCGATGATTTTTCCTTGATTTCGAGCATGGTTTTTTCTAAATAATTTGAAATAATTTTTTTAAAATAGATTGGGTTTTGAAATAATTATTTATAAAATTTATAAATTACTTTAAAGCTATAAAAACTATATATTCTCTATAATAAGCGAATTTCAAAGATTGTTTTCCAAAAACGATTTTGAAAATTGTTTTTAAAGCTTGTTTTCTCAAAAAAATTATTTTCTAAAAAAAATACATGTTTTTGTACTATTCGAGCATATGAGAAGGAGAATTAAATGATTTGGTAAAACATGTGGTATGGAACACGTGCATTTACCTTTTCGGTTAATTTTCGACTTTCGGTTAATTCCTGACTTGTCCGTTTGAATGTTTTGACCTTCGAGTCGTCGATGAGATGAGGCAAATATTTGTGATTACTGATTTTTTTTTCTAGTGTGGCATTAACTAGTGGTAAGTAAACGTTACATGAGAACTTTTGGTATGGTATGCACTGTTACCACTTTTCGGGTACCTATCTGAGAGTTTGTGATACATTCTTGAGTTGTTGCCGATACTGGACCTTCGGGTCATTTGTCCCAAGGATGTTGTCCTTTGGGATGTTTGTCCATTGAGATGTATTTGTCCTTCGAGATGTGGTCCTTTAGGATGTTTTATCCTTCAGGATGTTGTCCTTCGGGATGTCTGTCCATTTGAGACATGGCGCCTTATTTTGAGAGAACAATACTTGGTGGGCTTCGGCCATTTTTATAAGCACATGCTATCTTTTTGTGATGATTCATTGATTTATTCGTGATTTCCCAAGTGTATCGCCTCTAGAGATTATTTGGCTATTCGAGCCGTTCGAGATATTATATATGGCTATTACATATTTGGAATTTGAACTCCTTATCCAGTTCTACGTTTTGAGATTTGGGGTTTTCCAATCTTTGGCATTTTCTTAAGATTTATAATCTCCTTTTAAGAGATATATGTTATTGATATCATTTAGCTTGTTTTGAGTTTTGTGATATCTCTATTTTGAGAGCATGTATGTGATTGCCATTTTGGCGAGATTTGAGTTTTGGAATCTCCTATTTGGGAGTTGTAGTTCATAGAAACCATTACATTGGCTTTTGATATTAACCGATGATATAAGGCATCTAATATACTTAGCTGTATTATTGATTAGTTTACCTCTTTCAAGGATTTATACTTAGTGAAATTACTTCATTTGAAGTATTGACATATTGTTAGTGCTATTTCTTCTCATTCGAGAAGATACCTTACTCTTACCCTTATACTTCATATTATCACTTACTAATCTGTTGTTTAAGCTAGACTGACCCATGTATTTTTATACTTGGGTCAGACCGAGTTGTTTCAAGTTAGATACATGTTATTGTACTTTACTTTTCTCCTTCCCCCTTGGATATTTGTTTATTTCTTTTTGTGTAGTTTTGTAGTCTTTTTGATTGACTCTGATATGTATCTATTATTCTGACTTGCTGAATATAGTGTGGTCCTTGTACCATTTCTAATGTATCATTTTGTATTGTACTAGGGTGTATCAGTGCATATGTATGTATATATGTTTGTTTGCTGTTCTGTGATGTGTTGTCCATTTTTTTTGTATTTTGTTTTGATAGATCTGTTAGCCACTATAGTTTTGTATTAAGCATTTATTGCATATGTCAGTCCACTTGAGAAATTAAAAAAATGGAGCATTAAATCGACATGTTTAATAGATGTTTAAGAGAAAACTATAGATGGTCGCTCCTAACCAACCATATTGTCCGCATTAGCAGACAGTATTACTCAATAGTCCTCTTTTTTAATGTGGGTCTTGGAGTGGGCATCACACTATGGATTCGTCTGGTTACGGACATATACCAATTATACAGCGACAAAGGGAATAATTTACTAAGTGCACTATACTGTTCGCCTAGGCAAACATCCGATCATCACTTAGAAGATTATTCTAACCATCACAAAACAAACCAGGACTCCTTTCCCAAAACCAAACCAAAGAAAATACTTCTTACTTACAATATTCACTCCCAAAACTTTTATATCTGCACCAAAATATTTTCAAATAATACTACTATTATTTTCAAACCTTGAAAATCAAAATTATTTCTTTTTTAAAGTAGCGGGATTTTAGTCCTAGAGTTTTCAACTTTAATTCTTTTTAATAAAAAGACACCTTCTTATAAATTCGTTTTATAAGATCAACCTTTATAAAACCATTTTTCATGTATTCATCTCCAAAAACATTCTAACTTCCATTTAAGAAACCCCTTTTATTAAAACCCATTTTTATAAAATCAACTTTTATCTAAATTATTTCTAATATATTTATTTCAAAATATTTTGATTTTCTATAAACATCTTTTATTAAATCAAAATTTAACCTATTTTAACATCGAATGCCTTATAGTCGAATTTTGAAACTTAATTCACATGATGTTCATTTTAATGTTTCCAAAATTCCTATCTATTCAACCCAGGTTTCAAAAGGAAGATTCTAGATGGACTAACCAATAATAGTCAATGCTAAGAAATGGGCGAGCATGACCGACCAAATCCTATATGGTAATGAAGGAATATTATCATTTCTAACAACCAAGCACAACCAAGAATAGCTATATTGAATTTTTGAAAAAAAAATTCTTTTATATATATATATATATATATATATATAAATTATATCCTTAGGTAACATTTATTTAATTTACCACTTTTCAAATCAATATTGTGTCAGTTTTGCATTGTACAAGTGTTTAGGAAATCTCTATTGATAATCCTGGCCAGACGCATCGACCGGAATCCTTAAGCCACTCAACAGATCAATCGACATAGTATAAAATATTTTTATGCATTAACAAATATGTGCTCATATATATAATACAATCAAAGTCATATAAGAAATTCCATTATCTTATCTCTTAATGAGTTACCCCACCAAAGCCAAGGTTCACGCTTAACCTTGCATTCTGATACCATGCTATAATGACCCACTTTTCCCTACAGCTTAAGCTGGCAATCAACCACACTGACCCACTCAAAATGAATACAAAATAGATAGCTAGGGGAAAGAAAAAGAAAGAAGGCAAGAAGAAACTAAAACAACATAGAATTTTATAGTGGGACGAATAATCTATAATATACAACAATCTTTACACAAAACAAACTGTAGTATGTATGTATAGGCATCAATCAGAGCATACTAACATATTTCAGCCCAGACAGTTATAACAACCTACCCTCACAATTGCTAACAAATACAACAATGAATGCAACAAAAAAATAACAATATACGTGAATACTTCTCTGGGCCTCCAGCTTATCTCCTGAAGCTCCAAAGTATCCAATTAAATCTGTAATATGCTCGGTGTGACCCAAGAGTTTACGAAAAACAACGCTCGGATCTATACGGTTAAAGCAACATGAGAAACTCAAATCACAAGGAATTTTATTTATTTTAACTTGTAAAATCTTTTTTTTTAAATTATAGGTATCTCGTTAGACCACACCACACATAAACACAGATGGGTTTCACCTTACGATAACTAAAAAAAAATTCCATAGAAAATCCGGTTATATTACAATAATGTCTAAGATACAAATACTTATTTACCATAGCCGAAGTTATTACATTAATTAAATTCCAGTATAATAGGTATGCAACTAAAACTGTAAAGACACATATTGGAGAATGGATTTCATACAATGACTGGACTACTAGAGTACCACCCGTCAAGGTGCATCTATAGATAAAATAACACCGAGGACCTCACTAGGATCCCCTGCCAACACAGGATGCCCTGCTGCTTCTCCCCTATTTTAGTCATTCCTAGTTGACAAGGTTTGAGAATATGTCTTACCTTTTATATAACACTTCCCACTTGGCATGCTACACTGCCCTCTAGACAAACAATACAATGCCAACATTCGTCCATACAAGTTCATTTTAGGACTGAACGAAATGCTTGAGAGTTCCATCTTTAATTCCATCATCTTCAAGATATCTTCACTTTAAAAACAATTGAGTTGGATTGAAGTGGTTTTCGGATAACATACCCAATCCCGGTCTCTTCAAAACAACATTCGATAATTTTCGGTAAACTCAACCCTGGTCCTTTAGGAAATAAACAGTTAAAGATAAGGCCAAAGATCACCTCCTAACTGTTAATGGACGGATTTCCTTATCATTTGTCCTAGGAGAAAGAAACGAGATTTACATGCACAGTACATCATCATTAGAGATGACTATGCCATATAACTCACCTATTTTTTCTAGGTATTTCCAAAGTTACGTTTTAGTCCATATTTTTGATAGTCGGTTATTTAAATATCAAATAAGCAAACATCCAAACAGAGATTACATTTCCCATGGAATCACTACGCCTCTCAAGTTTACATTTTATTGATTTAACATCATTTTTCGAAACTTGGAAATCACCTCTATATACTTATCTTAACAGGATAAATATTTTCACAAACCACTATATTTCGATAATTAGAAAATACGACCATATCTTTATCTCATTGGAATAAGTATATTCACAAACCCACTTCACATTTAAAAACCTAGAAACTACTTTAAAATACTTATAAAATGTTATAAATATATTCACCAACACTTAGAGATATTTCCTATAAAAATTCATACTAAAAATGAAGATATAAATGATCCTCAAGCCGTCACTTTGCATAAATCTCTTTTATTTTATAAATATCACATTTATAGATTTCCAAATCTATTTGTAAAACTCTTTACAAAAGCACCAAGTTAATTTTCCAATCTCCTTTATAAATACCAAATCATTTATAATTCTTCTATAAATATCCATGTCTTTTACAAACTCTTATCCAACTTTCAAAATCTCTTTTAATTTATAAACCCTTTTTATAAACTTCCCTTGTTTTAAACAAACTCCATACATGAACTTCCATCAATAAAGTTCATTTGATATAATTTGTAATATAAAACGCCTAACAACCAAGTTATTATTTAACATTCCTCGTTTAATTATCTTTAAACCTCTTTCAAATAATAACTTTTGAATACACTTGATAAATAATTAGATTAACTAATAATTTAGCTCTAAATCAATAATAAAATATGAATAATTAATTAACTTCCAACATTTTTAATATAATTATTAATTAATTTCAGACATATTAATAAAATAATTAATTTACTTTAATATATAATTAAATAACTCAAACTTGTATAAGTAAATAACTTTAATTTAATAATTACAATATAATTATAAAAAAATAACTTTAAACAATAATTAAATATTCTTGATAATTTTAAAAGAATTATATTAATAAAACAACTAACTTTAAATCAGGGTTTAAACAATTACTAATTATCCGTTAAATAACATTATTAATAAATAATAAATATCTTTTAAATCTTATAAATGCATAATAATTATTCTTAAAATAACTTTGATTCAAAAATTAACTTTCAAACTTAGAAAGAGGCTTAGCAACTCTAATGGTACTTAATCAAGTCACCATTTTATTCCATTAACCATCCAAGTTATAATCTAGGTATTTAAATAGCATCACATGCGTAAATTCAACTCATAATTAACAACTAATTATGAATACAACACTTATCCAATACCAATCAATTGGAATGTAATTAAGTGTCCACACTAAGTAATAGCAGAACGGTGCTAATTTCTGCTAAACAAATGTCCAAATTTAACATATCCAGTAGTAGCAGCAGAGCAGTGATTTATCGTGCTAACAGGTGTCCTATTAATTTAATTAGCGAACAATTTTTTATTCCGCTAAACAGAGGTTCAATTACCATATTTAATCCAATTTAACTCAATAGTTTTTTATGTGGCCAAATAAACATCAATAATTAAGGTATATAAATATAAACGACGTTATTAATTAAAATAACGTAATTTCATTTCGTTTTCATGTCATAAGTTTATACTTGTCCAAAGCTATCAATAAGTTACACTACAATGTTGTACTCGTCAATACGAGTACAACTCAAAAATCCATATGTCAATCAGAATCAAAATAAGCAAGATATCACCATTCAAAGTTAACTCATTTTTTCATTTAAATAAATAAATAAATACAAAAAGCATTTCTAATCCAAACAATTGCTGGCCCAAACCCATTCCATCGACCCAAACCCGCTACTTGCCTTCTTCCCCAATATTATTTCTCGGTGCTTTAATTTGAAGTTCTAGGCACCCTATCACAACGTGCACACGGTGCATATGCATGACTAACACTAACAACCAAGGACGATCCAATGACCACCCACAAACGCACCTCCTCCTCCTCGTCTCGATGCTCCCATCGACCATGTCTCCGTCACCCTCTACCATAATTCGACCATGGCTGAGATCGAAAAAAATGCATACATGCATTAAAATCCGTGACACTTTTAGCATGGCACCTCCAACAAATTTTGCTGCCTGAAGCATCTCACTGCCTCGGACCCCAAACCAAGCTATATTCCTCCAATCGCCAACTATAACTCCAATGAACCGTAACCCTACTTTCCGACCATCGACAAATGTCGACATGGGATCTTGCCGAAACTTCATCGGTAATAACGCACTTCAATATGAACTCAACGATGCTAGTGGCGTCGAACGATTTTACCCAGATCAAGAGATATGAATTTTTGAATGTTTTGAGCACATCTTCCCGCTTTCTATAAATCGATGATAACTTGATGGATCCTCATTGAAATCGAGTGCCGTTATTTCCTAAAAATACCAAAGGTAGATACAAACAACTTTCATTTTGGAACATTTGGTTAAAACTGATCAGGTTCATGGAAAATGATTTTTTTTAAAAGGAGATTGAACTTATGTTTATATTGGAGCAAAATGAAGAAGATGCAAATTTTCCAACCCAAAGCTCTGGGTTCTCCCTGAATACTTATAGCAAGGTAAATAAGTAACTTTTTGAAACAAAATCCCCCCATTTTAGGCTGAATCAAGGCACGGTTAGGGAAAAATGGTAGAGGACAACAAGGAGGTATAGGCATTGCCGGCTCTAGCCATTGTGTTGCCTCATGCGAAGCTATAAAAAATGGGGAAAAATGTTGCCCCAGGCGAGACAGGAAAAATGTAAAAAAGATATGTTGCTTGCAGGAATCGAACACTGAATCTCATAGTGAGCAACTAAATGCACAACCAACTGAGCTAATATATGTTTATAAAATGAATATCATAAAGGTATATTTATTTAAAATCTATTATTCATAACTAACATATTTTTGTGATTGTTGCCCCCACCGAGGGGGGTTTCCCCAGGTGGCCGCCTGCTCAGTCTGTTCCCTGAGCCGGCCCTGGGTATAGGGGAGGGGCAATGGGGAGAGGTAATCGTTAAAGTAAGAATGGGCTAATGTGCTATATACATACAGTGTTTTTGATTTAGGTTTCAAATTGTGTTCGGGTATCCGCTACACAACACAGCATTCGCGTACGAGCTACGAATGACAAAAAAAGGATATGATCACGTACAATAACGTAGGTGATATCAAAACGACACTGAAACATACCGGTTGTTAAATTCTACTAAATTTTAAAAACACTAATGGTCAACGATAAAATACGTCACACGACAAATTTTGAATTTGGTCATTCTGTTCTTTCATGTCCTTTGGCAGCAGCTTCCAAAGTGATGACCCTGTGGTTTCTGTTCCTATTTTTGGGGTTGAGAGAGGGGGTGTTTCTTCTGTCAGTGTTTCCAGACCAGATAAATTAAAGCAAATTTGGAGGAAAGTTCCCCGGTATAAAAAGAAAAATAAGGTTGGCATTGTTTTTTCAAATGGTGAGAGGCCAAAGGAAAATGCACTTTGTATTGCAAAGGAAAAAGCAGTCGCTAGTGATAGGGTTGATACCCATGATAAATCATTATCTGATGTTGACTGTGCCGCCCTCCTTGTAGTTTCAGTTAATTTATTAGCAAATAAGTTTCATGTATTGGTTAATAATGAGGAGACTGATACCGAAGAAACAGACTTAGTAGCTCAAACAAAACGTTATGCAAATATTGAAGATGATGAAAAAGGTGATGTTCTCGATATGGACTTTCATTCTCCTCATCATGTACCCGAGGCAACTTTTGAAACTCCTCGTGGGGAGGCTCTAATTCATTTCACACTTCTGATGTTGCCAGTGCTAATGTTGACAAAGTTCATTGCCTCGAAGGAATCAGTGTTTTACCTCCGGTTGACCCCGAAGTCACACCTCTTTCTGGTTGCATAATTGATGTGTGCACTATGGTTCACAATCGGCCACTTGTGCATATGCACAATCATGCTAATACCACTGAGGACAGTAGCTTACCCAATTTGCACCAACTTGAAACAGATCATCATCAGGTCGAAGGCCAAAAACATAGCAGTGAAGCTTTTTCTGAATCTGACATCTGTTGGAAACTGAAAAATCAAATTCTGCTCCTTGTTCATTACATGCATGAAAACATTGAACCTCCTTCTATTCCTTCAAAAAAATTCTCTCATGCTCTTCTCCTCCCAATCTCTCCCATCCTTCTCTTCCTTCGCATTTTTCCTACATCAATAACTCCACCATCCCTGGTTGGGTTGACAGGGATAAGCTTATCCCTGCAATCAAGCCCCTTCCTAGCTCAAGTCCCACTACATCATCCCCCTCCTTGAAGAATGCCAAGTCCAAAAAATTAGCTTATAATTCTGAATCTCCTGTTACCAGGAGCAAGAAACTCGCCAATCACCTATCCCTGTAAGTATGTTAGCACAAAGTCTTGTAGTGTGGAATATTATAGGAGCTCACAGTCATTCGAAGCTTGATCAAGTTAAAAATCTCATTTAGTTGTATGACCTGAAAATTATCGCAATTCTGGAAACAAAGCTAAACCTTCTTTTAACTTTAAGAGCAGCAAACTATATTCGTCCCTCTTGAAATCTGCTGCTTAATCTTTGTGATGCGGAGTATGGTAGAATTTTTGTTCTTTATGATCCTTCCTTCTTTTCCCTGTCTACAATATTATCATCGAGACAGTTCATTCACACTCATGTCAAATGTTCCCTTTCTTCCTCCTCTTTCTACCTCACTTTTGTTTATGCTGACAACTCCTCTTCCTCTAGGCAAAAATTTCTTGAATTTCTTCCTCATCTTAGGCAGGAAACTCATCCATGGCTTGTCTTGGGTGATTTTAATAGTTTTTTTCACCTTCACGACAAACATGGTGGTTTTCCCCTCCTGCCTAAGCACATACAGCCTCTTAACATTTATGCATCTGATTCGAATCTTCTTAAACTTCCATCATTTGGTTCTAGATACACATGGAACAATCATAGTAGGAGTGGTGTGAGATCTTTCTCCACCATTGATCATGCTTTCTACAACCTAATTTCCCTTTCTGTTTGGCCCAAGCTATCCATTCTTATTCCTCCTCCTTTTCTTTCTGATCATTCTCCATTGATTCTCTCCTTTGTTCCCCTGTGGTTAAGGAAAAAAGGAGCTTTAAATTCTTCAATGCTTGGACTCTATCCTCATGATTTTATGCCAATGGTTTCTTCTGTCTGGTCCACTAATTGTTATGGTAACCCTATGTTTATTTTGTGCAGGAAGCTTAATCTTATTAAGAATGCCCTGAGACCTTGGGCTAGCAAAATATATGGTGATGGTTCAAAGCTGTCTTCTCGCATTAAAGAACAGTACATAAAGGCCCATGAGTTCATGATGAACCACCCTGATTCTACGCAGGCTGCTGAAGACGAAGGAAAATTATACACTCTTCTCAACAAGGCTCTTGATGTTGAAAGCAGCATGAAAGAACAACAGTTGCATAACAAGTGGCTCCAGTTTGGGGATAGAAACACTAAGTATTTTCATGCTTCGATCAAAATTAAGCAGGCTGGGGAAAATATCCATATGGTTCGTGGACAGGATGGTACTCTTTTCTCCACTCCTGATCAAATCGACTCTGCTTTCCTTGATTATTACGCAGATATTATGGGTAACTCATCTAATTTTGCTCCTGATCTTAACATGTTTGATGATATATCTCTTCCTTCCCTCAGCACTGAGCATTCATCTTTGCTTGTTGAAAAAGTTACCAATTAAGAAATAAAGCAAGCTCTTTTTGCTATGAATAAGAAGTCCTGTGGGGGACCTGATTGGTTCGATGTCCTTTTCTTCACATTTTGTTGGGGTCTTATCTAGTCTGATTTTTGCAAGGCTGTGCATATTTTTTTGATAATTGCACTCTCCTCTCTGAAGTGAATGCTACCAATCTGGTCCTGATTCCTAAATCTCCTGATGCAAGCACGGTTTCTTCTTTCAGACCTATATCTTGTTGTAATGTAGTATATAAGTGTTTATCCAAGATTCTTACTAATAGGCTTGTTCATGTTCTTCCCGACATAATCTCTCAGAACTAAGTCGCCTTTATCCCGAAAAGAAACATATTGGATAACATTTTTCTTGCTCAGGAACTTCTCTACGGTGATGGTAGGTCGAATGCTTCTCCTGCTTCTATGATGAAATTGGATATTTTGAAGGCTTATGATTCTGTCCAGTGGTCTTCCATTGTTAGGATTATGGAATTAATGGGTTTCCCTAAACCATTTGTGGGGTAGATTTTTGAATGCATTTCAACTCCAAGCTTCTTGCTTATACTTAATGGTCATTCTGTGGGATACTTCAAAACAAGGCAGGGGATTCGACAAGGAGATCCTATCTCCTCTTATATTTTCATTCTAGTCATGGAGGCATTAACTGCTCTTCTCAACAGTAAGTTTGTTGCAAATCTGATCTCCTTCCACCCGAGGTACAAGTTCCATCATGTCACAACTTTGATGTTTGCTGATGGTATCATGTTATTTACTAAACCTCACCTCTCATCCATCCTCTGTGTCCTGTCCACATTGTCTTCCTTTCATCTAATGTCTGGTCATATGATTAAATAGTCCAAATCCAGCATCATCTTCTGTGACATTGATTCTAGCCTTTCATCCTCTCTTCTTCAAGCTTCGGGTCTACAACCTATGCATGCTAATATGTCTTATTTAGGTCTCCCTCTTTTAACTTCCAGACTAACCACTTCTGCCTGCCTCCCTCTTTATTCCAGAATTACTTCTGTCATGGACAGTTGGTCTAATTGTTTTTTATCACAGGCTGGAAGACTCATTCTCATTAAATCAGTTTTCTTTTCT
This sequence comes from Allium cepa, assembly GCA_030765085.1. Lineage (NCBI taxonomy): Eukaryota > Viridiplantae > Streptophyta > Magnoliopsida > Asparagales > Amaryllidaceae > Allium > Allium cepa. The sequence goes on from CM060943.1 coordinate 803,662,732, forward strand.
ATGCTAGTTTACTGGGCCAAGGCCGTAATTCTACCATCAAAGCTTCTAAGAATGATTAGAAGTGCTATGACGCGCTTTCTCTGGTGTGGTTCTATTCACAGTAAGAAGCCTATTCCCTGCTCCTTCAATCTCATTGAACAGCCCGGGGACAAAGGAGGTTTGGGAGTAATGAACATTCTGAAGTGGAATTTGGTTGCCTTTAGTTTCCACTTCAATGTAGTTCTATCTAGGCATGGTAGTGTTTGGGTAAGATAGGGTGTGGACTCATAGAATTGGTTCCAATAACTTTTGGAGTGTTAAGGTTCCTCAATTATGTAGTTGGACATAGAGGAAGCTTCTTGCTTTAAGGTCTCCTTTTCTTCCATTCATTTGTATGAAGTTGGCTTCCTCTTTTGAAGTAAGGTTTTGGCATGAACCATGGGTGTCCCCTGGATTGATCCTTATCAAATTACTAACTCATCAACATGTCCATCAATCTGGAATACCGGTCAATGCTAAGGCTACTGACTTTTTATATAATGGCTATCTTCAGCTTCCTTACACTTCCAATCAGCAGCTCAAGGGTGTCTAGAACCAAATTCAGGGTGTTGGTATTGAAACAATGGATGCTGACCATATTCTTTGGAATGGCAGCCTCCACTCTGTCTCTCATGCTTATATATTTCTTACTGGGTTGAGTAGTGTGCCAAAATGCAGGTGGTTGAAGATAATATGGAATAATGACTCCAGCCCTAAGGAAAACTTCATGTTATGGAAAGTGGTTCATAATGCTTTGCTTACGAGAACTGTCATGCTTAATGTGGGATTGAATCATGGGAGCATGTTCTTCTTCTGCTCCGACAGTCCTGAAACTACGGTGCAAATATTCTTTAAATGTGCTGCTAACCTTTCAATGTGGAGAAGCATGATGATGGTGGTGGGATGCAGGGCCTTGGCTACCTCTTCATTTATTGATTTGAGTATTATCTACAAAGCTACTAGGTGGAGATCTCATAAATCCAGACTTTTAACCCTGCGCATAAAGAAATTCTTCAATGTGCTTTGGCAAGAACGTAATGCAATTTGTTTTGATAGGAAGAGGAGAGCTGGTGAAACTCTATGGGCTGATTTGAAAAGGGATATTCATGCTGCACTGCTGAGGCATCCTTATTTTCCTCCTTCATTGTGTCTGATTTGGAGATAGGCGTGCCGTTCGTTGGGTTGCTTTTGTGTCTCCAATTTTTGTTTCTTGTGTTTCCATGTGTATTTCTGTTGTTATCTTCTGTTCTTCCTTGTGTGGTTTTCTTTTTGGGGCTTAGAGTATGTTCTGAGCTTCTTTTCCTTTTATTGTCCTTGTAATAAAACAGGTAGGGGTCCTGTCAACCCCGCTAGCCTTTGCTAAAAAAAATCCTAAAAATTCGAATAAATGTTTGTTATTTAACAAACTATTTTATTCCTAAATTTATTTCTTTTATATTAAAACAATAAGTTGAATATATAAAATCAATTAAATATTCCAAAATTTAAACGATAAAATTCTAGGTTGTTACACACATACACACACAGAGAGACACATACATATACATATACATACATATATACATATTTGAATCTTTTGTGTGTTGTAAATATCATTATTGGAGTTTTGAATTATAAAATCGGACCAAATACACACACACACACACTAAACGTTGATAACTTTATTATTATGTTTATATTTCACACACAATGAAAGTTTTAATATTTTCTGCTTTTAAAATAATGATGACATTGTTTATGCTATTCATATGTTATAAAATTATATATATATATGTATACACACAAATATATATATATATGTATATATTACATATTTTAAATATCTTTAACTACTTTATTGTTTTCAATTTGATATATAAAATTATTTACTTGGCAGCATTTGATGTTTTGGATCTCAAATTTGAATCTATTATATTGACTTGGTCAAATCCATTCAAATTGTTTAAATAGTTTATTTCATTTAATATGTAAATCAATTTTGATACACACGTATATACATGTAAAATGTTTTGAAAACAAGTTAAGGAAAGAATAAAAGAAGGCTAACAAATTTCCATCATTATGTCTCTTTAATTATCATTTAAGTACCTTTTGTTTCAAATCTATTCAAACTTTAAATTATTCATTTCATTTAATACATAAGTTAATTTGACATATGTTTATGCAAAAAATTTAACATAAGTTTAAATTATTTTTGTGAAAACTATTGCACATATAAATAGGCAATGTATGCAGTATAGATGTAAATCCCAACACCCATATACGTATATATTAACTATATATACCTTATTTGTCATGTTGCACTTACACATTTTACACGAGTATATTTGAATATACTCACAATTTATGCTTAGTATAAATTTTGTCATAAATGTTATTAAATAAATAAATCAATTTAATTAAAAAGAGAGATGAAAGGTTTCTCTTTCTAAATAAAATAAAATCTTCCCTAAATTAACTTTATAAATTAAGGGAGAGAAATGAAAAGTTTACTTCTCTGAATTAATTTTAACATGTAACCATTACACACATTTACGCACAAGGGTATATTTGATATACTCCATTTTATAAACATCAAATACCGATTAAAATACAAATATTTAAAACCTTTTAAAAAAAAGCAAATCAAATAAGTTTTTATTTAAAACTTTATCAGATTAGATCAAAAATCCATTTAGACTTTATAGGCCTAGTCGGTCCAAAATAGAATTTTTTTTTTTCAAAATCTACCTATTTCGTCTGCTTCCAACTAGCCTGGTTCCTTTAAAGGCAACATGGATGCGAAACAAACTGGAGATAGTTTGGAAATGTTGTTATTAATGTAGGAAAAAATGGAACCAGAAGACAAACAACCAAGGTAATGGAGGCATGAAACCGGACTTCAGAAACATCTTGGGTTTCCAAAGCATAAAGACTGCAGACCGTTGAATGATATAGTTGAGGACTTCTACCTAGCGACATTGGGTACTGAATGCTACAAGAAACCAACTTGGAGGGAGTCGACTGAAATAGAGAAAATGTGTGGAAAGTACTGCCGCTTTCACGAAACACATCACCATAATGCAAACGGTGCCGACTGGTAGTTTTATCACTTTTAAATGGAATACTTTATATAATTTTAAATATTCAAATATAGAATTATAAACATAAATAATCTTGTTTTATGTGATAAATAAGAATGGTAAACTTTTTAGAATTGGTTTACAAAAATAATAGATTTTGGAGTTTCATCGTAAAATTGACATAAATCTGTTTTCGATATAATGTGATATACATTCGAATAATTATTGTAAATGGTAAATAACTCTTCTTATGGGTTATATAATGATATTAATAATATAAATGTTATTAATAATGGTTTTATAAACATATCTACCTGTTTTATAAAAGTGTACAAACTTCGTCGCATTTTGACAAATTAACGTTGTATTTTTATAATTGATTTTTAATATTACTAAATGTGGTCTTATAACTAAAATAAAATTGTTTTAATCATTTAAATATGATAAAAAAAACTTATTTTCAAGTTTTGTTTACATAGATAAATAGTTTGATTGAAAATAGAAAATATGACTGGAAAACGTTTTGTTGAATATCAATGTTTTGTTCAATATAAGTTGTATAAACATTCTGCAACTTGAATAATTATTATATAAACATATTAACAAAGAATTAAACACCTCATTCATATTAACAAGGAATTAATTAAGCCAGGTATTTAGTTAATGTAAGAAAAGCTACTTAAGAAGATATTTTCACAAAAGTCAAATCAAATCACATCAAAATCTAACAAAAACTTCAGTTTACATTTCTTAAGTATTAATTGATTATGAAATAAAGCAATGACGTGATAAGGTGAATGTAAGAGTTGAAAAATATGGTTTACTTTATGGACAAGTAAGGGCATTTTGGTCGATTCAAGTTATGATATTTACTCCTAAACTTCTCCTATAATACTCACATCCATCTCCACTTTCATTCACACATTTCTACATCTTCTCATTTTTCTTAAGCTTCTTTAATGGCTACTTACCTTAGGGAAATAATGAAAAAAATATTAGAAGAGAAGAAGGTAAAATAATAGTAGTATACATACATTATCATCCACCTCAAAACCAAGTGCAAACACCTTCACTTCACCTTCTCAATCCACAATCACAAGCCCATAACCCATAGCCGAACACATTTCCATCCAAAAGCTTAGGCCGAGCCCATTTGAAAGAAAGAAAGGAGATCGAGAAGCGCCGGTGCAAGAAAAGGAGAAAGAAGTGCCACCGGTTTCGTTCCAAGAAGTTAGGAAAAAGTTCGAAGTGCCACAAAGCTCTGCCGGATTTTCTGGAGTTTAGGAACGAGGGAGCAAATGTGAATACTCAATGTTTATTTAATGATAATAATCTCTATAACCATTTTGAATCATGATAATATGACCATTAAATCTCTTTGATTTGTATGAAAGTTTGATAGCTTGGTTGATTATGTGGATGTTGATATTGTTGATAACTTGGTTGTGATAAATTATAAGAAATCATAATAAAAACGCTTAAGTAATTAAACATAGTTAACTAATAGAAAATGAATTCATATAAATACGTGTATGGAGTTTGTTTAGCCTCTTAATGTTTTTAAAATATAAAAAGTTTGGAAATGAATATTATAATAATACAATATTATGAAATGGTTTAAAAGTGAATATGAGATTTAGTATGAAAATATTGTTTAAAACAAGTTTAAAATGGTTTTGAATTTTTTTATAAACACATGAAAGTGTTTCCATAAATTTTGAAAAAAATTTGAAAAACAAGCCAAAATTAGACGCGTCGTGTAACGGCAGTTCGCGATTTCGCACCGAAGATTTCAAATGAGTATACGAAATGGAATATAGTTCATAATTATTCATGATAAGAATTTTCATGAATACTATAACCATAAATTTTAAATGAAGAAAGAAAATCAAGATTTTATTTATTTTTAAATAATTCCATAACAAGTTTTTAGAAAAATCGCAATTTTGCAATTTAAAACCCGAATTTGAAATTGATTTAAAATGAATATTTTAAAATGTTTTAAAATATGATATAAATTTAATATCTTTTAATTTATTTTAAAGGAAATTTAAGTTATATAATCAATTTCCAAAAGATAGAAAAATCGTTTTGATTAATATAGCTTTTGAAATACTTTTCGCTGTAGTTTTAAATAACATGTGAAATATGATTTTAACCTTAACCATTTTTTTCATATATTTTATAAATGGTTTGTAAATGATTAATTAAGTGTTTTAAATAATTATTTGAAAGTTTTATAAATCATTTCTAAAAATGAAAGGAGTATGCAGAAATGACTAGTACATTCGTCTCGCATGTGAGATCTAAAAGATAAAACATGGTGTGTAACTAAGGTTAGGAATGGAGCAACCAGTACCCTAAACTTACCTGGCCTATGTTTTTTATTTTAGATAAGGGATGAAATAGATCGAAGGGAAAGCCTAGATGCTCTAAAAAAGATCTCATTTTGAATTTTTCCAAAAGTAAGAAATTTTCAAAAGGGTTATTTAAACCAGATTTTCAATAGTATAAAGGATATCCTGGTCAAACTTTGTATTAAGGTCCGAGGAGTGAACATGTACTATCCATGTGAATTTAAAAGGTGATTCCACTGTTATTCCACAAATACTACGAGTTGAATAAGGAATTAATCTTGGTTTGATTAGTCTAATCTTTTACTCAATGCAAATTGGTTTGGGGTTTATAGTAAACTATTTCTGAAATAACATTGTTTTTGATCCATTAAAATGTTATGATTTGGATATAAGAAATCATTGATTTAGAAATAAATAAATAATTTGGAAATATTTTTCCTAAGTAAAAAGTGAAACGATTTAGAATTTTTTAATGATTTAAAAAGGGTTTTAAATTAACTAAAGGATTTGAAAAATGAGGCTAATGATTCCATATATTAGTAAGAAAATAAATGGAATAATTTAAAATAATATGTGCCTATGAGATATTTATGAATGAATAAAAATATGAATTAAACTAAATGATAATTGATAATAACGTATGCATTTAACATCTTTTTTATCGATGATTGGTTTAGAGGAACCAGGGTAGGATTTGGGTAATTCCTATCCGAAAATGACTTTGAACCAATGTATACGTTCGAAAGTGAAGACATGACGAAGATGATGATTTTTGAAGATGGGGATCTTCATGATGAAGGGTCATTTGCCAGTAGTCCCTTGAGGTGAAATTTATCATATCATATATTTATGGTGGCAGTATTGCTCTACCGAACCCCCGAAAGTGATTCAGATGGTCTTTGTTGGGTATGGAACTCCGAAGTGATGGTCTAGAGCAGTGCAGGTCATATATCTCATAGAGATCTTCGTTTTGATAGGTTATGGTTTCCATAACTCTGAACGAGTCAAAAGATATGGCTGTCCAAATAATCAATGTCCTCAAGGTGCAACATCGATGGTGTGAGGCGCAACATTGGTTCAAATGCTGAAATGGTGCCGTGCTACTTTTAGAAAAGAATGCGTGGATTTGAAACAGAACTGTACCATGGGGGATCATTCTTCAGCGATGGTAAATCGAAGGCCAACCAAGGTGATCCCGTTTAACCAAAAAAATCACATGAAGAAACCGAAGAAGAAAAATATATCGATCCCCCAAAGGTGATTCAGATGGTCTTTTTTTGGATATGCAACTCCGTAGTGACGGCCTAGAGCTATCAAAGTCGTAGATCTTACAAATAGCTTCATTTAGACTGGTTATGATTACCATAAGTCTAAACCAGTTAAAAGATATGGCGTTCCGAATAATCGATATCCTCAGAGTGCAACATCGACGGTGTGAGATGGATAATTCGTTCAAAATGCCGAAACGGTGCCTTACGACTTTTAGAATTGAGTGCATGGATTTGAAACGGAACTGCACCATAGGGCATCATTCCCCAGCAATGGTAAGTCAGAGGCCAACCACGGTGATCCCATTTAACCAAAAAATTCACATGAAGAAACCAAAGAGGAAAAAACTTCCATGACCCCGAAAGTGATTTGGATGGTCTTTTTTTAGGTATGGAACTCCGTAGTGATGGCCGAGAACTATCAAAGTCGTAGATCTCACAAAGAGCTTTGTTTTGATTGGTTATGGCTCCCGTAACTCTAAACTAGTCAAAAGATATGGCTGTCCGAATAATCAATATCCTCATGGTGCAACATCGACGGTGCGAGGTGCAACATCGACGGTGCGAGGTGCAACATCAGTCCAAAATGTCAAAAAGTTGCCATGCAACTTTTAGAAATGAGTGCGTGGGATTGAAAAAAAAATTGTACCATGGGGAATCATTCTCCAGGGATGGTAAATCGGAGGCCAACCACGGTGATCCCATTTAACCAAAAAAATTCACATAAAGAAACCGAAGAGGAAAAAAATTCCAAGCGCATAAAAATGATTCGGATGGTCTTTTTTGGGTGTGGAACTCCGCAGTGAAGGCCTAGAGCCGTGTAGGTCGTAGATCTCACAAGCAGCTTCGTTTTGATAGATTATGGCTCCCGTAATTCTGAACCAGTCAAAAGATATGGTTGTCCGAATAATCGATATCTTTAGGGTGCACCATCGATGGTGTGAGGTGCAACATCGGTTCAAAATGCCAAAATGGTGCCTTGAGAATTTTAGAAATGAGTACGTGGATTTGAAATGGAACTATACTATAGGGCATCATTCTCTGTGTTGGTAAATCGAAGGCCAACCACGGTGATCCCATTTAACCAAAAAATTCACACGAATAAACCAAAGAGGAAAAAACTTCCGAGTCCCCCGAAAGTGATTCAGATGGTATTTTTGGGTATGGAAGTCCATAGTGATGTCTTAAACTAGTCAAAGTCATAGATCTTATAGAGAGCTTCTTTTTGACTGGTTATGGCTCCTATTACTCTAAACTAGTCAAAAGATATGGCTTTTCGAATACTCTATATCCTCAGGGTGCAACATCGACAGTGCGTGGTGCAACATCAGTTCAAAATGCCAAAACGATGTCATGCAACTTTTATAAATTCACGCGTGGATTTGAAATGGAACTATACCATGGGGCATAATTTGCAGTGATGGTAAATTGGAGGCCAAACACGGCGATCCCGTTTTAACAAAAAATTCACATGAAAAAACCGAAGAGGAAAAAACTTCCGATCCTCCGAAAGTGATTCGGATGGTCTTTTTTTTGGGTATGGAACTCCATAGTCATGGTCGAGGGCAATCAAAGTCGTAGATCTCATCGAGAGTTTCATTTTGACTAGTTATGGCTCCAAAAAGTCTAAACTAGCCAAAAGATATGGCTGTTTGAATAATCAATATCCTCAAAGTGCAACATTGACGGTGCGAGGTGCAACATCATTTTCAAACGTCGAAACGGTGCTATGCGACTTTTAAAAATGAGTGCGTAAATTATAAATGGAACTGTGCCATGGGATATCATTCTCCAACGAGGGTAAATTGGAGGCCAACTACGGTAATCCCGTTTAACCAAAAAATTAACATGAAGAAACCGAAGAGGAAAAAACTTCCAAGCCCCCAAAAGTGATTCGGATGGTTTTTTTGGGTATGGAACTCCGTAAAGACAGCTGAGAGCCATCAGAGCCATAGATCTCACAGAGAGATTCGTTTTGATTGGTTATGGATCCCATAACTCTAAACTAATCAAAAGATATGGCTGTTCGAATAATCGATATCCTCAGGGTGCAACATCGATGGTGCGATCTGCAACATCAATTCTATGCCAAAACGGCATCGTGCAACTTTAAGAAATGAGTGTGTGGATTTGAAACGGAACTGTACCATGGGGCATCATTCTCCAGGGATGGTAAATTGGAGGCCAACCACAGTGATCCCATTTAACTAAAAAATTCATATAAAGAAACCGAAGAGGAAAAAAATTCCGAGCCCCTGAGAGTGATTCGGATGGTTCTTTTTTAGGTATGGAACTCTATAGTGATGGCATAGAGTTGTGAAGGTCGTAGATCTCACAGAGATCTTCATTATTATAGGTTTTGGCACCCGTAAGTCTAAACTAGTCAAAAGATATGGCTGTCCGAATAATCGGTATCCTTAGGGTGCAACATCGATGGTGCGAAGGGCAACATTGGTCCAAAATGCAGAAACGGTGTCGTGCAACTTTTAGAAATGAGTGCATGGATTTGAAACGGAATAGTACCATGGGACATCACTCTTCAAAGATGGTAAATTGGAACCCAAACACTATGATCCCATTTAACCAAAAAAATTACATGAACAAACGGAAGAGGTAAAAACTTCTAAGCCATCGAAAGTGATTCGGATGGTCTTTTTTATGTATGGAACTCTACAGTGACGACATAGAGCTATGTTGGATGTAGATCTCATAGATAGCTTTTTTTATTAGGTTGTGGCTCCCGTAAGTCTAAACCAGCCAAAAGACATGGCTGTCCGAATAGTCGATATCCTCAAGGTGCACCATCGATGGTGCGAGGTGCAACATAGGTTCAAAATGCCAAAACAGTTCCTTGCAACTTTTAGAAATGAGTGCGTGGATTTGAAATGGAACTGTACCATAAGGCATCATTCTCTAGCTATGGTAAATCGGAGGCCAACCATAGTGATCCTGTTTATCCAAAAAATTCGCATGTAGAAACCGAAGAGGCAAAAACTTCCGATCCCTCGATAGTGATTCGGGTGGTTTTCTTTTGGGCATGGAACTCTGTAGTGACGGCCTAGAGCTCTGCAGGTCCTAGATCTCACAGAGAGCTTCATTTTGACAGATTTTGGCTCTCGTTACTCTAAATCAGTCAAAAGAAATGGCTGTTCGAATTATCGATATGCTTAGGTTGTAGTAACGACGGTGCGAGGTGCAACATCGGTTCAAAATGCCGAACGGTGCCGTGCAAATTTTATAAACGAGTTCATGGATTTGACAAGGAACTGTACCATAAGGCATTTTTCACCAGCGATGGTAAATCGGAGGCTAACCATGATGATCCCGTTTAACCAAACAATTCGGATAAAGAAACCGAAAATGAAAAACTTACGAGCCTCCAAAACTGATTCGGATGGTCTTTTTTAGGCATGGAACTTCCGAATGTCGGCCGATTGCTGCTAAAGTCATAGATCTCAGAGGTAGTTTCATTTTCACTAGTTATGGCTTCCGTAATTCTAAACCTGTCAAAAAATATGGTTGTCCGAATAATCGATATCATTAGCGTGCAACATCGACAGTGCGAGGTGCAACCTCGGTTCAAAATGTCGAAATGGTGCCATGCAACTTTTAGGAATGACTGCGTAAATTTGAAACAAAACTGTTCTATGAGGCATAATTCTCCAACGATGGTAAACAGAAGGCCAACCACGATGATCCAATTTAACCAAAAGATTCTCATTAAGAAACTGAAGAGGAAAAAACTTCTAAGCCCCCGAAAGTGATTCAGATGGTCTTTTTTTGGGGATGGAACACCGCAGTGATGGCCGAGAGCTATGAAAGTCATAGATCTCAGAAAGAGCTTCATTTTGACTGGTTATGACTCCCGTAAATCTAAACCAATCGTAAGATATGGTTATTCGAATAATCGATATCCTCATGGTGCAACATCGATGGTGCGAGGTGCAACGTCGGTCCAAATGCCGAAACGGTGTCATGTGACTTTTAGAAATAAGTGCGTGGATTAGAAATTGAATTGTACATGGGGCGTCATTCTCCAGCGATAGTAAATCGAAGGCCAACCATGATGATCCCGTTTAACTAAAAAATTCACATGAAGGAACTGAAGAGGAAAAAACTTCGGATCGCCCGAAAGTGATTCGGATGGCCTTTTTTGGGTATGGAACTTCGTAGTGACAGCTCAAATTCATAAGCCTCACAGAGAGATTCGTTTTGACAGGTTACGGCTCCTGTAACTTTAAACCATTCAAAAGATACGGTTGTTCGAATAATCGATATCCTCAGTGTGCAATATCGAGGTGCAAGGTGCAATATCAATTCAAAATGCTAAGACGGAGCCATATAAATTTTAGAAATGAGTGCGTGGATTTATAACGGAACTGTACCATGGGACATCATTCTTCAGCGATGGTAAATTGGAGCCCAACCAAGGTGATCCCATTTAACCAAAAATTTACATGAATAAACTAAAGAGGAAAAAACTTCCGAGCCTCTGAAAGTGATTCGGATGGTCTTTTTTTGGGTATGGAACTCTATAGTGACGGCCGAGAGCTGTCAAAGTCATTGGTCTCTTAGAGAGTTTCATTTTTAACTGTTTATGGCTCCCGTAAGTCTAAACCAATCAAAAGACATGGCTGTCCGAATAATCGATATATTTAGGGTGGAACATCGATGGTGCGAGGTGCAATATCGGTTCAAAATGCTGAAATGATGTCGTGTGACTCTTAAAAATAAGTGCGTGGACTTGAAATGGAACTGTACTATAGGGCATCATTCTCCAGCGATGGTAAATCGAAAGCCAACCATGGTGATCTCATTTAACAAACAATTCACATGAATAAACTGAAGGGAAAAACTTCCAATCCCTCGAAAGTGATTCAGATGGTCTTTTTTGGGTATGGAACTCAGTAGTGACGACCGATGGCTATTAAAACCATAGATCTCATAGTCTAATTCGTTTTGACTGATTATGGATTCCGTAATTCTAAACCAGTCACAAGATATGGCTGTCCGAATTATCGATATCTTTAAGGTGCAACATCGACAGTGCGAGGTGCAACATCGGTACAAAATGCCGAAATGGTGTCGTGCGAATTTTAGAAATGCATCCGTGCATTTGTAATGGAACTGTACCGTGGGGAATCATTCTCTAGGGATGGTAAATCGAAGGCTAATCACGGTGATCTCGTTTAACCAAAAAATTCTCTTAAAGAAACTAAAGAGGAAAAATCTTCCGAGCCACCGAAAGTGACTCGGATGGTTTTTTTTGGGTATTGACCTTCGTAGTGATGGACCTAAGCCATGAAAGTCATAAATCTCATAGAGAGTTTCGTTTTTATTGGTTATGGATCCCGTAAGTCTAAACCAGTGAAAAGATATGGCTGTCGGAATAATCGATATCCTCAGGGTGCAACGTCGACGGTGCGAGGTGCAACATCGGTTCATATTACCAAAATAGTGCCATGCAACTATTAGAAATGAGTGCGTGGATTTGAAAAGGAACTTTACCTTGGGGCATCATTCTCCAGCAATGGTAAATCGGAGGCCAATCACGGTGGTCCCGTTTAACCAAAAAGTTCACATGAAGAAACCCAAGAGGAAAAAACTTCTGAGCCCCCTAAAGTGATCCAGTATTCTTTTTTTGGGTGTGGAACTCGGTACTTAGGCCAAGAGCTATCGAAGTTGTAAATCTCATAGAGATCTTCATTTTGACTAGTTATGACTTCCGTAACTCTAAGCCAGTCAAAAGATATGGCTGTCTGAGTAATCAATATCCTCGTGGTGCACGATCAACGGTGCGAGGTGCAACATATGTTCAAAGTGCTAAAACGGTGCTGTGCGACTTTTAGAAACGATTGGGTGGATTTGAAACAGAATTGTATCATGGGGCATCGTTCTCCACGGATGGTAAATCAGTGGCCAACAACGAGGGTCCCGATTGACCAAAATATTCACATGAAGACACTGAAGAGGAAAACAATTTCGAGTCCCCGAAAATGATTCAGATGGTTTTTTCTAAGTATGGAACTCCATGGTGACGGCCTAGATCCATCAAAGTTGTAGACCTCACAGAGGTTTTAGTTTTGATAGGTTATGCCTCCCGTAAGTCTAAACTAGTCAAAATATATGGTTGTCCGAATAATGGATATCCTCAAGGTGCACCATCGACGATGAAAGGTGCAACATCGGTTCAAATGCGGAAACGATGCCATGCCACTTTTTGAAATGACCGCGTGGATTTGAAACAGAATTGTACTATGGGGCATCATTCTCCAGCTATGGTAAATCGGAGGCCACCCACGGTGATCACGTTTGATCGAAAAATTCACAAGAAGAAATCGAAGAGGAAAAAACTTTCATGCCCCCGAAAGTCATACGGATGGTCTTTTTGGTATGGAACTCCGTAGCGACAGCATAGAGCTGTACAGGTTATAGATCTCATAGAGGGCTTCGTTTTGATAGGTTATAACTTCTGTAACTCTAAACGAGTCAAAAGATATGGCTGTTGAATAATCTATATCCTCAGGGTGCACCATCGACGGTGCAATATCGGTTCAAAATGCCAAAACAGTGCCATATGACATTTAGAAATGAGTGCGTGGATTTGAAATGGAATTGTACCTTGGGGCATCATTCTCCAGCGATGATAAATCGGAGGCTAACCACGATGATCCCGTTTAACCAAAAAATTCACATGAATAAATCGAAGAGGAAAAAACTTTTGAGCCCCCGAAAGTGATTCGGATGGTCTTTTTTGGGTATGGAACTCCGTAGTGATGGTCTAGGGCCGTGCAGGTCATAGATGTCATAGAGAGCTTCATTTTGAAAGGTTATGCCTCCCGTAACTTTCAATGACTAATTTTATATCTGTTTAGAAAATAGTCGAAAAAATTTAAATAAAAATAACCACAAGCGCACGGCGTACAATTTTAGTACATGGCGAATGCAGGTCGATCCGTGGGGAATTTTTTTAGATTTTAAAAATCAGTTCAATCAAATTAAACCAAAGCACAAGGAAATTGTTAACTACAAAAATGAAGCTAAAACTAGAATTAAAATGTGATTTAAAACTATTAGACTAGAGAACAATTTAGAGGCAAACCCACTCTCATATTTTTGTAAATCAACAAACAAATAAATTACGATCTCTAGCTATGAAACAAGTGAGATAATTGTTGCATTTATCTTAAGTATGGTTTGTTTATGTTATTACTTAACATAACTCAAACCATCAAACTATAATACAACAATTATACCACTTATAATTACTCATGAAAATGAAGCCAAAGCAAAAGCTATTTTAAGCATGATCTATTTACTTTTGTAATTAGTGAGATTGATCATCAAAAAAAAAATTCTTTTCAAAATCATATATCCATTAGCAAATGATGATGTAAATTGTGTTTATGTTGAATAATAATAGCTCATTTGCATAAGCAATATAAGCTATCAAACCACTTGCATAAACTTACATAAAAATTCACTTTCATGAAGCACAAGCTCAACAGATCATAAATCATAAAAATGTTGAAACTACATAAAGTTAGAGAGCTTCATTACCTCTAAATTGAAGGGGTTTAGCTACTCATTTATGCTATCATATCAACACATATAAATTTCAACATTAAAAGCAAAAGAAATCTAAAATAAACAAAGGAAAAAATGAGATTAACTATTAAGCTACTTGCATAAAAGAAATAAAACAAAACTACACTACTTGCATGAATGTAGATCTAATCTACTAACAAAAGAAAGAAGAGAGCATAGAAATAAAATTGAACATAAAAGTAAATAAACACAAGTAGAAAAGAGAAGAGAAAGAGGCTAAGAAGCCATATGAAACATAGAGCTTTCAACTTTCATTTTGATTTTCTAACTAATTACAAAAAGTAAAAGAATTTACATGTGCATAAGAGGACTATTTATATATACATAAAACCCTAATTCAATTTTTAAGGTGCTTTCTAAAATACCCTTTAGGAAATGTGACCACCAAGTAACCATTTTCTACTAATTAATCCATCATTTAATATGCATTCACTTAGTTGTCCATTAGCTTTTAATTGTAGATTTACGTAGGTGGGTAGGGTCCTCCATGATCATGAACTTGAATTATTTCCTCTTCATTCCTTTGTATTCCTTTGTACATGCATATATCTTCATGAATCCCTCTTCCATATGCATCAAAATTTCCTATAAAAATCATAAAATTGTCCAAGTAAAAATTCTCAAATTGGCACATACACAAAAATGATCAATTTGCCCCTGAATGAAGATTAATATATGATGATTTGAAAATAGTTTAATTTTGGTTTTAAACGTGTTAAAATGCACGAATATGATATTTATTAAATAAAAAAAGATAAAATATGGATGTATATATATGCACATTTACGTGCACATCAAATACCCCCATACTTATCTTTTTATTCGTCCTCGAATAAAGAAAAATTAAGATAAATCCATTTTCGTAGGGAGCACGATCACATTGAATGCATGCAAGAAGCCGTTAAACCTCTAGGTGTCCCCAGTAGGACGAGTGTTGTCTCGTGAGGTTTTTCAGCGGATACTACCCACAAAATCCAAATGCGAAGTGAAATTATTTACATAATGCAAGATTTATTTACAATGGGATGAATGCAAATTTTTAAAAATATTTTCAATGAAAGATTCACTTTTAAATTGTCACGAATAAGTTAAATACAAGTTTTGGTCATTGTCTTGAAAATTTAAGTCATTTACTCTTCAAAATTTCCAACAAAATTAAGCTATCATAAAAAATAGACAATAATTTAACTCGTTGTTTTGGTAAATAATATAGTGTAACAATGAAATAGATCCTTAGTTGATTCTCAAAGTTTATCAAAGTGGTATTTTCATTCCATTCCAATAACAAGTCAAATCAAACCAGTTAAAATAGTGCTTGGATTTCAATTGCTTACTCTCTCTCTAAATTTTTTATTTGAAATTTTTATTGATATTAACAATATTTACATATGCCTAACTCAGGTAAACTGAGGCTAGATATACTACCCATGCACTGCCTTGCGGACTGATGTAAGGGGAATAAAGAGCGTGGCGAGTGAACACACAAGTGTGAACACTTATCGACTATAGAAGTTATTAAAAAGAATTTATATATATATATATACACCTAACTCGAAAAAATTAAGGCCATATATACCGATCATGCACTGCCTTTCGGGTCTACGTGAGAGGGGTACAGAGCATGGCGAGTGAACATACGAGTGTGAACACATGACTCTATGTGTTAAAATATATACATATATACAAATGTTTTTTTATTTATATATATACATTGTGTTTTTTATTATATTTTTTCTTAAAGAGAAAGAGAGGGTCTTGCAAAATCATCTTAGCACCGTTTAACTTAGAAGATAAAAATGTTATATCCTTTACTTTAAATTTACCACTTTTTTTAAACAATGGTTTTCAATTAGAACATACTTCATAATTAACACATATGAACCTTCCTATATACTAGTTCAACCATTGTTATGTGTAACCAAACTTCATTTTTACTTTTGTTAAGACAAATAAATTTTCAAAAATTTCAATCTATTGACCAAAACTTATACTTATCCTATAGTGTTTCTTCAAAAATAAATCAAAATGCTAAAATGAGAATGCTTTTGGAATTTAGAAATTTTGGTTTATTTTTATATAAGCGAAAATGAAAATTCAAAAATGCCATGAAACTTAAAAAATGAAAATGAGACCTTCCCCGCACTTAATTTTGACTGTTTCCACAGTCAATGCACGATATAATGAGCGTAACGGGGAAAATATGTATATATTTACAAAAAAGGGTTAACATTCTTACTAGACGTAGCTTGGCTCATGAAGAATCATGAGCTCCTCCTCTTGGTTACTTGGCAATTCCAAGAAAGGTTTCAAATGACGACCGTTGACTTTGAAAATCGATCCATCCCTAGGGTTTTCTATTTCTACGGCATCATGTGAAAAAACATTTCGTACCACAAATTGTCCGATCCATCTTGATTTGAGTTTCTCAGGGAATAAATGAAGTCTTGAGTCATATAAAAGAACTTTATTGTTAGGAGAAAACGTTTTCCTCAGGATTGACTTGTCATGAAAAACTTTGATTCTTTCTTTTCTCATTTTCATACGCATCGTTTCTAAGTTCTTCTAGTTCATTGAGTTATATTTTTCGCCAGCAATTTCAAGATCAAAGTTTAAGTTCTTTATTGCCCACAGCGCTTTGTTTTCGATTTCAATGGGTAAATAGCAATCTTTATCATAAACTAAACAAAATGGGGACATCCCAGGGTTAGTTTTAAAAGCAGTACGGTAACCCCAAAGCGCGTCGGTCAATTTCTGAGACCAATCTTTTCGATTTTTGTTAACAGTTTTTTCTAAGATTTGTTTTATTTGTCGATTTAAAACTTCAACTTGGCCACAAGTCTGAGGATGATACGAAGTGGATAACTTGTGGGTTATCGAGTATTTTTTCTTTAAATTTTCAAAAGAACGGTTACAAAAATGTGTTCTGTTATCACTGATTATTGTGCGAGGTGAGCCAAACCTCGAAAGATGGTTTCTTTGAGAAATTTCACAACAATTCTATGGTCGTTGGTTTTGCACAGAATGACTTCAACCATTTTGAGACGTAATCGACAGCGAGAAGGATGTACAAGTTTCCAAAAGAATTGGGAAAAGGTCCCATAAAATCGATACCCCAAACATCAAAGATTTTGATCGTAAGAATGGGGTTTAGAGGCATTATATTTCGTCGAGAAATTTGTCCAAGCATTTGACATCGATAGCAAGTTTTACAAAATTCAAATGAGTGTTTGAAAAGAGAAGGCCAATAGAAACCACACTGAAACACTTTTTCCATAGTTTTTCAAGGACCGAAATGTCCATCGTACACTTGATCATGACAAAAAGAAAGAACACTCCTGATCTCATTATCCGAAATGCAACGTCGGATGATTTGGTCGGGACAATATTTGAACAAGTATGGATCATCCCAATAGAAATATTTCACGTGGGACATGAATTTGTATTTTTCCTATTTGGACCAAGATGATTGGAGTTTCTTTAGTGACTAAGTAGTTCACTATATCAACATACCATGGGCCGATAGAAATTGAAAGAAGTTGTTCATCGAGGATGTTTTCATTGATTGGCAAAGAAGATGGTCCATTCGAAAGACAAGATAAGTGATCGGCTAGACATTATCGGATCCTTTTTTGTGTTTGATTGTAAGGTCAAACTCTTGAAGTAGAAGGGTCCAACGAATCAAACGGGATTTAGAATCCTTTTTAGCGAAGAGATATCGAAGCGCAGAATGGTCCGTGTACACAGTAATGTATGAACCTATCAAGTATTGTCGAAATTTTTAAGAGCAAAAACGACAGCTAGCAGCTCTTTTTGGGTTGTTGTGTAGCTGAGTTGTGCGTCGTTCAAAGCCATGCTCATGTAGTAAACGACGTGAAGGATTTTGTTAAAGCACTGTCCTAAGACAGCACCAATAACAAAGTAAGAAGCATCACACAAAAGGAAGATCCCAATTGGGTGCGTAAATGATTGGAGCAGAAATGAGTTCATTCTCAAGACGTTCACAAGAAGTGATACACTCAGAGTTGAAATCGAATGGAACGTCTTTTCCAAGAAGAGTCTCAAAGGACGTGTGATTTTGCTAAAGTCTTTCACAAAGTGTCGGTAAAAGCCAGCGTGTCCTAGAAATTATCGAATGTCCTTAATAGATTTGGGAAAGGGTAGGTTTGCAATTACGTCGATGTTCGTTTTATCTACCTCAATGCTTTTATTTGAGATGATGTGTCCAAGGACTATGCCTTGCTTGACCATAAAGTGGCATTTTTCCTAATTCAAAGTCAAATTTTTTCACATTGATTTAGAACCAACTCGAGATGATGTTAACATTGGGAAAAAGAATCGCCAAAAACAGAGAAATCGTCCATAAAAACTTCTGGAAAGCGTTTAATCATGTCGAAAAAATGCCAACCATGCATCGTTGGAAAGTAGTAGTAGCGTTACAAAGTCCAAATGGCATACATCAATAAGCAAAGGTACCGAATGGACACGTGAAAGTTGTTTTCTCTTGATCTTTGGGAAGCTAAGGTACCGAATGGACACGTGAAAGTTGTTTTCTCTTGATCTTCGGGAGCGATTAGAATTTGGTTATAGTCGGAATAACCATCAAGGAAGCAGTGGAATTCATTTTCGGCTGAACGTTCGAGCATTTGGTCAATAAAAGAAGAGGGAAGTGATCCTTACGTGTTGCGACATTTAGTTTTCGATGATCAATTCAAACATGCCAACCCGTTTGAGTATGAGTTGGAATAAGTTCGTTTGAATCGATCTTGACAACCGTTAGCCTAGACGTTTTTGGTACAACTTGAATTGGGCTAACCCATGAACTATCAGAGATTGCGTAAATAATTACGTTGTCGAGAAGTTTAAGAATTTCAACATGCACCACATCTTTCATTTTTGGATAAAGCCTTCATGTGCGTCACGAACAGGCTTAGCATCGTTAATTAAATGGATGCGATATTGAGTAAGAGCGGGACTAATATCCTTTATATTCGAGATCGACCATCCAATCGCTTCCTTGTTTTTTGAAAGAATAGGAAGAGAAGTTTCTTGGTCAAGAGAAAGATCGTTAGAAATTATGACAGGACAAGTTTTGTTTTCACCTAAGTATGCGTATTTAAGGTGATCGGGAAGTGGTTTGAGGTCCAACTTTGGGAGTTTTTCGATCAAAGAATTGGGTTGAGATTCGGACTCAACTGGAAGTGATTCAAAGGGAAGAGTTTCTTCAATTTCGTTGGGAGTTTCATGAAACAAATTTTCATACTCGGCTTCGCGTTCGTTGTTAAGGTCAAGTGTCTCGTTTTCGAAGTTTTCGTGAATGGAACTAACTTCCAACGTTAGGTCACGAGGTTCGTTCGATTGGCTTTCAAGATTGAAAATATTAAGATCCAAAGTCACGTTTCCAAAAGAGATTTTCATCGAACCGTTGCGACAACTGATTAAGGCATTTGAGGTGGATAAGAACGGTCCGCCTGAAATCAAAGGGATTTGACTCGCAGAGTTTGTCAAAGTTGTGTTTCGAGAACGATAAAGTCACGGGGAAGCCCTACTTGAATGAGCACGTCCTCGATTTCTTCTACAGTCTTCTTAATCGAGCGACCGACAAATTGAAGTGTAACTTTTGTGGATTTGAGCTCACCTAAGCCTAATTGTTCATAAATAGAGTATGGAATGAAGTTGACACTTGCGCCTAAGTCAATCAAACATTTGTTATACGTCTTTTCACCAATTGTACATGGAATCGTAGGAAAGGCAGGATCTTTGTATTTAATTGGTATGGATTGGGACAAGACTTCACTCAAACTGGCGGCTAAGAAGACTTTTTAGGGTACTTGAGTGTGTCACTTTTGGGTACATAAGTCCTTAAGAAATTTCTATTACGTTGGGACTTGCTGAACGATGTCAACAAGCGGAATGCTAACTTTGACTTGTTTAAAGATTTCCAACATCTTTTCCACTTGGTCCGAGTGTTTCTTTGGTCGAAGACGATGTGAAAATGGAACACGATACTCTGTAGGCGGGTCTACTCTAGTAGAAGAAGAATTTTGATTGACATTTGATTCAACATTTGGTTCCATGTTCTGTTCAGATTTGTTGGGAATTTTAGAAGTGTCGGGAGAGGTTTTCGGTAAATCGTTTGGGTTAACTACTTGATTATCGATTTGTTTACCAGAATGTAAAGTTGGGATAGCACTCAATTGGGTGACGTTGCTATCTTGAACAATATGGGCTTGATTTGAATTTGCAATTTGATTTCTGGGATTTGGAATGGGCTGACTTTGGAATGTTCCTCGTTCGCGTTCACTAATAGACATGGCTAATTGACTTATTTTCATTTCAAGTTTTGCAATTGATTGGTTCGTGTTTTGCATATACGAGGTCAATAAATTTTGCAAATTGCTGTTTGATTGAAGGCTTTAAGTAGTAGCTTTAGCCAATATTTTAAGAGTTTTCTCAAGCAAAGCTAAACGTTTATTGTCTTGGGGAGGATGAACAACATTTGGTTGAAAATTTGATTGTTCCAGTTGATTATGAGACGGATACGCAAAGCCTGGTTGAAAATTGCTGGGCTGAAAGGGAGGATTCGAAGCATTATTCGGGAAAGCTTGAAAATTGGGACGAACGGTATTCGTATTGGGATTGTTTTGGTTCCAAGAAAAATTTGGATGATTTCTCCAACTAGGGTTGTGCGTTGGAGAAAACAGGTCTTTTTTGGCTTTATTGAAAGCATTGATTTGTTCAACAGAGTTGGGAACTGATCAACTATATGATTAGGATCGTTGCATTTATAACACATCGGTTGAGAAGCTTGGTTCGTTTGATTCGATGAGAAAACGTTATCAAATTTTTTAATGATTGCGTCAATCTTAGCTTCCAAAGTAAAAGAAGATCCTATTTAGTGTGCACTCGATCGTGAGTAAATTGATTTTTCGTTCGAACGTTCCCATTGGGGTGATTTTTCAGCGAGGTTTTCAAGAAGTTCGCAAGCATCGTCGTAATGTTGAGCAAGAAAGTTGCCTTGGCACGTTGATTCGAGCATTGTTCATGAGCTGTTTTTGAGTCCATCGTATAAAATTTGGCAAATCATCCATTTTTACAAAGTTATGGTGTGGACATTTTATCAAAAGTTCTTCGTATCTTTCAAAATATTTTCCGAATGGTTCTCCCTTGAATTGATGAAAATTTACAATTTCGTTTTGGATTCTACTCGTTTTTTCCAAGGGGTAGAACTGTTTTAAGAAACTTTTACGAATTCTTCCCACATTTTAATTGAGTTCGATGGTAAGCTGTACAACTATTTTTCAGCGTAATCTACAAGAGCGAATGAGATTAATCAAAATTTGATTCCTTCATCGGAAAGTTGTTAGAGTTTGATGGTTGTGCAAACTTGTTCGAATTTGATCAAAAAGATGCATGGGTCATCGTGCTCAAAATTGCCAAATTTTGGAAGCATGGCAATATGGTTCGAGTGAATTTCGAAATGGTTACCCATAGGGGCGGGTAACGTGATGCAAGAAGGAATAGAAACTCTATCGGGAAAGATTCTATCCATATGAGTTCGAGGGGCATTCTCATTTCCCATTTTGGGGGGATCGTCTGTTCGAGTTAAACGGTTAGTTGTCGAGTCGCGAGTCCAACGATTTGTTTTTGTGCCATGAGTCCAAGTACTCATGCACAGGTGATAGTCGTGAAGAGAAAAAAGTTGGAAATAAGTTTAGAGAATGAAAGAAGATTTAAAAAAATGAAGTGAAAAATTATTATTTTTTGTTTTTTAAGGAAGAAGAATATTTACCAAGTGAGATTTATTTTCAAAAGAAAAGTTTGATTTTTGTTTTGTTTTTTGGCTTTTCAAAAAAAAATTATATGTTTTCATTTTTGTATATACTTTTTTGAAATTTCAAACTTTCAAATGTTTAGCAAAAGAGAAAAAAATTGTTTTTACAAAATGGGAATTTGATTTTTTTTTTCGTTTTTGAATTTTAAATATTTTTTCTTTTTGAAAAGATTTTTTTGAATTTTTGTTTTTGATTGAAAAGTTTCAAAGAAAAGGATTTTTTTTGAATTAAAAACTAAATTAAGTAAAATTTACACTTTTTTGGATTTTTTATTTTGGCTTTTTTTTAAAATGTAAGAACTAATGCAACTAAATAAATGCAAATGACTTAATTACAGTTTTCGGCCCTTAGTAGCTCCAAACCCAAAATTGTATAATCACACTTTGTTTTAAATCAACAAAAATATGTCTTAGCTAGGTAATGGGCGGGAGTTATCGGTGCACCACGAATCACTGTAGCAATGCAATCGAAGGTTTATGTACCTTTAGAGGAACAATCACTATAGTATTTACGAATCACCGCAATATTTATAAATGGTTATTCCTCTGCCGTAGCCTAGACACCAAGAAATAAAATTGTTCAAAGAAAACAATCGTGATGATATAATTAAGCCCTAGATGAGCTCGCGACACCTTTAAGTCGAATGTCTAACCTTTATTACTAGTCAAACTGCACGATGAAATGCGGTTTGTGGGCCAAGAAAGCTGATAAAATCCCTCACCTTATGTGAATTGGGGCATTGCCCTCAGAAAATGAAATAAAATGAGATGAATGCAAAACAGAAATTAAACATGAATTTACAATGCAACTGGAATGATATTGGTTTTTTTTATTTTGAAATTTTTTTATGTATGAATGCAAATGCACGCAACCAATAATGCAATTTAAACAAAAAAACGAAAAGGGTCATGATATCAAAGCGTGCATAATTATTAGGAATATTTTTTAGCGGCAATTTTTTTATTTATGCAAACAAAGCGATTTTTTGGCAAGCGGTTTTTTCTTGCAATTTTCTACTTTAGCAACCTGAAATTAAAAACAAGATATATATATATATATATAGTGTTTTTTTTATAATAAAAGAAAATTAAAACTAAAGCAAAACAAAACAAATTAAACTAAAAATTGATTTTTTTAAGGATAAACAAAATAAAATTAAAAGAAACCAAATTTTTTTTATGAGACACAAAACAGAACAACTGTTTTTTATTTTTGTTTTTTAAGTGCAAATCAAAACAAAAGCATCCAAATAATTTAATCTTACGCAAAACTTGATGTTGATGAAGAATATAGCCTACTGGAATATTAGAGGAGGGTACTTGCTCTCTAAACAAAAAGAAATTAAGAAATTGATTAAAGAGGAAAACATTCAGATTATGTGTGTAAGTGAAACAAAGCTGAATGCTGAATTAACTAGGAAAGCTTGCACATATATTGCTCCTAATTGGCTCTATGATGATAATTTATCTTGTGCTCCCTATGGAAGATTAATGGTGATGTGGAACTTGGATTTTTATCAGCTCAAAAAGTTGGAAGAAACTGATCAATTTTTGCATTTATGAAGTTCTATCTGTTGAAACCAATTCCTCCTTTTTTCTTACCTTTGTTTATGCCCAGAACTACCTTGATAGAAGGAAAACATTGCTCAATCATTTGCCTAATCTTAATCAATCTTTGTTACCCTGGCTTGTCTTAGGAGATTTCAACTGTATGTTTTCTTCAACTCAAAAAACAGGCGGTACTCCTCTTTCTATCAAGGATACTTCTCCTCTCTATCAAATGTTATTGCATTCTTCACTCTCTTCCATTCAATCTTTTGGTCCTTTTTTCACTTGGAATAACAAAAGTAAAGATGGCCCTAGAACCTTTTACAAACTTGATCACGCCTTTCAAAACAATTCAGCTATTTCTCTTTGGCCTTCTCTGTTCTGTAACATTCTTCTTCCTTCAATTTCTGATCATAGTCCTCTCATTTTAACATGGGGAGAGGTTGCTAAGGCTAAGTATTCCTCTTTTAAAAAATTTAAATCTTTGGACTAATCATGTTTCTTTTCAGGATTTTGTATCTCAGGTTTGGCAGGAAGAGGTCTATGGTAATCCTTTGTATATTCTTAAGACTAATCTTCACAAATTGAAGATCTGGTCTAAACAAGTTTTTGGTATTGGTTTTGATATCTCTTCTAATTTGAGAAACAAGCTATCTGAGGTACAACAAGCATTACTTTCTGATCCATTGAATTCAAAACTTGCTATGGAGGAATCTGAAATCTCTAATTCCTTACAAGATATGTTAGAATTTGAATTGTCTATGACTAAAGAGATTCTTCATGCTAAATATGATAGTCAAGGAGATAGGAATACAAAATTCTTTCATAACTGTATCAAGGTTAAGCAATATAAGGAAAGAATTAATTGTATATATGATGTCAAAGGGATTAAGCAGGTAGATAAAGAGAATATTACTACTGCTTTTGTGGATTACTTTTCCTCCATTCTTGCTAACTCTAAACCTTTTACTGCTGATGTGGAACCTTTATTTCACCTACAAACCCCTTACTTATCAGAATCACAGGCTAATAGTATCATTGAAGAAATTTCTAATGAAGAGATTGAGAAAGCTGTTTTTAATTTGAATAAGGAGAGTAGTGGAGGTCCTGATGGATTTAATGCCTACTTTCTACAGTGCTGTTGGAAGTTAATTAGATATGATGTGTTAAGAGCTGTTAAATTCTTTTTCAATTCCAATAAACTCTCTAAAGGATTTAATGCTACTACAATAACATTAGTCCCCAAAGTTGAAAATCCATCTAATGTTTCAGATTTTAGGCCAATTTCATGTTGCAATGTTTTTTACAAGGTAATCTCAAAAATCATTGCTTCAAGGTTGCAAGTAGTTCTACCTTCCATTATATCTAAAAATCAAGTGGCTTTTCTTCCTAATAGGAACATAAGTAATAATATTTTACCGACTCAAGAATTCTTAAAGGGTTATGGAAATTCTAATATATCACCTAGATGCATGTTAAAGTTGGATATTAGAAAAGCGTTTGATTCTATTTCGTGGAGTTCTATCATTGCAATTATGTCTAGGATGAATTTTCCAAAACCTATGCTTGCTTGGATTTACACATGCATATCTACTCCTTACTATTCAATTTCCAGAAGTGGATGTTTAAATGGGTTTTTCAAAGGCACCCAGGGAGTAAGGCAAGGTGATCCAATATCACCTTATTTGTTTATCATAGTAATGGAGATTTTGAATGTCTTAATCAAGGAGCAAGTAGACAATAAAAATCTAGAATTACATCCAAAATGTAAAGATCCTTTGATCACCCACTTACTTTTTGCAGATGATTTAGTGTTATTTACAAAACCTACAATTGCAAACATTCAGACGGTTTTGGATATTCTTGCCAAGTTTGAAAGCATCACTGGTTTTCAAATTAACATCAACAAGTCCAATATTCTTATAGCTGGTGTGGAGGAGGATCTTAAAAATGAATTGATAAAATTTTCTGGATTAAAAATAATGCCTTCTAATGCCTCTTACTTAGGATTACCTCTTATTACCTCTAGAATCACAAAAGTCAATTGTTTACCTCTATATGAGAATATCACTGAAAAGCTCACATCATGGCCTAGCTCAAAGTTATCTCAAGCTGGAAGACTTGTTATAATTCAATCCATTGCAACTGCCATGACTACCTATTGGATGAGGCACTATATTCTACCTGTAAAATTAATTTCTATGATCAATAATGCTTTGAGTAGATTTCTATGGCATGGTGATCATTTCTCTAAGAAATTAATTCCTATTTCCTTCAAAAAGATAAATCTGCCTAAATTTAAAGGGGGATTGGGTATTATTAATTTACAACTCTGGAACCAAGCTGCAATTTCAAAATACTTTGATAAAATCCTGAGTAATAGTGATGACTTATGGACCCCATGGATTAAAGCAAATTTGATAAAGAGAAAGAATTTTTGGGATATGCAAATTCAACAAAATTCTAGTTGGAGTTGGAGGAATATTCTAAAGCTTAGGGATAAATTTTATCAATGATTCAGATCAATCCAATGAAGAATATTGATTGTAGCTTCCGGTCTGATCCATGGGCTAAGCCTGGATTATTTTGAAAAATTGTATGAATTATTCTAGTCTTATGTCCATTGACATTCCACTATTGACTAAGGCAGCAGAATTTCTGCAAGATAATCATACTGAACTACCATACAACAGTTCTATGGATGTTAGGAAGGTTTGGAATGAAATTGCAAAGGTTAAACTTCCTGAAAGTGATCTAACAGTATTATGGTCAATGTAGAGGAGAAGACATTCAATAAAACTGGTATAGAACATACTTCTGGATAATGTGAGTAATGAAAAGTTTGCATGGAAGGATAGAATTTGGAATTCTGATAGTCCAGCTAAAGAGAATTTCATGCTTTGGAAAGTTATGGCCAATGCATTGTTGACAAAGGATAAATTGGAAAGATATGGATTGATAGATAATAGCACTTGTGTATTATGTGATGATCAATTTGAAAATAACATTCATTTGTTTTTTAGTTGTTCATATACAAGTGAAATTTGATTCAGGCTGATGGCTGCAGGAAAATTTCACTTACCTGATAGGAATTACAAAGAAGAATGGTTCAACATATATAAAAGCTACAAGATGGAAGACTTCTAGATCTAAAGCTTTACTAATTGTTCTTAAAGCTTTTGTTTATGCAATCTGGAAGGAAAGAAATGGGAGAATTTTTTCTGATAAAGTTACTTCTACTAGTGATTTGTTTGCAGTGATTAACAAATTGATTATTTGCAGAATAAATAGGTGTAAGGAGCAAATAAACAGTCTGGGCAATGGAAGTTTATAATAATCTGGGTATTGGTTCACTGACTTCTGGGTGCTTTACTAAAGTTCATATACTGAAGTTCTAATGCAAGAAGTGAAAGAAGAATGAGATCAGAGAATTGGAATTGGAAGCATGTGTATTAAGCAAGATAAGCTGGAAGGTATTGGAAGGGTTATTCAATGTATTTTTAATTCTGTTTTTATGCTAAGTGTATAAGGCTACATTATCAATCTAAAGCAATTGTATATTCTTTTGGAATAATAAATGGGCAAGGCTCCCTTAGCCTATTGATTTTTAAAAAAAACACAAAAGCAAAACAAAAGCAAATCAAAGCCAGAGCAAATCAAAACGAAGGTGTTTACACAGACGAAAAAATAATTTATCGGACTTGGCCCATTCAACCACCACACCCGGTCCAATTGATTAAAAATGAAATAAGATTTTAAACTTTTGTATTAAAAGTATGAATTAGTCACATCGAAACACCCCAACTCGCAACTTCTAAAATTCTTCAAATCGACAATTTTCGCACTCAAAATCAAATACCTAGAAATCACAATTTTTAGAAATCAATACGATTCCAACCAGAACGACTGCCTACGGTTCATAATTCTCAAGTGAAGATACAATTTGCGGAGTGTCGATGGTTCGCGGTTACAGCTGAATTCGCGAAATCGAATTCGAGTTTCGAATTTGGATTCGAGCAAGTTGGTTTCAATAGAGGGTGGTTGTGGTCAAAATGTTTGCTGTGGTTTGTGGTTGTATGCGGTTTGAAAGCAAGGAAGTGGTGGAAGATATCGCCGCAGAGGGGAAGTAGTGGGAGCAAGGCAACGGAACCACGGTTATGTCAGGTATGGAAATGTATTTAGACGGTGGATGACTGGCAGTGAGAATGTGGATGATGACAGTGGTTCAGGCGACAGATGTGGTTCAGGTAAGTGAGTTCTCGATTGAATTTGGTGATTTGGTGATATGGTTGCTTGAGAGGCAGTAGAGGTAGGAGATGGAAGTTGTGGCAGATTGATGGCAAGCAGGGGAGATGAATTGCGTGGTGAAGCTTGGTGATTTCAGTGTTCAGGTGTGTGAGTAGTGAATTTCGGTATTTGATTGTTGACGGTATGAGGATGCCTGGGCAGCTTTGATGGCAGTTTTGTTTAGGTGTGGTGGTCTGGTTTTGAAACTGAGGTGATGTGGAGTACGATGATGTAGAGAAGTTGAAGTTGTTTGTAGAGGATTGTTGAGAGCAAGCAGTGGATGTTGTTCTTGTGACTACTGTGTGGTCAGTGTTGAGGCATTTGGGAAAGAAGTAGCTGGAAGTTTGTTTGGATAGTGGGTTGAAGAGATGACAGGGGAGAAGTGGTAGTCAGGTAGAAGTTTTGCTGGGTGGTGGAGGAAGAAGGCAGTAAGAATTTGTGAGCAGTGTTTGTTGATGGTCAGTTGCTGTGATGAAGCAGGGATGGTTGTATGGCAGAGGTCAGGGAGAGTATATTGGTTATGGTGAACTGTAGAGAGGCAGGTTGCAGTTGCGATATCTGTATGGCAGTGATGTCTGTATATGAGGTTGCAGTTATGGTTGGAGATGGATTGAACGTCGAGTAGTAGTATTGTAGAGAGTTGATGTTGGTTCCGAGGCAGTAGGCTATGATGTGGGTATAGCAGTGAAGCACAGCGGTGTTTGTGATGTTTGTAATGTCAGTGGTCGTTTGTGAATTTTGTGGAGTATGGTTGATATGGTGATTGGGGATTGCTGCAGTTTTGGTTGAGTACAGCAGGCAAGGTTGATGGAGGGGTTTGAAAATGTATGTTTTGGGTTGACAGTGGAATATGGGTGGAGTAGCAAGCAGATTGGTGGCAACAGTGAGGATGGTCAAGTGGAGGTTTAATGGGTTGAAGTGTATGGGAATGGAAGCAAGCACTGTTTTCTGAAGTGCAGGATGGTGGTGACAGTTTGGTTTAGTGGATGATGGTCGGAGCAGAGGTGGTTGAGGTAAGTGTGAATGTATGTATTTATGGTCTGCGGCAGTGGTTTTGAAGGGGGAAATGGACGTCTGGATGTTCAATGATAAATGGTTATGGTGTTGCTTTGTGGCAGCAGAAGGTGGTTGATTGGTCAGTTGAGTGGTGAAGGTTTCAGTGGTGGTTCTTTGTTGTTGAACAGGGGAGGGGTTGAAAAGCGAAGTACAGCAGCAATTGGTGCACAGAGATAAACAGAAAATGCAAAGGAATAGTGAAAAGAAAGTGCAATGTAATTTTTTGTTATGTTTTTTTTTTTTTTTTGAATTACCTAGAGAACCAAGCTTCGCTTGTAAACTCTAGGGAAGTATGTGCCTGCCAAACCCATGTAAAATTCAACATAAAAGCAAAAGAAATAGAAACTAAATAAGGAGGAAATGAGATTAACTATTAGCATAAAAGAAATAAAACAAAAGTACACTACTCGCATGAATATAAATCTAACCTGCTAACAAAGGAAAGAAGAGAGCATAGAAGTAAAAATGAACATAAAGTAAATAAACACTAGTAGAAAAGAGAAGAGAAAGATGCTAAGAATGCATTTTTATTTCATGAAATATAGAGCTTACAACTTCAATTTTGATTTCCTAACTAATTTCAAAGAGTAGAAGATATTTACACGTACATAAGAGAGCTATTTATACATGCATAAAACCCTAATTCAATTTTTAGGGTGCTTTCTAAAATGCCCTTTAGGAAGTGTGGCCACAAAGTAACCATTAGCCACTAATTAATCCATCATTTAATGTGCATGAAGCTTTAACCTCCACTTAGTTGTCTATTAGCTTCTAATTGTAAATTTAGGTAAGTGGGTGGGGTCCTACATGATCATGAATTTGAATTAATTCATCTTCATTCCTTTGTATTCCTTTATGCATGCATATATCTTCATGAATCCCTCTTCTATATGCATCATAATTTCCTATAAAAATCATAAAAATTATCTCAGTAAAAATTCTTAAATTGACACATGCACAAAAATGACCATTTTGTCCCTGAATAAAGATGAATATATGATGATTTGAAAATAATTGAAAATTAGTTTTAAACATGTTAAAATGCTCAAATATGATGTTTATTTAAATAAAAAAAGATAAAATATGGATGTATATATATGCACGTTTACGTGTACATCATAACTCTAAACGAGTCAATAGATATGGTTGTTCGAATAATCTACATCCTCAGGGTGCAACATCGATGGTGCGAGGTGCAACATCGGTTCAAAGTGCCGAAATGGTGCTATGCAAATTTTAAAGATGAGTGTATGGATTTGAAACGGAACTGGATCATGGGGCATCATTCTCCAGCGACGGTAAGTCGGGGGCCAAATAAGGTGATCCCATTTAACCTAAAAATTCACATGAAGAAACCGAAGAGGAAAAAACTTCCAGGACCTCGAAAGTGATTCGGATGGTCTTTTTTGGGTATGGAACTTCATAGTGACGGCCTAGAGCTGTGCAGGCCGTAGATCTTATAAAGAGCTTTGTTTTGACAGGTTAAGGCTCCCATAACTCTAAAAAGAGTCAAAAGATATGGCTGCCTGAATAATCCATATCCTCAGCGTGCAACATCGCAATCCGAGGTGCAACATCAGTTCAAAATGCCGAAATGGTGCCGTGTGACTTTTGAAAATGAGTGCGTGGATTTGAAACGGAACTATATCTTAGGGCATCATTCTCTAGCGATGGTAAATCGAAGGCATACCTCGGTGATCCCGTTTAACCAAAAAATTCACATAAGGAAACCGAAGAGGAAAAACTTTCGAGCCCTCGAAAGTGATTCAGATGGCCCTTTTTTGGGTATGGAACTCCGTGGTGACGTCTGGGAGCAATCAACGTCATAGATCTCATAGAGAGCTTCATTTTGACTGGTTATGGCTCACATAAGTCTAATCCAGTCAAAATATATGGCTATTCGAATAAACAAAGTCCTCTGGTGCAACTCGACGGTGCAAGGTGCAACATCGCTTCAAAATGTCGAAATGGTGCTGTATGACTTTTAGAAATGAGTGCAAGGATTTGAAATGGAACTATACCATGAGGCATCATTCTCCAGCGATGGTAATGCGAAGGCCAACCACTGCGATCCCATTTAACCAAAAAATTCACATGAAGAAACCGAAGAGGAAAAACTTACGAGCCCCTGAAAGCGATACGGATGATTTTTTTGGGTATGGAGCTCTATAGTGATGGCCTAGACCTGTGCAGGTCATAGATCTCACAGAGAGCTTCGTTTTGACTGGTTATGGCTCCCATAAGTCAAAACCAATCAAAAGATATGGCTGCTCGAATAAACGATATCCTCAGGGTGCAACATCGACGGTGCGAAGTGCAACATTAGCTCAAAATGCCGAATCGGTGCGGTAAGACTTTTAAGACTTTTAGAAATGAATGCATGGACTTGATACAGAACTATACCATGGGAAATCATTCTTCATTGATAGTAAATCGGAGGCTAACCACGGTGATCCCATTTAACCAAAAAATTTCACATGAAGAACAGAAGTGGAAAAACTTCCAAGCCCCCCGAAAGTGATTCGGATGGTCTTTTTTGGGTATAGAACTCCGTAGCGATAGCCGGGGACATCAAAGTCATAGATCTTACAGTGATCTTCAAATTTTTAGGTTATGGAACCTACAACTCTAAACAAGTCAAAAGATATGGCTATCCGAATAATTAATATCCATAGGGTGCAACGTCGACGGTGCGAGGGGCAACATCGGTTCAAAATGCCGAAAGGGTGTCATGCGACTTTTAGAAATGAGTTCATGGATTTGAAATGGAACTATACCATGGGACATCATTCTCCAGTGATGTTAAATCGAAGGCTAGCCGTGGTAATCCTATTTAACAAGAAAATTCACATGAAGAAACCGAAGAGGAAAAACTTCCGAGCCCCTGAAAGTAATTCGGATGGTCTTTTTGGGGTATGGAATTCATAGTGACGGCCGAGAGCAGTCAAAGTCGTAGATCTCAAAAAGAGTTTCGTTTTGACTGGTTATTTCTCTCGTAAGTGTAAACCAGTCAAAAGATATGGCTGTCCGAGTAATCGATATCCTCAGGATGCAACATCGACAGTGCAAGGTGCAACATAGTTCAAAATTCCTAAACGGTGCCGTACAACTTTTAGAAATGAGTGCGTGGATTTGAAATGGAACTGTATCATGGCGCATCATTCTCCAGCGACGGTAATCGGAGGCCAACCATGGTGATCCCGTTTAACTAAAAATTTCACATGAAGAAGCAAAAAGGAAAAAACTTTCGAGCCCCCGAATGTGATTCATATGGTCTTCTTTGGGCATGGAACTCCGTAGTGATGGCCTAGAGCTGTAAACGTTGTAAATCTCATAATGAGCTTCCTTTTGACAGGCTATAGCTCCCATAACTCTAAACGAATCAAAAGATATGGCTGTCTGAATAATCGATATCCTCAAGGTGCAACGTCAATGGTGCGAAGTTCAACATTGGTTCAAAATGCCGAAACAGCGCCGTGTGACTTTTAGAAATGAGAGCATAGATTTGAAATGGAACTGTACCATGGGACATCATTCTCCAAGGATGGTGGATCGGAGGCCAACCACGGTGATCCCGTTTAACTAAAATATTCAAATGAAGAAACCAAAGAGGAAAAAAATTATGAGCCCTTGAAAGTGATTCGAATGGTCTTTTTTGGCTATGGAACTTCGTCGTGACAGCCTAGATCTATCAAAGTCATAAATATCATAGAGGTCTTCGTTTTGACAGGTCATGACTCCCATAAGTCTAAACCAGTCAAAAGATATGGCTATCCGAATAATCAATATTTTCAAGGTGCACCATCGACGGTGCGAAGTGCAACATCGGTTCAAATTACAAAAACGGTGTCTTTCGACTTTTTGAAATGAGTGCGTGTATTTGAAATGGAACTATACCATGGGGCATCATTCTCCAGGGATGGTAAATCGAAGGCCAACTGTTACCCCGTCTTTTGGTCAAGGCCGGGATATCAACAAATTGGCTAGAAAGGATGGATATCAGGATTGGAGATCAATTGGAAATAAAGCTGCGAAGGATATCATCAAAATATGACCAAGCTCGAATTAAGAAGAGATCAGGGAATAATGAACAAGGCTAGAAAAGACCACGTTTTAAATTTCAAGTCAATTGGAGTTCGTATGCTCGAGATATGATTGATGCAAACCAAAAGGATCAACGTCACTCGTATGCATCATGTTCATATCGATCCGAGGTGGCTTTCTTTGTATCCATCGTACTCGTATCAATCCAAGTCGGCTCATTTCATATCCATTGAGCACGCCCCCTTTATATCGGTCCATACTTAAGGCACCACTTCGTTCCATCACATCTACTTCGGTTCGTATACGTCGCTTAGTGACATTTTGTATCACTTCCATTAACTCACAGCTCGTATCGATAGTCATCTACATAATCTGTATCGATCGGTCAACGATCGACACGAAGCATACCACCCACGAGCGATACGAAGCAACACCTAAAAGGTATTGATACGAAGTGTTTAAGTCTATATGGATACAAATTGGAGTAGAAATCACCGATACGAAGCAAGCATTCTTAGATCGATGCGAAGCATAGAGCGCATCAGGTTGATACGAACGAGGCACAATTAAGGGGAAGACTTGGTTACTCGGCACAAAAAGTGGATCGATCCATAAATTTAGCGCCACGTCACCTAGCAAGCACATGCCTACGAGCGATGCAATGAGATCAATATGAATGAACCGATATGAATTCGACAGCCCATTGAAAATCCAAAATTGCACCGATCATGTCTCACAATCTACAAGTCCAAATGCCACCAAATTTTAACAGGAGTTTGCGTATATCCCCAAGAATGTCCATGCTCGATCTCGACTCGATTGGAAAAGATCTCGATTGATACGAATTCCATTTGTTTCGATCATGGAGTCTTCCGAGATCTGAGCGAGATATTTGTAGCATATACCTGCAAATAGCAGTCCAAAAGCTTCAGAAAGGAGATCTTTTGGCTCTTCTATGTCCAGACTCTACCGAAACTACCTTTGTACTTCAATTCTACTGCTGTAACTCGTTGTAACCAATGAACAAAGGTCAATAAAAGTCAACCCTTTCATAGTGGACATAGGCCATACGCCGAACCACTCTAAATCCATATGTTTCTGTGTGTTTCCTTTTAAATTTTGAGTATTCACATTTATTTTCTCTACATATTTTCTATCTGTGATATGTGATTGTAAACGGGTGATTTCATTGGCAATTGGGTGTTTGTGACCAATTTTGGCGCAAACGTTTTGGTGCTTTCACCGAGAACGCAAGCACTCAGGGATTCCAAGACTTGGATTTCGGATTTGAAAGCTTAAGGATTTGGATTCAAAAAGCTATGGCATGGCAATCAACAAGAAGACAAAGGACTGAAAGGAGTCAGCATGAAGGGAGTTAGGAGGCTTCCTCGGGAGCGAATCAGGCGTCGATCTTCATCACTAGAGACGAGATGGAAACGATGCTCAAGTGACAAGAGGAGATTATGTAGAACCTACTCCGACAGGTTGGACAAGTTGGAGTGCGGAATCAGTGGAACACAACTGCAGGAGATGCTGGAGATAGGAATCGGGAGCACGGAGCAACTGAAATTTAGAATGGAGCAGGACCATCCAGTGCATTACCAGAACTAGGGGCACTCACCCAGAGCATATTGATCCAATCCCGGACAGAATACCAGGTGGATCTGAGCAACACGGTGTTGATAGAGAATGGATGCTCGTCCAGGAGAGTAGATTCCAGGATTCACTCATGAACTCAAGGGGCAGATCGGAGGCAACGAATGAGGACTACGACTTGGAGGTAGTGACAGGTTGGCGGAGATGGTCAGGTTAGCCACGAGGGGAGGACTAGTGAATAGAGACTTGGAGGATGTGAATAGGATCCCATTGCTCCAATGATCAGGCAAGCTAGGAACCCTCCAGATTTCAAACTACCAACTCTGAAGACATATGATGGGAGAACGAATCCTGTTGTTCATTTGACAAGGTACATGAGGCATGTGGAGGTACTGAGGGCATCAGAAGAGGTAATGGTACGATGCTTCCCTTTGTATTTGACGGATATAGCAGCACTATGGTTCAAACAGTTGGAGAGTGGCTCTATTGGCGCATGGACGGAGCTGATTGAAAGGTTTATGAGGCATTTTTTGGTCCACATGGTCCACCGAAGAATGTGATGACTTTGACATTGATGAAACAATGGAAAAGAGAATCGCTCAGGGATTTCTTAACCAGATTCAATGCGGTAGTGGGTTTGGTGGATCGACCTGATCCATCGATGGTTTTGATGGCGGC
The DNA here is from genome assembly GCA_030765085.1 of Allium cepa. Lineage (NCBI taxonomy): Eukaryota > Viridiplantae > Streptophyta > Magnoliopsida > Asparagales > Amaryllidaceae > Allium > Allium cepa. The sequence goes on from CM060943.1 coordinate 803,698,085, forward strand.
AGTTTCGAGAATTGCAAATAATTCGGATTTCAAGATATCATTGGAACGGGACCCACCAAGGGATCTCAGGGAGTTCTACCATGAGGCGGAAAGGTTCTTGAGGCAGGAAGATGCGATGATTAGAGAGAAGGGAGAGAGGCTGAAGATTATGTAGTAAGGGGTGGATGTCCACTTAAGAAGGATCCAAATAACGATGATAAAGGAAAAGGAAAATGAATGACAACGGTAGCACTTCAAAAAAGCCTTGGAGGGAGTCAAAGTTTTCTTCTTACACATATTTAACTGAGACTCTAGAAAGGATTTACTTGGATACTCGAGGGCGCCTCTAGTATGAAAGGCCGACAAGGAGGGAACCTGTTGAATACGAGCGGGCATCGGGAAAGCATTTCCTATTCCATGAGCTGGATGGGCACAACACAAATGATTGCAGACATTTGAAAGATACCGTTAAGGAGCATGTAAAGAATGGTTATCTACAACAACATGCAAGGAATCGAGCCGTGGCAGTGGAACAGGAGCGACCACCGTCCACCTCGAACGAAGATGGCACTGTACCTAGGCAAAGTCAGCTTGTTATCAACTAAATAGGTTTATGGTTTTGAATAAATAATAGAACTCGAAGTAATACGTCTAAATCACTCACACATGTACGAGATCGGGGACGGTCCCTACGTATGCTTTGAGACGATGATAAATCATATTGCTCGAGTCTATCAAATCCTGTTTTTCTTTTCGTTTTCCTAAAAACTTTGGTTTCATCCTTGGATGTACAGACATTTATTTGGTTTTCCCTGGCTGTAAAAACTCCTATTTTGAATAATTGGATTTGGATCAATGTAATAAATAATACAGATATCGCAATCACGGTCCCTACCGGAGAGACGGGGCTGGGATCGTAAGTTACGACTCCCTTCATCGAAGAGCGATGGAACGGACTCAAACAAAATATAAAAAGTCCTTGGCCAGAGAAATGAGGCCGAAGAATATAAAATGTCCTTGTCCGGAGAGCCGAGGTTGAAGAATATAAAAAGTCCTTGGCCGAAGAGCCGAGGCCGGAGAATATAAAAAAAGTCCTTGGTCGGAAAGCCGGGGTCGGAGAATATAAAAATTACTTGGCCGGAGAGCCGAGGCCGAAGAGTCTAAAAGTCCTTGGCCGGAGAGCCGAGGTCGGAGAACATAAAAACCATTGACAGGAGAGTCGATGTCGGAATAGGATATCATCCCGAAGTGGTCATGGATTTGGTTATCGGCTATTGGATATGAATGGATTAAAGCTCGGTTGACGGAATTGGATAGCTATGAAGTTGGCTAAGGTTATGGTTACAGGACTTTGAATTGGACATTAACTCGGAGCAGTCGCGGACTTGGATATGGCTATGGCACTTGGATAAGATGACTTGGTAATGGATTGGATTATGAGTCGGATGATATGGCTATGGATGGAATATGGACTTCAGATATCGGATTCAGAGCTATTCAAAACACGCCTTCTTACCACAAGGCATGTTTTTGGGGGGCAAATGTTACCCTGCCTTTTGGTCAAGGCCGGGATATCAACAAATTGGCTAGAAAGGATGAATATCAGGATTGGTGATTGATTACAAATAAGGCTGTGATCGATACCATCAAAATTTGACCGAGCTCCAATCAAGACGAGATCGATCGGGAATGATGAAAAAGGCTAAGAAAGATCACCTTTCAAATTTCAAGTCAATCGGAGTTCGTATACTCGAGATATGATCGATGCAAATGAAAGGAATCAACTTCACTCGTATCCATCATGTTTGTATCCATCCGAGGTGGCCTTCTTCGTATCCATCACTCTCGTATCAATCAAAGTTGGCTCATTTTGAATCCATCAAGCATGCCTTTCCTTCGTATTGGTCCATATTCAAGGCACCACTTCGTATCCATCGCATCTACTCCGGTTCGTATCCGTCGCTTAGTAAATTTCGTATCGCTTCCGTTAACTCACAGCTTATATCGATATTCATCTACATAATTCCTATCGATCGATCAACGATCGATATGAAGCATACCACCCACGAACGATACTAGGCAACACTTAAAAGGTATCGATATGAAGTGTTCAAGTCTATATCGATACGAATTGGAGTAGAGATCACCGATACGAAGCAAGTATCCTTAGATCGATGCAAAGCATGGAGCGCATCAATTCGATACGAACGAGGCACAATTAAGGGGAAGACTTGGTTACTCTACACGAAAAATGGATCGATTCAGAAATTTAGCGCTATGTCACCTAGCAAGCACGTGCCTGAAAGCGATGCAATCGGGATCGATACGAATGTACCGATACGAATTCGGCAGCCCATTGAAAATCCAATCTTGCAATGATCATATCTCAAAATCTACAAGTCCAAATGCAAACAAATTTTCATACAAGTTTGCACCCAAGAAGGGCCATGCTCAATCTCGACTCAATTGGGCAAGATCTTGGTCGATACGTATTCCATTCGTATCGATCATGGATCGAGTCGAAATCGCTTAGGATCGATCATATGGGCCCACCCACGTGAGAGAAGGAGTCTTTCGAGATCTGAGCGGGATATTTGCAGCCTACACCTATAAATAGCAGTACAAGGGCTTCAGAAAGGAGATCTTTTGGCTCTTTTATGTCCAAACTCTGCCAAAACTACCTTTATCTATTGTAACTCATTGTAACCAACAAACAAAGATCAATAAAAGCCAGCCATTTCATAGTGGACGTAGGCCATATGCCGAACCACTCTAAATCCATGTGTTTCTATGTGTTTCCTTCTAAATTTTGAGTGTTCTTCACGTTTATTTTCTCTACATATTTGCTATCTGTGATATGTGATTGTAAACGGGTCCTTTCGTCGACAAATTGGTGTTTGTGACCAATTTTGGCACAAATACCAACAAAGGCGACCCTGTTTAACCAAAAAATTCACATAAAGAAACCGAAGAGGAAAAGAGTTCCATGCCCTCAAAAGTGATTCAGATAGTCTTTTTTTGCGTATGGAACTCCGTAGTGACGGCCGTGAGCCATCAAATTCGTAGATCTCATATAGATCTTTGCTTTGACTGGTTATGGCTCCCGTAACTGTAAACCCGTCAAAAGATGCGGCTGCCCAAATAATCAGTATCCTTAGGGTGCAACAATGATGGTGTGAGGTGCAGCATCGGTTCAAAATGCCAAAATGGTGCCATGCGACTTTTAGAAATGAGTGCGTGGATTTGAAACGGAACTTTACCATGGAGCATCATTCGCTAGCTATGGTAAATCGGAGGCCAACCATGGCGATCCCATTTAACCAAAAAATTTCATATGAAGAAACAGATGGGGGAAAAATTCTAAGCGCTCGAAAGTGATTCGTTTGGTCTTTTTTTGGCATGAACTCTGTAGTGACGGCCTAAAGCTTTCAGAGTCGTAGATCTCACAGAGATCTTTGTTTCGACTGTTTTTAGCTCTTGTAAGTCTAAACCAGTCAAAAGATATGGTTGTCCGAATAATCAATATCCTTAGGGTGCACCATTGACGGTGCGAGGTGCAACATCTGTTCAAAATGTCAAAATGGTGATGTGCAATGTTTAGAAATGAGTGCGTAGATTTGAAATGGAACTATACCATAGGGCATCATTCTCCAATGATGGTAAATCGGAGGCCAAACACAATGATCGCATTTAACCAAAAAGTTCACATGAAGAAATCGAAGAGGAAAAAACTTGCGAGCCCTCGAAACTGATTCAGATGGACTTTTTGGGTATGGAACTCCATAGAGACGGCCTAGAGCTGTGCAAGTCGTATATATTACAAAGAGATTCGTTTTGATAGGTTATAGCCCCCGTAACTCTAAACGATTCAAAAGATATAGCTGTCCGAATAATATATATCCTCAAGGTGCACCATCGACTGTCCGAGATGCTACATCGGTTCAAAATGTCGAAATGTGTCCTACGAATTTAACAAAGGAGTGTGAGGATTTGAAATGGAACTTTACCATGGGGCATCATTCTCCAACGATGGTAATTTGAAGGCTAACCATGGTAATCCCATTTTAACCAAAAAATTCACATGAAGAAAACGAAGTGGAAGAAACTTTCGTGCCCGTGAAAGTGATTCGGATGGTCTTTTTGGGTATGGAAGTTCCTAGTGATGGCCCAGAGTTATATGGGTAGTTGATCCAATCGAGAGCTTTGTTTTGACAAGTTATGGCTCCCGTAACTCTAACTAGTCAAAAGATATTGATGTACAAATAATCTATATCCTTAGGGTGCAACATCAACGGTCCGAGGTGCAACATCGGTTCAAAATGCCGAACGGTGCCTTGCAACTTTTAGAAATGAGTGCGTGATTTGAATGGAACTGCACCATCAAGGCATCATTCTCTAGTGATGGTAAATCGGAGGCCAACCAAGGTGATCCCGTTTAACCAAAAAATTCACATGAAAAAACCGAAGAGGAAAAAACTTCCAAGCCCCCAAAAGATTCAAATGGTCTTTTTTTGGATGTGGAACTCCATATGATGTCTTAGAGCTATGCAGGTCATAGATCACACAGAGAGCTTCGTATTGACAGGTTATGGCTCCCGTAACTCTAAACGAGTCAAAAGATATGGCTGTCCGAATAAATGATATCCTCTGGTTGCAACATCGACGGTGCGAGGTGCAACATCGGTTCAAAATGTCGAAATGGTGTCGTACAACTTTTAGAAATGTGGTCGAGGATTTGAAATGAAACTTTACCTTAGGGCATCATTCTCCAGCGATGGTAAATTAGAGGCCAACCACGATGATCCCGTTTAACCAAAAAATTCACATGAGGAAACCGAAGAGGAGAAAACTTCCAAGCCCCCGAAAGTGATTTAGATGGTCTTTTTTTGGATATGGAACTTCATAGTGATAGATGAGAGCTATCAATGTTATAGTACTCACATAGAGCTTCGTTTTGACTATTTTTGGCTCCTGCAAGTCTAAACCAGTCGAAGGATATGGCTGTTCGAATAATCGATATCCTCAAAGTGCAACATCGATGATGAGAGGTGCAACATCGGTTCAAAATTCCTAAACGGTGCCATGCGACTATAAGAAATGAGTGCGTGGATTAGAAAAGGAACAGTACCATGGGGCATCATTCTCCAGGGTTGTTAAATCGGATGCCAAGCACGATGATCCCATTTAACTGAAAAATTCACATGAAGAAACCGAAGAGGAAAAAACTTCCACGCCCACGGAAGTGATTTGGATGGTCTTTTTTTGGGTATGCAACTCCATAGTGAACCTAAGGCAATTAAAGTTGTAGGACTCGCAGAGATCTTCGTTTTGACTGGTTATGGCTCCCGTATGTCTAAACCAGTAAAAAGATATGGCTGTCTGAATAATCGATATCCTCTAGGTGAAAATCGACGGTGCGAGGTCCAACATCCGTTCAAAATGCAAAAACGGTGCCGGGCGACTTTTTGAAATGAGTGCGTGGATTTGAAATGGAACTGTACCACGGGGCATCATTTTCAAGCGATGGTAAATCGAAGGCCAACCACGATGATCCCGTTTAACCAAAAATTTCATATAAAGAAACAGAAGAGGAAAAAGTTATGAAACTCCGAAGTGATTCAGATGGTCGTTTTTTGGGTATAGAACTCAATAGTGACGGCCAAGAGCTATCAAAGTCATAGATCTGATAGACAGTTTTGTTTTGACAGGTTATAACTCCCGTAAGTCTAAACCAGTCAAAAGATACGATTGTCTGAATAATCTATATCCTTAGGGTGCAACATTGGCGGTGCGAGGTGCAACATCGATTCAAAATGCCAAAATGGTTGTTTACGACTTTTAGAAATGCATGTGTGGATTTGAAAATGAACTTTACCATGGGGTATCATTCTCCAGTGATGGTAAATCGAAGGCCAACCACGGTGATCCCATTTAACCAAAAATTTTACATTAAGAATCCAAAGAGGAAAAAACTTCTGAGCCACCAAAAGTGATTCGGATGGTCTTTTATTGGGTATGGAACTCTGTAGTGACGGCCTAAAGATGTGTAGGATGTAGGTTTCATAGAGAGCTTCATTTAATACGTTATGGCTACCGTAACTCTAAACGAGTTAAAAGATATAACTGTCCGAATAATCAATATTCTCGGGATGCAACATCGACGGGCGACATGCAACATCGGTTCGAAATTCCGAAGTGGTGCCGTTCAACTTTTCGATATGACTACATGGATTTGAAACTGAACTGTACCATGGGACATCATTCTCCAACGATGGTAAATCGAACCACAGTGATCCCAATTAACTAAAAAATTCACATGAAGAAACCAAAGTGGAAAAAACTTCCGAGCCCTTAAAAGTGATTCTGATGGTCTTTTTTGGTGTATGAAACTTCTTAGTGACATCCCAGAGATGTCAAAGTTATAGATCTCATAGAGATCTTCATTTTGACAGGTTTTGGCTCCCATAAGTCTAAACCAGTCAAAAGATACGGTTGCCGAATAATTGATATCTTAGGGTGCACCATCGATGGTGCATGGTGCAACATCGGTTCAAAATGCCGAAATAGTGCCGTATGACTTTTAGGAATGAGTGCATAGATTTGAAATGGAATCGTACCATGGGGCATCATTCTCCCAGAATGGTAAATCGAAGGGCAACCATGGTGATCACATTTAACCAAAAAATTCACATGAAGAAACCAAAGAGGAAAAACTTCTGGGCCCTCGAAAGTGTAGGATCTAGATTAACCCTAGAGGGGGGGGGTGAATAGGGTTATAGCAAATTTTCTCGATATAAACACAGAAACAAACTGCAGAAATAAATATGTTGTAAAGTAAATCACACACAAAATTTACTCAGCTTCGGCAACCCCTGCCTACTGCTGCATTCACAGATTTCTATTAGAATTAAACAGTATCACGCTTACAAACACTCTACTAGACTCGCAGACATTTGCTCTCGCTCACAAACACTCTACTAGACTCGCACACCCTGCTCGCAAACATTTGTTCCCGCTCACAAATACTCTACTAGACTCGCACACCCTGCTCCGCCTATAGAGTTTCGCTTACTCGCAAACTTTGCTTCCCGCCTATAGAGCTTCGCTTACTCGCAAACTCTGCTCCCGCCTATAGAGCTTTGCAAACTCGCACACCCTGCTCACTGAACTAATTCTAACTAGACAATCTGACACTACCTAAACCCTAGGTGGTGATTTAGAAATTCTTTGATTCGAAAAATAAAAAACAACAATTAAAAGATAATTAAATAACCCTAAGAATAAAAAGCCCCTTAAAAAAAATTCCCTTTAGAGAAAAATAGGCCGGCCCCTTTAATTAATTTGGCTTGTCTCCTTTGTTTGCTTCGTTCGGTGGCCGTTCCTCTTTGCAATTCAATTAGGGCTTCTGCGAATTTTGGAGCTTTTCTTCCTTGCGATTCAAACTAGGGTTCTTGCAAATTGAAGTCGCCGCTTGATACAGTTTGATCGTATGCTTCGATGCTTTTTGCTTTGCCCATGGCTCTACAATTTGGATCGAGTTCGTTTTGTGATTTCGGTATGTAATTTATCCTTTTGCTTTTCTTATTTTGGCTTGCTCGAACTCGATGGATTTGAGATTGCCGATGATGATGGTTTATATAGGGTTTGTAGCCCTAGATTTGCGTTCGTATAAGTTGAGTTGAATTTGTCTACTGATATTGCTTTGGCCATTCGATTATTCTTGGATGCTCGTGATTTCACTGACTTTTTCAATTTCGTATTTTTGATGCTTGGCACACACGGTTTTGATTTGTGACTTTGTCAATTTGCTTGGTTATCACGGTGAACGCTTGATTGACTTTGACAATACTGATTTCGTGAATTTTTACTTTGTTGACTTGTTCAACATTGAATTGGCGATTCAATGTCACTTCGGCCTTGATACTGAGTGTTTACTTCGGCCATTTGATTTTCTAAACTTTTGGATATTGTGGGATGCCGTCTCCATTTGGTTGTTTTGATTTGAACTTCTGTAGTGATATGATATTACCGCAATGTGAACTGTTGTGATGGTTCCATTGTTGTATCTCTGACCCGTTGCATACATGAACTTGACACTGTAAAATTCTCGTTGCATTTTGTTATCATTGTTTTATTGTGCTTGTTGTATCTTGTAGTTGCACTTCTAGTTGAATATGTTGGCACTGGGATATAACTCGAACTGTTTTGATGTTGCATCCATTGAGTCTGCATATTGTAGCCGTGATCATTTTGGTTTCATCTGAGTGTTGCATATCAGTGTGCTTCTGTCTTTGGCTATCTTTCTTTCAGTGCTTGTTTGTTGTACATGTTGCATTCACTTGCATTCATATTGACACTGGTTTACTGTCTGCATTCACTACATTTTGTACATGCATTTGCCTTTGAGTTGTTTTGTCTTCACTAGCATTGCTGTACACTTTTGGTCATTGTTGTAGTTGTATTATGTGATGTTGCCTCTTGTTGCTGTCATATACATTCATCAATGTTAGCATCTGCATTGCGTAATTCATGTTGTAGCCTGGTCATTTGTGCACTGCCTTTGGTTCATGTTGTATTGTCTCTGTATATTTGTTATTCTTCTCTGTCCATTTGGCTGCACATGTGAACTTGTGTATTTCGTCTCGTCTCCATATAGTTGATGCTTGCTGTCATATTTGCTGTGCTCGAGCTCTTTGCACACTGATGCACTGTGCCTTGTACTTGGTCTCTGATCTGATTCTTGATCATTTCATGTTGATTTTTGAAATTTCACTTGAGTTGAATCCAGTTTCAAAACTCGGGTTTGGCCTTGTGCTCGTGTCGTGATTTTCAATGTTATTGCACGTGAGTTGAACCCGGTTTTTCATTTGGGTTTGACCTGTGCTCGCCTGTCCCTGTAAATCAATCAAGTGTATATATCGGCGTGCACGGCCTTGTGGCATATACAGTAATATACTGTGTATGTCACAAGTTGTTTGTGTATGATGAATTCAAATTTAAATTATGACGAACAACCCAAATAACTGAGGCAAATCATATTTTCAAAAAATTATCTTTAATTTTGAATTGCAAAAATATTTCTTTTTCAATTTTACTGCGTTAGTTTATATTTTTGCAGATTTCTCAGATGCTGGATTCAAACTGGAATACAGTTGAAGATAAAATACGAGTGTGAGTGATATGTAGTGAGGTTATTAATGTAAATATAAAATCGTGATGTATTCAAAATTGTATATGTATAGTGAGAGCATGAAATTGCACTATTCAAAATTGTAATAAATATTTATTTGAATAAAATATCTGTTTGAATTCAAATTCTGTGTAATTTATTTTATTCAACAAATATTTATTTAAACTGTGAAAAATAGAATAGTATATTAACAAATACATTTAAACGAATATATATATGTTTATTATCATCAAACAAAAATCATATAAGCGCAAAGCGCATATTCAACAATCTCCCCCTTTTGATGATAACAAACATATGTTTAAGATTTTGAATGTATTAAATGTATTTGATTTATCGTGATCGTTCAATTTGCTCCCCCTATTTGAATGCTCCCTCTCTACACAATACCCCCCCTACATATATGCATACAAATAAAAATATGTAAATGAGCCTATATGCAAATGGAAAATTATTTGACCTTTGCCTGATTCTATTTGACAAAATCTTAACTTTTCTCTCCCCCTTTTGTTATCAGCTAAAGAATAACAGTGTTATAAAAATAGGGATGAAGTGACAGACATGAATCAAACATTTAACTCAATTGAATATAAATATCAAATTTCAATAAAACTCAAACAAAAATCATAATTACCCTTGTTAGGCGCATATTCCACTTTCAGAAATGATGGGGATAAATTCATCAAAAAAATCATACAGTTCTGTCTATTTGTGGTATATTTATTTCAGGAAATTTGAATATCTACTAACCATGCATAACCATTAGGACTTTTAAATGAGATTAGTAGTATTCACAATTTTTATTTAAAAAATGAAATCAAGTATCTTCTAACCACGCATGACCGTGAGGACTTTTAAATGGGATTAGAATCAACTTGTCTATTTAAATCAATTAATTTTGATATGCGTTCCATACATGCATAACTGTGAGGACTTTTAAATGAGCATGGAAGCACATAATCAAAAATCCAAGTAATTCACCCATGCATAACCGTGAGGACTTTTAAATGAGAGTGAATACTTTGGATATTTATTTTTATTGCCAAATATAATAAATTGAAGCATAAATAATTTCCTTCACAGATTTAAAGATATCGAAGAACGAATGATTTCCTTTGTAAACTACCACAAATTTACATACTAAATATGATCTTGATGAGTGATGGTCGATAGAAAGATGATAGAAATAGAAATGGTCATGGAATTTTTACCCAACAAAAAGTTTTTATAACTCTTGTTATAAAATTCTAAAGAAATTTTCTAATTATACTTTCTCGAGTTATAATATATGATAAATATCAACACTCATCACTTTTTCAATCACTATTCATCTTTTCGATAATCATTAGGGAGTCAGATTAGTCAAAATTGTCATTTAAAATCAAATAAGAATGTCTAATCTGAAAATATGGTCAAACATGATTTTCTCGAGGGGTTTTTAAAAAATTTCTGCTTTTTGAAAATTATTTCAAGTGAAATATGTTCAGAGATTTTTCTTTGAAAAAATGATGCAGCAAATGAATGTTTCAAAAATTAATCACGTTACACTAATAATTTTTCTATCAACTATATTACCAGTGTAATCTGCATCTGAATTTAAATTTCACTCAATATTCACTCGTTGAATTTGATTGACCAAACCATGAAGTGTGCACCAAGAATTTCAAACTTAACATCAATTTAAATGACATTCTTTTGAATTTGAATTTAAGCCGTGTTATCAATAAAAAACATATCATAGTGTCAATCTTAGAAGCCATAGGATGAACAACTATCAACAGTCATTAAAACTTCATTATTATTTCAAAACAATTTCTTGAAGTTCAACAATTTCATAAAGTTCTTTTTCAACAGCTTTCACATGAAAATTGAAATCGTGCAAATTTACAAGCAGTGACCAAAATATCAAAACAAATATATCTACGTGTAGCATGAGTAACAATCATTTGACGGAACAAATATATATAAATTAGTTCAAAATTGAAAATCTGATTGGTCATCAATTAAGCACAAATCAATGTCATAAATAAGAACAAGTCAAAAAAAAATCATATCAGTTAAGTCCGAATCAGTCAACCATCATAATTACTCCAAGTAATTCTATTTAAAGATGATTGGTCAATATTTTGAAAAAGTCATAGAATCAAAATCATCATCTTTTGTTCATCTCAATATTGGCTGATTTTAATTTAGAGTATGGTGCAGATAATCACATTTAATATATCGTTAAAAATATACTTTTACCCGTTTTTACCTTTACGATATTTTTCGTTATTGCCCATTGTGATTCTTCACCTTTATACTAGGCTAAGGAACTTTGCTTTGTCGCTCGTTGTGTTTCTGGAACAGCCAAAATCCAGAGAACACCGTTGTTGTTCCTTAGCCTGCCACCACACCTATACGATGAAAGATTTATGTGACCTATTTGTTTTTATAGGTCCATGGTTGTTAGTGGCAGAATATGAAAAATATGTTTTTGGAGACCCAAAACTATTTATATATGTTCCTTTTGGCACCCAAATTTGTTTGACTTTCAAAGATTTTATATTTATGCCTTTTGGAACCCAAATTGGTATAGTTTTCACATGTTTGGGTCTATACCAACAATTATTGTGATTGTGTCCATATTTTCTACAAATCGTGCACATTGAATTTTCTTGATTGATCTCATTTCTAACATATTCAGAATGAGTATATCCAAGTCCTTGTCTATCAATATTGACAGTTTGTTTTCCTATTAACATATTCAACGATTTTTCACTTTTGGAAAATTTTTCTAAAGTCGTTGACAATTGTTGGACTTTTGTTTTTAAAGATTCATTTTCGTTTAACAATTGTGTGCACTTTTTGATAGAATTCTCTCTTCTAGTATTTTCAATTTTTAAAATCAGAATTTCGTTTTCAAGTGATTTCATTTTAATTTCTGATTTTTTAATTTCTTCTTCAAATGTTGGACACTTATCACACTTAGGGATCCTACTTTGATAGGTTTTAACTAATTGGTCAAGTTGTTCATTTAATTCTATCAAAGTATCTTTTTATGATTCAAGTTTAGCATATTTCTCCCTAAGTCGTTCAAAACAGCCATTTACTTCGTGGAAATAAATAAGTAATTCAGAGTGAGTAAGTTTTTATACCTCGCTTGGCTCGTCGTCGTTGCTATCGGTTATATTCCCATGAAGGCACATATCTGCTTTCTCACTTTCACTGCTATCGCTTTTATTCCACGTGGCTGCAAATTTCCTTTTTGAATTCTTCATTAATAATGCCAGCTTGGCTGCTCCATCATCATCATCCTCATCACAACTGCTATTTACCAATCCTGTTAAGCATATTTCTTTAACTGAGTCGGTTGTGGAGGACTTCTCATTGTTGTTGACTTTTGCACCATATATTGCATCGAGAGTTTTTCAAATTTTCTGTGCATTTTCACAATGAGAGACGAAATAAAAATTATCACGATTAATATGAGAATATAATATATGCATAGCAAGAGCATTAATCGAGATAATTTCCTTATTTGCTATATCACACCCATTTTCAATAATATCCCAACACTTTATATTAACAGATTTTAAATATAATTCCATTTTTAATTTCCAATTCAAAAAATCCGTTCCATCGAAAATAGAAGGAATAATATTGAAACGACCCTCAACAAAAATATTATTTGGTGGATTCATGACTCTAGAGTTAAAAATACCAGGCTCTGATACCACTTGTAGGATCTAGATTAACCCTAGAGGGGGGGTGAATAGGGTTATAGCAAATTTTCTCGATATAAACACAGAAACAAACTGCAGAAATAAATATGTTATAAAGTAAATCACACACAAAATTTACCCAGCTTCGGCAACCCCTGCCAACTGCTGCATTCACAGATTTCTATTAGAATTAAACAGTATCACGCTTACAAACACTCTACTAGACTCGCAGACATTTGCTCCCGCTCACAAACACTCTACTAGACTCACACACCCTGCTCGCAAACATTTGCTCCCGCTCACAAACACTCTACTAGACTCGCACACCCTGCTCCGCCTATAGGGTTTCGCTTACTCGCAAACTTTGCTTCCCGCCTATAGAGCTTCGCTTACTCGCAAACTCTGCTCCCGCCTATAGAGCTTTGCAAACTCGCACACCCTGCTCACTGAACTAATTCTAACTAGACAATCTGACACTACCTAAACCCTAGGTGGTGATTTACAAATTCTTTGATTCGAAAAATAAAAAACAACAATTAAAAGATAATTAAATAACCCTAAGAATAAAAAGCCCCTTAAAAAATTCCCTTTAGAGAAAAATAGGCCGGCCCCTTTAATTAATTTGGCTTGTCTCCTTTGTTTGCTTCGTTCGGTGGCCGTTCCTCTTTCCAATTCATTTAGGGCTTCTGCGAATTTTGGAGCTTTTCTTCCTTGCGATTCAAACTAGGGTTCTTGCAAATTGAAGTCGCCGCTTGATACAGTTTGATCGTATGCTTCGATGCTTTTTGCTTTGCCCACGGCTCTTCAATTTGGATCGAGTTCGTTTTGTGATTTCGGTATGTAATTTATCCTTTTGCTTTTCTGATTTTGGCTTGCTCGAACTCGATGGATTTGAGATTGCCGATGATGATGGTCTATATAGGGTTTGTAGCCTTAGATTTGCGTTCGTATAAGTTGATTTGAATTTGTCTATTGATATTGCTTTGGCCATTCGATTATTCTTGGATGCTCGTGATTTCACTGACTTTTTCACTTTCGTATTTTTGATGCTTGGCACACACGGTTTTGATTTGTGACTTTGTCAAATTGCTTGGTTATCACGGTGAATTCTTGATTGACTTTGACAATACTGATTTCGTGAATTTTTACTTTGTTGACTTGTTCAACATTGAATTGGCGATTCAATGTCACTTCGGCCTTGATACTGAGTGTTTACTTCGGCCATTTGATTTTCTAAACTTCTGGATATTGTGGGATGCCGTCTCCATTTGGTTGTTTTGATTTGAACTTCTGTAGTGATATGATATTACTGCAATGTGAACTGTTGTGATGGTTCCATTGTTGTATCTCTGACCTGTTGCATACATGAACTTGACACTGTAAAATTCTCGTTGCATTTTGTTATCATTGTTTTATTGTGCTTGCTGTATCTTGTAGTTGCACTTCTAGTTGAATATGTTGGCACTGGGATATAACTCGAACTGTTTTGATGTTGCATCCATTGAGTCTGCATATTTTAGCCGTGATCATTTTGGTTTCATATGAGTGTTGCATATCAGTGTGCTTCTGTCTTTGGCTATCTTTCTTTCAGTGCTTGTTTATTGTAATTGTTGCATTCACTTGCATTCATATTGACACTGGTTTACTGTCTGCATTCACTACATTTTGTACATGCATTTGCCTTTGAGTTGTTTTGTCTTCACTAGCATTGCTGTACACTTTTGTTCATTGTTGTAGTTGTATTATGTGATGTTGCCTCTTGTTGCTGTCATATACATTCATCAATGTTAGCATCTGCATTGCATAATTCATGTTGTAGCCTGGTCATTTGTACACTGCCTTTGGTTCATGCTTTATTATCTCTGTATATTTGTTATTCTTCTCTGTCCATTTGGCTGCACATGTGAACTTGTGTATTTGGTCTCGTCTCCATATAGTTGATGCTTGCTGTCATATTTGCTGTGCTCGAGCTCTTTGCACACTGATGCACTATGCCTTGTACTTGGTCTCTGATCTCATTCTTGATCATTTCATGTTGATTTTTGAAATTTCACTTGAGTTGAATCCAGTTTCAAAACTCGGGTTTGACCTTGTGCTCGTGTCGTGATTTTCAATGTTATTGCACGTGAGTTGAACCCGGTTTTTCATTTGGGTTTGACCTGTGCTGGCCTGTCCCTGTAAATCAATCAAGTGTATATATCGGCGTGCACGGCCTTGTGGCATATATAGTAATATACTGTGTATGTCACAAGTTGTTCGTGTATGATGAATTCAAATTTAAATTATGACGAACAACCCAAATAACTGAGGCAAATCTTATTTTCAAAAAATTATCTTTTATTTTGAATTGCAAAAATATTTCTTTTTCAATTTTACCGCGTTAGTTTATATTTTTGCAGATTTCTTAGATGCTGGATTCAAAATGGAATGCAGTTGAAGATAAAATACGAGTGTGAGTGATATGTAGTGAGGTTATTAATGTAAATATAAAATCGTGATGTATTCAAAATTGTATATGTATAGTGAGAGCATGAAATTGTACTATTCAAAATTGTAATAAATATTTATTTGAATAAAATATCTGTTTGAATTCAAATTCTGTGTAATTTATTTTATTCAACAAATATTTATTTAAACTATGAAAAATAGAATAGTATATTAACAAATACATTTAAACGAATATATATATGTTTATTATTATAAAACAAAAATCATATAAGCGCAAAGCGCATATTCAACAAAAAGTGATTCGGATGATCTTTTATGGATATAAAACTCCATAGTAATGGCCTCGAGCTATGAAGGTCGTAGATCTCGTAGAGAGCTTAGTTTGAAGAGGTTATGGCTCCCGTAACTCTAAATGAGTCAAAAGATATGGCTGTCTGAATAATCTATATCATCAAGGCGCAACATCGACGATGCGAGGTGCAACATCGGTTCAAAATGTCGAATCGGTGCCGTGCGACTTTAAAAAATGAGTGTGTGGATTTGGAACAAAACTATACCATGGAGCATCATTCTCCACTGATGGTAAATCGAAGGCTAACCACGTTGTTCTTGTTTAACCGAAAAAATCACATGAAGAAACCGAAGAGGAAAAAACTTCGAGCCCCAAAAAATGATTCGAATGGTTTTTTTGGTTATGGAACTCTGTAGTGTCGGTTGAGAGCTATCAAAGTCATAGATTTCACAGTGAGCTTCGTTTTGACCGGTTATGCCTCCTGTAAGTCTAAACCAATCAAAAGATATCGCTGTTCGAATAATCGATATCATCAGGGTGCAACATCGTTGGTGCGAGGTGCAACATCAATTCAAAATGACGAATGGTGCCATCTGACTTTTAGAAATGAGTGCATGGATTTGAAACGAAACTGTCCCATGGGGCGTCATTCTCGAGCGATGGTAAATCGGAGGCCGACTAAGATGATCCTGTTTAACGAAAATTCACATGAAGAAACCGAAGGGGAAAAAACTTCCGAGCCCCCGGATGTGATTCGATTGGTCTTTTTTTAGGTATGGAGCTCTATAGTGATGGTCTAGAGCTATACGACTTGTAGATCTCATAGAGAGCTTCGTTTTGACAAGTTATGGCTCCCGTAACTCTAAACCGGTCAAAAGATATGGCTGTCCGAATAATCCATATCCTCAGGATGCATCATCGACGGTGCGAGGTGCAACATCGGTTCAAAATGCTGAAATGTGACTTTTATAAATGAGTGCGTGGATTTGAAATGGAATTGTACCATGGGTATCATTCTCCAACAATGGTAAATCGGAGAACTACCACTGCGATCTCGTTTAACCAAAAATTTCACATGAAGATACAGAAGAGGAAAAAACTTTGATGCCTCCGAAAGTGATTCGGATGGTCTTATTTTGGGTATGGAACACCATAGTGACGACCTAGAGATATGTAGGATGTAGATCTCATAGAGAGATTGGCTTTAATAGGTTATGGCTTTCGTAGCTCTAAACGAGTCAAAAGATATGGCTGTCCGAATAATCTATATCCTTAGGGTGCAACATCAATGGTGCGAGGTGCAACATCGATTCAAAATGCCAAAATGGTGTGCCATTTTACTTTTAGATATGACTGTGTGGATTTGAAATGGAATTGTACCATGAGGAATCATTCTGTAGCGATGGTAAATTGGACCATGGTGATCCCATTTAACAAAAATATTCACATGGAGAAACCAATGTGGAAAAAACTTCTGGGCTCTAAAAATAATTCAGATGGTCTCTTTGGGTATGAAACGATGTAGTGACAGCCAAGAGATGTCAAAGTAAGAGATCTCGTAGAGATATTTGTTTTGATAGGTTATGACTCTCATAAATCTAAACCAATCAAAAGATATGGCTGTCTGAATAATCGATATCCTCAAGGTGCACCATCGACGGTGCAAGGTGCACCATCGACGGTGCAAGGTGCAACATCAGTTCAAAATGCCGAAATGGTGCCGTATGACTTTTAGAAATGAATGTGTGGATTTGAAATGGAACCGTACCATGGGGCATCATTCTCCAAGGTTGGTAAATCGGAGAGCAACCACGGTGATCCCGTTTAACTAAAAAATTCACATAAAGAAACCAAAGAGGAAAAAACTTTCGAGCCCCCGAAAGTGATTCGGATGGTCTTTTTGGGCATGGAACTCTTTAGTGACAGCCTAGAGCTATGAAGGTCGCAGATCTCAGAGAGATCTTATTCTCAAGAGATTATGGCTCCCTTAGCTCTAAACGAGTCAAAAGATATGGTTGTCAGAATAATCTATATGATCAGGGTGCAACATCGACGATACGAGGTGCAACATCGAGTCAAAATGCCGAAACGTGGCTGTGGGACTTTTAAAAATGAATGTGTGGATTTGAAACGGAAATATACCACGGGGCATCAATTCCAGTGATGTTAAATCGAAGGCCAACCATGATGATCCCGTTTTACCAAAAAATTCACATGAAGAAACCGAAGAGGAAAAAACTTCCGAGCCTCCATAAGCGGTTCGAATGGTCTTTTTTGGGTGCGGAACTCTGTAGTGCCAGTTGAGAGCTGTCAAACTCGTAGATCTCACAAAGAGCTTCTTTTTGACTGGATATGGCTCCCGTAAGTCTAAACCAATCAAAAGATATGGCTATCCAAAAAATCGATAACATCAGGGTGCAACATCAACGGTGCGACGTGCAACATTGGTTCAAAATGCCAAAACAGTGATGTTCGACTTTAAGAAATGGATGCATGGATTTAAAACAGAACCGTACCATATGGAATCATTCTCCAGCAATGGTAAATCAGTGGCCGACCAGCGTGATCCTATTTAGACAAAAATTCACATGAAGAAACAGAAAAGGAAAAAACTTCTGAGCCCCAAAAGTGATTCGAATGGTCTTTTTTTGGTATGGAACACCATAGTGACGGCCTAGAGCTATGCATGTTATAGATCTCATAGAGAGCTTTGTTTTGACAGTTGTGGCTCCTTTAACTCTAAACGAGTCAAAAGATATGGATGTCCGAATAACCGATGTCCTTAGGGTGCAACATCGACGGTGCGAGGTGCAACATCGTTTCAAATGTCGAAATTGTCCCTTGCGACTTTTAGAAGTGAGTGCGTGGATTTGAAACGGAGTTATACCATGGGGCATCATTCTTTAGCGATCGTAAATCGAAGGCCAACCACGACGATCGTATTAAACCAAAAAATTCATATGAAGAAACCAAGAGGAAAGAACTTCTAAGCCCTCGAATGTAATTCGGATGGTCATTATTTGGGTATGGAGCTTCGTACTGATGGCCATGAGCTATCAAAGTCATAAAACTCACAGAGAGCTTTGGTTTGACGGGTTATCGCTCTTGCTAGTCTAAACCAGTCAAAAGATATGGCTGTCCGAATAATCGACATAATCTGAGTGCAACATCGACTGTGCGAGGTGCACATCGGTCCAAAATGCATGAATGGTGTCGTGCGACATTGAGAAATGAGTGTGTGGATTTGAAATGGAACTATATCATAGGGCATCATTCTCTAGCGATGGTAAATCGAAGACCAACCCCGGTGATCCCGTTTAACCAAAAAATTCACATGAAGAAACCAAAGAGTAAAAAACTTTCGAGCCCCCGAAAATGATTCGAATGGTCTTTTTTATGGGTCCGGTATTCAGTGGTGACGACCATGAGCCAACAAAGTTGTATCTCATAGAGATCTTTGATTTGATAGGTTATGTCTCCCATCTGTCTAAACCAGTCAAAAGATACGGCGGTCCGAATAATTGATATCCTAAGGGTGCACCATCGACGATGCGGGGTACAACATCGGTTCAAAATTCCTAAATGGTGTCGTGTGACTTTTAGAAACGAGTGTGCAAATTGGAAACAGAACTGTACTATGGGGTATCATTCTCCAACGATGGTAAATCAAAGATCAACCACGATGATCCTATTTAACCGAAAAATTCACATGAAGAAACCGAAGAGTCAAAAACCTCCGAGCCCTCGAAAGTGATTCGAACGGTCTTTTTTTGGTGTGGTACTCTGTAGTGACAGTCTAGAGCTACAAAAGTTGTAGATCACATAGAGATATTCATTTTGACAGTTATGGCTCCCATACATCTCAACCAGTCAAAAGATATGGCTGTTCGAATAATCGATATCCTTAGGGTGCACCATCGACGCTGCGAGTTGCAACACCCTTTCAAAATACCAAAATGGTGTCGTACGACTTATAGAAATGAGTAGGTCGATTTGAAATGGAACTGTACCATGGGACATCATTCTCCAAGGATGGTAAATCGAAGGCCAATTACGGTGATCCCATTTTACCAAAAAATTCACATAAAGAAACCGAAGAGGAAAAAACTTCCGATCCCTCGAAAGTGATTCGGATGGTCTTTTTTGGATACGGAACTCTGTAATGACGGCCTAGAGCTATATAGGTCATAGATTTCGTAGAGAGCTTTGTTTCGAGAGGTTATGGCTCCCGTAACTATAACTGAGTCAAAAGATATAGCTGTCCGAATAATCTATATCCTCTGGGTGCAAATCGACGGTGCGAGGTGCAACATCTGTTCAAAATGCCTAAACGGTGTCGTGCGACTTTTAAATATGAGTGCATGGATTTGAAATGGAACTATTCCATGGGGCATCATTCTCCAGTGATGGTAAATCGGGGGCCAACCATGGTGATCCCTTTTAACCAAAAAATTCACATGAAGCAACCGAAGAGGAAAAAACTTAAGAGCCCCCTAAAGTTATTCGTAGGGTTATTTTTTGGGTATGGAACTTTGTAGTGATGGCCGAGAGCCATCAAAATGGTAGATCTCACTGAGAGCTTCGTTTTGATTGGTTATGGGTCCCGTAAGTCTAAAACTGTCAAAATATATGGCTGTCCGGAAAATCGATATCATATGGGTGCAGCGTCGATGGTGTGAGGTGCAACGTCAGTTCAAAATGCCGAAATGGTGCCATCCGACTTTTATAAATGGGTGCATGAATTTGAAACGGAACTGTACCATAGGGCATCATTCTTCGGCTACGGTAAATTAGAGTCCAACCAAGGCGATCTCGTTTAACCAAAAAATTCACATGAAGAAACCAAAGAGGAAAAAACTTCCGAGCCCCCAAAGTGGTTTGAATGGTCTTTTTTTGGGTATGGAACTCCGTAGTGACGTCCTAGAGTAGTGTAAGTAGTGGTCTCATAGAGAGCCTTATTTTGACAAGTTATGGCTCCCATTACTCTAAATGCATCAAAAGATATGGATGTCTGAATAATCGATATCGTCATGGTGCAACATCGACGGTGCGAGGTGCAACATCTGTTCAAATGCCGAAACGTTGCCGTGCAGCTTTTAGAAATGGGTGCGTGGATTTGAAATAGAACTGTACGACGGGGCATCATTCTTTAGCAATGGCAAATCGACGCCAACCGCGGTGGTTCAGTTTGACTAAAAAATTCTCATGAAAATCTAAAGAGGAAAAAAATTCCGAGTCCTCGAAAGTGATTCGTATGGTCTTTTTTAGGTATGGAAATCCATAGTGCTGGCTGAGAGTAGTAAAAGTCATAGACCTCACAGAGAGCTTCATTTTGATAGGTTATGACTCCCGCAAGTCCAAACCAGACAAATGATATGACTATCTGATTAATCGATATCATCAGGGTGCAACATCGATGGTGAGAGGTGCAACGTCGGTTCAAAATGCCTAAACGGTGTCATGCGATTTTTAAAAATAAGTGCGTGCATTTGAAACGAAACAGTACCATGGGGCATCACTCTACAAGGATGGTAAATCGGTGGTTAATCACAGCGATCCCATTTAACCAAAAATTCACAAGAAGAAACCGAAGAGGAAGACAATTCTGAAGCCCTAAAAGTGATTCGGGTGGTCTATTATTTAGTATGGAACTCCGTAGTGACGGCCAGAGCAGTCAAAGTCATAGATCTCATTGAGATCTTCGTTTTGACTGGTTACGACTCCTACAAGTCTAAACCAATCAAAAGATATGGCTGTTCGAATAATCGATATCCTCAGGGTGCACCATCGATGGTGCGAGGTGCAACAATGGTTCAAAATGCCGAAACGGTGTCGTTTGACTTTTAGATATGAGTACATTGATTTGAAATAGAACTGTACCATGGGGCATCATTCTCCAGTGATTGTAAATGGATGGCCAACCCTGGCGATCCCGTTTAACCAAAAATTCACATGAAGAAACGAAGAGAAAAAATCTTCCGAGTGATCGAAATTGATTCTGATGGTCATTTTTGGGTATGGAACTCAGCAATGCCGTCCCAAAGCTGTCAAAGTCATAGATGTCATAGAGATCTTCATTTTGACAGGTTACGGCTCCCATAATTCTAAACCTGTCAAAAGATATGGCTGTTTGAATAATCGATATCCTTAGGGTGCACCATTGACGGTGCGAGGTGCAACATTGGTTCAAAATGCTGAAACAGTGTCGTGCGACTTTTAGAAATGAGTATGCGGAATTGAAATGGAACTGTACTATGGGAATCATTCTACAGCGATGGTAAATCAGAGACTAACCATGGTGATCTCGTTTAACCAAAAAAATCATATATGAAATCGAAGAATAAAAAACTTCCTAGCCTCCGAAAGTGATTCGAATGGTCTTTTTTGGGTATGGTACTCCATAGTGATGCGTGGATTTGAAATTTCTTCATGGATGGTAAATCAAAGGCCAAGCACAGCGATTTCATTTAACCAAAAAATTCACATAAAGAAACCGAAGAGGAAAAAACATCCGAGCCCCGAATGTGATTCGGATGGTCTTTTATGGATATAGAACTCCATAGTGATGTCTAGAGTTGTGAAGGTCGTAGATCTCATTGAGAGCTTTGTTTCGAGAGGTTATGGCTCCCGTAACTCTAAACGAATCAAAAGATATGGATTTCCGAATAATATATATCCTAAGGGTGCAACATCGACGATGCAAGGTGTAACATCGGCTCAAAATGCAAAAATGGTGCCGTGCGACTTTTAAAAATGAGTACTGGATTTGAAACGAAACTATAACATGGGGCATCATTCTCTAGCGATGGTAAACCAAAGGCCAACAATGGTGATCCCATTTAACAACAAAGTTCACAAGAAGAAACCGAAGAGGAAAAAATTTCCAAACCCAAGAAGGCGATTCAGATGGCCTTTTTTGGGTATGGAACTCCCTATTGACAGTCATGAGCTGCCAAAGTAAAAGAACATATAGAGAGCTTCATTTTGACTAGTTATGGCTCCTGTAAGTCTAAACTGGTCAAAAGATATGGTTGTCCGAATTGTCAACATCTTTAGGGTGCAACATCGACGATACGAGGTACAACATCGGTTTAAAATGCCTAAATGGTGCCTTCTGATGTTTAGAAATGAGTGTGCAGATTTGAAACGAAACTGTACCATGGGGAATCATTCTCCGGCGATGGTAAATTGAAGATCAACCACTGCGATCCTGTTTAACCAAAAAATTCACATGAAGAAACCGAAAAGTCAAAAACTTCCGAGCCCCAAAAGTTATTTAAATGGTCTTTTTTTGGGTGTGGTACTCCGTAGTGATTTTCTAGAGTTATCAAAATCGTAGATCTCATAGAGGTCTTCATTTTGACAGGTTATGGCTCCTATATGTCTAAACCATTCAAAAATATGGTTGTCCGAATAATCGATATCCTCAGAGTGCACCATCGATGGTGTGAGATGCAACATTGGTTCAAAATGCCAAAACGATGTCATATGAATTTTAGAAATGAGTGCGCGGATTCGAAACGGAATTGTATAATGAGACATCACTCTCTAAGGATGGTAAATCGAAGGCCAACCATGGTGATCCCGTTTAACCAAAAAATTCACACGAAGAAACTGAAGAGGAAAAAACTTCCAAGCCCCCAAAAGTGATTTGGATGGTCTTTTTTTGGATATGGAACTCCATTATGACGGCCTAGAGCTGTTTAGGTCGTAGATCTCATAAAGAGCTTCATTTCGAGAGGTTACGGCTCCCATAAATCTAAACGAGTCAAAAGATATGGTTGTTCGAATAATCGATATCATTAGGGTGCAACATCGACGGTGCGAGGTGCAACATCTGTTTAAAATGCCGTATTGGTGCCGTGCGACTTTTAAAAATGAGTGTGTGGATTTGATATGGAACTATACCATGGGGCATCATTCTCCTGCGATGGTAAATCGAAGGCCAACCATGGTGGTCCCCTTTAACCAAAAAATTCACATGAAGTAATCGAAGAGGAATAAACTTCCAAGCTTCGAAAGTAATTCATATGGTTTTTTAGGTATGAAGTCAGTAGTGACTTCTGATAGCAGTCAAAGTCGTAGATCTCATTGAGAGCTTTGTTTTGACTGGCTATGACTCTTGTAAGTCTAAACCAGTCAGAAGATATCGCTGTCCGAATAGTCGATATCATCTGGGTGCAACATCGACGGTGCGAGGTGCAACATCGCTTCAAAATGATGAAACAGTGCCGTTTGACTTTTAGAAATGAGTGCATGGATTTGAAATGGAATTATACCATGGGGCATCACTCTCCAGTGATGGTAAATTGTAGGCCAACATAGGTGATCCCGTTTAACCAAAAAATTCACATGAAGAAACCAAAGAGAAAAACTTTCCGCGCCCCCAAAAGTGATTCGAATGGTTTTTTTTTTTGGGTATGGAACTCTGTAGTGACGTCCTAGAATTGTGCTGGTCATAGATCTCATAGAGGGCTTCATTTGGACAGGTTATGGCTACGTAACTCTAAACGCGTCAAAAGATATGGCCTCCGAATAATTGATATCGTCAGTGTGCTACATCGATGGTGCGAGGTGCAACATCTGTTCAAATGCCAAAACGATGTCGTGCGACTTTTAGAAATGAGTGTGGGGATTTGAAATGAAACTGCACTATGGGGCATCATTCTCCAATGATGGTATATTAGAGGCCAACCACGGTGATCCCGTTTAACCAAAAAATTCACATGAAGAAACTGAAGAGGAAAAAGCTTCCAAGCCCACGAAAATGATTCAGATGGCCTTTTTTTGATTTTGTACTCCGTAGTGATGGCCAAGAGCTGTCAAAGTCATAGAACTAACATAGAGCTTCGTATTGCCTGGTTATGGCTCCCGCTAGTCTAAACCAGTCAAAAGACATGGCTGTTCGAATAATCGATATCCTCGGAGTGCAACATCGACGATAAGAGGTGCAACATTGGTTCAAAGTGCATAAACGGTGTCGTGCGACTATTAGAAATGAGTGCATGGATTTGAAATGGAATAGTACCACGGGGCGTCATTCTCCAGGGATGGTAAATCAGTGGTCAATCACGGTGTTCACGTTTAACCAGAAAATTCACATGAAGAAACCAAAGAGGGGAAAAATTCCGAGGCCTTGAAAGTGATCGGGATGTCCTTTTTTGGATATGGAACCCTATAGTGATGGCCTAGAGCAGTCAAAGTCATAGATCTCACAGAGATCTTCGTTTTGACAAGTTATGGCTCCCATATGTATAAAAAGTCAAAAGATATGGCTGTCCGAATAGTCGATATCCTTACGATGCACCATTGACGGTGCGAGGTGCAACATCGGTTCAAAATGTCGAAATGGTGCCATGCGAATTTTAGATTTGAGTGCATGTATTTTGAACGCAACTATCCATGGGGCATCATTCACCAATGATGGTAAATTGGAGGTCAACCACGGTGATCCCGTTTAACCAAAAAATTCACATGAAAACACCGAAGAGGAAAAAACATCCGAGCCCCCGAAAGTGATTCGAATGGACCTTTTTTGGGAAAGAACTCCATAATTATGGCTTAGAGCTGTTAAATTCGTAGGTCTCACAGGGAGCCTCAATTTTAGGTATATCTCCCGTAATTCTAAACTGGTCAAAAGATATGGCTGTCCGAATAACCGATGTCCTTGGGGTGCAACATCGACTGTGCGAGCTTCAACATCGGTTCAAAATGCCAAAAAAATGCCTTGCAACTTTTAGAAATAAGTGCATGGATTGAAAACGGAACTGCACCATGGGGAATCATTCTCTAGCGATGGTAAATTGAAGGCCAACCAAGGTGATCCCGTTTAAACAAAAATTTCACATGAAGAAACCGAAGAGGAAAAAACTTCTGAGCCCCCAAAAGTGATTTGAATGTTCTTTTTTTGGTATGGAACTCTGTAGTGACGGCCTATAGCTATGTAGGTCATAGATCTCATAAAGAGCTTTATTTTGGCAGGTTATGGCTTATACAACTCTAAGCCAGTCAAAAGATATGGCTGTCCGAATATCGATATCCTTATGGTGCAACATCGACGGTGTGAGGTGCAACATCGTTTCAAATGCCGAAATGGTGCCTTGCGACTTTTAAAAATAAATTTGTCGATTTGAAACGGAATTATACCATAGGGCATCATTCTCCAGCGATGTTAAATCGAAGGCCAACTGAGGTGATCCCATTTAACCAAATAATTCACATGATGAAATCGAAGAGGAAAAAACTTCCGAGCCGTAGAATGTGATTCAGATGGTCTTTTTTGGGGTATGTAACTCCGTAGTGTCAGCCATGAGCTCTCAAAGTCATAGAACTCATAGAGAGATTCGTTTTGACTGGTTATGGCTCCCGTAAGTCTAAACCAGTCAAAAGATATGGTTGTCTGAATAATCGATATCCTAAGGGTGCAACATCGACGGTGCGAGGTACAACATTGGTTCAAAATGCCTAAACGGTGCCGTGTGACTTTTAGAAACGAGTGTGGGGAATTGAAACGGAACTATACCATAGGGCATCATTCTCCAGCATTGGTAAATCAGAGATCAACCATGGTGATCCTATTTAACCAAAAATTCTCATAAACAAACCAAAGAACAAAAAACATCCGAGCCGCCAAAAGTGATTCGAATGGTCTTTTTTTAGGTATGGTACTTCGTAGTGACGGCCTAGAGCTATCAAAGTGGTAGATCTAATAGAGATCTTCGTTTTTACAGGTTATAGCTCCCATGATTCCAAACCAGTCAAAAGATATGGTTGTTCGAATAATCGATATCCTCACGGTGCACCAACGACGGCGCAAGGTGCAACATCGGCGGTACGAGGTGCAACATCGATTCCAAATGTTGAAATGGTGCCGTATGACTTTTATAAATGAGTGCACGAATTTGAAACGGAACTGTACCATGGGACTTCATTCTCCAGGGATGGTAAATTGGAGGCCAACCACGGTGATCCCGTTTAACCAAAAAATTCACATGAAGAAACCGAAGAGGAAAAAACTTCCAAGCCCCCGAAAGTGATTCAAATGCTCTTTTATGGATATGGAACTCCACAGTGATGGACTAGAGCAATGATGGTCATAGATCTCATAGAGAGCTTTGGTTCGAGAGGTTATGGCTCCCGTAACTCTAAACTAGTCAAAAGATATGGTTGTTCGAATAATCTATATCCTCAGGTTGCAACATCGACGGTGCAAGGTGCAACATCGGTTCAAAATTTCGAAACTATGCCGTGCGACTTTTAAGAATGAGTGCATGGATTCGAAGCGGAACTATGCTATAGGGCATCGTTCTCCAGCGATGGTAAATCTTAGGCAAACAAAGGTGGTCCCATTTAACCAAAAATTCACATGAAGAAACTGAAAAAGAAAAAAATTCCGAGCCCATGAAAGTTATGCGGTTGGTCTTTTTTTCATATGGAGCTCCATAGTGATGGTTGTGAGCTATCAAAGTCGTAGAACTCATAGAAAGCTTTGTTTTGACTAGTTATGGCTCCCGCAAGCCTAAACCAGTCAAAAGATATGGCTGTTCGAATAATTAATATCCTTAGGGTGCAACATCGACGATGCGAGGTACAACATTGGTTCAAAATGTCTAAATGGTGCCCTGTGACTTTTAGAAACGAGTGTGTGGATTTGAAACGAAACTGTACCATAGGGCATCATTTCCAGCGATGGTAAATGGGGAACCAACCACGGGGATTCTGTTTAACCAAAAATTTCACATGAAGAAACCGAAGAGTCAAAAATTTCCGAGCCCCCGAAAGTGATTCGAATGGTTTATTTTTAGGTGTGGTACTCCATAGTGATGGTCTAGAGCTATCAAAGTCGTAGATCTGTAGAGATCTTCATTTTGATAGGATATGGCTCCCGCACGTTTAAATCATTCAAAAGATATGGCTGTCCGAATAATCGATATCCTCAAGGTGCACCATCGACAGTGCCAGGCGCAACATTGTTCCAAAGGTCACAACGGTGCCGTAAAACTTTTAGAAATGAGTACGTGTATTTGAAATGGAATTATACTATGGGACATCATTCTCCATGGATGGTAAATTGAAGGTCAACTACGGTATTCCCGTTTAACCAAAAAATTCACCTGAAGAAACCGAAGAGGAAAAAACTTTCGATCCCTCGAAAGTGATTTGGATGGTCTTTTTTGGATATGGAACTACGTAGTGACGACCTATATTTGTGTAGGTCATAGATCTCATAGAGAGATTTGTTTCGATAGGTTATGGCTTCCGTAAATCTAAACGATTCAAAAGAAATGGCTGTCCGAATAATCGATGTCGTCATGGCGCAACATTGACGGTGCAATATGCAACATCTGTTCAAAGTGATGAAACGGTTTCAGGGAACTTTTAAAACCGAGTGTGTGGATTTGAAATGGAACTGTACCATGGGGCATCATTCCCCAGCGATGGTAAATCGGAGGCCAACCACGGTGATCCCATTTAACAAAAAAATTCATATGAAGTAACTAAAGAGGAAAAAATTTCCAAGCCCCCGAAAGTAATTCATATGGTTTTTTCTAGGTTATGGAAATCCGTAGTGACGATTGAGAGCATTCAAACTCGTAGATATCACTGAGAGCTTCGTTTTAACTGGTTATGGCTCCATAAGTCTAAACCAGTCAAAAGATATAGCTGTCCGAATAAAAGATATCATCTGGGTGCAAAATCGACAGTGCTAGGTGCAACATTCGTTCAAAATGCTAAAACGGTGCCATCCGACTTTTGAAAATGAGTGCATGAATTTGAAATGGAACTGTACCATGGGGCATCATTCTCCAACGATGGTAAATCGGAGGCCAATCAAAGTGATCCTGTTTAGCCAAAAAATACACATGAAGAAACCAAAAAAGGAAAAAAATTTCGAGCCCCCAAAAGTGATTCGAACGGTATTTTTTTGGTATGGAACTCCATAGTAACGTCCTAGAATAGTGCAAGTTGTAGATCTGATAGATAGTTTCGTTTTGACAGGTTATGGCTCCCGTAACTGTAAACACGTCAAAAGAAATGGCTGTCCGAATAATCATTTCATCAGGGTGCAACATCGACGGTGCAAGGTGCAACATCTGATCAAATGCCGAAATGGTGCCGCACAACTTTTAGAAATGAGTTTGTGGCTTTGAAATTGAACTGTTCCATGGGGCATCATTCTCGAGTGATGGTAAATCGGTGGGCAACTACGGTGCTCCCGTTCAACCAAGAAATTGACACGAAGAAACCGAAGAGGAAAAAACTTCCAAGCCCCCGTAAGTGATTCGGATGGCCTTTTTTAGGTATGGATCTCTGTAGTGATGGTCGGGAGATGTCAAAGTCGTAGAAATCATAGAGTGCTTCGCTTTGACGGGTTATGGCACCCGTAAGTCTAAACTAGTCAAAAGATATTGCTGTCCGAATAATCGACATACTTAGAGTGCAATATCAACGGTGAGAGGTGCAACATCAGTTCAAAATGCCGAAACAGTACCGTGAAACTTTTAGAATGAGTTCGTAGATTTGAACGAAACAGTACCATGGGGCATCATTTTCCAGGGATGGTAATTCAAAGGCCAACAATGGTGATCCCGTTTAATGAAAAATTCACATGGAAAAATCAAAGAGGAAAAAATTCTGAGACCTCGAAAATGATTCGGATGGTATTTTTTCTGGGTATGAAACTCCGTGGTGATAGCCTAGAGTTGTCAAAGTCGTAGATCTCATAGAGATCTTCTTTTTGACTGGTTACAGCTCCCATATGTCTAAACCAGTCAAAAGATATGGTTGTCCGAATAGTGGATATCCTCAGGGTGCACCATCAACGGTGCGAGGTGAAACATCGGTCCAAAATGCCAAAACGGTGCCGTTTGACTTTTAGATATGAGTGCATGGATTTGAATCTAAACTGTACCATGGGGCATCATTCTCCAGCGATGGTAAATGGGAGTCCAGCCACGGTGATCCTGTTTAACCAAAAAATTCAAATGAATAAACCGAAGAGGAAAAAACTTCCAAGCCCCGAAATTTATTCCGATGGTCTTCTTTGGGTATGGAACTTAGTAATGCCGGCCTAAAGCTTTCAAAGTTGTAGATATCATTGAGATCTTTGTTTTTACATGTTAGGGCTCTCATAAGTCCAGACCCGTCAAAAGATATGGATGTCCGAATAGTCAATATCCTCAGGGTGCACCATAGACGGTGCAAGGTGCAACATCGGTTCAAAATACCGAAATGGTGTCGACGACTTTTAGAAATGAGTTGCATGGATTTGAAGCGGTAATGCACCATGGGGCATCATTCTCCAACGATGGTAAATCGAAGGCCAACTAAGGTGATCCCGTGTAACCAAAAAATTCATATGAAGAAACCGAAGAGGAAAAAACTTTTGAGCCCTCGAAAGTGATTTAGATGGTCTTTATTTGGATATGGAACTCCGTAATGACATCCGCAAGCTGTCAAAGTCGTAGAACTCACAAAGAGCTATCCGAATAGTCAATATCCTTAGGGTGCAACATCGACGGTGCGGGGTGCAACATCGGTTTTGAGTGCATGGATTTGAAATGGAACTATACCATGGGGGTTCATTCTCCAGCGATGGTAAACGGAGGCCAACCAAAGTGATCTCGTTTAACCAAAAAATTCTCATGAAGAAACCAAAGAGGAAAGAATTTTCGAGTCCCCAAAAGTGATTCGTATGATCTTTTTTTAGGTACGAAAATCCATAGTGATGGCCGAGCAATAAAAGTCATAGATCCCATAGAGAGCTTTATTTTGACTACTTATGGCTCCCATAAGTCTAAACCAGTCAAAAGATATGGCTGTCCGAATAATCGATATTCTCAGGGTGTAACATTGACAGTGAGAGGTGCAACGTCTCTTAAAAATGCCAAAACGGTGTCGCGTGACTTTTGGAATTGAGTGCGCGGATTTAAAAACGGAACAGTGCCATAGGGCATCATTCCTTAAGGATGGTAAATCAGAGGCTAACCATGGTGATCCCTTTTAACCAAAAATTTCATATGAAGAAACCGAAGAGAAAAAATTCCAAGGCACTAAAAGTGATTCAGATGGTCTTTTTTCGATATGGAACTTCTAGTGATGGCCTAGAGCTATCAAAGTTGTGTATCTCGTAGAGATCTTCGTTTTGACTGGTTACGGCTCCCATAAGTCTAAACCAGTCAAAATATATGGCTTTCTGAATAATCAGTATCCTCAGCGTGCACCATCTATGGTGCGAGGTGCAACATCAGTTCAAAATGCCGAAACGATGCCGTTCAACTTTTAGATATGATTGTGTGGATTCAAAACGAAACTATACAATGGGGAAACATTCTCTAGTAGTGGTAAATCAGAGGCCAGCCACGGTGATCCCGTTTAATCAAAAAATTCATTGAGGAAATCGAAGAGGAAAAAACTTCCGAGCCCCGAAATTGATTCTGATGGTCTTTTTTGGGTATGGAACTCAGTAATGCCGGCCTAAAGCAGTCAAAGTCATATATCTCATAGAGATCTTCGTTTTGACAGGTTACGGCCTCCATAATTCTAGACTTCTCAAAAGATACGGCTGTCCGAATAATCGATATCTTCAGGGTGCACCATTGACGGTGCAAGATGCAACTTCTAGCCTGGATTTGAAATGGAACTATACCATGGGGCATCATTCTCTAAGGATGGTAATTCAGAGGCCAATCATGGCGATCCCATTTAACCAAAAATTCACATCAAGAAACCGAAGAGGAAAAAACCTCCAAGCCCCCGAAAGTGATTTGGATGGTCTTTTTACGGTATGAAATTCGTAGTGATGGCCTAGAGCTATAATGATGGTCGATCCTATAGAGAGCTTCATTTTGAGAGGTTATGGCTCTTGTAACTCTAAACGAGTCAAAAGATATGGCTGTCCGAATAATGTATATCCTGAGGGAGCAACATCGATGGTGCAAGATGCAACATGGATTCAAAATTTCGAAACGGTTTCCTGCGACTTTTAAAAATTAATGTGCGGATTTGAAATGGAACTACACCATGTGCATCATTATCCAGCGGTGGTAAATCGAAGGCCAACCACGGTGATCCCGTTTAACTAACAAAATTCTCATGAAGAAACCAAAGAGGAAAAAACTTCCGAGTTCCCAAAAGTAATTCCTATGGTCTTTTTTTGGGTATGGAACATCGTTGTGATATCCGAGAGCTACCAAAGTCGTAGAAATCAAAGAGAGCTTCATTTGAACTGGTTGGCTCACCTAAGTCTATACCAATCAAAAAATATGGATGTCCGAATAATCGATTTCCTTAGGGTGCAACATCGACGATGCAAGGTGCAATAACGGTTCAAAATGCGTAAACAGTGCCAAGCTATTTTTAGAAATGAGTGTGTGGATTTGAAAAGGAACAGTACTATGCGGCATCATTCTCCAGGGATGGTAAATCAGAGGCTAACCACGGTGATCCCGTTAAACCGAAAAGTTCACATGAAGAAACCGAAGAGGAAAAAAATTCCGATCCCCCGAAAGTGATTAGATGGTCTTTTTTTGGATATGGAACTCCGTGGTGAAGGCCTGGAGCTATGAAGGTTGTAGATCTCATAGAGAGATTCGTTTTGATAGGTTATAGCAACCGTAACTCTAAACGAGTTAAAAGATATGACTATCCAAATAACCTATATCCTCGGGGTTCAACATCGACGGTGCAAGGTGCAACATCGGTTCAAAATGCCGAAATGGTGTCGTGCGACTTTTAGATATTAGTGCATGGATTTGAAATGGAACTGTACCATGGGGCATCATTCCCCAGCGATGGAAAATCGAAGGTCAATCATGGTGATCCCGTTTAACCAAAAAATTCACATGAAGAGACCGAAGAGGAAAAAAACTTCCAAGCCCCCAAAAGTGATTCGAATGGTCTTTTTGGGTATGGAACTCCGTAGTTACATCCTAGAGCAGTGTAGGTCATAGATTTCATAGAGTTCTTTGTTTTGACATGTTATGGCTCCCGTAACTCTAGACGCGTCAAAAGATATGGCTGTCCGAATAATCGATATCGTCGAGGTGCAACATCGACGGTGCGAGGTGAAACATCTGTCCAAATGCTGAAACGGTGCCATGCGACTTTTAGAAATGAGTGCGTGGATTTGAAACGGAAATTTAGCGTGAGGCATCATTCTCTAATGATTGTAAATCAAAGGCTAACTGCGGTGATCCCATTTAACCAAAAAATTCACATGAAGAAACCGAAGAGGAAAAAACTTCTGAGCCTTCAAAAGTGATTCAGATGATCATTTTTGGCTATGGAACTCCATAGTGATGGACGAGAGCTGTCAAAGTCGTAGAACTCATAGAGAGCTTCATTTTAATAGGTTATGGCTCTCGTAAGTCTAAAGCGGTCAAAAGATATGGTTGTCCGAATAATCGATATCTTTAGCGTGCAACATCGACGGTGAGAGGTGCAACATCGGTTCAAAATGCCGAAACGGAGGCGTGCGACTTTAAGAAATGAGTGCTTGGATTTGAAACAGAACAGTATCATGGGGCATCATTCTCCAGGGATCATAAATCCGAGGCCAACCACGGTGATCCAGTTTAACCAAAAAATTCACATAAAGAAACCAAGGAGGAAAAAAATTCCGAGGCCCCAAAAGTGATTTGAATGGTATTTATTTGGGTATGGAACTCTGTAGTGATAGCCTAGAGCTATCAAAGTCATAGATCTCATAGAGATATTTGTTTTGACTGGTTACGACTCCCATATGTCTAAACTAGTCAAACGACATGTCTGTCAGAATAATCGACATCCTCAGGGTGCACCATCGACGGTGCGAGGTGCAACATCGATTCAAAATGCTGAACCGATGCCGTTTGACATTTTGATACAAGTAGATTGATTTGAAACAGAATTGTACCATGGGACATCATTGTCCAGTGATGGTAAAATGAAGGCCAACCACGGTGATCCCGTTTAACCAAAAAATTCACATGAAGAAATCGAAGAGGAAAAAAATTCCGAGCCTTCGAAATTGATTCCTTGGTCTTTTATGGGTATGGAACTTAGTAATGCTGGCCTAAAACTATCAAATCGTTGATCGCATAGAGATCTTCATTTTGACAAGTTAAGGCTCCCATAAGTCTAAACCAATCAAAAGATATGAATGTCCGAATTATCGATATCCTTAGGGTGAACCATTGACGGTGTGAGGTGCAACATTGGTTCAAAATACCGAAACGGTGTCGACGAATTTTAGAAATGAGCGTGTGGATTTGAAACGGAATTTTAGCATGAGGCATCATTCTCCAAGGATGGTAAATCGGAGGCCAATGACGGTGATCCCGTTTAACCAAAAAATTCACATGAAGAAATCGAAGAGGAAAAAAATTCCGAGCCTCCAAAAGTGATTAGGATGGTCAATATTTGAGTATGGAACTTTATAGTGATGGCCTAGAGCTATAAAAGTCGTAAATCTCATAGAGATCTTCGTTTTTTCTAGTTACCGCTCCCATAAGTCTAAACCGGTCAAAAGATATGGCTGTCCAAATAATCGATATCCTAAGGGTGCACCATCGATGGTGCGAGGTGCAACATCGGTTCAAAATGCCGAAACAGTGCCGTTCGATTTTTAGATATGAGTGCGTGGATTTGAAGCAAAATTGTACCATGGGACATCATTCTCCAGCGATGGTAATTCAGAGGCCAACCACGGTGATCCCGCTTAACCGAAAAATTCACATGAAGAAACCGAAGTGGAAAAAACTTCCAAGCCCCCAAAATTGATTCCGATGGTCTTTTCTTGGGTATGGATCTCCGTAGTGATGGCCGAGAGCTATCGAAGTCATAGATCTCATAGAGATCTTCGTTTTGATAGGTTACGGCTCCCATATGTCTAGACAAGTCAAAAGATATGGCTGTTTGAATAATCGATATCCTCAGGGTGCACCACTGACGGTGTGAGGCACAACATCAGTTCAAAATTCTGAAACGGTGTCGACGACTTTTAGAAATTAGTGTGTGGATATGAAACGGAACCGTACCATGGGGCGTCATTCTTCATGGATGGTAAATCGGAGTCCAACCATTGTGATCCTATTTAACTAAAAATTCACATGAAGAAATTGAAGAGGAAAAAATTTCCAAGCCCCCAAAAGCGATTCAAATGGTCTTTTTAGGATATGCAACTTGGATTAGAGCTTTTAAGGTCGTAGATCTCATAGAGAGCTTCGTTTCAAGAGGTTATGGCTTCCGTAACTCGAAACGAGTCAAAAGATATGGTTGTTCGAATAATCTATATCCTCTGGGTGCAACATCGATGGTGCGAGGTGCAAAATAGTGTCAAAATGCAAAAGGGTGCCATGCGAATTTTAAAAATGAGTGCGTGGGTTTGAAAGGGAACTATACCATGTGGCATCATTCTTCAGTGACGGCAAATCGAAAGCCAACCACAGTGATCCCGTTTAACCAAAAAACTCACATGAAGAAACCAAAGTGGAAAAAACTTCCTAGTCCCCGAAAGTATTCATATGGTCTTTTTTAGGTATGGAACTTCGTAGTAATGGCGGAGAGCATTCAAAGTCGTAGATCTCACAAAGAGCTTCGTTTTGACTGGTTATGGCTCCCGTAAGTCTAAACCAGTCAAAAGATATGGCTGTTCCAGTAATCTATATCATCAGGGCGCAACATTGATGGTGTGAGGTACAACACTGGTTCAAAATATTGAAACGGTGCCGTATGACTTTTTGAAATAAGTGCATGGATTTGAAATGGAACTGTTCCATGGGGCATCATTCTCCACCGATGGTAAATCGGAGGCAAACCAAGGTGATCGCATTTAACCAAAAAATTCACATGAAGAAACCAAAGAGGAAGAAACATCCAAGCCCTAGAAAGTGATTCGAATAGTCTTTTTCTAGGTTATGGAAGCACGTAGTTATAGGTTTGAGATGTATAGTTCGTATATTTCATAGAGAGCTTCGCTTTGCCAGGTTATGGCTAATGTAACTCTAAACGAGTTAAAAGATAATGCTGTCCGAATAGTCGATATCCTCAGGGTGCAACATCGGTTCAAATGCCGAAACAGTGTCGTGCGACTTTTAGAATTGAGTGTATTGATTTGAAATGGAAATGCACCATATGGCATCATTCTGCAGCGATGGTAAATCGAAGGCCAACTAAGGTGATCCCGTTTAATCAAAAAATTCATGTGAAGAAACCGAAGTGGAAAAACTTTTGAACCCTCTAAAGTGATTCAGATGGTCTTTTTTTGGGTATGGAACTCTGTAGTGATGGTCGAGAGTATTCAAAATCGTAGAACTCACAGAGAGCTTCGTTTTGAATGGTTATGGCTCCGCAAGTAAAAACTAGTCAAAAGATAAGGCTTTCCGAATAATCGATATCTTTAAGGTGCAATATCGATGGTGCGAGGTGCAACATCGGTTCAAAATGCCTAAGCGGTGTCACCGACTTTTAGAAATGAACGCATGGATTTGAAAAGAAACAACGCCATAGGGCATCATTCTCCATGGATGGTAAATCGGAGGCCAACCATGTTGATCCCATTTAACCAAAAAATTCACACGAAGAAATTGAAGAAGAAAAAACTTCCAAGCTCTCGAATGTGATTCAGATGGTCTTTTTCGGGTATGGATCTCCGATGTGACAGGCTAGAGCTGCGTAGATTGTAGATCTCAAAGAGGGCTTTGTTTTGACAAGTTATGGCTCTCGTAAATCTAAACGAGTCAATAGATATGGTTTGTCCGATTAATCGATATCCTCAGGGTGCAGTGTCGACGGTGCGAGGTGCAACATCGTTTCAAATGCCAAAATGGTATCGTGCAATTTTTAGAAATGAGTGTGTGGATTTGAAACGGAATTGTACCATGGGGTATCATTCTCCAACGATGGAAAATCGGAGGCCAACCAATGTGATACCCTTTAACCAAAAAATTCACATGAAGAAATCGAAGAGGAAAATGCTTCCGAGCCCCCGAAAGTGGTTCGGATGGTATTTTTTGGATATGGAACCCCATAATGACGGCCGAGAGCTATCGAAGTCGTAGAACTCACAAAGGCTTCATTTTGAATGGTTATGGATCCCATACGTCTAAACCAGCCAAAAGATACGACGGTCCGAATAATTGATATACTCAAGGTGCTACATCGACAGTGCTAGGTGCAACATTGGTTCAAAACGCTGAAAAGGTGTCATACGACTTTTAGAAATTTGTGCGTCGATCTGAACCGGAACTATACCATGAGGCAACATTCTCCAGCGATGGTAAATCGAAGGCCAACCATGGTCATCCTGTTTAACCAAAAAATTCACATAAAGAAACCAAAGAGGAAAAAACATTCGAGACCCCGAAAATGATTGGATGGTCTTTTTTTGGTTATGGAACTCTGTAGTGATGGCCGAGAGTGATTAAAGTCATAGATTTCATAGAGAGCTTAATTTTGATTGGTTATGGCTCCTGTAAGTCTAGAAAAGTCAAAAGATATAGTTGTCCGAATATTCGATTTCCTCAGGGTGCCACATCGATAGTGCAAAGTGCAACATCGGCTCAAAATGCCGAAACCATGCCGTATGATTTTTATCAATGAGTGCGTGGATTTGAAACGAAAGTGTACCATCGGGCATCACTCTCCACAGATGGTAAACCAAAGGCCAACCATGATGATCCCTTTAACCCAAAAATTCGTATGAAGAAACCGTAAAGGAAAAACTTTCGAGCCCCGAAAGTGATTCGATTTTCTTTTTATGGGTACGGAACTCTGTAGTGACGTTGAAAGCAATAAAGTCGTAGATCTCACAAAGAGCTTTGTTTTGAATGATTGGCTCCCATAAGTCTAAACCAGTCAAAAAGTATGGCTGTCCGAGTAATTGATATCCTCAGGGTGCAACATCGACGGAGCGAGGTGCAACATAGGTACAAAATGCCAAAAAGGTATTGTACATCTTTTAGAAATGAGTGTGTGGATTTGAAACGAAACTATACCATGAAGCAACATTCTCCAACGACTGTAAATCGAAAACCAACCACGATCATCCTGTTTAACCAAAAAATTCACGTGATGAAACCGAAGAGGAAAAAGTTTCCAAGTCTCCGAAAGTTATTCGGATGGTCTTTTTCGGGTGTGGAACTCTGTAATGATGGCCGAGCGCGGTCAAAGTCATGGACCTCACAGAGAACTTCTTTTTGACTGATTATGGCTCCCGTAAGTCTAAACCAGTCAAAAGATATGGATGTCCGAATAATCAATACCCTCAGGGTGCAACATCGATGGTGCAAGGTGCAACATCGCTTCAAAATTTCGGAAATGTGCCATAAGATTTTAGCGATGAGTGCATAGATTTGAAATGGAAATCTACCATTGGGCTTCATTCTCTAGCGATGGTCAATCGAAGGCCAACTATGGTGATCCCGTTTAA
This sequence comes from Allium cepa, assembly GCA_030765085.1. Lineage (NCBI taxonomy): Eukaryota > Viridiplantae > Streptophyta > Magnoliopsida > Asparagales > Amaryllidaceae > Allium > Allium cepa. The sequence goes on from CM060943.1 coordinate 803,736,109, forward strand.
CCAAAAAATTCACATGAAGAAACCGAAGAGGAAAAAATTCCAACCCTCGAAAGCGACAAGGATGGTCATTTTTCTGTTACGGAACTCCATACCGACTGTCGAGATATGTCCAAGTTGTATATCTCATAGAGAGCTTCGTTTTAACAAGTTATGGCTCTCGTAAGTCTAAACCAGTCAGAAGATATGGCTGTCCGAATAATCGATATCCTGAAGGTGCAACATCGACGGTGCTAGGCACAACATCGGTTCGAAATTCTGAAACAGTGTTGTATGACATTCAGAAATGAGTGAGTGGATTTGAAACGGAACTGAACCATAGGGCATCATTCTCCATGGATGGTAAATCGTAGGCCAACCACGGTGATCCCGCTTAATCAAAAAATTCACATAAAGAAACCGAAGAGGAAAAAACTTCCGAGCCCCCAAAAGTGATTCAGATGGTCTTTTTTAGATATGGAACTCCGTAGTGATAGCCGAGAGATGTCAAAGTCGTAGATCTCATAGATAACTTCGTTTTGACTTGTTATTGCTCCATTAAGTCTAAACAACTCAAAAGATATGGATGTACGAATAATCGATATCCTCAGGGTGCAGCATCGACGGTGCGTGGTGCAACATTGGTTCAAATGCCGAAACGGTGCCATATGACTTTTAGAAATGAGTATGTGGATTTGAAATGGAACTGTACCATGGGGCATCACTCTCCAACAATGGTAAATCGAAGGCCAACCATGGCGATCCCTTTGACCAAAAAATACACATGAAGAAACCAAAGAGGTAAAAACTTCCATGCCCCCGAAAGTGATTCGGATAATCTTTTTTTGGGTATGGAACCTTGTAGTGATGGCCGAGAGCCATCAATGTCGTAGATCTCACAGAGAGCTTCATTTTGACTGGTTATGGTTCTCGTAAGTCTAAAACAATCAAAAAGATATGGCTGTGAGAATAATCGATATCCTTAGGGTGCAATATCAACAGTGTGAGGTGCAACGTCAGTTTAAAATACCGAAATTGAGCCATACGATTTTTAGCAACGTGTGCATGGATTTGAGACGGGAATATATCATGAGGCGTCATCTCCAGCAGTGGTAAATCAAAGGCCAACCACGGTGATCCTCTTTAAAAAAAATATTTACAGAAAGAAACCAAAGAAAAAAATTCTGGTTCCCCGAAAGTGATTTGGGTGTTCTTTTTTTGGGTATAGAACTCCTTAGGGTGCAACATCGATTCAAAACGCCAGAACAGTGCCGTACAAATTATAGAAATGAGTGTGTGAATTTGAAACAGAACTGTACCATAGGGCATCATTCCCTAGCGATGGCAAATCGAAGGCCAATCACCGTAATCCCATTTATCCAAAAATTTCACATGAAGAAACAGAAGAGGAAAAAATTCCGAGCCACCGAAATAGGATGGTCTTTTTTGGGTACGAAACTCTGTAATGACGGCCGAGAGCCATCAAATTCGTGATCTAATAAAGAGCTTTGCTTTGACTGGTTATGGCTCTCGTAATTTTATACCAGTCAAAAGATATGGTTGTTCGAATAATCGATATCCTCAGGCTGCAACGTTGACGGTGCGAGGTGCAACAGTATTTCAAAATGCCAAAATAGTCTAGTACAATTTCTAGAAATGAGTGCATGGATTTGAAGTGCAACTGTACCATGGGGCATAATTCTCCAGGAATGGTAAATCGGAGGCCAACCATGGTGATCCCGTTTAACCAAAAAATTCATATAAAGAAACCGAAGAGGAAAAAACTTCCAAGCCCTCGAAGGTGATTCAAATAGTATTTTTTGGGTATGGAACTCTGTAGTGACGGCCGAGAAGCGTCAAAAACATAGATCTCACAAAGATCTTCGTTATGATAGGTTATGGCTTCCGTAAGCTTTAACCAGTCAAACGAAATGACTGTCCGAATGATCGATATATTCAGGGTGCAACATCAACGTTACGAGGTGCAACTTTGGTTCAAACTATCGAAATGATGCCGAATGACTTTTAGAATTGAGTGCGTGGATTTGAAGTGGAACTATACCATGAGGAATCATTCTCTGACAATGGTAAATCGAAGGCCAACCACGATGATCCCATTTAACCAAAAAATACTGTGACGACCCGGAATTTTTAGACATACCAAATGAGAATATTTAATTAATTTTAAATATTCGAAAGTTATTTTTTTTTAACTTGAATTTCAAATGTCAATATTTATTGGATAATTAAATAATGAATTTAATTATCAGAATTGGGTAAATTATTGAATCTGGAATTTTAAGCCAGTTAAAAATAATTTGAAGGCTTGTAAAATTCGTATTAATAATACTGAAGATAATAAAAGTGATAGAATCGAATTTAAAGATGTTTTGTTCAGTTTTTAAAAATATATAGTTTAAATTGAATTTAAAAATAGCCTTCCGAGGCACAGTCTCGGAATTCGACGAAACCAGTTCCATTGGGACTGTAATATTGAATTATTGTCAGATTTCAAATTTCGCATTGATCGGAGTTAGTGTGTGAGTGTACGGTATATAAACGCGCTGAAGTTTAATCGAGAAAAACACTATACTTGTTAGTCAAACTTAATTTACATCAAAATCTTTCCGGTTCTTTCCAGCGCACGCTTCCTTTGGCTTCCCAAACACGATTCTTCATCCTCTTTTCTTTTAGATACGAAACCTTTTCATTTCCAGTGAAATTCAGATGCTCAAGAAGAAATAAAATGGCGAGCGAGTTCGTTTATTTTCCCCCCTCTCGAATTTAACCCACAACAGTTTGGCCGCCTCTATTTCTTTTTATCCATTCTCGTTTCAAAAAAAAAAGGCTCAGTGACGAGAAATTCGTGGCCGCTCCCTCTGATTTGCAAATTGAATGATTAAGCAACGAACAATTCCATAATCATCGACTCGAAGGTGGACGAATCGGCGAGGTAGGGCTTCGATCGAAAAAAAAACGAGTGAGCTCTGCGCGTGTGAGTGGGTCTAGCTGGAAGGATTGGAGGCGCGCGAGCACGTAGGGGGAAGGCGAGTTGTGGCCGCGACTTGGTCGCGCTGGAGATGGAAGGATGCAAGTGCGGGTTCACCGTGACAGTGAGAGCTAGGGCACGCTTGAGGTCACGCGGTGGCAAGCGATGAGGGGGCAGAGGGTCAATCGCGAACAGCTTGGGTTTGCGTTCGTTTTGAGGGATTCTGAGCATAAGGTATTTGCAGATTTCATTTTTTTTACATATTAACGTATTCATGCATTCAAGTTAGAAGGAAAAAAAAATATATATGTACACATAACCATTTTTGTATGTATATCGGAAACCAGAAAAAATGAAGATAAATATATACACATTCACACATTTTAATAAACATTTTTATTATTTAGTATAATTTTAAAAATAATGGATTGATGATTAATTTATCCAACTAACTTATTTGATTTATTTTAATCACTAAAAGATTTTTAAAGGGGAAATTATTAGTTTAAATTAAATAATCAGTTAATTAGATCATTAGTCTAATTAAATTTATTTAAACGATAATAAATTGTTCGATTAGTTCAAAATATTAATAAGCCATATACATGATGTTTTACAAGGTTGAAAAATCGTGGAATCAAATCGAGAATGAAGTGGATTTGAAATTTTAGAGGCAAAGGTGAGTTAATCTCACTCAGTTTAAATTTAAATTTAAATGATTAAATTTAAATAATTGTTTGAATGGTTGAAATTGATTGATTGATGTGCTATAGAATGATATGTTCTGAAATTAGTAAATAATATTGTGCTAATATTTGTGGATGCAGGGAAACAGGTTGGAGGGATCCAACTGGATTCCTCAAATTTATTAGATTATTTAATATTCTGTGTGATGAATATTTGATATCCTGTGATTGTTTTATGGATAACTGGAATATTGGATAGTATGGTTGGATGGAATAACTCAGTTTAAAGAGTTACCAAAATCTATGGAATTGGATTTTTGAAAGGTAATAAAAGAGTAAAATTTTAAGTAAATAATTCTAGTAAATTGGAATAAATTGAATAATGAAGTGAAAATAAAATAAAATAGAGTGATTTCTAAAATCTAACAAAATATGGAATATGAGGAAATTGAATTAACAGAGGAATAGTAAATTCTGGAACTTAAGTGAATAAAAGTCATTATTTTAAATGTAAGGATTAAATTTAAAGGTAAAGAAAAGAAATTGAGGAATCTGAATTTGGTATTTTTCAGTTTAAAGATTTTAAAACATAAATTGGAAATTAAATCTAAAGTTAATAAATTTTGAAATAAATGAAGTAAGAGAATTTATTTCATGGTAAAGTAAATGGAAATCAATTGTAAAATTGATTTAGGTGTTAAAATTTAAATTTAAAGTGAAGAGAGATTTTGGGACTTTATGACTGGGTTATAAAGTGAAATAAAATGTCGGTGGATATTTTATAAATTCAAGGTAAGAATTTATTAAAGGAATGGGGATTTGTTTGAAAATAAATGGCGATGTATTTTTAAGAAATGGGAAAGAGAATAGGATTTCCCTGAATAGCCAAGTATGGTTTTCAAAAATATTTAAAGTTTTTAAAATCGTTTTAAAATGCAGGTTTTGGAAAGTTTATTATTTATAAATCTAAATTTTTAAAGCAAGTATATTTTTCTAAATCTATTATTGAAATAACTATATGAAGTAATTTGGTATTGAGTTTTAAAGAGCAAATTTAGTATATTTTATAAAGTGTTTTATTCAAAATATTTTTAAGTATATTTATTTTAATAAAATATTTAAAGTTTTAATTTTAAAGTTATAAGTATAATTAAAAAAAAAGTGTTTTTAAATTATTTAAACTCAAGTGTTTTGTACTTGGTGTTCCAGTGGAAATAATTTATTGGGAATGTACTCTGTGAAAGGAAAATTGGTTTTGAAACTGATTTCAAAAGGAATTGAAATTGGAAATATATATCTTGGAAAGATATTTTGGGATATAATTTGGGAAATTATTTATTGCTTGATGGTTGTTTGTGAATATTAATTGATAGTTAAATAACCGACTATCAGTATTGGCCAAATGCGTTATCGTTTCGAAGAGACCGGGATCGAGATTTATTTCTCGAAAACCACTTCGATCCGGTTTATACGTTTTCGTGAAAAAAACGAGTTTGGATGCGAAGATGGAGCAGTGAAGTGCAAGGGCTAGTCGCTACTAATCCTGAGGATATTTCCAAAATGGATGTAGTAGGAATAGTGCATTCGGTTCCGTTCGAACCCGGGACGGACTTGTATGGACGAATGCTTGCGAAACATCGTCAGGTGGGCGATGGGCATTCTAAGTGAAACGTTCTAAAAGGTAACGCTTAGCCTCAAGCCTCATCAAATGGGAATGACTGAAAATCAGGGGATATGCAGCAAGGTTAGGAGGGTAGCACCCAAGCAGGGTGAGGTCATTCCAGTCTAGATGTCCCTTATTTCTTTTTTGGCTTAGTGGTGCGGTTGCTGATCCCAACCGCGGGGTGATCTCACTCGGGACTGTCCAGTAAGGGATGGTTCCGGCCTTGTGTTGCAGGGGATGAAGGGAGTAATCCTCGGTACGGTGATCTAGGCCCCGTACTGTGACAGGTGGTACCCCAGTGCCTAGTCATTAGTTGGAAATCCATTCTCCCTACGAGCCTTGTACGAGTTTTGTTTGTATTACCCACTTTTGTGGCTAGTAGCCGGAATTTAATAATGTAACAATTTCGGCTATTTTATAAGTACCTGTGTATAGACCCTATTATAATATCAGAGGATTTCTATAAAATTGTTTTAGCTATCGTAAGGTAAAAACCCGACATGTTTATTTGTGGCGTGGTCTTACGAGATGCTTTTGTTTTCAAAGGAATTTTGAAACTTTAATAATAAATTGGGTGTGATTTTCTCACGCTGGTAATCCAGACTGACTCGGGTGTTATTTAACTGTAATTCTCGGGTCAGACCGAGTATTATAGGATACAGGATATGATGCTGTGGAGCTCAGGAGACGAGCTGGATGACGAAATGTACTCTCGTACTTGTATATTTATATACGTATTCCGCTGTGTTGAGTTGTTGTGTACCCATTGTATGATATTGATGTTGAGTTGTGACTGATGTATTCTGATGATGTAATGTATGTAAACAGATATATTTGATTTTGAGTAAAGATTATTTACTATCTATTATATTTATTCCGCTGCGATGGTTAGATTCTGATGTTGATTTTGTTTTCTCTTCTTCTACCTCTTCTTCTTAAAACCAAATGGTTCGTATTTCTGTGCAACTTGAGTTAATTGTTGTAGAATAGTGTTGACTCAAGGGGTACGGATTTGCGGGTCGTTACACTTGGTATCAGAGCTTAGGTTGACGACAACCTAGGCTTTGGTGGGAATTACTCAAGTAGAGTCCGTAGTACTCTATAATGAGTTTGAGTGTATTAATAGATATGAGCGCGTAATTGTTAGTGAATAAAATGATTTTTATATTGTGTTGATTGGTTTATTGAGTGGTTTATGGATTCTGGTCAATACGAGTAATTAACGTTATTGATAGGGATCTCTAAACACTTGAATAGAACAATTCGACACAGTATTGTTTTAAATAGGGTAAATGAAATAATTTTACCCAAATTATTTTTGTATATGAAAGAAATAATTTTCGGAAATTATTATAGTATTTGGATGCTTGATTGTTAAGGAATGATAATATTAAAGTATTAACGCTATTGTGTAAAAATTGAATAAGAAACTGAAACTTATAACCAAAGTTGAAAAATAAATTTATATAACAAAATGGAATTTGAAATATAGATTATAAATGTAATTTTTAAATTTGAAATAACTTCATATATAAATAAGATTATAATTTTGAATTAGAATTCCAGAGAATGAAAATAAATTAAGATGAAGATTCCAGAGTAAGTTTGGAATTTTGGGGGAAAAGTTTAAATTCCTTTGGATTTGGAAATGGTTTTCAAAAGTTTTGAAGAAATAATAGTGGTATTATTTCGGGAATATTTTTGAATTGAAATTGAATCTGGTGAGATTGGAAATTAAGAATATTTTAAATGTTTTAAAGAGATAAAAGCATCGAACTCTTTCGGTCACTGGAAAATAACGTCGGTGATGACTGCAGCATCATCGATGTTTATTTTCGAGTTTCTAAAAGAGAAATTGCTGCCAAATTGTTTTAAAATGGAATTGGTTGTGAACTGGATTTGGTCTTGAAATTCAAAGGACAATTGAATTTACCAAAGGATTTTGGATATAGTTGATTTCAAAGTTGATTTTGGAATTTTAGGAATTGTTTAAAAACTCTGGAATCTTATGTAAAAATGTTTGTGGAATAATAAAATATATTGAATAAATAAAAATGTATATTCCCAAGATAAAAGTAAGAATGTGAATGAGATTGGTTGTGGATAGATGGAAGTGTGAATATAAATGAAATGTGACCTATAAAATTTAGAAATGAGATTAATAAGCCAAAATAAAATAGTTTTGAATTTGGAAAGTGAATGAAAATCCAAAACTTAACTTATAAAATAAATAGGTTGAACTCCAGTAAAATAGATAAAGAAATTTTGAAATAAAAATCAAATATTGATTTAATGTATGTTGAATATCAAATTTTGTGGTGACAAATGTTGAGTTTGTAAATGAATTATGGGATGAATATTCGATGTAAATAATATGGAATGTTCCAAGATTAATTAATAGAATATGGAAATGGAACTCGAATTGTTAAAAAAAAAAATTTGAGTTGCGGATAAATGATAAAATTGAAAGAGATGTTGAGTTATTAATAGAAATTCAACTTGAAATTGTAAGTGAATTAAATTTGAATTGAAGTTGAATGGAATTGAATTAATATAAAAATGATTTGTATTGCCAATAAAAATCCAAGTAGGGATAAATTGGAAATGGCCTCATTATAAAATGAAAGAAATTCCGAAATAAATTATTGAATGTGAATTAGAATTCATATTGATTCAATGAAATATACTAATTTAATTTAAGCGAATGGAGCTAACAATGAAATTGGAAATGAGCCCGAGTAACATATAAATTCAACTTAGACCAACGATGAATTAAAAATAATTGGGAGTGTCGTCAAACAAAATGAAATTGGGTTATAACAGTGATGGTTGGAATTTGTGAATCAATTCCAAGTAGGTTGAAATAGAATGGAAAAGACCTTGTTATTAATAAAATCAAAATTCTATGAATGAATAGAAATTGACTAAAAATTGATTTTTTGAAATCGGTTGAATTATAAATGGTTTATAATAAAACCTGTTTGGTAAGTGGAATGAAATTAGTAATTAAGTTGAGTAACTCAAGTTATATTAACAAGAGCTTGGCTTCTAATAAAATGGGAATTCATTGAATAAAATTTTATGAGTTGATAGAAGTGAAATAAAATTTATTTTGAATCACTTGGAATAAAAATAAACTCGTTTGGATTCAAATAAATTGGAAGTAGGCAATGAAGTGTAAATCATTTAATTGGAATGTAAAATGAATTAAATGAAATGGCATTGGAATGGATTGGAAGCATTCAAAATAAATGTCGAAATGTTTCACATGTGCTTGTGGAAGTATATGATATGCATCGTTTATGAAACCCATGAAACCCATGTTTTAATTATTTATATTTAAGTGAAATGCTATAAATTTGTGTAATTGTCACTCACATATTCATATTGAGTAAGTACAGGTTCAGGGAAGCCGTTTGGCTGGATTTGATTGCGCAATTTGCTAAAATAAATCGCCGCTTGCTTAAAAATGCTAAAATAAGGTACGCCTACGCAATACAAATAGGAAGTATGAACTGTTTTTCTGTTTTCCGACCGTGTGGGTCGATGTATATTGATTTCCGGCCTGAGGCCGATGTATATATGTTTTTGTGCATCCTGCGATATCGCAGAAGTCCCTCCGTACAAAGGAGACTCTGTCAAAATTTTCCGTAAATTTTGGGAGTTAGAAAATTTTTGGAATTCTCGAAAATTTTCATTAACGGCAAATGATCTAAATTTGTTAAGCAAATAAAATTGAAATTGGATATTGAAATCTAATTGGAATGTAAATGTAAAGAGAATGAAATTGAAGAAACTAAAGAAGTAAAGTTTGCAAATAAACTTTAATTTGAGATTTAAATTAATTGGTAAGTGCAACTAATACAATATTCAAAGTGGAAACCAAAATTTAAACTTAAATGAAATTATAAAGGCAAAGAGAATGGTAATGGAAATAAACTTCAATAGTAAAATGAAGATTTATATAAGAATTATATACAATATTCAAATTAAACTTAAGGAATGGAAAATGAAATTCTTAAGTAAATTTGGTATTGGGAAAAATTATTCCAAGAGAATAATTGAATGGAAATTAACTGAAGGTTAAAGTGATAGTTGGGAATGTGAATAAAAAGAGAATTGGTGTAGCTAAAAATAAATTGGGCTAATTACGTAAGGTGTACGTATATTATTTATTCGCATAACTATTTGATCCAGAATTCGAGCATAGAATTTCGAGATAGTTATATCGATCCGAGTTAGGATTTTTCACTCGATTTTCGACGGCGAGCCTGGATATGGAGTTTTGATTGACTCTGGAAATTCTCTATCATAGATTATAACTATGCAAAGAGAATGACGGTTTATGATCAAGGAACCAGATCTAAGTCCGCACTAGGAAGTCGGGTGGACGATACTAGTTCGGAAGTGAAATTGTGTGATCGAGGGAGCGATCGAGTCTAGTTTTGCGTACGGATGATATATATACATCGTACGAGTTTAAGTAAAACCAATATGGAAAATTTGTACAGAAATGTATAAAATGGTTTTGGAATTGTGATTGGATGTTATTTTCTTAGTAGAATATACAGGTGTATAAAAGCAAAAGATAAATTGGGATTTTTGATTTCAGGAGATAAAATTAATGGCCCGACAAAAAGGTATGTGTTTAACTTTCTATATGAAATTGGATTGGTTTTTGGATCGAGCCACTTGGCTTTTTGTTTTCTTTTTGGATTTTGGAGGCCGTAGAGCCATTTTGTAGTTGTACCGAGCTAGCCGCGCAAAGGAGACGCTGGCAAAATTTTCGGGAATTTAGGGAGTTAGAAAAAAATTTGAGAAAATTTTGATAATCTAAAATTTGAATTCAATTTTAAATTTGAATTAATAAGTAATTGATATGGTTTGGGAACTTATGGATATGTTTGAAGGTTAGGAAGATAGTTGGGATGTCTTTGATAAAAGATTGTTTTGGCAAGTTGTTAAAAAACTATTTGGCTTGAGGGAATAGTTAACGGAATATAGATCATTCTTCCTAATTAGTAATTTCGGGGACGAAATTCTTTTAAGGGGGAAGGAATGCGACGACCCGGAATTTTTAGACATACCAAATGAGAATATTTAATTAATTTTAAATATTCGAAAGTTATTTTTTTTTTAACTTGAATTTCAAATGTCAATATTTATTGGATAATTAAATAATGAATTTAATTATCAGAATTGGGTAAATTATTGAATATGGAATTTTAAGCCAGTTAAAAATAATTTGAAGGCTTGTAAAATTCGTATTGATAATACTGAAGATAATAAAAGTGATAGAATCGAATTTAAAGATGTTTTGTTCAGTTTTTAAAAATATATAGTTTAAATTGAATTTAAAAATAGCCTTCCGAGGCACAGTCTCGGAATTCGACGAAACCAGTTCCATTGGGACTGTAATATTGAATTATTGTCAGATTTCAAATTTCGCATTAATCGGAGTTAGTGTGTGAGTGTACGGTATATAAACGCGCTGAAGTTTAATCGAGAAAAACACTATACTTGTTAGTCAAACTTAATTTACATCAAAATCTTTCCGGTTCTTTCCAGCGCACGCTTCCTTTGGCTTCCCAAACACGATTCTTCATCCTCTTTTCTTTTAGATACGAAACCTTTTCATTTCCAGTGAAATTCAGATGCTCAAGAAGAAATAAAATGGCGAGCGAGTTCGTTTCTTTTCCCCCTTCTCGAATTTAACCCACAACAGTTTGGCCGCCTCTATTTCTTTTTATCCATTCTCGTTTCAAAAAAAAAAAGGCCCAGTGATGAGAAATTCGTGGCCGCTCCCTCTGATTTGCAAATTGAATGATTAAGCAACGAACAATTCCATAATCATCGACTCGAAGGTGGACGAATCGGCAAGGTAGGGCTTCGATCGAAAAAAAAAACGAGTGAGCTCTGCGCGTGTGAGTGGGTCTAGCTGGAAGGATTGGAGGCGCGCGAGCACGTAGGGGGAAGGCGAGTTGTGGCCGCGACTTGGTCGCGCTGGAGATGGAAGGATGCAAGTGCGGGTTCACCGTGACAGTGAGAGCTAGGGCACGCTTGAGGTCACGCGGTGGCAAGCGATGAGGGGGCAGAGGGTCAATCGCGAACAGCTTGGGTTTGCGTTCGTTTTGAGGGATTCTGAGCATAAGGTATTTGCAGATTTCATTTTTTTTTACATATTAACGTATTCATGCATTCAAGTTAGAAGGAAAAAAAAATATATGTACACATAACCATTTTTGTATGTATATCGGAAACCAGAAAAAATGAAGATAAATATATACACATTCACACATTTTAATAAACATTTTTATTATTTAGTATAATTTTAAAAATAATGGATTGATGATTAATTTATCCAACTAACTTATTTGATTTATTTTAATCACTAAAAGATTTTTAAAGGGGAAATTATTAGTTTAAATTAAATAATCAGTTAATTAGATCATTAGTCTAATTAAATTTATTTAAACGATAATAAATTGTTCGATTAGTTCAAAATATTAATAAGCCATATACATGATGTTTTACAAGGTTGAAAAATCGTGGAATCAAATCGAGAATGAAGTGGATTTGAAATTTTTGAGGCAAAGGTGAGTTAATCTCACTCAGTTTAAATTTAAATTTAAATGATTAAATTTAAATAATTGTTTGAATGGTTGAAATTGATTGATTGATGTGCTATAGAATGATATATTCTGAAATTAGTAAATAATATTATGCTAATATTTGTGGATGCAGGGAAACAGGTTGGAGGGATCCAACTGGATTCCTCAAATTTATTAGATTATTTAATATTCTGTGTGATGAATATTTGATATCCTGTGATTGTTTAATGGATAACTGGAATATTGGATAGTATGGTTGGATGGAATAACTCAGTTTAAAGAGTTACCAAAATCTATGGAATTGGATTTTTGAAAGGTAATAAAAGAGTAAAATTTTAAGTAAATAATTCTAGTAAATTGGAATAAATTGAATAATGAAGTGAAAATAAAATAAAATAGAGTGATTTCTAAAATCTAACAAAATATGGAATATGAGGAAATTGAATTAACAGAGGAATAGTAAATTCTGGAACTTAAGTGAATAAAAGTCATTATTTTAAATGTAAGGATTAAATTTAAAGGTAAAGAAAGGAAATTGAGGAATCTGAATTTGGTATTTTTCAGTTTAAAGATTTTAAAACATAAATTGGAAATTAAATCTAAAGTTAATAAATTTTGAAATAAATGAAGTAAGAGAATTTATTTCATGGTAAAGTAAATGGAAATCAATTGTAAAATTGATTTAGGTGTTAAAATTTAAATTTAAAGTGAAGAGAGATTTTGGGACTTTATGACTTGGTTATAAAGTGAAATAAAATGTCGGTGGATATTTTATAAATTCAAGGTAAGAATTTATTAAAGGAATGGGGATTTGTTTAAAAATAAATGGCGATGTATTTTTAAGAAATGGGAAAGAGAATAGGATTTCCCTGAATAGCTAAGTATGGTTTTCAAAAATATTTAAAGTTTTTAAAATCGTTTTAAAATGCAGGTTTTGGAAAGTTTATTATTTATAAATCTAAATTTTTAAAGCAAGTATATTTTTCTAAATCTATTATTGAAATAACTATATGAAGTAATTTGGTATTGAGTTTTAAAGAGCAAATTTAGTATATTTTATAAAGTGTTTTATTCAAAATATTTTTAAGTATATTTATTTTAATAAAATATTTAAAGTTTTAATTTTAAAGTTATAAGTATAATTAAAAAAAAAGTGTTTTTAAATTATTTAAACTCAAGTGTTTTGTACTTGGTGTTCCAGTGGAAATAATTTATTGGGAATGTACTCTGTGAAAGGAAAATTGGTTTTGAAACTGATTTCAAAAGGAATTGAAATTGGAAATATATATCTTGGAAAGATATTTTGGGATATAATTTGGGAAATTATTTATTGCTTGATGGTTGTTTGTGAATATTAATTGATAGTTAAATAACCGACTATCAGTATTGGCCAAATGCGTTGATCGTTTCGAAGAGACCGGGATCGAGATTTATTTCTCGAAAACCACTTCGATCCGGTTTATACGTTTTCGTGAAAAAAACGAGTTTGGATGCGAAGATGGAGCAGTGAAGTGCAAGGGCTAGTCGCTACTAATCCTGAGGATATTTCCAAAATGGACGTAGTAGGAATAGTGCCTTCGGTTCCGTTCAAACCCGGGACGGACTTGTATGGACGAATGCTTGCGAAACATCGTCAGGTGGGCGATGGGCATTCTAAGTGAAACGTTCTAAAAGGTAACGCTTAGCCTCAAGCCTCATCAAATGGGAATGACTGAAAATCAGGGGATATGCAGCAAGGTTAGGTGGGTAGCACCCAAGCAGGGTGAGGTCATTCCAGTCTAGATGTCCCTTATTTCTTTTTCGGCTTAGTGGTGCGGTTGCTGATCCCAACCGCGGGGTGATCTCACTCGGGACTGTCCAGTAAGGGATGGTTCCGGCCTTGTGTTGCAGGGGATGAAGGGAGTAATCCTCGGTACGGTGATCTAGGCCCCGTACTGTGACAGGTGGTACCCCAGTGCCTAGTCATTAGTTGGAAATCCATTCTCCCTACGAGCCTTGTACGAGTTTTGTTTGTATTACCCACTTTTGTGGCTAGTAGCTGGAATTTAATAATGTAACAATTTCGGCTATTTTATAAGTACTTGTGTATAGACCCTATTATAATATCAGAGGATTTCTATAAAATTGTTTTAGCTATCGTAAGGCAAAAACCCGACATGTTTATTTGTGGCGTGCTCTTACGAGATGCTTTTGTTTTCAAAGGAATTTTGAAACTTTAATAATAAATTGGGTGTGATTTTCTCACGCTGGTAATCCAGACTGACTCGGGTGCTATTTAACTGTAATGCTCGGGTCAGACCGAGTATTATAGGATACAGGATATGATGCTGTGGAGCTCAAGAGACGAGCTGGACGACGAAACGTACTCTCGTACTTGTATATTTATATACGTATTCCGCTGTGTTGAGTTGTTGTGTACCCATTGTATGATATTGATGTTGAGTTGTGACTGATGTATTCTGATGATGTAATGTATGTAAACAGATATATTTGATTTTGAGTAAAGATTATTTACTATCTATTATATTTTATTCCGCTGCGATGGTTAGATTCTAATGTTGATTTTGTTTTCTCTTCTTCTACCTCTTCTTCTTAAACCAAATGGTTCGTATTTCTGTGCAACTTGAGTTAATTGTTGTAGAATAGTGTTGACTCAAGGGGTACGGATTTGCGGGTCGTTACAAATACACATGAAGTAACGGAAGAAGAAAAAACTTCTAAGCCACCGAAAGTGATTCGGATGGTCTTTTTTGGTATGGAACTCCGTAGTGACGACCGAGAGTGGTCAAAGTCGTAGATCTCACATAGAGCTTCCTTTTGACTAGTTATGACTCTCATAAGTCTGAACCAGTCAAAAGATATTGTTGTCTCAATAATCGATATCCGTAGGGTGCAACATCGACGGAGCGAGGTGCAACATCGGTTCAAAATGCCGAAACGGTTCCATACGATTTCCAGCAATGAGTGCGTAGATCTGAAACGGAACTATACCATGGGGGATCATTCTCTAACGACGGTAAATCAGAGGCCAGCCACGGTGATCCTGATTAACCAAAAATTCACATGATGAAATCAAAGAGGAAAAAAATTTCAAGCTCTCGAAAGTGATTCAGATGTTCTTTTTTTGGGTATGGAACTCCATAGTTATGGCCAAGAGCAATTGAAGTCGTAGATCTCACAAAGAGCTTTATTTTGACTAGTTATGTCTCCTACAAGTCTAAACAAGCTAAAAGAAATAGCTGTCCGAATAATCGATATCCTCAGGGTGCAACATCCACCGTGCGAGGTGCTACATCGGTTCAAAATGCCCAAACAATGCCGTACAACTTTTAGAAATGAGTGAAATGATTTGAAATGGAACTGTACCATGGGGCATCATTCTCCATGGATGCTAAATCGGAGGCCAACCAAGGTGATCCCGTTTAACCAAAAAATTCACATAAAGAAACCGAAGAGGAAAAAACTTCAGAACCCCCAAAAGTGGTTCGGATGACCTTTTTTTGGGTATGGCACTTTGCAGTGACGGCCGAGAGTTGTCAAAGCCATAGATCTCATAAAGAGCTTCGTTTTGACTGGTTATGGCTCCCTTAAGTCTAAACGAGTCAAAAGATATGGATGTACGAATAATCGATATCCTCACGGTGCAACATCGACGGTGCGAGGTGCAACATCGATTCAAAATGCCCAAACGGTGCCGTACGACTTTTAGAAATGAGTGTGTGGATTTGGAATGGAACTGTAGCATGGGGCATCATTCTTTGACGATGGTAAATCGAAGGCCAACCATGGTGATCTCGTTTAACTAAGAAATTCACATAAAGAAACTGAAGAGCTAAAAACTTCTATGCCCCTGAAAGTGATTCAAATGGTCTTTTTTGGCTATATTACCCTGAAATGAAGGCCAAGAGCTGTCACAGTTGTAGATCTCACATTGGGCTTCGTTTTAACCGGTGATGGCTCTTGTAGGTCTAAACCAATTAAAAGTTACGACTGTTCGAATAATCGATATCCTCAGGGTGCAATATCGATGGTGCAAGGTGCCACATCGGTTCAAAATGTGTAAACGGTGCCATCCGAATTTTAAAAATGAGTGTGTGGATTTGAAATGCAAATATTTCAGGGGGCATCATTCTCCAGCGATGGAAAATCAGAGGCCAACCATGGTGATCCCGTTTAACCAAAAAATTCACATGATGAAACCGAAGTGGAAAAAATATCCAAGCCCCCAAAAGTGATCCAATGGTCTTTTTTGGGTATGGAACTCCATTGTGACGACCAAGAGCCATCTAAGTCATAGATCTCACATAGAGCTTTGTTTTGACTAGTTATGTCTCTCACAGGTTTAAGCCAATAAAAATATATGGCTGTCCAAATAATCAATATCTTCACGGTGCAACACTGGCGCTGCGCGGTGCAACATCGGTTCAAAATACCAAAACAGTGTCGTCCAACTATTAGAAATGAGTGCATGGATTTGAAATGGAACTGTACCATGGGGCATCATTCTGCAGCGATGGTAAGTCGTACGCCAACCATGATGATGCCGTCAAACCAAAAAATTCTCATGAAGAAACCGAAGAGGAGAAAACTTCTAGGCCCCCAAAATTGATTAGGAGGGTCTTTTTTTGGTATGGAACTCCGTAGTGATGGCTGACAACAATTAAAGTCGTAGATCTTACAGAGAGCTTCGTTTTGACTACTTAGGGCTGCCGTAAGTCTAAACTAGTCAAAAGATATAGCTGTCCGAATAATCGATATCCTCATGGTGCAACATCGACGGTGCGAGGTGCAACATTGGTTCAAAATGCCGAAAAGGTGTCGTGCGACTTTTAGAAATACGGGCATGGAAACAGAACTATACCATGAGGCATCATTCTTCGAGGATGATAAATCGGAGGCCAACCATGATGATCCCGTTTAACCAAAAAATTAACAAGAAAAACCGAAGAGGAAAAAACTTCCGTGCCCCCGAAAGTTATTCGAATGATCCTCTTTTGGGTTTGGAACTCTGTAGTGATGGCCAAGAGCCATCATAGTCATATATCTCATAGTGAGCTTCGTTTTGACTAGGTATGACTCTCGTAAATCTAAACCAATCCAAAGATATAACTGTCCGAATAATCGATGTCCTTGGCGTGCAACACTGACGGTGCAAAGTGCAACATCGGTTCAAAATGCCAAAATGGTGTCATTCGACTTTTAGAAATGATTGTGTGGATTTGAAATGGAACTGTGCAATGGGGAATCATTCTTGAGCAATGGTAAATCAGATGCCAACCACGGTGATCCCGTTTAACCAAAAAAATCACATGAAGAAACCGAACATGAAAAAACTTCCGAGCCCCCAAAAGTGGTACGAATGGTCCTTTTCAGGTTTGGAACTCCATAATGATGGCCGAGAACTGTTAAAGTCGTAGATCACATAAAGAGATTCATTTT
This sequence comes from Allium cepa, assembly GCA_030765085.1. Lineage (NCBI taxonomy): Eukaryota > Viridiplantae > Streptophyta > Magnoliopsida > Asparagales > Amaryllidaceae > Allium > Allium cepa. The sequence continues at coordinate 803,753,473 of CM060943.1, forward strand.
CACTAGTTATGACTACCGAAAGTCTAAACCAGTCAAAAGATATGGCCGTCAGAATAATCGATATCCTCACTGTGCAACATCGACGGTGGGAGGTGCAACATCGGTTCAAATTCTGACACTTTGCCATACGACTTATAGAAATGTGTTTATGGATTTGAAATGGAACTATACCAAAGGGAATCATTCCCCGGCAATGGTAAATAGTAGGTCAACCACGGTGATCCCGTTTAAACAAAAAAATTCACACAAAGAAACCGAAGAGGAAAAAACTTCCGAGACACCGAAAGTGATTTGGACGGTCTTTGTTTGGGTATGGAACTCCATAGTGACGAACGAGCAGGTCAAAAAGTAGACCTCACAGAGAGCTTCATTTTGACTGGTTATGACTCCCGTAAGTATAAACAGGTCAATGGATATGGCTATCCGAATAATCGATATGTTTGGGATGCATCATCGACGGTGCGAGTTGCAACATCAGTTCAAAATGAGGAAACGATGTCGTACGACATTTAGAAATGAGTGTGCGGATTTGAAACAGAAATGTACCTTGAGGCATCATTCTCCAACGATGGTAAATTGGAGGCCATCCACGATGATCCCATTTAACAAAAAAATTCACGTGAAGAAACCGAAGAGGAAAAAACTTCCGAGCCCCCGAGAGTGAATCAGATGGTCTTTTTTGGGTATAAACTCTTTGCTATGGGCAAGAGCCATTAAAGTCGTAGGTCTCACATAGAGCTTCGTTTTGACTGGTTGTGGCTTCTATAAATCTAAACCAGTAAAAATATGGTTGTTCGAATAATCGATATACTCAGAGTGCAACATCGATGTTGCGAGGTGCAGATTTTGCTCAAAATGTCGAAACAGTGCAGTGCGCCTTTTAGAAATGATTGCATGGATTTGAAATGGAACTATACCATGGGGCATCATTCTTTAGAGATGGTAAATCGAAGGGCAATAATGATGATCCCGTTTAACCAAAAAATTCACAAGAAGAAAACGAAGAGGAAAAAACTTCAAAGCCTCGAAAGTCATTGGGATGGTCTTTTTTTAGGAATGGAACTCTGTAGTGACGGCCATGAGCAGTCAAAGTCGTAGATCTCAAAGATAGCTTCACTTTGACATGTTATGACTTCTGTACGTCTAAACCTGTCAAAAGATATGGCTGTCTGAATAATAGATATCCGTAGGGTGCAACATCGATGGTGCAAGGTGCAACATCGGTTCGAAATGCTAAACGGTGTTGTATGAATTTTAGCAATGAGTGCATGGATTTGAAATGGAAGTATAACGTTGTGCATCATTCTACAGTGCTGGTAAATCGAAGGCCAACCACGGTGATCCCGTTTAACCAAAAATTCACATGAAGAACCCGAAGAGGAAAAAATTCCGAGCCCTCGAAAGTTATTCGGATGGTCTTGTTTGGGTATGGAACTCCGTAGAGATGGCCGAGAGCCACCAAAGTTGTAGATCTCACAGAGAGCATCGTTTTGATTGGTTATGGCTCCCATAAGTCTAAACTAGTCAAAAGATGTGGCTGTCTGAATAATTGATATCCTCAGGGTGCAACATCGACGGTGCGAGGTGCAACATCAGTTAAAAATGCTGAAACGGTGCCGTACGACTTTTAGAAATGAGTGCATGGATTTGAAATGGAACTATACCATTGGCATCATTCTCCAGTGATGGTAAATCGGAGGCCTACCACGGTGATCCCGTTTAACCAAAAAATTCACAGGAAGAAACCAAAGAATAAAATACTTCCGAGCACCCGAAAGTGATTCGGTTGGTCTTTTTTGAGTGTGGAACTCTATAGTGATGGTCGAGAGCGGTCAAAGTCGTAGATCTCATAGGAAACTTTGTTTTGACTGATCATGGCTCCTGTAAGTCTAAACCAGTCAAAAGATATGGCCATTCGAATAATTGATTTTCTCTGGGTGCAACGTCGACGTGCGAGGTGCACATCGGTTCAAAATGCCGAAACAATGTCGTACGACTTTTATAAATGGGTGCGTGGATTTGAAATGGAATTATACCATGGGGCATCATTCTTCAAAGATGGTAAATCGAAGGCCAACCACGATGATCTAATTCAACCAAAAAATTCACATGGCGAAACCGAAGAGGAAAAAAATTCCGAGCCCCCTAAAGTGGTTAGGATGGTCTTTATTTGGGTACGGAACTCCGAAGTGACCGTTGAGAGATGTCAAAGTCATAGATCTCATAGAGAGCTTCATTTTGACTAGTTATGGCCTATGTAAGTCTAAACCAATCAAAACATATGGCTCTCCGAATAATCGATATCCTCAGGGTGGAACATCGAAGGTGCGAGATGCAACATCGATTCAAAATTCCAAAACAGTGCCGTACGACTTTTAGAAATGAATGCGTGGATTTGGAATGGAATTGTACCTTGTGGCATCATTCTGCAGCGATGGTAAATCGGAGGCCAACCACGGTTATCCCGTTTAACCAAAAAATTCTTATGAAGAAACCAAAGAGGGAAAAACATCCAAGCCCCCGACAGTGATTCGGATGGTCTTTATCTGGGTGTGGAACTCCGTACTGATGGCCGAGTGCGGTCAAAGTCGTAGATCTCACATAGTGCTTCCTTTTGACTGGTTATGGCTCCCGTAACTCTAAACTGGTCAAAAGATATGGATGTCCTAATAATCGACATCCTCTGGGTGCAACATCGATGGTGTGAGGTGCAATGTCGGTTCAAAATGCCAAAATGGTGTCATACGACTTTTAGAAATGAGTGCATGGATTTGAAACGGAACTGTACCATGGGGCATCATTCTTTAGCGATGGTAAATTGAAGGCCTACCACGGTTATCCTGTTTAACTAATGAAGAAACCGAAGAGGGAAAAAAGTTCTGAGTCCCGAAAGTGATTCGAATGGTGTTTATTTGGTTATGGAACTCCATGGTGACGGTTGAGAGCGGTATAAGTCGTAGATCTCATATAGACCTTTGTTTTGACTGGTTATGGCCCCCTTAAGTCTAAATTAATCAAAAGACACGGCTGTCCGAATAATCGAATCCTCAGGGTGTAACATCGATAGTGGGAGGTGCAACATCGGTTCAAAATGCCAAAACGGTACTGCAAAATTTTAGAAATGAGAGCATGGTTTTGGAACGGAACTGTACCATGGGGCATCATTCTACTGAAGGTAAATCGAAGGCCAACCACGGTGATCCCTTTTAACCAAAAAATATACATAAAGAAACCGTAGAGGAAAAAACTTTCGAGCCCCCAAAAGTGATTCGAATGGTCTTTTTTTGGTATTAAATTCTATAGGGACGGCCTAGAGTAGTCGAAGTCGTAGATCTCATAAAGAGCTTCGGTTTGACTTGTTATGGCTCTCGTAAGTCCAAACCAGTCGAAAGATATGGCTATCCGAAAAATCGATATCCTTAGAGTGGAACATCGATAGTGCGAGGTGCAACATCGATTCAAAATGCCGAAACGGTGTCGTACGACTTTTAAAAGCGAGTGCATGGATTTGGAACAGAACCGTATCATGGGGCATCATTATCCGACGATGGTATATCGGAGGCCAATAATGGCGATCTCATTTAACCACAAAATTCATGTGAAGAAACCAAAGAAGAAAAATATTCCGAGCCCCCGAAAGAGATTCAGATGCTCTTTTTTGGGTATGGAACTCCGTAGTAACGGCCGAGAGCGATCAATGTCGTAGATCTCACAGAGATTTTTGTTTTGACCGGTTAATTCTTTCATAAATCTAAACAATCCAAAAGATAAGATTGTCCGAATAATCGATATCCTCAGAATGCAACGTCGACGGTACGAGGTGCAACATCGGTTCAAAATGCTAAAATGGTGCTGTACGAATTTGAGAAATGAGTTCGTGGATTTGAAACGAAATTGTAACATAAGGCATCATTCTCAGCGATGATAATTAGAGGCCAACAATGGTGATCCCTTTTAACAAAAAAATTCATATGAAGAAACCGAAGAGGAAAAAACTTCCGAGCCCCCGAAAGTGATTCGATTGGCCTTTTTTTGGGTACGAAACTCCGTAGTGACGGCCAAGAGTAGGGAAATTCGTAGATCTCATAGAGATCTTTGTTTTGACTGGTTATGGCTCCCGTAAATCTAAACCAGTCAAAAGATATGGCTGTCCGAATAATTGATATCCTCCAAGTGCAATATCGATGGTGCGAGGGGCAACATCGGTTCAAAATGCCAAAATGGTGCCATACAACTTTTACAAATAAGTGCATGGATTTGAAACAAAACTATACTATTATCCCCCCTTTGGGTAAGGCCGAGATATCAAGGAATTCACTGAAAACAAGGGTCACTCCTGTGTAGTTAATGCCCCGCTATTACCCCACTATAACTCCGCTATATCTCATAGCGGATTTCTACCGCTACGATTTTTCCATGTAGCCACAAAATATAGCCTTTCCGCATTAAGCCCCGCTATTTCCGCTATATCCCATAATTCCTGTTATATTTCGCTATTTCCGCTATATTTTCTTTAATAAAATGAATTGAAAATTTGCATTTATGCATTACAAAAATTATGAAACTAATTTATTTGATTTAATTTTTAATATATTTTCAGAAATGAAAATACTCTAGTATTCTACTAAATTCAATTATGTTATATAACAGTTTTACGTTTATTTAAAGTATATTTGCACACATTTTTATTTAAAATTATTTATGTATTAATTATAATTCAATTGAATAATGAATTTTCATTTAATTACCATTTATATATTTGTAAAAACATTAAGTACGAGTTTTATATGCTATTTTAGAGCCATCCGCTATATCCCGCTATATCCTCGCCGTATCCCCGCTATGACTTTTTGCACCTCCACTGCTTTGAATCTGCCGAGTGCATTAACTGCACAGGGTCACTCATCCCGAGTGATGAGTAAGCACAGGTTTATGGATGTCGATGAATATTGTCCGAGTCCGAATTGAGCTACAATTGACAAGACATGACAAGCTAAACTATGAAAGCCAATGTTCCAATTGTGAAGTCAATCTGAGATCGTATGCTCAAGATGTGATCATTTCAAGTCAAGGAAATCAACACAGTCGCATCCATCATTTCATATCCATCAATTTGTATCCATCATTTCATGTCACCAGGCCGCGATCCATCTCTTCGCATCGATCGATTTCATACCCATCTAGAAGACTTGTTTGAATCCATCCAGAGAATCAGTTCTCTTAGAATTGGTTCTGTTCGCGTCCATCTGGAAACACGCTACTTGTATCCATCTAGAAGGGCTTTGTTCGTATCCATCGGCAAGTGTCTGTTCAAATCCATCAAGGAACTGCACTGTTCGCATCCATCGTAGAACCACTATTCGTATCCATCATGTTGCCACTATTCGAATCCATCAAGCTCTTGCTTGTTCGTACCCATCCTGCCGCTTCAACTTCGTATCGATCAAATGTAGTTTATTCCGATCGATACGAACAAAGCCAAATCTATCGATACGAACAAGACCATACGAGATGTGTGCCATGCATTTTAGACCGATACAAATAGAGTCGTTTCCATCGATGCAAACAATGTAATGATCTATAGGAACGAGGTGAAGGACTTGGAACGACTGGGTCGAATCGGCGTAAAAAGTGGATCGATCCGAAGAGTGAGCGCTACGTCAACTTGCTAGCATGTGCCTAGATCGATTCGAATAGAGCGACACGAAGTGCATCGACAGGACTAAACAGCCCATCGAAGAACTCCAATTCGCATCAATCATAACTTGCAATCCACAAGTCCAAATGCTATGAAATCTTCACAGGAGCTTACATGCAACCTAAAGAATATTCCTGCCAAATTTCGACTCGATTGGATCAAATCTTGATCGATACGAAATTAATTTGTATCGATCACAAATCGAGTCAAAATCGCCTGGGATCGATCATGTGTAGAAAAAGTCTCCCATGATCTGAGCGAGATATTTGCCTCCTACGCCTATAAGTAGAGCTCCAGGGCCTACAGAAGAAGGATATTTTTTCGCTCTCTAACGTCTAGACTCTGTCGAATTCAACTTTGCACTCCATAGCTGCTGTTGTACTCGAATTTCAGAACTATAATCTGCTGTAATCCTTTGTAGTTAGTTATAGTCGGTAAGTGAATATCAACAAAGTCATCAACTTCATAGTGGACCTAGGCCATATGTCGAATTACTCAAGATTGCAGTATTTCTATGCGTTCTCATATTTGTTTTTGAAATGTTTGATAGACAATCCTCGTTTTACATTTCTATTCTTCATTTTTATCTCTTCAAATACATTCGAAGAGTGTTGTGCCCAATTTTGGTACAAACACTATGGTGCTTTCACTGAGAAAAAGCAGTTTTTCTCCTATTCTTTGGGTCTACTATCGATAACGGATTACACAAATCCAAGAGGAAGATCCAGATCTCAAGTTCTAAATCCTTCCAACCTATTCAGATTTGCGTAAAATCTAGGCAAGGACCTTCTTATCCAGCATGGTTAGCAAACGGACCGCCTCTACAACTGTAGATCAAGAAGCACGGGACAGACAGAATCCCGCACAACTACCTCCATCCAACCAGAATGCTGCCGAACCGTCAGATCCATTTGGCCCTGTTACCAGACAAGAGTTTAAGATGTACTTCAGGAGTTGACCCGGAATCGGCAAAAGCTAACTGAACAGCTGCATGCCATCGCAGAGTTGACCAACCAGCTGAACAGCCAAATGCGAAGGAGATCCAAAAGGGATCACGCCTCCATCGAGGGTTCATCCTCATCTGACTACCATCACAGATCTACAAGCCCACGACTGGACGTGGGCCACACCCAAGCCACCGGACATCAACCTACTTTGAACGTTGGACAATTGAGAGTTGGCCCATCGGCCAGCTTCCAAACCAGACCCTCCTTCTGGGGAGGTACTATTCCTCACTACACCACAGACAACCACGCTACCACCGCCGCAGTTGAAACAAGGGTTGATGTCCTGAATCAGCTAGATCTGAACCATCATTAGCATGGACGCACTCCCAAACCATACATCCCTAAAGAATTGGAACCAAGGAGGCAAGAAATGGGCCATCGACAACGTCCGTTCCAGTCTTTCATTGTGGAACCCGATCACACCTTGGCTCAACGTGCACATAATGTACAAATGCTAGACATCCCTACTATGATTCGTCAGATGATTCGAGAGAGTTAAGGCCTCGCAATTGACGGCTGGGAATCTCCCAGAGTCATACTCCCTTTACAGATGAGATACTTTATGCTGAACCCCCTCGGTGATTTAGAATGCCGGCTTTACCAATCTATGAAGGAAGTTCTGATCCAAACCAGCACATTTTGAAGTACGAATGGCTGATGAATGCTGCGAGAGCTGATGATGCAGTTATATGCTGTAGTTTTTCCAATTCTCTGGGGAGCATTGCTACTATGTGTTTCACTTGTTTTCCTCCCTGATCTATTTCTTGCTTTGACCAACTAGCAACCAAGTTTGTCGAGCAGTTTCAGATGCATGTAGCAAGGCCAAAGGACGTCAACGCTCTATCTAGTGTCACTCAAGCCCTTGGAGAGACACTCAGATGCTACTTGGAGAGGTTTCATCTGCGTGTGCAGAGACAAGCAATCCCAACGACAACTCTATCTTGATGGCATTGACTAAGGAGATTGATCCTGATTCTGAGTTCGAAAATTGGTTTCCTGGGAAGCCTTCCGCTTCATTGGACCATTTCTACTCTAAAGCAGCCCAATTCTTGAGAAGGGAGGATACGAAACAATCTAGGAAACATGTCGATGTGGGACCCAGTATGGAAGGGATCCAAAGTAATGTTACGGTTAAACAGTCCGACGAGAGCTCTGGGAAAGTTCAGTTGAATATCCAGAACAAGTAAACTCAGCAGAGGAATAATGGCAATAAAAACGAGGTCAAAACTGTGGTCCGCGACATAAAGCTCCAATGTTTGATAATTACACTCCACGAATACGTCGCTGGAGAATGTTTATCTACAAACCTGCAATACTATGCAGCACAAGAAGCCTGCTATAAAGCCATCATAGGAGAGGTAGATCCAAACAGGGGAATTTTGTAGGTTTCATGAGAGTTATGGCCACAATACAAATGAGTCCCATCATTTGCAAGATCTGATTGAGAAGTTAGTTAGAGAATGGAAATTAGATCAGTTTGTGCGAGCACCGCAATCAGGAGGTGCGGGCCCATCAACTCAGAATCATGTACCAAACCAAGAAAGACAGAAGGAATCCGCTCATACCGGTTAGAGGTTGGTAATAAATACAATAAGTGGTAGTCCTCATCCTACAGACCGAAGCTGGAGGGAAATGGAGCCGTATGCCAACTCTATTAGGCATGCGGATTTCGAGTGTTGTAGTAGCTGTGATGATGGGGCTCTGGGTAAGCAACAGAGGACGATGACTGATGACATCGTGTTTCAAAATAGAGACATTGATAAGGTCGAAGCCCATTCTATCGATCCATTTGTCATATCTGCTCAGGTAGGTCTTGCTTGGATGAAGAGGATCTTGATTGACAGTGGAAGCTCTGTAAATATTTTGTTTAAGCGAGCTTACGATCAAATGAAGACGGAAGCCAAAGATTTAAAATCCTGCCAGCCTCGGATCCACGGCTTCAATGGGAGTATTACTATACCCACTGGAGCAGTGGAACCACTAGTGGTGTTGGGAGTTGGAGAATGTCGGAGAGTCTGGATACTACAGTTTGTTGTTTTAGATATGGACTCCCCCTACAATGTTTTCTTGGGCCGACCGGCCCTTGCTGAATTCAGGGTAGTCGTTGCTCCATGGTACTTGACTCTAAGGTTCCCCACAGATCATGGTGCTGGAGTCATTCAAGGAGATCAGGCTGTTGGATGAGCCTATTATGTTATGGAGCTGCACAAGGCACAATGAAAAGAGAAAGGGAAGGGTGTAGAGGAATCTCTCCATGTTAGTTTTGCTGATAATTGACAATTGGTGTCTGGGCCCAAGCCCGGAAACCCTAACCAACTCTAGAGGGATCTTGACCTAAGAGACACTGAAAGTAAAGATGAAACTAAAGATAGTCAAGCTTCCATGGCCGAACTGACAATCGGTGTCCTAATCGGCGACGACGACGATAAAGATTGGATCTCAGTTAAGCCAACAGGTGCAGCAGGAATTGGTTGAATTTCTCCGGGAGAATCTCGACGTATTCGCCTGGATGCATTTTGACATGTGTGAGATCTTGTCAGACATCGCGAGCCACACCCTAAATATCGACCTGCGGTATATCTCGGTGAAGCAGAAAAGGCGTGGTATGGATCTAGAGAGATCTGCTGCCCTTAAAGAAGAGGTCGTTAAGTTGAAATCGAATGGATTTATCCAAGATGCCTTGTACCCAGAGTGGGTATCCAATCTCGTACTTGTCCGAAAGCCAAATGGAAAATGGAGGATGTGTGTTGATTATTCTGACTTGAATAAAGCTTGTCCGAAAGACATTTTTCCACTTCCTCGAATTGATTAGCTCGTAGATTCAACAGCTGGGCATGAGTTATTATCTTTTATGGATGCTTATTCCGGTTAAAACCAGATACCCATGCACCTACCCGACCAAGAACATATCAGCTTGGTGACCGATCTAGGACTCTACTATTACGAAATCATGCCTTTCAGACTCAAGAACGTTGGGGCAACATACCAACGACTAGTCATCGAATGTTTTCCAACCAGATCGGAAAGACCATGGAAGTATATGTGGACGACATGCTGGTGAAATCACGATTCTTCACTGATCGTGTTAGAGACTTGGAATCAATGTTTAGCATCCTTTGAGAATACAGGATGAAGCTCAATCCACTGAAATGTCACTTTAGATTCGCATCCGGAAAATTCCTTGGGTTCATTGTCAACGCTCGAGGAATCGAAGCAAATCCTGAAAAGATTTGGGCAATCAGAAATCTTGAAACTCCGAGAACCATAAAGCAAGTCCAGAGACTCAACGGGAAGGTAGCAGCATTAAGAAGGTTCATTTGACAGTCCACCGTTAAGTGCATTCCCTTCTTTGATCTAACTCGAAAAGAAAGACGAAACTTTGAATGGACCATGGAGTGTAAAGGGACATTCCGAGCACTGATTCAACATCTCTCCACACCACCAATTTTGCCAAATCCCATCGATCATGGGCAATTATACCTTTACTTGGCGGTATCAGAAAACGCAATCAGTGCTGCCTTAGTTCGAAAGGAAGACCGAGTGCAGAAACCGGTCTACTACATTAGTAAATAACTAACCAGGGCTGAGAGAAATTATCCGAAGCTAGAGAAGTTGGCTTATTGTCTCGTTATTGCCTCAAGGAAGCTCCGTACGTATTTCCAAGCTCATCCTATCATTGTTTACACCGATCAGCCATTACGACAGGTCCTTACGCGGCCTGAGACGTCTGGTAGGTTACTCAAGTGGCACATTGAACTGAGCCAGTTTGATATCACTTACATCTCGAGGCGAGCTATACAAGGACAAGTGCTAGCGGATTTCATAGCTGAATTTACCGTCCCAAAAGACTTGCAGAAACCAGTGAATGTCCCGAATATATCTGGAAGCTGCATACCGATGGCGCATCGAATGACCGGTGCACAGGTGCTGGAATAGTACTTGAAACCCCCGAAGGTCAGTCCATATGTTATGCTCTGAAGTTTGATTTTCATACGACCAATAATGAAGCTAAATATGAAACCTTGCTTGCTGGATTAAAACTCTCCCGAGATTTGAGAATTATTGTTGTGGAAATTTATTGTGATTTGCAGTTAATCGTATGCCAAGTTTGGATGAATATCAGGCCAAATATCAAAGACTGGCTTCTTATCTAGCACAAGCTCAGGAAATACTTGACCAATTTGATTATTATGCCATCTTCTACATACCCCGTGAGCGCAATCAAAAGGCGGATTCATTAGCGAAGTTAGCAAGTAAGGGCGAAGCATAGCAAATGGTGCTTGTGCATGTGTAGACGTTATCTTCCTCAAGTATTAGTCAGATGGAGACAGAATTTGTATTTGAAATCACTCCCCATAAGGAGTCATGGATGACTCCATACCGAAATTACATCGAGCATGGAACGCTGCCTGAGCACAAGAGTGAGAAGAGACAGATTCTTCAAAAAGCTTCGTGGTTCACCATTCAGAATGAAGTCATGTATAGAAGAAGATATTCCGTTCCTCTCCTTCGATGTATCTCTCATGATGAAATCAAACGAGTGCTGCATGGTGTACATAAAGGAGAATGTGGCGATCACAATGAAGGGGGTAGCTCTCACTAAGAAAGTACTCCGATATGGGTATTATTGGCTAACTGTAAACCGTGATGCAGTAGACTACGCCAGGAAAAGTGATAGATGTCAAAAGCATACTCGAATTCCTAGAGCCCCATCTACTGAGATAACCCAAATGGTCAGTCAATGGTCGTTTGCAGTATAAGGCATTGATATCATTGGCCCTCTACCTCTAACCAATGGTGGTGCGAGGTGTGCCATCGTCGCAGTTGATTACTTTACCAAATGGGCCGAAGCTATACCTCTTGCTACAATCACGATGAAGAGGTGATCATCTTTGTAGTTCGCAACAGTATCTACCAATTTGGTCTCCCGCATACCATCATTACTGATAACGGAACCTAATTCGACAGTGTCGAATTCAGGAATTTCTACCAGCGATTCCACATCCACAAGAAATTCTCTACAGTTGCACACTCTCAAGTGAATGGCCAGGTTGAAGCTGTTAATAAGGTTATCAAGTCAATTCTGAAGAAGCGACTGGAGAAGGCCGAGGGAAAGTGGGTTGATGAACTTCTTATGGTTTTATGGGCTTACTGGACAACCCACAAGTCCGCGATCGGACACACTCCATTCTCTCTATCCTATGGTTCAGAAGCCGTTATTCCAGTCGAGATGGATGTACCTTCTCATCGTGTGACTTATTACGATCCAAAGACAAATGCCATATTACTTGCTGAATCCTTGGATTTGTTGGATGAGAAGCGTGAAGAGGCTGATTTGAGGGTAGCCGCGTACCAAGTCGAGTCGTCCGATTATACAATGCCAAGGTCCAACCATGAACCTTTGAACTTGGCGATCTTGTCCTAAAAAGAATCTATCCGGTTCCTACGCACATGAAACTAACTTGAGAAGGGCCGTATATGATTGAACGAAAACTCAGAGATGGAACATTTAAGTTATCGACCATTGGCGGTCTTACTTTGCCGAGAGCCTGGAACATCGAGAGTCTCCGTCGCTACTACATATGATAGGCTTTATTTATTTTATCCTATTTTCCATTTGCTGTTTGTTTCTGCATTTTGAAATTTGAATTTGTAATAAGGCAACTAACTTTGCCGTATTTTCTTATTTCAGTAATAAAATACCATCTCTTCAAGCCAGAGCTATGATTTATTGAATGTGACATACAATCATCACGATGCATGAAGAGCTAAGTTCCATCATACGGTGGAATTTATTCAAATAGGGAGTGACTGTGATACGACTGGCCACTCCCTAAGTGAAACCCGAGTTCCAAGGGCAAGTCGCTACACTAATGCCAAAAAAGGATTGATACACGACAATCTTTTAACTAACTCCAAACTCCCAGAGTGCGAGTTGGAGTATAAACCAATAAATACGGTTCCGAAGAGGTTGGACCCATTCATCTGACAAACTCGACTGCATCCTAACCAAGTTCGAGGAGGAAGATCCGTCCATCTAACGACCTCACTTGTTAACTGGGGGTGGATGTGAACCAACCATCCACGGTCCTGATAAATCCACTGTTTCCAAAGTGTGAACGAAATCCTAAAGGCCTAAACAGATGTGACTGACAATCTTTAGGCCAACTCCAAATTCCCAAAGCATGAATTAGAGTATAAACATCGACTCCAAATTCCTAAAGTGCGAATTGGAGTGTAGACATCAACTCCAAATTCCCAGAGTGCGAATTGGAGTTTAAACATCAACTCCAAACTCTCAGAGTGCGAATTGGAGTATAAACATCAACTCCAAATTCCCAAAGTGCGAGTTGGAGTATAAACATCAACTTAATCCAAGTTCCTAAAGTGCGAACTGGAGTACAAATGTTGACTATGCCCAGGTTCCCAGAGCACGAACTAGGGAGTCTACCGCGAATAACTTTGAATCCCTAGAGTGTGGTCGGAGTATAAACATAACTTGCGTGTGACTGACCACTCACAAAATAACTTAAATCACTAGAGTGTGGACAAAAATTAAAAAATTAAAAAGGCGTGATCGACGGCCGACATATGAGTGTAGGTCCCTAGAGCGTGGACATAATTATTATTGAGTGAGTGAGTGTGGTTCGATCACTCAACTCTCACCTGTGTTAGCATTGATTCGACGATGTTAAGCTCGACGAAATGAAGACGAAATGAAATTACTGGTCAATCTCTACAACTCATCCCCGAAACTGGGGGCAGAGCTTAAGTGTCAACCATCGACTGAAGTAGTGCAACGTCAAAGTTCAAATTAATCCCCAGTCATGACTCGTGTCTGTAATTTCCGAGCTTGAGAGATAAAATAAACTTGACTCAAAGGTTGGAACTCTACAAGCGCACTGGACTAGAATTCAAACATTGGAACACTTAAGCATAAAAGACAGTAATAGTATCAAAGCCAAAAGCAAAATTTCTTTTCAACTAACTATGAAAGAAGTTCATGTACAACTTTTTTCAAAATTCCTACTAGTAGGGGTCGAACACGCATCTATACACGGCTTACGAAAGAAAAACAAAACAAATTTCTATCTATAAAAAAATGTGCCGAAGAGGCCTATCTACTCCTTTTTCTTTTTCGACTTCCTCTTCGGCGTGAACCCGCCGAAGCCACCCGTAATTTTCTTCTTTGAGCCTTTACTTTTCTACGATCCGATCTCCAAGTGGGGGCATGACTTCAATATCTTCCTCCGAACTCGAGTGTATAGGGATGCTTCTAGAAGGTTGAGTCGGAAGAACTGGATCGACTACAGGAGGTGGAATAGACATGCTAGTGTCAGTAACTATACCGCCGGGCGACATCATTCTCAATAAAACCGGTCCAGGCTCGCCATTCCACCTCCATAACTGCCATCGTGATTGGCTGCCTCCATTTCAGCATTGATTTCGGCCAATATTTCTTCTTCGCGAATCGACTGAGCCTCGCCCGGGGAATCAGTGGTCTGCATTGAAGAGCTAGTAGCAGGGGCGAGTCCACTTATGATAAACGGTAGGTCCGCAAAGGGGTCACTGTGGCGAGTGAGGAGTTCGTCCATCATCTACTCGTCAAAATAAAGTGCACCCTGTGCGTCCTATCAATCGGTGCAATCGTCGTTGTGGTATTCACCTCAGTAATGATGGCCCCCTGCGTTTGATGTGATTCTTGGGTTGTAGGAGGCGCTATCAGTGTAATTCCATTCATTAGATAGATAAAAAGAAAAACTGTTAGTAAGTGCTTCAAATCAAGCCTTTTATTTTGGACACATGTGAAGAATATTCGGAGTGCCTTCCATAGTTAGGCCGGCGGATGGTCGAGCGGCTTTAGAAATATGCACTTTAGCAGGAGATAGCTGCGGTTGTTTTGGATCATAAGCAGGGACAGACTGGGGTTCAACTGTTGGTGCAGGTTTAGGTTGAGGTAGAGCAGGAATCTCAAGACTTGCAGCGTGATGCTTAACACATGAACCTTCCCTAATCTTCGAGTGTTGAGTACCGAGCTTCTCCCTTTCATGTGAAATCATTGACTCATGGAGGATCTTTTTTCATCTTCAGTCAGCACGTGATTCTCCAGCTCAAACTCATCGATTGATTCACCTAGATGCATCGCCTTCTCCTCCTCACCATTCAGCCCCAGGCGCCATAAAGATGTGTCGAATAGTTCTCAAGCCAGGCCAAATTCTATGTTTCAGCACGTTAGTGTTGTAGGTGACAAGAGGATCTTCTATATTAGCCTCCTGCTTAGACTCCGCCATCCGAACCTTCTCCTCAACCTCAGACTCCACAACATGGACTTTCTCCACTACCGCATCCCACTTAGCTCGGAGCACTACGGCCTGCTCACATGCCTCCTAGGCCACGTTGGTCGCATCATCCCTATCCTTGGCAATTTCGGAGAATTAGGCTTTAAGCTCATTGAGCTCTTTAAGGGCCACATCCCGTTCGGCAGTAATGGTGGTGTTTCAATGGCCCATCTCTTCTACCAAGGCGTAATGTGCCCGCCTCATCCTCTCCATGGTCGAATTAGCTCGTCGGATTTTCAGATGGCCTCCATCACTGAATTTTGGGATGACTCAGCTTCGGTATTAAGCATCTGGATAATACGGTCCTTCTGAGCGAGCTCATTCACTAACTTTTCAATGGTGGCCGCACGCTCAAAGGCCAACTTTGATGCTTTTTTTGTGGCTTTTCCCTATTCCTTGTATTAAGTGTAATTGTCATGGATGTAATCGTGCATTGTGTTCTCAGCCCCCGCTAGAATTCTCTTTAAGTGCCGAGGTAAACTATAACCATCGAAGCAAATATCTGGAAAATCCTTCTTCAAGTGGGAAAGTTTAATCTCTCCTCCACCTATAGGCTTGGTAGGGACTTGCTCTGCAATTATCAAAGCCATTGTTTCAGTTCTATGATGGTGAGTTTCAGGCCTTTAAACATGAGGAGACGGCTTGCGCCGTGAAGTTTTCGAAGGACGTGAAGTATAAACAGGAGACAACGTAGGGTTTCTAGGAAGGGGAGAACGAGATCGGGACCGGTGTCTGTACTCCCTATCTCTGTCGCGTCGCCCCTGACTAGAGTATCCACGGTCATAATCCCTATCCGCCTACGCAAATCATAATATGTTGAAAACAATAAGCTTTTCGAAGACTCCCTAACATCGAGCCTTGGTTAGACATTGTATCTGCAAAGTAAAAGAAGAACAGAGTTAATAATCTTCCAAAGTAAGATACTTATGGTCGAAAATTGTGTAGTGCCGTGAAGTGTATACGTATGTGCAACCCCCCGACCAACCGAAAATGTTAGCCATGCTTATGGGAAGAGATTCGCTTAAATCTAAAGCACACTAAAGCTCATCTAACCCGACGTCATCCTGGAGTGACACATAATCCGGGATTGGAATATCGACGAGCCCTTGAAGAGGTTTTCCACCTACGAAGGAGGAGCCATCGAAATACTTATTCTGGGAATAGGCAAAGACACGATCACAGATTTCTATCTCCTGGATTTAAAACGTTTGAAAGCAGCTACTTGTCTTTTGTCATTCCTTCGGAACCCTCAAAGGCATCAGAAGGCCCAACCATAAGTTCATCATCGATGGGCGTTCTTTCTAGACCAACCTCCTCGGTTATAACAACTCCGGCTATCTTACATTTCACCCATTTCTTCGAGACAACCCTCAGCGTTCCTTCAAGCCTTATACTTTGGTTTCACTTAATCAGCCCGATAATTCTTAAATTCATGTCTGTTAGAACCGAGTCGATCTCCCTCATTTCACTCGAAACTTCTTGGAGAACCCGTGCCGTTTATTTGAAATGCACGCCTTCCAGTCATGGAATTGCAGCTGTAAACGAAAGGAAAATATTAATTTGAACATCAATTATGATTGTCTTGTTAATTACCGGAAAAGGTCGCAGCATTTACGTCCGGCTAACCATCGGCTAGCAAATCCGGAGGGGCATCAGACGTTGAACCATTCCATTTTGAAGTAACTCAACCTGGTCTAAGCCTCAGTTACCACCTGACAATTCCTGATCGATTCCAGGAACATATAAGAAGGGCTATCTCCCTGACTTTTGACATTAAACAGGTATCTAATCTCGATCGAGATCGGTGGTCGAAAGAGATGTTCCATAAATACAATGAATAAGCTGTTCAGCAGCGCATATCCGTTTGGGTGTAGCTGAGATGGGGGCAATTCCGAGGAAAGATAGCACTTCCCTAATATATTGATTAAACGTAGGAAGCTTCCCAGCTGTACATGCATGACGGTTAAAAGCAGTAAACCCATACGGTGGAAAATGTGGTCTATCGTTCGGTGCCGGCAATGGCATGTCATCCAATGACAAACAGTGCCTCAAGCACATCCGTCCCAACATGTCTTCGGGAACATTGGACGGTACAGAATCTGGAAGAGTGCAGATGAAAAAAGTACCTGGTATCTCATCTGGGGCTAGATATATGACTTCAGCCGCGATGGCCGGCATCTCGAATGTTGGAGGGAGTGAATTCTGAACTTCCTGCTGTTGCAAGCTTGAAGATTCTATAACTAATTAACTTATTAGAAATTTTAATTAGACGATAATAAGCCGGTGCATCCCTGTTAATCGACTAGGTTTCTATCGAGTTAGAAAATAGTCGAAAAATTTCAAATTAAAATAACCGCAAGCGCACGGTGTACGAATGTAGCACGTGGCGAGTACGAGTCAATCCACAGGGAATTTGTAACAGCCCGCAAATCCGCACCCCTTGAGTCAACACTATTCTACATCAATTATCTCAAGCGGAACAGAACTACGAACCATTAGGGATTAAAGAAGAAAAGATAGAAGAAGAAGAAACTGAACAATATCAGAATCTCACGGTCGCAGCGAAATAAAATATAATAGTAAATAATAGATATTTACACAAAATGAAAACTATATCTGTTTTATACATCATGTCATCAGAATATCATATACATCAACAATTACCAGTCAGATAATACAATACGGTCACAGCAGCGGATATATATACAAGTACGGATAATACGTCTCAGACTCCAGCTCCTTTCCTGCTTCAAAGCATCCTGTCCTGAACATATAATACTCGGTCTGACCCGAGCATTATAATGAAATAACACCCGAGTCAGTGTGGAATACCAGCTGATAATAATGCACCCAAATTGGTTATTAAAGCATCAAAATCCTTTTGAAAACAAAAGCATCTCGTAAGACCATGCCACAAATAAACATGTCGGGTTTTTACCTTACGATAGCTAAATCACTTTTTATAGAAATCCTCTGATATTATAATAGGGTCTATTCACAAATACTTATAAAATAGCCGAAATTGTTACATCTATTAAATTCCAGCTACTAGCCACAAAGTGGGTAATACAAACAAAAATCGTAAAAGGCTCGCAGGGAGAATGGATTTCCAACAATGACTAGGCACTAGGGTACCACCTGTCACAGTACGGGGCCTAGATCACCGTACCGAGGACCACGCCCGATCCCCTGCAACACAAGGCCAGACCCATCCCTTATTGGACAGTTTTGAATAAGATCACCCCGCGGTTGGGATCAGCAACCGCCCACTAAACCGAAATAAAAAGGGACATCTAGACAGGGATGACCTTACTCTCAAGTGGGGGCTACCCACAAAGCCTTGCTGCATACCCCATGATTTTCAGTCATTCCCATTTGATGAGGCTTGAGGCTAAGCGTTACCTTTAGAACGTTTCACTTAGAATGCCCATCGCCCTCTAACGATGTTCCGAAAGCATTCGTCCATACAAGTCCGTCCCGGGTTCGAACGGAACCGAAGGCACTACTCCTACTACATTCATTTGGGAAATATCCTCAGGATTAGTAGCGACTAGCCCTTGCACTTCACTGCTCCATCTTCGACTCCGAACACGTTTTTCTGCGAAACGTACAAACCGGGTCGAAGTGGTTTTCGAGAAATAAATCTCGATCCCGGTCTCTTCGAAACGATCAACGCATTTGTTCAATATTGACAGTCGGTGATTTAACTATCAATTTACATCCATAAGCATACATCACCCAATAAATCATCTCACATTAATTATTTGCCGCTGATATATTTACAAGATATATTTCCAAATTTTTGAAGCTCATTAGAAAACTATTTCCCAAAATTATTCCTTTATAAGGTATATCCCTTTACCACTTATTCCCATTGGAAATAACCAAGTTCAAAACAATTTAGATTTAAAACAATTAAAACACTTCTTCTGAATTATACTTTAAAATATGTAAGTTACTACTAGTTATTACTCAAAAATGTAATTCCAAAATATTTAAAGTAAAACTATTTATTTAGATATAAACTTGATTTTTAATAGAGGTTAAAATAAACCAAATTTAAAAGTAGAGTTTAAAAAGATAATATTAGCTTTTTTCCAATGACTTAAACAATAACTTCAAAACAAATTTATTAATTTCTTCTTTAAAATAATAATTTCTTAAAATACTCTTTAAACAAATTTAAGCTTTTACTCTTGTTTCAATAAAATCGGTTAAAACTCTAACTTCGTTTTCCAGGGAAACACACCCTCATTCGACATTTCCAAAGAATCCGTCTCATAAATCCAGCCGATTTATTTTATTTCAATTTATGTTAATAACATAAATTCCCAATTCCATGCTTAAACATAACCTCTTTCGAAGTTCAAACACTTTTTTCCATTTCTGGAAATTCATTTTAAAGTATAGGTTTAAAACATTTTTAAATAAAACATTTGGAGAATTCTTCAATGAAAAACCATATTACGAATTACTTAAATAAAATCCCAATGGAGAAAAACTGCATTTCAAAATATTCTATTTACATTTAAAACTGTAAATTTTATATTTGGAAACTTCGTTGCAACATATTTTAATTTCCCGGAAAAACACTATTCATTATTAAAATAACCCCTCGTTATTTAAAACAATTTATAATTTCTTATAAAATTTCTCACCAGAAAGCCACTCTTCCACATTTATCCAGTGATAAATTTCCCACTTTATTTATAGTTACAAATTTACCAATTTCATCCTTTATTCAAACCAAATTCCAAATTTGATTCCTTTAAATTCTTATTTAACAATTTCCTTTATTTATTTTTAAAAACCCAATTAAATCTATTTATAATTCAATCCTGGATTTGTAATTTCTCCAACAATAGCACGGTACAATTTAATATCAGGGTTATCAATCACAATATATAAACAGGTTGCATCATCAATTATAAAGATGATTACTATATTGTGAGGAACCCAGTTGGATCCCTCCAACCTGTTTTCCCTACATCCACAAATATTAGCACATCACATATATAAATATTCATTTCAGATTGATACAACATTTATATTCAACCAATCACACAGACATTTATTTTAATCAGCTAACATTCCAGATGTGAGTGAGATTAACTCACCTTGAGTTTCGGCGAGCGTTCGAAATTTAAATTAAACCGAACGACGTTCGATTTAACTCAAATTTCTCACTTGCTCGATCGTCTCCAAACTTGCGTTGCAGCGTACAGTACGAAGCTGCGATTCCGGCGCTACCAAAATCGTCGAAATCTGATAATGTTTGAAATAGACGTGAATTTATAAGTTTCAATTTAGAAATTAAAACAAATAATTTTTTTTATATATATACCATACACAAAATCACGGCCGCACGTCAACTAGAGAGATAACGGCCTTTCTTCCTCACGCAGGAACCAGTTAACAAGCACGAACGAAAAAAAAACCCAACATCATAATTTAGGGTTAGGAATCGCCACCGCCTCGAGCACCTTGGCCACGATCGGCCACCACCGCACGCACGACCTTCGAGAGATCCCCCTACAATAGCATCGAGCTCGGCACTCCCTAGGCGTATGAAATTGCATACGAACGGGCCGCGTTCGAGCTCTTGTAACCGCTGATTCACTTCACCAAATTCCATCACATCCGTTCACTTTGTAGATCTCGAAGTCCTCTTTGAATCTCTAGTTAAATTTTTTAGCTAACAATCAAAGGATTTGAAGGAAAAAAACGAGGAAGAAGGAAGGTGATTATCGGCCATAGAAGATGGATGCGGTGGCTCCTGAGAATAGATTAGGGTTTTGATTATTATAATGTTTTATAACTTTAATTAATATTATTTTAATTTTACACTTCGAATGTTAACGACTTATGCAAACGAACTCCAATTCTCACGTACCAATAGGCGTTCCTAGGGTTTTTCGGAATTTCGGACACAATGGAACTTGTTTCGTAAGCTAATTCGGTCATACGCGCGAGTTACGGAATTAAACGATCAATTTTAAATTGAATCGATTAAAACGATTTCTATGCGTTTCGAGGTGCCACGGTCAAACGACTAATCCGATTGCTACGAAAATTGAAATCCGATAATAAATAACTATTACGGATCCAATGGAACTGGTTTCGTTGAATTCTGAGACTGTGCCCCGGAAGGCTATTTTAACTCGTCTATTAAACGGGTGATTTTCGAATTTGTCGAAAACGCTTAAAATTTCACTTTTAAAATTTTATTAATTCTATTATAACTCGTATAAAATTTATATTCACATTTAAAATCATTCTTGTTCAGTTTAAATCAAAATCTGATTATTTGCAATATTATATTATTGAATTAATATAAAATTCCAAATTCAATCTATCGACTATTAATTCCATCCAATGGTCCAATATTACAATTCAAATCCAATTGGACTCAAAATAAACTTTAGAATCAAATTTTATATCTATTTACACTCAGAATTACTAATTATTCCAATTCTAATATTAAATTATTATTATTCAAATTCCATTTTAATTCTCATATTTGAAATTTGACTAATTTTATTAACTTAACCAAAGTCTTTTATTTCAAAATTCAAATTATACCACATATTAAACATTTAAAATGAATTAAATGTTCAAATCTAGCGACCCAAAATTCCGGGTCGTTACATTCCTCCCCCGTTATAAAAATTTCATCCCCGAAATTTGCTAAGGTAGAAGAATGTTCCAAACCCAATAGCAAAACCTACCTAGTGAAAATCTCAAATTCACTTTGCCCAGATCCTTTAGTTTAAAATCGAAACTACTAATTCAATCCTATTCCAAAATCCTTTATTTTCAATTGTCATTTGAAATCGACTTGTCGCTAATGAAACAAATGCTCCTACACTCATTAACTTAACCCAAACTTCTTTAGTTAAAAGCTTATATACACTTCCCAAAATCCTTTAGCCCAAATCCAAACTCATTTGCTTTATTCGTACTCAAAAGCTTTTGTTTCAACATTATTTCAAATATAACTTCCCAAGTTCATTAAATTTTTCCAAAATCCTAAAAAATTTCTAACTCCCAAAATTTTCGAATTTTTTTGGCAGAGTCTCCCTTGTACGGAGGAGCTTTCGCGATATCGCGATACAAATAAATGTATATACATCGACCCACATGGTCGAAAACCAAAATATATCACAATATATATATATATATATATATATCATTTTCCCAATTATATTAGCGTAGGCGTACCTTTTTAGCAAATTTCAATAGCAAGCGGCTAATATAACGCATATACGCGCTCCAACTCTCTCGAACGCCTCCCGTACCTGTACTTACTCTACAAACTCATCGGTTTCCAAAGATATGAACATTTTAACAACATTTCCAATATAATGTAAGCCAACATATCCATTTACATCCCAAACAACACTTTTCATAATTTCATAAGTAAATCATATTTTAAAGCATATACAAAGTTCCTTTTCTAATGCCAACTCCAAGTTATTTCACACAAAGGATTTTATATACAAGTTTTGCTATGTTCCATTCATATTCTACCCCATTTCCGAATTGATTTCCCAGTCAATTTCCTTTTTAATTTGATACATTTGCACTTCTATTATGATTCACTTACATTTATACTCAAATCCATTTATTAAGATTTTAGCCCATTCTACTTTCATCCAAACCAACTTCATTTTATTTCACTTGAATGATTTAAATTCAAGTTTACTACTCTCAAACCATATTCTCATCAATATGATTAACATATGTATTACTTACATCTCTTTACTTCAATTCAATTCCCAATTTGATTCACAATCAAGTTTCACTTTAAATTTTGAAGTATTTGCATTACTTTGTTGATCCACTTTTATTCGTATGCAAAATCACTTGATAAAATTTCAATCCATTCCAATTAATTCAAAACTAATTCCATTTGCTTCTTAAACCAACACAATTCCGAATGCAACAAAACAACCAATCCTTATGCAAATTTTTATGTCATTCAAGCAAATAATCATCACTTAAGCTTATACTTACTAAAATTAATTCCAACTTTGATTTATATTAATTTTACTCCATTGCAATTTTTAATTCAATTTCTTATTCACACTTCAAATTCATTACCCAACTGAATTTATATTAACACCATTCCATTCTTATTATATACAACTCGTACATTCTTATTTCATCTAAAGAATTAATTAAAAGTCTTTTTCGCTCTCATTTCAATTTATTAATCTCAACAAATTCCATTCAAGATTACTCAATAACGCTTTTCCACACTTATTTTTGTCTTTCTTACAATTTGATTTCATTTTCATTTAATTCTCATTCAATCAAATTTCAATTACATTAAATTTGATTAGTATATTCATTTAATTTCAATTCTCATTCACCAATTTATTTTAGAATTTATTTTATTAATAACAGGCCCCTTCACATTATTTCACCCACTTGAATTTATTTACAATTCAAGCCATCACTATTATAATCTAATTCCATTATTCATTCAAATTTCCAGTGTTTATTACCACAAATTAAAATCCCATGCCACAATTGGATTTTTATTTACTTTCCAAATTCTTTTAACAAACCTCCAAAATCTTATCCATGCCAATACAAATCCCCTTTAATTTACTTTACACTAAATTCACCTTCAAACTTCTCTTTATTTTCTTTAGCTTACGCTAAATTCATTCTCAAACAATTCCTTTGAATTTAGTTGAGTTAAAATTTTATTCACATAATATCATTCTTACTTCCCTGAATTAAATTTTCTTTCAATTCAAGTTCAGCCAAATTTATTTAGCCATCTTGAATTTATACCATTACCTTTACTATCTTAAATAAGGATTGAGTTTCACCAATATTGTTTATAATGCAACTGAATTTTGAATTTCACTTTAATCCAATTTATTCCTCCATAAATAAGTTCAAAACTTATTTTCTATTTTAAGTTCATTCACATCCTTTTATATCTCACTTCTTCTTATCTTAATTCACATTTCATTTAGGATTAGATTTGAATTCACCATACCATTCAACTATTTTCCAATTGTGATCATAATTCCATTTTCTATTTATAAGTTCACCAACTTATTTATTTTAAAGCTCATATTGCTCATTTTAATCCATCTACATCTTATAATCACAATTTCAAATTATAAGTATAATACTTAATATCTTATAAGTACAATTCATTACACAATGACCCACGATTACAAAATCATTTTACATTTCAATTTAACCCAAACCAATTCAATTCTAAGCTCAATTTATTTAACTTATCCAAGTTAAATTCAAATTTATTTTATTTACCTTCATATGCTCAAATCAGTTCACATTCCAGGATAAAATTTCACTTCCCTTTCTTATTAATATCAACTTCACCAAATAAGTTCAGTGGTTGATTTATTTTAACTTTACACATTATTTAAACAGAATTTCCCATAATTCAATCACCCGGTTTTATTTCAAAACCATCTTGAAATCATAATCTACTCATACCTACTTGGTATACCAAATCAAATCTCCGGGTTTCCAAAACAACTTGGTTGTACCAAAACAATTTTCCCCATTTTGAAATCTCTAAAACAACTGTTATACCCAACAAGTCTCAAACAATATCATACCCAAGTACTAGGAAAGCAATCCATCACTTTAGCACCTCGAAAATGAATTCTAATGATGTGGCCATCATCATCAGGATTATTTTCCAGCGACTGAAGTGAGTTCAGTGCTCCCTTACTTACCCACATTCATTTCAAAACAGTACCCATTCAAAAATACTTCCCAAATCAATATTCCAATATACCCTTCAAACACATTAGCAAACATTTCAAACTTTCCCAGGATTTTAAATTTCCAAACCTTTATTTTCGTTACATTTAAAATCCTTTCCAAAACTTCCAGGATTTAAATTCTGGTTCAATTCAAATTTAGTTATCCTTCCTTTTATATAATTTATATTTGTAAAATTTTATTTTCATTATAACTATTTCAAATTTCAGATTAAATTTTAGATTCTTATTTGATTTAGACATTAACAACCAATCATCTAAATATATATATAATAATTTCAGAAAATTATTTCTTTTATATCAAAATATAATTTGGGTAAAATTATCATTTACCCCCTTTTAAAAACAATACTATATCGGTTTATCTTGTTTAAGAGTTTAGAAACCCCTATCGATACGGTTGTACTTCACGCACCGTCCAGAATTCATAAACACTCAACCGATAATTCAACACAGTATAAAAACAATTTTATATTCACTAACAAGTACGCTCTCATATCTATTATTACACTCAACTCATTATAGAGTACTATTTACTCTGTTTAATGAGTAATTTCCCCACCAAAGCCTAGGTTGTCGCCAACTCCTAAGCTCTGATACCAAGTGCAACAGCCCGCAAATCCGCAACCCTTGAGTCAACACTATTCTACATCAATTATCTCAAGCGGAACAGAAATACGAACCATTAGGGATTAAAGAAGAAGAGATAGAAGAAGATGAAACTAAACAATATCAGAATCTCACAGTCGCAGCGAAATAAAATATAATAGTAAATAATAGATCTTTACACAAAATGAAAACTATATCTGTTATATACATCATATCATCAAAATATCACACACATCAACAATTACTAGTCAGACAATACAATACAGTCACAGCATCGGATATATATGCAAGTACGGATAATACGTCTCGGACTCCAGCTCCTTTCCTGCTCCAAAGCATCCTGTCCTGAACATATAATACTCGGTCTGACCCGAGCATTATAATGAAATAACACCCTAATCAATCTGGAATACCAGCTGATAATAATGCACCCAAATTGATTATTAAAGTTTCAAAATCCTTTTGAAAACAAAAGCATCTCGTAAGACCACGCCACAAATAAACATGTCGGGTTTTTACCTTACGATAGCTAAATCACTTTTTATAGAAATCCTCTGATATTATAATAGGGTCTATTCACAAATACTTATAAAATAGCAGAAATTGTTACATCTATTAAATTCCAACTACTAGCCAAAGAGTGGGTAATACAAACCAAACTCGTAAAAGGTTCGTAGGGAGAATGGACTTCAACAATGACTAGGCACTGGGGTACCACCTGTCACAGTACGGGGCCTAGATCACCGTACCGAGGACCACGCCCGATCCCCTGCAACACGGCCAGACCCATCTCTTACTGGACAGTTCCGAATAAGATCACCCCGCGGTTGGGATCAGCAACCGCCCACTAAGACGAAATAAAAAGGGACATCTAGACAGGGATGACCTTACTCTCAAGTGGGGGCTACCCACGAAGCCTTGCTGCATATCCCCTGATTTTCAGTCATTCCCATTTGATGAGGCTTGAGGCTAAGCGTTACCTTTAGAACGTTTCACTTGGAATGCCCATCGTCCTCCTGACGATGTTCTGTAAGCATTCGTCCATACAAGTCCGTCCCGGGTTCGAACGGAACCGAAGGCACTACTCCTACTACATCCATTTGGGAAATATCCTCAGGATTAGTAGCGACTAGCCCTTGCACTTCACTGCTCCATCTTAGACTCCGAACACGTTTTTCCGTGAAACGTACAAACCGGATCGAAGTGGTTTTCGAGAAATAAATCTCGATCCCGGTCTCTTCGAAACGATCAACACATTTGTTCAATATTGATAGTCGGTGATTTAACTATCAATTTACATCCATAAACATTCATCACCCAATAAATCATCTCACATTAATTATTTGCCGCTGATATCTTTACAAGATATATTTCCAAATTTTTGAAGCTCACTAGAAAACTATTTCCCAAAATTCTTCCTTTATAAGGTATATCCCTTTACCACTTATTCCCATTGGAAATAACCAAGTTCAAAACAATTTAGATTTAAAACAATTAAAACACTTCTTCTGAATTATACTTTAAAATATGTAAGTTACTACTAGTTATTACTCAAAAATATAATTCCAAAATATTTAAAGTAAAACTATTTATTTAGATATAAACTTGATTTTTAATAAAGGTTAAAATAAACCAAATTTAAATGTAGAGTTTAAAAAGACAATATTAGCTTTTTTCCAATGACTTAAACAATAACTTTAAAACAAATTTATTAATTTCTTCTTTAAAATAATAATTTCTTAAAATACTCTTTAAACAAATTTAAGCTTTAACTCTTATTTCAATAAAATCTATTAAAACTCTAACTT
Source organism: Allium cepa (assembly GCA_030765085.1). NCBI lineage: Eukaryota > Viridiplantae > Streptophyta > Magnoliopsida > Asparagales > Amaryllidaceae > Allium > Allium cepa. The sequence continues at coordinate 803,780,713 of CM060943.1, forward strand.
GGTTTTCCAGGGAAACACACCCCCATTCGACATTTCCAAAGAATCCGTCTCATAAATCCAGCCGATTTATTTTATTTCAATTTATGTTAATAACATAAATTCCCAATTCCATGCTTAAACATAACCTCTTTCGAAGTTCAAACACTTTTTTCCATTTCCGGAAATTCATTTTAAAGTATAGGTTTAAAACATTTTTAAATAAAACATTTGGAGAATTCTTCAATGAAAAACCATATTACGAATTACTTAAATAAAAGCCCAATGGAGAAAAACTGCATTTCAAAATATTCTATTTTTATTTAAAACTGTAAATTTTATATTTGGAAACTTCGTTGCAACATATTTTAATTTCCCGGAAAAACACTATTCATTATTAAAATAACCCCTCATTATTTAAAACAATTTATAATTTCTTATAAAATTTCTCACCAGAAAGCCACTCTTTCACATTTATCCACTGATAAATTTCCCACTTTATTTATAGTTACAAATTTACCAATTTCATCCTTTATCCGAACCAAATTCCAAATTTGATTCCTTTGAATTCTTATTTAACAATTTCCTTTATTTCTTTTTAAAAACCCAATTAAATCTATTTATAATTAAATCCTGGATTTGTAATTTCTCCAATAATAGCATCGTACAATTTAATTTCAGGGTTATCAATCACAATATATAAATAGATTGCATCATCAATTATAAAGATGATTACTATATTGTGAGGAACCCAGTTGGATCCCTCCAACCTGTTTTCCCTGCATCCACAAATATTAGCACATCACATATATAAATATTCATTTCAGACTGATACAACATTTATATTCAACCAATCACACAGACATTTATTTTAATCAGCTAACATTCCAGATGTGAGTGCGATTAACTCACCTTGAGTTTCGATGAGCGTTCGAAATTTAAATTAAACCAAACGACATTCGATTTAACTCAAATTTTTCACTTGCTCTGATCGTCTCCAAACTTGCGTTGCAGCGTAGAGTACGACGCTGCGATTCCGGCGCTACCAAAATCGTCGAAATCTGATATTGTTTGAAATAGATGTGAATTTATAAGTTTCAATTTAGAAATTAAAACAAATTTTTTTTTATATACCATACACAAAATCACGGCCGCACGTCAACTAGAGAGATCACGACCTTTCTTCCTCACGCAGGAACCAGTTAACAAGCACGAACGAAAAAAAAACCCAACATCATAATTTAGGGTTAGGAATCGCCACTGCCTCGAGCACCTTGGCCACGATCGGCCACCACCGCACGCACGACCTTCGAGAGATCCCACCACACCCACAATAACATCGAGCTTGGCACTCCCTAGGCATATGAAATTGCATACGAACGGGCCGCGTTCGAGCTCTTGTAACCGCCGATTCACTTCGCCAAATTCTATTACATCCGTTCACTTTGTAGATCTCGAAGTCCTCTTCGAATCTCTAGTTAAAATTTTTAGCTAACAATCAAAGGATTTGAAGAAAAAAAATGAGGAAGAAGGAAGGTGATTATCGGCCATAGAAGATGGATGCGGTGGCTCCTGAGAATAGATTAGGGTTTTGATTATTATAATGTTTTATAACTTTAATTAATATTATTTTAATTTTACACTTCAAATGTTAACGACTTATGCAAACGAACTCCAATTCTCACGTACCAATAGACGTTCCTAGGGTTTTTCCGCGTTCCGGACACAATGGAACAAGTTTCATAAGCTAATTTGGTCATATGCATGAGTTACGGAATTAAATGATTAATTTTAAATTAAATCGATTTCTATGCGTTTCGAGCTGCCACGGTCAAACGACAACTCCAATTGCTACAAAAATTGAAATCCGATAATAACTAACTATTACGGATCCAATGGAACTGGTTTCGTCAAATTCCAAGACTATGCCCCGTAAGGCTATTTTAACTCGTCTATTAAATCGAGCGATTTTCGAATTTGTTGAAAACGCTTAAAATTTCACTTTTAAAATTTTATTAATTCTATTATAGCTCGTATAAAATTTATATTCACATTTAAAATCATTCTGGTTCAGTTTAAATCAAAATCTGATTATTTGCAATATTATGTTATTGAATTAATATAAAATTCCAAATTCAATCTATCGACTATTAATTCCATCCAATGGTCCAATATTACAATTCAAATCTAATTAGACTCAAAATAAACTTTAGAATCAAATTTTATATCTATTTACACTCAGAATTACTAATTATTCCAATTCTAATATTAAATTATTATTATTCAAATTCCAATTTAATTCTCGTATTTGAAATTTGACTAATTTTATTAACTTAATCAAAGTCTTTTATTTAGAAATTAAAATTATACCACATATTCAACATTTAAAATGAATTAAATGTTCAAATCTAGCGACCCAAAATTCCGGGTCGTTACAGAATTAATGATTTTAAAATTCTGTCCAATCAAATTAACCAAAGTTAGAAGCGTGATTAACTAAAAATTTAGAAAAATGAGCAAAAGAAAATTGATAAAAATATGAGAGTATAAATTTTTTTTAGAGATAAATTCACTCCCTAGATCACATCGTTCAACAAAAATGAAATTATGATCTCTCTTTTTTGGTCATTAGTAAAGTTAAATGATGTGTTTATTATAAGTATGACTTATTTGTTCTATTAATTAGCTCAACTTAAGCCATCAAACTATAACACACCACTTAAACCACTTACTAACTCTAGTGAAAATGACAACAAAGTTGAAAATGAAATCTATTTTAAGTATGGCCTATTAACTATTAATTAGAAATATAGACCACTAAATTTGAATTTCAAATCACTTTCTTATGCCATAATCATATTTTGATGAAGAGGCATTTGTGTTAGTGATGTTTAAGCATAGCCTATTTGGTGTCAACAATATAGGCTATCAAATTCAAAATAAAAACAACAAGTTAAACCACTTCAATCATTGTCATTAAGCATAAAAATGAAGAAATAATATAAAAAAGTTGTATCTACATACTAAAGAGCTTCATTACCCCTAAATTGAAGGGATTAAGCTCTCATATTTGTTATCATATGAACAAATGTAGAAAGCAACAATAAACTAACAGAGGAAAAAAGAGCAAAAAGAAAGGAAAAACTAATCTACTTGCATAAAATAAGAGAGATCTACACTACTTGCATAAAAGGAAATGAACATGTAATTAAAAAGAAAAATAATTAGAATTGCATAAAATGAAAAGAAAATTACATAAAATAAAAATGGCTAAGTAGCCATGAAAAGAGAAAGAGAGCTTTCTTTTATTTTGAGCCTAAACTAATTAAAGAGAGACTAAGGAAGAGGAGGAGATTACATGAAACATATGGGTATTTATACATGTATGAGACCTTAATTCATTTTTTGAGGATTTCCCAAAATGCCCTTGAGGTAGTGTGGCCATCAAGTAATCATTAGCATGTCATAATCCCTATTTAAGTGTACATGAAGCCATTAATTCCTTAAGCATGTGCATTAGCCTCTAATTTGTACATTAAGGTGGCAGGTAGGTGGGGTCCTCCATGATCTTCACTTTGAATTATTTCCATCTTCATTCCTTTGTGTTTTTTTGTGCATGCATATCTTCTTAATGAAATAACTTGTAATTGAAATCAAATTCCTACAAAATATTATGGAAATTTCTAATTAATTTTTCTCAAAGAAATATATGTACACAAATGACCGTTTTGCCCCTATATGAAGATGGATATGTGACAATTTGAAATTAATATGGATTTTGGTTAAACCAAGTTAAAATACCCAAAATGATCATTTATTTAATTTAAATAGAATAAATATGGTGGTAAAAATATTCACATTTACATGCACATCAATCCCCTAGTGTGAAGTGCGTGAATGTGTTGTGCAGTGTCGTGCTGTATATTACTTGGAGAATTTTGCAGAGTTAAAGAAAACATTCGAATCATGAGACTTCATAGTTCAACTGGAGTGACCGTCATCGCTGACCATCACAATCACGCCATCCTAACTTTAGAGACCGATCCAAGTAAAAGTTCGTTAAAGTTTTGTTAAGTTCCAGTTCCATCGACGAGCTTCGATGGGCATTAAGATATGCTATTAGACAATTAAGTCCAATTATGCAAGGACGAAGCCCTTTGGAGTCAAGTGTTCAAATTTGTATGAAGATCGTATCCATCAAAGCCAGAACTTAGATCATTCATTGCAACTCAACATCGGTCTAAGAATACTCAGTTCGTATCGACCAGAACCTTAATTTCATATCGGATCAAAACTCTTGTTTCGTATCGATCAAAGCCCATTAACTTCATATCGATCGAAATTCAGTAGTTTTGTATCGGTTAGTCCACAAGTCACTGCTCTTCGTATCGATCCTAAATTCTTGGCTTCGTATCTATCGTTGAAGACTGATGCGCTTCGTATCGATTCCAAAATCTACGATTTCGTGTCCATCATCTTAAATCGATGCGAAATTCCCATAATTCCAGATCGACGCTAAGCACCTTCCACCACCTCATATCGATACGAGTTTGAAGCCAGAGAGTGAAAGCCAGTGACTCCCATGTCTCCATCGTTTGTTCTTCTTCTTCCCCAAGCAGCCATGCGACCATTGGAATACCTCCTCGACCTCACTCCATCCCTATTCCGACATCAACGATGTTGGAACTAGCCATTACCCTAGGAGAGATGGAATCAACACTCGAGTCTCGTCGTTTTTAAGTGACTGTAATCTATTGATTACTCAGTTTCAAGTGATCGGTTTAAGGATAAAAAGTTGACTAATTTAAAGACGAAGGTTTCTACAGTTCTCTCTCTTTTCGAGTCGATGCGAAGTAGAAAGTGAAAACAGTAAAGAGTGGAAATTCGGCTAAGTCCAAAACACTTTTATATGGACTCAAACATGAGGGAAATAGACGACTCGCCTCCCAGTAGTCTCGATCGATAACAACAGGTCCACCATCGAATCGATACGAATAAGCTATTCGTATCCATAGACTCGAGTTTTATCGATACAAAAGTTGCAATGAACGTTTTTCTGAAGCACCAAGTTCCATCGATACGAAGCACTTGCTCATGTCCACTGTTTTCCACCCATTCAGGTGCATCAATACGAATTGTACTGTTCCTATCCATCATGATGCAACCTATAAAGGCACGTATCGATCGATTCGAATAATCCCTAAAGGATTGGTTACCCTATTCATGTCCATCAAGGGTCAATCGGTACGAAATCACAACCTAAAACCCACTGCAATAGAGTCTACCGAAACTCGTATCTATCGATGCGAATGTTTATTTCATATCCATCATTGTGAATCACATCAATACGACAACTGTCTTTCTATCTTCCACATCGATCCAAAAGAGGGTCGATATGAAGGGACATTCCAAAACAACCGTCAAAACGTTGTTACAACTCGAATCTCACATCGGTTCAGGAGAGGATCGATACAGAATTCGATGCGAGAAAACTGACAACGAATTGTAAACGTGCAAATATTAACGAGAGTCAAGTTAACATATGTGTCTATATGTCAGACTAATTTTCAATTTCAAAATTCACAGGTCAAAAGCCAACCTGATGACGATTAAAACAACGAATAGCTAACCGCTATCATACAACAATCAGTTAAAACAGTATAGGGTATAATAGTTGGCAGTCAACAATTCATATTACCGAAGAACCAGTCAAGGATTACGACTTCGAACGAGAAGACAATAACTATTTAACAAGTTAAAGGGAACTATTCAAAGTGAAGAATGCAGTTTTTCAAAGCACATCATGTTCACACAAGAAGTACTTTGACGGGAAAATGTTATCCCGCCTTTTGGCAAGGCTGAGATATCAAGGAATTGACTGAAAACCTAGGGTCGCTCATCTTGAGTGATGAGTAAGAATAGGTTCACTATGGATGTCAATCAATTTTTTTCGAGTCCGGATCGAGCTACAATTGAAAAGACATGATAAGCGAAGCTGTGAAAGCCTATATTCCAAAGTTAAGTCAATCCGAGATCATATGCTCAAGATATGATCGATTCAAGTCAAGGAAATCAACATAGTCGCATCCATCATATCGCATCCATCAATTCGTACCATCATTTCCTGTCAAGCAAGGCGCGACCCATCTCTTCACATCGATCGATTTCGTACTCATCCATAAGCCTCGTTCGAATCCATCCAAAGAATCAATTCTCTTAGAATTGGTTCTGTTCGCATCCATTTGGAAACACGCTACTCGTATCCATCCAAAAGGGCTTTGTTCGTATCCATCGGCAAGCGTCTGTTCGAATCCATCAAGGGACTGCACTGTTCGTATCCATCATAGAACCGTTGTTCGTATCCATCATGTTGCCACTATTCGAATCCATCAAGCTCGTATCGATCATGTTGCCACTATTCGAATCCATCAAGCTCTCGCTTATTCGTACCCATCCTACCGCTTCAACTTCGTATCGATCAATTGGAGTTTATTCCAATCGATAGGAACAAGGCCAAATATATCGATATGAACAAGATCAAATGAACGATGCGTGTCGTGCATTTTGGACCGATATGAATAGAGTTGTTTCGATCGATGCGAACAATGCAAAGGTCTTCGATAAGGAGGCGAAGGCCTTGGAATGACTCGGTCGACTCGGCATAAAAAGTGGATCGATCCGAAGAGTGAGAGCCACGTCAACTTTCTAGCACGTGCCTGGATCAATTCGAATAGAGCGACACGAAGTGCATCGATACAAACTAAACAGCGCAACGAAGAACTCCAATTTGCATTAATTATAACTTGCAATCCACAAATCCAAATGCTATAAAATTTTCACAGGAGCTTACGTACAACCTAAAGAATATTCCTGCCAAATTTCGACTCGATTAGATCAAATCTTGGTTGATATAAAATTCGTTCGTATCGATCACGGATTGAGTCAAAATTGCATGGGATCGATCGCATGGGCCCATCTAGGCGCCAGAAGAAGTCCGTCAAGATCTGAGCGAGATATTTGCCTCCTACATCTATAAATAGAGCCCTATGGCCAATAGAAGAAGGATCTTTTTTCACTCTCTGACGTCCAGACTCTGTCGAATTCAACTTTGCACTTCATAGCCGCTGTTGTACTCGAATTTTAGAAATATAATCCACTATAATATTTTGTAAAAATTTGTAATTGGCAAGTGAATATCAATAAAGCCAATAACTTCAAAGTGGACGTAGGCCATACGTCGAACCACTCTAAATTGTAGTGTTTCTGCGTTTTCTCATATTTGTTTTTGAAGTGTTTGTTAGATAATCCTTGTTTTACATTTCTGTTCTTCATTTTTATCTCTTCAAATACTCACAAAGAGTGTTGTGCCCAATTTTGGTACAAATATGTACCATAGGGCATCATTCTCCAACGATGGTAAATCGAAGGCCAGCCGCGATGATCCCGTTTAATAAAAAAATTCACATGAAGAAACTGAAGAGCAAAAAACTTCCGAGCCCTCAAAAGTGATTCAAATGATCTGTTTTGGGGGACTCCATAGTGACGGCCGAGAGCGGTCAAAGCCATAGATCTCACAGAGAGCTTCGTTTTGACTACTTATGGCTCCCATGACTCTAAACCACTCAAAAGATATGGCTCTTAGAATAATCGATATCCTTAGGGTGCAACGTCAATGATGCGAGTTGCAAGATCGATTCAAATTGCCAAAACAGTGCCATATGACTTTTAGAAATGAGTGCACAGATTTGGAACGGAACTGTACCATAGGGCATTATTCTCCGGCGATGTTAAATCGGAGGCCAACCATAGTGATCCCGTTTATCCAAAAATTTGACATGAAGAAACCGAAGAGGAAACAACTATCGAACCCCAAAAGTGATTCAGATAATCTTTTTTTGGTATGGAACTCTGTAGCGACGGCTGAAAGCAGTCAAAGTCATATATCCCACCCAGAGCTTGATTGGTTATGCTCCCGTAAGTATTAACCAGTTACAAGATATGGCTATCCGAATAATCAATATCCTTAAGGTGCAACATCGATTGTGCGAGTGCAACATCAGTTCAAAATGCCAGTATGGTGCCGTACGACTTTTATAAATGAATGCATGGATTTGAAATGGAACTGTACCATGGATAGTATTCTCCAAGAATGGTAAATTGTAGGTCAACCATGGTGATCCCTTTTAACCAAAAAATTCACATGAAGAAACCGAAGAGGAAAAAACTCCCGAGCCTCCAAAAGTGATTCTAATGGTCTTTTTTTGGTACGGAACACCGTAGTAACGATCAAGAGTGATTATACTCATATATTTGATAGTGATCTTCGTTTTGACTAGTTATGATTCTTTTAAGTCTAAACTAGTTAAAAGATGTGGCTATCCGAATAATCGTTATCCTCAGGTTGGAACATCGACTGTGCGAGGTGGAACATCGGTTCAAAATACCGAAACGGTGCCGTAGACTTTTTAGAAATGAGTGCATGGATTTGGATCAAAATCATACTATGGGACATCATTCTCCGATGACGGTAAATCGGAGGCCAACCATGGTGATCATGTTCAACCAATAAATTCACATGAAGAAACCGAAGAGGAAAAAATTCCGAGCCCCCGAAAGTGATTCGGATGGTCTTCTTTTGGGTATGGAACTCCACAGTGATGAAGGAGAGTGACCAAAGTGGTAGATCCTATTAAAGAGCTTCGTTTTGACTGATTGTCACTTCCGTAAGTCTAAACCAGTCAAAATATATAGCTGTCTGAATAATCCCAATCCTCAAGTTGCAACATCGACGGTGTGAGGTGCAACATCGGTTCAAAATGCGAAAAACGGTGCCGTATGACTTTTGAAAATGAGTGCGCAGACTTGAAACGGAACTGTACCATGGGGCATCATTCTCCAGTGATGGTATATTGGAGGCCAACCATGGTGATCCCATTTAACCAAAAAATTCACATGAAGAAACCGAAGAGGAAAAAACTTCAAAGCCCGCGAAAGTGATTCAGATGGTTTTTTTTGGGTATGGATCTCCATAATGATGGCCGAAAGCGATCAAAGTCGTAGGAGTAATAGATAGCTTTGTTTTGGCTGTTTATGAATCCCGAAAGTCTAAACCAGTCAAAAAATATGGTTGTCCGGATAATCGATATCCTCAGGGTGCAACATCGACGATACAAGGTGCAACAATGGTTCAAAATGCCGAAATAGTGCCGTACGACTTATAGAAATGAGTGCGTGGGTTTGAAATGGAACTATACCATAGGGGATCATTTTCCAGCGATGGTAAATCGAAGGCCATCCACGGCGATCCCGTTTAATCAATAAATCCACATTAAGAAACCAAACAGGAAAAAAATTTCGAGCCCCTTAATGTGATTCAAATGGTCTATTTTGGGTATGGAACCCCATAGTAACAACCGAGAGCCGTCAAAGTTGTAGATCTTAGAGAGAGATTCATTTTGACTGGTTATGGCTCCCGTAAGTCTAAATCAGTCAAAAGATATGGTTATTCGAATAATCAATATCCTCAGGGTGCAACATCGACAGTGCAAGATGCAACATCTGTTCAAAATGCCAAAACGGTGCTGTACGATTTTTAGAAAAGAATTTATGGATTTGAAATGGAACTGTACTATGGGGCATCATTCCCCAGCGATGGTAAATAGGTGGCCACCATGGTGATCCCGTTTAACCAAAAAATTAACATGAAGAAACCGAGGAGGAAAAAACTTTCGAGCGTCCGAAAGTGATTCGAATGGTCTTTTTTGGGTATGAAACTCCGTAGTGATGATCTAGAGTATTCAAAGCCGTAGATCTCATAGAGAGTTTCATTTTGACTAGTTATGGCTCCCGTAAGTCCAAACCTGTCAAAAGATATGGCTGTCCAAATAATCGATATCCTCAGGATGCAACATCAATGGTGCGAGGTGCAACATCACTTCGAAATGCCGAAACGGTGCCATATGACATTTAGAAATGACTGGGAAGATTTGAAATGGAATCGTACCATGGGCGTCATTCCCCATTGATGGTAAATCGGATGCCAATTACGGTGATCTCGTTTAACCAAAAAATTTACATGAAGAAACCGAAGACGGAAAAAGTTCCGACCCCCCAAAAGTGTTTCGGATGGTTTTTTTGCGATTAAAGTAATAGATCTCGCAGAGAGATTCGTTTTGACTGGTTATAGCTCTCATAAGTCTAAACAAGTCAAAAGATATGTCTATCCGAATAATCGATATCCTCAGGGTGCAACATCGATGGTGCGAGGTGCAACATCTGTCCGAAATTCGAAACGGTGTCGTATGACTTTTAGAAATGAGTGCATTACTTGAAACAGAACTGTACCATGGAGCATCGTTCTCCATCGATTGTAAATTGAAGGCCAACAATGGTGATCCCATTTAACCAAAAAATTCACATGAAGAAACCGAAGAGGAAAAAACTTCCGAGCCCCCGAAAGTGATTCAAATAGTTGGTTTTTGGGTACGAAAGTCTATAGTGATGATTGAGAGCCATCAATGTCGAAGATCTCACAAAGATCTTCGTTTTGACTAGTTAGGGCTCCCGAATTCTATACCAGTCAAAAGATATGGTTATTCGAATAATCGATATCCTCAATGTGCAACATTGATGGCGCAACATCGATTCAAAATGCTGAAACGGTGTTGTACGACTTTTGGAAATGAGTACATGGATTTGAAATGGAACTGTACCATAGGGCATCATTCTCCAGCTATGGTAAATCAAAGGCCAACCATGGTGATCCCGTTCAACCAAAATATTCACATGAAGAAATTGAAGATAAAAAAAATTCCAAGCCACCGAAATTGATTCGGATGGTCATTTTTTGGGTGTGGAACTCCATAATGACGGTAAAGAGCCATCAAAATCATAGATCTCACAAATTTGTTTTGACTAGTTATGGCTCCTATAAGTTTAAACGAGTCAAAAGATATGGCTGTCCGAATAATCGATATCCTCAAGGTGCAACATCGACGGTGCAAGGGCAACATCGGTTCAAAATGCTGAAACGGTTTCGAACGACTTTTGGAAATGAGAGCGTGGATTTGAAATGGAACTGTAACTTGGGGAATCGTTCTCCAGCGATGATAAATTGGAGGCCAACCACAGTGATCCTGTTTAACCAAAACATTCGCATGAAGAACTCGAAGATGAAAAAATTCCGAGACCATGAAAGTTATTCAGATGGTCTTTTTTGGGTATGGAACTTCGTAGCGATCGCCGAGAGTGGTCAAAGTCATAGATCTCACAGAGAGCTTCGTTCTAATTGTTTGTGGCTCCCGTAAGTCTAAAATGGTCAAAGGATATGGCTGTCCTAATAATCAATATCCTTAGGATGCAGCATCGATGGCGCGAGGTGCCACATCTTTTCAAAATTCTGAAATAGTGTCGTATGACTTTTAAAAATAAGAGGTGGATTTGAAATGAAATTGTACCATGGTCCATTATTCTCCAGCGATAGTAATTTGTAGGCTAACCATGGTGATCCCGTTTAACCAAAAAATTCACACGAAGAAACCAAAGAGGAAAAAACTTCCAATACACCAAAAGTGATCCATATGGTCTTTTTTTGGGTATGGAACTCCATAGTGATGGCTGAGAGAAATCAATGTCATATAACTAACAGAGAGCTTCCTTTTGACTGGTTATCACTCCTGCAATCTGAACCAATCAAAAGATATGGCTGTCCGAATAATAGATATCCCTAGCGTGCTACATCGACAATGCGAGGTGCAACATCGGTTCAAAATGCCGAAATGGTGCCATATGACTTTAGAAATGAGTTCGTGGATTTAAAACGGAACTGTACCATGGGGCATCATTCTCCTGTGATGGTAAATTGGAGGCCAAACACGGTGATCTTCAAAAAATTCACATGAAGAAACCGAAGAGGAAAAAACTTCCAAGCCCTCGAAAGTAATCCGGATCGTCTTTTTTGGATATGGAACTCCATAGTGATGACTGAAAGCCGTAAAAGTCGTAGATCTCAGAAAGTACTTCGTTTTGAGTTGTTATGGCTCCCGTAAGTCTAAACCAGTCAAAATATATGGTTGTCCGAATAATCGATATCCTCATGGTGCAACATCGACGGTGCGAGGGGCAACATCGGTTCAAAATGCCAAAACAGTGCCGTACAACTTTTAGAAATGAATGCGTGGATTTGAAACAAAACTATACCATGCGGTATCATTCTCCAATGATGGAAATCGAAGGCCAACCACGATGATCCCGTTTAACCAAAAAATTCACATAAAGAAACCGAAGAGGAAAAAACTTCCGATCCCCCAAAAGTGATTCGAATGGTCTTTTTTTGGGTATGGAACTCTATAATGATGACCGAAAGCCATCAAAGTCATAGAACTCAAAGAGAGCTTCGTTTTGACTGGTTATGGCTCTCGTAAGTCTAAACCAGTCAAAAAATATGGTTGTTCGAATAATCGATATCCTCAAGGTACAACATCGATGGTGCGACATCGGTTCAAAATTCCGAAACGGTGCCGTACGACTTTTGGAAATGAGTGCTTGTATTTGAAACGGAACTATAGCATGGGGAATCATTCTCCAGCGATGGTAAATCGGAGGCGAACCATAGTGATCCCATTTAACCAAAAAATTCACATGAAGAAACCGAAGAGGAAACAAATTCCGAGCCACAGAAAGTGATTCGAATGGTTTTTTTTGGGTATGAAACTCTGTAATAATGGCCGAGAGTTGTCATAGACGTAGAACCAATAGGGAGCTTAGTTTTGACTGGTTATGTCTCCCATAAGTCTAAACCAGTCGAAAGATATGGATGTCCGAATAATTGATATGCTCAGCATGCAATATCGACGGTGCGAGGTGCAACATTGGTTCAAAATGCCGAAATGGTGCCGTAAGACTCTTAGAAATGATTGCATGGATTTGAATGGATCTACCATGGGAAAACATTCTCTAGTGATGGAAAATCGAAGGCCAACCACAGTGATCCTGTTTTTCCAAAAAATTCACATGAAGAAACCAAAGAGAAAAAAATTTAGAGTGCCCAAAAGTGATTCAAATGGTCTTTATTTGGGTATGGAACTTCGTAGTGATGGTCGAGAGCCATCAAAATCGTAGATCTCGCAGAGAGCTTCGTTTTGAATGGTTAGCTCCCGTAAGTCCAAACCAGTCAAAAGACTTGGCTATCTGAATAATTGATATCCCTATGGTGGAACATCTATGGTGCGAGGTGCAACATCGGTTCAAAATGACGAAACAGTTCCGTACGACTTTTGGAAATGGGTGCGTAGATTTTGAACATAAATGTACCATAGGGCATCATTCTCCGTTGATGATATATCATAGGCCAACCACGGTGATCCCGTTCAACCTCAAATTCATATGACAAAACCGTAGAGTAAAAAACTTCCAAGCCCCCTAATGCGATTCCAATGGCCATTTTCTGGCTATGTAACTCCATAGTCGGGCGAGAGCGATCAAATTCGTAAATCTCATAGAGAGATTCGTTTGGACTGGTTATGACTCTCGCAAGTTTAACCCAATCGTAAGATATGTCTGATATCGATATTCTCAGGGTGCAACATCGACAGTGCGAGGTGCAACATCAGTTCGAAATGCTGAAACGGTTTCGCATGACTTTTAGAAATGAGTGTGTGGATTTGAAATGTAACTGTACCATGAGGCATCATTCTCCAGCGATGGAAAATCAAAGGCCAACCATGGTGATCCCATTTAACCAAAAAGTTCACATGTAGAAATTGAAGAGAAAAAACTTCCGAGCCCCCGAAAGTGATTCGGATGGTCTTTTTTGGATATGGAACTCCGTAGTGATAGTTGAGAGTCATCAAAGTTACAGATCTTAGAAATTGCTTCGTTATGAATGGTTATGGCTCATATAAGTCTAAACCAGCCAAAAGATATGGTTGTCCGAATAATCGTTATCCTCAAGGTGCAACAACGACGATGCGAGGTGCAACATCGATTCAAAATGCCAAAATGGTGCTAAACGACTTTTGAAAATGTGTGCGTGGATTTAAAACAGAATTGTACCATGGGGCATCATTATCTAGTGATGGTAAATCAGAGGCCAACCACGGTGATCCGGTTAAGCAAAAATTCACATGAAGAAAACGAAGAGGAAAAAATTTTCGAGCCACCAAAAGTGATTCGGATGATCTTTTTGGGTATGGAACTCCGTAATGATGGCCGAGAATCATTAAAGTCGTTGATCTCATAGAATTCTTCGTTTTGACTGGTTATGGCTCCTGTAACTCTACACCAGTCAAAAGATATGGCTTTCCGAATAATCGATATCCTCAAGGTGCAACATCGGTTCAAAATGCCGAAACGGTGCCGTACGACTTTTGAAAATGGGTGTACGGATTAGAAATGGAACAATACCATAGGGCATCATTCTCCAACGACGGTAAGTCAGAGGCGAACAATGGTGATTCGATTTAACCAAAAAAATTGTGTGAAGAAAACGAAGAGAAAAAAATTTCGAGCCACTGAAAGGTACTCAAATGGCCTTTTTATAGGTATGGAACTCCCTAATGATGGTCAATAGCCATTAAAGTCGTAGATCTCATAGAGAGCTTCGTTTTGACTTATTATGGCTCCCGTAAGTCTAAACCAGTCAAATGATATGGCTTTTCGAATAATCGATATTTCTAGGGTGCAACATCGACGGTGCGAGGTGCAACATCGGTTCAAAATGTTGAAACGGTGCTGTATGACTTTTGAAAATGAGTGCGTGGATGTGAAACAAGATAGTACCATGGGGAATCAATCTCCGACGATGGTAAATAAGAGGCCAACAACGGTGATCCCGTTTAACCAAAAAATTCACATGAAGAAACAAAAGAGGAAAAAAATTCCAACCCCTCAGAAGTGATCCAGATTGTCTTTATATGAGTATGGAACTTCGTAGTGACTGCCGAGAGCGGTCAAAGGAACTGTACCATAAGGCAGTGCCGAAAATGCTGAAACGGTGCCTTATGACTTTTAGAAACGAGTGCATGGGTTTAAAAAGGAACTGCACCATCGGGAATCATTCTCCAATGATGGTAAATCGAAGGCCAACAACGGTGATCCCGTTTAACCAAAAAATTCATTTGAAGAAACCGAAGGGGAAAAAATTACGAGCCCCCGAAAGTGATTTGGATGGTTTTTATTTGGGTATGGAACTCCGTAGTGATGGTCGAGAGCATTCAAAGGCATAGATCTCACAGAGAGCTTCTTTTTGAATGGTTATGGATCTCGTAAGTCTAAACTAGTCAAAAGATATGGCTGTTCGAATAATCGATATCCTCAAGGTCCAAGATCGATGGTGCAAAGTGCAACGTTGGTTCAAAGGCCAAAATGGTGCCATAGACTTTTCGAAAAGAGTGTGTGGATTTGTAAAAAATGTACCACAGGGCATTATTCTCCAGTGATGGTAAATCGGAGGCCAACAACGGCAATCTCGTTTAACCAAGAAATTCACATAAAGAAGCCGAAAAGGAAAAAAATTCTAAGCCACAGGTAGTGATTCAAATGGTCGTTTTCTGGGTATGGAACTCTGCAATGATGGCCGAGAGCTGTCATAGTCGTAGGTCTAATAGAGAGCTTTGTTTTGACTAGTTTTGGCTCCTGTAAGGCAAAACTAGTCAAAAGATATGGTTGTCCGAATAATCGATATCGTCAAGGTGCAACATCGATGGTGCAACAACGGTTCAAAATGCCGTAGCGGTGCCGTACGATTTTTAGAAATGAATGCATGGATTTAAAACGGAATGTACCATGGGGCATCATTCTCCAGCAATGGTAAATCGGAGGCCAACCATGGTGATCCCGTTTACCAAAAAATTCACATGAAGAATCCGAAGAAGAAAAATATTCTAAGCTCCCGAAAGTGATTGAACGGTCTCTATTTGGGTATGGAACTCCATAATGATGAACGAGAGCCATCAAACTTGTGGATCACACAAAGAGCTTCGTTTTGACTGGTTATGACTCCCATAAGTCTAAACGAGACAAAAGATACAGCTGTTTGAATAATCGACATCCTTAGGGTGGAACATCGATGGCGCGAGATGCAACATCTGTTCAAAATGCCAAAACGATGCCGTGCGAATTTTAGAAATAAGTGCGTGGATTTGGAATGGAACTGTACCATGGGGCATCATTCTCCGAGGATGGTAAATTGGAGGCCAACAACAGTGATCCCGTTTAACCAAAAAATTCATATGAACAAACCGACGGGGAATAAACTTCCAAGCCCTCGAAAGTGATTCGGATGGTCTTTTTTTGGGTATGGAACTTTGTAGTGACGGACGAGAGCAGACAAAGTCATAGATATCATAGAGAGCTTCGTTTTGATTGGTTATATCTCCAGTAAGTCTAAATCTGTCAAAATCTATGGCTATCCGAATAATCGATATCCACCGGGTGCAACATCGTTGGTGCGAGGTGCAACATTGGTTCAAAATGCCAAAACAGTGTCGTATGAATTTTAGAAATGAGTGCATGGATATGAAACGAAACTGTACCATGGGGCAACATTCTCCAGCGATGGTAAATCAGAGGCCAACCAAGATGATCCCGTTTAACCAAAAAATTCACATACCGAAGAGGAAAAAAATTCCGAGCCATTGAAAGTTATTCGGATAGTCTTTTTTTGGGTATGGAACTCCATAATAATGGTCGAGAGCCATCAAAGTCATAGATCTCACAAAGACCTTTATTTTGACAGGTTGGTTTTCTATACCAGTCAAAAAATATGGCTGTCCAAATAATCGATATCCTCAATGTGCAACATCGATTCAAAATGCTGAAACGGTGCCACACGACCTTTGGAAATGAGTGCGTGGATTTGAAACGAAACTGTACCATGGGCATCATTCTCCAACGATGGTAAATTGAAGGCCAACCACGATGATCCCATTTACCAAAAATTCACATGTAGAATCCGAAGAAGAAAAAATTCCAAGCCCCCGAAAGTTTCGGACGGTCTTTATTTGGTTATGGAACTCCGTAGTGATGAATGAGAGCCATCGAAGTCATGGATCACACAAAGAGCTTCGTTTCGATCGGTTATGGCTCCCATAAGTCTAAACGAGTCAAAAGATATGGCTGTCCGAATAATCGACATCCTTAGGGTGGGACATCGATGGTGCGAGATGCAACATCGGTTCAAAATGTCGAAACATTGCGACTTTTAGAAATGAGTGTTTGGATTTGGAAAAGAACTGCACCATGGGGCATCCTCCAACGATGGTAAATCGGAGGCCAACAACGGTGATCCCGTTTAACCAAAAAATTCACATGAAGAAATCAAAGAGGAAAAAACTTTCGAGCCCTCAAAAGAGATTCAGATGGTCTTTTTTTGGTATGGAAATTTGTAGCGACGGACGAGAGTAGAAAAAGTCATAGATCTCATAGAGAGCTTCGTTTCGACTGGTTATGTCTCCCATAAGTCTAAACAAGTCAAAATCTATGACTGTTCGAATAATCGACATTCATAGGGTGCAACATAAACGGTGCGAGGTGCAACATTGGTTCAAAATGCCGAAACGGTGTCGTGTGAATTTTAGAAATGAGTGCATGGATATGAAACGAAACTGTACCATGGGGCATCATTCTCCAGTGATGGTAAATCAGAGGCCAACCAAGGTGATCCCTTTAACCAAAAAATTCACATGAAGAAAGCGATGAGGAAAAAAATTCCGAGCCACTGAAAGTGATTCAGATGGTCTTTTTTTGGGTATGTAATTCCACAGTGATGGTCGAGAGCCATCAAAGTCATAGATCTCACAAAGATCATTGTTTTGACTAGTTATGGCTCCCGTAATTCCATGCCAGTCAAAAGATTCGGCTGTCCAAATAATCGATATCCTCAATGAGCAACATCGATTCAAAATGCTGAAACGATGCCGTACGACCTTTTTAAATTAGTGCGTGGATTTGAAATGGAACTGTGCCATAGAGCATCATTCTCCAATGATGGTAAATCGAAGGACAACCATGATGATCCCTTTTAACCAAAAAATTCACATGAAGAAACCAAAGAGAGAGAAAATTCCAAGCCACCGGAAGTGATTCGGATGGTCTTTTTTTGGGTATGAAATTTCGTGATGATGGCCAAGAGCCATCAAAGTCGTAGATCACACAGAGAGCTTCGTTTTGACTGGTTAATGCTCCCATAAGTCTAAACCGGTCAATAAGATATGCCTATTCGAATAATCGATATCCTCAGGGTGCAACATCGATGGTGCAAGCTTCAACATCGGTTCAAAATGCTGAAAAGGCGTCGAACGACTTTTAGAAATGAGTGTGTGGATTTTAAACAGAATTGTAACGTTGGGACTCATTCTCCGGCGATGATAAATCGAAGGCCAACCATGGTGATCCTGTTTAACCAAAAAAATTCACATGAAGAAACCAAACATGAAAAAATTCCAAGCCCTTAGAAGTGATTCGGATGTTCTTTTTGGATATGGAACTCTATAGCGAAGGCAGTGAGCGGTCAAAGTCATAGATCTCACAAAGTGCTTCATTCTGACTGATTGTGGCTCCCGTAAGTCTAAAACAATCAAAGGATATAGCCGTTTGAATAATCGATATCCTTACGGTGCAATATCGACGGTGCGAGGTGCCACATCGGCTCAAAATTCCAAAACAGTGTTGTACGACTTTTAGAAATAAGTGCGTGAATTTGAAACGTTGCTATACCATGGGACATCATTCTCTAACGATAGTATTTCATAGGACAACCATGGTGATCCCGTTTAACCAAAAAATTCACATGAAGAAACCATAGAAGAATAAACTTCCGATACACCGAAAGTGATTTGGATGGTCATTTTTTAGGTATGGAACTCCATAGTGACGACCGAGAGCGATCAATGTCGTAGAACTGATAGAGAGCTTCATTTTGACTGCTTATGACTCCCGTAAGTCTAAACCTGTCAAAAGATATGGCTGTCCAAATAATAGGTATTCTCATGATGCAACATCGACGGTGAGAGGTGCGACACTGGTTCAAAATGCTGAAACGGTTCTGTATGACTTCTAAAATTGAGCGTGCGGATTTGAAATGAAACTATACCATGGGGCATCATTCTCCAGCGATGGTAAATCGGAGGCCAACCGCGGTGATCCTATTCGACCAAAAATTCACATAAAGAAACCGAAGAGGAAAAATCTTCCGAGCCCACGTAAGTGATTCGGATGGTATATTTTGCATATGGACCTCCCTAGCGATAGCTGAGAGTCGTAAAAGTCGTAGATCTTAGAAAGAGCTTTGTTTTGAGTAGTTATGGCTCCCGTAAGTCTAAACCAGTCAAAAGATATGATCGTCCGAATAATCGATATCCTCATGGTGCAACATCAACGGTTCGCGGTGCAACATCGATCGTAATA
Source organism: Allium cepa (assembly GCA_030765085.1). Taxonomy (NCBI): domain Eukaryota; kingdom Viridiplantae; phylum Streptophyta; class Magnoliopsida; order Asparagales; family Amaryllidaceae; genus Allium; species Allium cepa. The sequence continues at coordinate 803,800,093 of CM060943.1, forward strand.
CCAAAATGGTGCCGCACGACTTTTGAAAATGAGTGCGTGGATTTGAATTGAAACTGTAACATGAGGCATCATTCCCCAGCGATGGTAAATCGGAGGCCAACTATGATGATCCCGTTTAACCAAAAAATTCACATGAAGAAACTGAAGAGGAAAAAAATTCCGAGCCACCGAAAGTGATTTGGATGGTCTTTTTTTGGGTATGAAACCCTGTAATGATGGCTGAGAGCCATCAAAGTCGTGGAACCCATAGAGAGCTTAGTTTTGACTTGTTATGGCTCCGTAAATCTAAATCAGTCAAAAGATATGGCTGTTTGAATAATCGATATGCTTAGTGCAATATCGACGGTGCGAGGTGCAACATCAGTTCAAAATACCGTAACGGTGCCGTAAGACTCTTAAAAATGAGTGCTGGATTTGAAAAGAAATTGTACCATGAAGCATCATTCTCCAGTGATGGTAAATCGAAGGCCAACCATAGTGATCCTAACCAAAAATTCACATAAAGAAATCAAAGAGGAAAAAAATTCAGAGCACCCAAAAGTGATTCGAATGGTCTTTATTTGGCTATGGGCCTCCGTAGTAATGGTCGAGAGCCATCAAAGTCTTAGATCCCAAAGAGAGCTTCGTTTTGACTGGTTATGGCTCGTGTAAGTCTAAACCAATCAAAAGACTTGGCTACCCGAATAATCGATGTCCTCATGGTGGAACATCGACGATGCGAGGTGCAACATCGGTTCAAAATGCCAAAACGGTGCCTTACGACTTTTAGAAATAAGTGCGTCGATTTTGAACAGATCTGTACCATGGAGCATCATTCTTCAGCGATGATAAATCATAGGACAACCACGGTGATCCCGTTTAACCAAAAAATTCACATGATGAAACCGAAGAGTAAAAACTTTCGATCCCCCGAAAGTGATTTCGATGGTCATTTTCTGGCTACGTAACTCTATAGTGATAGCCAAGAGCGGTCTAATTTGTAATCTCAAGAGCGATTCGTTTGGAATGGTTATGATGGCTCTCGTAAGTTTAAAGAAGTCAAAAGATATGTCTATTCGAATAATCGATATCCTCAGGGTGCAAAATCGACGGTGCGAGGTGCAATATCAGTTCAAAGTTCCGAAACAGTGCCGTATAACTTTTAGAAATGAGTGCATGGATTTGAAATGGAACTGCACCATGGCACATCATTCTCCAACGATGCAAAATCGAAGGCCAACCACAGTGATCCTGTTTAATCAAAAAATGCGCACAAAGAAATCGAAGAGAAAAAACCTTTGAGCCCTCGAAAGTGATTTGGATTGTCATTTTTTGGGTATGAACTCCGTAGGGATGGCTGAGAGACATTAAAGTCATAGATTTCAGAATTACTTCGTTTTGAATGGTTATAGCTCCCATAAGTCTAAACTAGTCAAAAGATATGGCTGTCCTAATAATCGATATCCTCAAGGTGCAACATCGACAACGCGAGATGCAACACCTTTTCAAAATACCGAAACGATGCCGGATGACTTTTGAAAATGTGTGCGTTGATTTGAAATGGAACTATACCATGGGGCATCATTCTCTAGTGATGGTAAATCGAGGGCCAACCACGGTGATCCCATTTAACAAAAAAATTCAAATGAAGAAATCAACGAGGAAAAAAATTTCGAGCCACCAAAGTGATTCGGATGGTCTTTTTTAGGTATGGAACTTCGTAATGACGGCCAAGAGCCATCAAAGTCATAATCTTAAAAGGAGCTTCATTTTGACTGGTTATGGCTCTTGTAACTCTATAACATTCAAAAGATATGGCTCTCCGAATAATCGATATAATCAAGTTGCAACATCGATGGCGCAACATTGGTTAAAAATGCCGAAAAGGTGCCGTACGACTTTTCGAAATGAGTGCGTGGATTAGTAATGGAAATGTACCATGGGGCATCATTCTCCAGTAATGGTAAAATGAAGGCGAACAATGGTGATCCCGTTTAATCAAAAAATTCATATAAAGAAAATGAAGAGAAAAAAAATTTCGAGCCACTGAAAGTTACTCGGATGGTCTTTTTGTAGGTATGTAACTTTGTAATGACGGCCAAGAGCCATCAAAGTCGTAGATCTCATTGATAGCTTCGTTTTGACTGTTATGGCTTCTGTAAGTCTAAACTAGTCAAATGATATGGCTTTCCAAATAATCGGTATCCCTAGGGTGCGACATCGTTTCAAAATGCAGAAATGGTGTCGTACGACTTTTAGAATTGAGTGCGTGGACTTGAAATGGAACTGTACCATGGGGAATCAATCTCCGAGGATGGCAAATCGAAGGCCAACCATGGAGATCCCATTTAACCAAAATATTCACATAAAGAAACCGAAGAGGAAAACAATTCTGAGCCCCCAGAAGTGATTCACATGGTCTTTATATGAGTATGGAACTCCGTAGTGACGGTAGAGCGATCAAGGTCGTAGATCCCACAGAGAGCTTCTTTTTGGCTGGTTATGGCTCCTGTAAGTCTAAAGCAATCAAAAGATATGGTAGTCCAAATAATCAATATACTCGGGGTGGTACATCGACGGTGTGAGGTGCAACATCGGTTCAAAATGCCAAAACAGTGCCGTATGAATTTTAGAAATGAGTGCGTGGATTTGGAACGGAAGTGTACGATGGGGCATCATTCATCGGCTATGGTAAATCGGAGGCCAACCAAGGTGATTCCGCTTAACCAAAAAATTCACATGAAGAAATCGAAGAGGGAAAAAATTCTAAGACCCCAAAAGTCATTTGAAAGGTCTTTTTTTAGGTATGGAATTCCGTATTAGCGGTCGAGAGCCGTCAAAGTCGTAGATCTCACAAAGAACTTCGTAAGTCTAAACTAGTCAAGACGTATATCTGTCTGAATCATCAATATCCTCAAGGTGCATCATCGATGGTACGAGGTGCAACATCAATTCAAAATGCCGAAACTGTGTCGTATAACTTTTAGAAATGAGTGCGTGGATTTGAAATACCATGGGGCATCATTCTCCAGCGATGGAAAATCGAAGGCCAATCAAGGTGATTCCTATTAACCAAAAAATTCACATGAAGAAACCAAAGAGGAATAAACTTCTGAGCCCCAGAAAGTGATTCATATGGTAGTTTTTTGGGTGTTGAACTCCATAGTGATCGCTGAGTGTAATCAAAGTCATACATCTCAGAAATAGCTTCGTTTTGACTGGTTATGGCTTCCGTAAATCTAAATCAGTCGATAGACAAATAATCGATTTCCTCAAGGTGCAACATCGACAATGCGTGGGGCAAAATCGGTTAAAAATGCCGAAACAGTGTCATACAACTTTTAGCAATAAGTGCTTAGATTTGAAACAAAGCTGTACCATGGTGTATCATTCTCCAGCGATGGTAAATCGGAGGCCAACCACGATAATCCTTTTTAACTAAAAAATTCAGAAACCAAAGAGGAAAAAACTTCCAATCCACCGAAAGTGAATCAGATGGTCTTTTTTGGGTATGGAACTCCAAACTGACGACCGAGAGCCGTAAAAGTCTTAGAACTCACAAAGAGCTAAGTTCTAAATAGTTATGGCTCTCGTAAGTCTAAATCATTCAAAAGATATGGTTGTACGAATAATCGATATCCTCATGGTGCAACATCAATGGTGCGAGGTGCAACATCGGTTCAAAATTCCAAAATGATGTCGTCCAACTTTTGGAAATGAGTGCATGGATTTGAAATAGAACTGTACCTTATGGCATCATTCTCTGGTGATGGTAAATTGGAGGCCAACCATGGTGATCCCTTTTAACCAAAAAATTAGCATGAAGAAACTAAAGAGGAAAAAAATTCCAAGCCAACAAAAGTTATTCGGATGGTCTTTTTTTGGGTATGGAACTATGTAATGATGACCGAGAGCTATCAAAGTCATAGATATCACAGAGAGCTTCGTTTTGACTGGTTATAGCTTCCGTAAGTCTAAACCAGTCAAAAGACATGGCTGTCCGAATAATCGATATCCTCAGGGTGCAATATCGACGGTGCGAAGTGTGACATTGGTTCAAAATTCCAAAACGGTGTCGTCCGACTATTAGAAATGAGTACTTGGATTTAAAACGGAACTGTATCATGGGGCATCATTCTCTAGCGATGAAAAATCGAAGGCCAACCACGGTGATCCCGTTTAACCAAAAAAAATACACATGAAGAAACCAAAGAGCAAAAACGGCCGAGCCCCTAAAGAGATTCGTATGGTCTTTTTTTGGGTACGGGACCTCATAGTGACGACCGAGAGCGGTCAAAGTCGTAGTTCTCATAGAGAGCTTAGTTTTGACTGGTTATGGATCACGTAATTCTAAACCAATCAAAAGATATAGCTGTTCGAACAATCGATATCCTCAGGATGCAACATCGACGGTGCGAGGTGTAACATCTGTTCAAAATGCCAAAACGGTGCCGTTCGACTTTTAGAAATAAATGCGTGGATTTTAAATGGAACTGTACCATAGGCATCACTCTCTAGGGTTGGTAAATCGAAGGCCTCCCACGGTGATCCCGTTTAACCAAAAAATTCACATGAAGAAACCGAAGAGGAAAAAAATTCCGAACCCCCCAAAAGTGATTTGGATGGTATTTTTTGGGTATGGAAATCCGTAGTGACGGCCTAGAGTTGTCAAAATTCGTATTTCTCACAAAGAGCTTCGTTTTGACTGATTATGGCTCTCATAAGTCTAAACTAGTCAAAAGATATGGTTGTCCGAATAATCGATATCCTCAGGGTGCAAGATCGGCGGGATGAGGTGCAACTTTGGTTCAAAATGCCGAAACGGCGTCGTCCAACTTTTAAAAATGAGTGCATGGATTTGAAACAGAACTGTGCCATGGGGTATCTTTTTCTATGCATGGTAAATTAAAGGCCAACCACAGTGATCTCATTTAAACAAAAAATTCACATGATAAAACCGAAGAGGAAAATTTTTTCGAGCCCCCAAAAGAGATTCGGATGGTCTTTTTTTGGGTATGGAATTCCGTAGTGACGGTCGAAAGTAGTCAAAACTATATGCCTTACATAAATTTTCGTTTTGACGGTGAGAGGTGCAACATCGATTCAAAATGCCCAAACAGTTCCTCACGACTTTTAGAAAGGAGTGCATGGATTTTAAACGGAACTGCACCAAAGGGCATCATTCTCCAGCAATGGTAAGTCGGAGGCCAACCACGGTGATCCTGTTTATCCAAAAAATTCACATGAAGAAACCCAAGAGGAAAAAACTACCGAGCCCCCAAAATTGATTCGGTTGGTCATTTTTGGGTATGGAACTTCTTAATGACGGCTGAGAGCATTCAAGGTCGTAAATCTCACAGAGAGCATCGTTTTGACTGGTTATGGCTCCCGTAAATCTAAACCAATCAAAAGATATGGCTATCGGAATAAACTATATCCTCATGGTGCAACATCAACGGTGCTAGGTGCAACATCGGTTCAAAATACCAAAACGGTGCCGTATGACTTTTAGAAATGAGTGTGTGGATTTGAAACAGAGCTGTACCATGGGGAATCATAGTCCAACGATGGAAAATCGGAGGCTAACCACAGTGATCCCGTTTAACCAAAAAATTCTCAATAAGAAACCGAAGAGAAAAAAATTTCGAGCCCTCGAAAGTAAACCGGATGGTATTTTTTGGGTATGGAACTTTGTAGTGAAGGCCGAGAGATGTTAAAGTCATAGATCTCAATGAGAGCTTTGTTAGGACTGGTTATGGTTATCGTAAATGAAAACCAGTCAAAAGATATGGCTGTCCGAATAATCGATATCCTCATGTGCAATATCGACGGTGCGAGGTGCAACAACAGTTCAAAATGCCAAAACGGTGCCGTACTACTCTTAGAAATGAGTGCCCAGATTTGAAACGGAACTGTACCATGGGGCATCATTCTCCAACAATGGTAAATTGGAGGCCCATTACGGTGATCCCATTAAACCAAAAAATTCACATGAAGAAACCGAAGAGGAATAACTTCCAAGCCCCCGAAAGTGATTCAGATGGTTTTTTTTAGGGTACGGAACTCCGTAGTGATGGCCGAGAGCGTCAAAGTTGTAGATCTCATAAAGAGCTTCGTTTGGACTGGTTATGGCTCGCGTAAGTATAAACTAGTCAAAAGATATGTCTGTCCGAATAATTAATATGCTCAGGGTGCAACATCGACGGTGCGTGATGCAACATCAGTTCAAAATGCTGAAATGGCGCCGTACGACTTTTTGGAATGAGTGCGTGGATTTACAACGGAACTACAGCATGGAGCATCATTCTACAGCAATGGTATATCGAAGGCTAACCACGATGATCCCGTTTAACCTAAAAATTCACATGGGGAAACCAAAGAGGAAAAAACTTTCGAACCCCGGAAAGTGATTCGGGTGGTCATTTTTTGGGTATGGAACTCCGTAATGATGGCTGAGATCCGTCAAAGTCGTGCGTATCAGAAAGAGCTTCGTATTGACCGGTTATGGCTCCCATAAGTCTAAACCAGTTAAAATGTATGGTTGTCCGAATAATTGATATCCTGAGGGTGCAACATCGACGATGCGAGGGGCAACATCAGTTCAAAATGCCGAAATGGTGCCATATGAATTCTAGAACTGGGTGCGTGGATTAGAAACGGAATTGTACCATAGGGCATCATTCTCTAGCGATGGGAAACCAAAGGCCAACCACGGTGATCCCATTTAACCCAAAAGATGAACGAAACCAAAAAGGAAAAACTTTTGAGCGCCCGAAAGTGATTCGAATGGACCTTTTTAGGGGTATGGAACATCGTAGTGATGGCAGATAGTGGTCAAAGTCGTAGATCTCATAAAGAGCTTCGTTTTAACTGGATATGGCTCCCATAAGTCTAAACCAGTCAAAATAAATGGCTGTTCGAATAATCGATATCCTTAGGGTGCAACATCGACGGTGCGAGGTACAACATTGGTTCAAAATGCCCAAACAGTGCCATCCTACTTTTAGAAATGAGTGCGTGGATTTGAAACGAAACTGTACCAGGGGGAATAATTCTCCAAGGATGGAAAATCGGAGGCCAAACATGGTGATCCAGTTTAACCAAAAAATTCACATGAAGAAACCGAAGAGGAAAAAAAAGTGATCCAGATGGTCTTTTTTGGGTATAGAACTTTGTAGTGACGGCCGAGAGCGATCAAAGCCGTAGAACTGACAAGGAGCTTCGTTTTGATAGGTTATGACTCCTGTGAGTCTAAACCAATCAAATGATATGGCTGTCCGAATAACCGATATCTTCAGGACGCAACATCGACGGTGCGAGGTGCACCATCGGTTCAAAATGCCAAAACGGTGCCGTATGACATTGGGAAATAAGTTTGTGGATTTGAAATGGAACTATACCATGGGGCATCATCCTCCAGTGATGGAAAATCGGAGGCCAACCATAGTGATCCCATTTAACCAAAAAATTCACATGAAGAAACCGAAGAGGAAAAAAAATCCTAAGCCCTCGAAAGTAAATTGGATGGCATTTTTTGGGGTATGGAACTTTTTAGTGACAGCCAAGAGCGGTTAAAGTCGTAGATCTCACTGAGAGCTATGTTTCGACTAGTTATGACTTCCATAAATCAAAACCTGTTGAAAGATATGGCAGTCGGAATAATCAATATCCTCAGGGTGTAACATCGATGGTGCAAGGTGCAACATCGTGCCATATGACTTTTAGAAATGAGTGCATAGATTTGAAACGGAACTGTACCATGGGGCATCATTCTCTAATGATGGTAAATTGGAGGCCAATCACGGTGATCCCATTAAACCAAAAAATTCACATGAAGAACCAAAGAGGAAAATACTTCCAAGCCCATGAAAGTGATTCAGATGGCCTTTTTTGGATATGGAACTCTGTAGTGACGGCCGAGAGCAGTCAAAGTCGTAGATCTCACAAAGAGCTTTATTTGACTTGTTATGGCTCCCGTAAGTATAAACTAGTCAATAGATATGTATGTCCGAATAACTGATATCCTCAGGGTGCACTACACCACAAAAGGCTTTTAACAGCGTTTGATAAACGCTGTAATATGATACAACAGCGTTATTTCAAACGCTGTATAACGACATGCTGTCGTATATACATAACTTACAACAGCTTTTCTATAAACGCTGTTGAAACATCTCTGTGACAGCGTTTATTACGAGCTGTCAATAATGTTTTTACAGCGTTTTCAGACGTGCTGTATTATGTTTCAACAGCTTTTATAATTTAGTTGTCGAAGATGTTCAAATTCTACTTTAACTGTTTACAACAGCTTTTTCTAAACGCTGTTATTGAATCATCAACAATTTCGACAGCATGTTAAAACGCTGTTATTGAATCATCAACTATTTCGACAGCATGTAAAAAACGCTGTTATTGACAATTTCAAGATAATTACAGCACGAATTAAACGCTGTTGTTTCTTCATTGACAGCATTAATCAAACGCTGTCTTCTATTTATATAACAGCTTTAATATTCCACTCTATTTTTGAATATTCCAAAACTATATTTTAAGCATATTCAAGCAACTAGTATATATAACAGGTTCTAATAACTATTAATTGGTTACATAAACTAGTTAAGACAATATCAATAAACAAAAGACATCCATAAACCAAGTTTCAATAATATCCATAAACAAAAATAACAAAGTAAACCAAGTTGCCACAAATTCTGTTAAATAAAGACACGTTATATGTTAAGTAAAAGTATAATATCAATACAGTAAGTCCACACCAAATGCCAACAACAAAACGTGCATCTAAAAAGTTTCATATGCTTGCTACTTGCTACTTGCTACGGAAGAAGAATGTGTCATCGCCATCTTTAATTACCTGCAATGAAGAAATTTGAAATGATCAGTGAGTAAACGCCATCTAAAAATTTGAAGTTTCATATGCTAAAATGCTTAACTGCGCCAAAAAATCACTATATGGATCTAAAAATTTGAGGTGATCAGTGAGTAAATGCTTAACAACCCACCACTATAATCAATACAAACCAGTGCACATCACCAGTGAACATCAAACCAAACTGCACCATATTCCATCCCCAACTACCCCCACTACCACCCTATTGCAAATTCCTCCATCATCACCATTTAAATACACTCTGCTACGGCCATAACAGCTGCAACAAAATCCACTCAACTACACGACCAGACACCAAGCATTGTCATTACATTTACACCACCATTCATCTTCACTGCTTCTCCCCTGTTCAAACCCGGTCAGACCAAACCACCCACTTCTACCACTTCTCCTCTCTGAACACATCCTTCATTATTGCCACATTCAAACTGTCACATTACTACTCATCTCGTCATCAGCATATCATGCATCACATTACCCACCATTTCTTCAACGTACCGCACTACACTACTTCACAAACAAACCAATTACCTTACATATCAACAGCCTACCCTGCTACTGCATTCATCACAACATCATCAACATCCTACCATCAACACTTCAACACATACAACTATATCTCCCCAACACCTCTGCATTTCACCCCTGACAACCAACTGACTGCTATCAGACATCATTTCCACCAACTATTCTACATTTTACCCCACTGCATACTCACCTTCATCCCCTTTCACAATCACTGCTATTCACAACTCCACAATCTTGCCATATAATTCAAAAACCACAACCATTCTCACTGACCACACTCTGACATCCATCTCTGCAATCACCCACATACACTACCCTTTCACCACAAAAACAGTCACTGTCCTGCTATTCACCCTATACATTAACCACCAGCCCATACAAACTTCCACATACACACTGATAAACATCTACACACTGACAAATTACACAGCAATACCCTTCCATTGCATTAGCAGTTCCAGTGCTCCAACTTCTACAAACAGTTTCAATCAACTCCGACCAAACCACCCTGTTCACTGGCCATTACCTAATACCACTACATCCATACATCAAGAACTGTTGTTTGTATCACAAAATCTAAACCAGTGTGCTGTTTGTATTACAACTGCAACTGTGCTGCTACCCTTCACACAAATTCAACAAACAATTTAGACATCAAAACCAAGTAAGTCGATCACTTCTACAATCAAACCTTCATCGCTTGCAGTGCCTCAACCTGCCTGCATCACCTCAACTGCCTTCCTTTGAAACCTGCTACATACATTGACTCAACCACACAATCATTCAAACTCCATTCTCCTTATCAAACTGACCAAATACCCACTGCATACATCTGCTACCATGACTGTGCACGAGCTTCTGACCAACCACCAGAACAAACTGCAGCCAACATAAACAACCTGTAAACGGATTTACATTCGAATACCCATTGCGTAAATCGAATACCCCCAACACCTGAATCAAACCATCGCCATCTCCCAAATCACTACGCGACCACTCCTGAATACCCAATACCCAAATTGTGACAATTCCAATCACCAATCGCATCCACCACATCATCAAACACCAGCAGTCAATAACTTATAACCTACACCAGCAGTCACCTTTTCCTTGCAATCACCATTCAAACTCCCCTTACTCATTCAACACTCCCTACACCACCTCAGTTTCAAAACCTGAACACAACCACACAAACCTGAAACCAAGCCATTCCACTGTTCTACCAACTTTATACCTCACTGCCGCCGCCATATTGCATTTTCCATAACCAAAACCACCGTACCCTACTTCTACCAATTTAGTTGCCTATCACTTCTCTGGCATATACACACCTGACAGTCCACATACCTCTGTCATCCACAACCTGTTCATCGCCTACATTACCACATCTACAACCAGTTCCCCACTTCAACTCTACTTCCACATCACCAAACATTGCTACTCAATATTGCCTTATACTTCACTTCTCCAACACCATCCGTGCATACAAACTACAAACTCTTCCAACTGCTCACAACAGTCTCTGTTGCTAAATCAACCGCCTCCTCCCACATCAAATACTTCACTGCATTACCCTAAACAGTGCTAATCATCCACCACCATCTCAGAAAACACCTCTGCTGCAACCAAGCATACGCTCTGACCACATCATACTTCCCCTACCACCAGCATACAACACATCAACCTTTAGCAAACTTCATTTGCCTTCCCTCAACTTCACTATCACCATTTCCAAACTTCCCCCATCAAACTGTCCCACATAACTCCTCCACCAAACATCATAACCAACGTACTTCACTGCTGTTACACCATCTCATTTCGACAGCTTCCCCTACATCAAAACTGCACACAGTCATCACCAGCCTACATACTGTTGCATCACCAAACAACTACACCACTGTCATATAAAACTGAAATCAGTTCACACTTCCATCTAATACAATAAATACCCCAACTTCAACACTTCATTATCACTTCACATCCTCACCTTCCTTTGCCAAGCTCCTCCTCTTGCTACTGCCTATAACACTCCTTTGTTATACAACCATTCAACTCCAAAACAAATACCAGAACTACATAAAAACTTCACTTCACTCCCAAAAAAAAAAACAATGGACATTTTTTCCCAAAATCAGGAGAGTTAACAATGGATTTGAATTTATGAGATTTAATAAAACCGCTCACAGCCAATCAATGCTCATTTACACTAGCATATTTAATCAAATGAAACTATAGTAGTTTTTTATCTTGTCTATTGCATATAAACAAGATGTGAAACTTACATGGAAGTTGAGCCAATTCTAACATTTGCAACAGGCCATGCTACAGTCTAGCCAATAGCATCTGATAAGCATTCCTTAAAGGATGTAGGCCGCCATATAGGTGTATTTGGGACTTTTACAACATCCACCCAAACTCTTATCGCATTTGGTCCCATTGGAACAGAATGTACCAAAGCATTTGGATCTGTTGAAGACACGGTTCCTTCTGCTACTATTTTTCCCGTACCCTCTAAATCAATCAACTTGCATTTGGTATTTGCAGAAAAATTTGCACTCTATCACATAACAAAAAAAATGGTAATACGATATCAACAATTCTTTGAGAGGAATATTAGCAATATGAACATGTTACCGTAAGAGATGTTGGAGCAATGATCATAGGAGCAGGACATGTGCTAGCGTTAACCGTTTCAACAACCACTGTTGATTCTGGCCATGCTATTTTCTTACCAATAGCTTCTCCAATACATGCCATGCCAACTATAGGCCTCCACAAAAATGCATCTTCTTTTTTCAGATTGTCCACCCAAACTATCTTGGCATCTGGTCCAAGAGGAATACCATTAATTATCTGATTTGGATCACTCGAGTACACTTGTCCTTCAGCAACCAGTTCTTTGCTCCCACCCCAATCATACAGCTTGCAATTGGTTTCCATGCTATTAGTTTTACTCTATTAAAAAAATACATTTGTTTAAGTTGAACATAGAAATATACAAAAACATTGCACAAATTTCAGTAACACATCTTTAAAGCGTTGTAGCAATAGAAATATACAAAAAATGCTAAACCATACTACCATACTACCATAAAATGCTAAATTTATGGATAGAGATTATTATCCACGATGGCCCTACATATTAAAAAAATGCTAATTAGTGTTAAACTTAACTTGTTTTGTTTTCTGGAGTCCTCACTTTTGTGTATAACAACTTTATCAGCTGGCCATACTACTATCTCATCCTTGGCATCTCTTATATATACCAAACCAGGAGAAGGCCTCCATAAGAAAACATCCAATTTTCTTGGATGGACACTCAAATTTTTTTTGGCATTTGGACCTAAAGGGACTTCATTGCACAGTTCTTTCGGATCGCTTGACACAATTTTTCCTTCGGCGACAACCTCGTCATCATCTCCATGCCAAGGCAGTAAACTACAATTATCACCTGTTTGACTATACTTACTCTGCAATTAACCAAAACTATATTATATTGATTATTGATTTAGATATCAAATTATGTATGATGTTGCAACCATTGGATTTTTACCACTACGGATGTGTTCTCTTCTCCCCAACTTCCTTTATCCTGCCAAATCAATAATATTGCAAATTAATGGTAAAAATAAATAGACGTTCATTTAACCAAAGAATAAATTGTCGAAATAATCATAGAAAAATAATCACAGAAACTTATAATAAAGCTTTTAATCTTTGACGGTATAAAATCTTTTCAGAAAAGAACAAAGAATAAAATACTGAACATCCAGTGAGTTATAACTATACTTTCGCAGCTTTGGTATGCCTGATGCAGTGTTCTTCACATTTTTTATATATATTTTTTATTGCAACCAACTGATGTAGTTAGCTATTCGGTACTGAAAATAATAATATAAGCTTACAATAGGAAAGGAAGTTGACAGTTTTGTTGGTGGAGATGTTGTTTAAATGATGTAGAGGATGTTGATATGTGGACAGAGGAGAGGTGCACACTGTTGTTGGGCAGTGAGCAAATTGAGGCCGAGAGCAGTAGAATGTAAATGGTTGTGCACAGAATGTAATTTAAGGCAGGGGATGTATTTGAAGGTGAGAATTTTGACAGCAGTTAGATTGTGGAATCAGTGAAGAGAGAAGTGGATGTGGTCGGGAAGAATGTGATGCGCTATTATGGGAGAGTTTGACAGTGGAGTATGCAGGGGGTTTGTAAATGTAACAGGCAGAGAGTAGTTTTGTAACACGGAGTGAAATGTAAAACAAAAAAACAGTGTAAAAAATTGAAAGGAGAGGAAGAAGAAAAATGTAAACCAATGAAAATGAAATGACCTTTTTTTGGGTTTTGAATTGTAATGTGTTTTTTTTTGTTAAATAGCAATGCAAATGCAAAACAAATATAGACCGGAAAAACAAAAACACAACAAAATGAGCACAAAAATCACATAAAAATCACACAACAAAATGGTTTTTTTTTTAAAATGCAAAACACACACAAAACAAAACAAAAAGAAAAACCTCACTCTCACCAACACCCTGTTCTATTGTAAATGCTCTGTATAAGAGTTGAATTACAATGGCAAATGTTTTGGCTGTTTGTTCATCCAAGTAGCCAGATTTGTAACCATGCATAGAGAAATCTTTTTTTAAGGACAATGGACGCCAAAACATAGATATCTTGTTTTGTCATTTAAGTTATCTCCATGAAATTGAAAATCATTCTCGAAATTTCTGAACACCAAAAACATTTAAAATATAAATTAAAAGTCATACCAAATGCTTCATTAACATGTAAACCACTTGCTTTAGTTCTGAGACACTATGTTGACATTGAGCTACTTGAGTATCTTTGATTTGTGAGAGAACCGCCTTGGTCGCAGTCATGCCTCTTCCCATTCCACGTAGTCGTCCCGGTCTATCTTGTCCCAACACTTGTGAGAGAGCATCATCTTTGAAATTACATGTTAAGCTAGGTTGTGATTCATTTTCCACCTTTTTTATTTTCTCCTACAAAAAATATATTTTAAATATGAGTTCTAATTTATATTATTTTCAAAATAATTACTTTAAAAAAGGTCAAAAGCACTTACAACAATTTCGGCAACATGTGCATTCACGGGTTCGCCATTCTTATGAGTGTGAGATTTAACCCAAACATCAACTCTAGAAATGGAAGAAGGCTTTACACTTTCCTCTTTCTGCATTAAAAATGACATAACATTAGATAAAACAAGTAATCATAGTAAATTAATCAAATATTTTTTCTCACCATATCTTCAGTTAATCGTGCCACAGAACCCTATTTCAATCATGTAATGATTAAATATTCATCCAGTTTTGAGCTGGGATCCGAAGGTAAACGTTAAAGTCAATTGCAATCCAGGATACATGAACTTAGCTAGTTATATGGCAGTATGTATGCATATGTTGAAAGTTATGTAACATAGATGACTATGTGCATAAGAACATATACGCATATTTACTTAAACGCATCAACCACAGCCATACTCCAAGCGTCCCCACGAGAGAAACTGTGAGAAATAAGCAAGGTGATATCCTATGCTGACCAATTTGAACATGACGCGTAAATACAGAGGGCTAACCATAATCATGACCCACGACACAGCACATGCTTAGTATCAAATCCCATATTATGGGACACCTTCCAAAATTAATTAGTAGATAATGCAATTACTAATATATATTTAACACTTTTCTACCAAGCTAAAAGTGGTCCACAAACAAGTTACAAACTTCAGTATAACCATACATATGCACTGAATGCATTTACTTGTGGGCTTTTTTTACAGTCCTACATGATACATGCAATGTGCTGCCAGCCCATAACACCAAAATGAAATCTAGGTAACAATTTCAGAATGTCATTTTACAGACCTACATTGTCCTTTCTTGATATTTAATAGAAATCAAGCTGGGTAAGTTTACGGCGAATATTGCTGTATCAAAAGATGATCTAATTAAATAGTAAAAATTGTTATTAGTAGGAGGAGTGTTTTGAGGGACACAACTATTGCCGATGTATAATAAAAACAAGCAGGATAATGTAACAATGTCCTATTACTGATATTTGATAAAAATCAAACAGAATAAAGTAACAATGTCTTATTATTAGTATTTAATAAAAATCAAGATAAGTTTTAAGGCTAACATTGTTATATCAAAGGATAATCTAAGACAGTACAAACTGTTAAAAGTTGGAGGCTTTTGAGGGACACAACTAAAATGCATATACAACGATTCAAAATGTATTGGTTAACGCGTTACCTTCTGACATTTAGTTGTTATGTATAAACATTGCAAAGCTACACTGGGAAACATCCACATGAATTTAGGCCACAAACCAAAAGGAATTCTGTAAGCCAAACTGTTTTCAAAAAATTTGCCATTACAACGGCGCTATTTTGTAGCACCGGAGTAATGTCTATGCATTACCCCTCTCCAGATACTTGGCTTGCGCCGTTAACAATAAATTTGGTTGCTGATAAATGGCCTCACTTTTAATGTTCCCCAAAGATAAAAAAATCGAAGCCGCCTCTATTGTTACAATTTTATGATGAAGCCTAAAAGATAGACATGCAACCTATAGTTAATGACGTAGAACTAGTAGTTCGGAGAGTAGATTGCTAACCACCAAGATGTTGGCAATCGATGGGATCATAACAAATAAAAGGCACACATCCTCTTTTAAATAAAATAAAACTATATAGATATATGCATGTGTATTAAATTTAGAACAATTTATACCTTAAATTTATATTTAAATATGTATTGCATACAAAAGAAGATAAAACAAGCAAATATTTAAACTTGTATAGAGCTGCCAAAATTTTTCTATTGATTTTATATATTTTTTGTATAACTTTAAACAAGAGGATCAACTTGAACGAGACACAGAGAGAAATAAGTTGAACTATGAATGTGTGTACAAAGAACAAAAACATAAAGCATGCGTATTCAAAAGATGGAGTGATATTAAAAATATAGTGGACATTACGGAGAAAGAGAAATAAAAATAAAAAGGATATAAAGTACTTCAAAATTAAAATTAAGGGTAACTTTTTGTAAAGTACTACCACACATGAGTATAATAATATCCTTTGGATAATACAGTTGAATATGAACTAAAACATGAAGAATGCACGTTTCAAAAAATACCTGTTAACACAGCATTAAAAAAGTAAATAAATTGTAAAAACAAAGCATTCACCAGCTTTTTAAAGGAAAAAAGCAAAGTTTCCCACTGTTCAGATTCCAAACTTTCTGCCTTATGTGTGTACTAAAAAAGCATTTCAAAATGTTTGTATTTGCACCAAAAGAAGAAAATGAGTATGATGCTCATATTAATATACATGAAACATCAATGAAAGAAAATACAATTTATTTGTATACTCAGATTTCATTTGGTATACAATATTTAATTAGAGAATTGTTTGAATGAAAATTTTAAATGCAACAATTAAAAATATGATAATTATATTCTAAACTACAAAGTCTGAATATAATAAGAATTTATAAACTGGAAATTAAAGAGAAAAAAGAATGATTGCTTTTTCTCCCTTTTTTAGCTTTTCCGACCGTCGAGATTTGACCGTATATAAACAACTCTAAATCTATATTTTTGATGTTATAAGAAAACTTCAAGCTGATTTGCGTTTTCTAATTTAAAAAATTTAGAATCTGAATTATATATTTATTTCTATAGGGATTTTTTTCGTAATAACATTAGAGATAAAAATCTGATGTAGGATTTGATAGTGCAGACCATCCCTCCGCAACCGATGCAGCCCAATACACAACACACTTAAGGATATCAGTCCGAGGAGAATACAACTTAGGGATCTACGCAGGTTTCTTAGTTGACTAGCGCTGCTATGATTAGTGTTTACCACAGAGGTGGTAATGGGTAAGTAAATTTACAACATTTTAATACTATACTACACATTTTAATTGTTATCAATGATTTACATAATTAATACATTGACAAGTTTGACTTCTCAGATAGTAACGCAATATCACGCATTATTAGCTTAAATCTGAAGTCTCGTATCACATAGTTTTGGCCTAATTTTACTCCCTCCCCATTGAAGTAAAAGATGCTTGTTTCGAGGAATTTAAGGTATATTAATGTTGTTAATAATTATCGCATATTTAGAGTAAATCCTTTTGACAATTGAAATATCATTCTGTCTATTTTAAGTTCCAGAAAAACATGTATAATTGGTTGCGCTAATATGCACTAGTGAAGAAACCAGCCTACTCTCCATACTGCACAATTAACACGTTTCATTGTTGAATCCTTTACTACATATAATTGATTCATAACAATCTCCTTACAAAGCTCCATCTTCTTCGACGGTTTAAAACAACCATATATCACCAAAATTAAAAATCACCATTATATAATTTTTAAATGACTTGATATATACGGTCTTATGCTCAAACGCAGATTTTTGCACCTTATATGCAATAAAAAATAAATATGTACAGGGCCATTAATCCAAAAGTAGATTATTTTTCTCAACGTGGCTTTATTTTCAGTGATAGCCATACCTTTAACAAAAATTACTTAAAAGTACAAGAATCCACCTGGTATTTCCAGTTCCACCAAGTTTAGGGCAATCAATTCCAAATCGATGCTGATAGAAGAGCCAGCGACAGAGACGCTCAATCAAAATCGACACGGAAGATGAAGGATGCTGCAATCTGGTGGTAGGAGAATTGAAATCGAAATGGATTGGTAGAAAAATGAAAAACGATGGAGAGAGAAATGAATTATTAAGAGACGAGGGAAAATGAATTTTCTTTGCAAGTAAGCACGTGAGTTGGCGGCAAACCAAAAAAAACACAGCGATACTTTTTTCAGCGTTTATCCTCAGAATAACTCTCTCAAAAACTTTTACTACAGCATTCAATGTTTAAACGCTGATAGTAAATGCTGTCAAAACAAACTTTTGTTGTAGTGGTGCAACATCGATGGTGCGAGGTGCAACATTTGTTCAAAATGCCGAAACGATGCCGTATGACTTTTAGAAATGAGTGCGTGGATTTAAAAATAGAACTGTAACATGGGGCATCATTCTCCAGCGATGGTAAATCAGAGTCCATCCATGGTGATCCCGTTTAACCAAAAATTCACATGAATAAACCAACGAGAAAAAACTTTCGAACCCCAAAAAGTAATTCGAATGGTCTTTTTTTGGGGATGGAACTCCGTAGTGATGGCCGAGAGCCATCAAAGTCATATATGTCAGAAAGAGATTCGTTTTGATTGGTTATGGCTCCCATAAGTCCAAACCAGTCAAAAGGTATGGCTGTCAGAATAACCGATATCCTTAAGATGCAACATCGATGATGCGAGGTGCAACATCAGTTCAAAATGCCGAAATGGTGCCATACGACTTTTAGAATGGAGTGCATGGATTTGAAATGGAGCTGTACCTAGGGCATTATTCTCTAACAATGGTAAATCGAAGGCCAAATAATCCCGTTTAACCAAAAAATTCACAAGAAGAAACCAAAGAGGAAAAAACTTTCGAGCTCCCGAAAGTTATTCAGATGGTCTTTTTTTAGGTATGGAACTCCAAAGTGATGGCCGAGAGGTGTCAAAGTATTAGATCTCACAAAAAGCTTCGTTTTGAATGGTTATGGCTACCGTAAGTCTGAACTAGTCAAAAGATATGGTTTTCCAAATAAGAGATATCCTCAAGGTGCAACATCGACGGCACGATGTGCAACATCGGTTCAAAATTCCAAAACGGTGTCGTGAGACATTGTATTGACCCATAAATTTTGATTAATAAATGTGTTAGTTTAATTTAAATTTTGCAATTAAATTTAGAAAGAAATAAAACTTTTAGAAGTTATAATGAAGCAAATGTTAGAAATTTAAATATAGCAATTGAAATTAAGATTTACAAATTCAAAATGTAATTGCAATCAATTGAAATTATGAAATTTGTCATACTTGGTTATAAGGTTAATAAAAGAAACAAACAGAAATATTGAATTAACTAATGAAATGTTGTAATCAGAAGTATAATTGAAATGCTACTAAATTAATATAATAAGAAGGTGAGTAATATAAATAAGTGATTGTAAACTTTATAAATGAATTAATGTGCAAAGGAATTAAATTAAACATGAATAGCATGAATAACATGAATATTAATAAATGAAATTTTGTAATAATTGATAAATGATGGCATTCATGAATGAAATAAGATTTGAAAGTAATAAACGCAAGTATTGAATTTATAATTGAAATAAAATATTGATTAATGGAAATTGAATGTAAAATTGAGATAATAAAGTAATGTAGGACAATAAATAATTTAATTAGTACAATCCCCATGTTTATTTGTAAATAATTGTAAGGTTTTAATTCATTGAAATTTGAAAATTTGGAAATAGATTCAAAATTTATGTTAGAAAACGAATTGCAATAATTAAAGATAATAATTATGGATTAAATGGAATACCAATTTAATTATAAAGTGAATACAAGTGAATGTAACAAAATGAATAGGAAATGCTAATTTACTCATAAAGTGATAGTCGATGTAAAGGGGAATGGAACCAAGATGGAATGATTAATTAGATTTAAGATCTTAACTTGTATGTGTGCATTTATTTATAATGAATGGGAAAAAATGAATCAATTAAGATATGTATTTATTTCTTTAGTATGTTGCATAAGATTTGTAAATCAAATTTGCAATTAAAGGAAATTAGGTAGTACGATATTTGAAAATAAAGTTAAGGGTGCAACTATTATAAATTACCTAATTTATTTGTCAATGAATTTATTTGAAATAAAGTTCAAATTATGTTAATTAATTAATACGTAGAGTATGTAAAGAAATTAACAGAATGAAAATTATAATGTTGAATTTTTTTATAGAATGTAAATTATTTAAAAACCTTAATTAATGTGTTAAATGGATAGAAGTACGCATTTAAAAACATTATATTCATTCAAATTAAATGTAAGTAAGCGTATATTAACGTAATAAAATAAAATTAGCATTGAATATGAAATACCCATTACCTGGAAAAATTGTAAAGTTGTAATTGATTTGAAATCTGTAAAAGAGAATAAATTCAAAGTTACAATTAATTGATAAAATAATAAGGGATAAACTGTAATTTGATAATTCAATGTGAATTATATCCATAAAATGTCAATTTATTTGGTTTAATAATTAAAATGTGAATCAATTGGAATTAAATGAGCTTTAATGCTATATTAATAAGAATTAACGCAATAACTAAATTTGTGCACACCCTATTAATTGAAACAGATGGTAAAGTTAGGATTGATTGAGATTAATAAATTGGGCAAGGAATTCAAAATTATGTTAACTGATGAAGAATACGTAATAAACAGCAAATTTATAAAATCATTGTCCGTAAGTGGTTATAATATTTATAGTTGATAATAAACGTTACTTGGTGATTATTAATATAATAACGGAAGGCGTAAATGTAATAATGAAATAATGGGAATTGTAAATTTACGAATAGTGTATGTAATAAATAAATAGAAAATGTGAAATTTTTCATAAGTAATAAATTAAGAAAGGAAAGGAA
The DNA here is from genome assembly GCA_030765085.1 of Allium cepa. Lineage (NCBI taxonomy): Eukaryota > Viridiplantae > Streptophyta > Magnoliopsida > Asparagales > Amaryllidaceae > Allium > Allium cepa. The sequence continues at coordinate 803,821,112 of CM060943.1, forward strand.
TTAAGGTAAATTTATATATTGGTTTAAAACCTTAATTTATGTGGGTAATTAACAATATTCCACATTTTGAAACATAGCCTTTAATATAAAGTAAGAAATAGGGGTATATATTTTATGGGAATATAAGACAAAAAGGTAACTAAGTTATAGATTAATAATAGACTTAATAAAAGAGTTGAATTGAACCAATCAATTTATTTGGAAACTAATTAATGTGTAAATGAATTTATTATAAATGAAATTAATTTATCACGCTAATTGAAATGAAAATGAAATTTGAATATATTAGTGGAATGAAATGTGAGACAAGTGTTAACTATGGCATAGAGTAATAATAGACTCAATTAAGGGATTGGAATTGAATCTAATCAGTTTAATTGGAATTTTTTAAAATTAATTTGGATTCAATTTATAATAAAGAGATTATTTTGAGTAAACGAAATAAAAAATATAATTAGAGAAATTAACACTGCAATCGATAGAGTTATCAACTTTTAAATTACATCTAAACTTGTTTATATTTTTGTAAATGGTTAAAAAATGTAAAAGCGATAAAATTTTCAATTATAAGATTGAAATTTAAAGATTGGATTTAATTAATTAATTTACTTATTTAATTAATGGAAAAATAGCCATTTTGGCAACTGACTCGGATTTCGACGAAACAAGTTTCATCGGACCCGTAACGGTGAATTATTTTAGGGTTTCAAGTTTCGTAGCGATCGGACTTGTCGTTTGATCATACGGACTCGAAACGCCTTGAAATTTATGCAATTTAAATCAATTTAAATCAATTTAAATCAATTTGGAAATTTTGAATTTAGCATAACTTCTTCATACGATGAAATTTGGACGTGAAACTTTTTCCATCGCGTTTAAAATATATTTAAACATATATTTTGATATATGGGATGACCCTTTTCCGTTTCGGAATCGAAACGGGCATTTTGGGTCAATTATCATTCAAAACCCAAATCCAACCTAGCTCATTCTTTCTATCTGTTTGCCTATATATATGTGGTTATAAACCCTAGGTCATTGCTTATTCCTCATTCTGAACGTATGCTCTTCCTCATTCCACTGCAAACCCTAATCTTCCCAGTTAAATTTCAAAAAAAAAATTGCGAATCTGCAGCAACTTCTGGTCGTGCTTCGAGTTTCAGAGGCAAAAATGCTGCATCTACTTTGGGTTAGGAAGAAAGTTACTCGGGTCACTCCGGGTCGTTTTGGCAAAAACTCCAAGCAAGCAACGGGGAATTGAGGCGGTGGACCGAAGTTGAACCCGAAGTTGACTCAGGGCCAGAATTTTCCAATCTTCTAATTTTCTTAACTTTTTCGTACGAGCTCGGATTCATGCGCGGTTTGTTTTGTTGGGATCATATTAGAATTACAGATGTTTTGGCATTGGTTTGGATAGATTCTGAGACTGGTCAAATTTTGGGTTTAAATTGGATTCAAATTCAATTTAAATTCAAAAGGTGAGTATTTTAACCCACTCACAATTTCTAAAATTTCTTATGTTTGTTAAATTGATTTATGATGTGTTTAGAAATTTATTTATAGCTGTTTGGCATATATTTCATCATTATCTTAGTTAATTTGCATTCATATAATTTACTTGTTATTTAATTCATTTTTGCATATAAACTGCCAGTTAAAATTTTAGTTAAATTTATTATTACATATAAACTGCTAGTTAAATTTATTTATTATTGCATATAAACTACAGTTAAATAGTTATTTAATTCATTATTGAAAATTAACTGTCAGTAGTTAACTATTATTGATTGATGTGATTGTTTGAATTAGATGATAAATTGATAAATGTTTGATGATTGATATGATGGATGAATGGATGCTGTATTTATATTGTATAAACTGCAAGTTATTATGCATTTTCATTTCATTCGGGATTGCGGTTTGAAATGATATACAATCGCATTTTTTATCTTTAAATTGCGGATTTAAATGATAAATATCCGTATCACTTGACCATATGATAGAAAATTATATACAGGCATCGCGGTATATATATAAATTATTTTTCAAATGATTTTCTATGGTTTTGGAAAGAATACGGTTTAATAAATATTAAATTTTGATATATATATATATATAGTAAAAATTCTTGAATTTAGCTATGTATAAATTTGTTTTGAATTTTAAAATAAGCTAAATATTGAAGTTGATTTCGTTTTATATAATATGGTTAAGAATATATTTGAAATTCTATTGTGTATAGAGTTTATAATAACTCAAATAAAAGTAAGGTTGAAAATAAATGTGAATATGATTTGAATTAATGTATCTAAGAATTTTCCTCGAAAAATTTATTTGAAATGTAAATAAATTAAGATTTAAAGGGTATGATCTGATAACTTGATTTTTGAGTAGAGGATTTAAACGAATATCAAATTTATTTAAAGAATATTATCAAGTTAATTTAATTAAAAGAATATCCTGTTATTGAAGTTTTAGGGTTTTACCTAAATAATATTTGTTTCGTAAGTAAATATTTCAAATTTAAATAATAGGAATTGGATTTGATATATATTAAATTTCCAAAGAATCCAATTTGAAATAGTGGAATATTTATAGATTGAAATATATGAACAATAAAGTTTTGAAATATATGGGAATTAAAATGGTTTATTTGGAGGTTCAAATTGATATTGGGAATTTATTGTGAAATTTGAAGAAGCTGTTTATTTTATAAAGTAATATAGTATTTGAACCATTAAGTATTAAAAGTTATGTTTCAAAGCTATGGTTTCAAGGTATATATATTAAAAATATTATGATTTTGGGAAAGGGATGTTTATAAAATAAAATGATATCATATTGATTTAGGTTTTAAAAATATATATGATATCGTATTTATATGGTTTGAAAATATTATATTCTAGTTTTAAAGTATAAATTATTTTGAAATAACCGCGGTGTTATAATAACGATTGGTTGTTGAAGGGACGGGGATCGGAAGTTGTCATACTCTCTACCAATCCCGAAAACCACTTTAACAACCGTGTACGCGGTGGAGATTCCAGAATGAAGTAGGATGGCGGCGGCGTTTCCTTTGAGGTAAATACGTAGACCCAACTCTCGTGAGTTGGCATAAGGTGGCTAAAACAGGAGCGATCGACTAGTTAATTGATGTAGAACCTTTGATCGGACACATCCCTTCGATATTCTACTCTGACTTTGGTTTATTCGGTGGCCACTTTTGATTTCTTTGATTTGGGGGTGTGGCTCGAGGTGGGCAGTAGCTGCGGCTATGCGTTACCACCGACCCGAAAGTGTAAATGGTATATCTACCCTGGCATTGCCTAGTTGTGCCATGTCACCTACCCTAGCGCACCTTATACGATTTTGGCTTTGTACCATACCTATGGAGTGCCCTTTGACGACGCCCAGTACGGGGGAGATTACGGTACTGTATAGACTATGGAAATATATTTTGTGTTAAGGGCTATATGGGTAACCCCTTAACGCTATTTAAAAGTAAGTTTATTTTATAATTAGACACTATTATAATAGCGAAATATACTACATATAAATAGTTTAACGGATCCTTAGGAGATGTAAATCCCGAGCATCTCTTAAGTTACTACACTCATATTTATTCCTGTTTATTTAACTTACATAAGATCTTTTAGTTCTGACTCGAGTGTTTTGTCTTTTCAATTCACTCGGGTCAGTCTGAGCGTTTCAGGATCGAAGACTTTAACTCTGGAGGACGAACACGGAGATTTCTATTGTTATTATTTATCATATTCCACTACACTCATATTGTTCCGCTGCATTGGTATATGGTATGTGTAACTCTGATGTACGTTGTATAAGTATAATCGAATATTTTTAAAACAGCTTTATAAACTGTATATTTGATTATTATATTTTATCCTTCCGCTGTGAGATTTTGTTTTTTTTATTTCTTTCTCATTTTTTCTTATTTACCTCATAATAGTCCGCCCTTCCGAGCGGTTTGAATTGGCACGTGTGTCGATTTAAAGCGTGCGAAAAGGCGGGATGTTACAATGTGGTATCAGAGCTTTGGTTTAGCAATAAACCTTAGCTTTGTGGGGTCTGACTCTTTACTAATAGGGTAGTAATACCCTATGGGAGTCGCTGAGTGTATATATATGAGAGAGCATATTTGTTAGTGTTATAAAAGGTTTTAATATTTTGTTAATCTGTTCCGTTTTGTATTTATAAATTCTGGTTGGTGCATGGGGACGATGTGACATCAATAGGGATTTCTAAACACTTAATAGGACAGACCAACACAATATTTGTTTTAATATAGTTGAATGAAATAATTTTTCCTATTATATTTTCTATATATAAAGTAATAAATTTTATAGAGATTATAGTTGGTTGTAATATGTTGGTCGGTAGGTAATGGAATTTATAGATAATAGTTGAAATAAGATTTGAAATGAAATAAATATTGGAAATTTTAGAAATTAATTTCTGGGGTTTTTGAAAATTTATTTTGAATGATTTTGAAATATAAAAATAATTTATTACAAGTATTTTCTGATATAAGTATTTCAATATAATTGGAAAGAGCTGTTTTAAAAGAAATTTTTGAAAGATAAAGTTGTACTCCTCTCTCTGTCGCTGGAAAATAATTTCGGTGACGAGTGCACGCATCATCCGCATTCACTTTCGAGTTTCGAAGTGGGAATGCCACTGTAGTAGTTTTACTACAGATTTATTTCAATAAACAAATATAAATTTTAAATTGTTTTAAATATAATTTGGTATACAAAGTGTAAGTATATACATTTATCTGTTATTTAAAATGATTTTAAATAAAACCCGGTATTTAATTCTTAAGTTTCCATTAATTAATAGCTCAATTACTGTAGTGAATTGGAACGGAGGTAATTAATAAATTGAAACCTTTAAAGGAAATAAGAGATTTAATGCTAGATTATAAATGGTATTAAATGAAATTTGAAATTATAACCTATGAAATAAAGGATATAATTGTGGAACATTAAATTAATTAGAAAAAAAAGAAAGAATAAAACTTGTGTAACTTTCAAACTACATTCTTAAAAAGCATATATATGACTTACCAAATTTTAAAAGTTGAAATGTTAATAAGAGAATGTAATAGATATTAAAACTTGAGGTAATGAAAGTAATTAATGAAATTCTTTAATAAACAAGGATTTGATGTTGTAATTGTTGTAAACTTAAGTATTAATTGGAATTTTCCTATATTTAAATATAATAGATGATTATAAACTTAAGTAAATAAAATGAAATGCTACTATAATAACATATGATGCAATAAAGAAGAAACTTACATGGCATTAAAATGGAAAATGAATATTGTAAGTAATAAATGAAAATAAATGAAGGAATCACTGAATGAATGAAAGAAAGGAAATCAAACAACTAGTGTATGAAATAAAATTAATAATAAATAAATTTAATTTGTCGTTTGGAATTGTTGTTGTTTGGTATATGGTTGTTTGGGTGATGATACTTTAAGATTGTTTGGATGTATAAATAATCTATTTAGTTTCACCTAAGACTGTTGAGTAAGTGATGCGCTTAGTAGTTTATTTTTCATTCTATACAATTTGAAGTTTTGAACCCGAACAACTATTTGTTTTGTTTGATATGAATGAATGTTTGATTTGTGTTGATTTTTAAGAGATGGTTGTATGTTTTGTTGCAAGTGATTGATGGTTGTACTTATTGGATTATTGGTGGTTGTAACAAAATTAAATATTTCATTTTATATAATTGTTAACCCTTTGGGTTATTAAGTGAAATACAGGTTATGAAAGCATTTGCTACTGCATTTGGTTTCATAATAATAAGCGTAGATTGCCTAACAAATATGTACGATCTCGGATTATGGTTTTATAGCGCTATTTATTATTTTTCCCAGGTTGGGATATATTATTTTGGAAAGTATATGTTATATATTGTTATTTTGATATTATATTTTCTCCTGAGCCTCTCCGTACAAAGGAGACTCTGCCGAAAATTTTCGAAAATTTTGGACTTAGAAATTTTTTGAAAATGATTTCCAAACTTTAATAATATAATTATAAAAAGATTTAATGGTTATAAATTGATATATTTTATCTAAATTAATTAATTTTGTAGACTTATTGTTTATAAAATTAATATTTTAAAATAAGATATATTGATTTTTTTTCTTCTTTTCCCATCTTTTTCCTTTTCGGGGATGAAAAGTTTTGAGTGGGGGAGAGTGTAACGACCTGTAAATTTTGACTAATAAATGTGTTAGTTTAATGTAAATTTTGCAATTAAATTTAGGAAGAAATAAAAATTTTAGAAGTTATAATGAAGCAAATGTTAGAAATTTAAATATAGCAATTGAAATTAAGATTTACAAATTCAAAATGTAAGTGCAATCAATTGAAATTATGAAATTTGTCATACTTGGTTATAAGGTTAATAAAAGAAACAAACGGAAATATTGAATTAACTAATGAAATGTTATAATCAGAAGTATAATTGAAATGCTACTAAATTAATATAATAAGAAGGTAAGTAATATAAATAAGTGATTGTAAACTTTAGTAAATGAATTAACGTGCAAAGGAATTGAATTAAACATGAATAGCATGAATAACATGAATATTAATAAATGAAATTTTGTAATAATTAATAAATGATGGCATTCATGAATGGTTAAGATTTGAAAGTAATAAACGCAAGTATTGAATTTATCAATGAAATAAAATATTGATTAATGGAAATTGAATGTAAAATTGAGATAATAAAGTAATGCAAGACAATAAATAATTTAATTAGTACAATCCTCATGTTTATTTGTAAACAATTGTAAGGTTTTAATTTATTGAAATTTGAAAATTTGGAAATAGATTCAAAATTTATGTTAGACAACGAATTGCAATAATTAAAGATAATAATTAATGGATTAAATGGAATACCAATTTATTTATAAAATGAATACAAGTGAATGTAACAAAATGAATAGGAAATGCTAATTTACTCATAAAGTGATAGTTGATGTGAAGGGGAATGGAACCAAGATGGAATGATTAATTGGATTTAGGATCTTAAATTGTATGTGTGCATTTATTTATAATGAATGGGAAAAATGAATCAATTAAGATATGTATTTATTTCTTTAGTATGTTGCATAAGATTTGGAAATCAAATTTGCAATTAAAGGAAATTAGGTAGTACGATATTTCGAAATAAAGTTAAGAGTACAACTATTATAAATTACCTAATTTATTTGTCAATGAATTTATTTGAAATAAAGTTCAAATTATGTTAATTAATTAATACGTAGAGATGTAAAGAAATTAGTAGAATGAAAATTTTAATGTTGAAAATTTTATAGAATGTACAGTATTTAAAAACCTTAATTAATGTGTTAAGTGGATAGAAGTACACATTTAAAAACATAATATTCATTCAAATTAAATGTAAATAGGCGTATATTAACGTAATAGAATAAAATTAGCATTGAATATGGAATAACCATTATCTGGAAAAATTGTAAAGTTGTAATTGATTTGAAATCTGTAAAAGAGAATAAATTCAAAGTTACAATTAATTGATGGAATAATAAGGGATAAACTGTAATTTGATAATTCAATGTGAATTATATCCATAAAATGTCAATTTATTTGGTTTAATAATTAAAATGTGAATCAATTGGAATTAAATGAGCCTTAATGTTATATTACTAAGAATTAACGCAATAACTAAATTAGTGCACACCCTATTAATTGAAACAGATGGTAAAATTAGGATTGATTGAAATTAGTAAATTGGGCAAGGAATTCAAAATTATGTTAACTGATGAAGAATACGTAATAAATAGTAAATTTATAAAATCATTGTCTGTAAGTGGTTATAATATTTATAGTTGATAATAAACGTTACTTGGTGATTATTAATATAATAACGGAAGGCGTAAATGTAATAATGAAATAATGGGAATTGTAAATTTACGAATAGTGTATGTAATAAATAAATATAAAACGTGAAATTTTTCATAAGTAATAAATTGGGAGAGGAAGGGAATTAAGGTAAATTTATATATTGGTTTTGAAACCTTAATTTATGTGGGTAATTAACAATATTTCACATTTTGAGAACATAGCCTTTAATACAAAGTAAGAAATAGGTGTATATATTGTATTGGAATATAAGACAAAAAGGTAATTAAGTTATAGATTAATAATAGACTTAATAAAAGAGTTGAATTGAACCAATCAATTTATTTGGAAACTAATTAATGTGTAAATGAATTTATTATAAATGAAATTAATTTATCACGCTAATTGAAATGAAAATGAAATTTGAATATATTAGTGGAATGAAATGTGAGACAAGTGTTACTATGGCATAGAGTAATAATAGACTCAATTAAGGGATTGGAATTGAATCTAATCAGTTTAATTGGAATTTTTTAAAATTAATTTGGATTCAATTTATAATAAAGAGATTATTTTGAGTAAACAAAATAAAAACTATAATTGGAGAAATCAATACTGCAATTGATAGAGTTATCAACTTTTAAATTACATCTAAACTTGTTTAAATTTTTGTAAATGATTAAGAAATGTAAAAGTGATAAAATTTTCAATATAAGATTGAAATTTAAAGATTGGATTTAATTAATTTACTTATTTATTTAATTAATGGAAAAATAGCCATTTTGGCAACTGACTCGAATTTCGACGAAACAAGTTTCATCGGATCCGTAACGGTGAATTATTGTAGGGTTTCAAGTTTCGTAACGATCGGACTTTTCGTTTGATCGTACGGACTCGAAACGCCTTGAAATTTATGCAATTTAAATCAATTGCAATCAATTTGGAAAATTTGAATTTGAAATTTAAATCAATTGCAATTCAAATTTTGGGTTTAAATTGGATTTAAATTCAATTTAAATTCAAAAGGCGAGTGTTTTAACCCATTCACAATTTCTAAAATTTCTTATGTTTGTTAAATTGATTTATGATGTGTTTAGAAATTTATTTATAGCTGTTTGGCATATATTTCATCATTATCTTAGTTAATTTGCATTCATATAATTTACTTGTTATTTAATTCATTTTTGCATATAAACTGCTAGTTAAAATTTTAGTTAAATTTATTATTGCACATAAACTGCTAGTTAAATTTATTTATTATTGCATATAAACTACAGTTAAACAGTTATTTAACTCATTATTGAAAATTAACTGTCAGTAATTGACTATTATTGACTGACATGATTGTTTGAATTGGATGATAAATTGATAAATGTTTGATGATTGATATGATGGATGAATGGATGCTGTATTTATATTGTATAAACTACAAGTAATTATGCATTTTCATTTCATTCCGGATTGCGGTTAGAAATGATATATAACCGCATTTTTTATTTTTAAATCGTGGATTCAAATGATAAATATCCATATCACTTGGCCATAGGATAGAAAATTATATACAGGCACCGCGGTATATGTATGTAAAATTATTTTTGAAATGATTTTCTATGGTTTTGTAAAGAATATGGTTTAATAAATATTAAATTTTGATATATATATAGTAAAAATTCTTGAATTTAGCTATGTATAAATTTGTTTCGAATTCTAAAATAAGCAAATAATGAAGTTGATTTCGTTTATATAATATGGTTAAGAATATATTTGAAATTCTATTGTATATAGAGTTTATAATAACTCAAATAAAATTAAGGTTGAAAATAAATGTGAATATGATTTGAATTAATGTATCTAAGAATTTTCCTCGAAAAATTTGTTTGAAATGTAAATAAATTAAGATTTACAGGGTATGATCTTATAACTTGATTTTTGAGTAGAGGATTTAAACGAATATCAAATTTATTTAAAGAATATTATCAAGTTAATTTAATTAAAAGAATGTCCTGTTATTGAAATTTTAGGGTTTTACCTGAATAATATTTGTTTAGTAAGTAAATATTTCAAATTTAAATAATAGGAATTGGATTTGATATATATTAAATTTCCAAAGAATCCAATTTGAAATAGTGGAATATTTAAAGATTGAAATATATGAACTATAAAGTTTTGAAATATAGAATATTTAAGCTTTGAAATATATGGGAATTAAAATGGTTTATTTGGAGGTTCAAATTGATATTGGGAATTTATTGTGAAATTTGAAGAAGCTGTTTATTTTATAAAGTAATATAGTATTTGTACCATTAAGTATTAAAAGTTATATTTCAAAGCTGTGGTTTCAAGGTATATATATTTGAAAATATTATGATTTTGGGAAAGGGATATTTATAAAATAAAATGATATCATATTGATATGGGTTTTAAAAATATAAATGATATCGTATTTATATGGTTTGAAAGAGATATTATATTCTAGTTTTAAAATATAAATTATTTTGAAATAACCGCGGTGTTATAATAATGATTGGTTGTTGAAGAGACCAGGGTCGGAAGTTGTCATACTCTTGGCCAACCCTGAAAACCACTTTAACAACCGTGTACGTGGTGGAGATTCCAGAATAAAGTAGGATGGCGGTGACGTTTCCTTTGAGGTAAATACGTAGACCCAACACCCGTGAGTTGGCATAAGGTGGCTAAAACAGGCGCGATCGACGGGTTAATTGAGGTAGCACCTTTGATCGGACACATCCCTTCGATATTCTACTCTGACTTTGGTTTATTCGGTGGCCACTTTTGATTTATTTGATTTAGAGGCGTGGCTTGAGATAGGCGGTAGCTGCGGCTATGCATTACCACCGACCCGGAAGCGTAATTGGTATATCTACCCTGGCATTGCCTAGTTGTGCCGTGTCACCTACCCTAGCGTGCCTTATACAATTTTGGCTTTGTACATACCTATGGAGTGCCCTCTGACGACGCCCAGTACGAGTGAGATTACGGTACTGTATAGACTATGGGAATATATTTTTTGTTAAGGGCTATATGGGTAACCCTTTAACGCAATTTAAAAGTAAGTTCATTTTAAAATTAGACACTATTATAATAGCGAAATATACTACATAGTAAATAGTTTAACAGCTCCTTAGGAAATGTAAATCCCAAGCATCTCTTAACTTACTACACTCATATTAATTCCTGTTGATTTAACTTACATAAGATCTTTTAGTTCTGACTCGAGTGTTTTGTCTTTTCAATTCGCTGGGGTCAGTCCGAGCGTTTTAGGATCGAAGACTTTAGCTCTGGAGGACGAAGACAGAGATTTCTATTGTTATTATCTATTATATTCCACTATACTCATATTGTTCCACTGCATTGGTATATGGTATGTGTAACTCTGATGTATCTTGTATAAGTATAATCGAATATTTTAAAACAGCTTTATAAAGTGTATATTTGATTATTATATTTTATCCTTCCGCTGTGAGATTCTGTTTTGCTTTATTTCTTTCTCGTTTTTTCTTATTTACCCCATAATAATCCACCCTTCCGAACGGTTTGAATTGGCATGTGTGTTGATTTAAAGCGTGCGAAAAGGCGGGATGTTACAGACATTTGGGAGTAAGTGCGTGATTTGAAATGGAATTCTACCATGGGGCATCATTCTCCAGCAATGGTAAATAAGAGGCCAACCATGGTGATCCCTTTTAACCTAAAAATTCGCGTGAAGAAACCGAAGAGGACAAAACTTCCAAGTCCCCGAAAGTGATTCGGATTGTCTTTTATTGGGTATGGAACTCCGTAGTGACAATCGAGAGCGATCAAACTCGCGTTTTGACTGGTTATGGCTCCCATAAGTCTAAACCAGTCAATAGGTAAGGTTGTCAGAATAATCGATATACTCAGGGTGTAATATCGACGGTGCGAGGTGGAATATCTGTTCAAAATGTCGAAATGGTGTCGTCCGACTTTTAGAAATGAGTGCGTGGATTTGAAACCGAACTATATCATGGGGCATCGTTCTCTAGTGATGGGAAATCGAAGGCCAACCATGGTGATCCTATTTAACAAAAAAATTCACATGAAGAAACCGAAGAGGAAAAACTTTTGAGCCCCCGAAAGTGATTCGGATGGTCATTTTTTGGATATGGAACTTCGTAGTGACGGCCGACAGCAGTCAAAGTCGTAGATCTCATATAGAGCTTCTTTTTGACTAGTTATGGCTCCCGTAAGTCTAAACCAGTCAAAAGAAATGACTGTCCGAATAATCGATATCCTTAAGGTGCAACATCGATGGTGCAAGGTGCAACATCGATGGTGCGACATGCAACATCGGATCAAAATGCCAAAACGGTGCCGTCCGACTTTTAGAAATGAGTGTGTTTATTTGAAATAGAACTGTATCACGGGGCATAATTCTCCAGGGATGATAAATCAGAGGCCAACCATGGTGATCCCATTTAACCTAAAAATTCACATAAATAAACCGAAGAGGAAAAAACTTCCAAGACCCCGAAAGAGATTCAGATTGTCTTTTATTGGATATGGAACTCTGTAGAGACAACCGAGAGCGATCAAAGTTGTAGAACTGACAGAGAGCTTCATTTTGACTGGTTATGACTCCGGTTAGTCTAAACCAATCAAAGATATGGTTGTCGGAATAATAGATGCAACATCAGTTCAAAATGCCGTTACGATACCGTACAACCTCTAAAAATGAGTGCGTGGATTTGAAAAGGAACTATACCATGGGGAATCATTTTTCAGCGATTGTAAATTGGAGGCCAACCACGGTGATCTCATTTACCCAAAAAATTCACATGAAGAAACCTAAGAGGAATAAAATTCTGAGCCATCGAAAGTGATTCAGATGGTCTTTTTTCGGTAGGAACTCCATAATGACGGCCGAGAGCCATCAAAGCCATAGATCTCATAGAGAGCTTCGTTTTGAATGGTTATGGCTCTTGTAAGTCTAAACCAGTCAATAGATAAGGCTGTCTGAATAATTGATATACTAGGGTGCAACATCGATGGTGCAAGGTGCAACATCGGTTCAACATGCCAAAGTGGTGCCATCCGACTTTTAAAAATGAGTGCGTGGATTTGAAACGGAACTCTCCATGGGGAATCATTCCCTAGTGATGGGAAATCGAAGGTGAACCACAGTGATCCCGTTTAACCAAAAAATTCATATGAAGAAACCTAAGAGGAAAAGCTACCGAGCCCCCAAAAATGATTCAGATGGTCATTTTTTGGGTATGGAACTTTGTAGTGATGGTCGAGAGTGGTCTAATTTGTTGATCTCATAGAGAACTTCGTTTTGACTGGTTATGGCTGCTGTAAGTCTAAACTAGTCAAAAGAAATGGCTGTCCGAATAATCGATATCCTTAGGGTGCAACATCGACGGTGCGAGGTGCAACATCGGTTCAAAATGTCGAAATGGCGCCGTCCGACTTTTAGAAATGTGTGCGTGGATTTGAAGTGGAATTGTTCCATGGAGCTTAGTTCTCCAGGGAAGGTAAATTGGAGGCCAACTATGGTGATCCCGTTTAACCAAAAAATTCACATGAAGAAACCAAAGAGGAAAAAAATTCCGAGCCACTAAACATGATTCAGATGGTCTTTTTTGGTATGGAACTCCGTAGTGACAACCTAGAGCTGTCAAAGTCATATATCTCATAGAGTAAGGCTGTTCGAATAATCGATATACTCAAGGTGCAACTTCGACGGTGCGAGGTGCAACATCGGTTCAAATGCCAAAACATCGTCGTATGACTTTTGGAAATGAGTGTATGGAATTGAAAAGGAATTTTGCCTCCGGGCATCATTCTCCGGCGACGGTAAATTGGAGGCCAACCATGGTGATTATGCTTAACCAAAAAATTCACATGATGAAACTGAAAAGAAAAAATATATCGAGCCACCGAAAATGATTTGGATGGTCTTTTTTATATGGAACTCCGTAATGACGGCCGAGTGCCATTAAAGTCGTACACAGAGAGCTTAGTTTTGACTGGTTATGGCTCCCGTAAGTCTAAACCAGTCAAAATATATGGCTGTCCGAATAATCGATATGCTCAGGGTGCAACATCGATGGTGCGAGGTGCAGCATCGGTTCAAAATGCTGAAACAGTGCCGTCCGACTTTGAGAAATGAGTGCATGGATTTGAAACAGAACTGTACTATGGGGCATCATTCTCTAGCGATGGGAAATCGAAGGCCTACCACGTTGATCCCGTTTTACCAAACAATTCAAATGAAGAAACCAAAGAGGAAAAAACTTTCAAGCCTCCAAAAGTGATTCAGATGGTCTTTTTTAGGGATGGAACTTCGTAGTGATGGCGGAGAGCAGTCAATGTCGTAGAATTCACAGAGAACTTCGTTTTGACTGGTTATAGCTTCCGTAAATCTAAACCTGTCAAAACATGGCCGCCCGAATAATCGATATTATTAGGGTGCAACGTCGGTTCAAAATGCGAAAACGGTGCCGTCTGACTTTTAGAAATGAGTGTGTGGATTTGAAGCAGAACTGTACCGTGGGGCATAATTCTCCAAGAATGGTAAATCGGAGGCTAACCACGATAATCCTGTTTAACCAAAAAATTCACATGTAACGACCCGTCCTTCTATTACCAGAAAGACGTATCATCATTAAGAAAGAAAGGGATGAGAAAATAGAAAAAATAGAGAAGAAAGAACAACAATATCAGAATCTCACAGCGGAATGGAACAAAATATAATATATCACTTAATTATTAAAAGTTTTACATATATCAGAGATATACAGATGATACATCAATACTAGACAGTTATAAACACCTGTCTAGTTAATACAACCCGATACAATACAACTCAAACGATATGACTCAGAGATACCTACACAGCGGAACTATATATATACATACAACGCTGAAGCCTCCTGCTCCATTTCTCCTCCAGAATTCGTCAAAGCTAACCTGAATCCCTTGGCTACCCGTAAAAATTTGGGTACCCGAGAGTTTATGAAAAACAAAAATAAACTTCGGGCCAGACATGGGTCTGGTATGAGTAAACGGTTTAAAGTTGTTTAACTTGGAAATCATTTGAAAATAAAGGTATCATGTTAGACTTCCCACAAATAAATACGGGTAAGTTTTTACCTTACGCTAACCAAAACATTTCATAGGAAATCCAGTGATATTATAATAGTGTCTAGGGTTTTCAAGTAAATAGAAAATAACCGAAATTGTTACATGATTAAATTCCAGCTACTAGCCACAAAAGTGGGTAATACAAATCAAAACCGTAGGGTCTCGTAGGGAAAATGGATTTCCAACAATGGCAGGGCTACTGGGGTACCGCCCGTCACAGTACGGGGCCTAGATCACCGTACCGAGGATTACTCCCTTCATCCCCTGCAACACAAGGCCGGAACCATTCCTTACTAAACAGTCCCGAACAAGATAAACCCCGCGGTTCTAGCTAGCAAACCGCCCACACAGCCGAAATAAAAAGGGACATCTAGACAGGGGAAATATCTTGTCCTACTTGGGCATGACCCACCTAACCTTGCTGCACATCCTCTGTTTTAGCCATTCCCGGTTGATGAGGCTTGAGGCTGCGATTACCTTTAAAGAACATATCTTAGAATGCTCATCGTCCGCCTGACGATGTGTTGAAAGCATTCAATTCATACAAGTTCGTTCCGGGTTCGAACGAAACCGAAGGCATTATCTCGTTACACTCATTTTGGAATCACCCTCAGAGTTAACGACGATAACCCTTGCATTCTGAAACACCCTCTCGATCTCCATTTGATAAGTCTCGACCTATCGTTTAATTTGGATCGATGTGGTTTTCGGAGAATCAAAATTGATTCTTCCGATCCCGGTCTCATCGAACCCAAACGCCATTTTAAGGGCCAAGTTGTCTAATTAACTTAACAGTTTTAAATAATTCAAATTCAACAATTGAATTAACATAGCATTTATCACAGACAAAACATATACAAGCATCATAGATATAACATAACATATCACAGAGCATCACAGAATATCATCACATAAATATCACAATCAGATATTCAAAACAACAGTTCATAAGCAATTACATTTAAGTCTCATGTATAATTAATTCAATTTAGAATTAATTACTTGAGAGTTAATCACTTAACTTTCTTTAATTAATCATTACTTAACAATTAATTTCCTATTTCATTTCAAATTGTTTAATTAATGATTAATTAATTAATTATTTAGTCTTAATACATAATTACTTTATTTCACATTTATTAATCATTTACTTCCTTCATCCAGTGATTTAACTTTAATTACATAATTAACTTTCCCCTGTTCATCAATGAATAACTTTAATTATGTATTAATAAAACTTAATTACCCCTTTTATTAACTGCTAATTACTTAATCAATCATCAGTTAATTCTTAATCAAGCTACCTAATCTATTAACTATCGATTCATAATTAAATTATTTGATTAACCAACTATTTATTCATTTATTATTACTTAATTACTCAGTTAATTAGTTAATTCCTAGTTGTTAATTTTTTTTCATAACTTACTTATTATAAGTTAATTAGTTACTCAGACATCACAAATTATTTAAACTAACCATCTATCATCAATTTTATTAACTATATAATCTTCAATTAACCACTTAAATTAATTATGAATTAACTACTAAGAAATTAGTTACGAATAAAATTGGTTTTAACGTATGATTTATTTCTAATTACAAATCAATTTAAATTTTAAGTAAAATTTATTAACATTCTAATTACTTTATACCAATGAATTACCCCTTTCGTAAACCATACTTTTAATAGATTTAAATCAATTATTAACTTTAAACTAGCTAACGATATTACTGTTGAACTTGTTAGTAAACAAACTAAAAGGCATCAGACAAAACATGGAAGTGGACCGAGACAGCACCCTTTTCACTCGAGTCTATCTCGAGTTCCCCTCACGCCTCCCCTCACGTCTCTCTCCTTCATTTGTTTCCTTTTGTTTTCCTCTTCTTTTTTTCTCTTTTTTTTTCTCTGTCACTTCTCTTATTCTCATTATTTTTAAGTTTAACAAATTGCTGAGACGACACACTCGCGAACACGGGTCCTCACTCGATCCAAACGACCCCTTTACTCGAGTACGCACTCGAGTTAATCTCGATCAAACACAGACACGCACAGCGTCGCCGTTCACGTGCACAGTGCCGCGGCGGAATTCCACCACCTGAGTCGATCACTGACAAGTCGATCTCCAACCACTCTTTGGATTCCAACACCCTAAAACGCTGATGGAGCTCCAGATCGAGAAACGACAGTTTGAGGTTCAGATCAAAAATAATGCTCCGACAACTTCCTCCTCGTGCAAGCGATGCAAACCTCCAGACGCTTCGAGACTCCGGCTACACCACCATTAGCTTCCCTACTACCATTCCTCTAATTTTCGTGAAGCTCGGTCATCCAGGTGAGTTGAAATCGAAAATTTACAGAGCTCGGTGAAACTCGTGACAAAAACCCTACTTTAATCACAAACTCAAAATTTATGTACTTGAAAAATAATTTGACATTTTTCTTGTGTTAATACAACTTCTACCCTGCTTCATTCGAAGATTCAGAAATTAAAATTATCTCGACCTTCCCAAAATTTGACAAAAATGCAGTAAGCTTCTTTTTAAAACTGCTCTGATTATCTTCGCTTATAAATCAAAATTTTTATGCTAAAAATCCTAAATATGCATACGAAATCTGATTATGTTATTAAAATTTCGAATTTAAACATTCAAACTTTAAACTTTAATTCTCTTTTCTTGATAGTTGAATAAACAGTAAACAGTATGTGTAAAATACTGTTAAACCTTAAAACTATATTGAAATTCCTTTGATTTTGACAACAACTTAAGTTTGCATCAATGTCCAGGTTTTAAAACATCTACATGAAGAATTATTTGCAATTTCATTGCTTTACTCTGATCAGTTATTCAAAGCCCTGAAGAACACTATATATATACTGTAGAGCAACATGAAGTACTCAAGGTCAATCATTCAAGCAGATACCAAACACATACCAACTGGAAGCTAAAGATAGAGGTTTAAATTGAAAATAGGTGAGTTTACTCACCTAAAACTGTTGAACAGAATTGATGTTGAAGAATTTGCAATTGAATTCTCTGAAACTCTCCCTGTTGATTTTGCTAATTGAATTTAAATCTAAGTTTGCATAACAAATCATTATTTTTCTCAGGTTTTCCTTTAGTTTAGTTCTGTTTTATAAACGAGCATGGAAGTTCATAGGTGGATATATATATAGAAGTTTACTTAATAGCAGGTTGTACTGGACAGTTGTATTTGTTTGTATTGTCATTTTCTCTTAATTGGTTAAGATATAAATACCTGCAGTATGAAATGATATAGGTGATTTCGGCTACATGTACTTTATTAAACAAGAAGTTATGCTAATTAATGTTCATGCTCTAAATTATGACAACAAGTATTAAATGGTGACTGATACTCACTTTGTGTAGTACAAAGATATTTCCTTTATTTCGGCTAGCATATTTTGTACAAGATACAGCACATATAAGTTTAGTACAGAAATATGTTATAAGTTACCCCTTTAAATTATGCATTTAACCTAATTACATGATATTTAAAAAGTTCTATGTTGTACAATTGGATTTTGCAGGTTATTCTAAGGCTTAATTGATTGTAATTTATTTTCACTTTAGATTTTCAAGCATTTGATTCATAATATTTCAAATGTAAATTTTTTACATTCCGAGTTATAACTTATATTTATATTGTTAGTTCTCTTTTCTATTTATAATTATGGTGTATACTTATGTTTATCTTTTATTATAACTTATATTTATATTGTTAGTTCTCTTTTCTATTTATAATTATGGTGTATACTTATGTTTATGTTTTATTATAACTTATATTTATATTGTTAGTTCTCTTTTCTATTTATAATTATGGTGTATACTTATGTTTATGTTTTAACTTTATCATTTTAAAAACTAAAACTATATTCATATGTATTTTATCAAATAACAAAAATATAAAGTCTTTATTTGATTTTATTGAACATGTCAGATTTGTTTTAATGGTTTTGAAGTATTCTATTTAAAATTTTCAAATCAAAATTTTCTTTTACAAACATATATAACTGTTAAATATCCAAGATCTCATCAATTTAAACAATTTTAAGCTTATATTTAATTTAAATTAGATTAAATATTTATTAAAATACACTGTCAAAATTCCGGGTCGTTACATTCCTCCCCCCTTAAAAGAATTTCGTCCCCGAAATTTAAAACAATAGTTAATTCAAAAACTTAACATTAACAATCCAAACAAACATACATATCATTTATATATTAACAACAAACAAACAGTCTACTCTAACAAACATCACTAGTTATCCGAACACAAATTTCGGATAAGTTTCCCTAAAATTATCGAGAGTTTGACTCTCGATGATCAACAATCCAAACTGGACTCCTGACCACAGTTAAATTCGACTCAACTTCCAAATTCCTGAATTACTAGTTTAACAACTAATGATGAATCATGAACAAATTTCCCGAGATATATGGGATACACAATAAATTCCAGATATCCATTCTAGCAATTAAATTTTAAAAGCTACAGTATTAACTCTTTCTAAATTTTATCGACTTCTTTACAGAATTTCAATACTTATTAAATCAAGCCCGTACGATGTACATATATTATTCGTACGTAGTACCAAATCCGATCACTCACTTTCACTTCCGAACTAGTATTGTCCACCCGACTTCCTAGTGCGGACTCAGAACTGATTTCTTGATCAAAACTGTCGTTCTCCTTGCATAGTCACAACTATGATAGAGAATTCCCAGAACCCATCAAAATCCCAATCCATGGTTCGTCGTCGAAAATCGAGTGAAAAATCCTAATTCGGATCGATATAACTATCTCAAAATTCTGTGCTCGAATCTTGATCTAATTGCTACGTGAATAAAATCATATATGTACATCCTACATATTTATATTTATTGATTATCAACCATATCAATTTCTTTTATTCACATTATCCTGATTCTATCCACTTGGAATAATTTTTTTTTTCAATATCAAATTTTACTTAAGAATCCCACCATTCATTTCTTAAGCTTAACATAAGCATTATATATATTTTTATATTATTACTCTGCCACTTTAGCCTTTATATCCTCTTATATTCACTTATTTTCAATTTCCTGTGAATTTCAATTTATTTCCAACTCTGAATATTGAACCTTTATTGACTATCTCCATTTAAAACTGATTCCTATTATTATTTTTAAATTAGTTTCATTCATTAGTTTACTTCAAATTTTCAATTTGAAATTGTTATGTTAAAATTCTTTTTTTTATATAGCTTTTAAATTCTGAAAACTTTGACATATTCTCCATTACATATTTTCATAAGCACATATGTAAGGTTCCAATCCTCAACCCAATTAATCTCAATCAATTCTCAAACCATTCCCTTTTAATTAAAAGGAATTTGCAACTTACTTGCTTATATAATCCATTTAAGCCAAATAATTGCTTATTTATTTCAAATGATTTCAAAATCATCCTATTTTGCTTCCAATAATTCATAGAATTTATCTAATTCTCATTTACTTCAAACAACCCAATTCCATATGAAATTCAACAATATTATTGTGAATAAACAATCACTTAAGCTTTATAACAAACCTTAAATTGATTTCAATTCAATTTACACTTGATTCCATCCCAATTAAATTATTCACAATCCTTCTATTACATTTTCTTTCATTTCAACAGGTTTAATTCCAACCATTTTATTAAATTCGACAATCCATATTTTAAATTAATCATCTCACAATTTATTTAAGTCATCAACTGTTTCACTTAGTAACTTAAGTTCATTCTATTCCACCAATTCCCATTTAAATCTTTGATTTGATTTTCTTTTAATCAAATCCCAACTACTTACTGATTAATTTATTATTTTATACATCCTTAAATTTTAATTTACATTAACAATTCATTATTGAATTTATTCATAATCAATTATTCAATTTATACTTGAATTAAATTTGTTAACAACTCACATCACTTCTATCCAATTCAATACTTACTTTGATTTACATTTACTTATTTACATAAGAATTCTATCTCATTCAATATTATTTATAACTCGACTGAATTCATTCAAACTCAGTTTTATTTTAACTCAACTTCAGTTCAATTTAGCTACTTACCATTCCTTATATTTATTTCTCAATATATGAGCTCAAAACTTATTTATTTACCTTAAGGTTTATATTACTCATTTGGGTTATTTCATCTTATAATCACAATTCCAGAATATATATATATGTCACTTAGCATCTTAAGGTATAAATTTCCATCTCACATTTACAATCATTTTACCTTCAAATTTTATAGCCAATTAAGTTCATTTTGAACTTCAATTCCATTTAGCTTATCTCAGGATAAACTCAGGTATATTTTCTTATTTCCATTTACTTAAGTTAAATTTTAATTCCGGGATTACAATTCCCAATTTCTTCTTATTAATATCAACTTTATTTTATAATTTCAACAGTTAATTCATTCAAATCTTTCACATTATGTAAATAAAATTTCTTAGAATTCAATTTTCCCGGTTTTCATTTCCAAAACCATTTTGAAATGATGACTATACATATCCATCAGGTCTATCCAGTCAAATTTCCAAATTCCAAACACTTGTTTTCACCAAAACAAATTTCCTCTTTTGAAAAATTTGAAACAACTTGCATGCCCAACAAACAATATCATAGTCAACAATATTTTTTCCTAAACAAGATTACATTATTTCCTTCAAATCTTTTGAAAAAAAAACATTTCAAACATTTCCAAGATTTTTAAATTTCCAAATCCTTTGTTTAAATTCATTTAAACACTTTCAAATTTCCGGGACTTCAATTCTGGTTTAATCAAATTTTAGTTATATTCCTTTTGTATTAAAGATCATACTTAGACAATTTTATTTGTTTATAGACCCCTCAAATTTAAATTTTTATTTGATTGTACTATTAACACTAAACATCCAAGTATATATAGTTATTTCAGAAAAATATTTCTTTTATATTAAAATATAATTTTGGGTAAAATTATTTCATTTACCCTACTTTTAAAAACAATATTGTGTCGAATTGCTCTATTTAAGTGTTTAGAAACCCCTTCGATACAGTTTTCGAGACTGTGCCGACGAAGGTTCATATACCACTCAATAAATCAATCAACGCAATATAAAACCATTTTATATTCACTAACAAATATGCGCTCATATCTATTAATAAACTCAAACTCATTTTAGAGTTCTACTGAATCTATTTTATGAGTAAATCTTACCAAAGCCAAGGTTATCACCTACCTATGCTCTGATACCAACTGTAACGACCCGTCCTTCTATTACCAGAAAGACGTATCATCATTAAGAAAGAAAAGGATGAGAAAATAGAAAAGATAGAGAAGAAAGAACAACAATATCAGAATCTCACAGCGGAATGGAACAAAATATAATATATCACTTAATTATTAAAAGTTTTACATATATCAGAGATATACAGATGATACATCAATACTAGACATTTATAAACACCTGTCTAGTTAATACAACCCGATACAATACAACTCAAACGATATGACTCAGAGATACCTACACAGCGGAACTATATATATACATACAACGCTGAAGCCTCCTGCTCCATTTCTCCTCCAAAATTCGTCAAAGCTAACCTGAATCCCTTGGCTACCCATAAAAATTTGGGTACCCGAGAGTTTATGAAAAACAAAAATAAACTCCGGGTCAGACATGGGTCTGGTATGAGTAAACGGTTTAAAGTTGTTTAACTTGGAAAACATTTGAAAATAAAGGTATCACGTAAGACTTCCCACAAATAAATACGGGTAAGTTTTTACCTTACGCTAACCAAAACATTTCATAGGAAATCCAGTGATATTATAATAGTGTCTAGGGTTTTCAAGTAAATAGAAAATAGCCGAAATTGTTACATGATTAAATTCCAGCTACTAGCCACAAAAGTGGGTAATACAAATCAAAACCGTAGGGTCTCGTAGGGAAAATGGATTTCCAACAATGGCAGGGCTACTGGGGTACCGTCCGTCACAGTACGGGGCCTAGATCACCGTACCGAGGATTACTCCCTTCATCCCCTGCAACACAAGGCCGGAACCATTCCTTACCGAACAGTCCCGAACAAGATAAACCCCGCGGTTCTAGCTAGCAAACCGCCCACACAGCCGAAATAAAAAGGGACATCTAGACAGGGGAAATATCTTGTCCTGCTTGGGCATGACCCACCTAACCTTGCTGCACATCCCCTGTTTTAGCCATTCCCGATTGATGAGGCTTGAGGCTGCGATTACCTTTAAAGAACATATCTTAGAATGCTCATCGTCCGCCTGACGATGTGTTGAAAGCATTCAATCCATACAAGTTCGTTCCGGGTTCGAACGAAACCGAAGGCATTATCTCGTTACACTCATTTTGGAATCACCCTCAGAGTTAACGACGATAACCCTTGCATTCTGAAACACCCTCTCGATCTCCATTTGATAAGTCTCGACCTATCGTTTAATTTGGATCGATGTGGTTTTCAGAGAATCAAAATTGATTCTTCCGATCCCGGTCTCATCGAACCCAAACGCCATTTTAAGGGCCAAGTTGTCTAATTAACTTAACAGTTTTAAATAATTCAAATTCAACAATTGAATTAACATAGCATTTATCACAGACAAAACATATACAAGCATCATAGATATAACATAACATATCACAGAGCATCACAGAATATCATCACATAAATATCACAATCAGATATTCAAAACAACAGTTCATAAGCAATTACATTTAAGTCTCATGTATAATTAATTCAATTTAGAATTAATTACTTGAGAGTTAATCACTTAACTTTCTTTAATTAATCATTACTTAACAATTAATTTCCTATTTCATTTCAAATTGTTTAATTAATGATTAATTAATTAATTATTTAGTCTTAATACATAATTACTTTATTTCACATTTATTAATCATTTACTTCCTTCATCCAGTGATTTAACTTTAATTACATAATTAACTTTCCCCTGTTCATTAATGAATAACATTAATTATGTATTAATAAAACTTAATTACCCCTTTTATTAACTGCTAATTACTTAATCAATCATCAGTTAATTCTTAATCAAGCTACTTAATCTATTAACTATCGATTCATAATTAAATTATTTGATTAACCAACTATTTATTCATTTATTATTACTTAATTACTCAGTTAATTAGTTAATTCCTAGTTGTTAATTTTTTTTTCATAACTTACTTATTATAAGTTAATTAGTCACTCAGACATCACAAATTATTTAAACTAACCTTCTATCATCAATTTTATTAACTATACAATCTTCAATTAACCACTTAAATTAATTATGAATTAACCGCTAAGAAATTAGTTACGATTAAAATTGGTTTTAACGTATGATTTATTTCTAATTACAAATCAATTTAAATTTTAAGTAAAATTTATTAACATTCTAATTACTTTATACCAATGAATTACCCCTTTCGTAAACCATACTTTTAATAGATTTAAATCAATTATTAACTTTAAACTAGCTAACGATATTACTGTTTAACTTGTTAGTAAACAAACTAAAAGGCATCAGACAAAACATGGAAGTGGAACGAGACAGCACCCTTTTCACTCGAGTCTATCTCGAGTTCCCCTCACGCCTCCCCTCACGACTCTCTCCTTCATTTGTTTCTTTTTGTTTTCCTCTTCTTTTTTTCTCTTTTTTTTCTCTGTCACTTCTCTTATTCTCATTACTTTTAAGTTTAACAAACTGCTGAGACGACAAACTCGCGCGAACACGGGTCCTCACTCGATCCAAACGACCCCTTTACTCGAGTACACACTCGAGTCAATCTCGATCAAACACAGACACGCACAGCGTCGCCGTTCACGTGCACAGTGCCGCGGCGGAATTCCACCACCTGAGTCGATCACTGACAAGTCGATCTCCAACCACTCTTTGGATTCCAACACCCTAAAACGCTGATGGAGCTCCAGATCGAGAAACGACAGTTTGAGGTTCAGATCAAAAATAATGCTCCGACAACTTCCTCCTCGTGCAAGCGATGCAAACCTCCAGACGCTTTGAGACTCCGGCTACACCACCATTAGCTTCCCTACTACCATTCCTCTAATTTTCGTGAAGCTCGGTCATCCAGGTGAGTTGAAATCGAAAATTTACAGAGCTCGGTGAAACTCGTGACAAAAACCCTACTTTAATCACAAACTCAAAATTTATGTACTTGAAAAATAATTTGACATTTTTCTTGTGTTAATACAACTTCTACCCTGCTTCATTCGAAGATTCAGAAATTAAAATTATCTCGACCTTCCCAAAATTTGAAAAAAATGCAGTAAGCTTCTTTTTAAAACTGCTCTGATTATCTTCGCTTATAAATCAAAATTTTTATGCTAAAAATCCTAAATATGCATACGAAATCTGATTATGTTATTAAAATTTCGAATTTAAACATTCAAACTTTAAACTTTAATTCTCTTTTCTTGATAGTTGAATAAACAGTAAACAGTATGTGTAAAATACTGTTAAACCTTAAAACTATATTGAAATTCCTTTGATTTTGACAACAACTTAAGTTTGCATCAATATCCAGGTTTTAAAACATCTACATGAAGAATTATTTGCAATTTCATTGCTTTACTCTGATCAGTTATTCAAAGCCCTGAGGAACACTATATATATACTGTAGAGCAACATGAAGTACTCAAGGTCAATCATTCAAGCAGATACCAAACACATACTAACTGGAAGCTAAAGATAGAGGTTTAAATTGAAAATAGGTGAGTTTACTCACCTAAAACTGTTGAACAGAATTGATGTTGAAGAATTTGCAATTGAATTCTCTGAAACTCTCCCTGTTGATTTTGCTATTGAATTTAAATCTAAGTTTGCATAACAAATCATTATTTTTCTCAGGTTTTCCTTTAGTTTAGTTCTGTTTTATAAACGAGCATGGAAGTTCATAGGTGGATATATATATAGAAGTTTACTTAGTAGCAGGTTGTACTGGACAGTTGTATTTGTTTGTATTGTCATTTTCTCTTAATTGGTTAAGATATAAATACCTGCAGTATGAAATGATATAGGTGATTTCGACTACATGTACTTTATTAAACAAGAAGTTATGCTAATTAATGTTCATGGTCTAAATTATGACAACAAGTATTAAATGGTGACTGATACTCACTTTGTGTAGTACAAAGATATTTCCTTTATTTCGGCTAGCATATTTTGTACAAGATACAGCACATATAAGTTTAGTACAGAAATATGTTATAAGTTACCCCCTTTAACTTATGCATTTAACCTGATTACATGATATTTAAAAAGTTCTATGTTGTACAATTGGATTTTGCAGGTTATTCTAAGGCTTAATTGATTGTAATTTATTTTCACTTTAGATTTTCAAGCATTTGATTCATAATATTTCAAATGTAAGTTTTTTACATTCCGAGTTATAACTTATATTTATATTGTTAGTTCTCTTTTCTATTTATAATTATGGTGTATACTTATGTTTATCTTTTATTATAACTTATATTTATATTGTTAGTTCTCTTTTCTATTTATAATTATGGTGTATACTTATGTTTATGTTTTATTATAACTTATATTTATATTGTTAGTTCTCTTTTCTATTTATAATTATGGTGTATACTTATGTTTATGTTTTAACTTTATCATTTTAAAAACTAAAACTATATTCATATGTATTTTATCAAATAACAAAAATATAAAGTCTTTGATTTGATTTTATTGAACATGTCGGATTTGTTTTAATGGTTTTGAAGTATTCTATTTAAAATTTTCAAATCAAAATTTTCTTTTACAAACATATATAACTGTTAAATATTCAAGATCTCATCAATTTAAACAATTTTAAGCTTATATTTAATTTAAATTAGATTAAATATTTATTAAAATACACTGTCAAAATTCCGGGTCGTTACATCACATGAAGAAACTAAAGAGGAAAAAAATTCCGAGCCTTGGAAAGTGATTTGGATGTCTTTTTTTAGGGATGGAACTCCGTAGTGATGGCCGAGAGTGATCAAAGTCGTAGAACCACAGAAAGCTTCGTTTTGATTGGTTATGACTCCCGTGAGTTTAAACCACTCAGAAGATATGGCTGTCCGAATAATCGATATCCTCAAGGTGCAACATCGACGGTGCGAGGTGCAACATCGGCTCAAAATGCTAAAATGGTGTCGTATGACTTCTAGAAATGAGTGTGTGGATTTCTAACGCAGCTATACCATGGCCATCATTCTCCAGCGATGGAAAATAAGAGGCCAACCACGATGATCCCGTTTAACCAAAAATTCACATGAGGAAACCAAAGAGGAAATAATTTCCTAGCCCTTGAAAGTGAATCAGATGGTATTTTTTGGTTATGGAACTTTGTAGTGGCGGCTGAGAGCGGTTAATGTTGTAGAGCTCATAGAGAGCTTCGTTTTGACTAGTTATTGTCCCATAAATCAAAACCAATCAAAAGATATGGCTGTTCGAATAATCAATATCCTTAGGGTGCAACATCGATTCAAAATGCCAAAATGGCGCCTTAGACTTTTAGAAACAAATGCGCAGATTTGAAACGGAATTGTACCACGGTGCATCATTCTCCGACATGGTAAATTGAAAGCCAAACAAGGTGATCCCATTTAACCAAAAAATTCACATGAAGAAAATGAAGAGGAAAAAACTTCCAAGCCCACGAAAATGATTCGGATGGTCTTTTTTGGGTATGGAACTCCGTAGTGACGACCGAGAGTGATCAAAGTCGTTGATCTCTTAAAGATCTAATTTTTGACTAGTTAAGGCTCCCGTAAGTCTAAACTAGTAAAAAGATATGTCTGTTCGAATAATCGATATTCCGAGGGTACAACATACGGTGCGAGATGCAATATCGGTTCAAAATGCCAAAAAGGTGTCGTACGTCATTCAGAAATGAGTGCGTGGATTTAAAACTTACTTGTACCATGGGGCATCATTCTCCAGCGATGGTAAATCGGAGGCCAACCACGGTGATCCCGCTTAACTAAAAAATTCACATGAAGAAACCTAAGATGAAAAAACTTCTGAGCTCCCAATAGTGATTTGGATGGTCTTTTTTGGGTATGGAATACCAACTGATGGATGAAAGCCATCAAAGTCGTACATCTTAGAAAGAGCTTCCTTTTGACTGGTTATGGCTCCTGTAATTCTAAACTAGCCAAAAGGTATGGCTGTCCGAATAATCGATATCCTTAGGGTGCAACATCGACGGTGCGAGGTGCAACATCGGTTCAAAATGCCGAAATTGTGCCATTCGACTTTTAGAAATGAGTGCATTGATTTTAAATGGAGCTATACCATGGGGCATCATTCTCCAGCGATGGAAAATTGAAGGCCAACAAAGGCGATCCTGTTTAACCAAAAAATTCACATGAAGAAACTAAAGAGAAAAAAACTTCTGAGACCCTAAAAGTGATTCAGATGGTCTTTTTTGGTATCGAACTCCATAATGACGATCGAGATCCACTAAAGTCATAGATCTCATAGAGAGCTTAGCTTTAATTGGTTATGGCTCCGTATATCTAAACCAGTCAAAAGATATGGCTGTCCGAGCAATCGATATACTCAAAGCGCAACATCGATGGAGCGAGGTGCAACATCGACGGAGCGAGGTGCAACATTGGTTCAAAATGCGAAAATAGCACCGTCCGACTTTTAGAAATAAATGTATGGGTTCGAAACGGAACTGTACCATGGGGAACCATTATCTAGTGATAAGAAATCGGAGGCCAAACACAGTGATCCCGTTTAACCAAAATATTCACATGAAGAAACCGAAGAGGAAAAACTTACGAGCCATCAAAGTGATTCGGATAGTCTTTTTTTCGGTATGGAACTTCGTAGTGATGGCCTAGAGCACCTAAAGTCGTAGATCTCACAGATAGCTTCGTTTTAATAGGTTATGGCTCACGTAAATCTAAACCAGCCAAAAGAAATGGCTGCCGAATAATCGGTACTCTCCTATGGGTGCAACACCGACGGTGCGAGGTGCAACATCAGTTCAAAATGCCGAAATGGTGCCATCCGACTTTTAAAAATGAGTATGTGGATGTGAAACAGAACTGCACCATAGGGCATAATTCTCCAAGGATGGTAAGTCGGAGGCTAACCACGATGATCCCATTTAACCAAAAAATTCACATGAAGAAACCGAAGAGGAAAAAATTCCGAACCCCCGAAAGTGATTCGGATGGTCCTTTTTCGGGTATGCAACTCTATAGTGATGGCCGAGAGCGATCAAAGTCGTATAACTGATAGCGAGCTTCTTTTTGACTGGTTTTGACTCCCGTAAGTCTAAACAAGTAAGAAGATGTAGCTGTCTGAATAATCAATATCCTTAGGATACAACATCGATGGTGCGAGGTGCAACATCGGTTCAAAATCCCGAAATAGTGTCATACGACTTTTAGAAACGAGGATGTGGATTTGTAACGGAACTGTACCATAGGGTATCATTCTACAGCGATAGAAAATCGAAGGCCAACCATGGTGATCTTGTTTCACCAAAAAATTCGCATGAAGAAACCAAAGTGGAAAAAACATTCAAGCCCTCGAAAGTGATTCGGATGGTCTTTTTTGGATATAGAACTCCAAAGTGATGACCGAGAGGTGTCAAAGTATTAGCACAAAGAGCTTCGTTTTGAATGGTTATGGCTACCGTAAGTATAAACCAGTCAAAAGATATGGTTGTCTGAGTAAGAGATGTCCTCATGGTGCAACATCAAAGGCGCGAGGTGCAATATTGGTTTAAAATGTCGAAACGGTGTCGTTTGACTTTTGGAAATAAGTGCGTGATTTGAAATGGAATTCTACCATGGGGCATCATTCTCCAGCAACAGTAAACTGAAGGCCAACTACGGTGATCCCGTTTAAACTAAAAATTAAC
Organism: Allium cepa; assembly: GCA_030765085.1. Classification (NCBI taxonomy): domain Eukaryota; kingdom Viridiplantae; phylum Streptophyta; class Magnoliopsida; order Asparagales; family Amaryllidaceae; genus Allium; species Allium cepa. The sequence continues at coordinate 803,851,119 of CM060943.1, forward strand.
ATAAAGAAACCAAAGAGGACAAAACTTCCAAGACCCCAAAATTGATTCGGATTGTCTTTTATTGGGCATGGAACTCCGTAATGATAACCGAGAGCGATCAAAGTCGTAGAATTGATAGAGCATTTTGACTGGTTATAACACCCGTAAGTCTATACTAGTCAATAGATAAGGTTGTCTGAATAATCAATATGCTCTGGGTGCAATATCGACTGTGCGAGGTGCAACATCGGTGCAGAATGCCAAAATGGTACCAATCGACTTTTAGAAATGAATGCGTGGATTTGAAATGGAACTATACCATGGGGCGTCATTCTATAGCGCTGGGAAATCAAAGGCCAACCATGATGATCCCGTTTAACCAAAAAATTCACATGAAAAAACTGAAGAGGAAAAACTTCTAAGCCCCCGAAAGCGATTCTGATGGTCATTTTTTGGGTATGGAACTATGTAGTGATGGCCGAGAGTGATCAAAGTCATAGATCTCATAGAGAGCTTCGTTTTGACTGGTTATGCCTCTCGTAAGTCTAAACCAATCAAAATAAATGGTTGTTCGAATAATCGATATCCCTAGGGTGCAACATCGATAGTGCGAGGTGTAGCATCGGTTCAAAATGCCAAAATGGTGCCGTCCGACTTGTGGAAATGAGTGCATGGATTTGAAATGGAATTGTACCATAGGGCATAATTCTCCAAGGATGGTAAATCAGAGGCTAGCCATGGTGATCCCGTTTAACCTAAAAATTTACATGAAGAAACTGAAGAGGAAAAAACTTCCAAGACCCCGAAAGTGATTCGAATTGTCTTTTATTGGGTGTGGAACTCTGTAGTGACAACCGAGAGCGATCATAGTCGTAGAACTGACAGAGAGATTCGTTTTGACTGATTATGGCTCCTATTGATCTAAACCAATAAAAAGATATGGCTGTCTGAATAATCGATATCCTCTAGGTGCAACATCGACGGTGCGAGGTGCAAAATTGATTCAAAATGCCGAAACTGTACTGTACGACTTCTGAAAATGAGTGCGTGTATTTGAAAAGGAGTCGTACCATGGGGCATCATTCTTCAGCGATGGTAAATTGGAGGCTAACCATGATGATCCCGATTAACCAAAAAATTCACATCAAAAAACCGAAGGGGAATAAAATTCCGAGCCACCGAAAGTGATTTGAATGGTCCTTTTTTGGATATGGATACTTCGTAATGACGGCCGAGAGCCATCAAAGTCATAGATCTCACAACATTTTGACTGGTCGTGGCTTCCCTAAGTCTAAACCAATCAATAGATAAGGGTGTTTGAATAGAATATATATTCAGGGTGCAACATCGACGGTGCAAGGTGCAACATCGGTTCAAAATGCCAAAATGGTGCCTCTGATTTTTGGAAATGAGTGTGTGGATTTGAAATGGAACTGTACCATAGGGCATCATTCTCTAGCGATGGGAAATCGAAGGCCAACCAAGGTGATCCCGTTTAACCAAAAAATTCACAAGAAGAAACCGTAGAGGAAAATATTCCGGGCCCCCGAATGTGATTCGGATGGTCAATTTTTGGGTATGGAACTTCGTAGTGGCGGCCGAGAACGGTCAAAGTCGTAGAACTCATAGAGATCTTCGTTTTGAGTAGTTATAGCTCTCGCAAGTCTAAACCAGTCAAAAGAACTGGCTGTTCGAATAATCAATATCCTTAGGGTCAACATCAACGGTGCGAGGTGCAACATCGGTTCAATATGCCGAAACGGTGTCATCTAACTTTTAGAAATGAGTGTGTGGATTTTAAATGGAACTGTACCATGGAGAATGATTCTCCAGGGCTGGTAAATTGGAGGCCAACCACGGTGATCCCGTTTAACCAAAAAATTCACAAGAAAAATCGAAGAGGAAAAAAGTTCCAAGCCCCCGAACGTGATTAGGATGGTATTTTTTTGGGTACGAAACTCCATGGTGACACTTAGAGCTTTCAAAGTCATATATCTCATAGAGAGTATGGCTGTCTAAATAATCGATATCTTCAAGGTGCAACATTGATGGTGCTAGGTGCAACATCTGTTCAAAATGCCGAAACAGTGTCGTACGATTCTGGAAATGAGTGCATGGAATTGAAAAGGAATTGTATCATAGGGCATCATTCTCCAATGATGGTAAATTGTAGGCCAACCATGGTGATCATGTTTAACAAAAAAATTCACATAATGAAACCGAGGAGGAAAAAATATCGAGCCGTTGAAAGTGATTCGGATGGTCTTTTTTTGATATGAAACTCCATAATGATGGCCGAGTGCCATTAAAGTCACAGAGTGCTTAGTTTTGACTAGTTATGGCTCTCGTAAGTCTAAACCAGTCAAAAGATATGGCTGTCCGAATAATCGATATACTCAGGGTGCAACATCGACGGTTCGAGGTGCAACATCGCTTCAAAATGCCGAAACAGCGCCGTCCGACTTTGAGAAATGAGTGCGTTGATTTGAAACGGAACTGTACCATGGGGCATCATTCTCTGGCAATGGGAAATCGAAGGCCAACCACAGTGATCCCATTTAACCAGAAAATTTACATGAAGCAACCGAAGAGGAAAAAACTTCCAAGCCCCCAAAAGTGATTCAGATGTTCTTTTTTGAGTACGGAACTTCGCAGTGATGGAGGAGAGCGGTCAGAGTTGTAGAAATCACAGAGAGCTTCGTTTTGACTGGTTTTGGCTCCCGAAAGTCTAAACCAGTCAAAAGAAATGGCTGTCCGAATAATCGGTATCCTTAGGATGCAACATTGACGATGAGAGGTGCAACATCGGTTCAAAATGCCAAAACAATGCCGTCTAATTTTTAGAAATGAGCGTGTGGATTTGAAACAAAACTGTACCGTGGGGCATAATTCTCCAGGGATGGCAAAACCGAGGCTAACCATGGTGATCCTGATTAACCAATAAATTTACATAAAGAAACCGAAGAGGAAAAAAACTCCAAGACCTCGAAAGCGATTCGGATGGTCTTTTTTTGTGTATGGAACTCTACAGTGATGGCAGAGAGTGATCAAAGTCATAGAATTGACAAAAAGCTTCATTTTGACTGGTTATAACTCTCGTAAGTCTAAACCGGTCAAAAGATATGGCTGTCCGAATAATCGATATCCTCAAGGTATAACATTGACGGTGTGAGGTGTAACATCAGTTCAGAAGACCAAATCGATGTCATACGCTTTTAGAAATGAAAATAAGGAATTGTAGCGCAACTATATCATGGGGCATCATTCTCCAGCGATGGAAAATTGGAGGCCAACCACGGAGATCCCATTTAACCAAAAAATTCACATTAAGAAACCGAAGAGGAAAAAAATTTCGAGCCCTCGAAAGAGAATTGGATGGTATTTTTTGAGTATGGAACTTTGTAGTGGTGATCAAGAGTGGTTAAAGTTGTAGAGCTCACATAGAGCTTCTTTTTGACTGGTTATGGTCCCGTAAATCAAAACCGGTGAAAAGATATGGTTGTCCGAATAATTGATATCCTCATGGTGCAACATCGACGGTGCGACATCGGTTCAAAATGCCAAAACAGAGCCGTATGACTTTTATAAAAAATTGTGCAGATTTTAAATGGAATTGTACCATGGTGCATCATTCTCCAACGGTGGTAAATTGGAGGCCAATCATGGTGATCCCGTTTGACCAAAAATTTCACTTGAAGAAACGGAAGAGAAAAAACTTTCAAGCCCTCGAAAGTGATTCGAATGGTCTTTTCTGGGTATGGAACTCCGTAGTGACGGCCAAGAGCAATCATAGTCGTTGATCTCAAAAAGAGCTTCATTTTGACTGGTTATGTCTGCCGTTAGTCTAAATCAGTCAAAAGATATGTCTATCCGAATAATCGATATCCCCAAGGTACAACATCAATGGTGCGAGGTGCAACATCGGTTCATAATGCCAAAAAGGTGTGCGCTTCTTTAGAAATGAGTGCGCGGATTTAAAATAGACTGTACCATGGGGCATCTTACTCCAACAATGGTAAATCGGAGGCCAACTATGGTGATCCCGTTTAACTAAAAAATTCACATGAACAAACCGAAGAAGAAAAAACTTATGTGCTTCCAATAGTGATTCGGATGGTCTTGTATTGGGTATTGAACTTCGAAGTGATGGCTGAGAGATGTCAAATCCGTACATCCCAGAAAGAGCTTCATTTTGATAGGTTATGGCTCCCATAAGTCTAAACCAATCAAAAGGTATGGCTGTCCGAATAGTCGATATCCTCAAGGTGCAACATCGACGTCGCCAGCTGCAACATCGGTTAAAAATGTGAAAATGGTGTCGTACGACTTTTGCAAATGAGTGCGTGGATTTTAAACGAAGCTGTACCATGGGGCATCATTCTCTAGCGATGCAAAATCAGAGGCCAAACACAGTGATCCCGTTTAACCAAAAAATTCGGATAAAGAAACCGTGGAAAAACCTTTCGAGACCCCAAAAGTGATTCGGATGGTCTTTGGGTATGGAACTTCGTAGTGATGGCCGAGACAGTCAAAGTTGTATACCTAACAAAGAGATTCATTTTTCCTGGTTATGGGTCGCGTACGTCTAAACCAGTCAAAGTGATGGCTGTCCGAATAATCGATATCCTTAGGGTGCAACTTCGATAGTGCGAGTGGCAACATCGGTTCAAAATTCCAAAATGGCGCCGTCTGACTTTTAGAAATGAGTGCGTGGGTTCGAAATGGAACTGTACCATGCGGAATAATTCTCCAGGGATGGTAAATCAGAGGGTAACCACTGTGATCCCTTTTAACTAAAATAATCACAAGTAGAAACCGAAGAGGAAAAAACTTCCAAGCCCTCGAAAGTGATTCGAATGGTCGTTTTTTGTGTATAGAACTCCATATCAATGTCATCGAATTGTAGAGAGCATCATTTTGATTGGTTATGACTCCCATAAGTCTAAACCAGTTAGAAGATATGGCTATCTGAATAATCGATGGCCTCAAGGTGCAACATCGACGGTGCGAGGTGCTACATCGGTTCAAAATGCCGAAACGGCGTCGTACGACTTTTAAAAATGAGCGTGTGGATTTGTACCTGAACCGTACCATGGGGTATCATTCTCCAGTGATGGAAAATCAGAGGCCAACCATAGTGATCACGTTTAACCAAAAAATTCACATGAAGAAACCGTAGAGGCAAAAACTTTCGAGCCCTTAATAGTGAATCAGATAGTATTTTTTGGGTATGGAACTTTGTAGTGGTGGCCGAGAGCAGTTACAGTTGTAGAGCTCATAGAGAGCTTCATTTTTGCTGGTTGTGGCTCCCGTAAATCAAAAACTATTAAAAGATATCGCTATCCAAATAATCGATATCCTCAGCGTGCAACATTGACGGTGCGCGGTGCTACAAAGGTTCAAAATCCCGAACGGTGCCGTACAACTTTTAGAAATGAGTGCGTAGATTTGAAACTGAATTTTACCATGTGGCATCATTCTCTAACGATGGTAAATTGGAGGCCAATCACGGTTATCCCGTTTAACCAAAAAATTCACATGAAGAAACCAAAGAGGAAAAAACTTCGTAGCCCCTAAAAGTGATTCGGATGGTCTTTTTTTGGGTATGGAACTCCGTGGTGATGGCCGATAGCGATCAAAGTCATAGATTTCAGAAATAGCTTTATTTTGAATTGTTATGGCTCCTGTAAGTCTAAACCAGTCAAAAGATATGTCTGTCCAAATAATCGATATCCTCAGGGTGCAACATCGACGTTGCGAGGTGCAACATCGGTTCAAAATGCCGAAATGGTGCCACATGACTTTTAGAAATGTGAGCGTTGATTTAAAATAGAACTGTACCATAGGGAATCATTTTCCAGCGATGGTAAATCATAGGCCAACTACGATGATCTCGTTTAACTAAAAAATTCACATAAAGAAACTATAGAAGAAAAAAACTTCTAAGCCCCCGAAAGTGATTCGAATGGTCTTTTTTTAGGTATGGAACTCCAAAGTGATGGTTGTAGGATCGATTTCATCTTAGAGGGGGTGAATAGGGTGATACTATCAATTATAAAAATTATTGTGGAAGTTTATATAAAATAATCTCAACACAGATATATCAAAATTGTAGCAGCATAGATAATAGCAGAATAACAAATGCAGAAATTGAACGACACAGAATTTACCCAGCTTCGACAAGAACCTGCTATGTGCTGCCCCTAAGGTTTCTACTAGAAATTAAGCAGTCAGACACTTACATACGTAAACTCACGATACCCTCTATCGACTAGGCTTAACTCTACGCTCAAAACCCTGCCAAAACTCAGCCACTGAGTTGCGAATTCTCGAAATACACCACCGTAGTTCGTCCCCCAGTCACATGACTAGACAATACACAAGTTTAAAAAGTAAAACAAAATTTTAAAATAATTTAAATTCAAAACCCTAATTATACTAAAGCCTTTGTTAAAAAATAAGGCCGGCCCTTTTATTTCGTTCCTCTGTAAAAATGTCGGCCTTGCTCGTTCCTCTTTTTATTTGCTCGAAATTAGGGCTTTGAAAAATAAGAAGCCGCCGACTTCAAATTGTTCAATCGAATATTCGATTATGCGTTGCTAGCTCTGTCGATTGACTGTCTCCTTGATTCGCACTCAGCTGCTTCTCGATCGAGTTCGATCTTTACTTTGGTATGTAATTTATGTCTTTTGCTTTTTCTGATTTGCTTGCTTGAACTCGATACATTTACGGCCGATGATGATAGGGTTTATATAGGGTTTAATCCCCTATAATTTCATTCGTATGTATTTGTTTGAGTTCATCAATTTCTTTGTTCTGTCCATTCGATTTTGTTTCGATGCTGGTGATGATTTTTGACTTCTTCAATTTGTCACTTCATATATTTGATTACTTCTGACTTTGCTTGGCCACTACGGTGTTGAATTCCGACTTGTTCAACTTCGGCCTTGTCACTGCTTTTGTTTTCTGGCACTTTGTTGACTTCAGTCATGGTGATTTTTTGTTGATATTTTGACTTCGTTTGAAACTTTGTTGCTATCGGCATGATTGCTTCTTTGAATTCTCTTGCATGTTTCGCTGTCATGTGTTTTGGCATTCTTTGGATTGTTGGTGCCAGTCTTGTTTGTGTAAAGTTTGGTCATAATACATACATATGTAGTTCGCTGCTTGACTTCGTATTCTTTGTCTTTGATCAAAACTGCATATATGTATTTGCGTGTTCATGCCTGTGACCATTCATGTTGTTTGCATTGGGTTGACGTCATGTTGAACTATTTTGTATAGACTTTGACTTTGGCCTGCTGTTCCATCGCTTCGGCATTGATTGAGTTCATCGTGGTTGCTTCTGTTGTCTAATTCTGTTTATATATGTTCTGCCTATCTATGTGTACATGTTTTTGTATTGACTTCATGTAGTCTTCACTTAGATTCCATGTTGTCCGTCTTTGTTAGAAACTGCTACGTAAAAGTGTTCGACTTGAACTGTTTGCATATGAACTGATATGCGCTTGTGCACATATTCTATTTTTCACTATTGCATTTCATATATATGTTTCTTGTTGTTCATAATTTGAAGTCTGGTGCATTTCACTCTTGCACACATGTGCTTGACACTGTTGCTTCAAAACTATTATAGTTTTGTTGCTGTTTCAATTTGGTCTGAATTGTGCCCTTGCTCTATCACCTATTTATTCAAGTCTGCATATATGTGCATACATACATATGTATGTGTGCATGCATATATTGTTGGATTTGTACTGAGCTTGAGTTATTTTTGAGTGTGGTTTTGTGCCTTTGTGATATTTGCAATTTGATTATTTCACTTGTATGTGGTCTGGACTTGCTGACATGTGCATGTCATTTGTGCGTATTTGGCCTTGCTGTATCGTCGGTGCTGATTTAGTTAACATTTTTGGTGGTTCACCTTGGTCCTCCTTGTGTTGGTCTTCAAGTTGAGTTGCAGACTTGAGTCTGTTGTACTTCATGTTGCCTTGAGTACACTATCCACTTCGTTTCACTGTTGCTTGACCATATGCATTTCTTTGGACTTATGTTAACTTCATCATTTTGTTGCCCCTTGATGTTTTGGATTAGTCGAGTTTGTTATTTGAGTCGTGTTGCAGCTGAAACTTTGAACTGTTACATTTGTGCTCGAGTCTGGATTTGCATATGAACTGGTTCATGACTTGCTGTTGATTCTAGTTACACTATGACTCAAGTTTTCTTGCATCTGTATCAATCCATATCATCACGTTGATATTGCAGCCTGGTCTTGGTTGAGTTGGACCATCTAGCCTCCGTTTTCATGTGTACGACTCGAACTTTGGTTGAGGCTTGATTTATATGTTGTTAACGCTAAAAATGTACGCTAACACCCCGGTGTGAGTTGTGATATAGCGAAAGCACCACCCGTTGGTAAGGGAATTAAAAGTAAGCAGAAAATAGCAGAAAATAGTAAAGAGACAACAATTTTTATAGTGGTTCGGCTCAAAGTCAAACCTACGTCCACTTAATCTCTTCTATTATTGATTTGGTTACAAGTTTTACAACAATTCTTCAATTACAACACCATTAAGGCTAGTAGTTAGAACTTTGATGCAGAGAAGCTCTTTGAATTCAAGTTGAATGAACTTGATCTTTTTCCAAGGTTCTTTGAAGTGTCTTTGGCATTTGAAGTGTTGTAGAAGTCGTGAAAACAGCAAAGTCTTGGCGTTCGAGAAATCATCTCTCCTCCTACAATGTGGAGTAGGCGGGGTATTTATAGGGGAGTTTCGGAGTTAGGTCGTGTGGTGTAGGCTGTGGGCGGCTTAGGAGTTGAGTTAGGTCGCGGGTGACCTAATGGGTACGGGTTACGGCTTATAGTGGGTGTATTTGGCCATTTGCGTTGGCTAGTAGGTCGCAGCGACCTATGGGGATGGAAGGCGATCTATATGCTAGGGAATCAGGCGGAGCGACTTAAGATAGACTTGGGAGAAGCAGCGACCTAATATAGGTTGGAGCGACCTATATACATACGACATAAGGAGACGCGGCTTATTTAGGTGCAGCTATGGGCTCATAACCCGCTAGGTCGCTAGGTCGCTACCTCATTGAGTCGTTGTAGTATTCAACCCATTGTCGTTTTTGAGTCGCTATGGCGTTGATCTATTTAGGTCGCTTAACTCGTTGAAAGCCGCTGGGAGGTTGAGTCGTTAACTCATTGCAATGTTAGCTCGCCAGATGCTATAGGTCGTAAGTCGCTTGGAGCTATGAACAGTTAAGTCGCTTGGGTTTCGGGGTAGTTAACCCGTTGTTATGTTAGGTCGTTAGGTCGCCAGCTTTTCTTAAGCAGTTGTGTCGCCATTTAGAAAAGGATTAACACTTGCCCCTCGAAGTACATGCCTGGTTATAGGTCGTGTGCTTTGATTTAACCTTGCTAAGTCGTGGGCGACTCAAGGATCTTGCTAACTCATGTGCCTATTCATCTTCCCCTTTTTCGTCTATATAAGCCGCTAAGCCATTTCACCCTCTTCACTTTACTGTTTATCATCTTGCCGCCATTGTTGTATTCAAGCTCAAGAGCTAAAGAAAAATTCCCTTCCTCGTATCTTCGATTATCATTTTCAATAGCAAATCTAGGTAAATCCGATCATCTGACCATCGTGTTCACCATTGATTCTCCCATAACCAATTTCACGCAATTTTTGTTACCATGTTGAAAGATTATACCCCGACTCACCTTTCGATCATCGTCGAATGTTGGTAATTGCGTTATTCTCGAAAAATGAATCGAATTAGGGTTCCATGGAGTTATTGGGTTAATGTGGAGTTTTTGGAGTTGATCATGGGTTTTGGAAGTTTGGAGGAAACGAGGAGGTTTTGGGTTAACGGATTTCGGGTTATGTTGTGGCGTTTCTGGTGAAGTAAGGGGGATGAACACGTGGCAATGTGTGAGTGGAGAGCATGACTTAGGTTTTTAGTGGAAGAGAGATCGACATTTTTGGGATACCCTTAGGGCGACCTAGGGCATGAGGAGAATTAATCATGTAGAGCGATTTAGTGAGTTGAACGACCTAAGAGTCTTGATGACTTAGGGAGCCTGAGCGACATATGAGCCTGGAAACTTAAGGAGCCTGAGCGGCTTATGAACTTTGGCGACTTAAGGGAGTGTGAATGGCTTAGAGAGCTTGCGACTTAAGCTAAGTCATTGGAACAGGGCACATGAATAACTTTTTGAGCGACATAGTCATCCTACGACTTAACTTAGGTCGTTAGAGCTCAATGGAATAACTTAATAACTCAAGCGACTTAGGATATATAGCATACTGCTTCAGACGAGGTAACTCCTTTAACGACCCCTCTTTGGGTTGCACCATAATTTAGGCGAGTTAACTTTTTATGGTATAACCTTTAGGTCGCTCTTGTACTAGGAAGAGCTAAGACTTAAGCACATTTGCCTCGTCGTGACTTAAAGCCTTATAGCCTTAACACGTGACCTTCTACCTTGCACATGCCTTATCATTCCATGGCTTTGGACAATATGAACAGCATAAGTTGAACAAGATAAAGTATCACACTGCTTAATTCGTAAAATGTGACTAGACCTTTAACTTGAACTGCTTGTTTGAACTTTCAACTACCTCTAAACAGATTGCACCAACATTTGATTGTTAATAACTTGTTATTATAATGCAGAAAACTAAGACGAATATACTAATCATTGACTGCCCACATCGAGTGATGGATTAGGTCAAAGAGATAATATTTTACTTAAGTAAAATAATACGAATCTAATTAAAAATGAAATCTTGTGAATCAACTGACTTAAATGAAGCATCAACGCAAAATTCATACAGTTATAATTGCTTATTGCTGAATATTATCTGCATTGATACTACATTTAATTTTGATCCAATAACAAGCCTTGAATCTTCCTGAATGGACGTGCGCCAACCAGTATTTTTCCAAGTTTTGCTTTATTTACTTGTTATTTCAGTAGCTTTGCACAACACTTCACACGCTTTTAGCAAACGTGCACCTTCATGTTTGAATATCCAGTTCCTTGTGTAGAATGGCTTCTCAACAAGTGCGAGAAGAGATAGTAGAGCGGGCCGATGAGGTTTTTCCAATGGCTGACCCTTTGGAGAATCCTCCGGAAAGGGTTTCAACTACATTGAACCAACGGGCTTTCAGCCAGCTACGTATTCAATTCGGCATTACTGAAGTGGATGCTCTGCTTCCTGGGGTAAATGACACTGCCGATAGGCTGCCTCCTGGCTTCATTGCAGTCAATCGTCAAATGTGTCTGAATGGAGCTATTCCACTTTTCAACGATTTTCTTAGAACACTCCTCCTTCGACTAACTATTTCTCCACTCCAATTGCACCCTAATGGCTATGCCAGATGGGGTTGTGCATACTATTAAGGAGGATGGTTAACCGCCTCCCAAGCTTCAAGGAGATCGGCTATTTGTGTTCTTCGGGAGGAACAAAGATTACCCTTCCATTACTCTTGTAAGGAGTGCAAGAAACTGCAAGCTGATTACGGATCTGCCCGGGAGCGCTCACGGGTTTTTAAACCAGTTCTTCTTTGTCCATTGCCCCTCGGGATTCTACGGTATCTGGAGAGTAGGAAGTAAGACCACCTATCTCCGTTCACATCATTTCTAAGCCTTTCAAAATTCGAGTCGTCAAGTGCTAATTTCATTCTTTACTTTTGCAGCACTTCCTCCTCCCTCCAAAGATTCTTGTCACAAATAGACTTTTGAAAGATTGAGTGCAGTAGCTATCGATAAAAGAAGTATTAAGTTTCTACTGAAGGACGAATTTTTGCACCAATTCAGACTCTTGCACTCTTCTCGATCCATTCAGTCCTGTGATGCCCCCAGTTCTCAAGCATAAGCGTCAAATGCCCCAGCCTCCGTAAAGGAATTCACACTGAAGGAACCTATTATAGAGGCTTCATTAGTTAAATGCTCTAATTCCGTTGACGGCGTGGGATTATCTGGCAAATCTAAAGTCTCGGGGGAAAGCGTGGAATTTCGAAGAAAAAGAAGGGCATTTCTGCTAGCGATGAGAAAGCGGAAGAGGACCCAATTGCACCTCTTTCTCCTTTTTCCCCGACACGTTTAGGCCGACTCAAGAAGTTAACCATTAGGCCAGGCGAGGGCTCCAAAGGCGATGGGAAGAAGAAGTAATGGGTCTGGTTTTATCCTTCTTGTTCTGCTTTTTTGCTTTTTGCTTGTATCTAAAGACTTATATTGACCGGAGACTGTGCGGGTACCAGCCCCCGCTTTTTGAAACCTGCACATGTATACAAATCTTTTATAGTATGGAATAGAATGACTCTTTTTACTTGTACAATCTTTTGTCTGTATTTGTAAATGCATTTATCCTTATTTTCACACAAGTTTCTTTATTTTCTTTGTATGATATTACAGTGAGCTCGTGGTATGTTGCTTGAGCGTTGCTTTTATTAATGTAGCTATATTATATTGCCCCCATATCACGGCTTATTGCAATCTTCTCCATTTTGAGAAGACTTGTACTCTTACTCTGGAGAATAATTCTTCCATTTTGAGGAAATATTATTCTGCTCTAGTAGAGTGTGCCTTGTAGTGGAGAAGTTTTCTTTTTTTTAGAAAAAGTTTTTACACTTCAACTTTCGGAGATAGTCACTTTTATTTTTGAGAAGTGGATTCCCCTACGCGGTAAAGCGGGCCTCCAAAGAAGGCTTTGATTTTTTTGCCAGAAAGTTATATCTCATCGCTAAGTGGGCCCACGGGACTGGCATCAGCTGCTTTATCGGATATTTGTTTGCACAAATGATCGCGAGCAGTTAGCTGCGGCCTATAACCTCCTTTTTGAGAAGGTGCCCCTTCGGTAGATCCACCAACGACTTTTTCAAGAGATAACATTTAATTTTTAGGCGTGCCTCGTTAGAGGGCTTTATTTGGCACTTCAACTTTTTTGGGGAAGAATGTTCTCATTATGGAGAAATCGATCTTCCCTTGAGAGTAGAAGTGTGCCTCCGAAGAGGGCTTTTTTGTTTTCCTAAAAGTTACTTCTCGCCGTTAAATGGATCCACGGGGCAGACGCAAGCTACCTAATTGGATGTTCGTTTGTACGGACGATCACAATTTGTTAGCAAGGGCCTGGTGCCTTCTTTTTGGGAAGATGCTCCTTCGGTGGTTCCACCAACCTTTTTGTTTGAGAAAAACATTTCATATTTCGGCGTGCCTCGTTGGAGGGCTTTATTTGGCACTTCAACTTTTTTGGGGAAGAATGTTCTCATTATGGAGAAACTGATCTTCCCTTGAGAGTAGAAGTGTGCCTCCAAAGAGGGCTTTTTTTGGCACTTCAACTTTTTTGGGGAAGAATGTTCTCATTATGGAGAAATCGATCTTCCCTTGAGAGTAGAAGTGTGCCTCCGAAGAGGGCTTTTTTGGCACTTCAACTTTTTTGGGGAATAATGTTCTCATTATGGAGAAATTGATCTTCCTTTGAGAGTAGAAGTGTGCCTTCGAAGAGGGCTTTTTTTGGCACTTCAACTTTTTTGGGGAAGAATGTTCTCATTATGGAGAAATTGATCTTCCCTTGAGAGTAGAAGTGTGCCTACGAAGAGGGATTTTTTTGGCACTTTAACTTTTTTAGGGAAGAATGTTCTCATTATGGAGAAATTGATCTTCCCTTGAGAGTAGAAGTGTGTCTCCGAAGACGGCTTTTTTTGCACTTCAACTTTTTTAGGGAAGAATGTTCTCATTATGGAGAAATTAATCTTCCCTTGAGAGTAGAAGTGTGCCTCCAAAGAGGGCTTTTCTGTTTTATTTGCCAGGAAGGTTGCATCTCAAAGTTAAGTGGATATACGGAGCAGACGCAAACTACCTAACTGGATGTTTGTTTGCACAAACGATCACAATTAACTAGCAAGGGCCTGGAACCTTAACTTTGGGAAGGTACCCCTTCGGTGGTCCCACCAACCTTTTTGTTGAGAGACAAGATTCCATTTTGGCTGTTTTTTGTCTGCTTGCCCATGTCTTTTCACCATCTTCCCCTCAACGATTCCTCGTTATCATTTCCAAGTACATGTTCCTTTCTTTTGTAAGTTTTTTTTCCCCAGAGAAGTGTATTTCATTGTTAAGTGAATCCACGAGGCAGGCGCAAGCTACTTAATCGGATGTCCGTTTGCACAAATGATCGCAATCAGTTGGCAAGGGCCTAGAACCTCCACGTTAGGAAGGTGCCCCTTCGGTGGAATCACCAACCGTTTGTGAGAAGCACTTCTTATGTAGGAATTGAATCTGGAATTTTGGTGGCTTGACATTTGTTTATTGAGTGATTTGTAGGAATCGCTTGGCCTTGTGATGTGTTGAATAGGTAAGCTTCGCTTTAGTAGCCTGCAATATTAAATCGACATTTTAGCAATATATTTAAGATATTTTCACATCGAAATGAGACAGGCATTTTATAGTAGTAGAGAACACAAGATTTATAGTGGTTCGGCTAAGAACTGGGCCTACATCCACTTTATAGTTCTTATTATTGATTCAAACTGATTTTACAATGGCTTACAATACAAGAATGATACATCCACAATCATTTTCAAAATTTAAGCATGGCTTCTAAGTAAACTATGGACGCAAGTGATTGCTGTTCCAGGCTCTCGAAATTGGATCTCCTTCGACAGTTGTGAGCTTGAAAGTGCCATCAAGAATTTTTTTCCCACGACGTATGGCCCTTCCCAGTTTGGCCCAAACACTCCCGTTGCTGTCATGACCCTTTTCAAGACTAGATCCCCAATTTCAAAGCTGCGTTGGCGAAGTTTAGAATTGAAATGCCTGGCTATCCTTTGCTGATGGGCTGCAACTCTGAGCTTAGCCTCTTTCCTTCTTTCATCAAGCAAGTCAAGTGCTTCAAGTTGCAGCTTTTCATTTTCAACTTGGTTGAAATGAATTCTCCTGTGCGAGGGGACCTCTATATCCACTAGAATCATTGCTTCTGATCCATATGCTAATGAGAATGGAGTGTGCCCAGTCGCAGTCTTGTGGGTAGTTCTGTATGCCCAAAGTGCTAGTGGCAGCTTATCGACCCAACCACCTTTTGCTTTTTCCAGCTGTTTTATGATGGTTGATTTGATAATTTTGTTCACTGCTTCCACTTGCCCGTTTGCCTACGGATGAACCACTGCTGAGAAGCTTTTTTGGATCTTGAATCGCCTGCAAAAGTCCTGGAATTCTTCGCTTTTGAATTGGGTAACATTGTCTGTAATTATCTTCTGAGGCACACCATACCTGCAAATGATATTTTTAGTCACAAAGTTTATCATCTTTTTAGGGGTAATAGTAGCCCATGGTTCAGATTCAACCCATTTAGTGAAATAAACAACAGAAACAATAACATATTTGATTTCGGACTTGGCAATCGGCGAAGGCCCAATGAAATCTATCTCCCAAATGGCGAATGGCCATGGACCGACCATCTGTGTTAGCTCGGTGGAAGGTGCTATTGGGATTTTTGCAAATCTCTGGCATCTGTCACACTTTCGGGAGTAGCTAGCAGCGTCTCGATTAATATCTGACCAAAAATACCCATACGGAGAACTTTCTTTGCTAGAGTTTGGCCACCTGAATGATCCCTACACTCTCCTCCATGCACCTCAGCTAAAATTGTCTTAGCCTCTTTCTTGGTTACACATTGGAGCAATGGCATCAAGAATCCTCGTTTGTACAACCCGCCGTCTTTAATTGCATATTTCGGAGCTTTTCTTAACAGCTTCTGGCGCTCTTTTGAATTTTCTGGCAGGGAGCCGTTGAGTAGATATTCCTTGATCGGGGTCATCCACTACTCCTGCTCTTGAGATACAGCCATAATCTAGTCAATATCCATCTCATCAGTACTTGGAGCCGACAAGACTTCCACAGGGACCAATCCCAATAATTGAGCTTCGCTAGAGCTTGAATATTTTGCGAGAGAATCCGCCTTCATGTTCTCTTCTCGGGGTATATGGCTTATGGTATAATGATCAAAATCATCGAGAAGCTCCCAGGCCTTGACAAGTAAGCAGGAAGATTTCCTTCTTTAGTTTGAAACTCTTTCTTGACTTAGCATACAATAAGCTGGGAATCACTGAAGATCTGCAATACTTTAATGTTCAGTTCTTTAGCAATCTTCAAGCCGGTAACAAGAGCTTCATATTCTGCTTCATTATTTGTTGAAGGAAATTATAATCTCAATGCATAGCACAATGACCGCCCTTTGGGGGTTTCAAGAACAACCCCAGCTCCAGAGCAATAGTAATTTCTTGCACCATCAACATATAATTTCTATCGGATCGGGATGTCATCAGTCACCTCTTCCTCACTGCCACCTTTATCTGTGTTTTCTGCAATGAAATCTGCTAAAGCTTGTCCATTGATTGCTCTTCAGGGATGGTAGGTGATATCGTATTGGCTGAGTTCAATATTCCACTTCAAAAGACGACCCGAAGTTTCAGGGCGAAATAGGACTTGCTTTAAAGGTTGATCAGTGAGGACTTTAAAAGGATGTTTGTGTCAAATTTGGGCACAACACTCTTCGGGAGTCGTTGAAGAGATAATAGTCAAGAATGCAAGTTCAAAACAGATATTACCTAACAAAAACTCCAATCAACAGTAAAATAAATGCGTAGACAAGCGATTTATAGTGGTTCGGCGTGTTGCCTACGTCCACTGTGAAGTTTTTTGATGTTTTATTGATTCTCTTTCAATGGTTACAAGTTGTTACAGCGATCAACAGCAAGTTACAACTGGAAATTCGAAATCAACAATCAAGTTATGATATAGGATGATGGAGATCTTGATCCGGCAGAGTCTCGGCGTCTCAGAGTCAGAAGATCCCTTTTCTGTTGGCTTCAGGGTGCTATTTATAGGCGTTGGAGGCCCAGATCTTGCTGAAACTTCGGGAGACCTCTTCTGGCACGTGAGTGGATCCACGCGACCGACCCCACCAAGTTTCGTCTCGATCTGACATCGATTCGAAGTCATTTCGAACCCATCAAGAAATGGTCCAATCGAGCTGAAACTTGGCAGGAACAATCTTTATCTTGTATGGAGGCTACTGTGAAAATTTGGTTGCATTTGGATCAATAGGTTAGGAGATATGATGGATTCGAAATTGGGTTTTCGGCATAGCTGTCTGGTTCGAACCCACGTACTCAAAACGATGACTTCGAATCCATCATGGCACGCGGCCTCGTGGTGACGTGGAGCGCAAACTTCGAATCGATCCGGACTTCACTCCGTGTTGACCGCTTCGACTCCATGTATCTCGGCGCATTCGAATCGATGGAAGACACGTCATCGTGGCTGGTTGACCCAGTGGGTTCGAACGAAGTTACACAGGATGGGTTCGAAGATGGCATCACAGATGGGTTCGAAGATGGCATCACAGATGGGTTCGAAGAAGGCCCCTGTGATGGATTCGAAGCATGGCTTCTGTGATGGTTTCGAACTTGTGTTCCTGGGATGCACATGAGCTCTGCAACCCCTCCATGGGTACGAGGCATATGGATTCGAACACGAGGGAGTCGAAGGTGAGGCGCTTTGATGGTTTCGAACTAGATGGAGTCGAACCTGATGGGTTCGAATGTGGCGTGACTGTGCTATGGATTCGAACACGGTGCCTGCTCGGATGGATTCGAAGCACGGCTAAGCTTCTTGGGTTCGAACAAGGGAAGGTTCCGGATGGGTTCGAGGTGATGGATTCGAACCGAGCAAGGTTCATTTCTCTCAACTTGAATCCATCATAACTTGAGCATACGACCTCGGATTGACTTGAAATTTGAAATGCTGACTCCTGTGGTCTTTCTTGCCGTGTCCTATCAATTGTAGCTCAATCTGGACTCGGATAAAATTCAGTGATATCCATGGCGAAAGGAAGTACGATCAACCTCTGAGGCGAACTGTCCTTCGCTTTCGATCAATCTTTCGGTATCGCGGCTTTGCCAAAAAGCGGGATAACATTTTGCCCCCCAAAGTACGTCTTGTGGGAACATGACGTGCTTTGAATAGCTGCAATCTCTATCTGAACAATCATTGCTCTCTTTTTTGTCGTAACTCGTATGTTGTACTGCTGTAACCTTGCGTTGATATGATTGATTGCTGTATAATAGTGCTTAGCCGTTGGCTGTCGCATTTGTAACAGGATGAGTGTTTGATCCCTGTGAATATTCAAAATCGAACGTTAGTCCAACATGTATGTGCATATGTTAATTTGACCCTTGTTAACGTCGTGCGTCCACGAGTTGTTGTCAGTTTGGTTTGCTATAGAATTTCGTATTGATTCTCTCCTGAACCAACTTTGAAATTTGAATTGAGACAACGCTTGGTGGTTGTTTTGAAAGGTTCCTTCGTATCGATCCTCTCCTGAATCGATGTAGAACGTTAAAGGAATCGAATTTGTACCGCATGAGCGTAATGTTTCGAACCGATGCATTCGAGCATTGATGGGTTCGAAATCCACGTTTGTATGGACGCGGTACGCATGCTGCTATGATGGATTCGAAATTGACATTCGAAACGGTCTGAAAGGATGGAGTACACTCGTGTAGTGATGGGTTCGAAATTGACATTCGAACCGATGTGAAGGGATGGTTTTGAGACTTTTGTCCGTGGCAGTGGTCCGTGTGCTTCACACGATGGAGCCTCAAGCGTATGGGTTCGAAAGTGGATTTCGAACCGATTCTGCATTCTGACCTGTTGTAATCGGTCAAGTCCACCGGCACGCGAATCGATTCAGTCATCTCTAACCCCCCATATAAATAGCAAAGACCACGGCATTTTTTCACTTTATACTTTTACTGTTGCCTGCTTTTTACTGTGCTCTTCATCGTCTCAGAGCTCCAAAAGAGAAAACACAGTGTCACTCTTTCGAACCATTCAAGATCTGAATCTTCAATTCCTTGAATTCATCATCAAAACTAGGTAATTAGCCTCGGATTCGAACGGCCTGTTTCTTTTTATCGATTGCGTAGCTTCGAAATTCGCAAAACCAGATCTGGTTTGGGAGGGATTCGAACCGATACGTAGGCTCGAGTTCGAATCGATGACGGTGGCGTCTTCTTACTGGATTTCGAATCGATCCTTGGAATGTCCTAGCTGGGGTGTGTAGTTCGCACCGATCGAGGGATTCGAGGGATCCATTCGAACCGATGGGTTCGAACCCATAGGCTATCGTTTCGAAGTCCACAGCTTCGTATCGATACGAAGTGGATCGGTTCGAACGTGAATGATGCGGAGTTGAGGTTTTCTCATCGGTTCGAACTTGTCACCTCTTTATCGGTTCGAAGCGCGTCAGGATGGATTCGAACGCATGGGTTCGAAGCGAAGTCAGGATGGTTTCGAACGCTGGGGTTCGAAGTGACATCAGGATGGGTTCGAAAGCAGTCCTGGTGATGGTTTCGAACCCTATATGATGGATACCAAAATTTGAAATTCTCCAAGTATAACTCCGACGAGCTTCATTCCTGCATATTTGGACTTGAATATTAAACTGCATACATGACTACCTTTTGAAGCTCGTCGATGGAACTATAACAACTTCTACCCGAACCAATTTCCATCATGGAAACGGACTGGTGATGACGGTCAGCGATGACGGTCATTATAGCTGGACTCCGTAACCTTGTCGTTTGCATATTTCTTTAACTCTGCAACATTTATTCAAGTAATGCATGTCACTGCACAACACACACTCATACACGTTACACTGGGAAACGCACGGGTTTTTGTCGTCTAACGATGGTTTCTCGTGAGTTAGCTAGTTATGGAACCGTCAAGTTCACAGCAGCAGGAGACTCAAATTGCAGTCTCTCCGAGGCTAGAGATTCCGGATATTGATCCTGAGATTATTGGTCCAGCTCCGGATGAACTTCCCGATGCGTCGTTCATTGCCAATCCATCAGATTCCGTTCCGTCCAATATCTCTGAAGACATGTTGGGGAGAATATGTTTGAGACACGGCCTGTCGCTGGATGATGTGCTACTGCCGGGGCCGAATGATAGACCGCATAATCCACCGGAGGGATATACGGCATTTAACCGCCACGCGTGCGCGGCCGGGACACTTCCTCCATTCAACGAGTACATAAGGGAAGTATTGTCGTTCTTGAGGATCGCCCCATCTCAGCTGCACCCGAATGGATATGCGTCGATCAATAGCGTGTTCATCGCATTTATGGAATATCTCCATCGACCACCGCTCCCAATTGAGATCAGATACTTGTTCAATTTCAAAACTCGGGGTGATTATCCCTCCTTCACATTCCTGGAAGCGGTGAGAAACTGCCAAGTGGTTACCGGGTCTTGGACCAGGTTGAGCTATTATAGGACAGAATGGTTTTATGTCAGATGTCCTCCTGGATTCGCCCGACGATGGTTATTCAGACGTGAGTATAGTTGAGTTTGTAAATAATTACTATGGCAATCGCAGCCGAAGTGGAACTTATGTTTTATCCTTTTTTGCAGCGGTGATTCAGCGACCTGAAGGCGAGCACTTTAGGGAGATGGTGCGAGTGCTTCGAGAAGTCCCGGATGGAGATAGGGATATCGATGTGTTATTGACGGATAGGAATCTCCGGGCCTGCGGTTTGATCGAACGAGGGCAGAGCATAAGCTTTGAAGTGGCACTACGGGTCGTCTCGAAGAAATGAGTCAAGCACAAGAAGCCCAGAGTTATCACAGTTGAGGAAGCGGACTCTGAAAGAACCCACACCGATGATGAGCCGCTGACCGGGCCTACTGACGCAGTTCCGGATGTCGCGGAGCAGAGAAAAGGCAAGGCTGCCATGGTTAAGTCAAGTAAGAAGGGGAGATGGAAATCGGTCGTCACGGCCCGTTCTGCTCCTGGAGTTAGAATCTTGGAGACGTCTCCTCCGAGAACTGAAAATCTTTTTGAAGGGCTTGCCGATCTTCCAATCCCGGACGATGTGTCTTTTCAACATGATGCCGGGTTGGAGGAATTCCATCACACCTTAGAATTGAACGAGCCTCTTATTACTAGCGAGGTCGACACTTCCGGTTGGTCGGGGGGAATGCATATTCATACACATTTCACGACACTGCATAACCTTTGACTGTAAACTACCTGTTTTGAAAGGTGATTAATTCTGTTTTATTTTGCTTCGCAGATATCATGTCTAAGCGAGGTTCAATGCTTGGGAGTCTTCGACACGCCCGCAAGCCTTCATATTACGATTCGCGCAGACGTGAAGGGGATAGAGGTTATGATCAGGGGCGTCCTGGGTATTATGACCAGGGACGCTCTGGGTATTCTAGTCACGAGAGATATGACACGAACAGGGGCTATAAGCGTCGATCGCGGTCGCGTACTCCTCCTCCTTCCAGAGATCCCGTACAACCTCCTGCTCATGTCCCTCATCCTTCCGAGTCTTCTCGATATACGTCGGTTTCTCAAGCTTCCCGATCCGAGGCGATGACCCCGATAGTCGCAGAGCAGCCTCCTACAGAGATATCGGGAGAAGGGGCAATTAGACTCGCGCAATTAAAGAGGGAGTTTCCGAATATTTGTTTCGATAACTACGTCTTTCCTCCGAACCTGAAAAGAATCCCGCCGGAGGCCGAGCGGTTAGCGCTCGACTATGTGCATGACTTCTACTCCCAATACAAGGCGTGGTATAGGGCGGCCGATAAGGCATCGGCGTTGGCCTTCGAACGAGCTGCTATCATTGAAAAGCTTCAAACCGAGCTGGCTCAAAGAGACCGCATCATACAAGTGTTGAACACTGAGGCGGAATCGTCTCGAAAGTCGGAGATGGAGGCTCTTACAAAGGTCGACGAAGCTCAAGCAGCCATGGATAGAATGAAAAAGGAGCACTACGTTATGGTGGAAGACATGGGCCACCGGAACACTGTCGTTACGGCTGAGCGGGATGCGGCGTTAAAAGAACTTAATGAGCTCAAGGCCAAATTCACCGAGATTATTAAAGATAGAGATGACGCGCATAATACGGCGCAACAGGCCTGCGAGCAAGCCGTAGTGCTTCGCACTGAGAGAGATGCGACCGTGGCCAATGTTCAGGCGGTCGAAGCAGAGGTGGAGGAGAAAGTTCAACATGCAGAGGCCAGGTTAGAGGCCGATATCGAAGATTTGCTCATAACTTACAACGCCAATGTGCTGAAGCACAGAAACTTGGCCTGGCTTCAAGATTACTCAGTTCACCTTCGTAGCGCCTGGGACCGATTGGTTGAGGAGGAAGAAGAAGCGCACCCAGGTGAAGCGGTCGATCGATTCGAACTGGAGAATCGGCTGCTCACAGACGAAGAGAAGAAGGTTCTTCATGACGCTATCATCTCTCATGAGAAGGAAATGATCGGTGGTCGTTCCCTGGAAGTCGGAGAGGGGTCAGGCGTTGAGCACCATTCTGCTGTCATTGAAGTTAGCACACCATCTTCGTTGGTGCCTGTATCTGTGGTCAGTTTGCAACCTGTTCCTGCTTACGACCCGGAACAACCACGCGTATCTCCTATTCATGAGCGTACTTCCAAGGCCGTCCAGCCGTCTGCGAGCCAAACTGGGGAAGGTATTCCGAAGTTATCTCAAGCGTTTTCTGAATAGAGTGTTTGTTTCGTAGCAGTTTTTTAATAACTTCTTATCTTTTGCCTAGTGACTGGAGTTGCGCCGACTGTTGTGGCTGAAGAATCAAGCAGAGGAGATAAGGCCATCGCTACCGAGACTACTGTTGTAACCGCGGTATCTGCTGAGGCGGTGCAGGGGGGATCCTTATCTGCTGACGAACAAATGTGAGCGAACTGCTCGGTGAGCAGGGTGGTTCTTTCTCTGACTTGCCATTTATCATCGTTAGTAGCCTCCCGCCGTCCTCAAGTTCTTCGATGCAGGCCGTAGATGCCCCCAGCCAAGCCCATGCGACTCGTGATGAGGAAATTTTGGCTGAGATTAACGCCGAAATAGAGGCTGCGGGGCATAGCGGTACCGTCAGTGGCAGCACGGCGGCGCAGAGTCCAGCACCTGCTACGGTAGCACCATCGGGTGGCATGGTCTCAACTTCCGTTACGGATCCAGTTCCCCCTACTCCTCCGGCAGGTAGCCTCCATGTAGACTCAAGCTCCGAGGAGGATATTGACATCATGCCTCCTGCCGAAGAGCCACCGCCGGAGAGGAGACATTCAAAACGAAGAATTTCTACCCTAGTGACACTGATGATGTACCACTAGTTAGAAGGAAAAAGAAGAAATAAATCAGCTTCTCAAGTAGATGTTTTGGTAGATAGGTACTTGTCTTCTTTTTTTGTTAGTAGGTCGTGTATAGATGCAGGTTCGGCCCCTGCTAGTAGGCATTCTTTTTTGGAAGAACTTACCTGTGTGTAAGTCCTCGTTTTAAGTTAGTTGAAATAAAATTTTATTTCTTTGTTTCAACTCTTGTTTTATTTGTGCTTAAGTACTGGCAATGCCTTGTTTTCGGTCCGGTGTACTTGTGGTGTTTTTACCGTTTAAGTAGAGTTCGTCTCATTTTTCAAGTCTGAAGATCTTGGTCACACGTTGTGATTGATGAATGAGTTGAACTTCGGACGTTGTATCACTTCGGTTAGCGAGTAATATTTAGCTTTCGTGCCCTCCAGTTTTGGGGAACAACACTTGTATTTATGATGGTTGATCGCACTTGTTGCAAGTCTTGAGCACACGTCCGCCTTCCGGGGACTTAGAACAATTTGAGATCGATAACTTGGTTTGCATTTCAGGAGTTCGAGTGTTATTGATGCTTGTAACGTGGTTCGCGCTCCGGGAACTTGGGAATGATGTTCACATTCCAACTTGCACTCTACTAACTCGGAGTTAGTATTAACACTTTAGTTCGCACTACGGGAACTTTGACTTGGTGTTGGTGCTCCAATTCACGCGCCGGGAACTTGGATAAAATATGTATGTTTGGGTTCGTACTTCAGGAACCCGGAATTGACATTTATACTCCAACTCGCACTTCGGGAATCTGGAGTTTGCATGGATGCTTCGGTTCGCGCTTCGGGAACCCGTAACTTATGTTCATACCCCAATTCATGTTTTGGGGATCATGGAGTTGGTGTTGATACTTCGGTTCGCACTCCGGGAACTTTGAATTGATGTTTATACTCCAATTCACATTCTGGGAATTTGGAGTCCGCATTGACGGGTTGGTTCGCGCAGTGGGAACGAATTATTAAATGTTTATACTCCAATTCGCGCTGTGGGAATTTGGAGCCCGTTCGCGCTCTGGGAACGAATTGTTAAGTGTTTATACTCCAATTCGCGCTCCAGGAATTTGGAGTCCGTTCGCACTCTGGGAACGAATTATTAAGTGTTTATACTCCAATTCGCGCTCCGGGAATTTGGAGTCCGTTCGCACTTTGGGAATGAATTGTTGAATGTTTATACTCCAATTCACGCTGTGGGAAGTTGGAGTTCGTTCGCACTCCGGGAACGAATTATGGTATGTTTATACTCCAATTCGCGCTGTGGGAAGTTGGAGTCCGTTCGCACTCCGGGAACGAATTGCTAAATGTTTATACTCCAATTCGCGCTGTGGGAAGTTGGAGTCCGTTCGCACTCCGGGAACGAATTGTTAAATGTTTATACTCCAATTCACGCTGTGGGAAGTTGGAGTCCGTTCGCACTCCGGGAACGAATTATGGAATGTTTATACTCCAATTCGCGCTGTGGGAAGTTGGAGTCCGTTCGCACTCCGGGAACGAATTGCTAAATGTTTATACTCCAATTCACGCTGTGGGAAGTTGGAGTCCGTTCGCACTCCGGGAACGAATTATGGAATGTTTATACTCCAATTCGCGCTGTGGGAAGTTGGAGTCCGTTCGCACTCCGGGAACGAATTGTTGAATGGACTGTCGTGTGTTGGTCCAGTTCAGCCTTCGATGTGTTGGCTTGCCCCCGAGCTGGGGTTTCACTTAGTGAGTGGCCGGTTGTAACGCAGTCACTCGCTATTTGAATAAATTCCATTGTTCGATGGAACTTAGCTCTTCGTGTGTCGTGGTTGTTGAATGTTGTATTCGGTGAATCACAGCTTTAGCTTGAAGAGATAGCATTTTATTTGCTGAAATGAGAAAATGTGGCAAAGTCAGTGCCTTATTACAAATTCAAAATTCAGAACATAAAAGAAATTGTAAAGTATTCATGGATTGAAGGAGCCTGTCATGTGTGACAGTGACGAGGTTCTTCGTCGTTCCAGGCTTCTAAATGAGTAGGCCCGCCACTGATGGCGTTTATCACCAATCTCCCACGGTGACAAGTCGAGTCCTCCTGCCTCGGTCGATTGGGTTCATTGACTGGATTGGATGGGCCCGCATCTCTGGGTTGCGGTGTCCGCACAAACTGTTCCAGTTTCCCTTCCCTGACCAGTTTTTCAACAAGATCCTGTAGGTGACGACACTCGTTCGTATCGTGCCCGTAGCCTTCATGGAACCTGCAAAATTTTCCCGTCTGGATTTGCCTCTCCGACGACGGTCTTGGAGCAGGTTTTTCATATTGAATCGCATTACGGGTCCGCAAATACAAGTCCTCCAATGAAATATTCAAAGGAGTATAACTGTCGAACTTTGGATTTCTGCGTTGCGGAACGCGATTTTGATCTTGTTTTTTAAGTAGATTCACGCTCTCTCTTCGCCGAGCTTGTTTATTTTTAATGTTCAACTGAACTTTTCCGGAGCTCTCGCCGGACTGTTTTATTGCAACACTGCTTTGGGTTCCTCCCGCATTTGGCCCTGCGTCAATTTGCTTCCTAGACTGTTTCGCGTCTTCCCGTCTCAGGAATTGAGCTGCTTTGGCATGGAAACGGTCCAATGACGCAGGTGGTTTCCCAGCTAGCCAATTGCCAAATTCAGAATCGGGGTCGATCCCCTTAGTTAACGCCATAAGGATGGAGTTATCGTTTGGATTACTAATCTCTACACATGCAGTGTGGAATCTTTCTAAGTAGTGTCTGAGCGTCTCTCCGGGAGCTTGTGTGACACTGGATAGAGTGTTGACATCTTTCGGCCTTGCGACGTGCATGCGAAATTGCTCAACGAATTTTATGGCCAGCTGGTCGAATGAGGAGATGGATCGAGGAGGCAATCGGGTGAACCACATGGTGGCGATGCCCCCCAAGGATATGGGGAAACTGCGATATTTCACAGCGTCGTCGGCTCTGGCAGCAGTCATCGACCATTCATATTTTAGAATATGTTGATTGGGATCGGAGTTTCCCTCATACATGGGCAGAGTTGGCATTCGGAATCGCCGTGGGGGTTCAGCATTAAGAATGTCGTCCGTAAAGGGAGTGTGGCTTCGGGAAACTCCCCAATCATTGTTTGTGAATCCCTGACTCTCACGGATCATCTGACGTATCATAGTTGAAAGATCCGGCATTTGCGCCGGAGTATGGTCACGTTCCATACTTTGGGTTTGAACCGGATATCGTTGACGGTTTACATCTTGCCTTCTCGGCTCATAGTCCTCTGGGACGTACGGTTCAGGAGTATGACCGCTTTGACGGCGGTCCGGGTCCGACTGATCTCGAGCGTCGACCCCTGGTTCAGCCGCAACGCTAGCGGTACGGTATTCAGCGGCGTGGTGAGGAATGGCACCCCCTCGGGAGGAGGGTCCGGTTTGGAAGCTGGCCGACGGACCAACTCGTATTTGTCCAACGGTCAATGTCGGTTGGTTTCCAGCGGGTGGCATACGACCCTCATCTAACCGGGGTCGTGGAGGTCGATTATGATAATCAGAAGATGAAGAACTTTTGCTGGAAGAACGAGAAGCACGATCTCTCATGGATCTCTTTCGTTTTTGGCGATCCAGCTTGTTGATTAGCTCAGCGTTAGCGCGTAGCTGTTCTTCTAGTTGTTGCCGACTCTGGGTCAGCTCTTGGAGTAACAACTGCAATTCTTGTCGGGTAACCGGACCCGACGGCTCTGAATGCCCAGCGACATCTTAATTAGATGGTGGTAGAGGGGTAGGATTCTGTCTATCCTGTCCTTCTTGATTGACGGCGTTCGAGGTGGTTCTTGTGCTAACCATCTTTACAGTTGAGTTCCTTTCCTAGACTTTATGCAAATCTGAATAGAAGGGAAAGAAGTTGGATTTAACGATCTGGATCTCTCTCTTAGATTTATTCAATCCGGTATCGATGACAGATCCAACGAGCAGGAGAAAATCTGGGTTTTCTCAGTGAAAGCACCAAAGTGTTTGTGTCAAATTTGGGCACAACACTCTTCGGGAGTCGTTGAAGAGATAATAGTCAAGAATGCAAGTTCAAAACAGATATTATCTAACAAAAACTCCAATCAACAGTAAAATAAATGCGTAGACAAGCGATTTATAGTGGTTCGGCGTGTTGCCTACGTCCACTGTGAAGTTTTTTGATGTTTTATTGATTCTCTTTCAATGATTACAAGTTGTTACAGCGATCAACAGCAAGTTACAACTGGCAATTCGAAATCAACAATCAAGTTATGATATAGGATGATGGAGATCTTGATCCGGCAGAGTCTCGGCGTCTCAGAGTCAGAAGATCCCTTTTCTGTTGGCTTCAGGGTGCTATTTATAGGCGTTGGAGGCCCAGATCTTGCTGAAACTTCGGGAGACCTCTTCTGGCACGTGAGTGGGTCCACGCGACCGACCCCACCAAGTTTCGTCTCGATCTGACATCGATTCGAAGTCATTTCGAACCCATCAAGAAATGGTCCAATCGAGCTGAAACTTGGCAGGAACAATCTTTATCTTGTATGGAGGCTACTGTGAAAATTTGGTTGCATTTGGATCAATAGGTTAGGAGATATGATGGATTCGAAATTGGGTTTTCGGCATAGCTGTCTGGTTCGAACCCACGTACTCGAAACGATGACTTCGAATCCATCATGGCACGCGGCCTCGTGGTGACGTGGAGCGCAAACTTCGAATCGATCCGGACTTCACTCCGTGTTGACCGCTTCGACTCCATGTATCTCGGCGCATTCGAATCGATGGAAGACACGTCATCGTGGCTGGTTGACCCAGTGGGTTCGAACGAAGTTACACAGGATGGGTTCGAAGATGGCATCCCAGATGGGTTCGAAGATGGCATCACAGATGGGTTCGAAGAAGGCCCCTGTGATGGATTCGAAGCATGGCTTCTGTGATGGTTTCGAACTTGTGTTCCTGGGATGCACATGAGCTCTGCAACCCCTCCATGGGTACGAGGCATATGGATTCGAACACGAGGGAGTCAAAGGTGAGGCGCTTTGATGGTTTCGAACTAGATGGAGTCAAACCTGATGGGTTCGAATGTGGCGTGACTGTGCTATGGATTCGAACACGGTGCCTGCTCGGATGGATTCGAAGCACGGCTAAGCTTCTTGGGTTCGAACAAGGGAAGGTTCCGGATGGGTTCGAGGTGATGGATTCGAACCGAGCAAGGTTCATTTCTCTCAACTTGAATCCATCATAACTTGAGCATACGACCTCGGATTGACTTGAAATTTGAAATGCTGACTCCTGTGGTCTTTCTTGCCGTGTCATATCAATTGTAGCTCAATCTGGACTCGGATAATATTCAGTGATATCCATGGCGAAAGGAAGTACGATCAACCTCTGAGGCGAACTGTCCTTCGCTTTCGATCAATCTTTCGGTATCGCGGCTTTGCCAAAAAGCGGGATAACAAAGGATGAGCTTGGAAATATGGCCTCAACTTTCTGGACGCAATCAACAGACATTAGGCGAGCTTTCCAGCTTTGAATAATTTATCTCTGCCCCAGTGAATCTTTTGCTGATGTAATAAACCGGGCGCTAAACTTTTGCGTCTTCCTATACCAATGCTGCACAGGAGCATGAGATGAAGCCGCTAGATATGTAAAAAGATCTTCACCATTGCTGGGCTTAGAAGTTACTGGAGGCGTTTCCATGTGACGAATCAGTTCATCAAAAGCTTTCTGACATTCAGGAGTCCATTCAAAGTTTTTCTTTCCTTCCTTCAGAGCGTCAAAGAAGGGAATGCATTTATCAGTTGCCCTGGAAATAAATCGACTCAAAGCAGCGACTTACCCGTTGAGGCTTTGCAATTCCTTCTTTGTCCCAGGCGCTTTGAATTCTCTTAAAGCAGTAATCTGAGAAGGATTAGCTTCGATGCCCCTAGCACTCACAATGAAACCCAAGAATTTTCCGGACTCTACCCTGAATGAACATTTCAGAGGATTTAGCTTCATCCCATACTTTCGGAGGACCGCGAACATTTCTACCAAATGATCTATGTGGTCTACTGCCTTCTTCGATTTCACCAACATATCATCAACATATACTTCCATAGTCTTGCCAATCTGGGGTTTGAACATGGCATTAACAAGTTTTTGATAAGTTGCCCCTGCGTTCTTTAGTCCGAAGGGCATGACTTTATAGCAGTAAAAACCAACATCAGTGATGAAGCTCGTGTCCTCCTGATCTGGCTCATGCATCATGATTTGATTATATCCTGAGTAAGCATCCATAAAAGACAATAATTCATGCCTGGTTGTTCCATCCACCAACTGATTAATCCTGGGTAACGGGAAACAATCATTGGGGCAAGCTTTGTTCAAGTCTAAAAAGTCGATACATACTCTCCACTTTCCATTTGTTTTTTTAACCAACACCGGATTAGAAACCCAATTTGGATAAGTGGATTCTCTAATGAAGCCATTTTCCATGAGTCGATCTACTTCTTCTTTTAGTGCTGTCGACCGTTCAGGACCCTGAGTTCTTCTTTTCTGCTTTACGGGTGTGAATTTTGGATCAATATTCAAAGCATGCACTGCGATTTCTGGAGATATTCCACACATGTCGGCATGACTCCAAGCGAATACATCCAGGTTTGCTTTCAAGAACGATATCAACATATTATGAACCGTCACACCGAGTTGTGAACCCACATTCAGCACCTTGTTTGGATCATTCAGGTCAACAGGTATTGGCACCGCCACTTCCACCGGCACCACTCTACTCTCCCCTGCACTGGTTTTTCTGGGATCAATCTCTTTTTGTGCACCGTTATGCTCACCATTGCAGGGTCCACCCCGTAATTGCTACAAGGTGGGCTCTTTGATGTGGAGCGGAGCTGCCGCACCCTTACCCATTTCTCTCTTCTTTGCCTCCCGTAACTCTATGAGATAGCATTCTCGCCTGGCATTTTGGTCCCCCTTCACAACACTGACGCCATTATCAGTGGGGAACTTTATAGTCAGGCACCATGGGGCGGAATGGCCTTGAATGCGGCAAGAGTCGGTCGACCCAAGAGGGCATTGTAAGCGGAGAATTCATCAACAATCACAAAAGTTTGTTTTCGAATCACCTTCTTTTCCCTTCTCCAAGCTCCATAAATAAGTCAATAGTCCTTATAGGCTGTTTTGTTTCTCCAGTGAACCCAACAATTTTCTGTGAGGAAGCTTGGACATCAGCCATGGGAATTTTCATCTGATCAAATGTCTTTCTGAAGAGGACATTGCAAGAGGTGCCGCAGTCAACAAGCACCCTTCTTGCAATGGCTGGTCTGATGCCTACAGATATCACCAAGGGATCCATGGTGGGAGCCTCAACACCAACAGAGTCTCTAACCTGGAATATGATATCACCGTTAAAAGTTCTTTGTTGTTTTAAAGGTGTAGTATCTTCCAAGACAAAACCATTTTCTTCCACCGGAGCATATCTCAAAGCATGAGCATATCTCTCCATCTCACCCCAACTTCTGTCCGTTGGGTGAGGTCCCCCTGTGATAACACTAATGACAGGCCTCTCAGACTCCTGAGTAGATGAGGTTGGGTCACTTCTGTTTCTCTTCACATATTGTTGTAGTTTATTCTGTCTCAACAGCTCTTCAATCAAATTCTTTAAATGGCGACATTCATTAGTGTCATGGCCAGGTTGATTGTGGAACTGACAGAATCTCCCATTATGCACAACATTTTTCCAAGGCTTCATCTCAGGTGGTTTGGGGTATTCAACAGCATCCTTGGTTGTGAAAAAGACATTTTTTGGAGTATCAGTTAAGGGAGTAAAATCTGAAGGTTTAAAGTGGCGAGTTTTATTCACATCTTTCTTCTTTTTTCCACCGTCACTCTCCCTCTTCTTGCCACCAGATTCGTTTTTGTTAGAAGCAACATTGTTATTCTCAACTTCATTCACGACTACTTTTGCTGGCATAGGAAGGCTTTCTAAGCGCATAAATTCATCGGCTTTCTTGTAGAACTTCCCAAGTGAATTGGGCTCTTTCATCTTTAGCCATTTTTCGAATTCACTTGATTTGTCAATAGCTCGCATCAAGTAAGTCAGAATCATCCGAGGCTCTACATTATCAACTTCGGCAAAGCTATATTAAAGTGGTTTAAGAAAGATTTGATAGACTCTCCGGGGCTTTGTTCGAGGCTGGATAGTGACATTATGTCCTTGGCCTTCGAAGCATGTAGCCTGAACTGATCTTTGAATTTCCGAGTTAGGTCAGAGAACTGATCCACGGATCGAACTGGCAGCTTCGTTAACCAAAGCAGGGCCACTCCCTCCAAGTACATAGGAAAGTATCTGCACTTGATCTCGTCTGTTGCTCTGGAACCTGTCATATGCCGGTCATACTTGTATAAGAGCTAGTTAGGATCGCTTGTCCCCCGATAAGATGGAATAGTGGGGGAAACAAGCTTCTTCAGAAATTCAGCCTTCAGAATTCTTTCAGTAAAATGAGTCTTGCTTGGAGCAAACCCCCAGTCACTTTCATCTTCCTCCCTTCGCATGCTCTCCTACATAATTTGTTGAATCATTCCTGAGAGGTACTCCTCATCGTTTAGAGGCCCCGCGGGACAGACGTCATCTACTTTTTTGGAAGTTTGCCTGGACAAACGTTCACGAAGAGTTGGCGGCGGCCTTGAACCTTCAGCTTGAGGAGGTGCCCCTTCGACGGTGCCAGCTGCCCTCTGAGGAATACTTTTCCCTTGGGAATCACGAACATCCTCAACAAAGGTTTCTTCATTATTTTCTAGTTGCTGGTTAACTCCAAGCAAAGCATTCAACCTGTTCAACATCAAAGTGTTCTGGGCTTCCATTTGTTGATACAACCCAAAGACTACAGCATCCAATTCTGCCCTTGTGATTCCAACACTAGGAGCCGCTTGATTTGACGCGGGAGAAGTGGCGGTGTTGTCATAAGCATCTCCAGATCTAGTAGATCTACTTTTTCTTCCAGGAGCCATAATTTCGGATAGACTTCTTGTTCTTAGGGAGAGTCTTTCAACAAATCTTTGTGAAGCAATGATGAGAGCACCCCTGAGTTCAATTCTCAGTGAAAGCACCAAAAATGTTAACGCTAAAAACGTACGCTAACACCCCAGTGTGAGTTGTGATATAGCGAAAGCACCACCCATTGGTACGGGAATTAAAAGCAAGCAGAAAATAGCAGAAAATAGTAAAGAGAATAATTTTTATAGTGGTTCGGCTCAAAGTCAAGATTACGTCCACTTAATCTTTTCTATTATTGATTTGATTACAAGTTTTACAATAATTCTTCAATTACAACACCATTAAGGCTAGTAGTTAGAACTTTGATGTAGAGAAGCTCTTTGAATTTATGTTGAATGAACTTGATCTTTTTCCAATGTTCTTTGAAGTGTCTTTGGCATTTGAAGTATTGTAAAAGTCGTGAAAACGGCAAAGTCTTGGCGTTCGAGAAATCATCCCCCCTCCTACAATGTGGTGTAGGCGGGGTATTTATAGGGGAGTTTCGGAGTTAGGTCGTGTGGTGTAGGCTGTGGGCGGCTTAGGAGTTGATCTAGGTCGCGGGCGACCTAATGGGTACGGGTTACGGCTTATAGTGGGTGTATTTGGCCATTTGCGTTGGCTGGTAGGTCGCAGCGGCCTATGGGGAATGGAAGGCGATCTATACGCTGGGGCATCAGGCGGAGCGACTTAAGATAGACTTGGGAGAAGCAGCGACCTAATATAGGTTGGGGCGTCCTATATACATATGGCATAAGGAGACGCGACTTATTTAGGTGCAGCTGTGGGCTCATAACCTGCTAGGTCGCTAGGTCACTACCTCATTGAGTCGCTGTAGTATTCAACCAACTGTCATGTTTGAGTCGCTATGCCGTTGATCTGTTTAGGTCGCTTAACTCGTTGAAAGCCGCTGGGAGGTTAAGTCATTAACTCATTGCAATGTTAGCTCGCCAGATGCTATAGGTCGTAAGTCGCTTGGAGCTGTGAACAGTTAAGTCGCTTGGGGTTTTGGGGTAGTTAACCCATTGTTATGTTAGGTCGTTAAGTCTCCAGCTTTTGTTAAGCAATTGGGTCGCCATTCAGAAAAGGGATTAACATATGTCTTCACTATTTTCATGAACTTGCACCTATGTTGAATCCAACTTATAGCCCGGGTTTGACCTTTTCTGGTGTCGTGACTTTATTTGTATTGCACTCGAGTTGAAACCGACTTTTCATTTGGATTTGACCTATGCCCACCTGTCTCTGTAATTTTATCAAGTGTATATATCAGCGTGCACGACATTATGGCATGTACAGTAACACAATGTGCATGTCACAAGCTGTTCGTGTATGATGAATTCAAATTTTAATGATGACGAACAACCCAAATAACCGAGGCAAATAATATTTTAAAAATACATTTTATTTTACACTGCAAAAATGTTTTCTTTTCAATTTTACAGCGTCAGTGTCTATTTTTGCAGTTTGCTCAGATGCTAGATTCAATCTGGAATGGAGTTGAAGATAATTACACGTGAATGAGTGAATTGTAGCGAGGATATTTGTAAATGGAAATGCATTGTAATTGCAAATTGTATATCTATCGTGAGAGCTCAAATTAGTACTATTCAAAATTGTAATAAATATTTGTTTGAATAAAATATTTGTTTGAATAAAATATTTGTTTGAATTTAAACTCTATGTTATTTATTTTATTTAGCAAATATTTATTTAATTTGTAAAAACAAAATAGTACATTAGCAAATACATTTAAATGAATACATACATAAATATATATATATATATATATATATATATATATATATATGCTTGTTATCATCAAACAAAAATCATATACTCGCATATTAAACAATCTTCCCCTTTTGATGATAACAAACATATATTTAAGATTTTGAATATATTAAATATATTTGATCGTAAATAGACTATATTTTCTCCTCCTATTTAAATGCTCCAACTCTACACAAGCTCTCCCTTCATATATGCATGTAAACAAAAATATGCAAATAAGCGTAGATGCAAATAGAAAACATCTGACCTTTATTTGTCAAAATCTTAACTTCTCTCTCCCCTTTTTGTAGTAGAATCCTTGGGGCCAGCACGTAAGCAGGGTTTTGCCGAAGCTGGGTAAATTTTGTGTCGTTCTATTTCTGCATTTATTATTCCGCTATTATCTGTGCTGCTATAGTTCTGATATATCTGTGGTGAAAATATTTTATGAAATTTAATAATAAATTTTTAATAATTAATAGCATCACCCTATTCACCCCCACTTTAGGGTGAAATCGATCCTACAAGTGGTATTAGAGCCTGGTTCAAAAGTCATTTTTGTTTTAAAAAGTTTGACTTTTCAAATACCAATTTTTCTTACAAATTTGAAGTTTTAAAATGGCTACTTTTGCTAAGGGTCGGCCTAGTATTATCCATCCTATTTTTGATGGAATGGATATTTTGAATTGGAAATTGAAAATGGAATTTTATTTAAAATCTGTTAATGATAATTGTTGGGATATTATTGAAAATGGTTATGATATAACAGACGAAAAATTTATCTCGATTAAGCTCTCGCTATGCATATATTATATTCTCATATTAATCAAGATAATTTTAAATTTGTCTCTCTTTGTGAAAATGCACAGGAAATCTGGAATACTTTTGATGCAGTATATGGTGCAAAAGTCAACAACAATGACAAATCCTCCTCAATCGACACAGAAACATGCTTAACAGGATTGACAAAAAGCAGCAGTAATGACGATGATGAAGATGGAGTAGCTAAGCTGGCCTTATTAATGAAGAGAATCAAAATGTGAAACCACAATACAGAAATCCCGCTCTAAATAAAAAATTGAAAAGCAGAATAATCAAAGCACTAGACAACCTAAAAGAACGGGAGATCATCTGTCACAAGTGCAACAAACCCGGACACATCAAGCCCATTTGGCCTCGAAATCAACACGACATAGAAGAGAATTCAAAAATGAAAAGTTTTGCAGCCACGTGGAATAAAAGTGATGATTGTAAAAGCACTAGCAATGAGAGAGAAAGATTAAATCTGTGCCTACGAGGTGATATAACTAATAGCGATGATGACGAGCCAAGCGAGGTATCAAAACTTTCTCACTCACAACTACTTATATATTTTCACGAAGTAACTGGCTGTTTTGAAAGGCTTAGGGAGAAATATGCTAAAATGGAATCATAAAGAGATACTTTGATAGAATCAAATAAACAACCTGACCAATTAGTTAAAAACTATCAAAGTAGGATCCCTAAGTGTGATAAGTGTCCAACGTTTGAATAAGAAATTAAAAAATCAAAAATCAAAACTAAATCGCTTGAAAATGAAATTTTGATTTTGAAAGTAAGTGGAAATGCTCGAAGAGAAAATTCTATTAAAAGGTGCACACAATTATTGAATGAAAATGTATCCCTCAAAACACAAGTCCAACAATTGTCTACGACTTTAGAAAATTTTTCGAAAAGTGAAAGATCGTTAAATATGCTTATGGGAAAACAAACTGTTAATACATATAGACAAGGACTTGGATTTATTCAATCAGAACGTGATAGAGGTGAAATTGAACAAGTTAATTCCATGTGCACAGTTTGTAGAAAATTTGGACACAATCAGAATATTTGTAGGTAGGGACCCAAAAATATCAAAACCATTCAAATTTGGGTTCCAAAAGACACAAATATAAAATCTCTAGAAGTCAAGCAAATCTGGGTGCCTAAAGGAGCATATATACATAGTTTTGGGTCTCTACAAAATTATTTTTCAAAATCTGCTGCCATTAACAACCATGGACCTATAAAAACAAATAGGTCACAAAAATCTTTTAACGTGTAGATGTGGTGGTAGGCTAAGAAACAACAATAGTGTTACTTTGATTCTACTGTTCCAGGGACATAACGGACGACAAAGCAAAGTTCCTTAGCCTAGTACAAAGGTGACAGAATCACAACGGGCAACAACAAAAAATTATCGTAAAGGTAAAAGAGGCAATGGCATATTCATCTTGAACGATATATTAATGCGATAATCTGCACCATATCTGATTTGAATTAATTCATCTAGTTGTGTGATAAAGAAATGAATGTTGATGATTAATCTGATTTATTCAAAATTGTTAACCAATCATCTTTGAACAATTTGTGTTGACTATTGATGATGTTTTAATGATTAATGATGGTGTGTGACAATACATTTGGTTATTTACGGCTGACATTATATTCACGATTTTGTTTTTTGGCTCGGCTTCAATTAAAATTGAAAAGAATTTCATTTAAAAAGGTCTTCAAGAATTTGACGCAACATCACGGTGTGGTCTATATTATCCAACTAATGATAATCTCGAGTGAAAGAAAAATGCAGATGCAAATCACACTGGTAATCTAGTTGATAGAAAAATTACTAGTGAAACATGATTTATATAGAGACATTCAGTAACTGCATCATTTTTTTCAAAGAAAATATCTGCATATTTTTCATTTCAAATATTTTCAAATAGCAGAATTTTTTCTTATAAAACCCCTTCTAGAAAATCATTTCTGACCTTGTTTCAGATTAGACACTTTTAGAAAATTAGATAAATATTTTTGGATTTGATTTTAAATAACTACATTGACTAATTTGACTTCCTAATAATTGTCGAAAAGATAAATAGTGATTGAAAAAGTGACAAGTATTGATATTAATCATATATTGTAACTTGAGACGGTATATTAAACAAGAGTTATAAACACTTTTTGTTGGTAAAAATTCCATGATCATTTCTATGTCTATCATATTTCTATTGACCATCACTCATCAAAATTCAATATAGTTTATCAGTATGTGGTACTTTAAACAGGAATCATTCATTTTTCATTTATATATTTTTTTAAAAATCCAAAGTATTCACTCTCTTTTAAAAGTCCTCACGGTTATGCATGGGTGAATTACTTGGAATTTTTGATTATGTGCTTCCATGCTCATTTAAAAGTTCTCACAGTTATGCATGTATGGAACGCATGTCAAAGTTGATTAATTAAGTAGACAAGTTGATTCTAATCCAATTTAAAAGTCCTCACGGTTATGCGTGGTTAGAAGGTACTTGAATTCATTTTTTAAATTTTTTTTGAAATACTACTAATCTCATTTATAAGTCCTAATGGTTATGCATGGTTAGTAGATATTCAAATTCCTAAAATAAGTATAGACACAACTGTATGGTTTTATATGATGCCATCATTCTTATCATTCTAAAGTGGAATATGCGTCAAACAAGGTATTTATGATTTTTGTTTGATTTCTTATTGAAATATAATATTTATATTCAATTGAGTTTTAATGTTGTATTAATGTCTATCACTTTATCTCTATTTCTATAACACTATTACTCTTTTGCTGATAACAAAAGGGGGAGAGAAAAGTTAAGATTTTGACAAATAAATGTCAAATATTTTCTATTCGCATCTAGACTCAATTGCCAATTTTATTTACATGCATATATGAAGGGGGAGCTTTGTGTAGAGAAGGATCATTCAAATAGGGGGAGCAAATTTGAATGATCAAATACATTTAATAAATTCAAAATCTTAAATATATGTTTGTTATCATCAAAAGGGAGAGATTATTGAATGTGTGAGTATAAGATTTTTGTTTAATGATAATAAACATATATATTAATTTAAATGTATTTGTTAATGTACGATTTTATTTTTCATAGATTAAATAAATATTTGCTGAATAATAGAAATAACACATAATTTAAATTCAAACAGATATTTTATTCAAACAAATATTTATTACAATTTTGAATAATACAAATTTGACCTCTCACTATACACACACACACACACACACAAATTTCAATTACATTATAATTTCAATCACATCACATTTCAATTTACATTATTGTCCTCACTACATATCGCTCATTCACTCGTAGTTAATCTTCAACTTGAATCCAGCATCCGAGCAATCTGCAAAAATATACACCGACGTAGTAAAATTGAAAATAAAATATTTTTGCAGTATAAAATAAATTGTATTTTGAAAATATTATTTACCTCGGTTATTTGGGTTGTTCGTCATTATTTAAATTTAAATTCATCATACACGAACATCTTGTGACATGCATAGTGTATCATTGTGCATGCCATAGGGCTACGCACACCGATATATACACTTGATAAAATTACAGGGACATGTGAGCATAGGTCAAACCCAAATGAAAAGCCTGGTTCAACTCAAGTGCAATAAAAATAATGACACAATATCAGCACAAGGTCAAATCCGAGCATTAAGCTGAATTCAACACAGGTGCAACTCAAAATGCTATGATCAAAGTATGCATATACATATCGACCAGGCAGCAAACAAAGTCAACAAAACACGCATCATATACATGGAAACCATACTAAAGTATAGAGCATAAGCAGTGTCAATGAACTGGTCAGAACAGAGGCTCAAAGACAAATGACATGCACATGTCAACAAGTACAGGGATGCACCAGTGAAACAGGCAAGTACAACCCTAACTGGAGACACACAGAGGAAAGCTCAAACCAAGTACACACAAAAATGTACACATGGTGATACAACAAGTATTTTGTGGATATGCAAGCAGTGTAACTCCATATCAAAGTAAGCAAAACAGTGCATCGAACCACACAGCAACTCAAATGAGTAGTGCCAACAGACCAATAATCAAGTATATAACTGCAACAGATGACAACAGTGGTGCAGTAGACACAAATGACATAATGCATATACAATGAATGACCAGACTCAATGAAACAACACTACAGATGCAAGTACACTCAAAGCACAGTGCACGTCAACACAATGAAAACCAGAAGCGTGCTCAAAGCAAATCCAGACTACATGAAGTATGAAAACAATGAACCAGTACAATATGAACTAGCTCGAAACATGCCATGGAACAACAAAGCAATTGAAGCAAATACATATCAGACTGCAACTACCAGAGACCATCACACATGTATACATATATCCTAAGGCAACATGGAAGCAGTGCACATATATACACATGACAGTGAAACAGGCCAGAGATTTCATGAAACCAGAGTAGTACAACTGCACAAACTACACAACGAATATGTGCATGAATATGTCCAGTGAAAACACAGCAGTATCAAAGAGTCAGTGATGTCAAAAACCAAAGTCAAAGCAAACACAACGTGCATCGGTGAAACAAAAATGAAGCAGTTCAATATCACATGGAATCAAGTACATGACAGCATAGCAGCAACGTGATGTAACAGTTTTAAATTGAACAAGTCAGTGGCCGATGTGAACTACATTGTGATAAAAGAATGAACAAGTTAGAAATCAAAATAGTGAAACCAATCACAAAGATATACGAATTCGAACAAAGGCGAAGTCACCAGTAAAATCAAAGCAATGTCAGTGCCGTGACGACCAAGGCAACAAGAAATTCAAAAAGTCAACTGCAGTTCAAATCACTGGTCGAAATAAATCAATATCGTCGCAGCAAAGTCAAAGCTGTGGTAGCCAAGAATCGAGTTGTGATAATCAAGTAACCCAAAGTATACGAAATTGAATAAGTCACATATCATCTCGAACATTCTATCAAAATCATATGGTCGATCAAAGTAATTGACAAATTCAAACAAATGTATACGAATGAAAATCAAGGGGTTCAAATCCTATATAAACGAGCATCATCAGCAAAATTATGTATTCGAGTTCAAGCAATATCACGGAGTATAAAATCAATTAGGAACTCGAATCAAAGTCGAGAGTAATATAAATCGAAAAGGAGACACACGTATCAATTTGAGCATCATTCAAACTCGACTCTATTTTGAAGGAGCTGTGCGCAAATCAGTTGAATACTTATTGAAATCGACAACAAACAATCGGTTTCTTCAGTTACACAAGCCCTAATTTCAGAGCGAACGAAGAAGCAAAGGAACGACGTTGACATTTTTTTACAGAGCAAAGAAAGCCATAATTCTCTCAAGGAACGAAGTAGACATTGAACTACAGGAAGTTGAGCTAAAGAAATAAAGAGATAAAAGGGAGACTCCTTTGTTATTTTGGGTCGACCTTTTTAATTAAGAGCATTAGATAATTAGGGTTTTTAATTCGTTTTATTTAAATTGCTTTAAAATTTATTTTTCCTTTTTAAAATTGTGTATTATCTAGTCATGTGACTAGGGGATGAACTACAGTGGTGTAGTTCGAGAATTCGCAACTCAGTGATTGAGTTGTGGCAGGGTTTTGAGCATAAAGTAAAGGCTAGTTGATAGCGGGTGTCGCGAATTTACGTGTGTAAGCGTCTGACTACTTAATTTCTAGTACAGACCTTGGGGGCAGCACGTAGGCAGGGTTTTGCCGAAGCTGGGTAAACTCCGTGTCGTTCTATTTCTGCATTTATTATTCTGCTATTATCTATGCTGCTATAATTCTGATATATCTGTGTTGAAAATATTTTGTAAACATCCACAATAAATATGTAATAATTAATAACATCACCCTATTCACCCCCTCTAGGTTGAAATCGATCCTACAATGGTTAAGAGACGTTAAAGTCGTACGTCTCAGAAAAAAGCTTCATTTTAAGTGCTGAAACGGTATCC
Source organism: Allium cepa (assembly GCA_030765085.1). Classification (NCBI taxonomy): domain Eukaryota; kingdom Viridiplantae; phylum Streptophyta; class Magnoliopsida; order Asparagales; family Amaryllidaceae; genus Allium; species Allium cepa. The sequence continues at coordinate 803,891,942 of CM060943.1, forward strand.
TCAGGGTGGTGGCTGTCCGAATAATCAATATCCTCAGGGTGCAACATCGACAGTGCGAAGTGCAACTCCGTTCAAAGTGTCGAAATGGTGTCATTCGACTTTTGTAAACGAGTACTGGATTTGAAATGGAACTATACCATAAGGCATCATTCTCTAGTGATGGGAAATCGAAGGCCCACCATGGTGATCCCGTTTAACCAAAAAATTCACAAGAAGAAACCTAAGAAAAAAACTTTTAGCCCCAAAAGTGTTTCGGATGGTCTTTTTTGGTTATAGAACTTCGTAGTGACGACCGCGAGTGGTCAAAGTCGTAGATCTTACAAAATGCTTCGTTTTAACCGGTTATGGCTCCCGTAAGTCCAAACCCGTAAAAAGAAATGGCTGTCCGAATAATCAATATCCTTTGGTCGCAACATCGATGGTGCGAGGTGCAACATCGGTTCAAAACGCCTAAATGGTGCCATCCGAATTCTAGAAGTGAGTGCGTGGATTTGAAACAAAACTGTACCATGGGGCATAATTTTCAAGCGATGGTAAACCGGAGGCTAACCATGGCGATCCCATTTAACTAAAAAATTCACATAAAGAAACCGAAGAGGAAAAAAGCTCTGAGCCGTCGAAAGTGCTTCAAATGCTCTTTTCTTGGGTATAGAACTTCGTAGTAACGATCGAGAATGATCATAGTCGTAGAACTGACAAAGTCCTACATTTTGACTGGTTATGACTCCCATAAAACTAAACCAGTCAAAAGATATGGCTGTCCGAATAATCGATATCCTCAGTGTGCAACATCGGCGGTGAGAGGTGTAACATCGGTTAAAATGCCAAAATGGCGCCGTAGACTTTTCGAAATGAGTGTGTGAATTTGTAATGGAACTATACCATGGGGCATCATTCTCCAGCGATGGAAAACCAGAGGCCAACCACGGTGATCCCATTTAACCAAAAAATTCCCATGAAGAAACCGAAGAGGAAAACACTTCTGAGCCTTCGAAAGTGAATCAAATGGTATTTTTTGTGTATGGAACATTGTAGTGATGGACGAGAGTAGTTAGAGTTATAGAGCTCAAAGAGAGCTTCATTCTGGCTGGTTATGGCTCCCGTAAATCAAAACCAGTCAAAAGATATGGCTATCCGAATAATCGATATTCTTAGGGTGCAACATCGACGGTGCGAGGTGCAACATCAATTCAAAATGCCGAAACGGTGTCGTACAACTTTTAGAAATGAGTGCGCAGATTTGAAACGAAACTGCACCATGGGGCATCATTCTCCAACGATGGTAAATAGGACGCCAATCATGGTGATCCCGTTAAACCAAAAAATTCACATGAAGAAGCCGAAGAGGAAAAAACTTCCAAGCCACCAAAAGTGATTCGGGTGGTCTTTTTTGGGGTATGGAACTCCGTAGTGATGACCGAGAGCGATCAAAGTCGCAGATCTCAGAAGGAGCATCGTTTTTACTAGCTAAGGCTTCCGTAAGTCTAATCCAGTCAAAAGATATGTCTTTCTGAATAATCAATATCCTCAGGGTGCAACATCGACGGTGCGAGGTGCAACATCCATTCCAAATTCCGAAATGGTGTCGTGCGACTTTTAGAATTGAGTGCATGGATTTAAAACAAAATTGTATCATGGGGCATCATTCTTCGACGATGGTAAATCGGAGGCCAACCATGGTGATCCCGTTTAAATAAAAAATTCACATGAAGAAACCGAAGAAGAAAAAACTTTTGAGCCCCTGAAAGTGATTCGGATGGTCTTTTTTTGGTTATGAAACTTCGAAGTGTTGGCTGATAGCCGTCAAAGTCGTACATCTCAAAAAGAGCTTCGTTTTGAGTGGTTATGGCTCTTGTAAGTCTAAACCAGTCAAAAGGTATGGCTCTCCGTATAATCGATATACTCAAGGCGCAACGTCGACGATGCGAGTTGCAACATCGGTTCATAATGCCAAAACGGTGCCATCCGACTTTTAGAAATGAGTGCGTGGGTTTGAAATGGAACTGTATCATTGGGCATCATTCTCTAGCGTTGGGAAATCGAAGGCCAATCATGGTGATCCCATTTAACCAAAAAATTCACGTGAAGAAAACAAAGAGGAAAAAACATCCAAGCCCCCAAAAGTGATTCGGATGGTCTTTTTTTGGGGTATGGAACTTCATAGTGATGGCCAAGAGCGGTCATAGTCGTAGATCTCATAGAGAGCTTCGTTTTATCTGGCTATGGTACCTGTAAGTCTAAGCCAGTCAAAAGAAATGGTTGTCCGAATAAATGACATCCTATCGACGATGCGAGGTGCAACATCGATTCAAAATGCTGAAACGGTGCCGTCAGACTTTTAGAAATGAGTGCGTGGATTTGATACGGAACTGTACCATATGGAATTATTCTCCAGGGATGGTAAATCGAAGGCTAACTACGATGATCACATTTAATTAAAAAATTCACATGATCAAACCAAAGAGGGAAAAATTCCAAGCCCTCGAAAGTGATTCGGATGGTCTTTTTTTGGATACGGAACTTCGTAGTGACGGCCTAGAGCGATCAAAATTGTAGATCTAAGAAAGAGCTTCATTTTGAATTGTTATGGCTCCCAAAAGTCTGAACAGTCAAAAGATATGTCTGTCCAAATAATCGATATCCTTGAGGTGCAACATCGATGGTGCGAGGTGCAACATCAGTTCAAAATGTCGAAACAGTGTCTTACGACTTTTAAAAAAAGTGTGTGGATTTGTAACGAAACTATACCATGGGACATCATACTCCAGCGATGGAAAATTAGAGGCCAACCATGATGATCCCGTTTGACCAACAAATTCGCAAGAAGAAACCAAAGAGGAAAATACTTCTGAGCCCTCGAAAGTGAATCACATGTATTTTTTTTGGGTATGGAACTATGTAGTGGCGATCAAGAGAGGTTAAAGCTGTAGATTTCACAGAGATCTTCGTTTTGACTGGTTATGGCTCTTGTAAATCAAAACAAGTCAAAAGATATGGCTGCCCGAATAATCGATATCCTCGGGGTGCAACACCAACGGTGAGAGGTGCAACATTGGTTCAAAATTCCGAAACGATGTCGTACGAAGTTTAGAAATGAGTGCGTTGATTTGAAACAGAACTGTACCGTTGGGTATCATTCTCTAGTGATGGTAAATTGGAGACCAATCACGGTGATCCGTTTAACCAAAAAATTCACATGAAGAAACCGAGGCGGAAAAACTTCTAAACCCCCGAAAGTGACTCGAATGGTCTTTTTTGGATATGGAGCTCTATAGTGACGGCCGAGAACTATCAAAGTAGTAGATCTCAGAAAGAGCTTCGTTTTGATAGGTTATGGCTCTCGTAAGACTAAACCAGTCAAAAGATATGTCTGTCCAAATAATCGATATCCTCAAGGTGTAACATTGACGGTGCAAGGTGCAATATTGGTTCAAAATGCCGAAACGGTTGAAATGAGTGCATGGATTTGAAACAGAATTGTACCATAGGGCATCATTCTCCAACGATGATAAATCGGAGGCCAACCATGGTGATCCCATTTAACTAAAAAATTCACATAAAGAAACCGAAGAAGAAAAAACTTCTGAGCCCCCGAAAGAGAGTCGGATGGTCTTTTTTTGGATATGGAACTCCGAAGTGATGGTTGAGAGCCTTCAAAAGTTGTACTTTTCCAAAAAACCTTCGTTTTGACTAGTTATGGCTTCCGTAAGTCTAGACTAGTCAAAAGTTATGGCTGTCCGAATAATCGATATCCTTAGAGTGCAACATCGATAGTGCGAGGTGCAACATCGGCTCGAAATGCCAAAACAGTGCCATACAACTTTTAGAAATGTTTGCATTAATTTGAAATTGAATTGTACCGTGGGGCATCATTCTCCAGCGATGGTAAATCAGAGGCCAACTCAGAGGCCAACCACGGTGATCCCGTTTGACCAAAAAATTCACATGAAGAAACTGAAGATGAAAAAACTTTCAAGACCCCGAAAGTGATTCGGATAGTCAATGCAACTCTATAGTGACACCCAAGATAAGTCGTAGAACTGATTGAGATTTCGTTTTGACTGGTTGTGACTCCCATAAGTCTAAACCAGTCAAAAGATATCACTGTCCGAATAATCGATATCCTTAAGGTGCAACATTGACGATGTGAGGTGCAACATCGGTTCTAAATGTCGAAATGGTGCCTTATGACATCTAGAAATGAGCGCATGGATTTGAAAAGGAACTGTACCATGGGGCATCATTTTGCGTATGGAACTCTGTAATGATGGCCGAGAGCCATCAAAGTCCTAAAACACATAGAGAGCCTCGTTTTGATTGGTTTTGGCTCCTGTAAGTCTAAACTAATCGAAAGATATAGTTGTCCGAATAATCGATATATTCATGGTGCAACATCGACGATGCGAGGTGCAACATCGGTTTAAAATGGCAAAACGGAGCCATCAGACTTTTAAGAATGTGTGCATGGATTTGAAATGGAACTGTACCATGGGGCATCACTCTCTAGCGATGGGAAATCGAAGGCCAACCATGGTGATCTCATTTAACAAAAAAAAATCGCATAAAAAAAACCAAAGAGGAAATAACTTCCGAGCCCTCGAAAGTGATTTGGATGATCTATTTTGGGTGTGAACCTTTGTTGTGATTGCTGAGAGCGGTCAAAGTCGTGGATTTCACAGAGAGCTTCATTTTGACTGGTTATGGCTCCCGTAAGTCTAAAGCAATCAAAAGATATGGCTGTCCGAATAATCGATATCCTCAAGGTGCAACATCGACGGTGTAAGGTCCAACATTAGTTCAAAACGCAGAAACAGTGCCATACGAATTTTAGAAATGGGTACGTGGATTTGAAATGGAACTGTACCTCGGGGTAACATTCTCCAACAATGGTAAATCGGAGGCAAACCTCGGTGATTCCGTTTAACCAAAAAATTCACATGAAGAAATCGAAGAGGAAAAATTTCCAAGCCACCGAAAATGATTCGGATAGTCTTTTTTTTGGAATGGATCTTCGTAGTGACCGATGAGAGCAATCAAAGTCGTTGTTCTGATAGAGAGCTTCATTTTGACTGGATATGGCTCCTGTAAGACTAAACCAATCAAAAGATATGTCTGTTCAAATAATCGATATCCTTAGGGTGCAACTTCGATGGTGCGAGGTGCAATATCGGTTCAAACTGCTGAATCGGTGTCACACGTCTTTTAGAAATGAGTGCATGGATTCAAAATGGAACTGTACCATGGGGAATTATTCTCCAGTGATGGTAAATCGGAGGCCAAACATGGCGATCCCGTTTAACTAAAAAAATTCACATGAAGAAACCGAAGAAGAAAAAAATTTATGAGCCCCCGAAAGTGATTCAGATGGTCTTTTTTTGGGTATGGAACTCCGAAGTGATTTTGAGAGCCATCAAAGTTGTATTTCTCATAAAGTGCTTCATTTTGACTGGTTACAGCTGCCGTAAGTATAAACTAGTCAAAAGGTATGGCTGTTCGAATAATCGATATCCTCAGGATGCAATATTGACGGTGCGAGGTGCAACATCGGTTCAAAATGTCGAAACGGTGCCGCATGACTTTTAGAAATGAGTGCATGGATTTGAAATGGAATTGCACCATTGGCCTCATCCTCCAGTGATGGTAAATCGATGGACAACCACGGTGGTCCCGTTTAACCTAAAAATTTACATGACGAAACCGAAGAGGAAAAAACTTCCAAGACCCCAAAAGTGGTTTGGATAGTGTTTCTTTGGTATGAAGCTCTGTAGTGACAGCCGAGAGCGATCAAAATCGTAGAATTGACAAAGGGCTTCATTTCGACTGGTTATGACTCTCGTAAGTCTAAAGCAGTCAAAAGATATTTCTTTTCGAATAATCGATGTCCTCAATGTGCAACATCGACGTTGCGAGGTGCAACATCGGTTCTTAATCCCGAAACGGTGCCTTACGGCATCTGGAAATGAGTGTGTGGATTTGAAAAGGAACTATACCACATGGCATCATTCTCCAGCGATGGTAAATTGAAGACCAATCACAGTGATCCCGTTTAACCAAAAAATTCACATGAAGAAACCAAAGAGGAAAACATTCTGAGCCACCGAAAGTGATTAGGATGGTCTTTTATTGGGTGGGGAACTCCGTAATTACAGCCGAGAGCCATCAAAGTCACAAAAATCACAAAGACTTTCGTTTTGACTGGTTATGGATCCCGAAAGTCTAAACCAGTGAAAAGATATGGCTGTCCGAATAATCGATGTACCCAGGGTACAACATCGACGGTGTGAGATGCAACATCGTTTCAAAGTGTCGAAACGATGCCGTACGACTTTTGGAAACGAGTGCGTGGATTTGAAGTGGAACTATACCATGGAGCATTATTCTCTAGCAATGGGAAGTTGAAGGCCAATCTAGGTGATCGCGTTTAATCAAAAAATTCACATGAAGAAACCGAAGAGAAAAAAACTTCCGAGCCTTCGAAAGTGATTCGAATGGTCTTTTATTGGGTATGAAACTTCATAGTGATTGCCGAGAGCAGTCAAAGTCATGCATCTCATGGAGAGCTTTATTTTAACTGGTTATGGCTCTCGTAAGTCAAACCAGTCAAACGAAATGGCTGTCCAAATAATCAATATCCTTTGGGTGCAACATTGACGGTGCGTGGTGAAACAACGCTTCGAAATGCCAAAACGGTGCCGTCCGACTTTTAGAAATGAGTGCATTGTTTGAAACTGAACTGTACCATGGGCATAATCTCCAGGGATGGTAAATCGGAGGCTAACCACGGTGATCGCGTTTAACCAAAAAATTCACATGAAGAAACCGAAAAGGAATAAAATTCCAAGCCCATGAAAGTGATCCAGATGGCCTTTTGTTGGGTACGGAACTCCATAGTTAAGGCCTAGAGCAGTCAAAGTCATATATCTAACATATAGCTTCGTTTTGACTGGTTATGGCTCCCATAAGTCTAAACCGGTCAAAAGATATGGCTGTCCGAATAGTCGATATCCTAAGGGTGCAACATCGACGGGGCGGGGTTCAACATCGGTTCAAAATGTCGAAACGATGCCGTACGACTTTTAGAAATAAGAGTGTGGTTTTTAAACAAAATTATACCATACATATCATTCTCCAGCGATGGTAAATCAGAGGCCAACCATGGTGATCCCGTTTAACCAAAAAATTCACATGATAAAGTCGAAGAGGCAAAAAATTATGAGCCCCCAAAAGAGATTCGGATGGTCTTTTTGGGTATGGAACTTCTATTGCCAAGGGCAGTCAAAGTCGTAGATCTTGCAGAGAGCTTCGTTTTGACTGATTACGACTCCCATAAGTCTAAACCAGTCAAAAGATATGGTTGTCCGAATAATCGACATCCTCGGGGTACAACAACGACGGTGTGAGGTGCAACATCAGTTCAAAATGCAGAAACAATGCCGTACAACTTTTAGAAATAGGTGCGTGGATTTGAAACGAAACTGCACCATGGGGTAACATTCTCCAGCGCTGGTAAGTCGGAGGCCAACCACGGTGATCCCATTTAACCCAAAAATTCACATGAAGAAACCGAAGAGGAAAACCTTCCGAGCCCTTAAAAATGATTCGAATGGTCTTTTTTTGGAATGGAACTTGGTAGTGACTGTTGAGAGTGATCAAAGTTGTTGATCTAATAGAAAGTTTCATTTTTACTGGTTATGGTATCCGTAAGTCTAAACCAGTCAAATGATATGGCTATCCGAATAATCGATATCCTCAGAGTGCAACATCGATGGTGCGAGGTGCAATATTCGTTCTAAATGCAGAAATGGTGTTGTACGAATTTTACAAATGTGTGCGTGGATTTGAAACAGAGCTCTACCATGGGGCATCATTCTCCAGTGATGGTAAATCGAAGGCCAACCAACGTGATCCAATTTAACCAAAAAATTCAAATGAAGAAACTTAAAAGGGAAATACTTCTGAGCCCCCGAAAATGATTCGGATATGCAACTCCGTAGCGACGGCCAAGAGCGGTCAAAATGCTAGATCTCATAGAGTGCTTCATTTTGACTGGTTATGGCTCCTACAGGTCTAAACCAGTTAAAAGATATGGCTGTCCGAAACATCGATATCCTCACCGTGCAACATCGATGATTCAAGGTGCAACATCGATTCAAATTGCTGAAACAGTGTTGTAGGACTTTTAAAAATAAGTGCGTGGATTTGAATCGGAAGTGTACCACGGGGAATCATTCTCTAGGGATAGTAAATCGGAGGCCAACTAAGGTGATGCCTTTTAACCAAAAAATTCACATGAATAAACTTAAGAGAAATAAACTATCGAGCCCCCGAAAGTGATTCAGATGGTCGTTTCTTGGGTATGGGACTCCCTAGTGATGGATGAAAGCCATAAAGTCATACATCTCAGAAAAAGCTTTATTTTGACTGGATATTGCTCCCGTTAGTCTAAACCAGTCGATAGATATGACTATCTAAATAATCGATTTTCTCCCGGTGCAACATCGGCGGTGCAAGGCACAACATCAGTTTAAAATGTCGAAACGGTGCCGTACAACTTTTATAAATGAGTGCGTGTATTTGAAACAGAGCTGTACCATGGTGCAACATTCTTCAGCAATGGAAAATCGGTGGCCAACCATGATGATCCCGTTCAACCAAAAAATTCACAAGAAGAAACCAAAGTGGAAAAAACTTCCAAGCCCCCGAAAGTAATTCAGATGGTCTTTTTTTGGATATGAAACTCCAAAGTGACGACCAAGAGCTTCCAAAGTCTTATACTCACAGAGAGAATCGTTTTGAATGGTTACGGCTCTTGTAAGTCTAAACTAGTCAAAAGATATGGTTGTCCGAATAGTCGATGTCCTCAAGGTGCAACATTGACGGTGCAAGGTGCAACATCGGTTCAAAATGCCGAAACGATGTCTTACGACTTTTAAAATGAGTGTGTTGAATTGAAATGGAACTGTACCATGGGGCATCATTCTCTAGCGATGGTCAATTGGAGGCCAACCACCGTGATCCTGTTTAACCAAAAAATTCACATGAAAAAAGCGAAGAGGAAAAAAATTTCGAGCCACCAAAAGTGATTCAGATGGTCTTTTTTCGTTATGGGACTTCGTAATGACGGCCGAGAGCCACCAAAGTCGTACTACTCACTGACGGCTTCGTTTGACTGGTTATAGCTCCCGTAAGTCTAAACCATTCAAAAGATATGGCTGTCCTAATAATCGATATTTTCAAGGTGCAACATCGGTTGTACGAGGTGCAACATCGGTTCAAAATGCCGAAACGGTACCGTTTGAATTTCATAAATGAGTGCATGGATTTGAAATGGAACTGTACCATAGGGCAACATTCTTTAGCGATGCGAAATCAAAGGCCAACCACGGTGAACCTGTTTAATCAAGAAATTCACATGAAGAAACCGAAGAGGAAAAAACTTTCGCGCCCCCGAAAGTGATTCAGGTGGTCTGTTTTTGGGTATGGAACTTCATAGTGACGACCGAGAGCGGTCAAAGTCATAGATCTCATAGAGAGCTTCATTTTGACTAGTTATGGATCCCATAAGTCTAAACCAGTCAAAATACATGGTCGTCCGTATAAGCGATATCCTCAAGGTGCAACATTGACGGTGTGAGGTGTAACATCAGTTCAGGATGCCGAAACGTTTCCATCCAACATTTACAAATGAGTTCGTGGATTTGAAACGGAACTATACCATGCGGCATTATTCTTCAAGGATGGTAACCCGAAGGCCAACCACGGTGATCCCATTTAACCAAAAATTTCACATAAAGAAACCGAAGAGGAAAAAATGTCCAATCCCTCGAAAGTGATTCAGATGGTCATTTATTGGGTATGGAACTCCGTAGTGACGGCTTAGAGCAGTCAAAGTCATATATCTCACAAAGAGATTCGTTTTGACTGCTTATGGTCCCATAAGTCTGAACCAGACAAAAAATATAGCTGTCCGAATAATCGATATCCTCAGGATGCAACATCGACTGGGCGTGGTACAACATTTGTTCAAAATGTTGAAATAGTGTCGTACGACCTTTAGAAATGAGTGCATAGATTTGAAATGGAACTATACCATGGGGTATCATTCTCCGATGATGGTAAATCGGAGGACAAAAATGGTGATCCTGTTTAACTAAAAAATTCACATTATAAAACCAAAAAGGAAAATTATTCTGATCCCTCGAAATAGATTCCGATAGTCTTGTTTGAGTATGGAACTCTGTAGCGACGGCTGAGAGCAGTCAAAGTTGTAGATCTTACACAGATCATCGTTTTGACTGGTTATGGCTCCCGTAAGTCTAAACCAGTCAAAAGATATGCTTGTCCGTATAATTGATATCTTAAGGGTTCAACATCGATGGTGCGAGGTGCAACATCGGTTTAAAATGCCGAAGCAGTGCCTATGACTTTTAGAGAGGAGTGTGTGGATTTGAAATGGAACTGTACCATGGGTATCATTCTCCAGCGATGGAAAGTCAGAGGCCAACCAGGTGATCCCATTTAACCAAAAAATTCACATGAAGGAACTGAAGAGGGAAAAACTTTGAGCCAGTGAAAATGATTTAGATGGTCTTTTTTTGGGTATGAAACTTCGTAGTGACGGCCGAGAGTGATCAAAGTCATAGATCTCACAAAGAGCTTCGTTTTGACTAGTATGGCTCCCATAAGTCTATCCCAGTCAAATGATATGGTTGTCCGAAATTGATATCCTCATGGCACAACATCGACGGTGCGAAATGCAACATCAGTTCAAAATGCAAAAATGGTGCCGTATACTTTTAGAAATGAATGCATGGATTTGAAAATGAACTGCACCATGGGGCATCATTCTCCTACGATGGTAAATTGGAGGGCAACCATGGTGATCCCGTTTAACCAAAAAATTCACATGAAGACCGAAGAGGAAAAAAACTTCCTAGCCCCCGGTAGTGACCCGAATGGTATTTTTTTGGGTATGTAACTCCATAGTGACGGCCGAGGGCGGTCAAAGTTGTAGATCTCATGGAGAGCTTCAATTTGACTTGTTATGGCTCCCATAAGTCTAAACTAGTCAAAAGATATGGCCGTTCGAATAATCGATATTCTCAGCGTGCAACATCGACGGTGCGAGGTGCAACATCGGCTCAAAATGCCAAAACGGTGCCTTATTACTTTTATAAATGAGTGCGTGGATTTGAAACAGAACTGCACATGGTGAATCATTCTCCAGCAATGGTAAATCGAAGACCAACTACAGGGACCCAGGTTAACAAAAAAATTCACATGAAGAAACATAAGAGAAATAAACTTCGGAGCCCCCAAAAGTGATTAGGATGGTCATTTTCAGATATGGATTTTCAAAGTGATGGCTGAGAGCCATCAAAGTTGTAGACCTCAGAAAGAGCTTCATTTTGACCAGTTATAGCTCCCATAAGTCTAAAGCAATTAGAATATATAGGTGTCTGAATAATCGATATCCTCAGGGTGCTATATCGACGGTGCGAGGTGCAACATCGGTTCAATATTCTGAAATGGTGCCATACGAATTTTCAAATTGAGTACATGGATTAGAAACAGAGCTGTACCATGGGGAACCATGTTCCAGCGATGGTAAATCAGAGGCCAAACATGATGATCCCATCTAACCAAAAAATTCGCATGAAGAAATTGAAGAGGAAAAAACTTTCGAGCTCCCAAAAGTGATTTGGATGGTCTTTTTCTATGTATTGAACTCTATAGTGACGGCCGAGAGCCATCAAAATATTAGATATCATAGAGAGCTTCATTTTGAATGGTTATGGCTCCCGTAATCTAAACCAGTCGAAAGATATGACTGTCCGAATAATCGATATCCTAAAGGTGCACCATCGATGGTGTGCGGTGCAACATCGGTTCAAAATATCAAAACGGTGCCCTACGGCTATTGGAAATAAATGCATGGATTTGAAATGGAACTGTGCCATAGGGCATCATTCTCCAGTGATGATAAATCCGAGGCCAACAACGGTGATCCCGTTTAACCAAAAAATTCACATGAAGAAACAAAAGAGAAAAAAACTTTCGAGCCCCCGAAAGTGATCCGGATGTCTTTTTTCGTTATGGAACTCCAAAGTGATGGCCGAGAGGTGTCTAAGTCTTAGATCTCACAAAGAGATTCATTTTGAATGGTTATGGCTACTGTAAGTCAAGGCCAGTTGAAAGGCATGGCTGTCCGAATAATAGATATCCTCAAGGTGCGCCATCGACGGTGCGTGGTGCAACATTGGTACAAAATTTCGAAACGGTGTCATACCACTATTGGAAATGATTGCATGGATTTGAAATGGAATTGTGAAATGGGGCATCATTTTCCAGTGATGGTAAATCCGAGACCAACCACGGTGATCCCGTTTAACCAAAAAATTCACATGAAGAAACCGAAGAGGAAAAAATTCCAAGCCGCCGAAAGTGGTTCGGACGGTCTTTTTTTGGGTATGCAACTTTGTGTTAACGGTTGAGAGCCATTAAAGCAATATATCTCACGTAGGGCTTAGTTTTGACTTGTTATGGCTCCCGTAAGTCTAGACCAGTCAGAAGATATGGCTGACCTAATAATCAGTATCCTCAAGGTGCAGCATCGACGGTGCGAGGTGCAATGTCGGTTCAAAATGCCGAAACGGTGTCGTATGAATTTTTGAAATGAATGCATGGATTTGAAATGGAACTGTACCTCGAGGCATCATTCCCAGCGACAGGAAATCGGAGGTGAACCACGGTGATCCCGTTTAACCAAAAAATTCACACGAAGAAACCGAAGAGGAAAAAACTTCCATGCCCCCGAAAGTGATTTGGTTGGTCTTTTTTGGGTAAGGATTCTTGAGCGATCAAAGTCGTAGATTTCATAGAGAGCTTCGTTCTGACTGGTTATGGCTCCCATAAGTTTAAACCAATCAAAAGATATGGTTGTTCGAACGATCGATATCCTCGGGGTGCAACATCGACGGTGCGAGGATTGACATCCGTTTGAAATGCCGAAATGGTGCCGTCTGACTTATAGAAATGAGTGCACGAATTTGAAAGGGAACTATGTCATAGGGCATCATTCTTTATGGATGGTAAATCGGAGGCCAACCACGGTGATCCCGTTTAACCAAAAAATTCATATGAAGAAACCGAAGAGGAAAAAAATTACATGTCCCCGAAAGTGATTCGGATGGTCTTTTTTTGGGTACGGAACACCGTAGTGATGGCCTAGAGCAATCAATGTTTTAGATCTCATAGAGAGCTTCATTTTGACTGGTTGTGGCTTTTACAAGTCTAAATTTGTCAAGAGATATGTTTGTCCGAATAATCGATATCCTAAAGGAGCAATATCGACAATGCGAGGTGCAATATCAGTTAAAAATTTCAAAACGGTGCATACGACTTTTAGAAATGAGTGCGTGGGTTTGAAATGGAACTGTACCTGGGGCATCGATCTCTTGTGAAGGTAAATCGAAGGCCAACTACGGTGATCCCATTTAAGCAAAAAATTCACAAGAAGAAACTAAAGAGGAAAAAAATTCCGAGCCCTTGAAAGTTATTCATACGGTTTTTTTCTAGGTATCGAACTTCGTAGTGACGGTCGAGAGTGCTCAAAGTCGTAGATCCTATAGAGAGCTTCGTTTTGACTAGTTTAGGCTCCCGTAAGTCTAAACAAGTAAAAACATATGGCTGTTCGAATAACTAATATCCTCATGGCGCAATATAGGTTCAAAATGCCAAAATGGTGCCGTATGACTTTTTGAAATGAGTGCGTGGATTTGAAACGTAATTGTACCATGGGGGATCATTCTCCAGCGATGGAAAATCAAACGACAACCACGATGATCCTGTTTAACTAAAAAATTCACATGAAGAAACCGAAGAGAAAAGAACTTTCGAGCCCCTGAAAATGATTTGGATGGTCTTTTTTTGGGTATTGAACTTCGTAATGACAGTCAAGAGCAGTCAGAGTCATCGATCTCATAGAGAGCTTTGTTTTGACTGGTTACGGCACCCGTAAGTCTATACCAGTCAAAAGATACGACTGTCCAAATAATCGATATCTTTAGGGTGCAACATCGATGGTGCGAGGTGCAACATCGGTTCAAAATACCAAAACAGTGTCGTACGAATTTTAGAAATGAGTGCGTGGATTTGAAATAGAACTGTACCATGGGGCATCATTCTCCAGCAATTATAAATCGAAGGCCAATCACGGTTATCCCCTTTAACCAAATATTCACATGAAGAAGCCGAAGAGGAAAAAACTACCGAGCCCCTAAAAGTGATTCAGATGGTCTATTTTTTGGATATGGCACTCCAACGTGATGGCCCAGAGTGGTCAATGTCGAAGATCGCATAGAGGGCTTCGTTTTGACTGGTTATGGCTTCCGTAAGTCTAAACCAGTCAAAAAATAAGACTGTCCAAATAGTCGATATCCTCAGAGTGCGACATCGATGGTACGAGGTGCAACATCGGTTCAAAATGTCAAAATGGTGCCGTACAACTTATAGAAATGATTGCATCGATTTGAAATGGAACCTTACCATGGGGATCATTCTCTAGCGATGCTAAATCGAAGGCCAACAATGGTGATCCCGTTTAACCAAAAAATTCACATGAAGAAACTGAAGATGGAAAAACATTTAAGCCCCCGAAATTGATTCGGATGGTCTTTTTTTGGGTATGGAAATCCATAGTGATAGAGTGGTCATAGTCGTAGATCTCACAAAGAGCGTCATTTTGACAGGTTGTATCACCTGTAAGTCTAAACCTGTCAAAAGATATGACTATTTGAATAATCGATATCCTTAGAGTGCAACATCGACGGTGCGAGGTGCAACAACTGTTCAAAATGTCGAAAATGTGTCGTATGACTTTTAGAAATGAGTGCGCAGATATGTAATGGAACTGTACCATGGGGCATCATTCTCCAGCAACAGTAAATCGAAGGCCAACCACGGCGATCCCTTTAACCAAAATATTGACATGAAGAAACCAAAGAGAGAAAAACTTTCGAGCCTCCGAAAGTGATTCGGATGGTTTTTTTGGGTATGGAACTCTGTAGCGATGGCAGAGAACGATAAAAGTCATAGATCCCGCAGAGAGATTCGTTTTGACTGGTTTTAACGGTCCAAAGATATGGATGTCCGAATAATTGATATCCTCAGGGTGCAGCATCGACGGTGCGAGGTGCGACATCGATGGTGTGAAATGCTGAAATGGTGATGTATGACTTTTAGAAATGAGTGCCCAGGTTTGAAACAGAACTTTACCATGGGGCATCATTCTCCAGCGATGGTAAATCAGTGGCCAACCATGGTGATCCCGTTTAACAAAAAATTAACATAAAGTAATCGAAGAGGGAAAAAATTCCGAGCCCTCGAAAGTGATTTAGATGGTCGTTTTCTAGGTGCGGAACACTGTAGTGATGGCTGAGAGCCATCAAAGTCATAGATCTAAGAAAGAGCTTCGTTTTGACTGGTTGTGGCTCATAAGTCTAAACCAGTCAAAGATAAGGATGTTTGAATAATCGATATCCTCAGGGTGTAACATCGATGGTTTTAGGTGCAACATCGATGGTGCGTGCTGCAACATCGGTTCAAAATATCAAAATGATGCCATACGACTATAGTAAATGAGTGCATGGATTTGAAATGGAACCGTACCATGGGGCATCATTCTCCAGCGATGGTAAATCCGAGGCTAGCCCCGGTGATTCCGTTTAACCAAAAAATTCACATGAAGAAACCAAAGACGAAAAAATTTCCAACACCGAAAGTGATTGGATGGTCCTTTTTGGGTATGGAACTCCGTATTAATGGCTGGGAGTCATTAAAGTCGTAGATCTCACATAGAGCTTAGTTTGATTAGCTATGGATCCCGTAAGTCTTAACCGGTTAGAAGATATGGCTGACCCAATAATCAATATCCACAATGTGCAACATCGACGGTGCGTTGTGCAACATTGATTCCAAATTCCAAAACGGTGTCGTATGACTTTTGGAAATGAGTGCATGGATTTGAAATGGAACTGTACCATAGGGCATCATTCTCCAGCGATGGGAAATCAGGGGCCTACCATGGTGATCCCATTTAACCAAAAAATTCACATGAAGAAACCGAAGAGGAAAAACCTTCCGAGCCCCTAAAAGTGATTCGGTTGGTCTTTTTTTGGGTATGGAATCTGGAGCGATCAAAGTCATAAATTTCATAGAGAGGTTCACTCTTACTGGTTACGGATCCCATAAGTTTAAACCAGTCAAAAAATATGGTTGTTCGAACAATCAATATCCTCAGGATGCAACATCGACGGTGCAAGGTGTAACATCGGTTTGAAATGCCAAAACAGTGCCGTACAACTTTTAGAAATGAGCGCATGGATTTGAAACGAAACTATATCATAGGGCATCATTCTTCATGGATGGTGAATCGAAGGCCTACCACGGTTATCTCGTTTAACCAAAAAATTAACATGAAGAATCTGAAGAGGAAAAAAAATCCAAGCCCCCGAAAGTGAATCAGATGGTCTTTTTTGGGTAAGGAACTCCGTAGTGACGACCTAGATTTATCAAAATTGTAGATCTCACAGAGAGCTACATTTTGACTGGTTATGGCTTCTATAAGTCTAAACTAGTCAAAAGATATGTTTGTACGAATAATCGATATCCTCGAGGAGCAACTTTGACAATGCGTGGTGCAACATCGGTTCAAAATGCCGAGACATTGCCCTATGACTTTTAGAAATGAGTGCGTGGATTTGAAATGGAATTGTACCTGGGGCATCAATCTCCAACGGAGGTAATCGGAGGCCAACCCGATGATCCCGTTTAACCAAAAATTCACATGAAGAAACCGAAGAGGAAAAAAATCCGAGCCTCTAAAAATGATTCATATGGTCTTTTTTAGGTACGGAACTCGGTAGTGACAACCAAAGAACTCAAAGTCGTAGATCTTATAGAATGCATTGTTTTGACTGGTTACTACTACCGTAACTCTAAACCAGTCAAAAGATACGGCTGTCCGAATAATCATTATCTTCAAGGCACAACATTCACGATGCGAGGTGCAACATTGGTTCAACGAAATGGTGCTATACGACTTTTAGAAATAAGTGCGTGGATTTGAAACATAATTGTACCATGAGGCATCATTCTTCAGCGATGGAAAATCGGAGGCCAACCACGGTGATCCCGTTTAACCAAAAAATTCACATGAAGAAATCGAAGAGAAAAGAACTTTCAAGCCCCCGAAAATGATTTAGATGGTCTTTTTTTGGGTATGAAACTTTGCAGTGACAGTCAAGAGCAGTCATTATCATAGATCTCACAGAGAGCTTCGTCTTGACTGGTTTTGGCTTCCATAAGTCTAGACCAGTCAATAGATATGACTGTCCAAACAATCGATTACCTTAGGGTGTAGCATCGACGGTGCGAGGTGCAACATCGTTTCAAAATGCCAAAACTATGTCGTACGACTTTTAGAAATGAGTGTGTGGATTTGAAACAGAACTGTACATGGGTACATTCTCCAGCAATTGTAAATCGGAGGCCAACCACGGTGATCCTGTGTGACCAAAAATTCACATGAAGAAACCGAAGAGGAAAAAACTTCCAAGTCCCCACAAGTGACTGGGATGGTCTGTTTTTAGATATGGAACCCCAAAGTGATGGACTAAAGTGGTCAATGCCGTATATCACATAGAGAGCTTCGTTTTGACTGATTATGACTTTCGCAAGTCTATACCAGTCAAAAGACAAGTCTCTCCGAATAATTGATATCCTCAGGGTGCAACATCGATGGTACAAGGTGCAACATCGGTTCAAAATGTCGAAGCAGTGTCATACGACTTATAGAAATGAGTGCACAGATTTGAAACAGAACTATACCATGGGGCACCATTTCCAACGTAGGTAAATCGGAGGCCAACCAAGGTGATCCTGTTTAACCAAAAAATTCACATGAACAAACCGAAGAAGAAAAACATCTGAGCCCTCGAAAGTGATTCAGATAGTCTTATTTTGGGAATGGAACTCTGTAGTGATGGCCAAGAGCAGTCAAGGTCATAGAACTCACAAGGAGCTTTGTTTTGACTGGTTATAGCTCCCGTAAGTCTAAACTAGTCAAAAGATATGGCTGTCCGAATAATCGATATCCATAAGGTACAACATCGATAGTGCTAAGTGCAACATCGGTTCAAAATGCCAAAACGGTGCTGTATGACTTTTAGAAATGAATTCGCAAATTTGAAACGGAAATGTATCATGGGGCATCATTCTCCAACGATTGTAAATCAAAGGTCAACCACAATGATCCCGTTTAACCAAAAAAATCACATGAAGAATCCAAAGAGAGAAAACTTTCGAGCCCCAAAAAGTGATTCTGATGGTCTTTTTTGGGCACGAAATTATATAGTGATGGCGGAGAGCGGTAAAAGTCGTACATCTCACAGAGAGATTTGTTTTGACTGGTTTTACTAGTCAAAAGACATGGCCGTCGGAATAGTCGATATCCTCAAGGTGCAACATCGATGGTGCAAGGTGCGACATCGACGGTGCGAAATGCCGAAATGGTGCCGTACAACTTTTAGAAATGAGTGCCTGGATTTGAAACAAAATTGTACCATAAGGCATCATTCTCCAGTGATGGTAAATCAAAGGCCAACCACGGTGATCCCGTTTAACAAAAAATTAACATAAAGTCACCGAAGAGGAAAAAAATTCCAAGCCATGAAAATGACTAAAATGGACATTTTTGGGTACGGAACTCCATAATGATGGATGAGAGCCATCAAAGTATTAGACCTCAGACAGAGCTTCGTTTCGACTGGTTACGACTCTCGTAAGTCTAAATCGGTCAAAAGTTATGGCTGTCTGAATAGTCGATATCCTCAGGGTGCAACATCGACAGTTCGAGGTGCAAGATCGATGGTGCGAAGTGCAACATCGGTTCAAAATGCCGTAAAGGTGTCATACCACTTTTACAAATGAGTGCTTGGATTTGAAACGAAATTGTACCATTGGGCATCATTCTCCAACGATGGTAAATCAAAGGCCAACCGCGATGATTTCGTTTAACCAAAAAATTCACATGAAGAATCCAGAGAGGGAAAAACTTCGTTTTGACTGGTTTGGCTCCTATAAGTTGAAACCTGTCAAAAGATATGGTTGTCCGAATAATCAATATCTTTAGGGTGCAACATCGACATTGCGAGGTGTAACATTGGCTCAAATTGCTAAAACGGTGTTGTCCGACTTTTAGAAATAAGCGCATAGACGTGAAACGAAATAGTACCACGGGGCATTATTCTCTAGCGGTGGTAAATCGAAATCCAGCAATAGTGATCCCGTTTAACCTAAAAATTCATTTGAAGAAACAGAAGAAAAAAATTCCGAGCCCCCGAAAGAGATTCAGATGGTCTTGTTTTGGGTATGGAACCGCGTAGTGATGGCCTAGATCTATCAAAGTTGTAGATCTCACAAAGAGCTCCGTTTTGATTAGTTTTGGCTCCCATAAGTCTAAACTAATCAAAAGATATGGCTGTCCGAATAATCGATATCCTCAGGGTGTAACATTGACGATGTGAGTTGCAACATCGGTTCAAAATGCCGAAACAATGTCGTACGATTTTTAGAAACGAGTGCAAGGATTTGAAATGGAACTGTACCAAGGGGATTCAATCTCTAGCTATGGTAATTCAGAGGCCAACCACAGTGACCCTGTTTGACCAAAAAATTCTCATGAAGAAACCAAAGAGAAAAAACTTCCGAGCCACCGAAGGTGATTTAGGTGGTCTTTTTTGTATGGAACTTTGTAGTGACGGTCGAGAGCAGTCAAAGTCGTAGATCTCATAGTGATCTTCGTTTTGACGGGTCATGGCTTCCATAATTCTAAACCAGTCAAAAGATATGGCTGTCCGAATAATCGATATCCTCGGTTTGCAACATCGACGGTGCGAGCTACAACATCAGTTCAAAATGGCGAAATGGTGTCGTATGACATTTATGAATGTCCGTGTTGATTTGAAACAGAACTGTACCACGGCACATCATTCTCTAGCGATGGTAAAACGTAGGCCAACCAGGTTGATCCCCTTTAACCAAAAATCACATGAAGAAACCGAAGAGGAAAAAACTTCCACGCCCCCAAAAGTGATTCGGATGGTATTTTTTTTGGGTATGGAACCCCTTAGTGAAGGCCGAGAGCGGTCAAAATCATAGATCATACGAAGATCTTCATTTTGACTGGTTATGGCTCCTGTAAGTCTAAACCAGTCAATAGATATGTTTGTCTGAAAAATCAATATCCTTAGGTGCAACATTGGTTCAAAATACCGAAAAGGTGCCGTATGAATTTTAGAAATGAATGCATGGATTTATAATGAAACTATACCATTGGGCATTTTCTCCAGCGACGTAAATCGGAGACCAACCACGATGATCTCGTTTAACCAAAATGTTCACATGAAGAAACCAAAATGGAAGAAACTTCAAAGCCTCCGAAAAGTGAATTGGTTGGTCTATTTTTGGGTATGGAACTCTGTAGTGAGTGTCGAGTGCAGTCGAAGTGGTAGATCTCACAGAGAGCTTCATTTTGACTAGTTACGGCCCCTGTAAGTATAATACAGCCAAAAGATATGGCTGTCCGAATAATCGATATCCTCAGGGTGCAACATCGACGGTGCGAGATGCAACATTAGTTCAAATTGCCAAAATGGTACCCTATGATTTTTTTAGCAATGAGTGCATGGATTTGAAATGGAACTATACCATGCGGCATAATTCTCCAGCGACGGGTAAATCGAAGCACCCGACAGTGATTCTAATGGTCTTAATATTGGTTCGGATCTCCGTAGTGATGGACAAGAACCATCAAAATCATAGATCTCATAGAGAGCCTCATTTTAATGGTTATGGCTCCCATAAGTCTAAACTAGTCAAAAAATATGGCCGTCCAAATAAATGATATCCTCAAGGTGCAACATCGGCTGTGCAATATGCAACATCGATTCAAAATATGGAAACGACGTCATACGAATTTATATAATGAGTGTGTGAATTTGAAATGGAACTGTACCATGGGGCATCATCTCTAGCGAAGGTTAATCAAAAGCCAACCACGGTGATCCCGTTTAGTCAAAAAATTCACACGAAGAAACTAAAGAGGAAAAAACCACCGAGCCCCGTAAAGTGCTTCAGATGCTCTTTTTTTGGGTCTAGAACTACATAGTGATGGCCGAGAGCAGTACAAGTCATTGATCTCCCAGAGGGCATTGTTTTGGCTAGTTTGGCACCCGTAAGCCTAAACTTATCAAAAGATATGGCTATCCGAATGATCGATATCCTCAGGTTGCAACATTAGTTCAAAATTTCGAAAGGGCACTTTTCAACTTTTAGAAATGAGTGCTTTGATTTGAAACAGAACTGTACTATGCGGCATCATTCTCCAACGGTAGTAAATCAGAGGCCAACCACGGTGCCTGGTTTAACCAAAAAGTTCATATAAAGAAACAAAAGAGGAAAAAAATTTCCAAGCCTCCAAAAGTGACTTGGATGGTCATTTATTAGATATGTAACTTCATAGTGATGGCCAAGATCCATCAAAGTCGTAGATCTCACAAAGAGCTTGGTTTGACTGGTTTTGGCTCCTATAAGCCTAAACCAGTCAAAAGATATGGCTGTCGGAATAATCGGTATCCTACGGGTGCAACATCGACGATGCGAGGTGGAGAATCGCTTCAAAATGCTGAAACGGTGCCATACGACTTTTAGAAATGAGTGCACGGATTTGAAATGGAGCTGCATCATGGGGATTCAATCTATAGTGATGGTATGTTAGAGGCCAACCACGGTGATCCTGTTTAACAAAAAATTCAAATGAAGAAGCCGAAGAGATAAAAACTTCCTATCTCCAAAAATGATTCGGATGGTCTTTTTTTGGGTATGGAAATTTGTAGTGATAGCCAAGAGAGGAAAAAGTCCTAGATCTTATAGATAGCTTCATTGTGACTGGTTATGGCTCTGATAAGTCTAAACCAGTCAAAAGATACGACTGTCTGAATAATCGATATCCTTAGGATGCAACATCAATAGTGCAAGGTGCAACATCGGTTCAAAATACCGAAACGGTGTTGTACGACTTTTACAAATGAGTGCATGGATTTGAAACAGAGAAGTACTGTAGAGAATCACTCTCAAATGATGGTAAATCTTAGGCCAACCATGGTGATCTCGTTTAACTAAATAATTCACATGAAGAAACCGAAGAGCAAAAAACTTCTAAGCCCCAAAACTAGTTCGGATGGTCTTTACTTTGGTATGGAACTCTGTAGTGACGGTCGAGAGTAGTCAAAGTCATAAATCTCACGAAGAGCTTTGTTTTGACAGGTTATGGCTCCCGTAAGTCTAAACTAGTCAAAAGATACGACTGTCCAAATAATTGATATCCTCAAGGTGCAACATCGACGGTGCGAGGTGCAACATTGGCTTAAAATGCCGAAAAGGTACCATACCACTTTTAGAAATGAGTTTTTGGATTTGGAATGGAACTGTACTATGGGGCACCATTCACCAATGATGGTAAATCGGAGACCAACTATGATGATCTCATTTAAGAAAAAATTCACGTGAAAAAACTAAAAAGGAAAAAACTTTTGAGCCCCCAAAGTGATTCGAGTGGTCTTTTTTTAGGAGTTAAACTCCACAGTGATGGCCTAGCACGGTTGCTTTCACCGAGAACAGCTGACTCAGGGATTCTACCAATTGGAAGTTGAATGTGAAGGCTTAAGGATTCAGATCTGAAAAGCTATGACAAGGCAATCAAGTAGAAGGCAAAAAACAGAAAGGAGTCAACTTGAAGAGAGTTAGGAGGCTTCCTCTAGAGCAAATCAGATCTCAGTCTTCATCACCCGGGATGAATTAGAAACGATGATGGGATCCATGCATGAGGAGCAATTCAAAAGGCAAGAAGAGATGATGTAGAATCTGCTTTGACAAGCTGGACAAACTGGAGTGCAGATTCAAGCTAGCGCAGCTGCAGGAGATGCTAGAGATAGGAGCCAGCAGCATGGAGCAACCAGGACCCAGAACAGAGCGGTACCATCAGGAGCGGCCCCAAAGCTGGGGGGCACTAACCAGGAGCGTGTTGATCCGACCTTAGGCAGGATACCGGGTTGAACTGTTCAACATGGCATTGATAGAGGGATGGACGCCCGTCCAGGAGACCATATCCCAAATTCCTTCATGAACTCGGAGGGCAGGTCAGAGGCAACGGACAAGGAACACTACTTGGCAATAGCGACAGATTGGCAGAGATGATTAGACGAGCCATGAGAGGTGGACTAGTGAATCGAGATCTTGAAGATGTTAACAGAAGCCCATTCATACCCGCAATTAGACAGGCTAGAAATCCACCAGACTTCGAGCTGCCAACACTGGAGACGTATGATGGGAGGGCGGATCCTACAGTTCATCTGACTTGATACATGAGGCATATGGAGGTGTTGGAGGCATCGAATGAGGTCATGGCCCGATGCTTCCATGGTTTTGATGGCAGCTGTATATGGCATAGCTGATGGCACATAATTCAAGAATTCATTGACAAGCGATTCACCTATGGATCTAGGAGAATTTTATCATGAGGCTGAAGTATTTCTACGATTAGAGGATGAAAATGCTGAAAGAGTGGAAGGAGGAGTCGATGTTTATGCAGTGAAGGGCGAAAATCCTCCAGAAAAAGGCGCAAGAACTGGTAAAGGGAAACGAAAGGCTGAGGATAACGGTGACGGACCAACGCGACCACGAAAAGAACCAAGATTCACCTCTTATATAGAGTTGAATGAAACTTGGGAGTGAATCTACCAAGATACCAAGGGGAAGATTCCTTATCAAAAGCCAATGAGAAGGGATCCGACCCGCGATGAAAGAAGATCAGAAAAGTATTGCTTGTTCCACGAGCTAAATGGTCATATCACGAATGATTATACGCACTTGAAGGATGAGGTTGAGGGGTATATCCAGAATGGTCTGCGATCGCAGTATGTAAGAAGGGGAGCAGCAACGGTGGAATGAGAGCGGCCACCACCTGCATCAACTGGGAACGGCTCAGGATCCAGGCGTCAGCCTGTCATTAATTGATGGAAATAGTGACAAATAAGTGGCAAACTCCACATCAACACGATTAAGTGTAACGACCCGTATTTTACGTGTCGATAAATCGTAGAATTTCTAGGTCGTTAGCGTTGTTTATGTCATCCTTAGCCTAAGTCGTATGGGAGGATAACTTGTATGTTGTTTGGGTCGTAAGGAAGTTAGATTGGGAAGTTAACTCGGGATAGTGCTAGAACGAGTTAACGGTTTAGTGGATAGAACGACCTAAGGTAGCTATGGGTTGAAAGTGAGAAAGCCCGCGAGTTAACGAGTTAGGAGTTATACGGGTCAGTAGGGTTCTTGAGTCGTAGATGACTTAAGGGTTAGCGAGTAACGACCTATGGAAGTTATTCGAGTTGGCATGTTAGCGAGTCAACAGGATAAGTGAGTTAACAAGTTAGCAAGTTACACGAGTTAGTGTGTTAGCGAGTTAGTGGAGCTAGCGAGTTAGTGGAATTAGCGGGTTAGTGGTGAGCGACTTAGTAGGTCGCTGCG
This sequence comes from Allium cepa, assembly GCA_030765085.1. Lineage (NCBI taxonomy): Eukaryota > Viridiplantae > Streptophyta > Magnoliopsida > Asparagales > Amaryllidaceae > Allium > Allium cepa. The sequence goes on from CM060943.1 coordinate 803,916,584, forward strand.
TTTTCATTAAGTCGTGATGGTTGTAGGTCGTAACCCGGTAAGTCGCGACATTTGCTAACCCGTGTATATAGCAAAGTCGTAAGTCGTTAGGCTTAAGTCGTTGAGTCGCTAAGCCGTAAGGTTGTTAAGTCGTTTACCCTGATGAGTCGTGAGTTGTTATAAGGCGTAGGTTGCTGAGTCACGAGCGACTTAAGGGATAGGTCGCTAAGCCGCGAATGAGTTAAGAGTTAGGCCTATAAATACACGGCCATTTCTTCACTTTTTGGCACCGGATTTCGAAGCGACGAAGTGCTGCCATTTTGAGAGCTCGACTACAACATTTCTTCATCTTCTTTTCTCTACTCCAATCTAGTTCTAGCATCCATCCAAGATCGAACATCGAGATTGAAGATCCAAGAGCCAAAGTTGAAGATATTCATCCAACGAAGCTAGATTTCATCGTTTCAAGCGGGATTTCGACGAATCAAGCTTGAATCTTCGCTGTCCAGATCTGAAGTTGATAGTTTTTGAAGTGTTTGGGTGATTTGGTGAGTGGTGGTTATCTCTCACGCGGACCCAAAGGTGTATATTGGTTTGGTGGTTGGTTGGAGTGTTGTAGATAGTGGTTTTATGCATTTTTCCTTAGATTCAAGTGTAGATCCATTACTTATAAAGATGTTTACTTTTGCAAGTTCATTCATCAAGTTGTAGAGACAAAACCCATGATTTATATTTGTTAGATCTATGCTAAAAACCCATGATCCATGTATGTTAGATCTATTCTCATTTATTTACGAAATTGCCATTTTAGTTATAAATGTCTATTTAGATCCTGATTGACTACTTATTTGTTTGGATTAATGTTTGCCTTGTTTGATTGTTGTGAATGAGTTATCTAGTTGATAGATTTGGACAAGTATGGTCAAAGACGATTCAAAAGCTACGGAAGAGGCTCTCGAATGGTGAAAGCTGCTTAAGACATATGTAGCGGATGTTGAAGCTCATATGTATGGATTGGATGATGTTGAGATGGAACTTTGCTATGATGCGATGAAGCGAAGTATGATGTGAGTCTTGGCGTAATCCAGGCAGGGATCATTCCAAGCATGTTGATAACTCGAGGGATGGTTCGAGTTGGTTGATAATGGACTGCTCGAGAGGTAGCTTGGGCTAGTATGAGAATAGTCGTCGAGGAGGATGACTAGGAGGCTTGGATCTCATCGTTGTTGAAGGTTCTAGCATGCTCAAAAGCAAGAGTACATGGGGCGCCCAAAACGACTACAGATAGGTAGTCGGGACACCCAAAAGACTACAGGCAGGTAGTCGAGTACTCTGGGCAGAGTAGATAAGTCCTAGGCACAGGTAGCGTGCGGAGTTATGACTAGAACCGGGGTTACCATTAGCCCTTGACAGGTGGTCATTCAACTAACGGTGAAATCAAGGCAATGATAACAGTGATAGCCAGAGTCATGGATGTATGGACGTTTGGTTGTATCATCATTCGGTCTCAAGAGCGGTGTTTTCTGGGTGCTTATCTGATCTTGGTTTAGGCCTTGGGGGTTTGTATTTGGAAAACATCGACCTTGACTCGAGTGATTATTGCTTTACTTTAATTATCTGCTTTGCTATGCTTGCTTCTCCTTAGTATGAGTCTGGGGGCTATCAATGTAGATAGAGGTGGAGTGGGATGGTTTGGTTCCTATTCCTTTTATCCCTTATGCTCTTTTGGTATGTTTGATAGTTGATTTACTGCTCACTAAGACTTTGTCTGACTCAAGGTTTTATGTCTCCTCTTATTACCTTGGGCTGTCCATCCATGTTTGGGATGGGCAGACTAGGTAGCAGGTGACAAGTGCTGTTCTTGGAGATCTACGCTAATGATGACGAAGACGAGCAAGAGGCTTTTGCATATTATTTCATATTATATGTACTGGATGTTCCGCTGCTGTATTTGATTGAGTGTTATGTAGTGAGGCTTTGATGTATGGATGATTCATATGTTTGTACAAAACTACTATGATGCTTATATGATGATTTTCTGTTATGGAGCTTTACTATATATTTCTCTATTGTATTTTATCCATGCGCTGTGAGTTACGATAGAGTTTTGCTGTTTTATCTTGCCTTGACCATCGTCCATGGCTGCCTGGCACACCTTTCAGTGCACCATTCTCTTGTTTTAGTGCGGGAGTCATGGGCGGTCGTCACATTAAGTCATTTACACATGTACAGGACCACGAACAATCCTCAGGCATGCTCTAATATGACTACCAATCACATCAGTGCAGGTGTTTGCACTTTGACGTCTCTATTTTGCTTTTATTTTCTATTTCTCATGTTAGAACTTGATTTTGTTGAACATTTTTGTGGAAAGACTCAGTTTAATGGATATTTGGTTTTAATAATTCTGTAACGACCAAGCCAGTTACATATGTACGGGATCGCGAACGGTCCCTAGGCATGCTCTGACATGGCGATGAACCACCATAAAAATAGTTCAGAAATTTGCTCGAATGTGAAATCTGACATTAATGATACTAAGTCCCCCCGGGGCTTACTAATAATTTGCCTCGAATAGCACCCGACCTCGAACGGTCACAATTCGCCTCGAACGGCACCCGACCTCTCACAGTCACAATTCGCCTCGAACGGCATTCGACCGCATATGGTCACAACTCGTCTCGAACCGCACCAAATCATGAACGATCACAAATTTCCACGAAAGGCACCCCAACCGCGAACGGTCACCATTCGCCGTGAATGGCACCCGACCACGAACGGTCACATACCACCTCAAATGGCATACGATCTCGAACGATCGTCATGCAAAGTCGGGTAAGACTATCAATTTCTTTTACAAGTCATCAACAGGATACGAACATCTGGCCTGTGACATTACAAAACACGCCTTCTTCCCACAAGGCATATTTTAGGCAGCAAATTTTATCCCACCTTTTGGTGCAGGCCAAGATATCAACGAATTAGCTAGAAAGGATGGGTGTCAGGATCAGAGATCGATTAAAAATAAGGCTGTGATCGATATCATCAAAATTTGATTGGGCTCCAATCAAGACGGGATCGATTGGAAATAATGATCAAGGTAGGAAGAGGCTACGTTTCTAATTTCAGGTCAATCTGAGTTCGTATTCTCAAGTATAATCGATGTAATTAAAACAACCAACTATTCGTATCCATTAATCCCCTATTGTTCGTACCCATCAATCCTCTGCTTTTCGTATCCATCAAGCATCCACTGTTTTTATCCATCGATCCCCTACTGTTTGTATCCATCAATCCTCTACTTTTCGTATCAATCAAACCTACACTGTTCGTATCCATCAATCCCCTACTGTTCGTATCCATCAAGCCTCCACTGTTCGTATCCATCAATCCTCTACTGTTCGTATCCATCAAGACTCCACTGTTCGTATCCATTAACGCAATCGTGAGCGATACGTACAATGCAACATCGATTGATACGAGCAGTGCAACAGGGATCGATTCGAATAGTGCAACACCAATTGGTACGAACAGTGTAACATCGATCGAGTACGAACAGTGCAACATCGATCGATACGAACAATGCAACATAGATCGAGTACATACAGTGCAACATCGATTGAGTACGAACGATGCAACATCGATCGAGTACGAATGGTGCAACATCGATCGAGTACGAATAGTGTAACATCGATCGATACGAATAGTGCAACATCGATCGAGTACGAACAGTGCAACATCAATGGAGTACGAACAGTGCAACTCGATCGATATGAATAGTGCAACATCGATTGAGTGGGAACAGTGCAATATCGATCGAGTATGAACAATGCAACAGTGATCGATACAAAACAGTGCAACATCGATCGAGTACGAAAAGTGCTACATCGATCGAGTACGAATAGTGCAACATCGACCGAGTACGAACAATGCAACAGCGAACGAATACGAATAGTGCAACATCGATTGATACGAAGGAGACAGCCTTCGAAAAACACGAACTTGCATCGATCATATCTTACAATCTACAAGTCCAAATGCGACGAATTTTTCACTGGAGCTTATGTACAACCTAAAAAATGTTCTGCTCGATTTCGACTCGATTGGGAAAATTTTTAATCGATACGAAATTCGTTCATATCGATCACGGATCAAGTCAAAATCACATGGGATCGATCGCGTGGGCCCGCACACATGCCAGAAGAGTTCTTCCGAGATCTGAGCGAGATATTTGCAGCCTAAGCCTATAAATAAATAGCATCCTAGAGCCTAAAGAAAAGGGACTTTTGGTTCTTTTACGTCCATTCTCCGCCGGATTCATCATTGTACTCGAATTTTGCTATTTTAATCAGCTGTAATTCGTTGTAGTCAGCAAGGATACATCAATAAAGTCATCAAATTCAAAGTGGACATAGGCCAGATTGCTGAACCACTATAAACTCTGTGTTCTTTACTGCTTGCTTCTTATTTTTTTGAGTATTCTTCATTTTTGATTCTCTAAATACTTATGATCTATGATCTTTCATTTTAAATGGATGTTTTCATCAACAATTGTGTGTTTGTGACCAATTTTGACGCAAACAGTAGTGATGGCCGAGAGCTGTGGAAGTCGTGGACCATACAGAGAGCTTTGTTTTCACTGGTTATGGCTCCCGTAAGTCTAAACCAGTCAAAAGATATGACTGTACAAATAATCGATATCTGGAGGGTGCAACATCGACGATGCGAGGTGCAACATCGGTTCAAAAATGCCAAAACAGTGCCGTGTGACTTTTAGAAATGAGTATGTGGATTTTAAACAAAACTGTACCATGAGGTGTCATTCTCTAGCGGTGGTAACTCGAAGGCCAACCACGGTGGTCCCGTTTAACCGAAAAATTCACATGAACAAACAATAGAGGAAAAACTTTCGAGCACCCGAAAGTAATTCAAATGGTCTTTTTTGGGTATAGAACTCCATAGTGAAGGCCTTGAGCCATCAAAGTTGTAGATCTCACATAGAGCTTCATTTTGACTGGTTATGGCTCCTGTAAGTCTAAACTAGTCAAAAGTTATAGCTGTCCAAATAATCTATATCCTGAGGGTTTAACATCGATGGTGCTAAGTGCAACATCGGTTCAAAATACCAAAATAGTGCCATAAGACTTTTATAAATAAGTGCATGGATTTGAAACAGAACTGTGAGCATCGTTTTCTTGCGATGGTAAATCGGAGGCCAAACACGATGATCTCGTTTAACTAAAAAATTCACATGAAGAAACTGAAGAGGAAAAAAATTCTGAACCATCGAAAGTGATTCGGTTGGCCTTTTTTTGGTTATGGAACTCCGTTGTGACGTCACAGAGGGGTCAAAATCGTAGATCTCATAGAGAGTTTCATTTTGACTAGTTGTGGCTGCCATAAGTCTTAACAAGTCAAAACATATTGTTGTACGAATAATATGTATCCTCAGAGTGCAACATTGATGGTGCGAGGTGCAACATTGGTTTAAAATTTCGAAATGGTGTTGTATGACTTTTAGAAACGAGTTCACAGATTTGAATCGAAATTCTACTTTGGGCCATTATTCTCCAGCAATGGGAAATCGGAAGCCAACCATGATGATCCTGTTTAATTAAAAAATTCGCATGAAGAAAGCGAAGAGGAAAAAACTTCCGAACCCCCAAAATGAAATGGATGGTCTGTTTTTGGGTATGGAACTCCATAGTGACGGTCGAGAGTGGTCAAAGTCATTGATCTCACAGATAACTTCGTTTTGACTCGTTATGGCTCCTTAAGTCTAAATAGCTCAAAAGGTATGGCTATCCGAATAATCGATATCCCCAAGGTGCAACATAGACGGTGCAAGGTGCAACATCGGTTCAAAATGCCAAAATGGTGCCGTAAGACTTTAGAAATGAGTGCATGGATTTGAAACGTAACTATACAATAGGTCATCCTTCTCTAGTGATGGTAAATTGTAGGCCAATTATAGTGATTCCATTTAACCAAAAAATGCACATGAAGAAACCGAAGAGGAAAAAGCTTTCGAGCCCCAAAAAGTAATACGAATGGTCTTTTTTGGGTATGGAACTCAATAGTGAAGGTCGAGGGCCGTCAAATTTATAGATCTCACATAGAGCTTCATTTGACTGGTTATGGCTCCTGTAAGTCTAAACCAGTCAAAAGATATGGCCGTTCGAATAATCGATATCCTCAGGGTGCAATATCGAGGGTGCTAGGTGCATCATCGGTTCGAAATGCCAAAATAGTGTCGTACGACTGTTAGAAATGAGTGCATGGATTTGAAATGGAACTTTACCATAGGGCATCATTCTATAGCGATAGTAAATAGGAGGCCAACCATGGTGATCCCATTTAACCAAAAAATTCACATAAAGAAACAAAAGAGGAAAAAATTTCGAGCCCCTAAAAGTGATTCAGATGGTATTTTTTTTGGTTATGGAACTCCGTAATGATGGCCGAGAGCTGTCAAAGTCATAGATCCCATAGAGAGCTTCGTTTTAACAATTTATGGCTCCCATAAGTCTAAACCAGTCAAATGATATGACTATCCGAATAATCGATGTCCTCAATGTGCAACATCGATAGTGCGAGGTGCAACATCGGTTTAAAAATGGCGAAATGATGTCATATGACTTTTAGAAATGAGTGCATGAATTAGAAATAGAACTGTACTATGGGGGCATCGTTCTCCAACGATGATAAATCATAGGCCAAACATGATGATCTCGTTTAACCAAAAAATTCACATGAAGAAACCAAAGATGAAAAAAATTCGAAACCACCAAAAGTGATTTAGTTGGTCTTTTCTTGGTTATAGAACTCCGTAGTGATGGCCGAGAGCCGTCAAAGTAATAGATCAAATAGAGAGCTTCAATTTGACTTTTTATGGCTCTCGTAAGTCCAAACCAGTCAAAAGGTATGGCTGTCCGAATAATCAATATCCTCAGGGTGCAACATCGGTTCAAAACGCCAAAAAGGTATTCTACGACTTTTAGAAAAGAATGCACGTATTTGAAATGGAACTGTACTTTGGGCCATCATTCTCCAACGATGGGAAATTTGAGGCCAACTATGGCGATCCAGTTTAATCAAAAGTTTCACATTAAGAAACCGAGGAGAAAAAACTTTCGAGCCTCCAAAAGTGAATCAGATGGTCTTTTTTGGTATAGAACTCCGTAGTGACGGTCGAGAGTGGTTAAAGTCATATATCTCACAGTGAGATTCATTTTGACTGGTTATGGCTCCCATAAGTCTAACAAGTCAAATGATATGGCTTTCCAAATAATCGATATCCTAGGGTGCAACATCGAGGGTGTGAGGTGCAACATCGACATTGTGAGGTGCGACATCAGTTCAAAATGCCGAACTGGTGCCTTCAAACATTAGAAATGAGTGCATGGAATTGAAATGGAACTGTACCATGGGGCATCCTTCTCTAGCGATGGTAAATCGGAGGCCAACCACGGTGATCCCGTTTAACCAAAAAATTCACATGAAGAAACCGAAGGAAAAAAAATTTCGAGCCATCGAAAGTGATTCGGATGGTCTTTTTTTGGGTATGGAACTTTGTAATGATGGTTGGGAGCAATCAAAGTCGTAGATCTCACAGATAGCTTCGTTTTGAGTTGTTATGGCTCCCTTAAGTCTAAACCAGTCAAAAGATATGGCTGTCTGAAGAATCGATATCCTCAAGGTGCAACATCGACGGCGCGAGGTGTAACATTGGTTTAAAATACCGAAAGGTGCCGTACTACATTTAGAAAAGAGTGTGTGGATATGAAACAGAACTGTACCATGTGGAATCTTTCTCCAACGATGGTAAATCGGAGGATAACAACGATGCTCCCTTTTAACAAAAAAATTCACATGGAGAAACCGAACTGGAAAATACTTCCGAGCCTCCAAAAGTGTTCGGATAATCTTTTTTATGTTTGGAACTCCGTAATGTTGGCTGAGAGTAGTCGTAGTCGTAGATCTCACAGAGAGCTTCATTTTGACCGGTTATGGCTCCCGTACGTTTAAAGGAGTAAAAAAATATGGCTGTTCGAATAATCGATAACCTTTGGGTGCAACATCGACGGTGCGAGGTGTAACATCGGTTCAAAATGTCGTACAGTGCCGTATGATTTTCAGCAATGAGTACATGGATTTGAAATGGAACTATACCATAGGATATCATTCTCCAGCGATGGTAAATCGAGTGTCAGCCACGGCGATCCCGTTTAACCAGAACATTCACATGAAGAAACTAAAGGGAGAAAAAACTCCAAGCCCCCGAAAGTGATTCGGATGGTTTTCATTTAGTTATGGATTTCCACAGTGACGGCCGAGAGCCTTCAAAGTCATAGATCTCATAAAGAGCTTCGTTTTGACTGGTTATGGCTTCGATAAGTGTAAACCGATCAAAATATTTGGTTGTTAGAATAATTGATATCCTCAGGATGCAACATCAATAGTGATAGGTGCAACATCGGTTCAAAATGCCATGATGGTCTATACGAATTTTAGAAATAAGTGCATGAATTTAAAACGGAACTGTACCATGGGGAATCGTTCTCCAACGATGATTAATCGGAGGCCAACCATGCTGGTCCCATTTAACCAGAAAATTAACATGAAGATATCGAAGAGGAAAAAACATTCGAGCCCTCAAAAGTGATTCGGATGGTCTTTTTTTGGGTATGGAACTCCATAGTGACGGCCGAGAGCCATTAAAATTGTAGATCCCATAGAGAGCTTCACATTGATATGTTATGGCTCCCGTAAGTTAAGTCTAAACCAGTTAAAATATATGGCTTTCCTAATAATAGATATTCTCATGGTGCAACATCGACGGTGCAAGATGCAACATCGGTTCAAAATATCAAAACGGTGCCTTTCGACATTTAAAAATGAGTGCATGGATTTGAGATAGAACTGTACCTTAGGGCATCATTCTCCATCGATGGTAAATCGGGGGCCAACCACAGTGATCCCTTTTAAACCAAAAAACTCATAAGAAGAAACCGAAGAGGAAAAAACTTCCGATCCCCCGAAAGTGATTCGAATGGTCATTTTTTGGGTATTGAATTCTGTAGGGACGGCCAAGAACCATCAAAGTTGTAGATCTCACAGAGAGCTTCATTTTGACTGGCTATGGCTCCCGTACGTCTAAACCAGTCAAAAGATATGGCTGTCTGAATAATAGATATCCTCTGGATGCAACATCAACGGTGCGAGGTGTAGCATTCAAAATGACGAAACGCTTCAGTATGACTTTTAGAAATTAGTGCATGGATTTGAAACGGAATTTTACCATGGATCATCATTCTCCAGTGATGATAAATCGAAGGCCAACCATGGTGATTCAATTTAAACAGAAAATTCTCATGAAGAAATCGAAGAGGTAAAAATTCCGAGCCCCCGAAAGTGATTCAGATGGTCTATTTTTGGGTATGGAACTCCATAATGATGGTCGAGAGCAGTAAAAGTCGTAGATCTCATAGTGGGCTTCGTTTTGACTGGTTATGGCCCTCGTAAGTCTAAACCAGCCAAAAGACATGGCTTTTCGAATAATCGATATCTACATGGTGCAACATCGATGGTGTGAGGTGCAACATTGGTTCAAAATATCGAAACGGTGCTGTATGACATTTAGAAATGAGCGCATGGCTTTCACACGGAAATGTACCATAGGGTATCATTCTCCAGCGATGGTAAATCGGAAGCAAACCACGGTGATCCCGTTTAACCAAAAAATTCACATGAAGAAGCCGAAGAGGAAAAAATTTCCAAGCCCTCGAAAGTGATTTGAATGTCATTATTTGGGTATGGAACTCCATAATGATGGACTAGATCTATCATATACGTAGATCTCACAAAGATCTTAGTTTCGACTGGTTATGGCTCCTATAAGTCTAAACAGGTCAAAAGATATGGCTGTCCAAATAATCGATATCCTCAGGTGCAACATCGGTTCAAAATGCAGAAACGGTGCCATATGACTTTTAGAAACGAATGCGTGGATTTGATATAGAACTGCATGATGGGGCATCATTCTCCAGCGATGGTAAATAGGTGGCCAACTATGGTGATCCCGTTTAACCAAAAAATTCACATGAAGAAACCGAAGAGGAAAAAACATCCAAGCCCCCGAAAGTGATTCAGATGGTCTTTTTTTCGTTATGGAATTCCGTAGTGAGGACCGAGAGCTATCGAAGTCGTAGACCACGTAAAAATCTTCGTTTTGATTGGTTATGACTCCAGCAAGTCTAAATCAGTCAAAAGATATGGCGATCTGAATAACAATATACTTAGCGTGCAAAATCGACGGTGCGAGGTGCAACATCGATACAAAATTGCGAAACAGTGCCGTACGACTTTTAGAAATGAATGCGTGTATTTGAAACAAAGTTGTACAATTGGGCATCATTCTCTAGCGATGGTGAATCGAAAGCCAACCACTATGATCCCATTTAACCAAAAAATTCACATGAAGAAACCGAAGAGCAAAAAAAGTTCCAAGCCCCTGAACGTGATTCGGATGGTCTTTCTTAGAGTAAGGAACACCGTAGTGATGGTCGAGAGTGATCAATGTCATTGATCTTACAGTTAGCTTCGTTTTGACGGGTTACAGCTCCTGTACGTCGAATCCATTCAAAGATATGGTTGTTTGAATAATCGATATCCTCAGGATGCAACATCGACTGTGCGAGGTGCAACATCGATTCAAAATTCCAAAACCGTGTCGTAAGACTTTTAGAAATGAGCGTGTGGATTTGAAATGGAAATGTACCATGGGGCATCATTCTATAGCGAAGGTAAATCGGAGGACAACCATGGTGATCTCGTTTAACCAAAAAATTAACATGAAGAAGAAAAAGAGGAAAAAACTTCCGAGCCCCCGAAAGTGACTCGGATGGTCTATTTTTGGGTATGGAAATACGTAATGATGGTCGAGAGCTATCTAAGTCGTAGATCTCATAAAGAGCTTCTTTTTGACTAATTATGGATCCCGTAAGTCTAAACTAGTCAAATGATATGGCTATCCAAATAATCGGTATCCTCAAGGTGCAACATCGACGGTACGAGGTGCAACATCGGTTCAAAATGCTAAAACGATGTCGTACCACTTTTAAAAACGAGTGCGTGGATTTGAAACGAAATTGTACCATGGGGCATCATTCTCCAACGATGGTAAATCGAAGGGCAACCACGGTTAACCAAAAAATTCACATAAAGAGACCGGAGAGGACAAAATCCCAAGCCCTCGAATGTGTTTCGAATGGTCTTTTTGGGGTATGGAACTTCGTAGAGACAACCAAGAGCAGTCAAAGTCGTAGACCTTACCAGGGGCTTCGTTTTGACTAGTAATGACTCCCATAAGTTTAAACCAATCAAAAGATATGGCTGTCCGAATAATCGATACACTTACGGTGCAACATCGATGGTACGAGGTGCAACATCGGTTCAAAATGCCGAAACAGTGCCGTACGACTATTAGAAATGAGTATGTAGGTTTGAAATGAAATTGTGCATTGGGGCATCGTTCTCCAGCGGTGATGAATTAAAGGCCAACCACTGTGATCTCATTTAACCAAAAAATTCACTAGAACAAACCAATGAGGAAAAAATTTTCAAGCCCATGAAAGTGATTCGAGTGGTCTTTTTTGATATGGAACTCCATTATGACAGTCGAGAGCAGTCAAAGTCATAGATCTCACAGAGAGCTTCGTTTTGACTAGTTATGGATCGCGTAAATCTAAACCAATCAAAAGATATGGCTGTCTGAATAATCGGCATCCTCAGGCTGCAACATCGACGGTATGAGGTGCAATATCGGTTCAAAATGTTATGACTTTTAGAAATAAGTGCATAGATTTGAAATGGAGTTGTACCATGGGCCATCATTCTCCAGTGATGGTAAATCGAAGGCCAACCACGATGACCATGTTTAACCAAAAATTCACATGAAGAAACCGAAGAGGAAAAAACTTTCGAGCGACTGAAAGTGATCCGGATGGTCTTTCTTTGGGTATGGATCTCCATAGTAATGGACAAGAGCCATCAAAGTCGTAGATCTCACAAAGATCTTCGTTTTGATTGGTTATGGCTCCCATAAGTCTAAACAAGTCAATAGATATGACTGTCCGAATAATCGATATCTCAGGGTGCAACATCGGCGGTGCTAGGTGCAATATTGGTTGAAAATGTAGGAACGGTGCTATACTATTTTTAGAAATGAGCGCATGATTTGAAACGAAGCTGTACCACATGGCATCATTCTCTAACGATAGTAAATCGAGGCCAACCACGATGATCTCGTTCAACCAAAAAATTAACATGAAGCAACCAAGGAGGAGAAACTTCTAATTCCCCTATAGTGATTCAGATGGTCTTTTTTGGGTTATGGAACTCTGTAATGATGGCCGAGAGCAGTCACAGACGCAGATCTCATAGAGATCTTCGTTTTGACTAGTTGGCTCCCGTAAGTCTTAACCAGTAAAAAGATATGGCTGTCAAAATAATCGATATTGTCAAGGTGCAACATCAACGGTGCAAGGTGCAACATCAGTTCAAAATGCAGAAATGGTACCGTATGATTTTTAGCAATGGGTGCATGGATTTTAAACGATATTATACCATGATGCATCATTTTCCAATGATGGGAAATCGGAGGCCAACCATGGTGATCCCGTTTAACCAAAAAATTCACATGAAAAACCGAAGAGGAAAAAACTTTCGACCCTCCGAAAGTGATCCGGATGGTCTTTTTTTGGTATGGATCTCCGTAGTAATGGCCGAGAGCCATCAAAATTGTAGATCTCACAAAGAGCTTCATTTTTGACTGGTTATGGCTCCCGTAAGTCAAAACCAGTCAAAAGATATGGCTGTCCGAATGATATCCTCAGGGTGCAACATCGGCGATGCGAGGTTCAATATCGGTTCAAAATGTCGAAACAGTGTTGTACTATTTTTAGAAATGAGTGCGTGGTTTGAAACAAAACTATACCGCGTGGTATCATTCTCCAGTGATGGCGAATCGGAGGCCAACCACGATGATCCCGTTCAACCAAAAAATTCACATGAAGAAACCGAGGAGGAAAAACTTCTTAGCCCCCCATAGTGATTCGAATGGTCTCTTTTGGGGTATGGAACTCCGTAGTGATGACCGAGAGCAGTCACATTCATAGATCTCACTAAGATCTTCATTTTGACTGGTTATGGCTCCCGTAAGTCCAAATAGTAAAACGATATGGATATCTGAATAATCGATATCCTCAGGGTGCAACATCGACAGTGCAAGGTGCAACATCGGTTCGAAATGCAAAAAAGGTGCGATACAATTTTTAGCAATGGGTGGTGGATTTTGAACGGAAGTGTACCATGGTACATCATTCTCTAGCGATGGTAAATCGGAGGCCAACCACGATGACCTTGTTTAACCAAAAAATTCACATGAAGAAACCGAAGAGGAAAAAAAATTCCTAGCCCCCGAAAGTGGTTCCGATGGCCTATTTTGGGCAAGGAACTCCATAGCAATGGCCTAGAGCTATCAATGTCGTAGATTTCATAGAGAGCTTCATTTTGGTTTGATATGGCTTCCATAAGCCTAAACAAATCAAAATATATGGCCGTCCGAATAGTCGATATCCTCAGGGTGAAACATCGACGGTGTGAGGTGCCACATCAGTTTGAAATGTTGAAACGGTACCATACGAATTTTAGAAATGGGTGCATGGATTTGAAATGGAACTATACAATGAGGTATCATTCTCAAGCGGTGGTAAATTGGAGTCCAACCATGGAGATGTCGTTTAACTAAATAGTTCTGAAGAAGAAACCGAAGAGGACAAAAATTCCTAGCCCTCGAAAGTGATTCGAATGGTCTTTTTTGGGTATGGAACTCCATAGTGATGGTAGAGAGTAGTCAAAGTCGTTGAACATACAGAGAGATTTGTTTTGACTGGTTATGGCGCCCATAAGTCTATACCAATCAAACTATATGGCTGTTTGAATAATTGATATCCTCACGGAGCAACATTGATAGTGCGAGGTGCAACATCGGTTCAAAGTGCCGAAACAGTGTCATACGACTTTTAGAAATGAGTGTATGGACTTGAAAGGGAAGTGTATCATGGGGCATCATTCTCCAGTGATGGTAAATCGGGGGCCAACCATGGTGATCTCGTTTAACCAAATAATCACATTATGAAACCGAAGAAGAAAAAACTTCCGAGCCCTCAGAATTGACTCGGATGGTCTTTTTTGGGTATGGAAGACGGACGAGAGCGGTCAAAGTCATTGATCTTACAGAGTGCTTCTTTTTGACTAGTTATGGCTCCCGTAAGTCTAAGCCGGCCAAAAGATATGGTTGTCCGAATAATCGATGTCCTCAAGGTGTAACATGGTGGTATGAGTTGTAACATCGGTTCAAAATGTCAAAATAGTGACGTATGACTTTTAGAAATGAGTGCGTGGATTTGAAACGGAGCTATACCATGGGGCATCATTCTCTAGCAATGGTAAATCGAAGGCCAACCACGGTAATCCCATTTAACCAAAAAATTCATATGAAGAAACCGAAGTGGAAAAAACTTCCGAGCCCCCAAAAGTGATTCAGATGGTTTTTTTGGGTATGGAACTCCGCAGTAAAGTTCGAGATCCATAATAGTCGTAGATCTCACCAGGGGATTGATTTTGTCTGGTTATGGCTCCCATAAGTCTAAACCAGTCAAAAGATATGGCTGTTCGAATAATCGATATCCTTAGGGTGCAACATCGGCGGTGCGAGGTGCGACATCGGTTCAAAATGCCGGAATAGTCCTGTACTACTCTTGGAAATGAGTGCGTGGATTAGAAATGGTACTATACCACGTGGCATTATTCTCCCGCAATGGTAAATCGAAGGCCAACCACGGTGCTCTTGTTTAACCAAAAAATTCACATGAATAAATCGAAGGAAAAAACTTTCGAGCCCCCCAAAGTGATTCGAAAGGTCTTTTTAGGGGTATGGAACTCCATAGTGATGATTGAGAGCAGCCACACTTGTACATCTTAGAGAGATCTTCGTTTTGATAGGTTATTGCTCTCGTAACTTTAAACTAGCCAAAAGTTATGGCGATCCGAATAGTCGATATCCTCAAAGCACAACATCGACGGTGCAAGGTAAAACATCGGTTAGAAATGCCAAAACGGTGCCGTAGGATTTTTAGCAATGGGTGCGTGGATTTTAAATGGAACTGTACCATGGGGCATCATTCCCCAGTGATGGTAAATCAGAGGCCAACCATGATGATCCCACTTAAATAAAAAATTCACGTGAAGAAACAAAGAGGATAAAAATTCCGTGGCCCTGAAATTGATTCAGATCGTATTTTTTGGGTATGGAGCTCCGTAGTGATGGTCGAAAGCTGTCAAAGTCGTAGATCTCATAGAGAGCTTCGTTTTGGCGGGTTATGGCTCCCCTAAGTCTAAACCACTCCAAAGATATGGCGGTCCGAACAATCGGTATGCTCAGGATGCAACATCGATGGTGCGAGGTCCAACAACGATTCAAATTGCCGAAACGGTGCCGTACGACTTTTCAAAATGAGTGCATGGATTTGAAACTGAATTGTACCATGGGGCATCATTCTCCAGTGATGGTACATCGAAGGCCAACAACGATGATCACATTTAACCAAAGAATTCATATGAAGAAACCGAAGACGAAAAAACTTCCAAGCCCTCAAAATTTATTCGGATGGTCTTTTTTTGGGTATAAACTCCCAATGATGGTCGAGCTGTTAATGTCGTAGATCTCATAGAAAGCTTCTTTTTGACTAATTATGGCTCTCATTAGTCTAAATTAGTCAAAAGATATGGCTGTCCTAGTAATCGATATCCTCAGGGTGCAACATCAACCGTGCGAGGTGCAACATCGGTTCAAAATTCCGAAATGGCGTTGAATGACTTTTAGAAACGAATGCGTGGTTTTCAAATGGAACTGATCCATGAAGCATCATTCTTCAGGGATGGTAAATTGAAGGCCAACCACGGCGATCCCGTTTAACCAATAAATTAACATGAAGAAACCGAAGAGGCAAAAAATTCCGAGATCCCAAAAGTGATTCGAATGGTCAATTTTTGGGTATGAAACTCCGTAGTGATGGCCTAGAGCTATCATAGTCATAAATCTCAAAGAGAGCTTCATTTTGGCTAGTCATTGCTCCCGTAAGTGTAAACCAGCCAAAAGAAGTTGTTGTCCGAATAATCAACATCCTTAGGGTGCAACACCGACGGTGTGAGGTACAACATCAGTTCAAAATGCTGAAATTATGTTATATGACTTTTGGAAATGAGTGCGTGAATTTGAAATGGAACTGTACAATAGGGCATCATTCTCCTAAGATGGTAAATCGCAGGCCAACCACGATGATCCCCATTAACCAAAAAATTCATTTGAAGAAACCCAAGAGGAAAAGAGTTCCTAGCCCCAAAAGTGATTCGGATGGTCTATTTTTCAATATGGAACCCCCTTGGGACGACCGAGAGCCGGTAAAATCCTAGATCTCACAAAGAGCAACGTTTTGACTTGTTAAGGCTCCTGTAAGTCTGAACTAATCAAAAGATGTTGCTGTCCAAATTATCGATATTCTTAGGGTGCAACATCGACGATGCGAGGTGCAACATCGATTCAAAATGCCAAAACGATGTCGTACGACTTTTAGAAATGATGTATGGATTTGAAATGAAATTATAACATGGGGAATCATTCTCCAGGGATGGTAAATCGGAGGCTAACCATGGTGATCCCTTTTAAACGAAAAATTCGTATGAAGAAAACGAAGAGGAAAAAACTTCCGAGTCCCCGAAAGTGATACGGATGGTCATTTTTTAGGTATGGAACTTAGAATTGATGGCAGAGAGCATTCAAATTCATAGATCTCACAGAGAACTTCATTTTGACTGGCTGTGGCTCCTGTAAGTCTGAAACAGTCAAAATATTTGGCTGTCTGAATAATCGATATCCTCAGGGTGCAACATAAACAGTGCGAGGTGCAACATCGATTCAAAATGTCGAATCTATGCCATCCGACTTTTAGAAATGAGTGCGTGGATTTGAAACGGAACTCTACCACGGGGATTCATTCCACATGGATCTTAAATCGGAGGCTAACCAAGATGATCCCGTTTAACAAAAAATTCACATGAAGAACCGAGGAGGAATAAAATCGCAAGCCCCCAAAAGTGATTCGGATATGGAACTCCATAGGGATGGCCAAGAGATGTCAAAGTCATATATGTCATAGAGATCGTCGTTTTGACTGATTATGGCTCCCATAGTCTAAACCAATCAAAAGATATGGCTGTCCAAGTAATCGATATCCTCAGGGTGCAACATCGACGGTGAATGTGCAATATCGATTCAAAATGTCGAAATAGTGCCGAACGACTTTTAGAAATGAGTGCATGGATTTGACATGAAATTTTACCATGTGGCATCATTCTCCAGTGATGGTAAATCGAAGGCCAACCACAGTGATCCTGTTTAACTAAAAAATTCATATGAATAAACCAAAGAGGAAAAAAATTCCGAGCCCGCGAAAGAGGTTCGTATGGTATTTTTTGGGTATTGAACTCCGTAGTGACGACCTAGAGCGGTCAAAGCCGTAGATCTTATAGAGAGATTCATTTTGACCGGCTATGTCTTCCATAAGTCTAAACCATTCAAAAGATATGGTTGTCCAAATAATCGATATCCTTAAGGTGCAACAATGACGGTGCGAGGTGCAACATCGGTTCAAAATTCTGAAACAGTGTCGTACGACTTTCAAAAATAAGTGCATAGATTTGAGTTGGAACTGTGCCATAAGGCATCATTCTCCAGCGATGTAAATTTGTGGCCAACCACGGTGATTCCTTTTAACCAAAAAATTCACATGAAGAAACCGAAGAGGAAAAATTCCAAGCCCTCGAAAATGATTCGGATGGTTTTTTTTTGGGTATGAAACTCGGTAGTGACATTTGAGAGTGATCAAAGTTATAGATATTACAAAAGGCTTCGTTTTGATTGGTTATGGATCATGTAAGTCTGAACCAGTCAAAAGATATGCTTGTTGGAATAATCGATATCCTCCAAATGCAACATCGATGGTGCGAGGTGCAACATCGGTTCCAAATGCCAAAATAGTGTCGTACAACTTTCAGAAATGAGTGTATGATTTGAAAAAGAATTTTACCATTGGGCTTCATTCTCTAGCGATGGTAAATCGGAGGCCAACCGCGGTGATCCCGTTTAATCAAAAATTGACATGAAGAAACCAAAGAGGAAAAAACTTCCGAACCCCCGAAGGTAATTCGGATGGTCTTTTTTAGGGTATAGAACTCCATAATGAAGGCCGAGAGCAGTCAAAGTCATAGATCTAACAGTGATCTTCGTTTTGACTGGTTATGGCTACCATTAGTCTAAACAAGTCAAAAGATATGGCTGCTTGAATAATCAGTATACTCTGGGTGCAATATCGATGGTGTGAGGTACAACATTGTTCAAAATGCCGAAAAGGTGTCGTACGACTTTTAGAAATGAGTGTATGGATTTGAAATGGAACTGTACCATGGTGCACCATTCTTCAGCGATGGTAAATCGGAGGCCAACCATGATGTTCCTGTTTAACCAAAAAATTCACATGAAGAAACCGAAGAAGAAAAAACATCCGAGCCCTAAAAGTGATTCAGATGGTCCTTTTTTGGGTGTGGACCTCCAAATTGATGGCCGAGAGCCATCAAGGTCATATGTCTCATTAAGAGCTTTGTTTTGACTGGTTACGGTTCCCGTAAAGCCCAACTAGTAAAAGGATATGACTATTCGAATAATCGATACCATCAGGGTGCACATCGACGGTGCGAGGTGCAACATCGGTTTTAAATGCCAAAACGGTGCCGTCTGACTTTTTAAAATGAGTGAATGGATTTGAAACGGAACTATACCATGGTTCATCATTCTCCAGCAATGGTAAATCGGAGGCCACGGCGAGTCCATTTAGCTAAAAAATTCACATGGAGAAACCGAAGAGGTAAAAAACTTCTGACCCCACGAACATGATTCAGATGGTCTATTTTGGGTACGAAACTCCGTAGCGATGGCCTAGAGTCATAAAAGTCATAGATCTCATAGAGAGCTTAGTTTTAGCTAGTTATTGCTCTCATAAATCTAAACCAACCAAAAGATATGGTTGTCCGAATAATCGATATCCTCAGGGTGCACATCGACTGTGGGGGTGCAACAATGGTTCAAAATCCTGAAACAATGCTGTACAAATTTTAGAAACGAGTGCATTGATTTGAAATGGAACTGTACCATTGGGCATCATTCTTTAGCGATTGTATATTAGAGGCCATTCATGGATATCCCATTTAACCAAAAAATTCCCATGAAGAAACCAAAGAGGAAAAAACTTCTGAGCCCTCAAAAGTTATTCGAATGGTCTTCTTTTGGGTATAGAACTCCTTAGTGATGGCCGAGGGTGGTCAAAGTTATATATCCTTCCGAGGGCTTCGTTTTGGCTAGTTATAGCTTCAGTAAGTCTAAACCATTCAAAAGATGTGGCTGTCCGAATAAACAGCATACTCAGGGTGTAACATTGATGGTGCGAGGTGCAACATTGGATCAAAATGCTGAAAAAGTGGCATACGACATTTAGAAATGAGTGCGCTGATTTGAAATGGAACTGTACCATGGGGCATCATTCTTTGGCGATGGTAAATCGGAGGCCAACCACGGTGATCTCGTTTAAAAAAAAATTCACATTAATAAACCAAAGAGGAAAAAACTTCCGAGCCTCTGAAAGTGATTTAGATGGTCTTTTTTTGGGTATCGAACTCCATATTGATGGCCAAGAGCCATCAAAATAGTAGATCTCACAAAGATCTTTGTTTTGACTGGTTATGGTTCCCGTAAGTCTAAACTAGTCAAAAGATATGACTGTTTGAATAATCGATATCCTTGAGGTGCAACAATGATGGTGCGAGGTGCAACATCGGTTCAAAATCTCGAGGTGCAACAATGATGGTGCGAGGTGCAACATCAGTTCAAAATGCCAGAACGGTGCTATACGACATTTAGAAATGAGTGCGTTGATTTGAAATGGAACCGTGCCATGTGGCATCATTCTCTAGCGAGGGTAAATCAGGGTGCAGCCACGATGATCCCATTTAACTAAAATATTCACATGAAGAAACCGAAAGGAAAAATCTTTCGACCCCCATAGCGATTCAGATGGTCTTTTTTAGGTATGGAACTCCGTAGTGATGGCCAAGAGCCGTCAAATTGTAGATCTCACAGAGAGCTTATTTTGACTGGTTATGGCTCCCGTAAGTCTGAACCAGTCAAAAGATATGGCTATCCGAATAATCGATATCCCCAAGGTGCAACGACGGTGCAAGGTACAACATCGGTTCGAAATGCCATAACGGTGTCGTACGATTTTTAGCAATGGGCGTGTGGATTCGAAATAGAACTGTACATTGCGGCATCGTTATTCAGCATTGGTAAATTGGTGGTCAACCATGGCGATCCTGTTTAACCAAAAAATTCACATAACGGAACCGAAGAGGAAAAAAGTCCGAACCCCCGAACGTGATTCAGATGGTCTTTTTTTGGTATGGAACTCCGCGGTGATGGCCGAGAGCCATCAAAGTCGTTGATCTCATAGAGAGCTTCATTTTAACTAGTTATGGATCCCATAAGTCTAAACCAGTCAAAAGATATAGCTGTCCGAATAACCGATATCCCCAGGGTGCAACATCGACGGTGCGAGATGCAATATTGGTTCAAAATGCCGAAACGGTGTCGCATGACTTTTAAAATGAGTGCGTGGATTTGAAATGGAACTGTACCGTGGTGCATCATTCCCAGCGATTCGGATCATCTTTCTTTTGATATGGGACTCTATAATGATGGTTAGGAGCCGTCAAAGTTGTAGATCTCACAGAGAGCTTCGGTTTTACTGGTTATGGCTACTGTAAATCTAAACCAGTCAAAAATATGGCTGTCTGAATAATCGTTATCCTCAGGGTGCAACATTGACGGTGTGTGGTGCAACATCGGTTCAAAATGTCGAAAACATTGTCTTACAACTTTTAAAAATGAGTGCATGAATTTGAAAGAAATTGTACCATGGGGCTACCATCTTTAACAATGATAAATCGAAGGTCAACCACGGTGATCCCGTTTAATCAAAAAATTCACTTGAAGAAACCAAAGAGGAAAAAACTTACAAGCGCCCTAAAGTGATTCAGATGGTCTTTTTTGGGTATGGAACTCCATAGTGACGGCCTAGAGTCGTCAAAGTCGTAAATCTCATAGAGAGCTTCGTTCTGACAGTTATGGCTTCGGTAAGTCTAAACTAGTCAAGAGATAAGGCTGACCAAATAATCGATATCTTCAGGGTGAAAAATCGATAGTGCAAGGTGCAACATCGGTTCAAAATACCAAAACATTGCCGTATGAAATTTAGAAACGAGTGCATGGATTTGATTGGTTATGGCTCCCATAAGTATGAACCAGTCAAAAGATCTGGCCATCCGGGTAATTGATATCCTTAGGGTGCAACTTCGTTCAAAATGCCGAAATGGTGCTGTATGAATTAATAAATGAGTGCGTGGATTTGAAACGGAACTGTACCAAAGGGCAGCATTCTTTGGGGATCGTAAATCAAAGGCCAACCATGGTGATCTCGTTTAACCAAAAAATTCACATGAAGAAACCAAAGAGGAATAAAATTGTGAGCCCCCAAAAGTGATTCGTATGGTCTTTTTTGGGTATGGAACTCTTTAAGGATGGCCAAGATCTATCAAAGTCATAGATCTCATAGAGTACTTCGTTTTGACTGATTACGTCTCCCGTAGTCCTAATCCAGTCAAAAGATACGGCTGTCCGAATAATAGATATTCTCAGGGTGCAACCACGGTGATTCCGTTTAACCAAAAAATTCACATGAAGAGATCGAAGAGGAAAGAACTTATGTGCCCCCCAAAGTGATTGGGATGGTCTTTTTTGGGTATGGAACATCGTAGTGACGTTCTAGAGGCGTCAAAGTCGTAGTTCTCACAGAGACTTTGTTTTGATTGTTATGGCCCCGTAAGTCAAAACCAGTTAAAGATATAGCTGTCTAAATAATCCATTTCCTCAGGGTGCAACATCGACGGTGCGAGGTGCAACATCGGTTCTAAATGCTGAAATGGTGCCATTCGACTTTTTAAAATGAGTGCATGGATTTGAAATGGAACTGCACCATGATTCATCATTCTTCTACGATGGTAAATCGGAGGGAAACCACGGTGATTCCGTTTAACCAAAAAATTCACATAAAGAAACCGAAGAGGAAAGAACTTTTGAGCCCCCGAAAGTGGTTGGGATGGTCCTTTTTGGGTATGGAACACTGTAGTGACGTTCTAGAGGCGTCAAAGTCGTAGATCTCACAGAGACTTGATTGTTATGGCATCGTAAGTCTAAACCAGTCAAAAGATATGGCTGTCCAAATAATCCATTTCCTCAGGGTGCAACATCGACGGTGCGAGGTGCAACATCGGTTCAAAATGTCGAAATGGTGCCATATGACTTTTAGAAATGGGTGCGTGGATTTAAAACGGAACTATACCTTAGGGCATCATTCTCTAGGGATGGTAAATCGAAGGCCAACAACAGTGATCTCGTTTAACCAAAAAATTATCATGAAGAAACCGAAGAAGAAAAAAATTCCAAGCCCTGAAAGTGATCCAGATGGTTTTTTGGGTAAGGAAATTCATATTGACGGCCTAGAGCCATCAAATTTATAGATCTCACAAAGAGCTTTGTTTTGATTGGTTTTGGCTCCCATAATTCTGAACCGGTCGAAAGATCTGGCTGTTCAAATAATCAATATCCTTAGGTGCAACATCATCGGTTCAAAATGCCGAAATGGCACCGTATGACTTTAAGAAATGAGTGTGTGGATTTGAAACAGAACTATACCAAGGGGCATCACTATTCTAGGATCGTAAATTAAAGGCCAAACACGGTGATCTCGTTTGACCAAAAAATTCATATGAAGAAACCAAAGAGGAATAAAATTACGAGCCTCCAAAAGTGATTGAGATGGTCTTTATTGGGTATGGAACTCCTTACGGATGGCCAAGAGCTATAAAAGTCATAGATCTCATAGATTAGCTTCATTTTGACCGCTTATCGCTCCTGTAAGTCTAAACCAGTCAAAAGATACTACTGTCCGAATAATCGATATCCTCAGGGTGCAACATCGACGGTGAAGGTGCAACATCAGTTTAAAATGTCAAAACAGTGACGTACGACATTTAGAAATGAATGCATGGATTTGACACAAAACTGTACCATGGGGCATCATTCTCCAGTGATGGTAAATCAGAGGCCAACCACAGTGATCCTGTTTAGCCAAAACATTCACATGAAGAAAACGAAAAGGAAAAAATTCCGAGCCCCCGAAAGAGATTTGTAAGGTCTTTTCTTGGGTATGGGATTACATAGTTACGGCCGAGAGTGGTCAAAGTCGTAGATCTTATTGAGTGATTCGCTTTGACTAGTTATGGCTCCCGTAAGTCTAAGTCAATCAAAAGATATGATTGTCCAAATAATCAATATCCTCAGGGTAAAGTATTGAGGGTGCGAGGTGCAACATCGGTTTAAAATTTCAAAATAGCGTCGTACAACTTTTAGAAATGAGTGCGTGGATTTGAGATGGAACTGTACCATAGGGCATCATTCTCCAGCGATGGTAAATTGGAGGCCAACCGCGGTAATCCCTTTTAATCAAAAAATTCACATGAAGAAACCGAAGAGGAAAAAAATTCCGAGCCCCTGAAAGTGATTCGGATGGTGTTTTTTTGGTATGGAACTTTGTAATGATGGTCGAGAGCGATAAAAGTCAAAGATATTATAGATAGATTCATTTTGACTGGTTATCGATCCTGTAAGTCTAAACTAGTCAAAAGATATGCACGTCCAAATAATCGATATCCTCCGGGTGCAACATCGACGGTGCGAGGTGCAACATCGGTTCAAAATGCCGAAATTATGCCTTATGACTTTTAGAAATGAGTATGTGGGTTGGAAATGGAATTTTACCATAGGGATTCATTCTCCAATGATGGTAAATCGGACGCCAACCGCGGTAATCCCTTTTAATCAAAAAATTCACATGAAGAAGTTGAAGATGAAAAAACTTCCGACCCCCGAAAGTGATTCGGATGGTCTTTTTTGGGGTATGGAACTCCGTAGTGAAGGCCAAGAGTGGTCAAAGTCATAGTTCTCATAGAGAGCTTCGTTTTAACTCGTTTTGGCTGTCATTAGTCTAAACCAGTCAAAGTATATGGCTGCTCGAATAATCAGTTTACTCAGGGTGCAACATTGACGGTGCGAGGTACAACATCGACGGTGCGAGGTACGAGATCGGTTCAAAATGCCGAAACGGTGCCTTACAACTTTTAGAAATGAGTGCGTGGATTTGAAACGGAAGTGTACCATGGGGCATCATTCTCCAACAATGGTAAATCAAAGGCCAATCAAGGGTATCCCCTTTATACAGAAAATTCACATGAAGAAGACGAAGAGGTAAAAACATCCAAGCCCTCGAAAGTGATTCAAATGGTCCTTTTTTGGGCATGGAACTCCAAAGTGATGGCCGAGAGCCATCGAAATCATAGATCTCATTAAAAGCATCGATTGGATTGGTTATGGCTCCCGTAAGTCTAAACTAGTAAAAAGATATCGCTGCCCGAATAATTGATAACCTCAGGATGCAACATCGACGGTACAAGGTGCAACATCGATTCCAAATGCCAAAACGGTGTCATCCGACTTTTTAAAACGAGTGCATGGATTTGAATCAGAATTGTACCACGGTTCATCATTCTCCTACGATGGTAAATCGGAGGCCAACCACGGTGGCCCCGTTTGACCAAAAAAATCACATGGAGAAACCAAAGAGGGAAAAACTTCCGGGCCCTCGAACATGATTCAGATCGTCTTTGTTTGGGTATGGAACTCTGTAGTGATGGCCTAGAACCATAAAAGCCTTAGATCTCATAAATAGCTTCTTTTTAAGTGGTTATTGCTCCCATAAGTCTAAACTAGCCAAAAGATATGGTTGTCCGAATAATCGATAACCTTATGGTGCAACATCGATGGTGGGAGGTGCAACAATGGTTAAATCCTGAAACAGTGCCGTACGACTTTTAGAAATGAGTGCGTCGATTTGAAATTAAACAGTAGCATGGGGCATCATCCTCCAGCGATGGTGTATCGAAGGCCAACCATGGAGATCCCGTTTCACCAAAAAATTCCCTTGAAGAAACCATAGAGGAAAAAACTTCCGAGCCACGAAAGTGATTCAGATGGTCTTTTTTTGGGTGTGGAACTCCACAGTGATGGCCGAGAGTGATCAAGGTCGTAGATCCTACATAGAGCTTCATTTTGACTAGTTATGGCTCCAATAAGTGTAAACCAGTCAAAAGATGTGGCTGTCCGAATAATCGACATACTTAGGGTGCAACAACGATGGTGCAAGGTGCAAAGGTTCAAAATGCCGAAAAAGTACCGTACGACTATTAAAATGAGTGAGTAGGTTTGAAATGGAACTGTACCATGGGGCATCATTCTCTAGCGATGGTAAATCGGAGGCCAACCATAGTGATCCCACTTAAACAAAAAAATTAAATAAAAAAACCGAAGAGGAAAAAAACTTCCGAGCCTCTAAAGGTGATTTAGATGGTCTTTTTTGGCATATGGAACTCCATAGAGATGGCTGAGAGCCATCAAAATCGTAGACCTCACAAAGATCTTTATTTTGAATGGTTATGGTTCCCGTACGCCTAAACAAGTCAAAAGATACGGCTATCCGAATAATCGATAACCTCGGGGTGCAACAACGATGGTGTGAGGTGCAACATCGGTTCAAAATGCTGAAACGGTGCCATACAACATTTAGAAATGGGTGCTTTTTGAAATAGAATGATACCATATGGCATCATTCACTAATGATGGTAAATCAGAGGCTAACAACGGTAATCCCGTTTAACCAAGAAATTCACATGAAGGAACCGAAGAGGAAAAATATTCCGAGCCCCCTAAAGTGATTCGGATGGTCTTATTTAGGTATGGAACTCGGTAGTCATAGCCAAGAGCCATCAAATTCGCAGATCTCATAGAGAGTATCGTTTTGATTGGTTATGGCTCCCGTAAGTCTGAACTAGTCAAAAGATATGGCTATTCGAATAATCGATATCCTCAAGGTGCAACATCGACGGTGCGAGGTGCAACATCGGTTCAAAATGCCGAAACGGTGCCGTACGACCCTTAGAAATGAGTGCGTGGATTTGAAATGGAACTGTGACATGGGTCATAATTCTCCAGGGATGCCAAATTGGAGGCCAACCACGGTGATCCCGTTTAATAAAAAATTCAAACGAAGAAATCAAAGAGGAAAAAATTTCGAGCCCCCGAAAGTGATTTGGATGGTCTTTTTTGGGTATGGAACTCCATAGTGATGGCCTAGAGCTGTCAAGGTCATAGATCTCACAAAGAGCTTCGTTTGACTGGATATGGATACCATAAGTCTAAACTAGTCAAAAGTTATGGTCGTCCAAATAATCGATATCCTTAGGGTGCAACATCGACGATGCGAGGTGCTACATCGGTTCAAAATGCCGAAATAGTGTCGTTCGACTTTAAGAAATAAGTGCATTGATTTAAAATGGAACTATACCATGGGGCATGCATCTCCAGCGATGGTAAGTTGAGGGCCACCACGGTGATCCCGTTTAACCAAAAAATTCACATGAAGAAACCAAAGAGGAAAGAACATTTGAGCCCTTGAAAATGATTGTGATGGTCTGTTTTGGATATGGAACACCGTAGTGACGTTCTAGAGCCGTCAAAGTGGTAGATCTCATAGAGAGCTTCGTTTTGATTGTTATGGCCTCGTATTTCTAAACCAGTCAAAAGATATGGTTATCCAAATAATCCATTTCCTCTAGGTGCAAAATCGACGGTGCGAGGTTCAACATCGGTTCAAAATATAGAAATGGTGCCATATGACTTTTATAAATGAATGTGTGGATTTGAAACTGAACTATACCTTGAGGCATCATTCTTCAGGGACGGTCGGAGGCCAACAAGGGTGATACCGTTTAACTAAAAAATTAACCCGAAGAAACCAAAGAGGAAAAATTCCAAGCCCTGATAGTGATTCGGATGGTATTTTTTTGTGTATAGAAATCCTTAGTGATGGCATAGAGCCGCCAATGTCATAGATCTCACGGAGAACATTGTTTTGATTGATTATGGCTCCCATAAGTCTACACCATTCAAAAGGTCTGGCCGTCGGAATAATCGATATCCTTAAGGTGCAATACCAGTTCAAAATGCAGAAATGGTGTCGTACGACTTTTAGAAATGAGTGCATGGATTTGAAATGGAACTGTGCCATGGGGCATCATTCTCCACCCTGACGAAACTGTAGAAGAAAAAACTTTCAAGCCCTCAAAAGTGATTCAGATGGTCTTTTTTTGGTATCGACCTTCGTAGTGACGGCCGAAAGCGGGTAAATTCATAGATGTCACGGTGAGCTTCATTTTGACTGGTTTGGGCTCCCGTAAGTCAAGACTAGTCAAAAGATATGGTTGTCAGAATAATCGATGTCCTCAGGCTGCAACATCGACTGTGCGAGGTGCAATATCGGTTCAAAATGCCGAAATAGTGCCATATGACTTTTAGAAATGAGTGCATTGATTTGAAATGGAACTACACTATAGGGCTTCATTTTTCAACTTTGGTAAATCGAATCCTTCCCGTTTAACCAAAAAATTCACATGTAGAAACCAAAGAGGAAAAAAATTCTAAGCCCTCGAAAGTTATTCAGTTGATCTTTTTCGGTATGGAACTCCATAGTGATGGCCGAGAGTAGTCAAAGTCTTAGAACTCATAGAGAGCTTCGTTTTAACTAGTTACGGCTCTCTAAGTCTAAATCTGTCAAAAGTTATGACGGTCTGAATAATTGATATCCTTAGGGTGTAACATCGACGGTTTGAGGTGCAACATCGGTTCAAAATGCCAAAACGGTGCTGTTCGATATTTAGAAATGACTGCACGGATTAGAAACAGAACTGTTCCATGGGGCATTATTCTCTAGGGATGGTAAATTGGAGGCCAACCTTCTCGTTTAACAAAAAATTCACATGAATAAACCGAAGAGGGAAAAAAATTCCTAGCCCAGAAAGTGATTCGGATGGTCTTTTTTTGGGTATGGAAGTTCATAGTGACAGCCTAGAGCTGTCAAAGTTGTAGATCTCACAGAGAGCTTGGTTTTGACCATTATCGCTCCCGTAAGCCTGAACCATTCAAAAGAAACGGTTGTCCGAAAAATCGATATCCTCAGGGTGCAACATTGACGGTGCAAGGTGCAACATCTGTTCAAAATGCTGAAATAGTGTCGTATGACTTTTAAAAATGGGTGCATCGATTTGAAACAGAACTGTACCATGGAGCATCATTCTCTAGGGATGGTAAATCACAGGCCAACTATGGTGTCCCCTTTAACAATAAAATTCACGTGAAGAAACCGAAGAGGAAAATAATTCTGAGCCGCCAATGGTAATTCGAATGGTCTTTTTTTGGGGATGGAACTCCATAGTGACAGGCAAGAGCCGTCAAAGTCATAGATCTCACAGAGAGCTTTGTTTTGACTGGTTATGGATCCTATAAGTCTAAACTAATCAATACATATGGTCTTCGAATAATCTGTATCCACAGGGTGCAATATTGACGAGCAAGGTGCAACATCGGTTGAAAATGCCGAAAAGGTACCGTATGCCTTTTAGATTGAGTGTGTGGATTTGAAATGGAACTGCACCATGGGGTATCCATCTTCTACAATGGTAAATCGAAGGCCAACCATGGTGATCCCCTTCGACCAAAAAATTCACATGAAGAAACATAGGAGGAAAAACTTCCAAGCCCCCGAAACTGATTCGGATGGTCTTTTTTAGGTACGGAACTCTGTACTGACAAACGAGAGAGGTCAACGTCATAGATCTCATAGAGATCTTCGTTTTGACTAATTATGGATCCCGTAAGTCTAAATCAATCAAAAGATATGGCTGTCCGAATAATGGATATCCTTAGGGTGCAACATCGATGGTTCGAGGTGTAAAATCGGTTCAAAATTCCAAAATGGTGCCGTAACAGTCTTGGAAATGAGTGCGTGGATTTGAAATGGAACTGTACCATGAGGCATTATTCTATAGGGATGGTAAATCGGAGGCCAACCACGGTGATCCCGTAAAATTCACATGAAGAAACCAAAGAGGAAAATATTCCAACCCCCCAAAAGTGATTCGAATGTTCTTTTTTTGGGTATGGAACTCCGTAGTGACGGCCTAGAGCTGTCAAAGCCGGAGATCTTATAAAGAACTTCTTCTTGACTAGTTATGGATCCCATAATCTAAACAAATCAAAAGATATGGTTGTCCAAATAAATGATATCCTCATGGTGCAACATCGATGATGCGATGTGCAGTATAGTTTAAAAATGCCGAAACAATGCCGTATGAATTTTTGAAATGATTGCGTAGATTCTAAATGGAACTGTACCATGGGGCATCCATCTCTAGCGATGGTAAACCATGGTCCAACCATGGTGATCCACTTTAACAAAAAATTCACATGAAGAAACCGAAGATGAAAAAACTACCGAGCCCCAAAAGTGATTCGGATTGTCTTTTTCAGGTATAGAACTCCGTAGTGGCGGCCGAGAGCTGTCAAAGTCATAGATCTTATAGAAAGCTTCGTTTTGATTGGTTATGGCTCCTGTAAGTCTAAATTAATCAAAAGATATGGCGGTCCAAATAATCGATATCCTTAGTGTGCAACATCGACGGTGCGAGGTGCAACATCGACACAAAATGCCAAAACGGTGTCGTACGACTTTTAGAAATGAGTGCGTGGATTTGAAATGGAACAGTACCATCGGCATCATTCTCAAAGGATAGTAAATCGAAGGCCAACAACGGTGATCCTGTTTAACCAAAAAATTCACATGAATAAACCAAAGTGGAAAAAATTTCGAGCCCCCGAAAGTGATTCGGATGGTCTTTTTTTGGGCATGGAAATCCGTTGCGATGGCTTAAAGACATTAAAGTCATAGATATCAAAGAGAGCTTTGTTTTGACTAGTTATGGCTCCCATAAGTCTAAGCCAGTCAAAAGATATGACTGTCCGAATAATCGATATCCTTAGGGTGCAATATCGACGGTGCAAGGTGCAACGTCGATTCAAAATGCCGAAAGGTGCCGTATGATTTTTGGAAATGAGTGCGTGGAATTGAAATGGAACTGTACCATGGGGCATCCATCTCCAGCAATGGTAAATCAGAGGCCAACCTCGGTGATCACGTTTAACTAAATAATTCACATGAAGAAACAGAAGAGAGAAAAACTTCCGAGCCCCTAAAAGTTATTCGTATGGTCTTTCTTTGGATATGGAACTCCGTAGCGATGGCCTAGAGCTATCGAAGTCGTAGATCTCACAGAGAGCTTCTTTTTGACTAGTTATGGCTCTCTTAAGTCTAAACCAGTCAAAAGATATAGCTATCCGAATAATCGATATCCACATGGTGCAACATCGACGGTGCGAGGTGCAACATCGGTTCAAAATGCCGAAACACTGCCGTGCGACTTCTTTAAACGAGGGCATGGATTCTAAATGGAATTGTACCATGGGGCATCCATCTCTAACGATCGTAAACCGGAGGCTAATTACGGTGATCCTCTTTAACAAAAAATTCATATGAAGAAAATGAAGAGGAAAAAACTACCGAGCCCCGAAAGTGATTCGGATGGTCTTTTTAGGTATGGAACTCCGTAGTGACGGCCATGAGCTGTCAATGTCTTAGATCTCACAGAGAGCTTCGTTTTGACTAGTTATTGCTCCCGTAAGTCTAAACTAGTCAAAAGATATGGTTTTCGAATAATTGATATCCTCAAGGTGCAACATCGACAGTGCGAGGTGCAGCATCGACTCAAAATGCCAAAATGATGTACGAATTTTAAAAATGAGTGCATGGATTTGAAATGGAACTGTACCATGGGCATCGTTCTCCAAGGATGGTAAATCGAAGGCCAGCCTCGGTGATCCCGTTTAATGTGACGACCCAGAATTCTTGAGCATTTAAAATTGGAATATTTAATTGATTTTAAATATTTAAAAGTTAATTTTAACTTGAATTCAAATATCACTACTTATTTGATAATTAAATTATTAAATCAAATAATTCGAAGTTGGGTATAGTGTTGAATCTGAAATTCTAAGCATGTTTAAAATAATTTAAAGCCTTGCAAAATTTATATTGATAACATTGAAGATAGTAAAAGTGTTAAAAATCGATTCAGAAGTGTTTTGTTAAGTTTTGAAATTTTATCGTTTAAATTGATGGTTAAAAATAGCCTTCCGAGGCACAGTCTCGGATTTCGACGAAACCAGTCCCATTGGATCCGTAATATTGTATTATTATCGGATTTCAAATTTCGTAGCGTTTGGAGTTGTTGTGTGAGCGTACGATAAGCAAACGCGTTGAAATTTATATTGAAAATTCAATATAATAACTGGTCCAAAAGCTATCTTCTCCATACGATCGAATTAGGACTCAAAAACTTTTCCATTGAGTTTGGAATAGGCGTATAACATTATAAACGCTTAGCGGCACGCCTCGATAGGAAGTTGAGATTTAGAGATTGCGAAATTGAAACGATTTAAATATAAATATAAATTTTAAATATAATATATGTCTTCCCCTTCAAGACACTGTAATCTTATCAACACGTGTTCATAGATCTAACATGCGTCTTCTTCCATTTGAAATCTTTGCTGAGCTATTTTATAAAAATAAAAAAGTCTCTCCACTTCATTTAATCGTGCCAAGCAAATCTAAACGCTCAGAAAATATATGGCTGAAATACTGAGAGATTTAAATTTTTGTTTTCCATCTCTCGATCTATCGCAAGCCAAGTCTTCCTTTTCAAATCCTTCGATTTGTTCGTTCGATTTAAAAAAATAAATAAGCCGAGCCTCTTTCTAAAATTGAAAATCCCAAATCAATACGAACGAAAGGAGGGGGGAAAGAATTTCTCCATTTGGAATCGGTTTCGAAATCATCTCAGGCAAGGACCGTTGACGCGTTTAGATGGATTGAGGCTTCACGCACGCGAAGGTGGAAGAGGGGTGAAGCTCGAGCTCTTATCGCATTCGTGTGCGCGCAGGTTGGCGACTGGGGGTGTATCCTCGTGGGAGGCCAACGATTTCAAGAAGAAAGTGGGAATTTACGTCGCGAACGAGCTCACGACCTCGCGATTGGAGCCGGCATGGAGATGATCTGGGAGGAAAGTTAGGGTTTGGTGGAGAGGCGTGTGCGTGGGTTGTGAGGTATGCATACTGTTTATTTCAATCTGGAATTGGAATATTTCCAGAAGCAGATACTTTAGATGTATAACAGTAGTTTTAATGCAATCTATTTCCTTCAAATTTATGAATTTATGTATATACACAGTAAGTTAATTACTGTGGTTTATTTTCATTTTTCTTACAGAAAACAAGGGGTTTTTTTTATCTCTACAGGTTATATTTTTTTTAGTATACATAATTTCAAAATTGGGGTAAGAAAAAAATAAATATACATATGTACCTTTTAAACTTACTAGCTTATTTATTCAATAAAATGTGTTTTGGTGGTTATTTTGTTTTACAAACCTATTCAACTATTTTGGTTACTAAAAGATTATTAAAAGGGAAATTATCGGTTTTAAATAAATCATTAGTTAAATAATATTGTTAGTTAATTAAATGGTAGTAAATTGTTCGATCAATCCAAATATTAATAAACCATAATGTTTATACAAGGTCTAAAATCGGGAGAACCAAGTCGAGATTGTAGTGGATGGGCAATATATAAAGCAAAAGTGAGTTAATCTCACTCAGTTAAATTTAAATTAAAATTTAAATTTAAACGATTAAATTTAAATAATTATTTTAATGGTTGAATTGATTGATGTGCTATAGTATGATATATTTTGGAATTGGTAATTATATTGTGCTAACGTCCGTGGATGCAGGGAAAACAGGTTGGAGGGACCCAACTGGACCCCTAAACTCTATTTAAATTGTTTAATATTCTCTGTTGTGATTATTTGATATTCTATAATGAATTATGTGGAAATATTTAATGTTATGGCTTGATTGGATATAATTGGGTATAATGAATTACCAAAAATATATAAATTGGATTTTGGAAGGAAAATAAAAGAAGTGAATTTGTAAGAAAAACAATTATAGAAAATTTGAATAAATTTAAGAATGAATTGGAAAAGAAATAAAGTGACTTTAAAATTCTAATAAATAAATCTAGAGTATAGAAAGGAAATTTTGAATAAACAGGAAGTTAATGAATTTTAAACTGCAGTGTTATTATTTAAAAGAACAAAACATTTATTTAAAATTTATGATTTAAAGTATTGAAAGGAATAAAGAAGAAATTGGAAAGAAGCTGAAATTGGTATATTTCAGTTAAATGATTTAAAATCAAACAGAAGATAATAATAATAAAAATAAAGTCCATAATTAATGAATTTTTGAATGAATTGAGTAATTAAAGAAACTTATTTCAAATGGAGTAAATTGGAAATCAATTTGGGAAAATTGATTTAAGTGATCGAAATTGGGATTTTTCTCTAGATAACCAATTACGTTTTCAAAGTAAATTTTTAAATATAAGTCAAAAGATTTTAAAGTTGTTTTAAAAAGAAAGTTTCGGAAAATTTATTATTTCTAATATTTAAATTCTAAAGTAAGTATTTTCTTTAATCTTTTATAGCAGTAATTATTTAAAGAGTGATTTAGTATCCTGTTTTTAAAAGTGAAAATCTAGTTTTATATTTTATTAAGTAACCTTATTTTCAAATATTCATATAGTATGTATTTTGAAAAATTATTGAAGTAGTTTTACCTTAAATATTTTAAATTATATTTCAAAGTAAAGTGTTTTAAATTATTTTAAAAATCTAGTTTTGTGCTTGGTGATTTCAGCGGAGATAGAAAATATTTGGGAAAGTTTATTCTGAAAAGAAAGAATGGTTGGAAATTGTTTTCAAAACGGTTTTGAAAATGAAAATATATCTTGTGAAGATATTTTGAGGTTAATAAATAATTTAGGAAATTATTTATTGTTTGATGGATGTTTTTGAATTTTAATTGACAGTTAAATAACCGACTATCAATATTGGCCAACTGCGTTGATCGTTTCGAAGAGACTGGGATCGAGATTTGTTTCTCGAAAACCACTTCGATCCGATTTGTACGTTTCGTGGAAACGAGTTTGGATTTGAAGATGGAGCAGTGAAGTGCAAGGGCTAGTTGCTACTAATGCAGAGAACATTTCCGAAATGGATGCAGTAGGAATAGTGTCTTCGGTTCCGTTCGAACCCGGAACGGACTTGTATGGATGAATGCTTTCGGAACATCGTCAAGTGGACCATGGGCATTCTAAGGGATATGTTCCAAAAAGGTAACGCTTAGCCTCATGCCTCATCAAATGGGAATGACTAAAAATCAAGGGTTATGCAGCAAGGCTTGGTGGGTAGCACCCAAGCAGGGTGAGGTCATCCCTGTCTAGATGTCCCTTTTATTTCGGCTTAGTGGGCGGTTGCTGATCCCAACCACGGGTGATCTCACTCGGGATTTTCCAGTGTGGGGTAGTCCCGGTCTTGTGTTGTAGGGGAGTGGGCGTACTCCTTGGTATTGTGATCTAGGCCACATATTGTGACAGGTGGTACCCCAGTGCCTAGTCATTAGTTGGAAATCCATTCTCCCTAGGAGCCTTGTACGAGTTTTGTTTGTATTACCCACTCTGTGGCTAGTAGCTGGAATTTAGTGAATATAACAATTTCGGCTATTTTATAAGTATTTGTATATAGACCCTATTATAATATCAGAGGATTTCTATAAGAAATGTTTTAGCTATCGTAAGGTAAAAACCCGACATGTTTATTTGTGGCGTGGTCTTACAAGATGCTTTTGTTTTCAAAGGATTTCTGAAAATTTAAAAATCAATTGAGTGTGATTTTCTCACGCTGGTATTCCAGACTGACTCAGGTGTTGTTTAACTATAATGCTCGGGTCAGACCGAGTATTATAGGATAAAGGATATGCTGCTGTGGAGCTCAGGAGACGAGCTGGATGATGATACGTACATTAGTATTGTTTTATATATATATATATTCCGCTGTGTAGAGTAGCTGTATATCCAGTTGTATGTTATTTATGTTGAGCTGTGATTGATGTACTCTGATGATGTAATATATAAACAGAGATATTTGATTTTTAAGTAAAGATTATATATTATATATTATATTTTATTCCGCTGCGATGGTTAGATTCTGTTGTTGTTTTCTATTTTCCTCTTCCACCTCTTCTTATTTAACCCAAATGGTTCGTACTTCTGTACAACTTGAGTTTATTTAGGTAGAATAGTGTTAACTCAAGGGGTACGGATTTGCGGGTTGTTACACTTGGTATCAGAGCTTGGGTTGGTGATAACCTTGGCTCTGGTGGGAATTACTCATTGAATAGAGTCCATAGTACTCTAGATGAGTTAGAGTGTGTTAATAGATATGAGCGCGTATTTGTTAGTGAATATAAAATTGTTTTATATTGTATTGATTTATCAGTTGAGTGTTTATGAATTCTGGTCGATATATAGGATGCCATGTCATCGATAGGGATTTCTAAACCCTTGAGCAATATAAACCGACACAGTATTGTTTTAAATAGGGTAAATGAAACAAATTTGCCCAAAATTATTTTTGTATATAAAGGAAATGATTTTTCGTAAATTATTATAGTTATATATGGATGCTGGGATGCTAGGAGTGATAATATTTAATTATCATCATTATTGTATGAAAATTAAATAAGAAATTGAAAATAATAACTAGAGATTAAGGAATAAATTAATGAAATGAATGAGATTTGTAAATGTGATTCATAATTGATTAAGGAATTGAAACCATAATTAAAAACTAAGAAACCAATTCATATACAAATAAAATTTGTAAATGTAAACAATAAATATGAATTATGGTTGATTAATAATTACAATAAGATAAAATTCCAAAGTAATGTGTGAATATAAATTTAAAGAGTTTGGAATTTGAAAATTTGGGAATTTAAGTTCCTTTGAATTTGAAAATGATTCCCAAAGGTTATATGTGTGAGAAATATTTTTGAATCGGATTTGAAATCTAGAGAGATTTGGAATTTAAAAATATTTGAAGGGTTTTAAAAGAGATAAAATCATTGAACTCTTATGGTCGCTGGAAAATAACTTCGTTGATGACTGCAGCATCATCGGTATTCATTTTCGAGTTTCCAAAAGAGGGATTGCTAGCAGGATGTTTTGG
Organism: Allium cepa; assembly: GCA_030765085.1. Taxonomy (NCBI): domain Eukaryota; kingdom Viridiplantae; phylum Streptophyta; class Magnoliopsida; order Asparagales; family Amaryllidaceae; genus Allium; species Allium cepa. Next base: position 803,953,046 of record CM060943.1, read on the forward strand.
ATTAATGTTTGTTGGAGGAATTTGGTTGATTTTGAAAATGCAAAGGAACAGTTTTGTTAGATATATATATGTTTTCAAAATCGAATGTTGAACTTAACTTTGAGAAAATAATAATTCGCTTGGACTAAATAAAATAAAGTTTTGAGATTTAAAATTTGTAAATAATCGAAGGATTTATATGGTATGCAAATGAAGTGAAATTCAATATCGGATGATGCTTGATTTAAATGTGTAAAATTAGGTGCAGAATAAGTTCAAATGGACTAAAAATAATTTATGTTTGGAAATAAAATTTATTGGTTGACATTGAAATTGTGAATGAATAAATGGATCAACTATTGAACTTATAAAGTAAGTTGATATTAATAAGAAGAAATTGGAAATTTTAATCCGAAAATTAAAATTTAACTAAAGTGAATGAAAGTGAAAAAAATATATTTGAATTTAACTTGAGATAAGTTAAATAAAATTGAAACTGAATTAAATTGGATATAAAGTTGAAAGGTAAAATGTTTATAATTGTGAAATGAAAATTATACCTTAAGCTAGTAAGTGATATATATAATCTGGAATTTGGTTATAAGATGAAATGACTCAACTAAGCAATATAAGCTTTTAAGTAAAAAAATAAGTTATAAACTCGCATATATTGAGAAATAAAATTTCGTCAGATTTGGATTGAATTGAATCAAAGGTCAGTTGTGTCATGAATGATATTAATGGAATTAAGTCCTTGCTTAACAAAAATTCAAAAGAATGATATGTAACTAGATATAACTGGAGTTGAGTTGGAATAAAACTGAATTTAAATGAATTCAGTCGAATTACAGATAATATTGAATGGAATAAAATTCTACTCAAACAAATAAATGTAAATTAAGCAAATATTGAATTAGAATAAATAAGCTTCGAAAGCTTATAAAAGAATTGAAAAGCGTTGAAAAATATATATATATATATATAACCCCTAGTTAAAGGTAAAATGTGAATATAATTGATTGTAAATTGCTAGGGAAGAGTGAATATTAATAAGTGAGTAGTTTATAAAAACTTAAATGGGGAATAAGTAAGCCAGAATAAAAGTATTGGAATCCTGAACGAAAAAAATATATAAAATTCAAACTTGTGATATTAAGTAAGATTGAACTCAAGAAAATCAAATAAAATTATTTTATAAAATGATTTTCAAGATAAATGGAAAATAAAATCAAGTATGAGATTATAATTGGAAGTGAATGTAAGCAATTGAGTTATAAACAATTTAAATTAAATAAAGCTGTACACGTATTGGTTGTAAACCTTAAGTAATTATTTATTCACATGGATATCGTAAATTGCATAGAATAAATTGTTGTTTGACGTAAAATTAAAATAATTAAAATTTATGAATTGATAGAAGTTAAATAAATTGATGTTGAGATCAATTGAATTAAATATAAGTCTAATTTGTTTAAAAATAAATGGAATGTAAGCATGTGAGTTGTGAACCTTTCGGATTAAGTAAAATGATGTGTGATTTGTTGTAAGCAATTAAAAATTGGTAGCAAAATCTTGCATGTGGTTATGAAAATTGTATAACATGCATTATATGTGAAATTTATGTGTTTATGCCAGTATATCACATGCATTATTACAGGTTTGATGTTTTAGCTATTTAAATTAAAGCGAAATGCTATAAACTTCCTATATATAGTACTTACATATTTAAATTGAGTAAGTACAGGTACCGGGTAGCCGTTTGGCTAGATTGGATCACGCTAAATGCTGAAATACATAAGCCGCTTGCTTATAAATGCTAAATAAAGTACGCCTACGCAATAAAAATAGGAAATACGAACTGTTTTTGGTTTTTCCGACCGTGTGGGTCGATGTATATATATTTATATCTTTTGTCAAACTGCAAAAGCTCCTCCGTACAAAGGAGACTCTGCCAAAAAATTTCGAAAAATTTGGGAGTTAGATAATTTTTGAAAATTTTTGGGAAAAAACTTTTGTTATCGACAAAACGATTTCAAATTGGAAATTGAAATAAATTAGTGAATGAAACTACTATAAAATTATAATATGAGTCAGATAAATGGAAGATAAAATTTAATATACAGAGTTGAAGATAAATTGAATTAGGATGGAAATGAAAGAATCAATTTGAATAGAAATAGATATAAAGTAAAGTGGTGAAGTGAAAATAAATAAGAAAGCATATTAAATGCTTATACTAAACTTAAGAAAAGAATGGTGAACTCTAAATGGGAAATTGATATTACAAATATATTCTAAGTTAATATTTGGGATGAATAAATATTGACATTTCGTAAGGAAGTCAATAGAATGTATTGAATGTTGTGATTGGATATTATTGCTAAGTGGAATATGCAGGTAATATAAAAGGAAAAGAAAATTGGTTTTGATTTCAGAAGATAAATTTGAATTACTTGACAAAAAGGTATGTGTTTAAATTTCTGTGAAATTTGATTGGGTTTTTGGATCGAGCCACTTAGCCTTTTGTTTTCTTTTGGAATTTGGGAGCCCGTAGAGGCCTTTTATAGTTGTACCGAGCTAGCCGCGCAAAGGAGACGCTGGCGAAATTTTTCGAAAATTTAAGGAGTTAGAATTTTTTTTGATAATTAAAAATTTGGTTTTGAATTATAATTTGAATGAGTATATAAATAAAGTGGTTTGGGAACTATGGAAAAGTTTGGAAAGTTAATAAGAATGATAATGGGTCTTCTATACAAAGATAGATGGTAGGATGTTAAATTGTTGGTTTTGAGATAAGTAAACGGGTATTGAACCATTATTTCTAACTAGTAATTTCGGGGACGAAATTCTTTTAAAGCGGGGAGGAATGTGACGACCCAGAATTCTTGAGCATTTAAAATTGGAATTTTTAATTGATTTTAAATATTTAAAAGTTAATTTTAACTTGAATTCAAATATCACTATTTATTTGATAATTGAATTACTAAATTAAATAATTTGAAGTTGGGTAAAGTGTTGAATCTGAAATTCTAAGCATGTTTAAAATAAATTAAAGGCTTTCAGAATTTATATTGGTAACACTGAAGATAGTAAAAGTGTTAAAAATCGATTCGGAAGTGTTTTGTTAAGTTTTGAAATTTTATCGTTTAAATTGATAGTTAAAAATAGCCTTCCGAGGCATAGTATTGGATTTCAACAAAACCAGTCCCATTGGATTCGTAATATTGTATTATTATCGGATTTAAAATTTTGTAGCGTTTGGAGTTGTCGTGTGAGCGTACGATAAGTAAACGCATTGAAATTTATATCGAAAATTCAATATAATAACTGGTCCAAAAGCTATCTTCTCCATACGATCGAATTAGGACTTGAAAATTTTTCCATTGAGTTCGGAATAGGCGTATAACATTATAAACGCCAAGCGGCATGCCTCTATAGGAAGTTGAGATTTAGAGATTGCGAAACTGAAACGATTTAAATAAAAATTTAAATTTTAAATATAATATATGTCTTCCCCTTCAAGACACTGTAATCCTATCAACACGTGTTCACAGATCTAACACGCGTCTTCTTCCTTCTGATATATTTGCTGAGCTATCTTATAAAAATAAAACAAGTCTCTCCTCTTCATTTAATCGTGCCAAGCAAATCTAAACTCTCAGAATATGGCCGAAATACTGAGAGATTTAAATTTTTGTTTTCCATCTCTCGATCAATCACAAGCCAAGTCTTCCTTTTCAAATCCTTCCATTTGTTCGTTCGATTTAAAAAAATAAATAAGCCGAGCCTCTTTCTAAAATTCAAAATCCCAAATCAATTCGAACGGAAGAAGGGGGGAAAGAGTTTCTTCATTTGGAATTGGTTTTGAAATCATCTTAGGCAAGGACCGTTGACGAGTTTAGATGGATTGAGGCTTCACGCACACAAAGGTGGAAGAGGGGTGAAGCTCGAGCGCTTTATGGCATTCGTGTGCGCGCAGGTTGGCGACTGGGGGTGTATCCTCGTGGGAGGCCAACGATTTCAAGAAGAAAGTGGGAATTTATGTCGCGAACGAGCTCACGACCTCGCGATTGGAGTCGGCGTGGAGATGAACTTGGAGGAAAGTTAGAGTTTGGAGGAGAGGCGCGTGCGTGGGTAGTGAGGTATGCATACTGTTTATTTCAATCTTGAATTGGAATATTTCCAGAAGCAGATACTTTAGATGTATAGCAGTAGTTTTAATGCAATCTATTTCCTTCAAATTTATGAATTTATATATACACAGTAAGTAAATTACTGTGGTTTATTTTTATTTTTCTTATAGAAAACAAGGGGGGTTTTTTTTTGATCTCTACAGGTTATGTTTTTTTTAGTACACATAATTTCAAAATTGAGATAAGAAAAAAATAAATATACATATGTACCTTTTAAACTTACTAAGTTATGTATTCAATAAAATGTGTTTTGGTGGTTATTTTGTTTTGTAAACCTATTCAACTATTTTGGTTACTAAAAGATTATTAAAAGGGAAATTATCGGTTTTAAATAAATTATTAGTTAAATAATATTGTTAGTTAATTAAATGGTAGCAAATTGTTCGATCAATCCAAATATTAATAAACCATATTGTTTATACAAGGTCTAAAATCGAGAGAACCAAGTCGAGATTGTAGTGGATAGGCAACATATAAAGCAAAGGTGAGTTAATCTCACTCAGTTAAATTTAAATTCAAATTTAAATTTAAATAATTGTTTGAATGGTTGAGTTGATTGATGTGCTATAGTATGGTATATTTTGGAATTGGTAATTATATTTTGCTAACGTCTGTGGATGCAGGGAAAACAGGTTGGAGGGATCCAACTGGACCCCTCAACTTTATTTAAGTTATTTAATATTCTCTGTTGTGATTATTTGATATTCTATAGTGAATTATGTGGAAATATTGAATGTTATGGCTTGATTGGATATAATTGGGTATAACGAATCACCAAAAATATATAAATTGGATTTTGGAAGGAAAATAAAAGAAGTGAATGTGTAAGAAAAACAATTATAGAAAAATTGAATAAATTTAAGAATGAATTGGAAAAGAAATAAAGTGACTTTAAAATTCTAATAAATACATCTAGAGTATAGAAAGGAAATTTTGAATAAACAGGAAGTTAATGAATTTTAAACTGCAGTGTTATTATTTAAAAGAACAAAACATTTATTTAAAATTTAAGATTTAAAGATTGAAAGGAATAAAGAAGAAATTGGGAAGAAGCTGAAATTGGTATATTTCAGTTAAATGATTTAAAATCAAACGGAAGATAATAATAAAAATAAAGTCCATAATTAATGAAATTTGAAATGAATTGAGTAATTAAAGAAACTTATTTCAAATGGAGTAAATTGGAAATCAATTTGGGAAAATTGATTTAAGTGATTGGAATTGGGATTTTTCTCTGGATAACCAAGTACGTTTTCAAGTAAATTTTTAAATATAAGTTAAAAGATTTTAAAGTTGTTTTAAAAAGCAAGTTTTGGGAAATTTATTATTTCTAATATTTAAATTCTAAAGTAAGTATTTTCTTTAATCTTTTATACCAGTAATTATTTAAAGAGTGATTTAGTATCTTGTTTTCAAAAGTGAAAATCTGGTTTTATATTTTATTAAGTAACCTTATTTTCAAATATTCATATAGTATGTATTTTAACAAATTATTGAAGTAGTTTTACCTTAAATATTTTAAATTATATTTCAAAGTAAAGTGTTTTAAATTATTTAAAAATCTAGTTTTGTGCTTGGTGATTTCAGCGGAGATAGAAAATATTTGGGAAAGTTTATGCTGAAAAGAAAGAATGGTTGGAAACTGTTTTCAAAAGGGTTTTGAAAATGAAAATATATCTTGTGAACATATTTTGAGGTTAATAAATAATTTGGGAAATTATTTATTGTTTGATGGATGTTTGTGAATGTTAATGATAGTTAAATAACCGACTATCAATATTGGCCAACTGCGTTGATCGTTTCGAAGAGACCGGGATCGAGATGTATTTCTCGAAAACCAGTTCGATCCGATTTGTACGTTTCGTGGAAACGAGTTTGGATTCGAAGATGGAGCAGTGAAGTGCAAGAGCTAGTCTCTACTGATCCTGAGGATATTTTCGAAATGGATGTAGTAGGAATAGTACCTTCGGTTCCGTTCGAACTCGGGACGGACTTGTATGGATGAATGCTTTCGGAACATCGTCAGGTGGACGATGGGCATTCTAAGGGATATGTTCTAATAAGGTAACGCTTAGCCTCAAGCTCATCAAATAGGAATGATTGAAAATTAGGGGTCATGCAGCAAGACCAGGTGGGTAGCACCCAAGCAGGGTGAGGTCATCCCTATCTAGATGTCCCTTTTGTTTCGGCTTAGTGGGCGGTTGCTGATCCCAACCATGGGGTGATCTCACTCAGGATTATCCAGTAAGGGGTAGTCCTGGTCTTATGTTGTAGGGGATCGGGCGTACTCCTCGGTACTGTGATCTAGGCCAGGTACTGTGACAGGTGGTTCCCCGGTGCCTAGTCATTAGTTGGAAATCCATTCTCCCTACGAGCCATGTACGGGTTTTGTTTGTATTACCCACTCTGTGGCTAGTAGCTGGAATTTAATGAATGTAACAATTTCGGCTATTTTATAAGTATTTGCATATAGACCCTATTATAATATCAGAGGATTTCTATATGAAATGTTTTAGCTATTGTAAGGTAAAAACCCGACATGTTTGTTTGTGGCATGGTCTTACGAGATGCTTTTGTTTTCAAAGGATTTTTGAAACTTTAAAAATCAATTGAGTGTGATTTTCTCACGCTGGTATTCCAGACATGCTCGGGTGTTACTTAACTATAATTCTCGAGTCAGGCCGAGTAATATAGGATCTAGGATATGATGTTGTGGAGCTCAGGAGACGAGCTGAATGACGATACGTACGTTCGTACTTGTTTTATATATATTCCGCTGTGTAAAGTAGCTGTATATCCAGTTGCATGTTATTGATTTTGAGCTGCGATTGACGTACTCTGATGATGTAATATATAAACAGAGATATTTGATTTTTGAGTAAAGGTTATTTATTATCTATTATATTTTATTCCGCTGCGCTGGTTAGATTCTGTTGTTGTTTTCTATTTTCTTCTTCTACCTCTTCTTCTTTAACCCAAATGGTTCGTACTTCTGTACAACTTGAGTTGATTTAGGTAGAATAGTGTTAACTCAAGGGGTACGGGCTTGCGGGTTGTTACATTTAATCAAAAAATTCACACAAAGAAACCGAAGAGGAAAAATTTCATGCCCCCGTAAGTGATTCAGATGGTCTTTTTTTGGGTATGGAACACCATTGCGATGGCATAAAGCCAGTAAATTTGTAGATCTCGTAAAGAGCTTCGTTTTGATTGGCTATGGCTCCTATAAGTCTAAGCGAGTCAAAAGATATGACCGTCCAAATAATCGATATCGTCAGGGTGCAATATCGGCGATGCGAGATGCAACATCGGTTCAAAATGCCAAAACAGTGTCGTACGAATTTTAGAAATGGGTGCGTGGATATGAAATGGAACTGTACCGTAGGGCATCCATCTCCAGCGATGGTAAATTGGAGGCCAACAATGGTGATCATGTTTAACTAAAAAATTCACATGAAGACACCAAAGAGGAAAAAACTTTCGAGCCCCCGAAAGTTATTCGTATGGTCTTTTTTTGGACATGGACCTCTGTGGTAATGCCCGAGAGCGGTCAAAGTCGTAGATCGCACAGAGAGCCTCGTTTTGACTGGTTATGTCTTCTATAAGTCTAAATCAGTCAAAAGATATGGCTGCTCGAATAATCGATATCCTTATAGTGCAATATGAGTTCAAAATGTTTAAACGTGCCATATGACATTTTTAGCCAATGTTGCTCCTCGCACCGTCGATGTTGCACCCTGAAGATACCGATTATTCGGACAGCCATATCTTTTGGCTTGTTTAGACTTACTGGAGCCATAACCAGTCAAATTGAAGCACTCTATAAGATCTTCGACTTTGACCAATCTCGGCCGTCATTATGGAGTTTTGTACCATGAAAAAGACCATCGCAATCACTTTCGAGGGCTTAGAAGTTTTTTTCTCTTATGTTTCTTCATGTGAATTTTTTAGTCAAACAGGATCACTGTGGTTGGTCTTCAATTTACCATCGCTAAAGAATGATGCGCCATGGTGCAGTTCCATTTCATATCCGCAGACTCATTTCTAAAAATGATACAGCATCGTTTTGGCATTCTGAAACGATGTTGCACCCTAACGATATTGGTTATTCAAACAACCATATCTTTTGACTGGTTTAGACTTACGGGAGCCATAACCAGTCAAAAGGAAGCTCTCTAGAGATCTATGACTTCGACGGATCTTGGCCATCGCTAGGAGTTCCATACCCAAAAAAAAGACCATACATATCACTTTTGACGGCTCGGAAGTTTTTTCCTCTTTGTTTTCTTCATGCGAATTTTTTGGCTAAACAGGATCATCGTGGTTTACCTCCGATTTGCAACCGCTGGCGAATGATGCCCCAAGATATAGTTCCATTTCAAATCCACCCACTTATTTCTGAAAGTCGCACGGCACTGTTTCGGCATTTGAACCGATATTGCACGTCATTCCGTCGATGTTACACCATGAGGTTATTGATTATTTGGACAGCCATATCTTTTGACTCGTTTAGAGTTATGGTAGAAAAGACCTATCAATTGAAGTTCTCTGTAAGACCTATGACTTTAACACCTCTAGGCCAGAACTACGGAGTTCCATGCCCAAAAATAGACCATCCGAATCGCTTTTGGGGGCTCGAAATTTTTTCGTCTTCGGTTTCTTAAAGTGAATTTTTTAGTTAAACGGGATCAATGTGGCTGGCTTCCGATTTACCATCCCTTGAGAATGATGCCCCATGGATAGTTTCATTTCAAATCCACGCACTCATTTATAAAAGTCGTACGGCACCGTTTTGGCACTTTGAATCGATGTTGCACCTCGCACCGTCGATTTTGCACCCTAAGGTTATTGATTATTCGGACAGCCATATCTTTTGACTCGTTTAAAGTTACGGAAGCCATAACCTATCAAAACAAATCTCTCTATGAGATCTACGACTTTGATAGCTCTAGGACATCACTACGGTGTTCCATACCCAAAAAAAGACTATCCGAATCACTTTACATGGCTTGGAATATTTTTCCTCTTCGAATTCTTCATGTGAATTTTTTGGTTAAACGAGATCACCGTGGTTGGCCTCTGATTGACCATCCTTGGCGAATGATGCCCAATGGTATAGTTCCATCTCAAATTGATGCACTCATTTCTAAAATTCTTACGGCGCCATTTCAGAATTTTGAACTGACGTTGTACCTTGCACCGTCGATATTGCACCCTAAGGATATCAATTATTCGGACAACCATGTCTTTTGAATGGTTAGACTTATGGGAGCCGTAACCATTCAAAACGAAGCTCTCTATGAGACCTACGATTTTGACTGCTCTCGGCCATCACTATGGTGTTCCGTATCCTAAAAGGTCATCCGAATCACTTTCACGGGCTCGAAAGTTTTTCCCTCTTCGGTTTCTTCATGTGAATTTTTTAGTTAAACGAGATTGTCGTGGTTGGCCTTCGATTTATCATTGTTGGACAATGATGCCATATGGTACGATTCCGTTTCCAATCCACACACTCATTTCTAAAAGTTGCACGGCACCGTTTCATCAGTTGAACCGATGTTGCACCTTGCACCGTCAATGTTACATCCTAAGGATATCGATTATTTGGAAGCCATACCTTTTGACTTGTTTAGAGATACGTGAGCCATAACCTATCAAAACGAAGCTCTGTGTGAGATCTATGGCCTGCACAGCTACAGGCCGTCGCTACATAGTTCCATACCCAAAAGGACCATCCGGATCACTTTCAGGGCTCGAAAGTTTTTTCCTCTTCGATTTCTTCATATGAATTTTTTGGTTAAACGGGATTACCGTGGTTGCCTTTGATTTACCATCATTGGAGAATGATGCCTCAAGGTACAGTTTCATTTCAAATCCATGCACCCATTTCTAAAAGTCGGATGACACCGTTCTGGCATTCTGAATCGATGTTGCGCCTCATACTGTCGATGTTGTACCTTGAGGATATCGATTATTCGCACGGCCGTATCTTTTAACTAATTTAGACTTGCGGGAGCCATAACCAGTCAAAACGAAGATCTTTGTGAGATCCACGACTTTGACTACTCTCAACCATCACTACATGGATCCATACCTAAAAAAGACCATCCGAATCACTTTTGAAGGCTCAAAAGTTTTTTCCTCTTCGGTTTCTTCATGTGGATTTTTTAGTTAAACGGGATCACCGTGAATGGCCGTCGGGTTATCATAATTAGATACTAATGCCCTATGGCACAGTTCCATTTCAAATCCACGCACTCATTTCTAAAAGTCGTACGACACGGTTTCGACATTTGAAGCGATGTTGCACCCCGCACCATTGATGTTGCATCCTAGGGATATCGATAATTCGAATAGCCATATCTTTTGACTCTTATAGAGTTACGAGAGCCATAACCTATAAAAACGAAGCTTTCTGTGAGTTCTATGAGTTTGATAGCTCTAGGAATCACTACGGAGTTCCATATTCAAAAAAAAGACCATCTGAATCACTTTCGACGGCTTGGAATTTTTTCCTCTTCGGTTTCTACATGTGAATTTTCTGTTTGAACAGGAGGGTTGAGCTCCAATTTACCATCACTAGAGAATGATGCCCCATGGTATATTCTGTTTCAAATCCATGCACTCATCATTAAAAGTCACACGACACCATTTTGGCATTTTGAACCGATGTTGCACCTTGCACTGTCGATGTTGCAAGCTGAGGATATCGATTATTCGGACAGCCATATCTTTTGACTTGTTTAGACATACAGGGCCATAACCCATCAAACCGAAGCTCTATATACGATAATAACCACTCTCGGTCATCACTATGGAGTTCCATAACAAAAAAAACCATCTGAATCACTTTCTAGGGCTCGGAAGTTTTTTCCTCTCCGGTTTCTTCATGTGAATTTTTGGTTAAACGGGATCACCGTGGTTGGCCTACGATTTACCATCGCTGGAGAATGATGCCCGATGGTACATTTTCGTTTCAAATCCATGCACTCATTTCTAAAAGTCAGACGACACCATTTTGGCATTTTGAACTGAAGTTGCACAACGAACCGTCGATGTTACACCTAAGGATATCGATTATTCGGCTACCCATATCTTTTGTCTGGTTTGGACTTATAGGAGCCTTAACCAGTCAAAACGGAGCTCACTGTGAGATCTATGGCTTTGATAGCTCTAGGACATCACTAGAAGTGCCATACTAAAAAAAGATCATCTGAATTACATACGGGAGCTCGGAATTTTTTTCCTCCATGGTTTCTTCATGTGAATTTTTTGGTTAAACGGGATCACCATTGTTGGCCTCCGATTTACCATCCCTGGATAATAACGCCCCATGGTACAGTTCCATTTCAAATCCATGCATTCATTTCTAAAAGTGGTATGGCATCACTTCGACATTGTGAACTAATGTTGCACCTCGCACCGTCAATGTTGTACCCTGAGGACATCGATTATTCGGACAGCCATATCTTTTGACTGGTTTAGACTTATGGCAGCCATAACCACTTAAAATGAAGCTCTTTATGAGATCTTCGACTTTGACAGCTCCCGGCTGTCTCAACGAAATTCCATACCTAAAAAAGGCCATCCAAATCACTTTCGGATGCTCGAAAGTTTTTCCTCTATGGTTTCTTCATGTGAATTATTTGGTTAAACGGGACCACCTTAGTTGCCCTCTGATTTACCAACGCTGAAGAATGATGCCCCATGGTATAATTACATTTCAAATCCATACATTCGTTTCAAAAAGTCGCACGGTACCGTTCTGGCATTTGAACCGATGTTGCATCTCGCACCATCGATGTTGCACCTTGAGGATATCGATTATTCGGACAGCCATATCTTTTTACTCGTTAAAGGTTACGTGGGACATAACCAGTCAAAATGATGTTCTCTGTGAGATCTACGACTTTGATCGCTCTTAGTTTTCACTACGAAGTTCCATGCCCAAAAAAGACCATCCGAATAACTTTCGGGGGGTAGGAAGTTTTTTCCTCTTCTGTTTCTTCATGTGAATTTTTTGGTTAAATAGGATCATCATGGCTGACGGGTGATAACCCGTCAAAACGAAGCTCTTTATGAGTTATATGATAATGACCGCTCTCGGTCATCACTACGGAGTTCCATAACAAAAAAAAAACCATCTGAATCACTTTCGAGGGCTCGGAAGTTTTTTCCTCTCCGGTTTCTTCATGTGAATTTTTGGTTAAACGGGATCGCCGTGGTTGGCCTACGATTTACCATCACTGGATAATGATGCCCGATGGTACATTTTCGTTTCAAATCCACGCACTCATTTCTAAAAGTCATACGGCACCGTTTTGGCATTTTGAACTGAAGTTGCACAACGAACCGTCGATGTTGCACCTAAGGATATCGATTATTCGGCTACCCATATCTTTTGTCTTGTTTGGACTTATAGGAGCCTTAACCAGTCAAAACGAAGCTCACTGTGTGATCTACGACTTTGATAGCCCTAGGACGTCACTAGAAGTGCCATACTAAAAAAAAGATCATCTGAGTAACATACGGGAGCTCGGAATTTTTTTCCTTTCATGGTTTCTTTATGTGACTTTTTTGGTTAAACGGGATCACTATTGTTGGCCTCCAATTTACCACTCCTGGATAATAACGCCCCATGGTACAGTTCCATTTCAAATCCACGCATTCATTTCTAAAAGTGGTATGGCATCACTTCGGCATTTTGAACTAATGTTGCACCTCGCACCACCAATGTTGTACCCTGAGGACATCGATTATTCGGACAGCCATATCTTTTGACTGGTTTAGACTTATGGCAGCCATAACCACTTAAAACGAAGCTCTTTATGAGATCTACGACTTTGACTGCTCCCGGATGTCTCAACGAAATTCAATTCCTAAAAAAGACCATCCAAATCACTTTCGGATGCTCGAAAGTTTTTCCTCTATGGTTTCGTCATGTGAATTTTTTGGTTAAACGGGACCACCTTAGTTGCCCTCTGATTTACCAACGCTGAAGAATGATGCCCCATGGTACAATTACATTTCAAATCCATACATTCGTTTCAAAAAGTCGCATGGAACCGTTTTGGCATTTGAACCGATGTTGCATCTCGCACCATCGATGTTGCACCTTGAGGATATCGATTATTCGGGCAGCCGTATCCTTTTACTCGTTTAAGGTTACGTGGGACATAACCAGTCAAAATGATGATCTCTGTGAGATCTACGACTTTGATCGCTCTTGATTTTCAATACGAAGTTCCATACCCAAAAAAGACCATCTGAATCACTTTTGGGGGGTAGGAAGTTTTTTCCTCTTCTGTTTCTTCATGTGAATTTTTGGTCAAATGGGATCATCATGGTTGACGGGAGATAACCCGTCAAAACAAATCTCTTTATGAGTTATATGATAATGACCACTCTCGGTCATCACTACGGAGTTCCATAGCAGAAAAAACCATCTGAATCACATTCGAGGGCTCGGAAGTTTTTTCCTCCCCGGTTTCTTCATGTGAATTTTGGTTAAACGGGATCGCCGTGGTTGGCCTACGATTTACCATCACTGGAGAATGATGCCCGATGGTACATTTCTGTTTCAAATCCATGCACTCATTTCTAAAAGTCATACGGCACCGTTTTGGCATTTTGAACCGAAGTTGCACAACGAACCGTCGATGTTGCCCCTAAGGATATCGACTATTCGGCTTCCCATATCTTTTATCTGGTTTGGATTTATAGAAGCCTTAACCAGTCAAAATGAAGCTCACTGTGAGATCTACGACTTTGATATCTCTAGGACATCACTAGAAGTGCCATACTCAAAAAAAGATCATCTGAATTACGTACGGGAGCTCGGAATTTTTTTCCTCTATGGTTTCTTCATGTGAATTTTTTGTTTAAACGGGATCACAATTGTTGGCCTCCGATTTAACATCCCTGGAGAATAACGCCTCATGGTACAGTTCGATTTCAAATCCACGCATTCATTTCTAAAAGTGGTATGGCATCATTTCAACATTTTGAACTAATGTTGCACCTCGCACCGTCAATGTTGTACCCCGAGGACATCGATTGTGAGGACAGCCATATCTTTTGACTGGGTTAGACATATGGCAGCCATAACCACTTAAAACGAAGCTCTCTATGAGATCTATGACTTTGACAGCTCCGGGCCGTCTCAATGAAATTCCATACCTAAAAAAGACCATCCAACTCACTTTCGGATGCTCGAAATTTTTTCCTCTATGGTTTCTTCATGTGAATTTTTTGGTTAAATGGGACCACCTTGGTTGCCCTCTGGTTTACCAACGCTGGAGAATGATGCCCTATGGTACAATTACATTTCAAATCCATGAATTCGTTTCAAAAAGTCGCATGGTACCGTTTTGGCATTTGAACCGATGTTGCATCTCGCACCATCGATGTTGCATCTTGAGGATATCGATTCTTCGGGCAGCCGTATCTTTTTACCCGTTAAGAGTTACGTGGGACATAACCAGTCAAAATGATGCTCTCTGTGAGATCTACGACTTTGATCGCTCTTGGTTTTCACTACGAAGTACCATACCCAAAAAAGACCATCCGAATCACTTTTGGGGGCTTGGACATCTTTTCCTCTTCTGTTTCTTCATGTGAATTTTTCGGTTAAATGGGATCGTCATGGTTGACGGGCCATAACTCGTCAAAACGAAGCTCTTTATGAGTTATACGATAATGACCACTCTCGGTCATCACTACGGAGTTCCACAACAAAAAAAACCCATGTGAATCACTTTCGAGGGCTCAGAAGTTTTTTCCTTCCCGGTTTCATGTGAATTTTTGGTTAAACGGGATCACCGTGGTTGGCCTACGATTTACCATCACTGGAGAATGATGCCCGATGGTGCATTTCTGCTTCAAATCCACGCACTCATTTCTAAAAGTCATACGGCACCGTTTTGGCATTTGAACCGAAGTTGCACAACGAACCGTCGATGTTGCACCTAAGGATATTGACTATTCGGCTTCCCATATCTTTTGTCTGGTTTGGATTTATAGGAGCCTTAACCAGTCAAAACGAAGCTCACTGTGAGATCTACGGCTTTGATATCTCTAAGACATCACTAGAAGTGCCATACTAAAAAAAAGATCATCTGAATTACGTACGGGATCTCGGAATTTTTTTCCTTTATGGTTTCTTCATGTGAATTTTTTGTTTAAACGGGATCACAATTGTTGGCCTCCGATTTACCATCCCTGGAGAATAAAGACTCATGGTAAAGTTCGATTTCAAATCCACGCATTCATTTCTAAAAGTGGTATGGCATCATTTCAACATTTTGAACTAATATTGCACCTCGCACCGTCAATGTTGTACCCTGAGGACATCGATTGTTCGAACAGCCATATCTTTTGACTGGTTTAGACTTATGGCAGCCATAACCACTTAAAACGAAGCTCTCTATGAGATCTATGACTTCCCGGCCGTCTCAACGAAATTCCATACCAAAAAAGACAATCCAAATCACTTTCGGATGCTCGAAAGTTTTTCCTCTATGGTTTCTTCATGTGATTTTTTTGGTTAAATGGGACCACCTTGGTTGCCCTCTGATTTACCAACGCTGGAGAATGATGCCCTATGGTACAATTACATTTCAAATCCATGCATTTGTTTCAAAAAGTCGCACGGTACCGTTTTGGCATTTGAACCGATGTTGCATCTCGCACCATCGATGTTGCATCTTGAGGATATCGATTCTTCGGGCAGCCGTATCTTTTTACCCGTTAAGAGTTACGTGGGACATAACCAGTCAAAATGATGCTCTCTGTGAGATCTACGACTTTGATCGCTCTTGGTTTTCACTACGAAGTACCATACCCAAAAAAGACCATCCGAATCACTTTCGGGGGCTTGGACATCTTTTCCTCTTCTGTTTCTTCATGTGAATTTTTCGGTCAAATGGGATCATCATGGCTGACGGGCCATAACTCATCAAAACGAAGCTCTTTATGAGTTATACGATAATGACCACTCTCGGTCTTCACTACGGAGTTCCATAACAAAAAAAACCATCTGAATCACTTTCGAGGGCTCAGAAGTTTTTTCCTCCCCGGTTTCTTCATGTGAATTTTTGGTTAAACGGGATCACCGTGGTTGGCCTACGATTTACCATCACTGGAGAACGATGTCCGATGGTACATTTCTGCTTCAAATCCACGCACTCATTTCTAAAAGTCATACGGCACCGTTTTTGCATTTCAACCGAAGTTGCACAACGAACCGTCGATGTTGCACCTAAGGATATCGATTATTCGGCTACCCATATCTTCTGTCTGGTTTGGACTTACAGGAGCCTTAACTAGTCAAAACGAAGCTCATTGTGAGATATATGGATTTGATAGCTCTAGGACATCACTAGAAGTGCCATACTAAAAAAAGTCATCTGAATTAGGTACGGGAGCTCGGAATTTTTTTCCTCTATTGTTTCTTCATGTGAATTTTTTGGTTAAACGGGATCACCATTGTTGGCCTCCGATTTAACATCCCTGGATAATAATGTCCCATGGTATAGTTCCATTTCAAATTCACGCATTCATTTCTAAAAGTGGTACGACATCATTTCGGCATTTTGAACTGATGTTGCACCTCGCACCGTCAATGTTGTACCTTGAGGACATCGATTGTTCGGACAACCATATCTTTTGACTGGTTTAGACTTATGGCAGCCATAACCACTTAAAACGAAGCTCTCTATGAGATCTACGACTTTGACAGCTCCCGGCCATTTCAACGAAATTCCATACCTAAAAAAGACCATCCAAATCACTTTCGGATGCTCAAAAGTTTTTCCTCTATGGTTTCTTCATGTGAATTTTTTGGTTAAACGGGACCACCTTGGTTGCCCTCTGATTTACCAACGCTGGAGAATGATGCCCCATGGTACAATTACATTTCAAATCCATGCATTCGTTTCAAAAAGTCGCACGGTACCATTTTGGCATTTGAACCGATGTTGCATCTTGCACCATCGATGTTGCACCTTGAGGATATCGATTATTCGGGCAGTCGTATCTTTTTACTTGTTAATAGTTACGTGGGACATAACCAGTTAAAATGATGCTCTCTGTGAGATCTATGACTTTGATCGCTCTTGGTTTTCACTACGAAGTTCCATACCCAAAAAAGGCCATCCGAATCACTTTCGGGGGCTAGGAAGTTTTTTCCTCTTCTGTTTCTTCATGTGAATTTTTGGTTAAATGGGATCATCATGGCCGACCTCCGATTTTACCATCATCGAATGATGCCCCGTGGTACAGTTCCATTTCATATCCATGCACTCATTTATAAAAGTCACACGACACCATTTCGGCATTTCAACAAATGTTCCACCTCGCACCGTCAATGTTGCACCTTGAGGTTGTCAATTATTCAGACAGCCATATCTTTTGACTCGTTTAGAGTTACGGTAGCCATAACCTATCAAAATGAAGCTCTTTGTGAGATCTACGACCTACACATCTCTAGGCCATCACTAAGGAGTTCAAAGCCTTTGATCAATCAAAACGAAGCTCTCTATGAGATCTACGACTTTGACGGCTCTCGGCCATCACCATCAGTCAAAAGAAACGAAATTGTACCATCGGGGGCCATATCTTCATTAAACGGGATCATTGTAATCCGAAGTTTTTTTCCTCTTCAGTTTGTTCATATGAAATTTTTGGTTAAACAGGATCACCGTGGCTGGCCACTAATTTACCATCGCTAGAGAATGTGCCCCATGGTACAGTTCTATTTCAAATCCACGCACTCATTTCTAAAAGTCGCACTGCACCGTTTCAGTATTTTGAACCGTTGTTGCACCTTGCACTGTCGATGTTGCATCAGGAGGATATCATTTATTTTTACAACTGTATCTTTTGACATGTTTAGACTTATAGAAGCCATAACCACTCAAAACGAAGCTCTATACGAGATCTACGGCTTTGACTACTCTAGGCCGCCACTATGGAGTTCCATACCCAAAAAAGACCATCTGAATCACTATCGGGTGCTCGGAATTTTTCCTCTTCGTCACTTCATGTAATTTTTTTGGTTAAACGGGAGGGATGGCCTACGATTTACCATCCCTAGAGAATGATGCCCCATGGTACATTTCTATTTCAAAACCATGCACTCATTTCTAAATGTCGAACGACACCGTTTCGGCATTTTTAACCGATGTTGCTCCTCGCACCGTCGATGTTGCACGATGAGAATATCGATTATTCGGACAACAATATCTTTTGAAAAGTTTAGACTTATGGGAGCCATAACCAGTAAAACGAAGCTCTCTGTTAGATCTACGACTTTGACCAATCTCGATCGTCACCACGGAGTTTCATACCATGAAAAAGACCATCGAATCACTTTCGAGGGCTTAGAAGTTTTTCCTCTTCGGTTTCTTCATGTGAATTTTTTGGTCAAACGGATCACCGTGGTTGGCCTTCGATTTACCATCGCTGGAGAATGATGCGCCATGGTGCAGTTCTATTTCAAATCCACGAACACATTTCTAAAAGTGGTACATCACTGTTTCGTCATTCTGAAACGATGTGGCACCATCGATGTTGCACCCTAACGAAATCGATTATTCGGACAACCATATCCTTTGACCGGTTTAGGCTTACAGGAGACATTACCAATCAAAACGAAGCTCTCTAGTTATCTACGACTTCGAAGGCTCTCGACCTTCACTAGGAGTTCCATATGCAAAAAAGGACCATCCGAATCACTTTTGGGGGCTCGGAATATTTTTCCTCCTTGGCTTATTCATGCGAATTTGTTGGTTAAACGGGATCACCATGGTTGGCCTCCGATTTACCATCGCTGGAGAATAATGCCCAAGGTACAGTTCCGTTTCAAATCCACCCATTCATTTCTAAAATTCGCACGACACCGTTTTGACATTTGAACTTATATTGCACGTTGCACCGTCAATGTTACACCATGAGGTTATCGATTATCCGGACAACCATATCTTTTGACTCGTTTAGAGTTACGAGAGGCATAACCTATTAAAATGAAGTTCTTTGTGAGATCTATGATTTTAACACGTCTAGGCCATAACTACAGAGTTCTATACCCAAAAATAGACCATCCGAATCACTTTCGAGGGCTCGGAATTTTTTCCTCTTCGGTTTCTTTATGTGATTTTTTAGTTAAACGGGATTAGCGTGGTTGGCCTCCGATTTACCATCCCTTGAGAATGATGCCCCATGGTACAGTTCCATTTCAAATCCACGCACTGATTTCTAAAAGTCGTACGACATCGTTTCGGCATTTGAATCGATGTGGCACCTTGCACCGTCGATGTGGCGCCTTAATTATATCGATTATTCGAACCGCCGTATCTTTTGACTGATTTAGACTTATGGGAGCCATAACCATTCAAAATGAAGCTCTCTGTGAGATATATTACTTGAACAACACTAGGTCGTCATTGTTGCATTCCATACCCAAAAAAGACCATCCGAATCACTTTAGGGGGTTTGGAAGTTTTTTCCTCTTCAGCTTCTTCTTGTGTATTTTTTGTTAAACAGGATTACCGTGGTTGGCCTTCGATTTACGATCGCTAGAGAATGATGCTCCATGGTAGAATTCCACTTCAAATCCATGCACTCATTTCTAAAAGTTGCAAGGCACCGTTTCGGCATTTGAACCGATGTTGCACCTCGCACCATCGATGTTGGACCCTGGGATATCGTTTATTCGGACAAACATATCTTTTGACTCATTTAGAGTTATCGGCGCCATAACCTACCAAAACGAACTCTCTGTGAGATCTATGACCTGCGCAGCTCTAGGCCATTAGTACGAAGTTTCATAGCCAGAAAAACTATCCGAATCACTTTTGGAGGCTTGGAAGTTTTTTCCACTTCGGTTTCTTCATGTAATTTTTTTGGTTAATAGGGTTCACCGTGGTCGGCCTCTGATTTACCATCGCTGGAGAATGATTCCCCACGCTACAGTTCCATTTCAGATCCACACATTCATTTTTAAAAGTTGGATGAGACTGTTTCGGCATTATGAACCAATGTTGCACCTCGCACCCTCAATGTTGCACTCTGAGGATATCAATTGTTATGACAGCTATATCTTTTGACTGGTTTAGACATACAGGAGCCATAACTAGTCAAAACGAAGCTCTCTATAAGTCTATGACTTTGATGGCTCTCGGCCGTCCCTACCAGTAAAAAGAAACGGAATTGTACCAACGGGAGCCATATCTTCATTAAAAAGGATCACCTTGGTACGAAGTTTTTTCCTCTTCGGTTTCTTCATGTGTATTTTTTGGTCAAACGAGATCACCATTGTTGGCCTTCGATTTACTATCGTTGGAGAATGATGCCCCATGGTACAGTTATATTTCAAATACACAAACTCATTTCTAGAAGTCCGACGGCAACGTTTCCATATTTTGAACCAATGTTGCACCTCGCACCATCGATGTTGCACCCCGAGGATATCGATTATTCGGACATCCATATCTCTCGACAAGTTTAGACTTACGAGAGATAGAACCAGTCAAAATGAAGCTCTCTGTGAGATCTATTACTTGAAAAACACAAGGCCATCACTATTGAGTTCCATACCCAAATAAGACAACCCGTATCACTTTTGGAGGGTTGGAAGATTTTTCCTCTTCGATTTCTTCATGTAAATTTTTTTTTGATTAAACGAGATCACTATGGTTGGCCTCCGATTTACCACAGCTGAAGAATCATGGCCCATGGTACAATTCTGGTTCAAATCCAAACACTCATTTCTAAAAGTCGGATGGCACAATTTCGGCATTTTGAACCGACGGTATACCTTGCACCGTCAATGTTGCACCTTGAGTATATCGATTATTCGGACAACCATATCTTTTGACTGGTTTAGACTTACGGGAGCCATAAGCGGTCAAAAAAAAGTTCTATGTGAGATCTACGACTTTGATTGATCTCGTTCTTCACTACGGAGTTCCATACCCAAAAAAGGACCATCTGAATCACTTTTGGGGGCATGGAAGTTTTCTCCAGTTTCTACATGTGAATATTTTGGTTAAACGGGATCACTATGGTCGGCCTCTGGTTTACCTTCGCTCGAAAATAATGCCCCATGGTACAGTTCTGTTTCAATTCCATGCACTGATTTGTAAAATTCGTACGACACCATTTCATCATTTTGAACCAACGTTGCACCGCATACCATCAATGTTGCACCTAGAGGATATCGATTATTCGAACTGCCATATCTTTTGACTGGTATAGACTTACGGGAGACACAACAAGTCAAAATGAATCTCTCTATGAGATCTACGAATTTGACCGCTCTCGGCCATCATTACGACGTTCCATACCCAAAAATACCATCTGAATCACTTTCAAGGGCTCGGAAGTTTTTTCCTCTACGATTTCTACATGTATATTTTTTAGTTAAACGAGATCACCGTGGTTGGCCTCCCATTTACCATCACTGGAGATGGATTCCCAATGGCACACTTCCATTTCAAGCCCACACACTCGTTTGTAAAAGTCGTACGTCACTATTTCAGCATTTTGAACCAATGTTGCATGTCGCACGGTCGATGTTGCGCCCTAAGGATATTGATTATTCAAACAGCCATATCTTTTGACTTAGACATATGGAACCCATAACCATTCAAAACGAAGCTCTTAGTGTGATCTACCACTTTGACGGCTCTAGGCCACCACTGTAGAGTACCATACCCAAAAAAGACCATACGAATCACTTTTGGGGGTCGTAATTTTTTTTCCTCTATGGTTTCTTTATGAAATTTTTTTGGTTTAAATGGGATCACCGTAGTTGGCCTTCAATTTACCATCCCTAGAGAAAGATGCCCCATGGTATAGTTCCGTTTCAAATCCACGCATCATTTCTAAAAGTCGTATGGCACGTTTTGACATTTTGAACGCATGTTGCACCCTAAGGATATCGATTATTCGAGCAGCCATATCTTTCGATTGATTTAAACTTACAGGAGACATAACCAGTCAAAATGAAGCTCTCTGTGAGATCTACGACTTTGACCGTACTTGGCCATTACCATGGAGGCCCATATCCAAGAAATGACCATACAAATAATTTCGGGGGCTCGAAAGTTTTTTCCTCTTCGGTTTCTTCATGTGAATTTTTTAGTTAAACATGATCACCATGGTCGGCCTCCGATTTACCATCACTGGAGATGGATGCCCCATGGTACAGTTCCATTACAAATCCACGCAGCCATTTCTAAAAATCGTACGACGCTGTTTCGGCTTTTTGAACCGATGTTGCATCTCGCACCGCCGATGTTGCACCCTGACGATATCGATTATTCGGACGGTTATATCTTTTGACTGGCTTAGACTTATGAGAGCCATAACCAATCAAAACGAAGATCTCCCTGAGATCTACAAATTTACTGGCTTTAGGCCATCGCAACGGAGTTCCATACCCAAAAAAGACCATCTGAATCACTTACAGGGGCTCGAATTTTTTTCCTCTTCGGTTTGTTTATGTGAATCTTTTGATTAAACGGTATCACTAAGGTTGGCCTTCGATTTACCATCCTTGGAGAATGATGGTCATAGTAAGTTCCATTTCAAATCCATGCACTCATTTCTAAAAGTCGTACGGCATCGTTTTGGCATTTTGAGTTGATATTGCACCTTGCACCGTCGATGTTGCACCCTGAGGATATCGATTATTAGGACAGTCATATCTTTTGACTAGTTTAGATTTACGGGAGTCATAACTACTCAAAATGAAGCTCTCTGTGAGATCTAAGATATTGATAGTTCATGGCCGTCACAACGGAGTTCCATACCTAAAAAGACCATCCGAATCACTTTCGGGGGCTCGGTAATTTTTTCCTCTTCGTTTTCTTCATGTGAATTTTTTGTTAAAGGGAATCACCATAGTTAGCCTTCGATTTTACCATCGTTGGAGATGGATGCCCCATGGTACAGTTACATTTAGAATCCACGCACTCATTTCAAGAAGTCGCATGGAACCGTTTCGACATTTTGAACCGATGTTGCACCTCGCACCATCGATGTTGCACCATGTGGATATCGATTATTCGGACAACTATATATTTTGATTGGTTTAGACTCATGAAAGCCATAACCAGTCAAAAAGAAGCTCTCTGTGAGATCTACAACTTTGAAAGCTCTAGGCCATCACTACGGAGATCCATACCCAAAAAAGACAATTCAAACCACTTTCGGTGGTTTAGAAATTTTCTCCTCTTCGGTTTCTTCATGTGAATTTTTTTGTTAAATGGGATCATCATGGTTGGCCACCGATTTACCATCCCTGTAGAACGATACCCCATGGTATAGATCCATTTCAAATCCATGCACTCATTTCTAAGAGTGGTACAACACTGTTTTGGAATTTTGAACCGATGTAGCACCTCGAACCATCGATGTTGCACCCTGAGGATATCGTTCATTTGGACAGCCATATCTTTTGACTGATTTAGACTTACGAGAGCCATAACCAGTCAAAACGAAGCTCTGTATGAGATCTATGACTTTGACTGCTCTCGGTAGTCTCTACAGAGATCCATACCCAAAAAAAGACCATCCGAATCGGTTTTGGAGGCTTAGAAGTTTTTTCCTCTTTTGTTTTTTCATGTGAATTTTTAGGTTAAAAGGGACCACCATGGTTGGCCACCGATTTACCATCGCTGGAGGTGGATGCCCCATGGTATAGTTTTGTTTCAATTCACGCATTCATTTCGAAAAGTCGTACGGCCCCTTTTCGGCATTTTCAACCAACGTTGCACCTCGCTCGTTGATGTTGTACCCTGAGGATATCGATTATTCGAACGACCATATGTCTTGACCGGTTTAGACATACGGAGCCATAAGCAGCTAAAATAAAGCTCTCAGTGAGATCTATGACTTTGACAGCTCTTGGCTGTCACTATGGAGTTCCATCCCAAAAAAGGCCATCCGAATCACTTTTGGGGGCTCGGATGTTTTTTCCTCTTCGGTTTCTTCATGTGAATTTTTTGATTAAAATAGATCACCGTGATTGGCCTCCCATTTACGATCGTTGAAGATGGATTCCCCATAGTAAACTTCCATTTCAAACCCACTCACTCATTTCTAAAAGTTGTACGGCACCGTTTTAGCATTTTGAACCAATTTTGCACGTCGTAACGTCGATGTTGCACCCTGAGGATATCGATTATTCAGACGGCCATATCTTTAGACTTGTTTAGACATGTAGGAGCCATAACCATTCAAAATGAAGCTCTTTGTCGGATCTACCACTTTGACAGCTCTAGGCTGCCACTGCAGAGTTCCATACCCAAAAAATGACCATTCGAATCACTTTTGGGGGTCATAATTTTTTTCCTCTTCGGTTTCTTCATGTGAATTTTTTGGTTAAAAGGGATCACTAGTTCGCCTTATATTTACCATCCCTAGGGAATGATAATGCATGGTATAGTTCCGCTTCAAATCCATGCACTCGTTTCTAAAAGTCATATGGCACCGGTTCGACATTTTGAATCGATGTTGTACCTTGTTCGAGCAGCCATATCGTTTTACTGGTTTAAGCTTATGAAAGACATAACTAGTCAAAACGAAGCTCTTTGTGAGATCTACGACTTAGATCGCTCTCAGCCGTTACTACGGAGTTCCATATCCAAAGAAAGACCGTACGAATAACTTTCGGAGACTCAGAAATTTTATCCTCTTCAGTTTCTTCATGTGAATTTTTTAGTTAAATATCATCACCGTGGTTGGCCTCCGATTTACTATCGCTGGAGATGGATGCCCCATGGTACATTTCCATATCAATCGTATAGCAACGTTTCGGCATTTTGAACCAATGTTGCCCCTCGCACCGTCGATGTTGCACCACAAGGATATCGGTTATTCGGACGGGCATATCTTTTGACTAGCTTAGACTTATCGGAGACATAACTAGTCAAAACGAAACTCACTGTGAGATCTATGACTTTAATGGCTTTAGGCCATCGCAACGGAGTTCCATACTCAAAATAGACCATTCGAACCACTTTCGGGGGTGTGGGATTTTTTCCTCATCGGTTTCTTCATGCGAATTTTTTGATTAAACAGGATCACCATGGCTAGCCTAGATTTACCATTCATAGAGAACGATGCCCATGGTTAAGTTCCATTCAAATCCATGCACTCATTTCTAAAAGTCGTATGGCACCGTTATGGCATTTTGAGTCGATGTTGCACCTCGCACCGTTGTTGTTGCACCTTGAGCATATAGATTATTCGGACAACCATATTTTTGACTAGTTTAGACTTATGGGAGCCATAACCAATCAAAATTAAGCTCTCCCTGAGATCTATGACTTTCATAGCTGTCCGTTTCTCTTCTCGGAATAGTATGTGATCTCTGCCATCACTATGGAGTTCCATACGCCAAAAAGACCATTCAAACCACTTCCGGGGGCTTGGAATTTTTTTTCTCTTCAGTTTTTTCATGTGAAATTTTTGGTTAAACGGGATGACTGTGGTTGGCCTTTGATTTACCATTGGGATGATGTCCTATGGTAAAGTTACATTTCAAATCCATGCACTCATTTCTATGAGTGGTACGACACCGTTTTGGAATTTTGAACGATGTTGCACCTCGAACCGTCGATGTAGCTCCCTGAGGATATCGATCATTTAGACAGCCATATCTTTTGACTGATATAGATTTACGGGAGCCGTAACCAGTCAAAACGAAGCTCTCTATGAGATCTACGACTTTGACCGCTCTCGTCAATCACTATGGAGTTCCATATCCAACAAAACCATCTTAATCCATTTTGAGGGCTCGAAAGTTTTTTCCTCTTGTGTTTCTTCATGTGAATTTTTTAGCTAAAGGGGATCACCATGGTTGGCCTTCGATTTACCATCGCTAAAGATGGATGTCCTGTGGTACAGTTCCGTTTCAAATCCACGTGCTCATTTCTAAAAGTCTTATGGAACCGTTTCAAAATTTTCAACCGATGGTGCAACTCGCTCGTCGATGTTGCACCCTGGTGATATCGATTATTCGAACGACCATATCTCTTGACTGAATTAGATTTATTGGAGCCATAACCAGCCAAAACAAATCTCTCTGTGAGATCTATGATTTTTACGGCTCTTGCCGTCTTTATGGAGTTCCATCCCCAAAAATCCATCTGAATAACTTTCGGGGCCTCAGATGTTTTTTCCTCTTCGGTTTCGTCATGTGATTTTTTTGGTTAAACAAGATCACCATAATTGGCCTCCCATCTACCATCGCTGGAGATTGATTACCCATGGTACAATTCCATTTCAAGTGCACGCACTCATTTCTAAAAGTCATACGGAATCGTTTCGGCATTTTGAACTGATGTTGCACGTCGCACCATCATTGTTGCACGCTGAGGATATCGTTTATTCGGACAGCTGTATCTATTGACTTATTTAGACTTATGGAAGCCATAACCATTCAAAATGAAGCTCTTTGTGGGATCTACCACTTTGATGGCTCTAGGCCACCACCGCATAGTTCCATACCCAAAAAAAGATCATCTGAATCACTTTCGAGGGGTTGTAATTTTTTTCCTCTTCGGTTTCTTCATGTGAATTTTTTGGTTAAACGGGATCACCATAGCTGACCTCCTATTTACCATCCCTAGAGAATGGTGCCCCATGGTACAGCTCCATTTCAAATCCATTCATTCATTTTTAAAAGCCGTAACGGTGCCATCCGGCTTTTATAAATGGGTGCATTTATTTGAAACAGAACTGTACCATGGAGCATCATTCTCCAGGGATGGTCAATCGAAGGCCAACCAAGGTGATCTCGTTTAACCCAAAAATTCACATGAAGAAACCAAAGAGGAAAAAAATTCCGTGCCCCGAAAAGTGATTCGGATGGACTTTTTTGTGTATGAAACACCATACTGGTGACCTAGAGCTATTAAAGTCGTAGACCTCATAGAGAGCTTCATTTTGATAGGTTATGGCTCTCGTAATGCTAAATGTGTCAAAAGATATATCTGTCCGAATAATCGATATCCTTAGGGTGCAACATCGATGGTGCGAGGTGCAACATTGGTTCAAATGCTAAAACAATGTCATGTGACTTTTAGAAATATGTGCATGGATTTGAAAAAAAATGTACCATGGGGCAAAATTCTCCAGCGATGGCAAATCGAAGGCCAACCACGGTGATATCGTTTAACCAAAAAATTCGCACGAAGAAACCAAAGAGGAAAAATTTTCCAATCCCTCGAAAGTGATTCAGATGGTCTATTCTTGGGTATGGAACTCCGTAACGATGGCCAAGAGTCTTCAAAGTCGTAGATCCCATAGAGAGATCGTTTTGACTGGTAACGGCTTCCATAAGTCTAAACCAGTCAAAAGTATGGCTGTCCGAATAATCGTTATCCTCAGTGTGCAACATCAGTTCAAAATGCCGAAACGGTGTAGTACGACTATTAGAAATGAGTGCATGGATTTGAAATGAAACTCTACCATGGGGCATCATTTTTCAGGAATGGTAAATTAGAGGCCAACCATAGTGATTCGTTTAACCCAAAAATTCACATGAAGAAACCGAAGAGAAAAAAATTTCAAGTCCTCGAAAGTGATTCAGATCGTCTTTTTTGGGTACGGAACTCCATAATGATGGCCTAGAGCTATGAACATCGTTGATCTCGCTGAGAGCTTCATTATGATAGGTTATGGTTCCCTTAACTCTAAACGAGTCAAAAGGTATGGTGGTCCGAATAATTGATATCATCAAGGTGCAACATCGACGGTGCGAGCTGCAACATCGGTTCAAATGACGAAAAAATATTGTTTGACGATGGTATTGTACCAGGGGAAATCATTCTCCAGTGATGGTAAGTTGGAGGCTAACCATGGTGATCCCGTTTAACCAAAAAATTCACATGAAGAAATCGAAGAGGAAAAAACTTCAAAACCGTCTAAAGTGATTCGGATGGTCTTTTTTGGGTATGGAACACCTAATGATGGTCGAGAGTTGTCAAAGTTGTAGATATCACAGAGAGCTTTGTTTTGACTGCTTATGCAGTAAGTCTAAACCAGTTAAAAGATATGGCTGTCCGTATAATCAATATCTTTAAGGTGCAACATCGACGGTGCGAGGTGCTACACCAGCTTAAAATGCTAAAAAGGTGTCGTACAACTTTTGTAAATTAGTGCATGGATTTGAAACGAAACTATACCAAGGGGAATCATTCTCTAGCGATGGTAAATCGATGGCAAACCACGGTGTTACCGTTTAACTAAAAATTTCATATGAAGAAACGGAAGAGGAAAAAGCTTCCAAGCATTCGAAAGTGACTCAGATGGCCAATTTTGGGTATGGAACTCCATAGTGATGGACAAGAGCGGTCAAAGTCGTAGATCTCGCAGAGAGCTTCATTTTGACTGGTTATTGCTCCTATAAGCCTAAACAAGTAACCATTCAAAAGATATGGCTGTCCGAATAATCAATATCCTTAGGGTGCAATATCGACGGTCCGAGGTGCAACATTGGTTCAAAATGTTGAAATGGTACCTTACGATTATTAGAAATGAGTGCATAGGGTTGAAACGGAACTGTACCGTAGGGCATCATTCTCCGGCGATGGTAAGTTGCAGGCCAACCACGTTGATCCCGTTTAACCAAAAAATTCAAATGAAGAAGACGAAGAGGAAAAACTTTCGAGCCCATGAAAGTGATCCATATGGTGTTTGTTTGGGTATGGAACTCCGTAGTGGAGGTAGAGAGTCGTCAAAGTCGTAGATCTCATAGAAAGCTTCATGTTGAGTGCTTTTTTGCTTCCGTAAGTCCAATCAAAAGATATGGTTGTTCGAATAATCGATATCCTTAGGGTGCAACATCGACGGTGTGAGGTGCAACATCGGTTATAATGCCAAAACGGTGTCATACGACTTTTAGAAATGAGTGCATGAATTGGAAAATAAACTATACCAAGGGGCATCAATATCCAGCGATGGAAAATTGGCAGCCAACAATGGTGACACCGTTTAACCAAAAGTCACATGAAGAAACCGAAGAAGAAAAAACTTCCGAGCCCCCGAAAGTGATTCGGATGGTCTTTTTTGAGCAGGGAACTCCGTAATGACGATCCAAATCTATCAAGGTCGTAGATCTCACAGAGACCTTCATTTTGATTGGATATGGTTATCAGAACTCTAAACGAGTCAAAAGATATGGTTGTCCAAATAATTGATATCCTCAGGGTGCAACGACGATGGTGCGAGGTGCAACATCGGTTCAAATGCCGAAACGGTGCCGTGCGACTTTTATAAATGAGTGCATAGATTTGAAATGAGTTGTATCATGGGGCCTCTTTCTCCAGCGATGGTAAATTGAAGGCCAACCACGGTAATACCATTTAACCAAAAAATTCACACGAAGAAACCGAAGAGGAAAAAACTTTCTATCCCCGCGAAAGTGATTTGAAAGGTCTTTGTTTGGATATGGAACTCCATAGTGACGGCCGAGAGCTATCAAAATCTTAGATCTTATAGAGAGTTACGTTTTGACTAGTTATGGCTCCTATAATCTAAGCCAGTCAAAAGATGTGGCTGTCCAAATAATCTATATCCTCAGGGTGCAACACCAATGGTGTGAGGTGCAGCATTTGTTCGGAATGCCAAAATGGTGTCATATGACTTTTAGAAATAAGGTTTGGATTTGAAACGTAATTGTATCATGGGGGATCATTCTACAAGGATGATAAATAGGAGGTCCCCTTTTAACCAAAAAATTCACATGAAGAATCTAAAGAGGAAAAAAATCTGAGCCCTTGAAATTGATTTTTATGATCTTTCCGTTGTGATGGCCTAGAGCTGCCAAAGTCGTAGATCTCACAGAGAGCTTCGTTTTGACTATTTTTGGCTCTGATAATTCTAAACGAGTCAAAAGATATGGCTGTCTGAATAATCTATATCCTCAGGGTGTAACATTGACGGTGCGAGGTGCAACATCAGCTCAGAACGCCAAAATAGTACGTATGACTTTTAGAAATGAGTGTGTGGATTTGAAACAGAACTGTACCATGGGCATCGTTCTCCGGCAATGGTACATCGGAGGCCAACTATAGTGATCCTTTTAACCAAAAAATTAACATGAAGAAACTGAAGAGAAACAAACATCCGAGCCCCCAAAAGTGATCCTAATGGTCTTTTTTTGGGTATGAAACTCCTAGTGACAGCCGAGAGCGATCAATGTTTTAAATTCTATAGATAGCTTCCTTTGACTAGTTATTGCTCCCATAAGTCTATGCCAGTCAAAAGATATGCTTATTCGAATAATCGATATCCTCATGGTGCAACATCAACAGTGCGAGGTGCAACATCGGTTCAAAATGCCAAAATGGTGCCATACAAATTTTAGAAATGAATGCGTTAGTTGGAAACAAAACTATACCATGAGGTACCATTCTCCAACAATGGAAAATCGAAAGCCAACACTAGTGGTCCCGTTTAACCAAAAAATTCACATCAAGAAACCAAAGAAGAAAAAACTACCGAGCCCCCGAAAGTGATCTGGACGGTCTTTTTTGGGTATGGAACTCCATAGTGATGGCCAAGAGCCATCAAGGTCGTAGATATCACAGAGAGATTAATTTTGACTGGTTATGGTTCGCGTAAGTCTAAACCAATAAAGAGATATGGCTGTCTGAATAATCCATATCCCCCGGGAGCAACATCGACGGTGCGAGGTGTAACATCGGTTGAAAATTTCGAAACAGTGTCTCTTTTAGAAATGAGTACATCATTTAAAACCGAACTGCACCATGGGGCATCATTCTCCAATGATGGTAAATCGGAGGCCAACCACAGTGATCCCATTTAACCAAAAAATTCACATGAAAAACCAAAGCGGAAAAAACTTTCGAGCCTCCAAAAGTGATTTGGATGGTCTTTTGGGTATGGAACTCTGTAGTGACATCTTAGTGCTATGCAGATCGTAGATCTCATAGAGAGCTTCGTTTTGATAGGTTATGACTTTCGTAACACTAAATGGGTAAAAAGATATGGCTATTTGAATAATCGATATCCTGAGGGTGCAACATCGATGGTGAAACGTTGTCGTGCGACTTTTAGAAATGAATGCAAGGATTTGAAATGGAACTGTACCGTAGGGCATCATTCTCCAGCATTGGTAAATCGGAGAACAACCACAGTGATCCCGTTTAACCAAAAAAGTTCACATGAAGAAAACGAAGAGGAAAAAAACTTCCAAGCCCCCTAAAGTGATTAGGATGGTCCTTTTTGGGTATGGAACTTCGTAGTGGTGGCCAAAAGTCGACAAATTTGATCTCACAAAGAGCTTCGTTTTAACTAGTTATGGCTTCCGTAGGTCTAACCAGTCAAAACATATAGCTGTCCGAACAATCGATATCCTCAGATTGCAACTTCAATTCAAAATGCCAAAACAGTGTTGTATGACTTTTAGAAACGAGTGCATGGATTTGAAACGGAACTATACCATGGGCATCATTCTCTGGGGATGGTAAATCGAATGCCAACCACAGTGATCCCATTTAATCAAAAAATTCACATGAAAAAACTGTTAGCACCAAAATTGGTCACTAACACGCAAATACGGATGAAAGCACCAAATCACATCTCCCATGCTGATTGGCTCAAATCTATTGTATTCCATCCTCGACAATTGAGCAATCGATTTATTTAAATCCACATGTCGATGGCCTTTCCACTTGGGTTAACATTTGCCCCCCAAAACATACCTTGCTATTGGAAGGTGTGTTTTGAATAGCCTCAAACCCGATATCCGAAGTCTGTATGTTATCCATAGCCATACCTTCCAATTCATAATCCAATCCATTTTATCCAAGTGTCATTGCCGTATTCTTATCCAAATCTACGGCTACTACGAGTCAACATTCGATTTCTGAATCCAATAACCAAACCCTGAGCCAATCCATAGCTATCCGAACCTGTCAACTGAGCTTTAATCCATCCATAACCAATAGCCAAATCTATGACTTTTCTTGGTCTATATCCAAATTCAGTACTGCTCCAGGCCCTCTTCCAATTCCAGGACCTCACTGGGTCCATCGATCCTAAGCCGAAATCCAAATCGATGACCTCTCCGGGTTTAACTTTGAATCTGTAGACCTCGCCGGGTCACGTTATCCTGTTCCAGCCTCGAGTCTCCAGTCAATTGGCTTGTATGTTTTCTGGCCTCTACTCTCTAATCGAGGACTTTTATTTTCTCCAGCCTCGGCTCTTCGGGCAATGACTATTATATTCTCCCGCCTCGGGTCTCCGACCGAGGACTTTTATATTCTCCAGCCTCGGCTCTCCGACCGGGGACTTTTATATTCTCTTACCTTGGCTCTCTGGTCGAGGACTTTTATATTCTCCTTCCTAGGCTCTCCGGCCGAGTACTTTTATATTCTATGGCCTCGACTCTCCGGTTGAGGACTTTTGTATTCTCTGGCCTTGGGTCTCCGACCGAGGACTTTTATATTCTCCGGTCTCGGCTCTCCGATTGAGGACTTTTATATTCTCCGGCCTTGGGTCTCCTACCGAGGACTTTTATTTTGTGTTCGATTCCATTCCATCACTCTCCAGCGAAGGGACTCGTAACTTGCGATCGTTGTCCCGTCTCTCCAGCCGGGATTGTGATCATGAGACCTGTATTCTTTATTACACTGATCCAAAATCCAATCATTTAGAATAAGAGTTTTTATGGCCAAGGAAAAACAAATAAATGTCTGTACATCTAAGGAAGAAACCAAAGTTTTCAAGGGAACGAAAAGAAAAACAAGATTTCATAGACTCGAGCGACACGGTTTATCATCGTCACAGAGCATGCCTAGGGACCGTCCTCGACCCCATACATATGTAATTGACATAGCCATATCACTTAGAGTTCTATTACTTATTCAAAACCATAAATCTGTTTAGCTGATAATAAGCTGACGTTGCCTACGTCCACTACCATCTTCGTTCAAAGGTAGGCGGTGTCCTCTCTTATTCCACTGCCACAGCTCGATTCCTTACATACTGCTGTAGATGACCATTCCTTACATGCTCCTCAACCATATCTTTCAAATGACTGCAGTCGTTTGTGTTGTGCCCATCCAGCTCATGGAATTGGCAATGCTTTCTCGATGCATGCTCGTATTTAGAAGGCTCCCTCTTTGTCGGCCTTTGATATTGGAGGCGCCCTCGAGTATCCAAGTAAATACTTTCTAGAGTCCTAGTTCAATCCATGTAAGAAGAAAACTTTGACTCCCTCTGAGGCCCTTTCGAAGTGCTACCGTTGTCATTCATTTTCCTTTATCATTTTTATTTGGATGCTCCCTGGGTAGGCCTCCACCCCTTACTGCATAAGCTTCAGCCTCTCTCCCTTTTCTCTTAGCCTACGCATCTTCCTGCCTAAAAAACTATTTCACCTCTTGGTAGAACTCCCCGAGATCCCTCGGTGGGTCCCGTTCCAATGATATCTTGAAATCCGAATTATCTGCATTTTTTGAAACTGCCGCCATCAAAACCATCGATGGATCAGGCCGATCCACCAAAGCAATCGTCGACATTGAATCTATTTAAGAAATCCCTGAGCGACTCTCCCTTCCATTGTTTCATCGATGTCAAAGTCATCACACTCCAAGGTCGCACGCTGTGGGCCCGAAATTGTCTAGTAATCCTATTAATCAGCTCCGTCCATGTGCCCATAGAGCCATTCTCCAGCTATCTAAACCATAATGTTGCGATTTCTGTCAAATAAAAAGGGAAGCATTGTGCCATGACTTCCTTCGATGCCTCCAGCACTTCCGTATGCCTCATTATCTCATCAAGTGAACATTGGGATCCATTCTCTCGCCATACATATCCAGTGTTCGTAGTCTGAAAGCTGGTGGATTTCTAGCTTGCTTGACCGCGGGAGCAAAAGGACTCCTATTCACATCTTCCAAGTCTCTATTTACCAATCCGTCTCTCATGGCTTGCCTAACAATCTCCGCTAACCTATTACTATCTCCGAGCTATAGTCGTTGTCTGTTGCCTCTAATCTGCCCATCGAGTTCATGAGGGAATCCTGGGACCTGTTCTCTTAGACGAGCATCCATTCCTCTAGTGACACCGTGTTGCACAGTGCCACCTAGTACTCCGCCCGGGATCGGATCAACATGCTCCGGGGGAGTGCCCTTCAGTCTTAGTCCTGCTCCTAATGGTCCTGCTCTGTTCTGAATTCTGGTTGCTCCATACTCCTAACTCTTATTTCTAACATCTCTTGTAGTTGCATTACCTTGACTCTACACTCCAACTTGTGCTACTTGTCGAAGTAGGTTCTGCATCATCTCCACTTGTCTTTTCAGCATTATTTCCATCTCGTCTCTGGTGATGAAAATCAAGGCCTGATTACTTCACGAGGAAGACTCCTGACTCCGCTCATGCTGACTCCTTTCAGTCCTCTGTCTTCTTGTTGATTGCCTGGCTATAGCTTTCTAGAACCAAGTCTTTAAGCATGCAAATCCAAACTTTAGGCGTAGGTTTCTTGAGTTCTAGCGCTCTCAATAAAAGTACCAAAATGTTAGCACCAAAATTGGTCACTAATACCCAAATCCGGATGAAAGCATCAAATCACATCTCCCAAGCCGATCGGCTCAAACCAATTGTATTCCATCCTCGACAACCGAGCAAATGACTTAGTTAAATCCGCCTGTCCGTGGCTTGGCCAAAAGGCGGATTAACAAAAGCCAAAGAGGAAAAAAATTTCGAGCCTCGAAAGTGATTTGGATGGTCTTTTTTTGGTACGGAACGACATAGTAAAGGCCAAGAGCTGTCAAAGCCGTACACCTCACAGTGAGCATTGTTTAGGTTATGGCTCCCGTAAGTCTAAACTAGTCAAAAGGTTTCGCTGTCCGAATAATTGATATCCTCAGGGTGCAACATCGACGGTGCAAGGTGCGACAATGGTTCAAAATGCCAAAATGGTCCAGATGAATTTTCGAAATGAGTGTGTGGATTTGAAACGAAACTGTACCATGGGGCATTATTCTCCAGGATGGTAAATCAGAGGCCAATCAAGGTGATCCCATTTAACTAAAAAAATTCACATGAAGAAACCGAAGAGGAAAAACTTCTAAGCCCCTAAAAGTGATTCAGATGGTCTTTTTTGGGTATAGGACTCCATAGTGATGGCCAAGAGAATTCAAAGCTGTAGATCTCATAGAGAGCTTTGTTTTGACTGGTTATAGCTTTCATAAGTCTAAACCAGTCAAAAGATATTGCTGTCCAAATAATCGATATTCTCAGGGTGCAACATCGACGGTGCGCGGTGCAAAGTCGATTCAAAATGACAAACTTCCCGTAAGAATTAGAAATGTGGGCATGGATTTGAACAGAACTGTGCCAGGGGCATCATTCTCCAGCGATGGTAAATCGAAGGCCAACCACGGTGATCCCGTTTAACAAAAAAATTCACATGAAGAAACCGAAGACGAAAAATCTTCCGAGCCCGCAAAAATGATTCAGATGGCCTTTTATTGGTATGGAACTCAGTAGTGACAACCGAGAGTAGCCAAAATCAAAGACCTTATAGAGGGCTTCATTTTGATTAGTTATGGCTCCCATATGTCTAACCAAGTCAAAATATATGGGTGTTCGAATAATTTGATATCCTCAGGGTGCAACATCGATTCAAAATGCCAAAACGGTGCAGTATGACTTTTAAAACAAGTGCACAGATTTGAAACGGAACTCTACCATGGGAAACATTCTCCAGCGATGGTAAATCAACGGCCAACCACAGTGATCTCTTTTGACCAAAAAATTCACATGAAGAAACCAAAGAGGAAAAAACTTCCGAGCCCCCAAAAGTGATTTGGATGGTCTTTTTTTGGATACAGAACTCCATAATGAGGATCGAGAGCGATCAAAGTCTAGATCTCACGGAGAGCTTCATTTTGACTGGTTTTGGCTCCCATAAGTTTAATGTAGTCAAAAGATATAGCTATCCGAATAATCGATATCTCAGGGTGCAACATCGAAGGTACGAGGTGCAACATCGGTTCAGAATGCCGAAACGGTGTCGTACGACTTTTAGAAATGAGTGCATGGATTTGAAAAGGAATTGTATCATAGGACATAATTTTCCAAGGATGGTAAATTGAATTTCAACCATGGTGATCCCGTTTAACCAAAAAATTCACATGAAGAAACTAAAGAGGAAAAAAATTCTTATCCCCCAAAAGTGATTCAGATGGTCTTTTTTAGGTATGGAATTCCGTAGTGATGACCTTGAGCTGTCGAACCCATATATCTCATAGAGGGCTCTGTTTTGACTGGTTATGGCTCACATAGGTCAAAATTAGTCAAATGATATGCCTTTTCGAATAATCGATATCCTCAGGTTGCAACATCGACAATGCGAGATGCAACGTCGGTTCAAAATGCAGAAAATATGTCGTACGACTTTTAGAAATGAGTGCATGGATTTCAAATGAAAGTGTAGAATGGGGCATCATTTTCCAGGGATGTTAAATCAGAGGCCAACCATGGTAATCCCGCTTAACCAAAAAATTCACATGAAGAAACCGTAGAGGAAAAAAATTCCGAGCCCCCGAAAGAGATTCAGATGGTATTTTTTTGGATGTGAAACTCCATTATGTTGGTGAAGAGCTGTCAAAGTCGTAAATCTCATAGAGAGCTTCGTTTCAACTTGTTATGGGTCCTATAAGTCTAAACAAGTCAAAAGATATGGATGTCCGAATAATTGATATCCTAGGAGTGCAACATCGACGGTGTGAAGTGCAACATTGGTTCGAAATGCCGAAACAGTGCCATCCGACTTCTAGAAACAAGTTTTTGGATTCGAAATGGAACTGTACCATGGGGCATCATTCTCCTAGGATGGTAAATCTAAGGCCAACCACGGTAATCCTGTTTAACCAAAAATTTCACATGAAGAAACTGAAGAGGAGAAAAATTCCGAGCCCTCGAAGTGATTCAGATGGTCTTTTTTTGGTTATGGTACTCCAAAGTGACGGCCTAGAGTAGTCAAAGTCATAGATCTAATAGAGAGATTCATTTTGACTGGTTATGGCTTCCATAAGTCTAAACCAATCAAAAGATATTGCTGTCCGAATAATCAATATCCTCAGGGTGCAACATCGACGGTGCGAAGTGCAACATCAGTTCAAAAGCCGAAACGGTGTCGTATGGCTTTTAGAAATGAGTACATGGATTTTAAATAGAACTTACCATGGGGCATCATTTTCCATGGAAGATAAATTGGAGTCCAACCATGGTGATTCCGTTTAACCAAAAAATTCGCATGTAGAAACTGAAGAGGAAAACAATTCCGAGCCTTCGAAAGTGATTCGGATGGTCTTTTTTGGGTATGGAACTCTGTAGTGATGGGTTATAGCTATCAATGTTATAGATCTCATAGAAAGCTTCATTTTGATAGGTTATGGCTCCTATAAGTCTAAACGAGTCAAAAGATATGGGCGTTCGAATAATCGATATCCTCAGGGTGCAACATTGACGGTGCAAGGTGCAACATTGGTTCAAATGATGAAATAGTGTCGTGCTACTTTTAGAAATGAGTGTGTGGATTGGAAACGGAATCATACCACGGGGCATCATTCTCCAGCGATGGTAAATCATGGGTCAACCACGGGGATCTCGTTTAACCAAGAAATTCACATGAAGAAACCGAAGAGGAAAAACTTCCGAACCCCCGAAAGTGATTCAGATGGTCTTTTTTGGTTATGGAACTGCCTAGTGATGGCCGAGATCCATCTAAGTCTTAGATCTCACAGAGAGCTTTGTTTTGACTAGTTATGGCTCCTGTAATTCTAAACACATCAAAAGATATGGCTGTCTGAATAATCGATATCCTCAGGGTGCAACAACAATGGTACGATGCAACATCGGTTCGAAATGTCGAAACAGTGTCGTACGACTTTTAGAAATGATTGCGTGGATTTGAAATGAAACTTTACCATGGGGAATCATTCTCTAGCTATGGTAAATTGGAGGCCAAGCAAGGTAATCCCATTTGACCAAAAAATTCACATGAAGAACACGAAGAGGAAAGAACTTCCAAACCCCTAAAAGTGATTCAGATGGTTTTTTTTGGGTATGGAACACCTAGTGATGGCCGAGAGTTGTCAAAGTCGTAGATCTCACAGAGAGCTTCATTTTGACTGCTTATGCCATAAGTCTAAACCAGTCAAAAGATATGGCTGTATGTATAATTAATATCCTTAGAGTGCAACATAGACGGTGCGAGGTGCTATATCGGTTTAAAATGTCGAAAAGGTTCCATACGACTTTTGTAAATGAGTGCATGGATTTGAAACGGAACTATACCAAAGGGCATCATCCTCTTGCGATGGTAAATCGAAGGCAAACTACGATGATACCGTTTAACCAGAAAATTCACATGAAGAAACTGAAAAGGAAAAACTTCCGAGCCCTCGAAAGTAATTCAGATGGCCTATTTTGGGTAAGGAACTCCGTAGTGATGGCCAAGAGCGGTCAAAGTCGTAGATTTGACAGAGAGCTTCGTTTTGACTAGTTATGGCTCCCGTAAGCCTAGACAAGGAGCCATTCAAAAGATATGGCTGTCTGAATAATTGATACCTCAAGGTATAATATCGACGGTCCGAGGTGCAACATTTGATCAAAATGTTGAAATGGTGCCTTACGATTATTAAAAATGAGTGCATAGGATTGAAACGGAACTGTACCATGGGGCATCTTTCTCCAGCGATGATAAGTCGCTGGCCAACCACAACGATCCCGTTTAACAAAAAAATTCACATGAAGAAACCGAAGAGGAAAAACTTCCGAGACCAAGAAAGTGATTCAATTGGTGTTTTTAGGGTATGGAACTCTAGTGGAGGTAGAGAGTCGTCAAAGTCGTAGATCTCATAGAGAGCTTCGTTTTGAGTGCTTTAGGCTCCTGTATGTCTACTCAGAAGATATGGCTATTCGAATAATTGATATCCTCAGGGTGCAACGTGGACAGTGTGAGGTGCAACGTCGGTTTAAAATTCCGAAATGGTGCCATACAATTTTTAGAAATGAGTGCGTGAAGAAATGATGTTATACCAAGGGGCATCATTCTCCAACGATGGAAAATTGGCTGCCAACCACGATGATACTGTTTAACCAAAAAATTCACATGAAGAAACCGAAGAAGAAAAAATTCCAAGCCCCCGAAAGTGATTCTGATGGTCTTTTTTTTAGTAGGGAACTCTACAGTGACGGTTTAGAGCTATCATGGTCATAGATCTCACAATGAGCTTCACTTCAATAGGCTATGGTTTCCAGAGCTCTAAAAGAGTCAAAGATATTGCTGTCCGAATAATCGATATCCTTAGGGTGCAACATCGACGGTGCGAGATGCAACATCGGTTTAAATGTTGAAACGACGCCATGCGAATTTTATAAATGAGTGCATGGATTTGAAATGGAGCTGTAACATAGGGCATTTTCTCCAGCGACGGTAAATCGGAGGCCAACCATGGTGATCCTGTTTAACCAAAAAATCCACATGAAGCAACCGAAGAGGAAAACACTTTGGAGCCCTCGAAAATGATTCGAATGGTCTTTTTTTGGATATGGTACTCTGTAGCGATGGCCGAGAACTATAAAAATCGTAGATCTCATAAAGAGCTTCGTTTTGACTGATCATGGCTCTTATAAGTCTAAACTTGTCAAAAGATATGGCTATCCAAATAATCTATATCCTCAGGGTACAACGTCGATGGTGCGAGGTGCAACATTGGTTCAAAATGCCAAAACAGTGTCGTATGACTTTATAAATCACCGTGTGGATTTAAAACGTAATTGTATCATGGGGCGTCATTCTCCAAGGATGGTAAATCGGAGGCCAACCACGGTGATCTCGTTTAACAAAAAAATTCACATGAAGAAACCGAAGTGGAAAAAAATTCCGAGCCTCTGAAAGTGATTATGATGGTCTTTTTTGGGTATGGAAATCGGTTGTGATGGCCTAGAGCTGCCAAAGTCATAGATCTCACAGAGAGCTTCATTTTGACTAGTTATGGCTTCAATAATTCTGAACGAGTCAAAAGATATGGGTGTCCAAATAATCGATGTCTTTAGGGTGTAACATCGACGGTGCAAGGTGCAACATTAGTTCAAAATGCCAAAAGAATACGTTCGACTTTTTGAAATGAGTGTGTGGTTTTGAAACGGAATTGTACCATGGGGCACTCCAGTGATGGCACATCGGAGGACAATTACAGTGATCCCTTGAACCAAAAAAATAACATGAAGAAACCGAAGAGGAACAAACTTCCGAGCCCTCGAATGTGATTCGGATGGTCTTTTTTTGGGTATGAAACTCCTAGTGACAGCCGAGAGCTATCAAAGTATTAGAACCTATAGATAGCTTCATTTGAATAGTTATCGCTTCCATAAGTATATACCAGTCAAAAGATATGGTTATTCGAATAATCCATGTCCTCATGGTGCAACATCAACGGTGCGAGGTGCAACATCTGTTCAAAATGCCAAAACGATGTCGTACGACTTTTAGAAATGAGTGCATTGATTGGAAATAGAACTGTATCATGGGGCATCATTCTCCTACGATGGTAAATCGGAAGCCAACACCGGTGATCCCCTTTAACCAAAAAATTCACATGAAGAAACCGAAGAGGAAAAAACTTTCGAGACCCCAAAAGTGATTCGGATGGTCTTTTTTGGGTATTGAACTTCGTAGTGATGGCTTAGAGCTGTCAAGGTCGTAGATCTCACAGAGAGATTTGTTTTGATTGGTTAAGGCTCCCGTAAGTCTAAACCAGTAAAGAGATATGGCTGTCCAAATAATCCATATCCTCAAGGTGCAACATCGACGATGCGAGGTGCAACATTGGTTGAAAATGATGAAACAATATCGTACAACTTTTAGAAATGAGTGCATGATTTTAAAATGAACTGTACCATGGGGCATCATTCTTCAGCGATTATAAATCAGAGGCCAACCACTATGATCCAGTTTAGCCAAAAAATTCACATGAAGAAACCGAAGCGGAAAAAACTTCCAAGCCTCTAAAAGTGGTTCGGATGGTCTTTTTTGGGTATGGAACTTCATAGTGACAACTTAGAGCTATATAGGTCGTAGATCTCACATACAACTTTATTTTGATAGTCGACTGAACTATTTTATAATTGTTTTCTGCCCTATGTCCAGTCGACTGAAATCCCTGCTCAGTCGACTGAATTTAAACCTGCGATTTTTTTTGAAAGGACACCTTCTTCTTCCCAAGAGTTGCAACCTTTCTCCAACGGAAATGGAAGCATCTCTTGTCTATATCTCTAGCCAACAAATGCATCTCTTCTACACATATAAATACATGGTTCTAACATCTCCAATACACCAATTTTCTTATGCTTTAATCTCACTACTTTCTCGAACATATTTTATATTCTCTAAAAGTTTTTAAAGCAATCACCAATCTATTGCTTGAATCTATGCTTTGTTTATAACACTCTTTTGATTCATAGCAATTCACATTTTCTAAATCTTTACAAACACATTGCATACTCTCGAGGATAAGATTATAGGAATATTGTACTACATTGGACTCATTAGTGTTGATAAGAACACAACAAGTCGAATAATTGTTTTTAGTAATTGAGTTGAAGTCCTCTTCGGTAGTTGAGGCAAGAAATCCCGTTCGGTTGTTCGGGTAAGTTGTAAACCTATTCCTCTAGGTTAGGAGAGGGTTTTAGTTAGTAGAATTCCTAAGTGAAGCTTAGGGACTGGACGTAGGACTAGAAGTCCGAACTAGTATAAAATCTTGGTGTCTACTTCACTTATTGCTTATTGTTATTTATCTATACCATCCACTATTCCATATTATACGATCATACCGCAGAGCGTCTTTCAATTGGTATCAGAGCTAGGTTGTCCTATAACCATAACACCGTTATTAGACATATTGATAATATGGAAAATAACGCAAGTACAAGCACAATATCTGCCTATAGTTCTACATTTGCGGAAGGACAATCTACCCAAAGACCCCCCTATTAAATGGACTAAACTATAACTATTGGGCTACAAGGACGAGGATTTATATGCAAGCAACAAGTTTCGAAGCCTGGAATGCCACTCAAGCAGAGTTTGTTGTACCCATGATCGATTATCCTACATGGACAAAAACTCAGAAGAATGAAGCTAGTGCAAATGCCAAAGCTATGAATATGCTATTTTGCGCCCTGGATAGAAATCAATTCAACAGTGTTAGCATATGTACTACTGCATATCAGATATGGGACACACTTAGAGTCATACATGAAGGCAAAAACAAGGTCAAACAAACAAAGATATCCATGCTGAAGAACCAATTCCAAAACTTTAGAATGCGACAAAATGAATCCATCAATGACATGTACTTGAGATTTCAAGACATTCATCATGCCTTAATAGGACTAGGAGAAAAATACATGGACTTTGACATTGTGTCTAAAGTTCTAAATTCACCCACTGATGAATGGGAGAGAAAAGTACTAGCAATCGAGGAAGCAAATGATCTATCTACAATGAAACCAAAGGAATTAATTGGAAATCGTATGTCATAAGAAGTAAATATGCAAGCTAAGAAAGATCAAGCTTAAGAAAGAAAGAATGTAGCTTTTCATGTGGAAAAGGAAGAATCAGAGTCTGAAGACGAGGATTTAGCATTTATAGCCAAAAATTTCAATAAATTCTTAAAATATAGAAAATGAAATAAAAGCGGATTCAATAAGAATTTCTTGAACAAACCTACATCCTCGAATATAGAATGTTTCAACTATCACAAGAAAGGTCACATGCACAAGGATTGTCCAGAGCTAAAGAAGGAGAATCAGAAAGCTCTCAATAATAAAAACAAGAGAGAGAAATTCAAAAAGAAGGCATTCTCTGTAACATGGGACGATTCAGATTCTTCTTCATCTGAAAGTGAAAATGATAGCAACAATGAACAAGCAAATGTATGCTTTATGGCTCAAGAATTTGAGGTTAGTAATTTAACTTTTGATGATTTAATTAAAGTAAATACTGAACTTTTGAGCACAATAAAATGTCTTAAAAAGAAACTTAAGGAAACTCATGAAAATCAAAA
Organism: Allium cepa; assembly: GCA_030765085.1. Taxonomy (NCBI): domain Eukaryota; kingdom Viridiplantae; phylum Streptophyta; class Magnoliopsida; order Asparagales; family Amaryllidaceae; genus Allium; species Allium cepa. The sequence continues at coordinate 803,996,334 of CM060943.1, forward strand.
CAAAGCTGAATTTGAAAGAGATATGTTAAAAGATGAAACGAAAATTCTAGAAGAAGAACTTGAAAAAGTTCAAGAATCTCATTCAAATTCGGAAACTAAATTATCACTTTTAAGTCAAGAAATTGAAACTCAAAAGACAAAGAATGATATAATTGTTTCTGAAAATCATGAGTAAAAACTAAGATTAGACAAGTTGAGTTAGAAAATAATAGTCTTCAAGCTAGATTAGACAACATCACTAAAAATGTTTCTAACTTTAACAAAGGAAGAGAAAATTTATCTAAGATTTTAGAAAATTCTCAATCCTCTTCATGTAAACATGGATTAGGATATAAAAAGAAGTAAAAAATTCCTAAAAAGAAAAATGCAAATTTTAAGAAGAATATTGATTCAAAACAACAAATGTTATCAAGAGAACCTATTAAAACAAAAGTAGAAACTAAGATAATAAAAATTTGGGTTCCAAAGACTAACAATATTTTAAATAGGAATAAATATATTAAAACATTTATGGATAGTGTTCATAATAATAAAAACTATATTTATAAAAAGGATACTGAACCGAATTGGATTTGGTTTCCTAAACTCTAACATTTAGGACCCTATAAAAAGGTGGGTACCAATAATTTCATATTTATTTTCAGGTCCCACTCAAAAAGAAGAAATGGACACTAGACAGTGGTTGTTCAAAACACATGACCGGAGACAAAGATATGCTTACAAACATCACATACTTTGATGGTGGCTCGGTTACCTTCGGAGACAATTCAAAAGGCTATATCATTGGCAAAGGAGATGTGAGCAATTACGGTACATAAAATTTATCTTTTATTACAAATCTTTCATTAGTTGAAAATCTAAAACATAATTTACTTAGCTTATGTCAACTTTGTGACAAAGGTTTTAAAATAACCTTTTCGCAAAATAAATGTAGTATTTTGATCAAAACCAAAATCTTGTTTTTGAGGGAAATAGAGATAGGAATATTTACGTTCTAAATATGAAAATTAATCATAATACAAGTATGTGTTTACTAGCCAAAGATAATGATCCTTGGTTATGGCACAAAAGATTTTGTCATATTAATTTTAAAACTATTAGAAAACTTTCTAAAAATGAATTAGTAAGAGGTTTACCTAAAATAAACTTTAAAATAAAAAATCATTGTGATGATTGTCAAAAGGGAAAATTAACAAAGTCATCTTTCAAATCTAAGAAAAATATTTCGACCTTACAACCACTAGAATTACTACATATGGATTTATTTGGACCAACACAAGTTCAATCCATTAATCATAATCGATATGTGTTTGTAATAGTTGATGATTTCTCAAGATATACATGGACTATTTTTATGAAAAATAAAAGTGATACTTTTGGGCATTTTAAAACATTTGTCAAAATAATTCAAAACATTAAAGATTTGAAGATTAAAAATATACGAAGCGATCATGGAGGCTAATTCGAAAATGAAGCTTTTGAATTTTTTGTAAAAAGAAGGGAATAAATCATAATCTTTCATTTCCTAGAACTCCTCAACAAAATAGAGTTGTAGAAAGAAAGAATAGAACATTGCAAGAATGTGCAAGAACATTATTAAATGGAAGTTTTCTACTAAAACATTTTTGGGCAGAAGTCGTGGCTACTGCATGTTATATATTAAATCGTATATCAATTAGACCATTAACTAAAAATACTTCATATGAACTATTTAATAACAAAAAGCCAAATATATCTTATTTTAAAATATTTGGATCTAAATGGTTTATTTTAAATACAAAAGATCAACTTGGAAAATTTGATCCAAAAGCTGACAAAGGAATTTTTGCAGGATACTCAGAACGAAGTAAGGCATATCAAGTATTTAATAAACGAACAAACATAATTGGAGAAACTTTACATATATCTTTTGATGAAAATTTTAATAAAATTTGGGTATATAAGATGATGAAGAATTTATAAATATAGAAAATACAAACCTTGAAAATTGTGAAAATGAACTAAGATTCTACCAAGAATATTACGAGATCACCCAGCCAAAATATAATAGGTGAAATGAATTCTCAAGTTAAGACAAGAAGTCAACTAAATCAAATGGGACATGTTGCTTTTATTTCAACAATAGAACCTAAAAATCCTAAAGAAGCATCAACAGATGATTACTGGATTGTTGCTATGCAAGAAGAATTAAATCAATTTGAACGTAACGATGTTTGGGAGTTAATTGCCCGTCCGAATAATCAATCAGTTATAGGAACAAAATGGGTTTACAAAAATAAAGTAGAGAACAAGGTAATATAACTAGGAATAAAGCTAAACTAGTAGCATAAGGGTATAATCAAGAAGAAGATATTGATTTTGAAGAAACATTTGCTCCAGTTGCAAGACTAGAAGCAATACGTATTCTATTAGCCTTCGCATGTTTTCACAATTTTAAACTTTATCAAATGGATTTTCAAAGTGCATTTTTAAATGGTTTTATAAAAGAAAATGTATACGTAGAACAACCTCCTTTATTTATACATGAAAAATATCCGGATCATGTATATAAATTAAAGAAAGCACTTTTTGGTCTTAAACAAGCACCTCGTGCTTGGTATAAAAGACTTAAAAGTTACTTACTAAATTCGGGATTTCAAATTGGAAAGGTGGATCAAACTCTTTTCATTAAAAATGCTACTAAAGATATTCTAATAATTCAAATATATGTAGATGATATTATATTTGGTTCGACAAATGAAAACTTATGTAAAGAATTTTCAAATATAATGTCTAAGGAGTTCGAAATGTCTCATATGGGAGAATTATCCTATTTTCTCGGACTTCAAATTAAACAATTAACAAATGGAATTTTCATAAACCAAGAAAAATATTGTGCTAATCTAATTAAATATTTCAAAATGGAGAACACTTCTGTTAAACCTACTCCTATGAGTACCATTACTCATCTCGATCGAGATGAAAATGGAAAAAGTGTAGACCAAAAATTGTTTAGAAGTATGATAGGCTCCTTACTTTACTTTACTGCTAGTAGACCAGACATAATGATGAGTGTATGTCTATGGGCACGTTTTCAATCTAACCCTAAAGAATCACATTTAAGAGCTGTAAACGAATTATGCAATATCTTAACTATACTAAAGGTTTTGGTCTTTTCTATCCAAAAGAGTGTCTATTCGAGTTAGTATCGTTTAGTGATGCTGATTTTGGTGGATCTCGAACAGATAGAAAAAGTACAAGTGGTATGTGCCATTTCATTGGAAAATCACTTGTATCTTGGTTTAGTAAGAAACAAAATTGTGTTTCGCTTTAAACGTGTGAAGCGGAATATATATCAGCCGCCTTAGCATGTACTCAAGTCATCTATATGCAACAAACAATTAAAGATTTTAATATAAATTTAACAAATTCTACAATATATTGTGATAATACAAATACAATAAATTTATCTAAAAATCCGGTAAATCATTCTCGTACAAAACATATTGATATTCGTCACTATTTTCTCCGTGACAATATCGAAAAAGGAATCATAAATTTAGAACATATTTCTACCGAAAATCAGATTGCCGATATATTTGCTAAACCTTTATTAGAAAACTCATTTATAAAATTATGACGAGAGTTAGGAATAATTTCTTTTAAAGATATTTTATAGAAAATATTATAAAAATTATATAACTCAGTCGACTAAACAAATCTGCCCAGCCGACTGAATGACAAAAACAAAATTATTCAATGTATATGTTTCAATTCAGCTACATAATACATAATATATTAAAGGATGTCTCTAATCCATCCATATCTAGCCAATTTTTTAAACCAATGAAACAATGATTGGTTCTAAAACCTTATTAATTTACCACCACATTTTTCTTAGCATTTTTATACTATATATACGTTTATACATATTCTATTTTCAAAAATTAAAAAGTTTGAAAACTATATACAAAAATGTCTTCCAACAACTCATACTCTTCAATCAACATCACCTCCTCAGTCGATAACTCAACTACGTCACCAAGCTTCCTACGCCAACACCAAAGCATGAACCGGTTTATAAATGGGAAAACTATCGAACTGGCTACACACCGAAATCGAAGAAGGCTAAACGTGGACTTTTTATCTCACATGATACGTAAAGAAAGATTGATGAGATTCATCACTTTCAACAACAACAAATTGATCTTCAACGAGAATTATGTTTTGAATAAAAAGTAACGGCTAGACGATAAGCTTTCTTGAGAAAATCGGTTTACGCTTTTGTAGCTTGAAGAAAAACGATGTGACTAAGCCCCTACCTCGACCAATTAGTTCGTATGATCCATCTTCGTCATATCGTACACCAGTCGATCCCGTGAATCCTTTGATGTCGCCAAAAACACCTCAATATAGTCCAAATTCATGGGACAAAAACTATATGGCAAATGAAGGAAATAAAATGCAAAAGAAAAATAGTCCATCTCCAAAGAAATGATTATTTGTGTGGTCAAATCATATTGTTATATTGTAATATGTCTATACAATTGTAATCGTTTATTGAAAATTTTTGCTCTAAAAATTTAGAACACCATAAACTCAAGGTTCAGTCGACTGAACCTTACTGCTCAGTCGGCTGAACATAAGGCAGATAACAATTATACAATAGTTCAGTCGACTAAAAACTCTGTTCAGTTGACTGAATTTAACACATAAAATTTTCGGCCAAAAATTCAGTCAACTGAATAGACAATTCAGTCGACTAAATGTCGTTTCCCATGCTACTTTTTCCCTTTTTACCACCAATTCCTACTTTTACTTTCCACTTTTACCATTCCAAAAGCTCCTTCTTCACCATTATTCTTCAAAACCCTAGCCCCCAATCCTCATCTTTTTCAAAATTCCTCTCAAAACTCTCACAAAAATGGCTCCAAAAAGATCAAGGGCTTCAACTTCAACCTCCTCCGAGCCAATCGACGCTCAAATTGCTCAATGGCTTTATGATGGAGAGGCGGTCACACAGTGGAATAAAATGAAGAATTCTCGGATCTTTGAACACTTTTCGTTGATTTTCAAAGTCTCAAAACGTACAATATACAAGCCTTGACGGATCAAGCAGGTTTAACTTCTCTTTTAGACATAAAACCAAATGACTATGCAATCAATCACATTATGGTCAAATTGTTCTATGCAAATCTTAACCTTGGACACCAAACTCCAAGAAATCCAAACGATAGTGTTTGGAGTATGGTGTGCGGAAAAAAGGTATGGTTCTCCCTAGACCGAGTTGCACACATCTTAGGATCTCCTAATATGGTAAGGAAGCTTGAATAAATAGAATTTAATCCACATATCCGAGACAACATAAATCATCAATTTTTGGATGATAACATCAACATCGGGATATTAAGTCAACTTCCTTACGACCAAGAGCAAGACTTCTCCACAAAGCTCTTATGCGGACAATCACTCCTCGAATGGGCTCATATGAAATTGTATACCCAAACAATTATAGAGCACTATATGCTATTTGGGGTAATATTCAAGTCAATTGGGTCCAACTAATTCTTGATGAATTTCTTACTTTCAATAATGGCAAAATGCAAATGATATATTTTGGAGAGTATATCATGCGACTTCTCTTCAACGTTGATACGCCATTACCGGAGTCCGAAAATACTATGGTTCATCAAATTAATCAACGGACTATAAGCCTTATGCAACTCCCGGATAGACCTCCTCGCACCATATCTCTTGCCGAATGGGAAGCTAGACATCAAGAACCGCAACAACCTCCTCAAGCTCAACATGAAGAACCTTTCGACCAAGATGAGGAAATTCGTATCATTGAACCAAGTTTTACTACCAATCAATCGTTAGGAATTTTATCAAGAAATCAATAAATTATTGATAATTTCCTCAAGAAGGTTGACCACAAACTTGATAGAATTAAAGGGTTCTTCAATAAATTATGGGATGCCATCTCATGCATGAGCTCCACTACTACTTCAACCTCCCATGGCAAGCGTCCGACACCAACTTTCACATGGACGTCATCCGAAGAAAATCCAAGCAGTAGCACAAGTGGGAATAGCGGTGGTCAAGGTGGAAGAGCTTATAGACCACCCACAGGTGGACCCGTAATTCGCGAACCGTGGGGAGGCAGAGAAGCCTCATATGATTGGGATAAAGATGAATAAGTCTCTTATGGTTTGATTTTTTATTTCAAAAAACACTAATCAAAAGGCTTGTATAAATAGCCTTCTATGTTTCATTCTATGTTTCATTTATTTATACTACATTCTATGCTACATTCTAAGTTTTTGAAAACTATATTCATGCATATCAGTGATTGTTTTTACAATATACTTCTGCGATTATTACTTCCTTTTTGTCGATGACAAAGGGGGAGAAATCTATGTTACTAACCTTGATTTGCAAAAAAGACAGTGCATATATTCAGGGGGAGGAAATAATTACATCTCTACAGTTTCAGTATTGTCATCAATCAAAAAGGGGGAGAATGTTGATACGCTATATTTTGATCAATGACAATGTGCTTTAACAAACAGGAAGAGATATGTGCAAAGCTAAAGGAAAAACGATGAAGACCAAGGATAACATGAGTATGATTTAAATATAGGTCTTAGTTTAGATTTATTGTTAAAATCTATCCTCAAGAGGCTTGCACAAACACTAGAACACGTTTCATAAATTTTATTTTCTAGAATAAAAATTCATTGTGCAAAAATCAAAAGTTTAGTCGACTAAACAGGTATGCCCAGTCGACTGAACCTGTTACACATATACAAACATGCACGGTTCCAGTCGACTGAAATACCCTGCTCAGTCGACTGAATTTGTTCCTGAAAAATTTTTAGTTTACATTTCCAGTCGACTGAAATCCCTGCACAGTCGACTGAATTTAAACCTGTGAATTTTTCAGAAAGGACACCTTCTTCCTCCCAAGAGTTGCAACCTTTCTCCAATGGAAATGGAAGCATCTCTTGTCTACATCTCTAGCCAACAAATGCATCTCTTCTACACATATAAATACATGCTTCTAACATCTCCAATACACCAATTTTCTTATGCTTTAATCTCACTACTTTCTTGAACATATTTTATATTCTCTAAAAGTTTTCAAAGCAATCACCAATCTATTGCTTGAATCTCTGCTTTGTTTATAACACTCTTTTGATTCATAGCAATTCACATTTCCTAAATCTTCGCAAACACATTGCATACTCTCGAGGATAAGATTATAGGAATATTATACTACATTGGACTCATTAGTGTTGACAAGAACACAACAAGTCGAATAATTGTTTTTAGTAATTGAGTTGAAGTCCTCTTCGGTAGTTGAGGCAAGAAATCCCATTCGGTTGTTCGGGTAAGTTGTAAACCTATTCCTTCGGGTTAAGAGAGGGTTTTAGTTAGTAGAATTCCTAAGTGAAGCTTAGGGACTGGACGTAGGACTAGAAGTCCGAACCAGTATAAAATCTTGGTGTCTACTTTACTTATTGCTTATTGTTATTTACCTATACCATCACTCTTCCATATTACACGATCCTACCGCATAGCGTCTTTCACTCTAAACAAGTAAAAAGATATTCCTATCTGAATATTCGATATCCTGAGAGTGCAACATCGATGGCGAAACGTTGTCGTATGACTTTTAAAAATGAGTGCATGGATTTAAAATGGAACTGTACCATGGAGCACAATTCTCCTACATTAGTAAATCGGAGGCTCACCACGGTGATCCCGTTTGACCAAAAAAATTCACATAAAGAAACCGAAGAGGAAAAAACTACCAAGCCCCCTAAAGTGATTCGGATGGTCCTTTTTTGGGTATGGAACTCCGTAGTGACGGCCAAAAGTTGTCAAATTTGTTCTCACAAAGAGCTTCGTTTTAACTAGTTATGACTCCCTAAGTCTAACCAATCAAAAAATATAGTTGTCCAAACAATCGATATCCTCAGGTTGCAACATCGACTCTGCGAGGTGTAACTTTGGTTCAAAATGCCAAAGTGGTGCGGTACGACTTTTAGAAACAAGTACATGGATTTAAAATGGAACTATACCATGGGGCATCGTTCTCCGGGGATGGTAAATCGAAGGCCAACCACGGTGATCCCGTTTAACCAAAAAATTCACATAATGAAACTGTTAGCGCCAAAATTAGTCACCAACGCCCAAATACAGATGAAAGCATCACGTCACATCTCCCATGCTGATCGGATCAAACCTATTGCATTCCATCCTCGACAACTGAGCAATCGATTTAGTTAAATCCACCTGTCCATGGCCTTGCCAAAAGGCGGGTTAACATTTTCCCTTCAAAACCTGCCTTGCTATTGGAAGGAGTGTTTTTATTAGCCTCAAACCCTTTATCCAAGTCTGTATATTATCAATAGCCATACCTTCCGACTCATAATCCAATCCATTTTATCCAAGTGCCACTGCCGTATTCTTATCCAAATCTACGACTTCTCCGAGTCAATATCCGATTTATGAATCCAATAACCAAACCCTGAGCCAATTCCACAGCCATCCGAACCCTTCAACCAAGTTTTAATCCATCCATAACCAATAGCAAACCTGTGACCTTTCTGGGTCTATATCCAAATTCAGGACCGCTTCGGAACTTTGCCAATTCCTGGACCTCACCGGGTCCATCTATCCTAAGCCGAAATCCGAATCCATGGCCACTTCGGGTTTAACTTCCAATCCATATACCTCGTCGAGTTGCATCATCCTGTTCTAGCCTCGACTCTCCCCTCAATGGCTTGTATATCTTCCATCCTTGACTCTCCGGTCGAGGACTTTTATATTCTCTAGCCTCGACTCTCCAGCCGAGGACTTTATATTTTCCAGCCTCGGATCTCCGACCGAGGAGTTTATATTCTTCGGCCTCGGCTCTTCGGTCGAGGAATTATATTCTCTTGCATTGGCTCTCCGGTCGAGAACTTTTATATTCTCCTGCCTCGGCTCTCCGGCCTAGGACTTCTGTATTCTTCGACTTCGGCTCTTCGATCGAGGACTTTTATATTCTCCAGCCACGGGTCTCCGGCCGAGGACTTATATATTCTGCGGTCTCGACTCTCCAATCGAGGACCTTTATATTCTTCGGCATTAGCTCTCCAGCTGAGGACTTTTATATTGTGTTTGAGTCCATTCCATTGCACTCCAGTGAAGGGACATATAATTTGTGATCATTGCCCCGTCTCTTCAGCCGGGACTATGATCGCGTGACTTGTATTGTTTATTACATTGATCCAAAATCCAATCATTCAGAATAAGAGTTTTTACAACCAAGGAAAAACAAATAAATGTCTGTACATCCAAGGAAGAAACCAAAGTTTTCAAGGAAACAAAAAGAAAAACAAGATTTCATATAATCGAGCGATACGGTTTATCATCGTCTCATAGCATGCCTAGGGACCATCCTCAATCCCGCACATATGCAAGTGACTTAGTCGTATCACTTCTAGTTCTATTACTTATTCAAAGCCATTAGTCTATTTAGTTGATAATAAGATGACGTTGCCTAGGTCCAGTACCATCTTCGTTCAAGGTAGGCGGTGGCTGCTCCTGTTCCACTGCCACAGCTCGATTCCTCACATACTGCTGTAGATGACAATTTCTTACATGCTCCTCAACCATATCTTTCAAGTGCCTACGATCATTTGTATTTTGCCAATCTAGCTCTCGAAATAGGCAATGCTTTCTCGATGCCCACTCGTATTCAGAAGGCTCCCTCTTTGTTGACCTTCGATATTGGAGGCGCCATCGATTATCCAAGTAAATTCTTCCTAAAGTATCAGTTAAATCTGTGTAAGAAGAAAATGTTGACTCCCTCTGAGGATTTTTCGAAGTGCTACCATTGTCATTCATTTTCCTTTTCCTTTATCGTCTTTATTTCGATCCTCCCTAGGTGGACCTCCACCCCTTACTGTATAAGCTTTAGCCACTCTCCCTTCTCTCTCGGCCTATGCATCTTCCTGCCTCAGAAACCTTTCCGCCTCTTGGTAGAAATCCCAGAGATCCCTCGTTGGGTCCCATTCCAATGATATCTTGAAATTCGAATTATCTACAATTCTTGAAACTGCCACCAGCAAAACCATCGATGGATCGGGCCAATCTACCGAAGCCACCGACGCATTGAATCTAGTTAATAAATCCCTGAGCAACTCTCCCTTCCATTGTTTCATCAATGTCAAAGTCATCACACTCCTAGGTTGCACAATGAAGACCCTAAATTACCTCATAAACCTATTAATCAGCTCCGTGCATGTGCCAATAGAGCCATTCTCCGGCTATCTGAACCATAATGTTGCAATATCTATCAAATATAAAGGGAAGCATCGTGCTATGACTTCCTCTGATGCCTCGAGCACTTCTGTATGCCTCATGTATCTCATCAAGCGAACATTTGGATCCATTCTCCCGTCATACATATCCAGTGTTGGTAGTCTGAAATCTGGCGAGTTTCTAGCTTGCTTGACCGTAGGAGCAAAATGACTCCTATTCACATCTTCCAAGTCTCTATTTACCAATTCGTCTCTCACGGCTTGCCAAACCATCTCCGCCAACCCATCGCTATCGCCGAGCTATTGTCCTTGTCCATTGCCTCCAATTTTCCCTTCAAGTTCACTAGGGAATCCGGGGACCGCTTCTCTTAGATGAGCATCCATTCCTCTATTGACACCATGTTGCACAGCGCTACCTGGTACTGCGCCTGGGATCGGATCAACAATCTCCGGGGGGTGTCCTCCAGTCCTGGTGCTGCTCCTGATGGTCCTGCTCTATTTTGAATTCCGGTTGCTCCATGCTTCTGACTCCTATTTCTAACATTTCATGCAGTTTCATTCCCTTGACTCTACACTCCAACTTGTACTACTTGTCGAAGTAGGTTCTGCATCATCTCCTCTTGTCTTTTCAGCATTGTTTCCATCTCATCTCTGGTAATAAAAATCGAGGCCTGATTAGTTCCCAAGGAAGCCTCCTGATTTCGCTCATGCTGACTCCTTTCAGTCCTCTGTCTTCTTATTGATTGCCTTGCCATAGCTTTCTAGATCCAAGTCTTTCAGCATTCAAATCCAAACTCTAAGCTGTAGGTTCCATGAGTTCTAGCCCTCTCAATGAAAGCACCAAAATGTTAGTGCCAAATTTGGTCACTAACACCCAAATTTGGATGAAAGCATCAAATCACATCTCCTATACCGATCGGCTCAAACCTATTGTATTCCATCCTCAACAACAAAGCGAATGACTTAGTCAGATCCGCCTATCCATGGCCTTGCCAAAATGCGGGTTAACAGAAACCAAAGAGGAAAAAAATCTCGAGCCACCAAAAGTGATTCGGATGATCTTTTTTGGGTATAGAACGACATAGTGATGGCCAAGAGCTGTCAAATCCGTAAATCTCACAGAGAGCTTTGTTTTGATAAGTTATGGCTCCCATAAGTCTAAATCAGTAAAAACATTTCGTTGCGTGGATAATCAATATACTCAGGGAGCAACATCGAAGGTGCGAGGTGCAACATCGGTTCAAAATGCAAAAATGGTCCATATGAATTTTCGAAATGAGTGCGTGGATTTGAAACGAAACTGTACCATAGGGCATCATTCTTCAGCGATGGTAAATCAAAGGCCAACCATGGTGATCTCGTTTAACAAAAAATTCAGATGAAAAAACCGTAGAGGATAAAACTTCTGAGCCTCCGAAAGTGAACGGATGGTCTTTTTGGGTATGTAATTTCACAGTGATGGCCAAGAGAATTCAAAATCAAAGGTCTCACAGAGAGCTTCGTTTTGACTGGTTATGGCTTCCATAAGTCTAAACTAGTCAAAAGATATTGCTATCCGAGTAATCGATATTCTTGGGGCGCAACATCGACAGTGCGAGGTGCAACATCAGTTCAAAATGGAAAAACAGTCCATACAAATTTTAGAAATGTGTGCATGGATTTGAAATGGGACTGTGCCATGTGGCATCATTCTCCAACGATGGTAAATTGAAGGCCAATCATGGTGATCCCAATTGACCAAACATTTCACACGAAGAAACCGAATAGGAAAAACATCCAAGCCCCCGAAAGTGATTTAGATGGTCTTTTTTTGGGTATGGAACTCCATAATGATGGCCAAGAGCTGTCAGATCTTACAAAGAGCTTCGTTTTGACTGGTTATTACTCTCGAAAGTCTAAACCAGTCAAAAGATATGGTTGATCAAATAATCGATATCCTTAAGGTGCAACATTGACGGTGAGGTGCAACATTGGTTCAAAATGTTGAAATGATGCCATCGGACTTTTAGAAATGAGTTTGTGGATTTGAAATGGAACTGTACCATAGGGCATCATTCTCCAGGTATGGTAAATCGCAGGCCAACCACGGTGATCCCATTTAACCAATAATTCACTTGAATAAATCAAAGAGGAGAATAATTCCAAGCCCCCAAAAGTGATTCGGATGGTTTTTTTTGGGTACAGAACTCCGGAGTGACTGCCTAAAGTAGTCAAAGTCGTAGATCTCATAGAGAGCTTTATGTTGATAAGTTATGGCTTCCATAATTCTAAACGAGTCAAAAGATACGACTATCTAAATAATCGATATCCTCAGCGTGCAACATCGACGGTGCGAGGTGCAACATCGGTTCAAAATGCCGAAATGGTCCGTACGAATTTCAAAAATGAGTGTGTGGATTTGAAACAGAATTGTACCATGGGGCATCATCCTCCAGCGATGGTAAATTGGAGGCAAACCTTGGTGATCCCACTTAACCAAAAAATTCGTATAAAGAAACCAAAGATAAAAAACTTACGAGTCCTTGAAAGTGATTCGGATGGTCTTTTATTGGGTATGGAATTCCGTAGTGAAAGCCGAGAGCAGCCAAAGCCATAAATCTCACAAAGAGCTTCGTTTTGACCGGTTATGGCCCCACAAATCAAAATAAATCAAAAGATATGGTTGTCTGAATAATCGATATCCTCAGGATGCAACATCGATGGTGCGAGGTGCAACATCGACTCAAAAGCCAAAATGATGTTGTACAATATTTAGAAATGAGTGCGTGGATTTGAAACAGAACTGTACCATGGGGAAACATTCTCCAGCGATAGTAAACAAGCGGCCAACCACGGTGATCCCTTTAAAACTAAAAATTCACATGAAGAAACCGAAGAGGAATAAACTTCCGAGCCCCAAAAGTGATTCGGATGGTCTTTCTTGGGAATAGAACTCCGTAGTGACGGCCGAGAGGGGACAAAGTCTAGATCTCACAGAGAGCTTCATTTTGACTAGTTATGGCTCCTGTAAGTCTAAACCAGTCAAAAGATACGATTGTCCGAATAATCTATATCCTCAGGGTGCAACATCGACTATGCGAGGTGCAACATATATCCAAAATGCCGAAACATTGCCCTAAGACATTTAGAAATGAGTGCGTGGATTTGGTACAGAACTGTACCATAGGACATCATTCTCCAGGATGGTAAATCAGAGGCCAACCATGGTGATCCCATTTAACCGAAAAATTCACATGAAGCAATCGAAGAGCGAAAAAAATTCTGAGCCCCCAAAAGTGATTCGGATGGTCTTTTTTGGGCATGGATCTCCATAGTGATAGCCTAGAGCTATCAAAGCCGTAGATCTCATAGAGAGCTTTGTTTTAACTGGTTATGGCCCCCGTAAGTCCAAACCATTAAAACGATACGCCTTTCTGAATAATCGATATCCTCAGAGTGCAACATCGAAGGTGTGAGGTGCAACGTCGGTTCAAAATGCTGAAACGGTGCCGTATGACATTTAGAAATGAGTACATGGATTTGAAAAAGAAGTGTACATGGGGCATCATTTTCCAGCGATGATAAATTGAAGGCCAACCACGATGATCCCGTTTAACCAAAAAAATCACATAAAGAAAACGAAGAGGAAAAAAATTCGAGCCCCCGAAAGTGATTCGGATGGTCTTTTTTTAGATGTGGAACTTCGTAGTAATGGTAAAGAGCTATCAAAGTCATAAATCTCATAGAGAGTTTCGTTTTGATTGGTTATGGCTCCTATAAGTATAAACAAGTCAAAAGATATGGATGTCCGAATAATCGATATCCCCAGGGTGCGACATCGATGGTGTGAGGTGCAACATCAGTTCAAAATGCCAAAACAGTGCCGTCCGACTTTTAGAAATGAGTGTCTGGATTTCGAACAGAAATGTACCATGGGGCATCATTCTCCTCGAAAGGCAAATCGAAGGCCAACCACGGTGATCCAGTTTAACTAAAAAATTCACATGAAGAAACAGAAGAGGAGAAAAATCCTGAGCCCCCGAAAGTGATTCGGATGGTCTTTTTTAGGTATGGAACCCCAAAGTGACGGCCTAGAGAAGTCAAAGTCGTAGATATCGCAGAGAGCTTCGTTTTGACTGTCTATGGCTTCCGTAAGTCTAAACCAGTCAAAAGACATTGATGTCCGAATAATCGATATCCTCGGGGTGCAACATCGACGGTGCGAGGTGCAACATCAATTGAAAATGACAAAACGGTCCGAGAATTTTAGAAATGTGTGTATGGATTTGAAAGGGAATTGTGCCATAATGAATCATTCTCCAGCAATGGTAAATCGAAGGCTAACCACGGTGATCCCGTTTTGCGAAAATTTCACATGAAGAAACCAAATAGGAAAAAGCATCCAAGTCCCTAAAAGTGATTCAGAGGGTCTTTTATTGGGTATGGAACCCCATAGTGATGGCCGAGAGTGGTTAAAGTAGTAGATCTTATAGAAAGCTTCGTTTTGACAGTTTATCACTCCACAAAGTCTAAACCATTCTAAAGATATGATTATCCGAATAATCGATATCCTCAGGGTGCAACATCGATGGTGCGAGCTGCAACATAAGTTCAAAATGTCGAAAAGATGTCGTCCGGCTTTTAGAAATGAGTGTGTGGATTCGAAATGAAACTACACCATGGGGCATCATTCTCCAGGTATGGTAAATCGGAGGCCAACCACGCTGATCCTGTTTAACCAATATTTCACATAAAGAAACCGAAGAGGAGAAAAATTCCAAGCCCTCCAAAGTGATTTAGATAGTCTTTTCTGGGTATGGAACTCCATAGTGATAGCCTAAAGTATTCAAAGTCGTGATCTCACAGAGTGCTTCATTTTGACTGGTTATGGCTCCCGTAGAACTAACCCATTCAATGATATGGCTGTCCAAATAACCGATATCCTCGAGGTGCAACATCGATGATGCGAGGCGCAACATCGATTCAAAATGCCAAAATGGTCTGTAGAATTTCAGAAATGAATGTGTAGATTTGAAACGGAATTGTACCATGGGGCATCTTTCTTCAGCAATGGTAAATTGGAGGCTAATCACTTTGATCTCGTTTAACAAAAAAATTCACATGAAGAAACCAAAGACGAAACTTTCGAGCCCCCGAAAATGGTTCGGATGGCCTTTTTTAGGTATCGAACTCAGTAGTGACAGCCGAAAGTAGACGAAGTCGTAGATCTCACGAAGGGTTTCATTTTGACAAGTTATGGCTCCGGTACATCTAAACAAGTCAAAAGATATGGTTGTTTGAATAATTGATATCCTCAAGGTGCAATATTGACGGTGCGAGGTGCAACATCGATTCAAAATGTCGAAACGGTACCGTATGACTTTTAGAAATGAATGTGTGGATTTGAAACAGAACTCTACCATGGGGAAATATTTTCCAACGATGGTAAATCAACGGCCAACAATAGTGGTCTCTTTTAACCAAAAATTTCACATGAAGAAACCAAAGAGGAATAAACTTCCGTGCCCCCAAAAGTGATTTAGATGGTCTTTTTTAGGTATGGAACACCACAGTGACGGCCGAGAGCAATCAAATCTAGATCTCACAGGGAGCTTCGTTTTGACTAGTTATGGCTCCCATAAGTCTAATCCATTCAAAAGATATAGCTGTTCGAATAATCGATATTCTTAGGGTGCAACATCGACGATGCGTGCTGCAACATCGGTTCAGAATGCCAAAACGATACGGTACGACTTTTAAAAATGAGTGCGTGGATCTGAAATGAAACTGTAACATATGACAACCTTCCCCAAGAATGGTAAATTGAAGGCCAACCACGGCGATCCCGTTTAACTGAAAAATTCGCATGAAGAAACCGTAGAGGAAAAAAATTTCGAGCCCCAAAAGTGATTCAGTTGTATTTTTGGGCACGGAATTCCGTAGTGACGATCTTGAGCTAGCAAAGCCATAGATCTCATAGAGGGCTTCGTTTTGACTGGTTATGGCTCCCATAGACCAAATCAGTCAAACGATATGCCTTTTCGAATAATCGATATCCTCAAGGTGCAGCATCGACGGTGCGAGGTGCAACATCGGTTCAGAATGCAGAAACAGTGTCGTACGACTTTTAAAAATGATTGCATGGATTTGAAATGAAAGTTTTGAATGGGGCATCATTTTCCAGGGATGTTAAATCAGAGGATAACTACGGTAATCCTGTTTAACCAAAAAATTCACATGAAGAAACCATAGAGGAAAAAAATTCCGAGCCCCGAAAGTGATTCGGATGGTCTTTTTTCTGATGTGATACTCTGTAATGATGGTAAAGAGTTGTCAAAGTCGTAGATCTCACAGAGAGTTTCGTTTTGACTGGTTATGGCTCCTATAAGTCCTAACAAGTCAAAAGATATGGATGTACGAATAATCGGTATCCTCAGGATGCAACATCGATGGTGTGAAGTGGAACATTGGTTCGAAATGCCAAAATAGTGCCATCCGACTTTTAGAAACGAGTATCTGGATTTGAAGTGGAACTGCACCATGGGGAATCATTTTCCCGGGATGGTAAATCTAAGGCCGACAACGGTGATCCCGTTTAACCAAAAAATTCACATGAAGAAACTGAAGAGGAGAAAAATTCCGAGCCTCTGAAAGTGATTAGGATTGTCTTTTTTTGGTTATGGAACTCCAAATTGGCGGCCTAGAATAGTCAAAGTCGTAGATATAACCGAGATCTTCGTTTTGACTAGCTATGGCATCCGTATGTCTAAACAAGTCAAAAGATATTGTTGTCCGAATAATCGATATCCTCAAGGTGCAACATCGACGGTGCGAGGTGCAACATCGATTCAAAATGCCAAAACGGTCCATACGAATTTTAGAAATGTGTGCATGGATTTGAAACGGGACTGTGCCAAGGGGCATCATTCTCTAGCGATTGTAAATCGAAGGCCAACCAGGTGCTCCCGTTTGACAAAACAATTCACATGAAGGAACCGAATAGGAAAAAACATCTGACAACCCGAAAGTGATTCGGATGGTCTGGGGATGGAACCCTATAGTGATGGCCAAGAGCAGCGAAAGTCGTAGATCTGATAGAGTGGTTCGTTTTGACTGGTTATCGCTCCCGAAAGTCTAAACCAATCAAAAGATACGGTTGTCCGAATAATCGATATCCTCAGGGTCTAACATCGTTGGTGCGAGGTGCAACATAGGTTCTAAATTTTGAATTGATGCCATCCGACTTTTAGAAATGAGTATAGGGATTTGAAACAGAACCGTACCATGGGGCACTATTCTTTGGGTATGGTAAATCGTAGGCCAACCACGTTAACGATGTTTAACCAAAAATTCACATGAAGAAAACGAAGAGAAGAGAAATTTCAAGCCCCAAAAAGTGAATCAGATGGTCTTTTTTGGGTATAGAACTCCATAGTGACAGCCTAAATTAGTCAAAGTCGTAGATCTCAAGAGAGCTTCATTTTGACTGGTTATGTCTCCCGTAAAAGCTATGGCTGCCCGAATAATCGATATCCTCATGGTGCAACATCGGTTCAAAATGCCAAAACGATCCTTACGAATTTTAGAAATGAGACTTTGGAATTGAAACAGAACGGTACCATGGGGCATCATTCTTCAGTGATGGTAAATTGGAGGCCAACCAAGGTAATCCCGTTTAATCAAAAAATTCACATGAAGAAACCGAAGAGGAAAAAACTTCCAGGCGCTCGAAAGTGATTCAGATGGTCTTTTATTGGGTATGGAAGTCTGTAGTGATAGCTGAGAGCAGCCAAAGTCATAGATCTCAAAAAGAGCTTCATTTTGACTGGTTACAGCTCCCATAAGTCTAAACAAGTCAAAAGATATGGCTGTCGGAATAAGCGATATCCTCAGGGTGCAACACCTACGCTGTGAGGTGCAACATCGATTCAAAATTTCGAAACGGTGTCGTACGTCTTATAGAAATGAGTGGATTTTAAATGAAACTATACCATAGCGAGACATTCTCGAGCGATGAAAAATTAGAGACCAACCATGGTAACCACTTTTAACCAAAAAATCACATGAAGAAATCGAAGAGGAATGAATTTTCGAGCCCTCAAAAGTGATTCAGATGGTCTTTTTTGGGTACAGAACTCCATAGTAATGGCCAAGAGCGGTCAAAGTCTAGATCTCACAGAGAGCTTCGTTTTGACTAGTTATGGCTCCCGTAGGTCTAAACCAGTCAAAAGATATGACTGTCCAAATAATCGATATCCTCAGGATGCAACATCGATGGTGAAAGGTGCAACATCGGTTTAGAATGCAGAAATGATGCCGTACGACTTCTAGAAATGAGTGCATGGGTTTGGAATGGGACTACACCATAGGACGTCATTCTCCAGAGTTGCTTGGCCAACCACGGTGATCCCGTTTAACCAAAAAATTCACCCGAAGAAACTTAAGAGCAAAAAAATTTTGATCCCTCGAAAGTGATTCAGATGGTCTTCTTGTGGGTGTGGAACACCGTTGTGACGGCCTAGAGCTATTAAAGTCGTAAATCTCACAGAGGTCTTCGTTTTGATTGGTTATGGTTCTTGTAAGTCCAAACTAGTCAAACGACATGCCTTTCCGAATAATCGATATCCTCAGGGTGCAACATCGATAGTGCGAGGTGCAACGTCAGTTCAAAATGCCGAATTTATGCCGTATGACTTTCAGAAATGAGTGCATGTATTTGAAATAAAATTGTACATTGGGGCATCATTTTTCTGGGATGGTAAATCGGAGGCCAACCATGGTGATCTCGTGTAACCAAAAAATTCACATGAAGAAACAAAAGAGGAAAAAAAATTCCAAGCCCCCAAAAGTGATTCAGATGATCTTTTTTTGGATGTGCAACTCCGTAGTGATGGTAAACAGCTATCAAAGTCATAAATCTCACAGAGAGGTTCGTTTTGACTAGTTATGACTCCTATGAGTCTGAACAAGTCAATAGATATGGATGTCCGAATAATCGATATCCTCAGGGTTCAAAATCGGCGATGCGAGTTGCAACATCGGTTCAAAATGCTAAAATGATGCCATACGACTTTTAAAATTGATTGCATGGATTTGAAACCGAACTTTACCTTTAGGCATCGTTCTCCAATGATGGTAAATCGGATGCCAACCACGGTGATACCGTTTAACCGAAAAATTCACATGAATAAACCAAAGAGGAAAAAACAGCTGAGCCCGGAAAGTAATTCGGTTGGTCTTTCTTTGGGTACTAAACTTTGTAGAGACGGCCGAGAGAGGTCAAAGTCGTAGATCTCATAGAGATTTTCGTTTTGATTGGTTTTGGCTGCCGTAAGTCTAAACCAGTCAAAAGATATGGCCGTTTGAAAAATCGATATCCTTAAGGTGCAACATCGATGGTGCGAGGTGCAACTTCGGTTCAAAATGCTGAAACAGTGTCGTATGATTTTAAAAAATGAGAAATGGAACTATACCACGACGCATAATTCTCTTAGGGTGGTAAATCATAGCCAACCATGGTGATCTCGTTTAACCAAAAAATTCACACGAAGAAACCGAAGAGGAAAAAAATTCCGAGCACCCGAAAGTGATTCGATAGACTTTTTTTTGGATATAGAACTCTATTATTATGGATTAGAGCTATCAAAGCCGTAGACCTCACAGAGAGAATCGTTTTAATAGGTCACGGCTCCCGTAAGTCTAAACTAATCAAAAGATATGGCTACCCGAATAATCGATATCCTCAAAGTGCACCATCGACGGTGCGAGGTGCAACATCGGTTCAAAATGCCGAAACATCTCGCACGAATTTTAGAAATGAGTTCATGGATTTGAAATGGAAATGTACCATGGGGCATTATTCTTCAGCGATGGTAAATCGGAGGCCAACCACGGTGATCCTGTTTAACCAAAAAATTCACATGAAGTAACCAAAGAGGGAAAATCTTCCTAGCCACTGAAAGTGAATCAGATGGTATTTTTTGGGTATGGAACTCCATAGTGACGGTTGAGAGCGGTCAAAGTGGTAGATCTCACAGAGAGCTTCTTTTTGACTGGTTATGGCTCCCGTAAGTCTAAATCTGTCAAAAGATACGACTGTCCAAATAATTGATATCCTCAGGATGCAACTTCGACGGTGCAAGGTGCAACATCGGTTCAAAATGCTAAGACAATTCGTACAAATTTTAGAAATGAATGCGTGGATTTGAAATGGAACTGTACCATGAGGCATCATTTTCTAGCAATGGTAAATCGGAGGCCAACCACAGTGATCCTATTTAACCAAAAAATTCACATGAAGAAACTAAAGAGGAAAAAACCTCCGACCCTCGAAAGTGATTCGGATGGTCTTTTTTGGGTATGGAACTCCATAGTGACGGTCGAGAGAGGTCAAAGTCGTAGAACTCACAAAGATCTTCATTTTTTGAACGGTTATGGCTCTCGTATGTCTAAACTAGTCAAAAGATATGGCTGTCGAATAATCGATATCCTCTAGGTGCAACATCGATGGTGCGAGGTGCAACATTGATGGTGTGAGGTGCAATATTGGTTCAAAATGCCAAAACGATGTCATTCGACTTTTAGAAATGAGTGTGTAGAATTGAAATGGAATTGTATCATAGGGCATCATTATCCAAGGATGGTAAACCGCTGGCCAAACACAGTGATTCCGTCTAACCAAAAAATTCACATGAAGAAACCAAAGAGGAGAAAAATTCCAAGCCCTAAAAAGTGATTTGGATGGTCTTTTTTGGGTATGGATCTCCGTAGTAACGACCTAGAGTATTCAAAGTGGTAGATCACACAGAGATCTTTGATTTGACTGGTTAGGGCTTCCGTAAGTCTAAACTAGTCAAAAGATATGGCTGTCTGAATAATCAATATCCTCAGCGTGCAACATCGACGGTGCGAGGTGCAACATTGGTTCAAAATGCCGAAACGGTCCTCATGAATTTTAGAAATGAGTGCATGGATTTGAAACAGAATTTTACCATGGGGAATCATTCTCTTGTGATGGAAAATCGAAGGCCAACCACGGTGATACCGTTTAACCAAAAGAATTCACATGAAGAAACCAAAGAGGAAAAAACTTTCGAGCCCCTAAAAGTGATTCGGATGGTCTTTTACTGGGATTTGAACTTCTTATACGGCCGAGAGCAGCCAAAGTTGTAGACCTCATAGAGATCTACGTTTTGACTGGTTATGGTTCCCGTTAGACTAAACCAATCA
Organism: Allium cepa; assembly: GCA_030765085.1. Classification (NCBI taxonomy): domain Eukaryota; kingdom Viridiplantae; phylum Streptophyta; class Magnoliopsida; order Asparagales; family Amaryllidaceae; genus Allium; species Allium cepa. The sequence continues at coordinate 804,017,837 of CM060943.1, forward strand.
AAAAATATGGGTGTCCGAATAATCGATACCCTCAGGGTGCAACATCGAAGGTGTGAGGTGCTACATCGGTTCAAAATGCCGAAACGGTGTCGTATGACTTTTAGAAACGAGTGCGTGGATTTGAAATGGAACCGTACCATGAGGCATGATTCTCCAGCGATGGTAAATCGAAGGCCAACCACGGTGATCCCATTTAACCAAAAAATTCACATGAAAAACTGAAGAGGAAAAAACTTCCAAGACCACGAAAGTGGTTCGAATGGTCTTTTTTAGGTATGGAACTCCATGGTGATGGCCTAGAGCCGTCAAAGTTATAAATCTTACAGAGAGCTTCATTTTCACTGTTATGGCTTCCGTAGGTCTGAACCAGTCAAAAGATATGGTTGTCCAAATAATCGATATCCTCAGGGTGCAGCATCGATAGTGTGGGAGCGCAACATCAGTTCAAAATGCCGAAATGTTGTCGTATGACTTTTAGAAATTAGTGCATGGAATAGAGACGGAACTGTACCATTGGGCATCATTCTCCAGGGATGGCAAATCAAATGTCAACCATAATGATCCTGTTTAACCAAAAATTCACATGAAGAAACCAAAGAGGAAAAAACTTCCGAGCTCCCGAAAGTGATTCGAATAGCCTTTTTTGGGTGCGGAACTCCTTAAATGTCACGCCCTCGAAAGTGATTCGGACGGTTTTTTGGTATGGAACTCCATCTGATGGCAAACAGTTGTTAAAGTCGTAGGTCTCATAGAGAACTTCGTTTTGACTATTAATGGCTTTCGTAAGTCTAAACCAGTCAAAAGATATGGCTTTTCGAATAATTGATACCCTTAGGATGCAACATCAACAGTGCGAGGTGCAACATCAGTCCAAAATGCCAAAATGGTGTCGTATGACTTTTAGAAATGAGTGCGTGAATTTGAAACGAAACTGTACCATAGGGAATCATTCTCCAGCGATGGTAAATCGAAGGCCAAACATTGTGACCCATTCAAAAAAAATCCACATGAAGAAATTGAAGAGGAAAAAACTTTCGAGCCCCCGTAAGTGATTTGAATGGTCATTTTTTAGTATAGAACTCCGCAGTGACGGCGAGAGCGGTCAAAATCGTAGATCTCATAAAGAGCTTCGTTTTGACTTGTTATGGCTCCCGTAATTATAAACCAGTCAAAAGATTTAGCTATCTGAATAATTGTTATCCTTAGGGTGCAACATCGACGATTCGAGGTGCAACATCGTTTCAAATGCCAAAAAGGTGCTACACGGCTTTTAGAAATGAGTGCGTGGATTTGAAATGAAACTATAGCATAGGGCATCATTCTCCGGCGATGGTAAATCGAAGGCCAACCATGGTGATCCCGTTTAACCAAAAAATTCACATGAAGAAACCTAAGAGGAAAAAAATGCCGAGCCACCGAAAGTGATCCGAATGGCCTTTTTTGGGTACGGAACTCCGTAGTGATGGCTGAGAGAGGTCAAATCATATATCTCATAGAGAGCTTCATTTTGACTGGTTATATATCCCTTAAGTATAAACCTGTCAAAGATATAGGTGTCTGAATAACCGATATTCTCAGGTTGCAACATCGACGGTGCGAGGTAAAACATCGGTTCAGAATGCCAAAACGGTATCGTATGACTTTTAGAAATGAGTGCATGGATTTACAACGGAACTGTACCATAGGGAATCGTTCTCCATCGATGGCAAATGGAGGCCAACCACGGTGCTCCCATTTAACCAAAAAATTCACATGAAGAAACCGAAGAGGAAAAAACTTCTATGCCCTTAAAAGTTATTCGGGCGATCTTTTTTTGGGGTTGTGGAACTCCATAGTGACGGTTTAGTGCGGTCTAAATTGTAGGTCTCACAGAGAGCTTTGTTTTGACTGGTTACGACTTCCGTATATCTAAACCAATCAAAAATAAGGATGTCTGAATATTTGATATCCTTAGGGTGCGACATCGAGAGTGCGAGATGCAACATCGGGTCAAAATGTCGAAACGGTGCCGTACGGATTTTAGAAATGAGCACGTGGATTTAAAATTGAACTGTACCAAGGGGCATCATTCTTAGGGATGGTAAGTCGAAGGCTAACCACGGTGGTCCCGTTTAACTAAAAAATTCACACGAAGAAACCGAAGAGGAAAAAAATTCTAAGCCCCCGAAAGTGATTCAGATTGTCATTTATTGGGTAAGGAACTCCGTAGTTACAGCCGAGAGTAGTCAATTCGTAGATCTCAAAGAGAGCTTCATTTTTACTGGTTATGACTCCCATAATTCTAAATCAGTCAAAAGATATGGCTATTTGAATAATCGATATCCTTAGGGTACAATATCGATGGTGCGAGGTGCAACATCGATTCAAAATGCTGAAAAGGTGCCATATGACTTTTAGATATGAGCATGTGGATTTGAAACGGAAATGTACAATGGGGCATCATTCTCCAGCGTTGGTAAATCGGAGGTCAACCGCAGTGATCCCATTTAACCGAAAAATTCACATGAAGAAACCGAAGAGGAACAAACTTTCGAGCCCCCGAAAGCGATTCAGATGGTCTTTTTTGGACATGGAGCTTCAAAGTGATGGCCGAGAGTAGTCAAAGTCTTAGATCTAATAGAGCGTTTCATTTTGACTTGTTATGGCTCCCATAAGTCTAAATTAGTCAAAAGATATGGCTGTCCGAATAATCGATACCCTCTGGGTGCATGATTGATGGTGCGAGGTGCAACATTGGTTCAAAATGCTGAAACGGTGCCTTATGACTTTTAGAAACAAGTGCGTGGATTTGAAATGAAATAGTACCATGGGGCATCATTCTCCAGCGATGGTAAATCGGAGGCCAGCCACAGTGATCTCGTTTAACCAAAAAATTCACATGAACAAACCGAAGAGGAAAAAACTTTCGAGTCCCCAAAAGTGATTCGAATGGTCTTTTTCGGGTATGGAACTCCGCATTGATGGCCGAGAGCATTCAAAATCATTGATCTCATAGAGAGCTTCGTTTTGACTGATTATGGCTCCCGTAAGTCCAACCAGTCAAAAGATATGGCTGTCTGAATAATCGATATCATCAGGCTGCAACATCGATGGTGCATGGTGCAACATCAGTTCAAATTCCAAAATAGTGCTGCATGATTTTTACAAATGAGTGCATGGATTTGAAGCGGAACTGTACCATAGTGCATTATTCTCCCATGATGGTAAATCAAAAGCCAACCACGGTAATCTCGTTTAACCAAAAAATTCATATGAAGAAACCGAATAGGGAAAATCTTCCAAGCCCTCGGAAGTGATTCGAATGGTCTTTTTTGAATACAAAACTTCGTAGTGATGGCCGAGAGCAGTCAAAGTCATAGATCTCATAGAGGGCTTCGTTTTGACTGGTTAAAGCTCCCGTAAGTCTAAACTAGTCAAAAGATATGGCTGTCCGAATAATCGATATCCTTAGGGTGCAACATCGACAATGCGAGGTACAACATCGATCCAGAATGCTGAATCGGTGTTGTATGACTTTTAGAAATGAGTGTGTGGATTTGAAATGAACTATACCATAGGACATCATATTTCAGCAATGGTAAATCGGAGGCCAACCACGGTGATCTCGTTTAAACAAAAAATTCACATGAAGAAACCGAAGTGGAAAAAACTTCAAAGCCCCAGAAAGTTATTCGAATGATCTTTTTGTGGTATGGAACTCCGTACTAAAGGCCTAGTGTAGTTAAACTCATAGATCTCATAGAGAGTTTCGTTTTGACTGGTTATTACTCCCGTAAGTCTAAACCAGTAAAATATATGGCTGTCCGAATAATCGATATCCTCAAGCTGCAACATCGACCGTGCGAGGTGCAACATCGGTTCAAAATGCCAAAATGGTGCCATATGATTTTTAGAAATGTGTGTGGATTTCAAACGAAATTGTACCATGGCAAGTCTTTCTCCAGCGATGGTAAATCGGAGGCCAACCACGGTGATCCCGTTTAACCAAAAAATTCACATGAAGAAACCAAAGAAGAAAAAACTTCCAAGCCCCCGAAAGTGATTCGAATGGTTTTTTTAGGTATGGAACTCCATAATGATGGCCGAGAGCGGTCAAAGCCGTAGATCTCACTAGGAGCTTCATTTTGACAGGGTACGTCTCTCATAAGTCTAAACCAGTCAAAAGATATGGCTGTCCGAAAAATGATTTCCTCATTGAGCAAAATCGACGGTGTGAGGGGCAACATCGGTTCAAAATGCCGAAATGGTGCCTTACGACTCTTAAAAATGAGTGCGTGGATTTGAAACGGAACTGTACCATGGGGCACATTGTCCAGCGATGGTAAATCAGAGGAAAACCACGGTGATCCCATTTAACAAAAAATTCATATGAAGAAATCAAAGCATAAAAAACTTCTAACCCCCCAAAAGTGATTCGGATGGTCTTTTTTTGGGTATGGAACTCGTAGTGACGACTGAGAGCGGTCAAAGTCGAAGATCTCATAGAGAGCTTCGTTTTGACTGGTTAAAACTCTCGTAAGACTAAACCAGTCAAAAGATATGGTTGTCTGAATAATCGACATCCTTAGGGTTAACATCGACAGTGCGAGGTGCAACATAGGTCAAAAATGCCAAAACGGTGCAATACGACTTTTCGGGAAAAAGTGCGTGGATTTGAAATAGGACTATACCATGGGGCATCATACTCCAGCGATGAAAAATCTTAGACCAACCATGGTGGTCCCATTTAACCAAAAAATTCACATGAAGAAACCAAAGAGGAAAAAACTTCTTAGCCACCGAAAGTGATTTGGATAGTCTTTTTTCGAGTATGGAACTCCATAGTGATGGTTGAGAGTGGACAAAGTCAAAGATCTCAAAGAGAGCTTCGTTTGGACTGGTTATGGCTCCCGTAAGTCTAAACCGTTCAAAAGATATGACTGTCTGAATAATTGATATCCTCAGGGTCCAACATCGGTTCAAAATGCCAAAACGATGTCGTATGCTTTATAGAAATGAGTGCATGGATTTGAAATGTTACTGTACCATAGGGCATCATTCTCCAGGGATGGTAAATCGGAGGCTAACCACGGTTGCCCCGTTTAAAAAAAAATTCACATGAAGAAACCGAAGTGGAAAAAAATTCCGAGCCCTCGAAATTTATTCGGATGGTCCTTTTTTGGTATGGAACTCCATAGTGATGGCCTAGAACTGTCAAAGTCATAGATCTCATTGAGAGCTCCTTATTGAAGGTTATGGCTATACCATCCAAAAAATAAGGCTATCCGAATATTCGATATCCTCAGGGTGCAATATCGACGGTGCAAGGTGCAACATTGATTCAAAATGCCGAAATGGTGCCCTATGACTTTTAGAAATGGGTGCATGGATTTGAAATGGAATTGTATCATGGGGTATCATTCTTCAGCAATGGTAAATCGGAGGCCAACTACCATGATCCCATTTAGCCAAAAAATTGACATGAAGAAACCGAAGAGTAAAAAAATTCGGAGCTCCCGAAAGTGATTCAGATGGTCTTTTTTGGGTATGGATCTCCGTACCGACGGTCTATAGCTGTTAAAGTCGTAGATCTTACAGAGAACTCTGTTTTGACTAGTTATGGCTCCCATAAGTCTAAACCACTCAAATGATATGGCTATCCGAATAATCGATATACTCAAGGTGCAACATCGACGGTGCGAGGTGCAACATTGGTTCAAAATTTCAAAACGGTCTGTACGACTTTTAGGTGTGTGGATTTGAAACGGAAATGTACCATGGGGCATTCTTCTCCATCGATGGTAAATCGAAGGCCAACCACGGTGAACCCATTTAACTAAAAAATTCACATGAAGAAACTGAAGAGGAAAAAACTTTTGAGCCCCCTAGAGTGATTCAGAATGTCTTTTTGTAGGGTATGAAACTCCATAATGACGGCCAAGAGTCTTCAAAGTCGTAGATCTCATAGAGAGGTTCATTTTGACTAGTTATGGTTCCTTTAAGTCTATGTGGTTTTGTCTGTATAATCGATATCCTCAAGATGCAACATCGACGGTGCGAGGTGCAACATCGTTCAGAATGCCGAAAAGGTGCCATAAAACTTTTAGAAATGAGTGCACGTATTTGAAACGGAACTGTATCATAGGGCATCATTCTCTAGTGATGGTAAATCAAAGGCCAACTACGGTGTTAGCACCAAAATTGGCTACTAACACCTTGAATAGAGTTGTATAGAGAGATTAATGAAGAATGTAAATTAAAGTAGAGACGTAACACGGTTGAGTGCAAAAAGAACAACAAAAACGAGAACACCGGATTTGTCGTTATTAGGCGTAATTGCCTACATCCACTTTGAATATGATCTTTATTACTTTTCCAATCACTTGAGTACATATATAATCCATAAATAAACAACTTGAGTACAAGTTTGAATAGGAAAGAAGCGAGTACAAAAAATGGTAGAGTCTCTGTGGAGTTCTCGAAAAATGGTCCCCTTCAACTGTACCCTTGCACCTTTATTTATAGATGAAGACAAGCTTGGTTTCCTGTGCGGGCCCATGACCAAGACAACTCGACCCACAAATGATGCTTCAGGATGACCGATCCAGGTACACCTAGCCATATTAAATGAACCGAGGGTCCCTTGTGGATGACTCGAAGCGAGCTATCACATGACTCGGAGCAGCTGGATATGTGACTCGAAGCATGGAAATACCAAACGTATCCCGCAGTTGATTATTTGCTGATTTTCCGAACTAGGCATGTCGATCTACATATGTCGTATTAAAGCCAACCCATATTAAACCGACCCACATTGTTCCCCTAATCACGACCGAGCAACGTATACTGAGCAACCTGGGCCGAGCCATGTGCTTTGAGCCACCTAAACCGAGCCAGGCTCTTTGAACCACCTAGGCTGAGCCATGTGCTCTGAACCATGAATGGACTACCTTGGCTTATGGACCATGACCTAGCGACGTATACTGAGCAACCTGGGCCAAGCCATGCGCTCCAAACCACCTAGGTCGAGCCATGTACATTGGGTCATGCACGACCGAACCATACTAGCCTTCATTCCTCTAATCCTTTCTCTGCTCGACCCCCGTTCGACCCAATCATATCTCCTGCAACATTGTCTTGTAGCCGGGCAACGTTTACCCCCCCCCAAAGTGTGTCCTGTGAATCAACATGATGTGCTTTGAATAAGCGAGCAATCTCTGCCTTCAAAAACTAGCTCGTTCAAAACGATGATTGATTGTCGCCTTTTCATCGGTTTTTTGACAATCTCTGTGTCGTTCAAAGCAGTAGTTTAATCTCATAGAAATTTTCAAAATCTTGTTTTAGCTTTTCAAAAGCTAAATGTACATAACCTTTCGAAGGCTAAACCATGCTAGAATTCATAAACCAGTATTTCTCCACTGACTCGATAACATCTGTCTCTTCATACACTTTCATCTTTTGTTGCCATGATGTGTGTATATGTTCATGTACGCACATTCTCTTTTATTATTATTATTGTCATTCATTCATCATTCATTTTTTATTTTTTTAGATAAAAAATTAGGTCGACATATGGATGCCAACCCACTCGGTCAGTTCCTTTGGTAAAAAGTTGGGCCGGTATACCAATGTCGACCTGCACGATCAGTATTTGCTTCACCGATAAACATACGCTGACCAGTTCCATCGGGTACAGCCCGTTCATCTCCCCCTATTATTGTATAAAAGCTCCTGCCTTTGCCTTTTCTCCCCTTCTTATTTTACACTCTACTCTCACAAGCTTACTAACCTTTCTTCTCTTGATTTCTATCAAACATTCAACCCATCCTCCTCTTACCCAAACCTAGATCTCCAACCTTGTAACTCTAGTCGCCCTCTAATTTGAACAATTTTCAGCTCTTAGCTCAATAATTGCTACGCGATTCAAGACTCTTCGATAGATACAAATTTCTTATCCAGTCCACCCCTCGAAGCCTAGAGTTTGTTTTGCATTCGAATCCATAGGTTCGGTAGGAGATGGTAAAGAGGAGAGAGCCAAAAGGGAGTTCACACTTTAGGATAGTGTAACTTTAATCTTGGAGTCAATGTTGTGGAGATTTGGGAGGTGGTGTCGATAGGTTTTTTAGGGTAGGGCTAGATCGGAAAAACGTTATTGGGAATAATGCTCAGCATTTCTAAGAAGGATAAACAGGTCGATATGTTGAGTGAGAGGGTTGATCAATATCGTGAGAGAGAGATGAGTCGGTAGGAGTTTAGGAGCATGGGTAAGTATCCCAGGTGAGGGAGTCATTTGGTGTTAAGGATGAGAATGTGGGTCGGTGAGAACATAGGAGAGTTGGTCAGTGATTAGAGAGAGAGCGAGAGGAGTGAGTGGATCACGGTAGACTTTAGAGGGTCGTTCGCTAGTTTGGAGATGAGTGGGTCGGTACCGAATGAGGCGGTGTGGCTCGGTATATATAGGCTTGAATAGACGAGCAGTATTTGGTATGGAGATCGACATTGGCAGTCAAAATCATCTCATATCGAACATAGAATATAATAGGACCACATATTTCCATGCCTTAAGCAATGGACTGACAAAAACCAAAGCATATGAACATATAGACCTAATTCGGACTAACAATCTCATTATTTAAACGATTGCAAATGCATATTTATTTTAATAAAAGCAAGCAATAGCCTTCGTAGCATATGATGCCAATGTATAATCTTAGGACTTTTGCTTCCAACCATAGGACAAACTTTGGTAACGGTTAATGATAACGGTCTTCAAAGATGAAATTTTAAGCTCCTTCGTGCTATATTATTTTTATAACCTTAATTTATATGTACTCATTTTTGAATGGTCACACTAGTTCACACACCACATGGGAAATTTTTTTTGTTATTATATCTAATATCTGTTACCTTTCAAGTATTGCTCATACAGATATCCACTCACATTAATCGCTCCTCGGAGATGTCTACAAAATCGAACTCCACTACTGTTTCTAACAACTTTGGGCCAAGTTCTCGGCAGGAGGCAATGGGGACTCTGAGTCCATCGTCAGTTCCCATACCTGATATCTCAGGGCCACCTATTGCGGTTATAGGCCTGGCTCCCAATGCCAAAGATGAGGCTATCATTTTGGATGACCCCATCGACTCTCAAGCCTCGAAAATCGGTCAATCTTCTCTCTATCGATTGTGTTTTATCACGGAATCCCCTTCGAAGACGTTATGGTTCCTTCAACACAAGATCAGCCTCACTTGCCCCTAGCTGAATATACTACTTGTAACAAGTTTATGTGATGGGTTAGAAGTGTGCCACCTTTCAGTTCATTCATTCATGAAGTGCTACAGTATACAAGGATTGCTCCCGCATAACTATGTAGGATCGATTTCACCCTAGAGGGGTGAGTGAATAGGGTGATAATAATAATAATAATAATTAATATGGAAATAAATATGATAATTGCAACACAGATAACTGAAGAGTAATAAAAGAAGAAATAGAACATCGCAGATTTACCCAGCATCGGCAAAACTCTGCCTACGTGCTGCCCCTAAGGCTTCTACTAGAAATTAAGTAGTCAGACGCTTACACACATAAACTTGCGATACCTGCTAACGACTAACTTTACTCTACGCCCAAAACCCTGCCTCAACTCAGCCATTGAGTTGCGAGTTCTCAAACTACACCACCGTAGTTCGTAACCTAGTCACACGACTAGAGTTTGATTTGAATTTAAAAAGAAAATAAACTAACCAAAAGAAATATGACCTGCCCACTTTATTTGATAACCCAACTGAAAAAAAATCATCTACTTTTCCCTTTCAGTAGAATATTCGATCGTGTTCTCTTTTAATCCAGGCCATTCTCTTTTTCACTTGCAATCTGAAATTAGGGTTGTCGAAATTTGAAGCCCCGATTGTGATATCAATAGACTGAGATGATGATTCTTAGTTGAATTGCTTTGTCAATCGCTCCTGGCTTTGATTTGCTCTAAGTGGCTTCAATTTGACCGAGTTCGAATTATACTGGTATATGATTTTTTACTTCGATTTCTCTATTTTATGATGCCTAAACTCAAATATCTACGCTGATTATGATATGGAGTAATTTATAGGGATAAAATCCCTATAATTACATTCATATATTTCTTTTTGAATTTGTCACGTTGCTATGCTCGGCCATTCATTATCGTTTGAATGATATGATGACTTTTGACTTGTTCCATCTCTGATATATTTGAATCTCTTTGCATTCTTTTCTACCTTGATTTGTTCATGTGATCGAAGTTGCTTTGGGTCGGTTCTTATGGATTTGTGTTTTAATTTTTGATATAATTTCTACAATTTCAACTTGTTCAATTCATGTTATCGGCTTTGACTTTGTTTGAATACGTTTGAATTTGTACTTTTTACTGTTGCAGTTTGATTTGCTTTGCGTTCTCCTCCCTTGTTCTCATTTGCACTGCTACCGTTGATAACTTTGCACATATAAACATGTATATACATACATATATGTATGTTTATATGTGTATAATTGTTCTTCCTATCCACTTGGTTTCACATGAACTTACTATTGTCTTCATGTTGGTCTAGGTTGCATATATGTATTGCTTTGTCCACCTTGATTTGATTCATGTGCACTGGTTCATTATCACTGTTTTGGTGCATTGAGTCTGTTGTCACATGTGATCTTCATGTGTGCATTGTTCTGGGTTGATAATTTGGCCTTCTCTGTTGCAACTGAGTCTGAAACCATTGAAGTCTTTTCCAATTATAGGACCGATTTCGCCCTAGAGGGGGGTGAACAGGGTGATGCTATCAATCATAAAAATTATTGTGGAAGTTTGTACAAAATAATTTCAACACAGATATATCAGAATTATAACATCATAGATAATAGCAGAATAATAAATGTAGAAATAGAACGACACAGAATTTACCCAACTTCGGCAAAACCCTGCGTAAGTGCTGCCCCTAAGGTTTCTACTAGAAATTATACAGTCAGACGCTTACACACGTAAACTCACGACACCCGCTATCGACTATCCTTAACTCTATGCTCAAAACCTTACCACAACTCAGCCACTGAGTTGCGAATTCTCAAACTACGCCACGTAGTTTGTCCCCTAGTCACACGACTAGAAATTACAATCGTTAAAAGAGAAAATACAAATTTAAAAAAACAAAACTAGAAACCTAGTTTAAATTAAAAGCTCAAAGTTACAATTTTTAAGCTGGCCCAATAAAAAGAATTTCCTTTCTTTTATTCTCTTTTAAAATTCTTCGGCCCGTTATCTCTGTTGTTGTGAAAAAATATGGCCGCTTCCTTTATGATCGCTCGTTCCTCTCTGAGAGATTAGGGCTTCTGAGTAATTTGAAGTTGTCGATTAAATTTATAACTGATGCTTCGATTGCTTTCTTTGATTGATTCTATGGCATCTTCAACCAAGTCGAGTTCGAATGTTGCATTAATTCGTAAGTTCGTTCCTCTTTCGATTTATACTTTACTCGACTTTGATTCGAGTTTCTGATTGATATTGTAATCTATGATATGCTTGAACACAAATGCATTTTTGTCGATGATGTTTAGGGTTTATATAGGGTTCAAACCCCTTGATTTTCGTTCGTATATTTTATACGAATTCGTCAATTGATTTTTCTTCGGCTGTATGATTTTGCTTTGATGTTGATGATGATTTCTGACCTCTTCCAATTCGTATATTTGTTGTTTACTTGGTTGACACGATTTGATTTCTCTGACATTGTTTTCCTTGCTCACCACGGTATTGATTTTGAACTGTTCGATCCGTTCATTGTTGCCTTGGTCATCACGACGCTGATTTTCTGGTGACTTCGGTTATGCTTTGCTTTGAGCTTGGCCTTGATAAAATTAATTTTTTGAAAGTATTTTGGGTTGAGAATTTTACATTCATCTTTATGATGACTTTGGCCATTGTCTTGCTCAATTTGAAATTCCTGCATTGACCTGATTTGAAACTGTGTTAACCTTGTTCTGCCTTTGTTCATTGCCTGACAATTCTTGTGTGTCTACACATGTGTACTCGAGTCTGATTTATGTAGTCTTGCTGTTTCATGACTTTGGCCAGTTGAAGCTGTGATGTTTGTTTCACATGAGTTGTCGCTTTTCTAGTTGATATATTTGTTTACTTTACTGAACTTCGAGTCATGTAGTTCATGTGCTGTTTGTAGTTTACATTCATTTGTGTACATTTTTTTGGTCCACACTTGCTGTTGGTCATTGTTGCACTTTCTCATCTCTGTTGTGCATGCCTGAACTACTTTGTTCATGTATTGCATGGGCTTTGCTGATTTGAGAGCCTATGACCTTTGTACTGCTGTATTAAGTTGTTTGGTCGACACACTTCAAGTGGTCTGTAGTTGTACATTCATGTGCCTCTTGAGTCTATATTATGCTATCCATTATTCTATATGTTTGCTCCTTCGAGTCAGTGAAACTTGTATATGATTCTTTTGTAGTCTGGTCTAGTTTTGATGTGCAATCTTGAGTCTTGTACATGTATGCACTACCTTTGTAGGTCTTATATGCATTCATCTTTTCCACTGTGTATGTTAACATATTAACTTGTTGAGGTTACTTGTAATTACAGTGTTCTTGTATCCACACATCTCTGGTCTTTGCAGCATATATATGTTACTTGTTCATGTACATTTGGGTCTGGTATGTTATATATGTGTGTGTATTGAGCATATCCATCACTCCACTGCATATTGATCACTTTCACTTGCTCTTTGCTTGGAGTTCAGTAGCTTGTCTTTATTATGTGTTCATCTGGAAGTTTTGCATTGTTCATTTGATGTTGTTGAACTTGGTTCCATGGTGGCTGATGTTGTATGGCAAGACTTTCATTTGTCTTTGATATTGCCTTTGTCTGTCTCCAGTTAGAGTTGTACTTGCCTTTCGATGATTGAGTTCGACTTTGATTTTAGAACTTGATTCTGTTGTGTTTTTTGCATCCCTACAATCTGTACTTTTGCACTGCATTTTTCTGCATTTTTTACTATGATTTCGATACTGTACTTAATTGCTTGCATGCATATATATGCATTCATGTATGTATATATGTGCTATCATCTTGTACATCTCCGTCTGGAGTAGTTTTGCATTGTTGTGGCTATGCATTTGTTGTCATTGCATACTCTGGCCTGTTTCACTATCATGTGTATATATGTGCACTTCGTTCATTGGCTTTGGCTTCTTGGTTCCTCGTGTATAGCATATCGAACTGGTTCACTTGAGTTTGCCTTCATGTACAGTCTGCTTGACTTGATTACTTGACAATTTTCTTAAGCTTATAAATTTTGACTGCACCTGTGTTGAATCCAGCTTTAAAGCTCGGGTTTGGCCTTGTGCTCGTGTCATGAATTTATTTATATTACACTTGAGTTGGACCCGGCTTTTAATTTGGGTTTGAACTTGTGCTCACCTGTCCCTGTAATTTTATCAAGTGTATATATCGGTGTGCATGGCCTTGTGGCATGTGCAGTGATACATTGTGCATGTCACAAGCTGTTCGTGTATGATGAATTCGAATTAAATGATGACGAATAACCCAAATAACCGAGGCAAATAAAGTTTCCAAAATCACATTTTATTTTACACTGCAAGAATATTTTCTTTTCAATTTTACTGTGTCAAAATTTATTTTTGCAGATTGCCCAGATGCTGGATTCAATCTGGAATGAAGTTGAAGATAAATTATAAGTGAATGAGCGATATATAGTGAGGACATTTGTAAATGAAAGATTGTGATGTAATTGAATTTGTATTGTAATCGAAATTGTATATGTATAGTGAGAGCTCGATTTTGTACTATTCAAAATTGTAATAAATATTTGTTTGAATAAAATATCCTTTGAATTTAAATACTACGTATATATATGTTTATTATCATTAAACAAAAATCATATACTTGCATATTTAACAATCGCCCCCTTTAATGATAACAAACATATATTTAATATTTTGAATATGTTAAATATATTTGATCATTGATATACTCTATTAGCTCCCCCTATTTAAATGCTTCCTCTCTACACAAAGCTCCCCCTTCATATATGCATACAATTAAAAATATGCAAATGAGCCTAGATGCAAATAGAAAATATTTGACCTTTACTTGATTTTATTTGACAAAATATTAACTTTTCTCTCCCTTTTTGTTATCAGCAAAAGAGTAATAGTGTTAGAAAAATAGAGATAAGGTGATAGATATTGATACAATATTAAAACTCAATCGAATATAAATATTAAATTTCATTAAAAAATCAAACAAAAATCATAAATAATATGTTAGGCGCATATTCCACTTTTAGAATGATGGGAATGATGTCATCATATAAAACCATACAATTGTGTCTATTTATGGTATATTTATATCAGGAATTTGAATATCTACCAACCAAGCATAACCGTTAGCACTTTTAAATATGATTAGTAGTATTCCATTTTTTTTTAAAATGAATTTAAGTATCTTCTAACCACGCATGATCATAAGGACTTTTAAATGGGATTAGAATCAACTTGTTTATTTAATAAATCAATTTTGATATGCGTTCCATACATGCATAACCGTGAGGAATTTTAAATGAGAATGAAAGCATATAATCCATGCATACCGTATGGACTTTTAAATGGGAGCGAATACTTTGGTTGTTTTAAAAAAAAAATATAAAATGAAAAACGAATGATTCCTGTTTAAATCACCACATATTGACATACTATAATGGATTTTGATGAGTGATGACTGATAGAAATATGATAGAAATAGAAATAGTCATGGAAAATTTACCAACAAAAAGTTTTATAATTCTTGTTTAAATTTCTAAAGAAATTTACTAATTATACTGTCTCGAGTTATAATATATGATAAATATCAACACTCATCACTTTTTCAATCACTATTTATCTTTTTGATAATTAGTAGGGAGTCAAGTTAGTCAATGTAGTCATTTAAGCTCAAATTCAAAAATAATTATCATATCAAATTTTCAAAATGACTAATCTGAAACAGGGTCAAAAATGATTTTCTAGAAGGGGTTTTATAAGAAAAATGTCAACTTTTTGAAAATTATTTGAAATGAAAAATATGCATATGTTTTCTTTGAAAAATGATGCAGTTACTAAATGTCTCAACATAAATCACGTTCCACCAGTAATTTTTCTATCAACTAGATTACTGATGTAATCTGCATCTGAATTTTTCTTGCACTCAAAATTATTATTTGATTAATGTTGTAGACCAGACCGTAATGTTGCAACAAATTTCTTAAAATCAATTTTAACAGCTTTCATATATAATTCTCTAAAATTTGAATTGAAATCGTGCAAATTTACAAATAGTGACCATAATGTCAAAACAAATATATCCACGTGTAACATGAGCAATCAAAGATCAATAAAACACCATTATTTGACCGAACAAATTTATGTGGATTAGTTCAAAGATGAAAATATGATTGGTCATCATTTAAGCACAAATCAAAATCATGAATAAGAACAAGTCAAAAAATAATATCAATTAAGAATAAGTCAGAATTAAAGTCATCATTCATTTCGTCATCACATTACTGGCTGATTTAATTCAGATTATGGTGCAGATTATCATATTTAATATATCGTTCAAAACAAATATACCATTACCACCACTATTGTAGTTCCTTAGCTTGCCACCACTCCTACACGATAAAAGATTTTTGTGACCTCTTTGTATTTATAGGTCCATGGTTGTTAGTGGCAAAATATTTTGAAAAATATGTTTGTGAAGACTCAAAACTATTTACATATGTTCCTTTCGGCACCTAAATTTGTTTAAATTTGAGGGATTTTATATTTGTGCGTTTTGGAACCCAAATTGGTATAGTTTTCACATGTTTGGGTCTATACCAGCAACTGTTTTGATTGTGTCCAAATTTTCTACGAATTGTGCACATTGAATTGACTTGATTAATTTCATTTCTAACATTTTTAGATTGATTATATCCAAGTCCTTCTCTAACTGTATTAACAGTTTGCTTCCCTAATAGCATATTCAATGATTTTTCACTTTTGGAAAATTTATCTAAAGTCATTGACAATTGTTGGACTTGTGTTTTGAGAGATTCATTTTCGTTTAATAATTATGTGCACTTTTTAATAGAATTTTCTCTTCAAGTATTTTCGCTTTCTTTCAAAACTAAAACTTCATTTTCAAGCGATTTAATTTTAATTCTGATTTTTTAATTTCTTCTTTAAATGTTGGACACTTATCACACTTAGGGATCCTATTTTGATAGTTATTAACTAATTGGTCAAGTTGTTTATTTGATTCTATCACAATATTTTTTTGTGATTCAAGTTTAGCATACTTCTCCCTAAGTCTTTTAAAACAACCATTTATTTCGTGGAAATATATAAGCAGTTGTGAGTGAGAAAGTTTTGATACCTCGCTTGGCTCGTCATCGTCACTATCGGTTATATCACCTCGTAGGCTCAATTTTACTCTTTCACTCTCACTACTAGTGCTTTTACAATCATCACTTTTATTCCACGTGGCTGTAGCATTTCTCCTTTTTAATTTCTTTTGTTGGCCGTGTTGATTTCGAGGATAATTGGGCTTGATATGACCGGGTTTGTTGCACTTGTGACAAATAATCCCGTGTTCTGCTGAGTTGTCTAGTGCTTTGATTATTCTGCTTTTCAATTATTGATTTGGAGCTGGATTTCCGTATTTGTGGTTCCTCTTTTTGAATCTCTTTTTTAGTAGCGCCAGCTCGGCTGCTTCATCATAATCATCCTCATCACTACTGCTTTTTGCCAATCATATTAAGCTCGTTTGTTTAATTGAGTCGATCGAGGATGATTTCTCATTGTTATAGACTTTAGCACCATATATTGCATCAAAAGCATTGCAGATTTCCTGTGTATTTTGACAATGAGAGATAAAGTTAAAATTATCTTGATTAATATGAGAATACAATATTTGCATATCAAGAGCATTAATCGAGATAATTTTCTCATTTGCTATATCACACCCATTTTCAATAATATCCCAACATTTAATATTAACAGATTTTATATAAAATTCCATTTTAAATTTCCAATTTAAAATATCTATTCTGTCAAAAATAGGAGGAATAATATTTGAACGACCCTTAGCAAAAGTAGCCATTTAAAAATTCAAAATTTTAAAACAACAATTGTTTTTTGTAAAATCAAATTTTTAAAACAAAAATGGCTTTTGTTCCTAGCTTTGATACCATTTGTAGGATCGATTTCACTCTAGAGGGTAGTGAATAGGGTGATGCTACCAATCATAAAAATTATTGCGGAAGTTTGTATAAAATAATTTCAACGCAGATATATCAGAATTATAACAGCACAAATAATAGCAGAATAATAAAGGCAGAAATAGAACGACATAGAATTTACCCATCTTCGGCAAAACCCTGCCTACGTGCTACCCCCAAGGTTTCTACTAGAAACTAAGCAGTCAGACGCTTACACATGTAAACGCGACACCCGCTATTGACTAGCCTTAACTCTACATCCAAAACCCTACCACAACTCAGCCACTGAGCTGCGAGTTCTCAAACTACGCCACGTCGTTTGTCCCCTAATCACACGACTAGAAATTACAATCGTTAAAAGAGAAAATACAAATTTAAAAACAAAACAAAACTAGGAACCCTAGTTTAAATTAAAAGCTCAAAGTGACAATTTTAAAGCCGGCCCAATAAAAAGAATTCCCTTTCTTTTATTCTCTTTTATAATTCTTCGGCCCGTTATCTCTATTATTGTGAAAAAATATGGCCGCTTCCTTTATGCTTGTTTGTTCTTCTTTGAGCGATTAGGGCTTCTGGGTAATTTGAAGTTGTCGATTAAATTTATAGCTGATGCTTCAATTGCTTTCTTCGATTGATTCTATGTAAGCTTCAACCAAGCCAAGTTCGAATGTTGCGTTAATTGGTAAGTTCGTTCCTTGTTCGATTTATACTTTACTCGACTTTGATTCGAGTTCCTAATTGTTATTGTAATATATGATATGCTTAACTCGAATGCATTTTTACCGACGATGTTTAGGGCTTATATAGGGTTCAAACTCCATGATTTTCGTTCGTATATTTTATATGAATTCGTCAATTGATTTTTTTTGGCTATACGATTTGGCTTGGACGTTAATGATGATTTCCGACCTCTTCCAATTCGTATATTTGTTGTTTACTAGGTTGACACAGTTTGATTTCTCTGACGTTGTTTTCCTTGCTCACCACTATATTGATTTGAACCGTTTGATCTGTTCATTGTTGCCTTGGTCATCATGGCATTGATTTTCTGGTGACTTCGGTTATGCTTTGCTTTGAGCTTGGCCTTGATAAAATTCATTTTGTGAAAGTATTTTGGATTGAGAATTTTACATTCATTTTGCTAATGACTTTGGCCACTGTCTTGCTCAATTTGAAATTCCTGCATTGACCTGATTTGAAACTGTGTTAACCTTGTTCTGCCTTTTTCATTGCCTGACTATTCTTGTGTGTCTGCACATGTGTACTCAAGTCTGATTTATGTAGTCTTGCTGTTTCATGACTTCGGCCAGTTGAAGCTGTGATGTTTGTTTCACTTGAGTTGTTGCTTTTCTGGTTGATATATTTGTTTACTTTATTGAACTTCGAGTCATGTAGTTCATATGCAGTTTGTAGTTCACATTCACTTGTGTACATTTGTTTGGTCGACACTTGCTGTTGGTCTTTGGTGCACTTGCTCATCTATGTTATGCATGCCTGAACTACTTTGTTCATGTATTGCTCGGGCTTTGCTGATTTAAGAGCCTATGACCTTTGTACTGTTGTATTGAGTTGTTTGGTCGACACACTTCAAGTGGTTTGTAGTTGTACATTTATGTGCCTCTTTAGTCTGTATTGTGCTATCCATTCTTCTATATGTTTGCTCCTTCGAGTCAGTGAAACTTTTATATGATTATTTTGTAGTCTGGTCTAGTTTTGATGTGCAATCTTGAGTCTTGTACATGTATGCACTACCTGTGTATGTCTAATATGCATTCATCTTTTCCACTATGTATGTTGACATATTAACTTGTTGAAGTCACTTGTAATTACAATTTTCTTGTATCCACACATCTCTGGTCTTTGCAGCATATATATGTTACTTGTTCATGTACATTAGGGTCTGATATGTCATATATGTGTGTGTATTGAGCATATCCATCACTCCACTGCATATTGATCACTGTCACTTGCTTTTTCTTGAAGTTCAGTAGCTTGTCTTTATTATGTGTTCATCTGGATGTTTTGCATTGTTTATTTGATGTTGTTAAACTTGGTTCCATGGTGGTTGATGTTGTATGGCAAGACTTTCATTTGTCTTTGATATTTCCTCTGTCTTTCTCCAGTTAGAGTTGTACTTGCCTTTCGATGATTGAGTTCGACTTTGATTTTGGAATTTGATTCTGTTGTGATTTTTGCATTACTGCAATCTGTACTATTGCACTACATTTTTTTTACTATGATTTCGATACTGTACTTGATTGCTTGCATGTATATATATGGATTTACATCTCCATCTGGAGTAGTTTTGCATTGTTGTGGTTATGCATTGTTTGTCTATGCATTTGTTGTCACTGCACAATCTGGCCCGTTTCACTGTCATGTGTATATATGTGCATTTCGTTCATTGGCATTGGCTTCTTGGTTTCTTGTGCATAGCATATCGAAGTGGTTCACTTGATTTTGCCTTCATGTACAGTCTGCTGACTTGATTACCTGACAATTTTCTTAAGCTTATAAATTTTGATTGCACCTGTGTTGAATCCAGCTTTAAAGCTCAGGTTTAGCCTTGTGCTCATGTCATGACTTTATTTATATTGCACTTGAGTTGAACCCGGCTTTTAATTTGGGTTTGACCTTGTGCTCAACTGTTCCTGTAATTTTATCAAGTGTATATATCGGTGTGCACGGCCTTGTGGCATGTACAGTGATACACTGTACATGTCACAAGCTGTTCGTGTATGATGAATTCGAATCAAATGATGTTGAATAGCCCAAATAACCGAGGCAAATAAAATTTCCAAAATCACATTTTATTCTACATTGCAAAAATATTTTCTTTTCAATTTTACCGCGTCTATATTTATATTTGCAGATTGCTCAGATACTGGTTTCAATCTGGAATGAAGTTGAAGATAAATTATAAGTGAATGAGCAATATGTAATGATGACATTTGTAAATGAAAGATCGTGATGTAATTGAATTTGTATTGTAATCAAAATTGTATATGTATAGTGAGAGCTTGAATTTGTACTATTCAAAATTGTAATAAATATTTATTTGAATAAAATATCTGTTTGAATTTAAATACCGTGTTATATTTTATTCACCAAGTATTTATTTAATTATGTGAAAAATAAAATAGTACATTAACAAATAAATTTAAATGAATATATATATATATATATATATATATATATTTATTATCATCAAACAAAAATCATATACTCGCATATTTAACACCAATCATTGTAGTTTTCGTTTGCTTCTGAACCTAATTGCCTTTAAATCGTGTAGAGTATGCACTGATGCATGTTCATTCAAGTCTTTTGTGTTGCATGTATATATACTGGTGTTCAGTCCCATTTGTAGCTTGTTGCCATTGCACTGAACTTGTATGTTGTAGATCATTCTATATATTTGTATTGCTTATGTTGCCATATTTTTATTCTTTGTGCACTTGTATCATGTGGTCTGGTGTTTGTGAGTCAGGCCATTGCATTACTGATTTCATATTGCTTATGAGCCTGGTCTATGTGCGCATATTGTTTCGAGTCTGTGTATATTGTATTATTGTGGCTTTGGTTTCACTTGAGCCTGCTTTGGAGCTTGTTGTCAGTGGCATCATGTGTACATCGCCGTATACATGTGCACTGAGCATGTTTTATGATTTTTTTTGAAGTTTGGTTCGGGTATTCATGTTGTATGCATGTGGACTTAAACTGTAGCTCATTGATTTTGGAAAATACGCATATATTCATGTACAAACATGCACACACACATATATATATATATGCACGTATATATGTGTAATGAATGTTACTGCAAATTTGTACATGTATACACATGTATGCTTGTCATGACTTTTGCCTTTGTGCCAGTGCTCATGTTTAACTGGTTTGTGTTGACTACATTTCTGGTTGAGCTTGTTACTAAGTTTTTGTTTCATAGGCTTGTACAGTCTGGTTCCTAGCATTTGAGCACTTTGACTTTCTGGCCTTGTAACATGACAAGTTTCTTTGTTTTCTTGTTCCAATTGAAGTGTCTTCATGCCTGGAAAATTTATGACCTGATGCTTGTAGTTATTGTGTGCATTGACGTGATTTCGGTCTGGGTTCACTTTGTTATTCTGGGTGCATCTCTTTTGTTCACAACTGCCTGTGCACTGCTCCTATTGTTTTGCTTATATACATGCCTTCGAAACTGATGTGTGTACTCTGGCTTACTCGACTTTTCAAATTTCTTTGAGTTGCTTCAAGTTACTTTGAGATTACTTCCAGTTACGATTTTGAGCTGCTTGCTTATTCATTATCTATATTTATATGTATATATCGTGTGAGTTACTTGCTACTTCTTCAAGTCTGGTTCCATTTATGCTTTGCACTTGTAGTCTTGTTGTATGGTGTAGCTAGTCTGAGTTGTGTTGCATCCATGCATTGCTCTGGTCTCTATTTGAAGTTTTCATACGAGCTTCATGTGTATTGTTCTAGTGCTTTTTGTATCCTCTGAAATATATATGTAGGGTCTGGTTCAAGTAGTTGGAGTTTGTTCTAGTCATTGAAACTTGTACTTGGCCATTATATTTTTGTTTTTGTATTGCACCTGAGTTGAATCCAGCTTTGCCTCGGGTTTGACCTTGTGCTCACTTTTCCCTGTAGTTCTAACACGTAAGTGTATATCGGTGTACACGGCCTTGTGGCATGTACATTGATACACTGTGCATGTCATAAGTTGTTTATGTAGATGAATTCAAAGGAAATAAACGACGAACAACCCAAATAACCGAGGCAAATAACATTTTCCAAACAAATTTCATTGTACACTGCAAAAATATTTCTTTTTAAATTATACTGCATCAGTATTTATTTTGCAGATAATTCAGATGCTGGTACAAACTAGAATAGAGTTGAAGAACAAATACGAGTGAATGAGTGATATGTGGTGAGATGATAGATCGTAAAATGAATTTTGTGATGTAATTGAAATTGTAATATAATTTAAAATTGTATATATGTAGTGAGATCTCAGATTTGTACTATTTGGATTTGTAACAAAATATTATTTGAATATGAATTCTTTGTTGTTTATTTTATTCATCAAATATTTGTTTAATTATGTGAAAAATAAAATAGTACAATAACAAATACATTTAAATGAATATATATATATATATATAAATATGTTTATTATCATCAAACAAAAATCATATACTAGCATATTATACAAATTACACCCTAATAGCCATGCATTTATTCACGGTACATGCGTTCTTTTCATGAACTTCTTGCTCAGACCCCCAACTCCCAAGGATATCCGTTACATTTATCGTTCCAAGAGACGTACCGACAATCCATCTTACATATTCCTCGAGCCACATCCTAAATGCCAAGTCCTGATGGGCGCGTGGAATAAGTTTTCTCAGTTTAAACAAGAGTGGTTCTACGTACGTTGTCCTCCTAGATTTGCAAGAAGATGGCTAGAAGGACGTAAGTCTCATCCTTATTCCAATCTCTGTCCTAAGGCTTGAGTGCACTTTTTCTGAACTTCTTTCGACTCGTACAGGTATCCTCCCACTACCCGAAGGCGCCAGGTATTCGAAGGCCGTCGAAGCTATTCGAGCTAATCCCATGGTAGATCAAGACATTAAATCTATAATTACCGACGAACTGCTCTCGAAATTCGGATTACTAGGAGAGGTTCGTCGGACTTTGAAGAAGTTGTAATGAAACTTCTTTTTCGATTAGTAAATAAGTTTTTGCTTTTTTGTATTCCTAGACTCTCATCACTTAGCTTATAATTTAATCTGCAATTGGAATTCGAGGTCTTGTGGGTCATGTAAACTCCTGTCTGCTATCACCGGACTTGGAGATTTTTGAATCATTTATATTCTAGTTCACACTTTGGATATTTTGAGATTTTTGAATCGTTTATACTCTAGTTCGCGCTCTGGGGCTCACAGTAATCTAGTCCACGCTCTGAGGACTTAGAGACTTTTTGAATCGTTTATACTCTAGTCCGCATTCTGGGGTTTCATAGTAGTTTAGTCCGTGCTCTGGGGACTTAGAGATTTTTTGAATTGTTTATGCTCTAGTCTGCATTCTGGGGACGCAGAGTACTCTAATCCGCGCTTTGGCACTTAGAGATTTTTGAATCGTGTATACACTAGTCTAAAATCTGGGAACTCAGAGTACTCTAGTCCTCACTCTAGGGACCTAGAGATTTTTTGAATCATTTATATTCTAGTCCACACTCCAGGGACTAGAGTACTCAAGTCCGCACTTTGAGGACTTAGAGATTTTTTGAACTGTTTATACTCTAGTCCGCACTCTGGGGACTCTAAGTACTCAAGTCCATACTCTGGGGACATAGAGATTTTTTGAATCATTTATACTCTAGTTCGCACTCTAGGGACTCAGAGTACTCAAGTCCACACTCTGGGGACTTGGAGATTTTTTGAATCACCTGCTTATCGACTTTTAGTTTTGTGTGTGTTTATACGCCAGAAAGATTAATGCATTTTAATTTTTCCATGATATTATAATACACGGAACACTAATATTTTGTAAAAAATAGCTTTAATTCTTTATTGATTGTGAAAAAAATAGGGACAAACTGAATTGTCTTATTACATAACAAAAACAGAGAACAACAAAAGAAACATATACTGGAAATAATTGCTACTAAAATGGAAAAGAAATAAACTAAGTAAGGTGCAAATGCTCGCTATTCCATGCTCTGGGGAGTGACAAGCCATCAAGGGTCCTAGCTTGAAGGTTCCTTCTCTAAGCCTTCATTCGATGACGTAGGGACCTTCCTATGTGGGATTCATATGTGACGGAACCGGAAAAACATGCTTCAAAACAAGGTCGCCCACATTGAAAGTTCTTGGTTGAACTTTTTCATTATAATATCCGAGGACTTAGTACCGATATGTAGCCGCCTTTAAATCAACTTGTTCACATTTATCTTCGATAAATTCCAACGACTCCATCAAAAGATCTCGGTTCGTCCTAGGATCATAATGAGTCACCTAGTGAGAAGGAACTTCAAGTTCCATAGGTATAACAGCTTCAGTGCCGTATGCCAAGGCGAAAGGAGTGTGGCCAGTCACAGACTTATGGGTGGTTCTGTAGGCCCAGAGTGCCATCGAAAGCTCATCCACCCACTTGCCTCCAGCCTTCTTCACATGTTTTTTCAAGATGGATTTGATTATCTTATTTACGGCTTCAACTTGCCCGTTCACCTTGAGCGACTATTGCAAACCTTCTCTCAATGCAATATTTTTGGCAGAGCTCATTCAGTTCTCTACTCTCAAAATGTGTTCCATTGTCAGTAATGATATTCCGTGGGAGACTAAAGTGGCATACAATGTTTCGCACAACAAAGTTAACAACCTTTTTGTTGGTGATCATTGCTAATGGCTCCGCTTCTGCCCACTTCGTGAAGTAATCGTCCACGACGATTGCATATTTCGCACCATCTTTAGAGATTGGCAAGGAACCGATTACATCGATTACCCATATTGCAAACATCCATGAACTAACCATTTGCATGAGTTCCATTGGCCGTGCTCTCGGGATCTTTGCATACTTTTAACACTTTTTGCATCTCCTTATGTACTCCGCGGTGTCTTGATTCAGGGTCAGTCAATAGTATCCATAGCGAAGTGTCTTTTTGGCTAGTGTCTGCCTCCCCCCCAATTATAGTTACTACAAACTCCTTCATGGACTTCTCTTAAAACCCGCTTTATCTCGTCGTAGGCGATGCACCTAAGAAAGGGAACGGAGGATCCCTTCTGACACATCATTCCGCCATACATTATATACCGTGAGGCCTTGCGAAGGACTTGTCGTCTCTCAATCTTTCTCTCAGTCAAGGTTCCATGTAGAAAGCATTCTTTGAACGGGGCCATCCATGACACCCTTTCAGTTTCCATCTCTGGCACAAAATCTACCTCCATCTCATTTATACTCGGGGCTTGTAAAGTTTCACCGGAAACCAAGCCCATTTGATGTGCATCGCTGGTGCTTGAAAATTTTGCAAAGGAATCGGCTTTCCCATTTTGTTCGCGTGGAGTGTGCGAAATATCATAGTATTCGAGGTTCGCCAATAATTCTTGAACCCGAGCAAGGTATGGAGCAAGCCTTTGCCCCGATGCTTGATAGTCTCTCTTACTTGGTACACCACCAATTGCGAGTCACAAAAGATTTCAACTGATTTCACTCCAAGTTCTTTGGTAAGCTTCAATCACACGACTATCGCTTCATACTAGGCTTCGTTATTCGTAGCGAGGAAATTAAATTTCAAAGCATAACAAATCGATCAGTTCTAGGGAGTCATAAGAATAAAAATAGTCTTAGAACAATGGTCACTTGATGCCCCATCGGTATATAACTTCCATCGAACAGGGGGAATCACATCACTTCCACTTGGCTCGTCTGATATAGTGCACTCTGCAATGAAATCTGCTAGTGCTTACCCCTGGATAGCCCTTCATGTCAGGTAGATGATATCAAACTAATTCAGTCAATGTTCCATTTGAATAGCGGTCTAAAAGTCTCTGATCGTTGGAGAACCTATTGCAAAGGTTGATCAGTACAAATACTGACTAGATGTGCATGGAAATACGGGTAGAGTTTGCATGTTGCGATCACCAAATAGTAAGCCAGCTTCTCAAACATAGGATAATTTCATTCTACCCTCGTTAGATGCTTGCAAACATAGTACACTAGCTTTTGGATTTGGTCTTCCATACGAACCAAAGTCGTACTGATGGCATGCTAGGATACAGCGAAGTAAACATACAGCTCCTCATGGTCTACAGGCTTTGACAAAACAGAGGGCCTCTCCAATTGTCTTACTAGAGCTCGGAACGCATCATCATAGTTCCGTGTCCATTAAAAATTTCTTTTCCCTTTCCTTATCACATCAAAGCTGTGCAGTTAATGCGCTCGGCAGATTCAAAGCGGTGGAGGTGCAAAAAGTCAAAGCGGGGATACAGCGAGGATATAGCGGGATATAGCAGATGGCTCTAAAATAGCATGTAAAACTCGTAATTAATGTTTTTACAAAAATATAAATGGTAATTAAATGAAAAATTATCATTCAATTGAATTATAATTAATACATAAATAGTTTTAAATAAAAACATATGAGAATATACTTTAAATAAACGTAAAACTGTTATATATAACATAATTGAATTTAGTAGAATATTTGAATATTCTCATTTCCAAAAATATATTAAAAATTAAATCAATTAAACTAGTTTCATAATTTTTATAATGTATAGATGCAATTTTTCAGTTCATTTTATTAAAGAAGATATAGCGGAAATAACGGGATATAGCTGAAATAGCGGGGCTTAAAGCGGAAAGGCTATATTTTAGGGCAACATGGAAAAATAGTAGCGGTAAAAATCCACTATGAGATATAGCGGGGTTATAGCAGGATAATAGCGGGGAATTAACTACACAACATCAAAGAAAGGAATAAACTTGTCGGTTTCTCTGAATATAAATCTACTCAGCGCAGCGACTTTCTATTCAGGCTTTGTACTTGCTTTATAGTTTCTAAGTGCTCGTATGTCTCGAATAGCTCGAATCTTTTCTAGGTTGGATTCGATTCCCTGTGCGTTGACAACGAAACCCAAAAAATTCCCCGACACAATGCCAAAGGAACATTTCAATGGATTTATTTTCATTCCGTGAAATCTAAGTATGTCAAACATCTCTGCTAAGTCTCAAATATGGTCACTTGACTGTCGTGACTTCACTAGCATGTCATCCACATAGACTTTCATCGTCCTACCAATCTGATCCTCAAACATTCGATTTAGTAAAAGCTAATAAGTTGCCCCTATGTTCTTCAACCCGAAAAGCATCACTACATAACAGTACAGTCTAACATCTATGACAAAACTGGTATGCTTCTCGTCCATAATATGCATTGGGATTTGATTGTATCTTGAATATGCATCCACAAATGACAACAACTCGTGTCTGCTACCGAGTCGACCAGCTGATCAATTCTGGATAATGGAAATCTATCCTTAGGGAACGCCTTGTTTAGGTCCGAGTAATCAACATAGATCCTCCACTTCACATTTGCCTTCCTCACCAGTACAAGATTAGATATCCATTCAGGATAAAGGGCATCATAGAAGAACCCATTGGCTTTGAGTTTATCCACCTCCTCTTTGAGAGCAGTGGACCTCTCCGGGTCCATGCCTCTCCTTTTTTGTTTCACTGGCACCTGCTTTAAGTCAACGTTCAACATATGACTTGCGATGGTGGGAGAAATCCCACACATATCAGAATGAGTCCAAGCGAAGAAATCTAGATTCGCTCGAAGGAAATTAGTAAGACCCCCGATCATCGAGGGGTTGAGCTGAGATCCAATCTTAAGCATATGTGACGGGTCATCATGGTTGACTGGAATGTCAACTTTCAGTTCAGCCAATGCCGCCTTGGCCTTCTTGGGTTCTTCATCATCATCTCTCGAATCTATGTCTCTATAGAGCCGAGTGTGTTGCTCAAGCCAGGCGCTGCTTGTCAATTTTCAGCAACATGGATGCAAATAGGGTTGTCCACACAGTTTCCCTTCTCTCTTCGCTGGGTCTCTCTCTGCTCAACCACATAACAAACATGAACACTCGTTTGATCGCCATGCACTACACCAATTCTGTTCAATGGAAATTTCAAGGTCAAACACTACGGAGCCAAAGCTGCCCTAAACTCCATCCGAGCCAGTCATCCTAGAAAAACATTATATGGGAAATCAACATCCAAAATAATGAACTGTAGGATCCGTACCCTCCTGCTTTCACCTTCCCTAGTTTAACTAGCAATTGAACAAAACCTATTGCATCAGTATCTGCACCATTAACGCCATGAATGCGGGATTTAAATGGTTTCAGATCCTTTACCTCCATGTTAATTTGGTCATAGGCCTTTTTGAAGATAATATTAATAGAACTCCCACAACCAATTAGTGTCCTTCTCATAAGCATCGTTTCGATCGTAGCTGAGATAACCATCGGACCGATGGTAGGTGCCTCCACCTGATCGGCATTCGTACTCCTGAATACTATATCATCGGTCATCATTCCCTGCTGTTTCGCTGGAATTCTGTTTTCTGTGTTCGAGTAGCATTCGAAGCCCACATGCTCCAAGGAACTAGCATAGCATTCCATTTCTTGCCAACTCTTATCTACCAGATAAGGTCCATCGATTATCGTATTTATGACCAGCCTTCCTTCGGTCCGAGCGGCTCCTCGGGTCAATGTGTAGCTAGCACATGATTGGAATAGATGTCCCCTATCCACCTTTCTGTGGATTCTTAACAAACTGTTGTGACTTCTTCTGGCGAATTAGCTTTTCTATAGCATCATGGAGGTGTCTGCACTCTTCGGCATTGTGCCCGTAGGTCTCATGATG
Source organism: Allium cepa (assembly GCA_030765085.1). Taxonomy (NCBI): domain Eukaryota; kingdom Viridiplantae; phylum Streptophyta; class Magnoliopsida; order Asparagales; family Amaryllidaceae; genus Allium; species Allium cepa. The sequence goes on from CM060943.1 coordinate 804,046,550, forward strand.
CCGACAATACTTTCCAGTCTACTTTGTTCCTTGGTCAATTCCTTTGGGGGCGACTTTCGATGTTGGAACGTATTACAAGTTGATAGATAAATATTCTCTAAAGATTTATTTAGAGACGCATATTAGCTATAGTTTGGGGTTCTTGGTTTCCACTTTCCTGCTTCCCTCTCGTTTGGAATTTCCTCCTTTAGATCCTATAAACTGCTCCGGCTTATTTTGAACATTGATTTGGACCGTACCAAAGTTTTCGCCAGATTCCTTTACCATATGTTGCTTTGCACCGCTTCCTTGCTGGGCCCTGGCACAATACTCTTTCTTGACCACCTGGCCTCTTCCCTTTTCATGATTTGGTTCACCTTAGAATTGTTCTAGGGTATTAGGTGGTTTTCCTGCAAGCCAATCACCAAACTGTTAGTTTGGATCGACATTTCGCATCACGACTATATCGATAGCATGGTCGTTCGGATTACTAACTTCAGTAGAAGCAACGTGAAATCTTTACAAATAATCCTTGAACTATTCCCTCGAAGCCTGGATCACATTGGACAATGACATCACGTCCTTTGAACGAGTGGCATGGATCCTAAACTACTCCACGAACTTTTCCGCTAACTCATCAAACTTGGAGATCGATCGTGGGGGAAGTCTGGTGAAGCACATGGTAGCGATTCCGGATAGGGTTATTGGGAAGCATCTGCATTCGGTCACATCGTTTGCCCTAGCCGAGTCCATCATCCACCCATATCCCATTATGTGCTTTCGAGGTTCGGTCTTCCTTTCATAAGCTAGAATAGTAGGCATGCTGAATTTCTAAGGATACTCGGCTTATAGGATGGTATCCGTAAATAGAGTACGGCTCCTCGATATGCCGCAATTATTGTTGTTAAGCCCTGATTCTCCCTTATCAGTCACCAAACCATAACTAATAAATTCGAAGTTTGGATGGGATGAAAGTCAGTATCCATCCTGTGAGATTGCTCCAACTGGTACCTCCTCAGTAGGCGATCACTAAGTGTGCATCATGAGGACCCGCTTCACTATGACCCTGAAGAGGTGGTGGACCAGCTCCCAAGCGTGCTCCAGATCCTATGTTTCTCACTCCAGGTTGGAAGCGACTCCCTAGGTGCAACTGAGGGGTCACAATTCTAGCTAAAGAATACAAACCATTTCTAATGGTTTGATCTTGGTGAGTCTTCACCAATTGCTCTATTGCATCAGTTTATGTCATTTCAATCTTATGGCGTCTACGCCTGGGGTGTTCATCTGTCGAAGCAGAGCTGTTGGATGATGAGTAGGAAGCAGGGCTTCCTATAGAGTTCTGACCTTGCTGTTGAGCGATTTGGGTCATCAGGTTGGTTTGTTTGAATCTGCTAGTTAATCTATCTCCTACTTTCCAGGAGATCCCTCATCAGCTAATTTGAACTCTGCCTTGGTGACATCTTCTACTTGGTTTAGGATGACGGCCGGTTCTACATCGACATTAATTTGCTGATTGCTAGGTCCTACTTGGTGGACGATAGCGGTATCATTAGCATCGGCGTTGTGGGAGGCGGATCTAGTAGGTGGTCTTGTTATCATAGAGTTATCCATAGGAACTTCGAGTAGAAACAATGAACTCTTGAGAATGAACTTGGATCTCCTTCGGGGGATTTCCTCAAACCAGTAGCAATTAAGTAGATCCTAACAACCTAAGAATGTACCCCTCTCAGTGAAAGAACCAAAATGTTAGCATCAAAATTGGCTACTAATATCCTTGAATAGAATTGTGCAGAGAGATTAATAAAGAAAGTAAATTAAAGCAGAGAAGTATGATAGTTCAATGCAAAAAGAACAACAAAAAGGAGAACACTAGATTTATAGTGGTTCAGCGTAATTGCCTATGTCCACTTTGAATATGATCTTTATTCCTTTTCTAATCAGTTGAGTACAGATATAATCCCTAAACAAACAACCTGAACACAAGTTTGAATAGAAAAGAAGCAAGTACAGAAAATGGCAGAGTCTTCCTAGAGTTCTTGAAAAAAGGTCCCGTTCAACTGTACCCCGCCCCTCTACTTATAGACGAAGATAAGCTAGGTCCCTCATGCAGGCCCATGACCAAGACAACTCGACCCACAAACTATGCTCAAGGATGACCGATCTAGGTACACCGAGCCATATTAGCCAAACCAGGTGTCCCTTATGGATGACCCGAAGCGAGCTGTCATGTGACTCGGAGCAGCCGAATATGTGACTCGAAGTATGGAAATACCGAACGTATCCCGTAGTTGATTATTTGCTGGTTTTCCAAACCAGGCATGCCGATCCATATATGCCATACTAAGGCCGATCCATATCTGACGAACCACCTTATTCCCCCTATCATAACCAAGCAACGTATACCGAGCAACCTGGGCCGAACCATGCGCTCCAAATAACCTAGGTCGAGCCAGGCACCCCGAACCACCTAGGCAGAGCCATGCGCTCCGAACCATGAATAACCGGACCACCTTGGCTTATGCACCATGACCGAGTGACGTTTACTGAGTAAACAGGGCCGAGCCATGTGCTTCGAACCACCTCGGTTGAGCCATGCGCTTTGAACGACCCAGGCCGAGCCATGAGCTCCAAACCACCTAGGTCAAGCCATGTACACTAGGCCATGCATGACTGAACCATACTAGCTCCATTCCACCAGTCCTTTCTCAACTTGGACCCCGTTCAAGCCCAATTATATCTCCTGCAACTATCATCTTATAGCCAAGCCAGGTAGCCAGGTAACACAGGGTGATCCCGATTAACCGAAAAATTCACATAAAGTAAGCGAAGAGGAAAAAACATTCGAGCCCCCAAAAGTGATCCAGATTGTCTTTTTTGGATATGGTATCCATAGTGACGACCTAGGATTTTGCAGGTCTTTGATTTGACAAAGAGATTAGTTTTGATAGGTTATGGCTCCCGTAACTCTAAACGAGTCAAAAGATAAGGCTGTCGGAATAATTGATATCTTCAGGGTGCAACATCGATGGTGCGAGGTGCAAGAACGGTTCAAATGCCAAAACGGTGCCATGTGAATTTTAGAAATGAGTGCATGGATTTGAAATAGAATTATTCTATCGGGCACCATTCTCCAGTGATGGTAAATCAGAGGCCAATCACGGTGCTCACGTTTAACCAAAAAATTCACATGAGGAAACCGAAGAGGAAAGTACTTTCGAGCCCTCGAAAGTGATTTGGATGGTTTTTTTGGTATGGAATTCTGCAGTGACGATGGAGAGCTGTCAAATTCGTAGAGCTCACAGAGAGGTTTGTTTTGAATGGTTATCGCTCTATAAGTCTAAACCAGTCAAAAGATATGGTTTTCCGAATAATCGTAACCTCAGGTGCAACATCGACGCTGTGAGTTGCAACATCAAATCAAAATGTTGAAACGGTGTTGTACAAATTTAGGAAATGAGTGTACTAATTTGAAATGGAACTTTACCATGGGACACCATTCTCCAAGAATGGTAAATCAGAGGCCAACAAAGGTGATCCCATTTAACCAAAAAATTGACATGAAGAAACCGAAGAGGAAATAAATACCAAGCCCCCGAAAGTGATTCGAATGGTCTTTTTTAGGTATGGAACTCTGTAGTGATGTCCTAGAGCTATCAAAGTCATAGATCTCATAATGAGCTTCTTTTTGAATGGTTATGGCTCCCAAAAGTCTAAACCAGTCAGAAGATATGCCTATCCGAATAATTGATGTCCTCAGGGTGCAACATCGATGGTGCAAAGAGCAACATCGGTTCAAAATGCTGTAACGGTGCCACGAGACTTCGAAAAATGAGTGCATGGATTTGATATGGAATTGTACCTTGGGAAATCATTCTCTAGCGATAGTAAATCGAAGGCTAACCATAGTGATCCTATTTAACCAAAAATTCACATAAAGAAGCCGAAGATAAAAAAACATTTGAGCCCCCGAAAGTGATTCAGATGGTCTTTTTATGGGTATGGAACTCCTAGTGTTGGCCGAGAGCGATCAAAGTCGTAGATCTCACAAAGAGCTTTATTTTGACTAGTTATGGCTGTCGTAAATCTATACCAGTCAAAAGATATGGCTATCTAAATAATCGATATCCTCAGGGTGCAATATCGATGGTACGAGGTACAATATCGGTTCAAAATGCCGAAATGGGGTAGTAAAACTTTTTGAAAATGAGAGCGTGGATCTAAAACGAAACCGTACCTTGGGGCATCATTCTCCAATGATAGTAAATCAAAGGCCAACCATAGTGATCCCATTTGACCAAAAAATTCACATGAAGAAACCGAAGAGGAATAAAAATTTCGAGCCCCAGAAAGTGATTCACATGGTCTTTTTTGGGTATGGAACTCCTTAGTGACAGCCAAGAGTGGTCAAAGTCATAGATCTCACAAGGACTTTCGTTTTATCTAGTTAAGGCTCCCGTAAGTCTAAACATGTCAAAAGATACGGCTGTCCGAATAATTGATATTCTCAAGGTGCAACAGCGACGGTGCGAGCTAGAACATCGATTCGGAATGCTGAAAAGGTAACATATGACTTTTAGAAATAAGTGCTGGATTTGAAATGGAACTGTACCATGGGGCATCATTCTCCATGGATGGTAAATCGGAGGCCAACCGCGGCGATCCCGTTTAGCAAAAAAATTCACATGAAGAAACGGAAGAGAAAAAATCTTTCGATCCCTTGAAAGTGATTTAGATGGTCTTTTTTTAGTTATGGAACTCCGTAGTGACGGCCTAGAGCTGTTTACTTCATAGATTTCACAAAGAGCTTCTTTTGATTGGTTATGGCTCCCATAAATCTAAACCAGTCAAAAGTTATGGTTGTCCGAATAGTGGATATCCTTAGGGTGCGACATCAATGGTGCGAGGTGCAACATCGGTCCAAAATACCAAAACGATCTATACGACTTTTGGAATGCATGAATTTAAGCAGAACTATACCATAGGGCAACATTCTCCAACGATGGTGAATCGGAGATCAGCCAGGTGATCCCGTTTGACCAAAAAATTCATATGAAGAATCCAAAGTGGAAAAAACTTTTGAGCCCCAAAAAGAGATTCAGTTGGTCTTTTTTGGATACGGTACTCCGTAGTGACGGCCAAGAGTGGTCAAGGTCGTAGATCTCACAAAGAGCTTGATTTTGACTAGTTACGGCTCCCGTAAGTCTAAGACAGTTAAAAGATATGGCTTTGGATAGTCAATATCCATAGAGTCAAACATCGACAGTGCAAGGTGAGACTTCGGTTCAAAATGCCAAAATAGCGTTGTACGACTTTAGAAACGAATGCCTTGATTTGAAATGAAACTTTTCCTTTGGGCATCATTCTCCAGCGATGGTAAATCGGAGGCTAATCATGATGATCCCGTTTAACCAAAAAATTCATATGAAGAGACCGAAGTGGAAAAAACTTTCAAGCCCTCGAAAATGAATCAGATGGTCCTTTTTGGGTTTGAACTTTGTAGCGACGATCTAGAGCTATGTAGGTCATAGATCTCATAAAGAACTTCATTTTGATAGGTTATGGCTCCCGTAACACTAAACAAGTCAAAAGATATAGCTTTTCGGATAATCGATATCCTCAGGGTGCAACATCGACGGTGTGAGGTGCAATGTCGTACAAAATGCCGAAATGGTGTCGTACGAATTCTAGAAATGAGTGCTTAGATTTGAAACGGAACGGTACCGTGGGCATCATTCTCCAGTGATGGTAAATCGAAGGCCAATCAAGGTGATCCTATTTAACCTAAAAATTCACATGTACTTACCAAAAAGGAAAAATCTTTCGAGCCCCTAAGTGATTCGAATGGTCTTTTTTGGGTATGGAACTCCATAGTGACGGCCTAGAACTATCAAAGTCGCAGATCTTACAGAAAGCTTGGTTTAATTATGTCTTCGATAGTCTAAACCAAACAAAAGATATGGCTGTTCGAATAATCGATATCCTCAACATGCAACATTGACGATGCGAGGTGCAACATTGGTTCAAGTAATCAAAAAGTTGTCATATGACTTTTAGAAATGGGTGCTGGATTTAAAATGGAAATGTACAATAGGGCACTATTCTCCAGCGATGGTAATTCGGAGTGTTCGTCGATGAAATTCTATCGAGTTAGAAAATCATCGAAGAAATTATAATAAAATTTATACCGCAAGCGCACGGTGTACAAATGTAGCACGCGGCGAATATGGGTCGATCCGTGGGGAATTGATGATTTCAAAATTCTATTCAATCAAATTAACCAAAGTTGAAATTGTGATTAGCTAAAAATGTAAGAAACTAACAAAAAGAAAAGAAATGCAAATATGTGAGTGAAATGTCAATTTAGAGAATAAATCCACTCTCTAGATTATGTAGTTCAACACATGAAATCATGATCTCTCTTTTATGGTCATTAGTGTTTTAATTGATGTGTTTATCATAAGTATGGCATATTTGAGCTATTGATTAGCCAACATAAGCCATCAAACTATAACATACCCCTTAAAACACTTACTAACTTTCATGAAACTTGACAAAGAAAATGAAAATGAAATCTATTTTAAGTATGGCCTATTAACTATTGATTAGAAACATAGACCATCAAATTTTAATTTCAAATCACTTTCTTATGCCATGATCATATATTCATGAAGAGGCATTTGTGTTAGTGATTGTTTAAACATAACCTATTTGGTGTCAACAATATAGACTATCAAATTCAAAGAAAAGACAATAAATTAAACCACTTCAATCATTCTCATTAAGCACAAAAAGAGAGCATGAATTGACAAAATGTTGAAGCTACATTAATTAGAGAGCTTCATTACCCCTAAATTGAAGGGGTTTAGCCTCTCATATGTGTCATCATATGAACAAATGTAGCAACAACATGAAAGCAAAAAAGAAAAAAAAATGAAAGCAAATGAAAAGAAAACTACTCTACTTGCATAAAAGTAAATCTACACTACTTGCATAAAAGGAAATGAACATGTAATTAAAAAGAAACAATAATTAACATTGTATAAAAGAAAAGAATTACATAAGAGAAGAAATGGCTAAGTAGCCATGGAATGAAAGAGAGATTTGATTTATTTTCTAAACTAAAACTAACTAACTAAGAGGAAGGATGGCTACATGAAACATAAGGGGTATTTATACAAGTGTTAAAACCATAATTCATTTTTTTGGGGAATGCCCAAAATGCCCCTTAGGAAGTATGGAGGCCAAGTAACCATTAACATGTCTTAATCCCCCATTAAGTGTACATGAAACCATTAAGTCCAAAAGAATGTGCATTAGCCTTTAATTTGTACATTAAGGTAGGTGGGTAGGTGGGGTCCTCCATGTTCTTCACTCCATCTTTATTCCTTTGTATTAATTTTGTGTATGCATATCTTCATGAAACCACTTCTATTTGAGATCAATTTCCTACAAAAATATATACAAATTTTCAATTAATTTTTCTCAACGAAATATATGCACTTAAATGACCGTTTTGCCCCTATATGAAGATGAATATGTGAAAATTTGGAATTAATATGAATTTTGGTTAAAACAAGTTAAAATACCCGATATGATCATTTATTTAATTTAAATAGAATAAATATGGTGGTAAAAATATGCACATTTACGTGCACATCACGGAGGCCAACCAAGGTGATCCCGTTTAACCAAAAAATTCACATGAAGAAACCTAGGAGAAAAAAACTTCCGAGCCCCCGAAAGTGATTCAGATGGTCGTTTTTGTGTATGGAACGCGGCAGTGACGACCAAGAGCTATAAATTTATAGATCTCACAAAGAGCTTCATTTTGTCTAGTTATGTCTCCCATAAGTCAAAACCAGTCGAAAGATATGGTTATCCAAATAATCGATATCCTCAGGGTGCAACATCGACGGTGCGAGGTGCAACATCGGTTAAAAATGCAGAAATGGTGTCGTAGGACTTTAAGAAATGAGTGCGTGGATTTGAAATGGAACTGTACCATGGGGCATCATTCTCCAGTGACGGTAAATCGGAGGTCAACCACAGTGATCCCGTTTAACCAAAAAATTCATATGAAGAAACCGAGGAGGAAAAAACTTCTACAACCGCGGAAGTGATTCAAATGGTTTTTTTGGGGTATGGAACTCTATAATGATGGCCGAGAGTGGTGAAAATCATAAATCTCACCGATAGCTTTGTTTTGACTGGTTATGTCTCTCATAAGTCTAAACCAGTCAAATGATATGGCAGTCTGAATAATCGATATCCTCAACGTGCAACATCGACGGTGCGAGGTGCAACATCGGTTCAAAATGCCGAAACAGTGCTATATGACTTTTAGAAATGAGTGCATGGATTTGAAACGAAACTATACCATGGGGCATCGTTCTCGAATGATTGTAAATAAGGGCCAACCATGGTGATCCTGTTTAACCAAAAAAATTCACATGAAGAAACCGAAGAGAAAAAAATTTCGAGTCCTCTAAAGTGATTCGGAGGTCTTTTGTTTGGTATGAAACTCCGTAGTGAAGACCAAGAGCCACCAAAGTCTTAGATCTTATAGAGAACTTTTTTTTGACTGGTTAGGGCTCCAGTAAATCTAAACCAATCAAGAGATATGGCTGTCCGAATAATCGATATCCTTAGAGTGCATCATCGACAGTGTGAGGTGCAACGTCTGTTCAAAATGTCGAAATCGTGCAATACGACTTTTAAAAACGAGTGAATGAATTTGAAACAGAACTACACCATTCTCTAGCGATGGTAAATCGGAGGCCAACCATAGTAATCCCTATTAAACTAGAATTTCACATAAAGAAACTAAAGAGGAAAAATTTCTGAGCCCCCGAAAGTGATTCGAATGGTCTTTTTTGGATATGGAACTCCTAGTGATGACCGAGAGCGGTCAAAGTCATAGACATCATGTAGAGCTTCGCTTTGACTAGTTATGGCTCCCGTAAGTCTAAACCAGTCAAAAGATACGGTTGTCTGAATATTCGATATCCTCAGGGTGCAACATCGGTTCAAAATGCCGAAACGGTGCCATACGAATTTTAGAAATGAGTGCGTGGATTTGAAATGGAACTGCACCATGGGGCACCATTCTTTAGTGATGGTAAATCAGAGGCCAACCACCTTGATCTTGTTTAACCAAAAAATTAACATGAAGAAACCAAAGAGGAAAAAACTTCCGAGCCCCCAAAAGTGATTCGGATGGTATTTTTTGGGTATGAAAATCCGAAGTAACGGCCTAGAGCAATGTAGATCATACATCCCAATTAGAACTTCATTTTGACTGGTTATGACAACTGTAAGTCTAAACTAGTCAAAAGATATGCATGTCCGAATAATCGATACCCTTAGGGTGCAACATCGGTGGTGCGAGGTTCAACATCAGTTCAAAATGCCTAAACAATGCCATACGACTTTTAGAAATGAGTGAATGAATTAGAAGTGGAACTATACCATGGGGTATCATTGTCCAGCGATGGTAAATCGGAGGCCAACCACGATGATCCCTTTTAAATAAAAAATTCACATATAGAAACCAAAGAGGAAAAAACTTCTGTGCCCCCGAAAGTGATTCGGATGGTTTTTTGGATATGGAACTCCAAGGGATGACCGAGAGCTGTCAAAGTCATGGACATCACATAGAGCTTCACTTTTACTAGTTATGGCTCCCATAAGTCTAAACCAGTCAAAAGGTATGGCGGTTCGAATAATCGATATCCTCAAGATGCAACATCGAATGTGCGAGGTGCAACAACGGTTCAAAATGCCGAAACGGTGCCATACGACTTTTAGAAATGAGTGTGTGGATTTGAAATGGTATTGTACCATGGGGCATCATTCTTTAGTGTTGGTAAATCAAGGCCAACCATGGCGATCCCGTTTAACCAAAAAATTCACATGAAGAAACCGAAGAGGAAAAAACATCCGAGCCCCCAAAAGTGATTCAGATGGTCTTTTTTGGGTATGGAACTCCGAATAACGGCCCAGAGCAATGCAGATCATACATCCTATAGAGAGCTTCGTTTTGATAGGTTATGGCTCCCATAACACTAAACGGGTCAAAAGATATGGCTGTTCGAATAATCGATATCCTCAGGGTGCAACATCGACCGTGTGAGGTGCATCATCAGTTCAAATCCGAAATGGTGCCGTGCGACTTTTAGAAATGTGTGCGTGACTTGAAATGGAATTCTACCATGGGGCCTCATTTTCCAACAATGGTAAATCGAAAGCCAACCACCGTGATCCTGTTTAACCAAAAAATTCACATGAAGAAACCGAAGAGGAAAAAATTTCGAGCCTCCGAAAGTTATTCGGATGGTCTTTTTTGGGTATGGAACTCCATAGTGACGGCCGAAAGCTGTCAAAGTCATAGATCTCATAGAGAGCTTCATTTTATCAGGTTATGGATCCCGTAAATCTAAACTAGTCGAAGATATGGCTGTACGAATAATCGATATCCTCATGGTGCAACATCAATGGTGCAAGGTGAAACATCGATTAAAAATACCAAAACGGCAACGTACGACTTTTAGAAATGGGTGCACGGATTTAAAGCGGAACTGTACCATGAGGCAGCATCCTCCAACAGTAGTAAATCATAGGCCAACCACGGTAATCCCATTTAACGAAAAAATTCACATGAAGAAACCGAAGAGGAAAAAAATATTTCCAAGCCCCTGAAAGTGATTCAGATGGTCTTTTTTTGTATGGGACTCCGTAGTGACGTCCTAGAGCTATCAAAGGTGCAGATCACGTAGAGAAATTCGTTTTGACTAGTAATTGCTCTTGTAAGTCTAAATTAGTAAAAAGATATGGATGTTTGAATAATTGATATCCTCAAGGTGCAACATCGACGGTGTGAGGTGCAACATCGGTTCAAAATGCAGAAATAGTGCCATACAGATTTTAGAAATGAATGCGTGGATTTGAAATGGAATGGTACCACAGGCATCATTCTTCAGCGATGGTAAATTGGAGGCCAACCATGGTGATCCCGTTTAAACAAAAATTTAACATAATGAAACCGAATCGTAAAAAACTTCCAAGCCTTCGAAAGTGATTCATATGGTCTTTTTTCAGGTATGGAATTCCGTAGCGACGGCTAAGAGTAGTTAAAGTCGCAGATCTCACAAAGAGCTTAGTTTTGACTAGATATGGCTCCCGTAAGTCTAAACTTGTCAAAAGATATGATTGTCTGAATAATTGATATCCTCAAGGTGCAACCTCGATGGGGCGAGGTGCAACATCGGTTCAAAATGCCAAAACGTTCTAGTACGACTTTTAGAAATAAGGGCATGGATTTGAAACGGAACTGTTCCATGGGGCATCATTCTCCAACGATTGTAAATCGAAGGCCAACCAAAGTGATTCCATTTAACCAAAGAAATTAACATGAAGAAAGCGAAGAGGAAAAAAATTCCAAGCCCTTGAAAGTTATTCGGAAGGTCTTTTTTAGGTATGAAACTCTGTAGTGGTGGCCAAAGCCGTCAAAGTCATAAATCTTACAAGGAGCTTTGTTTTGACTAGTTATGCCTTCCGTAAGTCTAAACCAATCAAAAGATATGGTTGTCCGAATAATGGATATCCTTAGGGTGCAACATCAACGGTACAAGGTGCGACATTGGTTCAATGCCGAAATGTGCCATGTGACTTTTAGAAAGGAGTGCATGGATTTGAAATAGAATTTTACCATGGGGCATCATTCTCCGGCAACGGTAAATCGGAGGCCAACCATGATGATCTTATTTAACCAAAAAATTCAAATGAAGAAACCGAAGAGGAAATAACTTCTAAGCCCCAGAAAGTGATTCAGATGGTCTTTTTTTAGGTACGAAACTCCATAGTGACGACCGATAGTGGTTAAAGTCATAGATCTCATAGAGAGCTTCATTTTGAATGGTTATGGCTCCCGTAAGTCTAAAGCAGTAAGAAGATATGGCTATCCGAATAATTGATATACTCAGGGTGCAACATCGATGGTGCGTGGTGCAACATCGATTCAAAATGCAGAAACGGTGCCATACGACTTTCAAAAATGAGTAAATGGATTTGAAATAGAATTGTACCATAGGGCATCATTTTCCAGCGATGGTAAATCGGAGGCCAACCACAGTGATCTCGTTTAGCTAAAAAAATCACATGAAGAGAACAAAGAGGAAAAAATTTCGAGCCCCCAATAGTGATTCGGGTTGACTTTTTTTTGTATGGAACTCCATAGTTACGGCCGAAAGCAGCTAAAGTCGTAGATCTCACAAAGAGCTTTATTTGGACTGGTTATGGCTCCCATAATCTAAAACGGTAAAAAGATACGACTATCCGCATAATCGATATCCTCAGGGTGCAACATCGATGGTGCGAGGTGTAACATTAGTTCATAATGCCGAAACAATGTCATACGTCTTTTTAGAAATGAGTGCTTGGATTTGAAATGGAACTGTACCAAGGGGCATCATTCTCCAGTGATGGTAAATCGAAGGCCAACTACGGTTATCCCATTTAACCAAAAAATTCACATAAAGAAACCGAAGAGGAAGAAACTTTCGAGCACCAGAAAGTGGTTCGGATGGTCTTCTTTTGGGTAGGGAAACCCTAGTGATGTCCGTGAGTGGTCAAAGTCATAGATTTCCCAAAGAGCTTCATGTTGACTGATTATGGCCCCCATAAGTCTAATTTAGTCAAAAGATTTCGCTGTCCGAATAATTGATATCCTCAGAGTGCAACATCGACGGTGCGAGGTGCAATATCAGTTTAAAATGCTGAAACGGTGACCTACAACTGTTAGAAACGACTGAGTGGAACTGAAACAGAATTGTACCATGGGGCATCATTCTTCGGTGATGGTAAATCGAATGCCAACCATGACGATCCCGTTTAAACAAAAAATTCACATGAAGATACCGAAGAGGAAAAAACTTCATAGCCCTCGAGAGTGATTTGGATGGTATTTTTGTGGGTATGGAACTCCAAAGTGATTACCGAAAGCATTCAAAGTCGTAGAACACACAGAGAGCTTCATTTTGAATTGTTATGGCTCCCGTAATTCCAAACTAATCTGAAGAAATGGCTGTCCGAATAATCGATATTCTCAGGGTGCAACATCGACGGTGCAAGGTGCAACATTCGTTCAAAATCCCAAAATTGTGCCATACGACTTTTAGAAATGAGTGCGTAGATTTGAAACGAAACTGTACCATAGGGCATCATTCTCCAGCGATGGTAAATCGAAGGCCAACCATGGTGGTCCTGTTTAACAAAAAAATATACTTGAAGAAACTTAAGAAGAAAAAACTTTCGATCCCTCGAACGTGATTTGGATGGTTATTTTTGGGTATGAAACTCGGTAGTGATGGCCTAAAGCTATACAGGTCATAGATCTCATAGAGAGCTTCATTATGATAGGTTATGGCTCCCATAAAATTTAATGAGTCAAAAGATATAGCTGCCCGAATAATCGATTTTGTCAGGGTGCAACATCGACGGTGCGAGGTGCCACATCGGTTCAAATGCTGAAATGTTGGCGTGCAACTTTTAGAAATGAGTGCGTGGATTTGAAATAGAAACGTATTATGGGGCATCATTCTCCACCGATGGTAAATCGTAGGCCAACCACGGTGATCCCATTTAACCGAAAAATTCACATGAAGAAACTGAAGAGGAAAAAACTTACAAGCCCCCAAAAGTGATTCAGATGGTCTTTTTTGGGTATGGGACTCCATAGTGATGGCCTAGAGCTGTCAAAACTAGCCAAAAGATATGGATGTCTGAATAATCGATATCTTCAAGGTGCAACATCGATGGTGTGACGTACCACGTCAATTTAAAATGTCGAAACAGTGCCATATGACTTTTAGAAATGAGTACGTGGATTTGAAATGGAACTACCATGGGGCATCATTCTCCAACGATGGTAAATCAGAGGCCAACTGTGGTGATCTCATTTAACTAAAAAATTCACATAAAGAAAACGAAGAGGAAAAATTCCAAGCCCCTGATAGTGATTCCTATGGTCATTTCGTAGGTATTAAACATCGTAGTGATTGCTGAGCAGCCAAAATCATAGATATCACAGAGAGCTTCATTTTGACTAGTTATGGCTCCCGTAAGTCTAAAACAGTCAAAAGACATGGACGTCTGAATAATCGATATCCTCAGGGTGAACATCGATGGTGCCAGGTGCAACATTGGTTCATAATGCCAAAACAATGCCGTACGTCTTTTAGAAATGAGTGCGGGGATTTGAAACGGAACTGTACAAAGGGCATCATTATTCAGTAATGGTAAATCGATGGCTAACCACGGTTATCCCGTTTAAACAAAAAATTCACATAAAGGAAACGAAGAGGAATAAACTTTCGAGCCCCAGAATGTGATTCAGATGGTCTTCTTTTGGGTATGGAACTCCGTAGTGATGGCCGTGAGAGGTACAAGTCGTAGATTTCTCAAAAAGCTTCATTTTGACTGATTATGGCTCCCGTCTAAATCAGTCAAAAGATTTGTTTGTTCGAATATTTGATATCCTCAGGGTGGAACAATGACGGTGTGAGGTGCAATATCGGTTCAAAATGCTGATATGGTGCCCTACGACTTTTAAAAATGACATAGTGGATCTGAAACAGAACTGTACCATGGGGCATCATTCTCCAGCGATGGTAAATCAAAGCCCAACCACGACGATCCCGTTTAAACAAAAAAATCACATGATAAAACCGAAGTGGAAAAACTTCCGAGCCCTCGAAAGTAATTCAGATGATCTTTTTTTGGGTATGGAACTCTATAGTGACGGCCGAAAGCAGTCAAAGTCGTAGATCACACAGTGGGCTTCGTTTTGACAAGTTATGGCCACCGTAAGTCTAAGCCAGTCAAAAGATATGGTTGTCCGAATAATGGATATCCTTAGGGTGCAACTTCGACGGTGCAAGGTGCAACGTCGGTTCAAAATGCAGAAACGGTGATGTACGACTTTTAGAAATGAGTGCGTGGATTTGAAATGGAATTGTACCATGGGGTATCATTTTCCAGCGATGGTAAATCATAGGCCAACCGCGGTGATCCCGTTCAACCAAAAAACATACATGAAGAAACTTAAGAAGAAAAAACTTCCAAGCCCCCAAAAGTGATTCGGATGGTCTTTTTTGGATATGAAACTCTGTAGTGATTGCTTAGAGTAGTACGAGTCCTAGATCTCATAGAGAGCTTCATTTTGATAGGTTATAGCTCCCGTAAAACAAAAATAGTCAAAAGATGTAGATGTCCGAATAATCGATTTCATCAGGGTGTAACATGGACGGTGCAAGGTGCAACATCGGTTCAAATGCCGCAACGGTGGTGTGCGACTTTAGAAATGAGCGCATAGATTTGAAACTGAATTGTATCATGGGGCATCATTCTCTAGCGACGATAAATCGAAGGCCAACTACAGTGATCCCATTTAACCAAAAAATTCACTTAAAGAAACCGAAGAGGAAAAACCTTCCAAGCCCCTGAAAGTGATCAGATGGTCTTTTTTTGGGTATGGAACTATATAGTGATGGCCGAGAGCTTTCAAAGTCGTAGATCTCACAGAGAGCTCAATTTTCTCGGGTTATGACTCCCGTAAGTCTAAACCAATCAAAAGATATGGTTGTCCGAGCAATCGATATCTTTAGGGTGCAACATCGACGGTGCGAGGTGCAACATCGATTCAAAATGCCAAAATGGCACCGTGCGACATTTAGAAATGAGTACGTCGATTTGAAACAGAACTGTACAATGGGGCATCATTCTCTAGTGATAAATCGTTGGCCAACCATGGTGATCCTGTTTAACCAAAAAATTCACATGAAGAAATCGAAGAGAAAAAAATTTCGAGCCCCCTAAAGTGATTCGGATGGTCTATTTTTAGGTATGGAACTCCGCAGTGACCGCTGAGAGAAGCCAAAATTGTAGATCTCAGAGAGAGCTTCTTTTTGACTGGTTATGACTCTCATAAGTCTAAAAAAGTCAAAAGATATGCAACTGTCCGAATAATCGATATCCTCAGGGTGCAACATCGACGGAGCGAGGTGCAACATCGGTTCAAAATGCTGAAACGGTGCCGTACGACTTTTAGAAATGAGTACATGGATTTGAAATGGAAAAGTACCACTGAGCAACATTCTCCAACGATGGTAAATCGGCGGCCAACCACGGTGATCCCGCTTAACCAAAAAATTCACATGAAGAAAACGAAGAGGAAACAACTTCCGAGCCCCAAAAAGTGATTCGGGTGTCTTTTTTGGACATGGAACTCCATAGTGAAGGCCGAGAGTAGTCAACGTCGTAGATCTCACAAGTATCTTCGTTTTGACTGGTTATGGCTCCCGCAAGTCTAAATCGGTTAAAGATATGCTGCCCGAATAATCGATGTCCTCAGGGTGCAACATCGACGGTGCGATCTTATGACTTTTTGAAATGAGTGAATGGATTTGAAATAGAACTTACCATGAAGCATCATTTTCCAACGATGGTAAAACAGAGACCAATCACGGCGATCCCATTTTAACAAAAAATTCACATGAAGAAACCGAATAGGAAAAATATTCTAAGGCCCCGAAAGTGATTTAGATGATCTTTTTAGGAATGGAACTCCATAGTGATGACCTAGAGCAGTCGAAGTTGTTTGTCTCACGGAGGGATTTTTTTTGACTGGTTATGGATCCGTAAGTCTAAACCAGTCAAAAGAAATAGCTGTCTAAATAATCAATTTCCTCATGGTGCAACATCGACGAAGCAAGGTGCAACATCGGTTCAAAATGCCAAAATTGTGCCGGACGACTTTTAGAAATGAGTAGCTGAATTTGAAACAGAACTATACCATGGGGCATCATTCTCCGGCGATGGTAAATCAGAGGCCAACCACGGACCCTGTTTAACCAAAAAATTCACATGGAGAAACCGAAGAGGAAACAATTTTCAGGACCACGAAAGTGATTCAGATGGTCTTTTTTGTGTATGGAACTTCATAGTGATGGTCGAGGGCTATTAAAGTCATAAATCTCACAAAAAGCTTCGTTTTGTCTGGTTATGGCTCATGTAAGTCTAAACCAGTCGAAAGATATGACTGTCCGAATAATCGACATCCATTGGGTGCAACATCGATGGTGCGACGTGCAACATCGGTTCACAATGCCAAAACGGTGCCGTACGACTTTTAGAAATAAGTGCGTGGATTTGAAACGAAACTGTGCCATGGGGCATCTTTCTCCAGTGATTGTAAATCGTAGGTCAACCACGGTGGTCCTATTTAACAAAAAAATTCAGATGAAGAAACCGAAAAGAAAAATCTTCCAAGCCCTAGAAAGTGATTCAGGTGGTCTTTTTTTGAGGATGGTGCCCCACAGTGAAGGCCAAGTGTGGTCAAAGTCGTAGATCTCGTAGAGAGCTTCATTTTGACTGGTTATGGCTCCTGTAAGTCTAAACCAGTCAAAAGATATGGCTGTTTGAATATTTGATATCCTCAGGGTGCAATATCGACGGTGTGATGTGCAACATCGGTTCAAAATGTCAAAACGGTGCCCTTTGACTCTTAGAAATGAGCGAAAGGATTTGAAACTAAACTATACCTTGGGGAATCATTCCCCAGCGATGGTAAATAAGAGGCCAACCATGTTGATCCTGTTTAAAAAAATTCACCTGAAGAAATCAAAGATGAAAAAACTTCCAAGCCCCCAAAAGTGACTCGGATGGTCTTTTTTTGGGTATGGAACTCTATAGTGATGAAAGAGAAATGTCAAATTCGAAGATCTCACAGAGAGTTTTGTTTTGACTGGTTATGACTTCCGAAAGTCTAAACCAGTCAAAAGATATGGCTATCCAAATAACCGATATCCTTAGGGTGCAACATCGACGGTGTGAAGTGCAACATCGGTTCAAAATGCAAAAATGTTACCTTATTACTTTTGAAAATGAGTGCATAGATTTGAAACTGAATTGTACCAGAGGGCATCATTCTCCAGCGATGGTAAATCGAAGGCCAACCACGGTGATCCGTTTAACCGAAAAATTCACATGAGGAAACCGAAGAGGAAAGAACTTCCAAGCCCTCGAAAGTGATTCAGATGGCCTTTTCTTGGGTATGAAAATCCGTAGCGATGCCTAGAGATGTCAAATTCATAAATGTCATAGTGAGCTTCGTTTTTACCGGTTATGGCTCCCATAAGTCTAAACCAGTCGAATGATATGTCCAAATAATCGATGTCCTCAGTGTGCAACATCGACGGAGCGAGGTGCAACATCAGTTCAAAATGCCAAAACAATGCAGTACGACTTTTAGAAATGAGTGCATGGATTTGAAATGGAACTGTACCATGGGGCATCAATCTCCAGCGATGGTAAATCGGCGGCCAACCATGGTGATCCCGTTTAACTAGAAAATTCACATGAAGAAACTGTAGGGCAAAAAATTTCCGAGCCCCGTGAATCGATGGTCTTTTTTTAGTATGAAACTCCATAGCAATGGTCGAGAGTCGTCAAAGTCGTAGATGTCACAGAGAGCTTCGTTTTGACTCATTATAACTCCCATAAGTCTAAATTAGCCAAAAGATACGGCGATCTGAATAATCGACATCTTCAACGTGCAACATTGACGCTGCGAGGTGCAACATCGGTTCAAAATTCGAAACGGTGTCATACCACATTTAGAAATGAGTGCGTGGATTCAAAATGAAATTGTACCATGGGGCATCGTTCTCCAGCGACCGTAAATTAGAGGCCAACCATGGTGATCCCGTTTAACCAAAAAATTCGTATGAAGAAACCGAAGAGGAAAACAATTCTTGGCCCTCGAAAGCGATTCTGATGGTCCTTTTTGGTATGGAACTACGTAGTGATGGCCGAGAGCTGCCATTGTCGTACATCTCATAGAGAGCTTCGTTTTGACTACTTATGGCTTCTGTATGTCTAAACCAGTTAAAAGATATGGCTGTCCGAATAATCGATATCCTCAGGTTGCAACATCGACGGCGCGAGGTGCAACATCGGTTTAAAATGCTGAATTGGTGCCTTACGACTTTTAGAAATGAGTACATGGATTTAAGACGGAATAATGCCATTGAGCATCATTCTCCACGATGGTGAATCTGAGGCGAACCATAAAGATCCCATTTAACCAAAAAAATTAACATGAAGAAACCGAAGTGGAAAAAACTTCTAAGCCCCAATAAGTGATTCGGATGGTCTTTTTTGGGTATGGAACTCCATAGTGAATGCCGAGAGAAGTTAAATTCATAGATATCTTAGAGAGCTTCA
Source organism: Allium cepa (assembly GCA_030765085.1). Lineage (NCBI taxonomy): Eukaryota > Viridiplantae > Streptophyta > Magnoliopsida > Asparagales > Amaryllidaceae > Allium > Allium cepa. The sequence goes on from CM060943.1 coordinate 804,065,810, forward strand.
TTTGAACTGGTTATGGCTCCCGTATGTCTAAACCAATCAAAAGATATGATTGTTCGAATTATTGATATCCTCAGGATGCAACATCGACGGTGCGAGGTGAAACATCTATTCAAAATACCAAAACAGTGCCCTACGACTTTTAGAAATGTGTGAATGGATTTGAAATGGAATTGTACCAAGGGGCATCATTCTCTGCGATGGTAAACCGGAGGCCAGCGATGATGATTCCCTTCAAAAAAAATTCGCATGAATAAACCGAAGAGAAAAACATATCTGAGCCCTCGAAAGTTATTCGGATGGTCTTTTTTGGGTATGGAACTCCGTAGTAATAGCTTAGAGCTTTGCAGGTCATAGATCTCATAGAGAGCTTCACTTTGATAAGTTATAGCCGCCATAATCCTAAACCGGTCAAAAGATATGGTTGTTCGAATAATCGATATCATTAGGGTGCAACATCGACGGTGCAAGGTGCCACATTGGTTCAAATGCCGAAACGACATCATGCGACTTTTAGAAATAAGTGCATGGATTTGAAATGGAAATGCATCATGGCACATCATTCTCAAGCAATGGTAAATCAAAGGCCAACCACGACGATCTCTTTTAACCAAAAAATTCACATATAGAAACTGAGGAGGAAAAAAACTTACGAGCCCCCAAAAGTTATTCGGATGGTCTTTATTTGGGTATGGAACTCCGTAATGACGGCCAAGAGATGTAAAAATCGTAGATCTCACAGAGAGCATCGTTTTGACTGGTCAAGGCTCCTGTAAGTCTAAACCAGTCAAAAGATATGGTTGTTTGAATAATCGATATCCTCAGGTGCAACATCGATGGTGCGAGGTGCGACATCGGTTCAAGAGACCGAAATAGCGTCGTATGTCTTTTAGACATGAGTGCGTGGATTTGAAATGGAACTATACTATGGGGCATCATTCTCCAGCGATGGTAATTGAAGACCAACCTTGGTGATCCCGTTTAACCAAAAAAATCACTTGAAGAATCCGAAGAGGAAAAAAATTTCGAGTCCCCAAAAGAGATTTGGGTGGTCTTTGTTTGGATATGGAACTCAGTAGTGACGGCAGAGAGCGGTCAAAGTCATTGATCTCACAAAGTGCTTTGTTTTGACTGGTTGTGGCTCCTGTAAGTCTGGACAAGTCAAAAGATATGGTTGTCCGAATAATCGATATCCTCAAGGAACAACAATGACGGTGCAAGGCGCAACATCGGTTCAAACTGCCAAAACGGTGTCGTACGTCTTTTAAAAATGAGTGCTTGGATTTGAAACAGAATTGTGCCGTGGGGCGTCATTCACCAGGGATAGTAATTCGAAGGCCAACTACGATGATCCCGTTTAACCAAAAAATTCACATGAAGAGACCGAGGAGAAAAAAATTCCGAGCCTCCGAAAGTGATTTGGATGGTTATCTTTCGTGTATGGAACTCCGTTGTGATGGCCTAGAGTTGTCAAAATCATAGATCTCACAGAGAGCTTCATTTTGACGGGTTATGGCACCCACAAGTCTAAACCAGTCAAAAGATATGGTTGTCTGAATAATGGATATCCTTAGGGTGCAACATCGACGGTGCGAGGTGCGACATCGGTCCAAAATGCCGAAATTGTCCGTATGACTTTTAGAAATGAGTGCATGGATTTGAAATGGAACTGTACCTTGGGGCATTATTCTCCAACGATGGTAAATCGAAGGCCAACCATGGTGATCCCGTTCAACCAAAAAATTCACATTAAGAAACCGAAGAGGAAAAAACCTTCGTGCCTCCGAAAATGATTCAGATGGTCTTTTTTTTGGGTATCGAACTCCGTAGTGATGGCATAGTGCAATCAAAGTCGTAGAAATCATAGAGAGCTTCTTTTTGACTGGTTATGCAACCCGTAAGACTAAACCGGTCAAAAGATATGGCCGTCCCAATAATCGATATCCTCATGGTGCAACATCGACGTTGCAAGGTGCAACATCGATTCAAAATAGCAAAACCGTGCCGTACGACTTTTATAAATGGGTGCGTGAATTTAAAATGGAACTGTATCATGAGGCATCATTCTCCGGCGGTGGTAAATCGAAGGCCAACCATGGTAATCCTGTTTAACCAAAAAATTCACATAAAGAAAACGAAGAGGAAAATACTTCCAAGCCCCCGAAAATGATTCGGATGGTCTTTTTTTAGGTATGGAAATCCATCGAGATGCCTAGAGCTGTCAAAGTCGTAAATCTCATAGAGAGCTTCTTTTTGGCCAGTTATGGCTCCCATAAGTCTAAACCAATCAAAAGATATGGCTGTCCGAATAACCGATAAACTTAGGGTGCAACATCGGTTCAAATTGCCAAAACGGTGCCATATGACTTTTAGAAAAAAGTGCATGGATTTGAAGTGGAATTATACTGCTAGGCATCATTCTCCAGCAATGGCAAATCGAAGGCCAACCACGGTCATCCCGTTTAACCAAAAAAATTACATGAAGAATCCGAAGAGGAAAAATTTTCCGAGCCCTCGAAAGTGATTCGAATGGTCTTTTTACGGTATAGAACACTGTAGTTACAGCCGAGAGCCGTCAAAATCGTAGATGTCACAGAGAGCTTCATTTTTACTCATTATGGCTCCCGTAAGTCTAAATAAGCCAAAAGATATGGCGCTCCGAATAATCGGTATCCTTAGGGTGCAACATCGAGGCTACGAGGTGCAAGATCAGTTCAAAATTCTTACACCATATTGTACCACTTTAGAAATGAGTGCATGGATTCAAAAGGGAATCGTACCATTGGGCATCATTCTCCAGTGACGATAAATCGAAGGCCAACCACGGCGATCTCGTTTAGCCAAAAATTCACATGATGAAACTGAAGAGGAAAAAAATTCCAAGCCCCCGAAAGTGATTTAGGTGGTCTTTTTTGGGTACAGAAATCCAAAGTGGCACCGAGAGCTTTCGAAGTTGTTAATCTCATGGTGATCTTCATTTTGATCGGTTATAGCTCCTATAAGTCTAAATCAGTCAAAAGATATGACTGTTCGAATAATCGACATCTTTAAGGTGTAACATCAACGTTGAGAGGTGCAACATCGGTTCAAAATGCCGAAATGCTGTCATACGACTTTTAGAAATGAGTGTCTAGATTTGAAACGGAACTGTACCATGGGGATTCATTCTCCGGCGATGGTAAATCGGAGGCCAAACACGGTGATACCATTTAAGCAAAAATTCACATGATGAAACCGAACAGGAAAAAACTTCAGAGCCCTAGAAAGTGATTCAGATGGTATTTTTTTAGGTATGGAACTTCATAGTGATGGTTGAGAGCGATCAAAGCCGTAGGTCCCACAGAGAACTACATTTTGAAAGGTTATGGCTTCGTAAGTCTAAACTAGTCAAAAGATATGGCTGTCTAAATAATCGAAATCCTCAGTGTGCAACATCGACGGTGCGAGGTGCAACATCGGTTCCAAATGCTGAAATGGTGCCATTCGACTTTTAGAAATGAGTGTGTGGATTTGAAATGGAACTGTACCATGGGGCATCATTCTCCAAGGATGGTAAACCGTAGGCCAACCACTGTGATCTCGTTTAACCAAAAAATACACATAAAGAAACCAAATAAAAAAAATTCCGAACCCCCCGAAAGTGGTTCGGATGGTCTTTTTTGGGTAGGAAATCCGTAGCGACGCCTAGAGCTATCAAAGTCATAAATCTCATGGAGAACGATTTGACCATTTATGGCTCCCATAAGTCTAAACCAGTCAAAAGATATGGCGTTCCGAATAATCGATATCCTTAGGGTGAAACATCGACGACGCAAGGTACAACATCGATTCAAAATGCTGAAACGGTGCCGTACGACTTTTAGAAATGAGTGCATGGATTTGAAATGGAATTGTATCATGGGGCATCATTCTCCAGCGATGGTAAATCGGAGGCCAACTACGGTGATCCCATTTAACCAAATAATTCACATGAAGAAACTGAAGAGAAAAAACTTTCGAGCCCTCGAAAGTGATTCAGATGGTCTTTTTTTGGGTATTGAACTTCTAGTGATGACCAAGAGCGATTAAAGCCGCAAATCCCATAGAGAGCTTCGTTTTTACTTGTTATGGCTTCTGCATGTCTAAACCAGTCAAAAGATAGGTTGTCTGAATAATCGATATCCTCAGGGTGCAACATCGACGGTGCAAGGTGCAGTATCGGTTCAAAATTCCGAAAAGACGCCTTTCGACTTTTAGAAATGAGCGCATGGATTTGAAATGAAACCGTACCATAGGGCATCATTCTCAAGGGATGTAAATCGACGGCCTACTACGATGATCTCGTTTTACTAAAAAATTCACATGAAGAAACTGAAGAGGAAAAAAATTCCGAGCCCCCAAAAGTGATTCGGATGGTCCTTTTTTGGTTATGGAAATCCATAGTGATGCCTAGAGCTATCAGTCATAATTCTCATAGAGAGCTTCATTTTGACCAGTCATGGTTCCTATAAGTCTAAACTAGCTAAAAATATGGCTGTCCAAAATAATCGATAACCTCAAGGTGCAATATCGCTGGTGCGAGTTAAAACATCGGTTCAAAATGCCAAATGGTGTCATACGACTTTTAGAAACGAGTATATAGATTTGAAACAGAACAGTAGCATGGGGCATCATTCTCCAACGATGGTAAAATGGAAGCCAACTACGGTGATCCCGCTTAACGAAAAAATTCACAAGAAGTTACAGAAGAGGAAAAAAATTCCGCGCCTCCGTAAGTGATTCGGATGGTCTTTTTTGGTATGGAAATCTGTAGTGATGCCTAAACCGTCAGAGTCGAAAATATTATAGAGAGCTTTGTTTTGACTTGTTATGGCTTCCATAAGTCTGAATCAGTCAAAAGATGTGGTCGTCCGTATAATGGATATCTTCAGGGTGCACATTGACGGTGCAAGGTGGAACATCGGCTCAAAATGCCAAAGCGGTGTTGTCCGACTTTTAGAAATGAAGCGCGGATTTGACACGGAACTATACCATGGAGCATCATTCTCCAGGGATGGTAAATCGGAGGCCAACCACGGTTATTCCGTTCAACCAAAAAATTCACATGAAAATACAGAAAAGGTAAAAAATTCTAAGCCCCTGAAAGTGATTTGGATGGTGTTTTTGGGTATGGAACTCCATCGTGATGGCCACGAGCTACCAAAGTCGTACATCTCATAGAGAGCTTCATTTTGATAGGTTATGGCTCCCGTAACTCTAAACGAGATGAAAGATATGGCTGTTCAAATAATTGATGTCCCTAGGGTGCAACATCGACGGTGCGAGGTGCAACATCGGTTCAAATGACGCAACGGTGCCATGTGACTTTTAGAAATAAGTGCATGGATTTGAAATAGAACTTTACCATGGGACATCATTCTCCAGCGATGGTAAATCGAAGGCCAACCTTGGTGGTCCCGTTTAACCAAGAAATGCATATGAAGAAACCGAAGAGGAAAAAAATTCTAAGCCCCTAAAAGTGACTCGGATGATCTTTTTTTAGGTATGGAAATCCATAATGATGCCTAGAGCTTTCAAAGTAGTAAATATCATAGAGATTTTGTTTTGACTAGTTATGGATTTCATAAATCTAAACTCTTCAAAAGATATGGCTGTCCGAATAATCGATATCCACAAGGTGCAACATCGATGGTACGAGGTGTAACATCGACAGTTCGAGGTGCAACATCGATTCAAAATGCTGAAACGGTGTTGTACGACTTTTAGAATTGATTGTGTGGATTTGAAATGGAATTGTACAATGGGGCATCATTCTCCGGCAATTGTAAATTGGAGGCCAACGACAGTGATCCAATTTAACCAAAAAATTCACATGAAGAAACCGAAGAGGAAAAACTTCCGTGCCCTCGATACTGATTCGGTTGGTTTTTTAATTATGGAACTCCATAGCGACGATGGAGAGGATTCAAAGTCATAGATCTCTTAGAGTCCTTCGTTTTGACTCATTATGGCTCCTGCAAGTATAAATCAGTCAAAAGATATAGCGTTACGAGTAATCGATATCCTTAGGGAGCAACATCAACGGTGCGAGGTGCAACATTGGTTCAAAATTCCAAAACCGTGTCGTACAACTTTTAGAAATGAGCGCGTGGATTTGAAACGGAACTGTACGATGGGGCATCATTCTCCAGCGATGGTAAATCGGAGGCCAACCATGGTGATCCCATTCAACCAAAAAATACACATGAAGAAATCGAAGAGGAAAAAAAATCCAACCCCTGGAAAATGATTCGGATTGTCTTTTTGGGTATGGAACTCTTTAGTGATAGCCTAGAGCTATGCAGGTCGTAGATCTTATGGAGAGATTCATTTTGATAGGTTATAGCTCCCATAACTCTAAACGAGTCAGAAGATATGGTTGTCCGAAAAATCGATATCCACAGGGTCCAATATCGACGATGCGAGGTGCCACATCGATTCAAATGACGAAACGATGTCATGCGACTTTTAGGAATGAGTGCATGGATTTGAATTGGAAATGCACCATGAGGCACCGTTATCCACCGATGGTAAACCGGAGACCAACAACGGCGATCCCTTTTAACCAAAAAGTTCACATGAAGAAATCGAGGAGAAAAATATTTCTAGCCCCCGAAAGTGATTCAGATGGTCTTTTTTGGGGTATGAAACTTTGTAGTGACGGCCATGAGCGGTCAAAGCCATAGATCTCACATAGAGCTTTGTTTTGACTGGTTATGTATTCCATAAGTCTAAACCAACTAAAAGATATGGTTATCTGAATAATCGATATCCTCATGGTGCAACATCGACGGTGCGAGGTGCAACATCAGTTCAAAATGCCAAAGTAGCGTCGTCCGACTTTTAGAAATGAGTGCGTAGATTTGAAACAGAACTGTACCATGGGGCATCATTCACTAGTGATGGTAAATCGTAGGCCAACCACTGTGATCTCGTCTAACTAAAAAATTCACAAGAAGAAACCGAAGAGGAAAAAAATTCCAAGCCCCCAAAAGTGATTCGGGTGTTCTTTTTCTAGGTATGGAAATCCATAGTGACGCGTAGAACTATCAACATCGTAAATCTCATAGAAAGCTTCGCTTTTACCGATTATGGCTCCCATAAGTCTAAATCGGTTAAAAGATATGGCTGTCCGAATGATCGATATCCTCAGGGTGCAACATCGACGGTGCAAGGTGCAACATCGGTTCAAAATGCCGAAACGGTGTCGTACGACTTTTAGAAATGAGTGAGTGAATTTGAAACGGAACCATACCATGGGGCACCATTCTCTAGCAATGGTAAATCGAAAGCCAACCAAGGTGATCCCGTTTAATCAAAAAATTCACATGAAGAAACCAAAGAGGAAAAAGAATTCTGATCCCCCGAAAGTGATTAGGATGGTCTTTTTTTAGATATGGAAATCCGTAGTGATGCTTAGAGCTGTCAAAGTCATAAATCTCATAGACAGCTTCATTTTGGCTGGTTATGACTCCCATAAATTTGAACCCATCAAAAAATACGGTTGTCCGAATAATCGATATCCTCAGGGTGCAACATCGATGGTGCAAGGTGCAACATTGGTTCAAAATGCCAAAATGTGCTGGAGTCTCAATTTAACATTGTTTTGATTAATGACAAGCTATATATACAATATTGTGTATACTAATCATTTATGTAGGAGTTTAGTTGCAGATTCATATTCAGAGTGTTTTTGAAGCTGTTAAGTTCCTTGTCTAGAGTTTTTATATTATTTAGTATTATGTTAAAACCTCTCCTGGATTGATATATATAAAATCACATATACACATACTCTACCATGCACACAGGTTGAAAACAGATGGCTGAATTCATTAATTCAGCCAGCTAAATGCTGAAAAAATTATATTGTTTCACGCTACTCAACCGGCTGAATGAGTTTATTCAACTGGCTGAATTAAGCAAAAAATAGCGTATTTCCTTCCTATATGCGATTTTGTTCAATTCAGACAGCTGAATGAATAAATTCAGCCAGCTGAGTATCTTTCAACGGCTATTTTCTCAAAAGGTACTTCTCTTCGTCGAACAGAAACATCTTTAAACCAATAGCTGCACCTGTTTCTTTTCATCACTACCTATCGACAATGGTTGCAACTTTTTAAACTCTATAAATAGATTTCAGAATTCAATAAATAATTCACCAAAACTGATTTTAATATTCTTGAATTCTTATCTATTCTATATTTTGAAACTGCTTACATTCTCTGTTCATTGAACACTCTATCTTCCACAATTCTCAAGCACATTATACCATATATCATAAAGGATAAGATTATAGGAAGATTGTACTTAATTGACTTATCATCGCTATTTAAAGAGCATATTACAATTAGGTACCTTTGTTATTTTTAAAGTATTCCTGTTTGGTTGCTTAGGCGATAGAAGTCCTATTCGATTACTTAGGCGATAGAAGACCTGTTCGGTTGTTCAGGCGGTGTAAACTTATTCCTTGGGGTTAAGTACGGGTAGCTAGTTTAATTCAAGAAGGAGTTTGGGACTGGACGTAGAACGACAGTTCGAACCAGTATATAAATCTCTGGTGTCATTTATTTTACTGATTTTACTATTTACTTATTATTCTGCACAAGTATTTTATCCATATTACACGATCCTATAGCACAGTAACTTACATTTGGTATCAAAGCAAGGCCATCATATAACCATAACATAGTTATATGATATTGTTTTAAAATGGAAAACAACACCAGCATTGTTTCTAATACTACCTTTTTAGAAGGTCAATCTACTGCATAGCTACCTCTATTTAATGGAATGAACTATAACTATTGGGCTACTAGGATGAGAATCTATGTACAAGCAAGTAGTTATGAAACCTGGAACATTATGAAAACAGAATATATTATTCCTACTACTGAATATTCAGAATGGCCTAACATATAAAAATTAGATGCTAATGGAATGCTAAAGCTATGAATATGTTATATGCGCATAATAAAAAAATGAGTTTAATAGTATAAGCATGTGTAAAACAGCTCATGAAATATGGCATATACTTAAAGTTACACATGAAGGAACTAATAAAGTCAAACAAAATGAAATTTCTATGCTTAAAAATCAGTTCCAGAATTTTAAAATGAAACAAGATGAGACTATAAATGATATGTACTCCAGATTTCAAGACATATATAATTCTTTAATTGGATTAGGAGAAACATACACATATTTTGATATTGTTTCAAAAATCCTCAACTCATTAACGGATGAGTGGAAACAAAAAGTCTTAGCAATCGAAGAAGCTAGCGACATTTCAACCATAAAACCAGACGAGTTGGTTGGAAATCTAATGTCTTATGAAGTTAATCTCCAGGAAAAATGAGTACATGCTCAAGATAGGAAAAATATAGCATTCTAAGCAAAAAAAGGTGAATCAAATTCAAATGAAGAAGATATGGCGTTCATTGCTAAAAATTTCAAAAGATTTTTGAAATTTAGAAAGAGAAACAAATTTAGAAATAACAAGAACAACTCAACTAGCAATAACAACACCAACAAATCATCAACATCTGCTCTAGAGTGTTATGAATGTCATAAGAAAGGTCACATCAAGAAAGACTATCCTAAGAAATAGAAATACAAGTACAAGCACAAGAAAGACAAATTCAAGAAGAAAGCTTTCTCTATCACATGGGACGATATAGAATCATCTTCATCATCAGAAAGTAACTCTGACAGTGATTTAAAAAAAGCCAACACTTGCTTTATGGCTACAAAAGACAAGATAAGTGATCTAACTTTTAATGACCTTTTGGAAATCAAAATATTTGACAGATTAAAAAGCAAAAATAGAAAATACAAAAAAGCTCTAGAAAAATTGAATAGAAATGAAATCGTAGTATAAATGCTAAGAGATGAAAAGAAATTTTTTGAAGAAGAAGTCCAATTTACTCAAGAATCTTATTCCAATATGACATCTCAACTTTCTCTGCTAAGTCAAGAGATAGAAACTAAGAAAGAAAAGAATGATGTTTTATTAATTGAAAATCATGACCTTAAATCAAATATCAAGATTTTAGAGTTAGATAACTCAAGTTTTAAAACCAAGTTAGAAGATATTACTAAAATTGATTGTAATTTTAATAAAGGTAGAGAAAATCTTTCCAAAATTATAGAAAATTCTCAAACTGTTTCAAATAAAAGAGGACTAGGATATAAACAATCCTCTAAAATTATTTCAAAGAAAAAGAATTTTTCATATAAAAATAAAGTTGAAAAATCTAGTTCTAAAATTTCAAAATTTTCCACATATCTTAAAATTTGGGTTCCTAAAACAAATAACTCTTCAATTAGAAATAAATATATAAAATCATTTATAAAAACTGTTCATAAAAAGCATTTTGAACCCTCTTGGGTTTGGCTTCCTAAGAGCTAACTCTTAGGACCCAAAATAAAAAATGGCGGGTACCAATGTTAATTATATATTTCGTAGGTACCATCCAAAAAGAAAGGAAAATGGATACTAGACAGTGGTTTCTCAAAAACACATGACAGGAAATAAAGGGATGCTAACAAACATTATTTACTCAGATAGAGGATTTGTCACATTTGGGGATAACTCCAAAGGATATGTCATCAGCAAAGACGATGTTAACAATAACAGTGTATCTAATTCACCTCTTATTATAGATGTCTTACTAGTTAAAATTTTGAAGCATAATTTACTTAGTTACAACCAATTATGTGATAAAGGTCAATATTTCTTTCTCTGAAAATAAGTGTAGTATTTTTGATCAAAATAAAAATATTATTTCTGGAGGTTTTAGAAATAAAATATATATGTTTTAGATACGAACATAAATCATAATACAATATGTGTTTAATAGCTAAAGAGAATGATCCTTGGTTATGGCACAAAGGATTTTGTCATATTAATTTCAAAATTATAAATAAATTATCTAAAAATAATTCATTAAAAGGTTTGCCAAAAATGAACTTTAATGTAAACAATATTTGTGATGATTGTCAATTAGGGAAATTATGAAAATCATCATTTAAATCAAAGAAAAATATTTCTACTATGCAACCACTAGAACTATTATATTTAGATCTCTTTGATCCAACTCAAATTCAATCTATAAATCATTGTAAATATGTATTTGTCATAGTAGACGATTTCTCAAGATATACTTGGGCTATTTTTTTAAAAAATAAAAGTGATACTTTTGAAAATTTCAAGATTTCGCAAAGAGAATTCAAAATTTCAAAATTTTAAAAATTAAAAATATCAGAAGCGATCATGGAGGAGAATTCGAAAATGAAGCGTCACCACAACAAAATGGTGTTGTAGAAAGGAAAAATAGAACATTGCAAGAATGTGCAAGAACTTTGTTAAACGGAAACACAATACCAAAACATTTCTAGGCAGAAGTTGTAGCAACTGCTTGTTATGTTCTAAATCACGTTTCTATCCGACCTTTAACAAAACACACTCTATTTGAACTTTTTCATTAAAGAAAATCAAACATCTCATATTTTAAAAATTATGGTTCAAAATGTTTTATCTTAAACACAAAAGATCAGCTTGGAAAATTCGATCCAAAATCCGGTGAAGGAATCTTCATAGGATAGTCAAAACGAAGCAAAGCTTATCGAATTTTCAATAAAAGAACAAAGCAATCGAAGAAACTCTTCATGTTTCATTCGATGAAAATTTCAAATTTAATAGAAATTATAAGGATGACGAGGATATACCTAAGACGGTCACGAATACTATTACTCAATATAATTTTGAAAAAGTTGATAACATTGTTTATAACTTTGAATGAAATGAAAACACGTTCAAAATGAAAATGAATTAAGATCTTCTCCTAGGATTTTATGAGATCATCCAATAGAAAATGTTATAGGAGAAGTTGATTTGCATTTTAGAACTAGAAATCAGCTTAATCAAATGGGCCATGTAGCTTTTCTTTCTAAAATCGAACCTAAAAATGCAAAAGAAGCATCTACTGATGGCTATTGGATTATAGCTATGCAAGAAGAGCTAAACCAATTTGAACGAAATGAAATTTGGGAACTAGTTCCTAGACCAAGTGATCAAACAGTCATTGGTACTAAATGGGTTTTCAAAAATAAGGCAGATGAACAATGTAATATAACTAGGAATAAAGTTAGATTAGTTGCACAAGGATATAATCAAAAAGAAGGAATTGACTATGAAGAAACATTTGCTCCAGTTGCACGACTTGAAGCAATACGTATTAAACTGGCCTTTACATGGTTTCATAATTTCAAACTTTATCAAGTGGATGTTAAAAGTTCTTTCTTGAATGGTTATATAAAAGAAAATGTTTTTTTTTTGAACAACCTCCATTATTCACAAATGAAAATTTTCCAGATCATGTTTATAAACTTAAAAAAGCCTTATATAGTTTAAACAAGCACCTCATGCTTGGTACGAACGCCTTAAGAGCTATCTAGTGGATTTTGGTTTTGAAATTGGGAAGGTTGATCAAACTCTTTTTATTAAAACAACTAAAAGGATATTTTAATTATTCAAATTTATGTAGATGATATTATTTTTGGATCTACAAATGAAAATTTATTTCAGGAATTTCCAAAATTTATGACAAAAGAATTTGAAATGTCACATATAGGAGCATTATCTTATTTTCTTGGATTACAAATTAAACGACTAGAAAATGGATTTTTTATCAATCAAAAAATATTGTAATAATCTAATTAAATGATTTAATATGGAAAATATTTCTGCTAAATCAACTCCAATGAGTACAACAGTTCATCTCGATAGAGACGAAGATGACAAAAGTGTTGACCAAAAATTATATCGAAGTATAATTGGATCATTACGCTATCTAACTGCTAGTGGACCTGACATAATGATGAGTGTTTCTTTAGGTGCACGATTTCAAGCAAATTCTAAAGAATCACATATGCGAGCAGTAAAACACGTAATGCGTTATTTAAGCAAAACCAAAGATTTTGAATTTTTTACCCAAAAGATTGTCCTATCGAGTTAGTTTCATATAGTGATGCTGACTTTGTAGGATGTTGAACGTATCGAAAAAGTACAAGTGAGACTTGTCACTTCATTGGACAATCCTTAGTCTCTTGGTTTAGTAAGAAACAAAATTGTGTTTAACTCTCAACTTGTGAGGCAGAATATATTTCTGCTACTTTAGCTGGTTCTCAAGTCATCTATATGCATCAAACACTTCAAGGTTTTGGTGTAAAATTTTCTAAATCAACAATTTTTTGTGATATTACGAGAAACTTGTCACAAAATTCTGTCAATCACTTACGAACTAAACATATTGACATAGGTCATCATTTTCTTCGCGATAATATTGAAAAGGATTTAGTCAGACTAGAATTTGTTTCCTCTGAAAATCAACTGGCAGATATATTTACAAAACCTTTAAATGAAAATATCTTCAAAAAATAAGAAGTGATCAGGAATTATATCCCAAAAAGATTTATAATTTTTTTCAAAGACTCGAACTCGGGATCTCTTCTTGGAAATCTAGTGCTCTACCACCTCACTACTCTTTTCTTTACATCTATTTTTGGATTACATTCTTTTTTTTGTTTATTTTCTACCTCACAATTTTTTCACCAAACATTTTTTTGTAGTTCCTATCATCTTAACCACCAATGTTTTTTTTCTATTTATATGAAAGTTTTTCATATAAAATAACTCTACTCCTTATTTTTTGCATTCAATTAAAAATAAAAATTGTCTCAACTCTCTTACATTACAAAAATATGTCTTCCAACCATAATTCTGAATCTTCTAATCTATCATATTCTTCTCCTAGTTCAGGATCGGCGAAATTACTGACTCCAACACCAATTTATGAACCAGTTCCAATTATTCCTCCTTCTCCACATACTGGTTGCACTTCACCTAGTAAAAGAACGAAACGGTGTCTATTTTTCAGTTCACCATCTACCAAAGAAAAAATAGATGACATTCATCGTTACCAAAGGGAATCACTGGAATTACAATGCAGACTTTATTATGAACAAAAGGTTAACACCAAGCGTTTAAGCTTTTTGGAACAAGTCGCTTTAAAATTCTGTTGTTCTTCATCCAAGATCACGGTTCATCAACCATCTCCTGTTTGCTCTCCAATCCGACACAATACTTGAAAACCTTGCCACAGCATCCACCAATATCTCCAAATTCTTAGGAACGCGGCAGTAGATGGTTACCACTCCAGTCTTTTCTGGAGAACACAAAAATGGAACCAAATGAATATCACACTCCAATCTCTTCTTCCAAATCTACTAAATATTTATTTTGTTGTTAATATGTAATTTCCTTTTGTTTATTCAAAAAAAAATTATTCGATTTGTTTTTATACAATTGTTGTTATAATAATAAACGGCGGGCATAAGTTTCTAAAAATATTCATTCGGCTGTCCCTTAATAAACAGTGGCTAAATATTATCCAGGGTATAATTTTTCCCAGATTCAGACAGCTGAATCTATTTAAACAACCGTCTGAATTAGTTCAAAAGTGAACTGTTTTCTTGCGAGGTGAGATTTATAGTAATTCAAACGGCTGATTCCAATCATTCAGCAGGATGAATTCCCTTCGAGGCATTTTTTTAACTAGGTCATACAAATTTTCTTCCAATCTTACCTTTACTTTTCACCTACTATATATTCATCTTTTCACCATTGACCCATTCACTCCAGAACCCTAGCTCATCTTTCTCATTTTTTTTTTCAAATTTTGCTCCTCATTTTCACTCTCTAATGGCTCCTAGATCCAAATGCTCAAGGGAATCCACCTCCTGTACTTTCGAAGATTAGATTCGTCAATGGATTTGGAATGATTTTGCAATCTCTTGATTCAATTCTATGAAAAATTCAAATATCGTTGAAGGGGATTCCATGAAATTTTTGGAATATGCGGCTTATTGGATTAGAGAATTGGCGAAGCAATTCCACATTGAAAGTCTAATAGGGTATGCTCCAAATAATGTCAAAGTTAATCATCTTTTGATCAAACTCTTTGTTGCCAATTTGAATATAGACCACCATAATCCTCAAAATCGACAAGATTGTTTTCGGTCAATAGTTTGTGGAATTAAAATTTTCTTGCCTCCACAAAGATTAAAAATATTTTAAATTGTCCTTATCAAGGTATTGAAATTGATGATATTGAAGTTGATATGGATCATAGAGATGAGGTTTCTCATCATTTCTTATTCGATCACCTTACAAACTTAAGTGGATTAAAATCTAGCACCATGAGGCCACAAGCACACCTTCTTCATCGTGCTTTCATTCACTCTCTACAACCTCGAACGAAAAGTTATGAAAAAGTCTATAAAAGAAATTTTCAAGCCCTTTATTCCATCTACTCGCACCAATAAATAAATTGGGGTAAAATCATTTTAGATGAATTTCAAGACATCACAATCCGAAGAAAATATAAGACTATTCATTACAGTGCTTATTTTATGCGTATCCTTCTCAACTGTAGCATTCTAATGCCCAACTCGAAGTTTTCAAGCATTAGTGAGTTAGGCGCAAAAACATTAGGATTGATAGGCCTTCCCCACTGGCCTCCTCCATAACAAATCATCTCTTTTCAACGTGGTCTTACAATATTCAACAAGGTGTTGCGTAACCTCGTGACACTAATGTTGCCTCCTCTTCACATACCCAACATGAAGAAGAAGAAGAAGAGGACGATGTTCCATTCAAATTTTTGGTCCACAAACCTCTTCAGACAAGCTATCATCACTTTCTCTCGAAATCAATCCAAACTTCATCGGGATATCAAGGCTCTTGAAAAGAAAAATGAAAATGAAAATCAACTCCATAAAAGGTTTTCTTAATAAAATATGTGATAAATTTTCTTTTTCAGGATCTACATCCACCGAAGTTCACAACCTTCTCCAATTCAATGGTCGTCTTCGAGTTCGTATTCCAATGATGATGAGACTTCTCTCTTTATCCAGTTTTAATTATCGTTGTTTTAATTCAATTTATGTTTTCTTCTTTTGTTTCAAACTTCTTTTATATTTCTATCTTGTTTTTTATGTAATGTTGAATGAATATTTCTGTTCTTCTTTTGCAATGACATCTCAAGTAAAGAGCTATATTTTGCTTAACAATGTTTCTCTACATGTATTCTTATCTTTCTTTTTGTCGATGACAAAGGGGGAGAAATTTAACTAAATATTTGTGCATATTGATAGGAGAGTAACAATATTATTGTAAGTATTTATTTTATTACTTATATAGTTGTCATCATCAAAAAGGGGGAGAATGTTGGAATCTCAATTTAACATTGTTTTGAGTAATGACAAGCAATATATACAATATTTTGTGTACTAATCATTTACGCATGATTTTTTTGCAGATTCATATTTAGAGTATTTTTTGAAGCTGTTATGTTCCTTGTCTAGAGTTTTTAGATCATTCAATATTATGTTAAAATCGCTCCTGGACTGATACATATAAAATCATATACATACATACTCTATCACGCACACAGGCTGAGAACAAACGGTTGAATTCATTAGTTCAACCGATCGAATGAGTTGATTCAACCGGTTGAATCAGACCAAAAATAGCCAATTTCCTTGCTGTTTACGATTTTGTTTAATTTAGATGGCTGAATTAATAAATTCAACTGGCAGAATATCTTTTAACGGTTATTTTCTCAAAAGACACTTCTCTTCATTGAAGAGAAATATCTTCAAACCAACAGTTGCACCTATTTCTTTACATCGTTGCCTTTCGACATTGGCTGCAACTTTTTAAACTCAATAAATAGATTTCAAAATTCAACAAACAATTCATCGAAACTGATTTTAATATTCTTGAATTCTTATCTATTCTATATTTTTAGAATGCAATTAAACTGCTTACATTCTATGATCGTTGATAACTCTATCTTTTACAATTCTCAAGCACATTATACTATATATCATAAAGGAGAAGATTGTAGGAAGATTGTACTTAATTGACTTATCAATGCTATTTAAAGAGCATATTGCAGTCAGATACCTTTGTTATTTGTAAAGAAGTCCTGCTCGGTTGTTCAGACGAGAGAAGTCCTATTCGGTTGCTTAGGCGATAGAAGTCCAATTCGGTTGCTCAGGCGGTGTAAACCTATTCCTCCGAGTTAAGTGAGGGTTGCTAGTTTAATTTCAGAAGGAGTCTGGGACTGGATGTAGAATGGGAGTTCTAACCAGTATAAAAATCTCTGGTGTCATTTACTTAACTTTTTTTATTATTTACTTACTTATTCCGCAAAAGTAATTTATCCATATTATACGATCCTATAGCACAGTAACTTACAAAACAGTGCCGTCCAACTTTTAGAAATGAGTGCATGGAATTAAAACGGATTTTCACTATGAGACATCACTCTCCAGGGATGGTAAATTGGAGGCCAACCACAGTGATCTCATTTAACTAAAAAATTCACATGAAGAAACTGAAGAGGAAATAAATTCCAAGCCCCCAAAGGTGATTCCGTTAGTCTTTTGGTGGGTATGGAAATCCATAGTGATGCCTAGAGATGTCAAAGTCGTAAATCTCAAAGAGAGCTTCGATTTTCACTGTTTATGGTTCTCATAAGTCTAAACTAGTCAAAAGATATAGCTGCCTGAACAATCAATATCCTTAGGGTGCAGCATCGACGGTGCAAGGTGCAACATCGGTTCAAAATGCCAAAACGGTACCGTACGACTTTTAGAAATGAGTATGTGGATTTAAAATGGAACTGTACCGTGGGGCATCATTCTTCGACGATAGAAAATAGGAGGCCAACCATGGTGATCCCATTTAACCAAAAAATTCACAATAAGAAACCCAAGAGGAAAAAACTTCCAAATCCCCGAAAGTGATTTGGATGGTCTTTCTTCAGGTATGGAACTTTGCAGTGACGGCACAGAGCCATCATAGCCATAGATCTCATAGAGAGCTTGGTTTTGTCTAGTTATGGCTTCTGTAAGGCTAAACCAATCAAAAGACATGGTTGTTTAAATAATAGATATCCTAGGGTGCAACATTGACGGTGCGAGGTGCAACATCAGTTCAAAATGCCAAAATGGTGTCGTCCGACTTTTAGAAATGAGTGCGTGGATTTGAAACGCAACTGTACCATGAGGCATCATTCTCCAGGGATGGTAACTTGAAGGCCAACCACGGTGATTCCGTTTAACCAAAAAATTCACATGAAGAAACTGAAGAGGAAAAAAATTTCGAGCCCCGAAAGTTATTCGGATGGTCCTTTTTTGGGTATGGAAATCCATAGTGAGGCCTTGAGCTATCAAAGTCATAAATCTCATAGAGAGCTTCCTTTTGACTGGTTATAGCTCCCATAAGTCTAAACCAGTCAAAAGAAATGGTTGTCCGAATAATCGATATCCTCATGGTGCAACAACGACGGTGCGTGGTGCAACATCGGTTCAGAATGAGAAAATGGTGCCATATGACTTTTAATAATGCGTGCATGGATTTGTAACAAAACTGTACCGAGGCATCATTCTCCTGTGATGGTAAATCGAAGGCCAACCATGGTGATTCTGTTTAACCAAAAAATTTGCATGAAGTAACCGGAGAGGAAAAGACTTTTGAGCCCCCGAAAGTGATTCAGATGGTCTATTTTTGGGTATGGAACTTCATAGTGACGGCCGAGAGCAGTCATCTCACAGAGAGCTTCATTTTGATTGGTTATGGATTCCGTACATCTAAACCAGTCAAAAGATATGGCTGTTTGAATAATTGATATTCTAAGGGTGCAACATCGACGGTGCAAGGTGCAACATCGATTCAAAATGTCGAAACAGTGTCGTCCTCTTTTTGAAATGAGTGCGTGGATTAGAAATGGAACTATACCATGGGGCATCGTTCTCCAAGGATTGGTAAATCAGAAGCAAACTACGATGATCCCGTTTAACCAAAAAATTTAGATGAAGAAACATAAGAGGAAAAAAAATTCCGAGCCCCCAAAAGTGAATCAGAAGGTCTTTTTTTGGGTATGGGAATCCATAGTGATGCCTAGAGCTGTCAAAGTCGTAATCTCATGGGGAGCTTCTTTTTGATCGATTATAGCTCCCATAAGCCTAACCCAGTCAAGAAATATGGCTGTTCGAATAATCGATGGGGTGCGTCATCGATGGTGCGAGGTGCAATATCGGTTCAAAATGGCGAAACATTGTCGTATGACTTTAGAAATAGGTGCATGGATTTGAAATGAAACTGTACCATGGGGCATCATTTCCAATGATGGTAAATCGGAGGCCAACCATAGTGATCCCATTTAACCAAAATAATTCACATAAAGAAACGGAAGAGGAGAAAACTTCTGATCCCCCAAAAGTGATTCGGATGGTCTTTTTTTGGGTATGGAACATTGTCTTGACGGGCAAGAGCTAGGAAAGCCATATATCTCACAGAGAGATTCTTTTTGAATGGTAATGGATTATGTAACTCTAAATCAGTCAAAAGATATGACTGTCTGAATAATCTATATCCTCAGGGTGCAACATCAAAGGTGCGAGGTGTAAAATCGGTTCAAAATCCCTAAATGGTGCCTCTCGACTTTTAGAAATGAATGCGTGGATTTGAAACGGACCATGGGGCATCATTCTCTAGGGATGGTAAGTCAAAGGCCAACCATGGTGATTTCGTTTGACTAAAAAATCACATGAACAAACCGAAGAGGAAATAAAATTTGAGCCCCTAAAAGTGATTCAGATGGTCTTTTTTTGGGTATGGAAATTCGTAGTGACGTTTAGAGATGTCAAAGTCATAAATCTGATGGACAACTTCGTTTTGACTAGTTATGGCTCCTATAAGTCTAAACTAGTCAAAAGATTTGGCTGTCCGAGTAACCAATATCCTCAGGGTGCAACATCGACGGTGCGAGGAGCAATATCGGTTCAAAATGCTGAAACAATGTCGTCCAACTTTTAGAAATGAGTGTGTGGATTTGGAATGGAACTGTACCATGGGCATCATTCTCCAAGCATTGGTAAATCAAAGGCCAACCAGGTGGTCTAGTTTAACCAAAAAATTCACATGAAGAAACCGAAGAAGAAGAAAAATTCCGAAACCCCGGAAGTGATTCGAATGGTCTTTTTCTGGGTATGGAAATCCGCAATGATGCCTAGAACTATCAAAGTCATAAATCTCATAAAGGGCTTCGCTTTGACCAGTTATGGATCCTATAAATCTTAACCATTTAACATATATGGCTGCTCGAATAATCGAAATCCTCAGGGTGGAACATCGACGGTGCGAGGTGCAACATTAGTTCAAAATACCAAAACGGTGTCGTACGACTTTTAGAAACGAGTGTGTGGATTTGAAGCGAAACCGTACCATGGGGCATCATTCCCTAGTGACGGTAAATCAGAGGCCAACTACAGTGATCCCATTTAAACAAAAAGTTCACATTAAGAAACCGAAGAGGAAAAACTTCCGAGCCCCCGAAAGTGATTCGTATGGTTTTTTTAGTATGGAAATCCGTAGTGACGCCAAGAGCTGTCAAAGTGATTCGGATTGTCTTTTTTAGGTATGGAACTTCGTACTGTCGACCGAGAGCCATCGAAGCTGTAGATCTCACAAAAAGCTTTGTTTTGGCTAGTTGTGGTTTCGTAAGTCTAAACCAATCAAGAGATATGGCTGTTTGAATAATCGATATCCTCATGGTGCAACATCGATGATGCGAGGTGCAACGTCGGTTCAAAATACCGAAACCGTGCCGTCTGACTTTTAGAAATGAATGTGTGGATTTGAAATGGAATTACCATAGGGCATCATTCCCCAGGGATGGTAAATCGAAGGCCAATCACGGTGATCCCATTTAACCAAAAAATTTACATGAAGAAACCAAAGAGGAAACATATTCTGAGCCCCCAAAAGTGATTCGGATGGTCTTTTTTTTAGTATGGAAATCCTAGTAATGCTAAGAGCCGTCAAAGTCGTAAATCTCATAGGGAGCTTCGTTTTGACTGGTTATGACTACTATAAGTCTATACCAGCAAAAAGATATGGCTCCGAATAATCGATATTCTCATGGTGCAACATCGATGGTGCAAGGTGCAACATTGGTTCAAAATGCTTAAACGGTGTTGTATGAATTATGGAAATAAGTTCATGGATTTGAAATGAAACTATACCAGGGGCCATCATTCGGCGGTGGTGGTAAATCAGAGGCCTCGTCTAACCAAAAAATTCACATAAAGAAATCGAAGAGGAAAAAACTTACAAGCCCCCAAACGTGATTTGGGTGGTCTTTTTTTTAGGTACTGAACTTCATAATAAAGGCCAAGAGCGATCAAAATTGTAGACCTCATAGAGAGCTTTGTTTTGACAGGTTATGGCTTTTGTAAGTCTAAACTAGTCAAAAGATATGGTTGTCTGAATAATAGATATCCTCAGGGTGCTATATTGACGATGCGAGGTGCGACATCGGTTCAAAATGCCGAAATGGTGATGTCCAACTTTTAGAAATGAGTGCATGGATTTGAAACTGAACTGTACCATAGGGTATCATTCTCCAAGGGTTGGTAAATCGAAGGCCAACCACGGTGATCCTGTTTACCCAAAAAATCACACGAAGAAACCGAAGAAGAAAAAAATTCCGAGCCCCCGAACGTTATTCCGATGGTCTTTTTTAGGTATGGAAATATATAGTGATGCGTAGAGCTATCAAATTCATAACTCTCATAGAGAGCTTCATTTTTACAGATTATGGCTCCCATAAGTCTAACCCAATCAAAAGGTATGGTTGTCATAATCGATATCCTTAGGGTGCAACATCGACGATGCGAGATGCAACATCAGCTCAAAATCACAAAATGGTGTCGTACGACTTTTAGAAATGAGTGCGTGGAATTGAAATGGAACTGTACCATAGGGCATCATTCTCCTGTGATAGTAAATCGAAGACCAACCACGATGATCCCTTTTAACCAAAATATTCACATGAAGAAACCAAAGAGGAAAAAGCTTCTGAGCCCCTGGAAGTGGTTCAGATGGTCTTTTTTCCATATGGAACTTCGTAATGATGGCCGTGAGTGCAAAATGCTGTAGATCTCACAAAGAGCTTCGTTTTGACTAGTTATGGCTTCCGTAACTCTAAACCAGTCAAAGGATATGGCTGTCTGAATAATCGATATCCTCACGGTGCAACATTGAGGGTGCGGGGTGCAAAATCGGTTCAAAATCCTGAAACGTGTCATTCAACTTTAAGAAATGAGTGCGTGGATTTGAAATGGAACTGTACCATGGGGCATCATTCTCCAGGGATGGTAAATTGGAGGCAAACCATGGTGATCCCGTTTAACCAAAAAATCACATGATGAAAACTGAAGAGGGAAAAAAACTCCAAGCCCCCGAAAGTGATTTGGATGGCCACTCTGTATTGACGGACGAGAGCGAGAAAAGCCATAGATCTTGTACAGAGCTTCGTTTTGACTGGTTATGATTTCTGTAAGTCTAAACCAGTCAAAAGATATGGTTGTATGAATAATCAATATCCTCAGGGTGCAACATCAACGGTGCGCGGTGCAACATCGGTTCAATATGCCGAAACAGTGCCATTAGATTTTAAGAAATGAGTGCGTGGATTTGAAACGGAACTATACCATGGTCATTCTCTAGGGATGGTAAATCAAAGGCCAAGCGTGGAGATCTCGTTTAACCAAAAAATCACATGAAGAAACCGAAGAGGAAAAAAATTCCGAGCCACCGAAAGTGATTCAGATGGTCTTTTTTTGGGTATGGAAATCCGTAGTGATGCATAGAGCTTTCAAAGTCATAGATTCATTTTGACTAGTTATAGCTCACATAAGTCTAAACCAGTCAAAAGATTCGGCCGTCCGAACAACCGATATCCTTAGGGTACAACATCGACGGTGCGAGGTGTAACATCGGTTCAAAATCTCGACACGGTAGCGTATGAATTTTAGGAACAAGTGTGTGTATTTGAAACGGAACTATACCACGGGGCATCATTCTCTAGCGATGGTAAATCGGAGGTCAACCATGGTGATCCCATTTAACCAAGAAATTCACATGTAGAAACCGAAGAGGAAAAAACTTTCGAACCCCCAAAAGTGATTCGGTTAGTCTTTTTTTGAGTATGGATCTTCATAGTGACGGCCGAGAGTGGCCAAAGCTGTAGATCTCACAGAGAGATTGGTATTTGACAAGTTATGGAATCCGTGAGTATGAATTAGTCGATAGATATGGTTTTTCGAATAATCGATATCCTCAAGGTGCAACGTCGACGGTGCCATCATCGGTTCAAAATGCCGAAACGGTGTCGTAATGCTTTTAGAAATGAGTGCGTGGGTTTGAAATAGAACTGTACCATGGGGCACAATTCTCTAGTAATGGTACATCAGAGGCCAACCACGATGATCCCATTTAATCAAAAAATCACAAGAAGAAATCGAAGAGCGAAAAAATTCCACGCCCTCGAAAGTAATTCGGATGGTCTTTTTTTGGTTGTGGAAATCTGTAGTGATGTATTGAGCTGTCAAAGTCATAAATCTTATAAAGAGCTTCTTTTTGACCGGTTATGGCTTCCATAAGTCTAAACCAGGAAAAAGAAATGGCAGTCCGAACAATCGATATCCTCAGGTTGCAACGTCGACGGTGCGAGGTGCAACACCGGTTCAAATTGCCGAAATCGTGTCGTCTGAATTTTAGTAATGAGTGCATGAATTTGAAATGGAACTATACCATGGGGCATCATTCCCTAGGGATGGTAATTCGTAGACCAAACACGGTGATCCCGTTCAGCCAAAAAATTAACATAATGAAATTGAAGAGGAAAAAAATTCCGAGCCCCGGAAGTAATTCGGATGGTCTTTTTCTGGGTATGGAAATCCATGGCGATGCTTAGAACTGTCAAAAATCATAAATCTTATAGAGAGCTTCACTATGATCGTTTATGGCTCCCATATGTCAAAACAAATCTAAAGATATGGCTTTCTGAATAATCGATATCCTTTGGATGCAACATCGACGGTGCGAGGTGCAACATCGGTAAAATGCCGAAACGGTGTCGTACGACATTTAGAAATGAGTGTGTGTATTTGAAATGGATTCGTACCATGGGGAATCATTCTCCAGCGATGGTAAACCAAAGGCCATCTATGGTGATCCCGTTTAACCAAAAAATTCACATGAAGAAACCAACGAGGAAAAAAATTCCGATCCCCCGTAAGTGATTCGGACGGTCTTCATTTGCGTACGAAAATCTATAGTGATGCTTAGAGCTATCAAAGTCGTAAATCTCATAGAGAGTTTCATTTTGATCGATTATGGCTCCAATAAGTCTACACCAATCAAAAGATATGGATGTTCGAATAATCTATATTCTCAGGGTGCAACATCGATGGTGCGAGGTGCACCATTGGTTCAAAATGCCGAAACGATGTCGTCCGACTTTTAGAAATGTGTGCATGAATTTGAAATGGAACTATACCATGGGGCATCATTCTCTAGGGATGGTAAATCGGTGGCCAACCACGGTGATCTCGTTTAACCAAAAAATTCACTTGAAGAAACTGAAGAGGAAAAAAAATCCCGAGCCTCCAAAAGTGATTCGGATGGTCTTTTTTAGGTATGGAAATGCATAGTGATGCCAAGAGATGTCAAAGTCATAAATCTCATTGAGAGCTTCGTTTTGACTGGTTATGGCTCCCATATGTCTAAACCATTCAAAGGATATGGCTGTCCGAATAATCGTTATCCTTAGGGTGCAACATCGACGGTGCGAGGTGCAACGTCGGTTCATAATGCCGAAACGGCGTCGTACAACTTTTAGAAATGAGTGCATGGATTTGAAAAGGAACTGTACCGTGGTGCATCATTCTCTAGCGATGGTAAATCGAGGGCCATGGTGATCTCATTTAACCAAAAAATTCACATTAAGAAACCGAAGAGGAAAACACATCGAAGCCCCCGAAAGTGATTAGGATGGTGTTTTTATAGGTATATAATTTCATAGTGATGGTAGAGAGCCGCCAAAGCCATAGATATGATAGAGAGCTTCGTTTTGACTGGTTATGGATTTCATATGTCTAAACCAGACAAAAGATATGGCTATCAGAATAATCGATATGCTCAGGGTGCAACATCGACGGTCCGAGGAGCAACATCGGTTCAAAATGCAGAAATGGTGCCGTCCGACTTTTAGAAATGAGTGCGTGGATTTGAAATAAAATGTACCATGGGGCATCATTCTCTATGGACGGTAAATCGGAGGCCAACCATAGTGAATCCGACTAACCAAAAAATTAACATGAAGAAACCGAAGAGGAAAAAAATTCCGAGCCCCCAAAGTGATTCAGATGGTGTTTTTTGGGTATGGAAATCCATGGTGATGCCTAGAGCTATCAAAGCTGTAAATCTCATTGATAGCTTTGTTTTGACCAGTTATGGCTCCCATAAGTTTAAAGTTGAGAAAAGATATGGTTGTCCGAATAATCGATTTGCTCTTAGTGCAACATCGACGGTGCGAGGTGCAACAACGGTTCAAAATGCCAAAGCGGAGCCGCATGACTTTTTGAAATGAGTGCATGGATTTGAAACGGAACTGTACCGAGGCCAACATTCTTCAAGGGTTGGTAAATCGAAGTCCAACCACGGTGATCCCGTTCAACCAAAAAATTCGGAGCCCCCAAAAGTGGTTCGGATGGTCTTTTTTGGGTATGGAAATCCGTAGTAATGCCTAGAGCTATCAAAGTCATAAATCTCATGGAGAACTTTGTTTTGACCGATTATGTCTCGCATAAGTCTAAACCAGTCAAAAGGTACGGCTGTCCGAATAATCGATATCCTCTGGTGCAACATCGACAGTGTGAGGTTCCACATGGGTTCAAAATGCCGAAACGGTGCCGTACGACATTTAGAAATGAGTATGTGGATTTAGAAAGAAACTGTACCATGGGGCATCATTCTCTAGTGACGCTCAATCCAAGGCCAACCACGGTTATCCCATTTAACAAAAAAATTCACATGAAGAAACCGAAGAGGAAAAAACTTCCGAGCCCCTAGAAGTAATTCAGATGGTCTTTTTATGGGTATAGAACTTTATAGTGATGGCCGAGAGCCGGCAAAGCCATAAATCTCATAGAGAGATTCGTATTGACTAGTTATGGCTTCCGTAAGTCTAAACCAGTCAAAAGATATGGCTGTCTGAATAATTGATATCCTCAGGGTGCGACATCGACGTTGCGCAAAATCATTTCAAAATGACGAAACGTTGTCATCTGACTTTTAGAAATGAGTGCATGGATTTGAAACGGAACTGTACCATGGGGCATCATTCTCCCGAGATGGTAAATCGGAGGCCCACCATGGTGATCCTATTTAAGCCGAAGTGGGAAAAAATTCCAAGCCTCCGAAAGTGATTTGGATGGTCTTTTTTTGGGTATGGAAATCTATAGTGAAGCCTAGAGTTATCAAAGTCGTAAATCTCATAGAGAGCTTCGTTTTGATCATTTATGGCTCGAAAAGATTTTGCTGTCCGAATAAGTGATATTCTCAAGGTGCAATATCCACGGTGGGAGGTGCAACATCGGTTCAAAAAACCAAAACGGTGTCGTACGACTTTTAGAAATGAGTGCGGGGATTTCAAATGAAACTGTACCATGGGGCATCATTCTCCAGCGATGGTAAATCAGGGGCAAACCACGGTGATCTCATTCAACCAAAAAATTCACATGAAGAATCTGAAGAGGAAAAAACTTCCAAGCCCCTAAAAGTGATTCAGATGGTATTTTTTTTGAGTATGGAACTTCGTAGTGATGGCCGAGAGTGGCCAAAAGCCGTAGATCTTATAGAGAGCTTCGTTTTGACTGGTTGTGTCTTTCATGAATCTAAACAAGTCAAAAGATATGGCTGTCAAAATAATCGATATCCTTAGGGTGCAACATCGACAATGCAAGGTGCAACATCGGTTCAAAATGCCAAAATGGTGTCGTACTACTTTTAGAAATGAGTGCATGGATTTGAAGTGGAATTGTACCATGGGTCATCATTCACCAGCGAGGGTAAATTGGAGGCCAACCTCGGTGATCCCATTTAACTAAAAAATTCATATTAAGAAACGGAAGGGAAAATAATTCCATACCTCCGAAAGTGATTCGAACGGTCTTTTGTGGGTACGGAAATCTGTAGCGATGCATAGAGCTGTCAATGCCATAAATCTCATAGAGCTTTGTTTTGATTTGTTTTAGGTACCATAAGTCTAAACCAGTCAACAAATATGGTTTTTCGAATAATCGATATTCAAGGTGCAATATCGACGGTTCGAGGTGCAACATTGGTTCAAAATGTCGAAATGGTGTCGTCCGACTTTTAGAAATGAGTGCGTGGATTTGAAATGGAGGTGCACCATGGGGCATCATTCGTCAGGGATGATTAATCAAAATCCAATCATGGTGATCCTGTTTAACCAGAAAATTCACATGAAGAATTCGTAGAGGAAAAAAATGTTTTTCCGAGCCCTCGAAAGTAATTCGGATGGTCTTTTTTTGGGTATGGATATCCATACTGATGCGTAGAGCTATCAAAGTCATAAAACTTATAGAGAGCTTCCTTTTGACTGGTTATGGCTTCGATAAGTCTAAACAAGTCAAAAGATATGGCAGTCTGAATAATCGTTATCCTCGGGGTGCAACGTCGACGGTGTGAGGTGCAATGTCGGCTCAAAATGCCAAAATGATGTCGTCCGACTTTTAGAAATGAGTGCATGGATTAGAAAGAAATTGTACCATAGGGCATCATTGTCTAGGGATGGTGAATCAGAGGCCAACCAGGTGATCCCGTAATCGAAAAATTCTCACGATGAAACCGAAGAGGAAAAAATTCCGAGCCCCCGAAGTGATTCGGATGGTCATTTTTTGGGTTTGGAAATCCATAGCGACGCCTAGACCTGTCAAAGTCGTAAACCTCATAGAGAGCTTCATTTTGACTGGTTTTGGCTCTCATAAGTCTAAACCACTCAAAAGATATGGCTATTCGAAAATCGATATCCTCATATTGCAACATCAACAGTGCGAGGTGAAACATCAGTTCAAAATGCCAAAACGGTGCTGTAGGAATTTTAGAAATGAGTGCGTGGATTTGAAACGGAAGCATACTAGGGGAAGCATTCTCTAGCAACGGTAAATTGGAGGCCTCCACGGTGATCCTGTTTAACCAAAAAATTCACTTGAAGAAACCGAAGAGGAAAGAACTTCCAAGCCCTCAAATGTGATTCGGATGGTCTTTTTGTTGGTATGGAACTTCACAGTGACGACCGAGAGCGGCAAAGTCGTAGATCTCACAGAGAGCTTCGTTTTAACTAGTTATGGCTTCCGTTAGTCTAAACCGGTCAAATGATATGGCTGTTTGAATAATCGATATCCTTAGGGTGGAACATGGACGGTTTGAGGTGCAACATTGATTCAAAGTGCCGAAACGGTACCGTACGACATTTAGAAATGAGTGCATGGATTTGAAACAAAACCGTACCATGGGGCATCATTCTTCAGCGATGGTAAATCAGAGGCCAACCACGATGATCCCGTTTAACCAAAAAATTCACATGAAGAAACGGAAGAGGAAAATACTTCTAAGTCCCCAAAAGTGATACGGATGGTCGTTTTTTGGGTATGGAACACCGTAGTGATGGTTGGGAGCGGTCAAAGTCATAGATCTCACATAGAGCTTTGTTTCGACTGGTTATGGCCCCCGTAAGTCTAAAAAAGTCAAAAATATGGCTGTTTGAATAATCAATATTCTCAGGATGCAACATTGACGGTGCGAGGTGCTACATCGGTCTAAAATGCTGAAACGGTCCGTATGACTTTTAAAAATGAGTGCGTGGATTTGAAATGGAACTGTACCATGGAACATCATTTCCCAGCAAAGGTGGATCAAAGGCCAATCACTGTGTCCCATTTAACCCAAAAATTCGCATTAAGAAACCGAAGAAGAAAAAACTTTCGAGCCTCCGAAAGTGATTCAGATGGTTTCTTTAGGTATGGAAGGCCTAGTGCAATCAAATTAGTAGATCTCACAGAGAGCTTCTTTTAGACAGGTTAAGGCTCTAGTAAGACTAAACCAGTCAAAAGATATGGTTATTCGAATAATCGATATCCTCAGGGTGCAACATCGATGGTGCGAGGGCCAACATCGGTTCAAAATGCCAAAACGGTCCCATACGACTTTTAAACGAGTGCAAGGATTTGAAACGGAACTGTATCATAGGGCATCATTCTCCAGCGATGGTAAATCGGCGATCAACCATGGTTATCCCATTTAATCGAAAAATTAGCATGATGAAACCGAAGAGGAAAAAACTTTCATGCCCCTAAAATGATTTGGATGGTCTTTTCTCGTGTATGTACCGTAGTGATGGGAAAGAGTCGACAAAGTCATAGATCTCACAAATAGCATCATTTTGACTGGTTATGACTCCCGTAAGTCCGATCTAGTCAAAAAATATGGCTATCAGAATAATCGATATCCTTAGGGTGCAACATCAACGTCGGGAGATGCGACATCGGTTCAAAATGCAAAAATGGTGCCGTATGACTTTTAAAAATGAGTGCACGGATTCAAAATGAAACTATCATGGGGCATCATTCTCCAGTGATGGTAAATTGGAGTCTAACCACGGTGATCCCGTTTAGCCAAAAAATTCACACAAAGAAACCGAAGAGGAAAAAATTTCGAGCCCCCGAAAGTGATTCGGATGGTCTTTTTTGGATATGGAAATCTGTAGTGACGCCTAGAACCGTCAAGGTGGTAAATCTCATAGAGAGCTTCATTTTGACTAGTTATGGCTCCTATAAGACTAAACTAGTCAAAAGGTATGGCTGTCCAAATAGTCGATATCCTCAGGATGCAACATCGAAGGTGCGAGATGCAACATCGATTCAAAATGCCGAAATGGTGCCGTCCGACTTTTAGAAGTGAGTGCATAGATTTAAAACGAAACTGTACCAAGGGCATAATTCTCTAGTGATGGTTAATTGGAGGCCAACCACAGTGATCCCGTTTAAATAAAAAATCCATATGGAGAAACCGAAGAGGAAAAAAAATGTTTTTTGGAGTCCCCAAAAGTGATTCAGATGGACTATTTTGGGTATGGAAATCCATAGTGATGCCTAGAGTTGTCAAAGTCATAAATCTCATAGAAAGCTTCATTTTAACTGGTTATGGTTCATATAAGTCTTACCAGTCAAAAGATATGGTTGTCTGAATAATCGATATCCTCAAGGTGTAGCATCGACGTCGCGAGGTGCGACATCGGCTCAAAATGCTGAAGCCATGCCGTCCGAATTTTATAAATGAGTGTGTGGGTTTGAAACGGAACTGTACCATGGGGAATCATTGTCCAGGGATGGAAAATCGGAGGCCAGCCACAGTGATCTCATTTAATCAAAAAATTCACACGAAGAAACCGGTCAAAAGATACGGCTGTTCGAATAACTGATATCCTTATGGTGCAACATCGACGGTGCGAGGTGCAACATCGGTTCAAAATACCAAAACAACGCCGTACGAATTTTAGAAATGAGTGTTGGATTTGAAATGGAAGTGTACCAAAGGGCATCATTCTCTAGCAATGGTAAATCGGAGGCCAGCAAAGGTGATCCTGTTTAACTAAAAAATTCACATGAAGAAACCAAAGAGTAAAAATCACCGAGCCCCCAAATGTGATTCATATGCTCTTTTTATGGATAACGAGCTTTGTAGTGACGGTCGAGAGTGGTCAAATCATAGATCTCGTAGAGAGCTTCATTTTGACTAGTTATGGCTTCCGTAAGTCTAAACCAGTCAAAAGATTTGGCTATCTGAAAAATCGATATCCTCAGGGTGCAACGTCGACGGTGCTAGGTGCAACATCGATTCAAAATGCCGAAAGGTGACGTCCGACTTTTAAAAATGAGTGCGTGGATTTGAAACTGAACTATACCATGGGGCATCATTGTCCAACGACTGCTAAATTGAGGCCAACCATGGTGATCCCGTTTAACTAAAAAATTCACCTGAAGAACCAGAAGAGGAAAAAATTCTGAGCCCCCAAAAGTGATTCGAACGGTCGTTTTTTGAGTTTGGGAATCCGTAGTGATGCCTAGAGCGGTTAAAGTTGTAAATCTTATGGATAGCGTTATTTTGACCGATTATGGCCCCCATAGGTCTAAACCAGTCAAAAGGTATGGCTGTCTGAATAATCGATATCCTTGGTGTGCAACATCGACAATGCGAGGTGTGACATTGGTTAAAAATGCTGAAATGGTACCGTATGACTTTTAGAAATGAGTGCATGGATTTGGAATGAAACTGTACCCTGGGGCATCATTCTCTAGCGATGGTCAGTCGGAGGCCAACCACGGTGATCCCGTTAAACCAAAAAGTTCACATGCAGAAACCGAAGAGGAAAGAACTTCCGAGCTCCTGGAAGTGATTCAAATGGTCATTTTTTGGGTGTGGAACTTCGTAGTGATGGCCGAGAGAAAGCAAAGTCCTAGATCTCACAGAGAGCTTCATTTTGACTAGTTATATCTTCTGTAAGTCTAAACTAGTCAAAAGATATGGCTGTCTGAATAATCGATATATTCTGGGTGCAACATCGACGATGCTAGGTGCAACATCGGTTCAAAATGCCGAAATGGTGCCGTCTGACTTTTACAAATGAGCGCATGGATTTAAAATGGAACTGTACCTTGCAGAATCATTCTCCAAGGGTTGGTAAATCGGAGGCCAACCATGATGATCCTATTTAACCATGAAATTCACATGAAGAAATCGAAGAGGAAAAAAAATTCCGAGCCCCCAAAAGTGATTCGGATGGTCTTTTTTGGGTATGGAAATCTGTAGTGACGCCTAGAGCTTTCAAAGTCATAAATCTTATGGAGAGATTCTTTTTTGACCGATTATGGCCCGGGTAAGTCTAAACTAATAAAAAGACATGGCTGTCTGAATAATCGATATATTCAGGTTGCAACATCGACGGTGCGAGGTGCAACATCTGTTCAAAATGCCGAAAAAGTGTCGTACGACTTCTAGAAATGAGTATGTGGATTTGAAATGGAATTGTACCATGGATCATCATTCTCCAACAATGGTAAATCGGTGGCCAACCACGGTGATCCTATTTAACCAAAAAATTAACATGAAGAAGCCAAAGAGGAAAAAAACTTACAAGCCCCGGAAGTGATTCAAATGGTCTTTTTTTGGATATGGAACTTTGTAGTGACGACGAAGAGCGGGAAAATCATAGGTCTCACTGAGAGCTTCGTTTTGACTAGTTATGGCTTTCATAAATGTGAACCAGTCAAAAGATGTGGCTCTCTGAACAATCGATATCCTTAAGATGCAGCATCGACGTCGCGAGGTGCAACATCGGTTCAAAATGCCATAAGGGTACCATCATACTTTAAGAAATGAGTGTGTGGATTTGAAACGGAACTATACCATGAGGAATCATTCTCCAAGGATGGTAAATCGGAGGCCATCCATGGTGATCCCGTTTAACCAAAAAATAAAATGAAGAAACCGAAGGTGAAAAAAGTTTCGAGCCTCCGAAATTGATTCGAATGGTTTTTTTTAGTATGGAAGTACATAGTGATGCCTAGAGCTTTCAAAGTCTTAAATATGATGGAGAGCTTTTTTTTACCGGTTATGGATCCAATAAGTCTAAACCAGTCAAAATATATGGTTCCTTGAGTAACCGATATCCTTAGGGTGCAACATCGATGGTGCGAGGTACAACATCGGCTCAAAATGCTAAAAGGTTGTCATACGACTTTTAGAAATGAGTGCGTGGATTGGAAATGGAACTATACCATAAGGCATCATTCTCCAGGGATGGTAAATCAGAGGAAAACCACTATGATCCCGTTTAACCAAAAAATTCACATGAAGTAACCGAAGAGGAAAAAAATTCCGAACCCCTGAATGTGATTCAGATAGACTTTTTGGATATGGGAATCCGTAGTGACGCTTGGAACTGTCAAAGTCATAAATCTCATAGAGTGCTTCGTTTTGACTAGTTATTGCTCCCATCAGCCTATACTAGTTAAAAGATATGGTTGCCCGAATAATCGATATCCTCAGGGTGCAACATCAGCGGTGCGAAGCGCAACATCGTTTAAAATGCTGAAACGGTGCCATATGACATTTAGAAATGAATGCATGGATTTGAAACGTAACTGTACCATGGGGCATCAATCTTCAGCGATGGTAAATCAGTGGCCAACCATGGTGATCCCATTTAACCAAAAAATTCACATGAAGAAACCAATGAGGAAAAAACTTTCGAGTCCCCGAAAATGATTCGGATGGTCTTTTTTTGGGTATGGAAACCCACAATGACACCTGGAGCTGTCAAAGTAGTAGATCTCATAGAGAGCTTCGTTTTGACCAGTTATGACTCCTCTAGGTCTAAACCGATCAAAAGATATGGCTGTCTGAATAATCAATATCCTCCATGTGCAACATCGAAGGTGCGAGGTGCAAAATCGATTTAAAATGCCAAAACGGTCCGTACGACTTTTAAAAATGAGTGCATGGATTTGAAATGGAACTTTACCATGGGGCATCATTCCCCGGCGATAGTAAATCAAAGGCCTAATGCCTTCGAAAGTGTTTCAAATGGTCTTTTTTAGGTATGGAACTCTATAGTGACGGATTAGTGTAATCAAAGTCGTAGATCTCATAGGAAGCTTCGTTTTGACGGTTTATGGCCCTTATAAGCCTAAATTAGTCAAAAGGTATGGCTATTCGAATAATCGATATCCTCAGGATGCAACATCGACGATGCGAGGCGCAACATCGGTTCAAAATGCCGAAACGGGATCACCGTGGAACATCATTCTCCAACGATGATAAATCAGAGGCCAACCACAGCGATCACGTTTAACCAATAAATGAAGAAACCTAAGAGGAAAAAGTTTTCGAGCTTCCGAAAGTGATTCGGATGGTCGTTTTTTAGGTATGGAACTATATAGTAATGGCCAGGAGCAGTCAAAGTCATAAATCTCATAGAGAGCTTCGTTTTGACTTGTCACGACTTCCATAAGTCTAAACCAATCAAAAGATATGGTCGTCCGAATAATCGATATCCTTAGGATGCAACATCGACAGTGTGAGATGCAACATCGGTTCAAAATGCCGAGATAGTTTCGTGCGACTTTTAGAAATGAGCGCACGGATTTGAAACGAAACTGTACCATAAGACATCATTCTCTAGGGATGGTAAATCAGAGGCCAACCATGATGATCATGTTTAACCAAAAATTTCTCATGAAGAAACCGAAGAGGAAAAAATTCCAAGCGCACGAAGTGATTGGGATGGTCTATTTTTTGTATGGAACTCCATTATGATGGCCTAAAATTGTTAAATTGGTAGATCTCATAGAGAGCTTAGTTTTGTCTAGTTATGGCTCCCGTAAGTCTAAACCAGTCAAATGATATGGCTGTCTAAATAATCGATATCCTAAGGGTGCAACATCAACGGCGTGAGGTGAAACATCAGTTCAAAATGCCGAAACTTGGTGTCCTACGACTTTTAGAAATGAGTGTGTGGATTTAAAATGGAATTGTACCATGGGGTATCATTCTCCAGCGACGGTAAATCGAAGGCCAACTATGGTGATCCCGTTTGACCAAAAAATTCACATGAAGAAACCGAAGAGGAAAAAACTTCAAAGCCCCCGAAAGTGATTCACATGGTCTTTTGTTGGGTATGGAACTCCGTAGAGACACAGAGAGCGGTCAAAGTCATAGATCTCACAGAAAGCTTCATTTTTACAGGTTATGGCTCCCGTAAATTTAAACCAGTCTAGAGAAATGGTAGTCCGAATAATCGATATCCTCAAGGTGCAACATCAATGGTGTGAGGTGCAACATCGGTTCAAAATTAAGAAATAGTGCCATACGACTTTTAGAAATGAATGAGTGGATTAGAAACAAAACTGTTCCATGGGGTATCATTCTCCAGCAATGGTAGATTGAAGGCCAACCACAATGATCACGTCTAACCAAATAATTCACATGAAGAAACCGAACAGGAAAAAATTTCGAGCTTTCGTAAGTGATTCGGATGATTTTTTTATGGCATGGAACTCCATAGTGACGGCCTAGTGCAATCAAAGTCGTAAATCTTCTTTTTGACTACTTATGGGTCCTATAAGACGAAACCAGTCAGAATATATGGTTGTTCGAATAATCGATATCCTTAGGGTGCGCAACATCAATTCAAAATGCCGAAATGGTGCTGTGCGACTTTTAGAAATGAGTGCGTGGATTTGAATTGGAACTTTATCGTGGGGCATCATTCTCTAGGGATGGTAAATCGGAGGCCAACCACGGTGATCCCATTTAACCAAAAAATTCACATAAAGAAACCGAAGAAGGAAAAAACATCGATCCCTCAAAAGTAATTCGGATGGTCTTTTTTTGGGCATGGAACTTCGTAGTGACGTTCGAGAGCTGTTAAAGTCGTAAATCTCATAGAGAGCTTAATTTTGTCAGGTTATGGCTCCCGTAAGTCTAAACCAGTCAAAAGATATAGCTATCCGAATAATCGATATCCTCAAGGTGCAACATCGACGGTGCGAGGTGCAACATCAATTCGAAATGCCAAAGCAGTGTCATACGGCTTCTAAAAATGAGTGTGTGGATTTGAAATGGAACTGTACCACGGAGTATTATTCCCTAGCGATGGTAAATTGGAGGCCAAGCACGGTGACCCCGTTTAACAAAAAAATTCATGTGAAGGAACTGAAGAGGAAAAAACTTCTAAGCTCCCAAAACTGATTCAGATGGTCTTTTTTAGGCATGGAACTCAGTAGAGATGGCTAGCAGTAGTCAAAGTCATAGATCTCACAGAGAGCTTTGTTTTGGCTAATTATGGCTCCCTTAAGTCTACACCCGTCAAAAGATATGGCTATGTGGGTAATCGATTTCCTCAAGGCATAACATCGATAGTGCGAGATGCAACATCGGCTTAAAATGCCGAAATGATAGTGCGATATTTGAAACGAAACTGTACCATGAAACCTCATTTTTCAGGGATTGTGAATCGAAGGCCAACTATGGTGATCTAGCTTAACCGAAAATTCACATGAAGAAACCGAAGAGGAAAAAAATTCCAAGGTCCCGAAAGTTATTCGGATGGTCTTTTTTATGTATGAAACTCCATAGTGATGGCCTAGAATTTTCAAATTTGGAAATCTCACAGAGAGCTTTGCATTGTCTGGTTAAGGCTCCTATAAGTCTAAACCAGTCAAATGATATGACTGTCTAAATAATCGATATCCAAGGTGCAATGTCGACGACTCGAGGTGCAACATCAGTTCAAAATGCCGAAATGGTGTTGTGTGACTTTTAGAAATGAGCGCATGGATTTGAAACGGAACTGTACCATGGGACATCAATATCCAGCGATGGTAAATCGGAGTCTAACGACGGTGATCCCGTTTAACCAAGAAAATCACATGAAGAAACCGAAGAGGAAAATACTTTTGAGCCCCTGAAAGTGATTCAGATGGCCTTTTTTAGGTACGGAACTCCTTAGAGGCACTAGAGTGGTCAAAGTAATAGATCACATAGAGAGCTTCATTTTAACAGGTTATGGCTGCAGTAAGTCTAAACTAGTCTAAAGATATGGCAGTCTGAATAATCGATATCCTCAAGGTGCAACATCGACAGTGCGAGGTGCAACATCGGTTCGAAATTCCGAAATGGTGCCATACGACTTTTAGAAATGAGTTTGTGGATTTGAAACAGAACTGTACTATAGGGTATCATTCTCCTACGGTGGTAAATCGAAGGCAAACCATGATGATCTCGTTTAACCAAAATATTCACATGAAGAAACCGAAGAGAAAAAAGCTTCTGAGCCCCCAAAAGTGATTCGAATGGTCATTTTAGGGTATGGAACAATGAAGTGATAGGCTGGAGATGTGTAAGTCATAGATCTCATAGAGAGCTTCGTTTTGATAGGTTATGGATCTCATAACTCTAAATGGGTCAAAAGATATGGCTATCAGAATAATCGATATCCTCGGGGTGCAACATCGACGTTGCGAGGAGCAACATCGGTTCAAATGCCAAAATGGTGTCGTGCGACTTTTATAAGGTGTGCATGGATTTGAAATGAAATTGTTAAATGGGGCATCATTCTCCAGCGATGATAAATTGAAGGACAACCACGGTGATCCCATTTAACCAAAAATTCACGTGAAGAAACCGAAGAGGAAAAAACTTCCAAGCCCTCGAAAGTAATTCAGATGGTCTTTTATTGGGTATGGAACACCATAGTGACGGCTGAGAGCGTTAAAAGTCGTAGATCTAATAGAGAGATTCGTTTGGACTGGTTATGGCTCTTATAAGTCTAAACCAGTCAAAACATATGGTTGTTTGAATAATCAATATCCTCAGGGTGCAACATCGACGATGCGAGGTGCAAAATCGATTCAAAATGCAGAAACGGTGACGTACGACTTTTAGAAATGAGTGCGTGGATTGGAAACGAAACTGTACCATGAGGCATCATTTTTCAGCAACGGTAAATTGGAGGCCAACCATGGTGATCTGGTTTAACCAAAAAAATTACATGAACAAACCGAAGAGGAAAAGACTTATAAGCCCCTGAAAGTGGTTCCGATGGTGTTTTTTTGGTATGGAACTCCACGGTGATGGCCGAGAGCGATTAAGGCCGTACTTATAAAGAGTTTCATTTTGAATGGTTATGTCTCCCGTAAGTATAAACCATTCAAAAGATATGAATGTCTGAATAATTGATATCCTTACGGTACAACATCGACGTTGCAAGGTGCAAACATCGGTTCAAAAGTCCAAAACGGTGCCTTACGACTTTTAGAAATGAATGCGTGGATTTGAAATGGAACAGTACTATGGGGCATCTTTCTTCAGCAACGGTAAATCAAAGGCCAACCTTAGTGATCCCGTTTAACCAAAAAATTCACATGAAGAAACAGAAGAGGAAAAAACTTCTAAGCCCTCGAAAGTGATTCAGGTGGTATTTTTGGGTATAGAACTCCGTAGTGGCGGCCTATAACTCTGCAGATCATAGATCATATAGAGAGATTCGTTTACGGTTTATGGCTCCCTTAAGTCTAAACAAGTCAAAAGATATGGATATCCGAATATTCGATATCCTCAGGGTGCAACATCGACGGTGCGAGATGCAACATCAGTTCAAATGCCGAACGGTGTCATGCTACTTTTAGAAATGACTGCTTGGATTTGAAACAGTGTTGTACCATGGGGAATCATTCTCCAGCGATGCTAAATCGAAGGCCAACCATGGTGATCCATTTAACCAAAAAATTCACATGAAGAAACCCAAGAGGAAAAAAATTACGAGCCCCCAAAAGTGATACGGATGGTCTTTTATTGGGTATGGAAACCCATTGTGATAGCCTAGAGCTTTCAATATTGTAGATCTCATAGAGAGCTTCTTTTTTACTAGTTATGGCTCCCGTAAGTCTATATCAGTCAAAAATAGGGCTGTCCGAATAATCGATATCCTCAAGGTGCAACATCGAAGGTATGAGGTGGAAGATCGGTTCAAAATGCCGAAAAGGTGTCGTATGACCTTTAGAAATGAGTGCATGATTTGAAATGAAATTGTTGCATGGGGCATCATTCTTCGACGATGGTAAATTCGAGGTTAACCATGGCAATCCCTTTTAACCAAAAAATTCACCTAAAAAAACTGTAGAGTAAAATGCTTTCGACCCCCCAAAAGTGACTCAGATGGTCTTTTTTTGGGTATGGAACTACATAACGACAACCGAGGGCCTTCAAAGTCGTAGATCTCATAGAAGGCTTCATTTCGACTGGTCATGGCTCTCGTAAGTCTAAACGGGTCAAAAGATATGGCTGTCCGGATAATCGATATCTTTAGGGTGCAACATCCACGGTGCATGCGACTTTTAGAAATGAATGCGTGGATTTAAAACGGAACTGTGCCATGGGGCATAATTATCTAGCGGAGGCCAACCAAGTTGATCCTATTTAACCAAAAAAATCACATGAAGAAACCAAAGAGGAAAAACCTTCCAAGCCCTTAAAAGTGATTCGGATGGTCTATTTTGGGTATGGAACTTCGTAGTGATGGCCTAGAGCTATGCTGGTCATAGATCTCATAGAGAGCTTCATTTTTATGGGTTACGGCTACCTTAATAGTAAACGAGTCAAAAGATATGGCTGTCCGTATAACCGATATACTCAGGGTGCACCATCGACGGTGCACATGCAAAATCGGTTCAAATATCGAAACGGTGCCGAGTGGCTTTTAGAAATGAGTGTGTGGATTTGAAGCGGAACTATACCATGGACATCATTCTTCGATGAAGGTAAATCAGAGTCCAACCATGGTAATCCCGTTTAACCAAAAAATTCACTTGAAGAAACCGAAGAGGAAAAAAATTCTGAGCCCCAAAAAGTGATACGGGTGATCTTTTTTAGGTATGGAACCCCGTAGTGACAGCCTAGAGCAGTCAATGTTGTAGTTCTCACAGAGAGCTTCGTGTTGACTGATTATGGCTCCTATAAGTCTAAACAGTCAAATGATATGGCTATCTGAATAATCGATATCCTAATTTTGCTACATCGATGGTGCAAGGTGCATCGGTTCAAATGCCGAAATGGTGTCGTGCGACTTTTAGAAATGAATGCATGGATTTGAAGGAACAGTACCATGGGGCATCATTCTCCAGCGATGGTAAATCGAAGGCCAACCGCAGTGATCCCATTTAACCAAAAAATTCATATGAAGAAGCCGAAGAGGAAAAAATTTCTAGCCCCAAGGTGATACGGATGGTCTTTTATTGTGTATGGAACTCCATAGTGATGGCCTAGATCATTCAACGTCATAGATCTCACAGAGAGCTTAGTTTTGACTGGTTATGGCTCCTGTAAGTCTAGACAAGTTAAAAGATATGGCTGCCCAAATAATCGATATCCTTAGGATGCAACATCGATGATGCGAGGTGAACATCGGTTCAAAATGCTGAAACTGTGTCATATGACTTTTAGAAGTGAGTGCGTGGATTTGAAATGGAGCTGTTTCATGGGGCATCATTCTCCATCGATGGTAAATTGAAGGCCAACCACGATGTTCCCATTTAACCAAAAAATTCAGATGAAGAAACCGAAAAGGAAAAAACTTCCATGCCCTCGAAAATGATTCCGATGGTCGTCAAACTCTGTAGCGATTGCCAAGAGTAGTCAATGTCCTAGATCTCATAGAGAGATTCGTTCTGACTGGTTATGGCTCCCGTAAATCTAATCTAGTCAAAAGATATGGCTATCCGAATAATCAGTATCCTCAGGGTGCACCATCGATGGTGCAAGGTGCAACATCAGTTCAAAATGTCAAAACGGTGACGTATGCCTTTTGGGAATGAGTGCATGGATTTGAAGCAGAACTGTGCTATGGCGCATCATTGTTCAGATGGTAAACCGACGGCCAACCATGGTGATCCCATTTAACCAAAAAATTCATATGAAGAAACCGAAGAGGAAAAAATCAAAACCCTCGAAAGTTATTCTGATATACTTTTTTGGGTATGGAACTACATAAGTCTAAACTAGTCAAAAGATATGGTTGTCCGGTTAATCGATATCTTCAAGGTGCAATATTGATGGTGCGAGGTGCAACACCGGTTCCAAATGCCAAAATGCTGACGTACGACTTTTAGAAATGAGTGGGTAGTTTTGAAATGAAAATGTACCATAGGGTATCATTATCCAATGATGGTAAATCGAAGACCAACCTCGGTGATCCCGTTTAACCAAAAAATTCATATGAAGAAACCGAATGGGAGAAAACTTTCAAGCCCTGGAAAGTGATTCGGATGGTCTTTTTTAGGTATGGAACTCCGTAGTGATGGCCTAGAGCTATGTCGGTCATAGATCTCACAGAGAGCTTCGTTTTGACTAGTTATGTCTCCCGTAATTCTAAACCATTCAAAAGATATTAATGTCCGACTAATCAATAACCTCAGAGTGCATCATCAATGGTGCAAGGTGCATCATCGATGGTGCAAGGTGCAACCTCTAATTAAAATGTTGAAACGGTGTCGCGCGACTTCTAGAAATGAGTACGTGGATTTGAAACGGAACTGTACCATGGGGCATCATTCTCTAGCGATGGTAAATCAGAGGCCAACCACGGTGATCCCGTTTAACCAAAAAATTCACATGTGGAAACCGAAGAGGGAAAAAACTTCTAAGTCCTTGAAAGTTATTTGGATGGTCTTTTTTGGGTGTAGAACATTGTAGTGATGGCCTACAACTTTGCAGGTTGTAGATCTTATAGAAGGCTTTGTTTTGATAGGTTATGGCTCCCGTAGCTCTAAATGAGTCAAAAGATATGGCTGTCCGAATAATCGATATCCTTCGTGTGCGACATCAGCGGTGCGAGGTGCAATATCAGTTCAAATGCCAAAACGGCGCCATGCGACTTTTAGAAATGGGTGCATGAATTTGATACGGAGCTGTACCATGGGGTATCATTCTCCAACGATAGTAAATTGGAGGCGAACCACGGTGATCCCGTTTAACCAAAAAATTCACATGAAGAAACCGAAGAGGGAAAAACTTTCGAGCCCCATGAAGTAATTCAGATGGTCTTTTTTGGGTATGGAACTCCATAGTCACGGGATAGAGCTATGCAGGTCATAGATCTCATGGAGAGCTTTGTTTTGACTAGTTATGTCTCCCGTAAGTCTAAACCAGTCAAAAGATACGGTTGTCCGAATAATCGATATCCTCAAGGTGCAACATCGACGGTCCGAGGTGCAACATGGTTCACAATACCAAAACAGCGTCGTTCGAGTTTTAGAAATGAGTGCATGCATTAGAAACGAAACTATCCCATGGGGTATCATTCTCCAACAATGGTAAATCGAAGGCCAACCACGGTGATCTCATTTCACCAAAAAATTCACATGAAGAAACCGAAAAGGAAAAAACTTCCAAACCCCTGAAAGTTATTCGGATGGTCTTTTTTGGGTAAGGAACTCCGTAGCGACGGCCAAGATTGGCCAAAGCCTTAGATCTCACAGAGACCTTTGTTTGATAGGTTATGTCTTCCGTAAGTTTAAACCAGTCAAAAGATATGGATGTCTGAATAATCGATATCCTCAAGGTGCAACATCGACGGTGCGAGGGGCAACGTCGGTTCAAAATACCGATACGGTGCCACAAGACTTTTAGAAAGGAGTGCATGGATTTGAAATGGAACTGTTCCTTAGGGAATCATTCTCCATCGATGGTAAATCGGTGGCCAACCATAAGGTTTCCTTTTAACCAAAAAATTCACATGAATAAACCGAAGAGGGAAAAAGTTTCGAGCACCCAAAAGTGATTCGGATGGTCTGTTTTAGGTATGGAACTCTGTAGCGATGGCCGAGACCTATCAAAGTGGTAGACCTCACGGAGATCATTTTTTTTGGTTATGGCTCCTGTAAGCCTAAACCAGTCAAAAGATATGGTTGTCCAAATAATCAATATCCTCAGGGTGCAACATCGATGATGCGAGGTGCAACATCGGTTCAAAATGCCGAAATGGTGTCGTACGACTTTTATAAAGGAGCGCGTGGATTGGAAACAAAAATATACCGTGGGCATCATTCTTCAGTGATGCTAAATTGGACGCCAGCACGGTGATCCCGTTTAATCGAAAATATCACATGAAGAAACCAAAGAGGAAAAAAATTCCTAGCACTCTAATGTTATTCGGATGGTCTTTTTTGGGTATTATACTATGTAGTAATGGCCTAGAATCGTCAAAGTCGTAGATCTCACAAAGAGTTTCGTTTTGACTGGTTATGACTCCCGTAAGTCTAAACGAGTCAAGAGATATGGCTGTCCGAATAATCTATATCCTCAGGGTGCAACATCGACGGTGCGAGGTGAAACATCAGTTCAAAATACCAAAACAGTGCCGTACGACTTTTAGAAATGAGTATGTGGATTTGAAACGGAACTATACCATGGGCCATCATTCTCTAGCGATGGTATATCGGAGGCCAGCCATGGTGATCCAGGTTAACCAAAAAATTCACATGAAGAAACCGAAAAGAAAAAAAAACTCCAAGCCTCCGAAAGTTATTCAAATGGTCATTTTTTGGATATGTACTATGCAGTGACCTCCCAGAGTCTTCAAAGTCATAGATCTCACATACAGCTTCATTTTGACTATTTATGGCTCCTGTAAGTCTAAACCAGTCAAACGATATGGCTGTCCGAATAATCGGTATCCTCAAGGTGCAGCATCGATGGTACGAGGTGCATAACGGTTCAAAATGCCGAAATGGTTCCTTACGACTTATCGAAATGAGTGCAAGGATTTGAAATGGAACTGTATCATGGGGAATCATTCTCCAAAGATGGTAAATTGAAGGCCAACCACGATGATCCCGTTTAACCAAGAAATTGTCATTAAGGAACCAAAGAGGAAAAAATTCCAAGCCTCGAAAGTTGTTCGAATGGTCTTTTTTTGGGTATGGAACTTCGTAGTGATGGAGGAGAGTTGTGCATGTCGTATACCTCACATAAAGCTTCATTTTGACTAGTTATGGCTCTTGTAAGTCTAAATGAGTCAAAAGATATGGCTGTTCAAATAATCGATATCCTCAAGGTGCAACATCGACGGTGCGAGGTGCAACATCGGTTCAAAATACCGAAATGGCGCTGTATAAATTTTAGAAATGAGTGGATAGGTTTGAAATGGAACTGTATCGTGGAGCATCATTCTCCAGCGATGGTAAATTGGAGGCCAACCATGATGATCCCTTTTAAGCAAAAAATTCACATGAAGAAACCAAAGAGGAAAAACATTTTGAGCCCTCGAAAGTGATTCGGATGGTCTTTTTTGGGTATGGAACTCCGTAGTGATGGTTGGGAGCTATCATAATCATAGATCTCACATGGTGCTTCGTTTTGACAGGTTATGGCTCCTGTAAGTCTAAACCAGTCAAAAGATATGGTTGTTCGAATAATCGATATCCTCAGGGTGCAGCATCGATGGTTCAAGGTGCAACATCAGTTCAAAATGCCAAAATGGCACCGTACGACTTTTTGGAATTAGTGCGTTGATTTGAAACAGAACTGTATCATTGGCCATCATACTCCAATGATGGTAAATCGGAGGCCAACCAAGGTGATCCCGGTGAATCAAAAAATTCACATGAAGAAACCGAAGAGGAAAACATTTAGAGCCCCCGAAAGTTATTCGGATGGTCTTTCTTTGGGTTAGGAATTATGTAGTCATCACCCAGAGTCGTCAAATTCATGGATCTCATAGAGAGCTTTGTTTTGACTGGTTATGGCTCCCGTAAGTCTAAACGAGTCAAAAGATATGACAGTCTGAATAATCTATATCCTCAGGGTGCAACATCGATGGTGCAAGATGCAACATTAGTTCAAAATGCTGAAATGGTGTTGTACGACTTTTAGGAATAAATGTGTGGATTTGAAATAGAACTGTACCGTGGGACATCAATCACCAGGGATGGTAAATCGAAGGCCAACCATGGTGATCATGATTAGCTAAAAAACTTACAAGAAGAAACCGATATGGAAAAAAAAACTCTAAGCCCATGAAAGTTATTCGAATGGTCCTTTTTTGGGTATGAAATTTAATAGTGATGGACTAGAGCTTTCATAGTCATAAATTTCACATAGAGCTTCATTTTGACTGGTTATGACTCCCATAATTCTTAACCAGTCAAAAGATACGGCTGTTCGATTAATCGATATTCTCAGGGTGCAACATCAACGGTGCGATGTGCAACGTCGATTCAAATAGCCAAAACGGTGCCATACAACTTTTAGAAATGAGTGTGTGGATTTGAAACGGAACTGCACA
This sequence comes from Allium cepa, assembly GCA_030765085.1. Classification (NCBI taxonomy): domain Eukaryota; kingdom Viridiplantae; phylum Streptophyta; class Magnoliopsida; order Asparagales; family Amaryllidaceae; genus Allium; species Allium cepa. The sequence goes on from CM060943.1 coordinate 804,110,728, forward strand.
ATGGGGCATAATTCTCAAGCGATGGTAAATCGGAGGCCAGCCACGGTGATCCCATTTAACCAATAAATTCACATAAAGAAATCGAAGAGGAAAAACCTTCCAAGCCCCCGTAAGTGATTCTGGTTGTCTTTTTTTGGTTATGGAAATCTGTATCGATTGCCATGAGCTATCAAAGTCATAGATCTCACAGAGAGCTTTGTTTTTACTGGTTATGGCTCCCGTAAGTCTAAACCAGTCAAAAGATATGACTGTCCGAATAATCAATCTCCTCGAGGTGCAAAATCAACGGTTCAAGTTTCAAAGATCGTTTCAAAATTACAAAATAATGTCGTATGACTACTAGAAATTAGTATGTGGAATTGAAATGGAACTGTATCATGAGGCATCATTCTGCAACGATGGTAAATCATAGGCCAACCAAGGTGATCCCGATTAATCAAAAAATTCACATGAAGAAACCGAAGAGGAAAAAAAATTCTGAGCCGCCGAAAGTTATTTGGATGGTCTTTCTTTGGGTATGGAACTATGTAGTGACGTCCTAGAGAAGTGAAAGTCGTAGATCTCACAGAGAGCTTCATTTTGACTGGTTATGGTTTTCGTAAGTCTAAACGAGTCAAAAGATATGTCTGTTAGAGTAATCGATATCCTCAGGGTGCAATATCAACGGTTCAAGGTGCAACAGTGGTTCAAAATGCCAAAACAATGTTGTACGACTTTTAGGAATGTGTGCATGGATTTGAAATGGAACTGTGTCATGGGGCATCATTCTCCAGCATGGTAAATCGGAGGACAACCCCGGTGATCCTGATTAACCAAAAAATTCACGTGAACAAACCGAGAAGGAAAAAATTCCAAGCCCCCCAAAGTTATTCGGATAGTGTTTCTTTGGGTATTGAACTATGTAGTGACAGCCTAGAGTCATCAAAGTCGTAGATTTCACAAAGAGCTTTGTTTTGACTGGTTATGTCTCCCATAAGTCTAAACGGGTCAAAAGATATGGCAGTCTGGATAATCGATATCCTTAGGATGTAACATACACGGTGCGAGGTACAACATCAGTTCAAAATACTAAAACGGTGCAATACAACATTTAGGAAAGAGTATGTGGATTTTAAACAGAACTATATCATGAGGTATCATTCTCCAGCGTTGGAAATTGGAGGCCAACCACGGTGATCCTCGATAGCCAAAAAATTCACATGAAGAAATTGAGGAGGTAAAAAAATTTGAGCTCCCAAAAGTTATCCGAGTAGTCTTTCTTTTGGTATGGAACTATGTTCTGACGGCTTAGAGCCGCCAAAGTCGTAAATCTCACAGAGGCTTCATTTTAACTGGATATGGATCCCGTAAATATGAGCTCCTGAAGGTTATTCGAATGGTCTTTCTTTTGGTATGGAACTATGTTGTGACGGCCTAGAGCCGTCAAAGTCATAGATCTCACAGAGGGCTTCGTTTTGACTGGATATGTTTTGACAGGATATGGATCCTTAGGGTGCAACATCCACGTTGCGGGTTGCACCATCGGTTTAAAATGCCTAAGCGGTGCCGTACGACATTTAGGAATGAGTGCATGGATTTTAAATGGAACTTTATCATGGGGCATCATTCTCCAGCAATGGAAATCGGAGGCCAACACTACAACAAAACAGGCATTTTACAACGGGCAATGCCCGTTGTAATATGCATTTCGCAACGGGCATGCGCCCGTTGTATTAGGCCTAGTTGTAATAGGTCGACCATATTTTACAACGGGCAATGCCCGTTGTAATACATATTTTTACAACGGGCAATGCCCGTTGTAATACATGATATTGCAACGGTTTCTGACCGTTGCAAAATGAATGCAAATTTTAAAAAAAAATTACAGCACAGATTTTGAATTCAAATGAATATTTTATTCAAACAAATATTTATTACAATTTTTAAATAGTACAAATTCAAACTCTCACTATTCACTATACAATTTTGATACAAATTTCATTACATCACTATTTTACATTCAGAACCTCACTACATATCACTCACACTCGTATTGTTATCTTCAACTTCTTTCCAGTTAGAATCCAGCATCTGAGCAATCTGCAAAAATATTTACTAACGCAGTAAAATTGAAAAAGAAATATTTTTGCAATATAAAATAAAATGTGAATTTTTTGAAAAGAATATTTGCCTCAGTTATTTGGGTTGTTCGTCATCATTTAAATTTGAATTTTGAATTCATCATACACGAACAACTTGTGACATACACAGTGTATCACTGTATATGCCACAAGGCCGTGCACACCGATATACACTTGATAATGCTACAGGGACAAGTGAGCACAGGTCAAACCCAAATGCAAAGTCGGGTTCAACTCACATGCAATATATTTAAAATCACGACACGAGCACAAGGTCAAACCCGAGTTTTGTTGAATATGCGCTTTGCAATATAAAATGAAACATGATTTTGAAAACATTGTTTGCCTCAGTTATTTGGGTTATTCGTCATTGATTGTATCTGTGCATATCAGCATTTTATCAGGGACAGGTTGTACATAAGTGGCTGCAGTACACACGTATACATTTGTACACGTGTGCACTGCCCCGCCAACTCGTGTGCACAAATCAAACAAAAGCACTGCTAACAATTCAGCACAGTGTCAAACCCAAATAACAAACTGGATTCAACACAATGCAACATGACCGAGCATTGATCAAATCCAGAAACATGATCAACTCAGCAATGAATTTAACCATGAGAGAATGCAAACTACCAACTGTATGCTGGAGTACAAAGAAGATAGTGGCAACATCAAAATAAAATAAAAAATCAGCTGCAACATGAAGAAAGTCATATGTGCAAAGGTCAGACCAAACATGAAGGCTACATGAAGTGTGCAAGTTCAACCTCTTCATTAAAACAACCAAACCAACATAATACTGTTCAATATCCAAGACTCAAGAATGCATCACCATGACACAGTTCCAAACTATATAGAGCTGTCACAACCAAGAACTCAACGAACCAGACACAACAATGCACAAGTGAAGAAACAAATGACAGTGATTCCAACTACTCACAACAATGCGTAGTGACAGTGAACACAGCAACAACAAAGCTACTACAGGAATGCGTCCAGTGACATGCTACAAAATATACAGAAGACTCGAAGATAACTGCAGTATAACTGCAAGTGCAAATGACCGGAACACAATGCCACAATGCAAGTAAATCATGCAAGCTATCTCGACTCAACTCAATTCAAGCTGCATGCCAGAGGTGCAAACGACCACAAATACCAGTGATACGAGTGCATCAGTGAATAATACAACATAGTAAAGAAACAGTATGCACCAGTCCAGGCTACTACATAAAACAATACAATACTGAAGTGATGAAGTGCATATAAACAACTGCAACACACATGCACGACTTATGGCAGTGAAACTCAAGCAAGTCAGACCAACACTGCAGGTCTCAATAGAGTATGGTGATGCAGTCAACAAGGCAGAGGAATGTCACAAGCATAAAAGCATGAATACAGCAAAGTCAGAGACTACAACATCAAAGTGCAGAGCAACATGAACCAACTCCAAAATGTATCACTAACATATACTACAGGGATGAACACATGAGAATGGACAAGGCACAAATCAAGTCCAGCTACAAGTTGCAGACTCAAAGCATCGTGTGGACACAAATAAACACAATGCACATGCCAACAACAAGTCCAGCAAACATGACACCAAGCTACAAAACTCAATGGCAAATGAAGGCAACAGGAATAAAATATGACAATGCAAACTAATCATGAGTAACACAGTGAACCAAGCAACAAGTTCATGTTTGAACTAACTCGAGTGCAACAAAGAAGCTATGGTACTATGAAAATGCATGGCAGTACCAAATGATAGAAGAGATGGTCAGAGAACACTATTTCAACAGTATGGCCAAAGTAAATCAACTGGTCAAAGCAAATGTCAGCAACGTGATGAACAAGGTTGAATAATTCACAAATCAGAAATCAAGTTGAGACAAATTGAAACAGTCAATGCCAAGTCGAACCAGCAAAATCAAACCGTGATAAGCAAGGCCAGAATGATTATAAGAGGTTACAATATCAAGTGCAAGTGCAGACGACAGCAACTCAAATCAACACAGGGAAGATACCAGTGAAACAAGTCCAGCAACATGAACAAATGGATGAAGTATGCAATTCGAAAGAATCAGTGCACAACTACATGCAGGTGAATACATGACTGAGAAACAAAATCAAGATCAACAGAACATGAAGCAGTTGAAGTCCAAGCACAAACCCAAGAATATATGCATACACACATACATATGTATGTATGCACATATATTGTAAACAGGTGAATGTGCAGTAGAAAACACAAGACAGTGGCAAGTACAAGTCAGTGCAGAAATCAAGCCGAAGTTAAAGATCAAAATCGTATTTTTAATTAAGTCAAAGAAAATTAATTTGGAAAGAAATCTCTGCATCAAATTTCTTGACTACATATGGTCAGTATTAATACAAATAAGGGCCGAGAAAACAAATATAGGAAGAAATCTTCAAATTAATTAATTCGAAAACAAATACGGAATGCAACAATAATTCACAGTGAAGTCGAAATCATGGAAGAACCAGAGAATTCGAATTGATGACAGTGCATCAAATACGCCTTTGAAAAAGTCAGAAATGAAAAAGGGAAAAGTTTTAATGCCGCGTTAATCAAGATGATCGAACGCTACAGAATAGAAGCCGTGCGCAACAGGTAACAAAAAATTGAGAATTAGGAAAATATTAAATTGATACGAAGGATTTCAAGTGTAACGAGTTCATATAAATTCAACCCGAAGGTATCATCATCGAATATGAGCTAAAATTCACAATCAAACTATCAATCACAAACCCAAGTTCATCATCGGCAAGCAGAGCAACAATCAAATTCAAGCATTCAAGCAAAAAGGAAAGTTACATACCAAATTGAAGCCGAAGCCCTAATTTCACAATCGATCAACAGAGGAGCAAACAATCATAAGCGAAGCAGTGAGCAAGGGCAACAATCGAACATCAGAGAAGTAAGAGCATCAATCATCAGAACGAAGCCCTAATTCGAGAAAGAAGCCGAAGCCCTAATTCGACAAAGAGAGGCCGACATTTTTCACAAACAAAAGAAGGGGACGGTGAACTTCAAGTGGGCCGGCCTTGTTTATTTAAAAAGGGGTTTTAGTTATTTAGTTATTTAGGGTTTTAAAATATTACAGTAAAATACTGAATATTAAATGTAATTACTAATGCATTTGAAACTAAAAGGGGCATTAGTTTCTAAAAATTTTACAGTAAAATTTATATTTCTCAAATTCTGAATTATTTTAATATTTTGAAATTTTAAATATTTTATAAAATTTTAATCTCTTTATTTTATAATTTCATGAAAATTTCAAATTTTTGTTTATAAATTTTACAAATGTTTTTAAGTTTATTTTACAAAATTTCCAAATTTTAAATTATTTGAAATATTAAATATTCTAAGATTTCGGAAACTTTCTAAAATTTTAAGTTATCTTAAAATTTTACTCTTTAATTCTTGAATTTTATGAAAATTTCAAATGTATTTATGAATTTAGTTTAGAATTTTACTAATTTAATTATCTAATATTGAATATTAAATACTGAATATTAAATGTAATTACTAAATAATTGAATATTAATTATAATAATTAAATATTAAGTGTAATTAATAAATATATTAAAACGGTCCTGAATGGACCGTTGTAATAGAGATCTATTACAACGGGCAGCAAATGCCCGTTGTAAAAAGGGGCATCTATTACAACGGTCCTGAATGGACCGTTGTAAAAAGAGTCTTGTATAGGGCATATATTACAACGGTCCTGAATGGACCGTTGTAATAGCTATCTATTACAACGGGCAGCAAATGCCCGTTGTAAAAGGGGGCATCTATTACAACGGTCCTGAATCGACCGTTGTAATAGCTTTCTATTACAACGGGCAGCAAATGCCCATTGTAAAAAGGGCTTGTAATAGGGCATTTTTGTTGTAGTGCAACCACGGTGATCTCGGTTAACCAAAAAATTCAAATGAAGAAACCAAAGAGGAAAATATTCCAAGTCCCCATAAGTTATTCGAATGGTCTTTCTTTGGGTATGGAACTATGTAGTGATGGCCTAGTGTTGTCATGATCGAAGATATCACAAAGATCTTCGTTTTGACTGGATATGGCTCCCGTAAGTCTAAACGGGTCAAAAGATATGGCTGTCCGAATAATCGATATCCTCAGGGTGCAACATCGACGGTGCAAGGTGCAAAATTTGTTCAAAATGCCAAAACGGTGTCGTACAACTTTTAGGAATGAGTACGTGGATTCGAAACGAAAATGTACCATGGACCATCATTCTCCAAAGACGGTAAATCGGAGGCCAACTACGGTGATCCCGGTTAACCAAAAATTCACATGAAGAAACCGAAGAGGAAAAAAACTCCATGCCCTCGAAAGTTATTCGAATGGTCTTTTTTGGATACGGAACACTATAGTGACGATGTAGAACCATCAAAATCATAGATCTCACACAGAGCTTTGTTTTGATTGTTTATGGCTCCCGTAAGTCTAAACCAGTCAAAAGATATAGCTGTCCTTATAATCGATATCCGCTGGGTGCAACATCGATGGTGTGAGGTTCAACATCGGATCAAAATGTCAAAACGATGCCGTACGACTTATAAAAATGAGTGCGTTGATTTTGAACGGAACTATACCATAGGGCATCATTCTCCAACGATGGTAAATCAGAGGCCAACCACGGCGATCCCATTTAACGAAAAAATTCACATTAAGGAAACGAAGAGGAAAAAATTCCGAGCCGCAAAATTTATTTGGATGGCCTATTTTGGGTATGGAACTCCGTAGTGATGGACCTAAGCTGTGCGTGTCATAGACCTCATAGAGAGATTCGTTTTGACTGGTTATGTCTGCCGTAAGTCTAAATGAGTCAAAAGATACGGTTGTCCGAATAAATGATATCCTCAGGGTGCAATATTGAAGGTGCGAGGTGCAACATCGGTTCAAAATGTCAAAATGGTGTCGTACGAATTTTAGAAATCAATGCATGGATTTGAAATGGAACTGTACCGTAGGGCATCATTCTCCAGCGATGGTAAATCGGAGGCCAACCACGGTGATCCCGATTAACAAAAAAATTCACATGAAGAAACCGAAGAGGAAAAAATTCTGAGCCCTCGAAAGTGATTCGGATGATCTTCTTTTGGGTATGTAACTTTGTAGTGATGGCCGGGAGCTATCAAAGTTGTCGATCTCACGAAGATCTTCTCTTTGACTGGTTATGGCTTCCGTGAGTCTAAACCAGTCAAGATATGGCGGCCGGAATAATCGATATCCTCGAGGTGCAACAACGACGGTTCATGGTGCAACATCGGTTTAAAAATGCCCAAATGGTGCTGTATGAATTTTGGGAATTAGTGCGTGGATTTGAAACAGAGTTGTACCATGGGCCATCATTTTCTAGCGATTGTAAATCGAAGGACAACCATGGCGATCTCGTTTAACTAAAAAAATCACATGAATAAACCAAAAAGGAAAAAACTTCCGAGCCACCGAAAGTGATTCGGATTGCCTTATTTCGGGTATAGTACTCGATAGTGATGGCCTAGAGATGCTAAAGTCTAAATCTCATAGAGAGCTTCGTTTTGACTGTTTATGACTCCTGTAAATCTAAACCAGTCAAAAGATATGGTTGTCCGAATAATCGATATCCTCAACGTGCAACATCGACGGTGTGATGTGCAACATCGGTACGAAATTCCAAAACGATGCCATACGACTTTAAAAATGGGTGCGTGGATTTGAAACGGAATTGTACTATGGGGCATAATTCTCTAGCGATGGTAAATCGAGGGCCAACCACGATGATCCACTTTAACCAATAAATTCACATGAAGAAACCGAAGAGGAAAAAACTTCCATCCCCTTGAAAGTAATTCTGATGGTCTTTTTAGATATGGAACTCTGTATCGATGACTAAGAGCTATCAAAGACTTGGATCACTTAGAGGGCTTTGTTTTTACTAATTATGGCTCATGTAAGTCTAAACCAGTCAAAAGATACGGTGTCCAAATAATTGATCTTCTCAAGGTGCAACATCGACTGTTCGAGGTGCAACATCAATCCAAAATGCCGAAATGGTGCCATATGACGTTTAGGAATGAGCGAGTGGATTTGTAATGAAACTATATCATGGGGCTTCATTTTCCAGCGATGGAAAGCAGAAGCCAACCACGGTGATCCCGGTTAACAAAAAAATGCACATGAAGAAACCAAGAGGGAAAAAATTCTAAGCCCCCGAAAATTATTCGGACAGTCTTTCGTTAGGTACAGAACTATGTAGTGACGACCTAGAGTCATCAAAAGATATGGCTGTAGAATAATCGACATCCTCACGCTGCAACATCGACATGTGCGAGATGCAACATCGGTTCAAAATGTCGAAACAGTGCCTTACGACTTTTAGAAATGAGTGCATGGATTTGAAATTGAACTGTACCATGGGGCATCATTCCCCAACGATAGTAAATCAGAGGCCAACCACCGTGATCCCGTTTAACCAAAAAATTCACATGACGAAACCGAAGAGGAAAAAATTTCGATCACCTGAAAGTTACTAGGATGGTCTTTTTTTGGGTATGGAACACTATAGTGATGGCCGACAGTTATGCAAATACTAGAGCTCACAGAGAGCTTCGTTTTGACCAGTTATGGCTCTCGTAAGTCTAAACAAGTCAAAAGATATGGCTGTCCGAATAATCGATATCCTCAGGGTGCAACAACCATGGCATGAGGTGCAACATCGATTCAAAATGCCGAAACATTGTCGTACGACTTTTAGAAAGGAGTGCGTGGATTTGAAAATGAACTGTAGCATGGGGCATCTTTCTCCAGCGATGGTAAATCAGAGGCTAACCAAGTTGATCCTGTTTAACCAAAAAATTCAGATGAAGTAACCAAAGAGGAAAAAAATTTTGAGCCCTCGAAAGTGATTTGGATGGTCTTTTGTTGGATATGGAACTCCGTAGTAATAGCCGAGAGCTATCAAAATCGTAAATCTCATAGATATCTTCGTTTTGACAGGTTATGGATCTGGTAAGTCTAAACCAGTCAAAAGATGTGGATGTCCGAATAATTGATATCCTCAGAGTGCAACATCGATGTTGCAAGGTGCAACATCGATGTTGCAAGGTGCAACATCGGTTCAAAATGCCAAAACGTTGCCATACTACTTTTACGTGTGAGTGCATGGATTTGAAACTAAAGTGTACCTCGGGCCATCACTCTCCAACGACAGTAAATCGGAGGCCAACTACGGTGATCCCAATTAACCAAATAATTCACATTAAGAAACCGAAGAGGAAAAAACTCCGAGCCCCCAAAAGTTATTCGGATGGTCTTTTTTCGGGTACGGAACTCTGTAGTGACGGCATAGAGCCATCAAATTTGTAGATCTCACATAAAGCTTCATTTTGACTGGTTTTGGCTCTCGTAAGTCTAAACAGTCAAAAGATATAGCTGTCCGAATAATCGATATCCTCAGGGTGTAACATCGACAGTGCGAGGCACAACATCAGTTCAAAATGCCGAAATGGTGCCGTACAACTTTTAGGATTGATGCATGGATTTGAAACTGAACTGTACCATGGGTATCATTCTCCAACATGGTAAATTAGAGGCCAACCGCGATGATCCCATTTAATCAAAAAATTCACATGAAGAAACCGAATAGGAAAAAAATTCCAAGCCCCCGAAAGTAATTCAGATGGTCATTTTTGGGCATGGAACCCTATAGTGATGGCGAGAGCTATGCAAGACGTAGACCCCACAAAGATCTTCTTTTTGACTAGTTCTGGCTGCCGTAAGTCTAAACGAGTCAAATGATATGGCTGTTTGAATAATCAATGTCCTCGGGGTGCAACGTCGACGATGCGAGGTGCAACATCGGTTCAAAATGCCAAAATAGTGTCGTACGACTTTTAGTAATGAGTGCGTGGATTTGTAATGGAACTATACCGTGGGGCATCATTCTCCAGCAATGGAAAATCGCAGGCCCACCATGGTGATCCCATATAACCAAAAAATTCACATGAAGAAACCGAAGAGGAAGAAACTCTATGCCCTTGAAAGTGATTCGGAAGGTCTATTTTTTGCAAACTCCATAGTGATGGACAAAACCTGTGCAAGTTGTAGAACTCACAAAGAGCTTTGTTTTGACTGGTCATGGCTTCCATAAGTCCAAAGAAGTCAAAATATATAGCTGTTCGAATAATCGATATCCTTCAGGGCGCACCATCGACGTTGCGAAGTGCAACATCGGTTCAAAATGCTAAAACAGTGTCGTATGACTTTTAGAAATGAGTGCGTGGATTTAAAACGGAACTGTACAATAGAGAATCATTCTTCGATGATGGTAAATCGGAGGCCAACCATGGTGATCATGGTTAACCAAAAAATTCAAATGAAGAAATCGAAGGGGAAGAAAACTCCAAGCCCACGAAAGTGAATCGAATGGTCTTTTTTGGGTATGGAACTCCGTGGTAATGGCCGAGAGCTGTCAAAGTCGTAGATTTGACAGAGATGTTCTAAACCAATTAAAAGACATGATTGTCCGAATATTCGATATCCTCAGAGTGCAACATCGATGGTGCGATGTGCAACATCGGTTCAAAATGCCAAAATGGTGCCATATGACTTTTCAAAATGAGTGGGTGGATTTGAAATGGAATTGTATCACGAGGAATCATTCTCCAGCGATGGTAAATCGGAGGCCAACCACGGTGATCCCATTTAACTAAAAAATTCACATGAATGAACCATAGAGGAAAAAAATTTCGAGCCTCCAAAAGTGACTAGAATGTTCTTTGTTGGGTATAGAACTCCATAGTGACGGCCGAGTGCTACGCAAATTGTAGATCTCGCAGAGAGCTTCGTTTTTACTGGATATGGCTCACATAAGTCAAAATGATTCAAAAGATATGTTTGTTCGAATAATCGATATCCCCAGGGTGCAACATCGACGGTGCAAGCTACAACATCAGTTCAAAATGCCAAAACTGTGTCGTACGACTTTAAGGAATGAGTGCATGGACCTGAAATGGAACTGTACCATGGGCCATCATTCACTAGCGATGGTAAATCGGTGACCAACCATGGTGATCTCAGTTAACCAAAAAATTCACATGAAGAAACCAAAGAGGAAAAAAATTTCGAGCCCCTGAAAGAATTTTGGATGGCCTATTTTTGGGTATGAAACTCCTTAGTGACCGCCTAGAGCTTTCAAAGTCATAGAGCTCACAAAGTGCTTCGATTTGACTGGTTATGGCTCCTCTGAGTCTAAACTGATCAAAAGATATGGTTGTATGAATAATCGATATCCTCAAGGTGAAACATAAATGATGTGAGGTGCAACATTGGTTCAAAATGTCGTAACAGTGCCATACCACTTTTGGAAATTAGTGCCTGGATTTGAAATGAAACTATACAATGGGGTATTAATCTCCAACGATGGTAAATCGGAGGCCAGCCAAGATTATCCCGTTTAACCAAAAAATTCACATATAGAAAATGATGAGTAAAAAAATTCCGAGCCCCCGAAAGTTATTTGGATGGTCTTTTTTTATGTATGGAATTCCGTAGTGATGGCCGAGAGCTATGCAAGTCGAAGATCTCACATAGAACTTTCTTTTGACTGGTTATGGCTCCCATAAGCCTAAACGAGTCAAAAGATATGGTTGTCCGAATAATCGATATCCTTAGGGTACAACATCGACGGTGCGAGGTGCAACACCGGTTCAAAATGCAAAACGGTGCCCTATGATTTTTATAAATGAGTGCAAGGATTTGAAGTAGAACTATGCCATAGGACATCATTCTCCAATGATGGTAAATCAGAGGCCAACCACGGTGATCCCGGTTAAATAAAAAATTCATATGAAGAAACCGAAGAGAAAAAAATGTCGAGCCCTCGAAAGTGATTCTTATGGTCTTTTTTGGGAATGGAACTCTATATTAACGGCCGAGAGATGTTAAAGTCATAGATGTAACGACCCGCTATTTTGGACTATTCGCATCCGCACATGTCGGACTTGAATAATTCAAAATATCGAATTGTTAATTTAAATTTGGCAAAACTGAGATATACAGTAAATAAGTAGTCACAGCATCACAGACACAGAGTAATAATATGCAGCGGAAATAAAAGAGATAGTAGTTCATGAAGCTACTATGTAAATATATATAAGATACATCAGAGTTTACAACAAAAGAGTAATACGATACATCAGATATAAATCAGAATACATCACTAGAATCATCGAATACTGAAAGTAGAATAGATGGCTGGATCTTCAAGCAAAGCTCCAACTCCAAAGGTGAGCCTCGAATACTGGTACACTCAATCTGACCCGAGCGTAAAGCAAAACACAAGACACTCGAGTCAGGATTAATATTCTTATATCAATAAATCCAACTCAAGTGAAATAGCAATCGAAAAACAAGTAACTCAAAGGATGTTTGGAATAACCATCCTCTAAGGATCCGCTAAACTATCTACTATGTAGTAATGTACGCTAAGTAGATAATGTCTATTAGTAATATAAAATATCAAAATAGCGTTAAGGCGTTACCATAATTCCCCTTAACACATTTTATATTCCCAAAAGCATATACAAGACCGTAGTTTCCCCAAAACCGGAAGTCACCAGAGGGCAATCCATATGCTCAAGGTACAAATCAAAACGTAGTGGTCGCGAATAGGATAATCAGTATGACAAGGTACATGAGGCGATACCAACTAGGATACTAGTAGTTGCGTGATCCGGACTGATGTTGAGCATAGCCAGCAGCTACCTCAACACCGCGAAACAACACTTCCAAACCGAGGGGTGCACCCAAATCGAATCACAAAAGTAATAGATATGGTATCGAAGAAGTGTGTCCGCTAGAGGTGGCGAACCTCAATGGCCCGGCGCGGCTCCTGTTTTAGTCATGTCAGGGGTCATCCAATATCGTTCTCTTTCTTCAGTCAACGCGTTCACCAAACCGTTCACTTCATTCTGGATCAACACTCCACGTACAATAGTTATTAAAGTGGTATTCGGTATCGACAGAGAGTATGTCCATATCCGATCCCGGTCTCTTTAATAACTACGTATTATTACACCGATTGGTCATTTAATATATTTCAAAACAATCAATCACATTCAATTTCAATTAGACTTCATAAACTATCATTTCATTTGTCGTTCAAAAATCAATTTCCAAAATCTACGTTTCAAAACTCCCAAATTACCATTTCAAAGTCTTACAATTCAATTTCAATTTTATTTAAACGATTCAAATATTGATTCAAGTTCATATATAAGTTTTATTCCGGAAATCATTTAAATTATTAAATTCAACATTCAAATCAATTTAAACTTATTTATCGATTTTATTCAATATTCTTTAAGTTAATTTAACATCCAAAACAATTCTTTTTAATTTCCAAGTCATTAAAACAATCACTTAAGTTAACTTCATTATATCAAACTTACAAATTTAATTAAATTTAATTTGTCAAATCAAATTCCTTAAATTACAATTCTTACATTTATTTCAATGAAATGCATTTTATTTCTTGTCAAGGAAATTCAATTTCATTTATTCACTTACTTAAATAATTTCCAAAACTTAATTAACAAAGAATCCCAATTTCAAATATTTACGAAGTTCAAATTCACTTATTCAAAAGTTCAATTTCGCTTATCAAAGAACTCAATTTTCATTCAGTTATCAAATAATTCAATCTTATGCAATTATTAAATAATTTCAATCTTAATTATTAATAATTTCAAAACTTAATAATTTCAAACTTACTTATAAATTCAACCTTAATTATTAAATCATTTCAAACTCATTCATTAATAATTCCAAACTTAACTATTACTAATTTCAACTTAATTATGAACAATTCCAAATTTATTCTCAAATAATTCATTTCAAAACAACGTCCTTTCATCAGTTATTACATTAATATCTTGTTTCAGATTTCAATATTAACGTTTTCCTTTTTATCAAAATTTACGCTCCAATCTTATTTCAAACCTTATTATTCGAATAAAATCTTTATTTTATTTTAAATCAAATTATTGACCAATCGGGTTTATTTAATTCTCTATCCTAAGTCAAGTTTATTTGGGTGTTTATCATTTCAACCCGATTCCATTTCCAATTCAAAATCAAAACATAGCAAAGGGAACTTGCAGTGTGATAACTGGGATGGTGTCAAAGTAAATAACAAGCAATAACAACAATCAATAACAATTCAATAAATTAATCAAATAACCCCGAAATAATCGTATTAATTCGCATTGTTATTTGTGTGAATTAATATAATTATTTCTAGAATCTACACTATCATTTCATGTAGATTAAATATTATTACATTACGGTTTTTCACTTGTCGTTCCATTTCAATTTCAGTTTAATACTACAACAATTAATCCAAACTACGTTCAAAGGTTTAAAGTATAATTTATCAAATTCTATGACAATTAATGGGTCAAATTTAACAAATCAAATTTTACATATGGCGGGGTCAAGTTTAATAAATCAAGGTCCGTCATATATAATCCGTTTTAATTTGTAAGCTATACTACATCAAATTAACTAGCAAACTAGTTATCACTTAACAATAATAATTAACATCCAATTCAAACAACAATCAATCAATCAATCAATTATCAACCAACCTGTATTATTATCACATAAATAATTAACCGATAATGGTGTCGGGTGTCATAGGTGAACAGATACAGATAATAGCAGTCATAACAGTATAAACAACTAACAGCAGCATATTTCAATTGTCGTTTCAATTGAAATCAAATTTAATAAATAAAAGAATATTAATCGTGAGTGATTACTCACCTTTCGAAGCTAGAGAGATGAATAGACAACAAATTTGAGTTAGGAATTGCAAGCACGACTTCCGAAATAAACTAGATTGGCACGAACGACGAGCAAAGCTGTGAAATAGGAATTGCCGAAATCAAATTAGAACAGGATCGATAGTAATGAATGGTATAAGTGAACTTATATATACTATATATAACTATACACATATATGTTTCAAAATCATTGTTTTAAATTAAAACACGCACATAAATTTCTAAACACCATTATTACAAATCAAAATACACAAGCAATTACTAGGTAAAATCGTATATATTTACACGTGTACGTACTAACATATGTATTACCAACATTACTACATATTCTTATCCAAATTTCCCAGATCTCATAAACAAAATATACTTTGTACCATATAACTAAATTGTTAAAGCTACGAATATTTTTTTATATAACTATTTATAACTTATACAAATAAATAGCATATATATATATATATATATAAAGGTTTCAGTATGCATAACACTTACAACATATATATACCACATACATTTTCTTCTAAACTGAATACTAAAACCATCTAAGTTGTCTATATCAAAGCATGTAAAATATCATTGCATAAAGTATATACAACAGTAAAGTCTCAGAGTACTATATATAAAGTCAATAATAAAGTTAAAATGTAAACTAATATGAAATCTTTGCATTCACGTACCATTCAAAAACAACCGAGTATGAAAATATGTAACTCACGCATACATATATATAGCAGTTTAAAATAATATTTACTAAAAAAATACATTTGTTACATTTGAACTACCCCAGAAAACACAAAACTTATTATATATACATTATACTCGAGTCAAAATCTACATATATATATATATATATATATATATATATATATATAAAGAAATCAAACACATGTTGTATAAATTTATATATTACAAAAAGGCAACATAGAAACTTTACTGCAAAAAAAAGAAAGATTATAGGAACCAAAACATATACACTAACATTTACCAGCAATATAATATGTACTAGCATAACTTTATACATATCTTAACAACCATCTATATACTACTAACACTATCTTAATACCTAATGATATATTACTGTACATAATATATCAAACAAAAAAAACAAAAGTAGACTATTATGTATCATATGCATAAACAACAAACTGCTCATGTATAAAATGAAGTAACTCTTATATTATCAGAGACATTATAGTTATAAAATCAAATATATTGTAATACTTCCAAATCAACATTATAGAATAACATACTACAGATAGAGACAAATATAGTTACAATACAATAATTTATATATACGAAATTAAGTAAGACTAAAAAATCAAACCTGACACTTATAAAAATGTAGAAGTGGTAGAGGAACGTCGACGACAGGTTGATGACACGTATAAACACGAGTGGGAGGAGGGTAGAGACAGGTTGATGAGCCTCGGTGATGGGGATGTCGAAGTGGTAGAAGCCGGTCAGAGGTGGATCGGAGGCCAGGTTGAGTCGGGAAATGATGCGTGCATTAGAGGTGGACGGTTGAGGTCTCAACTGTGATTAGAAGTGAGGGGCCGATATGGGATGGTGTTCGGTTGCTTAATGGGTATGGGTCTGAGGTGGCTCATGCGTGACCAGAACATAGGGGTGGTGGTATGATGGTGGTGTTGTTCGACAGACGTGGTGGCTGGGGTTCAAGGCCGAGGCTAGTGGGTGGCGTGTGCGTGTAGGAGCCAGCGGGGAAGGGGAGGCTGCGTTGGTGGGTAGGAGGTTGACGCGCGCGGTCATGAGGTCGGAAGGTGAAGGTGGCAGGTGGACTTGCATGCGGCCATGAATGAAAATAAAGTGGACAGGAGGTTTCAAAGAAAAGAGAAATAGGAGGAAGCCTGAAGAGAAAGAACATAGGGAAGAAGAAAGATGGTGTCAGGCTTTCTCTTTTTTTTAGGACAGTAACTGAGCAAAGAAAGAAGTGAACCAACTGAAACTTTAAAGCAAAATAATTGAACGTAGCAATGAATTGAATTGGAAAGAGTATTGGCCTCTCGAATTACGGAATAATAAAAGCAACCACTATGATTTACCTTGACAGATGAAAGTGAAAGGACACAAGAAAAGAAAGAAAGAAAATAACGTATTGATAACGTGAACAGCTTTATTGATTCCACTGTGTATTATTAATTCTGACTTGTGGCTTTACAGCTTGCACGATTTGAAATGAATAGACATTGAAATGAACGAGCTAGCAGAGGCACTAACGAAGGCACGTATATAGATAAGGGTTCAGAGTGCACGGGAATACAATGATGTTTTTGCAAAGTGGTGGCTATTTGGGTTTCCTAGATAGCTGAATAGACTCCTAGAATGTTGAACGTTGGAAAGTTGGGTACCAGTTTGTGCTGCGTTAATAATTATAATTTGCAACGCCGAACTCCGATTGACACAAATAAATATACCGTTTTGGTCATCGCGACGAGACGATCAAAACGGTATACAGACATCAGTGATACGATCGATTTATAAAAATTCGAAATTTTTATACTAGCGGAAAATGCATGAAAACATAGAAAAATAAGATCGACGGAGCCAAAGATGTCCGAATTTGCAAAAACGACAAACTGACATCTTGCTCAGAAGATGGTTTAGAATTTTTCTACGTAAAAATATTTTGGTTTTGAAACGTTTGATTTACATCGCTTGTTAACTGATTAAATTGAAGTAAATTTTCGCACGTAATAAACTTTCATATTTTCGGACGAAAATTTACCAGTTGCTATGTTTAATTAGACGCATTCCAAATATGAAGTTTGAATAGCATAGGAATTTGTTTGCGAAAATTCGAAATTCTACACTAAATAAGCAAATTTTTTTAAAAATATTTTTAAACTGGGTCTGAATTTCAGGGTCGTTACATTCTCCCCCACTCAAAACTTTTCGTCCTCGAAAAGGAAGGAAGTAGGAGAATAGAAACAATCAAAAGAGAATAAACTTGTATTACATTATAAACAATTAATTTAAACCATATGAATTTCAATTAAACTAAATTTATATTCAAAAATTTGTTTTAAAAATAAAGGTTTTCATCAAATTGACTTGATTTCATATTTATTGATGTTAGATACAAAAGATTTCTCTCAAATGACATTCAATTTAAATTTAATTAATACCTCATTAAATTGATTTAATTTCAATTCATTAACTTTCTAGACAAATTTTTCTTCCATTAATCACAACTATTATTTATTTAACTTATTATTTTACCTATCTCCATAAACATTTTATAATGAAAATTTAAGGGTAAAACATTTATTATACGCACTCACTGTTTATTTATAAGGACAATTTATATTGTATATTATCCAATTTTCTTAAATTAACAATTTCAAAGATCATAAATTTTGAAAAGTCATTATTATAATCATATTTTATTCGACAAATTTAATTCCTCTTTATTCCAAATTATTATTAAATTTATTCTACTTAATATATCTTATCACCTATATATTAAGTATATTTACATTTATAATACTACTCAAATTTCTTTTTTTTTTTAAAAAAAAAATCCTTTAACATCATTTATACTATATAATATTCAATTACATAATCAACTTTTGAAAATTTAGGTAAGTTATATTTAATGCAATTGAATATTATCCAAATAAATTTTATAATTCAGTTATTTCAATTTAATATTTATTCAAAATCTTTGCCTCAATTTAAAATTTTGAAATCGTCTTTAATCATAAATTTAAGAATTTAAATTTTCGATTTCCCTTCAAACCATTTATAGATAATTTATGTATATGCTATATATATCAAATCAACTAAATTTAAAATGAAATACCTATATACATATAAATCAAATCATACTTAAGAAATTTAAATCGATTAACTTTCCAAATCAAAACAGTAGCAAAGCTACGAATTGGTCTCTCCACTTCGAAACTCGAAAATAAATGTCGATGATGCGGCCGTCATCACCGAAATTATTTTCCAGCGACAAAGAGAAGAGCTCAAATTTAATCATTTAAATTCTTTGAAAACCATTTCTATTCGAAAATATTTTGAATAATATATATTTTAAACTTTAAAACCATAGTTCGAAATTATCGGAAATCAAATTCTCAAATTCTTATTAAATTCACTTCAAATTCTAATCAAATTATACCCAAGTTTTATAAATTCATTTATTTATTATGAAATAGTCAAAGATTTATAAAACAATAAATGAAAATTAAATATTATCATTTCGGACAACAAATTCATTAGCCATTTAACTTCTGAAAACTTATATTTATATATCATATAATCATATAAAACTATTTTATTCACCAAATTCGAAAATACTATTGTGTCAGTTAGCTCTGTTCAAGTGTTTTGGAAATCCTATCGGTAGCGTTGATCAGACGAATCGATCGGAAACCCAAATCAACATCAACAACTCAAACAACACAATATATATAAAACATTTTTAACATTAATTTACAAATACAATTCCTCGCTCGCTGATACAAGAATGGATTTCAAAGCAAGGATAGAGGTTTAAACTTGATGGACTCAAATTAAAGAGAATTTCGATTCGAAGATAAGTTTGAAACGGAAGATAAGATAATTTAATTTTTCAGAATCGGGAGATGGATGAGCTTATTTAATTCACGGCAACCTTTCGGGTCAACCGTAACTTCAAGAATAAAATCGATGCTGAATTCTGAGGTAAATCAACATTCGATCACAAGAAATAGAATTCAGGTATAGCAGGAGATAGATAGCATCGTAAACCGAAAATATAGAAATCTTCGGTAAATCGATGTCTATTGTAAATGAGTTTCACCCATTTACAGATAAATTTGGGATTGGCGAGATCGCCGACTCACTATACAGATCATTCGAAGTGGAGTTATGAGGTACTCCAGAATCAAAAGAAGATAAATAGTGAGAGATATGAATGAATTTTGGAACCGCAGAGAACGTTCCAAAATTCAAAGGAATTGAGTCAAAAGGAAGAGATTGAAACTCGAATGAGAGTGATTCTGTAAATATATTTACCCTATATGCTAGGTTTTGCCTAGAGCTACCAAAAGCTCTGATACCAACTGTAACGACCCGCTATTTTGGACTATTCGCATCCGCACATGTCGGACTTGAATAATTCAAAATATCGAATTGTTAATTTAAATTTGGCAAAACTGAGATATACAGTAAATAAGTAGTCACAGCATCACAGACACAGAGTAATAATATGCAGCGGAAATAAAAGAGATAGTAGTTCATGAAGCTACTATGTAAATATATATAAGATACATCAGAGTTTACAACAAAAGAGTAATACGATACATCAGATATAAATCAGAATACATCACTAGAATCATCGAATACTGAAAGTAGAATAGATGGCTGGATCTTCAAGCAAAGCTCCAACTCCAAAGGTGAGCCTCGAATACTGGTACACTCAATCTGACCCGAGCGTAAAGCAAAACACAAGACACTCGAGTCAGGATTAATATTCTTATATCAATAAATCCAACTCAAGTGAAATAGCAATCGAAAAACAAGTAACTCAAAGGATGTTTGGAATAACCATCCTCTAAGGATCCGCTAAACTATCTACTATGTAGTAATGTACGCTAAGTAGATAATGTCTATTAGTAATATAAAATATCAAAATAGCGTTAAGGCGTTACCATAATTCCCCTTAACACATTTTATATTCCCAAAAGCATATACAAGACCGTAGTTTCCCCAAAACCGGAAGTCACCAGAGGGCAATCCATATGCTCAAGGTACAAATCAAAACGTAGTGGTCGCGAATAGGATAATCAGTATGACAAGGTACATGAGGCGATACCAACTAGGATACTAGTAGTTGCGTGATCCGGACTGATGTTGAGCATAGCCAGCAGCTACCTCAACACCGCGAAACAACACTCCCAAACCGAGGGGTGCACCCAAATCGAATCACAAAAGTAATAGATATGGTATCGAAGAAGTGTGTCCGCTAGAGGTGGCGAACCTCAATGGCCCGGCGCGGCTCCTGTTTTAGTCATGTCAGGGGTCATCCAATATCGTTCTCTTTCTTCAGTCAACGCGTTCACCAAACCGTTCACTTCATTCTGGATCAACACTCCACGTACAATAGTTATTAAAGTGGTATTCGGTATCGACAGAGAGTATGTCCATATCCGATCCCGGTCTCTTTAATAACTACGTATTATTACACCGATTGGTCATTTAATATATTTCAAAACAATCAATCACATTCAATTTCAATTAGACTTCATAAACTATCATTTCATTTGTCGTTCAAAAATCAATTTCCAAAATCTACGTTTCAAAACTCCCAAATTACCATTTCAAAGTCTTACAATTCAATTTCAATTTTATTTAAACGATTCAAATATTGATTCAAGTTCATATATAAGTTTTATTCCGGAAATCATTTAAATTATTAAATTCAACATTCAAATCAATTTAAACTTATTTATCGATTTTATTCAATATTCTTTAAGTTAATTTAACATCCAAAACAATTCTTTTTAATTTCCAAGTCATTAAAACAATCACTTAAGTTAACTTCATTATATCAAACTTACAAATTTAATTAAATTTAATTTGTCAAATCAAATTCCTTAAATTACAATTCTTACATTTATTTCAATGAAATGCATTTTATTTCTTGTCAAGGAAATTCAATTTCATTTATTCACTTACTTAAATAATTTCCAAAACTTAATTAACAAAGAATCCCAATTTCAAATATTTACGAAGTTCAAATTCACTTATTCAAAAGTTCAATTTCGCTTATCAAAGAACTCAATTTTCATTCAGTTATCAAATAATTCAATCTTATGCAATTATTAAATAATTTCAATCTTAATTATTAATAATTTCAAAACTTAATAATTTCAAACTTACTTATAAATTCAACCTTAATTATTAAATCATTTCAAACTCATTCATTAATAATTCCAAACTTAACTATTACTAATTTCAACTTAATTATGAACAATTCCAAATTTATTCTCAAATAATTCATTTCAAAACAACGTCCTTTCATCAGTTATTACATTAATATCTTGTTTCAGATTTCAATATTAACGTTTTCCTTTTTATCAAAATTTACGCTCCAATCTTATTTCAAACCTTATTATTCGAATAAAATCTTTATTTTATTTTAAATCAAATTATTGACCAATCGGGTTTATTTAATTCTCTATCCTAAGTCAAGTTTATTTGGGTGTTTATCATTTCAACCCGATTCCATTTCCAATTCAAAATCAAAACATAGCAAAGGGAACTTGCAGTGTGATAACTGGGATGGTGTCAAAGTAAATAACAAGCAATAACAACAATCAATAACAATTCAATAAATTAATCAAATAACCCCGAAATAATCGTATTAATTCGCATTGTTATTTGTGTGAATTAATATAATTATTTCTAGAATCTACACTATCATTTCATGTAGATTAAATATTATTACATTACGGTTTTTCACTTGTCGTTCCATTTCAATTTCAGTTTAATACTACAACAATTAATCCAAACTACGTTCAAAGGTTTAAAGTATAATTTATCAAATTCTATGACAATTAATGGGTCAAATTTAACAAATCAAATTTTACATATGGCGGGGTCAAGTTTAATAAATCAAGGTCCGTCATATATAATCCGTTTTAATTTGTAAGCTATACTACATCAAATTAACTAGCAAACTAGTTATCACTTAACAATAATAATTAACATCCAATTCAAACAACAATCAATCAATCAATCAATTATCAACCAACCTGTATTATTATCACATAAATAATTAACCGATAATGGTGTCGGGTGTCATAGGTGAACAGATACAGATAATAGCAGTCATAACAGTATAAACAACTAACAGCAGCATATTTCAATTGTCGTTTCAATTGAAATCAAATTTAATAAATAAAAGAATATTAATCGTGAGTGATTACTCACCTTTCGAAGCTAGAGAGATGAATAGACAACAAATTTGAGTTAGGAATTGCAAGCACGACTTCCGAAATAAACTAGATTGGCACGAACGACGAGCAAAGCTGTGAAATAGGAATTGCCGAAATCAAATTAGAACAGGATCGATAGTAATGAATGGTATAAGTGAACTTATATATACTATATATAACTATACACATATATGTTTCAAAATCATTGTTTTAAATTAAAACACGCACATAAATTTCTAAACACCATTATTACAAATCAAAATACACAAGCAATTACTAGGTAAAATCGTATATATTTACACGTGTACGTACTAACATATGTATTACCAACATTACTACATATTCTTATCCAAATTTCCCAGATCTCATAAACAAAATATACTTTGTACCATATAACTAAATTGTTAAAGCTACGAATATTTTTTTATATAACTATTTATAACTTATACAAATAAATAGCATATATATATATATATATATATATATAAAGGTTTCAGTATGCATAACACTTACAACATATATATACCACATACATTTTCTTCTAAACTGAATACTAAAACCATCTAAGTTGTCTATATCAAAGCATGTAAAATATCATTGCATAAAGTATATACAACAGTAAAGTCTCAGAGTACTATATATAAAGTCAATAATAAAGTTAAAATGTAAACTAATATGAAATCTTTGCATTCACGTACCATTCAAAAACAACCGAGTATGAAAATATGTAACTCACGCATACATATATATAGCAGTTTAAAATAATATTTACTAAAAAAATACATTTGTTACATTTGAACTACCCCAGAAAACACAAAACTTATTATATATACATTATACTCGAGTCAAAATCTACATATATATATATATATATATATATATATATATATATATAAAGAAATCAAACACATGTTGTATAAATTTATATATTACAAAAAGGCAACATAGAAACTTTACTGCAAAAAAAAGAAAGATTATAGGAACCAAAACATATACACTAACATTTACCAGCAATATAATATGTACTAGCATAACTTTATACATATCTTAACAACCATCTATATACTACTAACACTATCTTAATACCTAATGATATATTACTGTACATAATATATCAAACAAAAAAAACAAAAGTAGACTATTATGTATCATATGCATAAACAACAAACTGCTCATGTATAAAATGAAGTAACTCTTATATTATCAGAGACATTATAGTTATAAAATCAAATATATTGTAATACTTCCAAATCAACATTATAGAATAACATACTACAGATAGAGACAAATATAGTTACAATACAATAATTTATATATACGAAATTAAGTAAGACTAAAAAATCAAACCTGACACTTATAAAAATGTAGAAGTGGTAGAGGAACGTCGACGACAGGTTGATGACACGTATAAACACGAGTGGGAGGAGGGTAGAGACAGGTTGATGAGCCTCGGTGATGGGGATGTCGAAGTGGTAGAAGCCGGTCAGAGGTGGATCGGAGGCCAGGTTGAGTCGGGAAATGATGCGTGCATTAGAGGTGGACGGTTGAGGTCTCAACTGTGATTAGAAGTGAGGGGCCGATATGGGATGGTGTTCGGTTGCTTAATGGGTACGGGTCTGAGGTGGCTCATGCGTGACCAGAACATAGGGGTGGTGGTATGATGGTGGTGTTGTTCGACAGACGTGGTGGCTGGGGTTCAAGGCCGAGGCTAGTGGGTGGCGTGTGCGTGTAGGAGCCAGCGGGGAAGGGGAGGCTGCGTTGGTGGGTAGGAGGTTGACGCGCGCGGTCATGAGGTCGGAAGGTGAAGGTGGCAGGTGGACTTGCATGCGGCCATGAATGAAAATAAAGTGGACAGGAGGTTTCAAAGAAAAGAGAAATAGGAGGAAGCCTGAAGAGAAAGAACATAGGGAAGAAGAAAGATGGTGTCAGGCTTTCTCTTTTTTTTAGGACAGTAACTGAGCAAAGAAAGAAGTGAACCAACTGAAACTTTAAAGCAAAATAATTGAACGTAGCAATGAATTGAATTGGAAAGAGTATTGGCCTCTCGAATTACGGAATAATAAAAGCAACCACTATGATTTACCTTGACAGATGAAAGTGAAAGGACACAAGAAAAGAAAGAAAGAAAATAACGTATTGATAACGTGAACAGCTTTATTGATTCCACTGTGTATTATTAATTCTGACTTGTGGCTTTACAGCTTGCACGATTTGAAATGAATAGACATTGAAATGAACGAGCTAGCAGAGGCACTAACGAAGGCACGTATATAGATAAGGGTTCAGAGTGCACGGGAATACAATGATGTTTTTGCAAAGTGGTGGCTATTTGGGTTTCCTAGATAGCTGAATAGACTCCTAGAATGTTGAACGTTGGAAAGTTGGGTACCAGTTTGTGCTGCGTTAATAATTATAATTTGCAACGCCGAACTCCGATTGACACAAATAAATATACCGTTTTGGTCATCGCGACGAGACGATCAAAACGGTATACAGACATCAGTGATACGATCGATTTATAAAAATTCGAAATTTTTATACTAGCGGAAAATGCATGAAAACATAGAAAAATAAGATCGACGGAGCCAAAGATGTCCGAATTTGCAAAAACGACAAACTGACATCTTGCTCAGAAGATGGTTTAGAATTTTTCTACGTAAAAATATTTTGGTTTTGAAACGTTTGATTTACATCGCTTGTTAACTGATTAAATTGAAGTAAATTTTCGCACGTAATAAACTTTCATATTTTCGGACGAAAATTTACCAGTTGCTATGTTTAATTAGACGCATTCCAAATATGAAGTTTGAATAGCATAGGAATTTGTTTGCGAAAATTCGAAATTCTACACTAAATAAGCAAATTTTTTTAAAAATATTTTTAAACTGGGTCTGAATTTCAGGGTCGTTACAATAGATCTCACAAAGAGTTTCGTTTTGACTATTTATGGCTCCTGTAAGTCTAAACCTATCAAAAGATTTTGCTGTTCGAATAATCGATATCCTCAGGGTGCAACGTTTATGGTGCGAGGTGCAACATCGGTTCAAAATGCTGAAACGGCGCCGTATGACTTTTAGGTATAAGTGCGTGGATTTGAAACTAAACTATACCATAGGGCATCATTCTCTAGAGATGGTAAATCAGAGGCCAACCACGGTGATCCCGTTTAACCAAAAAATTCACATGAAGAAATCGAAGATGAAAAAAATTCCAAGCACCTGAAAGTAATTCAAATGGTCTTTTTGGGTATGGAACTCCATAGTGATGGCCGAGAGCTATGCAAGTCGTAGATCACACAGAGAGCTTCGTTTTGAAGGTGCTGCTTTGAGTCTTTTCTATAGCTTCTCTTTAGCTTCGAGGAACTATTTATAGAGTTCAAATTGGAGGTGGGAGACTGTGCTTAGAGTTTGATTTCGATTTTGGGTTGACTGTAGTTTGAAGGAGATGTTTTGTTGATCGACTGATTATTACTTATGGTGAGTAGTTCAGGGAGGTCGTTCAATTTGTATGGGCAGCCATATGATTGATGCTGAATCGTTGAGATGTTCGATTTATGGTGGCTCTAATGTTTAGTAGTTGAAGTATTGAGATGGTAGTAGTGATCTTGATTGCAGTTTGAAAACAGTCAGGGTTTGAAATGTAGTGAAGCAGTGAGGATTATTTGATGAATTGGTGGGTGAAGTTGGTAAATGTTTTATGCTTGTGGAGGTGAATGTTCTATAGGTTGATATGGTTGCTGAAATGTAATTTGTATTGGATATAATGATGGTAATTAGGGGAAGATGGTTGGAGGGATGAAGGAGTATGTGAGCAGAAGTTATGCTAGTGAAGTATATGTAGAAGAGGCAAATGATGTTGTGGGGAGTTGGTCAGTAGCTGCACCACTTATATGGGGGAAAGCAAAACGATGTGGGCATGAAGTGTAGTGGGCAATAGAATGATATGGATAGTAGGTTGATGGTGTGTCTGTATGATGTTGTTTAGACAAATTGTGGCAGTTTTGATATGGAGCAATGAAAAACACTTGGTGTGCTTGTGGTGAATGGGGGTGTTATTGTAGGTCTGTAGTATGTATTGGTGGTTGGTGAGGACAGGGATGTTGTTGAATGTATGGTGACTGGCTATAGTTTGCAGCAGTTTGCAGTGGATTCCTGGTTGACAGAAGTGGTGAAGGTAGTAGTATGTGGCTTTTGGAGATGACGAGTAGTGTTGTAGTGACAATGGAATGGGAATTAGATGGTGATCAATGGCGTGGCAGATGTGGAGAAGTGACTGAAAAGGTTTGTTTGGAACTGCATTGATATATGCAGTAGTAGGGTTGTGCTTTTGGTGTGTGCATTGATATATGCAGAAGTGACAAAGCAGGTTTTTTGAGGTATTGTGGAGGGGTAATATGGTGGTGATGGCAGTACTGTGGTATACTTGTAGTTAGATGATGTTGTGGTGGGGGACATTGATTTGAATGGAATAGTGGTTTGAGAAGAGGTGAATGTATGGGGTCGTTTTGATGAGTGAAATATGGATGGTGTTTGTATGGAGTGATGCAAATGTGAATGAACTAGGATGTATACTGTTGATATGTATTGTTGAAGTGTACCAGTGGAAACAATGAATGGTTTGAAGGTGGGATGCAGAAGTAATGTTGTGACTGTATGTAAATGGGAAGACGGTGGGAAAATGGAGTTTGGGTGAATGAAATGAAAGTGTATGCATTGTTGAGTGGTGGTAAGAAGTTGCTGTTGTTGTGGTGGTGATGAGGTTAAGTGAAGTGGAAAGGTAGTGATGACAGATGAGGCTGTGATGAGGTATGGGATTTTGGTATTGAGAAGTGAATGCAACAGTGCAGTGGGCTATGTTGATGAACTGAGTGGAGGCAGTGAGATCTGATGGAAAGATAAGTTTTGTATATGAGGAGAGTTGTTCACTGTGCACAGTGCACTGTAAACAGAAGAAAGAAAGAAGAAAAAAATAAAAATGTAAATATAAAAATATGTAAATGCAAATGTGGAGTGGAATAAAAAAATTTATTTTTCAAATGAACTTGTGTATGTTTTTTAATTTTTAAATTGAAATGCAAATGAAAATGGAAAGAGAATAACCACAAAGACACAAATGAAAATGCAAGAAAAAATAAAACAACAAACATACAGTTTTTTTAAATGCAAACACACACAAAATCAAACACACAAAAAATCAAATGAAAAATAATTCGAATAATGGAAAATCAAAAACAAAGCAATTCCACGGCAACGACGCAAAAACTTGTTTGACGATGGAATTTCTATCGAATTAGAAACCTGTCGATAAATTTCAAATTAAAAGTTTAACCGCAAGCGCACGGGTACAATTCTAGTACGTGACGAGTGCTGGTCGATCCATAGAGAATTGTAGATTTTAAATTTCTATTCTATCAAATTAACCAATGTTGAAAGTGATTAGCTAGAAAATGTAAGAAAAATGACAAAAATAAAGTGATAAAAATATGAGTATAAAAACAATTTAGAGGTAATTTTACTCTCTAGATCACATAGTTCAACAAAACAAGAAATTATTATCTCTCTTTTTTGGTCATTAGGTAGTTTAATTAATGTGCTTATCATAAGTATGGTCTATTTGTGCTATTAATTAGCTCAACATAAGCCATCAATGTAACGACTGCAAATCCGTACCCCTTGAGTCAATACTATTCTACATCAATCAACTCAAGTTGAATAGAAATACGAACCATTTAGGTTAAAGAAGAAGAGGTAGAAGAAGAGATAACAGAAAACAACAGCAGAATCTAACCATCACAACGGAATAAATATAATAGATAATAACAGATCTTTACACAAAAAAAAACTATATATGTTTATACATTCATCATCAGAGTACATCATCAGAGTTCAACAACATCAATAACATACAACTGAATGCACAGCGGAACAATAATCAAATACGGAAGTACTTATCGCCATTCAACTCGTCTCTTGAGCTCCACAGCATCCTTTACTGTATTCTATAATACTCGGTCTGACTCGAGCATTATAGTTAATAACACCCAGGTCGGTCTGGAAAACCAGCGTGAGAAATCACACTCAAATTGATTATTAAAGTTTCAAAAATTCCTTTGAAAACAAAAGCATCTCATAAGACCATGCCACAAATAAACATGTCGGGTTTTTACCGTACGATAGCTAAAACATTTTAATTAAAATCAATATTATAATAGGGTCTATATACAAATACTTATTAAAATAGCCGAAATTGTTACATTATTAAATTCCAGCTACTAGCCACAGAGTGGGTAATACAAACAAAACTCGTAAAAGGCACGTAGGGAGAATGGATTTTCAACTAACGACTAGGCACTATGTACCACCAGTCATGGTACGTGGCCTAGATCACTGTACCGAGGATCACTCCCGACCCTCTGCAACACAAGACCGGGACTATCCCTTACTGGATAATCCTGAGTAAGATCACCCTACGGTTGGGATCAGCAACCGCACCACTAAGACGAAATAAAAGGGACATCTAGACAAGGATGATCTCACCCTGAAGTGGGTGCTACCCACCTAGCCTTGCTGCATAACCCCTGAATTTCAGTCATTCCCGGTTGGTGAGGCTTGAGACTAAGCGTTGCCTTTTAGAATGTTTAACTTAGAATGCCCATCGTCCACCTGACGATGTTCCGAAAGCACTCGTCCATATAAGTCCATCCCGGGTTTAAACGGAACCGAAGGCACTATTCCTACTACATCCATTTTGGAATCATCCTCAGGATTAGTAGCGACTAGCCCTTGCACTTCACTGCTCCATCTTCGAATCCAAACTCGTTTTCCATAAAAACGTACAAATCGAATCGAAGTTGTTTTCGAGAAATTAATCCCGATCCCGGTCTCTTCGAAACGATCAGCACATTGGCCATTATTGATAGTCGGTTATTTAACTATCAATTAACATTCACAACAACCATCAAACAATAAATAATTTCCAAATTATTTATTTATCTCAAAATATCTTCGCAAGATATATCTCCATTTCCATCCTTTTGAAAACAGTTCCAAACTACCTTCCTTTTACAGAATAAATTTCCCAAGTATTTTCTGTTTCCACTGAAATCACCTAGCACAAAACTTTAGATTTTTAAAATAATTTAAAACACATATTTATAAAATATACTTTAACATTTAAATTTATAAAAAACTACTTTAATACTTAATCAAAAATAATACTTTAGGAGTATTTGAAATAAGGTTACTTTATAAAATATAAACTAGATTTTCTCCTTTAAACAAAATACCAAATCATCTTTTAAATAATTATTACGATAATAGATTTTGAAAAATACTAACTTTAGATTTTGAAAATTTAGAAATAATAAATTTTCTAAAACATACTTTCTTAAAACAACTTAAAACTTTTAACTTATACTTAAAAGTTTGCTTTGAAAACGTACTTAGCTATCCAGGGAAATTTACTTTTCTTTCACATCCTTTAAAAATAAATCACTATTTATTTTTAAACAAATTTAGCTATTCCTTTAATAAATTCCTACCTTGAATTTATTCTTCCCAAATATCCACTGATATATTACTTTGCTTTTATAAACCCAGTTTATAAGTTTCATAGCCAATTCTTCCTTAAAAATCCTGGTTTTACACACTTAAATCAATTCCCAAATTGATTTCCAGTTTACTCCATTTAATCTAAAATCCATTAATTCAGATTTTAATCTTTAATTTTGATTTAAAATACTTTTAAATGAAAATACCAATTTTAGATTTCCCAAATTACTTCTTTATCCCTTTAAATAAAGTTAAACTTTGAATTTTAAAATAGTTCGTTATTCCTTTAAATGATACCACTTAAGTTTACAATTCATTAATTTCTATTTATTAAAAATCCTCTTTTCTTTCATACTCGAAATTATTTATTTGTATTTTAATATCACTTCCATTCCTTTTTAATTCATTCTTAATTTATTCAAATTCGCTATAATAGTTTTACTTAAAACTCCACTCTTTTATTGTCGGTCCAAAAATTTAATTTATATATTTTGATAACTCACTGTACCAAAATATATTCCAGCAAACCATAGCACTCAGTATTCCAATATAGTTCATCAAAGAATACCAAATAATCACAACAGAGAATATTAAATGATTTAAATAAATGTTAAGGAATCTAGTTGGATCCCTCCAACCTGTTTCCCTACATCCACAGACGTTAGCACAATATAAAATACCAATCCCACTTCGATGTGGAATATCGCGGTATATGGGATTAATATAATATCATCCGCTATTATGCGGCGCATAGGGTCTCATCCGCTATATAATGCGAGAAATAAATCATTCCAAGATGTATTATATACTATAATATAGCACATTAAATCAATTCAACCATTGAACCAATTATTTAAATTTAACCATTTATATTTAAATAAAACCAGATGAGTGAGATTAACTCACCTTATTCCGTTTGCAACCCATTTCCAAACCAGCTTGTTTCATCACAATTCTACACAATTTACCTTGTATAAACATTTTACATTTTATTAATATTTGAACTTATTGAACAATTACTTCCCTTTGATAATTTTACTTAGCTAATTATTTATTTAAATTACTTTTCCTTTAATAAAATATCCTTTAGTAACTAAAACAAATAAATAAGTTTTATTAAACAAATTAATATCTATTATTTTTAAAATAATATTTAAAATATGTGTACGTATATTTAATATGGGTATGTGTATATACTTTTATTTTCTCAGTCCAAACTTTAATTACAGGTAATTAAACTTTTGTATATAAAACAAGAATGTTACCTGTAAATTTAATTACTAAGTAGGAAATAATTACTAATAAATTATTTTAATTTATTTACTTCCTTATTGTTTTTAAAAGGAATAAAAACTATAATAAAGAGAATATATGTAAATCTAAATTGGAAAAATGAGGTTACCTCACAACAAACAGGAAACCAAATCGACAAGCTCATCCTCTCGAATGTGCCGCGAAACCTATGCCTCGCCTCCCATCAAGAATCCCACTTCGGCCTTTGAAACCTTGCCTGCGACGAGAAACCGAAGCTGCTTCAACCAATTACTAGCCCTATGTCCAAAATCCCAGACCAGCTTTCCCATCGACGACCCCGCTCGCGACCAACAACCTCCAGCCCTGACCATCGCGAACCCAACGCGAATCAACGATGATTAGTCGAACAACTCGAAACCCTGGACTTCGATTTTGATTCAAAGTCGACCCTCTCTTTCGAAGTCGCTATGATTTAAGGCTGGGTTAGATTATCGAGAAGACAAGAGAAAGAAAAGAGGAGTTTTTTAATGGCAAGTGGATGTGCGATTTTGATTTTTGGGGAAAAGAAGATAACAGAGTTGCGATCTTAACATGGCTGAAGCACTATATATTATAATTATTATTTTTGAAGCCGTAGCAGCTGTTTTAAAAGAGGAAGGGAAGGGAGACCAGAAACGACATTGGTGTAAGGAAAGTTATCTATAGCGACATTTGAATTGAAGGGTAAAAGACACTGATGTGAAAGAAAGGCAGCAGACTTGATTTGTTTGTTTGTTCAACAATTGTATATATAAATTTTAAATTTAAACCATTTTAAATTCATAGATCAAAATCTTAACATCCTATCGAGGTGTGCCGCTTGGCACTTATAATGTTATACCCCTATTTCGAACACAACGGGAAGGGTTTCGAGCCCTAGTTCGATCGTATGGAGAAGATAGCTTTTCGGACCAGTTATTATACTGAATTTTTGATATAGATTTAAGCGATTTTATATGTCGTACGCTCACACAACAACTCCAAACTCTACGAAAATTGAAATTCGATAATAATATAATATTACAGATCCAATGGAACTAGTTTCGTCAAAATCCGAGACTGTGCCTCGGAAGCCTATTTTTAATTATCAATTGAAACAATATATTTTCAAACCTGAACAAAACACTTCCAAATTCAATTTCAACCCCTTTACTATCTTCCGTGCTATTGATATAAATTTTACAGATCCTTAAATTATTTTTAACAGGCTTAAAACTCCAGATTCAACATTTGACCCAATTTCAAATTCTTTAATTTAATAATTAAATTATCCAAATAAATGGTGATACCTGAATTCAAGTTAAATATTAACTTTTAAATATTTAAAATCAATTAAATATTCCAATTTCGAATGCTTAAAAATTCCGGGTTGTCACATTCCTCTCCTTAAAAGAATTTCGTCCCCGAAATTACTAGTTAAGAGGAATGGTCCACAACCCGTTAACTATCTTCCCTAAAACCAAACTGTTTTTTAATAACAACCAAGCAATCTTTATTAAAGACACACTATCCATCTAACTAACCTTCCAAACTTTTCCATAGTTCCCAAACAACTTTACTTATTCAATCATTCAAATTATAATTCAGAACTAAGTTTTAAGTTTTCAAATTTTCTCAAAAAAATTCTAACTCCCTATATTTCAGAAATTTTTTGCGAGCGTCTCCTCTGCACGGCTAGCTCGGTACAACTACAAAATGCCCCTACGGGCTCCCAAATTTCAAAATAAAACAAAAGCCAAGTGGCTAGATCAAAGCCAAGTCAAATTTCGTACAGAAATTTTAAATACATACATTTTTGTCGAGCAATTCAAATTTATCTTCTGAAATAAAATCCCATTTTTCTTTTCCCGCATAATACCTGCATATTCTACTTAGCAATAATATCCAATCACACCATTCAAATTCATTTATTTGACTCCTTTACGAAATTTCAATACCTATATCATTCGAACGCAATACCAAATCCGATTGTTTACTCGATCACATAATTTCATTTCCGAACTAGTATTGTCCACCCGACTTCCTAGTGCGGACTCAGATCTGGTTTCCTGATCAGAAACCATCATTCTCCTTGCATAGTTATAACTATGACAGAGAATTTCCGAAATCAATCAAAATCCATGTCCAGAGTTCACCATCGAAAATCGAGTGAAAAATGCTAACTCGAATCGATATAAATATCTCAAAATTCTATGCTCGAATTTGAATCAAATCGCTATGCGAATAAAATAAATATACTTACATCTTACGTATTTATATCCATCGACTGTTAGTTATATCAATTTTCTTTATTCACTTTCCACAATTATCCCATTTCACAACTTTCAGTTTTAATCTTCATTCAATTTTTTTTTCAATACCAAATTTACTTAAGGATTTCACCATTTATTTCTTAAGTTTAATATAAATACTTTATAAACTTTAAATATTTATTTTTATTTCACCACTTTAGTTTATATCTATTTCTATTCAAATTGGTTCTCCTATTTCTATCTGAATTCAATTTATCTTCAACTCTGAATATTTAAATTTTATCTTCCATTCATAACTGATTCATATCGTTATTATAAATTAGTTTCATTCCCTAATTTATTTCAATTTCCAATTCGAAATCGTTTGTCGATAACTAAAAATTTTCCCAAAACTTTCAAAAAAAATTCTAACTCCCAAAATTTTCCGAAAATTTTGGCAGAGTCTCCTTTGTACGGAGGAGCTTTTGCAATTTGACAAGAGATATAAATTTATATACATCGACCCACACGGTTGGAAAAACAAAAACAGTTCGTATTTCCTATTTTTATTGCGTAGGCGTACCTTTATCTAGCATTTTTAAGCAAGCGGCTTATTATTTTAGAAACTAGCATGACCAAATCCAGCCAAACGGCTTCTCGGTACCTGTACTTACTCAATTCAAACATATAAGTAATAAATATATGCAATTTATTAATATTTCACTTGATTTCAATATCTAACACATAAATTTAACATATAATGCACGTTATAAAATTTCCATAAGCACATATAAGGTTTCGACACTTATTACAATTGCTTACAACTAATTCTCAAGCCATTCCATTTAGTTTAAGTGATTTACAACTTACTCGCTTATATTTAATTCATTTAAGCAAAACAAACTCATATTTATTTCAATTGATTTCAAAATCATCCTTTTTCACTTCTAATAATTCATTGAATTTTATCTAATCCCGTTTCACATCAAACGATCCATTTCCTATGCAATTCGATAATATTACTGTGAATAAATAATTACTTAAGCTTTATAACCATTTAAATTGATTCCAACTAAATTTACATTTGATTCCATACCATTTTAATTTATTCACAATCTTTTCATTGCATTTTCTTTCATATTTAAAAAGTTTGATTCCAAACCATTTTATTAAACTCGACAACCAATATATTAAATAACCATCTCACAATTTACTTAAGTTATTTGTTTTCTTCAAACTATTCCACCTAATAACTTAAGTTTATTTTATTTCACCAACCTCCATTTAAATCTTTGATTTGATTTTCCTTTGATCAAATCCCAACTGATTTACTAATTTATTCGATTAGATTATTCTTTTATCCATTTTAAATTTTAATTCACATTAACAATTCCTTATTAAATTCATTAATAATAAGGTCATTCAATTTATGCTTGAATTGGATTTGTTTACAACTCACATCAAATCTATTTTAATCCAATTCAATTTCATTCGACCACACTTTCAATTTATAATCCCATACTTTTATTTTCAAAACCATTTTATTTAATTTTCTTGAGTTCAATCTAATTTATAATTCGAGTTTAGATTTCTACTTCACTTTCCAAAATACCAAAATAATTTTATTTTGGATTACTATTTTACTTCACCATTTTTTTTCTTATAAGGCTCACACTTATATTTTTCATACTTCTACCCATTTTAAGCTTGACTATATTCATATTTCATTTCATTTTTTTACTCGAGATTATACACTTATTTAGCCAAGCATGCAATTTAATTTCATAAACTCATTTTCATCCAATAAATTTTATTTCCAAACATTAATTACTTTAGTCCATTTGAACTAATTCTGCACTTTATTTTACACAATTTTAAATCAAACATTATCCAATATTCAATTTCATTTCATTTGCATACCATATAAATCAATCAGTTACTTACTAATGGCAAATCTCAAAACTTTGTTTTATTTAGTCCAACTTAACAAATTTTTCCATCTAACCTATTTAGATTTATTCCCTCAACATTCACTTTTTATTTACCTTCCGTTTGCTCACTTCTTTTAACTCGCGTAAATTAATTGGCTTACATTCTAACTTATTTTCATTTTCTTACTTACTTCAAATTTTTAACCCTTCTCTAAGTTCAATTTTTTTATTCTAAACAAATTTTCAAAAAAATTCCAACCTTATTTATTATTCCACAACCATTTTTAATAAGATCCCAGAGTTATAAACAATTGCTTAAACATACCAAAACATTTCAAACCAACTCCAGAGTTTAAACCATTACTGAAATGTTCAAAATCCAAATTTGAAAATGTATATATCTAAATCAAACTATCCGTTTTCATTTTCATTTTCAAAATCAAACCCAATTTTGCAAACAAACATTAATTCAAAACATCCAGGTAGTTATCCCCCTCTTGGAAACTCGAAAATGAACACCGATGATGTCGCGATCATCATCGGAATTATTTTCCAGCGACCGAAAAGGGTTCAATGCTTTTATCACTTTAAAATCCCTTCAAATATTCCAAACTCTCCAGAATTCAAATCCAATTCAAAAAAAATCCCAACATTCCAGATTCGAAATCCATCCAAAACATTACTGTGGAACTTTCATCACGATTTATTTCCAAAGATTTCTCTGGAAATTTTTATTCCATCTTCAATTATATATCACATTTATAATTCACATTTATAATTACATTTTGTTATATAAATCTATTCATTAGCCTTTGATTAAAATTTTAATCCTTTATTTAATTTTCACTTAACAATGATAATAATTTAATATTATCATCTTCTAACAACCAAGCAACCATATATAACCATAATAATCTACGGAAAATCATTTACTTTATATACAAAAATAATTTGGGTAAAATTATTTCATTTACCCTATTTAAAACAATACTATGTCGGTATATCTTGTTTAAGAGTTTAGAAACTCCTATCGACAATATGGCGTCCCACACATCGATCGGAATCCATAAACACTCATCCGATAAGTCAACACAATATAAAACAATTTTACATTCACTAACAAATACGTGCTCCTATATATTAATACGCTCAAGCTCATTCTAGGGTACTATGGACTCTATTCTATGAGTAATTCCCACCAGAGCCAAGGTTCTCGCTTAATCTTCAGCTCTGATACCAACTGTAACGACTCGCAAATCCATACCCATTGAGTCAACATTATTCTACATCAATCAACTCAAGTTGAACAAAAATACGAACCATTTAGGTTAAAGAAGAAGAGGTAGAAGAAGAGATAACAGAAAACAACAACAGAATATAACCATCGCAGCGGAATAAATATAATAGATAATAACAGATCTTTACACAAAAGAAAATTATATATGTTTATACATACATCATCAGAGTACATCATCAGAGTTCAACAACATCAATAACATACAACTGAATACACAGCGGAACAATAATCAAATACGAAAGTACGTACCGCCATCCAACTCGTCTCTTGAGCACCACAGCATCCTTTCCTGTATTCTATAATACTCGGTCTGACCCGAGCATTATAATTAAATAACACCCGGGTCAGTCTGGAAAACCAGCGTGAGAAATGACACTCAAATTGATTATTAAAGTGTCAAAATTTCCTTTGAAAACAAAAGCATCTTGTAAGACCACGCCACAAATAAACGTGGTGGGTTCTTACCTTATGATAGCTAAAACATTTTTTAATTAAATTTATCTGATATTATAATAGGTCTATATACAAATACTTATTAAAATAGCCGAAATTATTATATTATTAAATTCCTGCTACTAGCCACAGAGTGGGTAATACAAACAAAACTCGTAAAAGGCGCGTAGAGAGAATGGATTTCCAACAAATGACTAGGCACTTGGGTTCCACCTGTCACGGTACATGGCCTAGATCACTGTACCGAGGATCACTCCCGACCCCCTACAACACAAGACCGGGACTATGCCTTACTGGATAATCGCGAGTAAGATCACCCCACGGTTGGGATCAGCAACCGCACCACTAAGCCGAAATAAATGAGACATCTAGACAGGGATGTCCTCACCCTGAAGTGGGTGCTACCCACCTACCCTTACTGCATAACCCTTGATTTTCAGTCAATCCCGGTTGGTGAGGCCAGTGGCTAAGCGTTACCTTTTAGAATGTTTGACTTAGAATGCCCATCGTCCACCTGACGATGTTCCAAAAGCACTCGTCCATACAAGTCCATCCCAAGTTCGAACGGAACTGAAGGCACTATTCCTACTACATCCATTTTGGAATCATCCTTAGGATTAATAGCGACTAGCCCTTGCACTTCACTACTCCATCTTCGAATCCAAACTCGTTTTTCCATGAAAACATATAAACCGGATTGAAGTGGTTTTCGAGAAATTAATCCCGACCTCGGTCTCTTCGAAATGATCAATGCATTGGCCATTATTGATAGTCGGTTATTTAACTATCAATTAACATTCACAACAACCATCAAACAATAAATAATTTCCCAAATTATTTATTTATCTCAAAATATCTTCGCAAGATATATTTCCATTTCCAATCCTTTTGAAAACAGTTTCAAACTACCTTCCTCTTACAGAATAAATTTCCCAAATATTTTTTGTTTCCACTAAAATCACCCAGTACAAAACTTTAGATTTTTAAAATAATTTAAAACACTTATTTATAAAATATAATCTAACATTTAAATTTAGAAAAGACTACTTTAATACTCTAATCAAAAATAATACTTTAGGAGTATTTGAAATATGGTTACCTTATAAAATATAAACTAGATTTTCTCCTTTAAACAAAATACTAAATCATCTGTTAAATAATTATTACGATAATAAATTTTGAAAAATACTTACTTTAGAATTTGAACATTTAGAAATAATAAATTTTCATTCTTAAAACAACTTAAACTTTTAACTTATAATTAAAAATTTGCTTTGAAAACGTACTTGGCAATCGAGGGAAATTTACTTTTCTTTCACATCCTTTAAAAATAAATCACTATATATTTTTAAACAAATTTACCCATTCCTTTAACAAATTCCTACCTTGAATTTATTCTTCCCAAATATCCACTGATATATTACTTTGCTTTTATAAACCCAGTTTATAAATTTCATAGCCACATTCTTCTTTAAAAACCCCGGTTTTACACACTTAAATCAATTCCCCAATTGATTTCTAATTTACTCCATTTATTCCAAAATCCATTAATTTAGATTTTATTCCTTAATTATGATTTTAAATACTTTTAACTGAAAATACCAATTTTAGATTTCCCAAATTACTTCTTTATCCTTTTAAATAAAGTTAAACTTTGAATTTTAAAATAGTTCTTTATTCTTTTAAATGATACCACTTAAGTTTACAATTTATTAATTTCTGTTTATTCAAAATCCTTTTTTTCTTTCGTACTCGAAATTATTTATTTGTATTTTAATATCACTTCCATTCCTTTTCAATTCATTCTTAATTTATTCAAATTCGCTGTAATAGTTTTCCTTAAAACTCCACTCTTTTATTGTCTTTCCAAAAATCCAAATCCAATTTATATATTTTGATAACTCAGTGTACCAAAATATATTCAAGCAAACCATAGCATTCAATATTCCAATATAGTTCATCATAGAATGTCAAATAATCACAACAGAGAATATTAAATAATTTAAATAAATGTTGAGGAAGCCAGTTCGATCCCCCCAACCTGTTTCCCTACATCCACAGACGTTAGCACAATATAAAATACCAATTCCACTTCGAGGTGGAATATCGCGGTATATGGGATTGATATAATATCATGCGCTATTATGTGGCACATTGGGTCTCATCCGCTATATAGTGCGAGCAATCAATCATTCCAAGATGTATTATATACTATAATATAGCACATTAAATCAATTCAACCATTCAA
Source organism: Allium cepa (assembly GCA_030765085.1). NCBI lineage: Eukaryota > Viridiplantae > Streptophyta > Magnoliopsida > Asparagales > Amaryllidaceae > Allium > Allium cepa. The sequence continues at coordinate 804,150,679 of CM060943.1, forward strand.
CTAATTATTTAAATTTAACCATTTATATTTAAATAAAACCAGATGAGTGGTATTAATTCACCTTATTCCGTTTGCAACCCAATTCCAAACCAGCTTGTTTCGTCACAATTCTTCACATTTTACCTTGTATAAACATTTTACATTTTATTAATATTTGAACTTATTGAACAAGTACTTCCCTTTCATAATTTTACTTAGCTAATTATTTATTTAAATTACTTTTCCTTTAATAAAATATCCTTTGGTAACAAAACAAATAAATAAGTTTTATTAATCAAATTAATCTCTATTATTTTTAAAATAATATTTAAAATATCTATACGTATATTTAATATGGGTATGTGTATATACTTTTATTTTCTCTCTCTAAACTTTAATTATAGGTAATTAAACTTTTATATATAATACAGGAATGTTACCTGTAAATTTAATTATTAAGTAGGAAATGATTACTAATAAATTATTTTAATTTATTTACTTCCTTACTGTTTTTAAAGGAATAAAAACTGTAACAAAGAGAATGTATGTAAATTTAAATTGGAAAAACGAGGTTACCTCACAACAAACAGGAAACCAAATCGACGAGCTCATCCTCTCGAACGTGCCGCGAAACCCATGCCTCGCCTCCCATTGAGAATCCCACTTCGGCCTTTGAAACCCTGCCTGCGACGAGAAACCGAAGCTGCTTCAACCAATTACCAGCCCCATGTCCAAAATCCCAAACCAGCTTTCCCATCGACGATCCCCGCTCGCGGCCAACAACCTCCAGCCCTGACCATCGCGAACCCAACGAGAATCAACGATGATTAGTCGAACAACTCGAAACCTTGGACTTCGATTTCGATTTGAAGTCGACTCTCTCTTTCGAAGTCGCTATGATTTGAGGCTGGGTTCGACTATCGAGCAGACAAGGGAAAGAAAAGAGGCGATTTTTAATGGCAGGTGGACACGCGATTTCGCATTTTGGGGAAAAGAAGAGAACAGGGTTGCGATTTTAACATGGCTGAAGCACTATATATTATATTATTATTTTGAAGCCGCAGCAGCTGTTTTAAAAGAGGAAGGGAAAGGAGACAAGAAACGACGTTGGCGTAAGGAAAGTTATCTACAACAACATTTGAATTGAAGGGAAAAAGACACTGATGCGAAAGAATGGCAGCTGACTTGATTTGTTTGTCTGGTCAACAATTGTATATATCAATTGAAATGATATATTTTCAAACCTGAACAAAACACTTCCAAATTCAATTTCAACACCTTTACTATCTTCAGTACTATCGATATAAATTTTACAAATCCTTAAATTATTTTTAACAGGATTACAACTCCAGATTCAACATTTGACCCAATTTCAAATTATTTAATTAAATTATCTAAATAAATGGTGATACTTGAATTCAAGTTAAATATTAACTTTTTAATATTTAAAAACAATTAAATATTTCGATTTCGAATGCTCAAAAATTCCGGATTGTCGCATTCCTCCCCCCTCAAAAGAATTTTATCCCCGAAATTACTAGTTAAGAGGAATGGTCCACACCCGTTAACTATCTTCCCTAAAACCAAACTGTTTTTTAATAAGAACCAAGTAATCTTTATTAAAGACACACTATCCATCTAACTAACCTTCCAAACTTTTCCAGAGTTCCCAAACAACTTTATTTATTCAATCATTCAAATTATAATTCAAAACCAGGTTTTAAGTTTTCAAATTTTCTCAAAAATTTCTAACTCCCTAAATTTTCGAAATTTTTTGCCAACGTCTCCTTTGCGCGGCTAGCTTGGTACAACTACAAAATGCCCCTACGGGCTCCCAAATTTCAAAAGAAAACAAAAGCCAAGGGGCTAGAAAAACCAAGTCAAATTTCACACAGAAATTTTAAATACATACCTTTTTGTTGAGCAATTCAAATTTATCTTCTGAAATCAAAACCCATTTTTCTTTTCCTGCATAATACCTGTATATTCTACTTATCAATAAAATCCAATCACAACAATCAAAATCATTTATTTGACTCCTTTACGAAATTTCAATATCCATTCCATTTAAGCCCGTACGATGTACGTATATTATTCGTACGCAATACCGAATCCGATTGCTTACTCGATCACACAATTTCATTTTCGAACTAGTATCGTCCACCCGACTTCCTAGTGCAGACTCAGATCTGGTTTTCCGATCAAAAACCGTCATTCTCCTCGCATAGTTATAACTATAATAGAGATTTTCCAGAATCAATCAAAATCCATATCCAGAGTTCGCCGTCGAAAATCGAGTGAAAAGTCCTAACTCGGATCGATATAACTATCTCGAAATTCTATGCTCGGATCTGAATCAAATCGCTATGCGAATAAAATAAATATACGTACATCCTATATATTTATATCCATCGATTATTAACTATATCAATTTTCTTTATTCATATTATTTTGATTTTTATTCACTATCCACAATTATCCCATTTCACAACTTTCAGTTTTAATCTTCATTCATTTTTTTTCAATACCAAATTTACTTAAGGATTTCACCATTTATTTCTTAAGTTTAATATAAATATTTTATACACTTCAAATATTTATTTTTATTTCACCACTTTAGTTTATATCCATTTCTATTCAAATTGGTTCTCCCATTTCTATTTGAATTCAATTTTTCTTCAACTTTGAATATTTAAATTTTATCTTTCATTTATAACTGATTCATACCGTTATTTTAAATTAGTTTCATTCCCTAATTTATTTCAATTTCCAATTTGAAATCGTTTTGTCGCTAACTAAATTTTTTTTCAAAATTTTCATAAAAATTTCTAACTCCAAAATTTTCGGAAAATTATGGCAGAGTCTCCTTTGTACGGAGGAGCTTTTGCAATTTGACAAGAGATATAAATATATATACATCGGCCCACACGGTCGGAAAAACAAAAACATTTCATGTTTTCTATTTTTATTGCGTAGGTGTACCTTTATCTAGCATTTTTAAGCAAGCGGCTTATTATTTTAGCAACTAGCGTGACCAAATCCAGCCAAACGGCTTCCCGGTGCCTGTACTCACTCAATTCAAACATATAAGTAATAAATATATGCAATATATTAATATTTCACTTACTTTCAATAGCTAACACATAAATTTCACATATAATGCATGTTATAAAATTTCCATAAGCACATATAAGATTCCGACACTTATTACAATTGCTTACAACCAATTCCCAAGCCATTCCATTCAGTTTAAGTGATTTACAACTTACTCGGTTATATCTAATTCATTTAAGCAAAACAAACTCATATTCATTCCAATTGATTTCAAAATCATCCTTTTTCACTTCTAATAACTCATAGAATTTTATCTAATCCCGTTTACATCAAATGATCCATTTCCTATGCAATTCGACAATATTAATGTGAATAAATAATTACTTAAGCTTTATAACCATTTAAATTGATTCCAACTAAATTTACATTTGATTCCATCCTATTTTAATTTATTCATAATCTTTTCATTTCATTTTCTTTCATATTTAAAAAGTTTGATTCCAAACCATTTTATTGAACTCGACAACCAATATGTTAAATAACCATCTCACAATTTACTTAAGCTATTTGTTTTCTTCAAACTATTCCACCCAATAACTTAAGTTTATTTTATTTCACTTACCTCCGTTTAAATCTTTGATTTGATTTTCCTTTGGTCAAATCCCAACTATTTTACTAATTTATTCGATTAGTTTATTCTTTTATCCATTTTAAATTTTAATTCACATTAGCAATTCCTTATTAAATTCATTAATAATAAGGTCATTCAATTTATGCTTGAATTGGATTTGTTTACAACTCACACCAAATCTATTTTAATCCGATTCAATTTCATTCGACCACACTTTCAATTTATAATCCCATACTTTTATTTTCAAAACCATTTTATTTAATTTTCTTGAGTTCAATCTAATTTATAATTCCAGTTTAGATTTCTATTTCACTTTCCAAAATACCAAAACAATTTTATTTTGGATTACTATTTTACATCACCATTTTTTTCTTATAAGGCTCACACTTATATTTTTCATACTTCTACCCATTTTAAGCTTGACTATATTCATATTTCATTTCATTTTTTTTACTCGAGATTATACAATTATTTAGCCAAGCGTGTAATTTAATTTCATAAACTCATTTTCAACCAATAAATTTTATTTTCAAACATTAATTATTTTAGTCCATTTGAACTAATTCCGCACTTTATTTTACACAATTTTAAATCAAACATTATCCAATATTACTCAATTTCATTTCATTTGCATACCATATAAATCAATCAGTTACTTACTAATTGCAAATCTCAAAACTTTGTTTTATTTAGTCCAACTTGACAAATTTTTCCATTTGTCCTATTTAGATTTATTACCTCAACATTCACTTTTTATTTACCTTCTGTTTGCTCACTTCTTTTAACTCATGCAAATTAATTGGCTTACATTCTAACCTATTTTCATTTTCTTACTTACTTCAAATTTTTAACCCTTCTCCAAGTTAAATTTTTTTATTCTAAACAAATTTTCAAAAAATTTCCAAACTTATTTATAATTCCATAACCATTTTTAATAAGATCCCAAAGTTTTAAACAATTGCTTAAATATACCAAAACATTTCAAACCAACTCCAGAGTTTAAACCATTACAAAAATGTTCAAAATCCAAATTTGAAAATATATATCTAAATCAAACTATCCGTTTTCATTTTCAAAATCAAAGCCAATTTCGCAAACAAACATTAATCCAAAACATCCAGGTAGCAATCCCCATCTTGGAAACTTGAAAATGAACACCGATGATGTCTAGATCATCATCGGAATTATTTTCCAGCGACCGAAAAGAGTTCAGTGCTTTTAATACTTTAAAATCCCTTCAAATATTCCAAACTCTCCAGAATTCAAATCCAATTCAAACAAAATTTCCCTAAATTCCAAATTCGAAATCCATCCAAAACATTACTCTGGAACTTTCATCACGATTTATTTCCAAAGATTTCTCTGGAAAATTTTATTTCATCTTCAATTATAGATCATAATTATAATTCACATTTATAAATTTCATTTTGTTATATAAATTGATTCATTAGCCTTTGGTTAAAATTCTAAACCTTTGTTCAATTTTCACTTAACAATGATAATAATTTAATATCATCATCTTCTAACAACCAAGCAACCATATATAACCATAATAATTTACGAAAAATCATTTCCTTTATATACAAAAATAATTTGGGTAAAATTATTTCATTTACCCTATTTAAAACAATACTTCATCGGTTTATCTTATTTAAGAGTTTAGAAACTCCTAACGACAATATGGTGTCCCACACATCGATCAGAATCCATAAACACTCAACCGATAAGCCAACACAATATAAAACAATTTTATATTCACTAACAAATACGCGCTCATATCTATTAATACGTTCAAGCTCATTCTAGAGTACTATGGACTCTATTCTATGAGTAATTCCCAAAGAGCCAAGGTTCTCGCTTAACCTTTAGCTCTGATACCAACTGTAACGACCGCAAATCCGTACCCCTTGAGTCTACACTATTCTACGTCAATCAACTCAAGTTGAACAGAAATACGAACCATTTGGGTTAAAGAGGAAGAGGTAGAAGAAGATTTAACAGAAAAAACAACAGAATCTAACCATCGCAGCGGAATAAATATAATAGATAATAGCAGGTCGTTACACAAAAGAAAACTATATCTGTTTACACATACATCATTAGAGTAAATCATCAGAGTTCAACAACATCAATAACATACAACTGAATACACAGCGGAACAATAATCAAATACAGAAGTACGTATCGCCATCCAGCTCGACTCTTGAGCTCCCCAACATCCTTTCGTATATTCTATAATACTCGGTCCGAGCTTAGCATTATAGTTAAATAACACCAGGGTCAGTCTGGAAAACCAGCGTGAGAAACCACACTCAAATTTATTATTAAAGTTTCAAAAATTCCTTTGAAAACAAAAGCATCTCGTAAGACCACGCCACAAATAAACATGCCGGGTTTTTACCTTACGATAGCTAAAACATTTTTTTATTAAAATCCTCTGATATTATAATAGGGTCTATATACAAATACTTACTAAAATAGCCAAAATTGTTACATTATTAAATTCCAGCTACTAGCCACAGAGTGGGTAATACAAACAAAACTCGTAAAAGGCGCGTAGGGAGAATGGATTTCCAACTAATGACTAGGCACTGGGGTACCACCTGTCACGGTACGTTGCCTAGATCACTGTACCGAGGATCACTCCCGACCTCCTGCAATACAAGACTGGGACTATCCCTTACTGGATAATCCCGAGTATGATCACCCGATGGTTGGGATCAGCAACCGCACCACTAAGCCGAAATAAAAAGGGACATCTAGGTAGGGATGACCTCACCCTAAAGTGGGTGCTACACGCCTAGCCTTGCTGCATATACCCTGATTTTCAATCATTCCCGGTTGGTGAGGCTTGAGGCTAAGCGTTACCTGTTAGAATGTTTCTCTTAGAATGCCCATTGTCAACCTGACGATGTTCTGAAAGCACTCGTCCATACAAGTCCGTCCCCGGTTCGAATGGAACCGAAGGCACTATTCCTACTACATCCATTTTAGAATCATCCTCAGGATTAGTAGCAACTAGCCCTTGCACTTCACTGCTCCATTTTCGAATCTAAACTCGTTTTTCCACGAAAACGTACAAACCGAATCGAAGTGGTTTTTGAGAAATTAATCCTGATCCCGGTCTCTTCGAAACGATCAGCGCATTGGCCATTATTGATAGTCGGTTATTTAACTATCAATTTACATTCACAACAACCATCAAACAAAAAATAATTTCCCAAATTATTTATTTATCTCAAAATATCTTCGCAAGATATATTTTCATTTCCAATCCTTTTGAAAACAGTTTCAAACTACCTTCCTTTTACAGAATAAATTTCCTAAATATTTTCTGCTTCCACTGAAATCACCCAGCACAAAACTTTAGATTTTTAAAATAATTTAAAACACTTATTTATAAAATATACTTTAACATTTAAATTTAGAAAAAACTACTTTAATACTTAATCAAAAATAATACTTTAGGAGTATTTGAAATAAGGTTACTTTATAAAATATAAAGTAGATTTTCTCCTTTAAACAAAATACTAAATCGTCTTTTAAATAATTATTACGATAATAGATTTTGACAAATACCTACTTTAGAATTTAAACATTTAGAAATAATAAATTTTCTAAAACATACTTTCTTAAAACAACTTAAAACTTTTAACTTATACTTAGTAATTTGCTTTGAAAACGTACTTGGCTATCCAGCGAAATTTACTTTTCTTACACATCCTTTAAAAATAAATCACTATTTATTTTTAAACAAATTTACCCATTCCTTTAACAAATTCCTACCTTGAATCGCGGTATATAGGATTAATATAATATCATCCGCTATTATGCGGTGCATAGGGTCTCATCCACTATATAATGCGAGAAATCAATCGTTCTAATATGTATTGTATACTATAATATAGCACATTAAATCAATTCAACCATTCAACCAATTATTTAAATTTTACCATTTAAATTTAAATAAAACCAGATGAGTGAGATTAACTCACCTTATTCCGTTTGCAACCCATTTCCAAACCAGCTTGTTTCGTCACAATTCTTCATAATTTACCTTGTATAAACATTTTACATTTTATTAATATTTGAACTTATTGAACAATTACTTCCCTTTGATAATTTTACTTAGCTAATTATTTATTTAAATTACTTTTCCTTTAATAAAATATCCTTTGGTAACTAAAGGAAATAAAAAAGTTTTATTAAACTAATTAATCTCTATTATTTTTAAAATAATATTTAAAATATGTGTACGTATATTTAATATGGGTATGTGTATATACTTTTATTTTCTCTGTCCAAACTTTAATTACAAGTAATTAAACTTTTATATATAATACAGAAATGTTACCTGTAAATTTAGTTACTAAGTAGGAAATAATTACTAATAAATTGTTTTAATTTATTTACTTTATTACTGTTTTTAAAAGGAATAAAAACTGTAACAAAGAGAATATATGTAAATTTAAATTGGAAAAACGAGGTTACCTCACAACGAACAGGAAATCAAATCGACGAGCTCATCCTCTCGAACGTGCCGCGAAACCCATGCCTCGCCTCCCATTGAGAATCCCACTTCGGCCTTTGAAACCCTGCCTGCGATGAGAAACTGAAGCTGCTTCAACCAACTACCAGCCCCATGTCCAAAATCCTAAACCAACTTTCCCATCGACGATCCCCGCTTGCAGCCAACGACCTCCAGCCCTGACCATCGCGAACCCAACGCGAATCAACGATGATTAGTCGAACAACTCGAAACCCTGGACTTCGATTTCGATTCGAAGTCGACCCTCTCTTTCGAAGTCGCTATGATTTGAGGTTGGGTTCAATTATCGAGTAGACAAGAAAAACAAAAGAGGCGATTTTTAATGGCAGGTGGACGCGCGATTTCGATTTTTGGGGAAAAGAAGAGAACAGGATTGCGATTTTAACATTGCTGAAGCACTATATTTTTTTTGAAGCCGCAATAGCTGTTTTAAAAGAGGAAAGGAAGGGAGACAAGAAATGACATTGGCGTAAGGAAAGTTATCTACGTCGACATTTGAATTAAAAGGGAAACGATACTGATGCGAAAGAAAGGCAGGTGACTTGATTTGTTTGTCTGGTCAACAATTGTATATATCAATTTTAAATTTAAATTCAAACCGTTATAAATTCATAGTTCAAAATCTTGATATCCTATCGAGGTATGCCGCTAGGCGTTTATAATGTTATATCCCTATTTCGAACACAATGGGAAAGGTTTCAAGCCTTAATTCAATCGTATGGAGAAAATAGCTTTTTGTACCAGCTATTATATTGAATTTTCGATATAGATTTAAGCGCGTTTATATGTCGTACGCTCACACAACAACTCCAAACATTACAAAATTAAAATCCAATAATAATATAATATTACGGATCCAATGGAACTGGTTCCATCGAAATCCGAGACTTTGCCTCGGAAGGCTATTTTTAATTATCAATTGAAACGATATATTTTCAAACCTGAGCAAAACACTTCCAAATTCAATTTCAACACCTTTACTATCTTCAGTACTATCGATATAAATTTTACAAATCCTTAAATTATTTTTAACAGGCTTAAAACCCCAGATTCAACATTTGATCCAATTTCAAATTATTTAATTTAATAATTAAATTATCCACATAAATGGTGACACTTGAATTCAAGTTAAATATTAAATTTAAAATATTTAAAATCAATTAAATATTTCGATTTCGAATGCTCAAAAATTCTTGGTCGTCACAGTCAAACTATAACACACCATTTAAACTACTTTTCATCTCTCATGAAAAATGACAACAAGTTGAAAGAAAAAACTATTTTAAGTATGGTCTATTAACTATTAATTAGAAATATAGACCATCAAATTCCAATTTCAACATTCACTTCTTTGCCATAATCGTATTTTGATAAAGAGACAAATTTTGTTTGTGATTGTTTAAGCGTAGCCTATTTGTTATGAACAACATAGACTATCAAATTCAACATGAAACAATAAATCACATCAACATTCATTTAAGCATAAAAGAGAGCAATAATTATCAAAATGTTGAAGCTGCATGATTAAAGGCTTCATTGCTCCTAAATTGAAGGGATTAGCCTCTCATTTTTGTTATCACATCAACACAAGTAGCATGCAACATGAAACTAAAAGAAGAGGAAAAGTAGAGCAAAATGAAAAGAAAAGCTAAGTAAAAAGATGTAAACACAAATCTACTTGCATGAAAAATAAACTAACTACTAACAAGAAAGAAATAAGCATGTGAATAAGAGAGAATATTAATTAACATTGCATAAAAGGAAGGAAAATTACATGAAAAGAAATATGACTAAGTAGCCATGAAAAGAGAAAGAGAGCTTGTGTTTTATTTTGAGCCTAAAACTAACTAAAAGGAAGAGGTGGGTTACATGAAGATATGAGGTATTTATATAAGTTAGAAACCCTAATTCGTATTTTTGGAAAATACCCAAAACATCCTTGAGGTAGTGTGGCCACCAAGTAATCATTAGCATGTCTTAATCCCCACATAAATGTACATGAAGCTTTAATGTCCTTTTAGCATATGCATTAGCTTCTAATTGAAAATCAAGATAAGTTGGTAGGTGGGGTCCTCCATATTCATGAGTTTTAATTATTTTCATCTTTATTTGCTTTGTTTCCTTTTATGCATGCATATCTAAGCCACTTGTATTTGAATTTAAATTCCTACAAAACAACATAAAAAATTTCAATTAAAATTTAAAAAATTAATATATGCATAAAATTGACCATTTTGCCACTATATGAAGATGAGTATGTGACAATTTGAAAATAATTTTAATTTTGATTTAAATAAGTTAAAACACCCAATATGATCATTTATTTAATTTGAACAGATTAAATATGGTGGTAAAAATATGCACATTTACGTGCACATCATAAGTCTAAAGGAGTCATAAGATATGGTTGTTTGAATAATCGATATCCTCCGGTGCAGCATCGACGGTGCGAGGTGCAGCATCGGTTCAAAATGCCGAAACGGTTCCATACAGCTTTTAGAAATGACTGTGTGGATTTGAAATGGAATTGTGCCACGTGGCATCATTCTCCAGTGATGGTAAATCAGAGGTCAACCACAGTGATCCCGTTTAACCAAAAAAATCATATGATGAAACCCAAGAGGAAAAAAAAAATTGAGCAGACGATAATGATTCCGATGGTCTTTTTTGGGTATAGAACTCTTTAATTATAGCCAAGAGCTGCGCAAGTCGTAGACCTCACAAAGAGCTTCGATTCGACTGGATATGGCTCCCATAAGTCTAAACAAGTCAAAAGATGTAGTTGTCCACATAACCGATATCCTCAAGGTGCAACATCGATGGTCTGAGGTGCAACATCGGTTCAAAACGCAAAAACAGTGCCACACGAATTCTAAAAACGAGTGCATGAATTTGAAAAGGAGCTATTCCATAGGGAATCATTCTCCAACAATGGAAAAATCGGAGGCCAACAATAGAGATCCCGTTTAACCAAAAAAATCCTTGAAGAAACCCAAGAGGAAAAATATTCTATATTTGCATCAAAATTGGTCACAAACACCCGATAGTCGATAACTCACAATCACAGGCCAATAATAAGTATGAAGATCACTCAGAAAATTCAAAGGAAAGCAGTAAACAACAGAGAATTTATAGTGGTTTGGCGATCTAGCCTATGTCCACTCTGAAGTTTATGACTTTATTGATTCACTTGATGATTTCAATCAATTACAACAGGTTACAGTAGGTTATAGCTCTGAAATTCAAATACCGCAATGGTGGTGAAGTGCACAATTGAATCCGGCAGAATCTGGATGCTCCAAAGTTGAAAAGATCCTCTTTCTATAGGCTTTGGGGCTCTATTTATAGGCTTAGGGGGCTGATATCGTGCTCAAACTTTAGGAGACTCGTTCTGGCATGTGAGGGGGCCCATGCGATCGGTTTCGCAAAGTTTCGACTCGATCCGTGATCAATACGAATCAATTTTGTATCGATCAAGAATTCATCGAATCGAGCCGAAACTTGGTAGGAACCTTCTTCAGCTTGTACGTAAGCTTCCGTGAATATTTCATAGCATTTGGACATGTGGTTTGTGAGATATGATCGATGCAAGATTGTGATTTTCGTATGCTTCTGAGTTCGAATCCATAGTTTCATATCAATCCCATCGAATTGACCTGAACACTTGAGTGCGTGGTGACATGGCGCGAGATTCTTGGATCGCTCCACCTTTTGTGTCGCGTTGATCGATTTGTTTCGAGGCTTTCATCTCGTTTGCATCGAACACGCTCGCATCTGTGGCTCGTGCTCTGTTTCGTGTCGATGAAGCTATGTTCGCATTGATGATTGTTTCGATATTTTGGGTGCCATTTCGTATCGATCACTAGAGGGAGTACTGCTCATATCGATTGGTTTTGACTTTGCTCATATCTATCAGCTTATCGATACGAAATAAAGGCTCCTATTAATTGATACGAACAATGATCCATGATTTCTAGGGATCCATACGAAAGGCGAATCTAGAATCGATGCGAGCAAGGCTTCCACGAGATCGACACGAGCAGATGACCTTGATCGATTCGAACATGGGGATACGAACACTCTGATCGATGCGAACCTGATCGATTCGAATAGAGCGAGGCGAAGTCATTCTGATGGGTACGAACCTGATGGATTCGAATAGGCCATCACCTCGACTCTTTGACGGATACGAACAGTATATTTTCTCCAACTTGTATCGAACATATCTCATTCATACGAACTCCGATTAACCTAAAATTTGAAACGCCAGCTTTCATGGCTTTGCATGTCATGTCTGGTCAATTGTGACCCGATCTAGACTCGGACAAAATTCGTCGATATCCGTAGTGAACCTGTAATGCATAATCAATATTCATGCCTAGTAATCACTGATTTCCAGTTAATTTTTGGGTATCTCAGCTTTGCCAAAAGGAAGGATAACACTTTGCCCTCCAAAAACATGCCTTGCGGTAGGAAGATGTGTTTTGCAATGCCATAAGCTGGACGTTCATATCTTGTTGATGAACTGTAGAGAAATTGACAGTCTCATCTGACTACGAATGACTCGAGATCATGCATCATTGGAGGAAATATGGGACCGTTCACGGTCGGATGTCGTTTGTGACGAATGGTGACCGTTCGGGATTAGGGTGCCGCTAGAGGCGATTTGTGATCATTCACGATCGGGTGTCGTTCGTGGTGAATTGTGATCGTTCACGACCGGGTGCCGTTCGAGGCTAATTGTGATCGTTCACGATCGGGTGCCGTTGGAGGCTAATTTTGCATGCCTGGGGAGGGACTTAGTATTATCAATACCATATTTCACGTTCGAGTGAGTTTCTAGATCGTTTGTCAAGGCAGTTTATCGCTATCTCAGAGCATGCCTAAGGACCGTTCGCGACGCCTTTCATGTGTAAGTAGCTTACCCGTTTCAGAATTGTCAAAACTAAATATCCATTCAATCGAGATTTTCAACAGAAATGTTCGACAAAATCAAATCCAAATGTAAGAAGCAAAAAACAAAAGCAAAACAGTGACGTCAGAGTGCAAATACCTACATCAATATGATTTATAGTTGTATCATAGCATGCCTGAGGATCGTTCGCGATCCTGTACATGTGTAAACAACTTAATCGTGTCGGCATGGAGTTTTCCACTCGTCCGTCATTATCTTAATCAATTGATAATAAGCTGACGCCTCGATCCTGAGCCTTCTTCAGTTGGTGCAAGTGGGGTCGCTCTTGTCCGCCATTGCGGCTCTCCTTCTAACATATTGCAATAGCAAACCATTCCGGATATGCCCCTCGACTTCGTCTTTCAAGTGTCTGCAGTCATTTGTGTTGTGACCATTCAACTTATGGAAAGAGCATTACTTGTCTGGCCTTCTCTCATTGCTAATCGGATCTCTCCTCATCGTCTTTCGATAAGGAACCTGTCCCCTGGTGTCCTGGTAGATCCGCTCCAAAGTTTCGTTCAGCCCCGTATATGAGGTGAATCTTGGTTCTTTTCGTGGTCGTGTTGATCTATTGTCGTTATCCTTGGTCTTTCGCTTTCCTTTTCTAGTTTCTACACCTTTTTCAGTAAGATTTTCGCCTTTGACCGCATAAACATCGATTCCCTCTCCTTTCTCTCTTTCAGCATTTGCATCCTCTAACCGTAAAAATCCTTCAGCCTCATGATAAATTTCCCCTAGATCCATAGGGAGGTCTCTTGTCAGCGAAATGTTGAATTCTATGCCATCAGCTATGCCCGATACTGCTGCCATCAAGAGCATGGATGGATCTGGTCGATCCACCGATACTACAGCTCAATTGAATCATGTCAGAAAGCTTCTCAAAGACTCCCCAGCTCTTTGTTTCAGTGCTGCAAAACTCATCACATTCTTGGGTCTCGAAATGTGAAGCCTGAATTGCCTCATAAACCTTTCAGTCAAATCGTTCCATGTTCCGATAGATCCACTCTCCAGTTGCCTGAACCATAATGCTGCAATATCTGCCAGATACAATGGAAAGCACCGGGCCATGACCTCCTCCGATGCCCCCAGCACTTCCATGTGCCTCATATACTTTGTCAAATGAACCGTAGGGTCTGTCCTCCCATTATACATATCTAATGATGGTAGCTTAAAATCTGGTGGGTTCCTAGCTCGCTTGATTACTATGGTAAAAGGACTCCTATTCACATCCTCCAAGTCTTTTTTTACCAATCCGCCTCTCATAGCCCGCTTAACCATCTCCGCCAATCTGTCGTTGTCTCCAAGCTGTAGTCCTTGCCCATCTCCTTCGACCTGCCCCCCGAGTTCACGAGGGAATTCTAGAATCTATTCTTCTAGCTGAGCGCGTGCTCCTCTTCCAATGTCATGCTGTCCGAATCCACCCAATGCTCCTCTTAGTATTGGGTCAACGTGCTCTAGGTGAGTGTCCCTGGCTCTGGTGCCACCCCAGATGGTCCTGCTCCGTTCTAAATTCCAGTTGCTCCTTGATTCTGTGCTCCAAGTTGTCCAACCTGTCGAAACAAATTCTGTATCATTTCTTCTTGCCTTCTCATCATTGTCTCCATCTCATCCCTAGTGATGAAGACTGAGGATTGGTTCGCTCCCGAGGAAGCCTCTTGACTCCCTTCGTGATGACTTCACTCTGTTCTCTGCCTACCACTTGATTGCCTTGTCATAGCTTTTTAGGTCTAAACTCTAAAACCTTCAAATTCGACTTCCAAGCAGTAGAATCCCTGAATTTTTTGTTCTCAGTGAAAGCACTAAAATGTTTGTATCAAAGTTGGTCACAAACAATCGATAGTCGATAACTCGCAATCACAGACCAATAATAAGTATGAAGATCACTCAGAAAATTCAAAGGAAAGCAGTAAACCACAGAGAATTTATAGTGGTTCGGTGATCTGGCCTATGTCCACTCTGAAGTTTATGACTTTATTGATTCACTTGATGATTTGAATCAATTACAGCAGGTTACAGTAGGTTAAAGCTCTGAAATTCGAATACAACAACGGTGGTGAAGTGCACAATTGAATCCGGCAGAATCTGGATGCTCCAAAGTTGAAAAGATCCTCTTTTTGTAGGCTTTAGGGCTCTATTTATTGGCGTAGGAGGCTGATATCGCGCTCAAACTTCAAGAGAATCGTTTTGGCACATGAGGGGGCCCACGCGATCGATCCCGTAAAGTTCCGACTTGATCCATAGTCGATACGAACCGATTTCGTATTGATCAAGAATTCATCGAATTGAGCCGAAACTTGGCAGGAATCTTCTTCAGCTTGTACTTAAGCTTTTGTGAAAATTTCATAGCATTTGGACATATGGTTTGTGAGATATGATCAATGCAAGATTGTGATTTTCGTATGCTGCTGAGTTCGAATCCATAGTTTCGTATCCATCCCTCCGAGTCGACCTGGACATGTGAGTGCGTGGTGACGTAGCGCGAGATCCTTGGATCGCTCCACCTTTTTGTGTCGCGTTGATCGATTCGTTCCAAGACTTTCATCTCGTTTGCATCGATACGTTCGCATCTATGGCTCGTGCTCTGTTTCGTGTCGATGAAGCTCTGTTCGCATCGATGATTGTATCGATATTTGGGGTGCCATTTCCTACGGATTTGCTTTGACTTTGCTCAATCTATCAGCTGATCGATACGAAATAAAGGATCCTATTGATCGATACGAACAATGATCCACGATTTCTGGTGATCGATATGAAAGACGAATCTAGGATCGATGCGGGCACGGCTTCCACGAGATCGACACGAACAGATGACCTTGATCGATTTGAACATGGGGATAAGAACACTCTGATCGATGTGAACATGATGGATTCGAATAGAGCGAGGCGAAGTCATTCTGATGGGTACAAACCTGATGGATTCGAATAGGCCATCACCTCGACTCTTTGATTGATAGTGTATCGATCATATCTCATTTATACAAACTCCGATTAACCTGAAATTTGAAACGCCGGCTTTTACGGGTTTGCTTGTAATATCTCGTCAATTGTGGCCCGATCCGAACTCGGACAAAATTTGCCGATATCCGTTGTGAACCTGCAATGCATAATCGATATTCGTGCCTAGTAATCACTGATTTCCAGTTAATTTTTGGGTATCTTGGCTTTACCAAAAGGAAAGATAACATTCTATGCCCCCAAAACTGATTAGGATGGTCTTTTTTTGGGTAGGGAACTCCATAGTTATGGCAGAGAGCTGTGAAAAACATTGATCTCATCGATTGCTTCATTTTGACTATTTATGGATCTCGTAAATCTAAACGAGTCAAGAGATATGGCTGTCCGAATAATCGATATCCTCAGGGTGCAACATTGATAGTGCGAGGTGAAAAATAGGTTCAAAATGTCGAAAAGGTGCTGTACAACTTCAAAAATAAGTGCCTGGATTTGAAACGGAACCGTACCATAGGGCATCATTCTCCAACGATGGTAAATCGAAGGCCAACTACGGTGATCCCGATTAACCAAAAAATTCACATGAAGAAACCGAAGAGAGAAAAATTCTGATCCCCCAAAGTTATTCGGATGGTCTCCTTTTGGGTATGGAACTCCGTAGTGATGGCCGAGTGCTGTTCAAGTCATAGAACTCACAGAGAGCTACGTTTTGACTGGTTATGTCTCCCCAAGTCTAAACGGGTCAAAAATATGGCTGTCCGAATAATCGATGTCCTTAGGGTGCAACATCGACGGTGCGAGGTGCGACATTAGTTTAAAATGCCGAAGTGTTGTCGTACGACTTTTAGAAATGAGTGCACGGATTGGAAATGGAACTGTACCATCGTGCATCATTCTCCAGCAATGGCAAATCGAAGGCCAACCATGGTGATCCCGTTTACCAAAATATTTGTATGAGGAAATCCAAGAGGAAAAAAATTCCAAGGCTACGAAAGTAATTTGGATGGACTTTTTTTGGGTATAGAGCTTCGTAGTAATGACCCAGAGCTATGAAATTTGTAGATCTCAAAGAGAGCTTCGTTTGACTGGTATAGCTCCCATAAGTCTGAATGAGTTGAAAGAAATGGCCGTTCGAATAATCGATGTCCTCAGGGTGTAACATCGACGGTGCGAAGTGCAACATCGGTTCAAAATGCAAAAATGGTGTCATATGACTTCTAAAAATGAGTGCATGGATTAGACACGGAACTGTATAATGGGCATCATTCTCTAACGAGGGTAAATCAGAGGCCAACCACGGTGGTCCAGTTTAATCCAAAAATTCACATGAAGAAAGCAAAGAGGAAAAAAAATCCCAAGCCTTGGAAAGTGACTCGGGTGGTTTTTTTGGATATGGGACTCCTTAGTGACGGTCAAGAACTGTCAAAGTCGTAGATTTTTCAGAGAGCTTTGTTTTGACTGGTTATGGCTCACATAAGTCTAAAGCAATAGAAAGATATGACTGCTTGAATAATCTATATCCTCAAGGTGCAACATCGACGGTGTGAGTGCAACATCAGTTCAAAATGTCGAAGCGGTGCCATACGACTTTGAGAAATGAGTTCATGGATTTGAAATGGAATAGTGCCATAGGGCATCATTATCCAGCGTGGTAAATTGGAGGCCAACCATAGTGATCCCGTTTAACTAAAAAATTCACATGAAGAAACCGAAGAGGAAAAAATTTCCGAGCCCCCAAAAGTGAAGCGGATGGTTTTTTTTAGGAATGGAACTTCATAGTGACTGCTGGGACCTATGTGAATAATCGATATCTTCTGGGTGCAACAATGATGGTGCAAGGTGCAACATCGGTTCAAAATATCGAAATGGTACCATACGAATTTTGTAATTGAATTCGTGGATTTGAAAAGGAACTGTACCATGGGGCAACATTCTCCCATGATGGTAAATCGAAGGCCAACCATGGTGATCCCGGTTAATCAAAAAATCCACATGAAGAAACAGAAGAGGAAAAAAAATATGTGCCTCGAAAAGTAATTTGGAGGGCCTTTTTTTGGTGTGGAACTCTGTAGTGATGGACAAGAGTTGTCCTAGCTGTAGATTTCACAGAGAGCTCCATTTTGACTGGTAATGGCTCCCGTAAGTTTGAACCAGTCAAAAGATATGGCTGTCCTAATAATCGATGTCCTTAGGATGCAACATCGACGGTGCGAGGTGCAACATCGGTTCAAAATGCCAAAACGGTGTCGTACGACTTTTTGAAATGAGTGGACGGATTTGAAATGGAACTGTACCATGGTACATAATTCTCCAACGATGGTAAATCGGAAGCCAACCATAGTAATCTAACCAAAAAATTCAGATGAAGAAACCGAAGAGGGAAAAAATTCCAAGCACCCAAAAGTTATTCGGACGGTCTTTTTTGGGTATGGAACTCTATAGTGACGGCCTAAAGCTATCAAAGTTGTATATCTCACAAATAGATTCGTTTTGAATGGTTATCGCTCCCGTAAGTATAAACGAATCAAAAGATATGGGTGTTCGAATAATCGATATCCTCAGGGTGCAAAATCGGTTCGTAATGCCGAAACTGTGGTTTACAACTTTTAGAAATGAGTGCGTGGATTTGAAATAGAACTGTACCTAGGGCATCATTCTCTAACATTGAAAAATCAGAGGTCACCCACGCTGATCCCTTTGACCAAAAAATTCACATGAAGAAACCGAAGAGGAAAAAAATTACGGGCCCCCGAAAGTGATTCAAAAGTTCTTTTTTGGGTATGGAACTCCGTAGTGATGGCCGAGAGCTATGCAAGTCATAGATATCACAGAGAGCTTCATTTTGATTGGTTAGGGTCCCGTAAATCTAAACGATTCAAAAGATACGACTATCCAAATAATCAATATCGTCAGGGTGCAACACTGACGGTGCGAGGTGCAACGTCGGTTCAATTCCGAAACATTGCCATACGACTTTGAGGAATGAGTGCATGGATTGGAAACGGAACTATACAATGGGGCATCATTCTCCAACGATGGTAAATCAGAGGCCAACCACGGTGGTCCCGGTTAACCAAAAAATTCACATGAAGAAGCCAAAGAGGAAAAAAATTCCGAGCCGCCAAAAGTTATTCGGCTGTTCTTTTTTTGGTATGGAACTCTACAATCACGGCATAGAGTTATCAAAATCGTAGATCTCACAGATAGCTTCGTTTTGACTCGTTATGGCTCCCGTAAGTCAAAACAAGTCAAAAGAGATGGCTGTCTGAATAATTGATATCCTTAGGGTGCAACGTCGACGACGCGAGGCGCAACATTGGTTTAAAATGCTGAAACGGTGTCGTACGACTTTTATGAATGAGTGCATGGATTTGAAATGGTAAAGTATTATGGGGCATCATTCTCCAGCGATGGTAAATCGGAGGCCAACCAGGGCGATCCCGGTTAACAAAAAATTTCACATGAAAAAATCAGAGAAGAAAAAAAATTCCATGTCCTCGAAAGTTATTTGGATGGTCTTTTTGGGTATGGATCTCCGTAGCGATGGCCAAGAGCTTTGCAACGCATAGACCTCATAGAGGGCTTCGTTCTGACTAGTTACGACTTCTGTAAGTCTAAATGAGTCAAAAGATATGGCTGTTCAAATAATCCATATCCTCAAGGTGCAACATCGATGGTGCGAGGTGCGACATTGGTTCAAAATGTCGAAATGGTGTCGTACGAACTTTAGAAATGGGTGAGTGGATTTGAAATGAAACTACACAATGGGGATCATTCTCCAACAATGGTAAATTAAAGGCCAACCAAGGTGACCCCTTTAACAAAAAAATTCACATGAAGAAACTAAAGTGGAAAAAAATTCCGAGCCCTTAAAGTTATTCGGATGGACATTTTTGGGTATCGAACTCTGTAGTGATGGCTTGGAGATGTCAAAGTCTTAGATCTCATAGAGAATTTTGTTTTGACTGGTTATAGCTCCCGTAAGTCTAAACATTGCCTTACGACCTTTAGGAATGAGTGCCTGGATTTTAAACGAAACTGTACCATGGGCCATCATTCTCCAGCAATGGTAAATCGGAGCCAATCATAGTGATCCTGATTAACTAAAAAATTCACATGAAGAAAACAAAGACTAAAAAAATTCCGAGCCCCCAAAAGTGACTCGGATGGTCTTTTTTGGTTGTGGAACTCCTAAGTGATGATCGAGAGCTATCAAAGTCGTAGATATCGTTGAGAGCTTTGTTTTGACTGGTTATGGCTCCCATAAGTCTAAACTAGCCACAAGATACAACAGTCCGAATAATCAATATCCTCCGGGTGCAATATCAATGGTGCTAGGTGCAACATCGGTTCAAAATGCCAAAACGTTGACGTACGACTTTTAGGAATGAGTGTGTGGATTTGAAACAGAACTATACCATGGGGCGTCGTTCTCCAGTAGTAGTAAATCTAAGGCTAACCACAGTGATTTCGGTTAACCAAAAAATTCACATGAAGAAACCGAAGAGGAAAAAAAATTCGAGCCCCTGAAAGTTATTAGGATGGTCTTTTTTTGGGTATGGAACTCTATAGTGACGGCCTAGATTTCTCAAAATCGTAGATCTCATAGAGAGCTTAGTTTTGACAGGATATGGCTTCCGTAATTCTATACCAGTCAAAAGATACTGCTATCCAAATAATCGATATCCTCACAGTGCAACATTGACAGTGCGAGGTACAACATCGGTTCAAAATGCCGTAACAATGCCGTAAAACATTTAGAAATGAGTGCGTCGATTTGAAACGGAACTGTACCATGGGGCATCATTCTCCAGCGATGATAAATTGGAGGCCTACCACAGTGATCCTGTTTAACCAAAAAATTAACATGAAGAAAATGAAATGGAAAAAAATTTCGAGCCCCCGAAAGTGATTCGGATTGTCTATTTTTGGTTATGGAACTCCATAGTGATGGCCAAGAGATGTGCAAGTCGTAGATCTCACAGAGAGCTTCATTTTGACTGATTATGACTCCCGTTAGTCTAAATGAGTCAAAAGGTATGCTATCGGAATAATCGATATCCTTAGGGTTCAACATCGGCGGTGCGAGGCGCAACATCGGCTCAAGTGTCGTAAGACTTTTAGGAACGAGTGCGTGGATTTGAAACGGTACTGCACCATTGGGCATCATTCTCCAATGATGGTAAATCGAAAGCCAACCACTGCGTTACATGTTAACCAAAAAATTCACATGAAGAAACCGAAGAGGAAAAAAATTCCAAGCCCTCGAAAGTAATTCGGATGGTTTTTTTGGTATGGAACTCCGTAGCGATGGCTAAGAGTAGTGCAAGATGTTGACCTCGTAAAGAGCTTCGTTTTGAATGGTTATAGCTCCCTTAAGTCTAAACGAATCAAAAGATATGGCGGTTCGAATAATCGATATCCTTAGGTGCACATCGACGGTGCGAGGTGCGGCAACGGTTCAAAATTCCGAAATGGTGTCATACCTCTTTTATAAATGAGTGCGTGGGTTTGAAACTGAACTGTACCATGGGGCATCATTCTCCAACAACGGTAAATCGAAGGCCACCATGGTGATTCCGTTCAACAAAAAAATTCACATGAAGAAACTAAAGAGGAAAAAAATTCCAAACCCCCGAAAGTTATTCGAATGGTCTTTATTTGGGTGTGGAACTTCGTAGAGATGGCCTAGAGATATCAAAATCATAGATCTTATATAGAGCTTTGTTTTGACTAGTTATGCCTCTCGTAAGTTTGAACCAATCTAAAGATATAGCTATCTGAATAATCAATATCCTCAAGGTGCAACATCGACAGTGCGAGGTGCAACATTTGTTCAAAATGCTGAAACATTGTCGTACCACTTTAAGGAATGAGTGTGTGGATTTGAAACGGAAAAGTACCATGTGGCATGGTAAAATGGAAGCCAACTATGGTGATCCCGGTTAACTAACGAATTCTTATGAAGAAACTGAAGAGGCTAAAAATTCCGAGCCCCCAAAAGTTATTCGGATGGTCTTTCTTTGGGTGTGGAACTCCGAATGACGTCCGAGAGCTATCAAAGTCATAGATCTCATAGAGAGCTTCTTTTTTACTGGTTGTGGCTTTCGTGACTCAAAAGAAGTCAAAAGATATGGCTATCTGAATAATCGATATCCCTAGGGTTCAACGTCGACGGTGCGAGGTGCAACATCGGTTCAAAATGCCGAAATGGTTCCGTACGACTTTTAGAAATGAATGCGTGGATTTGAAATGGAAATGTACCATGGGGATCATTCTCTAGCAATGGTAAATCGGAGTTCAACCCCGATGATCCCCTTTGACCAAAAAATTCACATGAAGAAATCAAAGAGGAAAAAAATTCCAAGCATCCAAAAGCGATTTTAATGGTCTTTTTTTGGGTATGGGACTCGGTAGCGATGACCATGAGCTGTGCAAGTCGTAGATCTCACAAGAGCTTCATTTTGACTTGTTATGACTCCCATAAGTGTAGACGAGTCAAAAGATATGGTTGTCTGAATAATCAAAATCCTCAGGGTGCAACATCGACGGTATGAGGTGCAACATCGGTTCAAAATGTCAAAACGACGTCGTACGACTTTTAGGAATAAGTGCGTGGATTTGAAACGGAAGTGTACTATAGGGAATCATTCTCCAGTGGCGGTAAATCTAGGTCTAATCACGACGATCCCATTTAACTAATAAATTCACATGAAGAAACCAAAGAGGAAAAGACATCCGAGCCCGCAAAAGTGATTCAGATGGTCTTTTCATGGGTATGGAACTCCGTAGTGATGACCGAGAGCTGTTAATGTCATACGTCTCACAAAAAGATTCGTTTGGACTGGTTATAGTTCCTGTAAGCCTAAACCAGTCAAAAGACATGGCCATCCGAATAATCGATATACTCAAGGTGCAACATCGAAGATGCGAGGTGCAACATCGGTTCAAAATGCCAAAATGGTGATGTATGACTTTTTGAAATGAGTGCATGTATTTGAAATGGAAATGTACCATGTGGAATCATTCTCCAGCGATGGTAAATCGGAGGCCTACCGTGGTGATCCCATTTCACCAAAAAATTCACATGAAATAACCAAAAAGGAAAAAATTTCCGAGCCCTCGAAAGTTATTTGAATGGTCTTTTCTGGTTTGGAACTCCATAGTGACGTCCGAGAGCATTCAAAGTCGTAGATCTCAAAGAGATCTTTTTTTTTGACTGGTAATGACTCCCATAAGTCTAACTGGGCAAAAGAAATGGCTCTCTGAATAATCGATATCCTCTAGGTGCAACATCGATGGTGCGGGGTGCAACACCAATCAAAATGCCAAAACAATACTGTAAGACTTTAGAAATGAGTGCGTGGATTTGAAATGGAATTGTACCATGGTGATCTCGTTTAACCAAAAAATTCACATGAAGAAACTGAAGAGGAAAAAAATTCGATGCCCCCGAAAGTGGTTCGGATGGTCTTCTTTAAATATGGAACTCAGTAGTGATGGTCAAGAGTTGTGCAAGTCGTAGACCTCACAGAGAGCTACGTTTTAACTGGTTATGGCTCTTGTAATTCTAAATAATTCAAAAGATATGGCATTCCGAATAATCGATATCCTTAGGTTGCAACATTGACAGTGCGAGGTGAAACATAGGTTCAAAATGTCATAACGATGTCGTGCGACTTTTAGAAACGTGTGCATGGATTTGAAATGGAAGTATACCATGTGGCATCTTTTTCCAGTGATGGAAAATAGAAGGTCAACCACGGTGATCCCGTTTAACCAAAAAATGCACATGAAGAAACCGAAGAGGAAAAATTACCAAGCCCCCGAAAATGAATCAGGTGGTCGTTTTTTGGTATGGAACTTCGTAGTGATGGCGGAGAGCGGTGTAAGTCGTAGATCTTACAGAGAGCTTCTTCTTATCTGGTTATGGCTCCCGTAAGTCTAAACGAGTCAAAAGATATGGCTGTCCGAATAATCGATATCGTAGGGGTGCAACATCGTCGTTGCGAGATGCAACATCGGTTCAAAATGCCGAAACAATGTCGTGCGACTTTTAGAAATAAGTGCGTGGATTTGAAATGGAACTGTACCATTGAGCATCATCTCTAGCGATGATAAATCGGAGGCCAACCATGGTCATCCCATTTAACCAAAAAATACACAAGAAGAAACCGGAGTGGAAAAAAATTCCGAGCCTCCAAAAGTTATTTGGATGGTCTTTTTTGGGTATGGAATTCCATAGTGACGGCCTGGAGTAGTCAAAGTCATGGATCTCAAAGAGAGCTTCGTTTTGACTGGTTATGGCTCCTGTAAGTCTAAACGAGTCAAAAGAAACGATTGTTTGAATAATCGATATCCTCAAGGTGCACATCGACGGTGTGAGGTGCAACATCGGTTGAAAATGCCAAAAATGGTGTCGTATGACTTTTAGAAATGAGTGCATGGCTTTAAAAAGGAATTATACCATGGGGCATCATTCTTAAACGATGGTGAATCGGAGGCCAACCACAGTGATACCGTTTAACAAAAAAAATTACATGAAGAAACCGGAGAGGAAAAAGATTCTGAGCCCTCGAAAGTTATTCGGATGATCTTTTATAGGTATGGAACTCCGTAATGATGGCGTAAAGATGTCAAAACCGTTGATCTCATAGAGAACTTTCTTTTGACTGGTTATGGCTCTCGTAAGTCCAAACCAGTCAAAAAAGATATGACTGTCCGATTAATCGATATCTTAAGGGTGCAACATCGACGGTGTGAGGTGCAACATCTATTCAAAATTCCGAAACGTTGTTGTATGACTTTTAGGAATGACTGCATGGATTTGAAATGCATCTGTACCATGAGGCATTTTTCACCAGCGATGGTAAATCGGAGGCCAACTATGGTGATCCCGATTAACTTAAAAATTCACATGAAGAAACCGAAGAGGAAAAAAATTTCGAGCCACAAAAAGTGACTCGGATGGTGTATTTTGGGTGTGAACTCCGAAGTGATGGACAAGAGCCGTCGAAGTCGTAGATCACACAAAAAGGTTCGTTTTGACTTGTTGTGGCTCCCGTAAGTCTGGACCAATCAAAGAATATAGGTGTCCGAATAATCAATATCCTCAAGGTGCAAAATCGACGATGTGAGGTGCAACATCAGTTCAAAATGCTGAAAAGGCACCATACAACTTTTTGAAATGAGTGCATGGATTTGAAACGGAACTATACCATGGGCATCATTTTCCAGCGATGGTAA
Source organism: Allium cepa (assembly GCA_030765085.1). Classification (NCBI taxonomy): domain Eukaryota; kingdom Viridiplantae; phylum Streptophyta; class Magnoliopsida; order Asparagales; family Amaryllidaceae; genus Allium; species Allium cepa. The sequence continues at coordinate 804,176,044 of CM060943.1, forward strand.
ATCGGAGGCCAACCACGGTGATCCCTTTTAACCAAAAAATTCACATGAAGAAATCGAAGAGGAATAAAATTCCAAGCCCTCGAAAGTGATTAGGATGGTCTTTTTTTAGGTATTGAACTCTATAGCGACGACAGAGAGATGTGCAAGTCATAGATCCAGCATAGAGCTTCGTTTTGACAGTTATGCCTCCCATAAGTCTAAAAGAGTCAAAAGATATGGCTGTCCGAATCATCGATATCCTCAGAGTGCAACATCGACGGTGTGAGGTGCAACATTGATTCAAAATGTTGTGACAGTGCCTTACGAATTTTAGAAATGAGCTCATGGAATTGAAACGGAATAGTACCACATGGCATCATTCTTCAGCGATGGTAAAATGGATGCCAACCACGGTAATCCTATTTAACCAAAAAATTCACATGAAGAAACCGAAGAGGAAAAAAATTCCAAGCCCCTGAAAGTTATTTGAATGGCCATTTTTGGGTATGGAACTACGTAGTGACGGCCGAGAGCAGTAAAAGTTGTAGACCACATAAAGAGCTTCATTTTGTCTGGTTATGGCTCCCGTAAGTCTAAACCGGTCAAAAGATATGGCTGTCCGAATAATCGATATCCTCTAGGTGCAACATCGACAGTGCAAGGTGCAACACCTGTTCAAAATGCCGAAACGTTGCCATACAACTTTAGAAATGAGTGTGTGGATTTGAAACGGAACTGTACCATGAGGCATCAATCTCCAATGGTGGTAAATCGATGGCCTACCACGATGATCATGTTTAACAAAAATTCACATGAAGAAACCATAGAGGAAAAAATTTCCAAACCCCCAAAAGTTATTCGGAGGGTCTTTATTTGGGTATGGAACTTCGTAGTGATGGCTTAGAGATATCAAATTAGTAGATTTCATATAGAGCATCATTTTGACTGGTTATGGCTTCTGTAAGTCTAAAATAGTCAAAAGATATGGTTGTCTGAATAGTCGATATACTCAAGGTGCCACATCGATGGTGTGAGGTGCAACATCTGTTCAAAACGCCGAAACCGTGCTGTATGAATTTTAAAAATAAGTGCATAGATTCGAAATGGAACTGTACCATGGGGCATCATTCTTCGGCGATGGTAAATCGTAGGTCAACAATGGTGATCTCATTTAGCCAAAAAATTCACATGAAGAAACTGAACAGGAAAAAATTCCGAACCTCCAAGAGAGATTCAGATGGTCTTTTTGTAGGTATGAAACTCCATAGTGATGTGAGCTATGCAAGTCGTAGATCTCACTGAGAGCTTCGTTTTGACTGGTTATGACTCCCGTAAGTCTAAAGGAGTTAAAAGATATGGCTGTCAGAATAATTGATACCCTCAGGGTGCAACATCGACGGTGCGAGTTCCAACAATGATTCAAATGCCGAAACAGTGCTGCATGACTTTAAGGAATGAGTGTGTGGCTTTGAAATGGAACTATACCATGGTGCATCTTTCTCCAGCGATGATAAATCGAAGGTCAACCACAGCGATCTCGTTTAACCAAAATATTCACATGAAGAAACCAAAGAGGAAAAAAATTCTGAGCCTTCGAAAGTGATTTGGATGGTTTTTTTGGGTATGGAACTCCATAGTGAAGGCCGAGAACTGTCAAAGTTGTAGATCCCAAAGAGAGCTTTGTTTTGACTGGTTATGGCTCCTGTAAGTCCAAATCAGTCAAAAGATATGGCTGTGCGAATAATCGATATCCTAAGGATGGAACATCAACTGTGCAAGGTGCAAAATCGGTTTAAAATACCGAAACAAGAGTCATTTGACTTTTAGAAATGAGTGCGTGGATTTGAAACGGAACTGTACCATGTGGCATCATTCTACAGCTATGGTAAATCAAAGGCTAACTTCGGTGATCCCGTTTAACCAAAAAATTCATATGAAGGTACTGAAGAGGAAAAAATTCCAAGCCTCCGAAGTGGTACGGATGGTCTTTATTGGGTATGGAACTCCATAGTGATGGTCAAGAGCTGTGTAAGTTGTAGATCTCACAGAGAGCTTAATTTTTACTGGTTATGGCTCCCGTTAGTCTAAACGAGCCAAAAGATATGGCAGTCCGACTAATCGATATCCTTAGGGTGCAACATCGATGGTGGGAAGTGCAAGATCGGTTCAAAATGCCGAAATGGTGCCGTACGACTTTTAGGAATGAGTGCGTGGATTTGAAACGGAATTGTACCACGGGGCACCATTCTCCAGTGATGGTAAATCGAAGGGCCAACCACGATGATCCCATTTGACCAAAGAATTCACATGAAGAAACCGAACAGGAAAAAAATTCCAAGCCACCAAAAGTGATTCGGATGGTCTTTTTTGGGTATGTAACTCTGTAGTGATGGCCAAGACTGTGAAAGTCATAGATCTCGCAGAGAGCTTCGTTTTGGCTGGTTCTCCCATAAGTCTAAACATGTCAAAAGATATGGCTCTCAGAACAATCGGTATCCTCAATGTGCAACTTCGACAATGCGAGGTGCAATAATGATCCAAAATGCCAAAACTGCGTCGTATGACTTTTAGGAAAGGGTGCGTGGATTTGAAATGGAACTGTAACGTGGGGCATCATTCTTCAGCGATGGTAAATCAAAAGAAAACCACGGTGATCCCGTTTAACCAAAAATTCACATGAAGAAACCGAAGAGGAAAAACTTCCTAGCCCCAAAAAGTGATTAAAATGGTCTTTTAATGGGTATGTGACTCCATAGTCATAGCCGAGAGCTATCAATGTCGTAGATCTCACGTAGAGCTTCGTTTTGACTGGTTATGCCTCCCGCAAGTCTGAACGAGTCAAAAGATATGGTAGTTCGAATAACCGATATTTTCTGGGTGCAACATTAATGGTGCGAGGTGCAACATCAGTTCAGAATGCTGAAACGGTGCCATACGACTTTTAGAAATGAGTGTGTGGATTTGAAACGGAACTGTACCATGGGGCATCATTCTTCAGCGATGGTAAATCGAAGGCCAACCACGCTGATCCCATTTAACCAAAAAATTCACATGACGAAACCAAAGAGGAAAAAAACTCCAACCCCCAGAAAGTTATTCAAATGATCTTTTTTTGTGTATGGAACTCTGTTGTGATGGCCGAGAGCGGTCATGGTCATAGATCTCACAGAGAGCTTCACTTTGCCTAGTTACAGCTCTCGTTAGTTTAAACCAGTCAAAAAATATGGCTGTCCAAATAATCGATATCCTCAGGTGCAACATCGAAGGCGCGAGGTGCAACACTTGTTCAAAATGCCAAAACGTTGTTGTATGACTTTTAGAAATGAGTTCATGGATTTGAACGGAACTGTATCTTGGAGCATCGTTCTCCAATGATGGTAAATCAGAGGCCAACCACGGTGATCCCTTTAACCAAAATACTCACACGAAGAAACCAAAGTGGAAAAAAAATCAAAGCCCCCGAAAGTGATTCGGATGGTCTTTTTTAGGTAAGGAACTTCGTAGTGACGGCCGAGACTATGGAAGTCGTAGATCTCACAAAGAGCTTCGTTTTTACTGTTTATGGCTCCTGTAAGTCTAAACGAGTCAAATGATTTGGCTGTTAGAATAATCGATATCCTCAGGTTGCAACATCGACTGTGCGAGGTGCAATAACAGTCCAAAATGCAAAAAACAATGCCGTACGATTTTTAGGAAAAGGTGCATAGATTTGAATCAGAACTGTACGATGGGGCATCATTCTCCAGCGATAGTAGATCGAAGGGAAACCACGATGATCCCTTTTAACCAAAAAATTCACATAAAGAAACCGAAGAGGAAAAAACTTTCTAGCCCCCAAAAGTGATTTAGATGGTCTTTTAATGGGTATGGGACTCCATAGTGACGATCGAGAGCTGTCAAAGTCGTAGATCTCACAGAGAGCTTCATTTTGACTGGTTATGGCTCCCATAAGTCTAAACCTGTCAAAAGATATGGCTAATCGAATAATTTATATCCTAAGGTTGCAACATCAACGGTGTGAGGTGCAACATCGATTCAGAATGCTGAAACGGTGCCGAACGACTTTTAGAAATGAGTGCATTGATTTGAAACGAAACTGTTTTATGGGGCATCCTTCTCTAGCCATGGTAAATCGGATGCCAACCACGCTGATCCCATTTAACCAAAATATTCACATGACGAAACCAAAGAGGAAAATTTTCCAAACTTCCAAAAGTTATTCAAATGGTCTTTTTTGTGTGTGGAATTCTGAAGTGATAGCCGAGAGTGGTCATAGTCGTAGATCTCATAGAGAGCTTCATTTTGACAAGTTATAGCTCTCACAGGTTTAAACCGGTCAAAAGATATGGCTGTTCGAATAATCAACATCCTCAGGGTGCTATATCGACGGTGTGAGGTGCAACACTTGTTCAAAATGTTGAAATGTTGTCATACGACTTTGGGAAATGAGTGTGTGGATTTGAAATGGAACTATATCGTAGGGCATCGTTCTTCAAAAATGGTAAATCAGAGTCCAACCACAGTGTTCCCGTTTAACCAAAATATTCGCATGAAGAAAACAAAGTGGAAAAAAATTCCGAGCCCCCGAAAGTGATTTGGATGGTCTTTTTTTGGTAAGGAACTTAGTAGCGACGGCCGAGAGCTATGGAAGTCATAGATCTCACTGAGAGCTTCGTTTTGACTGGTTATGCTCCCGTAAGTCTAAATGATTCAAAAGATATGACTGTCCGAATCGATATCCTTAGGGTGTAACATCGACGGTGCGAAGTACAACATCGGTTCAAAATACCGAAACGGTATCGTACCACTTTTAGAAATGAGTGTGTGGCATTGAAATGGAACTATACCATAGTGCACCCTTTTCCAACGATGGTAAATAGGAGACCCACCACGGTGAACGGATGGTCTTATTTTGAGTATAGGACTCTATAATAATGTCCTAGAGCTGTCAAAGTCATAGATCCCAAGCCCCCGAAAGTTATTCGAATGGTTTCTTTTGGGTATGGCTCCGTAGTGACAGCCTAGAGCTATCAAAGTCCAAGATCTCATAAAGAGCTTCGTTTTGACTAGTTATGGCTCTCGTAAGTCTAAACCAGTCAAAAGATATGGCTGTCCGAATAATCAATATCCTCAGAATGCAAAATCGATGGCGCGAGGTGCAATATTGGTTCAAAATGCCCAAACGTTTCCACACAACTTTTGGAAATGAGTGCATGGATTTGAAATGGAAATGTACCATGGAGCATCATTCTCCAGCGATAGAAAATTGGTGGCCAACCACGGCAATCTCGTTTAATAAAAAATTTCAAACGAAGAAACCAAAGAGTTAAAAAATTCCAAGCCCCCAAAGTGATTCGGATGGTCATTTTTTGGTATAGAACTCCATAGTGAAGGCCGAGAGCTGCGCAAATCATAGATCTCATACAGAGCTTCATTTTGATTGGTTATGGTTCTGGTAAGTCTAAACAAGTCAAAAGATACGGCTGTTCGAATAATCGATATCCTCAGGGTGCAACATCGACGGAGCGAGATGCAATATCGGTTCAAACTGCAGAAAGATGTCGTACAACTTTTAAAAATGAGTGCGTGGATTTGAAATAGAAATGTACCATGGGGCATCATTCTCTAGCAATGGTAAATCGTAAGCTAACCACGGTGGTCCCGATTAACCAAAACATTCACCTGAAGAAACCGAAGAGGAAAAAATTCTAATCCCTCGAAAGTTATTTGGATGGTGTTTTTGGGTATGGAACTCTGTAATGATGGCCTAGAGCAGTCAAAGACAGGGATTTAAGAGAGAGCTTCGTTTTGACTGGTTATGGCTCTTGTATGTCTAAACGAGTCAAAAGATATGGATGTCCGAATAATCGTAATCCTCAGGGTTCAACATTAACGATGCGAGGCGCAACATCGGTTCAAAATGCCAAAATGGTACCATGTGGCTCTTAGAAATTAGTACGTGGAATTGAACGGAACGGTACCATGAGGCATCTTCCTCCAACGATGGTAAATCGGAGGCCAACCACGGTGATCGCGGTTAACCAAAAAATTCACATGAAGAGACCGAAGAGGAAAAAAAATTCCGTGCCCCCGGAAGTTATGTGGATGGTCTTTTTTGGGTATGGAACTCTATAGTTACGGCCTCGAGCTGTCAAAGTCTTAGATCTCACAAAGAGCGTCGTTTTGACTGGTTATGGCTCCCGTAAGTCTAAACCAGTCAAAAGATATAGCTGTCCGAATAATCGATGTCCTCAAGGTGCAAAATCGACGGTGCGAGGGCTATTTCGGTTCAAAATGCCAAAACAGTGCTGTGCGACTTTTAGAATTGAGTGCGTGGATTTGAAACAAAATTGTACCATGGGGCAGCAGTCTCCAACGATGGTAAATTGGAGGACAACCATGGTGATCCCATATAACCAAAAATTCATATGAAGAAACCGAAGAGGGAAAAAAATTCCGAGCCCACGAAAGTGCTTCAGATGGTCTTTTTTTGGGTATGGAACTCAATAGTGACGGCCAAGAGCTTATAAGTCGTAGATATCACAGAGAGCGTCAATTCGATTGTCCCGTAAGTCTAAATGAGTCAAGAGATAAGACTGCTCGAATAATTGATATCCTCAGGGTGCAATACCGACGGTCTGAGGTGCAACATCGGTTCAAAATGCCAAAATGGTGTTGTACAACTTTTAGGAATGAGTGTGTGGAATGGAAACGGAACAGTACTATGAGGCAGCATTTTCCAATGATGGTAAATAGGAGGGTAACCACAGTGATCCTGTTTAACCAAAAAAATTCACATGAAGAAACCAAAGAGGAAAAGGTTTCCAAGCCCCAAAAGTTATTTGGATAGTCTTATTACGGGTTTGGAACTCCATAGTGATGGCCGAGAGCTATACACACACAAAGAGCTTCGTCTTGACTGGTTATTGCGCCTATAAATGTAAACATGTCAATAGATATGGATGCCCAAATAATCGATATCCGTAGGGTGCAACATCGACGGTGCGAGGTGCAACATCAGTTCAAAATTCTGAAACGGTTCTGTGCGACTTTTAGAAATAAGTGCATGGATTTGAATTGGAACTGCACCATGGGGCTTCATTCTCCAATGATTGTAAATCAAAGGCCAACCACGCTGATCCCGTTTAACCAAAAAGTTCACATGAAGAAACCCAAGTGGAAATAAATTCTGAGCCCCCAAAAGGATTTCGGATGATCTTTTTTAGGTATGGAACACCATAGTGATGGCCAAGAGCTGTGCCAGACATAGATATCACATAGCGCTTGGTTTTGACTGGTTATGTCTCCCGTAAGTCTAAATGAGTCAAAAGATATAGCTGTACGAATAATCGATATCCTCAGGGTGCAACATCAACAATGTGAGGCAACATCGGTTCAAAACGCCAAAGCAGTGTCGTACGACTTTTAAAAATGAGTGCATGGATTTGAAATGGAACTGTACCATGAGGCATCGTTCTCCAACCATGGTGATCCCGGTTGACCAAAAAATAAACATGAAGAAACCGAAGAGGAAAAAAATTCTGAGCCCTTGAAAGTTATTCGGATGGTCTTTTCTAGGAATATAACTCTGTAGTGATGGCCTAAAGCTATCAAAGTCATAGATCTCATAAAGAGCTTCGTTTTGACTAATTATAGCTCTCGTAAGTTTAAACTAGTCAAAAGATAAGGCTGTTCGAATAATCGATATCCTTAGGGTGCAACATCAACGGTGCGAGGAGCAACATCAGTTCAAAATGCAGAAACGGTGCCGTTTCACATGAAAAACCAAAGAGGAAAAGCTTACGAGCCCCTGAAAGTGATTCAGATGGTCTTATTTTTGGTTATGGAACTCCATAATAATGGCCGACAGCTGTGCAAGTCATAGATCTCACAGAGAGCTTCATTTTGACTTGTTATGGCTCATGTAAGTCTAAACGAGTCAAGAGATATCGCTGTCCGAATAATCAATATCCTCAGGGTGCAACATCGACGGTGCAAGGTGCAACATCGTTTCAAAATGCCCAAAATGGTATCGTACGACTTTTTAGCATTGAGTGCGTGGATTTGAAATGGAATTGTAACATGGGGCATCATACTGCAACAATGGTAAACTGAAGGCCAACAATGGTGATCCCGTTTAACCAAAAAAATCACATGAAGAAACCGAAGAGGAAAAAAACTCCGAGCCCCCAAAATTTATTCGGATGGTCTTTTTTTGTATAGGACACCATATTGATGGTCGAGAGCTGTGCAAGTCATAGACCACACAGAGAGCTTCATTTTGACTAGTTATGGCTCCCGTAAGTTTAAACGAGTCAATAAATATGGTTGTCCGAATAATCGATGTCCGCCGGGTGCAGCATCGATGGTGCGAGGTGCAACATCGGTTTAAAATACCAAAACAGTGCCATATGATTATTAGAAATGAGTGCATGGATTTGAAATGGAACATTACCATCGGGCATCATTCTCTAGCGGTGGAAAACAAAGGCCAACCATGGTGATCCTGTTTAACCAAAAAATTCATATGAAGAAAACGAAAAGGAAAAAAGTTCCAAGCCCCCAAAAGATACTTGGATGGTCCTTTTTTGGTATGGAACTCTACAGTGATGGCCTAGGGCTATGCAAGTCGTAAATCTCATAGAGAGCTTCATTTTGACTGGTTATGGCTCACTTAAGTCTAAACAAGTCGAAAGATATAGCTGTCCGAATAATCGATATCCATAGGGGGCAACATCGATTGTGCAAGGTGCAACATCGGTTCAAAATGCCAAAACGGTGTCGTACGACTTTTAGGAATAAGTTCGTGGATTTGAAACGGAACTGTACCATGGAGCAACATTCTCCAGGAATGGTAAGTTGAAGGCCAACCATGGTGATCTTGGTTAACCAAAAAATTCACATGAAGAAACCGAAGAGGAAAAAAATTACAAGCCCCAAAAAGTTACTCAGATGGTCTTTTTCTGGTATGGAACTCTGTAGTGATGTCCAAGAGCAGCCAAAGTCGCGGAACTCACAGAGAGCTTCGTTTTGACTGGTTATGGCTCTTGTAAGTCTACATCAGCAAAAGATATGGTTGTCCGAATTATTGATATCCTCAAGGTGCAATATCGACGGCGCAAGTTGCACCTCGGCTCAAAATGCCGAAGCGGTGTTGTACGACGTTGAAATGAGTGCGTGGATTTGAAACAGAACTGTACCATGGGGAATCATTATACAATGATGGATTCCAACTATGGTGATCTCGGTTAACGAAAAAATTCACATGAAGAAACCAAAGAGGAGAAAAAATTCCCAACCCCAAAAAGTTATCCACATGGTTTTTTTGGGTATGGAACTCCATAGTGATGTTAAAGTCGTGTCAAGAGAGCTTCCTTTTGACTGGCTATGGCTCTCGTAAGTTTAAACCAGTCAAAGGATATGGTTGTCCGAATAATCGAAATCGCAGGGTGCAACATCGATGATGCGAGATGCAACATCGGTTCATAATGCCAAAATGGTGTCGTAAGACTTTTAGAAATGAGTGTATGGATTGAAACAGAACTATAACATGGGGCATCATTCTTCAACCATGGTAAATCAGACGCCAACCACGGTGATCCCATTTAACCAAAAAAATCAAATGAAGAAACCGACGGGGAAATGAATTCCGACCCCTGAAAGTTATTCGAATGGTATTTTTTTAGGTGTGGAACTCTGTAGTGATGGCCAAGAGCTGTGCAAGTCACCTCACAAAGAGCTTAGTTTTGACTAGTTATGGCTCCCGTAAGTCTAAACGAGTCAAAAGATATGGTTGTCCGAAAAATCAGTATCCTTAGGTGCAACGTCGAAGGTGTAAGGTGCAACACCGGTTCAAAATGCCGAAATGGTGTCGTACAACTTTTAGAATTGAGTGCATGGATTTGAAATGCAACTGTACCATGGGGAATCAATCTCCAGCGATGGTAAATAGAAGGCCAACCATGGTGGTCCCATTTGACAAAAAAATTCACATGAAGAAACCCAAGAGGAAAAATTTTTGTATCGCCATAAGCGTTTCAGATGGTCTTTTTTGGTTATGGAACTTAGTAGTGATGGTCGATAGATGTGCAAGTCGCAGACCTCACAGAGATCTTCGTTCTGATAGGTTGTGGCTCCTATAAGTCTAAACGAATCAAAAGATACGGTAGTCCGAATAATTGATATCCTTAGGGTGCAATATCGACAGTGCGAGGTGCAACATCGGTTCAGAATGCCAAAACGGTGTCGTACGACTTTTAGAAATGAGTGCATAAATTTGAAAAGGAACTGTACCATGGGGCATCATTCTCCAATGATGGTAAATCGAAGGCCAATTACGGTTATCCCGTTTAAATAAAAAATTCGCATGAAGAGACCGAAGAGGGAAAAAAATTTCGAGCCCCCAAAAGTTATTCGAATGGACTTTTTGGGGGGATGGGATTATGTAGTGATGGTCTAGAGATGTCGAAGTCGTAGATCTCATAGAGAGCTTTATTTTGAATGGATATGGCTCCCATAAGTCTAAACCAGTCAAAAGGTATGGCCGTCAGAATAATCGATATCCATAGGGTGCGACATTGATGGTGCAAGGTGCAACATCGATTCAAAATGCTGAAATAGTGTCGTATGACTTTTAGCAGTGAGTGCGTGGACTTGAAACGGATATGTACCATGGGGAATCATTCTCTAACGATGGTAAATTTAAGGCCAACCATGGTGATCCAGGTTAACCAAAATATTCACATGAAGAGACCGAAGAGGAAAAAAAATCCCGAGGACCCAAAAGTGACATGTATAATATTTTTTGGGTTTGGAACTCCATAGTGACGTGTGAGAGTTGTACAAGTCGTAGATCTTGTAGAGAGCTACGTTTTGACTAGTTATGGCTCCCGTAAGTCTAAACCAGTCAAAAGATATACCTGTCCGAATAACGATATCCTTAGAGCTCAACATCGACGTTGCAAGGTGCAACATCGGTTCAAAATGCCGAAACAGTGCCGTACGACTTTTAGGAATGAGTGCTTTGATATGAAATGGAACTGTACCATGGAGCATCATTTCAAGCGATGATAAATCGAAGGCCAACCATGGTGATCCTAGTTGATCAAAAAATTCACATGACGTAACCAAAGGGGAAAAAATTCCGAGCCCTCGAAAGTCACTTGGATGTTCTTTTTGGGTATGGAACTTCGAGTGACGGGCGATGGTGGTCAAAGTCGTAGATCTCATAGAGAGCTTCGTTTTGATTGGTTATGGCTCCTGTAAGTCTAAACAAGTCAAAAATTATGATTGTCTGAATAATCGAAATCCTCAAAGCGCAATATCGGTTAAAAATGCCAAAACGGCTTTGAAAGACTTTTAGGAATTTTTGTGTGGATTTGAAATGGAACTATACCATAGGACATCATTCTCCAGCATTGGTAATCGAGGGCCAACCATGGTGATCATGTTTAACCAAAAAATTCACATGATGAAACTGAAGAGGAAAAAACTTCAGAGCCCCCAAAAGTGATTCGGACGGTATTTCTTTGGGAATGGAACTGCGTAGTGATGCCCGAGAGCTATGCAAGTTGTACATCCCATAGAGAGCTTCATTTTGATTGGTTAAGGCACCCGTAAGGCTAAACGAGTCAAAAGATATGGCTGTCCCAAAAATCAACATCCTCAAGGTGCAACATGGACGATGCGAGGTGAAACAACAATTCAAAATGCTGAAACGGCGTCGTACGACTTTTAAGAATGAGTGCATGGATTTGAAACGGAACTATAACATGGGGCGTCATTCTTCGACGATGGTAAATTGGAGACCAACCATGGTGATCCCAGTTAACCAAAAAATTCACATGAAGAAACCGAAGAGGAAAAAGTTATGATCGCCCGAAAGTTATTCGGATGGTCTTTTTTTGGGTATGGAACTCCGTAGTGACAGCCTAGAGTAGTCAAAATCGTGGATCTCATAGAGAGCTTTGTTTTGACTGGTTATGGCTCCCATAATTTTAAACCAGTCAAAGGATATGCCTCTCCAAATAATAGATATCCTCGGGGTGCAACATCGATGGTGCGAGGTGCAACATCGGTTCAAAATGCCAAAACAGTTTCCTATGACTTTTAAAACTGAGTAGATGGATTTGAAATGGAATTGTACATAAATCAGAGGCCAACCACAGTAATCCTTTTTAACCAAAAAAATTCAAATTAAGAAACTGAATAGGAAAAAATTCCGAGCCCCCAAAAGTTATTCGGATGGTCTTTATTGGGTGTGGAACTCCGTCATGATAGCCGAGAGCTGTGCAAATCATCGACCTCACAAAAAGCTTTGGCTCCCGTAAGTCTAATCATGTCAAAAGATATGGCTGTCTGAATAATCGATATCTTCAAGGTGCAACATCGATGGTGCTGGGTGCAACATCGGTTCAAAATGTTGAAACAGTGCCATACAACTTTTAGAATTGATTGCGTGTATTTGAAACAGAATTGCACCATGGGTTATCATTCTTCAGCGATGGTAAATCGAAGGTAACCATGGTGATCCCGTTTAACCAAAAAATTCACATGAAAAACCCTAGAGGGAAACAATTCCTAGCCTCCAAAACTGTTTCAGATGCTCTTTTTTTGGGTATGGAACTCCATATTGATGGCCGAGACTGTGAAAATCGTAGACCTCACAGAGAGCTTCGTTTTGACTATTATGGCTCACGTAAGTCTAAACGATTTACAAGATATGGTTGTCCAAATAATCGAAATCTCCAGGGTGCAACATCGATGGTGCGAGATGCAACATCAGTTTAGAACGCAAAAAAGGCGTCGTTAGACTTTTAGAAATGAGTGGATGGATTTGAAACAGAACTATAACATGGGGCATCATTCTCCAATGACAGTAAATTGGAGGCCAACCACGGTGATCCCATTTAACCAAAAAAACAAATGAAGAAACCGAAGGGGAAAAAATTTCGAGCCCTCGTAAGTGATTTAGATGGTCCATTTTTGGGTATGGAACTCTGTAGTCACAGACGACAACAATGCAAGTCGCGGATCTCACAGAGTACTTCATTTTGACTTTATGGCCCCCGTAAGTCTAAACAAGTCAAAAGATACGGTTGTCCGAATAATCGATATCCTCAGGGTGCAACATTGACGGAGCGAGGTGCAATATTGGTTCAAAATGTCGAAATGATGCTGTGCGACTTATGGGAATGAGTGCGTGGATTTGTAACTGAACTTTACCATGGGGCATCATTCTCCAATGATGATAAGTCGAAGGCAAAACATGGTAATCCTGTTTAACCAAAAAATTGACATGAAGAAATTGAAGAGGAAAAACTTTCGATCCCCCAAAATTGATTTGGGTGGTCTTTTTTTGGTATGGATCTCCGCAGTGATGACCAAGAGCTATCAATGTCGTAGATCTCATAAAGAGCTTCGTTTTGATAGGTTATGGCTCCCGTAAGTCTAAACCAACCAAAAGATATGGTTGTCCGAATAATAGATATCCTCTAGATGCAACATCGACGGTGCAAGGTGAAACATCGGTTCAAAATGGTGAAACCTTTCCGTACGACTTTTAGAAATGAGTGCGTGGATTTGAAATGGAACTGTACTATGGGTTATCATTCTCCAGTGATGGTAAATGAAGGCCATCCACATTGATCTCGTTTAACCGAAAAGTTCATATAAGGAAACCGAAGAGAAAAAAATGTCGTGCCCGCAAAAGTGATTCGAATGGTCTTTTTTTGGAAATGAAATTCCGTATTAGTGGCCGAGAGTGCAAGTCGTAGATCTCAAATAAAGCTTCGTTCTGACTGGTTATGGCTCTGTAAGTTTAAATGAGTCAAAAGATATGGCTGTTCGAATAATCGATATCCTCAGGATGCAAAATTGACAGTGCGAGGTGCAACATCGGTTCAAAATGCGAAAACGGTATCGTATGACTTTTAGTAATGAGTGTGTGGATTCGAAATGGAACTATACCATGGGGCATCGTTCTCAGCGATGGCAAATCGAAGGCAAACCACGGTGATCTTGTTTAATCAGAAAATTCACACGAAGAAACTAAAGTGGAAAAAAATTTCGAGCCCCCAAAAGTGATTCAGAATGTCTTTGTTTGGGTATGTAACTCCATAGTGATGGCCGAGAGCTATGCAAGTCGTAATCTCTCAAAGAGCTTCGTTTAGACGGGTTATGGCTCCCGTAATTCTAAATGAGTCAAAAGATATGGCTATCCAATAATCGATATCTTGAGGGTGCAACATCGACGGTGCGAGGTGCAACATTGGTTAAGAATGCCTTGCGTGGATTTGAAACGGAACTATACCATGGAGAATCATTCTCTGACGATGTTAAATCGAAGGCCAATCACGGTGATCCCATTTAACCAAAAAATTCACATGAAAAAAACCGAAGAGGAAAAACTTCCGAGCCCATAAAAGTGATTCGGGTGGTCTTTTTTAAGTATGGAACTCCATAGTGACGGCCGAGAGCTTTCAAAGTCATAGATCACACAGAGAGCTTCGTTTGGACTGGTTATGGCTGTCGTAAGTCTAAACCAATCAAAAGATATGGTAGTTCGAATAATTGATATCCTTAGGGTGCAACATCGACGGTGCGAGGTGCAACATCAGTTCAAAATGCCGAAGCGGTGCCATACGACTTTTACGAATGAGTGCATGGATTTGAAATAGAACCGTACCTTGGGGGCATCATTCTCCAGCGATGGTAAATAGGAGGCCAACCATGGTGATCTCGATTAACCAAAAAAATCACACGAAGAAACCGAAGAGGAAAAAATTCTGAACCCTCAAAAATGGCTCAAATGGACAATTTTTCGTATGGAACTCCGTAGTGACAGCCGAGAGTTGTTATAGTCATAGATCTCATAGAAAGCTTGATTTTGACTTGTTATTGCTCCCGCAAGTCTAAATCAGTGAAAAGATTTGGCTATTCGAATAATTTATATCCTTAGGGTGCAACATCGGTGGCGCGAGGTGCAACATCGATTCAAAATGTTGGAACGGTGCCGCATGACTTTAGAAATAAGTGCGTGAATTTGAAAAGGAACTATACCAAAGGGCATCATTCTCTAGCGATGGTAAATCAGAGACCAACTACGGTGATCCCATTTAACTAAAATATTCCCATGAAGAAATCTTAAGGGGAAAAAAATTCCAAGCCCTCGAAAGCTGTTCGAATGGTCTTTTTTTCGGGTATGGAACTTTATAATAACGGTCGAGAGCGGTCAAAATCGTAGATCTTATAAAGAGCTTCGTTTTGACGGTGGGAGGTGTAACACCGGTTTAAAATGCCAAAACGGTGTCGTACGACTTTTAGGAATGGGTGCGTGGATTTATAACGGAACTGTATCATAAGGGATCAATCACCGGCGATGGAAAATCAGAGGCCAACCACTGTGATCCCAGTTAACCAAAAAATTAACATGAAGAAACCAAAGAGGAAAAAATTTGTATCCCCAAAAATTTATTCGGATAGTCTTTCAATGTGTATGGAACTCTATAGTGATAAAGAGTCGTTTTCACAAGTTATGGCTCCCGTATGTCTAAACCTGTTAAAAGATATGGCTGCCCGAAAAATCGATATCCTCAAGGTGCAACATCGACGGTGCAAGGTGCAACATCGGTTCAAAATCCCGAAATGATGCCGTACGAATTTTAGGAATGAGTGCATAGATTTAGAAGGGAACTGTACCATGGGACATCATTCTCCAGCGATTGTAAATCGAAGGCCAACCATGGTGATCCGAATTAATCAAAAAATTCACATGAAGAAACCGAAGAGGAAAAAATTTCGTACCCCAAAAAGTGACTCGAATATTCTTTTTTGGTATGGAACTTCGTAGTGACGGCCGAGAGCTATCAAAGTCGTAGATCTCATAGAGAGCTTTATTTTGATTGATTATGGCTCCCGTAAGTCTAAACCAATCGAAAGATATGGCTGTCCGAATAATCAATATCCTAAGAGTGCAACATCGAGGTGCAACATCGGTTCAAAATGCCAAAGCGGTGTCGTACGACATTTAGAAATGAGTGCGTGGATTTGAAATGTAACTGTACCATGGGACATCATTCTCCAACGATGGTAAATCAGAGGACAACCACGGTGATCCCACTTAACCAAAAAATTCACATAAAGAAACTCAAGAGGGAAAAAATTCCGAGCCTTTGAAAGTGATTCGGATGGTCTTCTTTTGGGTATGGAACTCCATAGTGACGGCTGAGAGTTGTGCAAGTTGTAAATCTGTTAAACAGCTTCGTTTTGACTGGCTGTAGCTCCCGTAAGTCTAAACGAGTCCAAAGATATTGCTGTCCAAATTATCGATATCCTCAAGGTGCAACATCGACGGTGCAAGATGCAACATCGGTTCAAAATGCCGAAATGGTGCCATACGACTTATAGGAATGAGTGCTAGATTTGAAATGGAACTATACCGTGGGGAATCATTCTCTAGTGATGGTAAATCGGGGGCCAACGATGGTGATCCCATTTAACTAAAAAATTCACATGAAGAAACCGAAGAGGAAAAAACTTCCGAGCCCTCGAAAGTGACTCGGATTGTCTTTTTTAGGTATGGAACTGTGTAGTGACAGCAGAGAGCTATCAAAGTCGTAGATCTCATAGAGAGCTTCATTTTGACAAGTTAAGGCTCCTGTCAGTCTAAACCAGTCAAAATATATGGCTGTCCAAATAATCGATATCCTCAAGGTGCAACATCGACGGTGCGAGCTGCAACATCGGTTCAAAATTCCAAAATGGTGCAGTGCCACTTTCAGAAACGAGTGCATGGATTTGAAATGGAACTATACATATGGCACCATTCTCCTGCAATGGTAAATCGGAGGCCAACCACGGTGTTCATTTAACCAAAAAGTTGACATGAAGAAACCGAAAAGGAAAAAAATTCCAAGCCCTAAGAGTTATTTGGATGGTCTTCTTTGGGTATGGAACTTCGAAGAGATGGCCGAGAGATGTGCAAGTCATAGACCTCACAGAGAGCTTCGTTTTGACTAGTTATGGTCCCCGTATGTCTAAATGAGTCAAAAGATATGGCTGTCCGAATAATCGATATCCTCAGTGTATAACATCGACGGTGCGAGGTTCAACATTGGTTCAAAATGCTGAAATGGTGTCATAGGACTTTTATAAATGAGTGCAAGGATTAGAAACAAAACTATACCATAGGGATTCATTCTCTAACGAGGGTAAATCGAAGGCCAACCACAGTATCCCATTAAAAAAATTCACATAAGGAAACAGAAGAGGAAAAAAATTCTAAACCCCCGAAAGTTATTCAAAAGGTATTTTTTAGGTATGGAACTTTGTAGTGACAACTAAGAGATGTCAAAGTCGTAGATCTCATAAAGAGGTTCATTTTGACTGGTTATGACACCCGTAAGTCTAAACCAGCCAGAAGATATGGCTATCCGAATAATCGATATCCTCAGGGTGCAACATCAACGGTGGTGCAAGGTGCAAAATCGGTTCAAAAATCAAAACGGTGACGTACGACTTTTAGGATTGAGTGTGCTGATTTGAAACGAAACTGTACCATGAGGCATCATCCTCCAATGATGGTAAATCGAAGGCCGACCACGGTGATCCCGATTAACGAAGAAATTCACCTGAAGAAACCGAAGAAGAAAAAAATTTCGATCCCCCGAAAGTGACTCGAATAGTCTTTTTTTGGTATGCCTCTCCATAGTGATGGGAAAGAGCTGTCAAAGTCATAGATCTCACAGGGAGCTTCCTTTCGACTGGTTATGACTCCCGTAAGTCTAAACTAGTCAAAAGGTATGGTTGTCCGAATAATCGATATCCTCAGGGTACAACATTGATAGCGCTTGGTGCAACATTGGTTCAAAATGCCGAAATGGTGTCGTACGACTTTTAGAAATGAGTGCATAGATTTAAAAAGAAACTGCACAATGAGGTATCATTCTCCAATGGTGGTAAATCGGAGGCCAACCAAGGCGATCTAGTTTAACCAAAAAATTCACATGAAGAGACCGAAGAGGAAAAAAATTTCGGGCCCCGAAAGTGATTCAGATAGTCTTTTATTGGGTACGGAGCTCCGTAGTGACGTTCGAGAGCCATGTAAGTTATAGATCTCGTAAAGAGATTCATTTTGACTAGTTATGGCTTCCGTAAGTATAACGAGTCAAAAGATATGGCTTTTCAAATAATCGATATCCTCACGGTGCAACATCGACGGTGCAAGGTGCAAGGTCGATTCAAAATGCCGAAATGGTGTCATATGACATTTAGAAAATAGTGCATGGATTTGAAACGGAACTGTGCCATGGGGCATCATTCTCCGGCGATGATTAATCAAAAGCCAACCACTATGATCCCGTTTAACCAAAAAATTCACATGAAGAAATCGAGGAGGGTAAAACTTCCAAGCCCCGAAAGTGATTTGGATGGTTATGGCTCCTATAAGCCTAAACCAGTCAAAAGATATGGCTGTCCGAACAATCTATATCCTTAGGGTGCAACATCGACGGTGTGAAGTGCAACATCGGTTCAGAATGTCAAAACGGTCCGTTTGACTTTTAGAAATGAGCGCATGGATTTGAAACGGAGATATACCATGATGCATCATTCTCTAGTGATGTGCATGTAAATATGCATATTTTTACCCTCATATTTATCTATTTAAATTCAATAAATGATCATATTGGGTATTTTAACTTGTTTTAACCAAAATCCATTTTAATTCCAAATTGTAACATATTCATTTTCATCCAAGGGCAGAATAGTCATTTTTGTGCATAAAGTAACTTGAGAAAATTTAATTAGAAATTTCCATACTATTTTGTAGGGATTTGATTTCAGTTACAAGTTGTTTCATAAAGAAGATATGCATGCACAAAAATAACACAAAGGAATGAAGATGGATTCCAAGCGAAGATCATGGAGAACCCCACCCACCACCACCTTAATGTACAAATTAGAGGCTAACGCACATGCTTATGGAATTAATGGCTTCATGTACACTTAAATGATGATTAGTAGAAGCTAATGATTATTTGGCCTCTATAATACCTTAATGGCATCTTGGGCAAATCTCCAAGTATGCATTAGGGTTTCGCGCTTGTATAAATAACCCATTATGTTCATGTAACCTTTTCTACCTTAGTCTTTTCTTTAGGCTCTCTTCTCTTAGTCTCTTCTCTTAGGAAAATAAAAGAATGCACTCTTTCTCTTTTCATGGTTACTTAGCCATTTTTTTATTTTATGTATTTTTCTTTTCTTTTTATGCAATGTTAATTAGTGTTTTATTTTACTTACGTGCTCGCTTTCTTTCATGCTAGTACTATAGATTTTCTTTTATGCAATTAGAATAGTTCTCTTTTCCATTTGCTATCTTTTTCCTCTTCTTTTTTATTCATGTTGCAAGTTAAATTTGTTAATCCAATGACAAATATGAGAGGCTAAACCCTTCAATTTAGGGGTAATGAAGCTCTCTAATTATGTAGCTTCAACTATTTGTTAATTCATGCTCTCTTTTTGTGCTTAATGATGATTAATGAAGTGTTTTATTTGCTGTTTTTGCTTTGAATTTGATAGCCTATATTGTTGACACCAAATAGGCTACACTTAAACAATCACTAACACAAATGCATCTTCATCAAAAGATGATTATGGCATAAGAAAGTGATTTGAAATTCAAATTTGATGGTCTATATTTTTAATCAATAGTTAATAGACTATACTTAAATAGATTTCATTTTCATTTTCTTTGTCAAGTTTCATGAAAGGTGCTTTAAGGGATGTATTATAGTTTGATGGCTTATGTTAGCTAATCAATTGCACAAATATGTCATACTTATGATAAGGACATCTATTAAAGCACTAATGACCATAAAAGAGAGATCAAGATTTCATATATGTTGAACAATGTGATCTAGAGCGTGGACTTATTCTCTAAATTGTCATTTAACTCTTATATTTGCATCTCTTTTCTTTTAATTAGTTAGCTAATTTTCTAAATCTCTAGCTTAACTTTCACCGGACTTTGGTATAATTTGATTGAATAGAATTTTTAAAATCATCAATTCCCTATGGATTGACCCGTATTCACCACGTGCTACAAGTGTACGTCGTGCGCTTGCGGTATAAATTTTATTTTAAAATTCGTTCGGCTATTTTTTAGTTCATAGACACTTACCGTCCGAACAAGTTTTTGGCGCCGTTGCTGGGGAATTTGTTTTGATTTTGATTTTCTATTCCTGGGATTATTTTAGTTTGATTTTTGTGTATGTTTGTGTGATTTTTTGTTTGCATTTTGGTGCTTGTTGTTGTTTTTCCTTTGCATTTGCATATTTCTAAAAAAAAATACACAAAACTAAAAACAAAATCTTCTATTACAATACATTTTCAGTTACACCACACTACAACTAGTTACTGTTCAACTGTGCATTGTGCACATAAAACTCTGCTTTCATCTCTCATCTCAACAATCTCTGCCTGTCAACTAAACTGCCATTACTTACAGCTCCACCCCTCTGCCATCACTTCCACCACTTTCTCATCTTTCTCATTCTCATCACATTACCTTCTTCTCACTCTTACTTCCACCTTACAACCACAATCACTTGCATACAAACCAAAACCCAAACCACTGCATATCACACCTCCATCAACCATACTGTCACTGTTACATACAACATCTATCACCTAACCCCCTCTGTCAGTACTTCATCATCTCACTACACAAACCACTACACTGCTAACTGTCCACCAGAACAAACTGCTTCTCTACCACACCAGCCACTGCTGCACTAACCAACCTTTGACTCAAACCCTCTCCTACATTCCCAAACTTCTACAACATTCCTTGCCTCTGCAACTCCTCGGCGATTCAAGCTACCTCAACAATCTCTTACTTGACCAATCGCCATTTTTCTTCCATCCTTCGTGCTATACATCATCCAAACTTGCAAATCCTTCACCCAATTCAAGCAAAACTTCCACAAACATTCTCCGATCGCCTACTGTCATTCACACTCCCCATCCACATAGCCACATAAACTGTCCCACTGCCTTGTTTTCACCCTGCACATACACTTCGACATATAAACTACAACTGACTGCAACTCAGCAGCCTGATCACCTCACCCATACCCCCATTTCAACTGTTAACCAAACATTACTGCTCACCTTACAGTACCTACAACTACAACCATAAAACCTCCTACTCATCTCCAAACATCTTCCCACCCACTTTCCCCCTTGCCATTGTGGACCATCGCCTAATCAGAAACCAAACCTCCGCCTTCCTTGACTGACTCCGATCACCCAATTTGCGATCTACCCTCACTTCAATTTGCAACCTAAAATCAACGAACCCACAACCTCTGGAATTGCCAATTGCGGCCTGTCACCATCATCAATCGCCTTTGCAATCAACTCGCGGCTTCAACCTTCATCGGCACACACAAATTAGAGACCAATTCCGATATCGAGCAGCTCCAGTCGACAAAATTCCCAGCATCGAACTCCAAATGAACAATTTGATCCTCCTAAGTTCAAACACCATCCATCAAATCACCGCCTGGACCAACGATGTTCTACAACCAAGAGCCGCAACTTCAATGCAGTCGCGGCATCGGTGGACCGACCAGATCCATCCATGGTTTTAATGGCAGCCGTTTCAGGCATAGCTAACGGCACAGAGTTCAAGAATTCATTGACCAAAGATCCTCCTATGGATTTGGGGGAATTTTTCCATGAGGCCGAAGGGTTCTTACGGTTAGAAGATGCAAAGGTTGAAACAGAGGAAGGAGAAGGAATTGATGTTTTTGCAGTCAAAAGTGGGAATCCTCCCGAGAGAGGTGCAGAAACTAACAAAGGAAAACGTAAGACTGAGGATAACAATGATAAATCAGCGCGACAACAAAAAGGATCAAGGTTCACCTCGTACACGGAGTTAACTGAGACTCTGGAGCGGATTTACCAAGAGACAAAGGGACAGGTTCCTTACCGAAAGCCAATGAAGAGGGATCCAACCAGCAACGAGAAAAAGTCGGACAAGTACTGTTTGTTCCATGAGCTAAACGGTCATAGCACGAATGACTGCAGGCACTTGAAAGATGAAATCGAGGGACACATTCGGGATGGTTTGCTATCACAATATGTAAAAAAGAAGACTGCCATGGTGGAACAGGAACGACTACCCGCACCAACTGGAGACACCTCGGGATCAAGGCGTCGGCCTGTTATCGAATAATTGAGGTTGTGACGAATGAGTGGAAAACTCTACATCGACACAATTTAGTTGTTCACACATGTATGGGACCATGATCGATCCCCAGGCATGCTCTGATACAACTATACATCATATCGATGCAGATGTTTGCACTGGGACGTCAATTCTTTGCTTTTGAATTTTACTTCTGATGATTGACTGTTTTACTTTCGTATTTTACTTCTGAGGACTGATTACTTTGCTTTTGATATTTGGATTTGGCTCGACGTTGCTTTCATGATTTGTTTCTAATGATTAAGTTTTACTCTACTTTGCTTTCATGATTTGCTTCCGATAATTGGATTTGATTCCACATTGCTTTCACGATTTGCTTCAAATGTTTGGATTTGACTTTTTCAGACATTTCTACTTGACAACTTTTCAGTTGAATATTTGATTTTTCATGATTTTGAAATGTGTAAGCCCTACGAACAGGCATCATCAAGGCCTACGAACAGGCACCCGACTTCGAACAATCTCAATGATTAAGTCCTATGAACAGGCACCGACTTTGAAGAGTCAAAAAACTCATGGATTTAAGTGCTTGACCGCCAACAGTCGCTTGACTATGGTCGGCCGCGCTTCAATCCATAATTCGATCCTAAGCGATTGTCACATAGATTTAAGTGCTTGACCGAGCAGGGCCGCACTTGACCTCAAATGACTCGATCACGAATGGTCGTCGTTTGAAGTTAAGTGCTTGACCATGAACGGCCGCGCCACCCACCGCCAACAGTCGCACTTTCACCTCGGATGGCTCGATCCTGAATGACCGTCATTTGAAGTAAAGCGCTTGACTGTGAACGGTTGCATTCCAGCTCACTTGGCTCGATCCCGATCATCATATAGAGTTAAGTGCTTGACCACGGACGGCCGTGCTACACCTCACACCTCAAATGGCTCGATCCCGGATGATCATCATTTGAAGTTAAGCGCTTGACCGCGAGCGGTCGCGCTTTACCACTTGATCGCTCAGGGCCGCACTTTACTACGAATGGCTCGACCCCGAATGGTCGTCATTTGAAGTAAGGCGCTTGACCATGAACAGTTGAGCTCTACCATTGGACCGCACAGGGCCGCACTTTACCACAAATAGCTCGACCCCGAATGGTCGTCATTTGAAGTAAAACGCTTGACCATGAATTGTTGTCATTTTGATCACGCAGGGCCGCACTTTACCATGACTGGCTTGACCCCCGAATGGTCGTCATTCGAAGTAAAGCGCTTGACCATGAATGATCACATTTCACTACAAATGACCCGATTCCGAACGATCGTCGCATGGATTTAGACGCTTGACCGCGCTGCGCCGCACTTCACCTCAAATGACTCGACCACAAATGGTCGTCACTTGAAGTTAAGAGCTTGACCATGAACGGCCGTGCTTCATCCCAAATAGCTCGATCTCGAACGATCGTCATTTTGGGGCCATATAAAACTGTCAATTCCTTTACAGGTTATCGACAGGATATGAACGTCCAGATTATGGCATTACAAAACACACCTTCCTACCGCAAGGCATGTTTTGGGGGGCAAGTGTTATCCCACCTTTTTAGCAAGGCCGTGATATCAAAAGATCGACCGAGAAAAGCAAGATAGCTCGTCTCAAAGATTGGTCAACTCAACATCTCAACAAAGCAAGTTCTGTTAAATGACTTTTCCTCTAAGATCCCCTACGGAGGGGGGGTCCAGGGGGGTGCCAACCCCCCAAGGTGGGGGTGTGGGTGCAACGCCACCGCTACGGTGTTCGACCTGACCGGTCAGGTCGCAAGGGTCCCGGGGGTAGCGCCCCCGGTGGGGTGTGGGGCAGCGCCCCGTCCAAAACGGTATGCGACTTAGAGCATGAAGTCTCTAACGAGCTAAAGCTTCCAACGAGTTAACGACTCACAGGAAGTCGCGACTCAAGGTTGCAGCGACCTAAGAGATATCGCGACTTAACTTCTCCAGGAGCTACAGTAAGCTCACGACTTAACTGCAGACTCCGACCTAAGATGGCTCCGATCTAAAGACTTTACGAGCTAACATGCAGGCGACTTAAGCTACAACGAAGACCTCGCGACCTAAAGCATGACCGACCTAAGCGGCTCAGCGACTTAAGGCATAAAGTGGTCCAACGACCTAAAACTAAACGAGTTAACAACTCACAGGAAGTCGCGACCTAAGGGTGCATCGACCTAAAAGTGGGACGACTTAAAGAGTTCACGACCTAAAGAGTTGACGACTTAAGGCAACTTCTACCGACCTAACGACTTAATACTTAAACGGCCTAACCAATATCGCCTCATCAAAGTTAGGTCGCTCGCGACCTAACTCCTCTCCTTAACCCATAGGTCGCTCACGACCTATCCACTCCACAAAGATAAGTCGCTCACGACCTAAAGCAGACCCCGCCTTTTCTCTTAGGTCGCTTTACGCCATAACTCCTACTGCCATTATCCCTTAAGTCGTTACTCCTTCCTCTGCCACTCCATAAGTCGCCCACGACCTATAGTCAACCCCTTTAGGTTGTAACTCATCAACCCACGACCTACGACCTATCTTAGGTCGCTCACGGCCTAAACCCAGCCGACCTAACTCCGAGCTCTCCTATAAATACTCCGCTTATTCCAACTAGAGGGGGACTTTTCTCGGATTCGAAGACGCCGACACTCCGCAGTTTTCTCCATTCTTCCAACACTTCAACCATCGAAGATTCTTCATCAAGAGATCTACTTCATTCAAGAGTGATTCGAAGAGCAATTGATCATCAAAATCCTAACTTCTCTCTTCAATCGTATTGTAATTGTAAAATCGTGTTGTAAAGGTGTTGTAATCGAAAGATCGTGCTGTAAAAGTGTGGTAATCTTGTAAAAGCGTGTACAAAGAAGATAATGGAGGATGTAAAGTGGATGTAGGCTGGTTAGAAGCCGAACCACTATAAAAATCTCTGTCTCTTTTACTTTTCTGCTATTTTTCTTTTTACTTTGTTTCCCGTGCAGACGGGTGGTGCTTTCACTTCATCACGACCTACACCGGGTGTTAGCGTTAAAACCATTTTTACCGTTAGCATTTGCAACTGAGAATCCCACATTCGAACACCTCACCGAAACACCCTCAACTTCCAGAACCACATCAACTTCAAAATGCCTCGCCTTCTCTACCTAAACCCAATTAAAAGTACAAACTATCACCTGAAATCGTGACAGCGCCTCTATAATCTCCTAGAAATAAACGCACAACCCAAATCCAGTCGCTTCTTCAACAATCGTGATCAATTCATCACCTTGACACTCTACTGTTTCTATTTGATTTCGACTTCAATTTAGATTGTTGAAAGTTAGGTTGCGAAATTGAGCGTTTATTTATGGTTTGAATGGTTTGCGAACGGGATTTATGAGTTGGATTTGTTCGTGAATTAGGGAGAAACTGTGAATTGGTTTTGAACTCGTAGCTTAATTGGGCTGGGCTGGCAAGTTTGTGTTTGTCTTCATTTAGTTTAAGTTTTACAAATTGGTTTATTTAGTTTAAGTTAAAAAAAATAAGAGACAAATTTTTTTATTTCTGCCTTTGCTCTTTGTCTGTGTTCATTTGATTTATTTAGTTAGTAATTTATCTTTTTTTCGTTTTCCTTTTGTTGTTTTTCAAATAAAAAATAGTTTTAAATTTGTTTTTTTGTTTTAAACTCTTTTAGTTTGCTTTTAAATTCCATCCTTACAAAAAAAATCTCTGTATATATTTTTATTTTCCATTAGTTTTAGTCTATAAAAAACCTTGCATATATCTTATTTTATTTCAGGTTGCCAAAGCAGAATTGTAGAAGGAGCAGAAGTACTTGCTAAAATAAATTGCTTGCTTTGCTGAGCTTGCCTAAAAAATTATACTGCTTACTTATTTATAATTTTCGTTTTATTTGCCTCGCATTGTATAGATCTTTTGTTTCTATTTTAGTTGCATTATTGATTGCTTGCATTTGCATTTATATATAAAAAAGTTAATTAAAAAAATCCATTCGTAGTTGTATTGTTAATACACCTTTAATTTATGCTTTGCATTTCATCTTAGATTTTGATTAATAATAACGATTAGACATCGATAACTTTTAATTGTATATCGACAAGTTGTTTTCTTTGAACAATATAATTTCTCGGTGTCTAGGCTACGGCAGAGCAATAATCAGTTATAAATATTACGGTGATTCGTAAATATTATACTGAATGGTTACTTTGAAGGTACTTAAACCTTCGGCTGCATTGCTATGGTGATCGTGGTGCAACGATAAATCATGTCCTTTACCTGGCTGAGAATGATCTTGTTTATCTAAGACATTGTGTAATTATACAATTTTGGGTTAACTTAGGATAAATCATTTGTAATTAACCCTTGCATTCATTTAGTTACATTAGTTCATGCATATTTAAAAAAATAAATTCAAAATCCAAAACTAAAAAAAGAATTGTAAATATCGGTTTTCTTTTTCTTTGAAATTTTTAATCATTTTCCTTTGAAATTTCAAAAATCCAAAAAATTTAGAAAATCCAAAATCCAAAAAAAAAATCTTTTTTAAAAAATTTTAAAAACCAAAATACAAAACAAAAATCAATTTTCCATTTTGAACAATAAATTCCAACTATAAATATTTTTCCTTTATAAAAAAAGTTCTTGAAAATGTCCGAGTTCCCCCACTTACGTGAATTTTACAATAGTTGTGAAAATCAATATAATCCATACGATTTCACTCCAAATTCGTATGGATATTTTAACACCAACTATTGTTTAAACGATTTGAATTTCGAACAATTTATTTTTCAAAACGATGACCAACCCTCTTATCTCGAAAATAGCGTTTCATCTTTACTCGAACTTTCTACACAACAAGATCGAATGATAAATGAGTTTTGCAATTCATACTTTTGCGATAACTCGAGTCAAAGTTTTCAAAATAATCAAAATTTGAATTCACTTTAAAATTCAAACGATTTCGAGTATAACCCATGCTGCTTCAATTTCGAACTCCAAATTAATTTCAAACTTAAAATGAAAATGAAAACAACTTTTCAAACGAAAGCAACGGGAATAATCTTAACCACGTTACGATTGAAAATTTTTGTTCTCAGCAAATCCAAATCGAAAATTCTCAAGTCAATAATTATAAGTTGGATTTTGTTGAACAAATGAACGAAATTTACAATGATCACACAGATTTGTTGATTGAAACATATATGAAACAACGTGATAAACAAAATCAAATCCCAATATGTGACGAGTCAAACAATAATCCATCTTTTACCCAAATCGATGATTTTCAAGTAACAACTTTTGAAATTGAAAATAACAATTTTATGAAGTTGTTGAAGAAAAAATAATTGAGTTGGATTTCAATTCTTTTGAGGGTATGGAACCAAATTTGATATCAGATCTTCCTTTTCTTTATTTCGAAAATTTGAACACAACAACTTTCGATTTTGAACTTGACATATGTAATGAAGTTGTTGATAATCCAACAAAGGAAGACGAATTTAATGAACACAATTTCTTTGGACATTTTGAAAATGAGTTGTTAAATTCTCAAGAGGGAGATTTAAATCACAATTTCAATTTGGAAATCAATAATTTTGAAAAATTTGTTCATGATGAGCTTGACTTTCAATTTGGTGAAAATAAACTTGAACTTCATCCAATTGTTTTATCAACCCCAAAAAACATTGAAAACAAACCAACTCGTTCAATTTTTTATAAAACAAAATTCATGTTTCCAAATTAACAATCAACTTTGAAATCTTTTACGATTTGGTTTTCCATGCTTAAGTTGGGTCTCACACATTTGACCAGACAAATGAATCGGTCTTTAGACTGTTTCATTTACTTTTTGACCGTATGCTTTCTTATCTCTTGTAAATAATAATCTTTCATGTAAATGTAGGATTTTTATTTTATTTTTCTCCTTCCACTTGGGCTGACTGTGGGAACGCAGTCAAAATCAAGTGTGGGGGGAGACTCATCTTCATTTTCGATTTTTGATGATTTATTTCTACTTTTTCTTTGAAAAAAATATCAAAAAAATTTATTTAAGCATTTTTTGTTTATTTTTAAAGAAACACAATAGGATAAATATATGGTTTTGGCTTAATAAATTGAAAATTTTGAAAATTTATTTATCTTAATAAAAATAAAAATGAAGTTTGATACAAATAACAATGGTTTAACTAGTATGCAAGAAGATTCATACGTGTTAATTATGAAATACATCCTAATGAAAAATCTTTGTTTTAAAAAGTGGTTGATTTAAAGTAAAGATATAACATTTTTTTTGTCTTCTAAGTTAAATAGTGCTAAGAATTTTGCAAAACTTTATCTCTTAAAAAAATAAAAAATAAAAAATAATAACATCCAAAGTATTCACTCTCATTTAAAAGTCATCACGGTTATGCATGGGTGAATTACTTGGAATCTTTGATTATGTGCTTTCATACTCATTTAAAAGTCCTCACGGTTATGCATGTATGGAACACATGTAAAAATAGAACAGACTTAATAAAAACTACCTACGGTTGACAGGTATATGCACGAAAGTGTATGCACTCGCCATGCTCTATACCCCGTCACATAAGCCCGAAAGGCAGTGCATGAGTGGTATATCTGGCCTCAGTTTACCTGAGTTTGGTGTGTAATTGTTTGCAAATAATGAGAGAGCATGCAATTGAAATCCTAGCACTATTTTCACTTATTTGAATTGATTTTCTATTGAAAAGAAATGAAAATACCACTTTGATAAACTTTGATAATCGACTAAGGATTCATTTCATAGTTACACTGTGTTATTAACCAAAATAACGAGTTAAACTATAGTCTACTTGTTATAATAACTTGATTTTTGTTGGAAATTTGGATGAGTAAATGACATAAATTTTTGAGATAATAGCCAAAACCTATATTTAACTTATTCATGTCAATTTAAAATAAATCCTTCATTTGTAAATATTTTCAAAAACTTTCTTTCATCTCTCTGTAAATAAATCTTGTATTTTGTAAATATTTTCATCCTGCATTTGGATTTTGTGGGAAATATTCGCTGGAAACCCTCCAGAGACAACATTCGTCTTACTGGGGACACCCAGATGTTTAACGGCTTGTTGCATACGCTCAATGCAATCGTTCTCCCTACGAAAACAAATTTATCTTCATTTTTCTTTATTCGAGGACGAATAAAAAGACAAATGTGGGGGAATTTGATGTGCATGTAAATATGCATATTTTTACCACTATATTTATTCTATTTAAATTAAATAAATGATCATATTGGATATTTTAACCTGTTTTAACCAAAATCCATTTTAATTTCAAATTGTCACATATTCATCTTCATCCAAGGGCAAAATAGTCATTTTTGTGCATATATTAACTTGAGAAAATTTAATTAGAAATTTACATACTATTTTGTAGGAATTTTATTTCAATTACAAGTTGTTTCATGAAGAAGATATGCATGCACAAAAATAACACAAAGATATGAAACCGAAGAGGAAAAAATTTCAAGCTCCTGAAAGTGATTTGGATGGTCTTCTTTTGGCTATGGAACTCTGTAGCGATGGCCAAGAGCTATGCAAGTAGCAGATCTCATAGAGAGCTTCATTTTGACTGGTTATGGCTCCCGTAAGTCTAAACCAGTCAAAAGATATGGCTGTTCGAATAATCAATATCCACTGGGTGCAACATCGATGGTGCGAGCTTCAACACCTGTTCAAAATGCTGAAACGATGTCGTACGACTTTTAGAAATGAGTACGTGGATTTAAAATGAAACTATACCACTGGGCATCATTCTCCAGTGACGGTAAATCGGAGGCAACCACGTTGATCCCGTTTACAAAAAATTCACTCGAAGAAACGGAAGAGAAAAAATTTCGTGCCCCCGAAATTATACAGATGGTCTTTTTTGGTATGGAACTACATATTGATGGCCTAGAGCTGTAAAATTCTTAGATCTCACAGACAGCATCGTTTTGACTGGTTATGGCTTTCGTAAATCTAAATGAGTCAAGATATACGGTTGTCCAAATAATCAGTATCCTTAGGAAGCAACATCGATGGTGCGAGGTGCAACACCAGTTTAAAATGCTGAAATGGCATCGTAAGACTTTTAGAAACGAGTGAATGGGTTTGAAACGAAACTGTACCATGAGGCATGATTCTCCAGTGATGGAAAATCGAAGGCCAACCACGATGATCCCGTGTAACCAAAGAATTCACATGAAGAAACCGAAGAGGAAAAATATTCCGAGCCCTCGAAAGTTATTTTTTTGGATATGGAACTTTATAGTAACGACCTAGATCTGTAAAAGAAGTATTTCCCATAGAAAGCTTCGTGTTGACTGGTTATGGCTCCCGTATGTCTAAACCAGTCAAAAGATATGGCAGTACGAAAAATCGACATCCTTAGGGTGCAACATCGATGGTGCGAGGTGCAACATCGGTTCAAAATGCCAAAACGGTGTCTTATGACTTTTAGGAATGAGTGCGTGGATTTGAAACGGAATTGTACCATAGGACATCAATCTCCAGCGATGGTAAATCAGAAACCACCAAAGGTGATCCCATTTAATCAAAAAATTCACATGAAGAAACCAAAGAGGGAAAATTCCCAAGCCCCCGAAAGTTATTCGGAAAGTATTTTTTTGGTTATGAAACATTATTGTGGCGGTCGAGGGCTGTGTAAGTCGTAAATATCACAGAGAACTTTTTTTGACTGGTTTTTATGGCTCCCTTAAGTCTAAACCGTTCAAAAGATATGGCTATACGAATAATCGATATCCATAGGGTGCAAGATCGATGGTGCGAAGTTCAACACCGGTTCAAAATGCCAAAACGGTGCCGACTTTTAGAAATTAGTAAGTGGATTTGAAACGGAACTATACCATGGAGCATCATTCTCAAGTGATGGTAAATCGAAGGCCAACCGTGGTGATCCCGTTTGACCAGAAAATTCTCATTAAGAAACCGAAGAGAGAAAAATTCCGAGCCCTCGAAAGTTATTTGGATGCTCTTTTTTTGGGTATTGAATTTCGTAGTAGCAGCCCTGAGAGCTAGAAAGTTGTTGATGTCATAGATAGCTTCGTTTTGAATGGTTATGGCTCCCGTGAGTCTTAACCAGTCAAAAGATATGGTTGTCCGAATAATCTATATGCTCAGGGTGCAACATCGACGGTGCGAGGTTTAACACTTGTTCAAAATGCCAAAACGATGCCGTACGACTTTTATAAATGAGTGCATGGATTTGAAATGGAATTATACCATAGGGCATCATTCTCTAGCGATGGTAAATTGGAGGTCAACCACGGTGATCCCGTTTGACCAAAAAATTCGCGTGAAGAAACGGAAGAGGGAAAAATTCTGAGCCCTCGAAATTATTCCGATGGTCTTTTTTGGGTATGGAACTCTATAATGATGGCCTAAAGCTGTAAAAGTCTTAAATCTCACACAGAGCTTCTTTTCGACTGGTTATGACTCCTATAAGTCTAAACGAGTCAAAATATATTGCTATTCGAATAATCGATATTCTCACGGTGCAACATTGACGGTGCGAGGTGCAACACCGGTTCAAAATGCCAAAACGGTTTCGTACGAATTTTAGAAATGAGTTCATGGATTTGAAAAGGAACTGTACCATGGGGCATCATTCTCCGTCCATGCTAAATCGTAAGCCAACCATGGTGATCCCGTTTAACCAAAAGAATTCACACGAAGAAACCGAAGAGGAAAAAATTTCGAGCCCCTGATAGTTATTCGGATGATCTTTTTTTGGGTATGTTACTCCATATTGAATGCCGAGAGCTATCAAAGCGGTAGGTCTCATAGAGAGCTTTGTTTTTACTGGATATGACTCCCGTATGTCTAAACAAGTCAAATGATATGGCTATCCGAATAATCGATATCCTTAGGTTGCAGCCTCGACTTTGTGA
Organism: Allium cepa; assembly: GCA_030765085.1. Classification (NCBI taxonomy): domain Eukaryota; kingdom Viridiplantae; phylum Streptophyta; class Magnoliopsida; order Asparagales; family Amaryllidaceae; genus Allium; species Allium cepa. The sequence goes on from CM060943.1 coordinate 804,208,215, forward strand.
GGTGCAGCATCGGTTCAAAATGCCAAAACGGTGTCGTACGAATTTTAGAAATGAGCATGTGGATTTGAAATAGAACTGTAGGGGCATCATTCTCCAGCGATGGTAAATCGAAGGCCAACCGTGGTGATCATGTTTGACCAAAAAAATCACATGAAGAAACCAAAGAGGAAAAAATTCTGAGCACCAAAAAGTTATTCCGATGGTCTTTTTTGGGTATGGAACTCTGTAGTGACGGCCTAGAGCTGTAAAAGAAGTATTTCTTACAGAGAGCTTCTTTTTGACTTGTTATGACTTCCGTAAGTCTAAACTAGTCAAAAAATATGGCTGTCCGAATAATCGACGTCCTCAGAGTACAACATCGATGATGCGAGGTGCAACATCGGTTCAAATACCAAAATGGTGTCGTTTGACTTTTAGGAATGAGTGCATGGATTTGAAAAGAAACTGTATCATGGGGCATAATACTCCAGTAATGGTAAATCATAGGCCACCACGGTGATCCCGTTTAAACCAAAAATTCACGTGAAGAAACCAAAGAGGAAAAAAATGCCGAGCCGCCGAAAGTTATTCCGATGGTATTTTTTGTCTATGGAACTCTGTAGTAGCGGCCTAGAACAGTCAAAGTCGTAGATCTCATAGAGAGATATGTTTTGACTGGTTATGGCTTCCATAGGTTTAATCCAGTCCAAAGGTATGGCTATCCGAATAATCGATAGCCTCAGGTTGCAACATCGCCTCAGGTTGCAACATCGACGGTGCGAGGTGCAACATCGGTTCAAAATGCTGAAATGGTGTCGTACGACTTATAGAAATGAGTGTATGAATTTGAAACGGAACTTTATCATGGGGAATCATTCTCCAGCGATGGTAAATCGGAGGCCAACCATGTTGATCCCGTTTAACCAAAAAATTCACATAAAGAAACCAAAGAGGAAAAAAAATCCGAGCCCTCGAAAATTATTCGGATGGTCTTTTTTTGGGTGTGGAACTCTGTATTGACGGCCTTGAGTTGTCGAAGTCATAGGTAGAGAGCTTTGTTTTGAGTGGTTATGGCTCCCATGTGTCTAATCCAGTCCAAAGGTATGGCTGTGCAAATAATCGATACCTAGGGGTGCAACATCGACCGTGCGAGGTGCAACATCGGTTCAAAATGCTTAGACAGTGTCGTATGACTTTTAGGAATGAGTTCGTGGATTTGAAACGGAGCCGTAGCATGGGGCATTATTCTCCAGCGATGGCAAATCGAAGGCCAACCATGGTGATCCAGTATAACCAAAATATCCACATGAAGAAACCGAAGAGGAAAGAAATTTCGAGCCCTCGAAAATTATTCGGATGGTCATTTTTAGGTATGGAACTCTGTAGTAATAACCTGGAGATGTCAAAGACATAGATCTCATATAGAGCTTCGTTTTGACTGGCTCTCAAAAGTTTTTAATGACAAAATTTCTATCGAATTAAAAATTCGTCGATTAATTTCAAATTAAAATAACTACAAGCGCACGACGATCTAAAGTTAGTACGTGGCGAGTACGGGTCGATCCGTAGAGAATTGTTAGATTTTAAAAATTGATTCAATCAAATTATACAAAATGGAGGGGAAATTGTTAACTATAAGCAAAATGATGCTAAAGCTAGAATTAAAACTATGAGATTAAAGAGCAATTTAAAGGCAAATCCACTCTCATATTATTGTAAATCAGCAGACAAATAATTTATGATCTCTAGTTTAGATATTAAGTGAAATAATTGTTGCATTTATTACAAGTATGGTTTATTTATGTTATTAATTAACATAACTTAAACCATCAAACTATAATACAACAAATAATCCACTTATAAAATATCATGAAAATGAAGCCAAAGAAAAAGCTATTATAAGCATGAGCTATTTACTATTGTAATTAGTAATATAGATCATAAAATTTTGTTTTTACTTTCATTTCATAATCAAAAAAAATTAGAAAATGATGATTTAAATTGTGTTTATGTTGAATAAGAATAGCTCATATGCAAAAGTAACATAAGTCATCAAACCCACTTGTATAAACTTACATCAAAATTCACTTTCATGAAGCATAAACAAAAGAGATCATAAATCAAAAAATGTTGAAATTACATAAAGTTAGAGAGCTTCATTACTCCTAAATCGAAGAGGTTTAGCTACTTATTTATGTTATCATATCAACACATGTAAATTTCAACTTTAAAAGCAAAAGAAACAGAAACTAAATGAAGGAGGAAAATGAAATTAACTATTAAGCTACTTGCATAAAAAATAAAACAAAATTATACTAGTTGCATGAATGTAAATCTAATCTACTAGCAAAGGAAAGAAGAGAGCATAGAGTAAAAATGAACATAAAAGTAAAAAAAAACACGCAGAAAAGAAAAGAGAAAGAGGCTAGGAAGCCATTTAATTTCATGAAACATTGACATTACAACTTGCTTTCTTAATTTCCTAACTAATGTGAAAGAGTAGAAGATCATTTACATGTACATAAAAGGGCTATTTATGCATGCATAAAATCCTAATTCAATCTTTAGGGCGCTTCTCAAAATGCCCTTTGGGAAGTGTGGCCACTAAATAACCATTAGCCACTAATTAATCCATCATTAAATGTGCATGAAGCTTTAACCTCCACTTAGTTGTGCATAAGCTTCTAATTGTAGATATTGGTAAGTGGGTGGGGTCCTCCACGATCATGAGCTTGAATTATTTCCATCATCCTTCCTTTGTATCCATTTATGCATGTATCTTCATAAAACCCTCTTCCATATGCATCCAAATTCCTACAAAAATTATGAAAAAGGTCCACGTAAAAAGTTTCAAACTAACACATGCATAAAAACGACTACTTTGCCCCTGTATGTAGATGAATATAAGATGATTTAAAAATAATTGAATATTGTTTTTAAACATGTTAAAATGCCCAAATATGGCATTTATTTAAATTAAAATAGATAAAATATGAATGTAAATATATGCACATTTACGTGCACATCAAATACCCCCACACTTTTCTTTTTATTCATCCTGAATAAAGGAAAACTAAGATAAATCCGTTTTCGTAGGGAGCATGATTGCATTGATCCTATACAAGAAGCCGTTAAACCTCTGAGTATCTCAGTAGTACAAGTGTTGTCTCATGAGGGTTTTCAGCGGATACTTCCCACAAAATCCAAATGCAAAGTGAAAATATTCACAAAGTGCAAGATTTATTTACAATGGGATGAATGCAAGTTTTCGAAAATATTTACAAATGAAAGATTTAGTTTTAAATAGACACAAATAAGTTAAATATACGTTTTGGTCATTATCAAGAATTTATATCATTTACTCGTCAAAATTTCCAACGAAAATCAAGGTATCATAATAAATAGATTATAGTTTAACCTGTTGTTTCGGTTGATAACACAATGTAACTATAAAACGGATCCTTAGTTGATTATCAAAGTTTATCAAAGTGGTAATTTTATTTCTTTTCAATAACAAGTCAAATCAAATAAGTTAAAATAGTGCTTGGATTTCAATTGCTTACTCTCTCTTATTTCAAAATATTTTTTTATTTTTTTATTTTTTAATATCAACAATATTTACATGTGCCTAACTTAGGTAAACTGAGGCCAGATATATTACCCGTGTACTGCCTTTCAGGCTTATGTGAGGGGAATACAGAGCGTGGCGAGTGAACACACAAGTTTGAACACTTATCGACTATAGGCGTTATTAAAAAGAATTTTTTATATATATACACCTAACTCAGATAAACTGAGGCTAGATGTACTGATCATGTACCGCCTTTCGGGCTTGCGTGAGAAGGGTACAGAGCATGGTGTGTGAACGCACAAGTATGAACATGTGAGTCTAGGCATAAAAATATATACATATATACAAATGTTTTTTTTACTTATATTTTTTTGTGTTTTTCTCTATTTTTTTAGAAAGAGAAAGTTCTGCAAAATCATCTTAGCACCATTTAACTTAGAAGATAAAAATGTTGTATCCTTTACTTTAAATTTACCGCTTTTTTTTAAACAAAGATTTTCAATTAGAATATACATATTGTTGGATCATAGGTTTTGATTGCTGACATGAAACAATAATTCATGAATCTACGACTACGACAACATCTGGACTCAACGACTCAAAGTATGGTTCGTATAGTTATATATTTTATCTAGAGTCATCAAATATGTATATAGAGTCTAGTTTAGTGCTTTGTTAAATCTTTCCTCAAGAATCATCATTCACATTCAAATAAACTTGCATGCATATTTTAATCAATATCAAGTTTTCAAAACGTGGAGCAGGGCTCGAACCCGGGTCACTAGTTCAGAAGGCAAGTGCTTTAACCAAATGAGCTATGACAATTTTTGTTGCAGACTGAATTCAACCAGCTGAATGGCTTCATTCAGTCGGCTGAATGCCGAAACAAACTTATTGTTTCACAATATTCAGCCGGCTGAATCTGGCTAAAATTAGCTTATTTTCTTGCTATCTTTGTATAATTCAATTCAGATGGCTGGATTAAAAAATTCAGCCGGCTAAATTTTTCCAACTGATATTTTCTGAATAGACACTTCCTTTCGTGAACAGCCTTCTCCTACGTGAAGAGTTGCATCCATTGCCATTCGTAGAGATCTCTTCACCAGCAGTTGCAACTTCTTAACTATTATATATATGCATGAATTTCAAGATCAAATTACTTCACTTACTTGCTTATACTTGAGTCATATTTTCTGAATTAACTACTTTCTGGAATTCATACATTCATTGCTTACAATCACAATTCTGTATTTCTAAAAGCAATTTGAAACTTCCTATTCTTCATATCCACACCACTACACACATCATACTTGAGGATAAGATTATAGGAAGGGTGTACTACAAGTGACAAATCCATGTTATTCAGAACACACAAAGTCAATTTAAAATGTAGTTTATAAGAAAGTCCTGCTCAGTTTCTCAGGCGGTCAAAGTCCTATTCTGTTGCTCAGGCGGTCAAGTCCTATTTGGTTGCTTAGGCTATAGAAGTCCTGTTTGGTTGCTCGAGCGGTGTAAACCTATTCCTTGGGGGTAAAGTGAGGGCTGCTAGTTTTAATTCCAGAAGGAGTCTAGGACTGGACGTAGAACGGGTGTTCGAACCAGTATAAAAATTCCTGGTATAATTTTACTATACTGTTATTATTAGTTTCCACACTAGTTATTTTTATACTCATATTCGACATAAGTAGATAACTTAGTTTATATCGCATTGTCACTACATTTACAATGTTTACAACTGTTGGCCATTTCGATCCTATAGCATAGCGGTCACTTTCATTTGGTATTGGAGCATAGCGACTGTCAATTGGTATCAAAGCATAGTAACTGTCAATTGGTATCGAAGCCTAGGATTCTAGAGATCGTAACAACATCCTAGAATTAATGGCTACAAAGAGACCCATTCGAGGCAATAAGAAGAGGAGGAATAATAAAGAAAAATCAAAGGAGCAAACTAACAAATGCTTCATGGCTAAACTCAGATCACAATCGGTATGTTTAGATTCTTTATATAAAGATCTTTTGTTAGCACATGATGAATTATTAAAAGATTGTAAAACTTTGAATAAATATAATGGAATTACTTTAGCTAAGTTAAAAGGTTATGAGCAAGAAACTTCCAATTCAAAAGAGAAAAATAATTTTTTAATAAAACAAACTAAATATTTTGATAATACCGTAGGAGAACTTGCTTTACAAAAGGATTTCCTACAAAAAGAAAATGAGCCATTAGAAAGAAAAAAACTAATCTTTTGGAGGAAATTAATGTTTTGAAAAATAAAAATACATTTTTGAAAAATTCTTTAAACAATTCTAGTTCTTTAATTTTGTCTCTTGAAAAAAAAGAATGAAGCTTTAATTAAAAAGAATTTAGAATTATCTAAAGAATGTAAGATTTTAAAAGTTAATAATAATATTTGGAAAAAGAAGTTTATGATTCTAATAAAAATTTTGAAAGATTAAATACAAAAATCATAAATTTTAACAAAGGCAAAGATATCTTATCTTCCTTAGTTACAAATTCTAAAGCTCACATTGATAAAAGCGGTTTAACCTACAAACAAGTTAAAAATAAAAATAGTACTAGATATGCATTCTTATATAAAAAAATTAATGATAATACTAGTAACAAAGATAGTTCTAAAACCACTTATAATCATAATAATACTTTGTTTAGAAATGCTAAAAATTATTTTTCAAGTATTAAGCTAATGATTAATCTTATTAAGATATGGATTCCAGCTAATATGATTGATCATGAAAAACAACTTTATATTAGCAACTATTATAAGAATGTGATTTGTAATGAAAACTATATCTATAAAGGATCAACCACATCCAAATGGGTATGTTTTCCTAAAAATTAGGAAATTATAAGAACTATGGGCATCGCATGCTTTAAATGTTAATTTTTTCTGATACACCACATTATAAGTAGTAATTATTTTGTTATATACTGTTCTATGGCTACACTTATGTGATCATATAAAATCTCCTTTTTGTCGATGACAATGGGGGAGAAAGATATTGCTCTAACACTATTTGCAGGAATGAACGATGCATATACAAATTAAGAGAAAGAAAAGATTAATTATTTAAATGGACATATAGAATAGATTCGGGGGGAGAAATCTATAGCCCAATTACATGAATATATTCAGGGAAGAGAGAAGTCAACAAAGCTTGTCGAAAATATACATGTAGCAAATGGAATTGTCATCATCAAAATGGAGGAGAATGTTGGATCATAGGTTTTGAATGTTGACATGAAATAACAATTCACGAATCTATGACTACGACAACATCCGGACTCAACGACTCAAAGTATGGTTCGTATAGTTATACATTTTATCTAGAGTCATCCAATATGTATGTAGAGTCTAGTTTAGTGCTTTGTTAAAATTTCCTCAAGAATCATCATTCATATTCAAATAAACTTGCATGCATATTTTAATCAAAATGATGTTTTCAAAAAATGCATGGAGCAGGGTTCGAACCCGGGTCATTAGTTCAAAAGCCAAGTGCTCCAACCAAATGAGCTATGATAATTTTGTTACAGGCTGAATTCAACCGGCTGAATGCCTTCATTCAGACGGATGAATTCAGTCGGCTGAATGCCTTCATTTAGATGGCCGAATGCTGGAACAAATTTATTGTTTCACAATATTCAGTCGGTTGAATGGGTTGAATCTGGCTAAAATTAGCCTATTTTCTTGTAGTCTTGATGTAATTCAATTCAGACGGCTGAATTAAAAAATTCAGCCGGCTGAATTTTTCCAACTGATATATTCTGAATAGACCCTTCCTTTCGTGAACAGCCTTCTCCTACGTAAAGAGTTACAGCCATTGATGTTCGTAGAGATCCCTTCACCAGCAGTTGCAACTTCTTAACTATTATATATATGCATGAATTTCAAGATCAAATTAGTTCACTTACTTTCTTATACTTGAATCATATTTTCTAAATTAACTACTTTCTGTAATTCATATATTCATTGCTTACAATCAAAATTCTAAGCAATTTGAAACTTCCTAATCTTCATATACACACAACTACACACATCATACTTAAGGATAAGATTATAGGAAGGTTGTATTATAAGTGACAAATCCATGTTATTCAGAACACACAAAGTCAAGTTAAAATCCATTTTGTAAGAAAGTCATGCTCGGTTGCTCAAGCGGTCAAAGTCCTGTTCTATTGCTCAGGCGGTCAAGTCCTATTCGATTGCTTAGGCGGTAGATGTCTTGTTTGATTTCTCGGGCGGTGTAAGCCTATTCCTATGGGTAAAGTGAGGGTTGCAAATTTTAATTTCTAAAGGAGTCTAGGAGTGGATGTAGAACAGGAGTTCGAACCAGTATAAAAATTCTGTTGAATACGCGATTATATGATTTTTGTTTGATGATAATAAACATATATATATATATATATATTCGTGTAAACGTATTTGTTAATGTACTATTTTATTTTTCATAGATTAAATAAATATTTCCTGAATAAAAATAAATAACCCAAAATTTGAATTCAAACAGAAATTTTATTTAAACAAATATTTATTACAATCTTTGAATAGTAAAAAGTTCAAGCTCTCACTATATGTATATATATAATTTCAATTACGATACAACTTTGATTACATCACGATTCACATTTACATTTGACCTCACTACATATCGCTCAGTCACTCAACTCGTACTTTATCTTCAACTTCACTCCAAATTGAATCCAGCATCTGAGAAATCTGCAAAAATAAATATTAACGCAGTGAAATTGAAAAGGAAATACTTTTGGAGTATAAAATAAAATGTGGATTTTGAAAATAATATCTTCCTCAGTTATTTGGGTTGTTTGTCATCATTTAATTTTCAATTCATCATACACGAACAGCTTGTGACATACACAGTGTATCACTGTATATGCCACAAGGCCGTGCACACTAATATATACACTTGATAGATTTAGAGGGACAGGTGAGCATAGGTCAAACCCAAAATGCCGGATTCAACTCAAGTGCAATAAAAATAATGTCCCAATATCAGCACAAGGTCAAACCCGAGCTTTAAGCTGGATTCAACTCAGGTGCAATATAAAATTGTCAAGTACAAGTGAAAATGCTCGATCAAAGCAATACAGTCTCAATAATGCAATGGGCATTTTCAAAACAACACCACAACTAGAAACATGAAACTGGACAGTACAAGCTTGGATGAGCAAGTGACAACCAAGCTAAATATGCTAACCAGAAGTTCACATGATGGTTACAATGAAACATGTCTGGAAAGAAAGCATATTTGCAACCTGAACATCTCAATAAATACATAAACCAGACTCAAGTCAATGAACCAGCACATGAAACCAATAAAGTGACAACATACATATACATGAACCAGAGCAATCAAGCTACAGCATGGCAAAAATACACAGATCACACTCGAGAACACATACTCGAAGCACAGTGCACATCAAACCAGAAAGGAGCTCGAGGCTATAATTCAAAACAATCAAACCAGACTTCATGTAAACAAAATGCAATACAGCATGAATTATATTAGTGGACATATGTAAGCACTAAAAAAAAGGAGCAAACCAAACATTGAAACCAAATACCAAGTAATAGTTCCAAAATAACAGAGTCAATATCAAAACAACACTGCACACATACACAAAGTAGTGTCAACAGTCAGTGGTGATGCAATGCAAACTGTCTACAACATGAACAACTATTCTTACATCAGTATAGACTCAGATGTACAAGTCAATAAAGATTCATTGAAGCCAGAAGCAACAGAGTAACCAAGATCAAAGTCAAGGCTCAATGTTACAAATATTACAACATGATTATCAAAGTGTATAAATGATGAAGCAACCAAGTACAGTGGCCGAAATCAACAAATGACAGAGATTCAACTGTAACAGTTTGTTTTTTCTTAAAACATCATCAAACATTATCACGTAAGCAAAGCAAAGACAAAATCAAGTTTAAAAAGTCAAGGCCGATGCACAAAGTCAACCGTAGTTTAAATCAAACCGTGCCAAAGTCACAGATACCAAATAAACAGAGTTCAAAGCCGTGTTTTATCAAAATCAAACAAGTCCAGGTTGACACAAATGGCCAAAGTCCACAGAGTGCAGTTCAATATCAAAGCAATGATGATGGCCGAAGTCATGGAATCGTATACACAACATCAAGTGACCGAAGTCAAATGCAAATCAAGTCGTGGTGGCCACGAAATCAAACAGTGCCATGATAACCAAGAAAACAAGAAATCGAACCAAGTCAAAAATCAATACCGTGAGAAGCAAGTATCAATTTATACGAATTTGATTAAGTCAGAGAAATCATCAATGTCCAACAATAATCTAATGGCCGAAGCAAAATATTGGAAAAATCATACGAACACGAATAAAGGAGATCGAATCCATATATAAACCCATAAATCATCATCGGCAATGAAACAATTGAGTTCAAGCATTCAATCAGAAAAGAAAAAGAGCAAAAATCACATACCGAAGTCTTCTCGAACTCAATCAATTCGAAGCATTCGAAGTAATTAACAGAGATCATCGATTGACAAAAATGAACGTTGAATCATCTAATTCAATTGAGCATTTGAAGTCGACATCTTCGAATTTACGAAAGCCTTAATTGTTGAAGGAAGAAGAATGAACGAAGAAACAAGAGCCGCCATTATCACAAACAAAGGAACAGGCCGATAAAAAGAGAAAGAATAATTTTTGGACTGGCCTTTATTTTAATCTTTGGGTTTATAGTTATTAATAAGGCTCTAGTTAAATTAGGGTTTATTTGATTTTAAATTTGTATTGTCCTTTTTAAACCATTGTAATTTCTAGTCGTGTAACTAGTGGACAAACTACATGGCGTAGTTTGAGAATTCGCAACTCAGTGGCTGAGTTGTGGCATGGCTTTGAGCGTAGAGTTAGGTTAGTCAATAGCGGGTGTCACGAGTTTACATGTGTAAGCATGTGACTACTTAATTTCTAGTAGAAACCTTGAGGGCAGCACGTAGGTAGGGTTTTGTTGAAGCTGGGTAAATTCTGTGTCGTTCTATTTCTACTTTTGTTATTCTGCTATTATCTGTGCTGCTATTATTTTGATATATTTGTGTTGAAATAATTTTATAAGCTTCCGCAATTAATTTTTATAATTAATAGCATCACCCTATTCACCCCCCTTTACGGTGAAATCGATCCTACAAGTGGTATCAGAGCTAGGAACAGAACTCAACTTTTGTTTTTCAAAATTTGTTTTTCAAAATTTGTTTTTCAAAAATAAATTTTTGATTTAAAAATTTAAAATTTTAAAATGGCTTCTTTTAATAATGCTTTTACTGAGGGTCAGTCCATAGTTAGACCACCAATGTTCAATGGTGAATAAGCTTGCTGGAAAAATAGGATGGAAATTTTTCTGAAAACCATTGATGCTTGGAATATTATTGAGACAGGTTATAAAACACCAACTATAACTGTAGATAATCAGGAAATAGAGAAACCAAAGTATCAATGGACATAACTAGAAAATAAATTACAAAATGCTAATGCTAAAGCTGTGAATTCTATTATCCGTTCATTGGATCAATTTGAATTTAATCGTGTATCACATTGTCTAGCTGCGCAGGAAATATGGCACACACTAGAAGTGACTCACGAAGGAACATCTCAAGTCAAAGAATCTCGCCTTGCCATGCTAAGCAGCGAATACGAGAATTTCACAATGGCGAAGGAAGGAAATATCAAAGAGATGTATGGACGACTTTCCAATATCGTATACAAATCAAAATCTCTTGGAAAATCATATACATGGTTGGAAATAGTCCGAAAAATCCACAGAGTCCTTCCACGAAGATTTGAATCAAAAGTGACTGCCATTCAAGAATCAAAAGATTTAAAACAAATGAAAGTTGAAGAACTCATCGGAAATATCACCACTTATGAGCTAGAAATGAAATTCAAGGAAGAGCGTGAAGGAGGAGATACTCGAAAGAAATCAATAGCTCTCAAAGGAACAATCGAAAGTGATGATGATAACGATAATGATGATGGAGCAGCAGAGCTGGCACTACTAATAAAGAAATTCAAAAAGTGGAATAAAAGATATGAAAATCCATCTTGAAATCAGAAATTGAAAAGCAGAATAGCCAAAGCACTAGACTACTCAGAAGAACAGAAAATCATCTGTCACAAGTGCAACCAACCCGGACACATCAAGCCCAATTGTCCTCAAAATCGACGCGACTTTGTACAGAAATCAAAAAGGAGAAGTTTTGCATCCACATGGAATACAAGTGATGAAGATAATCAAAGTACTAGCAGTGAGAGTTAGAAAGCAGATATGTGCCTTCAAGGAAATATAACTGATAGCGACAATGACGAGCCAAGCGAGGTATCAAAACTCACTCTCTCAGAATTACTTATATATTTCCACGAAGTAAATGGCTGTTTCGAACGACTTAGGGAGAAGCATGCCAAACTTGAATCACAAAAAGACACTTTGATAGAATTAAGTGAACAACTTGACCAATTAGTTAACACCTATCAAAGTAGGATCCCTAAGTGTGATAAGTGTTCAACATTTGAAGAAGAAATTAAAAAATCAGAAATTAATATGAAATCACTTGAAAATAAAATTCTGATTTTGAAAGAGAGTGAAAATACTAGGAGAGAGAATTCTATCAAAAAGTACACACAATTGTTAAACGAAAATGAATCTCTCAAAACACAAGTCCAACAATTGTCAACGACTTTAGATAAATTTTCAAAAAGTGAAAAATCGTTGAATATCTATTAGGGAAGCAAACAGTTAATACAGTTAGACAAGGACTTGGATATAATCAATCTGAAAATGTTGAAAGTAAGATTAATCAAGAAAATTCAATGTGCACAATTTGTAGAAAATTTGGACACAATCAAAATAGTTGTTGGTATAGACCCAAACACGAGAAAACTATACCAATTTGGGTTCCAAAAGACACAAATATAAAATCTCTCAAAGTTAAACAAATTTGGGTGCCGAAGGGAACAATTATAAATAATTTTGGGTCTCCACAAAATTAGTTTTCTAAATATTCTGCTACTAACAACCATGGACCTATAAAAACAAATTGTCACAAAAACCTTTTTCCGTGTTGGTGTGGTGGCAGGCTAAGGAACAGCAATAGTGTTACTTGGATTCTGGCTGTTCCAAGGACACAACGAGCGACAAAGCAAAGTTTCTTAGCCTAGTATAAAGGTGACAGAATCACAATGGGCAACAACGAAAAATATCGTAAAGTTAAAATAGGTAATGGTATATTTATTTGAACAATATATTAAATGTGATAATCTGCACCATAATCTAAGTTAAATCAGCCAATAATGAGATGATGAAATAATGATGATTTTGATTCTGACTTACTTAAAATTGTTGGCCAGTTATATTCTTATGCCAAAAACACTATAAAAAAAACTCTAGAGCATTTGAATTACTTCATATATATTAGTTTGGATTAATAATGGTGTTTTGTTGGATGTTAATACATTTGGTTATAATACAGCTAACTCTATATTCACGGTTTCTGATTATTTACACAGCTTCAATTCAAATTCAAGAGAATGTCATTTAAAATGCTGTTAAAATTGAGTTTGAAATTTTTGGTGCACACTTCATGGTCTGGTCTATCAAATTCACTTAGTGATAATTTGGAGTGAAAGAGAAATTCAGATGCAGATTACACTGGTAATATAGTTGATAGAAAACTTACTAGTTGAACGTGATTTTTGTAGAGACATTTAATAACTGCATCGTTTTTTAGGAAAATATATGCATATTTTTCAATTAAAATAATTTTCAAATAGCAGAAATTTTTCTCATATAACCCCTTCGAGAAAATCATTTTTGACCATATTGTCAGATCAGTCATTTTTGAAAAATTGATTTTATAATTATTTTTGAATTTGATTTAAATTACTATTGTAACCAATCTGACTCCCTAATAATTATCAAAAAGATAAATAGTGATTGAAAAAGTGATGAATGTTGATATTTATCATATATTATGACTCAAGACGGTATAATTAGTAAATTTCTTTAGAAATTTAAACAAGAGTTAGAAACTTTTGTTGGTAAAAATTCCATGACCATATCTATTTCTATCACATTTCTAACGACCATCACTCATCAAAATTCTATATAGTTTGTCAATATGTGGTACTTTAAACAGGAGTCATTCGTTTTTCATTTTATGTTCTTTTTAATAAAAAAATGTAGTAGATAAAATAATAATAATAATAAAATAAAATCCAAAGTATTCACTCTCATTTAAAAGTCCTTATGGTTATGCATGGGTGAATTACTTGGAATTTGTTATGTGCTTCCATTGTCATTTAAAAGTCCTCACGGTTATGCATGTATGGAAAACATATCAAAATTGATTTTTAAAATAAACAAGTTGATTCTAATCCCATTTAAAAGTCCTCACGGTTATGCGTGGTTAGACGATACTTGAATTCATTTTTTTAAAATAAAATTGGAATACTACTAATCTCATTTAAAAGTCCTAACGGTTATGCATGGTTAGTAGATATTCAAATTCTTGATATAAATATACCACAAATAGACACAACTACATGGCTTTATATGATGACAGCATTCCCATCACTCTAAAACTGGAATATGCGCCTAACAAAGTATTTATGATTTTTGTTTGATTTTTTATTGAAATTTAATATTTATATTCAATTGAATTTTAATGTTGGATTAATATCGATCACTTTATCTCTATTTTCTCTAACACTATTACTCTTTTGCTGATAACAAAAGGGGGAGAGAAAAGTTAAGATTTTGTCAAATAAAATCAAGCAAAGGTCAAATATTTTTCCTTTACATCTAGGATCATTTTCATATTTTTAATTGTATGCATATATGTAGGGGGCACTAGTACAAAATTAGTCATTTGTGTCGGTTGCGTAACCCCTATTGTGTCGGTTTTACAACCGACTCAAATGAAGACGACACAAAAGACATTTTCCTGTTGTGTCGGTTATACGACCGACACAAATATCAATCATTTGTGTCGGTTGTTAGTAAAGAACCGACACAAAACTATGAACAGTTGTGTCGGTCTTTCTTAAAGGACCGACACAAATCAGCTTGTATAGTGAAGCAAACTGCCATTTATTGTGTCGGTCCTTTTAGAAAAACCGACACAACTGTTCATAGTTTTGTGTCGGTTCTTTATTAACAATCGACACAAATGATTGATATTAGTGTCGGTTATATTTGTTTTTCAACCGACACAATTGATATACAGTTGTGTCGGTTCCCTTTGAAGTAACAACCGACACAAGTAATATCTGAAGCAAAAAAAAAATATTATTACCGTTTAAGATTATAAAAACAGTATGAAATTGAATTTTAATTTCTTCATAAACCAACGTTACTATGAACTGATTGAACAAAAAATATAATCATATTATCCATCAACATAATTCATGTTTATAGACCAAAATAGAATATAATCTATCACAAACATAACGTACATAACAAAATACCAACGTACGTTACAAAAGATCAGCATACACAATAAAAAAACAACTACATCCAATTATACATGATATAACTAGCTAAATTCTCTCGAACCTCGTCTATCTCTTGTTGGTTATAAGAACCGTCTCGTACAAAGTCCTGCAATTAAGAGAATTGTTATACAATAGACAATAATTAAGTCAGGAATACTCTGCATAAAAGAATCTGAGAGGAATTAATGTAATTCAAACACAGGTTGAACCATAAGCTGAATATTGGAAACAAATTAAATGATAGCTACAAGGAAATTTATTTCGAGATCCCTGTAAAGCTCTAACGGCTCATACTGCAGGTCCGTGTAATCACTTTTGAAGTTTATCCTAAATCTTCATTATGCGGAAAGCTATTTTGATCATCATAATATCATGGTTTCCCCTGCATTGTACTGTACACACAATACACTGTACACTGTGCCCATGTATCTGGACCACCACCTGACATTTAAAATGCACTAACTTTGCTATTGTGCTCAATGTGTGATATTACACACACATGTGTGTTCCCTTCCCCTGCTTTGGTAAAACACAAGAGCAGGTTATCCTATTTTGACAGTAAACGTAATGTAATTAGTTATGAATATTTAAGCAGTAAACATTCATTGTAGTGCTCACCGAAGTCGTCGACGATCAAAGACAAACGCATTTAAAATTAATCAGCATTCAGCAATCGGATTTGTTGTGTTAAACAAATGAAACCTTACTCAACTCTGTGTTTATAACATTTGCAGGATTTTTGAGAAAGATAGTGTTAAGTTAGTAGTTGACAATATATCTTATGATTTTGTAAAAGGAGCAACTGTTGATTATGCAGACGAGCTGATCCGTTCCGCTTTCTTGGTCAGTTTCTGAATTCCTTCGTATATGTATATGTATGTGTGTGTATATATGCAGATGATATTTTGAATTTTAATCATATGGTGATAAACAAACACAGTAACATCTACAATTACCAAATGTTGGTCTTAAAATGTTATTAATTCAAGTTTGTATATGATTCACTACAGGTTTCAACAAATCCTAGTGCAGTTGGAGGGTGCAGTTGTAAAAGCTCTTTCATGGTCCAGTAATTTGTCTGGTTCTCAAGGTTAAGAGCAAGGCATGATTTTCAACATTTGAAGCAGCTTGGCATATCATTTTTGTAGTGTCATTTTTTGTAGCAATGCTAATCATTTATCCACTTTTTTTGCTAAAAATGTAATAAACCAGAGCACAAACTTCCTTCTACAACCAACACTCACTTGCCTTATCTTCACTTACTGCCGTGGACAGCAACAACAAGCCACCATCAACTGTCTTTCAACTATTACATTACTTTTGCAATTGCTTGCCTGCACATACCATTTCCTTCCTCTCATCATCAACAACATCAACCCTGCCATACAAACTTCATCAACTTTCTGCTGCACCAACATCTTCCTTTGGCCTCAACAGCACTTAACTCCATCACTGTGCCTTCAAGTTCATCCATTATGACACCCAGTGTCTCTCCACTAACCACAAACCACCATCCACTAACCACATCACTACATTGCCTACATACCACCACTTCATTTATATATATATATATATATATATATATATATATATATATCACTAGAGGCCTACAACCACCTGCTTGTACCACACTGCCACCACTTCAAGCATCTCATCCACTTCCACGTTCAATAAACACTTCACATAACTACTGACTACCAGACTTCTTCACATAAATTCATCAAACACTTCAACAATCTACCGGATTTATTCACATTCAAACAGTCTTCTGCATTTTGCAAACTTCCACATCACTTCCCCTCCTTTGGCTTACGATTGTGCACCCTCTACAACAAACTGAGCCTTTTCAACAATTGCAAACAAACACACAATACTGCCTGCATAAACAACCTAAATCTACACATATCCATCACATTTTCACCAAATCATCTCTGTTCAACTCAAAATCCTCTAGTAAGCTGTGAATGAGCCAAATAAACCTCAAATTCCTCTGTTGTAACGAAACGCCTCACCAAATCGCCACTTCCTCCAATTACCTAACCTAAAATCCCACTGCCTCTCTGCAGTTATCTCCTCGAAATCCCTCACCAGAAACCTCTACGGAACCATTTCAACGTCAAACTGCTACTTCCACTTCAACATCGTAGAAACATCTCCACACTTCCCACTGCACTGCCTATCAACCACTTAACTGCACTTACTTCAATCTCCACCTTCAACTTAACAACTCCTCTTACCACCTGCAGCTTGCAACTGACCACACAATTGCATGTGCACACCAGTGCAACTGTCACAGCAAAACCACTTCAGACCATCGTTCATTCTCCAATCGCCTGAAATAACACTTGCCACAACCATTGCCATCATCACCGAATCACTCGACATGTTCCTCAAAAGCAACCCAATCGAACTCCACATCTGCAACAACCTTCAACCCACATCAAACAGTTCTGCCGTGTCATCACTAACCCCCTGCCTGCTTACAACCTACAACAAACAGTGCAAGCAACTGGATTTATAAGTTTAACTTCTAATATGACGGGTCAAACTAAAACAACAACTGCAATAATGTGTGTATATATATATATATTATAATATAATATAAATATATGTATATAGTGTGGGGAAGGAATATGAAACTGGACTCAGTAAACCAGACTAACTTTGATTAACTTATTGATTTACCTTTTTATACTTTTAACTGAAGTGTCGTCACCATTCCGGTCCATTACTCTCATTACTGTTTTTTTGATAGATTTACTGTTAATTATGGAAAATAATACAATAATCAATTAGGTAACAGTCGAATGAAATCATCTAATAAAAAAGCATATAAACCAATTTCCAATCTGCTTGGTGCATCACTACACATTTTCTCGGTTTATTTTTTTCTTCAAATACATGAACTGAACAGTAAATAAAGACTTGGCATTTGATTTCTTCTAACTAGCATTGCAGCAATGATTTGATCGATATATACCTATAATGTATCTAATGTATAATATGAAGGAAAAAACTAAAGTACTACCTTTTGTAAATCGATGCTTTGATTGTGGTTTTTCACTATGTCATGCATATACCTCATCACATAATATACACAGTCAGTTGCTCCTAATTGTTGAGGACACTACAGCAATATTACAAGATAACTTAATAGTTAGTTTAAAATGAATTCATATGCCAAACAATATATAGTAGTTATTCTATTTTATTTTTTGTTTTAAAATCAAATCACCTTAACATGCTTCCATTTCAAGGTACTTCCTCGAGACCTGCCACCGAATGCCTTGTAAATTTTGAAGGCCCTACACAAGCAAGAAAACGTTAAATAATAACTACTCCGGCACCCGCATTTACATATACTAATTTCATGTATAAATTTTTAATTTTACCACATATACTAACTTCATATAAGAGAGCAAATATATACAACTTACGTGCTCACTTGCGGTTTAATTTCAAGTTTATGTTTGCGTTCGGCCTGAGGATCAAAAACATAAATCTCATTCATTTCTACACGGAAAACAAGCAGTATACAATGTTTCCTGCGTTACAAGATTTATAGTAAGTTAAAATTGGCATCAAATTTGTAAACTAGTTACTAAAAGTTTAATGTTCATACCCTTCGTGCTGTTGGGCTAAAAGTAAGCTTTTAGATTGCAATGCTTTCCATGTGTTCGACAAATATGTATTTGTTGCATCTGGATGTTTTCACACTTGGGAAAGCTTTTTGGGACACATAAACCCAATGGTCTCCACTTTGAGATCATTGCACATATGATTTAACCACCTAAACAAATTTAAACATATATTATTAGTTTTTTAAAAATTGACTAGTCATCAAAAAACTAAGATGGTTATATATAAAATAATTGCTAAGGAAAAAATACTCACATGATGTAAAGTTGCAACCATGATGCATTCAACCATGTCATACTAAGGAATTGGATACTGTCGTCCATCGTGATATGAATTTCAAAGTCCTCATCGTATGTGAATAAATCCTAATTCACTTGAATTGCATTGATGGCGCTATCATTGGATAACATTTGAAGTATTAGGTCATGGAAATATCTGCACTCGCTCGTTAAAGTTTAGAGAATCGCTTCATCCACGATTGATTTGCGTTTTGCAGACTCATCTAACATTGTATTCACAACAGTGTCATTACTATTTTCAAACAAATCCTTGTTTGGTTGAGATGTAGGCACCTAATTCAAAATTTTAAGTAGATGTTTGAAATGATGTTGTTAAAAGAATAGACGAATGCTAAGAATTCAACTTCATATGTTAAGTACTTTCCGATAAGTTCATAAATAGCTAAATTATCTATAATAAGTTCTAGTATGAAGAAATTTTACTTCTTTAATATGTTCTAATATGAAATAGAGGAGTTTAGCAAGCTAAATTAAGGAAGAAAAATGCATTCATTACCGTATCATTATCTCTTAAAAGCACAAGGCTTTTAGGCCATTGAACAAAACTCCCAACCGCTTCTCCTATCGTGTTGTGATGTTTAGTTGGAACAGGAAGTGAGGTTCCTTCATGACTAGACTCCACTGCATCAATTCCAACTTTTACATGATCGACCAAGATTTGTTGATTATGACATTGATCTCCGGACCTTGAAGCGGGATGTACCATGCCATGACCCACTACAACAATTTTGGAGTCCACATTCACGGCCAAATGACATTTAATCGGTTTCTAATGGCAAGTACAAAACCAACATTTTTCACTTAGCACTTGTCAAATACATAAAATCGTATATGTTTATAAATTCAACTATGAATTGTTTACCCGCAAGTCTGCAAAGGGATCCATCTCTTGAGTTTTGTTTGCATAGTAATTTGCTCGGGTACGATGATTGACAACTACTACGATGATCAGTTAATGGTGTGTTGATCTCCACCTCCTTGGGCAAATTCATCGTGTTCAAAATGTTTGCAATCTGCTCTTGAACCATTGTACCCATCTCTTGTCTCAATTTTTGGCTCACTTTAGCCTATATTTCCTAAGTGATAACATGTAGCTCATCAGCTGATATTACACCACTTCGACCTTTCCTTTTCTCTACATCCCCAAATACGTTTTTTATACCAACTGTCCCACCAATCCCTCTAACTCGACCTGGATGCTCTTTTTTTTCAAGACCACGACTCAAGACATCATCATACCTATATGGAACCCATGACCCTTCAACGGCTTTTCCTCTCCAATCATTCTGTCAACAAAAAAAAGCTAAAACATAAGGTGGCATGCTTTTCACTATCATATGAAGATTAAAAAATTAAAATAGTGCTATAGTATCATGCTTTTTACTGAAATGTTAGCACCACACGTTTGCTGAAATGATATGATATTACGTGTCATATTTTATGTAATAAAGAATGCTGGGTCGTGTGTGTTTTCAGTTTAAAACATGTAAAGCGATAAAACACATGGAAACTAGTCGTACCATTTTATCTACAACCATCTTAGTTTTCTCATTAGGGATGTCATAATTTCCATCGGCTCCTTTTTTTGATCTTGCCAAAATCCAATCAATACTCCGATCCAAAATAGGTCCACCTGGCAATATGGTCGAGGAACTATGGCCTTCAATTATCCATTTAGCCTTCTTCCCTGCATATCCAGCTTGTCTTAAATAGTGAGGATGCTCGTTGCATGCCTGACTCTTCCTAGCCTTCTCACTTATTTGCTGTTTTATGACATTGCAAAATTCAGCAAAATAGAATAGCACAAGCCACAAAACAGTTGGAATAAAATGAATTTAGTTCAAACCATTTTTTTCCTTTTTCTTTTTCATAAAATAGTTATAGCACATTAAATTTATTTGTATAAAACCTGTATACAATTCATGTATAAAATAAGAACATGTTATTGTATATTAGATTTAAACAAGAAACATGACATGCTGATGTGTATATTTATAAAAGTCTGACATGCTGCTGTTAAAATTAATTTTTATTTCGTTTGTATAGAAACATATACCTCATTCATAAATCATGTACAAGTTAGTATTTCATTGTACATCATTCAACAAGTTATACAACAACAGTCAAATACCACAATAAACACAGCAACCAATTCATGTTTCAGGGTCATCAAGTTTAGGAATACACACAACAACTAAAAATTCACAAAGCGAACATCTCAAAGTATCATGTCTCAGCAATGAAACAAGTTACAAGGTCCTTCAGTAACACATCAAAACAATGATATGTGTTACGGGGTCAACAAATTTAGAAGCAACACAACAAACAATTATGTCTCAGGGTCATTAATAGTGCTGCTAAAACAACCTAAATAAGTTACAGAGAAAGCATCACATTCAATAACAATCAAAGCCATGAAACAGTGAAGGACATGATATATATACTTACCAACATATGAGCGTATCTATTTATTGTTATTCTTTGCACATATTTTAATACTCTACGTAATAAGTTAGGTTATGGGCATACATTTATGAGCAATCAATCGCTTTAATTAGATGGAAAACAGCTTTCATAAATTCTTATCAATTTAATTCTAATTACATGGAAATGATACTCTGCATTAATGAAATTGATTTATTGATATCAACACGTGGTTGTTGCCACAACCATTTCAAGGACCTAACAGGTGAATGGCACGTACACATATAATAATTAAAAATAAAAGGATATGCACCAAGCCTGCATATAATCTTACCAAGGTGTATATCGCTGTTCAAGAAATAGTTTATTGAATAAAGAAATCAAAAGCAGTTCATTTGATATAAATATACAACTGAATTGTTAGAGAAACTTTAGTAAATATACAAGTGAATTGCAAATGAGCTTTGTATGCATATAAGTGTAAGGAAAATTGAGTGTATAAAATATAAAAAATTAAGTTTTCAGGTTAATAAATTAAAATTGTGAAATCAGAGAATAGTTGAGTGAAGAGCTTGTTAGTTGTATTATTTATACATTTCCATGACAGGTATCTTTTCGCATACAAGTAACATCTTGCGCTAAACAAATGCAGATATTGGGACTGGACGAATAAAAGTTTGAATTCACATAAAATATATTCATCAAACTTTATACCCAATTGACTACTCCCCTGTTTCTTTTTGATATGATAACGACCATTTTACACAAAGTTTAAGCCAATGTTTTAACTAATATTGTCAATGCATCAAGTTGAGTTAAATTCTTACTATTCCTCGTCGGGTGGATCCTTAGAGCAAAAGGATTCGAACCAACATAATTTACCAGTTTATAGCAAAATATAAACGAGTTTCTAGTTTCATAACAATATGCAATTCAGAGCAGGGGAGTTTCTAGTTTCATATAGCTAAAGAGCAGTTTTCATTTTTGTTATAAGAAACTGCACGTTTCATTTTGTGAAATATGCAATTGCTCTGACGAAGCTGGTGAGTTGTAAAATGAAAGAAATAGCGTGTGACTTGTGGATATGGCATAAAAAAAAACATACCTTAAACTCCTCGGTTTCACAATACTTCTTAAATGTTTCCCATTGTGTTTTTGTATCCCCATCATAAAATTCGTATGGCTCTTTATGGTTTTCTGGAAGCTCTCTAGTCTTCGTAATCCAACCACTAACCAATTTTGTTTTGAAACCCTTCCATGCTCCACAAACATTTTTTAACACATTATTTTTCATTTTTTCGTCGATGTGATACTCGGTCTGAGGTAATAAAAAAATAAAAAATAAACAACGTCAAAGCACTAAAAATGAATTTGATAAACAATGAAAGCGGTTCATCACTCCAAACACAAAGGATCCAACTGACAATTTAATAAGCGAACAAATGAATTTATAATACCTGAATGTCTTCCCCGATGGTATTCTTAAGCCCTTGACTAACGCTAGCCCAATTCTTGATATTGATATCAATTCTAGATCTAGCTGTATCGCCTACGTACGCCTTAAAAGACTTCACCCATTTTCCAGTAGGTTTGCCATTATCACGCCACTCAATGAATTTTGGCTCGGATGTTCTGTATTTCTTTCCGGTTGTTGGACCTCTTTGCCTCCTCTTAGATGATGGTTCTGAAGCGGAAGCGGAAGTGTTTTGCTCTTTAGTGTGTTCATATAGTTGCATTTCCATAATTCCTGTACCACAGATGTGCACCCGAAAGTTATAAAATATTTCAACAAACGAATAATAACTTAAATATCACACAGTCTGAACTGATTTGAAGACATATTTGCTTAATTGCAAAATGCACACAGCCAGAACTTATTTGAAGAGATATTTGCTTGATTGCATTTTTAGATGGTCTCATGTTTCCAGAGCTATATTTTCTAGGGTAGATTCAAGATGTAAATTTCTTTTGTTGTATGCAGAGCTATAAGCTCATGATTTAACCACTTAAGCAAAACATACATGGTTGCTTAAATTTCAGAGCAAGCAACCGGCCAATAAATGGACATATCTGAGAAAGCTACACATAACTAGTTTACATTGTAATGAGCAACGACACACATTTCAATATAAGAAAATGATTTCATATGTTATTTTTTTCATATCAAGCAAACAGTATTGCAATAAATTATAATATGATAGATTCAGGAAGATAAGCTAATGCATATAAATTTCATCATTAAATTGTTATCCGATAGATACTAATGCAAGAAAATAGTGCTAACCTGCTAGTATTGCAATGAGTCAAAACAGAAATGCCTTTTGAATTCTTTTGTAGAGATCGAAGTATGTGTAATGACCCAATATTTTCAAAATATCAACTATTCATTTAACCATGCTTTCACACAAAACTATACTCACACATGTTTTCTCATTCGTTTGAAGATTTAGCTTGTGATATACACATTCCAAATAAATGTACACATATGAACAAATTAAATGGTGACAGTATTAGAAGGTTAAAAAATTACCCCGCTATCCAAACCCCTTCATCGTGATCAGTACGTGCATAATTTGCATTTAAATCAACTCCTTCTTCTGATAGACTTACGCCAATGGAAAAAGGTTGATTCTCGTCAAATTGATTATACTCTTCTTCATCTACCACGTCGTCGATCCCAACAATGCGTCTTTTTCCAGGAAGGACAACAGACCACTTATGATCAGCTGGGTCGGTGACTTAAAAAACTTGTTTCACTTGAGATGCCAAGATGAGTGGATCGTTATCATGACTCACTCGGTCAAAGTCAACAAGTGTGAATCCATGTTCATCCACTTGTACAGCATGATGGTTATCGGCCCATTTACATTGAAACAGAGGAATCATGAAGTCCCTATATTCAAGTTCCCAAATATTCTCAATTACTCCGTAATATGACATTGTCGCATTTATTGGTTTGTTATCTTTAGCACTAGCAAATTCTCTTGAAGATGCTACGACACTTACTCCACTATTTTGCATTTTGCTCTTTTCATCCTGACGCTTCGTATGAAAGACATACCCATTAATAGCGTATACTTCATAAGAGCTAACTTGAAATTTAGGCCTATACGCCAACCATTTTACTGTATCGAAAAAATTATGATTTGTTTGAGACAATTGAGACATTACCCTATCTTTAAACCATATGAGGAATGAGCGGTTATGTTCATTTGTCAACCATCTTTCGTTCTTTGAAGGATTTGAGACTTTAGAATTTTCATGTGCTCTTCCAAGTAAGGATGAACCTCACTAAGGTGCTGTAAAACAAGTAGGTGAGCTTTGTGAAACATATCATCACCAATTGACATCAATCTAAACCCATTTATGACTTGACCGTCAAGTCGCCCTTCATGTCGAGACTTGCAAAGTCTAATAGGTTCAACGTCAGTTAGGTATTGAGTGACAAATTCAATAACTTCCTCGGCTACAGTACCTTATACGATACTAGCTTCAGGTCTATATCTATTCTTTGTTTTTCTTTTAAAGTTCCCATGTGCATTTCGAACGGATACATATACCTCATAAAAACAGGACCGCAAATCTTGATTTCTTTTACCAAATGTACAACCAAATGCACCATAACATCAAAAAATGAAGGGGGAAAATACATCTCAAATTGACACAAGGTAACAATAACATCGGCTTGTTGATCATCCAACATATCAGGATCAATCACCTTACTACAAATTGCATTAAAAAAAATACAAAGCTTTGTAATAACATGTCTAACATGTTTGGGCAATATACCTTGAATAGCAACAGCCAACAAATGTTGCATTAACACATGACAGTCATGAGACTTCATGCCCGTCAATTTCAAATCCTTCATTGATACACGACTGCTAATGTTCGAAGAATAACCTGATGGAACCTTAACACCACAAAGACACTCGCATAAACTAGTTTTTTCTTTTTTGGATAATATATAACATGCAGGAGGCAAATAGATACGTTTACCTTTCTCCACTGGTGCTAACTCCTTTCGAATACCCATTTTCAACATATCTTGTCTAGCTTTCTCACCATCTTTTGTCTTACCAGATATATTCAAGAGTGTTCCAATGACATGTCACAAACATTTTTTTCTAACATCTAGACAATGCCTAACTTGTAAATGTTTCCAATATGGAAGTTCCCAAAATATAGATTTTTTTCTTCCACATGCCTTCTTGAAGAGGAAAGGCTTTGCCAAATACATTTTCAACATCCTTGATCCGTTCATATACATCATTACCTGCTAATGGCAAACGAGCAACTCCGCTTTCTATCTCCCCATTGAAAGGTTTCTTCTTTTTACGATAAGGATGATTGAGAGGGAGAAATCTACGATGATGCATATACACATTTTTCTTGCAAAAATGCAAGCGCTCAACAGCCATGTCGTCTTGACAAATTGGGCATGCTCTAGCACCTTTTGTACTATATCCAGACAAGTTACCATATGCAGGAAAATCATTTATGGTACAAAAAAGCATGGCGCGTAATGTAAATTCACTTCTACTATATGCATAAATACGCGCACACCTTTATCCCACAAAAGTTTTAGATCATCAATAAGAGGAGCTAGATAAACTTCGATGTCATTCCCTGGTTTTCGTGATCCCGAAATCATTAGAGACAACATAATGTACTTGCGCTTCATACTCAAGTAAGGTGGAAGATTGTAAATCACTAAAAGAACCGGCCAAGTACTATGTTGACTGCTAAGATTGCCAAATGGATTTATGCCATCTGTGCAAAGACCAAGTCTGAGATTTCTTATTTCTTCGCTGAAACTAGAATACATGGTATCGATATTTCTCCACTGCGGAGAATCGGCTGGATGCCTTAGTAATCCATCATCCTTCCTCACATCTGCATGCCATCTTAAGTTTTTTGCATTTTCTTTATTTGCAAATAAACGTTTAAACCTTGGTATAATGGGCAAATACCATAAAACCTTTGCTGGAGGCCATTTCTTATCTGGGTCGTTATGAACATTTTCTCGCGACTTGTAACGGGATAATCCACACTTAGGACACTCATGCAAGCTCTCATATTCATTTCGATATAATGTACGATCATTTGGACATGCATGTGTCTTTTTGTATCCTATGCCAATTGGACACATAATTTTCTTTGCCTCATAATTAGAAGTAGGAAGTTCGTTACCTTCCGGTAGCATGTCTTTCAAAAGTTCCAACAATGATGTAAAATTTATATCACTCCACCTGTGTTTTTCTTTTAAATTGAAAAGCTTGAGCACAACAGACACTATTGTAAATTTCGCACAACCAGAATACAAAGGCTTCTCAGCATCAAGTAATATTTTTTCGTACAATTTTGGCTCTTCCATCAAATGTTCTTGAACATCATCAAACATCTCATTAACATTGTCGATCTCATCTGTCTCATCATTTACCTCGTTATTCATGGTACCTTCCCGGTCATCCTCATCAGTGTAATGATTACTAAAACTAGTTGTACTAAGTGTGCTTTCACCATGCCATATCCACACTGTATAATTTTGCTTGAACCCATACCGAATTATGCGATCCCTGATCTGATCTATGTTATGAAATCTCCTCCTATTCTGGCAACGCCTACAAGGACAAAAAGTTGTTTCTTCTCTTCTTGTTAATTGATCATTCAACGCACACTTGATGAATCCTTCCATTTTGTTCAAGAACTCATCATCACTACGTTTCACGTTATACATCCAATTACGATCCATGTGAAATTGCTAGAGACGCACTACATAAGCAAAAAAAAATCATAAGTGTTTCTTATGTTTGTTTGGATATTTCAATTATTCCTCAACATCAGATCATATAAACTTAGATATTGAAAATGAAGAAGTTAGAATTTCTGTTCTTGCGAGTGCATTGCTAGATGGATAATTGATTATAAATTAAAGTGTATGAATGAGTAAGCAATGATCAATAGCTAGATTTTTTATAGAAGCCATTTTAGAGACCAAGAGAGAGAGAAAGAGAGTGTTTAAAATAATCAACTATAGATGGTTCGGAAATGGATATAACATGTATAGTAATGTAGGGTTACCATGAAAAGTGAAAAAAAATTGTTCGGAAAAGTTAAAATTTAGAGTAGCGATGGTTTAAAATTTTGAACATTGTTTCCTTATTTAAAAATGCAGAGCCATCCACTAATCGACTTTCGACATTCCTATAGATCGACTGGTTAGACCTTATATATGTTGTTTTTCAAGTGTGAACAAGAAGTAAAATAACTATAAATAAATACCTAAAAAAACATAGGAACGTGAATTTTTTTTAAACATGCATCAGTATGGTTAATTGAGGAATTCTTTACGCAAGTTTGGCACTTCATTCGAAGTTAGTATGTTAATGTCATGTATCGGCGTGAGCATATAATTATAGCATTTAGTAGTTTTATTTTGTATTTTTGCACATGATTTCTAAAAAGAAAATGTTCATTTGTTGGCATGTGACGTTGATTCTTTTTTTCCATTTGTTGAAAAGTTAAGTCGAGCTGCCAGTTATACAAAGAAGCGGTTGACTTCTACTATGACTTTTATGGTTGGTTTGTTCAATTTATTTGTTTTAAGGGAAAAAGGTTGAAAGCAGATGAAGTTGATATATAAAGCATATTAAATTGTAAAAAGCAACTGGTTTGAAATGAAATTTGGGTTATTCTTAAAACTTCGTGTAAAACTACAACCAAAACACCAATCACCTCCTCCAATCCATTATTTCACTGCTACTACTCCACCTTCCTCTCTGCTTACAAATACCACCACTACCATTTCAACAACAACACCAGTATGTCAACCTACACTACCACTTCCTGAACCCCCTGTCTATTGCAAACACCTCCAACCTCCTACAGTACACTCCACCATCACACACACTTCAACTAAGCTCCTAACCACAAACAAAACAACCCCATTCCTATCAGCTACTTCACCCAATCCACTATCCTTCTCTACCAATTGCCACCATCCAGTGCATTCCTCCCCGTGTTAGTACAACCAGAAACAACCCACGGCCTCGATCACTGCCTTCCACTTTAACCGTACTTCCGCCTTCTACAGCAAACTGCATCAACCCAGCACTGCAAACACTTTATCACCCTTCCCAAACAACCTCTGTTTCAACTTTAGACGCTAACTTCAACCATTCAAATCCTCCTCTCACTGCCTCGATCACGTGTGCCACTCCATACAGCCACTTGAGGTACGTGCTTCCAACTCCAAAATGCTACATCACCAATTGTTGCAACCTCACCCTTCCATCAACTGTCCATCGCAACAATTCACACCTAACCTCCTTCTCCATCACCATGCAACATAATATACCCATTACCAGCAATACCACCATCCCACAAACCACCACCTTCCATCATAGAAAACGAGCAACCCCAAGTCCACTAACTCCAACCATCACTTCCTTCCCATTTGAAACTTCCATCTCCTTCAACAGACTGTGACCAGACCTTTCCTCACATCCTCCTTCCCACTGCAACTACTCACATAAATCCTCACTGCTGAAACCACACCCTGTCCTTATGCACTTCAATCAGCACAAATTTCCAACCCACTTGATCCCTGCATCACTACAACACACTCTGCAATTTCCTACTCCCAAACGTGAACCCTGCAATTGCCTCGAACAAAATTGGAAATCCAAGAAAATCGCCTCGCACAAATTCGATTCCAAACTCCTCAAATTGCCACCCTTCTCAATCCAAGAACAACTCGAACCATCTGGAATTTCCAATCCTTTCATTAATTTTAGGAACTCCCCCTCCCTTTAATTCTCTTCTAATGGTTTTTTGCATCAAATATTGTAACTTTTCATATTTACAATCACTCAAAATGTTCTATTAATTATTTTTATAGTTTAATTAACCATACTCAACTGACATACATACACTGCTAGCTTCCCGCACTTACCCCCACCATTAACATCTCCCCAGAGTTCTACATTTCGAACCACCAGTACATCATCCACCGGACCGAGCTTTCCTATGTATCTAACCGTTGTATATGCAAGCAATTTTTTTTAGATAGGGAAATTTTATGGCATTAGCTATCACAGTTGTCCAGTGTTGTAAACAAGGCATCATTACTAGGAGGGGACATAACAATGTTCTTAACCCTAAGGATAAGAAAGGGGGACTTCTAGTACCCTTTACTCTATTAAAATAAATTTAGATGGACTTTAGATTTTTATTAATTTAATTTATGTTTTATTTTATTACCTTTTGATTATTTGGCCCGTAACAAGTTATAGTGCATACAACAAAACATAACAGCGGGTAGTTGAACCGCGAACAACTAATAACAGTAATAAGAGTTAATTAAGCAATGATTGATTAAAAACAATAGCAGCAACAAATTGCGGTGGAAATAGAAATTATATGAATAAAATTGAAACGTGGATTTGAAAGAATTACTTGAGAGTCTAGCAGCTTAAAGATCTTAATATTTTTTGTTAATGCCAACGTAAATTGTTTTTTGATAAATATCATACTACAGATGATGATATATTTATGTGGTGACTGCTTTAATGTATATTTAACATCATTATTCATGTAGGAAGCCAGGCGAAGCAGGTAGTTACTCAGGCAAAGTAGGCAGTTACTCAAGCTTGCACCTTGTGTCAT
The DNA here is from genome assembly GCA_030765085.1 of Allium cepa. NCBI lineage: Eukaryota > Viridiplantae > Streptophyta > Magnoliopsida > Asparagales > Amaryllidaceae > Allium > Allium cepa. Next base: position 804,238,369 of record CM060943.1, read on the forward strand.
GTTCCAAAGAAGACGATAAGTAAAAGCACCAAAGTCAAAAAGACAAATCATTGCTTCAGTTAAGCTAACGAAAGTGGTAAACTTGAGTAATCTCTTTTTCCTTTTTCCAATATTTATATTTACTCCTCTGTATTTTATAATACAATGAAAATGTCGACGCTACCTTCCGCTTTTTGGGATACTTAGAACGTTGTTGTAATGCGTTGTGTACTGATCAATCATAGATTCTTTCTCAGGTACTCTTCCTAAATAATACCAAAATGATAAGGTTAAATCTAAGGTTATAACCAATAAACGAACGAAAAATTAACTTACTACCATCTAGAAAACAATTCACAATCTGACGGTTATTGGCCTTAACAAAGAACCATTTCTTTACTATGACCTTACTAATTGAATTAGCCATGCTTCTTTTTTTATTTGCAAAAAAATATGTAGGCACAGGGGTAGAAGACCGTGCATCTTTCAACTGAACAAGGAATTCACTATTGTTGGTGATACATCAGTGTAACCCTTTCAGAAGTACAACAACTTCAAAGCTAAGAGGGTATTTTACGAAGTAGTAGTAAGTTGAAATGGATTGAGGTGATAGAACTCAAGGAGGTCAACGAAGAAAGGAGTACGAGGAAGAGAGATAGCATTGGATGCGTACTCCACTGCCCATGGAAAATATCCCACTAAAGAGGCAGTCTAAACATCATTTGGACCAGGTAAAATTGCTTTTATTTCAAATAAGGCAAAGTCATTAAGAACTGAGTCAATGTCTTTTTGAGAATCTACAAGAGACCTCATCTATCGATCTACGAAAACTAAATACGTCGACAATTTAATTAAATCAAGCAAATACAAAGCCAGGGTTCAAGATTTTACTATGAAGAGAAATACCACATAATCTAATCATAAACCCTAAGTAAACACACCTTAACGATTATAGGGTCTAGATCATATCATAAACTAAAAATCAAAATTTTGTTTTCACGATCAATAAGTTAACACGACAAGCAATCAAAACCCAACATAAATTCCAAGGATATCTATTAATTAATCTATTTAATGTCTATAGGAAAGAGTGATAATGAGTCGATTCCCTATTGACCAAGTTGAAAGCTGACCAAGTCAAAACCTATTTAGTCGAAAGTAAAGCAGGCACATTTAAATTTAAAAGCAAAGAAGTGCTTTGGCACCTTCGGAAACCCTTGTTTCGACCCAATACCTTTTATCTATATCCAATTCACAACGTACCAAGTATCTGATACCATATGCATTAGTTTCGATGGAGTTGGAGGTGGAGGTAAGGAGTCGGAAGCCTGGTGCCGAAAGTATTAAAACAAGAAAAATCATGTAGATTTGACCTTTCAAACTATTTCTTGTATCTAACCTGCCTTGTTTGTCAAATTATGATTGGTTGTAAGTTTTCTTTTCTAAAAGTACAACCCATTTTTAGAATTAAGAATTTGGACTATTTACCAAATACCCCTTCTCCTATTTATAAATACATAAAACATTTAAGTCCCATACCTTAAATAATTTTATATATCCATTAAAAAACTTAGTAAAATTCTACAAAAATTCTAGAAAACCATTTTCAATTTGTTTTCAAACATATATAAATTTTAGACCCTAAGCCAATATAATTTGACCAAAATTAGTTTTTAAACCCAAATTAGCATTTTCTTCACTAGAAAATTCATATAAAATCTACATTACTTTAGAAAATTATGAAAATTGAAACCCATTTCTAAAATATCATTTTTGATCTAAATTCGCAAGGCAATTGGATGTCATATAGTAGGGTTTTCATATCAAAACATATCACAAAATCTATGTGAATTAGCATAAATCATCAACAACATATTGATATACATTTTACCACCCAAAACACGGTAAAACATTGGCAAATATTTCGGATTTCATACTAAAAACCGAAATCAAATAAAAACTTGAGATGTAGTCATTATTCACCTTAGCTTTTTGATTAAGAATGTGAGATTTGTTCTTGATTAAGTGATTTTATTCTTTCTCCTAAATTCTTCTACTTTGTTCCTCCTAATGAAGGTCGGCCTAACTCTGTTTTTGTTTGTGAAAATAGAATGAACGTGTAGAATGAATTCCAAAGGGGTATAGGATATAAGAATATGCCTTGTTCCTATTTTTCCCTTGCATATTTCCTAACCCTTTTATGCTCCTTTTATTCTTTAGTTCATTGTTTACATAGTGTGGCTACCTCTTATTTAATCACAAATCTTAATTCACTAATCAACATACATTATTTTATTTTATTTAACTAATTAAATATCCTAAGTAATATTACTGAAAATATGGGGTGTTATAGCTTTACTCCAAATCACCTTGCCATGTTATTTATACTTTACTCAAATCTTTGTCGATGAAAATGTTTAAACCTTTGAAAGTACCCCTTTCGAATCCATTGAAAGGGCCACTTTCAAAACCATGTAAAACCCTTCTTTCACCAAGGCCGAGTGGCCAAAACATTCCATTGAAAACCATTCAGCCATCATTTCGAAAGCACTTAAAAACCCTTTCCTTTCGAAACTTTAAAACCTTTCCTTCCAAAAGATTTAAAACCTTAGACATCCTATCTTTAATCACTTTAAACATCTGAAACCATTGGAAAGCCTTTCCATTCAAACCTTTCAAAACCATTAGGGAGCAATCACTTTGGAACTATTCTTTGAAACCTTTTGAAAGCTTGAAAACCTTTATAAATAGCAAACCTTTCTAAAGTATTTGGGTTCATTTTAAAACATGTCGAAACACCATTCGAAACCAATTAAACTAAACCATTTGAAACCTTTAGTTTTACCTTCAATAGAGCAGAAGGGTCATAAAACATTTAAGTCGAAAGCGTTCCTTTCGAAAGTGAAACTAACATTCCAAAAGCATTGGAGATGCGATAGGTTTTATAAAACAAAGTATACCCTTCGAAACCATTGACTTCGAAAGGTAGACATGCGGCAGCAACGGGCTTTGACATAGTCGGAAGCATATACATAAAACAAAGGCGCAACCTTTTAAAACCACTGACCTAGTCGAGAGCAAGCCAAGTCGAAATCTATAATGTTGAAAGCAAAGCAGGCGCATTTTGTATTTAAAACAAAGCAGCGCTTCGACCTTTTTGAAACCCCTTGTTTCGACCTCATACCTTCTGCCTTCTTTCTAGTTCATTGCGCACGAAGTATTTAATGCCATGTGCATTGGTTTCGATGGTGACAGAGGCAGAGGAACTAAGTTGAAAGCCATCTAAGACGGAAGCAGGGTGCCGAAAGTGGCGAAACATGAAATTTGCATGTAAAACTAATTTTTAACCTTTTTAAGTAATCTTTTTAACTAACCTGCCTTGTTTTTCAAAATCTAATTGGTTGTTAATTTTCTTTTCTAAAAGCATTGCTAATATTTTAGAAATAGACAATTTAAATATTTACAAAATGCCCCTTTTCCTTTTGTAAATATATAAAACATTTAAGTCCCCTACCTTAAATACTTTTATTTATTCATCAAAACACTTAGAAAAATTATACAAAAAATTCTAGAAAATTATTTTAATATGTTTTCTAACATATATAAATTTCAAACCTAAATTATATGTAATTTAATCGTAAATTATTTTAAACCCAATAAATCATTTTTCACTAGTAAATTAACATAAAATCCACATTTATTCAAAAAAATATGAAAATTTAAAATCATCTATAAAATATCATTTCTGGTCTATATCTAAATAGTAAGGCATTTAGATGTCATTAAATAGGGTTTCCACATTAAAACATATCATAAAACCTATATCAACAAGCATAAATCATCAATAAGCATATATAAACATTTAATCGTTCAAAAACATGACATAATCATGTAAAATACTCCAAATTATCCCTAAAATAAAGAACAATTAGAAAATGAGATGTCATTGAAACATATCATAAAATCTATATCAAGAAGCATAAATCATCAAAAAGCATATATAAACATTTAATCTTTCAAAAACATGACATAATCATGCAAAATACTCCAAATTATCCCTAAAATATAAAACAACTAGAAAATGAGATGTAGTCATTATTCACCTTAGCTTTTGAGATTAAAGAGTTTGAAATTTGAATGGATTTGAGTTGATTAAGCTTCCCTTTGATTCTTTTGTCTTCCTTTAGTTGCTTTTAATGGTGGTTGGCCTCTTTGTATAATTTTTGCAAATGAATTGAATGTGAGGATACAAGGCTAAGTATTTAGGATAGTAGAATGCTCATTTTCCTATTTTTCACTCACCTATAATACTTCACCATTTCATTTTAGTTCGTTTGTTATCATGGCACATCTACCCTTTATTAATTACAAATCAAAATCCCCCATATTTTATTTTATTTAGCTAATTAAATATCCTAATAATGTTATTAAAAATTAGGATCATTACAGTTTTGATGTGAAAATCTTATTAAATGACATCTAATTCCTTGTAATTTTAGATTTAGATCAGAAATGATATTTTAGATATGGATTTCAATTTTCATAATTTTCTGAATTGATTTGGATTTTATATTAATTTTTTATTAAGGAAATTGATTATTTGGGTTTAAAATTATTTACAGCTAAATAATATATGTTTTAGGTCTGAAATTAATATATGTTAGAAAACATATTGAAAATGATATTCTGGAATTTTTATAGAATTTTCCTAAGTTTTTTAATAGATATATAAAATTATGTAAGTTCTGAGACTTAAATGTTTTATATATTGAAGGGGTATTTTGTAAATTATTTATTTTTTTATTTTGAAATTTTGGCAGTGATTATGGAAAAGGAAATTTGTAGCTAATCATGTTTTAACGAATAGGGCAGGTTAGTTGAAAAGATTAATTTAAAAAGATAAAATTCAGTTTCAACTGACTTTTACATGTTTCACCACTTTCGGTACTTGTGGATCCGACTTAGTAGTTCCGCCTCCATCACCATCGAAACCAATGCACATAGTATCAAAGACTTGGTACATAGTTAATTGGACTTAGGTGGACGATACTGGGTCGTGGCTATGGGTTCTGAGGGGGTCAAAACGTTGCTTTGCTTTTAAATAAAAACGCGTCTGCTTTTCTTTCAAAGGTTATGCTTTCGAGCTGGTTGGCTCCGACTGGGTCAAAATGTTTTAAAGGAATAGTTTCAAAAAAGTTGAGCCTTATGTTTTAAGCGAATGCTTTCAAAAGAGTTAGAACCCTAGCTGCCGCTTTGCACCTTTCAAAGCAAATAGTTTCGAAAGGTATGCTTTGTTTTAAAATCAAAGCCACTTCTCCAATGCTTTCAAAGGGTTGGTTTCAGCGTCATCACTTCTTTACTTAGTAAATGCTTTTGAAAGATTGCTTTCGACTTAAATGTTTTATGACGCTTTAGCTCTATTGAAGATAATTGGATAAGTTCATGTTGGTTTTTATAGAAGATATTTTGATATACTCTAAGGATGAAAGGGAGCATGAAGCTCATTTTAGAGTTGTGCTTGGGATAACGAGGTAGCATCAACTGAAGGCGAAGTTTCCGAAATGTCATTTTTGGAAGAATGAAGACAATTTTCTTGGTCATGTAGCCTCAGAGAAAGGGTTGTCTCTTGATCCGACTAAGATTGAAGTGGTGAATAATTGAAAGTGACCCAAGACAGTGACTAAGGCAAGAGTTTTCTAGGATTAGCTAGATATTATAGGAGGTTCATTAAGGATTTTTCACAGATAGCGGCACCGATGACCAAGCTAATGTAAAAAGATGTGAAGTTTTAAACCGATAACTGTGAGGAATCATTCCAGAAGCTGAAACACTTATTGACCAATACACCTATGTTAGTCATTCCAGAAGGGAATTATGATTTGGTAGTTTATACAGACGCATGTGGAACTGGATTAGGAGCTATGTTAATGCAGAGAGGTAAATTGATTGTCTATGCTTCTTGACGACTTTGACAGCATGAGGTTAGATATACAACACATGATTTGGAACTAGCTATGGTGATATTTGCATTGAAGGTGTGGAGACATTACCTTTTGGAAGGAAGATTTGAGCTATATATGGATCACAAGTCGTTGAGGTACTTGTTCTCTCAGAAGGAGCTGAACATGGGACAACGGAGATGGTTAGAGTTTATTGCTGCTTATGTCTTTGGAATTGAATACACTCCAGGGAAATGTAATAAGGTTGCAGACGCGCTTAGTAGAAAGCATTCGAGTGCAGTGTTGGCAATGATAGTACAGTGGAATGATTTGGAAGCGTTGTCAACTTGTAGAGTGCGGTGGAGATCTAAAACTAGGTCTAGTGGAGGATCTGATGTGTTGTCTATTTTAGAAGTTCAACCTATAATGATCGAAAAGATTGTTTCTAAACAGGAGGAGGATCCAGTATTGGTTGAACGGATCAAGAAGTTAAGGGATGCAATGGAGAGCGATGACCTAAAGGATTTTAGTATAGACCAGAATGAGTAGTTAAGAAAGAAAGGCAGGTTATGCTTTACGAATGTGGGGGACATAAGGAAGGATGTTTTGGACGAATGTCATCATTCGAAGTTCACTATTCATCCCGGAGGAACTAAGATGTATCAGGACATGAAGAACAATTTCTCTTTGGAAGGTATGAAGAGGGATGTTGGCTTATGGATGAGTAGTGTCTGAACTTCCAACGGGTAAAAGTCGAACAGTAAAAGCCAAGTGGGTTTCTTAAGCCATAAACATTCTGGTATGAAAGTGGGATTCTATTTGTATGGATTTTATAGATTGGTTACCAAGATCTAATAGAGGAAATGAAATTATATTGGTCATAGTAGACAGATTAACCAAGAATGCCCATTTCATTCCAGTTAAGTCACTAGGACGGCACTTATTTTAGCCAAGTTATTTATGAAGAATGTAGTTAGATTGCATGGAATTCATAGTAGCATAGTAAGTGATAGTGATTCTTTGTTCACTAGTGAGTTCTGGAAAAGTCTACAGGATACTTTAGGTATTAAGCTCAAGATGAGTACCGCTTACCATTCACAGACCGATCGGCAAACAGAAAGAGTTAACAAAGTCTTAGAGGATTTTTTACGAGCGTGTGTGTTAGATTTTGGCGGATCTTGGGAAGGCCATCTATACTTAGTTGAGGTTGCGTATAACAACAGTTGTCAAACAAGTATAGAGATGGCACCGTTTGAAGCTTTATACGGAATGCCATGCAAATTTCCCGTTTTTTGATTAGATATTGGGGATAGGTTTGTTCTTGGTCCAGATTTGGTTAGAGAAGCTGCATAAAAGATTGAGTTGATTCAAGTTAGGATAAAGGAAGCTCGGTCTAGAAAGAAGTGTAATACAGATAGAAGACGAAAGACTTAGAGTTCTCTATTGGAGATCATGTTTTTATTAAGGTGTCATCGATGAAAGGTGTAATTCGATTTGGGAAATTAGGGAAGTTGGCACTGAGATTTGTAGGACCATTTTCTATTGTAGAGAGGATTGGAAAACTCACATATAGAGTAGAGTTACCGAATAGCTTGGCAGGAGTCTACGATGTTTCTCATGTTTCTCATCTAAGGAAGTGTGTTAGAGATCCGGAGTCAACTATAGCACCGACTGTGTTAGAGGACTTAGTAGTAGAACCACACTTGACTATAGTTAGAAGTCAATTTGAATAGTTGCAAGAAATGAGAAGAGGCTTAGAAACAAGACAGTCAGATTAGTGAAATTTCAATGATGAGAGAAACTGTACTTGGGAGACTGAGGGCAGGATTAGAGATGCTTATCCTAATTTGTTTGATGGTATGTTTTACCTTTTTGATTGATTTGTTGTGTACCTTATCGTAATTTCAGGGATGAAATTCTTAACGGAGGGGATCTATAATGACCCTAATTTTTAGTAAAATTGTTCAGGATATTTAATTAGCTAAATTAAATAAAATAATGTGATGATTAGGCGATTGAGATTTGTGATTAAACTAAGGGTAGTTGTGCCTAAGAGAATAAATGAACTAAAATAAAATGGGTAAAGGAAGTAGGTAAGGGGCAAAGTTGAAATAAGAATATTCTGATACCCTAAACTCTTTGGAATTCATTTCATATGTTCATTTGCAATACCAAAATAAAATAGAGGTTGGCCACAATTAGCAAGAGCAAGAGGAAAAAGATAAAGTAAAGCAAAGGAAGGAAGGATTAATCAAAATCAAATCCTTTTAAATCTCAAACTTCTTAATCTCAAAGCTAAGGTGTTGCATCTCATATTTTCTATTTTTTTGGTTTTAAGGTTAATTCGAATTATTTTGCAAGGTTATGCCAGGTTTTTGAATGATTAAATGTCTATATACGCTTGTTGATGATTTATGCATATTCATATATGTTGTGTGATATGGTTTGATGTGAAAACCCTATTAAATGACATACAAATGCATTGTGATTTTAGATTTAGACCAGAAATGATATTTCAGAAATGGGTTTCAATTTTCATAATTTACTAAATTAATGTGGATTGAATATTAATTTTGTAGTAAGGAAATTGATTATTTGAGTTTAAAATTATTTACAGCTAAATAATATATGTTTTAGGTCTGAAATTAATATATGTTGGAACACATATTTAAAATGATTTTCTGCAATTTTAGTAGAATTTTCCTAAGTGTTTTACTAGATCTATAAAATTATTTAAGGTATGGCACTTAAATGTTTAATATATTTATAAAGGAAAAGGGGTATTTGTAAATTGTCTAATTCTGAAATTTCGGTAGTGTTTTTGGAAAAGAATATTTGCAACTAATCATATTTTAACAAACAAGGCAGGTTAGTTGAAGATATTACTTTAAAAGATAAAATTCAGTTTAAATAGGTTTTTTACCAGTTTCGCCACTTTCTTTACCTAAGGTTCCAAATTAGTACTTCCACCTCCATCATCATCGAAACCAATGCAAATAGTATCAAAAACATAGTATATAGTCAATTGGACTTAAGTGGAAGGTACTAGGTCTAAGTTCTGGGTTCCGAGGGTTTGAGACATTACTTTCCTTTTAATTGAAAACGTGCTTGCTTTTCTTTCGAAGGGTATGCTTCCGACTTGGTTAGCTTTGACTGGGTCAAAATATTTTAAAGGAATAGTTTCGAAGAAGTTGCACCTTTCGTTTTAAGTGAGTACTTTCAAAAGGGTCGAAACCCCTTTAATTCTAATTTGATGTCTGATTCGATTTTTATGTTTTTCCCCTTAAATTCTCGAGTGCTCAAAATTGATTTGAGAAAGCTGGGGATTGTGGATTTTCAGGTTTTAGTAGGTGGACGAATAAAGCTTCCAAAGATGAACAAGAGGTTGAAGTTAGAAATTTAGGAGTTGCACTGTGTTGTATTAAGTCAGTTATGACTATTTAGTACTCTGGTCAACCAAGGAGGCATCTTTAGATTAGCGTATTTTATAATAATTATATTTCATCTGAACCTGGAAAATGATTGGGAATATGTATTAGAATACGAAACATGTTTCACGAAATGAATCAAAAATGTTGTTTCTGAAATTTGTGATATTGTTTCATATTCATATGTTTCAGATATTATAGATACCATTAATATTACCGTATTTGGTCATCGGAAGCAATATGGATTATTCGGACAACCACATATTTTGACTCATTTAGAGTTACAGGACCATAACCTGTCTAAACAAAACTCTCTAGGAGATCTACAACTTGAATAGCTCTAGGCCATCACTACATAGTTCCATATCCTAAAAAGACTATATAGATCACTTTTGGAGGCTCGAAAAAATTTTCCTTTTCGGTTACTTCACAAGAATTTTTTTGGTAAAATGGGATCACCATGAATGACCTTCGATTCACCATCATTTGAGTGTGGTGCACCATGGTACAGTTCCATTTCAAAACTACACACTCATTTCTAAAAATCGTGCGACACAGTTTCGACATTTTGAACCAATGTTGGACCTTGCACCGTCGATGTTGCACCCTAAGGATATCCATTCTTTGGACCGCCATAATTTTTGACTCATTTAGGATTACGGGAGCCATAACCAGTCAACAAGAAGCTCTCTGTTAGATCTGTAGCTTGAAAAACTCTAGGCTGACACTTCGTATTTTCATATCCAGAAAAGACTATTTGAATCACTTTCGAGGATTGGAAGTTTTTTCCTATTCGGTTTCTTCACGTGAATTTTTTTGGTTAAATGGGATCCCCGTGGTTGGCCTTCGATTTACCATCGTTGGAAAATGATGCCCCATGGTGTAGTTCTATTTCAAATCCATCCACTTATTTCTAAAAGTCGTATGGTACTATTTCGGCATTTTAAACCAATGTTGCACCTTGCACCTTCGATGTTGCACCCTGAGGATACCGATTCTTCGGACTATCATAATTTTTGAGTTATTAGAGTTACGAGAGACATAACCTACCCGAATTAAGTTCTATGAAATATTTACAATTTTGATAGCTCTAGGCCAGCGCTACAGAGTTCCATACCCAAAAAGGTCTTTCAAATCACATTGGGTGCTTGGAAGTTTTTTCCTCTTCGTTTTCTTCACGTGGATTTTTTTGTTAAATGGGATCACCATGATTGACCTCCGATCTACAATTGCTAAGGAATGATGTCATATGGTACAGTTCCATTTCCAATCCACATATACTCATTTCTAAAACTCGAACGGCACTTTTTTGGCATTTTGAATTGATGTTGCACCTTGCACCGTTGTTGTTGCACCTTGAGGATATCAGTTATTCGAACAGCCATATCATTTGACTCGTCTAGAGTTATGAGAGCCATAACCTATTAAAAGGAAGCACTCTGTGAGATCTACAAGTTGAATAGCTCTATGCCTTCACTATATAGTTCTATATCCAAAAAAGACTATATGAATCACTTTCATAGGCTCAGAAATTTTTTCCTCTTTAGTTTCATCACATGAATTTTTGGGTTAAACGGGATCACCAAGGTTGGCCTACGATTTACCATCGCAGAAGAGTGTTGTCCTATGGTGCAATTCCTTTTCAAATCCACGCACTCATACCAAAAGTCATATGACACTCGTTCAGCATTTTGAATCGATATTGCACCTTGCACTGTCGATGTTGCACCCTGAGGATATTAAATATTCAGACAACCATATCTTTTGACTGGTTTAGAGTTACAGGAGCCATAACCTGTCAAAACAAAGCTCTCTGTGAGTTCTGCACTTTGACAGCTCTCGGCCATCACTATGGACCTCCTTGGCCTTTCTCTTCTTGAGAGAATCAAGCATCTCCTCGTGCTTTAAGGCCATCTCCACTACAAAATTAGAAGGATCCCTAATATGAGGTAATATAGCCCTTGCTAACTCAGGCTTCCACCCCTTGATAAACTTCTCATTCTCTTCATCACTGTATCCACCAGAGCATACCTATATCTGGTCAACTCCTCAAACCTTCTAGCATACTCCGAAGCAGACATCTCTACCTACTCTAACTTAGAAAACTTTCTGATCAGAACTGATTGTGCCATCACAGACATGAACCTCTCTTAGAACCTCCCATTGAAATCTTCCCATGTCAAGGTTTCCTCGTCCACACCACCTGTCACACTGTTCCACCAAAACAAAGCTGCTAGTTAAAACTGTCTCGAGGCAAGCCTTCTCTTTTGCTCATTATTAAGACCCAAGTCTACAAAGATTCTCTCATAGTGCAACAACCAGTTTTTGATCTCGATAGCATCCTCAATTCCAATAAATGGATTCCCTCCAAGCTTAGCATAATATTCACCATCTTAGCATAATTGTTAATTACAGGAACTTTCGGAACTCTTGCTCCTGCAGCATCTTCCCCCACCACTCCTTTTGCAATTCCTGCTTGCATCATATTCACAAAAAAACTAACACATAACTCTCATGTCCACTTACAGGACTCCAGCACCTACATTTTCTACTTGTGCCTAACCTTGGTCCTCCTCGTATTAGGTCTGGCATTTCCATCGATGCCATTCCCTCCTAGGTTAACTCTTCCTCATCTACCATCCATATCAGTATTCAAACCTCATGAGATATAGAAAAAAAATCAAACAAAGATAGGAGACTAGAGATAAAGTGTACACTTGTATATAGAAAATACAAGTACATTACTATAGCGTTATCCCATACCCAATCTTACTCTAGTTCCTTAGGATTATGTTTAAAAAACCATTTTTAGTCTAAATTTTCTCATAAACCTATGCTCGTATTCCAAGTTGTAACACCTTGTATCTGGAGGCCAAAAGCTAAGCGCTACAGATGCTGCAGTCATCTATAGTATTAATTTATGGTGATAAAATACGGTAATACTAATGGTATCCACAATATCAGAAGCACTTGAATATGAACAAAATCACAGATTCTAAAAACAACATTTTGCTTATAACATTTCAAAACAATAATTCATATCCAAGTTACATAATCTCATATCGTTTCCCAAGTAAAGATCAAATATAATCATTACAATAATATGTCAAGAGCGACATATGACGATGCCCCCTTGGTTGATCAAAGCAATATAATCATAACTGACTTAATATACACAGCGGTAATAAATAGAATAAACTGCAACTCCTATATAGCTATCCGACAACCACGCGCTCATCTCCAGAAGCTTTGTTCGCCAAAACAACAAAAACCTGAAAACCTCAACCCTCGGCCTACGCATTAATTTTGAGCACCCGTGAGTTTAAGGGGATGAGTAGGAATAAAGTCTGGTGTGAATAATACTCTTAGATCTCAGTTTACCGATATTAAGTGAGACAATTCCGATAAGCAGAATGGGTTTCCCCTCAATAATATCCTTTTCGAAACATAAATTTGCAAATCCTTCCCTGTAACCAAACTGGTTAATCAACTGATTATACTAATAATAATACTAATAGTAGTAATAGTGTTATCCCACCTTTCAGCAAGGCCGAGATATTAAGAAATTAGCTGAAAAACTCATCCCAAATATCGATTATATATCACAGGTTCACTATGGATATCGATGAATTTTGTCCGAGACCGGATCGAGCAACAATTGACAAGACATGCACTACACCACAAATAGGATTTTGGCGCAACCGTAGGCGGGGCATTTGATACGGCTATAAGCCGTATCAAATTTTAATATGGCTTAAAGCCGTATCTATATTATTTAATACGACTGTAAGCCGTATTAACATTTGATACGGCTTATAGCCGTATCAAAATCTGTGCCTCTTTTCGTTGGAAAATTTTCCCCAAAACGCACACCCTTTCCCTCCTTTTTTTTATTTCCAGATTTCCTTTTTTCCCCGTGTTTACTTACGGTTAAATCGCCAGAGCTTCCACCTCGATCGCCAGAGCTTTGGCGTCGTCCGTCAGAGCCTTCCACGTCTTCCGCCCCTTCCGCGTCCAGGTAATTTTGTTATGAAATTGCGTGCTTAATTCCGTTGTTTTTGTTATGAAATTGCATGGTTAATTTTGACGTTGGAGTTCAAACTACGGATTATATTGTTGCTTATTCGACTTGCACCTTCGGCGCTTGCTATATTTACCATCTGTTTTGCAGTCTCGATATTGGAAATTATTGTAAATAATAATAATAATAATAATATATTGTAATAACGTATAAGTTTTAGTTCACGAAGTACAACATATTTATGGGATACAGGAGTTCGCTGTGGCATCTAGGTTGAACCAACGACTTTTGGTTTGTGAGTTCAGTTTGTTTCAACAAAATTTTGATGTTGAATGATATGTTTGGTGAATTAATTGAAGCAGACGGTTTAGTTGATGGAATCTACTCAAGCAGTTAATATATATAATTTTGCTTCAAGTTACTCAAATCAGTTGATGGGCAATTTAAGTAAAAGTGTTGCTTGATTTCCCATCACGACAGCTTGCTGTAAGTCAATAATTAATTCTGTTTGTAGGCATATTATGCTATTTTGTAATATTTTGATCTCCTTGCACAATTTACAGCTTGGTGCTAATGTTGTATATGGTTCTGACCTTGTATATGGTTTTGGCATTGTTCTATAAGTGGATAAAATTATTGTTAATGGCGCAAGCCAAGTATCAGGAGAGGGGTAATGCATAGACATTACTCCGGTGCTACAAAATAGCGTCGTTGTAATGACAAATTTTTTGGAAACAGTTTGGTGCTAATGTTGTATATTATTCTGACATTGTTGTATGAGTGGATAAAATTGTTGTTAATGGCGCAAGCCAAGTATCAGGAGAGGGGTAATGCATAGACATTACTCTGGTGCTACAAAATGGCGCCGTTGTAATGGAAATTTTTTTGGTAACAGTTTGGTGCTAATGTTTAAAATAAACCATATATTTTGAGTTCCATTTATTGAAATTTAAATAGTCCATATATTTTAACTATTTAAAATTAATTAAATGTCTATGCATTACCCCTCAATGAATGTCCACGTGTTTTGCTGCTGATGCCGAACAACTCATCAACATACATTATATTTATATATATTATGCCAAACAACTCATTATCGTACATTATATTTGGTAGTACTTGCACCATATTAGAACTAATAAGAAGCATCAAATTTATTGAAACAAACATATGGATTATGATAATTATACTTATTTTTAAGCATCATCATCATCATCTAAACTTTCCAATGGAAAGTTAGTAAAAACATAAGTTGACAACCTGGCTTAGTACAAACTAATAGTTTGAAAACCGAACAATTGCACTTAGTTTACAAATGGAGCAAATGCTCAGTATTAAAAACTAAGCAAATGCTCAGTTTTGTACGGCGATCAAATGCTCAGTTTTTAACCAACTGGGCTAAACTCAGTTGAAAACTGAGTTTTAATAACTGGAAGAAGAACTCTTGGTATTTCAAGTATACACTCGGAAAGGCAACATAAACATTTTCTTATGCTCTGCTCTTACTTTTATTCACTACGAATTTTGAATATGAATTATAAAACAATTTTTATATGGCACCAACGAACACTCTTTTTGTATGGGCAAAGAGTTTGAGGTTAATGCTCTTTCTGCTCCATGTTAATAGTGTGAGTTGCAACTCTGAACTAAAGCAATAGAACTTCACTAATATCAATTATTCCAATCAAAACAGGTTAAAAATATCCTATTTTTAAATGGATATCTTACATGAATTGCAGTAATAAATCTTACAGGAACCGCAATAATACAAATATAAAATAAGTATGATGATCTTGCCATTAAACTCCGACATCATGATGTTATACTCTGATCATCAGATTATTAAAATACATCAAACATGAATCATATTATTACATATATAAACTAAAAATGGTGATCATGCTTTCAACATAATTTTCGCCTACCCAATCTACTGATATGTTGTGTTTGCTTCCCTTTGTTAGCTTATTTGTGTTCCACTGTTACTGCTAATCATTACATGTTTCTCCTGCTGCTAGGCATGCTTTTGTTATGGATTCTTCCACTAGTCTAGTTATGCCAGCTTCTGCCTTACCTGCTAAGATTTAACTATCCAAAATTTGCTCCTGAATTGTTCATATTTATATACTATTGCCTGCTTTTGACTTACGTGCTTCTACCCTAAGTACCGCCACTTTCACTGAGTTAGCCCCGATGCTACACCTCCTTCCATTTGGCTCTGCACAAGTAATACAACTGATCCTATCTTAGTTCAAGTCTTGTAGCTCTGGCATTGCATTTGGCCCACATAATTCATGCCACCTGTTGTTTTGATCTAGTTTCAGCACTTGCACATGTATTGCAGTTTCTCTTGCATCATTTCTTGCTAGGAAACTTGTTTATTTGGTTGTGGCTTGCTCATGTTCGAGTCTCTCGGCTATTCCTTTCCAATTTTTACATTCATTCCGCCTTTGTATTTTTTAAACTAGAGCTACATGAGCTCCGAAATGCAAGTATATGGCTTTTACATGGCTACTGTTCAGTTGTAGTCATGTCCCATTGCGGTTATCTCTTTGTCTAGATGGTAACTACTATACTTCTATTGTGATTTCAACCTAGCAATAAAAATATCATATTTATATTCTTTTGAAAAAACAAATATCCCTTCTTATAAAATGATAAACTTATTGTAGTTTACAAGGGTAATAAGTTCTAAATTTCCAAAATTTGGTTTTTAGAAACTAAGAACTACATAAAAGTTTGAAATAAATATTGTGGTGCTTAACCTTTTGGCTAAGCTAAAAAACCAAGAAAAAAAATAGTAGTCAAAATATTATTTTAATCCTTTTAGAAAAGAGCGAAATGTTTTTACATTTTTAAGTCATAATAAACGGTTTTATATTTTAAACAAAAAT
The DNA here is from genome assembly GCA_030765085.1 of Allium cepa. Lineage (NCBI taxonomy): Eukaryota > Viridiplantae > Streptophyta > Magnoliopsida > Asparagales > Amaryllidaceae > Allium > Allium cepa. The sequence continues at coordinate 804,254,630 of CM060943.1, forward strand.
ATGAAGAGGTTTATGGTTCAAATTTCAACACGATAGTAAATCTTTAATAAATTGCCATTTTAATAAAATGCTAAATGGCTTTCTCTTTTTGACAAATAGCTAAACTTTTCAACGATAATGGCAAGTCCGTAGAAAAACTAACATTTTTATTTTTAATACCAAACTACATGTTGTCTTTTAAACAAAGTGCTAATGATTTCATCCATTAATAAAAATGGCTAGCGTGTGTAAAAGAAAGTTGAAATATTGTATTGTATTCACATTTTTATCATTGTACAGACTTGTGATGTATTTATACAAACAAGTCATACTGATGGACTTCGTGGTTAGGCCCAGATACATAATACATGTAACCACATCTTATTACAGTTTAGCATATACGAGAATTGTATTCTCTGGCTTCATTCTATCGGTTAGAAAAATATAATTTAGTAAAGAACTATTATATTTAACAAGAACAATATAATTTAGTAAAGTTAAATATGTAGAATTAATCTTACAACAAATTTCTCAATATAATTTCAAAAATATTCTTTTCGAGCAATTGGAACGAGGACCCATTGAAGGGCAAGTCTCATGTTCTGTTAAATATGATATAGGAGGGAAGTATGTCTTTCAGCATAGACAAACAATGGATAAATGAATCAGATTTAATATCTACATACTATATAGACGAGGTGCAGAAGTTCATTAGTTTTGTTGAAGAAAACGGTGGTAAAAAAGGATTGTATTTATGCCCTTGCACTCGGTGCAAAAATATGAAGACGATCAAATTAGATGGCATTCATTTTCATTTGCTTAGATGGGGTATTATCCAATCGTATACAGCATGGTATTTTCATGGGGAAAAAAGGGCGGAGATGGAAAAACAGCAACCAGTTAGTCATGGCAGAACTACTGCTGAGTCTGAACATATTAGGATGGAAGATCTGGTTAATGATGCAGATACATTTCATCATTTTCAACCTACAAATTCGTTGCCCGATCATGCTAATGTTAGAGAGCAGTCTACTGATTATCTAGATTGGCTGGCCAATGAAAGTAAGAAGTATAAATCGCTTTTTGGTAGCGTAAAAGAGCCGCTGTATCCTTCATGTTCATAAGGGATTACGAAGCTGTATGCCATTGTGAAACTGAATAGCTTGAAGACCTAATACAGCTTTTCGGATAATGGTATGACTGCACTTCTCGAACTAATAAAGGAGTTACTCCCCGAAGGTAACACGCTACCGACAAAGTACTCCGACGTGAAGAAGATCATTAAGAAAGTAGGGATGAATTACAAAACTTATGATGCATGCATCAATGATTTCATATTGTACTGGAAAGATGATGCGAACAAAGTTTCTTGTACAAATTGCAATGAACCAAGATATAGGACATCACTAAACGAAGAGAGAAAATGCACCAAAGTACCTCGAAAGACATTAAGACATTTTCCTTTAATATCTAGATTGAAGAGACTGTATATTGTACCATGGATGGCAGATGCGATGACCTAGCATGGTCGTGCCAAGTCTGATCCAACCGTAATGCGTCATCCATGTGACACTTCTCAATGGAAAGTCGCAGATTCATTTGATCAAACTTTTGCTGCCGAGCCATGAAATGTCACACTTGGAATAGCAACAGATGGTTTCTATCCACATGCTTCTCTCTCTAACCCTTACAGTTGTTGGCCAGTAATTGTAGTACCATGTAATCTTCCTCCATCTATGTGCATGAAAAGGGAGTTCTCAATGTTAACATTGTTGATTTCTGGGCCAAAACAACCGGGAAAGGATATTGATGTTTATTTACAGCCGTTGATAGACGAGTTAAAGCAGTTATGGGAAGGAGTAGTTACATTTGACTCGTTAAATAAATCTGAGTTCACAATGAGAGTTAGGGTGTTGTGGGCAATCCATGATCACCCTGCTTTTGGGACTTTATCGGGATGTACAACTCACGGTTACTTTGCATGTCCTGTTTGTGGGGAAAACACTTGTTCTTATTATCTTCCTGAAAGTAAGAAGATGTGTTACATGGGACATCAAATGTTTCTTCCTAACGAACACAAGTTTCGATACGATAAGACAAATTTCAACAACGAACAAGAACTTCGTCGCCCTAAATGGCCATTGACTGGATTTCAAGTTGAAAAGAAAGTAGCGAATATCAAAATGAAAGTTGGTAAACAAAAAGAAGAAATTGGTCGAAAACGGAAAAAGTCAACCAATGAAGATGTTGACAATATTTCTGGATGGTATAGGAGGTCTATCTTTTTTGATTTACCATATTGGAAAGCAAATTTGGTCCGACATAATATTGATGTTATGCATAGGAGAAGAATGTCACGGAGCATCTCATCAGCACCATTATGGACCATAAAGATAAGTCAAAAGATGGCAACAATGCACGCAAGGATTTGAAAATCATGGGTATCAAACAAAATTTGTGGGTGATGGAAGATCCAGAAACAAATAAAACAATCATACCGAAGACAATTTTCGCTTTGAGCAAAGAAGAAAAGATGCGGTTTTGCACTGTTTTGAAAAATATGAAAGTGCCTATCAAATTTTCTTCTAACTTTCACAACAATGTGAGCATCAATCCTCCTGAACTAAGAAATATGAAGTCACATGATTACCATGTCATAATGCAGCATTTGCTTCCGGTATTGCTTCAACGTTCTTATCCACAACATAAGGATCTACGAAATGTTGTTCATCGTATTAGTTTATTCTTTAACATTTTGTGTTCAAAGGTGATCAATAGGGAACATCTTTTAAAAGCAAAGGCTAGCTTAGTAGAAGCAATATGTGTATTTGAAAAACATTTTCCACCTGCATTTCTTGATATCAGTGTCCACCTTATGGTTCATTTAGCCGTTGAAGCGTTGATTTGTGGCCCTGTCAGATATAGATGGATGTATCCATTTGAACGGTAAATTTCTAATTGCAGTTATGTACATCATTACTTCATATAAATAGCTACAGTCTACAGTATATAATTGATCACATTTATAGGTTGATGAAAACATATAAAGGATATGTGCGCAACAAAAGATACATTGAAGGGTGTATTGCAGAAGGATATATCGTACAGGAAGCTAGTCTTTACTGCATGGAATATATGCCAAATGGAGGTGATGGCAATCATAAACATACCCGCGAAGCGTTTTTAGACGAGGACGATGAGTATGCTGGTGAGATACCTCTGCATAATGGTAAAGACATAACGTTAACCCAAGTGCAGTTTGAACAGGTGCGTAGATGGGTCCTTAATAAGTACGATGGATTGGATGAATGAAAGAAGTAAGTTCACGAACTTGTTTGGAATTTTAATTTTTTTAATTCAATTTACATATACATTTTGATATGTGTTTTTCGTAGGAGGTATAACTCCTATGTGAAAAGTACTAGATTTCAACCTAGAGGCAGGGCTACCACCGTGGAAGTAGTTCAAAGTTTTAATTTATGGTTACGTAATGAGCTGTTAAAGACCATCGATGTTGATCCAACTCTGTGGCGGTTAGTGCACGGGCCAAAGTTCATAACACGTAGTTATATGAAGTACCAAGTGAATGGATTTTCATTTTCCACGAAAAAGTACGAAGACGGTATGGTAACACAAAATAGCGGTGCATGCATGAGAGCAATTACAAAATTTAGAGCGAGTGGCAAGGATAAAAATTATAAGGAAGCAAAAACAACATATTACGGAGTCATTCAACAGATATTTGAGTTGGATTACACTGACTTCAAACAAACAGTTTTTTATTGTGATTGGACAAAAGTTGAGGATAAGGTCAATGGTTGCAAAATAGATCCCATTTCAAACCTCATTATGGTAAATTTAGAGAAATTGAAGAACAAAAATAGCGTGAATGACGAGCCATTTATTCTTGCATCAGAAGCGAGTCAAGTTTTCTACTCAAAAGATTTAAAAAATAACGGATGGTCTGTGGTGTTGCATACACCAAAACGGTTGACTACAAATGTGGATGACATTGAATTCCCTACCGTCTATCAATTAGCTTTTGAAGACAATGAAAAATTAGAAGACCTTACCAAATCCATATGTTAACTTATTAGTATTCGTACATCACATGATTGTGTGTTTGTATATTTTTAATTGCACAATTGTGTGTATGTATGTTTTGAATATTTTATCCATTCCAATGCAATTCCAGGTGTTGTCACTTAATAATTTTGTATGTGCAAGTGTGTTATATTATGGAGTGTTGACATTGATACATTGATACATCTATAATTATTATCATGACTTATTAAAACAATTAGTAATATTATATTTTGCAGAAAACTATGTCACAAAATCCACCATCTTCACATTCGTCATGTTCAGAGGCGAAGAAAGTTGATCAAAACTTACTTGGTATTCCGGTCTCAGATAACGCTGGAAAAATCGCTACTACGCTCGGTAAACTAGTAAGAGCTCATGTGCCGATATCATATATAAGTTGGAATAAAGTACCTGCAATATACAAGGACAATGTTTGGAACGAATTGGTGGTAAGTATCCTTATCTGTTTGACAACAACTATTTCATTTAATAGCCTTATGGTTTCAAATCTTTGCACAACATTTAATATAATATATTTTTTGCAGAAAATTTATGAGCTCGATCCGCTTTCAAAGGAAATGTTTTTAAGGAGAATGGCCGAGGCTTTTAGGAGATACAAGAAAAACTTGAGAGTAGTTTATTATGACCCTTTCAACAATGATGAAGAACGGTTGAAAAATTGCCCACTTACAGTTGCTCAAGAAGATTGGGCAGAGTTCGTAAAAATGAAGCAACGCTTGAAGCGAGCGGAAGAAGGGAGGTAGGCAAAAAGAATAGAGCATTGCTCAGTTATGCTCATCATGCAAGATGTAAAAGTCACGCTAAAATAGAATAAGAAATGGTAATTTATATTCATTTTCATTCAAATGATTTACACATTGTGATTGGATATTCATGTCGTTGCATCAAATTGTATTGCAGATCGTTGCTAGTCCATCAACAAATATCAGTCATCGTCAAGTATGGGAGAAGACACACAGGAAAAAAGATGGTAGCATATCAAATGCCACTTCTCCATACTTTGTAAGTTAAACAAATATTAACTTGCATATTCTTTAAAATTCCTTATTCATGTAAGTATTATCATATTATAGGATCAAATTGCGAAAGCGAAGGAAAAGATCACTGATAGTGATGAAGAAAAATTGACAGTGGATGAAGACATCTTATCACAAGTGCTTGGTAAGGATGCAAGGGGTAGGAGCCGCGGTGTTGGGACCGTTATACCAAAGACTAAAGTTAAGGCTTGTGCCATTGCACAGAAACGACTCCGACATGTTCATAGAGAGCAGGATGAGTTGAAAATGAGGGTGGGAAGTTTGGAGAGTACGGTGGGAAATTTGTCTGGGCAAATGGAGGTTTTGATCAACATGGTGGGAAATATTGAACAGAGAATTCGTGCACCGGTCATTCTTTTGATGGACGACGTGCCACACAATTCAATGCTCCTGAATTCATTGCTTCGCAGTTCCAGGATTCGACCAATGTTACGAACAATCAAAAATGTGAAATCCTCAACTCTGATTTAGAATTAATAGGAACAGTTACTATATGCCGAGATTCTACATTGTCCAACATCCATGGGAAATCTGCACCATCCACACATGAAAAAGTGGTGTTGGACAGTATACTGCTACCAGATGAGAGAACCAGCAAAATGAATCATCAATTTGTAGAGACCTTTGCTGATGTTGGAGTGGGTGGATATGTGTGCCATCCGAAGTGTCTTATTCGATATCTCTAGATTATGGAGCAGGTATATTTGGCAGGAGAAATAAAAAATGGTTCACGAATCATATGGCAGGAGTAAATTAGAGAAAATAAGAAATGGTTCACGAACACCGAAACTTCACTTATAACATATATCATAATATCAATTTGTTCTTAACCTTACGATTTGCTTATAACAGTCCAATTTACTCTTCATCTTATACATATGTATACAGATAGTTCTTTGATCACATAATGAAAGTCTACATGCGTCTCTGTTTCACCTCCCTAAAATACCAAGAAAAATAAATACTTGTACATAACTACATCTTATACACTGGTTTTACCTAGATATAAGATGTAAATTTTACTCGTACATAACAGCAAGATATGTTGAGTTAGCAATTCATGACTAACTCAACATATAATCGTCTCTGTTTTCAACAATTTCATGCTCTACATGTAGGATATTTTGTTATAGTGATATATGGAAGAAATTCTTTATAACTATTACTAAGCACCATTGAAATGATTTTATATGTATAATTACAATAAGAGATCGATCTAAAATCTTAATATTATTACGACTGTTAGTTTTTAGAAGTAGAGTTATGAAAGTATTGTTAAAGCTTTCAAGTAACTTTTCATTTTCTATGATTTCATTTACCACTTTTACTACATTTCCTTAATATTATCTCAATGATTTTTATAAAATTTAGAGTTGAACTCATCCGGACCAGGACTTTATAATCATTTGAATTAAAGTAATTTGCTTCACTTCTAATTCATTAAATCTCTCCATTAAATTTTTTAAAAGCAACATAATTTACTTTCTTTTCTACATATAATATGAGGGCTTTCAGAGAAACCACTTTGATTGTTAATAATTCTTCACAATATGTAATTTCATCCTTTGCAATTTTCATAATACAGTATTAAAGTCGCCTAGTAAAACTCATGGAATATTACATCTTTTTACCAATCTCTATAAGTTTAATCCAAAGGTTATCCCTTTCAGATTCAAAAATACAGGCATAAATATAAGTTTAATCCACAAGAAGACATTTTGTGTGTGTGCATTTAAAAAAATTATTGTGTGTTTGTTTTGTTTGATTTTTGTGTGTGTTTATTTTGTGTGTGCGCATTTTAGAAGAAAAAAAAATATTGTGTGTTTGTTCAATTTTGTGTGCATTTTGTTGTGTGCTTGTTTTCCTTGTTTGTTTTTGCATTGGCATTTGCATATTTTGTTATATAAAAAAAATCGCACAATCTGAATTTAAAAAGAAAAAAAAACATTCCATTTTCAAATACACTTGCATTTTTCTTCTTTACATATTTTTACACTTGCATTGTTTCAAATACTCTTATGTGGAAATACACTACATACCACTCACAACAACATCCATAAACAACTCTCTGTTAACCATCTGCCTGACCACCTGACACTGCCCTATCTCCAACAACGAGCTTCCAGTCATCACCTTCTCCCCATTTCAATACCAAACAACTGCTTTCTCATAGCAACCAAGCAGCTTACCTCCCCATCCCTCCTCTAACCATTTTCTCAAACATACAATCATACCATCTCCTGTTCAACACTTCTGCCTGTGCCATCATCCCTCCTCTAATCATACAATCTAGATTAGTGCTAGATTAGTGCTTAATTTCTCATTGTTAAGATTATGTTGAAGTAATTGCTTGCAATCATGTATAATAAGCATGCTTCAGACTTGAAAAGGAAGTTCAATACCTTTGAATACATGATTATTCCTTTCGCACCAAATATGCCAGATTAGGGTAGAAAAAACAATGTTATTGATTTTAATAAGAAATTGATTACTATTTTGATTTTGACACGGAATTTCCAGAATTTGATTAAAGTCAGTAGCATTTTCGATTGTAATTTGGGTCTTTCGCATGAATTCATTTAGAATCTGGTTCGAATAAGGACAATTGAAAAATAGGTGATCCCTATCTTCATGTTGATTTTGACATAACACACAAGACTGGTCAACAATGTTAGTCCATCTACTGATTCTACCCTTAGTGCTGAGTTTATTAAGTTTAATTAGGAGAGCACAAATAGACATTTTTGGTGCACAATCTTTATGCCAGATAATTTTAGCCCAGTTAAATTCGATATTTTTGACTCCTATGTAGTTCCAAGCTATTTTTGAACTGAACTGACCATCCTTTCTAGGAATCCAACGCTAAAAGTCTTCTTGTTTTTTAGCATGAATTGTTATATTATGTATAGTGTTATGCATTTGAATAGGCACATATTCTAAGTGATTTTTCTAATTGTTACCTGCTATAAGAGTAGAAACTTTCCTGTTTCTGCCATCTATTTTTTCCATTGTGTTCCACCCATGACTGTCCACCAGTGAGTACCCATTTATCCATGGGTCTGCCCAGATTTCAGTGTGTTCCCCATTCACTATTTTCCTGTCAATTGCACCTTTACACCATTGCCTCTCTTTTAACAAATATTTCCAAGTGTATGAAGCATTATTATTCAATGCAGCTGTCCAAAAATTTGATTTACTATAGTATTTATAATGCATCCAAATAGCCCAAGTTGATTTACCTTGAATAAAATGCCAAATCAATTTAATTGCTACTGTTTTTGCAAACTCCTTCGTTACCCCCTTAACCACCTACAGTTCATTACCATTTCCAACTACTTGCTCCTTGCCTCATTTCCTTATCCATTAACATCTGCACTACTTCATTCAATTCCACTACATCCCTTCGAGTTTGCCTCTACATCACCAAACCAACAAACAAGTTCCTTTCACAAACTTCGCTGCTCTCTGATCATTCTGCCTCAAACTTCCGATCACATAACACCCATCTCTATTCTAGTCAGCACACCCACCTGACTACTACTGCACATCAAATATTTCAACATCAACACCAGTGCATCTGGCCTTTGCACAACTACCATCACTTCAAACCCAAAAATTTCTTCGACAACAACTGTGCTTACTTCATTGCCCACTCCCATTACTTCAACTACAACAGTGCCTCGCTGCAAACCTGTTCCACAACAGTTCAACAAGCCATATCAACATACACTATTCAGACCATCTTCCTCTGCACTCCACTGCCTGCCGAACCCCATACTTCACTGATAAACCATCCTCATCTACCTGTCTTTTGTACTACTATATATTACACACAATATACTTCTCAAACTGTCTTTTGTACTACTATAATTTATACCCATTTTTATGTTTGCAGGTTGAATCAGGAATGATCTTTATGCAATCTTTGGTGCTAGCTAATTTTATTTGTTTTAGCAAAAAGTGTAGCAAGAGACTTGGAGTAATTCATTTGCAAAAGATTAAGCCAGAGACATTGTCATAGATGTTATACTCTGGGTTCTATTGAACATCTTAAGGTCTTGTATTGATATTGTGACTTGTGTAGCTCTTGTTTTGAGCTTAACTTCATATTTGTACTAAATGCTAGTATGTACTATTTTTCGTGTTATGTAATGATATTGTTAAGTTATTATGCACTGCAATGCGGATTATTGAATCATTTGAATGTGCACTGTCTATAATATTATTTGTTTTCTAATATCATTTGAGTGTGGAATATTGTATATGTATGTGTAATTGACTACTTAGATACGGCCAATTAGATACAGATAATTGATACATTAGATACGGCTACTAGCCGTATCTAATGAGACAGTTAGATACAGCCTCTGCCCGTATCTAACTGGCTCATTAGATACGACTAATAACCGTATCTAATGTATCAATTAGATACGGCTTCAGGCCGTATCTAATTGTCTCATTAGATACGGCCTTTGGCCATATCTAACAGGCTCACTAGATACAGCTAATAACCGTATCTAATGTATCAATTAGATACGGCTTAAGGCCGTATCTAATTGTCTCATTAGATACGGCTAATAGCCGTATCAAATTGATAAGCTCACCAAATTTTGATACAGCTAAAAGCTGTATCTAATCTTATTAGATACGGCTTTTAGCCGTACCAAAATTTGGTTTATGGTGTAGTGATGACAAGCAAAGCTGTGAAAGCTAATGTTTCAAATTTCAAGCCAATCTGAGTCCGTATGTTTGAGATATGATCGATTCAAACTAAGGAAATCGATTCGTTCGTATCCATCCCATCGCTCTCTTCGCATCGATACTATTCAAACCCGTCCGGAACCACACTCCACATATAGATCATAAAGCAGCCGTGTTGTATCGATCGTGTTCGTATCCATTAGAAAAAATACAATTTTGTAATGATCAATTCAAATCGGTCGCCCAAGTGTCCGATTCGTATCCATATTGTTTACTTCGTAACCATCGACCATGGCTTGCATTTCGTATCGACTGGACATCAAGCATTTCGTATCGATCGTAAGATCGATACAAAGCACACACAAAACAACGTAGCCAATCGCATGAATGATGTAACATGGTTGATCGATACGAACGAGAAAAAACACGATCAATATGAACAACCACTAGCATCGATACGAACAAGACTAAGTGATCGATACGAACAGGGCTTCGATATTGGGTACGAATAAGACTCGGTCAGCTCAGCACAAAAAATGGATCGATCCAAGAATTTCGCGCCACATTACCTTGCGTACATGCGCTCGAGATCGAGTTGAACTGATCGATATGAAACGTATCGATACGAACGCGACGGCCTAGAAAAAATGCTAGCTTACATCGATCATATATCACAATCTACAAGTCCAAATGCTATGAAATTTTCATAAGAGCTTACATACAAGCTAAGGAATGTTCATGCCAAATTTCGACTCCATTGGGATAAATCTTGATCGACACGAACTACATTCGCATCTATCATGGATCGAGTCAAAATTTCTTGGGATTTATCGCGTGGGCCCACTCACGTGCCAGAAGGGGTCTCCCAAAAGGTGAGCGAGATGTTTGCATGAATCGCCTATAAATAGCACCCTAGAGCCTACAGAAAAGGGACTTTTGGATCCTGCAACGTCCAGACTCTGCTAAAATCAAGATTGAACTCAAACTCCATTGTTGTACTCGAAAATTATTGCTGTAATTCACTATAAATAGCAAACATATCAATAAAAGATTATCCTTTAAAGTGGGCATAGGTCGGAGATAGCCGAACCACTATAAATTTTGTGTTTCTGTTTGTTATTTTTCAATTGTTGTTCTCTATTTGTCTGGATCTGAGATTTGTGTTAGAGTATTGCTGATCTGTATTCATACACTAGCGCTTTCATGATATTCAGGGTTTGTGACCAATTTTGGCACAAAGAAATAGCAATGTTTGTTATGCTATAAATAGGTAAGTAATGGACTATTTTCCCAAAAGTAATAAATGGACTATCCATCCGAAACCTGAGTTGACAGCCCGCCAACTTGATTAACTATCCGTAGACTAGACTAACTGTCCGTAGACTAGACTAACCGTTTGCAAACTGGACTAACTATCCGAATCATTTTCTTAGGGTCAACTAAACTTCATCTTTTTCCTTCAAAACCTTTTCAAAGTGATTAAACCTTTTAAGTCATACTTATATAAGGAAAAATATGTTCTTAGCTTTGCTCTAAACTATTTTACCATGTTATTTATACTTTACTCAAAATAATATTGATAAGTTTTAATGAGGATTGCCTATCCCTTCAAAATAAGTTAAAACTCTTTTTAACTTAAAAAAACTTAGGTTATGCTACCTAGTTAGTATATTCAAAACCTTTATATTAAAATTTTAAACAAACTTTCGAAACCCTTGAAAATAACCCTTTTGAAAGCATTAAAAATTATACTTTCAAAACCATTGTAAATACCCCTTTTGAAAGCTTTAAAACATTAGACATCCTTCTTTACAACCTTTAAACCATGCCTTTCGAAAACATTGGAAAACCTTTACTCTTAGTCCTTATGAAATCATTGAGGAACTACCCCTTGAAACATGCATTAAAAAACCTTTCAAAGCATTAGAACACTATATCTTTCGAAAGACTTTTGGTTCAATTTAAAATATATGGAAACCTTTCAAACTATTCAAAAATTTACTCCTTCGAAATCTTTGAAAATCATTTCGGTCGAAATCATTTCGGATTTTGCCTTCAAGTAGAGCAAAAGGATTGAAAACCCATTGAAGAAGAAAGCATTCCTTTTGAAATAATTCCTAAGTAAAGAAGTAACGGTGTCGAAACCATCCCTTCGAAAGTATTGGAGAAGTCGCCAAATTTTAAAAAACAAAGTAACCCCTTCGAAACCATCTGGGTCGAAAGGAAGAAAGCGACAGCAAAAGGTTTCATCTTATTTGAAAGCAGTTATTTAAAATAAAAGCGCAACTTAATCGGAACCATTTCTTTAAATCTATTTGACCTATTCGAAAGCTAACCAAGTCGAAAGCTACTTAGTCGAAAGCAAGAAGGCACATTTTTATTTAAAAGCAAAGTATTGCTTCAACCACTTCAGAACCCTTGGTTTCAACCTTATACCTTCCGCCTATATCCAATTCAATACGTACCAATTAAATGATATCATGTGAATTGGTTTTGATAGAGTCATAGGCAAAGGTAAGTAGGTGACAGCCTGGTACCGAAAGCATCGAAACGATAAAAACCATGTAGATTAGTCTGTTTTCGACTATTTCTTTATACCTAACCTGCCTTGCTTGTCAAATTATGATTGTTTGCAAGTTTCTCTTTTGTAAAAGTATTATCGAATTTCCAGAGTAATAATTTGAATTTATTTACAAAAAGCCCTTCTACTTTCATAAATATATAAGACATTTAAGTCCCATATCTTAATTTTACATACCCATTAAAACATTTAGGAAATTCAACAAAAATTCCAGAAAATCTCTTTTAATATGTTTTGTAAAATATATTAATTTCAGACCCGAACCATTAACTATTTAACTGTAAATAATTTTTAATCCAAAACAACATTATCTTCACTAGAAAATTCATATACAATCCTCATAACTTCAAAAAAAAATTGAAAATTGAAACCCATCTCAAAAATATCATTTCTGGTATACATAAAAATTAACAAGGTGTTTAGATGTCATTTGATAGTGTTTTCACCTCAAAACATGTCATAAAGTCTATATGAACAAACATAAATCATGAACAAATATATATAATCATTCCATCATTTAAAAACATGGTAAATCATTGCAATTAGGTTCGAATTTCATCTTAAAACCAAAACTAATAAGAAATTTGAGATGTAGTCATTATTCACCTTAGCTTTAGAAATTAAGGAGCTTGAGATTTGAATGGATTTGATTTTTATCTTCTTCCTTAGCTTTCTTAATCTTCTTCCTCATTCTCTTATTAATGCTGGTCAGCCTCTGGGGATGAGATGTGACCAGTTAGAACTAGACTTATTAGGTCATAAGCTTGCATATAGTCAATATGTTTTTGATTTCGTAGGTTTCGGAATCATTTTGGGTATGGATTGGTTGAGTAAGTATGATGCTAGGATATTTTTCCAGGATGGGGAGATACCACTAAGACACCCTAATGGCCATAACCGAATCACAGTGGAGAATTCTGACCGTAGTTGTTGTGTTTTGTTAAGTGGTATGGAAATAGGAGTAGAATTTAGTCAGGTTGAATAACAAGAGATTTCGCAAATGTCTTTGAGCTGGTTACAGGATTACCACTGAAATAAGCTGTTGAGTTGCGGATAAATCTTATGCCAGGAGCTAAACCTATGAGTAGACCATCTAGCAGGATGACACTGATTGAGTTGAAGGAATTGAAGGTTCAGCTAGTGGATCTAGAAGGAAGGAATTTTATTAGACTAAGAAGTTCGCCTTGGGGAGCGGCCAAATGGGTCGTTAAGAAACCAAATGGGTCGTTAAGGATGTGTATCGACTATCTTAAGTTGAATAAAAGGACAATCAAGAATAAGTATCCTTTTCTGAGAATAGACGATTTATTTGATTAGATGTAAGGAGCTAGAGTGTTTTCCAAGTTGGATTTGGCGATAGGTTTCCATCAGTTAAGACAAGTAGAGGACAATATTACTTTGACAACATTTCAAACTGGGTATGGTTCGTATGAGTGGTTCGTATTGCCATTAAGGTTAATGAATGCACATGCTTTCTTCATGGATTTGATGAACCGAGTTTTCCGAGAGTACTTGGATAGGTTTGTGTTGCTGTTTATAGATGACAAATTATTATACTCTAAGGATGAAAGGAAACACAGAGATCATCTTAGAGTAGTGCTTGGATGCCAAGGCAGCATCAGGTAAAAATAAAAGTTTTTCAAGTTGTCATTTTTGGAATAAAGAGGTTAAGTTTCTTGGTCATGTGGTTTCAAAGAAGGGCTTGTCAGTCGATCCAGATAAGATCGAAAGTTTTAATAATTGGAGGAGCCAGAGACGATAACCGAGATTAGAAGTTTTCTTGGACTTGCTGGCTATTACCAGAGGTTCATCAAAGATTTCTCGCGGATAGCAGCACCTTTGACTAAGTTAACCAAGAAGTATGTGAAGTTTTTCTAGTCCGATAAATGTGAGGAAGCATTCCTTAAGTTAAAGCATTTGTTGACCATTGCACCTATATTAGTAGTTCCTAAGGGAAACCTAGGGTTGGTGGTGTATATCGATGCATGCAGAACAAGATTAGGAGCTGTGTTGATGCAAAAGGATAAAGTGATTTTCTATGCTTCACGACAGCTTAGACCACATGAAGTGAGATATCCTACTCATGATTTGGAGTTGGCTGCGGTGATCTTGGCATTGAAGGATTGAAGGCATTATCTCTTAGGGGAAAGATTTGAGCTATGCACAGATCATAAGTTATTAAGGTGCTTATTCTATCAAAAGGAGCTGGATATGAGACAGCAATGGTGGCTAGAATTTTTAGCATCTTATTATTTTGGAATAGGGTATACTCCTAGGAAAGAAAATAAAGTAGTGGATGCTCTTAGCAGAAGACATCAAAATGTGATGTTAGCTATATTGGCAGAGTGCAACGATTTAGAAGCTTTGACTACCTATAGTGTGTAGTTAAGATCAACTGTTAGTTCTAATTAAAGCACCGCCATGATGTCCTGTTTGGAAGTTCGACTAGTATTGATCAAAATTATTTCTTCTCAGGAGAAGGAGGATCCAATATTAGCCAAGAGGTTTAGAAGGCTTGAGGTCGGAACTGAGATCGATGATACAAAAGATTTTATTCTTGACCAAAGAATATGGTTAAGAAAGAAGGGTCAATTATGTGTTCCAAAAGTTGAGGACTTAAGAAAGAAGTTCTTAGGGAATGTCATCGATCCAAATTTATGATGCATCTTGGAGGGATCAAGATGTATTCAGATATGAAGAGGAGCTTCTATTGGGAAGGTATGAAAAGGGATGTCGGCTTATGGGTTAGGTATTGTGCAAACTGTTAACAAGCGAAGGCCAAACATAAGAAGCCAACTGGATTGCTTCAACATTTGGAGATTCCAGTTTGGAAATGGGATTCGATATCTATGGATTTTATTGACGGGTTTCCAAGGTCGAATGCAGGAAATGAAAATATATGGGTTATAGTGGACAAGCTGACCAAGAGTGCCCATTTCATTCCAATTAAGTCAACCAAGAAGACACCTATTTTACTAAGTTATTTATGAAGAACATAGTTAGACTACATGGAATTCCTAGTAGTATAGTCAGTGGCGGAGATGTTTTCTGTACTAATGAATTCTGGAAGAGTCTACAGGAGATATGGTACCAAGCTTAAGATGAGTACTGCGTATCACCCTTAGACGGATGGACAGATAGAGAGAGCCAATAAGGTACTCGAGGATTTATTAAGAGCTTGTGTATTGAACTTTGGTGGATCTTAGGGAGATCACCTACATACGGTTGAGTTTTCCTATAATAATAGTTATGAGATTATTATAGGAATGACGCCTTTTGAAGCTTTGTATGGAAGGTCATGCAAATCAGCAGCATGTTGGATGGAGACTGAAGACAGATTAGTCTTAGGTGTACATTTAGTTAGAGAGATGTCAGAGAAGATTTAGTTGATCTGAGAAAGAATGAAGGAAGCTCGATCCAGATAGAAGAGTTACGTGGATAAGAGGCATAAATACCTAGAGTTCTCGGTTGCAGATAAGGTTTTCACTAACGTGTCACCAATGAAGTGTGTGGTACGATTTGGAAAGAAGGGAAACTGGCAGCGAGATATGTTGGTCCGTTCCAGATTATAGAGAGGATCGAATAACTCACATATAGGGTAGAGTTGCAGAGTATTATGGCAGGTTCCATATTATATTTCATATGTCTCATCTTCCCAAGTATGAACATGATCCAGAAACTACTATTCCTCCAATAAGGTTGGAAGATTTGATAGTAGAGCCTAATTTGACTTTTGTTAGACAATTAGTTCACGCTGTAAAGAGAGATGAGAAAAGATTAAGGAATAATACTGTTATCCCGCCTTTTGGCAAGGCCGTGATACCAAGGACTTGGCTGGAAACCAAAGACAACTCGACTCGAAGATCAGTTACACACAGGTTTACTATGAATAGTGGAAAATTTGTTACATGTTTGAATCGAGCTACAATTAGCATGGTATGGCGAACAAAGAAAAATTTCAAGTTTCGTATGCTCAAGATATGGATCAGTCAAGTTTCATTAGAGGTAAGTTTGACTCATATCCATCCAGTTCGTATCCATCACCTTGCAATGACCAAGTTCGCATCCATCCAACAAGGTTCTTCAGTCGTATCCAATCATACAAGAGCAGCATGTGTTATATCGATCACTCACTAGAACGATATGAAGGATAGAGCTAATGATCGATACGAAGAGCACATAACAGATCGATATGAATGCCATCATTTTCCGTCGATACGAAGAGTAGTCCCCAAAACCGATATGAAGAAGGCATGAGGAAACGGTCATGCGCCATAAAAAGTAGATCTCCCCTAAGTGATCGCTCCACGTCATCACCACACACTTGATTGATATGCACAAGACTGAAATGAACAACAATCGATATGCACAACTCAGCCAACCTACAAATCCAACCTTGGATCCATCATAACGCAAAATCTACAAGTCCAAATGTTATCGAATTTTCATAGGAACTTACTTAACACTTAAAAAATGCCTCTAATCGATTGCAGCCCAAAAGGAGTAGATCTTGACCAATACGAAGTACACATGGATCGATCAGGGATCTACCCCAAATGACCGTGGAATGATCTAGTAGGCTCACCACATGTGAGAAGGGGTATTCCGATATCTAGGCCAGATATTTCTAGACTACACCCATAAATAGCACTCCGATGCTAATAGAAAAGAGACTTGGGATGCCAGGACGCTGTTTCTCTACTGGAGATCCATTGTAACTTGAGTGTTTGAGTGATTCTCTGTTGTAATCAGTTAGCAATCAGCAATAAATATCAAATCAGTCAAAGTGGACATAAGCTACAATGCCGAACCATAATAAATCCCTGTCTATTTCTATTTCTATTTGCTTGAATTAATGTGTTTGTTAAGTTAGCCTTCTTTCACATTTAAATTCTTCATTTTAATCTCTTCAAATACGTCTGAAGAGTATTGTACCCAATTTTGGTACAAACACTCTGGTGCATCCACGGAGAGAACCCAGTTTTTCTCCTACTCATTGGATCTACTGCCGTTGTTGGATTTTTGTAATTTAAGGAGGAGATCCAGTTCTATCATCCAGTAGTTCCTTACATTCTACTCAGATTCCACCAAATCTAGGAAAGAGCTAGGCCACTCAGCATGGTTACTACCAGAACCACTTCAATTACTGCAGATGCAGAAGGAAGGGATAGACAGAATCCTACGCAGCTGAACACAGCAGGTTTAGCATCTACCAAAGCTCCAGATCTGCAAGGCCCAATGATTAAGAAGGAGTTCCAGATCTTAATGCAAGAGCTAAGTCAAAGCCATCATTAGCTCACCCCGTAGATCCATGCCAACACGAAACTTGCAAACCAGCTTAACAAGGAAAGGCAAAGGAGATCCAGTAGGGTTCGTGCTTCCTATTTATCAACCGAAAGCTCGGCTTCTTTTGATTTCAATCATAGGTCAACACGCCAATGGCTGGATGGAAACTATACGCAAGCCTCCAGGCATCAGTATGTTGTGAACCACGGATAAGCCAGGGTCGGTCCTTCTACAGGACACCAAGTTCGACCCTTCCCCCGAGGAGGGCCACTTTCTTATCATGGTATGGATGACAATGCAGCAGCTGCTGCTATAGATCTAGAAGCTGAGATCCAGAACCAAGCAAATTCCACCCTTCGTCGGTACATCTATGCTCATGAACCTTACGTTCCCCAAGATAGGGAGAAAAGGAGGCGAGGAACGGACCGTCAACAAAGTCCGAACCATCCCCGCAACATAGAAATCAACCATGCTTTGGATCTGAACTTCCAGATGCCTGACATTCCAACCAATGTCCGACAAATGATCCAAGAAATTCAAGGTCTTACCAATGATGATTGGGGAATCTCCTGAAGTCATACTCCCTTTATCGGTGATATTCTTTATGCTGAGCCACCTCATCGATTCAAGATGCCTACCCTGCATGTGTATGAAGGAAGTTTAGATCCTAATTAGCACATCTTAAAGTATGAATGGCTCATGAACGCCGCTCGAACTGATGATGCGGTGAAGTACAGGATTTTCCCTATTTCCTTGGGATGTATCGCAACTATGTGGTTCACTCGTTAACCACCTAGATCCATTTCGAGTTTTGACCATTGGCTATAAAGTTTGTTGAGCAATTTCCTATGCATGTTACAAGGCCAAAAGATGTCAACACCTTAACCAGCATTACCCAAGCTTTGGGAGAGACACTTAGACGTTATCCGGAAAGGTTCCATGATACCTATGTTGAGGTCGGCAACCTAAACGACAATTCTATCTTAATGGCATTAACAAAAGGGATTGATCCCGATTTCGAATTTGGCAACTGGTTGGCTGGAAAACCCCCCGTGTCGTTGGATCGTTTCTATGGTAACACAGCCTAGTTTTTGAGAGAAGACGGTAGACGATCTAGGAAGCAGGACAATGCAGGGCCCAGTGTTGAAGGCATTTAGAGTAATGCTGCTGCGAAATATATTAGTGAGAACTCTAGCAATATGCAATTAAACATATAGAACAAACAAGGTCAACGGATGGGTAACGGAGGTCAGGAAAAGAAAAGAGACCCAAATCGGGGACCGCGACAAAGAGCTCCAATGTTCGACCAGTATACTCCCCTAAAAACTTCACTAGAAAATGTTTACTTTTAGACTTGCAATACCAGATAGTATAGGAAGCCAGCCCCGAAACCATCATCGGAGAAACAGATTCAGATTGGAAATTTTTGTAGATTCCACGATTATTATGACCACAATACCAATGAGTGTCAGCATTTACATGACATCATCGAGAAGTTGATCAAAGAGTGGAAGTTGGAATAATTTGTTTGGGCACCATAGAATGGAGATGCAGGCCCATCTAATCCGAATCAAGATCAAGGCAAAGCTAGGCCCAAGGAACCCGCGCATAATGGTAGGAGGATGGTTATAAATACAGTTAGTGGTGGTCCTTATCCAGCTAATCGGAGCTGGAAGGAAATGGAGTCGTATGCCAGTTCGATTAGGCATGTGGACTTCGAATGTTGCACTAATGTTGATGACGGGTCCCCGACGAAACAATAGAAACGATGACAGACGACATCGTTTTCAGAAACAGTGATGCTAATAGGGTTGAGGCCCTCGCTATCGATCCGTTGGTTATGTCAGCTCAAATAGGCCCTGCTTGGATGAAGAGGATCTTGGTAGCTAGTGGAAGCTCCGTAAACATTCATTTTAAGCGAGCTTGTAACCAGATGAAAATGGAAATGAAGGACCTAAAGCCATGTCAGTCCCGCATACATGGATTTAATGGAAGTGCAACCGTACCCGCTGGGATGGTGGAGTTGCCAGTTGAGTTTGGTGTTGAGAGCACCAGAGAGTCCAGATGCTACAGTTTGTTGTGTTAGACAATAATTCCCTAAATAATGCTTTCTTGGACCGAACGGTCCTCTCTGAATTCAGGATAGCGATTTCCCCATGGTATTTGACTTTAAAGTTCCCCACTGATAATGGGGGTAGAGTAGTTCACGGAAATCAGGTGGCTGGACGCCCCTGTTATGTTACAGAGCTGCAAGATGCACAACATAAGGAAAAGGGAAAGAGCGTAGAGTAATCTCTATGCATTCAGTTTTTAGAGAATTGACAGCTAACGCCTGGGCCTGGGCCCGGGCACCACAACCAGTTTCTTAAGGACCTTGATCCCAGAACCTTCGAAGTTGTGATCTCATACTTTAGAGAATCTATCTGGTCCTTTCGCACATGAAACTGACATGGGAAGGACCGTATGTTATCGAGCGGAGATTTGGAGACGACGCATTCAAATTATCAATCGTTGACGGTCTCACTTTACCCAGAGCATGGAATAGCGAGAGTCTCCATCGCTATTGCACATGACAGGCTTTTATTCATTTATTCTGCTTTTACTTTGAAATTTGTTTATGCACTTTTTGAATTTTAATTTGTAATATGGCAACTAACTTTGCCACACTTTCTTATTCCAGAAATAAAATGCAGACTCACCAAGCCAGAGTGGCGATTCTTGACATGCATCGTGCGATCGTCACGAAGTGCGAAGAGTTAAGTTCCATCTCAACGTTAGGACTTATTCAAATAGGGAGTGAATGTGATCCGACTGGTCACACACTAATTGAAACTACAAGCTCGGGGGAAAGCTATAATAAAGTAAAGAAACATTGAAACACAATAATCCTCTAATAAGCTCCAACTCCCCGAGTGGGAGCTAGAGTTCAAACTCCAAATCCAAACTCGAAGAGGATGGATCCGTCCATCCATGACTTTGCTTTTTAAATCAAGTTGGATGTTATCTGACCATCCACAACCTTGATCGACTCCTTGTTTCCAGAGTACGAACGAGATCCTAATGCCTAAATAGATGTGACTGACATCTGTCAACTAATTCTAGATTCCTGGAGTGCAAACTAGAGTACAAATGCAAATGGGTGTGACTGACCACCCACCAACTCACTCCAAATTCCCAGAGTGCGAACTAGAGTATAAACATAATCGGGTGTGACTGACCACCCACCGACTCTAGTCCCAAGAGCATGGACTAGATTATAAACATTAAATGGGTGTGACTGATCAGCCATCAACCAACTCTAGATTCCCTTAGTGCGAACTGGACTATAAGCACTAACTAACTTCGATCCCGATAGCACGGACCAGAGTATAAACATTAAACGGGTGTGATCGATCACCTGCCAAAGAACTTATGTCCTTGGACTGCGTACACAATCCTAAACACTAACCGAGCATGGCTGACCATCCATCAACCAACTCTGGTCCCTAGAGCGCGTACTGGAATATAAACATAAAATGGGTGTGACTGACCATCCGCAAATTAACTTAAGTCCCCAAAGTGCGGATATAATTCCAAGTATTGAACAGGTGTGACTGACCACCTACAAATTAACTTAAGTCCCTCGAGCATGAATATGACTTTAGACATTAAGCAGGCATGACCGACCGCCAGCATACAAGTTTAATCCCGTAAGTGTGGATGTGAATACTAACAAATGAGCGAGTGTGATCCGACCACTCGATCTCATTTCACTTTAACTATGTTCTGATTAAGCTAAGTTAAAATTATTGAGGGCGGAAAGCGGCTGCCGACCGACTACTTCTATTCTCCATAGAACCGGGGCCATAAATCAAGTATAAGCCGCTAATTAAGACATCGCAATGTTGGGACTCGACTTGACGTTTGTTCATGACCCAAAGCCATGACTTCAGGACTTAACGATCGAACTCAAGTCCGATTCAGAGACTAAAGCCTCACAAGTACATTGAATGGAAACACGAGCGCTAAAATACTTAAGCAAATAAACACAGAGTTATGCTGAAAGACAAAAGATATTTTATTTCTATTATTCTTTGGAGAAAAGACAAGCACAAAAATCTGTCCAATGAATTCCTATAACCAGGGGCCAACCCACATCTATGCATGGCCTATAAAAGCAAAAGAAAATCTTATTCTAAGCTATCTGCAAAAATAAGAAGCAAAAGTGCAAGTCTACGCCATCTATCTTTTTTGCTCTTCTTCGGCGTGGACCCACTTGAACTACCACTCGAATGTATCTTCAAGCCTTTACCTCCCCAGCCACCCTTAACCGATTGGTCTTCGGTTGGGGAATGACAACTGTCTCCTCCTCTGAACACACAGAGAATGGAATATTCTCCACATGTGGAGCAGGAGGAATGGTGGCACCCTCTACGTTTGAAGAATAAGACACGCTGGTGTCAATGATGGTGCACCTAGAGAAAACATAAGCATGGGGACCTGGGCCTGCCATGCCACCACCAACACTGCTAGCCTGCCAGGCTTGCTCCTCCTCGGCTCTAATCTCTGCCATTATCTTCTCAACCCACTCTCAATGTATGCCTATAGGAATGCTAGTGGTCGGACCTGAGGAGATAGTGATGTTTTCATCTTCATTCATGATGAAAGTTATTTCAGTGAGCGGTCGCTTTGGTGACCGAGGAGTGCTTCCAGCATTTGATCATCGAGCACGCAACTACTATCGTGCATCTTCTCAGTTGATGCGGCCACCGATGTA
Source organism: Allium cepa (assembly GCA_030765085.1). Taxonomy (NCBI): domain Eukaryota; kingdom Viridiplantae; phylum Streptophyta; class Magnoliopsida; order Asparagales; family Amaryllidaceae; genus Allium; species Allium cepa. Next base: position 804,277,077 of record CM060943.1, read on the forward strand.
GTCGTTGCTTCCGTCATAATAGCCTCCTGCTCATGATGCAATTCTTGGGTTGTAGGAGGATCGGCTGGTGTAGCATCTATAACTAAATAAAGACGAGAGATGATACTAGTGACATCTTCCGACAATACTCCGACATTTAGGCGAATGAAAGAAGTGTTCAGAGTACCTTCCTCAGGTTGACCCACATTTTGAGCTGATGCGCCTTTATGACCACGTTCATGTACTGGAGATAAGAATGGTTGGTTAGGGTCGTACGTTGGAACAGTTGGAGGATCAATTGCAAAAGTAATCTCAAATTGGGTCGTTGCAGGGTCTTCAGAACTTACTTCATGATGCTCGACTCTAGATCCTTCTCACATGCCAGATACTTAGCAGGGAGCTTTTCCTTTTCATGGGCGACAATGGTATCTTGAAGAACCTTAGCCTCATCTCCAACTAATATCTAATTTTCTAGTTCGAATTCATCAATAGTTGAAGTTTTGCGGGCCAATTTCTCATCTTTGACCAAGCAACTCGAAGCCTTACATAAATGGAAGGGATAATTTTCGAGCCAAATGAGGTTGCGGTGTCTTAAAACATTGGCATTATATAGAACCGTAAGATCTTCGAATTCATCCTCTATCCTCTCCTTTGCTGCTTTAACTTCGCTCTCGATTCTGGCTTTGGCTTCCAGGTCCTTCAAGTTTGCCGCATCCCTTTCATCTTTGAGAGCCGCCATCTGCTTGCATGCCTCCTGGGCAGCTTTGTTAACATCAACTTTCTCCCTGATGACCTCGGCAAACTTTGCCTTTAGTTCCTCAAGCTCCTTCAGCGCATCATCTCTTTCTGCCACGATGATATATTTTGATGGCCCGTCTCCTCAACCAATGCAAAATTCATTTTTGCATTTTTTCCATAAACTGATTTTCCTCTTCAGCTTTCTTGTTGGCCTCTATTTTCGATTTCCTGAAGATTCGGCCTCATTATTAAGCACTTATACTATACGGTCCTTCTGAGCGAGATCTTTCTCTAGTTTCTCGATTACTTTTTCCCGCTTAAAGGCCAGCGTGGAAGCTTTCTCCGTAGTTTTCTCCCATTCTCGATACTGATTAAAGACATCATGTACGTAATCATGTACCGTTCTTTCTATGTCATTAGGGATTAGCTTCAAGTTCGGAGGGAATATAAAGCCATCAAAGTGGACATTTAGAAAATCTTTTTTCAACTTAGAAATTCTAATTGCTTCCTCCCCAGTGGGTTTTAAAGCGGCTTGCTCTATGGTAATGGTACTTTCAGCCTAAGTCCCCCGACGTTGCTCGTCGGGTCCTTGAAGTTTGAAGAGGAACTATTTGACCTGAAGTTTCTAAAGACTGAGCCGGGGGGTTTGGAGGAACCCTTAGATGGTGGCGATCGCGACCGGGAGTGGCGCCTATTTTGGTGTTGTCTCTCTTTTTCATAATAGTCGCGCTCTTGGCTGGAGCAGCCGCAATCATAATCTCTGTCAGTCTCACGTCTGTGAGACTTAGAATAAGAACCAGAAGAATAGAGTTTGAAATGCAGACTGTGGAGCATTGATCCTTGCCTCACCATTGAATCTGTAAAATGAAAAGAGAAGACAAATTAGTTATCTCCAGAGATTGAGAAACAGGTGATTAAAACTTGTGTGATGTCGTGAAGTGTGTGCATGCATATGCAAACCCCCCAACCAACCGGTTGTGGTAGTCTTGCTCGTAGGAGTTAGCTACCCTATATCTAGAGCACTTTGAAGTCTCTCTAATTTAAGGTCTTAATATGAAGACAACTCATTTGGAATAGGGATGTCCGCCAATCTTCTCAAAGAACTCTCCATTCGCGAAGGAGAAGTCTCTGGACTTATAACAGTTGTTACAGGCGGAGACATCACAACAATCTTGCGTCTCATGGATTTGTAGGCAATATTCTTCTCTTTTCTTTTCAATTCTGAAGATCGAAGAATCTATGAAGGCATAGTTGCAGGCTCATCTCCGACGGGTATACTCTCATCATTTCCTTGTTTGATGATAATGACTCAAGGAGCTCTTCGATCTTCATGTTTAACCGGAGCCATTCTGAGAACACCTACTGATCCAATGCTTTCGCCTCTTACTATAACCCAACGACAAGTAAATTTTCATCGGTGAGAACATCATCAATCTCTCTAAGCTCAGCTAACACCGATTAGAGAGTTCATACAATATCTTTGAATCGCACCCATTCAGGCCATGGGATCGAAGCCTTGAAAGAAACCAAGTATTAGATTCAGCATCAACTTGTAGTATCCAGTTAATCGATGAAAAGGTTCGGACACTTACCTCTTACTAGCCACCGGTTGGTGAATCCCAGTGGATACCGAATAAAGAACCATTCGGTTTTGAAGTAGCTTACTTTGCTCCAGTCTCCTGCCATTACTTGGAAATTTCTAACTGCTTCCAAAACGGTGGACGAAGGATTGTCTGTGTGACTCTTAATGTTGAATAGATATCTGATTTCTTCGACCATCGGAAAAGATGCTCCATAAAGATTACCAAGAAACTGTTAAGCAAAGCACACCCATTCGAATGTAATTAGGACGGGGCAATCCTTAAGAAAAGCAACACTTCTCAAATGAAATGATTAAAGGAAGGCAGTATTCCAGCTACACGCATGAATCTATTGCAAGCAGTATACCCTTCTGGGGGATTATGGGCACTGTCTTCCATGCCTGATAACAAAACATCTTCTACAGAAAGATCATGCCTGAGACAGATTCTGCCAAGCATACCTTTGAAGACTTTGGAAAGGATAGAATCATGTGGATTCATAATAAAAACTGCACCCGGCGTCTCATCCGGTGCAGGACTTATTACTTCAACTGCGATCTTTGGCATTTCTATAATGGAAGTAGAGGACTTTGGATATCCTTTAGCTCGAAGCTTTCGAAATCCATGACTATTGAACTCAGTAAAAACACCATTAGATGGCAACAAACCTATTTTTCCACGTGATTGTGAAGTGAGTGATCGTGTTATGCAATGCAGTGCTACATAATACTTTAAATCTCTTTAAATCCAAAAGGTGTTAAAACGGCAGACTTCGAGAATCAACCGGAGTGACCGTCATCGCTGGCCGTCACGACCATACCATCCTGACCTCAGAGAACAATCCATGCTAGAGTTCATAATGTTTCTCAAGTTACAGTTCCATCGGTGTGCTTCGAGGGATAGTCAAATATGCAGTTTAACAATTAAGTCCAGTTATGCAAGCATGAAACTCATCGAAGTCGAATGTTTGGATGTAAAAAATCTCGTATCCATTAAAATTTAGACTTGGATCGATCACAAAAGGCTTGGTTCGTATCGATCAAAGAAATTACATTTAATATCGATCGCAAGAAATACAGTTTGTACCGATTAGGAAATTGGTCTCTGTATCGATCACCAACTACGGTTTCGTATCAATCACTACCCCCAAGTCTTTGAATCGATCGCTTCGGATCGATACAAACTTCCCCCATCCTCAATTGATACGAAACTACCCCTTCCATTCATCATTTCCAAATCGATGCATACTTCCATTGTTTCCAGATCAATACGAGCTTTCAAATTTCGAATCGATACGAGCTACTTCCCCATATTCCAGTGTTTTCTTCATATCCATCGACCCTTCTTCTTCCCCATGCTGCTAGCGCACTATTGCTCCTTCCTTGACCTTACTCCGACCCAACTCTGGCATCAACAACGTCGGAATTGACAATGACTGTGGATGGAACGGCGTTAAAACTCGTGTCTTATTATTTCAGGACGGTTTTGATTTGTTAGTCACCTAGTTAAAACAATTGGTTCGAAAGATTGATGGACTGCTCAGTTTGAAGACGAAGGCAATTTTTCTCCTTCTTCAGTTCTCTATTGATACCAAGGTAGAAAGGAAAATGATGGCAAGCGATAGATTTGGCAAGGTCCAAAAAATATTTATATGGTTTTGTATCCAAGTGAAAAATGATTTGTCTCCCAATAGCATCAACCAGTTGAGGCGGTTGGAATCTAATCGATATGAAAGCGGTTAAGAAAATAAACCTAGAATGGTCACTTCCATCGATACTGTTTGCGCCAAAATTGGTCACAAACACCCAAGGTCGTGAAAGCACCCGTTTACGTGTTCAATTCGATAAAATTCAACACAGAACTCAGCAATAATCAATATAGAATTCAGCTCTAAGTAACAAATCACAGTAATTCACGAGCAACAATCACAAACACAGGATTTATAGTGGTTCGGCGTTCGTGCCTACGTCCACTTTGAAGGGTTTCTCTTTATTGCTTTGCTCGACTCAATCGATTACAATGGATTACAGCTGACAATTGCTTTGAAATCTGAATACAACAGCGATTCTGATAGTTAAACTTGAATCCGGCAGAGTCTTGGCGTTCAATGGCGGAAAGATCCTCTTTTCTGAAGGCTTCAGGGTGCTATTTATAGGCGTTGGAGGCCCAGATCTTGCTGAAACTTCGTGAGACTCCTTCTGGCACGTGAGTGGGCCCACGCGACCGACCCCACCAAGTTTCGTCTCGATCTGACATCGGTTCGAAGTGATTTCGAACCCATCAAGAAATGGTCCAATCGAGCTGAAACTTGGCAGGAACAATCTTTACCTCACATGGAAGATACTGTGAAAATTTGGTTGCATTTGGATCTATGGTTAAGGAGATATGCTCGGTTCGAAATCGACACCTTCGGTTGGCTGAGGCGTTCGAACCCATTATTTCGAACCCTTCGTTTCGAATCCATCAGTGCACGTGAGCTTGCAGTGACGTGGCGCGCAATATTCGAATCGATCCTAACTTATCTCCGAACGGACCGCTTCGACTCCGTGAACTACGGCGAACACGTCCTCCAAACCAATTGACTCGGTGGATTCGAAATAGGAAGCACTCTTGGTTTCGAACGTGACATTCGAATCCAGGAATTCTTATGGGTTCGAAGTTGATCGGTTCGAACTGGGTTATTCGATGGGTTCGAAGCGAGGATGTGAGGCCGAGTGAAGTCGTGGATTCGAAGGTATGCTACTGTGGTGGGTTCGAAGGTAATGGAGTCGAAGGCGATGGAGTCGAGGCTGGGTACTAGCTGATGGGTTCGAACATCATGGGTTCGAAGGCAAGGGCGTGGATGGGTTCGAACTAGGTGGTTTCGAAGGAGAGGGCGTGGATGGTTTCGAACAGCATGGGTTCGAAAAGGATGGGTTCGAAATTCATGGTTTCGAACCAGACAATGACTATTTCTCTTCACACTGAATCCATCATATCTTGAGCATACGAACTCGGATTGACTTAAAACTTGAAATGATGGCTCCTACAACCTTTCTTGTCGTGTCCTATCAATCGTGGCCTGATCCGGACTCGGGCAAAATTCATCGATATCCATAGCTAAGTGATGTATAACCAATCTCTGAGACGGACTGTTTCCCGTTTTCGACCAATCTTTTGGTATCACGGCTTTGCCAAAAAGCGGGATAACACTTTGCCCCCCAAAACATGCCTTGCTGTAGGAAGGTGTGTTTTGTAATGCCTTGAGTTGGATGTTCGTATCCGATCATCAACCTGCAAAGAACTCAATAGTTTCATATGTCCTCAAATGACGATCGTTCGGGATCGAGCCATTTGGGATGAAGTGCGGCCGTTCATGGTCAAGCGCTCAACTTCAAACGACGATCGTTCGTGATCGAGTCATTCGAGGGGAAGTGCGACCGTGCGCGGTCGAGCGTATAAATTCATGCTTCGATCGTTCGGGATCGTATGCTGCTTAAAGTGAATCGGGACCGTTCGCGGTCCGTGCCGTTCGTGGCATAAGATGGAATAGGACCGTTCGCGGTCGATGCCGTTCGCGGCGAATGATGAGATGGGACCGTTCGCGGTCGACTGCCGTTCGTGGCAAATGATGATCGTTCGCGACCAAGTGCCGTTCAAGGCGAGTGGTGACCGTTCGAGGTCGGATTTCATAATCAGTGAGCCATGACCGTTCGCGATCGATGGCGTTCGAGGCAGGAAGTGATCGTTCGCGATCGTGTGCCGTTCGAGGCAAATTCGTGACCGTTCGTGGTCGGATGTCGGACCTCAAGTGACGACCGTTCGCGATCAAGCCATTGAGGTAAGGTGAGTTATGACTGTTCGAAGTCGGGTGCCGTTCGAGGCGGATTGTGTGTGTGCCCGGGAGGGCTTGATGTTATCGATGCCAGGGTCACGTTCGGGTGAGTTCCTGGATCGTTTATAGGGGCGGTTCATCGCCGTCTCAGAGCATACCTAGGGATCGTTCGTGACCCCATACATGTGTGCGTAGCTTAGTCATTCCAGAGTTATCAAAATCAAATAATTATCAAACAGATGAGTTCCAAAAACAATGTCCAAATAAACAAAGTCCAAACGTTCAAATCAAAATGAAACGAAAGTAAAGCATGGATGTCAAAGTGTAAGTTCCCACTACGAAACGGTCGATGATCACTCAGAGCATGCCTGGAGATCGTTCGCGATCTCGCGCATGTGTAAATGATTTAACTACGTTAGTGGAAGCTTACAACTTGTTCATCGTTGTCTTACTCAATTGATAACCATACGGTGCCTTGATTCGGGGTCGCCCCTAGCTGATGTGGACGGTGGTCGTTCTGGTTCCGCCACAGGGGCTCGTCTCCTTACATATTGAAGTAGCATACCGTTCCTGATATGCCCTTCCACCTCATCCTTCAGGTGCCTACAATCGTTAGTATTATGACCATTTAACTCATGGAATACACAGAACTTATCTGATTTCCTTTCGTCAGAGGTAGGGTCCCTTCGCATCGGCCTACGGTACGGAATCTGTTCTTTGGTATCCTGATAAATTCGTTCCAGGCTCTCGTTCAACTCAGTGTAGGTGGTGAATCGCGGCTCCCTTCGTTGCCGCTTCGATCTGTCTCTGTCATTCTCAATCTTTCTTTTACCTCTATCCTTGTCCGAATCCTTTTTAAGAGGCTTTTCGTCTCTAAATGCAAAAATTTCTATCCCATCTCTTTCTTCTCTCTCGGCATTCGCATCTTCTAATCGTAAAAACTTTTCTGCTTCATGATAGAATTCCTCCAGATCTGTGGGTGGATCTTTAGTCAATGAATTCTTGAACTCTGTGCCGTCAGCTATTCCGGACACAGCTGCCATTACCACCATGGATGGATCCGCTCTATCCACTGAAGCTGCTGCTGCATTAAATCGTGTTAGATAACTTCTCAAGGTCTCTCCGGCCTTCTGCTTTAGGGTTGCCAGAGTCATCACGTTCTTGGGTCTTGTAATATGAACCCTGAATTGCCTCATAAATCTCTCTACTAAACCATTCCAAGTTCCGATGGATCCGTTCTCCAACTGTCTAAACCATAGTGCAGCGATATCTGTCAAGTATAATGGAAAACACCGGGCCATAACCTCCTCCGATGCCCCCAGTACTTCCATGTGCCTCGTATATTTTGTCAGGTGGACCGTGGGGTCCGTTCTCCCGTCATACATATCCAACGATGGTAGTTTGAAATCAGGTGGGTTCCTAGCTTGCCTGATTGATGAAGTAAAAGGGCTTCTATTAACATCTTCCAAATCTTTGTTCACCATACCGCCTCTCAAAGCTCTCCTAACTACCTCTGCTAATCGGTCATTGTCTCCGAGATGTAATCCTTGTTCACTACTTCCAACCTGCCCCCCGAGTTCACGAGGTAACTCCGGGATCTGCCCCCTTGACTGAGCGTTTGCATCTCTACTACTACCGGGTTGCGCAGATGCTCCCCTTTCTCTCTCCGAAACTGGATCAACGTTCTCCAAGGGTGTGCCCCCTAATCCAGGTGCTACTCCGGATGGCCCTGCTCCGTTCTGGACTCCATTGGCTTCCCTATTCTGTGCTCCGAGCTGTCCTATCTGTTGGAGTAAACTCTGAATCATGTCCTCTTGCCTCTTCATCATAGTTTCCATCTCATTCCTAGTGATGTATATCGATGGTTGATTTGCTCCTGACGAAGCCTCTTGGCTTCCTTGTGGTTCACTTCTCTCAGTCCTTGGCCTCCTACTCGATTGTCTTGCCATAATTCCTAGATCTGAACTCCCGAACTTTCAAATCCAACTTCTTCCTGAATTAGCTTCTCAGTGAAAGCACCAAAATGTTTGCGCCAAAATTGGTCACAAACACCCAAGGTCGTGAAAGCACCCGTTTACGTGTTCAATTCGATAAAATTCAACACAGAACTCAGCAATAATCAATATAGAATTCAGCTCTAAGTAACAAATCACAGTAATTCACGAGCAACAATCACAAACACAGGATTTATAGTGGTTCGGCGTTCGTGCCTACGTCCACTTTGAAGGGTTTCTCTTTATTGCTTTGCTCGACTCAATCGATTACAATGGATTACAGCTGACAATTGCTTTGAAATCTGAATACAACAGCGATTCTGATAGTTAAACTTGAATCCGGCAGAGTCTTGGCGTTCAATGGCGGAAAGATCCTCTTTTCTGAAGGCTTCAGGGTGCTATTTATAGGCGTTGGAGGCCCAGATCTTGCTGAAACTTCGTGAGACTCCTTCTGGCACGTGAGTGGGCCCACGCGACCGACCCCACCAAGTTTCGTCTCGATCTGACATCGGTTCGAAGTGATTTCGAACCCATCAAGAAATGGTCCAATCGAGCTGAAACTTGGCAGGAACAATCTTTACCTCACATGGAAGATACTGTGAAAATTTGGTTGCATTTGGATCTATGGTTAAGGAGATATGCTCGGTTCGAAATCGACACCTTCGGTTGGCTGAGGCGTTCGAACCCATTATTTCGAACCCTTCGTTTCGAATCCATCAGTGCACGTGAGCTTGCAGTGACGTGGCGCGCAATATTCGAATCGATCCTAACTTATCTCCGAACGGACCGCTTCGACTCCGTGAACTACGGCGAACACGTCCTCCAAACCAATTGACTCGGTGGATTCGAAATAGGAAGCACTCTTGGTTTCGAACGTGACATTCGAATCCAGGAATTCTTATGGGTTCGAAGTTGATCGGTTCGAACTGGGTTATTCGATGGGTTCGAAGCGAGGATGTGAGGCCGAGTGAAGTCGTGGATTCGAAGGTATGCTACTGTGGTGGGTTCGAAGGTAATGGAGTCGAAGGCGATGGAGTCGAGGCTGGGTACTAGCTGATGGGTTCGAACATCATGGGTTCGAAGGCAAGGGCGTGGATGGGTTCGAACTAGGTGGTTTCGAAGGAGAGGGCGTGGATGGTTTCGAACAGCATGGGTTCGAAAAGGATGGGTTCGAAATTCATGGTTTCGAACCAGACAATGACTATTTCTCTTCACACTGAATCCATCATATCTTGAGCATACGAACTCGGATTGACTTAAAACTTGAAATGATGGCTCCTACAACCTTTCTTGTCGTGTCCTATCAATCGTGGCCTGATCCGGACTCGGGCAAAATTCATCGATATCCATAGCTAAGTGATGTATAACCAATCTCTGAGATGGACTGTTTCCCGTTTTCGACCAATCTTTTGGTATCACGGCTTTGCCAAAAAGCGGGATAACAGATACGAAGAGATTCATTCATATCCATCAATCTAGAATGTCCGGAAGTTAGCATTTCGCATCCATCTGCTTGAAGACAATAAGAGCTCGTGTCCATCGATATGGATTATCTCTAAAGACTATCTACCTCATATCGATGGCCATCGATACGAAGCATGCATTCCAATTTCTTAGATCGATCCAGGAGAGGATCAATGCAAAAAGATGCCTTAAAAAACTATCAAACATTGTAATAACTTGAATTTCACGTCGATCCAAGAGAGGATCGATTCGAGAATCAATCCAAACAAAAGCTAAAGGACTTCGCAATGACCCATGAACATGGAAACGTGAATAGGAGTCAAGTTAACATAAGTGCATGTATGATGAACTAACATTCAATTTTCAAAATTTATAGGAATTGAATGCTCACCTGATGACAATTAAAATAGTAAATAACAACTCTCTAGCACTCGACATTCAGTTAAAAAAAACATTACATCATTAGCAGTCAACAATTCAATATTTGTATTACTGAAGATCAACCGAAGATTACTTCTCTTGAGGAAAAGGCAATGACTATTCAATAAATCGGTTAAAGCTTTTTCAGAATGAAGATTGCAGCTTTTCAAAGCATGTCATGTTCATACAAGATGTACTCTGGAGGGCAAATGTTATCATGCTTTTTGGCATGGTCATGACACGAAGGACTTGGCTGGAAATCAAAGACAACTCGACTCGAAGATCAGTTACACACAGGTTCACTATGGATACTAGCAAATTTGATCCATGTCGAATCGAGCTACAGTTTGCAAGGTATGGCAAACAAAGCTATGAAAGGCAAAATTCCAAGTTTCATGTCAATTAGATTTAATATGCTCAAGATATGAATCAGTCAAGTTTCATGAGAGGCAAGTTTGATTCATATCCATCCAATTCATATCCATCACCATGCAATGACCCTGTTCGTATCCATCGAAAAGGTTCTTCGGTTCATATCCATCATACAAGAGCGGCATGTGTCGTATCGATCACTCACTTGATCGATACGAAGGAGAGTCAATGATCGATAGGAAGAGCACATAACAGATCGATATGAATGCCATCATTTTCCATCCATACAAAGAGTGGTCCCGTAGATCGATACGAAGAAGGCATGGTCAAGTGAAGGAAATGGTCATGCGACATAAAAAGTAGATCTCCCCTAAGTCATTGCTCTACATCATCACCACACACTTGATCAATATGCACAAGACCGACACGAACAACGATCGATATGAAAGTATCGGTACGCACAGCTCAGCCAACCTACATATCCAACCTTGGATAAATCATAACTCAAAATCTACAAGTCCAAATGCTACTAAATTTTCATAGGAACATACTTACCAGCTGAAGAATGCCTCTGAATGATCACCACCTGAAGAATGCCTCTGAATGATCGCAGCCCAAAAGGAATAGATCTTGATCGATACGAAGTACACATGGATCGATTAAGGATTGATCCCAAATGACCTTTGAACGATCTGGTGGACCAACCCACGTGTGAGAGGCAGTATTCTGAGATTTAGGCCAGATATTTCCAAACTGAACCTATAAATAGCACTCCTAAGCCAACAAAAAAGGGACTTTGGATGATGGGACATCGTTACTCCACCGGAGATCCTTTGTAACTTGAGCGTTTGTGTTATTCTCTGTTGTAATTAGTTAGCAATCAACAATAAATATCAAATCATTCAAAGTGAACATAGGCTACAACGTCGAACCACTATAGATCCCTGTCTATTTCTATTTTTGTTTGCTTGAATTGGCATATTTTTTAGATTAGCCTCTTTTTACATTAAACTCTTTATTTTAATCTCTTAAAATACATCGAAAGAGTATCGGGCCCAATTTTGGACAAATAAAGATAGTCAAGTTGGTGAAAGTTCAATGGAGCGACAACGAGATGGACTATTCTTGAGAGACAGAAGACAAGATTAGAGATACTTATCCTGATCTACTTTGAGGGTATGTTTATATTAGATTTATACAGATAGTTGCTAGTCGGGTAGGCTAGTAGGTTGTTAGGAGTTGTTACAGATGATTGCTATGTCTAGTATTTAGTCCTTACAGAATTTCGAGGATGAAATTCTTTAAGGAGGAAAGCCTTTAACACCCTCAATTTTGATAACATTATTCAGGAGATTTAACTACATAAATTAAATTAAATAATGTAAACATTAAAGTGATACGGGATTGAGATTTGAATAAATAAACGAAGGTCGTGTTTAATTATCTAAATGGGCTTTTAAATGGCTAATATATTAAATAATTACCACAAAGGTATTAGGGCAATTGTCACCTACATTTCTATTACCCTTATATTCTCATTTCCTTCCCATTCATGTTCATTTTACAAAATACAAAACGTAAACAAAATGAAGAGCAAAGCCGGCGATAAGGAGAAAAGAGGAGAAAATCAATTTAAAGCTTAGGGTTCGAGCTAGGGGAAATTAATCTTAATCAAATCTCAAGTTTCTTATCCCAATCAAGGTGAATAATAAACTAAACCGTCTCTATTTTGTTTTATGATCATTTGTTTTTTGGATTTAAGATTAAATCCATTATTATAATGATTTTTGATTAATGATATGCTTGGATTCGGACATGTTGGGTTCAAACAAAAAAATTGATAAATATTTTACATGGTTTTAAGGGTAAAACCGATTATAATGATTTACATATGCCATGAGAAAATTTTATGTTTTGTAAAACATGATTTTAGAGATGGGTTTTAATTTTTATAATTTTCCAAATGGAAAATACATTATGGATTTTCAAAGGGAAATATGGATAGTTGGGTTTAGAAATTTATTTCGATTATTTTATGAAGAATTTGAGTCTGGAACTTTTATATGTTAGATAACACATTGAAGTGAATTTTTGTAATTTTTAGAGATTTATTCTAAGTAATTTACTATGGAAATACAAATATTTTAGATGATTGGTTTTGCTTAATGGAAGGGCTTATCTATAAAATTAATCCACGTTTAGATCTGACATTATGCGGCAGTTATTATTGTAAAGAATTTGAAAAGTTATGGCAACCAATAAAACTTTTACAAGTAGGCAGGTTGGTTATAAGGTATTTGCTTTAATTGGTATTAAATCAGTCTTTACCTAGAAAACTGGTTTCGGCCTCTTTCAGAAGCACCTTTCGGCCACATGCTTCCGCCTTCAACCAAGTCGAAACCTACCAGGTCAAAACCAACTAAGCCAAAATCAATACACAACGTATCAAATATTGGTACGTAATGGATAGGAGAAGGGCGGAAGATATGGTGTCGAAATAAAGCCTTAGATGGGGTCAAAACCTTTGTTTTACTTCCTAAAGAAATGTGCTTGCCTGTTTTTACCAAATTCTTTCGAAGGAGACAAAATAGATGCTTTTGAAGGGGTCTTTCTAATTGCTTTCGAAAGGGGTTGCCACTTCTTTTTTAAATAGTATCTTTTGAATGAGTTACTTAGTTTAAAATTAATGCTTTCAAAAAGAGAATTTCAACCAAGTTGAAACCTTATGCCGTCCTTATGCCTTTCGAAGGGATTGAAGTCATCGGCCAATTCAAAAGGTAGCATTTGTTTTAAACCTGTACTAAGCCACTTCCTAAAAGCTTTCAAATGTGTTCAAGGGTTTCGAAGGCAATGGCTTCGAAAGGTGGTTCTGATGCTATCCTTCAGTGTTCTACCTAAAAGATTTGAGCTTTCAAATGGATGGTTCTGAAGCCATCGACTTTTCCCTATGCAAGTTTATATAAAAATTAATGGTTTCGAAAGGGGTACTTATGCATGTATTCGCTTTGACCCAAAAATTATTTTAAGTAAAAACCAATGGTTTTGAAAGAGATGTTTTAAAGTGTTTCGAAAGGTATATATTACTGTTTTGAAAAGAAGATTTGAATGCTTTCGAAGGAGGTTATCCAATGGTTTTGAAATTAAGTTTTAAGGTTTCGAAAGCCTTAGTTTTCACAGCAAATAACCCAATCTCATTTTAAAGAAAAACAGTGGCATAATGAAAGGGTTTTGAAATGATTCTAAGCAAGGAGTTTTGAAGAAGGTTTCCTTGAGTATTAGGTTAAAGGGAATAACCAAGTTTTATATAAAATGATTTCAAGACTATTAGACCATAGGTATTGGTATTATTATATTATTATGTTTACTTCCTCACACACAGATAAATACACACACACAGATATATATATATATATATATATATATATATATATATATATATTCACATTGTATTGTACCTATAACTGTATTCTAGAGAAGGGCATAATAACCAGCTAGGTTGACCTATTAGTTCATTTAAAGCGAATTAACTCCTGAATGAGAAGAATTGCTAGGATGTTTAAATATTGATTAAAGAAGTTATCAGGTAGATTGGTTCATAATAAACCCATGAAAACTATGATTAGAAGAATTATTGGCAGGGGACAATATGTTTGTAGTTAACCCATAAAACTATATCCGGATTAAGTTATTGACAGTAGTCAATAGGTTCATAGTGAACACATGAACTATGATAAGAGGGAAGTTATTGGAGTTACCAATAAGTTCAGGGAAGACCCATGAAACAGTAAAATTATTGGCCAGGGGCTAATAGGTTCTTAGTGATCCCATGAAAACTATGAAACTGGACAGGGAGTCCATAAGTATTAAACGGGTTATTAGTCATCCCATGGAAGCTATTAGATTGATAGTGACCCTAAAAACTATAACAAGGATAGATAGTTAGAATGAATGAGGATGGGAAATCTAGAATTGATTTACATGTATGCATACCATTACATTATTTTGAAATATTACACTATTAACCATTGTGGATGTAGGAGCACGGTATATGGTTTTACATAGTTTTAGTATAGTGAAGGGAAAAACCGTTTCGCTATGTGGCGTTGTCTTACTAGATATCTATATGGTTTGAGATGATATAATATTGTACATACAAGGCTTTATGTCTGACTCGAAGTTTATGTTTCCCCCTTAAATTCTCGGGTGCCCAATTGATTTTGAGTAGTTTGAGAGCTGAGGTTTCAGGTACCTCTTTAGACGACTAAGCTTCCGAAGACATGCATGAGGCATGATAGATATTTAGAGTTCTTTTTTATTTTGATTCTGCTAGGTTTTGTTGTAAAGGCAAAGATGTTTAATTGCCTGGTTATATACTTTGATCAACTAAAGGGGCATCTTTATATGTCGCTCTTGGTGTAAGTTGTAATGATTGTATTTTATATGAGTGTGGTTCATATGTTGGGATTATGTAATGTATTTTAAATGCTTTGAAATGGAATGAAAAGGTTATTTGTTGATTTTAAATTTTTTCCATATCCACATGTTCCGTTATGTCAATGTCTATAACATTACCGTATTTGGTCTTCGAGGATTAATAACTATGGATGACTGTAGCATCCATAGCCGTTAGTTTTGGGCCTCCAAGTGGGGAATGTTACAATTTATTATTTATTTTAAACCCTAGGCATTATTATATAATCATAAGATTTCTCACAAAAGGATTTTAGAAGAAGATGAAGCTCTTGAGAAGCAAAAGCCCGTAGCGGTACCAAGCAGCGATAGTAACAACCTAAATAAGGGAAAATTTAATTATCAAGGGAAGAAGCTTAGGAAGGGAAGCTAGTGGTGGAGTCCAAGGAGAAATTTACAAGAATATTACTTGTAACAATTATAGTCAGTAGGGACACACTAAGATACTGTAAGAATCCAAAGGTTCAGAAGGTAGGGAATTTATACCCAATGGTTTAATAGACACTCTACTACAACTGTCTACAACTAGGGCATATGGTGAAGGATTGTCCCTTACTGAATAAAGGGGAGAAAGTCAAAGTTTTTCCTTTCAAAGATGAGCTACTAACTTTAAAGGATGTGAAAGGGAAAGGAGTTCTTAAAGGTACTTTATATATTAATGGCGTTGCACTTCAAGTATTGTCTGATACTGGGGCATTCCATAGTTTTGTTTTAGTCAATAGATTAGAGCTTAGCCTAGGTTTTGTGGAGACCCCCATTTGTATGTCTAACCCCATAGGTAGTGCATCTAATCTATGTATGATTTGTGAGAGCATGCAAGTTATTTATTGGAAACACTATTTCTTTTGTGACCTTTTTGTTCTAGAGTTTAGTGGGTTTGATTTTTACTTGGTGTGGATTGGTTGTCAATGCATGGTGCTATTCTAGGATGCGTCAAGCAAAGGGTTGTGTTAAAAACCAATTTTGGAAGGATATTGGAAAACATAGTGTGTAGCAAACTTAGCAAACGAATGAGTAGTTTCTTATATGCCCTTTATTCACCCCAGGAAGAGTTAGGGTCAATATTAGTTGCTAAGAATTTCCCCGATGTTTCTAAAGAAGTTAATAGTCTACCTTCATATTATGAGACTGAGTTTCGTATTAACTTAATTCCCAGTTGGAAACGTATTATTCAACCTATTCATAAAATGGCTCTAAGAGAGAAGGATTTAAAGGATCAGATGGATGATTTGTTAAGAAGAGGGTCGATTAGATCAAGTCGCTTGAGTTAGGTGGTAGCTATAGTTTTTGTTGCAAAGTTGGACGGCTATTTAAGAGTTTCCGTAGATTACTATAAGTTAAATAAGCAGACAATTCAGAATAAGTTGCCTTACCCCTTATAGATGACATGTTCGACCAACTTCATGGTGCTCGAGCATTCTCTCAAATGGACCTTGCTATAGGATTTCACCAAGTTAAGAATAGCAGAGTATAGTATTCCCTAAATAGCATTTAGAGGACCAGATTGTTTTTTTTAAGTGGTTGGTAATGCCTTTTGAGTTAACTAATGCACCTACTTATTTTGTAGATTTTGTGAATCAAGTTTTCAAAGATGTGCTTAATAAATTTGTGTTTGTCTTTATAGATGACATTATTATTTAACCTAAGACCAAGGAAGAACATAAACACCACTTGGAAGTGGTGTGTGCTGAAAACATCAAGGAAAAACATTTTATAAGCTAAAATTTTCTATAAAAAAATTGGCAATCGAAAGTAAGGTACTGTGAACATGTTGTGTACGGGGATGTATTTCAGTTGACTCAGGAAAGGTAGCGGTTATTCAAGATTGGAAGACATTGCAGACAACATCAGAGATCCGAAGCTTCTTAGGCTTAGCAGGATATTGTAGAAGGTTCATCCAAGACCTCTCCAAGATTGCCTTGCACCTGACCAATTTGACAAAAAAGGATGAAAAGTTTATTTGGACTTTGAAGTGTGTAGTGTCGAAGCATTCATTGAGTTGAAGAAGGTTTGACCATCGCTCTAGTCTTATGTAATGATCTTCCTTTCTTACTACCAAAGACGACGCTTAATACACCTTGGTATTCATATACCAATCATTTAGCCGTCTGAAAGATAGGGCATTAGAGGTGAAAGAAAGAAAAGATAGAAGAGAAGAAAAGTAAACAACACATAATCTCACTACGCATGGAACAATAAACATTACTCAACATAATATATAACAAAAGTCATTTCAAAAATGTTACATCAGGGTCATACTAATACAAATACTACCCTTGGAGAGTTATAACAGGCTGTCTCTACCTAGCAGATACATTATACATATAATATAGCGGAAAACAAGGTAATAACTATCTAGCAATGAAGCCACCTGCTCCATGCTCCTCCGAGGTAAATCTGAGGAAAAACCTGAACTACTTGATTGTCCATCAAAATTTGAGCACCCAAGAGTTTAGGAAAAAGGAAAATAAACTCTGAATCAAACATGGATCTGGTGTGAGTAAAGCATAAGTCTTTAACTTTATAAAACCTTTAAATCAAAGGCATCTCGTAAGACCATGCCGCACTAAATACGGATGAGTTTTTACCTTACGATAACCAAAACTTGCATATGAAAATCCAACGATATTATAATAATGTCTGTGGCTTCAAATAATATCAAAATAGTTGTAATTGTTACCATATTAAATTCCAACATACTAAGCTCTACAATCAAAAATGTAAAGACATGCATTTGAGATTAGTATCCATACTATGGCAAGGTAATAGACTACCTTTCGATGGTACAACCCTAGAAAATGCATCGGAGTCTGACAAGAACATCTTGTACACTTGCTACATAGAGCCGGCTGCCCTTTTAACATGACGATCCCGATTACCCAATCCCTTTTTGACACCAAGGCCTTATACTGCCACGATGTTTACTCGCAAAACAATTCGAATATGGATAATCTAGAATGGGATGGCAGCTCTTAAAGGTAACTGACTGTATACCTCAGCTGCATACCCTTTGTTTTCCATTTCTCAGTTTGTGAGGCCCATGAGACACATCTTTACCTTCTTTCTCTAGCAGACCATCTTGCTAATACTAGCCTCCAAGCAGAGTTACAATGCCAGCATTCATCCATGCAAGTTGTTCCAGGATCGAACAAACATTCTACATTACTATCTTCCTTTTGGAACCACCCTTAGGAAGAATAGTATAACTCCACAGCATACTTCAATACGATTTAACATCGTTAGTTATTAGATTGGAGTGGTTTGGATAAATCTGTGGACCAGTGTCTCCAAAACTAAGTGATAACTTCCGGCTAATTCAGTTCCCCTTTTTTTGGAAGTATGCACTAAGCAAGCGAGTCCTCACCGAGGAATTCGAATATACCTGACATATCTCTTGAGTCAAAACAGGTTCAGATTTGATAATCGGTTGTTAAATATCAAATAACAAACAACTACCAATTCCATTTGAGTTTTGTTTGTCCATAGCAAGCACGAGACTTAAAACAATAACTTAAAAAATCATGAAACTTGAAACCCACTTCTAATATAACATTTTTGACCATATATCAAAAACTACAAGTCATTTAGACGTTATTTGATGGGTTTTTCAAATTTAAACTTATCATAAAACCTATATGAAACAATATAAATCATCAACAAGCTATATATCCATAAAAGAAAACATAACATGGCATTTTATTGCAAAATAATTCGAATCAATCCTTATAACCAAAATCATTATCAGAAGTGAGATGTAAATCGAATTATCACCTTAATGTTAAGAAGGTTGAGATTTTCCCTTTGATTAATTTCTTCAAGCTTTTTACTTGATTCCAAGTTTATCTTATTTTTGATTCCTCCTAATGGTTGTCGGTCAAGCTTATAAGTGTTTTAGTTCTGTTTGCAACTGTTAAAAATGAATAAGAAATGAAGGTAAGAAGGGCTTAGGGTATAAGAACAAAGACTATTTATATTTTTCCTTTATCGTATTCCTCTACTCACTCCATGTTAATTCTCTTTGGCTTATAGGTTCATTAAGGCATAACCCTTCTTATTGATTAACAAATCTCAATCCCTTAACCATCTATATTATTATATCTAATTTACCTAACCAAATATTCTAAGTAATGTTAGTCAAAATTACGGTCATTGCAGAAGTTTTCTTGGATTGGCTGTATATTACTAGAGATTTATCAAGGATTTTTTGAGAATAGCAGCACCCTTGACTAAGCTAACTAAAAAGGACGTTAAGTTTGTTTGGTCCAACAGATGCGATAAAGCATTCCTTAATTTAAGCCATTTATTGACCAACGCACCTATGTTGGTTGTGCTAGACGGTAATCAAGGGTTAATAGTTTATAAAGATACATGTGGGACTGGATTAGGAGCTATGTTGATGCAGAAGGGTAATTTAATTGCCTATGCTTCTTGACAGGTCAAGATCATATGAAGTAAAATATCCGACCCATGATTTTGAGATGGCAATGGTGATCTTCGCGTTGAAAGTGTGGAGACATTATCATTTAGGAGAAAGATTTGATTTATACATGGATCATAAGTATTTAAGATAATTATTCTCTTAGAAGGAGTTGAATACAAGACAACAGAGGTGGCTGTAGTTTTTAGCAGCTTAAGATTTCGGTATAGAGTATAAACCAGGGAAAGGTAATAAAGAAGCATAGGCAATTATCTTCTTTTTGATTCCTCTTAATGGTGGTCGTCCGAGCTTATAAGTGTTTTAGTTTGTTTGAAAATGTTAAAAATGAATAAGGAATGAAATAAGAAGGGTTTAGGGTACAAGAACAAAGACCATTCCTATTTTTCCCTTATCATATTCCTCCTGCTCATTGCATTTTAATTCTCTTTGGCTTATAGGCTCATTAAGGCACAAACCCCATTATTGATTAACAAATCTCAATCCCTTAACCATCTACATTATTATATTTAATTTATCCAACTAAATATTCTAAGTAATATTAGTTAAAATTAGAGTCATTACAGAAGTTTTCTTTGATTGGCAGGATAATTACTAGAGATTTATTAGGAAGTTTTTGAGAATAGCAGCACCCTTGACTAAGCTAACTAGAAAAAACGTGAAGTTTGTTTGGTCCAATAGATGTGAGAAAGCATTCCTTAATTCAAGGCATTTACTGACCAATGCGCACATGTTAGTTGTGTTAGACGGTAATCAAGGGTTGCTAGTTTATATAGATACATATAGGGCTGGATTAGGAGTTGTATTAATGTAGAAGGGTAAGGTAATTGCCTACACTTCTTGACAGGTCAGACTGTATGAAGTAAGATATACAACCCATGATTTTGAGATGGCAGTGGTGATCTTCGTATTGAAAGTGTGGAGACATTATCTTTTAGGAGAAAGATTTGAGTTGTACAAGGATCATAAGTCTTTAAGATATTCTCTCAGAAGGAGTTGAATATGAGATAGAAGAGGCGGCTGGTGTTTTTAGCAGCTTATGATTTTGGTATAGAGTACAAACCGAGGAAAGGTAATAAAGTAGTGGAAAAAATCAGAATATGGGGTTAGTTATTTTGGCAGAATGGAAGGATCTTAAGGCATTGACTGAGCGTATTATGCAGTTAAGATCAACTGCTAGTTCTAGTCAGAGTACTGCTATGATATCCTGTTTAGAAGTTCGACCAGTTTTGATCGAAAGGATTACTCTTAAGAAAAAAGATGATCCATTATTGGCCAAGAAGAATATAAGACTTACGAATGGAATCGAGATTGATGATTTGAGATATTCTAGCCTTGACCAAAAGGGATGGTTGAGAAAGAAGAGATGATTATGTGTTGCAAATGTTGGGACCCTAAGGAAAGAAGTTTTAAGGGAATGTCATCGATTGAAGTTTACGATTCATCCTGGAGGAACCTAGATGTATCAGGATATGAAGAGAAGTTTCTTCTTGGAAGGTATGAAGAGAAATGTTGGCTTATCGGTAAAGCAATGTTCGAATTGCCAGCAAGTAAAAGCTAAACATCAGAAGCTGAGCGGTTTGCTTCGGCCTTTAGGTATACTAGTTTGGAAATAGGATTCGATATCCATGGACTTTATTAACGGGTTACCATGGTCGAATCGATAAAGTCAGAGTATGTAGGTCATAGTGGATAGATTGACCAAGAGCGTCCATTTGATCCCCACTATGTCAACCGATACAACACCTGTTTTAGCTAAGTTATTCACAAAGAACATAGTTAGAGTGCATGGGATTTCTAGTAGTATAGTCAGTAACAGAGATACACTATTTATTAGTGAGTTCCGGAAGTGCTAGGTACCAAGCTTAAGAAGAGTATTGCTTATCATCTTCAGACAGTCTACAGGAAGTGTTAGGTACCGAGCTTAAGATGAGTACTGCTTATCACCTTCAGACAGTCTACAGGAAGCGTTAGGTACCAAGCTTAAGATGAGTACCGCTTATCACCTTCAAACAGATAGGCAGACGGGGAGAGTCAATAAGGTACTCGAGGATTTGTTGATAGCTTGCATACTAGATTTTGTGGATCATGGAAAGACTACTTACAGTTCATTCGGTTTTCCTATAGTAATATTTATCAGACTAGCATAGGAATAGGGCCTTTCAAAGCTTTGTATGGAAGGCCATGCAAGTCATCAACATGCTGGTGGGAAACCAGAGACAGGTTAGCCTTAGTCCAAAGTTGATGAGAGAAGCAATCGAGAAAATTGAGTTAATCCGAGGTAAGATGAGAGAACTATAGTCTAATAGAAAAGTTATGTAGACGGAAGGCATAAGCATCTAGTGTTCTCAGTTCTTTTCTTTAAAGTATCACCGATGAAGGTTGTGGTACGTTTTCAGAAAGTTAGGGAAACTGGCACTGAGATATCTTAAATCGTTCTTAGTTATAGAGAGGATAAAAAAGCTCGCATATCGAATAGGGTTACCAAGCAGTTTGGTAGGTGTCTGTAACGTTTTTCATGCTTCTTATCTTCTAAAGTATGCGCATGATCCAATGACTACTATCACTCCGACTGCATTCGAAGATTTAGAAGTAGAATCGGATCTAACTTTGTTAGACAGCCTGTTTGGATTATAACGAGAGATGAGAAGAAGTTAAGAAAAAAGACAGTCAAGTTGGTGAAATTTCAATGGAGAGACAATGAAAAAAACTGTACTTGGGAGACAGAGGACATGATTAGGGATACTTATCCTAAGCTTTGCTGATGGTTTGTTCTATATTTGTTGTATATAAATTTATGGCTGGTAGGATATACCGGCTTAGGTTGCATGTTTGTTATTCTTATTTTGCAGTTGTTACTGAATTTCGAGGAAAAAATTCTTTAAGGTGGGAGCATATAACACCCCTAATTTTTAGTTAAAATTGTTCTAGACATTTAGTTAGATAGATTAAATAGAATATTATGCATAATTAGGGAGAACGAGATTTGGTTAATTAGTGTGGTCGTGCCAAACTTAATGAACTAAGTAAGATTGTTTTAAAATTAATACACATAGAAGAATATATAGGAGGGGCAAAATACACATAGATAAACCTTCATTCATTAAACCCTCACCTCCTGCATCATTCTCATGTTCACAATAAAAAACAACCAAAAGGAAAGCTCAATCAAGGCTGACCAATAGGAAGCAATAAGGAGATTGAAATCGAGGATTCAAAGGAAAGAAAGCTTAGGATTAAGAGCTACACCAAATCTCAACTCCAACCATTAATCTAAGGTAGATAAATAACACTCACCATCTCTTAAATTTTGATTAGGCTATGGCTAATACCCGAATTCTATGTTTTTGATTGGTCAAGTTATGATCTAATAATCATTTTTTAGATAGGATAATGGTTAATATGAATTTTTTGAATTTACTAGAAATGGTTTAGTTCTGTTTTAGGGTTAAATATGAAGTTCTTATCCTCCAAATGATTTGAAATTTTGGTATGCTGAGAAAAACATTATTTTGGAAATGGGTTTTTAATTTCAAAATTTTCCAAATTATGGAGATTATTTTATCAATTTATTGTGGAGGAAATGGCTTAATCACGAGTTTTAATCATTTAAATAATTAAATAAGGCTTATTGTGGATGCAGGAGCATAGCATATGGTTAAGATGTTCAATTGGGTATTAGCGAGGAGAAACCCGTTCCGCACAGCGGTGGGGTCTCAGTAGATATCTATTGGCTTGAGATAGTAGATTATTATTCACACCGGACTTTTAGTCTGACCAGAAGTTTTTGTTTTCCCCTTAAACTCTCAGGTACTCATTTAAGTAGATTGAGAGAAAAAAAGCTTTTAAGATTCCTTTAGATGAATAAGCTTTTGGAGACATGTAGGAGGCAATCTAGCTTGTCGGAGCTATATATCTATTTTCCGTTGTGTTTTGATTCTGCTTTTGTGTTGTAATGGCAAGTTTATTAAATGGTAGATATTTGGCTCTAATCATTCAAGGAGGCATCTTTATACGTCGCTCTTGGAATGTGTTATGATAATTATATTTTCACTAAAAGTGGTTTGCGGATGAGGATTGCATAATGAAATTGAAATCTTACTGTGAAATGAGATGAGAAATTTTATTTTTAAAATTGTGTTGAATTTCCATATTCATCTTTTTCTAGTATTATCAAAATGATTGACATAGCTGCGGCTTGTCACCATAAATTAGTAGTTGTGGATGCCTGTAACACTTAGTTTTGGGCCTCAAAATGGAGGATGTTACAGTTTTCATCGCCTGAAAATTTTCGTCTACTTCTTCAGTGGTGATGTCTTCTTTATTGTCATCTGATAGTATTATTGTTGCTTTGGGCTTTCTTGGTGCTCCTTTGGCTAGTGGCTTCTTTAAGACACTTTGAGGTTGTATTTCTATGTCCGTTGCTATACAAAAGAAATAACATAAAGAAGTTATTGATTGCACAAATATTTATGAAGTATTCAAATACAATATGTTATATGTTAGTTCTAGAAAAGATTCCAAGTTGTACGCAGCTAATCGATCTTTCAGCTCAAGCACATCGGCATCCTCATCGTCGCTTTTAGCAATAGTTGCCTGCAAGTTTAATTAATCAAATGCAAGGATTATGATGTTGCAATTCCAAAGACAAATAATTAAGGAAAAAATAAACTAACAAACCTTCTTAGGTGTAGGTTTCTTCTTAGGCATAACTTTAGGTTTTATAGTAGCAGGTGTGTACTACATATAAATAAAGAAGAAAGTAGTAGTTATGTGCATCATAAAACAAAAAATAGAAATTCTTCTCAAAAGATAACAGATTTTTACCATCATCTACAGTGTTTTTCTTGGCTATGTTGTTTTTTTTATACTTTTTCAAAGCCCGTTTAACAGCAGGGAGACCGACAACATTATTTCTTCTATTTGCTTTCCTCAATTTATTATCTTCAATGTCTTATGTTTCTAGTTCATCTACTTTATTTTTCAAAGCATCAAGGTTTTTTTACAAATAATCTAGTTGGAGATGTAATGCACATGCAATGCCCAGAGATATTTTTTTGCTTACCCCGATAGTTCACCACTATATGCCTTCACAAACACACCATATGTGCTCTCATATCCTAATGTCATTAATGGAGTTTTTATTTAGTATAGCCATAAATAGTTTCCTTGCAAATATTCCTGTAAAAAGCAATAACATAACCCCAACTCAAGTTTATGTGTAGCACCATTGTATAATAAAGAGTCACTACATTCTTTGATATATATATAGATATCCCTACTTAGTCGGTGCTTATGGTTTAAGAACTTAACATGACATAGAAACACATTATAATATAATATCAATAAATGCATACACCATCATTTCATGAACATATCATTTTAGTAGTTTTGTGAAAGGATGTAAGTTTATCTGAAATAGAGACAATGTAATAACTTACAAAAGACCTAATCATGGCATTTAATGTAACTTTTTGTCCATGTCATCCACATCAAATGCTAAATGGCTAGAAATGAACTAGATGGGTAAGCATTCATTTTTAAAGTTACTTAAATAGCACATGGAATTTACTTATAATCGATAAAATCATTAATATGCCTTGGTATCTTGATGTGTTTCGCAAGAGCTATTATTTGTTTTAAAAGTTTTGGGTAAGTTAGAAGCAACAACTATAATAAGTTATACAACTTAAATTGATCATAATTTCACCTCATCTCTATGAATCCTTCTGCTTTTCACCATTCATGTAAAATAGTTAAACTATGTTTGATCAATTATAAATGAGTTGTTCAAATGGACCCATAGTTCGGAAATGATGATATCAGGTTGAAGTATATCATCTCGCATTAACAAATATCTTAATAAAGTTGTAAAATTAGCAAATTTATAATATAATAAAGCATCAATTCTATTACTCTCATCGTATAAATTTGAATACAACATCGTACCTTTGCATCATGGTAATTAATGATGAACTTCCTAGATCCTTCTTGAAGAACAATACGAGAAATGGTGCATTTCCTTCTTTCAATTCCCATAGTAGTCTGAGTAGCAAATCCACTAGGCAGTCTGACATAACTGGCTTCTCCAAATTGATTTCCTCCGCTTCAAATGTGTCTTCACTGATACTGTTGATGATGGTCACAGAAGGGCATTTCTATAATTCATAGAAGGACTGGGGTTGCCGGAAGGAAAATGAAGTTCGATTTAAGGAGAATTGTTGGGAGAAGGAGAAAGAGAGGAGAAAATGAATCATCATTCTTATATCTTCCAAAATTTTAAGGGAATTGGGGCAGTGATTAGCAGGTGGTTGGGACTTGCTAGTGTCCAAAATATTTAGGGATGGAGGAGAGGAGGTAGGCGACGATTACCAAGAGGTTAATTGGATTAAGGCAAGATGGGATTGATGGAAGGTGGTGGTATAAGGAGCTACTGGCAGAGGCGGCGATAAGGGAGGATATTTTGCATTTAGGATTTAAGAAAATTTATTAAGTAGGAGGAAAAATGGAAATAATTTGAGAATGAGGCGACAATGAAAATAATTAGGAGAGCCCGCTTAATCAAAGCGTTGCATAGTCAGTCCCTAACCAAAATAAAACAAATTCAAAAAATCAATAACATTATGAAATAAAATTTTATCAATTGGCATTATAAAAAGAAACTTTTCTTATAAAGAACCCAAAGCGCTGATTCATAGGTGAAACTGAAAATCACTGGTGTTGATTCATTTTTATTACATTTGAGTCATAAGTCGTACTAGGTGTCACTGGCAATTTTGGGTGGTTAATCAAATATCGCTAGTATATGATTATACGATGCGATATTAATAGCTTATGATTAGTGAGAATCATAATTGAATAGATTTGCGATTATAGTCACATTAAATAGAAATAGAACATACATTACATAATTTACATAAGATACCTATACGTGGTACTACATGTCAAAGGCTTGTCAACTAAATGTTCATCCATCATATTGGTCGTTCAATGGAGTTTTACATAGATGACATGTTGGTTAAGTCTGAGAGGACGGGGGGGCATGTGAAGAATCTAGCCAAAAAATTTGGCATCCTCCGTAAGTATAACATGATGATTAGCCCCAGGAAATGTTCTTTCGTGGTACGATCTGGAAAGTACCTTGGCTTTGTAGTGAGTGCCAAGGGCATCGAGGCAAATCCAAATAAGATTCAGTAATTCAAGAGATCAAGGTACCATACTAAGTGAAGCAAGTGCAGAACCGAAATGGAATGATCAAGGCACTCGACCACTTTGTGTCAAAAGTCATAAAGCGTTGTGTACCCTTCTTCTACCTCATCAAGAAGGAGAAGACATTTATACGGAGTGAAGAGTGTACCAAAACAGTCGAAGAGTCAAAGATGTACCTATCCACACCTTACGTGCTTTCGAATCATGTTGACGGGGAGGACCTATATTTATATCTTGCAGTGACTGATCATGCATTCAGCATTGCCTTAATCTACAATGAAGAAAAAGTCCATTGCCCCATCTACTACATAAGCAAGAGGTTAATGCATCCTGAAATAATATATCCCACGTTAAAGAGGATGTCCTACTGCTTACTCATTGTCACCTGACGTATACAACTGTATTTACAAGCTTAACCCATCAAGGTTCTCACAAATCAACCATTACAGCAGGTTTTGAGCCGATCCGATGTAGTGGGTCGACTGTTGAATTTGTTCTTGAAATTCGGATAGCATCACATCACCTTCCACCCTCACACCTCAATCAAGGGCCGGTGTGGTCGATTTTATAGCAGAGTCTCTAGCTCGGGTAGCTACGATGAGGGAGCGATAAGAAATTTGCCCTCCTGACAACTCTATGCTAATGATTCGTCTAATGAGAAAGGTGTAGTGGTAGGAATGGCATTAGTTATGCCCGATGGTAAAGAAATTTGCTTCACCATCTGTCTTGGCTTCAAGACCATAAAAATTGAAGCGAATATGAAGTTGTCATGACCGATATCAGGATGGCTAACGAACTATGAGTGGTATTATTAACCTGTTCAGTGACTCATCATTATCTATCAATCGGATCAAGGAACGCTTCCGAATCAAAGGTAAGACGTTGTCTTTTTACGTGGCAGAAGCCAAGAACTCATTTGCATCTTTGTGAGTTCCAAGATTGAACAAATCCCCTGAAAAAGGAACTCCAAGGATGACCAATTGGCCAAGGTGGCCAAAAACCCTAAATAAAACATCCTTGAGTCCCATAGAGGTATGGGTCACCCCTTTCTTTGAACCAGGGAAATTGTCATGGAAATCTATCAAGCCTGCCCCGACTCTTGGATAACCCCACTGATGAAATATCTCACAGACGTCAATCTACTTGCATAAAGAAAAGAGGCCTGAAGAATCCCATACCAAGAACTCCACTGCACCATCATGGACACAAAGCTATACTGAAGGGGATAATCAACCCCCCTCCAAAGACGCATGACCAGTGAAGAGGCCGATCACATACTAGAGGAATTGGATAATTATATTTGTGTAGATCACGTTGGGGGCCAAAGCTTAGCAAAGAAAGTTGCCCGTCAAATGTATTACTAGTCAACTATGATCAAAGATGCAATCAGTTATGTTAATAGTGCTACCGATGCTAAAGTTTTGCCAGGATCCTAAGAGCCTCCGTGAATCTGTGGGCCCGTAAGACGTCTAGCTAGCCATTTGATACTTGGGTAATAGACTTGATCGATAAGCTACTGAATGCCAAGGGAAGATACAACCCCACTATAGTCGCTATTGACTACTTAACATGTGGGTAGCGGCGGGGACTTTCACTGGGGTCACCATGCCCAAAATCTTTAACTTTGTGATTGGGTATATATTCTGTCGATTTAGACTCCTAAATAAGATCATAATTTACAATGGTACCCAGTTTAAGAGTGAGCTATTCAAAGGGTTTAATGGTCGGAACATATTAAAAACATGATTTTCCTTAGTCGCATATCCGTAGGCCAATGAGAAAGTTGAAGCCATGAATAAAACCACTAAAACAATGTTGAAGAAGCTTCTCATAAAGGCCAAGGGAAACTGGATTGAAGACTCACCACTTGTACTATGATCATACCGCATCAGTAGCCGAAAATCGATGGGGCACTCTCCTTTCTCTTTGGCTTATAATTATAAAGTTATGCTACCCATCGATGTCGAACATACCATCTCCGAGGTGCTTCACTCACGACCTCAAACAAGATAGAGAATGGATTGAGCTTGGACTCAATGGATTGGAAGAAAAGAGAGCAAAATCTAAAGTACATATGAAAGAATATAAAAGAAAGATAGCCAAGCACAACAGTGCAACGGTAAAATCCTAACGGTGCAAAGTGTAAGACTTGTTTTGGTTTGTCTTTGCCAACACTAAGGATCTGACGAATGAATCCTAGGCCTAAATTAGGATAATCCATATATAATCATTGCTGCACTCGCCAAAGGCACATACCACATCTCGAATCTCAAAGGCTACAATGTGTCTTGCTCATGGAACCCAGAGTGCCTCCATGCATATTATGTATAAAAGTCGCAAGCTGTTGTTATAAGGCTATGAAGCATGGCCAAATTTATAAGGCAATATGATTTATATCACCCTTATTTTGGAATATGGAATGTGAACGCGACATCCCTGGAACATCTCGATCTAATAAGGATAATTAATTGGAACCAGCTTATTTGAGTCCCCAATGATCATTAGGGCAACCGCACAACACTGACTATCCAAAGAGGTCAAGCTGAAAACCCACCTCTGCCACCAGGGAAGTGAAGCTACTCCATAGGAATGTACAAGACACTCAACGCTTCCTTCCACACTAGAGGCATCGACGAACCAATAATGAGACCACCCCTGTAGTGTTCCTGATTCACTTGTCTGTGATGTTGCCTATCCCTTTAGCGGGACGATGAATTGATGCCCTAGAGGTGGAGTTACCTATGTCATAACTCCAAACCAGGCATTTGTAGTGTTTCTCCATACCGATATGAAAGCCACTCAATGCTTCCTTCTCACTAAAGGCGGCAACAAATCTATGGTGAGACCACTTCTATGTTGTCTTGATTTTTTTGCTCGTGATACTGCTTATCTCCTTGGGGGTGCATCACTGGTTCCTTGGAGGCACAATTACCCACATTGTAACTCTAAACTAGGCATCCATAGTGTTGCTTCGCGGGGATGCATGAGCCCCTCGATGCTTCCTTCCTCATCGAAGGCGTCGACGAACCAATTGGCGAGACCACCTGTTGGTGTTTCTGATTTGTTCATCCATGATGCTACCTACCCCCTTGGTAAGACGAGGCACTATTGGCTTGGAGGCGTAATTAACCACGTCATACTCCGAATAGGGCATCCGTAATTCTACTCCATAAGGATGCACAAGTCATTCGATGCTCCCTTCCTCAATAAAGGCATTGTAACACCCCAAATTTTCAGATAATTAAATAACCAAAATAATTATTAAACGGTGAAAAGAAGCACTTTTAGAATTTTCATAATATGGCATCGATATACCATTGTGTTCATGGCGATTTTATGATTAATTTTCATATATAAATCATCGAAATCCGAGTTAATATGATGAAATTACGAGAAGGATAAGAAGTAAGAAAAACGAAAAAAAAAGAAAAGACCCCATGAATCGACCCATGGATCGACCAACAAAATGCATAGGTCCACCCTCAAAGTGTATAGGCCGACTCTCAATGTGCGCAGGATGACCCACCTTTTGCCGTGGATGTGAAATCATCCTGGGATGAGCCAAAGTTATAAATTTTGATTTTCGTGCGATCTGAAGCGTTTTTTTCTGCATTCAATGATTCGCAGCCAGCCTGTGACGTGGTCGCACCTGATTTAATCAAAAATCCAACAGTCTGAGATCCCAAAGCACCACTATGAATAGGATCTTAGGCCTAGATATTTTCTCACAATCAGATTTACTCCCAATTGGGTTCACTGCCTGGGGCTGAACCCTAAATAGAAAATATTTCTAGGGAGAATATCTTTTTAATGAAAATATCATACGCTTTAGAAGGGGATCCAAGAAGGCCATGAAGTAATGCTAAGGATGACAGGTGAGTGGCTTTAAATTATATTTCTTTTATATTTATAATAATATCGTTAGATTCGCGTTTAATATTTAATTCATCATTTATTTCAGTAATTAGTTCTATTAATTAGTTATGTTAAAACTAAAAATTTTATAAGATAAGTGTACTTATATTTAAATGTTATTTATCAGGAAAAAGAAAGGAATCCAATTAAATATTAGTATTATAAGCTTAAAAGTTGCAGAGAAAGGCATAAGCCTAAAAGTGAGAAATTTACAGCAAATTATGTTAAAACGGGAGAAATGAATTAAAAATGAAAAAAATCTAGTAACTTGATTTGGAAGTTAGTGATAGATTAGTTGTTTGGTTTAGAAAAGTGAATACATTTCCATAGTTTAATATTGTAAGAATAACGACAAACATAACTGTAAGAATAAAAGTAAGAAAAATGAATTAGTGCAAAATAGGGACATTATTGTATTTTGCATTACCCAATAATTAAAGGAACAATAAATGAAATATCTTGCAGTTACGATTATTGTTTATCGCATTATTTAGTATTAAAATATGGAAATGGATTTTAAGCACAGTTTTGTAACAACCAAATAGAATAGAAGTACTTCCTAGAATAAAAGAGAATAACGTGAAGCGCTAAAGAAATTAAAGTAGAGGAAATAATCAAGCTAAATATTTTCAAAGACTAGAAATAATAAACAGAAAATGTGACTAGATTTGCATTTACTGCGTCGATAGTGGAATAAAAAGTAAAGCGGTTATTATGATAAGTAATTTGTGATAGTTGGACGTAGTTCTAAGATAAGACTGTCATATAATGTAAGAACTAAAGAAAATTTAGTATTGTAATAAAAGAAGGCAGACTAGAATAAGAAAAGAACACTTGCAATTACATTTACAATATGTAGGTTATAAAAGAAAGAAAAGAATATAAAAGTGACAATTGCAAGTATAATTGTAACAAGTAGGTTATAGTTAAACCGAAAGAAATAGAAGAGGCTTATTTTATCAAACTTAGATCTTGGATTAAGTCAATAAGCAAAAATAATATAAGTGGCCCGTACCAGCAACATTCTCTTTCAGGTCTAGGACCGATGGTCTCACACATGGGTGGGACTAGGCATGTTGATTAGGGTAAATAAGTAGCCAACAGAATAAGAAAAGTAAACTAGACGCATAGTAAAAGATTAGACGTGGGGTCTACTAAAATGGTAAGGTGCGTTTGGAGTAGCCTAAAAGAATCTGGATAAAGAGCCCGACGAAGTAGTTCATCGCAAATTTTTACTATAGAAAGAGCATGTCCAACTTAGTTATTTTAGCCCAAAAGAAAGTACGAGACTTCAACGGGAAGTGAGGATATCCTAGGATGGCCCTCTGGGGTAGGCCTAACGAAGCTGCATCCCCGAGGGAGGTCTATATATGTTCCATCAAGAGAGTATGTCTTAACTGCTTTTGCATTGCAGGCCTAACAAAGCGGACCTTTGTAGGCAGTCAAAAGTTTGATGATGGAATAGGATATTCAAATGGCACCGTACTCTAGTTTGTGAGTAGATTATAGTGAGCAGGACTCATAAGGATGATCGCATGCGGGTATCAACCATTATCGGTCAAAGCGAGTTCAGGAAAGACTGGAGTTAAAACCAACAGGCCAACGATTCTTTCACTATAGAGACATTGGATGAGGGGCATAGCCAATTGGGTGTTTAGATTGTTTGCAGTAAGGCACATCCACTTAGCTCTTGAAAGGTCTTTCGATTAGTTGAAGGGGGCTGCATCGTGCCATAGCCATGATGAGAAAAGAGACAGACCAAGTAGCATATATGTATTGTAGGCCTAACGAAGCGGACCTCTATAGATGTTCTAAACCTCGACTGGCTTCCGTATAGGGTAGACTTTGTTGGTGGAATTCAAGGAGTAGACAAAACGATTACGTGTAGTCTTCGAGTTATGCACCGGGTGGTACATTGTGGATGTCCGAGCATTAGTATAAGCTAGCATGGATGTAGTTTCACGTTTTGATAGTAGACGATGGAACATCTATATTGTAGGCCTCAGGAAGCTATCCTTTACAGATATAGTTATGGTACGCTCTAGCAGCGAGACGATGGAGTCTTTTTCGAGGAGGATACGAAAGGTACTATGGGTATTACCTAGGACCGATGCAATCTTTGGACACATAGCTACATATATATCTTGGTCATTAGGTCTTATTCTACTAGGGAGTAGATGTGCATTATTCATGCACAAAGGCGAGAGTATTATAAACCCTATAAACCAAATATAATAGAAAATTGAAATTGAACGGTATATATAAAATTATGCTTAGAAGTGTATAATTTGTCCATTCACCAAAACTTTAGTTCTGACCCCCTCCTCATATCATCCTACAGGTTAGATAGATGGCAGAGGTTTTCTAGCTTCGTGACACTTGTTTAGAAAGTGTTATTACCTTGGTGAGTATTTACTTACTATTATATTTTAGCTAGTTCTGCTATGAGATAATTATTTGAGCTTTGATATATTTATCTTTGCCTATTTACAGGATACTATATATCCAACTTGGGCTTCAGTGGGCTTGGATTTTAGCATTTTTGCGAAAAATCCAGACCTACTGGAATTCGAGTTGTTACATTTGGCATCAAATTTTAGGTTAGTAGATCCTAAGTAAATTAGGAAATATGAGTGAACCTATTTTTATTTTTGAATTAAATATAAGTATATTGTGTATAAAATCCAAATAGTCCTCAATTATAGAGTTTAACGTATGGAAAGTTTTCAGAGGTATATTGGTGCATAGTTTGCTAGTTGGGTTTGGGATGATTCAAGGATGTTGAGCCCTATGTTATTACCGATTTATAGTGTACAATAAGCTATGTTTTGAGAGAAGATTGGTACCCATATGTTATAGGAAGTGGGAAAGTTCCGTATGGATAGTATTTTTATTTTGGAAGGAATACGAGATTTTAGTAAGGAAATGAGATTTCCAAGGTTTAAGAAGGGTATTCCTAGGGTAGCAAGAAGAAAATCTAGTTTGTGTCAAGCCCAATAAAATCAAGCTTTTGGAATTGAAAAGTTGAGAAATATAATTGTTAATATGTTTGAGGAAGTAAATATTGGTTTTTCGAAAAAAAGTGGTATGAAATTTAAATTGGTTTTTACATGATGTAAATTTTGTAAAAAGTGAATTTTTTTTGAAGAATTATAGAGCATGTATAACTCGCTAGTTTCTTTGTAGGTAAACAAAGATTTGAAATATAAAAACCTAGAGTGTGTTAAGTATCGAAAACGTAGGTTACAACATTTATTGTTATAACAGTGTTTTTGTGAAAAATAAAGGAAGCATAGACTTTGACACTATTGTTATAGTTAGTGACTCCCAAAGGAAATGATTTTACATAGCATATGGGATTTATTAATATTTATTTTAATTGAATCCATATACTAGTATTTTTGGGTTATAGTAACGGTGTTTTACACAACGCCTATTTTGACCAAAATAAAAATGTGTTTTGAAGATAATTTCTAAGTATAGAAATAAAGTGGTTTGTAAGTACACTTATTATTTAAATAAGTATATAGAAATGTATTCTAGTTATGAAAATATTAAAACAGTTTTGAAAATGAGTTCTTTTGAAAATAATTTAAGATAAATATTAGGAAACTAATAAATTTCGTAGGAAATATTTATTGTAACTAAATATAGATTAAACATAGTTTAATCTATTGGAATGAAATGAATAATGTTATAAATTTCTATGGAACCAAATCATAAATAAAGATGTTTTGTCCAAGTTATAAGGAATATGTGAAAGAGATGTATAAGGCATGGAAAGTACCATATTTCGCATAGCCGATTTCGATAAAATATAAAATAAGTTCCTTGCAATTTCACATAAACATGAAATCCTCTTTTAAAGGATTCATAGAAGGTTTTAGCGTTAATGGTTTCTCATAAGAGAAAGTAGTTCAAATACATTAAGGTATAAAACCACTGTGTAATAAGAAGTGTAATAATTAGAGACAGTGTTAGTTATGAGAGATATTATAGAGAGCCTAAGTTAAGCAATGGAAATTTCATATTTTTCCATTGATTATGTGCATTGGTTGCTTTCCTTTGTAGAAGGTCCCCATTTGTAGTAAGTTAGAAACACCTCCACGGTTAGGCAATTGGAAGAGCAAAAAAGTTAAGGGATTTTTGATAAAAATAATTGTTCTTATCTGCTCTAGTTTTTGTAACTTTGAAAATCTATGAAAAGAAGATGTTTTGAAAACATGCGATGACATTTTTGGAAGTCAAGAAAAAATGTTAAGTAACCAAGTAACTTTGAATTTAATAGAAACTTCAAAGTAACACTTTGAAGGCAAAGATTTTGGGATTTGATGTTTCAAAAATTTAAAAGCTTTAATTTTGAATTGAAATGATAAATACCAAATCAAACTTTCAAATATGGAGTAGATAGGAATCATTTCCAAGGTGTGACGGAAAAAGTGTAAGGCTGTGTAGAAGATAGCAGTGATTACTTTTAGTAGTAATAATAGAAGTTCCCATAAAGTTTATAGGACACTAGTGAGAACCTAGGAATGTTGCTTCATGTGTGTAGACTATAGAAGAATAGTGAAGTGGTATTAGTAAGACAGTGAGACACATGTGGTTGCGATAGGTAGACCTCGGTTGGGGAAAAATAAAAAGTAAAGGTAAAGAGAAAATTTCCCCAAGCTTAGTTGCTTTTTTAGATAGAGACTGCATAGATTGAAATCGATATTCATTGTAGTAAGTGAGACGTGGTTATTCCATTTTGAGTATGGGATGGAAGAGAAGAATAAATCTTATTCATCGCGAGTAATACAGCGTTAGTTAGTAACAAATAATAGATGGTAGGAGGAGCATATGAGTAAGTTAGATTCCTAGAGTAGGACCTTTCTGTGTCAGGATAGACATCGTCATAGGCCTCCTAGCCCTAGATGATAGTTATGTTTAGTTGTTGTATTTACCTATCTAGTAGCTTTGTAGTATGACTTGTTTTTTCTTTTATTTATGAGAATGTACTCCTATGTAAGCATTTAGTTCCTATTGTAGTAAATCAATAATGACTAGCATGATGCTTTTTCTCTGTGTTTTTGTGATGCTCACAAGAAGAGAATAAGAACATAGGACGATAGTAAAAGAAAAGTATAAGCAGATAAAATTAACTAAAAGAAAAAAGTAAAATTTAAAGAAAGCGATAGAAACGTCAATAGAAAATTTTGAAAAGAAATTTATCTTATGTGAACTGTTCTTGGGAAAGCAAATAAAGATTTTTATAGAATAATGGCACAAATTCCAAGTATGAAGAAAGAGGTGCACAAAAGTAAAAATTTCAATGTGAGCGTTTTCGTTTTCTACCTTCTTTCTGACATAAGAAATCAAGTTCGAAAAATTAGATTTTCCTGAAATTCAAATATTAAAAGTTGTGTTGGGTTTTGACCAAAAAAAATTGTTGAACTACTCCCGTATTCAGTAGGAGTGTGGGAAAATTTGGATGAAAATTGTTTTGAGTTTTCAAAAGATTGCATTCATATAAAAATTGCAAGTACGGATGTGTGCATCATATTTCAAAAAGGAGTTTTTATAGCAGAAAAACATTCATATACGAGGTACCGCATAGAAGTTCATGTACATGCATATCCTTTATGTTGAATGACACTTTGCGTAAGGACACGGATGGTCGCAAAATGGGATATGCACAAAAGGGATGTGATTGATGCAAGGAATTACATAGTTTTCCCTTAT
Source organism: Allium cepa (assembly GCA_030765085.1). Lineage (NCBI taxonomy): Eukaryota > Viridiplantae > Streptophyta > Magnoliopsida > Asparagales > Amaryllidaceae > Allium > Allium cepa. The sequence continues at coordinate 804,313,188 of CM060943.1, forward strand.
CAAATTTCGGGGACGAAATTTTCTAAAGGGTGGGAGAATGTAACACCCCGCATTTTCAGATAATTAATTAACCAAAATAATTATTAAATAGTGAAAATAACCTTTTCTGGTTGTCAGAATATGGCCTTGAAATTTATATCATTGTGTTTGTGGTGATTTTCTGATCAATTTCCATATATAACTTGTCGAAATCCGAGTTAACATGAAGAAGTTACGAGAAGAATAAGAAGACGGAAAAACGAAAAAAAATAGAGAAAGGACCCCATGGGTCGACCCATAGCTTAACCAACAAAGTACATAGGTCGACCCTCAAAGTGTATGGGTCGACCCTCAATGTGCACAGGTCGACCCGCCTTTTGCCCTGGACGTGAAATCGTCCAAGGACATGCCAAAGTTATAGATTTTAATTTTCATGCGATCTAAAATGTTGTTTTCTAGATCCAACAATTCACAGCGAGCCTGTGACGTGGTTGCACCAGATTCATTCCAAAAAACTGATGGTCTGAGATCCCAAACACCACTATAAACAGGATCTTAGGCATAGCTATTTTCTCACAATCAGATTTTCTCCCAATTAGGTTCATTGCCTGAAGCTGAATCCTAAATAGAAAATATTTCTAGGGAGAATATCTTTTAAAAAAAAATATTAGATGCCTTAAAAAGGAATCCAGGAAGGCCATGGAGTAAAGCTAAGGACTACAGGTGAGTGGATTTAAAATATATCTCTTTTATTTTATGATATATAGTATCATTAGTCCCATTAAATATTTAATTCAGCATTTATTTCAGTAATTAGTTCTATTAATTAATTATGTTGAAACTGTAAATTTATAAGAGAAGCGTACTTATATTTAAATGTTATTTATCTGGAAAAAGAAAGGAACCCAATTAAATATAAGTAAAATTAGGCTTAAAAGTTATAGAGAAAGGCAAAAACCTAAAAGTGAGAAATTTACAATGAATTATGTTAAAATAAGAGAAATGAAATAAAAAGGAGAAAATTTAGTAACTTGATTTGAAAGTTAATGATAGATTAGTTGGTTGGTTTAGAAAAGGGAATACGTTTCCATAGTCTAATATTGTAAGAATAATGATAAACGTAACTGCAAGAATAAAAGCAAGAAAAATGGAATTAGTGAAAGATAGAGACATTACTGTATTTTGCATTACCCAATAATTAAAGAAATAATAAAAGAAATATCTTGCAGTTACAAGTTATTGTTTATCGCATTAGAAATGGATTTTTAGCACAGTTTTATAACCAACCAAATAGAATAGAAGTACTTCCAAGAATAAAAGAGAACAATGTGAAGCGTTAAAGAAATTAAAGAAGAGGAATAATCAAGTTAAATAGTTGATAAGACTAGAAATAATAAACAGAAAATGTGACAAGATCTGTATTTACTGCGCAGATAGTATAATAAAAATTAAAGCGGTTATTATGATAAGTAATTTGTGAAAGTTGGGTGCAGTCCCAAGCTAAGATTGTCATATAATATAAGAACTAAAGAAAATTTAGTATCATAATAAAAGAAGGTTGACTAGAACAAGAAAAGAGACACTTGCAATTACATTTGTAACATGTAGTTTGTAAAAGAAAGAATAGAACATAAAAGTAACAATTGCAAGTATAATTATAACAAGTATGTAATAATTTAAAAGAAAGAAATGGAAAAGGCTTATTTTATCAAACTTAGATCTTGGATTAAGTTGATAAGAAAAAATAATAGAAGTGGCTTGTACCATCGGCATTCCCTTTCAGGTCTAGGACTGATGATCTCACACATGGGTGGGGTTGGGCATGTTGATTAGGTTAAATAAATAGCCAACAAAATAAGAAAAGTAAACTAAACGCATAGTAAAAGATTAGATGTAAGGTCTAATAAAATGGTAACGTGCGTTTGGAGTTGCCCAAAGAGAATTTGGATAAAGAGCCTAGCAAAGCAGTTCCTTGCAGATTTTTAGTACAGAAAGAGCATGTCCAACTTAGTTATTTGGGGCTAGAAGGAAGTACGAGACTTCAATGGACATGAGGGTACTCTCGGATGGCCCTCTGGGGTAGGCCTAACGAAACTTCACCCTCGGAGGCAGGTTTGTAGGTGTTCCATCAAGAGAGTATGCCTTGACTGCTTTTGCATTGAAGGCCTAACAAAGAGGACCTTTGTAGGCAGTCGAAAGGTTGTCATATGACTCTGTACTGTAGTTTGCGAGTAGGTTACAGTGGGAAGGACCCATAAGGGCATGCGGGTATTAGCCATCGTCAATCAGAGCGAGTTCAGAAAAGACTAGAGTTAAACCAACAGGCCAATGATTCTTTCACTATCGAGACATTGGATGTTTAGATTGTTTGCAGTAGGGCACAACCACTTAGCTCTTGAAAGGTCTTTCAATTAGTTGAGGGGGGTGCGTGGAGCCATGGCCACGATGAGAAAAGAGACAGATCAAGTGGAATATTTGTATTGTAGGCCTAACGAAGTGGACCTTTCAGATAGAGAAAATCCCCGACCGAGTTCCGTACAAGGTAAATCTTGTTGGCGGAATTCAGGGAGTAGACAGAACGATTACGTGTAGTCCTCAAGGTACGCACTGGGTGGTCATTGTGGATGTCTGTGCACTAGTTGAAGCTAGTGCGGATGCAGTTTCACTTTTTCATAGTAGACGACGGAACATCTGTATTGTAGACCTCATGAAGCTGTCGTTTACAGATTTAGCTATACTACGCTCTAGCAGCGAGATGATGGAATCTTTGTAAGGAGGATACGGAAGGTATTATGGGTAGTACCTAGGACCGATGCAGTCTTTGGGCATGTAGCTATACACACACACACACACACATACACACACATATATATATATATATATTAGTCATTAGGTCAGAATCTACTAGGGAGTAGATGGGCACGATTCACGCACAGAGGCGAGAGTATTATAAACCTATAAAACTAATATAACAGAAAATGCAAATAGAATGGTATATGTAGAATTATTCTTACAAGTGTATATTTGTCCATTCGCCAGAACTTTAGTTCTGACCCCCTCCTCATATCATCACATAGGTTAGATAGATGGCAGAATTTTTCCAGCTTTGTGACACTTGTTTAGAAAGTTTTATTACCTTGGTGATTATTTACTTACTATTATATTTTAGTCAGTTCCGTTGTGACATATTTATTTGAGCTCTAATATATTTATCTTTGCCTATTACAGGATATCAGATACCCAACTCGGGCTTCAACGGGCTTGGATTTTAGCATTTTTGTGAAAAGTCCGAACCCACTAGAATTCGGGATGTTACAGGCATCAATGAATCAATGGCAAGACCACCTCCGTAGTGGTATCGATTCATATGCCTATGGTGCAGTTTCCCTTTAGTGGGAGAATACAACGGTGCCCTAGAGGTGTGGTTACCCACATTGTAACCCCGACCAAGGTGCCCATAACATTGGTTCGTGAGGTTGCACCAATCAACCGACGCTTCCTCCGGCACCAAGTGATCACATAAGGGCACCACCAATAGCTTGCACCTGTCATACAAGAATGCGGGATAACAACTTCATTAAAAGATAAGTTCTATTTTGCTTGAATAATCTTTAACTTCGTCATATTTTCTTATGTTATCTTATGAATAAACTGCCTATACATTTACTTAAAAATCATCGGGGGCATCAAAGCCATTTAGCCTTGAATTGTTATTAGTAAAAATGTAGGAATAAGAGTGCATTCACATATGTGCAGTGATTAACAAAGGGAATGTGAACGAGCACAGATAATTCAAACAAATAACCTGATCAACGGTGAAAATTTTCAACACAAAAGAAAATAGTAATGTCCAATGTTTACAAACACGATCATAGCATAACTGATACATCATCCAAAAAGATAAAAAGATGAACCACTCAATAACTTTGGGAGGAGGGAGACCCCTCATAACATAGCACTCATCATCATAAACCAAATCCTTATCCACTAGCAGGGATCAAGGACAAGGGCTCGCTTGGTCCTCCCATAAGGGAGGCAATTAGCTCTGGTGTGAGAACTATTTGGGACCACCCCGGACGTCGCCATTTCCATCGCAGCCTCATTATGGACCTTTGCACACTATTCAAGGGTAATGAAGGGGACCAACAATAGGAGGTGGTAATTGCCGAAAAGATTAGCTTTAATATCCTATAAGACCCCTTAATTTGGCGTTAGTTATTTAATTAGTTAGTGAGTTGATTAATTAGGCTCTAAATGTGGAATTTGTGCAAATGTTGGAATTTGACCATGAAACTTACACCATTGCATTTCTGACGAAATTCTGAGCAACTTTCCTAATTGGAGTTTTGCGATCGGAGTCCAACAGGAGAAATTATGGATGAAAAATGAATTGGGAACGAAAATTAATAAATAAGAAAAATTAATATTTATATATTAATTAACCGAGGAAATTAGGAAAAAAGGAAAAACTTTGAAAAAAAAATTAGATTGAAGGACACCAAGTTTCATTTTTAGGCTGAAAGACAAATGCTAATTGTAGTTAGCATTATATTCAACTTTTACACTATACAAAATGCTAGTTATATCTAACATTATATTCAGTTTTACACTATATAAAATGGTAGTTAGAACTAGCATTGTCCTTTTGCCTAAAAAGCAAATTTGTTGTCCTTCAGGCTAAATTTTTTTCTAAGTTTGTCCTTTTTTCCTATTTTCCTGTAATTAACCTGAGCCCATGGGTCGATCAAAGTCATAGGTAGTCGACCAGGGGTAGTCGACTATTCTCTATGTGGCGGCTAGGGTTATCCTAGGCCCAACGTCCCAGATTTAATATATTTCAATCTTACAATTGAGGTTGATTCTTACGCTTATAAATTCAGGCTTAACCCTCCCTTCTCTTCCCATATTTTTCAGGATGCAGTAGAAAAGTTCTACCATTTTATATTCTCCACTTTATTTCTAAATTATAAAAATAATATATTTATATTTATACAAATTAGAGAAGAGTAGATATACAATAAAAAGGAGAAGAGAAGAGAATCAATTATACGCATATTTGAGGTAATTTATATATATTTGTATATTTATATCTATTTTCTCTCTCAATCCTAAATCTCTTCTCAGTTCTATAGTTCTAACGTACGTATATACCCTTTTATACATAATTCTTGGATTAAAAATGATTTAAAGATAATTTAAGGTTCTACTTCAGATGTATAGGTTTGGATCACTTTTAAAAAATGAGTGGAAAATTTATATATTATTTATGATTTTAAATCTATTCTATTGGCATATGCTTGAATTTTATGCATAGATCAATTTTATTTGTGGATTGTATGCTTAAATTGAAAAAGTATAGCCTACATATCGTTTTAGACTTAATTGGAAATATGTTTACACCTAGATCTAGAAATCAGTCCCAAATATTTTAGAATTTGAAGGTGGTATATTTTTATTCCAGATCTAAACTTGGGTGTAAAATACGATTTTTGGATTATTGCCCAAATTTTTGTTAAGTTGTAGATTTTCCATAGTTTAATTTGTGGGAAGAACATCCGTTTGATTTTTATAAAAATATTTAGTTTTTCCGCTTTTGATTCAAAAAGGCGACGCTTGATTTAATAAGGAATAAAACAAAAAGTTAAGAGATATGTAAAGTATAGATTTATTCTCCATATTTTACACTATTTATTCCAAATAAAAAGACATTATCCATTCCTTGTAATTTCAAATGTAGTAAATCTTTCCTTTTGTGCTAAAACCAATTTATGGAAATTATAGTGGAAATTTTCTCAAAGGAATTTAATTCTAGCAAATTAAATATGAAAACATATTACTTATATATTTATGACTGGATTATATTGGATAATAAGTAGTTTATATGTATTTATTGCTTTAATAAAGAAGAACAATGTTTATTCATGCATTATTTACATGTAGCGTTTGTTAATTATTATTATATTTAGGAAAACAAATGGGTAGGATTTGGAAATGTAGTAATTCCTATTGATGGTAAATAAATTATAAATTGGCAATAATTAATAGGAATAAAGAATTGTAACCCTAATTAATGGGAAATAATGGATAGGATTAGATTAGAGGTTATAATTGGTTAATTAAAGATTGTAACTCCAATTAATGGGCAATTAATTGAAATGAATTTGGGAGTTACAATTAATAAGGACAAATGGGTAAAAAGAGACTGATAAAAATGGAATGGATATAAAAGTTTACTAATTTGAAATTCGTAATCATGCAAAAATATCATAGGAAATGTCCTTTAGGATTTTATGGACAAATTGACATAAAAAGGCAATTTATGGGTAGATAAGTATTTAAGATAAATCTTACTGCCTTAAATAAAAAGCGAATTAGCAAGCCAAGTCCAATGTCTACCTAAGATAATATAAGTAAAGATTTAGGATAGTTATTGGACTTAGTAGGTTAGTGATGCGAGGTCAGTAGAGTCACTTGACGGAAGACTGCCCTTCACTTTGGTGCTGCCAGCAGTCGAGTGCTCCAACTACTGATGTGAGATATCACTAATCCTAGAACTCATGATGATGTGCAAGATTGGATCTGCTTTCTTAATTGGAAAGTATTAAACGGTCCAAATATGGAATTAGGAGCGGTGAGGGATATCTCCATAGGGGTTTGCTTCTGGTTTGAGGTATTAAGTGGCTATAGGGTCTGCTACTCTCCTAAAAAGAGTATTAAGTAACCGAGTAAGATTCCAAATACAAAAGGATGTCTTTAAAAGGGTTTACTTTAGCGTTGAGGAATAAGTGGCTATTTTAGGGCCAGCCTCCCTACCGAAAGAAGTAATCTAATGAGGTTCCACATTTATAATTAAGAGTGATAGTGAATATCTCGGAAAGGGTTCGCTTCAAGTTTGAGGTATTAACTGACTAAGCTAGGTTTTGCTTCTCTCCTAAAAAGAAGTATTAAGTAACCTTGTGAGATTCCAAGTGATGTTAGGTGGATAGTACGAGTGAGGAATCCACCTTGGGGTTAGGTATTAAATGATAAGGACCTACCTATAAATAGGTGTTAATTAGTTAGGGATCTGCCTAGTCCTTATTAATAAGGTATTGAGTGGCTTGGGTAGAGACTCTCACATTACTAAGGTCGTAATAACGATAGTACCAATGATGAATCCGCCTGGAGATAGGTATTAAGTGATAAGGACCTACCTAGAATATCAGTATTAAATGGTTAGAAGTATGCCCAGTCCATTTTAAAGGTATTGAGTGGCTTGTGTACTATCTCTTACAACGATTTTATTAGCGATAGACGTGGTAATAATTGGACATTAAATGTTGGAAGCCTTAAATATTGGCTAGAGGTCTTTGTAGCTAGGACCCACCGACCATTGACAATATTGTTTGAAAACCACTTTAGGAATAGATCTTAAATAACATGGTCTACCTTGATTGAGGTCTTAAATGGCAGAGTCTGCCTATTTCTCTTTTTAAAGTATATTGTGGTGATTATAAAGCCCACTTCATATTTAGAAGTATTAAGTGGAAAGCGTGTTTGGAAGTATTGGGTGGTTGATAAGGATTCGTCGGTATTTTGTACCTAGGGAATGGGTAGATTAGTAATCGTGTATGCAATGCAAGGTTAGGTTAGAATTGCTAACCTTAGTAGACATAACTATTTAATTGAAACCAATCGATATAAATTTATATTATGTATAGTTTATAGATTTTTCAATCTCCAGAACATTTTTCTGACCCCCCCTCCTCATTACAAGCCACATGATAGATTTAGAGGAATAGGTCACTAGATTTAAAGGAACAGGTCACTGGAGCTGGATGTGTTTAGTTGTTGGGAAAGTCTTCTTTTCTCTCATGCTCGATGCTGATGTGACAACCTATTATCCAAGAAATACCGTTTATTCCAAAGTAGTAGTCATGGTCAGTATTCTTATCCTATTATTATTTTCGCTATGAATTTAGACTAATATCAATCTCTGATAATGCTCGTGCTTACTTATAGGTAACAAATCCAACGATCTATACTTTGATAGATTTGGGTTTCGATTTTTGTCGCAATTTAGGCCCATTGAGGTGCAGTTTGTTACAATCTTGGTTAACTTCTACTCTCACTGCGCAATTAGGGTGTCTTTCTCCTTCTTAATATCCTCCTAGGTTGCATAGTGCTTATATTGCGCAGCTTCTCTCTCTGCCCATAGCCTCATTGTGACTTGCCTCCATATCCATCCTCATCTGCTAGAGCTCATCCTCCAACCTCCTCTTCTCCTCGGCTTGGTCGTTAATAGCAGTGTCCTCGGACCACTTAGCCATGTTTCATGCCTCCTCTGCTAGCAGTGCCCTTCTCTCTAAAGCTTCTTCCCTTGCCTCGACATCCTGAACCATCTTTTGTTGTTTCTACCTCTTTTCCTCTGCTTGCTGATGCGCGGTCTTCTCCTTCTCTAACTACTTAGTTAGATATGCAAGACATAAGTGAAAGCGATAGGCTTGTATTACGGTCTACATAATAAACAGTTCGAGGTCTAAGTCATAGGAAAAGGTAATTTTTGAAAAAGGTGGCATTCAAACAAAAGCCACAACATGGAAAATGCAGGGATCAAAGCCAAGAGAATTACTTACTGATGTTTTGGTAGAATTTGGAAGAAAAGATCAAGTTTTGTATGGAAATTGGGAAGCTATAACGGTTTCTTAATGGAAAATGTCTTCAAAAGCCCAGTAAAAGTTAGAAAGGATAAGGAAAAAGGGATATATATATATATATATATGGCGAAGGAAGCGATGTGTGATGATGGATTCACTAGAACCATATACGTATAAGAAATGTGCTTGTCGAATCCCCATATCAAAAAATTGATTTGCCTCTACAAAGTCTAGGAAAATGAATCGTCTCCATAAGTTGTTTCATGATGCATGTCGTAAATTTAACGCATCATTAAATGTATGAATGCCAAGCCCATCACCATACACAGGTGTGAGCTTGGGGGCAAAATGTTGCTCGTATTTCTTGCAAATAATGAAGTGGGTCAACCAACTTAGAAACTCATATTTTCCATAGCCCATGTATTTCAATGGCCGGGCTCTTTACCATCTATGACTCAAGTTGCTATGATCAACCTATTTGTCGCCCCCATTGGAGCATGGCCCAACCTCTTTGCCTTTCACCTACCGCCTAGGCCTAACTACGCCTACTCAAGAAATACCTCATCCGCTTCGATAAGAGTGATGGGTTAGTCTCCCCTATGGGCAACAAATGACAAGATCAATGAAGGTTACTCTAGGAAGTTAGGGGCCCATAGCGGCCAGCTTAGTCAATAGTAAGCCACCAAACTGCCTCCTCATTTGTCACTATCCTTGTTCAAGCCCGCCATCGTCCGTAAGGATCTCCAAGTTTCCATTAACCAAGTTTGCATGCATCAAACTTCCTTAACTTAATAGAAACCCCACCTATGCCACATCTTTGAAAGGCTGGCAACCATTGGCGTGGCTCATCTAACAAGGACACCATTATACAACAACCCTTCATTTGTTGTGTTGACACCCTAGCACTTCTACCACAACCACCCCATCTTCATGTTGTATGTTGTGTTTTGGGGTATTTCTATAGTATATCTCATAGGCTGTTTGTATCTACATCTTGATAAACCACTTAGCTTCCTAGCTGGTAAGACCCTCAACAACCCACATCATTTCTTGGGCATGTTCAGACCAATCCCAGCCATCCAAACAATAACTTTAACTACTATAAATTTATCATGCATTACCACTTCACAAGGATTGAAAAACATTAAAGCTTCATGTATCCTTGTATTTGCAGTCAATTCACTTTGTAATTTGGGCTATCGTAGTCAAAATGAAGTAATAAGTAATTTTTAATAACGGATGTAGAACGCCTTTGGCCAAACCACTCTAACCTCTCATCCTTTTACTTTTCAGCATACTAATACCGCTTTATTTTTCATTTTTAACCAAGATATAAGTTACCAATCTTTGCTAATATATCCTCTTCAACATACCATAGAGGTTGGCTAAAAATATGGTCAATGGTTATGATGCTAAAATTTATTGTGTCAATAGAATCATTACCCTACGAAACCAGAAAGGAGGAGATAGAGTCTTAGTGTCCTTGGACGAAATGAAGGAAGGGTCAATGGTTTCGTTATATATTATGGAAATCATAAAAGAAGTTATAGATAGAGTGTTTGTGGCTCTAGAATTTGCTGATGTCTTTGAACTGGTAATGAGAATACTGCCAAGAAAAGCGATTAAGATTTTCATAGATTTGGTACCAGAGGCACAACCTGTTATTAGTCCACCTAGCATAATGTTGCCTAAGGAAATGAGAGAGTTGAAGAAGCAACTGATAGAGCTTGAGCATGGGAGTTTCATTTGATTAAGTAGTTCACCGTGGGGAGCTTTGACGATACTTTGGTAAAAGTCAAATGGATCACTTCACTTATGTATTGACTATAGGAAGTTGAATGAAGTGATTTTGAAGAACCGTTGTCCATTGCCTATGATAGATGATTCATTTGATCAGTTGTGTGGAGCTAGAGTATTCACGCAGTTAAATTTGGCTATGTGATTCCATCTACTAAGAGTGGCTGAAGATAGTATTCTTTTGATCACATTTAGGACAAGGTATGGTTCATATGAGTGGTTGTTCATGCCCTTGAGGCTAACCAATGCTCCAGTATTCTTTGTAGACTTTATAAACCGACTCTTTCATGATCTATAGGACAGGTTTTTTTTGATTTTTATAGATGATATTTTAGGTATATTCTTAGGACAAACGAGATAATGAAGTTCACATTAGATATTGGACACCTTTAGACAACGCAAGTTGAGGGCTGAATTTTCCATGTGTCATTTTGAAAACCGAAAGTTAAGTTCCTAGGCTAGGTGGTTTCAAAGGAAGGACCGACTACGATCCTTCAAAGGTTGAAGCTGTAAATGATTGAAAAAGACTAGAAATTATTACTGAGATAAGGAGTTTCTTGGGATATGTAAGGTACTATCGTAGGTTCATCAATGAATTTTCTAGGATATCAACACCATTGACAAAACATAACTAGAAGAATGAAAGGTATAATTGGACGAGGGAGTGTGAGGAAGCATTTTGATAGTTAAAGTTTCAGCTGATAGAATCTCTGCTTTTATTTAGGTTGGAAGGGAATGGAAATATGTTGGTTGTGGATTAGGAGTTGTGTTGATTCAGAAGGACAAGGTTATAGCCTATGGCTCTAGGTAGTTATGAACCCTTACAGGGTCGGTATCCAACTCATGACTTAGAGTTAGTAGCAGTTATCTTAGCATTAGAAAATTGGCGGCATTACCTTTTAAGGGAAAGGTTTGAATTGTTCACTAACCATAAGACTTTGAAATATTTGTTCTCGCAAACGGTGCTAAACATAAGACAACAGAGATGGTTAGAGTTCTTTTCATTGCACGACTTTAGGATAGAGTACAACCTAGGGAAAGAAATAAGGTTGCTCATGCTTTAAACAAAAGTAATAGAGTCTGGGGATGATTGAAGAGTGGAACATTTTTGATTCAATAAGTTCTTGTAATGTGTAGTTTCAGTTGAATGTTGGTCCGAGTTGAAATCCTAGGATGTTGTCTTGCTCAGAAGTTCATCCAATTCTCATAGATACAGTTGCCGAGGAAGGCCCGTTATGTGCCAAATGGATCCAAGGCTTGAAGAGTAGTGTAACACCCAGTAAAATTTAATAAAAAAATTAATTAAACTAAAATAAGTCTAAAAACAAAAATCCTATAAATGTAAAATTTTGTTCATGGAAGTTGCACCATTGCATTCGCGTTGAATTTTTAATCAATTTTCATATATAATTTTTGTAATCAGAGTTCAAAAGGAGAAGTTAAGGATGTTTGGAGTTTCTAAATTTAAAATTATTCAAATGAGTTTAAATTTTAAATTTTAAACTTGAATTTAAATATTTAACGTTAACTAGACTTAACATTTAAGTAAACATTGAAGATAATGTTTGACATATAAATATATTAAGTAATAAATAAAATAAAAATGGAAGAAAATAATTCATGTTTCGAATGAGGACTGGTCGACCGCCCATAGGCAAGCGGCCGATCACCAGTTGTCGTACGATTATTGGATGATGGCTCGGTTTTTAGGGCCCTGAATGGCCCGCATTTGTTATTTTAAATCCAACGATTCTGGTTACTTCTTACCTATAAATAGAGCCCTAGACCCTTCACTTTTCCTCATAAAATTTTGATGATGACAATGAAGCTCTACTTGATTCCTTCTTCTTTAGATTTCAGAATCAGTTAGGATTTTTAGGTAAGAGGTTTAGATACTATCTCTTTTGATTTCTAATTCTATCTCTCTCTAATTTCTGATTCCGAACCTAATCTAACCTAATCTCTATATACTATCTACTTATTGTATATTCCAAAAAGAAGGAGATCTGAAAGGGAAATAGGAGGGGTGAGAATCAAATCCAATTAAGAAGCATGCAATTATCTGTTAGTGGAAATTTCAGTTTTTTCCATTTTAGTAATTGTATAATATTTGTTGGATTTGATATATGCCTTGAGAAATTTTGATAAACGAAAACATATCATTACAACCTCCAGAATTTCCCCAAGTAAATGTCAATCTATAAATATGTTGTAATTTCAATTGTGAAGACTAATATAGCAGAATTAGATCGGTGTTTGAGATTTAAGCAATTCATAATTTGTTCCACTTCGTCTCTTTTGATTTCTTTTACAGTGTTAAAGGATTCTAAAAATAAATAAAGTTAGAAATGGTGCACACAGTATGAATTTGACTATTTGTAATTTGCACCTCTTATTTCTATAAATTCAATAAATATGAATCTCTCTTTCACTCCAAGGTGGCAATTGCAAAAGTTGAATAGAATGTAAAAGATTTAAATTGCAAGATGTGTTTCTTGAAATAAAGGAGTTATATTAATATGAGGTAAGTTTGGTATCATTCCATTTTTATACAAGTCTAATTCTGTTCGCTAAGGATATTAGCTATTTTTGTTTGAAGCTTGGGACTTGTGTGAGTTTGACATTTTAGTTAACTTAGTAAGCAACTTCTTTGCATATGATTAGGAATATATAGTTTTGTACCTTAGATCTCGTGTGTGGGTGTGTGGGTGTAATAGTAACCTATTGATCGTATTGAATATTATTAATAGGGTAGTTAATAGCATTTAGTTTCTTAGAAAGGTAGTAAATAATGATTATGGAAATTAATCTATAATTAAAGGAGAAATAAGGATTTTTACCTTATATGTCCTTTAGTATTGATGTTGTGAGAAAGTATATTTACAATTAATATATATATATATATATATATAAAAATAAAGTATGACTAAGTTATAGGGATGCAAGGTCAATCTAAAGCACATAGGAGTTTGCCCAGTTAAATCTAACTACCGGCATTGTAACTTTGGAGAATGATGTGAGACATTGCCTATAATTAATAATCTTGGTGGACGTGAAGTTAGTCCTAATTCTGTAGGGTAAGTATGCCTAGTAATCTAGCTACTAGTACCTACGAATGGTCGGACTAATTTGGGTGGTTGCAGTTGGGTTATGGGTCATAAATATGTTTTGGATACAGTAGGTTAGAATCTTGGGAAGGGTTCGCCTCTTTTCCATATAATAAGTATTAAGTGAACGATAGAATTTCTTATGATGTCAACTAGGGAGAATCATAGAGGGACTCGCCTTGGATCAGGTACTAAATAATGGGGACCTACCTATTTTATTGGCATTAAATGGTCAGAGTCTGCCTAATTCCCACTGAAAGATATTAAGTGGTTGGCGTGCTTTCTCTTGCATCGTTAACGATAGTTGCGTTAGAGTTTGGAATTAGACTGGGAAAGCCCATTAGGCTTAGGTTAAAGTTTTCAGTATTATTATTTTAAATGCGTAAGACATAATACTTATCTAGATGATGCTGCCTAATTACAATTATGGTGAAGCTTGAGATTTTCATTCACTGGACATTTGTTGTTCTGACTCCCTCCTTATTATGACACATGGGTTAAGGAGACAATGCTAATTTAAGAGACAAAGATGGAGAAGAAGGCTTGTGGCAGTTGTCTATTTATTTATGTTTTTCCTTTTAGTATTTTATATACCCAGTTTTAGACTAATGTGTATTTAGAAATATTGTACTGTGGAGGTTTTATATTGACACATTGTGGGATTCTGTGATAAATTAGATGTTTCTGAAATGGTTTTCTTTTTATGAAATGAGTACATGTTTTGATATTATATTTTATCCATTCCACCATTAGATTCTAAAATTAAAGATGTATAGCTCTATGCACTTTGTATTGTTTCAAATTTATCAACGCAACAACTTGTTTTAAGATGGGCTGAAGGTTCAATGGGCTTTCAATGAATCGAAAATTTGGTCCGTTTCAGAGCAGATTATTACATTTGGTACAAGAACTTAGGTTATCCGATCAAAAGGGAATAGGTATACATAAGAGTGCATACTTGTTATATTTAAAGTATTTTTCAAAACCCCTATATATAAATGAATATATATACTTTAAAGAACATACTAAAGTACACAACCTTTATTTTAGCAAATGATACTATCTTAGGAATTTGTCACTAAAATAATTAAAACCTATAGATAGTTGATATGGTTGAATGCTCAAAAGCTAGGAACCCATCCCTTCAAGAAGTATCCAACATTCGAGGCAAACCAGGATGGTTTTAGCAGTACCTAAGGCATGTGGGGTAGGTTCCTATTCTATGGCAAGCTACTCCCGCAGCACAACCTGTTTCACCTGTTGAAGCAGCACCCCGACCTTTAGATTTTCCCAAGCTATGCAAGGACTTTCAAAATATAGGTGGACGAGTGTATGCCAGAGTCGAGGACTTTCTTGGGACAAAGGCTTAGATTAGTGATTGTGACCCTATATTTTGGGAGCTTGGGTAGGAAGATTAGACTAAAAGGAGGGAAGTTGCATGACATCTTAATAAGGAGGCATTAGATTGGTGGACTTTCGTAGTAGAAGAAAATAATGAGGAGGAAATCGCTTGGGCTGGGTTAGAACTCGCTTTGAGTTAAGGTTCATGTCATGTGTAGAAGTAAGTTTACAGTTGGAGAATTTATATAGTTGAAGCAACGAAACTCTACTTTAAAGGAGTGCATTAATAAATTCATAGAGTTGGCAAAGTTGGGATTGAGCTTGATTGACACCTCTATGAAGAAGGCGACGAAATTTGTCAAAGGTCTCAATTCTCCACTTAGGAATTGCTTTTGGCCTAGATTCTCATAGGCGCTACTTATGAGGTGATTTTTGAGATGTCCTTACTACAAACTGCTGGTGGTGAGGGGAAAAAAAATGAGAAGGAGAAGGTTAGGATGAGACAAAATCAAGGGGAATCTAAGAAGGGAGGATTTTGGGCAAACAAAAAAGCTAAGGGGATGGTCAAGAAGGAGGGAATAATTATAGAAGGTATCAAAGAAAGGAGCACATTTCTAATGACTACAGATTGAGCTTGATGAAGGAGGGATTCTAGGGAAAATGCTACCGTTGCTTTGAGGAAGGGCATTACAAGAATCGGTGTCCAAAGCTAGCTAAAGAAGAACAGCATGGGCAAGCTTATGTTATTAAAGCGGTTCCTATCTCAAGTATACCACCTCCAAGAGATCAAGGGAAAGCCACAACGGAGGGTACAATTACTACCTCTGGAAATACTATCGTGCCTTCTTTGAATCGAGAGCATCCCGTTCATTCTTAGCAAGAAGTATAGTTAAATCATTGAATTTGAAAACCAATGTTGTCATCGACCCAATACTCGTATCCATCCTATTGGGGGATTGACATATCTTTCTTTAATCTGTAAAGACCTAGCTAGGGACATTTATAATGTTGATTTTACATGTAATATGTATGTTTTTGGCTTTGATGGGTATGGACTTATCCATAGGATGGATTGGGTAGTTTACTACGGGGCTGCCCTAGATTGTGATAGGATGATCGTTCAATTAAGAAGTTGTAAGGGGTGAAAAATTGATGTTCGTTGTTCACCTCAAAACTCAGTCGAGTTGAGCTATTTGTATTCTCTTAGCCAATCACAAAATGAATCTCATCTATTGCCGTAATCCAAGACTTTTCAGACTTTTTTGAAGAAGTCTTTGGTCTCCCATCCCATAGGGAGATCGGGCTCATAATTGACTTAGAGAAGGGCACTAGACCTATCACACTGCCACTGAGGCATATGGCTTCTGAAGAATGGCAAGAGTTTAACAAGCAGATTTCAGAGTTATTACAGAAAGGATTTATATGCTATAATATTTCAAAACAAGGAGCACCGCTTTTTCGCTACTAAGCCAGATGGATCATTAAGGCTATTCATCAATTAATGAGCGCCAAACAAGTTGACCAAAAAGAATAGTTATACTCTGCCTAGAATAGCAGACTTATTCGATCGAGTCGTCGGTTCCAAAGTCTTTTTCCAACTGGACTTTGCCACTAGATTCTAGCAGCTAAGGGTACTAGAAGATAACAAGGCATAAAATGCCTTTCGAACACCAGAAGGATAGTTTGAATGGGAGGTGATGCCTTTTGCTTTGACTAATGCCCCTCTGTACTTTGTGGATTTAATAAGTGAAGATTTTAGGGGACGGCTGAGCAAGTTTGTAATGGTATTTGTAGATAACATTTTTTCATTCTTCAAGAATTAAGGAGAACATGAGAGGCGCCTAAGAGAGGTATAGAAACCTTGAAAATACACCAACTAAAAACCAAATTCTCTAAGTGACATTTCTAGCGAAAGGAGGTGAAGTTTCTAGGTCAGGTTGTTTCCAAAAAGGGATTTTCTATTGATCCTGCTTAGGTGAAAGTTATTCAAGATTGGAGAATTTCGAGAAATTCTACAAAATTTAGGAGTTTCCTTGGTTTGGCTGGTTATTAACGAATATCCATCAAAGACTTTACAATGGTAGCAGTATCATTAACTTGCTTGACCAACAAGAATATACACTTTGTATGGGCTGAAAAATGTGCAAAATCTTTTGAGACATTGAAGGGGTCGCTAACTAGTGCACCCATGCTAATGATCCCAGACGGATTGAAGCCATTCATTGTATGCACCGTTGCATGTGGTATAGGATTGGGGGTTGTCCTTATGCAAGAAGAGAAGGTAGTGGCATATACCAGTAGACAATTAAAGGACCATGAGAAATGATACCCCACTCATGATTTAGAATTAGTGGTAATTGTTTTTGCTTTGATGATGTGGAGGCGCTATCTTTTTGGAGAGAGGTTTGAGTTGTTCACTGACCACAAATCCCTTAAATGCCCTTTCCCCAAAGAGATTTAAATTTTAGACAACAAAGATGGATGGAGTTCATAACATCATATGACTTCAAGATTCAGTATACCCTAGACAATGAGAATGTTGTTTCTGACGCCTTCAGTCGGAGGTATACTACTCTTAGTGCTATATACGAGTGAAGGTAGTTGGAGTTACTCTCAAATTTTAATTTCTAGCCACCGATAGTACCCACTCAAGGATATTTTGTAGTAATTGAGGTAAGACCGCGCTAATTGATTATAATGACCCATCTTTTTGGACGGTTTAAATCGACAATAATCCACACATGTTAACTCAAACCATTCAAAAGGGAGGATTATTAATGGGATAAATAAGAAAAATAAGAGAAAAGAAGCGAAACAAAACACAGAATCTCACAACGGGATGATAAAATATAATAATCAAATAAATAGTTCATGAAGCTATTTTATAAATACATTTGATTACATTTTTACAATATATCAGAGTTATACATACAATAGGAATAAATAAATAAATAATGCAGTGCAACAACATGATACAGTGGAATAATAATATAATACTAAACTCCATTTTCGTCCTCCAGAAATAAAGTCAACACTGAAAAACTCAGGCCGACCTGAGCGTAATGAAAAGACAAAACACTCGAGTCAGAACTAAAAGATCTTATGTAAATTAAATCAACATAAATAAATATGAGTGTAATGGCTTTAGAGATGTTTATGGGATTTTACATCTCCTATCCAATGTATAACGTACGTGCAATCACTTAAGAGATGTTCGGGATTTCCATCTCCTAAGGATCCATCAAACTGTGCAGTAACATACGCTATATATGTCATGTCTAGCAGTAAAGTATAATATACTGAAAATAGCACTAAGGCGTTACCCATATCCCTCTTAACACATCTTATAATTTCATAGTCAATACAGTACTGTAAACTCCACCAAAACCGGTCGGCTATCAGAGAGCACTCCAAAGGTACGACACAAAACAAAATCGTAGTGGGCTCGCTAGGAAAGATGACAAGGCTTGCGAGGCTATACCCTGGGTAGGATTCTACCGTTTTGTGGCACCAGGCTGGTGGTAACACATAACAGCTACTACCGCCCAACTCGGAACAACACTCCATAATCAAAAGAGCCCCAAATCAATCACAAAGTAAAAGATATGGTATCAAAGAAGCGTGTCCAATGGGAGGAGGGACCACACTTGGCCTGGTGATGGCTCATGTTTTAGTCATCCAAGCTAACTAAGGGGTCGGGGCTACGTCTCTTACCTCATACCAGAACCGTTCGCCAAACCATCCTACTTCGTTCTGGATCCTTCACCGTGTGCACAGTTGTTAAACTGGTTTCGGAATTGGCAGAGAGTATGACAATATCCGACTCCGGTTTCTTTAAAAACCAATCGTTATATTTTTCACACGTTGTCATTTTATAAAATATTTATAATAATAAATGCAGAAAATGGTTTATACTTTCGAATCAATATGTCCACATACTTATTCCAAAAGTATAAATATATTCATAAATATTGAGGAAGATTTCATTCAATCAATTTTGAAAATAATCTATAAATCTCTCTTAAACCATTTATAAACTATTTATATGCTTTAAAACAATTTATAAAGCTATTTATAAAATTCCAAAACAGTTTACAACTCTTCTCCTTTTTATAAACTTCTACACAAATTCCTTTAAAATACTTCCAAGTCTCTTACACAAATTCTTTTAAAAAAACCCTTTATAAAATCATTTAAAACCTTCATAACTCCTTTAAAAACCATTATAAAAATCCTTTATAAAAAATCTTTTACAAGAATCCCATTTGTAAAATCCATTATAAAATATTTTACAAAACTTTTATAAATTCCTTACAAAACCCCTCACATTTTATTTATTAAAGTTGTTATAAATCTATATTTATTATATTAAATCAAAACTATATTTATTATATAAAATTAATTTTAAAATACGTATATTAAATTATATTTAAATATTTTACTAAACTAAATTTTAAACTATTTAAATTATATTTCCAAAACTAAATAAAATTATAAGTTAAAACTTTAGATTACATTTAAAACCATATAAACCTATAATTTGAAACTTTAAACATATAAATAAATTATTATCCAAATATAAATTTCAAATAAAATCATTAAATTAAATTTAAAAACCAAATTTATAAATTAGACTTGCTTTGCCATTTAGAAAATAATTTAAAACTAATCAACCGTGTCCGTATATAATTTTCTACCCTATGGTTAAGTGATAGGGTATGTATCATTTCAACCCCAAAATAGTTAAATTTTCCAAGTATATATCATTTCAACCTGTATCCCGAATCAAAATTTTCAAGTCAATAAAATTGCTCGGGTTTATCATTTCAACTAATAACGATTTTCCCTAATCTACAAGATCATTCGGGTATGTATCATTTCAAGCCATAGTGATAACATAGATATAAACATCGAATCATCCAAAAATATCAACAATTAAACATCCATCACAATCTACATCCAAATTAGCCAATAAATCACAATAGTTAATTGGTTATCATTATCAGGTATTTAACTAACAATTTACATTCAATGTTAATTAAATGGCAATTTAATTCAATTTAAATTCAGATTCAATTAAAATGTCAAATTAAACTACCAAAAAGCAACCAACAATATTCTTATCACATCATAAATTTAATTTAACTAACATTAGATGGTTTAGTATTTGTGAGTAAACCACTCACCTTTGATTTTTACCCCATTAAAAAAATCCAAAAAAAGCCTAAAATCCAACAGTCTTAGAATCCAACCAAACTAGTTCCAGATTGTTCAGAATTTCGATACGATCGCAACAAAAGAAACCGCGTCCAAATCTGAGCTCGTATGAAAAGTTACGATAGTTAGAAGTTTGAAATTTTAAAATTAAATAAAAAATGAAACAAGGATATTTTCGTAATTAGTTCACTTACAAACCCCAATAGCCTCTCACGAAAACTCTACAAACATCGAGCACGAACCACCAAGACGACCTAGCTCCTACGCACGTGCCTACGACCATCTTCGACCAAATCCATACACGCCACAAGCCTCTCCAACTCCGGCCGACCTCTCTGAGAATGTGCGACCATCTCCGGTGGCTCCTACGGCCACTACCAATACACGGCCGCCACCCCTTCCAAGCCAATTTTTGGCAAACCTCATCGACATTAAGATGATGCAACCTCATGGATTGAAAGTCTTTGGCCTCCTCTATGCCGTAACAGCACCTGATCGCCAAACAATCGACGATCCACCGTCGAATTGAAAACCCTATGATGGATGGTCGAAACTTCTTTGATGATTTTTGGTCAAATGATGCATCAGATCGGAAAAAATTGGATAGAGATTACGCTCATCGAGAGCTTCACAACAATATATTTTATGACATAGTTTGAGGGATTTGGATTTCGATTTGATTTTGGTTTAAAATTGAATTTTGGAATTAGGATATTGATTGACAACTATTGGGAAGGAGGAAGAAGTAGATGATTTGAACAGATACGTACAGAAATGGGAGTAGACAACTGGGGTTTCAGGAAATATCCATTTATATTGGTAGAGATGGATAAGAACGAATGGACATATCGAATTGGGTCGAAACGATAACGACAACCCGAAAAGCACGTTTCTTTCCCGAAACGAAAATGGGTCATCTAATATATCAAAATATAGGTTTTCAATATTTTTAAACTCAATAGAACTAGTTTCAAAGCCTAATTCCATCATATTTAGAAGTTAAATTTCATAATCAAATTATTTAATTTAAATTCTATTAATCGATTTCTACGCATTTCGAGCTCGCATGGCCAAATGATAAATCTGATCGCTACAAAACTTGAAATCCTACAATAATTCACTATTATGGATTCGATGAAACTGGTTTAGTCGAAATCTGAGATAGTGATCGAAATGGCTAATTTTGACGTTAATTAAATAATATTATTATTAAATTGATTTAATCACTTTTAAATTGAAATTTAAAAGTTAATTTTTTTTTATCATTCTTGATTACTCAGAAATTTATAATCTTTTAACATAAAATTTCCATGTTAAATCCAATATTTAAATATTTCACAAATTTAGCATTCAATTTCAACTGTAATAAAATCCCAATTAATTATATTTTAATTTCAATAAATTATTTTATTTCGATTTACACCCTGATTATTGAATCAACTATTACCTTATGAAATAATTAACATTAGTTCACATTTTATAACATTCTATTCTACAGTTATCATCATAATTCATACTAATTTCAATATTTCAATTGCATTATTGCATTAATTACCAATTTAATTCCTTATTTATGATTATAACCAAATTAACTTTATAATTATTTCAATTGATTGAAATTGCATTAAAATAGTTGCTAATAACGTTCAAACAACATTATTAAATAATATTCTAAATATTTTCTCATTAATAAATCATAAATTTTAATTTTTCACAATATTAAATTTCAAGATCTTATTTAATTTAATAGTTTTTAATTATCAAAAATACGGGTCGTTACACTCTCCCCCACTCAAAACTTTTCGTCCTCGAAAAGGAATAAGAAACTAGATTTAATTTTATTGAAAATAATCAATTTATAAACAACTTATTTACATAATTAAGTTTTAAATAAGATATATCAATTTATAAACAATTAAATCTTTCATATCCAAGTTTAATCATAGTTTGAAAATATTTTCACTTTCAACAAATTTTCTAAGCCTAAATTTGCAGAAAATTTCGGTAGAGTCTCCTTTGCGCTAGGTCCGAAAAAGGATAATATCAATAATTTCAATATATATATATATATCATATTTCAATAATAAATTATCCCAAACCATAGGAATAGCAATAAAATATCATTGCAAAACCGTAATCCAAAAACAATCTATTTGTCAGGCACCCAACTTATTTATGAAACCAAAAGCAGTAGTTATTGCTTTCATATACCTGTCATTCACTTACATATTCCAAAAGAGTTAAAATTATATAAAAGATTAATATTTTAGTTGTTTCAAAAGGAAAATCAACACAAAACAGATGCAAAAAACAGCATGACCACCATATGCAACAAAGGAATCAATCATACATCCATAGCAACCAAAATTAATGGTTTGTTCAGGTTCAAAAACTTTCAATCTTATAACGGTAAGTAAACTAATAAGTGTACCTTTATGCTCAACTGCCTTGGATAATAACTTAATAGATTATTCATACAACCTTAAACAATTTGAAGTATCCTCTTTCGAACTTCCAATTAGCCAAACAATACAGAATTTAAATGTTATTTAAGTCTATTCAGTCGGTTTCCCTTTTACACATTATTTACTTTCATTTATTTTCAATTCCCATTCAATATTTGAAATCGTCTTTGAATGCATTGTTAAATTATCACATACATTTTATTCATTTTCAATTTATTCATACAAGGTTATCTCTTATTAATTTGCATTCATTTATTCACACAGATTATTTCTAACTCGATTTTTTAGAACATCAATAATTCAATTCTTAAAGTGTTACATAAGTTCCTTTGTAAATTTAATTCTCAATTATTATTTACTTATAAAACTTGATTTAATATTAATATTCGTTAGTGAATAAATTCATGCTTAAGTTTCACAACTTTAAAATTTACATTCATTCCTTCATATATAGTATAATTTAATATTAACTATATTTATGAATCATTTCATCAATGTTTTCAAGTTTATAATCATTTACTTAAGTGATATCTACTTTTACTATTCAATTTGATTATTAAGCATTTCAACCATTTACTTAAGTTTATATATTCCTTGTACTCCTTAATTTTTTTATTTATAAATGTATGTCCATTTTGAAGCACTTTGTTATTAACCTTTTATTTCTATAATATTCCATTACATATTCATATTAACATTTCAACATTTAGATATTTCTGGTAAGTTTTATATATGTTTTTTCAAAATGTAATTGAATGTTATACAAATTTATTTCATTCATTTTAGTTAACAAAAGATTCAAAAATTTACATCTGTTAAGATTTAAATTCTCATATTCATTTAAACACTTGATTTCTAATTTTCTTATTTCTCATTTTAGAAGTTTCCAACTATTAAAATAGTCAAAATTTCATTTCATTACAATAATTAAAAATCATTAATTAAAAGAAATTTAAGAACTAAGTACCGAATTTCATTTCAATCATTTATATATATATATATATATATATATATATATATATATCAAATCATACTTAAGAAATTTTAAATCAAAATTTGTTTATCGAACCAAATGGGTAGCGAAGCTAATAAGTGGCCTCCCCCACTTTGAGACTCAAAAATGAATATCGATGACGCGGCCGTCATTACCAAAATTATTTTCCAGCGACAAAAGAGGGGAGTACAGAACTTACTTTCATTTTAAATTCTTGTAAAATATTTCTTTCAAATCACATTGAAAACATTTATATCCGAAAATAATTCCAAATAATACTAGTACTATATTCCAAAATCTCTGTAAACTAATTTCCAAACTCCGGAATTTAAGTTCTCGAATTTCCAATTTATTTTCACTTAATTTGTAAATCCTATTTTACAACCAATATTATTCATAACAAACATATCTGATACAACAATATCCATTTATAAAAATTATTCTTTTATATACGAAATATAATACTAGGTAAAATTATTTCGTTTACCAGTGTTTCGAAAACAATATTGTGTCGGTCTGCCCTATTAAATGTTTTAAAATCCCTATTGATGCCATGGCGTCCTATGTACCAACCAGAATTTATAAATACTAAACAGAACCAATTAACAAAATATAAAAACATTTTTATAACGCCAACAAATACACTCTCTCATATACACTCAAACTCATTCTAGGGTGTTAACAACCTCATCTCTAATGAGTTAACCCTAAATAGGCTAACGTTATCGCTAAACTAAAGCTTTGATGCCAACTATAACAACCTACTTTTTTGGATAGTTTAAATCGACAATAATCCATAGATGTCAACTCAAACCATTCAAAAGGGAGGATTATTAATGGGGTAAATAAGAAAAATAAGAGAAAACAAAGGAAACAAAACACAGAATCTCACAGCGGAATAACAAAATAAAATAATCAAATGAACAATGCATTAAGCTGTTTTATAATATACATTTGATTACACTTTTACAATATTAGAGTTATACATACAATAGGAATAAATACATAATGCAGCGGAACAACATGATACAGTGGAATAATAATAGTATAATATTAAACTCCATTTTCGTCCTCCAGAAATAAGGTCTGCAACATTGAAAAACTCAGGCTGACCCGAGCATAATGAAAAGACAAAACACCCGGGTCAGAACTAAAAGACCCTGTGTAAGTTAAATCAACATAAATAAATATGAGTATAACGGCTTCAGAGACATTTACAAGATTTTACATCTCCTACCAGTGTATAACGTACATGCAATAACTTAATAGATGTTCGGGATTTCCATCACCTAAGGATCCGTTAAACTATTTATTATGTAGTAATATACGCTATATGTGACGCCCCACTCTGAGAATCATATTAACAAAGAGTATTACGATGTAATACCGTCTGCTAATGCGGAGAATAGAGCTGGATAGGAGCGACCATCTATAGCCTTGTCTTAACTATCTACTGAATACGTCGATAAGTGCTATCTATTTTTTTTCTTCTCAAGGGGATCGACATATCCAATAAATATTTAATGCAAAACTATAATGGCGCAAATCGCAATTGAACATGCAACAAATACAATTGAAATTTCTTACCTTGAAATCTCAATCTAAGCTAGAAATGTGACTTTTCAACTCACCTTAGGATTTATTGGCAGCGAACTAGTAGATTTAGCAAGCAAAGTAAGGAGCTTTGGTCTTGATTTGGTGCTAGAAACCTTATAGCCTTGCTCTTCTCCTTTCTCAATTTTTACCCTAAAACTTAATTTACCCAAAAACACAAAAGTTTTTCAATTTTTCTTGATAAATGATTAGCTACAAAAGGGTTTTTTTTTAGTGAACGTGCCACAGCTGATTACTCCTTTTTTTACATTTTAAAGATTGGCAAAAAATCCGCGTATTTTGACCAATTCAAGGTGAAAAAGGGGGTTGCTCCCTCGGCAAAACTGGGAAAAAGTTGAGACAAAAGATCCCGATTCAAGATAAATTCATGAGGAAGTGGCCAAAGTGGAAGAGAAGGAAATGGTAGAGAGATTCGGCTTCCCTCAACAATCAAACCTACAAATTCAGAATAAGACAAGGATATGATTGAGAAGTTTACCTGGATTTTACTGGATTTTATTTCAATTTATTTGATTTTAAAACCATAATCTTTGCTCTCAACTAGGGTTGCATTGGGAAGTTTGTCTCTGTTTGATAGTTTCTGAACGTACAGGAGAAGGAGTTGTTTCTCCTACTTAGCAAATTCACTAAGTGTCTAAATGGACTGCTATAAACTTAAAGCCCAAAACCCTTAATTTAAATAAACCAACTTGTAAATTAACCATTCTCTAATCACATTTTATACCATTTTAAAACACCGTTATCTCATAGGTTAAGACACCTAAAAATTAATGCGAGTACACTAAAAATAAGTTCGTTAACTAATCTTTTCAATAAAACGATAAAACATCGATTTCACAATTATTTGACCCTTCATTTTTATTATTGAAAATGACACTTTTTAACGTATAAAAAGAAATGTGACGACATGATAATTAAATCAATTAAACCCCAAAAATATATTTTCTTGTTTAATTAAACATCACAAACCATATAAAAAAATATTTTTACATCCAAATATTTTTTAATCAATATTACGCATTTTTATTCACATTATTAACCATATTTAATTTTTAACACATCATTAAAATTAACAAAAATTACCATTTTACCATTATTTCCGCAATAATTGCATTTTATCAAAGTAAAAC
The DNA here is from genome assembly GCA_030765085.1 of Allium cepa. Lineage (NCBI taxonomy): Eukaryota > Viridiplantae > Streptophyta > Magnoliopsida > Asparagales > Amaryllidaceae > Allium > Allium cepa. The sequence goes on from CM060943.1 coordinate 804,339,468, forward strand.
CATTCAATGCTCATTATTATCCCAAAGTAACATACTAAAGTTTTCAAAACTTTATTTTCTTCATTTTATATTTATTTACAACAAATAAATGTTGAATTAATTTTATTTATCCCTATTTAAATGAAATTACCACCAAATAAACATAATTTTATTATTCTCACTTTATTTATAGCCAAACATCTTAATCTCCATTTTATTACACCCAAACCCATTGTTTATTTTAAAAAGAACAATTTTAACAAATTTTACATCTAAAAATTTATTTTATTCCTCCATTTTAAATTAAAACCATCATTATAATTTATCTTCACAGGTAATCATAAAACTAGGGTTGTTACACTATATATGTAATGTCTAGTAGTAAAGTATAATATACTGAAAATAGCATTAAGGCATTACCCATATCCCCCTTAACACATTTTATAATGTTGTAGTCTACACGGTGTTGTAAACTCTACCAAATCGGTGGGCTATCAAGAGCACTCCATAGATACAGCATAAAACAAAATCGTAGTGGGATCGCTAGGGAAGATGACAAGGCACGCAAGGTTATACCTTGGGTAGGATTCTACATTTTTACGGCACCGACTGGTGGTAACACATAGCAGCTACTATCGTCCACCTTGGAACAACACTTCCATAATCAAAGGGCCCCAAATCAATCACAAAGTAAAAATATGGTATCGAAGAAGCATTTTCGAAAGGAGGAACAACCTCACTTGGCCTGGGGATGGCTCCTGTTTTATTCATCCAAGTTGACCAAGGGGTCAGGGCTGCGTTTCTTATCTTATACCAGAAGCGTTCGCCAAACCATCCAACTTCGTTCTGGATCCTCCACCACGTGCACAGTTGTTAAAGTGGTTTCGAAATTGGTAGAGTGTATGACAATATCCAACCCCGGTCTCTTTAACAACCAATCGTTATATTTTCACACTATGGTCATTTTATAAAATATTTATAAAAATAAATCCAAAAAACAGTTTATACTTTCGTATCAAGGTATCTATATACTTATTCCAAACGTGTAAATATATTCATAATAACTGAGGAAGATTTGTTTCAATCAATTTCGAAAATAATCTATAAATCTCTCTTAAACCATTTATAAACTATTTGTATGCTTTAAAACCATTTATAAAGCTATTTATAAAATTCCAAAACAGTTTATAGCTCTTCCCCTTTCTATAAACTTCTACGCAAATTCCTTTAAATACTTTCAAATCTCTTTGCACAAGTTCTTTTAAAAAAAACCTTTATAAAATCCTTTAAAACCTTTATAACTCCTTTATAAAACCATTACAAAAATCCTATATAATTTTTTTTATAAGAATCCCTTTTACAAAATCTCTTACAAAACTTTTGTAAGTTCACAAAACCTCTTACATTTTTATTTATTAAAGTTATTATAAAATCTATACTTATTATATTAAATTAAATTTAAAATATATATATTAAAATTATATTAAATATTTTATTAAATTAAATTTTAAACTATTTAAATTATCTTTCTAAAACTAAATAAAATTATAACTTAAAACTTAAAGTTACATTTTAAAAACATATATTAACTTAAATTTGAAACTTCAAACATATAAATAAATTATTTTCCAAATATAAATTTTAAATAAATCGTTAAATTAAATTTAAAAAATCAAATTTATAAATCATACACACTTTACCATTTAGAAAATAATTTAAAACTGACCAACGGTGTCCGTATAAAATTTTCTACCCTATGGTCAAGTGATGGAAGTGTATCGTTTCAGCGACAAAACGGTTAAATTTTCTAGATATATATCATTTCAACTCGTATCTCGAATCAAAATTTCCAAATCAATAAAATCGCTCGGACTTATCATTTCAACCCATAACGATTTTCCGTAATCTATAAGATCATTCGGTATGTATCATTCCAATCCATAATGATAACAGAGATATAAACATTCAATCATCCAAAAATGTCAACAAATAAACATCCATCACAATCAGCATCCAAATCAGTCAATAAATGACAACAATTAACTGGTTATCATTATCAAGCATTTAACTAACAATTTAAATTCAATATTAATTTAAATGGTAATTTAATTCAATATAAATTCAAATTCAATTAAAATGTCAAATTAAACTACCAAACAAGAACCAATAATATTCTTTTCACATCATACTTTCAATTTAACTAATATAAGATTGTTTAGTATTTGTGAGTGGGTTAAATGACTCACCTTCAATTTTTAGCCATTTAAAAATCCAAATAAAGTCCAAAATCCAACAGTCTCAAAATCCAAACAAGTTTCAGATTGTCCAAAATTTCGATACGATCATAATGGAAGAAACCACGTCCAAATTCGAGCTTGTATGAAAAAGTTATGATAGTTAGAAGTTTGAAAATTTAAAATTAAATAAAAAAAATAAAATAAGGGCATTTTCGTAATTAGTTACCTTTTCCTACAGACATCGAGCACAAACCACCACCTTGACCTAGCTCCCAAGCATATGCCTACGGCCATTTTTGACCTGATCCATCCACACCCAAAGCCTCCCTAGCTTCGGTCGACCTCTCTGAGCATGCGCGACCATCTTCGGTGGCTTTCACAACCATTACCAGTATACAGCCGTCTCCCCTTCCAAGCCAATTTTTGGCAAACTACCTCGACTTTAAGATGATGCAACTGCAATGATTGAAAGCCTTTGACCTCCTTTACGCCGCAGCAGCACCCGATCGCCAAACAGTCGATGATCCACCATCGAATTCAAAACCCTAGGATGGATGGCCGAAACTTCTTTGATGATTTATGGTCAAATGATGCATAAAATCAAAAAATGAGTTGTGTACAGAGATTATGCTTGTCAAGAGCTACGCAATGATATATTATATGACATAGTTTGAGGAGTTTGGATTTCGATTTGATTTCGATTTGAAATTGAATTTAGGAATTAGGGTTTTGATTGACTGCCATTGGCAAGGAGAAAGAAGCGGATGATTTGAATAGATACGTATAGAAATGGGAATAGACAGCTAGAGTTTCAGGAAATATCCATTCATATAGGTAGAGATTGATAAGAACGAATGGACATATCGGATTGGGTCGAAACGATAACGATAACTCAAAAAGCCCCTTAAATTTACATTCATTCCTTCATATATAGTATCATTTAATATTAAATATATTTATGAATAATTTCATCAATTTCTTAAATTTATAATCATTTACTTAAGTGGTATTCATTTTTACTATTCAATTTGATTATTAAGCATTTCAACCATTTATTTAAGTTTATATGTTCCTTGTACATCTTAATTTTTTTATCTTTATAAATATATGTCCATTTTGAAGACTTAGTTATTAAGCTTTTATTTGTCTAATATTTTATTACATATTCATATTAACATTTCAACTTTTAAACATTTCTGGTAAGTTTTATATATGTTTTTTTAGAATGTAATTAAATGTTATACAAATTTATTTCATTCATTTAAGTTAACAAAACATTCAATAATTTACATCTATTAAATCTTAACTTCTCATATTCATTTAAACGCTTAATTTCTAATTTTCTTATTTCTCATTTTAGAAGTTTTCAACTATTTAAATAGTCAAATTTTCATTTTATTACAATAACTAAAAATCATTGATTAAAAGAAATCTAAGAACTAAGTACTGGATTTCATTTCAAATATATATATATATATATATATATATATATATATATCAAATCATACATAAGAAATTTTAAATCAAAATTTGTTCATCGAACCAAATAGGTAGCAAAGCTACTAAGTGGCCTCTCCCACTTTGAGACTCAAAAATGAATGTCGATGACGCGGTCATCATCACCAAAATTATTTTCCAACGAGAGAAGAGGAGAGTACTGAACTTATTTTCTTTTAAAATTCCTTCAAAAAATTTCTTTCAAATCGCATTGAAATATTTATATCCGAAAATACTTCCAAATAAAACTAATATTATATTCCAAAATCTCTATAAACCAATTTCAAAACTTCAAAACTTAGGTTTTCTAATTTCCAATTTATATTCACTTAATTTGTAAATCCTATTTTGCAACCAATATTTATTCCTAACAAACATATCACATACAACTATGTCCATTTATAAAAATTATTATTTTGTATACAAAATACAATACTAGGTAAAATTATTTCATTTACCTATATTTCATAAACAATATTATGTCGGTCTGCCTTATTAAGTATTTAGAAATCCTTATCATGTCGTAGCGTCCTATGTACCGACAAGAATTTATAAATAATAGACAGAAAAAATTCACACAATATAAAACATTTTTATAACGCTAACAAATACGCTCTTTCATATACACTCAAACTCATTCTAGGGTATCGACAACCCTATCTCTAATGAATTAACCCCGAACAGGCTAAGGTTATCGCTAAACCAAATCTTTCATACCAACTGTAATGACCCGCCTTTTTGGACGGTTTAAATCGACAATAATTCACAGATGTCAAATCAAATCATTCAAAAGGGAGGATTGTTAATGGGGTAAATAAGAAAACTAAGAGAAAAGAAGGAAAACAAAACATAGAATCTCACAAAGGAATGAAAAAAATATAATAATCAAATAAACAATTCATGAAGCATGTTTTATAATATACTTTTGATTAAACTTTTACAATATATTAGTGTTATACATACAATAGTAATATAAAAATAATGCAGCAGAACAACATGATAAGTGGAATAATAATAATATGATACTAAACTCTAACTTCGTCGTCTAAAAATAAGGTCTGCAACATTGAAAAACTTAGGATGACCTAAGCGTGATGAAAGGACAAAACACTTGACTTAGAACTAAAAGATATTATGTAAGTTAAATCAACATAAATAAATATGTGTAACGGCTTCAAAGATATTTATGGTGCACGTAATACTTAAGAGATGTTCGAGATTTCCATCTCCTAAAGATCCGTTAAACTATTTACTATGTAGTAATATACGCTATATATGTAATGTCTAGCGGTAAAGTATAATATACTGAAAATAGTGTTAAGGCGCTACCCATATCCCCCTTAACACATTTTATAATGGCGTAGTCTATACAGGGCTGTAAACTCTATCAAACCGGTGGGCTATCAGGAGCACTCCATAGGTACGACACTAGAAAAAATCATAGTAGGCTCGCTAGGGAAGATGACAAGGCATGTGAGGCTATACCTTGGGTAGGATCTGCAGTTTTACGGCACTAGGAAGGTGGTAACGCATAGAAGGTACCACCGTCCACCTCGGAACAACACTCCCATTATCAAAAGGGCCCCAAATCAATCACAAAGTAAAAGATATGGTATCAAAGAAGCATTTCGGTAGGAGGAGCAACCTCACTTGGCCTGGTGATGGCTCCTGCTTTAGTCATTCAAGCTGACTTGGGGGTCAGGGTTGTGTTAGTTTCCTCATATCAGAAGCGTTCACCAAACTATCCTACTTCGTTCTGAATCCTCCACCACGTGCACAGTTGTTAAAGTTGTTTTGGAATTTGCAGAGAGTATGAAAATATCCGACCTCAGTCTTTTTAACAACCAATCTTATATTTTTCCCATTATGGTCAATTTATAAAACATTTATAAAAATAAATCCAAAAAACATTTTATACTTTTGTATCAAGATATCCATTTACTTATTCCAAAAGTACAAATATATTCATAAATACTGAGGAAGATTTCTTTCAGTCAATTTCGAAAATAATATATAAATCTCTCTTAAACCATTTATAAACTATTTATATGCTTTAAAACCATTTACAAAGCTACTTATAAAATTCCAAAACAGTTTACAACTCTTCTCCTTTTATAAATTTCTACACAAATTCCTTTAAAATACTTCCAAATCTCTTTACACAAAAAAAATTTTAATTTTTTTTTTATAAAATCCTTTAAAACCTTTATAAATCCTCGGTAAAACCATTATAAAAATCCTTTATAAAAAATCTTTTATGAGAATCTCTTTCATAAAATCTCTTACAAAACTTTTATAAATTCCTTAAAAAACCTCTGACATTTTCATTTATTAAAGTTATTCTAAATTCTATATTTATTATATTAAATCAAAACTATATTTATTATATTAAATTAAATTTAAAAAATATGTTAAAATTATATTTCTAAAACTAAATAAAATTATAAACTAAAACTTAAAATTACCGTTAGAACCATATATTAACTTAAATTTGAAACTTTAAACATCTAAATAAATTATTTTCCAAATATAAATTTTAAATAAAACCATTAAATTAAACTTAAAATCAAATTTATAAATCAGACATACTTTACCATTTAGAAAATAATTTAAAATTGACCAATGGTGTCCGTATATAATTGTCTACCCTATGGTCAAGTGGTATGGTATGTATCATTTCAACCCCAAAACAATTAAATTTTCTAGGTATATATCATTTCAACTCGTGTTAGAATCAAAATTTCCAAATCAATAAAATCGCTCGGGCATATCATTTCAACCCATAATGATTTTCCCTAATCTATAAGATCATTCGGGTATGTATCTTATCAACCCATAGTGATAACGGAGGTATAAACATCCAATCATCCAAAAATGTCAATAAATAAACAGCCATCACAATCAACATCCAAATTAACCAATAAATCACAACAATTGACTGGTTATCATTATCAGATATTTAACTAACAATTTAAATACAATATTAATTTAAATGGCAATTTAATTCAATATAAATTCAAATTCAATTAAAATGTCAAATTAAACTACCAAACAGGAACCAATAATATTCTTTTCACATCATAAATTTAATTTAACTAACATAAGATTGTTTAGTATTTGTGAGTGTATTAAATCACTCACCTTTGATTTTTATCCCATTTAAAAATCCAAATAAAGACCAAAAATCTAACGGTCTTAGAACCCAACCAAACTAGCTCCATATTGTCCGAAATTTCGATACGATTGTAACGGAAGAAACTACTTCCAAATGCGAACTCGTATGAAAAAGTTATGATAATTAGAATTTTGAAAATTTAAATTTAATAAAAAAATAAAACAAGGGTATTTTCGTAATTAGTTCACCTTGCAAACCCTAACAGCCTCTCACGAAAACCATATAGACATTGAGCACGAACCGCTGCCATGGCTTAGCTCCCAGGCATGCGCCTACGGCCATCTTTGACCCGATCCATCCATGCCACAAGCCTCCCCACCTCCAGTCGACCTCTCTGAGCATATGCGACCATCTCCGATGGCTCCTACAGCCGCAACCAATACACGGCCGCCGCCCCTTCCAAGCCAATTTCTTGCAAACCTCGTCGACTTTAAGATGATACAACTGCATGGATCGAAAGCCTTTGGCCTTCTCTACGCCATAGCAGCATCCCATATCCAAATTGTCGACGATCCACCATCGAATTGAAAACCCTAGGATGGACGGCTGAAACTTCTTCTATGATTTCTGGTCAAACGATGCATAAAATCAAAAAACGAATTGCGAAGGGGGATTACGCTCGTCGAGAGCTTCGCAAAGATATATTATATGACAAAGTTTGAGGAGTTTGGATTTCGATTTGATTTCGATTTGAAATTGAATTCGAAAATTAGGGTTTTGATTGACAACCGTTGGGAAGGAGGAAGAAAAAGATGATTTGAACAGATACATATAGAAATTGGAATAGACAGCTAGGGTTTTAGGAAATATCCATTTATATAGGTAGAGACTGATAAGAATGAATGGACATATCGAATTGGGTCGAAACGATAACGACAACCTTTAAAGCCCATTTCTTTGCCAAAACCAAAATGGGTCATCCAATATATTGAAATATAGGTTTTAAATATTTTTAAACTCAGTGGAACTATATTCAAACTCTATTCCATCGTATATAGAAGTTAGCTTTCAAAATCAAAATATATTTATTTAAATTCTATTAATCGACTAATACACGTATCTAGCTCGCACTGCCAAATGATAAATCTGATCGCTACGAAACTTGAAATATTACAATAATTCGCTATTACGGATTTGATTAAACTGGTTTCATTGAAATTGAAGACAGCGACCAAAATGGCTGTAACAACCCGATATTTCGCGTCTATTTTTAATCGACATTAAATGATTAATATTATTGCAAATTTCCTTTTGAAGTTTTTAAAATTGAATTAAAATTATTTTCATAAATTTGTTTAAGAATTTTATTGGGCTTTAAAAATTGTTTTGGCCTATTTTTTTTGTTGTTGCCGTGATGGGTAACAAAGCATAATAACCCGATCCCCCTTTATCCATTTTTTTTCATTCGTTCACCAACCCTAAACAAAATCACGAAATTAATGGCGGCCCCCTTTTCTTCATTTATCGTTCGTCCCCTCTCCTTCATTCCTCTGCATAAGCTTGGGCGCATCAACAATGGCAGCTTCGTTAGTTAGCCGACCTGCAAAAATTAGGGCTTCGTTCGAATCCTAGGTGCCGCATCTTCGGCTTGCTCGATCGAATGACGTGTTTCGTTGCTTGCTTCTCGAATTAAACGGTGAGTGATTCTCTTCACTCACATCTTCTTCAATCATGTGTATATAGGGTTTGAATTCCAATATTTTGTTCGTTTAAAAATTATGAATTTCGCTGTTTGATTAAGTGATAATCGCGGTATTGATTATGTTGCTCCGTTAATTTCTTGCTTTGACTTTGGCTTCAATCATTTTTAACTTTGTTAAAGCAACGTTGTTTAAGAATCTTGTGTACTTCGACTCTGTCCATTTTCGTGTTCATCCCTGAGCACTTTTTGAACTGTTGTTTGACGCTGCTTCCACTGTTTTCTCGTTCATCCCCACGGTATTGATTTTGACCTGCAGTTGACTTCGAAATGTTGACATCAGTTACTTGAATTTTGGTAGTATTGCAGTGTTGTTATATGTTGCAAACTTGTGTCTTAACTCGTGACCATTGCCTTCGTCAACCATTCATGTGTGATGATATTATCTGGCTTTGGATTTCTGGCATGTCTGGTTTTGCCTTGATTATTTTGAAACTGCTACTATACTTGACTTTGGGTTACATTCCAGTTTATCATTCTTGGTCATGCTCTGGTCATAACTGCTCTTACCTGCATATACTCTTGTAGTTTGTGTTTAAGTTGCAGTCTACTTGAGTCTTTTGTGTACTTGGCATCTGCGCACTGTGATGTGTATACTTGATGCCTTGATAGTCTTGTTCACTGGTCGAGTTCATTTCAGGCCGGTTTGCTGTTGTATGTCATATCTGAACTGGTTTGGTTGTCTTTGCCTGTGCCCATTTGTGAATATAATTGGTTCTAGTTTGGTCGTCATGTAGTTCCATATATGTACTGCCCTTGTACATGCTTCACTGCATCTTCTCCTACCTGTTGCACTTGCAATGATGCTCTCCATTTCATGTTTGAATTCCTACTTGTCTGCACCGATGTTCATCTGTTCATGGTTGCATACATGTGGAATCTCTAGTGTGCACCTAATTACGCAGTCACATTGCTTGAATGACTTTGGCAGTGTTTTGATGTTCTGGTCCTTGACTTGTGACCTGCTCTTGTGGTCAGACCTGCATATACATGTACCCCTGCCTTGTGCAATTCTTTGCTACACCTCTGGTTCATTTTGACCATGTGCAGACCTCTCATGTGCACTTGTATATGCACGGCACTTGTTCTTGTGCATTTATATGTTTCTTGATTTTGTTTTGGTGTACATGACTTGCTACTTTGCTCATTGCCTTGTGTTGAGCCTAAAATTCATTGGGCTTGACCTCGCATTTCTCTCTGCAATTTAATCGACTCTCGGCCTTATGAAATTCACGGCGATGCTTGTGAATCTTTATTGGGTACCTCATCACTATAGTGGCACGGCAGTGCACGCAAGCGTGAACTGCTGCCACACGGTAATCATTGGGTACATCATCACTATAGTGACAGGGCAGTGCACGCAAACGTGAACTGCAGCCACACGGTATGGCGTGTAAGATATTCTATTTGTTTGATTTATGGATCTTTTGCGTATTCCATATGCGGTAGTGGCGAGGCAGTGCACGCGTGCGTGTACTGCAGCCCTACTTGAATTAATATTTTAATTGATATTTCAATGGTTTGAACTGTTTTGTTTATTCAATTCGATATTCTGAATTGCATTCTGATTTGGTTTAATTACTGTCGTCTATTCATTATTTAATTATTATTGCTTCTGTGCACTAATAACTGAGTTTGAATTAGACTGACCCGAGTATTATTTTCTTTTGAATCTAATACTCGGGTCAGACCGAGTATTTCAGGTTGTAGATATTCTGCTTTGGGTTGCTGCTAGAGCTATGAAGTTCTTTCATATCTTTTGGAGTAGTCGTCGTCATTTGTAGTAGTCTGTAAAATTGTATAGGAAGATATGTGTTCATGTATATTAAATACGTTAATGTACTTGTATATGTAACTTCCTTAGTCGACTGTTGTAGTTGTATCATATGTACCGTGTCATGTGTATTGTATCAAATGTATTGTAACTGTCATCAGTTATTGTATATATGAGACTTTTTTGTTTGATTTGTGTTCCGCATTATATTATCTGTGTGATATTTTATATTTACTGTTCTAAACTATTACGAACCATCGTAGTTCGTTTTATACTGGAATTGGGGTATGTCGATGGGAGAATATAAACCAGAGATGAAAAAAATGAAAGAATATATATATATATACATATCACTCCTATCGAGATAACCAATACTAGTGTAAGGCCAACTATTGATGGCCGCTCCTCAACAGCCTTATTCTCCATGCTAGTTGACAGCACTACACCGTAGTGTTCTTGGCTAGCGTGGGTATAGAGGTGGGGCGTCACAGCTTGGTATCAGAGCCTGGGGTTTAGAACAAATATAAAACATAACTTAGATAGTACATGTGTTACAACTATTTGTTGACGTTTTATCTCTCATATTTGCATATGATTGTTTTTGATTGTTAGGTATGAATTCTTTACGCTTATTCATATGCATTTGATTTTTGAATTTTTGTGTTATCGGCTTTGATTTGATTTAGCCGATGATTGATTTTGTTCGAATCTCAGCGATTCTGAACTTGATATTTTATGTTTTCCTCGGCTTGATTTCCATTCGACTTCGGTCACTTTGTTTTTGAGAAATTTCTAATTTCTTGATTTCCACAACTCTGACTTTGTTTGCCGTTGAATTCTTTGTTTATGATGTTGAATCGTTTTGTACTCTATTATGGCCATTACTTGTTGACTTCAACATTGACTTGATTTTCATTTTCGTTGAAGTCATTTATGCATTATACTCGTTCTGCTTTGTTTTTCCAAATTTAATCGATTCTTGTTAATTCCCCGATTTGTTGCTACCATTTATTAGCAACTTTGATAATATTTTCTTTGGGATTTTTGTGAGCATCCCTTTTGATGGATACAGTATCGATTTCTTTGGATTCTATTCACATCTTTGTATGAGAATTCTTGTGCTTGATTGTTCCTACAATCATTTTTGTGATTTGTCATTTTAAAAATATAAAGGTTTTCTATACTAGTAGTAAATATCAAAACCCTTTTCTTCAAACGATTTCAAAACTATTTTACTACAAAACTCTTTTCCTAAACCGTTTTCCAATCTATTAGTATATACTAACCTTTACCTCACTCGTATGAGAAATCTAATTAAACGACTTAGTAAAACGAGTGGTATATAACGCTTGCGTTTACTTCGCCGGTTAATTTTTGGACTTGTTCGATTGAACCATATGTGACAATTTTCTAGTGAAGATCTACAATTTGTTCGTAAATATTTAAGTTAAGCTAGTGGTTATGGGACATGAAGCTAAACTTTTATATTTACTAGCTTAGTGTAATTGACACTTCTCGTTGATCTTGATGATCGCTTTATGAATTAGACTAGCAATTGCGCGATGTCTCTTTCATTGCGAGGTTAGACTAGACACCACTTGTGTGATTCCATTCACACATACCTTTCTGCTTTTTGGTTAGTCTTGACCTCAATCTGTGTGATTCCATTCACACATGCTTAGTGTAATTGACACTCCTCGTTGATCATGATGATCGTTCTGATGGTCAGACTAGACACCACTTGTGTGATTCCATTCACACATACCTTTCTACTTTTTGGTTAGTCTTGACCTCAATCTGTGTGATTCCATTCACACATGCGGGGTAGCTCCCCATGGTCTTCGGACCGTCATGTGATAGGCCTCTTTCCCTTTTTCTGTGATTTCTAGATTCCTTATGTTGATTTCTGGAAATTTTATGCTTCACCCATTTTTGTGTACTGGTGAAATCATATGTTATTGATTTGTCATGAGTACAAATTTGAGGTATGATACCTCTTTGGATCTTTGAGAAGATCTTGTGATATTGATTATCTCTTATCGGTTGATCTCCTGTTGATCATTATTTACATACTTATAGTAGTATGTTATTATGGATATTTTATGTTATGCGTTGCACGTGTTGGTGATTTTCATGCTCACGTGTAGGTGAGATTCCGTTCTCCCGTTCTCGCTTTGCGTTGCACGTGTTGGTGATTTTCATGCTCACGTGTAGGTGAGATTCCATGCTCCCGTTCTCGCTTTGCTTTACATGTGCTGACGAGTTTTCATACTCGGTTCGAGTTTTCATACTCCGTTCGAGTTTTCATACTCCGTTCGAGTTTTCATACTCCGGTTCGAGTTTTCATACTCCGTTCGAGTTTTCATACTCCGGTTCGAGTTTTCATACTCCGTTCGAGTTTTCATACTCTGGTTCGAGTTTTCATACTCCGGTTCGAGTTTTCATACTCCGTTCGAGTTTTCATACTCCGGTTCGAGTTTTCATACTCGCGTTCGAGTTTTCATACTCTCATTTTGTGATTTCTGGATTTCTTGTGTAGATTTCTAGAATTTGTGCTTCACCAATTTTTGTGATTTCTATTGATAAGTTTTATCAATTTTTGTGCATTGGTGAACTCGCGTGTTAATGACTTGTTATGAATACAAGTTTAGGGTATGATACCCCTTTCTATCTTTGAGAAGATTCTTGTGACACTTTTGATGAATGAAAATCCACTTATCGAAGTTGCTACTGATGTCGCTGTTTTAATCACGTGTTTTAAAAAAAAATTGTTTCAAAATATAAATCAAAATTGTTTTCAAAAATTTTACGATTTGCGCTTTCAAAAGAATGAGGAAGCGAATTAAATGTTTCAGTAAAATCGAGGACTATGACCCCTTTCTTTTGCTGATTCGCTTAATTCCGGACTTGTTCGTTTGAGAATGTAACTTGTAATTTTATAAATAAAATGGTTTTCAAAATTTTTACACTTTACGCTTTCAAAAGAATGTGGAAGCGATGTAAACGTTTCAGAAAAATCGAGGACTATGACCCCTTTCTTTTACTGATTCGCTTAATTCCGGACTTGTCCGTTTGAGAACGTAAAATGTTATTTATTTAAAATACACAATTTTGCACTTTCAAGGAAACGATGAAGTGAATTAAACGATTTAGTAAAACTCGTGGTTATGGGTCATGTGCGTTTGCTATTTCGGTTAATTTCGGACTTGTTAATTGAAAAATTTGTGATTTCTGATTTATCGTTTTTGATAATCAGATATTTATTGTTTCTAATTATCGTTTGTGATAATTAGATATTTGTGGTTTGATTATCGTTTGTGATAATTAAACATTTGTGATTTGAGATTTGATTATCAATTGTGATAATTAAATATTTGTGATTTGAAATTTGATTACCGTTGTGGTAATTTCTGATTATCGTTTTGATAATTGGATGTTTATGATTTCTGATTTATCGTTTTTGATAATCAGATATTTATTGTTTCTAATTATCGTTTGTGATAATTAGATATTTGTGGTTTGATTATCGTTTGTGATAATTAAACATTTGTGATTTGAGATTTGATTATCAATTGTGATAATTAAATAATCGTTGATTCGTGATTTCTGATTTATCGTTTTTGATAATCAGATATTTATTGTTTCTGATTATCGCTTGTGATAATTAGATATTTGAGATTTAATTATCGTTTGTGATAATTAAATATTTGTGATTTAAGATTGATTTTCGATTTTGATAATCGAATACTTGTTGATTTGATTATCGTTTTCGATAATCGAATATTTGTGATTTGAGATTTCTGAATTATCTATTGATAATTAGAATTTGTTGATAATTTGTGAATTTCTTTTATGAAATTAAAAGATTTCTTTGGCGTTTATATTGTACTACGCCGGTGTACCGACTCAATTTTCTGCTATTCATGATGTTTTCCACGTCTTCCAATTACGGAAATGCCTTAGGGATTTCCGATTTTTATTCTTGAGCAACCTTATATTCACATCATTGCTTCGGGGGTGTAGCACCTTCGAAATAAAGATGTTTCTCTTGTGGAGATTCTCAATGGTTCTCGAATTCTATGGACTTCTCTTAGGAATCCAGAGAATTCATCGAACAAACACGTTCTCTCTCTCTCTCTCTCGTGCTCTATATGTTTAACTTTCTATTTTCAAATTTCTTCATCTTGTGATGATATGCTCTTATGGTTGTTACCTTTTATCCGTTTGTTCCTTATGATTGCGAGGACGCAATTTCTTTAAGGAGGGGAGTCTGTAACAACCCGGTATTTCGCGTCTATTTTTAATCGACATTAAATGATTAATATTATTGCAAATTTCCTTTTGAAGTTTTTAAAATTGAATTAAAATTATTTTCATAAATTTGTTTAAGAATTTTATTGGGCTTTAAAAATTGTTTTGGCCTACTTTTTTTGTTGTTGCCGTGATGGGTAACAAAGCATAATAACCCGATCCCCCTTTATCCATTTTTTTTCATTCGTTCACCAACCCTAAACAAAATCACGAAATTAATGGCGGCCCCCTTTTCTTCATTTATCGTTCGTCCCCTCTCCTTCATTCCTCTGCATAAGCTTGGGCGCATCAACAATGGCAGCTTCGTTAGTTAGCCGACCTGCAAAAATTAGGGCTTCGTTCGAATCCTAGGTGCCGCGTCTTCGGCTTGCTCGATCGAATGACGTGTTTCGTTGCTTGCTTCTCGAATTAAACGGTGAGTGATTCTCTTCACTCACATCTTCTTCAATCATGTGTATATAGGGTTTGAATTCCAATATTTTGTTCGTTTAAAAATTATGAATTTCGCTGTTTGATTAAGTGATAATCGCGGTATTGATTATGTTGCTCCGTTAATTTCTTGCTTTGACTTTGGCTTCAATCATTTTTAACTTTGTTAAAGCAACGTTGTTTAAGAATCTTGTGTACTTCGACTCTGTCCATTTTCGTGTTCATCCCTGAGCACTTTTTGAACTGTTGTTTGACGCTGCTTCCACTGTTTTCTCGTTCATCCCCACGGTATTGATTTTGACCTGCAGTTGACTTCGAAATGTTGACATCAGTTACTTGAATTTTGGTAGTATTGCAGTGTTGTTATATGTTGCAAACTTGTGTCTTAACTCGTGACCATTGCCTTCGTCAACCATTCATGTGTGATGATATTATCTGGCTTTGGATTTCTGGCATGTCTGGTTTTGCCTTGATTATTTTGAAACTGCTACTATACTTGACTTTGGGTTACATTCCAGTTTATCATTCTTGGTCATGCTCTGGTCATAACTGCTCTTACCTGCATATACTCTTGTAGTTTGTGTTTAAGTTGCAGTCTACTTGAGTCTTTTGTGTACTTGGCATCTGCGCACTGTGATGTGTATACTTGATGCCTTGATAGTCTTGTTCACTGGTCGAGTTCATTTCAGGCCGGTTTGCTGTTGTATGTCATATCTGAACTGGTTTGGTTGTCTTTGCCTGTGCCCATTTGTGAATATAATTGGTTCTAGTTTGGTCGTCATGTAGTTCCATATATGTATTGCCCTTGTACATGCTTCACTGCATCTTCTCCTACCTGTTGCACTTGCAATGATGCTCTCCATTTCATGTTTGAATTCCTACTTGTCTGCACCGATGTTCATCTGTTCATGGTTGCATACATGTGGAATCTCTAGTGTGCACCTAATTACGCAGTCACATTGCTTGAATGACTTTGGCAGTGTTTTGATGTTCTGGTCCTTGACTTGTGACCTGCTCTTGTGGTCAGACCTGCATATACATGTACCCCTGCCTTGTGCAATTCTTTGCTACACCTCTGGTTCATTTTGACCATGTGCAGCCCTCTCATGTGCACTTGTATATGCACGGCACTTGTTCTTGTGCATTTATATGTTTCTTGATTTTGTTTTGGTGTACATGACTTGCTACTTTGCTCATTGCCTTGTGTTGAGCCTAAAATTCATTGGGCTTGACCTCGCATTTCTCTCTGCAATTTAATCGACTCTCGGCCTTATGAAATTCACGGCGATGCTTGTGAATCTTTATTGGGTACCTCATCACTATAGTGGCACGGCAGTGCACGCAAGCGTGAACTGCTGCCACACGGTAATCATTGGGTACATCATCACTATAGTGGCAGGGCAGTGCACGCAAGCGTGAACTGCAGCCACACGGTATGGCGTGTAAGATATTCTATTTGTTTGATTTATGGATCTTTTGCGTATTCCATATGCGGTAGTGGCGAGGCAGTGCACGCGTGCGTGTACTGCAGCCCTACTTGAATTAATATTTTAATTGATATTTCAATGGTTTGAACTGTTTTGTTTATTCAATTCGATATTCTGAATTGCATTCTGATTTGGTTTAATTACTGTCGTCTATTCATTATTTAATTATTATTGCTTCTGTGCACTAATAACTGAGTTTGAATTAGACTGACCCGAGTATTATTTTCTTTTGAATCTAATACTCGGGTCAGACCGAGTATTTCAGGTTGTAGATATTCTGCTTTGGGTTGCTGCTAGAGCTATGAAGTTCTTTCATATCTTTTGGAGTAGTCGTCGTCATTTGTAGTAGTCTGTAAAATTGTATAGGAAGATATGTGTTCATGTATATTAAATACGTTAATGTACTTATATATGTAACTTCCTTAGTCGACTGTTGTAGTTGTATCATATGTACCGTGTCATGTGTATTGTATCAAATGTATTGTAACTGTCATCAGTTATTGTATATATGAGACTTTTTTGTTTGATTTGTGTTCCGCATTATATTATCTGTGTGATATTTTATATTTACTGTTCTAAACTATTACGAACCATCGTAGTTCGTTTTATACTGGAATTGGGGTATGTCGATGGGAGAATATAAACCAGAGATGAAAAAAATGAAAGAATATATATATATACATATCACTCCTATCGAGATAACCAATACTAGTGTAAGGCCAACTATTGATGGCCGCTCCTCAACAGCCTTATTCTCCGTGCTAGTTGACAGCACTACACCGTAGTGTTCTTGGCTAGCGTGGGTATAGAGGTGGGGAGTCACAATGGCTAATTTTCACTTTAATTAAATAATATTTTTTGATTGATTTAATCACTTTTAGATTCAAATTTAAAAATTATTTTTTTTTATCATTCTTGATTACTTAGAAATTTATAATCTTTTAAAATAAATTTTCCATGTTAAATCCAATATTTAAACATTGCATAAGTTTTAGCATTCAATTACAACTATAATAAAATCTCAGTTAATTGTATTTTAATTTCAATAAATTGTTTTATTTCGATATACACCCTGATTATTGAATCAACTATTACCTTATGAAATAATTAATATTAGTTTATATTTTTTACATTCATATTACAACTATCATCATAACTCATATTATTTCAATATTTCAATTGCATCAATTCCATCAATTACCAATTTAATTCCTTATTTACATTTATAACCAAATTAACTTTACAATTATTTCAATTGATTGAAATTACATTAAAATAGTTGTCGATAGCATTCAAACAACATATTAATTATATTCTAAATATTTTCTCATTAATAAACAATAAATTTTAGTTTCTCACAATATTAAATTTCAAAATCTTATTTAATTTAATAATTTTTAATTATCAAAAATCCAGGTCGTTGCTTTGATTGCATCGAGCGGGGAAGAAGGAGGATGCGATGTTGGTGGATATTTTAGCAAGCTAAGTAGGGGTGAACATTTCCCCTTGACGATAGATATGCAAGAGATCAAAGGGGATGGCTAAGGAGAGATGGACGCTTATGTGTTCTAATGCTGGAAGATGTTTTAGAAGTAGTTCTGGTTGAGTGTCACCATTCTAAGAAGACATTTCATCCTGGAGAAGATAAAATGTATATGGATATGAAGAGGATTTTCTATTAGCTAGGTTTGAGGAGTAGATTAACAGAGTATGTTGCTAGGTGTTTAACTTTTCGAAGGATTAAAGTGGAACAAGGAATTGGGAACATATATCTATAGGCTTTGTAAATGGGTTGCCTAGAATCCAAAGAGACAATGAACCTATTTGGGTTATAGTGGATTGGCTCATTAAGAGCGCCCACTTTATTCCCATTAAGAGTAATTGGACTGTAGCATCTCTAGCATGTATTTATGTCAAGGAAGTGGTCTGATTACATGGAGTTTCAACCAGTGCTGTTAGTGATAGAGACCCTTGCTCACCAGTGAATTTTAAAGGAGTTTGCTATCTACCTTGGGAACGACTTTGAATCTTAGCGCTACTTACCATCCGTAGCCGATGGTCAGATGGAAAGGGTAAACATGGTTTTCGAAAAAAAATTGAGAGCTTGCATCATGGATTTCGGAGGACATTGAGAACAACACTTACCCTTGGTAGAGTTATCATATAATAATAGTTACCAAGCGACGATTAGCATGGCACCCTTCGAAGCCTTAGATGGGAGGCTGTGCAGATCGCCTAGTTCTCGATGGGAAATTACTGACAAAATTATACTTGGACCAGATCTAATCCATGGGATCTCGAAGAAAGTAGAATTGATTAGACAGCGAATGAAGGCCGAATAGGACCGACAGAAGTCCAACACTAATAATGAAGAAAGAAATTTGCATTTTCGATAGGGGACATGGTATCCGTCAACATTTCCATGCTAGCCTAAAATAAATCAAAGTAATAACGAAGCACCGTTGAGAAATCGAAAGTTAATAGTACACTTAAATTCAAAATCAAGATAGCGGAACTATAGTGGATTTCAAGAAGTTTCAAAAAGTAACAGCGAAGCTATAGTCAAATCTGTTGTAACAAAGTTAGATCGAAAAGCAAATTTTTGTGAGAAAACTCTACCTCTTCTCTACTCTTATTTTCTATAATGTTATGACATGTTTTGTACTTTTTGTGTTGCTTGATATTACGTTCGATGGTTAATTAAATATTTTAAAATTTAGAAGTTAAATACTTAATGAGGTATAAGAAAATGACTAGTACACGTGTTTCGCCTGTGAGTTCCAATGAGACTTGGGCAAGGGATGGAACATGTCGAAGGTAAATCCCAAATGCTCCAAAATAAATATTAAATCATTTTAACCCAAGATAAAATAAAAGGTGTTATAAATATTTGATAGAATAAAGCATTGATTATCATTTATTATTGTATTTATTTGTTTGATTGATTATTTGAATTAAACTCGACCAGATTATGAGCAATCTATCCTTTTCTATGCATGGGCTGGGTAGACAATACATCGAATTTAAATGATTTCTTTTGGAAAGTGATAGAAATAATTGAGAATATATATTTTGAAGTGACAATAAAAGTGATTTGTATAAAGAATGGTTTATAAAAGTTTTTTATAAACAAAGAGAGTATGAAGTACTAAAACCCAGTGTTTGGAAATGATTTCAAAAGGTTTTGAAAATTACAACACTATGATATGTAAATATTTGTGCATATTAGTGTATCTCTTTAGGATGTAAAATGATGTGTTATGTTACCGATGATTCGGGTAACCTATAACTAAAAAGTGGGCATATGTTTTTTGTGTAGTCTGCTCTTAGAATAGAGGGTGTACTTATCTATCGATTGTATGAAGGATGGCACCCAGTTGTCTTATTATTGGGAGAAACCTCCCGATCTGGTTGCTTATATTTTGATATGATTTTATAATAGTATTTTGAGATTTCCAAATAAATATTTCAAAAGTGCTTTGTTTTAAGATCCCGAAGTAAAGTATAATTTGATACAAAAGACTTATACATATCATTTCAAAGGTTTTGAAATAAAAACAGGAATTTATTTCAAAGAGATTATTTTCGAAAATGCTTATATTTTGAAAATAATAAATTTAATTAGATTTGAGAAAATCTAAATGCGAAGGTTAAGCCTAAGTAGGTAGTTCTGGAAATTGCATATTTTTTGTTGCATCGTAGGCTCCATGAGTCCTACATGTGGTAAGAGAACTACATTGGCTTGATTTGTATCTAATTAGGTACCCAGTTAGATATTGGTACATAGGCAGTCACAAGTGGTAGTGATGCAGCCCCAATAATAATATATATTTTTTCTTGTTTATTATTTGCTATTTATCGTGTGTTAATATCTCTTTTCTGCTTACTATTTTATTCCGCATTTGAAATGTTTATTGAGTTTGCAGAAATGACTACTGTTGTCTTTCTCATCAAAGTTGTGCAGCGTTAGATATTTGTATCTGTATTTGATGTGTATTAAAGCAAACCTAGTAGATTAAATTGATTACTTTGATAACTCATATAATCGAAATTATATCCTATATATTAAATAATCTTGAATATTTATCAAATGTTATATGTTAAAATGGTAGTTTTCATTCGATGTTTTAGAACAGACAGATTTTTCAGTGATTTTGACTAGTTCAAAAATCCGGGTCATCGCAGGCTTATTCTAGGGTCAGATCTTATAAGGGATGTTTCAGAGAAGGTTAGGATGATTTGGAAAAAGTTGAAGGATGCTCAATCAAGGCATATAATTTATTTCAATAGGAGGAGGATGGACTTAGACTTTGATCTGGGAGATCATGTATTTGTTAAAGTGCTGCGAGTGAGAGAAATTATGTGGTTTGAATAGGTCAGAATGTTGGCGTCGAGATATGTTGGCCCATTTCCGATATTTAGGGTGAATCGGCAAAGTAGCTTATAGGATTGGATTGCCAAATGCTTTTTTCAATGTCCATAATGTGTTTTATGTATCATACCTACTGAAGTGAGTCCAAGACAATATGGATGTTTTGGTTACAAGAGTAATGGAAGACTTGATTGTTGGGCCAAATATGACCTATGTTAGGAAGCCCACCTGAATTGTAGAGCAAGATGTCAAAATGTTTCTGAACAAGAAAGTGGAGCTTGTTTGGGTCTAATGGAGCGAGGTCCAAGGTAATCATACTTAGGAGATGGAGGATAGAGTCGAGAAGAATTATCACGAGTTGTTTACCTAAATTGGCATGTATATTTGTTATGTTTTGTGTTAAACCATACATACAAACAAACATACATACATTTGATATTATGGTTGATTTTATTATGTATTGGTAGATGTACTAGTACATTTTGTTGGAGACACATGGGTAGGAAACTTATGTGTATGTTTATGCTAGAATAGGCTTGAGAAAGTTTATTAGGTCACCATCGTGCCTTATTTAAATTTCTAGAATGGAGGAAGACTATAATGACCAATATATTGATAGATAATTAATTAAGGAAATTAATTATAATAATAAATGTTGAAAGATTTAATTAAGGAACCAAATAAAAAAACGAATTAATTAAAAAAAGTAAATATATGAGGACTTTATTTACTTTTTGTGTATACGAAATTAATAATAAAAAGTTATTAAGTGAAGGTTTAGGGGATTTAATTTAAATAAAATATAAATAATAGAATTAGCGGTATGCTATATGGGGAATTATGTAATTTATTACAAATATCTAACCCCGTGACCAATCTTGTTCAAAATAAAAGGTGTTTTTCTTTCTATCATATACTTATTACATAATGATATAAATAATTAATTAATTAATTTAAAATATATAGATGGAAAATCCTTAAATGATATGTTGTATGATAGTAATTACAAAGTGTTTTAATCTTGAGAATTTTATCACAATGAAAATAACATACTGTTTTAAATATTCCTAATCAGGATGCATCGAGAGCGGATATTGATGCATCCATTGAGTAGTACATAACGCTCTCTAGATGTTAGGCAACATATTACTCCTGACTGCTAGGAGCACCAAAGGGCTACGTACTGATAGTCATTGGATAATTATGGAATGACTCGCTCGATAGTTTTCTGTTGGTTGATATAACTAAGGTCAAATAGAAAATATCGATGTGACTAATTTACACAGTTATTTCGACTTGAGAATTTCATCCTCAATATGAAAGCTTTACTTTGATTATAGCCAAATCATGGCATAACGTCCATTGAATGACTATAGTTGGGTCAAGTGGAAGTATTGGTAGTGAAACACTACTCAGGAAAGGATTTGTCTTCTCGGTTATATAGGGTTAGTATCACGGTCAAATGAAGTCGACTCAAAGCCAAAACTCTGGCCATAGTAGTAGAATTAATAATAAAATTTATTATTGAACCAGGGATTTTGTTTTTGGAGTTACAAAGTTGAATATGGACGATGTTAGGAATTTTGATCAACTAAATTTCATAAGTCCTAATGTGATATAGTTTTGACAAAGAGAATTGGTGTAGATAATCATTACTACCATGGATCGTTTATAATAAGTAGAATTGGATTTTACTAAAAGATGTGGAAGCGATAAATTTAGCAAAAAGGCTGCACCGTTAATGATAATATTGGAATTGTTCGATATTAATCATTGATTGAATTTGCACCTATGAGTCACATGGTCGAAATGATGAATATTCCAAATGAACTACATTATTTAATTGATTTTTAATAGTTGAAAATCAATTAAATTAATTAATATTTATGAAATATTAATATTAAAATCTATTAAATTTATTTGAATGTCATTAGTATTTAGTAAAGTGCATATATTAAAGTTATTAACGTATGTATCGATATACGACATTGGTAGAATGTCTAAATATGATTTAAATAGAATAAATTCTATAAAGGGCTTTAAATGGATTCAACAAATTAATCTGTGAAATGTTGATTGCAAAAATTTTCTTACTTTATTTGTTTGATAACCATTTGTATTTGATAAGGTGCATATATAACAGTTATAAGTGCGCATATCGGCATAAGATATCGATAGGAAATTTAAATTGGATTTAAATAAGAATAATACTAATTGATTTTTAGAATGTTTTGGAGCCTAAATAGCCTAAGTAATGGCTGACCATTCTTTGATGAGTAAGAGGGATCTTTTGCTTTAAAATGAAAATAAAATCTTAATTAAAAGGAGAGGTATCAGCATATATTAAATGCCCCATTTATTTCCTCCTTTAAAAAATTTACCGTGTCATTTTCTCCTTTTAATTTATATTCTTGTCGGAACTGGGCCAGCCCGGAGTGGAAGCTATGAATGAATTTCAATTTTTTTACCTTTTTGGATATTTATTAGGCCTATGAAATCTAATTTATTTAGAACATTTTTAAATTTATTTTAAATAAATCATATATTTTATTTAAATTCAAATATTTTGTAATATGAAATTGATGTGATTATATTTAGTTTATATATGTGTATCGTGTGTGCATGTATATCTGTGTGTGCGGGCATGTGCAACATAATGCATGAAGGGTATAACATACCGGTATATAAATGCTGAGATTTACATTGCAATGGATATATGGATATATTAACTCATTTTGTATGTGTTGTATGTTGTCCAAATATATGCATACATAAATATTATATAATATAAAAATCATATATATATATGTGAGTGTGTGTGTGTGTGTGTGTACCATAAGATATGTTTCAAAACATTGTAAAGTAAATTCATACGTAAATGTATACAAGTGTTTATTTATATTTGGATATCGTATATATATACATACATGTATATAATATTATAATTCATAATTCATAACATAATACATGTAAATATGTAGATAAGTGAATACATACATATATATATAATATTCATTTAATTAACGTAAATTAACTATTTGATATATATATATATACATACATACATACGTATATGTATACTTATAAATATAAATTTAATGTAACAAGTAATTTCATGGTTTAATATATATTTACATAAATACAAAGTAAGTTAATATATATATATATACACACACATACATACATAAATACATATATATATAACGATTCAAAAATTCATTCTAGTTCAAAACTAACATAAGGTTGTGGGAAAAATTAATTTAATATTTTATGGTCTATTATTAATGAATTACATAATAGTTTCATCTATAATTAATTAATATAAAATATTCGAATGAGAAAAAATCAACTTTCAGAAATATGAAAATCAAGGATCACAGAACACGTGTCACGGAAAAATATCGGATTTATTTGACTTAAATATTATTATAAAATAATTAGAAAATTGGCCGTAACTTAATGAAATTATTAAAAATATAAAATATTAATGAAAAATTATAAAATAATTTTCATAAGCTTCTTATACAATTTATTAATTTTAAAAAAATATAAAATTAAATTTTCGAAACATTAATTATTTTATTTATAATAAAGAATTCATATGATCATTAATAACAAATAATAATATATATAAATCTACATAAAAATTATTTTTGGGTTTAATAATTCATAATAAGCATATATAAACAAATAAAATATTTAAATCAATTTCAAATATTATATAATCATATATGTAATTGTATAAGTAGAGCATTTAAATATATACACACAATTAATATATATAAGTGCTAAAATATATCAAAAAATTAAATTCTGCATAGAAAGTTAAGTCTAATAATAACAGCTTTATAAACATAAACTTTTGTATCATGCACATAACCAATCTAATCGTGACAACTACATTTACCTACAAAAATCTCACATAACTAAACATATAACAATAACATATATACATGGGCTTAGACATGAACAATTTATAGATTATAAAGTATGATATTATATCAGTAATATGAAACGAAATTTAGCTATCAATGATGCCTTTGAGTCCATGTAGATGCAATGAATTTCCTTCCCTAAGCACCCCGATTCGTGAGGTTGCTAATTCGAAATCGACGACTTTCTATTATTGAATAGTATTTGATTTAACTTTTACTTGATTTGAGATATTGGAGTTGATTAGGGGATCTATTTCAGCTAGCAGAATGAAGATAATAATGGCGGTGAAAAGCAAAAAAAGAATAGGATTTAGAGATCCATATATATATATATATATATATATATATATATATATATATAGGATTGCATAAGTGAGAAATAGGGAAAACCTTTTTGCTTATTCTCTCTTGATCTCAATCCTTTATCTATGTTCCCTTACCTTTATTTTAGCCACCTCCAATGACTTGCCAAAATTGAAATTTACAGCCTTAACGATGGGATTTAAACTCATTTATGCTCAAGCCAAAATACTATGCAGTTAAATCTAATTTAATTGCTTATCGATATTGTATATCGATCGATATATTTATAGTTATTATAAATATATATTTATAGTTATTATAAATATATATTTATAACATTATTTATTTCTCAAATCATATTCAAATTTTGTAATTAATATTTCATAAATATTAATTAATTTATAACAATTATAAACTAATTAAGTCATTCGGTCTTAAGGAAATTCATCATTTCGATTGTGTAACTCTTGGGTGTAAATTCGGTCGGGAATTAACACTGAACTATTTGTTGTTAACGTTCCCACGTCACTTAGCAGATGGTGTAATATTATGGCTAAATTTACTGTTACTCACTTTTAGTAAAATCTCATTTTAATTTAATATGCTTTAAAGGTTAGTGACATTTGTGTACACAAGTTCTCTTCATCAAAACTGTATTACTTTGGACTTATGAAATTTGGTAATTTTCAAAATTCCAATATCATCCACATTCAACTCTATAGTCCAAGCACTAAGTCTTTGGTTCAATAATAACTATTATTACTAACCAAAATGCTTTGGCCGGAGACTTTGAGCTGAGTTGAGTTGATCGTGATACCCACCGCATATAATTGAGGAGACGGATCCGCTCTTGAATAGTGTTTCACTTCCAATACTTCCACTCGACCCAACTATAGTCACTCAATGGATGCCATATCAAGATTTGGCTATAACCAAAGTGGAGCTTTCATATTAAAGATCTACGGTATTCTCAAGTAGAGAGAACTATGTAAATCGGTTACACGATATATTCTATTTGATCTTAGTTATATTAACTAACAGAAACTATCGAGTGAGTCGTTCCATAATTATCCAATAACTATTGGTACGTAACCCCTTGGTTCCTTCAACAGCCATAAGTAATAAATTGTCCAATATTTGGAGAGCGTTACGTACTTTTGTCTCAATGGATATATTGATGTCCAATCTCGATGCACCTTGACTAGGAACATTTAAATGATATATTTGTTTTCATTGTGATAAATTAATCACGGTTACAACACTTTGTAACTACTATCACAAAAACATATCATTTATGGATTTTCTATTAAATTCAAATATACTTTTAATTAAATTAACTAATTAATATAACACATTATATCAATTATATAATAGAAAGAAAAACACCTTTTATTTCGAACAAGATTGATTACCAGTTTGATATATGTAAAAAATTACACAATTGCCCCTATGGCATAACCATAATCCTACAAATCTCCCACTTGCACCTGGGTTCAATTATGGAATCTTATTCTAATTTCTTTAATCGTTTTCCTTAAAACTAACTGGGTCACCCTTAGTGAACGGGTATCCTATTGTACTTTAATCATCTACTCTATCAATTAACTCTCTCTGACGCTTATAAACTATCTTTATCATGGAAAACAATTCTAAATATGTCTCTTGACTTCTAGTGAGCTCTAAATTATGTTACAAACTATGTCATGACATTGTTACTATCTAACAATGTTATGGGATTCTCAACATTTCGCACCACCCTTAGCTCAATTATGAAATTTGTGCATTTATATTTGTAAACATTGCTTTTATTGTGGCACTATTCAAGAAGATGTACTTAGCCTTTTTCGTTGAACCAACCACAGTTTTCATTCAGAACATTTTCAACTTAAAAATTCTTGGTGTGAATTTATTATTGACATGTTATACTCAATATCATTTTTGAGAATATGAATACTAACATTCCTTCATAAGGAGTTCACTATTTTCGTAAACAATTATCTAGCATGTAACGATCGAGATTTTTCGTTGCCGAAAAATCGAACCGTTAGGGTTTAAGAAGAAGAAGAAAGAGGTAGGAGAAGAGAGAGAAAGATAGAAGAAAGAAAGGAGAGAAGAAACAAAAACAAGTAACAGAACAGGAACAATATCAGAATCTCACAGTCGCAGCGGAACAACATATAATAGATAAATGAATATTCATTAAAACAAAAGAACTATACCTTTTTATACATTACAGCACATTACATTACATCAATCAGAGTGTACAACAACAACAGCGGAAAAAGAAAAGATATATATACAATAGATAATAGACTACGCTATCTGGCTCGCCTCCAGATCTGCTCAGCAACTCCCGAATCCAGAATAACCTGATAACCTAACTCTAGACTGCCCGTGTGGAAAATAGTGGGCACCCAGAGTTTAAGAAAGGAACAATAAACTCCAGGTCAGTCATGGGACTGGTGTGAGAACTCAAAACAGTTTATCTTTAAACAAGCAACAAGAAAATTTAAATTTTTAAATCCGCAATGCTTTTTGGAAAATGAAACTACCATAAGGCCTCCCGCCACACACACAATGCAAACGCAGAATTGGAGGAGATTTCTCCTTATGATAGTCAAAGATGCTTACTACGCGAAAATCAAATCATTTTTGATATTATTACTAGTGCATAGTGTAGAAAACAATTCGAAAGTAGAATATAAATCCTAGCCAGCATAGACATTCCGAACTATGCCTACTATAGCTACCATCCAAACAGTGGTGACCACCATAAGTGAATGGCAGGTAATACAACTAAAACCGTACAAGGCGCGTATTGTTTTGATTGGATTTCCAACAAATGGTCAGGCTAAGGAACTTCCCACTGCCACATGGGATCGCCTCTGGCGGGACGTCCCGAGAAACTAACGTTACGGTTAGATCTCTGCCAACACAAGGCCGGGTTACCTCTGTAACTAGGTAACTACTACACGAATATGTCATCCCCCGGTCCTTTGGGACCTTTATCCGAGCGCTCGCAACAACACCACACACAGAAATATATATAGTGTATCAACATGAGTAAGCATCTGGGCTCCATACCATGATACCACCCTTTTCCAGAAGGAAATGACATACCCTAAAGGGCGCGACCCTCATAACCTTGCCGCATATTCCTGTTTCGACCATTTCCGGGGAGTGAGGTCCTGACGAAGTCTCGTCCACAAAGCTACGCTTTGTGTAACAAAGCCATGCTTCGGGTCCACAGATGACCAAAGCAATAATCACAAAGATAAATGATCAAACAAATGATCATATCCAAACGATCAACCAATGATCATCACACAGCAGCACTCAGCATGCCACATTACCAGATTGGGAAATATCGCTGATAACCTTCAACTACATAACCTCTGAGCTCGTACGTCTCAGAGAAGGGTGTTAAGCTAAGAGAATAAATTCTCCGCCACCAACAGAAATGTATTTGAAAGAAATCTGCTCTATCTCTCAAAACGTAATGTCAGACACGTAACCATACAAGTCTGTTCCGGGTTCGAACAGAACCGAAGGCACTTCCAAAGAAGCCCTTGCAATCCGGGTATTCACAATCCCGATAAAATTTCCCATCACAAAGGAAATCTCCATATCGTAGCTAACGATGCGGAGACAATCGATAGGTCATCCTATCGTTCTCACAAATACCCGGTCTTCAACACCGGTCTTCAGATGCAATCCAAACGACGTATCGCATATTCGGAATGGGATATATGACACAAAGGTCCTCTCCCGGCTAAACCGAATAGCGAGCGCTTATTTTTAAAAATAAGTGTAGCATTCAATTTCAACAATCACAACAATTACCATCCAAGGGTAAATACTGATAGTCGGTTATTTAACTATCAATAAAGATGCGCCACATCATCAGATTCCAAATAATTTTTCCAAAATTATTAAGTCCCAAAATATCTTTACAAGATATATATACACAATTTCCAAATAATTGCCCAAATTATTTGATTTACCAAAACCACTTCA
Source organism: Allium cepa (assembly GCA_030765085.1). Taxonomy (NCBI): domain Eukaryota; kingdom Viridiplantae; phylum Streptophyta; class Magnoliopsida; order Asparagales; family Amaryllidaceae; genus Allium; species Allium cepa. The sequence continues at coordinate 804,368,683 of CM060943.1, forward strand.
CGATAAAATTTCCCACACTTTACCCATTTGAAAACCCATTTCAAATTAAACACCTCAACCATTTGAAAACCAATTTCAAATCACTTTACATCATTTATACCCTTTGAAAACAGATTTCGAATCATCGAATAAATCTTTACCGATTTATTTTAAATTTACGTTCCAAATTCGTAAATTGATTTCCATACTTCAAAATAAATCAATATTTATTTTTAAACAAATTTCCCTTCCTTTTATAAATTCCATAGTGAATTTATATTTCAAAATATCTACTGACCTAACGTTTTCAATAGATTTCAGTTATTCAATCTCAATTTATCTTCAAAAAGATAAATTCTCAAAAACATTTCATTTCATATTGGAAAAGCATTCCCATACTTATTTAATAATAAGGATTCACAAATTTTATTTATTTTCAATAATTTGAAAATATTCGATATACTTAACCATAGCCAAGTATATATTTCATTCTTTTAAGGAAAACATTCTTCTATTCACTTTTACTTGGGTCAAAACGAATGTTGCGTAAAACACCGTCACGACAACCCAAAATCACTGGAATAGGGTTTCAAAATAAAAATAGAAACATACATTCCAATACTACACAAAATATTTCCATTTGGAAACCATTCACTATAACAACAGTGTTATAGTCCATCATTTCCTCATTTTCTCGAAAACGCCTATTTCAACAATGAATGTTGAAATCTACGTATTCATTTCCTTTTATTTCTCGAAAACGTCTATTTCAACAATGAATGTTGAAATCCCAGTATTCGATACTTAATGCATTTTAGAGCATCTTAAAATCGTTTTAAAATTCCCTTTAAAACATTCTTCTCCCAAAACATGCCCATTTGACTTAATAATATACTCATCGTTTAAAAGAGTGAATGTAACCCCTTTAACAATTCTAAATTCAATTTACCAAATTACATTGATTTCAAATTTATAAACAACGTTTATAAATTCTATTTCTATTAATAACTTCGGTTTAGAAATCTCTTTTATTAAGCCAATTCAATTTATAAACCCAATTTCTATACCAAAAGTTCGTATTATAAGTCAAATACTTAAAATATTATTTATTTACCAAGTCGTTCCTTTTAAAACTTCACAAATTGTTAATCTTATTACTGATAAGATTTCTCACCTTTTATAATAGTTTTCAACTTATAAAAACCTCCTTTATTAACAATTTCTATAAAAATCCCCTTTTAAATGCCCAAAGCCATTTTATAAGTTAATTACTTATAAACTTTTATTTTCAACATCAATTCATTTCATAACTTTCATAATTTATAAAACTATAGTTTAAATGAAATCCATTTTTATACTTCATTTTAACACTTAATAACCCGTCTTATAATTCCAAAATTTTTAAATTTATAGATATCAATTTATAAAATCTTTTACATAAACTATTAATAAAAATTACCCAAAAACCCAATTTAACTATTTTATAAATCTATTTATTTTAAAATTTTCCTTTTGGTTATATTTCATAAAAATCATAGTTTTATAACTTTAGTATTTAAAATCTTAATTTATTTAAAATGAATCAAGTTCAAAATTTAATAAAACATATACTTGAAAAATTACTTAAAAATCCTTTTAAATTCAAAATCGTTATTTTTAACTTTTTTTTAAAAATGAATCCGATGATGCAACCGCATCAAATGGTCAATCACGGGAATAAACATCATATATCGATATGATAGTTAACAATCAACACAATATTTATAAACAAATAAATATGTGAGGAATCCAGTTGGATCCCTCCAACCTGTTACCCTGCATCCACAGACGTTAGCACAATACCAATTCCACTTCAAGGTGGAATATCGCGGTATATGGGATTTTATAAAATATCCGCTTAATAGGCGGCGCAATAGGGTCTCATCCGCTATACGAGGCGGGGAATCAAATCCGATATATACATATGCCAATATATATATATCGCTATATATAGTATATATCCTACTATATCTACTAGCACAATCAAACAGCAATCATCAATCAACATTAACTATTTAAAATTTTAAACCAAACTGTTCGATTGAGTGAGGAGTTCTCACCTTGATTTTATTTCCGGTTTCGGCGTTCGTTTCGAATAAAATTAAACGAACGTTTAATTTTACCCGAAATTCAAACGAGCTCCAATCGACTCCAGACTAGCTTCATCGCGAAGAGCACGACCATACGATTCCAACGCACTTTGATTCGTCCCAATCGGACCTCGCATGAACAAGATATTGCATTTTAAGTTGACACGAATTCAAATTTCAATTAAATTAACACAAAAAAAAAAAAAGAAAATTCACCCAACACATGTGGGCCGCACGCACTAGCTTCCTCCCGCTCTCCTTCTCTTCACGCGCACGGTAACTCCTCTCCAGGAAACAAAAACACGCACTTGAACCCATCACATGCCGACCTAGGGTTTGATTTTCCGACCACCACGAGCATCGATACTTCATCACCCTGCCACCAAATGAAAGCCCTCGACAAAAGCCACCATCGGCCCAAGCATGGCCAAGCTCGGCGCCCTCCTCCACCTTGAGGAACGCACGCAACAACCAGGGGACACGGCTCAATATCTCATCCAAATGGCGACGATAGCTGAGATCCACCGTTGGATTTGTAGTTCATACCGTGCTCTACAACTTTCATGTTGGAAGTTTCTCGATTCGATGAGCGGATTGAGAAATAATTTGGAAAATAAATTGGTGATTTTCGGCCATTAACTGGGGTGGAGGCGGCTGAGCAAAAATGGCTAGGGTTTAGAAAGAATAATTAGTATATACATGTTATTAATATTATTTTAACAATAAAATCTCCAATTTAACACTTATGCAAACGACCTCCAATCTACGCGTTCCGACAGGCGATCCTAAGGTTTTTCCGCGTTCCGGACACAATGGAATGGGTTTCGTAAGCTAATTCGATCGTATGTGTGAGATATAGAATTAAACGATCAATTTAAATTAAAACTGATTTAAACGATTTCTAGGCGTTTTGGCTTGTACCGGACAAACGATAAATCCGATCGACTTGAAATTTGGAATCTTACAATAATATCACATTACGGATCCGATGAAACTAGTTTCGTCGAAATCCGAGACCGTTTGAAAAATGGCTATTTTAACTCGCCGAATTAAAATTAAAACGATATCGATGCGTTTCGAGCTGCCACGGTCAAACGACAAATCCGATTGCTACGAAAATTGAAATCCGATAATAACTAACTATTACAGATCCAATGAAACTCGTTTCGTTCAATTCCGAGACTGTTCAAAAATTGGCTATTTTTCAGTCGATAATTAAATATTAAAATATTCAATTTTTACAAATTAACTCCAAATTCAGTTTTACAAGTGCTAAAACATTTCTATAACTTCAATATGATAAAACAAAATTTTCCAAATCATTTTCAATCATATTTAACCCAATATTTAATTATTTGTGGAATTTCACTATTAAATAAATCGATTTAATTGTCCCATTAAATCCAAATATTCGATAAATAAATTATTCGACTTAAAAATTCCACTTATTAATATTAAAAATAAATTAAATATTCAAATTCAAGTTATCAAAAATTCTGGGTCGTTACAATCTTCCCCCCTTAAAAGAATTTCGTCCTCGAAATTGCAAGTTAAGGAGAACGATCCTAATCCGTTTATTATTTTTCAAAAATCAATTAGTTTTATCAACTTTCTAACACAAATCTTTTATTAAAGATTTACTATCATTTCAATTAGCTTTCCAACTTCAATTATAGGTTTCAAACAACATTGTTTACTCAACAATTCAAATTTAAATTTAAATTCAAATTTCAAACTTTTCAAAATTTTCTCAAAAATTTTCTAACTCCCTAAATTTTCGAAAAATTTCGCCAGCGTCTCCTTTGCGCGGCTCGATCGGTACGACTACAAAATGGCACCACGGCCCCTCAGAATCAAAAAGAAAAGAGAAAGCCAAGTGGCTGGAGAAGGAAATCATCAAATCTCATACTAAAATTGAAATACGTACCTTTTTGTCGAGCAATTCAATTTTTTAACTTCAAAATCAAATCCCAATTCCATTATACACCTGTATATCCTGCTAATAGTAGTACACAATTCCAACTTCAACATTCAAATCATTTTGCCAATTCAATTACAAAACCTTTCAACATATGCTTCTTATACATTTTTAGTTTACTATTGAAGTTGCATATTCTTTCTCATTCATTTCCCATTAGTTTACATTCACTAATTAAATTCACATTGGTTCACTTTCAAATCAACTCGAATTCAATTCTATTCAAATTTATTTACTTCACTTTCAATTTGAATTCAATTACATAGTTTTCAAATGCGCTAATTCAATTTCATTAACACTTAATGAATTTACATACAATCAACCAACAAGCGAATAACAACCAATGTATATCCAATAAAACCAAATTATTAGTTTTTCTCTCACTACATTCAATTTGGTTCAACAGTTTTAATTCCAATTGATTTAACATTCAACTGATTTTCATTCAATTATTCAACTAGCTCGAAATGAATTTACACTTACATACATCATTTCATATCAACTTATTCACATTCGATTAATTAACATTCAATCCATACTTTAATTCAGTTGCCAATTCTTTTTACATATAAAAATTGAATTTCATTTATATAACTCAAGTTCACATCATTTAACGATTTCATTAATTCACTTTATTCATTTTATTTTGATATCAACATCAATTCTTTCAACATTACTCAAGTTATATTCCATTCAACTTCATTTACATTTACTTCCACTATTCAACTTAAGTATTCTCCTAATTCATTTCAAACTCTATTCCATTTAACATAATTTGTTCAAATAAACTTAAGTTTCCACTTATCAATCCAATTCGGTTTCCAATTCTAAAGTAAATTCTATTTAACTTTTACTTAAGTCAAATTCATATCAACAATCAAATTCGTATTTCATTTTACTTAACTTAATTGTTTAACCACTTCAATAATTGGTTTTACTTACATTTTCTCATTCTATAAGTTATACAACTTATTATTCAACTTCCAACTCATATTATAAGTTCAAAACCCCTTTTTTTCACTTATATTTGACAATTTCAAGTTGAATTTTAATTTCAAATTTGTTTACTACAACAAAGCTTCAATTTTAAATTCATTATTGTAGCAAATCCATCACATAGAAACTCGAAAATGATACTGATGATGCTGCAGTCATCATCCTTATTATTTCCCAGTAACCATAGTGAAATCAATGCTAAATATTCTTTCAAAATTTCCCTTTATTTATAAATTACATTTATAAATCTTACTTATAAAATTTCACTTCTTATATACATAAGATTATTTTACAATTGTAAATCATTTTAATTATAATTCCATACTTATAATTCATTAGCTTATACAATTATTCTTTTTACGATAGTTGTTTTTATATAACTTATTCAAACAACTTTTAATTAACTTATATATATATATATATTTCAAACAATCAAACAATCAATTATACACACACTTCAATAATTCTTGAAAAAATTATTTTCTTATATAGAAAATATAATCAAGGTAAAATTATTTCATTTACCCAATTTAAAACAATATCATGTCGAATTGTTCTATTCAAGTGTTTAGAAACCCCTTCGATCCAGTTGTACAGACTGTGCCGACGAAGGTTCATATGCCACTCAATAAACCAATCATCACAATATAAAACAATTTTATATTCACTAACAAATACGCGCTCATATCTATTATTACACTCACACTCATTCTAGAGTACTGCTGACTCTATCTCTAATGAGTAATACCCAACAGAACCATGGTTGTCGCTTAACCACATGCTCTGATACCAAATGTAACGATCGAGATTTTTCGTTGCCGAAAAATCGAACCGTTAGGGTTTAAGAAGAAGAAGAAAGAGGTAGGAGAAGAGAGAGAAAGATAGAAGAAAGAAAGGAGAGAAGAAACAAAAACAAGTAACAGAACAGGAACAATATCAGAATCTCACAGTCGCAGCGGAACAACATATAATAGATAAATGAATATTCATTAAAACAAAAGAACTATACCTTTTTATACATTACAGCACATTACATTACATCAATCAGAGTGTACAACAACAACAGCGGAAAAAGAAAAGATATATATACAATAGATAATAGACTACGCTATCTGGCTCGCCTCCAGATCTGCTCAGCAACTCCCGAATCCAGAATAACCTGATAACCTAACTCTAGACTGCCCGTGTGGAAAATAGTGGGCACCCAGAGTTTAAGAAAGGAACAATAAACTCCAGGTCAGTCATGGGACTGGTGTGAGAACTCAAAACAGTTTATCTTTAAACAAGCAACAAGAAAATTTAAATTTTTAAATCCGCAATGCTTTTTGGAAAATGAAACTACCATAAGGCCTCCCGCCACACACACAATGCAAACGCAGAATTGGAGGAGATTTCTCCTTATGATAGTCAAAGATGCTTACTACGCGAAAATCAAATCATTTTTGATATTATTACTAGTGCATAGTGTAGAAAACAATTCGAAAGTAGAATATAAATCCTAGCCAGCATAGACATTCCGAACTATGCCTACTATAGCTACCATCCAAACAGTGGTGACCACCATAAGTGAATGGCAGGTAATACAACTAAAACCGTACAAGGCGCGTATTGTTTTGATTGGATTTCCAACAAATGGTCAGGCTAAGGAACTTCCCACTGCCACATGGGATCGCCTCTGGCGGGACGTCCCGAGAAACTAACGTTACGGTTAGATCTCTGCCAACACAAGGCCGGGTTACCTCTGTAACTAGGTAACTACTACACGAATATGTCATCCCCCGGTCCTTTGGGACCTTTATCCGAGCGCTCGCAACAACACCACACACAGAAATATATATAGTGTATCAACATGAGTAAGCATCTGGGCTCCATACCATGATACCACCCTTTTCCAGAAGGAAATGACATACCCTAAAGGGCGCGACCCTCATAACCTTGCCGCATATTCCTGTTTCGACCATTTCCGGGGAGTGAGGTCCTGACGAAGTCTCGTCCACAAAGCTACGCTTTGTGTAACAAAGCCATGCTTCGGGTCCACAGATGACCAAAGCAATAATCACAAAGATAAATGATCAAACAAATGATCATATCCAAACGATCAACCAATGATCATCACACAGCAGCACTCAGCATGCCACATTACCAGATTGGGAAATATCGCTGATAACCTTCAACTACATAACCTCTGAGCTCGTACGTCTCAGAGAAGGGTGTTAAGCTAAGAGAATAAATTCTCCGCCACCAACAGAAATGTATTTGAAAGAAATCTGCTCTATCTCTCAAAACGTAATGTCAGACACGTAACCATACAAGTCTGTTCCGGGTTCGAACAGAACCGAAGGCACTTCCAAAGAAGCCCTTGCAATCCGGGTATTCACAATCCCGATAAAATTTCCCATCACAAAGGAAATCTCCATATCGTAGCTAACGATGCGGAGACAATCGATAGGTCATCCTATCGTTCTCACAAATACCCGGTCTTCAACACCGGTCTTCAGATGCAATCCAAACGACGTATCGCATATTCGGAATGGGATATATGACACAAAGGTCCTCTCCCGGCTAAACCGAATAGCGAGCGCTTATTTTTAAAAATAAGTGTAGCATTCAATTTCAACAATCACAACAATTACCATCCAAGGGTAAATACTGATAGTCGGTTATTTAACTATCAATAAAGATGCGCCACATCATCAGATTCCAAATAATTTTTCCAAAATTATTAAGTCCCAAAATATCTTTACAAGATATATATACACAATTTCCAAATAATTGCCCAAATTATTTGATTTACCAAAACCACTTCACGATAAAATTTTCCACACTTTACCCATTTGAAAACCCATTTCAAATTAAACACCTCAACCATTTGAAAACCAATTTCAAATCACTTTACATCATTTATACCCTTTGAAAACAGATTTCGAATCATCGAATAAATCTTTACCGATTTATTTTAAATTTACGTTCCAAATTCGTAAATTGATTTCCATACTTCAAAATAAATCAATATTTATTTTTAAACAAATTTCCCTTCCTTTTATAAATTCCATAGTGAATTTATATTTCAAAATATCTACTGACCTAACGTTTTCAATAGATTTCAGTTATTCAATCTCAATTTATCTTCAAAAAGATAAATTCTCAAAAACATTTCATTTCATATTGGAAAAGCATTCCCATACTTATTTAATAATAAGGATTCACAAATTTTATTTATTTTCAATAATTTGAAAATATTCGATATACTTAACCATAGCCAAGTATATATTTCATTCTTTTAAGGAAAACATTCTTCTATTCACTTTTACTTGGGTCAAAACGAATGTTGCGTAAAACACCGTCACGACAACCCAAAATCACTGGAATAGGGTTTCAAAATAAAAATAGAAACATACATTCCAATACTACACAAAATATTTCCATTTGGAAACCATTCACTATAACAACAGTGTTATAGTCCATCATTTCCTCATTTTCTCGAAAACGCCTATTTCAACAATGAATGTTGAAATCTACGTATTCATTTCCTTTTATTTCTCGAAAACGTCTATTTCAACAATGAATGTTGAAATCCCAGTATTCGATACTTAATGCATTTTAGAGCATCTTAAAATCGTTTTAAAATTCCCTTTAAAACATTCTTCTCCCAAAACATGCCCATTTGACTTAATAATATACTCATCGTTTAAAAGAGTGAATGTAACCCCTTTAACAATTCTAAATTCAATTTACCAAATTACATTGATTTCAAATTTATAAACAACGTTTATAAATTCTATTTCTATTAATAACTTCGGTTTAGAAATCTCTTTTATTAAGCCAATTCAATTTATAAACCCAATTTCTATACCAAAAGTTCGTATTATAAGTCAAATACTTAAAATATTATTTATTTACCAAGTCGTTCCTTTTAAAACTTCACAAATTGTTAATCTTATTACTGATAAGATTTCTCACCTTTTATAATAGTTTTCAACTTATAAAAACCTCCTTTATTAACAATTTCTATAAAAATCCCCTTTTAAATGCCCAAAGCCATTTTATAAGTTAATTACTTATAAACTTTTATTTTCAACATCAATTCATTTCATAACTTTCATAATTTATAAAACTATAGTTTAAATGAAATCCATTTTTATACTTCATTTTAACACTTAATAACCCGTCTTATAATTCCAAAATTTTTAAATTTATAGATATCAATTTATAAAATCTTTTACATAAACTATTAATAAAAATTACCCAAAAACCCAATTTAACTATTTTATAAATCTATTTATTTTAAAATTTTCCTTTTGGTTATATTTCATAAAAATCATAGTTTTATAACTTTAGTATTTAAAATCTTAATTTATTTAAAATGAATCAAGTTCAAAATTTAATAAAACATATACTTGAAAAATTACTTAAAAATCCTTTTAAATTCAAAATCGTTATTTTTAACTTTTTTTTAAAAATGAATCCGATGATGCAACCGCATCAAATGGTCAATCACGGGAATAAACATCATATATCGATATGATAGTTAACAATCAACACAATATTTATAAACAAATAAATATGTGAGGAATCCAGTTGGATCCCTCCAACCTGTTACCCTGCATCCACAGACGTTAGCACAATACCAATTCCACTTCAAGGTGGAATATCGCGGTATATGGGATTTTATAAAATATCCGCTTAATAGGCGGCGCAATAGGGTCTCATCCGCTATACGAGGCGGGGAATCAAATCCGATATATACATATGCCAATATATATATATCGCTATATATAGTATATATCCTACTATATCTACTAGCACAATCAAACAGCAATCATCAATCAACATTAACTATTTAAAATTTTAAACCAAACTGTTCGATTGAGTGAGGAGTTCTCACCTTGATTTTATTTCCGGTTTCGGCGTTCGTTTCGAATAAAATTAAACGAACGTTTAATTTTACCCGAAATTCAAACGAGCTCCAATCGACTCCAGACTAGCTTCATCGCGAAGAGCACGACCATACGATTCCAACGCACTTTGATTCGTCCCAATCGGACCTCGCATGAACAAGATATTGCATTTTAAGTTGACACGAATTCAAATTTCAATTAAATTAACACAAAAAAAAAAAAAAAAAATTCACCCAACACATGTGGGCCGCACGCACTAGCTTCCTCCCGCTCTCCTTCTCTTCACGCGCACGGTAACTCCTCTCCAGGAAACAAAAACACGCACTTGAACCCATCACATGCCGACCTAGGGTTTGATTTTCCGACCACCACGAGCATCGATACTTCATCACCCTGCCACCAAATGAAAGCCCTCGACAAAAGCCACCATCGGCCCAAGCATGGCCAAGCTCGGCGCCCTCCTCCACCTTGAGGAACGCACGCAACAACCAGGGGACACGGCTCAATATCTCATCCAAATGGCGACGATAGCTGAGATCCACCGTTGGATTTGTAGTTCATACCGTGCTCTACAACTTTCATGTTGGAAGTTTCTCGATTCGATGAGCGGATTGAGAAATAATTTGGAAAATAAATTGGTGATTTTCGGCCATTAACTGGGGTGGAAGCGGCTGAGCAAAAATGGCTAGGGTTTAGAAAGAATAATTAGTATATACATGTTATTAATATTATTTTAACAATAAAATCTCCAATTTAACACTTATGCAAACGACCTCCAATCTACGCGTTCCGACAGGCGATCCTAAGGTTTTTCCGCGTTCCGGACACAATGGAATGGGTTTCGTAAGCTAATTCGATCGTATGTGTGAGATATAGAATTAAACGATCAATTTAAATTAAAACTGATTTAAACGATTTCTAGGCGTTTTGGCTTGTACCGGACAAACGATAAATCCGATCGACTTGAAATTTGGAATCTTACAATAATATCACATTACGGATCCGATGAAACTAGTTTCGTCGAAATCCGAGACCGTTTGAAAAATGGCTATTTTAACTCGCCGAATTAAAATTAAAACGATATCGATGCGTTTCGAGCTGCCACGGTCAAACGACAAATCCGATTGCTACGAAAATTGAAATCCGATAATAACTAACTATTACAGATCCAATGAAACTCGTTTCGTTCAATTCCGAGACTGTTCAAAAATTGGCTATTTTTCAGTCGATAATTAAATATTAAAATATTCAATTTTTACAAATTAACTCCAAATTCAGTTTTACAAGTGCTAAAACATTTCTATAACTTCAATATGATAAAACAAAATTTTCCAAATCATTTTCAATCATATTTAACCCAATATTTAATTATTTGTGGAATTTCACTATTAAATAAATCGATTTAATTGTCCCATTAAATCCAAATATTCGATAAATAAATTATTCGACTTAAAAATTCCACTTATTAATATTAAAAATAAATTAAATATTCAAATTCAAGTTATCAAAAATTCTGGGTCGTTACATAGCATTTCATAAGTACACAAGAACATCTCAAAAATATTTAGTGATATCAATTTGGATTTGATATTTCTTCACGTATCAAAAATTTAAACAAATCACGGTATCATAGACAACATAACAAGTATGGTAATTCCTATTGTCAATGATAAGGAACTCATCTCACATGTTCCGTATTAAACAATTTAATAAAATGTCTTTGCATATAGATTTGGGACATTCCCGATATCTTTTATACTCACTATAAAAGACATCAATTACACATTCAACATCGAGTATTAAAATAACTAAGGCTGGTTTTAATACAAGTACCTCGTTAAAATCAACAATGTGTTGTTTACTTACAGTTTAGAAATATTAATGTACCTCATAACATTCTTTTTTTAGAGCACATGCTTCTTTTGCATTTTGGTTGACAATCATACTATTGATATTTCTATCAAAATGCTTATTTAGTTTTGATGCTTGTCGAATGGTGCTTTCGTATCTATTCTTGGATCATATTCAACACTCACAAACCTAAATATTATTCTCACTGACTTCAAGGCACATTGGTTGTTATGTGCAAATACTCTATTTTAAATCATTATTTAGATTGTTTCCATTTCAGCACATATGCACCAAATCATAAAGCCTTACGAGACGATAATTTTGTGAATAAATTAGAAATAACTTGATCATGTTGAATGATGAATCTATTATGCTAATTTAAACACATGAAATTTATAAGATTATTCTTATCAACATTGCACATTTAATTCCACTCCCTTCGGTTACGATTACCAAAATCATATTCTGATAATGTACTTAGAATTCATTTTCGGATCTTCGCATCGTACCATATAATAGAGTTAACACTCTTAATAGTTTAACTAAACAACCGAGGATTTTATATTTTCGACATTGATAAGAAACTCATGGTTTCTCTTCAATATGCAAGAACATATATTAGACATTCTAATGCGATGTGTTCATTTAAGTTAGTTGATTTCATTTCATTTCATGTAATCAGTTTTATTTTTGGATCGTGTCAAATTTCATTTTACTCCCAATAATTTCTCAAAGAAATTCCTTCATAATGAAGTTGGTATTTCTTCAAACAACAATTGTTTCTCAATGCAACAGAACAGGTATTCACAAACATTTTATGGATTACTTTTTATATAAAACTGATTTGGTGTTTAGTTTATAAAACTTATATTCAAGACATAAATATCTCATCCAACGGCAAACTTTCCCAAACTCCTTTTATGGAGATGCATACATGATCCCTCACGAACAATTATCATGTGCAGACTTTCGAATCGCATAGCATGCCAACTCCTTGGTCTAAAATATGTTGGGGTTTCTTATGACCCTTATCTTGTATGATTTGTAAGCTATTATTTAGATGAAATAATATTAAACTTGTGTACTACTGTTTAGTACATAACCTTATAGAAAAAAATTAACTCAACTTCACTCACAACTAATCGTACGTTGTCCAATAAAATTCGATTACTTCTTATCGATACATCATTATGTATTACAGTTGAGAATGACTTTTTAGATTGAATCTTTATTCATTTTTAGTTACGTTCAAAACCTTTTCCAATATACTTACCCATTCGATCAAATAGAATTATTCCAATCTCATGTTACATTGTTTATTTCCATTGTATATTCTACGAATTTACATAGACATACTACATATGAATCAAATACACATGTCCATGTCGGCGATAACTCACTGGTGAATATAACGAAGTATGTGGAACCATTTTGGTATTAATGTACTTACGATCACATACATCTATATGTATCAATCCAAAGTGTTCACCAACTCTAATGATGCTCCTACTAAATGGGTGCATTATCCTTAATTGTTTGAGATATAATTAGCCAGTATTGTATGATTCATAATCATATAATAATTATTTCTCAAAACTACGTCTAAGTCCATAATTCCAAAATAATTGTAAATAACTTTGGATACCTTAGTATTTTCTAATGCATCACTTTTGTTATGAAAACAAATACCACATTATAGTTTTATTTCATATTGAATATTCATAGTATTCACGTTGAAATATAACTATGTCTACTTTCAGTCAACATTGAAAAATAGTTATTACTTCATAAATAATGTTCAATATGTTTTACGAAAACAATTTTCGTAAATGTAATTAATAAGTGCTATATTGAATGCTCCCTCTATTTCCGCCATTACTGTAATAGTGTACTAAATTTAGAGGTTCATTATTCACTTAATATAGTTTGTTTATTTCATATATTTGAACTAGTTTACAATGGATAATTCTACGATCAAATATCTTGAACTCAAAGAAATAAATCATATATAAAACAATTTTCTATATGAAAATACATTTTAGAATAGAAATCATATTTCTTATTCCAATATTAAGTACCAATTATTATTTTTAAATTCTCGTTTCCAGTGTTTCTTTATGAAGTAGAAGTGACCTTTACTCTCTCCATCCCAGTTGTACCTTTTATCACATCTACTCCTATACATCTCTTAGATAAATGCTCGAACCATTCAAAAGAAATGCTTTACTACATTATCATAATGAACTCTTTATAAAAGTTCATTCGATTATCCTAAACTTTTAAGAACATCAAATATGTTGCGCTTTGTGTAAACCAATCAAACTGACATTTCAATGATCGGGTTCTTAGAATGCAATATGATTCATTTTGTAGTCAATCAAATTGAATACTTAATCTTGCACTAAGGTTTATTTGGTTTTTCAAATGAACTAATTTCATAAAATACTGTACATTACAAACTTTGACCATTCACCATATAACATTTATATACGATTGCATATGGATCAAATATACATAATCTTGTATTGTTTTTGGGGTTCGAAGCTCATAGAAAACAATACATGGTCTCGATCAAATATATGCGTGAGTTACCAAACTACGAATGTATTTAGTAATTGTAAAATTAGGCACTTGCATGGATGTTGAAACGTTAATATGTAATAAGCTTTTATTGATAAGCATATACTATATTTCTATTTGTCAATCTTCAATTCATTTGTATGCCTTAATTGATAAACATTTTACCAATCTTATTAAATGCCGAAATTTATCAGTAGATTATTATAACATTGTATAACATATGTTCTTACAATATTAGAAAGAATAAATGTTATTATTTCATTTTTCTAATATGGCTACCACTAGTCTTTTATGTTTCACCAAACCCTAAGAGAAATATAGAAGTCTTTCAACTTCATTAGTGGGTGTTAGGACTCGTCCGTCTTGAAATTATGACATCGAGTTTGCTCAACGAGTCATAGCTCCATGGAAGATGGATAACTCCTTATCGGTTGTATCATATACAACTACTAATCCATGGTTTCTTGTCCTAATCTCATTTCGACCTTGAGTTTGCTCAACAAACCGAAAGAGATTATTCATTTGTACCTACCTTATTACGACGGCCTAAGTATAGTATATGAACCTTGAGTTTTCTTAAAAAATACATATAGTTATCTTACCTAATCTATTCAATATATCAATAATACCACACATAATATCCCTAGCTTGAGTTTTCTCAACAAATAATGAGTAGAAATAATTTATTAATATATATAAGGTAGAGGATAACATTATATTGAAGATTCATAATCTTCAATATATTATATTGAGTGATATCGACTTATAGAATAATGTATTTCTTATGAAATGCCATTGTGATTCAAATGTTGGACACATCTAATATCACGGTATATGTACAATACGTGTATTTATTCCTTAAGTCTGTTTAGGGCTTCTTTAATGTTCTGCATTTGGCTTATACATTCATATTATATAAGTTTTATTATTATACAAATTTTATAGTCTTATATATAACATTTTAATTAATTTTATATTATTTTAATATGACATTTATATTAAATATTTATTAAATACTACACCCTTTATAGGATTGCACAAATATTATATATTTATGTATATTATATTAATTCAAATTTGAGTCGTTTCTATTTGGGACAATTTTGGGCTCTGAGCTTAATAGTTAACCCTAACGTGACTATTTAGACCACATAGGCTATTGGGTTATGATACCATTGTTGGAACTTGACCAACCTGCAGCGGAAGCTAGAGTGAATTTTAAATATATTTTTACCCTTTTGGATCTTTATTGGGCCTATGAAGTCTAATTTATATAGAAAATTTCTAAATTTATTTTAAATAAAATCATATATTTTATTTAGATTCAATTAATATGAAATTGATTTGATTAGATTAATTTATACACATGTATATTATACATATATATGTGTGTATGCGCGCACGCCTGCACGTGTAACATGATAATCCGTGAAGGGTATAATGTGCCCGTATATATACGTTGGGATTTACATTGTAACGGACACATTAACTCATTTTGTATGTATTGTACATTGTCTAAATATATGCATATATAAGTATTATAGAATATACAAATCATATATATATATATATATATATATATATATGCATCATAAGATATGTTTCAAAACATTGTAAAGTAAATTCATAAATATATACGTGTGTTTATTTATATTTAGATATCTTATACACACACTTATGTATGTATATAATATTATAATTAATAATTTATAACATAATAGATGCAAATATGTCGATAAGTGAACAAATATATAAATATATATATAATTTATTTAATTATTTTTAACGTAAATTAAAATTAAAATTTTATATATCTAGGTATATACCATAAATATATATAAACATAATGAAATATGTAATTTCATGGTTTAATATATGTTTACATCAATACAAAGTAAGTTAATACACACATATATATATATAATGATTCAAAAATTTATTTCAGTTCAAAACTAATATAACTTTGCAGGAAAAATTAATTTGACATTTAGTTGTGTATTATTAATGAATTAAATAATATTTTCGGCTGTAACTAATTAATATAAAATGTTCAATTCGGAAAAAAATCAGTTTTTAAAATTTACGAAAATCAAGGATCACGAACACATGTCATGACAAAATATCAGATTTATTTGACTTAGAATATTATTTTTAATAATTAAAAAAAATTCAGCCATAACTTGATTAAATTATTAAAAATATAAAATATTTATGAAAAATTCAAAAATAATTTTTGAATGCTTCTTATATGATGTAGTAACTTAAGATATAAAATTGAATTTTTAGATCAATAATTATTTCATATATTATAAACAATTCATATAATCGTTCATAATTAATAATATATATATATATATATAAATTATTTTTGGGTTTTATAACCTATAATAAGTATATATATAAACATATAAAAATATTTAAATCAATTTGTATATTATACAATCATATATATAATTGTATAAATAGAGTATTTATACACACATAATTAATACATATGTGTGTGTGTGTGTGTTAATAAATATCAAAATATTAAATTTTGTATAGAAAGTTAAGTCTAACTATAATTGATTTATAAACATAAACTTCTACATAATGCACATAACCAATCTAATTGTGACAACAACATTTACCTACAAAAATCTCATACAACTAAACATATAACAATAATATATATACATGTATTTATGTGTATAATTTATAGATTATAAAATATTATATTATATTAGTAATATGAAATGAAAGTTACCTATCAATGATGCCTTTGAGTCCACGTAGAAGCAATGAATTCCCTTCTCTAAGTATCTTCTGATTTGTCGTGTTGCCAATTTGGAATCGGCGACCTTCTACTATCAAATAGTATCTGTTTTAACTTGAACTTGATTTTAGATATTGGGAATTGACTAGGGGATCTATTTTAGCTAGCAAAACAAAGATAATAATGGTGACCAAAAGTAAAAAAGAATAGGTTTAGAGATCCATATATATAATATTGTATAAGAGAGAAATAGGAAAAACCCTTTTACTTATTTTCTCTTGACCTCAACCCACACTCTCCAACCCCTTTCCTCAGTTTTAGTCACCTCTAATGACTTATCAAAACCAAAATTTGTATCCCTAATGACGGGCTTTAAATCCATTTATATCCCGGCTAAAATACTATGCAATTAAATCTAATTTAATCCCTTATCGATGTTATATATCAATCGATATATCTATAACTATTACAAATATAAATAACATTATTTTTTTCAAATCTTATTCAAATTTTAAAATTAATATTTCATAAATATTAATTATTTAATTAATTAATGACAATTATAGAATAATTAAATTGTTTGATCTTAAATGAATTCATCATTTCGGTTGTGTAACTCTTAGGTGCAAATCCGATCGGCAAGTAACACACTATTCGAATGTTAACATTCACACCTCACTTAACAGGTAGTGTGACAAGGTGGACAAATTTATCACTTACTCACTTTCGATAAAATCTTATTTTAATTTAATAAGCGTTACCCATTAGTAACATTTATATACATAATTATCTTCGTCAAAACTGTATCGCTTTGAACTTCTGAAATTTGGTAATGGTCAAAATTCCAATATCATCCATATTCAACTTTATAGTCCAAAAACTAAGTCACTGGTTCATTAATAACAATCATTATTAACTAAAATGCTCTGGCCAGAGACTTTACTTTCAGTTGACCGTGATACTACATATAACTAAGGGGACGAATCCTCTCTTGAATAGGGCTTCACTTCCAATACTTCCACTCGACCCAACTATAGTCACTCAATGGACTCCATTCATGATTTGGTATAATCAAAGCAGAGTTTTCATATTGAAGATCCATAATATTCTTAAGTCAAGAGAACTGCGTAAATCAGTCACATCGATATTTTCTGTTTAATCTTAGTTATATTAACCAACAGAAAATTATCGAGTGAGCCGTTCCATAGTTATCCGTCTTGGTGCCCCGAACAACCATGAGTTATACACTACCCAACATTTGAAGAGCGTTACGTACTTTAGTCTCAATGGATACATTGATATCCAGCCTCGATGCATCTTGATTATGAACATTTACAATGGTATATTTGTTTTCATTGCATAAATTACTCAAGGGTACAACACTTTATAACTACTATCCAAAAAACATATCATTTACGGATTTCCTATTAAATATACTTTTAATAATTAATTAATATAACACATTAAATCAAGTATATAATAGAAAGAAAAACGCCTTTTATTTCGAACAAGATTGATTGCCAAGTTAGATAAAAGTAACAAACTACATAGTTGCATTGGGGTGAGGTTCTAAAAATTTTAAACAAAATTCAAACAAAACAAACATTTAAAAGGTGGTTATCTTTAGATAATTACAAATATGAAGATTGATTTTTTGAATCTAGGAATTGCTTCTTTATTCAAGGTGTATTCTCTAGGCTTCACTTAAAACGTAATTTTCTGTTATACACACACACACACACACACACACACACACACACACACACACACATATATATATATATATTATCATATTTACATGCCTATAATCCTCCATATCTTCTACCTCTTCACCTAGTATGATTTTGGTTTATGTATGATTATCGAATTTCTATTTTTTATCATCGTGTTGAATTTAGATTTACTTTTATATGCTATCCATGTGATATCAATAGTAGATTCTCTTCTGCTCTCTTTTATTTGATCGTTATGTATACGTGTAATATATATCCAGATCTAATTGCCACAACTTCAAATATGCCCAAATTCATCTAACCCTTTTAATTCAGTAAACACTGTTTGAATAAAAATTTTGAACCCTTATATTAGTGAATCAATTTCATATTACAAAGTTATGGATTGAAGGATGTTTTATAAATTTTGAAATATTTTGAGTATTATTTAATATAAATTAATCAAATTTGATATTCTTGTATTGTTTCAAAAGGAATGAAAAGGAAAAAAGGGAAACCTTTAAATTTCCTTTGATTTGTTTCTTAAATTTATATTTGATTTTATGCTAAGCTATTTTTTTGAAAATATGGTTTTGAATTACAAATTAGCAAAGCATAATTTAATGTTGTTTCATTTCAAAATTTTAATTTAATTTGTATACATAACATATATGCGTGCATGTGAATATGTGTGTGTGTGTTTGTATGTATATAAATTTTATAGTTTACAAAAATGGTTTTAAAGGAAATGTAACGAGGTTTGAAGTATCTTTTTAAATCATAGATAATTTTAGATTGCCTACAATGACTCTCATATGCGTATGTATGTATGTATATATGTATGTATGTGTGTATGTATGTATGTATGAACATGTAAACAAATTAAAAAAAATTGACGACAAAGGCATATGTTGAGGGGATACGTGACCATTGTGTAAATCCCAAAAACTAAAACGTTCACATTTTCTATGCATACTTTCTCTATGCAACTCTTATACATTCTGCGATGAACCGGGATTTTCGACCTTCAAAAATTGACATAAATACGTCCACTATATTACATGCCAAACAATCGAATGTCGGAAATACCACATGATAGGGAAAAGAAGAAAGATGTAGAAGAGGAAAACAGAACAACAACACAGAATCTCACAATCGCAGCGGGACAACATATAATAGATAACAAATGGTCCTTATAGAAAAAGAACTATAACTGTTATTACTGGATTACGTCATTAAAGTACAACACATCAATAGCACAATACCGGACAGTTATAATAACTTTTCCTCACAAAAGCAGAATATACAGCCTACAATACACAGTGGAATATAAACCAGGTACGTGTAATATGCCTTCGCCATCCAGCTCGTCTCCTGAGCTCCATAGCATCATATCATATATCTCTAATAGTCGGTCTGACCCGAGCATTATAGCATAATAACACCCGAGACAGTCTGGAAAACCAGCATGAGAAAACACACTCACATTAAATTATCAAAGTTATCAAAATCCTTTGAAAATCAAAGGTAACTCGTAAGACCATGCCACCAATAAACAGGACAGGTTTTTACCTTACGATGACCAAAATATTTCATATAAAATCCTTTGATATTATAATAGTGTTTAAGTACAAATACTTATCAAAATAGCTGAAGTTGTTACATTAATTAAATTTCATCATACTAGGCTCTACAATGAAAACCGTAAAGGCACGTAGTGGAGAATGGTTTCCATACGAATGACTAGATACCGAGGTATCACTTGTCGCAAACACATCTAGAAACAGCGTAGGCAAGAACCACATCGGCATCCCCTACAACACAAGACTGATCTACCCCTAACCTGGATAGACTGAATATGCTATCACCCTGGGTGTTCCCACCCTTTCTGAGCTCATTCCATGAATCGTAGTAATAATATATGAGGGTGTCTAGAAAGGTGATAAACATACCCTAATTGGGTGCGACCCACTTAGCCTTGCTGTGTCTTCCCTGCTTTTTAGTCATTCTCGGTTGATGAGGCTAGAGGCTATGATTACCTTTTAAGGAATTTTTACTTAGAATGCTCATTGTCCTCCAATGATAATGTACTGATAGCATTCATCCATACAAGTTCGTTCCGGGTCTGAACGAAACCGAAGGCACTATTCCTACTACATCCATTTGGAATAATCCTCAGGTTTAGTAGCGATTAGCCCTAGCACTTCACTGCTCCATCTTCGACTCCATGCTCTTGCTTTCCCTTCGAAAATGTACTCGTTGGATCGAAGTGATTTTCAGATAACTTATCCGATCCCGGTCTCTTCGAGACAACATTCGATATTTTCGGTAAATTCAACCCTGGTTCTTTAGGAAATAAACAGACAAAAATAATATTCGAGATCACCTCCTAACCGTTTGTGGACGGATTTCCTTATCAATGTCCTAGAAGAACAAAACGAGTTTATACATAAAGTATAGCACCTCGAACTCCTAGATATTCCCAAAGTTATATTTTGGGTCCAGATCTGATGGTCGGTTATTTAACTATCAAATAAACAATCATTCAACCAAATATTACATTTTCCACTGAAAAACTCCCAATCTCTTTTTAATAAATTAAATCTCTTTATCCAAAATATATGTACTTATCTTATCGAATTTAGTAAATTCACAAACTATCTTTCAAAAATATTTAAAACCCTTTTTAAAATAATATAGAAAGTACCATTGCAGTATCAAACCATGGATTCATAGCTCAATGGTTAAGTCTCTATCCTAGAGAAAACGAAGACTTAACTACAGGCACTCACTACCTTTGATTTCGCCATGTGAGTATACCACTACTTCCCGAAAACTATATTTAAAAATTTTCAAAATAATACTTATGAATTTTCTATAATAATTTCCAAGTTAAATTTAAGCAAATACTGTTTCAAATAAAAGTTATTATATGATACCGAATATTGAATAAATTATCCCTTTAAAATAATAATATTGGTTAATCTTTAAATAATAATTAACTTACAATAAACTAACTTGATTAATATTTAAATATACTTTAAACAATTTAAAACAACTAAATAGCTCATTTTCTTAAATATTCTTTAAAACACCTTTTAAAATTACCTAGTTAATAATTAAAAATTCTTCTTTTTAAAACAAACCTAATTCCTTGATAAAATACATTTTTCAATTCCAATATAACAAGTCTAACATTTATAAATCTCTCTCATTTATTCCCAATTTAATTTACGTCACAATTCCTTAAATTCCCTTTTCACATTTCTAAAAATAAATCTACCATTAATTTTTAAACTGATTTTCCTATCTCCTTATAAATCTTCACCGTGAATTTATAACTTCAATTTATCCACTGATAATTACTTCGCTTTATTTATAAATCTTGTTTATAAATTTCATAGTCTCATTTCCCGTTTATAATGGCTTCATAACACATAATCGATTTTAAACCGATTTCTAAATTAACCCTATTTTTAAATCAATTTCAACTATATTCCAAAACCAGCAAATTCCGATTCCACGTCCTTTTTAAAATTAAAAATCTTATTTAAAATCTAGTACAACAATTTCATATTTTATTTTCAAAATTCCCTTTTCATTGTTCTAACTATTTAAATATGGATTTAAAAATAAATCCTTTTATACATAAACAACATCGCTTTAAGTTCTATTATTTAAAAATCCTTTTATTTACATTATTCAACAACCTATATTTTTCCATATTTCGAAATTACCAAGTAGAAATTTTAAAATCGTAGCTATTTATTTTACCCAAGATTCATTTCTTTTAATAAATCCAAATCTCACTTTTATATATTTTACTTCCAACTTCCCTTTTTATTTTCTCTTAAAAATTCAATATTCATATTTATGGTATTTTAAAATGCTAAAATCCAATCAGTAATACCATAGCATCTAAAAATTCAATTTCCACTATAATCTATCACCGATTATTCAAAACAAATCATATCACCGAATACGAAAATAATTTTAACACTTTTGAAGAATCTAGTTGGATCCCTCCAACCTGTTTCCTTGCATCCACAGATATTAGCACAATATAAAAATACCAATCCCTCCTCGAGGGGATATCACGATATATAGGGTTATCCGCTATTATGCGCGGCGCACAGGGTCTCATCCGCTATATATAAGCAGGAATATCAATCACTCCAATATATATACTACTATATATAACATCACATCCAACTGATAATAGTTTATCAATTCTATCAACTAATGAAAAATTAATTTCAACCATTTAAAATTAATTACAGAAATCCAAAATTAAGTGAGATTAACTCACATTGATTTTCTATATTATCGCCGAAGCGTTTTAGTTGGTCTATAGTCGAACGACGTCTGACCATAGCTTAAAATTTAACTAGCTCGAATCTTTCCAAATTCAGTTCCATAGCGAAGATCTCGTCAATATGATCCTTACGCGACTGACTGCATTGGATTTCGATCTACAACGGATAAGATATTCAATTTTTAAGTTTAACGATTTAATTTTAACAATATACTATATAAATTAGAATATTCTTTACCCGGTCCAAACCAAACCAGCCCACCGGTCTTCCTCTTCTCTTCCTTTTTTTACCGGCCCGTCCCGGCCCATCCTTCTATTCTTTTTTTTCTTCTCATATTTTTTTTAAAAAAAGAAGTCCATTACCGATTTGAAACGAACCCGGCCCAGATTCTCATTCCCCCACTCTTCTTCTTCCTTTCTTATCTCTTTTTCGACTGTAGCTCTTCAGATTTGTGCACGCGCTCACATTTCACTGACATGGCACCTCCCCTACTCCATCGACCAAATCAACAACCTACCGCCACCCACAAACTCGCCATCATGTCCTTGTTGCGATAAACTTCGTCACCTTAGCCTCGACCCACCGTAGCCGAAGTCAATGCTTCCCAGGAAAACTACAATAGAAATGGCGCACCTCCTAGCCAAGATCGGACCTTACAAAATTCATGCCACAGCTGCTAAACCTCCTGCTAACCTCATATACGATCTCAAAACAAGCCAATGCTTCCTCGCTCGAACAAAAATCTAAACCCTAGCAAAAGAAACCCACGCAACCTTTACTGTGGATCTCCCTAATCACTACTGCACCCAATATCAGATTGAAGCTTGATAAAAAATAGGATTTTAGGAAGTTGTTTCAAGATTTTTAGATTGGTGGATTAGGAGATAAAAAAAAAATGAAGCTTCATCAATTTTTTTTCCATTTAGCCTCATTTCGAAATTAAATATCGCAAATAGTCCAGTATCAAAACTAATATCAAATTTAGCCCTGTTTTGGCCAGCTCAGCTCCGAACTGGGCGAAACATACTGGCGACTTTTCAAAAGTCGCCAGTATATTTTTTGTAACATACAATACGCCCACTGGCGACTTTCCAGAAGTCGCCCGTATTTGTTATAAAAAAATAGGCGAAGTCTCCTGTTCGGGGCTCTGCAACAAAACCAGAGCCCCCTCTTTCTTCCTCCTTCATTCTAAACTCTTTCTCTCCTTTTCCAAAAACCCCCAATACCCTCTATTTCGAAATTTTTGCCCAAACTCAGAAATTTTTCGCATTTTGTAGAGAAAATTAGAAGATGGCAAGCTCTTCAATGCCAGATGCACTTGTAGGTATGGGAAAATCGAAAATATTTCAATTTAGGGTTTTGAAGAAATTTGAAAAATAATGATTTTTAGGAATTGCAAGCAATAATTGATGGTTGAGGTATCTATGTATGGTTGAAATTATTGGTAAAATGTTGAAAAACAATGCGTAAATTTGTAGTGTTGTTGTTGGAAAATAAATTTGAAAATATTGTTAACTTGTATATGTGTAGATTACTCGGAGATGCTACCTGGACCAATTGATGGATCTGTCCTTTCTTTGCAACAACGGCATCGAAAATAATAATCCGGAATTTGTCGCGGTAAAATTTTTAGTATTTGAAATGTACAAATATCGAAAGGTAATGTATGTTACATGTTGATAATATTTTTGTGATATTTTGACAGAGTAATACTGCAGACAAAATCATAGATCATTCGTCTAAAATGAATAGAGTAACATCTGGTCATCCAGATGTTATACAGTTGATAGACCAAGCTGGATTTGGACTGGTTTTTAGGATGGGGCACATCCAGTTAGATCATCATCTTATCACTGCTTTGGTGGATAGATGGAGGCCGGAGACATCGACATTTCACCTACGAGTCGGAGAGATGACTATCACATTTGGTGATGTTGCGTGCTTACTTGGCATACCATAGACGGTGCTCCGTTGACCAACCCCGATCCAGTTGATTATCTTACTTTATGACAAGAGCTCCTAGGTTTAACTCCTCCAGTAGAGGAGTGATGGGGAAACGAAATGATACGAACACTATGGTTTAGGGAACAATTTGTGGACGACGTACCAGCAGATGCGACAAAGATTCAGATTCAGCAATAGGCCAGGGCCATTATATTGCATATTATATGCTCGAGGTTGATATGCTATCATTCAAAGACACGGATATGGCTTAGGTGGCTTCCATTTTTTAGAAACTTTGATGTTTGTCACCAGTATTCGTGGGGCAGTGCAGTTCTAGCGTACAAGTACTGCGAGTTGAATATTTCTACAGGTGACCGTTATTCCATATTCTTTTATCCAACTGAAACCATGTTTCTAATTTTATTTGCAGCTTTGGTGTTGGACTTATCTACCCGTGGGTAGAATAACGATGAGGTGGACGGGGATTAATTTATCATTGCCATACGGTGCTAGGTATAACTAATTATGTAATATACTAAGTATACATGTTGGGATTTGAGAAGTCACAATTGAATATTTCTACAGGTGGGTAGGACCTATAAGAACCGTTTCATCGCCGAGGCGTCATGTTGCATACTACTGTAATGAGTTCGATGTGCTAGACTATCAGTCTGTGACTTGGACCCCGTACGACGATGTGCTTGGACATCTTCCAAACTTATGCACCACTTCCATTCAGCTGTGGACTGCTCGAGTTCCTCTGATTTGCTTTAATGATGTCGCATATCATCTACCTGACCGAGTGATGAGGCATATTTCATGCTTTTAGATAGCATATTCATCAGTAGTCACATGTCCTACACTTCCGGGATTTGTTTTGCATATTTCACCAAAGTATTATCGTAGGTTGGAATATGACTCTGTCCAATCGCCGTAAATTTGTTCAACAGCCTTGCTCAATGCTCTCCATGCTTTCAGATAGCTAATTTTAATAAATAATTGTTCCTCCATTAGAACTCGCACCGTTCCGGCTGTAATGTTCAAATCAGATTTCACGAAAGGCTTGATCTTCGATACCATAAAGGATGATGTGGCTTGCCTATGATTTGAGTCACTATAGGGTTAACACATGTATGATCACTAGGATATTTTTTTATAACCCACCATCCAGCCTGTGTCTTTTTTGAGTCAATAGCATGTATTCTCCAAGGACAACTGTCATCGACGTTGCAAATGGCGATATATTTTGCTTTGTTCGACCTTATTGGCTTAAAGTACACCACATGTAAGATTGACCATTTTGATAGTTGCAGAAATTTAGCTTTACTCTCAAACACCATGCCAACTTTGAAACCAGTCTGTACGCTGCAGGATAGAAATAATTCGTTGTTGAAGTTTACATTTGCTACAATCGACCTAGCCATAATTTGTGGACTGCACAAATCATCATCCAACAGTATCTCCATTTCCGGTTCATCATTGTCCACACAATCTGCTTCTGCACCTCCAAAATCATACTCTAGTGGATCATTGTTTACTTGCATATTTTCCACCCAGGTTGTATCAACCTCTGGTATTGACACAACAGACATATTATCAAGTGCAGGAACATTTACAACTTGTACATCTTCTACATCCATATCATCATTGCACATAATTTGACATGCTGGTTCATTTGGTGGTTGAACGTATGACTGTGTAGTAGTGTTATTTGCTGTGCAGCTGCAGTAAATTAATACACCATTTTTAGTTTATTTCTTTATACCAACGATTATGCAACATGTTTGCAATATTTAACTTACTTTTGGCTTAAATGGTAAAATTCGGGTCGAGTTGGCTGCATTCGTTCATTTGTACGACTACTCGATGCTCTAGCACTTCTTTGAGTGGAATTCTGAATTGGAACAAAACTACATGGGAATACAAATTAGGTTTAATAATTATATAAATTCAATAAGACATAACTCTATGTAATCATGGCTAAACGATACCTCTGACTCATTCGTGGAAAGCTGTCCCACGTTAAATGTGGATAGGTAAACTGGACGTTTGGCTGCAAACTCATGAATGGCTGAAAACCATAATGCATTTGTTGTTGCCCGTATTGCGATATGTGTTGAGTCGGATTGCTAAAACTAGGTGACGGAATTCCTTGACCAGTACTCATGTTCCCCACCATTCTAAAATATTCTTCAACGCCAAAATTTGTTACGGGTGCCGAGGTTGGTTGTTCTGCAACCGATCTTCTTTTTTTCCCAACAAACAACTCAATAGATTTGGTCGATGCAGCAAACATTAATTCAACATCATCGTCGTCAACAATTTTGATTGCTTTAGAACCAGAATCTGTTGGCCAATTGCAAACTATTTCAATCTCGTACTCTTCCTGTTTTATCTTTGTTGCTTTAAAACCGACTCTTTCAACTGCTCAAAAGTAGATCCTTTTCGAACTTTAGCCGGTTTGTAAGATTGTAACGATCCTGAATATTATACAATTTAATTTGTAAATATTTAATTTATTTTAAATATTTAAATGATGATTTGACTTGAATTTCAAATTTTCAGGATAAATTGGCGATTAAAATTTAGAATTTAATCTATTTAAAAGGTTGAATAAAATTTAATTTAACTTTGGAGTTTGAAATTGGATATTGAATTGGTATTTAAAATTTGAACAAATATACATAGTAAAAATTCAAAGAACATATTTATAAACTTTGAAAAAAAAATATAATGTAACTACACTTAGTTAAAGTTTTAACAACAAAAATAATACAAATCAATTGGATTTAAAATAAGAAAGAAAATATAATATAAAAATAAACATAAAAGTAAATAAAATAAAAAAATAAAAAAATAAAATAATAAGTTATACACGGCCTTACCTATAATCTGAAAACATGCCTTGTTTCACGCCTTCAACTACGCTAAAAACACGTTCTCCCTTTTGTCTTTTATACCCTACCCCTTTACCCCTTTTCATTCGAAACCCTAATCAGCATACGAAAAGGAAAAATGGCGGCCTCTCTCTAATTGTCGCACGAGTCTCTCCCTCTTCGGCTTCAATTCGATCGATTCTCTGGTGCGTTCGAACGCGATCGCTTCAGACTGAGGTGAGTAAATCTCTTTACTCACATCTTATTCGACACAGTTCGTTTTTGTTGCTTATTTAGATTTTGTTTTCGGCTTCGATTTGATTTTTTTTTGGTCGTGTTGATACTCTTCTGCCTTGAGTTAATTTTGGGGCTGTTGATTTTGATTATGGATTGAATTGTTCGATTTTGCTTCTGAGTTTTTTTTTTTTTTGATGGCTTCGGCCTCGTTTTCTCTGATGAACTGTGGGCATGTTTGTTACGTATGGCTCGCATTGACTTCGGTCACTTGGAACTGCAGTTGTAAATCTTTAAATTACTGCTTTCACTTGTACATGTTCATTGAACTTGAATATATGGCATTGATCTGCGTCATTGAAGTAGTTGTCACTGTGTACACTTCTGTTGCCGTATTCATTCATATCTAAGTTTCACTGCAGTGTACACTTATGTCATTATTCTGTAGTGTTGCAGTGTACATCCACACCCTAGTTCACTGCACCATACACTTATATCATACTGAAATTTATGATATATTGTTTTGACCTTACACATTTGTTTCACGTAATATTGGGCATATATAAGGTTGCATTCATGTGTTTGTTAATCTGAAGCTTGTACGCAAATGTTTGCCATGCATTTGTAATTGACTAGCTGTAGCATGTTTGTTCTTGCCTACATTATCCACATGAGATCATTCGACTTTGCTATGCACTCTCATGTGTTGTCGTGTTCTAGTTTACATTGAGTGAATTTGGTCCAGTTTCATCTATTTGTTCAATTGTGCATTATGGTTTCACTGCATATGACTTTGAACCTTCTTTTATACTGCATCGAACACCTCACTGGATCTACTTGCATTGTATATTTGTAGGCATGCCACTGAGCACATATTGATAAGTCCACTTGAGTACAGTTTCATTTTATTGCATGACAATTTTATTTAGGAAAAGAAAAGTTCATACACCTACATGCCTGTACCCATTTCCAGTAGCCTAACCTTTCATGCATATATAAACAAGTACTTGCATGTATATGTTAGAAACTTTGTACCAACTTCTATTTGTGTTTTGGCTTTGAGTAAGAAGATAAAAATTTTCGAAATTTTTCCTCTGTACATGTTCTCATTAGTACATACTGATGGTAGCCTCGACTCAACTCTGTCCACCGTTTTATGTGTTTCCCCTCATGCTACTTTATTATCAAGTAACATTTGAGTCTGCTCATGGATTTGCCATTGAGCATTTCTGCACTTTGTTGGGTTTGTATTTTTCTTGAGTTCCCTGAGTACATGTTGCCCTGTATCATTCTTTTGTTTGTCTGCAGTCTATGTTGCATTTTCATTTGTGCCTCACTGCTATGTGCAGTTCTATGTTGCATCTGTATCATGTTCTTGCAGTCCTATGTAGTTGCTATGCTTTGTGATCTTCACTTTAGCTCATTTTCATCTGAACAGCTGCCACTGTCTTCTTTGTAGTTACACTGCACTTCGATGGCTAATCATTTGTATACATACATTCTTGTATGTATATATATGTGTATGGCCACTGCACTTTGAAAATTTTGAATTGGATTTGTTTACAGCTTCGACTTGCATTTTGAGTTGCGGGTTCAGGTTGCATTGTTTGGGTGTTTGTTGTACATATGAAATTGATTCATATGTATACTAGACATTGTTTACACTGCATTTTGCTTGTCCCTGAGTTCTTTTGGTTTGAGTACATATGCCTAGTTCGCTTTTGGTTGCTGTAGTGATGCATGTGCTTTATGTATCACTGCATATGCTATTTTCCATGATTATCGAGTGGCTTGGCAGTTGTGTTGAATCATGATAGTTGTGATTTGACCTCTGCATTTTGTAATTGCTGATAGCATGTTTATGTATACATGTTTATGCAACTTGCAATTGAGTAATAAGTTTGAGTTTACTTGCCTGTTTCATCTGCAGTGTCTTCATTGTGCACAGCTATGTATTGGTTCTTGATGTATTGATTTTTAGCTTGCTTCTGATTTTACTGAATTTTGATAGTCTCGACTAATTTGCTTCGAGACAGTTTGTTGCATTGTGATCTTGTGGTGACTGCATTCTCGTGGCAGTTTGCCCTTGTGTCCAAGTAATGGCCGCAGTTTCATTTTTATGAAAATTTTGCACTTGTTGAAATGTGCAGTAATAAGTTGTTTGGAAACTTGTTTTATTTCACAAGTTGTTGTGGCGAGGCAGCGCACGCAAGCGTGAACTGCAGCCACGGAGTTGACATTTTAAATGTGGCGAGGCCGTACGCGCGTGTGTGTACTGCAGCCCTACCAAATTTAACGTTTAAATTGATGTTTTCTTTGATGAAAATTGTTTTATGTTGCCAATTCAATATATTTTGAATCGATTTTGATGATTTTGTTGTTAATTGCCGTTTAGGCAAATTTTGATTGTTTTCTAAATGATCTTCATCAATAATCCCTTCATCTATCTCATTGATAATCTGAATCTGTTGAATTGTTGTTTAACACTGTTAAGTGTTATATTTACCGTTATCCGATTACTTGTTAAAGGATTGGATAGGTAAATTTATATTGACTGTCGTCTAATTGTTGTTTGATTATTATTGCTTCTATGCACTAATAACTGAGTGTGAATTAGACTGACCTGTGTATTATTTTCTTTTGAATATAATACTCGGGTCAGACCGAGTATTTTTACAGCTTGAAGATTTTCAGGCCGCGAAGTTAGAGAGAGTTGGGGAAAGCACTTCACTAAAGTTTTCTGGAAAATTTTTCTTGTACTCAATAATAAAAGATATATTCCGCTGTATAAAAACTTAATGCATTGTACAAACTCTGATATATGTATGTAAGAAAAATTCATTTATGAATAATATTATGATTATTCTGTGATTCTATGGCTGATTCTGTTTAAACTCTATAAACTGACTAACAATCCGTCATTTTGAACGTTTCTAGCTGGTTTAATTACCGACTAGAGGCGGTCAGAGCGACGGGTCGTTACAAAAGTGGTATCAGAGCTTTGGTTTACTCAAAGCTCAGTTTATGATGTTTAATATGAATAGTTACTAGAAACACTTTAAAGAAAAATGTTTTTCAAATTTAAAGAAGTATGAAATTGTTTTTCTTTAAAATGAAAGGTATTTTGGAAATTAAAATTATTTTGAAAATTCCCCTCTCTAAATTTAGGATTGCGATAGTTTCTCATTCGAAATCCATTATCGAATTATTGAGACTTATGAAAAATAAAATATAAGTGAAGTGAATTAATGAAATTGGTTTAAATTGGTTTGAATCAAATATTGTGAATATCTACAAAATAATAATTGTGAAATAAAATGATATTTCAATTTAGTTATAGCCAAGAGGATAATTAAACTATAACTTGAGAATTTGATTCTGAATTCTTTTGAAAATTAATTTCAAATGTTTTGAAGAACGATTTAGTGAATAAATGGATTATAAGTATTTAACTTATAATATGAACTTTTGGTATATAACTGAGTTATATAAATTGAATTGAATTGAATTAATAAAAAAGATCGTCAATCGAAGTTTATAAATAGAAATGGAATTTGTAAAGATTGTTTATAAGTTCGAAATCAATTGAATTTGATAAATAAATTGTTGTAGCTTATTAAAGGATTTATATCCACGATGTTGGACAGTGGATAACCCTTTAAAAATAAAAATAAGTTGTAGAAATGATGAAATTGGTTGACAAAGTATATTCACGATTTTGGACAGTGAATATATTATTGAATAAAACAGATATGTTTTAGGTAAAATGATTGAATAATCCAACCTCTGCTAATAAGAATTGCAAATATTGATAGGAAACTTCGAAAACACATTGTTTATTATAATGGCGAAAACCGAAGCACAAAAAGCAGCACGCCGTGAACGAAGAGCAATTGCTCGTAGAGAAGCAGAAGCGAGACGTGCGGAAATTGAAAGGAGATTTAGTGAAAGGCAAGCACCTGGTCCATATGACGAGGTTATTTGCTATCGATGTCATAAAAAGGGACATTATGCCATTAAGTGCCGAGTAAGGAGAAAGAAAAGGAATGTGGATGACCGGTTCGCTCGTCCTGAGATTGTGTGTTTTAAATGTCGGGAGCAAGGGCATTTTCTTAGTCATTGCCCTAAAGTGAAAAGGAAAAAGTGCGTACTCAATTTACCCGTCGATAGATTGACAATCTGCTACCATTGTCGTCAGACTGGACATATAGCCAGAAACTGCACCGAAAGACAACAGGGAGAGCAAGCTATAGCCCGACCAGCTAGAGCGAAAAGTGCTAAGGTGATAGATAAGGATGGAAACATCTCATATTTTTGCAATAACTGTAAGGAGTGGGGACATGTGGATTTTGAATGTGTTAATTCTCCTTTAACACAACATGAAATAGTGTCATCCGAAGATGAAAGTTTGGCAAAGATGCATACTATCGGACAAGAAGTCGTTAGTCCTTAATTATTCTGAATCTTAAACCAATCGATATATTTTGTAATACTATCCTTTGTAATCCACAATCTTTTGTGTACGTCTTTTAAAAGTATTAAGCTATGTAAAATTTTGTACGGAGGAAATATTTTAATGAAATAGCATCTTGGGAAGTGATATTATGGAAGGAAGTTTAATTGTTGATTTAACTATATGAATCAAACTAGTTTGATGTGAAGTTTATATTTCAAGTTTAAAACTATTTCCTAAAATAGTTAATATGGAAATATAGATCTAAAGGAACCAATTCGATGAATAATTTACTAAAGAACTAGTTGATTATTTTTGAAATAGAAAGCAAATGTAAAGTTCAAATGAAATTTAGATTTCAAATTTGAAGTTGTCAACAGGATAATCCATTATAGGTTTAATAAATTCAGTGATGAATTTGAATTTAAACGTGCGGAAAATTAAATTAAGTGAAAAACTTAATATTGAAAAGTTTGAAATCGGTTTAAAACTAATACTATGAAAAGTATGAAGAATTCAAACTATGAATTAAGTTGAAGTTGAAAAAGTTAATAGTTTTAAAGATGTTTTAAAATGCATTAACTATCGAATACATAGATTTCAACATTCAATTGTTGAAATAGGCGTTTCGAGAAATAAGGAAAAGGTGGACTATAACATTGTTGTTACAGTAAATGGTTTCCGGAAGGAAATGTTGTTTATAGTATTGGGATTTATATATCTATCTTAAATTCGAATCCATATACTAGTGATTTTGAGTTGTCGTAACGATGTTTTACGCAACATTCGTTTTAACTCAAATAAATGTGTTTAAAAGAATGATTTCCTTAAAGAGTGAAATATATACTTAATTTTGATCCAAGTATATCGAATATTTTCAAAGGTTGAAAATAAAAGAATTTGTGAATTACTTATTATTTAATAAGTATGGAAATGTTTTCCAATATGAAATGAAAGGTTTGAAATATTATCTTTTGAAGATAAATTGAAAAATGAATATTTGAAATTGGTTTCAAATGGCGAAGTTGGAAAATTATATATCTTGTAAAGATATTATTTTGAGAAATGTGAACAATTAGTTCAACTTGGAAATTTTTCAAAAAGATTGAATCTTGAGTTAAAATTGAGTTTAACTTTGACACCAAAAACAATTTAAGTTGAACTTTGAATTTTGGATAGTCGATTGGGATTGTATGTCTAACATTGTGAATTGATGACATAGCATTTGATCTCTATTAAATATATATCTGTGGTGGCGGAGAATTTATTCTTTTAGCTTAACACCCTTCTCTGAGACGTACGAGCTTAGAGGTTATATATCGATAGACATCAATTATGTGTTGAGAATTGACGATGTAACGTGAAATCCAAATCGAATGTGAAGTCGATAATAAATTGGATTGTGAATGTGAATTAGGTTTGAGATAACCTTAAATTTTCAAATCGATTTAGAGGAAAATTTTAAACGTGATGGAAAATTTGGAATCCTCTATTTGTGATGAATGTGAATTAAGTTTTCGTAACTTATATATGTGAATATAATCGAAAACCATCAGTTTAGAAAGTCATTATTATGAAAATCCTGTGTAAGTTTACATAGGTATGATAAGTACGAAATGTGAAATGAAGTACTATATGTATATGACATATGTTTTCTAAAAACTGAGGATATGGAAATGTACCTTCCATTTATTATTTGTGAAGGTGATTGGAACTCGGTGGAGTGTCCATTGGAAATCGTAGCTACGTAGAATTCCATTAGTGGAATGTCCATTGGGACTGATATGATATCCCCCACGATGGATCATCGTGTTTGGGATTATGTGAATTGATGCTGGCGTAATTCGTGGGGCGTGATGCCTACAGTTACAAGCGATCCCACTGAGATAGTGGCGCAACCGCCGAGTAAACTGCGATCTGGAAACCGAAGCGAAATTCGAGGGGGTGATGCCTAAGGCCACGAGCGATTCTACTGAGATAGTAGTGTAACCGCCGTGTGGACCGCGATCTAAGGCGACAACCATGGCGAAATTCGAGAGTGATGAGAAATCTAAGATTACAAGTGATTCTACTGAGATAGTAGCGTAACCGCCGGGTAAACTGTGATCCATGGGGGAACGTGCTTTCCATATCCAATTTTAAAATAATTTTTAAAAAGTATTTTCACTGGGAGTTGAAGCAAGTATGTTTAGTACTTGGAGATTTTTAGTCTTGCGCCTGGCCAGCGTATGCCTAATGTCTGTAAGAACGACGATGGACTTGTTAAACTTCGAGTTATCAAGTATTTTCAAACTTTAAATAGAAAATCAATAATCTGAAATTAGAATTACATAATTCTAACTTAATGAATTAAGGAAGAAGATCTTTAAAATATCTTGAAAGTCCACAGCCTTTGGAAAAGATATAATATGCAAATATTTAGCATGAAAAAATTTCAAGTTCAAAAATTTGAGTTTTGTAAGTCAAAAAAATTGGTTAAAGACTTTTGTGTCTTGATTATTGAAATTGATGAACAAAACTAGTGAGATAAAATAAATGGAATGAATCCTATAATTATTTGTGAGTTTGAAACTTGATAAAATTGTGTAGGATATAAATATCGGTGAGATTTTAGCAATCATTTTTCTTAACTTATAATTTCGGGACGAAATTCTTTTAAGTAGGGGAGATTGTAACGATCCTGAATATTGTACAATTTAATTTGTAAATATTTAAATTATTTTAAATATTTAAATGATGATTTGACTTGAATTTCAAATTTTCAGGATAAATTGGCGATTAAAATTTAAAATTTAATCTATTTAAAAGGTTGAATAAAATTTAATTTAACTTTGGAGTTTGAAATTGGATATTGAATTGGTATTTAAAATTTGAACAAATACACATAGTAAAAATTCAAAGAACATATTTATAAACTTTGAAAAAAATATATAATGTAACTACACTTAGTTAAAGTTTTAACAACAAAAATAATACAAAACAATTGGATTTAAAATAAGAAAGAAAATATAATATAAAAATAAACATAAAAGTAAATAAAATAAAATAATAAAACAATAAAATAATAAGTTATACACGGCCTTACCTATCAGCTGAAAACATGCCTTGTTTCACGCCTTCAACTACGCTAAAAACACGTTCTCCCTTTTCTCTTTTATACCCTACCCCTTTACCCCTTTTCATTCGAAACCCTAATCAGCATACGAAAAGGAAAAATGGCGGCCTCTCTCTAATTGTCGCACGAGTCTCTCCCTCTTCGGCTTCAATTCGATCGATTCTCTGGTGCGTTCGAACGCGATCGCTTCAGACTGAGGTGAGTAAATCTCTTTACTCACATCTTATTCGACACAGTTCGTTTTTGTTGCTTATTTAGATTTTGTTTTCGGCTTCGATTTGATTTTTTTTTTGTTCGTGTTGATACTCTTCTGCCTTGAGTTAATTTTGGGGCTGTTGATTTTGATTATGGATTGAATTGTTCGATTTTGCTTCTGAGTTTTTTTTTTTTTTTTGATGGCTTCGGCCTCGTTTTCTCTGATGAACTGTGGGCATGTTTGTTTCGTATGGCTCGCATTGACTTC
Organism: Allium cepa; assembly: GCA_030765085.1. NCBI lineage: Eukaryota > Viridiplantae > Streptophyta > Magnoliopsida > Asparagales > Amaryllidaceae > Allium > Allium cepa. Next base: position 804,404,962 of record CM060943.1, read on the forward strand.
GGTCACTTGGAACTGCAGTTGTAAATCTTTAAATTACTGCTTTCACTTGTACATGTTCATTGAACTTGAATATATGGCATTGATCTGTGTCATTGAAGTAGTTGTCACTGTGTACACTTCTGTTGCCGTATTCATTCATATCTAAGTTTCACTGCAGTGTACACTTATGTCATTATTCTGTAGTGTTGCAGTGTACATCCACACCCTAGTTCACTGCACCATACACTTATATCATACTGAAATTTATGATATATTGTTTTGACCTTACACATTTGTTTCACGTAATATTGGGCATATATAAGGTTGCATTCATGTGTTTGTTAATCTGAAGCTTGTACGCAAATGTTTGCCATGCATTTGTAATTGACTAGCTGTAGCATGTTTGTTCTTGCCTACATTATCCACATGAGATCATTCGACTTTGCTATGCACTCTCATGTGTTGTCGTGTTCTAGTTTACATTGAGTGAATTTGGTCCAGTTTCATCTATTTGTTCAATTGTGCATTATGGTTTCACTGCATATGACTTTGAACCTTCTTTTATACTGCATCGAACACCTCACTGGATCTACTTGCATTGTATATTTGTAGGCATGCCACTGAGCACATATTGATAAGTCCACTTGAGTACAGTTTCATTTTATTGCATGACAATGTTATTTAGGAAAAGAAAAGTTCATACACCTACATGCCTGTACCCATTTCCAGTAGCCTAACCTTTCATTCATATATAAACAAGTACTTGCATGTATATGTTAGAAACTTTGTACCAACTTCTATTTGTGTTTTGGCTTTGAGTAAGAAGATAAAAAATTTCGAAATTTTTCCTCTGTACATGTTCTCATTAGTACATACTGATGGTAGCCTCGACTCAACTCTGTCCACCGTTTTATGTGTTTCCCCTCATGCTACTTTATTATCAAGTAACATTTGAGTATGCTCATGGATTTGCCATTGAGCATTTCTGCACTTTGTTGGGTTTGTATTTTTCTTGAGTTCCCTGAGTACATGTTGCCATGTATCATTCTTTTGTTTGTCTGCAGTCTATGTTGCATTTTCATTTGTGCCTCACTGCTATGTGCAGTTCTATGTTGCATCTGTATCATGTTCTTGCAGTCCTATGCAGTTGCTATGCTTTGTGATCTTCACTTTAGCTCATTTTCATCTGAACAGCTGCCACTGTCTTCTTTGTAGTTACACTGCACTTCGATGGCTAATCATTTGTATACATACATTCTTGTATGTATATATATGTGTATGGCCACTGCACTTTGAAAATTTTGAATTGGATTTGTTTACAGCTTCGACTTGCATTTTGAGTTGCGGGTTCAGGTTGCATTGTTTGGGTGTTTGTTGTACATATGAAATTGATTCATATGTATACTAGACATTGTTTACACTGCATTTTGCTTGTCACTGAGTTCTTTTGGTTTGAGTACATATGCCTAGTTCGCTTTTGGTTGCTGTAGTGATGCATGTGCTTTATGTATCACTGCATATGCTATTTTCCATGATTATCGAGTGGCTTGGCAGTTGTGTTGAATCATGATAGTTGTGATTTGACCTCTGCATTTTGTAATTGCTGATAGCATGTTTATGTATACATGTTTATGCAACTTGCAATTGAGTAATAAGTTTGAGTTTACTTGCCTGTTTCATCTGCAGTGTCTTCATTGTGCACAGCTATGTATTGGTTCTTGATGTATTGATTTTTAGCTTGCTTCTGATTTTACTGAATTTTGATAGTCTCGACTAATTTGCTTCGAGACAGTTTGTTGCATTGTGATCTTGTGGTGACTGCATTCTCGTGGCAGTTTGCCCTTGTGTCCAAGTAATGGCCGCAGTTTCATTTTTATGAAAATTTTGCACTTGTTGAAATGTGCAGTAATAAGTTGTTTGGAAACTTGTTTTATTTCACAAGTTGTTGTGGCGAGGCAGCGCACGCAAGCGTGAACTGCAGCCACGGAGTTGACATTTTAAATGTGGCGAGGCCGTACGCGCGTGTGTGTACTGCAGCCCTACCAAATTTAACGTTTAAATTGATGTTTTCTTTGATGAAAATTGTTTTATGTTGCCAATTCAATATATTTTGAATCGATTTTGATGATTTTGTTGTTAATTGCCGTTTAGGCAAATTTTGATTGTTTTCTAAATGATCTTCATCAATAATCCCTTCATCTATCTCATTGATAATCTGAATCTGTTGAATTGTTGTTTAACACTGTTAAGTGTTATATTTACCGTTATCCGATTACTTGTTAAAGGATCGGATAGGTAAATTTATATTGACTGTCGTCTAATTGTTGTTTGATTATTATTGCTTCTATGCACTAATAACTGAGTGTGAATTAGACTGACCTGTGTATTATTTTCTTTTGAATATAATACTCGGGTCAGACCGAGTATTTTTACAGCTTGAAGATTTTCAGGCCGCGAAGTTAGAGAGAGTTGGGGAAAGCACTTCACTAAAGTTTTCTGGAAAATTTTTCTTGTACTCAATAATAAAAGATATATTCCGCTGTATAAAAACTTAATGCATTGTACAAACTCTGATATATGTATGTAAGAAAAATTCATTTATGAATAATATTATGATTATTCTGTGATTCTGTGGCTGATTCTGTTTAAACTCTATAAACTGACTAACAATCCGTCATTTTGAACGTTTCTAGCTGGTTTAATTACCGACTAGAGGCGGTCAGAGCGACGGGTCGTTACAAAAGTGGTATCAGAGCTTTGGTTTACTCAAAGCTCAGTTTATGTTGTTTAATATGAATAGTTACTAGAAACACTTTAAAGAAAAATGTTTTTCAAATTTAAAGAAGTATGAAATTGTTTTTCTTTAAAATGAAAGGTATTTTGGAAATTAAAATTATTCTGAAAATTCCCCTCTCTAAATTTAGGATTGCGATAGTTTCTCATTCGAAATCCATTATCGAATTATTGAGACTTATGAAAAATAAAATATAAGTGAAGTGAATTAATGAAATTGGTTTAAATTGGTTTGAATCAAATATTGTGAATATCTACAAAATAATAATTGTGAAATAAAATGATATTTCAATTTAGTTATAGCCAAGAGGATAATTAAACTATAACTTGAGAATTTGATTCTGAATTCTTTTGAAAATTAATTTCAAATGTTTTGAAGAACGATTTAGTGAATAAATGGATTATAAGTATTTAACTTATAATATGAACTTTTGGTATATAACTGAGTTATATAAATTGAATTGAATTGAATTAATAAAAAAGATCGTCAATCGAAGTTTATAAATAGAAATGGAATTTGTAAAGATTGTTTATAAGTTCGAAATCAATTGAATTTGATAAATAAATTGTTGTAGCTTATTAAAGGATTTATATCCACGATGTTGGACAGTGGATAACCCTTTAAAAATAAAAATAAGTTGTAGAAATGATGAAATTGGTTGACAAAGTATATTCACGATTTTGGACAGTGAATATATTATTGAATAAAACAGATATGTTTTAGGTAAAATGATTGAATAATCCAACCTCTGCTAATAAGAATTGCAAATATTGATAGGAAACTTCGAAAACACATTGTTTATTATAATGGCGAAAACCGAAGCACAAAAAGCAGCACGCCGTGAACGAAGAGCAATTGCTCGTAGAGAAGTAGAAGCGAGACGTGCGGAAATTGAAAGGAGATTTAGTGAAAGGCAAGCACCTGGTCCATATGATGAGGTTATTTGCTATCGATGTCATAAAAAGGGACATTATGCCATTAAGTGCCGAGTAAGGAGAAAGAAAAGGAATGTGGATGACCGGTTCGCTCGTCCTGAGATTGTGTGTTTTGAATGTCGGGAGCAAGTGCATTTTCTTAGTCATTGCCCTAAAGTGAAAAGGAAAAAGTGCGTACTCAATTTACCCGTCGATAGATTGACAATCTGCTACCATTGTCGTCAGACTGGACATATAGCCAGAAACTGCACCGAAAGACAACAGGGAGAGCAAGCTATAGCCCGACCAGCTAGAGCGAAAAGTGCTAAGGTGATAGATAAGGATGGAAACATCTCATATTTTTGCAATAACTGTAAGGAGTGGGGACATGTGGATTTTGAATGTGTTAATTCTCCTTTAACACAACATGAAATAGTGTCATCCGAAGATGAAAGTTTGGCAAAGATGCATACTATCGGACAAGAAGTCGTTAGTCCTTAATTATTCTGAATCTTAAACCAATCGATATATTTTGTAATACTATCCTTTGTAATCCACAATCTTTTGTGTACGTCTTTTAAAAGTATTAAGCTATGTAAAATTTTGTACGGAGGAAATATTTTAATGAAATAGCACCTTGGGAAGTGATATTATGGAAGGAAGTTTAATTGTTGATTTAACTATATGAATCAAACTAGTTTGATGTGAAGTTTATATTTCAAGTTTAAAACTATTTCCTAAAATAGTTAATATGGAAATATAGATCTAAAGGAACCAATTCGATGAATAATTTACTAAAGAACTAGTTGATTATTTTTGAAATAGAAAGCAAATGTAAAGTTCAAATGAAATTTAGATTTCAAATTTGAAGTTGTCAACAGGATAATCCATTATAGGTTTAATAAATTCAGTGATGAATTTGAATTTAAACGTGCGGAAAATTAAATTAAGTGAAAAACTTAATATTGAAAAGTTTGAAATCGGTTTAAAACTAATACTATGAAAAGTATGAAGAATTCAAACTATGAATTAAGTTGAAGTTGAAAAAGTTAATAGTTTTAAAGATGTTTTAAAATGCATTAACTATCGAATACATAGATTTCAACATTCAATTGTTGAAATAGGCGTTTCGAGAAATAAGGAAAAGGTGGACTATAACATTGTTGTTATAGTAAATGGTTTCCGGAAGGAAATGTTGTTTATAGTATTGGGATTTATATATCTATCTTAAATTCGAATCCATATACTAGTGATTTTGAGTTGTCGTAACGATGTTTTACGCAACATTCGTTTTAACTCAAATAAATGTGTTTAAAAGAATGATTTCCTTAAAGAGTGAAATATATACTTAATTTTGATCCAAGTATATCGAATATTTTCAAAGGTTGAAAATAAAAGAATTTGTGAATTACTTATTATTTAATAAGTATGGAAATGTTTTCCAATATGAAATGAAAGGTTTGAAATATTATCTTTTGAAGATAAATTGAAAAATGAATATTTGAAATTGGTTTCAAATGGCGAAGTTGGAAAATTATATATCTTGTAAAGATATTATTTTGAGAAATGTGAACAATTAGTTCAACTTGGAAATTTTTCAAAAAGATTGAATCTTGAGTTAAAATTGAGTTTAACTTTGACACCAAAAACAATTTAAGTTGAACTTTGAATTTTGGATAGTCGATTGGGATTGTATGTCTAACATTGTGAATTGATGACATAGCATTTGATCTCTATTAAATATATATCTGTGGTGGCGGAGAATTTATTCTTTTAGCTTAACACCCTTCTCTGAGACGTACGAGCTTAGAGGTTATATATCGATAGACATCAATTATGTGTTGAGAATTGACGATGTAACGTGAAATCCAAATCGAATGTGAAGTCGATAATAAATTGGATTGTGAATGTGAATTAGGTTTGAGATAACCTTAAATTTTCAAATCGATTTAGAGGAAAATTTTAAACGTGATGGAAAATTTGGAATCCTCTATTTGTGATGAATGTGAATTAAGTTTTCGTAACTTATATATGTGAATATAATCGAAAACCATCAGTTTAGAAAGTCATTATTATGAAAATCCTGTGTAAGTTTACATAGGTATGATAAGTACGAAATGTGAAATGAAGTACTATATGTATATGACATATGTTTTCTAAAAACTGAGGATATGGAAATGTACCTTCCATTTATTATTTGTGAAGGTGATTGGAACTCGGTGGAGTGTCCATTGGAAATCGTAGCTACGTAGAATTCCATTAGTGGAATGTCCATTGGGACTGATATGATATCCCCCACGATGGATCATCGTGTTTGGGATTATGTGAATTGATGCTGGCGTAATTCGTGGGGCGTGATGCCTACAGTTACAAGCAATCCCACTGAGATAGTGGCGCAACCGCCGAGTAAACTGCGATCTGGAAACCGAAGCGAAATTCGAGGGGCGTGATGCCTAAGGCCACGAGCGATTCTACTGAGATAGTAGTGTAACCGCCGTGTGGACCGCGATCTAAGGCGACAACCACGGCGAAATTCGAGAGTGATGAGAAATCTAAGATTACAAGTGATTCTACTGAGATAGTAGCGTAACCGCCGGGTAAACTGTGATCCATGGGGGAACGTGCTTTCCATATCCAATTTTAAAATAATTTTTAAAAAGTATTTTCACTGGGAGTTGAAGCAAGTATGTTTAGTACTTGGAGATTTTTAGTCTTGCGCCTGGCCAGCGTATGCCTAATGTCTGTAAGAACGACGATGGACTTGTTAAACTTCGAGTTATCAAGTATTTTCAAACTTTAAATAGAAAATCAATAATCTGAAATTAGAATTACATAATTCTAACTTAATGAATTAAGGAAGAAGATCTTTAAAATATCTTGAAAGTCCACAGCCTTTGGAAAAGATATAATATGCAAATATTTAGCATGAAAAAATTTCAAGTTCAAAAATTTGAGTTTTGTAAGTCAAAAAAATTGGTTAAAGACTTTTGTGTCTTGATTATTGAAATTGATGAACAAAACTAGTGAGATAAAATAAATGGAATGAATCCTATAATTATTTGTGAGTTTGAAACTTGATAAAATTGTGTAGGATATAAATATCGGTGAGATTTTAGCAATCATTTTTCTTAACTTATAATTTCGGGACGAAATTCTTTTAAGTAGGGGAGATTGTAACGATCCTGAATATTGTACAATTTAATTTGTAAATATTTAATTTATTTTAAATATTTAAATGATGATTTGACTTGAATTTCAAATTTTCAGGGTAAATTGGCGATTAAAATTTAGAATTTAATCTATTTAAAAGGTTGAATAAAATTTAATTTAACTTTGGAGTTTGAAATTGGATACTGAATTGGTATTTAAAATTTGAACAAATACACATAGTAAAAATTCAAAGAACATATTTATAAACTTTGAAAAAAATATATAATGTAACTACACTTAGTTAAAGTTTTAACAACAAAAATAATACAAAACAATTGGATTTAAAATAAGAAAGAAAATATAATATAAAAATAAACATAAAAGTAAATAAAATAAAAAAATAAAAAAATAAAATAATAAGTTATACACGGCCTTACCTATCAGCTGAAAACATGCCTTGTTTCACGCCTTCAACTACGCTAAAAACACGTTCTCCCTTTTCTCTTTTATACCCTACCCCTTTACCCCTTTTCATTCGAAACCCTAATCAGCATACGAAAAGGAAAAATGGCGGCCTCTCTCTAATTGTCGCACGAGTCTCTCCCTCTTCGGCTTCAATTCGATCGATTCTCTGGTGCGTTCGAACGCGATCGCTTCAGACTGAGGTGAGTAAATCTCTTTACTCACATCTTATTCGACACAGTTCGTTTTTGTTGCTTATTTAGATTTTGTTTTCGGCTTCGATTTGATTTTTTTTTTGTTCGTGTTGATACTCTTCTGCCTTGAGTTAATTTTGGGGCTGTTGATTTTGATTATGGATTGAATTGTTCGATTTTGCTTCTGAGTTTTTTTTTTTTTTGATGGCTTCGGCCTTGTTTTCTCTGATGAACTGTGGGCATGTTTGTTTCGTATGGCTCGCATTGACTTCGGTCACTTGGAACTGCAGTTGTAAATCTTTAAATTACTGCTTTCACTTGTACATGTTCATTGAACTTGAATATATGGCATTGATCTGTGTCATTGAAGTAGTTGTCACTGTGTACACTTCTGTTGCCGTATTCATTCATATCTAAGTTTCACTGCAGTGTACACTTATGTCATTATTCTGTAGTGTTGCAGTGTACATCCACACCCTAGTTCACTGCACCATACACTTATATCATACTGAAATTTATGATATATTGTTTTGACCTTACACATTTGTTTCACGTAATATTGGGCATATATAAGGTTGCATTCATGTGTTTGTTAATCTGAAGCTTGTACGCAAATGTTTGCCATGCATTTGTAATTGACTAGCTGTAGCATGTTTGTTCTTGCCTACATTATCCACATGAGATCATTCGACTTTGCTATGCACTCTCATGTGTTGTCGTGTTCTAGTTTACATTGAGTGAATTTGGTCCAGTTTCATCTATTTGTTCAATTGTGCATTATGGTTTCACTGCATATGACTTTGAACCTTCTTTTATACTGCATCGAACACCTCACTGGATCTACTTGCATTGTATATTTGTAGGCATGCCACTGAGCACATATTGATAAGTCCACTTGAGTACAGTTTCATTTTATTGCATGACAATGTTATTTAGGAAAAGAAAAGTTCATACACCTACATGCCTATACCCATTTCCAGTAGCCTAACCTTTCATGCATATATAAACAAGTACTTGCATGTATATGTTAGAAACTTTGTACCAACTTCTATTTGTGTTTTGGCTTTGAGTAAGAAGATAAAAAATTTCGAAATTTTTCCTCTGTACATGTTCTCATTAGTACATACTGATGGTAGCCTCGACTCAACTCTGTCCACCGTTTTATGTGTTTCCCCTCATGCTACTTTATTATCAAGTAACATTTGAGTCTGCTCATGGATTTGCCATTGAGCATTTCTGCACTTTGTTGGGTTTGTATTTTTCTTGAGTTCCCTGAGTACATGTTGCCCTATATCATTCTTTTGTTTGTCTGCGGTCTATGTTGCATTTTCATTTGTGCCTCACTGCTATGTGCAGTTCTATGTTGCATCTGTATCATGTTCTTGCAGTCCTATGCAGTTGCTATGCTTTGTGATCTTCACTTTAGCTCATTTTCATCTGAACAGCTGCCACTGTCTTCTTTGTAGTTACACTGCACTTCGATGGCTAATCATTTGTATACATACATTCTTGTATGTATATATATGTGTATGGCCACTGCACTTTGAAAATTTTGAATTGGATTTGTTTACAGCTTCGACTTGCATTTTGAGTTGCGAGTTCAGGTTGCATTGTTTGGGTGTTTGTTGTACATATGAAATTGATTCATATGTATACTAGACATTGTTTACACTGCATTTTGCTTGTCACTGAGTTCTTTTGGTTTGAGTACATATGCCTAGTTCGCTTTTGGTTGCTGTAGTGATGCATGTGCTTTATGTATCACTGCATATGCTATTTTCCATGATTATCGAGTGGCTTGGCAGTTGTGTTGAATCATGATAGTTGTGATTTGACCTCTGCATTTTGTAATTGCTGATAGCATGTTTATGTATACATGTTTATGCAACTTGCAATTGAGTAATAAGTTTGAGTTTACTTGCCTGTTTCATCTGCAGTGTCTTCATTGTGCACAGCTATGTATTGGTTCTTGATGTATTGATTTTTAGCTTGCTTCTGATTTTACTGAATTTTGATAGTCTCGACTAATTTGCTTCGAGACAGTTTGTTGCATTGTGATCTTGTGGTGACTGCATTCTCGTGGCAGTTTGCCCTTGTGTCCAAGTAATGGCCGCAGTTTCATTTTTATGAAAATTTTGCACTTGTTGAAATGTGCAGTAATAAGTTGTTTGGAAACTTGTTTTATTTCACAAGTTGTTGTGGCGAGGCAGCGCACGCAAGCGTGAACTGCAGCCATGGAGTTGACATTTTAAATGTGGCGAGGCCGTACGCGCGTGTGTGTACTGCAGCCCTACCAAATTTAACGTTTAAATTGATGTTTTCTTTGATGAAAATTGTTTTATGTTGCCAATTCAATATATTTTGAATCGATTTTGATGATTTTGTTGTTAATTGCCATTTAGGAAAATTTTGATTGTTTTCTAAATGATCTTCATCAATAATCCCTTCATCTATCTCAATGATAATCTGAATCTGTTGAATTGTTGTTTAACACTGTTAAGTGTTATATTTACCGTTATTCGATTACTTGTTAAAGGATCGGATAGGTAAATTTATATTGACTGTCGTCTAATTGTTGTTTGATTATTATTGCTTCTATGCACTAATAACTGAGTTTGAATTAGACTGACCTGTGTATTATTTTCTTTTGAATATAATACTCGGGTCAGACCGAGTATTTTTACAGCTTGAAGATTTTCATGCCGCGAAGTTAGAGAGAGTTGGGGAAAGCACTTCACTAAAGTTTTCTGGAAAATTTTTCTTGTACTCAATAATAAAAGATATATTCCGCTGTATAAAAACTTAATGCATTGTACAAACTCTGATATATGTATGTAAGAAAAATTCATTTATGAATAATATTATGATTATTCTGTGATTCTGTGGATGATTCTGTTTAAACCCTATAAACTGACTAACAATCCGTCATTTTGAACGTTTCTAGCTGGTTTAATTACTGACTAGAGGCGGTCAGAGCGGCGGGTCGTTACAAAGATCCACCAAGATATTTCTCACACATTAAATCGTCAACAACCAATTCACCATCATAATAGCATATAGTTGGAATATAATTAGGAGCCATTCTACATCAAGCAGAAAAGAATTTAGTTTGCAAACTAAATTCAAAACTTAGGGTTTCTACTGCATACCTTGATCGGATTCGACCGTACAGCGTTTTCCTATGCTTGAGGTAGATCCTAGAAATCTACTACTTTTAAGAATATTAAACAAAATATTTCTGGGTTTGGGCAAAAATTTCGGAATAGAGGGTATTGGGGATTTTTGAAAAAGAAGAGGAAGGGTTTAGAATGAAGGAGGAAGAAAGGGGGCTCTGGTTTTGTTGCAGAGCCTCGAATGGGCGACTTTTGGGAAGTCGTCCACTGGCGACTTCCCAAAAGTCGCCTGCTTGTTTTATAACAAACAGGGGCGACTTCCCAAAAGTCGTCTGTTGGCGATTTTCCAAAAGTCGCCTGTATTGTATGTTAAAAAAAATACTGATGAATTTTGAAAAGTCGCCAGTATGTTTCACCCAGCTCAAAGCTGAGCTGGCCAAAATAGGGCTAAATTTGATATTAGTTTTTATACTGAGCTATTTACGATAATTAGTTTCAAAACGAGGCTAAAAGGAAAAAAAATCCTTTTTTTTCCATTTCATTTTTGAATTGACTGGAAGAACACACTGATTTAAAAGGAGGAGGGAAGCGGGTAAAAGGAGAAAGAATGAACAGTACAGTTGACCGAAATGATGTAATTGCAGCTGAAAAGAGGTTGATTGGACATTATATTAATTTAAATTTCAAAATGCCTCAATCTATGCAGCTCAAAATCCTAAACCCCTATCGAGGTGTGCCGCTAGGTATTTATAATGTTATACCCCTATTCCAAATGCAATGGAAAAGATTTCGAGTCCTAATTCGATCGTATGAAGAAGATAGCTTTTTGGACCCAATTATTATATTGAGTTTTATTATAAATTTTAGTGTGTTTATATCCTGTACGACCAAACGATAACTCCAAAAGCTACGACATTTAAATATTATAATAACTATTACGGATCTAATGGAACTGGTTTCGTCGAAATCCGAGACAGTGCCCCAAAAAGCTATTTTTAAATGTAAATTTAAACGATATATTTTTAAAACTGAACAAATCACTTTTTAGATTCAATTTTAAAACTTTTATTATCTTCATTATTATCAATATAAATTTTATAAGCCTTTAAATTATTTTTATCAAGCTTAAAACTCAAGATTCAATATTTAAACCAATATTCAATAATTAAATTCAATAATTAATTTATCCAATAATTGGTTATATTTGAAATTCAAGTATAAAAATTGACTTTTAAAATATTTAAAATCAATTAAATATTCCAATTTCAAATATTCAAAATTCTGGATCGTTACACACTCACACATGGGTGCATCTAATGCGCTCATCAAAAAAATGAAAATAATTTAAAATTAAATTAAACTATTTTAAATAATTATAATAAGATGAGCATTTACTTAAAAGAAAATTTAGAAAAATTCTAAATGAATTTAGACTACATGGACCCAATAAAGATCCAAAAGGAATTTTTTTGAAATTTACCTCATTATTCCGCTTCCAACTAGCCCGGTTCTAACAATTGTGTAAGAGCCAAATAGTCCATGCAGTCTAAATTAGTCATGTTAGGGCTAACTGATTAAACAACCAATTTATTACGGTCTCTAGAAAAGTGGCATTTAAGCTTGGGTTTGGGTAATCAAGTAACTTGCCCTTCCTAGCTGTCGGCTGACCCGAAAAGTGAAGCGAGCCTAAAGGTTACCCATAGTAGAAAAAGGCACAATTTCAATTAGACCTCGAGCTAATTTTCAAAATTGTTTTAAAAATTATAATTATAAATTCAAAAGTTAAATGTAAAATAAGAAATATATTATAAAAGTTATAATAGAATGAAAATTTTCAAAGTGTTAGAAATATATATATATATATATCAATTTCAAAATAAATTTTATTAATAAGATTAATAAAAGAACTAAATTAATTAATAATAAATTAAATAATGTATATATATATATATATATATGCATGTGTAATATACAGTTGCATATGTTATGTTGTCTTAAAATGTTTAAGACATCGTAAATGTATGTATAAAATATAATTTTCAAATTAATTAAATTTACTTAAAACTATTTAATTAAATAAATTAATTAAAAGTTGGTTTATAATTAAAATACATACATATATATATATAAGATATATGTGTGTTACCATATAGATTATAGTGTATATTTAATATAATATGTTAAATGAATAATTAACAATTAATAAAAGAGTTAATTAAATTAAATTACTTAAATATGATTTAATTAATATAATGTTGTGCATAAGATTATTGTACAAGTCAATTGAAATATAAAAGTTATATAGTAATAAAACCTATATAATATGAATGTATAAACAAAAGGTGGAACATTAAAGAAACCCTAATAGACTTAAGGAATGAATACATATATAAGTGTATATGTACCATGATTCCCAATTTGTCCGACATTTGAACCGCGAGGGTATTTCGTTAAAAATACATTATTTCATAAGTTGATATCACTCTAAATAATATATTGAAGATTGTGAATCTTTAATATAATGTTGACCACTACCATATATATATATATATATATATATATATATATATAAGTTACTTGCAAACTCCTTAGTTATTGAGCAAACTCACGCTAGGGACATTATGTGTAGTATTATTAATATATTGAATGACAAGGTAAGATAATTATATGTATTTGTTGAGCAAACTCAAGGTACATATACTATGCTTGGTCCTTCGTGATAGGTAGGTACGAGTTAATTATTTCATTTCAATTTGTTGAGAAAACTCAAGGTCGAAGTGAAATTAGGACAAGGTACCATGGATCAGAAGTTGTATCATATACAACCGGTAAAAGAGTTATCCATCATCTGTGGGGCAATGACTTTTGAGCAAATAAAGGTCAGAATTCCAAGATAGACAAATCTTAACACCTACCAAAGAAATCAAATGATGTCTATATTTTTCTTAGGATTTTGATAAACATAAAAATCTAGTGGGACCTTATTTGAAAAATGAAATGGTAACATTTATCGTTTCTAATAATGTAAGAATATTTTCTATATAAATTTACAATAATCTTTATTCATAATTACTATAATTTATAAAATATTTATTAATTAAGATATATAGATGAACTGGATTAATGATTGACAAAAAAATATAAAATATACTTAGTAATAAATAATCTGCATGTTATTGTTTCAATGCCCAAGTAAGTTCCAAATTTTGTAACTACTAAATACATCCATATTTAGTTACTTACGTGTTTATTTTCTTGAGATAATGTATTAACTTTTGAGTTATGAACTCATAAGCAATAAAAGAAAATGGATATTTGATCCATACTTAGTCACATACAAAGATTGTATAGTGAAAATTAAATGTCTGTAATGTATAAAACTTCTATGAAATTAGTTCTTTTGGGATAATTAAATAAATTATAGTGCAAGATCATGTATTCAATATTATTGATTATAGTAAGGATTTCCTTTAAATGGTTTGACCATCTTGAAAAGGAAAGCGAATGTACAAAAGCAGATGTAACTTAAGGCACGGTTGGGATGAAGAGAGTGAATGATTACTTATGCATCATAAGGAAATATCGTAAACGAGAATTGTAAAATAATAATTGATATTTAACATTGGAATGAGAAAATATGATTTCTATTCCAAAATGTATTTTTCATATTGAAAATTGTTTTCAACGGAAGTTATTTTTTTAGTTCAAGATATTTGATCTAAACACTCTCAATTATAAAATGGTTATAGTATATGGAATAAATAGCATACATTAAGTGGTTGAATGGACTCTTGTATTTATACGCTATTATAGTAATGGCGAAAATAGTGAGGGAATGTGATATAGCACTTATTGATCGCATCAATTTATGAAAACTATTTTCGCACATCATACCAAACATTATTTATGAAATAATAACTATTTTTCGTTATAAGTTGAAAAATAGATGTAGTTTTATCTCAATATGGATATTACGAATAATTATTATAAAATAAAACTACAATAATGGTATTTGTTTTCATAACAAAAGTAATACATTGGAAAATACATAAATATCTCAAATTATTTGCAATTATTTTGGAATTATAGACAAAGCCATAGTTTTGAGAAATAATTTTTCGATTATATAATTATGAATCATATGGTACTAGTTATATCTTAGACAATTAAGGGCGAAGAACCCACTTAATGAAAGTGTCAAAAGAGTTGATAAACTCTTTGGGTACATATAGATGTTTGTAATTGAAAATCCATTGATACCAAAAAATAATTTGATCAATATAATTGCTATGATTTACATTTGATTTTTCATTAAGTATCTAATGTTATATTTTGATCATTTTCATAATACTTTATTCAATGACCACTATGCTAATATGGTATTATATTTTTTGATGAAAACAAAAAGGGAGAGTTAAGATTTGGTGTTAATAATGAATTCAACAAAAATATTTTAAGAAATATTATTTGTTTAATATTTTATTTTTGAACACATATGCCATATATGGAGGGAAAGCGTATTAATAAAGGAGAATGTTATAAAAATTGTAACATTGTGCTATAATTTTAAGATTTTTCTTTTATGTTATCGCGTACACACTGAACACATGTTACACTTGTCAAATCTAAACTTATTGTTTATTATCATCATAAGGGAGAGATTGTGGAGTATACATCTTGTTTGATGATAACTATTGTGTATTTATATTTGATTTATTTTTACATAGTGTCACGTGTAAAATATCGACAAAATACAATTTTGTTTTCAATCAACTTGTCATCTATTATCTTTTATATGCTTGATGTACACTTATCTTGTATCAAAATTTGTACTTTGTATGTAAATTTGAACATATGTTTGTTATTATCAAAAGAAAGATATTGTGAGATATTGCAATTAACTTCTATTTGATGTTATGTATTTAATGTGTTTGTTCAATGATATGAATTTATAAGGTTTTGTTTTCTTCAAGGTGCTTCAAAAATTGTTCATGATGAAGTTTCATTTTTTATGGTGTAGAACAACACCATGCATGTCATACCAACTTCCAAATCATAACGATGTTGGAACCTGGCCAATTGGAATCGAGGTAGTCGGAAGCGGGATAATTGGGCAAATTTCAAAAAAAAATCTTTTGGATCAAGTATTGGGCCTATGTAATCTATATTCATTTAGAATTTTTCTAAATTTTCTTTTCAATAAAATGTTCATCTTATTAAAATTATTTAAAATTAGTTTGATTTAGTTTAAAATTATTTAAGTTATAATTTTTATTTATATCATGGGTGCATCAAATGCGCACATGTGTCAGTATTTAACTGTTTCATATAGAATGCGTGCATAGAAAATGCGAACATTTTAGCTGTTGGGATTTATACCACAATAGTCATACATCCCCTTCATATACGCCTTTGTTGTGCAAAGAAAAAAACACTTTATTTATTTATATGTGCATATGTATATAGATCTTAATTTGTTTGTATGAAAGTTCGTACGAAAGACAGAGAAGGCAATCTAAAAATGGCTGTAATTAAAAAGGTAGTTCATACACCATAACATTACTTTTAAAGCTAATTTTGTAAATTTTAAAATTTATACACACACACATAACACACACAAAAATTCACTCACATGCATACATATATTTATATCTATACAGATTAAATTAATATTTGAAACAAAGTAGTACAAACTTATACTTAACTAATTAGCAATTCAAAACCATATTTTCAAAAAAAATGCTTGTCGTAAGGCCAAACATTAAACTAAGAAACAAATCAAGGGAAATTTATAAGCTTCTCTTTTTTCAGTTTATTTGGAAACAACATATGAAATTTAAGTTCGATTAATTACATGTAAACAATCCTCAAAATATGTCAAAATATTTATAAAACATCCTTCAATCCATAACTTTGTAACATGTAATATGATCCATTGATATAATGATTCTAAAATTTTATTCAAACAATGATTACCAAATTAAAAGGACTAGATGAATTATGCATATATGAATTCATGACAATCGGATCTAGATCTAAATTACATATAAACATAACAATTAAACAAAAGAGAATAAAAGAGAATCTATGATTGGTATTATTAGTATCAAACGAGTAACAAATGAAAGGAAAATCAAATTCAACATGATGACAAATCAAACGATTCAAAAGTAGAACTTTGATAATCATACATAAGCCAAAACTTACAAGGAGAAGCAATAGAAGATGTGGAGAATTACTGGCACGTGAATATGATAATTCACATATAAATAAATAAAATTACCTTTC
The DNA here is from genome assembly GCA_030765085.1 of Allium cepa. Classification (NCBI taxonomy): domain Eukaryota; kingdom Viridiplantae; phylum Streptophyta; class Magnoliopsida; order Asparagales; family Amaryllidaceae; genus Allium; species Allium cepa. The sequence continues at coordinate 804,421,856 of CM060943.1, forward strand.
AGACGAAGCCTAAAGAATACACCTTGAATGAAGAAGAATTTCTAGATTCTATAAATTGATTTCCAAATCAGCAATTATCTAAAGACAACCACATTTTTCTCTTTTCTTTTGTTTGTAGTTTTTTTTTTGAATTTTCTATAACCTTATGCCCATGGAAATTTTGATCCTAAGAAGATAAGATAAGGATGAGAGATCTAAAAAGTAATGAGAGAAAATTTTATTAACAGAGAAAATAAATATGGCATTCAATATATGTTGATTCCTTTCCTTTTAATAAAATTTTCTTTCCGTTTTAAAACAAAAGACCCATCATTTTCCTCAAAGCAAGTCTAGCAATCATGCGGGCTATTTGTGCTCCAAAACATTCCAAAAATTAAGTAGTATTATTTTCATTTAAGTCTGATTTAAAATTTCAATCGACATCATATACGGATACATGCGCGTATAACTATATGGCCCAATTTCTTTCTAGGACACGGGTTTGAAATTAGTATTTTCCAGGACAAATATGTGCGGCGTGCATCTTCATTTTCTCAAACGACGTATCTTCTGAAATCTACCGATCGGGGAAATTAGGCGGTCGTTTCTTGTGGAATCAAAGCGGTCGTTTCTTGTGCAATCAAAGCGGTCGTTGATTTTTTTTGAATAAATTAGGGGTTTGTTTCTTCTCAAGTCAAATTCGACCTTAATTGTGGGAAATCGTGAGGCAATTTTCTTCATTTGGATAGGCTAATCGATTTTCTCTATTAGATTGCTTGTTCTTTGGTGAGTCTCGATTTTATTTGGTATTTTTCATTCTCAATTCGATGTTTTATGATGTTCATGATGTTATTGTATATTTCTTATCAGGGGAGGCGGTTTTGATCTATTGGAGGAAAGTTTTATTTGATGTGGTTGGAATAATGGCTTTTGAATGGTATTCTTTTTTCCTGATAGCACAAGCACTGTGTATTTAGCCTGGTTGCATCATTCACTTTAGATTATGATTTTAGTATTTAGACTATCACTTCATATTTGGTTTCAACAATCAAAGCAGTTATTTTTGTCAGTCAATTCTGTTTGTACTCACTTTTGGTATGAAATTGGATCTGAAATAATATTAGTTGATGTTGTTTGTTCTTTAGTTCTTGGTGATTTGTGATCTGTAAAAGATAAATTGTTTTACCTTTTTTTGAAATGCGGGATAGAAAATGATTTGTTACATAGTATTTTATACTATTAGTTTTTAATCAAGACCAGTTTCACATAGTTATATTTTTGTTTACATTTTCTTTTGCAAGTGTGATTCATCTGTTATAGTTGTGTTTGATTTTAATAACAATTGTTTTAGTGCTCGTTTTGGATTGGATGCTTCTATTTCTTCTGTTAGGAATAGGATTTGGGAGGAGTGGAATAATTTTAGTTCATTATGCTTTGATATTTTTTATATTCGAGAATCAAAAACCACCTTTGTTGAAATGGATAGTGATCTTCAAGCTGTATTGTGTTTGTCTTGGTTTAAAAAGGAAGAATTTTTGGTATTTTTTCTACGGTTGAAGAATGATTCAATGGATAATTTTGTTGGTGAAAGTAGCAAGTCTGGTTCAATAGTTGGTGTGAGTCAAGTAATAATATGTTAGGTTATGATGATGATTTAGATTCTGGTTTTACTCAACAAAAGGATATACATGAGTTGTTGAAGAAGAATTCAAATATGGAATTTTTTATTGGGGTTGGTCAACAATTTGATTCTGCTATTGGATTACGTAGAACAGTTAGTGCTTTTGTTTGAAGAATGTGTTTAAAGTACAATATATTAAGGATTGTAAAGAACGATTGACAGTTCGATGTGCTGTGCTAGTTGTCCATTTAGGATTCATGCTTCTTGCAAACTGAAGCAATTGGACCAACTGTTTGTTAAAAACATTCACCTGATTCGTACTTGTGGTGGTGGATTTCGTTCGCTTGGTAGTCCAACTATTAATAGTGATCTTGTGAAAAGTTTAATCGTCAATCAAATTCCTGATGAGCCAAAAAGAAAAATCAAGGATATCATTAATAGTTTTAAAAGAGATTATGATGTGGAGCTAAGCTATTACTTTGCTTATAAGGGTAAGAAATTGGCTATGAATGATATTTACGGTGATGAAAAGAAATCTTACAATGAATTAGTTTGGTATTTGAAGGCATTGGAAAGAAATAACCCAAATAGTTATTCAAGTACGGATGTGGATTCTGACACAAATCAATTTGAGGGAGTTTTTGTATGTTATGAGGCATGTATATTTGGATTTAGCTATTGTCGTCCAATGGTATTTTTAGATGCTACCTTTTTGAAAGGGCGAAGTGGTATTTTGATGGCTGCCGCTGCAAAAATGGGAATCAAGGTACTAATTTTGATCTTTTTTTGCTATCGTGTTTACTTTGTACTATTTGCATTAGTTCTTTGTTATAAATTTATGTAACATAGTACTGTTTCTTTAAGTTTATCCACTAAACAAAACTAAAAAAGATACATAATGCAGATTTTTTATTTTTTCAGTTTATCCCCCAAATGTCATGATACCTACTGCTTATACTGGATTTACCATAATTTGTTATATTTCAAACAATAAATGCATATATGTTTTTATCTCTAACATCTTCAATCTAGTTGCACTAGTTACAAAGTAGGTACAATTGTTCAATGTACAGCCATGCTCTTTCTTATTGTAAATTTGATCCAAAACAAATACTTTAAAATATTTAATGTTCTTTAATTTGATGTACAAAATGTTACTATATACAGGAGTTAAAAATGATAAATGCATTTATCTTTTAAGATAAAGAACTAAATAACATATTAACCTGTACTTATATATCATAGATACTACTACATGTTAAACATATTTATAATTTTTCTCTTTATTTGAAGTTCTTACATAAGGTATACAAACAATTTAAATAGCATATAGAAAAGATAAAAGCATATATGTTTTAGAAGTTCGAATATAATTCTTTGTATTATATGTATGAATTAGGTATCATATCTTTGTCGTTTCTACCCTTTCTGCATTGACTATACATTCAATTAGCAATTTTTTTTTAAAAAAGAAGGATGAATTGCCTCTAGGAAATTCATTTTTTATTTGGGCCGAGGGCATAGTGTTCATGTGATTGTCTACTATTAGATAATACTATTTCAAATATAATGCATTTTGTTGTTTCAAATGTAATACATAAACAGTGAATATTATTTTTTGTTTTTTTCCAGTTTTTTCCCATTAGCAATGGCTCTTGTTCCCAAAGAAAATGAAGAGTGTTGGAGTTGGTTTTTAAAACACCTAAAAAATGCTCTCAGTTGTGATAGAATTTTAACTTTTTTATGTGATAGACACTGGGGTTTATTATTGAGTATTCCAAAAAAAATTCCAAATAGTCATCATTCTTATTGTTTGCATCATATGCAAAATAATATTGCTAGCATTGTGAAAAGTGGAAGGGTGTTTGGGTAGCTCATCTACTTAAGCATTGTGCTATAGCTTCTAATCATCATGAGTTTGAAAAAGCCATGTCCAAATACAAAGAAATTGGAGGTGCCAAAGCTATAGAGTACTTGAATGATAAACCATATGATCATTGGGCCGATTTGTTTTTTCCAGGGAAGCGATATGGTGAAAATAAATCCAATGTAGCTGAGAGTTTTAATTCTTGGATTTTGGATGAAAGAAGTTTTCCTGTTACTGCTTGTCTTGATGCAATTAGGGTAAAAATGATGATGCAATTGTCTAATCGTAGAGAAGAGGCATCAAAGTGGACTAGTGTGCTATGTCCAAAAATGGAAGCTCATTTGTTGAAATTGAAGGAAGAAGGATTTGGGTGGAGTGTTTCTAAATCATCTAGGTATGTATTTCTATTTTTTTACATGATGTTCACAGTTTCAGAAAAATGATAAATGCATTTATCTTTTATCAACTTGCTATGTAGCTTGTGTTATGATTTCATTTTGTTGTGCATAGGAGAGTTATGTATTAGTCTGTTTGCTTAGGGTTTATTTACATGGATGAGTGTTTTATTTTTGATAGTGGTTTTTGGTCTAACTGAAAGCCGTGACAAGATATTTTCAAGTTTGTAAATTTTTAAAGATTAAAAGTAAATATATAATGGAAATATTGAGCAATGCTCACATGCAGAATTCATGAGCAAACATACATTATCTTTTTTTCTTCCCTTATAGCATAGATTCTGTGATCTTTAAGAATACGAATAGTATGACCGTTGTTAATTGTTTTGGTTTATGAGTCTTATTTTTCACTATTAGTTCTATGCATATGAATTGGGTCTTATTTATTACATAGATTAGAGAGAATATATATAGTGCTAATAATCCTTTTTTGGAAATGCGATCTGCTTATATGTTTTAACTGTTTTTAATTTTACATTTTGTAGATATATTTTTGAAGTTCGTTCTCCAACATCTCAAAAGGTTGATCTTAAAAATCGCATTTGCAGTTGCAATCAATGGAAAGTGACAGGTTTTTCTTGTACGCATGCTTTGAAGTGTATTTCTTTAACTAGAAATTCTATTTATGAATATATTGAGAATTACTTTACTGTTGAGTATTATCGAGCTTCGTATTCGCATTTGATCAATCCTATTCCAACTTTTGATAAGGAAGAAATTGAAGCTGAAGAATCTTCTATTCTTCTTCCTCCTAAGCCTGTTCGTGGAGCTGGTAGACCTAGGACGAATAGGATTGAACGGGCTGATTTTCATGCTAAGAAAAACATATGTGGAAAGTGTAAAAAACTAGGACATAATAGAAGAGGTTGTTCTGTGAATAATTGAGTTGATTCTTTTAGTCCAATGTATTTGATTGGTTGTTCTATGAATACTTTGAGTTGAATAATTGAGTTGATTGTTTTAGTCCAATGTACTTGATTGGTTGTTCTATGAATACTTGGTTGTTCTATGAATACTTTGAGTTGAATATTTGGATTATTGTATATGTTGAATTGGATATAATCTAATTTAATTACTTTTGGTTTTATACAATTGTTTATGTTTAACTGTTATTTGGAATACAATTTTGTTAGTTCTATTAAAAAAGATAAACTGATATATCATTGACCTCGAACAAGCTTAGGACTTAAGTATATTGCTACCATAAACATGTATGATTTATTTTGCAATCATTGATTTCAATCTTGTTCCTGCAGAAATATTCGTTGATTTTTCATAATGGTGGAATAGCTATCTATCTCAATAGTTATTTATCTCTTCCTAATAACACAACACCAAATTAGTCATTTTGTAACATTTATTTTTTAGAATTTGTAACAGTTATTTCCGTAACAAATCTGTAATGGTTATTTTTGTCGGTAAAGGTTGGCACGGTTATTACCATGAAAAAATTAACTACATGTACAAATTTGATGAACTACCGAGGGTAATTTTGTAAATTTGTTTTTATCCTCCATTCCACGCTTTCTAACACTACTGATGCTCTTCTCATCAATAGCTAGGGTTTCCTATTCAGACCCAATCGAATTACTACTTTCTTTTTTCAAGTTCAAATCGATTCATCTCTTAAAATCCAATATTTCTGAATTTCAAGCCGAATCCCAGATTATCAGCTGAATCTCTGGCGTTGATTGAATTTCAAGCCCTAATCTATGAACTCCTCGCGACATTCATTCCTCCCACTGGTCACGTTCCCATGACACCAATGCTTCCACCGACTTGTAAGATTTAGGATTTCTTACGTTAATTTGTATGTATACATTCATTCTGCCAGGTTAAGGTAATTAATTTTTGAATTTCCATGATAATTTTTTCATCAAAATGTACATGATTAACAACAGTTATCTTTTTTATTAATTAGTTACTTCAATTTTGATTTGGACTGCTATTCACTCTTGATGATTGCATTAAATTTGGGAACATTTGGTTTGTCTATAGCGAGGAATTTGAAGCCATCATAAGGTCCTTCAAGTATTTATATAATGCACATAGATAAGTATTTTGAGTTATATGACTTTGAACGGACTGTCTGACATGTTAGAGGTGCCATGAGAGGTCCTGATGCAGAAAAAATTTCAGTTTTAGAATGAATTGGAACATTATTATTTTTTATCGATTGGGTTAACGTGTAGATGACAAAAGATTCATATATAACTAATTTGAGAACACCATTTAATTATTGTATTGTCACCAGAATTTTTTTGAGTAATTTAGCCACTAGAATTAGAGTGTGTGTATATACATGCATGAGAATATTGAGCAATGAAATGGAGAATATCAACTATAGATTTCATATCTTCTTAACTGATGAATCTTGATTGGATAGACTGATTAAGATTGTCTATCTATAAAGGAGAAAATTGTATTTATATTTGACAATGGCCTGAAATCTTGCTTACAAAATATATTAGTATCCAATTTACGCTCAATCTATTAGTTAATCTTCACATTTTTTTCCAGAAGGAGCAGTTGTGCACATATTCAGTAAGTCAGAAAGGATTTAAATATTTCCTTTTTGTTGATTTTGACTTGAATCTATTTACCATGGATATATTTTTTAGGCTACGTCTAAATCTCTACCTCTCACTTGCCTTATGACCCTTAAACAATAAAGCACATTTATTTCTTTAATACATCAATATATTCCTAACTCATTAGTAATTTCATCGATTTGTTTAAATTCTAGTGTGTAGTTGCACGTTCCACCTTTGTATAACCTTCCAGGATTTGTATTTGCTCTTATGTTGGATTCCATTGTGTATCATTTTCCTTTGTACAATGTTTTTTTTTGTAATAATGATTCTGAATGCATAATTGAAATAAACAGATAGCTTATTTGAGTAGATGCATTTTTGTTCATCCATTTTGGGAGAGTATAGGTACGTATTAGAAAAAGTTTGGCCCATCAAATTGATGAGTAAGTTGTATCTGTTGAAAATGATTATCTTTAGTTAGAGAATAGTTAGGAATTGGATCATTTATTAATTGAGTTGTAAATATTCTCAGGATTCATTCAATGCCGCAACCCAGTCCTACCACTGACTTCTACTATCTACTCATATATTTTCTTTTATTTTTTATATTTATTTGTCGAATAGCCTAACTGAATTTTATTTTTCTTGCAATTGTGTGTATATATTATTAGAGATCGAGTGGGGTTATTTTGAGTGAGTAATGGACAACTATTTTCCATAGGTTCAAATTTGACAAAAAGGTGCCTTTGTCTGAAGTGTGGTTGTGATATGAAATTTCTTTTTCTTTATTATGTGCATTTTTAGTGGCTTTATTTGTTTCATAAGTAGATTTTAATCTGTGCTATTTAATTTGATTTGTACCTTTTAATGTTTCATTCAGGTTTACTTTGAAATAAAAAGATTAATCCGATTATGGAGAAAAGAGGCCCAGAACCAAGCTGTTGAAAACAAGCTTCCCTTCCTGTCAGGTATGGATTTTTTCTATTATTCAATGTAGTAATTTAAACCTTAGATAATGGATAATGTTTATGTACAATAAGTGTTTCTCTACTCTTATTTTTATGGATTTTTTGACCAAAGTGATTTTCTATCGTTAGATAGGTTATAAAAAGTATACTTATATCTTTGTAATCTGAATAGATTAGTACCAAGGAATCATTTTCTCTTTTTTTCTTTTTATAGTTGGATGTTATTGTGCTAAAAATGTTTATTTTTTGCATGTTATTATGCTAAAAATGTTTTTTCCTTTTTTTCACTGTAAAGTTTTGAGTTTTAGCAACATGGATGGAAACACCAACATTCTCCCCTTGCTCAAAAAAATTGTCGGTCATAAAATACCTGTTTGGGTGTTCACGTAAAAGTTTTTTCGTACTTATTTTCACATGGTTTATTATGGTAAATAATAATTAGAAAATTATAATTGTATTTTTTAAACAATGGTGATCAAGACTCGGTAGTGCCTCTTTTGGGCTTTCGGACACTTATGAGAGAATTAGCACATGATCTCAAATATGGAATTTCAGTTTCTTATGGTCCTTGGTTCCACGAAGGGAAGATATATACTATACATACATGCTAATGGCATAATCCATCAAAAAATTTCCTTTATTTTGTGATTTAATAACCATAATTTAGTATTTGAATGAATTATGTCTTGTCCTTTGCTTTTTTTTAAACTGTAGAATTAGGTCATATTTATTAAACCATGATAAAAAACTAGAATCTGATGGTTGAATGACTTATTTGGTTTTTACTAGAGGAGATAATCCAAATTATGCACTATTTTATCAGTTGTAGAAACCTGTTACCAAACCAGTTTTTGAGTTGAAAACGCCTTCAATTTTAACCCAATAGTTCACCCCTAAGTCGTAAGCTGTTATAGCATTATAAATCAAGAGAAATATTCAATAAAATATAATTTTATGAATATATTATAATATTAAATGTGGAGGAATCAATTGTATATCCCTAAACCATTATCGTTGATGCACTAAAAGCAGTGTTATCAAAGCGCATGTAGGCTCAAAAAAGGCTCAAGCGTTGTAGGCTCAAAAAAGGCTCAAGCGCACGTTGTGCGTCCTTTTGCATTTTGAGCGTGCCTTTTGCAGTTTGAGGCACCTTTTTGCAAAATATAGTGGATAATGTCACAAAACATTCACTTAAAATATTTAACCTATACAGATCGTTAACTGTATGGAAATAGGATATTTGTAATAATTCCATAGAGCTGCTTTGTTCTTCTATATGAATGAAAGGAAGTAAATTTTATGGTGATTTAGTGAATTCATTAGTAGGTTATTTTTGAATGTTTGTGCAGAGATTAGAAAACATAGGAAATGCACATAAGTTTTTTTGTTGAAATTTCATAATAATTGTTAAGTTTCATTAGTTGTGCATTTATTCATAAAAAAATTGAAACTCCATTGTTGATTAGTCCATTATCTTCCGTCTTTTGTTTTCTGCAAGTATTTGAATGTTTATTGTTTTCTATTTTAGCATGGTTATAGATCAGATAGGCCTAGTTTATTATTTAATGTATGGTATTATTGAAAGTCACAAGTTTAGTAACTTTATCATTTTGTACAATAGGTAAATGTTACAGTGTTTGATAAATTCCTGGTGTTGAGTTAACTCCTATATAATACTTTAGTATAAAAAGGGAATATCAAATTTTTAGTACCTATACGTGACTCTTCATTCAGTATTTTAGAGTTTTTACAAATGAATTATATCCATATATTGGCACAGTGCAATTCTTGAGCTTCTAACGTTGATAAACTTGTTAAAGAGAGAGACATGTAGAGCTTCAAACATTGATAAAATTATTAAAGGAAAGTGACATGCAAGCTTCAAAACATCATACAAAATTAACCTCCCTTTTAATGCTTAGACCCTTTAATAGAATGTTTATTTATAGAAAATTGAATTGTGCGTGCATGCGTGTGTGTATATGTATATACTATAATAATTAAACTAATTTAAATTAATGGTATTTCTTTATAATAGGAAAGACTCTTGGATTTTTATATGTTAAACACAACTCATATTTCTAAAATATGACTTAAATAATTCATTTTTTCCATAGATTACAGATATTTCATAAAATAAGCAGTTTCAGAAATTCATTTTCAATTTTTTTTTTTGAAAATTCACCTTTTCCATAATTTCAAATAAGAATTTAGTTTTTAACGTCACCCTTTTCAAAAAATTCAATTATTTTCAATCAAATTGAAAAAATCTTAGTATTGTCAAAATCATAAAATGGTTTTAAAAAATGATAAACGGCTATGATTTTAAAATTAAAACAATGACCTTTTTTCTGATAAAAACTATTGTAATCTCAACTATTTCATTTTATGCATGTCTTTATTGGTTCAAAATGGTTAGCGGCTATAATTTTTGATGATCCAATCATTTTCCTTATTTTATTATGTGTAAAATTTTCTGTTATAAAAACCATCAATATTATTGTTATATTTCAATGGTAATTAACAATCTTGGAATTCTTGGCTTCTTTGTGTCAGTGTGTATCTAGTTGAATTGATATATGCCGAAGAATATTTTGCGATGAAGTCTGCGTCGTTCGCAGGAACTTGAGTCCGCCTAAGTTTATTGCTGCTGTAGATCTGAAAATTTGCTGAGGTCGATCCGTCTTCTAAGTTTCATGTTTTCTGTTTATTTTTCAATTGTTATTTTCATTGATCCTGAACATGATTGTAAATTGTTACTGAAATCTACTATTGCATTTTGCAGCTTTGAGTGGTTATGGGAATACATGAGAGAGTGATGATGAGTATGAGAACTTTATTCGTAGAATAAATCCACTAAGGTACTTCATACATTCATTTCATTAAATTCTTATAGCTGACTGATAAGGGTTTTACATAAATGCATGTAGGAATGTTACTTATTAGACCAGGTTTCAGTTTATCTTCATTTGAGTGACATTAATACTATCATATTTGTTGATTTATGCTTATACTGATTTATGCTTATACTGATTTATATTTATATAGGTAGACAATAAAAGCAAATGCTATATCCTTTAGATGTAGTACCAATATTACTGCTTATTTAATGAATTTTGTGTACAACAAAAGAGTTTTAACTACATTTTCCACAGTTAACTATTGTGTTTTTATCCTAACTTTTACTTATTATCTCCTTAAAATCATTTCAAAGTAGCAACTTTTCGATATGCATTGACGATTAGATGAAACAATTACAAATTAGTACAAGAAAAAATATTGGAGTCTTTTTGGCAACATAGATATGGATTACGGTGTGTTTATGAGGATGGCTTTCTCGTAACTTTATGCAACATACACCATATTTATATCAGAGTTGGATGCATTTATGTGTCGGTATTGTTCAGTGAATGCTTTGATTATTTTCTCATTAGTGCCTACTAACTTGTTACTTCCAAGGAACAGATAAAAGAGAAGGGAACAACCTACAAGAGAATGAGGGATGAAAACGAGTCTGCTAAATTGGTAAGAAATACTTGATCACTTGCCCAACACATATCGATTTAATCTTCACTATATCTTTCTACACCCATGTATTGACATTCACTTGCCCAACACAGATAAATTCTCAAACTACTCGTTTGAACGAGAGATACGTAGGAGTAGGCGAATCTGTGCATTTGTCTTCAGAAGAATTGAAGTCAAGTTGGAGTTCTGTGAATGAACCTGTAGGCATATTAAAAAGCTCAGCTTTTACTCAGGCTGGATTACTGGAGCAGATAAGCACTACTGCTGATGCTAGTGACTATCTGTGGTATTCAACTAGGTTTGTCTTATTAACTTATCTTTTTTTACAATCGTGTGAAGGATTATTCTTCTTTTTAATGTGTACTGGTATTTTTTAATCAAATTTGACAACATTTATATTAATGGTGATGAGCCAATTCTGATGAATGGGACACAGACTAATCTTCATGTAGAATCTCTTGGTCACATGTTACATGCATTTGTTAATGGGAATTTCACAGGTGATTAATTCTTTGCACCAATTCTTGACTTTAAAAGGTTGAAATCTAAAAAAATTCATCATTTTTATGACAAATATTTGAATGACTGTCTGTGTGACGCCCCACCTCTATACCCATATTAGCCAAGGACACTATGGGGTAATGCCGTCAACTAACACGGAGAATAAGGCTGGTTAGGAGCGACCATCTATAGCCTTGCTCTAACTATCTATTGAATACATCGACAATAGTTATACCAAGCAGATCGACATATTCAATGAATACTTAAAACAAAACCATAGGTGGTAGGAGGATCTATCAGAACAGAATATAACAACTCAGACGTAATATACATCACAGAACAGTAGATCATCATATATACATAACAGAGTATACAGACTGATACATGTCAAGTGGTATAGCAAACCACAATATACAGACGAATCTAAAAGAATACATACCAGAGTTACAACAAAAAGGGCTACGCAAAAACTATAACAAAAAGGAGCAAGCTAAAGTAGTCCATGCAGAACCAAAATAGGCTAAGTCCAAAAGCACCTAACCTGAAACATCTCGGTCTGACCCGAGTATAAATACATGGGTCGGTCTAGCTAAACAAATCGGTTAGATAAACTGAACAACAATAACCTGCAAGGTCATAAGGTATAACAAATATCTCTAAAAGAGATAACACAATCATCTAACAAAAGATGAATCATAATAAGACAAGCCTCATATCATCGGCAACACAAATAAACAAAGGATATGAATATCCCAAACAAGCCAAAAGGCAAATATCAAATACCAATGAAGGTAACACAAGTTCCACAAGGTAACCACTACATATCGCGCGGCTCAAAAAGACCAACACCGAAGGGCGATACCTAGGGAATATACATATCAATGAAACATCAGAAAATTGCATGTGCTCAGTACTGTATAAACAAGGATCCATGAGCCCGAAGACTCCAAACCCAATATCACTCGAGCGGTGATGAATGACCAACTCCAAAAGCGATACAATAGGGCAACAAACCCGAAGGCACGAACCCGAAGGTACAAACCCGAAGGCAACATACCCGAAGGCAACAAACCTGAAGGAGGCAGTCCGAAGACACTATCCCAAAGGCAACAAACCGTAGTGGTGAAGGTCCGGAGGCCCGGTACTGGACACCACTAACTGGCAGAATGTGTCATAACTCTCAAAAGGAATCCGAAAAGTGGTAATGTGAGTCCCATAACCACGCATTCGCACTAAACGGTTTACTTTCCGTTAGTCAATTTCACACTCAAAGCAGTACAAAGTTTACCTCATCTCATTGGTAACCAGACCAAAGGTCAAAACGATCGAACGAATAGGTCGGGGATTAATCGGAAAGATAAACACACGGATTCATGGTCCGTGTTTTACCTAACCATTTAATCTCCTTTCCTTTCCGCTCGAAGTGCAGAATTGTGTGTGCGTTTTAAGTAGAATTTATAAATTAGAGAATGAGCTTTTAATACCATTTGAAAGGATCTTTTTTTAAAATCCCGTGTAGGAAATCAAAAAGGAATCATCAAAGTCGAAATATGCAATAAACACTAATTGGAATCAACATGAATTGATAAAAGTTGGAATCACAAACAAATAGGCATACTAGGCAAAATTGAAGCAGGTCAATCGACTGGCCTTCTGCAGTCAGTCGACTAAACCATAACCCAAGAGTTTTCAAACTCTGCAGTCAGTCGACTGACTGCAGTGGGCCAGTCGACTGGCTGTAGCTGGAATTGTTTTCCATCCCATAAGATGGAGGAGCAAACTCACCCCATTTGCAACTGGTCGAGCAATGGACTTAAGGGGCTTTTGCCAATCGATAACCCAGCACCATTGACACTCCGATTCACCACCAAAAACATGTTCAACAACAAAGTTATGATTTTCAAAGATTTGACTCCAAAACACCAAAAATTGCAATGTTCACAAAACCAATCCGAATCAAAAGTAATTACACATGAATAAGTGTTAGGAATTCATACCCAACAACGTGGAAGGATATCGGCATAGATGTGAGATAAAAATCTCACCTTTTTACTCACAAACAAAGATGAGAAGCTCAATTGCAAGGAGAAGACCAACCACTCTTCACTTCAACTCTACAAGCTTCAATCAAAGATCAAAACAAGTATTTTCCTAAGTTAAGTTTAAGAAACTTTCTGAAATTGAAGGAAAAAAGAGTTGGAGAAGATGAAGAGAGGCTTACCAATAGCTTCACCCTGATCTTGGAGCAAGAATTCAAGTTTGCAAAGTAAAATAGGGTTGGAATTTCTATTTCCCATTCTCTTCCCCCATTTTTAGTTTTAGCTTGAGTTTTATGAAATGAAATAAGTGAGTGGAGAGGAGAGGGGGCTGAGTTGAGGTATAGGATGAGTTGGTTGAACCCAAACCCAAAACCCAATTAGAAAAGGTAGCAAAACTCGACTTACTCCAAACATATCAAAGGTTATACTCAAAAAGATCGCAAACGCCATTTCGAACTCAACGGAAGTGGTTTTGAGTCCCAATTCGGCCGTTAGCAAAAAGTAACATTTCGGACCTAAATCCGACTAACGATGCTATATTTAAATGAAATATTTAAATATATAATCATTAAATATGCGGGTTGTTACAGATCTCCCCTCCTTACAAAATTGCGCCCTCGCAATTCCCAGAGGCGATATTTGTAACAACTACCTACTTACATACATCATAAAATAGAAAAGGAAATAAGCTTGAGACAAAAAGATATTCTCACCATTCCCAACCAAAGATAGAAAACCCGGATAGGATCGCTCGATAAACTCTTTGGTTTCCTAAGTACAATCATTGGGATTAGCGGACCATTGAACTTTAATGAGCGGCACGTCCTTATTTCGAAGGCGTCGCACCTCCGTGGCAAGCACGTGAATAGGCTGTTGTGCAATAGATTAGTTTGGTGAAATCTCAAGCTCTTGCAAATCAGGAGAATCGATAACAGAATCCGACTCCCGAAGACACTTCCGAAGTTGAGAGACGTGAAACACGTCGTGAATGCCAGATAAATGAGCAGGAAGTGAAACTCTATAATTCACAGGACCAATACGTTCAGTAATAGTAAATGGTCCTATAAAGTGAGGAGCCAATTTTCCAGTTGTACTGAAGCGCATAACCCCTTTCAGAGGAGAAACACGAATAAAAACAAGATCACCAATCGAGAATTCGAGAGGCTTCCTACGGTTGTCCGTGTAGGACTTCTGGCGGCTCTGAGCCTCTTTCATTCTCAAACGAATCGAATCAATCTTCTCAGAAGAGTCACGAACAAAATCTGGGCCAAGAATAAGCTTCTCCCCAGATTCCAACCAACAAGAAGGTGATCGACATGGCCTTCCGTATAAGGCTTCGAAAGGGGCCATACCGATACTAAACTGAAAACTATTGTTGTAGGAGAACTCTACAAGAGGTAGGTGATCCTCCCAACTACCACCGAAATCAAAAATACAAATACGGAGAAGATCTTCCAAGATATGATTCGCCCGTTCAGTCTGTCCGTCAAACTGCGGATGATAAGCTGTGCTAAAATTAAGCCTTGTTCCCAATGCTTGCTGAAGACTCCGCCAAAAATGACTCGTGAATAAAGGATCACGGTCACTCACAATGGAACTAGGAACACTGTGAAGTCTCACGATTTCCTTGACATACAACTTAGCCAAATGTGAAGCAGTCCTATTAGACTTAATAGGAATAAAATGAGCAGACTTGGTGAGGCGATCAACAATAACCCAGATGCTATAATGGCCCGATCTCGAACGAGGCAGGCCGTCAATGAAATCCATGGAAATCTGATACCACTTCCACAATGGAATCTCTAGAGGCTGAAGAAGACCCGAAGGACGCTGATGTTCGGCCTTAATACACTGACAAGTTATGCAATTACTCACATAACTCGCCACATCGCTCTTCACGCCTTCCCAATAATAAAGACGATGCATATCGGCATACATCTTACTACTACCAGGATGAATGGTATACATAGAACGGTGACAGTCATCAAGAATGTCATGCCTAATGCAAAATCAGAAGGCACAAAAAGACGGTTCTTCTTGCGAAGACACCCATGAGAATCAATGCTGAAATCCTACAACGCCTCATCACGGGATCCAGACTCACAAAGCTGAATAAGATGCAACAAATCAGGATCACGCCGCTGAGAATCGGCAATACGATCCAATAAAATGGGTCGAGCTCCCAAACTAAATAATAGAATAGGAGAATCAGAAGATGAAGCTCGATCGCGAACTTCACCAAAAGATAGAGTCTTAAGAATATCCCATTCGGCAAGGATCATAGAAATAACAGCTGAATGTTTGCGACTAAGCGCATCAGCAACACGATTACCCTTACTAGGGGTATACTAGATATCAAAGTCATAGGAAGCAGAAACTCGAGCCAACGCTGTTGTCTCATATTGAGTTCCTTCTGAGTGAACAAATACTTCAAGGATTTATGATCGGTATAGAGAATGAAGCGCTCGCCCAATAAATAGTGTCGCCAAATCTTCAAGGAAAAGACAATGGTGGCTAACTCAAGATCATGTATGGCATAGCGAACTTCATTCGGACGCAGTTTCCTAGAAGCATAAGCAACTACCCGATCCTTCTGCATAAGAACAGCACCGAGACCACTACCACAAGCATCGGTGTAGACAACAAGATCATGATTCCCCTCGGGAACCACCAAAATAGGATCATTAGTGAGAAATTCCTTTAATGTCTGAAAGGAAGCTTCACACTTGTCGGACCAAATAAAACGAATGCCTTTCCGAGTAAGGCTGGTGAGAGGAAGCACAACACGGGAAAAATCCTTAATGAACCGACGGTAATAACCCACCAATCCAAGGAAACTATGAATCTCATGAACATTCTCAGGCCTCTTCCAATTCCGGATGGCTTCGATCTTTGAGGGATCGACTGAAATGCCATCGGAAGATACAACATGGCCTAAGAACTTAACCTTATTCTCCCAAAAATGGCACTTGGAGAATTTGGCTCTCAGCTGATGACGACGAAGAGTACATAACACAATTATCAAGTGATTAACATGCTCAGCTTCCGATTTAGAATAAATAAGGATATCATCAATGAACACAAGGATGAAATTATCGAGATATTCCCGGAATACTCGATTCATGAGGTCAACAAAGAAGGCAGGAGTGTTCGTCAAACCGAACGGCATAACGAGCCACTCAAAAGAACCATAACGAGTGCGGAAAGCGGTAAGAGGTATGCTATCCTCCACGACTCGTAACTGATGAAAACCCGTGGCAAGGTCAAGCTAAGAAAAGACCTTAGCGCCACTCAATAGATCGAACATATCATCGATCCTAGGCAATGGACACCTATTCTTGATGGTTAACTCGTTAAGCTTGCGATAGTCAATGCAAAGCCTAAGAGTTCCGTCGGACTTCTTCACGAAGACGACCGTGGATCCCCACGGAGAAAAACTAGACCGAATCAACTGCTTGGACTCAAGCTCTAAAAGCTGCTTCTTGAGCTCGTCATTTTCCTTTATAGACATCCTAGTGGGTGGAAGACTAACTGGCTGCACGCCTGGAATGAGATCAATGCGGAACTCAATTGCCCGCTTGGGTGGCAAACCCGAAACAGACTCGAAAACATCAAAAAGTCACAAGCAATAGGAATACGAGATATATCATCATCATCTCGAGAATCAAGAGAATATAAAGCCATTTCGAAATTATTCACAGTCCAAAGAGCAAGTGATAGCTGAGTAAATGAATCTGGATGTCGAAGATATAAAATCCTCTTAGAACAAATAATCCTGGCATCGTATCTCACTAGCCAGTCCATTCTCAAAATCATATCAAATCCCAGATAAGAAATAACGTGCAGATTCGCATGAAAAGGAAAGCCACATAAAACAATTTCAACATCGTCACAAAGCATGCTAAGAGTCGCGGATCCCCCAATAGGATTCGCAATCCTTAGAGAAGTAACCAAACAAAAAACATCCAAAGATAAATCGGTGAAGCACCCGTATTGAAAAGAACTCGAATACTATGGTCATGAAATAAAATAGAACCTCCCAAAATAGACGGGGACAAACCTTTGGGTTGAGAAGGACCTTCAAAAGCCTTAGCAGCATAAAGCTTGCTATACTTGGCACCAGTAGGAACAATAGGGCAGGTGGAAACATGATGACCTTCCTTCTTGCAATAACAGCAGAAGAGAGGCTTAGAACAAGCTCGAATCATATGATCAGGAGAATCACAATTGAAACACTTCTGAATGAAAGGTGTTCCAGCAGACTGAGGCTGAGAATTAGAATCACCAGTCTTCTTCTTCTTAGAAGGAAAAGACCTGGACTTCTGAAATGGAAACTACTTCCTGTTGGGGTTCTTGGAAACCTCAACATCCTCACCACTATCACACTCCTTCTCGACAGCTTCGAGATGAAGCGCAGAATCTACCAACTCCTTAAAAGAAAGCTTAAGCTGGAGCAATAAAGACTTCTCAAGATATTTCTTAAGGCCAGAGACAAACTTCAGATTCTTCTTATAAGAAGTGCTAATGAATTCAAGACCATACTTAGATAAAGCCTCGAATGATGCAACATACTCAGAAACAGAAGACTTCCCTTGCTTCAACTCAAGGAAGCGACGGGTCAATAAAACCTTTTCAGATTTAGGAACGAACTTGATTTCAAATCGTCCCCGAAACCGAGTCCAAGAAAGAGTGGACTCACCAATTTCAGCTATAAGAAGCTCGTATCAATCAAGAGCACGCTCTTGTAATAAACTAGAAGTTACAAGAACTCTATCATGATCAGAAAGATCCATGCGAGAGAAGATACGCTCGCACGTGCGAACCCAAGCTTGGACTTCAAGAACAGACTCGGAGCCTTTAAACGGCTTCCCTCCAAGATGAGAAACATCACTGCACATACATGCAAAGGCAGACTTGTGAGGTGGAGACACTCGAGGAGGGACTGGAGGCTGAGTGCTCCTAAACAATTCCAAAAACTGATCGGTAGACATATAAACGCCATCCGGATGTGGCCACTGGATTGCCCAGCATCCGAACGTCGTCCCCTGCCTCTTCCAGCCATACGCTGAAAGTAAGATAAGAACAGGATTATTCACAAGGTAGTTGTCACTAATTCAAACGTGGAATACTACGGAACAAAATGCATTCCTAGACGTATTCCCACATTCTATTTACCACCGAAGGCACAGAAGGAATAGAAGTAAGATAGCTCAAAGGTTTGTATCACTTATACACTTTAATGTACCAGAATATGTGCTTCTATTCTGTGTTTATCATATTTTGTTCTGAACTCAGCTCTGATACCAAGCTGTGACGCCCCACCTCTATACCCACATTAGCCAAGGATACTACGGGGTAATGCCGTCAACTAGCACGAAGAATAAGGATGGTTAGGAGAGACCATATATAGCCTTGCTCTAACTATCTATTGAATACATCGACAATAGTCATACCAAGCAGATCAACATATCCAATGAATACTTAAAACAAAAACATAGGTGGTAGGAGGATCTATCAGAACAGAATATAACAACTCAAACGTAATATACATCACAGAACAGTAGATCATCATATACACATATACAGATACATAGCAGAGTATACAGACTGATACATGTCAAGTGGTATAGCAAACCACAATATACAAACGAATCCAAAAGAATACATATCAGAGTTACAACAAAAAGGACAACACAAAAAACTATAACAAAAAGGAGCAAGCTGAAGTAGTCCATGCGAAAGCAAAATAGGCTAGGTCCAAAAGCACCTAACCGGAAACATCTCGGTCTGACCCGAGTATAAATACACGGGTCAGTCTAGCTCAAAAAATCAGTTAGTTAAACTGAACAACAATAACCTGCAAGGTCATAAGGTATAACAAATATCTCTAAAAGAGATAACACAATCATCTAACAAAAGATGAATCATAATAAGACAAGCCTCATATCACCGGCAACACAAATAAACAAAGGATATGAATATCCCAAACAAGCCAAAAAGGCAAATATCAAATACCAATGAAGGTAACACAAGTTCCACAAGGTAACCACTACATATCGCGTGGCTCAGAAATACCAACACCAAAGGGGCGATACCTAGGGAATATACATATCAATGAAACATCAGAAAATTGCACGTGCTCAGTACTGCATAAACAAGGATCCATGAGCCTGAAGACTCAAAACCCAATATCACTCGAGCGGTGACGAATGACCAACTCCAAAAGCGATACAATAGGGCAACAAACCCAAAGGCACAAACCCGAAGGTACAAACCCGAAGGCAACATACCCGAAGGCAACATACCCGAAGGCAACAAACCTGAAGGAGACAGTCCGAAGACACTATCCCAAAGGCAACAAACCGTAGTGGTGAAGGTCTAGAGGCCCGGTACTGGACACCACTAACTGGAAGAATGTGTCATAACTCTCAAAAAGGAATCCGAAAAGTGGTAACGTGAGCCCCATAACCGCCCGTTCGCACTAAACGGTTTACTATCCGTTAGTCAATTTCACACTCAAAGCAGTATAAAGTTTACCTCATCTCATTGGTAACTAGACCAAAGGTCAAAACAATCAATCGAATAGGTCGGGGATTAATCGGAAAGATAAACGCACGGATTCATGGTCTGTGTTTTACCTAACCATTTAATCTCCTTTCCTTTCCGCTCGAAGTGCAAAATTGTGTGTGCGTTTTAAATAGAATTTATAAATTAGAGAACGAGCTTTTAATACCATTTTAAAGGATCTTTTTATAAAAACCCATGTAGGAAATCAAAAAGGAATCATCAAAGTCGAAATATGCAACAAACACTAATTAGAATCAACATGAATTGATAAAAGTTGGAATCACAAACAAATAGGCATACTAGGCAAAATTGAAGCAGGTCAGTCCACTGGCCTTCTACAATCAGTTGATTGAACCATAACCCAAGAGTTTTCAAACTCTGCAGTCAGTCGACTGACTGCAGTGGGCCAGCCGACTGGTTGTAGCTGGAATTGTTTTCCAGCCCATAAAATGGAGGAGCAAACTCACCCCATTTACAACCGGTCGAGCAATGGACTTCAGGGGCTTTTGCCAATCGATAACCCAGCACCATTGACACTCCGATTCACCACCAAAAACATGTTCAACAACAAAGTTATGATTTTCAAAGATTTGATTCCAAAACACCAAAAATTGCAATGTTCACAAAACCAATCCGAATCAAAAGCAGTTACACATGAATAAGTGTTAGGAATTCATACCCAACAACATGGAAGGATATCGGCATAGATGTGAGATAAAAATCTCACCTTTTAACTCACAAACAAAGATGAGAAGCTCAATTGCAAGGAGAAGACCAACCACTCTTCACTTCAACTCTACAAGCTTCAATCAAAGATCAAAACAAGTATTTTCCTAAGTTAGGCTTACGAAACTTTCTGAAATTGAAGGAAAAAAGAGTTGAAGAAGATGAAAAGAGGCTTACCAATAGCTTCACCCTGATTTTGGAGTAAGATTTAAGTTCGCAAAGTAAATTAGGGCTTGGAATTTCTATTTCCCATTCTCTTCCCCCATTTTCATAGCTTGAGTTTTATGAAATGAAATAAGTGAGTGGAGAGGAGAGGGGGCTGAGTTGAGGTATAGGATGAGTTGGTTGAACTCAAACCCAAAACCCAATTAGAAAAGGTAGCAAAACTCGACTTACTCCAAACATATCAAAGCTTATACTCAGAAAGATCGCAAACGCCATTTCGAACTCAACGGAAGTGGTTTCGAGTCCCAGTTCGGCCGTTTGCAAAAAGTAACATTCTGGACCTAAATCCGACTAACGACGCTATATTTAAATAAAATATTTAAATATTTAATCGTTAAATGTGTGGGTTGTTATAGTCTGCTTATTTCAGGGAGCGGGATAGGTACTAGTAGCAGAGAAAAAATTTCCTTTAACTAAGCATATTGGAGTTTGGTCATTTTACCGATGAAGAAAAATATTGCAAATATGAAATAATGCTCATTTTTTAATAGAGCAATATGCTTAGTTTTTAACTGAGCAAACTCGATCAGTTTTTAATTGATCATATGCTCAGTTTTTAATTAAGCATGCCTTTGTTTTTAACTGTGCATATGCTCAGTTTTTAACTGATAAGACTCGCTTAGTTTTAAACTAAGCATAGTCAGGTTTTAGCTGAGAAAACGCTCAATTAAACACTCAGTTTTCAATTGAGCAAACTCGCTCAATTTAAATGAGCAATGTTTCAGCTTTAACTGAGTAAGGCTCAGTTTTTAACCTAGCTTATGCTCAGTTTTTAACTAAGCTTATGCTCAACTTTTAACCCAGTTTTTAACACAGCTTATACTCAGTTTTTAACCGAGCTTATGATAAGTTTTTAACCCAGTTTATAAGGTTGTGAAATTTTGATATGAACATATATAAATAAGAATGGTGAACTATAGTAAGACTGCTGTATAGTCTGATAAATGTTACTACATTTCATTGGAATGATTTCCATGTGATTTTTTTATGTAATTTTCTTGGATCTTATGTTAAATGAATATTTTGTGTTGATATACATAGGGATTGTGGTAAGCAAGTTTATTTAGGAGGGTTTGATACAGCTCATGCAGCTGCAAGGTTAGATTTCATGTTCAATATTATGTTGTGGAGTATGAATTAATAGTTTTCTTATTCTTTTCTTACTTATTTTTTGTATTTATAGGGCATATGATCGTGCTGCGATTAAATTCATGCAATTGTCATACTTTGACTAACAACATGTAAATGTACCTATCCAATTCCAAACTACTATTAGCTGCTAAATTCATTTGTTATTGAATTATCAACATGTAAATGTACCTATCCAATTCCGAACTAATATCTTGTATCTAAGCCTGTCGAATTGTTTTCGTAGGTTTTCAATTAACAATGAATAAACTTTCCAGTTTATATGCCATCTAAGGTGTAGATTCATGTTTCAAAACAGCAGTATAGTGTTTAGTATAGGCTCATATTTACCTTCTTTTTTGTGATGATCTTAATTACAACACTACCATGCTATCCATGTTGTTAAAGGTAAGTGGAGGTTTTTTTTCTCTTCTTATTCCTATTGCAAAGGAAACTGGCTTTGTGGTCAAATATATTCGCTTCAGTGTTTTCTGCAGTCAAAATCTATATGCCCCTCTGACCCTTTGGTGTGCAATGAATTCGAGTAGTTGCATATCATATGGAGGAGTAAGAAACTTCAACTCTCCTATCAATGTTAGGTTTTCCATTATGTAGTAATATATAGCACTATGATGCATTGTTATGGTTATTTTTCAATGTTCATTTAATGTTTGCAGTTATTAAAAAGCAATTAAGTGGACTGAGAAAACTTTATCTCACGTAGCATCTTCATTGAATGAAATGTCTTCATTGAATGAAATATGGAACAACTTTGGTGAATCATGCTCATTCACAAAGAAAGCTAAATATGTGAATAATCATCTATACAGCTGCAGTCAGCATATTTAGCTACAACTTCATGATTAACTACTTATTTTTAATAACTGCATTTGAAATCGGATTGTAATAGATATTTTGTATTTCGTTTATTGATCATTATCATTCTCGTCCGTTACCATTACAAATGTCAATCATTTTTTTGTTTATTTCTTTTTGTGTTTGAAATATGTAAGTGTAATGCATGTCTTCTCCTGTTATATGCATGTAGGATGTGTTTATAAAATCGGGTTTCATGGCATCAAATGCTAAGAAATATCCAATTGGAGAAATCATTGCAGCCATTAAGAAGGCATTTGACGCTACACCTCAAATTATTTGCAAGAGTGGGTCTATACAGGATCTACGCATATGCTTCACTAAAGATTTCCAGGTTCATACTCCTAAACATATATGTTTCAAATTGAGTATAATACATTATCATGTTCATAGTGAATTAGTGTTTAGGTAGCATAATACAAGTATCTGTATTTAAAAACCGAAAAGGGTACTGAGCAAATATAAGAGCAACTATGTTTAAAGAAAATGAATCCAAATACAAATTTGGTATTGCTAAAATCTTGTTATGTCAAAGGTTGTATTACTTATATTTCATTCACCTAGAAACTAGCTTGTTTTTGTTCTCGAGTGTTTGCTGTTATGTCTATATGCATGTCATTGTTCATACTGTTTTTACCCATAACTTGCATTATCTTAGAATGGATATAACTATTGTTTGGTGTTGTTCTAATTATTGATCGTATGTTTTCTTAATGTTAATGCTATATATTTTTTATATAGATTTTTTGTAGCTGTACTAAAATATTAGTGCTATATAATTTGTTTGATATTGTTTTAGTGATCACGGTTATAAGTGTTAGAAAATAACCTTTCGTAATGGTTATAACTGTGATATAATTTGCATTTGTCACGGCTATAAGTGTTAGAGTTTCCTTTTTGGTAATGGTTATAAATGTTAGAAACTATTGTTCTGTCACGGTTATAAGTGTGATACTATCTAAATTTCTCACGGTTATAAGCGTTAGTAATAACCATTTTATCACGATTATAACCGTGAGTAAATACTATTCTGTCATGGTTATAAGTGTGATAATATCTAAATTTGTCACGGTTATAAGCATGAGAAATTACTATTTTTATCACGGTTATAACCGTGAGCAAAAGTGTGACTGAATTTGCCCACGTACCTATTTTCATGGTTATAACCGTAACAAATTAGTTTTGTCATGCTTATAACCGTGAGGAAATTGCCTTCCTAGTGTTGTGTAAGTTCTTTTTTCAAGAAAGTGATATTCAACTTGCGTGCAATTGCAGTCGCTTGATGCTACTAATGCTGCAGGAAAGATTTCTAGCAGTAACTGCGTCTGGTTCACAAACTGGTCCACTAAAGCGTTTGAAACCTCTCTGGTTCTTTTCCAAATCTAAAGAAGTCGGGCTGTCAGCCGAGAAACACGAGTAAAATAACTGACATATGATTGTTAAACTATCTATGCATGTATTTACAAATAAAGTAGCGCAAATATATATTTCAGCAGAAACAGTACTATTTTTGGCCTTTTTAATGGCTATGAATGCAATGTATATGAGAAAGAGACTGCATTAGAAACAACATATATAACAATCGTAATGAGATTCAGTGGTGCTCTAATGTAAAAACAATAGCAGCAATTAGACTTTGTTAATTTGCTGGATGAGTTTCTTTCCACATTGTACCAAATAAACAACAAATTATTAACAACACATTAATTGGCTTGGCAGATTTGAAAAGTGACAGTGCAAACAAGTGCACAACATACACATAAACAAACTCAAGTCTACAACATTTGTAAGTAGGCTTTACAATTCAAATCATGTGGCCTAAGTCAACCATTACAAATTCATCAATAAATTTAGATATACTGCCTAAAATCTGTAATCAACTTAAATTTTAACAAATGTACGATAAAAATATTGTTAGATATCAAAGAATTTGTTGTATCATTGTCAGTTCAAATTTTTTGTTGCTGATGCTGAACTGCAGATTTTTCAATTGTCCAGCAGTATGGTTCATCAGAGAGAATTTGTGCAGATATATGTGCTCTAAATGCGTTTACTTGTTCTAGACTGATTTTTGATGTTGTGTCCATTCCTTGTGCTATCTTTTGGATAAACATCATTACGAAAATTCCACAGTCAAACCTTCATTTGTTAAAATTTTAGTTATTGTGTAACATTCATTCTTATATAAAAATCTCTAGTATCCAGAAAATTACCTGTTGCTTTGTTGAGCACAGTTAACATTTTTAATCATTGTAGACTTTCCCAGAATTGTTTTCTCACGTGCTTCTTGTAACTCTTTATTGAT
Source organism: Allium cepa (assembly GCA_030765085.1). Taxonomy (NCBI): domain Eukaryota; kingdom Viridiplantae; phylum Streptophyta; class Magnoliopsida; order Asparagales; family Amaryllidaceae; genus Allium; species Allium cepa. The sequence continues at coordinate 804,447,175 of CM060943.1, forward strand.
GTTGTTTACCGCTGCTTGCTGCCAAATATATATATATATATATAACTTTTTTATAATAATGATAAATCTATTTATCTTTTTTACTTTCTGTGTATTTTACTTACCACATTAATAGCAAATTTTGAATGTCCACTTCTTAATGTCTTAGATCTTGTGGTCAAGTGTAGAGAATCATAATGGTTCCATGTACATGATTCGACTACTAGCTCTAGCAAGCTCCAATGTTCGTTGCCATGTATAGGAAATAATATATCGCAACATAATGGATTTAGAAGTGTTTGTTTAATAAAGGGGTTAAACATATTTCTTTTGATATTTTCCATGTTTCCACCTGTTGCGCTTTTCTGTTAAAAAATAATTTTAGAAAATTTATCTTAGAAACACATTAAATTTGATATTATAGTTCACTTACTGTCATTGTTGTGTTCACATATATAATTCTAGAACTTTGTTCTAATATTTTTGTTTTTCTAAACCAAAACCAATCAATAGCCTACATTTCAAAAAAAAATATGGATTAAATATAGATTTTATAATGAAGCAAAGAATAGAATTTATAATGACGCAAAGTATAGTTTCTTGTACTTACCTGACCAAAAATATATTCTCCATAGAGAAGTTCTTCTATCATATTTTTTGTGACGATGATGAAGTTTCCATCATCACTAGTAAATGCTTCATCACTAAAAAATTAAAATTAGTATGTACTATGTTGTATGGAACTTAAAGTAAGATTAGCATACTTAAAAATTATGATTAGTATGTAATGAAATATTTGTTAATAAAAGAAAATAACAATAGTTATAGAAGTTTGTATGAGAAGATAAAGATAAATTAATTTATCTTTTTTACTTTAGTTTGGTTTTTTTTTATCTCTATATGAAAAAAAAACATGGGTATTAAATCAGTCCTGGTTTTATGGCACTTACAGTATAAACACAGATTTGATCTCTATATGAGAAAAACGCATGGAGAATATTTATATGCATATCAACACGACAAAAGTTTTGCTATAATTTATATGCATATCATAAGTTATGTTTGCAAAAGATAAACTGGTATGTTTCATTCTATTTGTTAATGTTACAGGTTTTTTCCGAGTAACTGTATTTGGAAATCCGAAAAAACATGACAAACTAACATAACAGTTCATTGTTAATGTTACTGATTGTGTAGTGTATCGTATATATCTGTCTTTTTAATACTAGTGCCTAAATTTGTGTAGTGTGTATCGTATATAATTAACAAACCTAAAAATGCAAAGCATCAAACCTAATAATGAAAAGGTGAAGATAAATTAATCTATCTTTTTTAGTTTTGTTTAGTATTTTTATTTTTTTAATTCGTAAATCATTAGATTTTGATGCTGAAATAAAAAGCTTTATTTGAATTATATGTTGTAGTAGGAACAATATGATATTGTACTAGAAACAATATCTGATTGGAATAAATATATATTTAAGTCAATTGAGTGAAAAGTGGTTTAGTTACTTACTTGTTTCCTCCAAGAATTTTGAAAAAAAATTTGACAATTTCTTTTTGTTTTTCGATAAGATATTTGAGTAGTGGACATTTGTCAACATTCCATGGCTTCTTCTTCTTTTTTGGTTCTTTTAGGACAAAATCTTCAACAACAATTGAATTTTCAGAAGCATTTTCTTGAGCAGGCTCTTTCTGATAGTCAGATTTTAAATTGTCTTGTGTCTGCTTTTCTATTATGAAATCTTGAGTTTGCATAATATCAAAAGTTGGAAAATTAGTAGAACTGTTTATGTGAATCATACCAACAATTTTTTTTTTACTTTTTTCAGCTTCGGTTTTTTGTTCAAATTATCTTTTTCCTTCACATCGTGCTTTTCTAAATTTTCCAACTTATGGAGCTTCATTTCAAGAATCTGGATTCTTTTTTCAGCCACTTCTCTTAAACGTCTTTCCTCATTTAATTGTTCTTCAACATTTTTCATCTCAGTACTCAAAAAATTGACTTTTGACTGTAGCTCCATTATGTTGTTAGCACATTCTTGGGCATATTTTTTCACACTTGTGTCTTCCTAGCATCCATCTAATTTTCTTTTGTTGTTACGGTCTTCTTCCATCTCAATAACTTTTATTTTATTGGAAAGAAATTCTTTCTCTTCTTTTGTTACAACTGCAAAAAATTTTAAAATCTGCAATGAATAAATTTAAAGTTAAGCTTGCACATATACTGTCGTTGAAGTACTAATCAAGTTAAGCTTGCACATATACTTTCTATACTCATTTGGTTTTCTATTATTTGGGCTACTAACATTCCAAAAAATGGAATTCTAAGAAATCAAAAAAAATGTACAGTTAAAAAAAATAGCATACTTTGTCATTGTCAACTTCAGTGAGGTTCAAATCTTTCAGTTTTGATAAATCCCATTTTCTCATTATTGGGATTTTGCTTTGCAAATTTTCCTTCTCATCAATTATTTGTGTTCGTTCACAAATCCAGTACTGCAAGAAAAGGATAAAAGCATTTATATTTTTGTATTAAATATAATCTGAATATATTTATATTAGTTAAAGTTATGAAAGCATACCAGCAACACCATATGCTAGCCTGGTGTACTTCTAGGGTTAGCATGGTACTTTTTAACATTTATCGAAACATTTTCACATATTACTCGTGGCCAAGAAATTGAATTTAATTTTTTTTAATTCAACAACTTCGGCAAGAAACCCCATTGCGTATAGCTTTGTTGTTTGGAAAAAGGAAAGTTATAACCAGCAACAATAATAACAATTTCATTAAATCTTCATCTCCTTTTTCCTCTTCTAACAGTGTATTCAATCTTTTTGTTACTGTTTTTTGGCTGATTATGTCTTCATCTTGAAAACTGACAGTTAAAAATTTGGAGAAACTTTCCATGGTAGAGGCTTTGTTAGAAGCTGGTATAGGAAATAAGTCCTCTCCAGCTAATGGCATTCTAAAAATTAGACTGACTTCTTCAGGAGTAATTTTGAGTAATTTGTTTCCAATTTTGAAAGCATTTTCTTTTTCATCAAAAGAAGTAATGGTGTAACAGCCCGCAAATCCGTACCCCTTAAGTCAACACTATTCTACAACAATCAACTCAAGTTGTACAGAAATACGAACCATTTGGGTTTAAGAAGAAGAGGTAGAAGAAGAGAAAACAAAATCAACATTAGAATCTAACCATCGCAGCGGAATAAAATATAATAGATAATAAATAATCTTTACTCAATCAAATCTATCTCTTTTTATATATAATACATCAATCAGAGTACATCAATCACAACTCAACATCAATATCATACAAATGGATACTCAACAACTCAACACAGCGGAATATGTATATATGTACAAGTACGGGAGTACGTATCGCCATCCTGCTCGTCTCCTGAGCTTCACAGCAACATATCCTGTATCCTATAATACTCGGTCTGACCCGAGCATTACAGATTAATAATACCCGAGTCAGTCTGGAAAAGCAGCGTGAGAAAATCACAACTCAATTGATTATAAAAGTTTCAAAAATCCTTTTAAAAACAAAAGCATCTCGTAAGACCACGCCACAAATAAACATGTCGGGTTTTTACCTTACGATAGTTAAAACAGTTTTTATAGAAATCCTCTGATATTATAATAGGGTCTATATACAAATACTTATAAAATAGCCGAAATTGTTACATTATTAAATTCCAGCTACTAGCCACAAAGTGGGTAATACAAACAAAACTCGTACAAGGCTCGTAGGGACAATGGATTTCCAACCAATGACTAGGCACTGGGGTACCACCTGTCACAGTACGGGGCCTAGATCACCGTACCGAGGAGTACGCCCGCTCCCCTGCAACACAAGGCCGGGACTACCCCTTACTGGATAATCCCGAGTGAGATCACCCCGCAGTTGGGATTAGCAACCGCACCACTAAGCCGAAATAAAAAGGGACATCTAGACTGGAATGACCTCACCCTGCTTGGGTGCTACCCACCTAGCCTTGCTGCATAACCCCTGATTTTCAGTCATTCCCATTTGATAAGGCTTGAGGCTAAGCGTTACCTTTTTAGAATATATCCCTTAGGATTCCCATCATCCACCTGGCGATGTTTCGCAAGCATCCATCCATACAAGTCCGTTCCGGGTTCGAACGGAACCGAAGGCACTATTCCTACTACATCCATTTTGGAAATATCCTCAGGATCAGTAGCGACTAGCCCTTGCACTTCACTGCTCCATCTTCGAATCCAAATCGTTTACACGAAACGTACAAACCGGATCGAAGTGGTTTTCGAGAAATTAATCTCGATCCCGGTCTCTTCGAAACGATTAACGCATTTGTCCAATATTGGTAGTAGGTTATTTAACTATTAATTTTATTCACAAAACATCCATCAACCAATAAATAATTTCCCAAATTATTTATTTATCTCAAAATATCTTTAGAAGATAAATTCTATTTTCAATCCTTTGAAAACAGTTTCAAAACCACCTTTCTTTTCAGAATAAACTTTCCCAAATATTTTCTATCTCCTCTGAAATCACCAAGCACAAAACTAGATGTTTTTTTAAAATAATTTAAAACACTTTACTTTGAAATATATACTTTAAAACACTTAGGATAAAACTACTTAAATAATTTGTTAAAAATACATACTATATGAATTTGAGTAAATAAGGTTAAAATATAAAACCAGGTTTTCACTTTTAAAACAAATACTAAGTCACTTTTAAATATTAAATGCTATAATATATTAAAAGGAAATACTTGCTTTAGAAATTAAATATTAGAAATAATAAATTTTATAAAACTTGCTTTCTTTAAAAAAACAATTTTAAAACATTTAATTTATATTTACAAATTTACTTTTAAAAACGTATACTTGGCCATCCAGAGAAAATTCCAACTTCAAGCACTTAAATCAATTTCCCGAATTGATTTCCAATTCATTCTATTTGAAATAAATTTCTTTACTTGCTCTGTTCATTTCAAATTTCATTAATTATGGACTTTATTTTTGTTATTATTATTTGCTGTTTGATTTTAAATCTTTTAACCGAAACATACAAATTTCAGACTTTCCCATTTTCTTCTTTGTTCCTTTCAAAATTTAAACGTTTACATTTAAAAATAAATGTTCTGTTCTTTTAGATATTAGCATTGGAGTTTACAATTCATTAACTTTTTATTAATTCAAAAATCTCCTTTCAATATTCGAGATTTATTAATTAGAATTCTTATGTCACTTTATTTTATTCTTATTTCATTCTTAAATTCATTCAAATTTCCATAATTATTTTACTTACAAATTCACCTCCTTTCTTTTCTTTCCAACATCCACGTTATATATTTTTTCTGGAAATTCATTATACCCAATTATCCAATCAAACCATAGCATTCAATATTTCAACATAATCCATCATAAAATATCAAATCATCGTAACAGGGTAATTTAAATAATTTAAATAAATGTTGAGGGATCCAGTTGGATCCCTCTAACCTGTTTTCCCTGCATCCACAGACGTTAGCATTACATAATATGCCAAATTCAAATTGTACTATACTCTATCACATCAATCAATCCAACCATACAATCAATTATTTAAATTTAATCATTTAAATTAAAATTTCAACTCAGTGAGATTAACTCACCTTTTACTTAATTTTGCAGTCCATCCAACCCAGCTTGATTTCTTCACGTTTTCAAACCTTGAGTAAACATTAGATTATTTTATTAATATTTGAATTGATCATACAATTAATCTTCCCTTTTTACAATTTAATTAATTCATAATTTGATTAACTAAGAATTTTATTCAAACTAATTTTCCTTTAAATAATTTATTTCTAATGACAAAAGTAATAGAATAGGCTAATTAAATAAATTGACCCTCTTAATAGTTATTATATTTTCTTTTCAAATTAACAAAACTGTAGTTCATTGATTTTTATTATTTAATATATATTTTTTTAACTGACTAGATACATACATAATTAAAACTAACTTAAGTTTTTAAATTTACTGTAAACATTTTTCCTGCCTGTACTCATATATATATATATAAATCTGGTTTCCAAATAATTTTCTCTCTGAAGAACAATAATAAACTTTACTTACTGTATATAAAAACATTCTCTGTAAACATGTTTAATCATATATATAAATTTATTTCAAATCGAAAAAGAATTTTACCTTACTGTAAATAAATGTGTATAAATATTTCCACAAATATAAATCTTAGGAATAAATTCAAAAATCTTCTTTTAAATCGCTGTGAAAATTTTCTGCAAACACATATCTATCCTTTGTATATTATTCATATACATTTTATTTTTAAAATTCACAGAAAGAAAACAAAACCTACCCTTAAGTCCTGCTTGCGAGCGCACTTCGACACGCTGAGACCCACCATGCTCGAGCCCAGATCCATCCTTCGATCGCCATTGACGAGCTCAGTCCCTCAACAATCTGCCATCGCGACTTCATCACGCCCACTCCTCGATGTTGCCTTATCACGAAATCGACGACGCCCCCTTCGACAAAACGCCTCGTGACCGAACCGAAGTTCGACACTCCAAAACCCTAGGCCCTACGACCCTATAGACAGCCACGAGCTCGCTTTTGATCACACACGAGTATTAGGCCTGAACGATTGAAAGGATTTCATTAAGGAGGCCATTTTTTTTACAATCTTCGAACGGTGATAATGAGAAGGAGAAAGAAAAAGGTGGAAGGGGTATGAAGGGGCAAATAGGCGGCAGGTAGTACATATGGTCGGGTCAAAGAAAATGAGTATGTTTTATTTAAACTAATTTTTTTTTTTGGGTATAAATTCCGATACGTTTCTATGTCGAACGTTCTCACGTTAATTCCGAAAGCTACAAAATTTGAAATCCGGTAATAATTCGATATTACGGATCCAATGGAACTGGTTTCGTCGAAATCCGAGACTGTATCTCGGAAGGCTATTTTTAAATTCAATTTAAACGATATAAATTTTAAAACTGAACAACCCACTGTTTATTTCAATTTACAACTTCTATTACCTTCAGTGTTATCAATATAGATTTTACAAGTCTTTAAATTATTTTTAACAGGCTTAGAACTCCAGATTCAACATCTTACACAAATTTTCAAATTATTAAATTCAATAGTTTAATTATCAAATAATTGGTGATAGTTGAATTCGAGTTAAAATTTAACATTTAAATATTCAAAATCAATTAAATATTCCAATTTCAATTGCTCAAAAATTTCGGGTCGTCACATTCCTCCCCCCTTAAAAGAATTTCGTCCCCGAAATTACTAACTAGGAAGAATGGTCCAATACCCGTTACTATTTCTCCAAAACCAACCGGTTTCTAACAATTCAACAACTTACCAACTATCTTTTATAAAAGACCCATTATCTTCTTATTATCTTCTTAAACTTTTCCCTAGTCCCAACCAACCTTACTTATTCAACTATTCAAATTATAATTCAAAACCAAGTTTACAATTTTCAAATTTTCTCAAAAATTTTCTAACTCTCTAAATTTCTGAAAAATTTCGCCAGCGTCTCCTTTGCGCGGCTAGCTCGGTACAACTACAAAATGGCTCTACGGCCTCCCAAATCCAAAAAGAAAACAAAAGGCCAAGTGACTCAATCCAAATCCCAATCAAATTTCATACCAAATTTAAATACATACCTTTTGTCGGGCAATTCAAATTTTATCTTTTGATATCAAACCCAATTTTCTTTTTCCTTTATAATACCTGCATACCTGCTTAGCACCAATATCCAATCACTATATTCTCAAAACAGTTTATCGACCTTCTCACAAAATGCCAATATCCATTCATTCCAATATTGACTTAAATTATATTAGTAGTATCAATTTTCATTTAAGAATTCACTATTCTCTCTTAAGTTTAATATAAGCATTATATATGTTTCTTTGTTTGTTTCCACTTTACCACTTTAGTTAATATCTATTTCTATTCAAATTGATTTCCACATTACATATGAATTTCAATTATTTTCAACTTTGAATCTTTAATTTTTATCTTCCATTTATAACTAATTTATGTCATTTACTTTAATTAGTTTCATTTACCAACTTATTTCAATTTTCCAGTTTGAAATCGTTTTGTCGTTAGCAAAATTTTCCAATTTTTTCAAAAAATTTCTAACTCCCAAAATTTCTGAAATTTTTTTGGCAAAGTCTCCTTTGTACGGAGGAGCTTTTGCAATTTGACAAAAGAGATAAATATATATACATCGACCCACCCGGTCGGAAAAACCAAAAACAGTTCATATTTCCTATTTTAATTGTGTAGGCGTACCTTATTTAGCATTTTTAAGCAAGCGGCTTATTATTTTTAGCAAATAGCACAACCAAATCCAGCCAAACGGCTTCCAGGTACCTGTACTTACTCAATTTAAACACGTAAGTACGATATAAATGAAGTTTAACTACATTTTACTTATTTACAATAGTTAAAGCTTATTCACAATACTTATTTACAATAGTTAAACATGTAAGAAATTCACAACAAATATTTTTCCATAAGAAATTTATATAGTTTCCATGCCAATTTAACTGTTTCAATTTATTTATAACCATTTTCATTCAAGTCGAATGGTTTTCAATCCATTCGTATACATCTTCATCAAATTCAATGATTTAAAACTCAATCGCTTACATTTAATTTATTCTTAAGCAAACTGAACTCATATTTAATCCAATTGCTTCCAAAATCAATTTATTTTACTTCTATCAACTCATAGAATTTTAATTACTTCCATTTTCATCCAACGACAATTTATTCCATGCAATTCGACGAGATTTATGTGATTAAATAAGTATTTATGCTTTATAACCAATTTAAATTGATTTCAACTCGATTTATACTTAATTCTATTTCATTTTCAAATTTATTCACAATCTATATATTCTCATTTCATTGCATTTTAAATTTGAATCCATTCACTTGCATTTTATTTTATTAACCAACTAGTTCATTCAACCCATTTACAACCTAGGTTCATCTTAATTGCCAATTAATTTTTTTTAATTCATTCTCAATCATTTATTTAGCTCGACACATTCCATTTAAATTTCATTTACAATCCATTTATTTGCATTTCATTTCAAATTTGTTTATTCCAAACTATTTTATTTAACTCGAAGACAATCCAAGCTATTTCATTCAATAACCATTTCTCAACTCATTTAAACCAACACTACATTTGATACTTATTTATTCCATCATTTGTTTATTCAATATAATTAGTTTATCCACATTTACTTAAACCATTCTAATAAACTTGAAACATTCCATTTTCCCTATTGTCTCAAGTTATTTCAATCCCTTAATAATTTAAATGGTTTACAATTATTTATTTAAGCATTTTCATTCCATTAAATATTATCGGCAACTCACCGAATTTTATTTTAAATTAAAACTTATTTTTACTTGATTTAAATCCAATCCACTATTTGTTAAACTTAATTTTTAGTTGAATTCAATTCAACTCTTTTACATCTTTTAGCTTAAGTTTATTCACTCAATTTAAATATTAGCTTAAGTTTATACTTAAGCTCATTTCGTTTCAAGTAAATCTTTCTCTTCCATTCAATTTAATTCTATTTCAGCTAAACCTCATTTTAAAATTTAAAATTTCATTTGATTTGTTATTATCAAATTTAACCTTTCAGATTCAGTTCATCCAATTTATTACATGGCCATTTCCAATTTATTTCCACTTATTCGGATTTTTATTAGCAATTCATGCCATTACTATTTTAATCCAATTTCATTTTTATTCAATGCATTTCCAATTATATCTAATTTGGTGACATTTCAAGTTAAATTTTAATTTATAACTCAAGTCATGATCCCACCATTCTCCTTTAATTTACCAACCAATTTATTAACTCGCAATTCAAATTCATTCTCAGTTCATTAATTAATTGCAAGGCCACTTTCAATTATATTTTCTTCATCGACAATTTAAGTCGAATTTAATTATAACTTGAGTTTTATTTTCAAACCTCATCATAACTCACAATTCAATTTCATTAACTAATTTATTATCAAATTAGTTTTCTCCTATTTATGATTCAATACATGATTTTAAATCTCAAAATTTCTTCATTTAATTTCCTTCAGTTCAAATTTTTTTTTTATAATTCAAGTTTGGATTTTCTTTTCTTTATCCAAAACATCAAACAATATTTAATTAGGATTTTCTATTCCACTTTCAAAATTTATAAGCCACAACTTATTATTTACACAATTCCATCCATTATAGGCTTGAATATATTCATCCTTTATTTTTTTAAACTCAAGCCTTCTATTTATTTATAGCCCAAGCATATTTTACTTCTATGGATTTTTAATTCTCTTACAAGTTATTCTAATTTATTTATTTCAATTCCAATCCTTATTCAATTTATTTTTTCATTTATTTAAGTAAGAATATAATTCCATTCATAGTTCAATTGAATTCTTATTCCAATTGAATTTTATTTTAACTCGATTTTATTTAACTCAATTTGATTTCAACTTAATTCGAAAAACGACTGGATATTATTTTTCAGCCTAATTAATTAATTTCAATCCAGTTAAGTTTTTATTTTCCAATCCAAGTTAACCTCATTTTATCCTTTTAAATTTAAATTCCATTATCCAAAGCTTATTTCATTTTTAACTTTCTCTTTAAATTTACATTCCAACATTCAAAGCTTAAATTTCTTCCTGATTTAAAAATCATCTCAATTTATAGGCTTATAACCTATCCCATCAGGATTTTTAAATTCCCGGCTTTGGTTTAGAATCATCTTGAAGTCTCCAACATCTCAAATCTCATCTCAAAAACTTTAAACCAATCCTGGATTTCATTCTCAACAAATTTCCTTTGAGATTTTCAAAAACAACTAGTTTTTTTTTCCTGAACAAATCAAATTTTTGGCAGCAATCCGTCACTTAGAAATTCGAAAATTAATACTGATGATGCGGCCGTCATCATCAGAATTATTTTCCAATAATTCAAGTGATTTCAATGCTATATCACTTTCAAAATCCATTTTAAACAAATTTCTTTTCAGAAATACCTCCAAAACAATAATGTTATTATTTTTTTTATCTTCAAATACTTTGATATACACTTCCAAAGTCTCCGGAATTTTAAGTTTCCAAAGCCTGCTTAAATAAATTTTAACTATAATTCATTTGTACAATTTATGCTCGTACAAATTCTCATTTGATTATATTTCAATTTATAATTTACATTTATAATTCATATTTATAAATTTCATTTTATAATGAATTTATTCCCTTAAACTTTGGTTATATTTTCAATTCATAGTTAAATTTTTACCCCCGATGAAAATAATTTAATATTTTTTTTCTTTCTTAACATCCAAGCAACCATATATTAGCTAAATAGTTTTCAAAGACTAGTCATAATATCAAAATATGTTTTTGGGTAAAATTATTTCATTTACCCATATTTAAAACAATACCGTGTCAACTGTTCTATTTAAGTGTTTAGAAACCCCTTCGATACAGTTGCGCAGACTGTGTCGACGAAGGTTCATATGCCACTCAATAAATCAATCAACACAATATTAAAACAATTTATATTCACTAACAAATACGCGCTCATAGCTATTAATACGCTCAAACTCTTTCTAGAGTACTATAGACTCTATTTATGAGTAATTCCCACCAGAGCCAAGGTTATCTCCAACCTAAGCTCTGATACCACTGTAACAGCCCGCAAATCCGTACCCCTTGAGTCAACACTATTCTACAACAATCAACTCAAGTTGTACAGAAATACGAACCATTTGGGTTTAAGAAGAAGAGGTAGAAGAAGAGAAAACAAAATCAACATCAAAATCTAACCATCACAGCAGAATAAAATATAATAGATAATAAATAATCTTTACTCAATCAAATCTATCTCTTTTTTTTATATTACATCAATCAGAGTACATCAATCACAACTCAACATCAATATCATACAAATGGATACTCAACAACTCAACACAGCGGAATATGTATATATGTACAAGTACGGGAGTACGTATCGCCATCCTGCTCATCTCCTGAGCTTCACAGCAACATATCCTGTATCCTATAATACTCGGTCTGACCCGAGCATTACAGATTAATAATACCCGAGTCAGTCTGGAATACCAGCGTGAGAAAATCACAACTCAATTGATTATTTAAGTTTCAAAAATCCTTTGAAAAACAAAAGCATCTCGTAAGACCACACCACAAATAAACATGTCGGGTTTTTACCTTACGATAGTTAAAACAGTTTTTATAGAAATCCTCTGATATTATAATAGGATCTATATACAAATACTTATAAAATAGCCGAAATTGTTACATTATTAAATTCCAGCTACTAGCCACAAAGTGGGTAATACAAACAAAACTCGTACAAGGCTCGTAGGGAAAATGGATTTCCAACCAATGACTAGGCACTAGGGTACCACCTGTCACAGTACGGGGCCTAGATCACCGTACCGAGGAGTACGCCCGCTCCCCTCCAACACAAGGCCGGGACTACCCCTTACTGGATAATCCCGAGTGAGATCACCCCGCGGTTGGGATCAGCAACCGCACCACTAAGCCGAAATGAAAAGGGACATCTAGACTGGAATGACCTCACCCTGCTTGGGTGCTACCCACCTAGCCTTGCTGCATAACCCCTAATTTTCAGTCATTCCCATTTGATAAGGCTTGAGGCAAAGCGTTACCTTTTTAGAATATATTCCTTAGGATGCCCATCGTCCACCTGACGATGTTTCGCAAGCATCCATCCATACAAGTCCGTCCCGGGTTCGAACGGAACCGAAGGCACTATTCCTACTACATCCATTTTGGAAATATCCTCAGGATCAGTAGCGACTAGCCCTTGCACTTCACTGCTCCATCTTCGAATCCAAATCGTTTACACGAAACGTACAAACCGGATCGAAGTGGTTTTCGAGAAATTAATCTCGATCCCGGTCTCTTCGAAACGATTAACGCATTTGTCCAATATTGATAGTCGGTTATTTAACTATCAATTTTATTCACAAAACATCCATTAACCAATAAATAATTTCCCAAATTATTTATTTATCTCAAAATATCTTTACAAGATAAATTCTATTTTCAATCCTTTGAAAACAGTTTCAAAACTACCTTTCTTTTCAGAATAAACTTTCCCAAATATTTTCTATCTCCTCTGAAATCACCAAGCACAAAACTAGATTTTTTTAAAATAATTTAAAACACTTTGCTTTGAAATATATACTTTAAAACACTTAGGATAAAACTACTTAAATAATTTGTTAAAAATATATACTATATGAATTTGAGGAAATAAGGTTAAAATATAAAACCAAGTTTTCACTTTTAAAACAAATACTAAGTCACTTTTAAATATTAAATGCTATAATATATTAAAAGGAAATAATTGCTTTAGAAATTAAATATTAGAAATAATAAATTTTATAAAACTTGCTTTCTTTAAAAAAACAATTTTAAAACATTTAATTTATATTTACAAATTTACTTTTAAAAACGTATACTTGGCCATCCAGAGAAAATTCCAACTTCAAGAACTTAAATCAATTTTCCGAATTGATTTCCAATTCATTCTATTTGAAATAAATTTCTTTACTTGCTCTGTTCATTTCAAATTTCATTAATTATGGACTTTATTTTTGTTATTATTATTTGTTGTTTGATTTTAAATCTTTTAACTGAAACATACAAATTTCAGACTTTCCCATTTTCTTCTTTGTTCCTCTCAAAATTTAAACGTTTACATTTAAAAATAAATGTTCTGTTCTTTTAGATATTAGCATTGGAGTTTACAATTCATTAACTTTTTATTAATTCAAAAATCTCCTTTCAGTATTCGAGATGTATTAATTAGAATTCTTATGTCACTTTATTTTATTCTTATTTCATTCTTAAATTCATTCAAATTTCCATAATTATTTTACTTACAAATTCACCTCCTTTCTTTTCTTTCCAACATCCAAGTTATATATTTTTTCTGGAAATTCATTATACCCAATTATCCAATCAAACCATAGCATTCAATATTTCAACATAATCCATCATAAAATATCAAATCATCATAACAGGGTAATTTAAATAATTTAAATAAATGTTGAGGGATCCAGTTGGATCCCTCCAACCTGTTTTCCCTGCATCCACAGACGTTAGCATTACATAATATGCCAAATTCAAATTGTACTATACTCTATCACATCAATCAATCCAACCATACAATCAATTATTTAAATTTAATCATTAAAATTAAAATTTCAACTGAGTGAGATTAACTCACCTTTTACTTAATTTTGCAGTCCATCCAACCCAGCTTGATTTCTTCACGTTTTCAAACCTTGAGTAAACATTAGATTATTTTATTAATATTTGAATTGATCATACAATTAACCTTCCCTTTTTACAATTTAATTAATTCACAATTTGATTAACTAAGAATTTTATTCAAACTAATTTTCCTTTAAATAATTTATTTCTAATGACAAAAGTAATAGAATAGGCTAATTAAATAAATTGACCCTCTTAATAGTTATTATATTTTATTTTCAAATTAACAAAACTGTAGTTCATTGATTTTTATTATTTATTATATTTTTTTTAACTGACTAGAGATATACATAATTAAAACTAACATAAGTTTTTAAATTTACTGTAAACATTTTTCCTGCCTATACTCATATATATATATAAATCTGGTTTCCAAATAATTTTCTCTCTGAAGAACAATAATAAACTTTACTTACTGTATATAAAAACATTCTCTGTAAACATGTTTAATCATATATATAAATTTATTTCAAATCGAAAAAGAATTTTACCTTATTGTAAATAATTGTGTATAAATATTTCCTCAAATATAAATCATAGGAATAAATTTAAAAATCTTCTTTTAAATCGCTGTGAAAATTTTCTGCAAACACATATCTATCCTCTGTATTATTCATATACATTTTATTTTTAAAATTCACAGAAAGAAAACAAAACCTACCCTTAAGTCCTGCTTGCGAATGCACTTCGACACGCTGAGACCCACCATGCTCGAGCCCGGATCCATCCTTCGATCGCCATTGACGAGCTCAGTCCCTCAACAATCTGCCGTCGCGACTTCATCACGCCCCCTCCTCGATGTTGCCTTATCACGAAATCGACGACGCCCCCTTCGAAAAAACGCCTCGAGACCGAACTGAAGTTCGACACTCCAAAACCCTAGGCCCTACGACCCTATAGACAGCCGCGAGCTCGATTTTGATCACACACGAGTATTAGGCCTGAACGATTGAAAGGATTCCATTAAGGAGGCCTTTTTTTTTTACAATCTTCGAACAGTGATAATGAGAAGGAGAAAGAAAAAGGTGGAAGGGGGTACGAAGGGGCAAATAGGCGGCAGGTAGTACGTATGGTCGGGACAAAGAAAACGAGTATGTTTTATTTAAACTAATTTTTTTTTTTTGGGTATAAATTCCGATACGTTTCTATGTCGAACGTTCTCACGTTAATTCCGAAAGCTACAAAATTTGAAATCCGGTAATAATTCGATATTACGGATCCAATGGAACTGGTTTCGTCGAAATCAGTTCTATATCTCGGAAGGCTATTTTTAAATTCAATTTAAACGATATAAATTTTAAAACTGAACAACCCACTGTTTATTTCAATTTACAACTTCTATTACCTTCAGTGTTATCAATATAGATTTTACAAGTTTTAAATTATTTTTAACAGGCTTAGAACTCCAGATTCAACATCTTACACAAATTTTCAAATTATTAAATTCAATAGTTTAATTATCAAATAATTGGTGATAGTTGAATTCGAGTTAAAATTTAACATTTAAATATTCAAAATCAATTAAATATTCCAATTTCAATTGCTCAAAAATTTCGGGTCGTCACAAATGGTATCATCTAAATTCGAAGCACTTTTCCTTAAATCTTGTCGTGCTATTGAATCTCTAAGAAAAACGTTGAAGAAGTTTTTGAATGGTGTTTTTTCTAAACAAGCTTTTGCTTCAGGTGAAAGAATGTGTTTCTCCTTTATAATTGACATCACTTTATAGATTGCATCCAAATTACATCTATAAGTACCTGTGTACTGTAGCTTTTTTTGCTTCTTGGCTATTTTTTTAATTTCATACTGATTAACATCATCCAAATCGGTACTTTCTTCAGCCAATTGTTGTGAAATTGTTTTTTCATCATCAGATATAAAGTCTTCTTTTTCATTCACATCAGGTAACTCTTGAATTGGTCCACTCTGATTCTATATTTATGAAAATCAAAAAATCAATTAAGAGGTAAAAATAGTAAGTTTATCAAAAAATTATCTTACTACACAAAAATTTGAACAAAAAGATAATATGTTTTATCTTTTAAATTATTTTGTATTTTTTCGAGATTAAGATATTTTTTAGTATATAAAGTACCTCTATTTAAAAAAATAAAAGATAAAGCACTTTTTTAGTATATAAAGCACCTCTTTTTTAAAAAAAATGGTACAAATTAAATCCAACAGGTTTTCTTGTAAAGAACAAACGTTTGAATTTTTTTAAACCTATTTCAATTTTCACAGTTACAAATTTTCACATTTTCAAATTTCTATTTTAGACCAATAAAAGATAAATGAACATTCGCAACTGAAAATCAACAAGAATTATTTGATGAAATAAAAATTTATAATTAGAAAGTTTCAAAGTATAGAAAGATAATCTGCTTTATCTTTTTTAGTTGTTTAAGTAATGGTCAATTAGAAATCTGAAAACTTAAAGAGAATGAAACACAAAATAGCCATCAGAATATTGTATAAAAAAGATAAATGCTTTTATCTTTTGTAACAGAGCATTAGAAAAAAATTAGCCATCGCAAATTGCTGATCAATTATTAGAATTTCATCATTACAATAGCCTCGAAGTAATAACATGTACAACATGTATGAATGCAGTGCAGTGCAGACTCATTTGGTCAGAGAATCAAGCTACAACATCAACGAATAGTCAGATTCAAAAGTGACAGTGCAAACAAGTGTACAACATACACATAAACAAATGCAACATGAAAACAACTCAAGATCAATGCAAATGAAGTAACCAAACCTGACTGAAGTGTTCAGACATTACATATATACATGTGTGAAACATCAAGTGAATATGCAACATTATACACATTGAAACCAGAGTCCAATGCAGACATGTCGACAGACAAGAATGCAAGTGCAAACAAGCTACATGATAACTGACTGCATATAAAGCAACCACTTAAGTCAATGCACATCAACCCAATACAAACTACATGAAGTGAATGCACAAACATATATACACACACACACATGTATACATACATGTAGTGACAGAATAGCAGACTAACCAAGGTAAACAATGTAAGCTTAAAAAATTTAGCTATTTTTTTATTTAAAATATGGAGTCTAGATTCCAATTTAATATGTGTATACAAATTGAATAGTAGAACTAAATATTATGGGAAATATAAGTAGAAAAACAGTTACCAATGGAGTTGAAGATAATGATGGTCTCTGGCTGTGTTCATTGCAGAAAGGACTGGATATAGGTCTTATGTTTATGCATTGAGTTCCACCTTCATTTATGAATATGCAAGTAGTTTTTCAAATGAATATCTTTGATTTATAAGACCATGTATGCATCTTTACGCTGCATAAAAATTGTCATATATAATAAACTGTTAGAAAGAGTGAAGAATTATTTATGTTAGATGTAGTAGCTGATATAAAAATTTATCTACGATTTATTCTGTATTTTAATGTTTTAGATAAAAACATAAATGCTTTTATCTTTTCCAACTAGGGTTTAATTTAAATTAGTTGTATATTTTTTCTAATAACTTTAAATCATGATAAAAACAAAATCCTATCTAATATAAGTAATTGTAATTATCAAACACAACTAGGGTTTAGCATGTAGTCTAAATATTTTACGTTAATTATCAAACACAACTAAAATACCTTAAATCCATTACAAAATCTATCATCAGCATCAGTAAGAAAGAATACTTAACTACGATTTATCATCTAACTAAAACATTTACATGAAAATAAAATACAGCTTACCTGTTCGACATTTAAGTTTGAGGTGATTACAGAGATTGCTCGATGAAAGTATTTTAGTTTAAGCTAAAATCGATGAAGCTGAAATTGATGAAGCTGAAGTAGTTGTAATCTAAATGCGGCTCTGATAAATGATTTTTAATCGTTTTAGCAGAAATATTGGGAACGGAAATCAATCGTTTGTTTTCTAAAACCTATTTTTGGTTTTGATTAGCAACTGTGAAAAAGGTAGAAAGCGAAAGAGAAAATGGAACGGAAGAAGGGTATGAAGTAATTTTGTCCTACAAAGTTATTATTTTGAAGCTGCGTCCTACAAACTTATTGTTTGATGAAACAAGGCCCTTACGGTAAAATTCCCCTACAACTATTATATACGCATTTTATTAAATACTAATAGAAATCAAACAAATCAAATAAGAATTTTTAACAATTAATACTTCATAAATATTAATTAATTCAATTTATTTAAAGCCCTTTTTTAGCATTTGTTCTATTTGAATCGAATTTAAACATTCTACTGTTATCGTATATCGATACGCGTGTTTGTGAGTTTTATATACACAATTTACTAAATACTAACGGAATTCAAATAAATGAAATAAAATTTAATAATTAATATTTAATAAATATTAATTAATTCAATTAATTTTAAAAAATAAAAAATTAAATTATATCGTGTGGTTCATTAGGAATCTTCATCAATTCCGCTGTGTGACCCATATGTGTAAATTCGATCAACAATTAATATTAAACAATTCAAATATTAACCTTTACATGTCACCTTAGCTAGTGGTGTAATATCTTGGCTAAATTTATCGCTTATACATCATTCACTAAAAATCCAATTTTATTTATAATAAGTGCTACCCATTAGTGACAATTATCTACACCATTTCTCTTCGTCAAAACTATACCATTTTGGACTTGTAGAATTTGGTAATGGTCAAAATTCCAACATCATTCATGTTCAACTCTATAGTCCAAACATAAAGTCCTTGGTTCAATAATGACAATTATTATTCATTGAGCTACTCTAGCTAAAGATTTTAACTTTGAATTGACTTCAGTTGACCGTGATATTAACCCCATATATCCAAGAAGACAAATTCTCTTTTAAATAGTGTTTCACTTCCAATACTTCCACTTGAACCAACTATAGTCTTTTGATGGACTCTTTCCATGATTTGACTATAATCAAAGTAGAGTTTCATGTAGAAGATTGATGGTATTCTCAAGTTAAGAAAACTGATTAGTCACGTCGATATTTTCTGTTTGACCTTAGTTATATTAGCCAACAAAAATCTATCGAGTGAGTAATTCCATAGTTATCTAATAACTATCGTTACATAACCCTTTGGTGTCCTCAATAGTCATGAGTAATACATTTCCCAATACTTGAAGAGCGTTACGTACTATAGTCTCAACAGAGGCATCGATATCCTGTCTCAATACATCTTGATTAGGAATAATTAAAACGGTATGTTTATTTTATTTTGATAAATCACTCATGATTACAACGCATTATAAATATTATAAAAATCATACCATTTATGGATTTTATACTAAATATATTTTTAACTAAATTAATAATTAATATATAACACATTTTATCGAGTATATAATAAAAAGAAAACACCTTTTATTTTGAACAATGTTGATTATTAAGTTAGATAAATGTAATAATTACATAATTTCCTCTAGGGCATACCACTAACTCTATCAATAAGAAACCCCAATATATCCTAGGGCAAAATTTGATATAGTTTTGATGAAGCGAATTGATGAAAATAATTATGACTGTCAGATAACACTTAAGTAACGTATAATTGGTTTTGACGATGAGAATTGGTATAAATAATTCTAACTACTGGGTAACACTTAAATAAAGTAAAAGTGGATTTTACTAAAATCAAGTAAGCGATAAATTTGGCCAAAATACCACACCGCCTGTTAAGTGATGTATGAACGTTAATAATCGAATAGTTCAATATTAAACACTAACCAAATTTACACCTGAAGACTCACACAACCAAAACGTTGTATACTCATATAACCACATGATTTATTTAATTTTTAGTTATTATAAACTAAAATTAATTAGTATTTATGAAATATTAATTATATTTTTTATTTATTCGACGTTTAAATAATATATATAAATATGTTTATAATAGTTATAAATATATCAATCGATATGCGTTTAACTTGGATTTAAATGTAATAAATATTATTCGGGCTCAAAGTGTGTTTGAAGCCCATATGAAAAGGGAATTTTGGCTATGATCAGATCAAAGAAAGGGCAGCCATAAAATGGCAATCGGCTTGGTTTTAGATAATAAAAAAAGGTAGAGAATAGGTAAGAGAAGAATAGGGATCTTGATCTCACTTTATCTCTTTAACTAGCCTCTCCCTTATAAAATAATTAAAATACTCATTCTAAAACTAATTTTTGATGCCTCCATTCACCCCATCACTGGCCAAAATCATCTCCATCCTCTTCTATATTTGCAAGCTTAAAAAGCTATTCAATAGTCGATGGTCAACAATTCAAAGCTTGCACCTTCGAGATTGTTACAGTATCCAAAGGATCTCATATCTTCATTTTAACTTGTGTTTGATAGGCTTTGGTAAAGGTATGTTTCTAATTTAAAAATAAAATATATCATATGATGTTTAGATCTATAGTTGACTAATCTAGCATATCAGTATATCATCACATTTATGATGGTTGTTTACTTGTATGCTAATATAATTTGATTTAAAAAAAACTCATGCAACATATACATACCTAATACTCACAGCATAAAATTACAATAATTTAAAATTATTTAATTCATATAAGTTTCATAAGTTAAATATTAAACATTATATTATACAAAATATGTTTTAAAATTTTACATAAATAATTTTGGACCCGAAAGACTTTCGGCAAAGAAAAAATATTATCTAAATCAAATAAATTAAATAAATCTATAAAATAAATAAATATATCATATAAACTATAATTTAAATTTTATATAATTACCACACCTAATACGTTTCGAGGAAAAAATTAATTTTTTTTAAATTAAATATATATACACACATTTGCCGAAACTAATAATTATTTTTGAAAATATTTGTAAATTATAATATAAATATATATTAAATATTAAAAATATAGTTTAGATTTTTATAATATATCAAAATACAAAATTTTATTTTTGAAAATATTTTTAATTAATTTTATTAATTTTCGGTGTGAATTTAATAAATATTAAAAAGACAGTTTTTTGCCGCGAGCGTTATTTGACCAAAGCGCTACTTTTCTTAGACATCCTACTAATATAATTGCCCCTAATTATATTATTAAGGCCCAATTTGAAATTCACACCGAAAATAAACCATTAGGGGCAACCTAGCTATCAGGGATGAATTTGAAATTCACACCGTTTAAATTTAATATAATTAGGGCCTTAATAATTCACACTGAAAATTATTAGGGCCTTATTAGGGGCAATTATATTATAATTTCCCCTAATAAATATTAAAAAGACAGTTATTAGGGGCAACCTAGCTATCAGCTTGGCCCGAACAATTATATGAGCCCAAAGGTTGCCCCTAATAAGGGAATGATCCAATTTGAATTGGGCCTTGAGCTAATTTAAAATTTGTTTAAATTTAAAAATAAAATTTTTAATTTAAAAGTTAAATTTAAGATAAGAAAAATATTATGAATGTTATAATATAGATTTTCAAACTGTTTAAATTTAAAAGTTAAATTTAAAATAAACCACATATTATAAAAGTTATAATATAATTTTTAAAATGTTTGAAAATGTTATAAAATTAATTTTGAAAATTTTATTTACTAAAAAGATTAATAAAATAAATGAATTAATTAAACAAGTTAATTATTTAAATATGTACACGTGTATAATTATATATGATATATGTTGTTTCTTGAATTGTTTAAAATAATATGAGTACACATGTGCGTATAAAGAATTTTGAAAAAATTCAAATTAAATTGTTTATTAAATAAATTAATTAAAAGTTAGTTAATAAATTTAAATATATAGATACACACATGCATGCATACATACATAAAAACACGCACACACACACAAATACATACATACAAACATACTTATATACATATGTATATATATATATATGAGTGTGATGTGTGTGTTACTATAAAGGTTATAGTATATATATTAAGTATAATATGTTATAATTGAACATTATAATAATTAATCAAAGTGTAAATTAATTAAATAAGATTTAAGTAATATAATATTACATATAAGACTAGCATATAAGTAAATCAAATTATAAAAGTTATATAACAAAACATATATAATATAAATGTATAATAAAAGGTGGGACGCTAAAGAAATCCTAAATAGACTTAAGAAATAAATACACAAGTAAAAATACGTATACCGTGATTTTTTATGTATTGAATACTTGAATCACGAGAGTATTTCATAAGAAGTACATTTGTAACATGTCCGATTTCTCGACGCCCGAAAGTCGACATCGATATGTCCACTGTATCAAATGCCGCACAATCGAGTGCCCAAATCGAACCGTTAGGGTTAAAGAAGAAGAAGATAGAAGAAGAAACAGAAATAATAAGCAGAATCTCACATTTCGCAGCGGAACAATATACAATAGAAAAATAATCTTTAAAACAAAAGGGTTGTATATGTTATTACAATACAACATCAGAGTACAACAACAACACACAACATTGGTAGTTATAAATGACTCGCCTACATAGAAATTTGTCTCAAACAAAGCTGAACACAGTAGATACTACATAGCATAGATAATACGTCTCGCCATCCAGCTTGCCTCTTGAGCTCCACAGCAACTCCTGAATTCCAGAATGACCTGATAACCTGACTCTAGGCTGCCCGTGTGGAAATTGGTGGGCACCCGGAGTTTAGTAAGGGAACAATCAACTCCACGTCAGTCATGGGACTGGTGTGAGATCTTAAAAATAGTTATTTTCACAAAAAAAATAAAAGAAATTCGCTATGCTTTTGGAAAATGAAACTACCATAAGGCCTCCTGCCACACACACAATGCAAACGCAGAATTTGAGGAGATTTCTCCTTATGATAGTCAAACATGCTTGATACGCAAAATTCTTTGATATTATTATTATTAGTGCATAGTGTAGAAAACATTTCGAAAGTATAATATTAATCTTAGCCAGCATAGGCATTTCGCACTTATGCCTACTATAGCTACCATGTTCAATAGCAGGTTACCGCCACATTCCATGGCAGGTTATACAACTGAAAACGTACAGGGCGCGCATTGTTTCTTTGGATTTTCAACGAATGGTCAGGCTAAGGAACTTCCTACTACCATATAGGTACGCCTCTAGAGGGACGTCTCGAGAACTTACCCGGATCTCTGCCAACACAAGGCCGGTTACCCCCTTTCCGGGAAGTAAAACCTAAGATATGCCACCCCCGGTCGTTTGCGACCTTTATTCGAGGATCCTCTACACCAACAACAAAAAAGAAAAGTATTTGCAGTGACCACAAAGGTTAAATATTAGGGCTCCATACCTGACACCACCCTTTTCCAGAAGGAATGGACATACCCTAGGGGAGCTACCCCTGAAACCTTGCCGCATCTTTCCTGTTTCGACCATTTTCGGGGTGTGAGGATCGATGAGATCTCGTCCACAAAGCTACACTTTTCACAAAGTCATGCTTTGATCAACAAATGATCAGCAACACTTCGTATGCCACATTACCATTTAGGGAATATATCACTAATAACCATCAACTACATAACCTCTGAGCTCGTACGTCTCAGAGAAGGGTGTTAAGCTAAGAGAATAAATTATCCGCCACCAACAGAAATGTATTTGATAGAAATCAGCTTTACATCTCAAAGTGTAACATCAGACACACATCCATACAAGTCCATTGCGGGATTGAACGGAACCGAAGGCACTTCCAAAGAAGCCCTTGTAATCCGAATATTCACTAATCACGTCCGGAATCTCCATCACAAAGGGTTATAAAAATCTCTATACCGGAGCAACTCGGTGCAGAGACATTCGACAGGTAATCCTTTCGTTTTCGAGAATACCCGGTCTTCAACACCATCTTCAAATGCCATCCCATTTCGTCTTATCGTTATTCGGAATGGGCTTTATGACACAAAGTCCTCTCCCAGCTAATCCGAATGACGAGCGCTTATTTTAAAAATAAGTGTTACATTCAGTTTTCAAACAAGTTACTACAATTTTCCACTTTGATCTTTTA
This sequence comes from Allium cepa, assembly GCA_030765085.1. Classification (NCBI taxonomy): domain Eukaryota; kingdom Viridiplantae; phylum Streptophyta; class Magnoliopsida; order Asparagales; family Amaryllidaceae; genus Allium; species Allium cepa. The sequence continues at coordinate 804,471,586 of CM060943.1, forward strand.
AACAAAAGATCTATCACAATCACAAAGATTCGATGTGGGTTTCAATTATCCACTTGGAATCGACCTCCGGTCGCATCGAAATTCAAATGCCATTAAAAGGCCAATATTGATAGTCGGTTATTTAACTATTAATCAACATCCACAACAATTACCGGATTTAAATAAATTTCCCAAATTATTTAAATATATTTGCAAGATATATTTCAACACTTCAACCATTTGAAAACAAATTTCAAATTACTTACCACATTTCAATATCTTGAAAACTAGCTTCAAATCATTTTTCCTTACGCGGAATATATTTCCAAATATTTATTCATTTCCACTGAAAATCTGCCGAGTTCAAATATTTTAAAGTAATATAAAATACTTATCCAAAATATACTTGGAAACATTTAAAATAAAACTATTTTAAAATACTTTCTTAAATATTAGTTACGAAAATATTATCCTAATATCTTATATAAACTTCAAATCCAAACTAACTTTTTAATAAAATTAGTAGATAGGATATAACCTACTTAAACATCCATTTTCTAAATCTAAAATTAATTTTAGTCTTTTAAATAATCCCTTCTATAATTAATTAAATAAATCTTTACTTTAAAGATTTATAACAATTCCCAAAAATAATTTCTCCAACCATAATTTATTCCTTCAAATCAATTTCTAGAACTTTTAGTTTATACTTCAAAAGCTACTCTAAAAATATACTCGGCTTTCCATGGAAGAATTCTCTTTCCGTTTATATCAATTAATAAATCTTCTCGATTTATTTTAATTTACATTCCAAGTCTGTAAATTTCTTTTCGCACCTTTAAAAATAGACCAACATTTATTTTTGAATCAAAATTCCCTTTCCTTTATAAAATTCCCATTGTGAATTTAAACTTCTAAATATCCATTGATATATGATTTCAAATCGATTTCCAAATATTCATTTTCAGCACCAAATTAAATTCTAAATTGATTTCCTAATTTATTTTCCAATACCAAATTAATTACCAAAATTGATTGCTAAATTTATTTCAACACCAAATTTATTATCTTTTGAAACAAATTCCTTTTTTGTGAATTTATTTAATTTTCTAAAATTAATTACTATAAATTTTCTACTAAATTTCAAAAATCAAATTTTTATTTATTTCTAGTATCCTACCATACGAAAAATATATTCAGCTAAATTATAGCCCTCAACGATTTAAATCACAATATAATCACACACAGATTATAAATAAATAAACACACAACATATGAAACAAAATCAAATGTTTGAGGAATCCAATTGGATCCCTCCAACCTGTTTTCCCTGCATCCAAAGACGTTAGCACAACAATTAAATACCAATTCCACTTCGAGGTGGAATATCACGGTATATGGGATTTATAAAATATCATCCGCTATTATGCGGCGCATAGGGTCTCACCCGCTATATAATGCGGGAAATCAATCACCAAATATATACTATATACTACTATATATATAATATCATTTAGTGAATAATTATTATAAATCAATTATCCAAGCACACAGTCAATCAATTTTAAATCAAACCATTCAAAATTTAAATCAGAATAATATTAATTGAGCGAGAAGATCTCACCTTTGCTCCTTTATTTTGCAACCTACTTCCATTCTGACTTGTTTCTTCACTGTTTTAGACCTTGTATAACAATATACGATTTCGTTAATATTCGAAATAAATTGGACAATTCAATTTTCCATTTTATAATTTAATTAACCCGTGTTTTTACTTTAATAAAGAATTAAATTTTAAACAACTTTTCCTTTTTACAAAAATCCTTGAATAAACATTTATATGGTTTATTAATCTTTGAATTAATCAACAATTTATTTCTTTAATTTAACTAATAATTAGCTTTAAGCTAACTCCTTTTCAAATAAAATATTTTCTAATCACCAAAATAACTATATAAGTTATCTAAACAAATTAATCACAAAAAGGAATTAGTAAATTGTATTCTTATTTTCCATTCCTCCTTACTGTAAATTTTCTAATAATGTAATAAGCAGTAAGTCAAATTAAACTTTTACTATAAATCTTTTTATTTTCTGCAAATTAAACAGTAATAAATCTTACTGTAATTATTTTTCAAAAATGCTTAAGGATTTAATAAAACAAATTATACCATACTGTTGATTTCTGTAAATTTTTATATGGAGTACCAATTTTTTTAAATTGAAAAGAACAAATCTAGCATACCTCTGCTCGAACCAAAGCTTACTGACACCACCCACCATCATGAATGAATAACCCGAGAGGTTGCCGACCTTCCAGATGCCTGCCGATTCGAGAACACCACGACTCGATGCCATCGCCTGATGCCTCACGAAGAAGGCCACGAACGACTCGCATTTGTCACGCGAGCAATCTCCAAATCACCTTCGACTGCTCGCCACTTCAACCCTATACGCGCAATCGAATCCCCTTCGAATTATGCCTCCAACGTCCGTGGCTCGACTATCCTTCGCGGCCGCCGCCTCCTCGTGCGCGAGCCTTCCCTCGCGATCCCCTTTTCCTCCAGCTTGAGTTCGAGCCGAGCTCGCGATGCTGTGCCCCTTTTTTTAATAAATGAATTGTCAATTTTTGAATAAGGCGGCTTCGGCCATGGATTTGATTTCGTAATTGAAGAAATGAATTTTGAAAGGAGAAGAGAATTTAGTTGATTTTAATATGCTCGGCCTTTTAAAAAGAAGGGATGGGATGTTGGCATGTTGAAGAAGGTAAGGTTTGATTTTCTAATTGATTTTTATAATTTTATATTCAAAATATCTCGTATAACCTAATTCGAAATCCCGAACTCCTATCGAGGCATGCTGCCTAGCGTTTATAAGGTTTTATCCACATTCCGAACACAATGGAATGTGTTTCGGAGACTAGTTCGATCATATACGCAAGTTACGGAAGTAAACGATCAATTTTAAATTACATCTATTAAAATAGTTTCTATGCGTTTTGAGCTGCCAGGGCTAAACGACAACTCCGATAGCTACGAAAATTGAAATCCCATAATAATACAATATTACGGATCCAACGGAATTGGTTTCATCGAATTCCGAGACTGTGCCTCAGAAGGCTATTTTTAAATATCGATTTAAATCATATAATTTCAAAACTGAACAAATCATTTTCAAATTCAATTCTGAAGCTTCCATTATCTTCAGTATTATCAATATACATTTTCTAAGCCTTTGAATTATTTTTAATCGGCTTAAAAATTGAAAATTCAAATTTTTTTACCCAACTTCAATAAATTAAATTCAATAATTAAATTGCCAAATCCATAGCTAATTTTGAAATTCAAGTTAAACTAACCTCCAATTATTAAAATCGATTAAATATTCCATTTCAAATGTTAAAATTTCCGGGTCGTCGCATCCTTCCCCCTTAAAAGAATTTCGTCCCGAAATTACAAGTTAAGAAGAATGATCCTAAACTCATACATTATTTTCGCAAAACCAAACAGTTTTATCAATTTATCAAAATAAATCTTTTTATTAAAGATCTATTCACTTCAACTAACTTTCCAACCTCAACCATAAACTCCAAACAATATTGTTTTCTTAACCAATTCAAATTTAAATTCAAATTTTAAATTTTCAAAATTTTCTCAAAATTTTTCTAACTTCCTAAATTTTCAAAAATTTTGCCAGCGTCTCCTTTACGCGGCTGGCTCGGTACGACTACAAAATGGCACCATAGGCCCTCAGATTGAAAAAGAAAACAAAAAGCCAAGTGGCTAGACAAGAAAATTACCAAATTTCATATAGAAATTTAAATACATACCTTTTTGTCGAGCAATTTCAAATTTATCTTCGAAAATAAAATCCCAATTCCTTTGTCTTTTAACACACCTATATTTCCTGTTATATACCTATATATTCTACTAGCCATAATATCCAATTACAACATTCAAATTTATTCTGCACATTTCTTTACAAAATTTTCAATATACACTTCTTATACCATTTTTTTACTTCACTATTGAAGTTATATACCATTTTCATTCAACTTTACATTTTCAATTTCATTTGAATTCAATTTTACACTTTCAATTTAATTTGGATTTAGTTTACTTTCTAAATATTGAATTTTATCAACTATCTTTCATTCACAACTGCACTATTTTAAATTAGTCCCATTCACTAATTCATTACAAATTCCAATTCATTTTATCTTAAATCATTTCTTTATTTCACTTTTATTATCTTTAGTTCACTTCGAACTAATTTTACAACTTCATTTTATTTCACACAATTCAAATTGGTTTTCAATATTCAGTTTCAATTCCAGTTTTAATCTTTGGCTCATTTCCAAACACAATCAATTTTAGTTCACCATTTGGTTTACAACCACTTTTATTTAAATTGGATTTCAAATTCCATATAAATTTAATTCACCTTTCATTTATAATTATTGAATTTCGATTCATTTCGATTCATATTCAATTTCGTCATTCCTTTACTTAGTTTTATTTACTAATTTTATTTCAATATTTCACTTTGTTTATCACAAATTAAATTCAATTCCAATTCCAGTTCTATTTACTTACAAATTCGAAATGAATTTCAACATTCAATTTACTTTCATGTACTTGCAATTGCAAATTTATTCGTTCATTCACAATTTTATTTTCCATCTTAATAGATTTTATTCCATAACTATTTTAAATAGGATTCCAGAGTTTTAAACAATTTTTTAAAACATTTTGAAGTCAATTTTATATCCAAAACCCTTTGTATTTCCAAAACAAACCCAACTTTGGCAAACAATTTTCAATTTGAAATCATTTGGCAGCAATTCCTCTCTTGGAAACTCGAAAATGAACACCGATGATGTCGCGTTCATCACCGGAATTATTTTCCAGTGACCGAAAAGAGTTTAGAGCTTTTATCCCTCCAAAAACATTTTTTCAAAACCCTTGAAAATCATTTTCAAACCAAAAGCGATTTAAACTTTCCAAATTTTTCGAATTTCAAATCCTTTCAATTTACTTCTCTGGAATTCCGTTTCAAATTACAAATCACATTTACAATTTATATTCTCAAATTCCATTTTTATGTGAATTTATTTCTTAACTTTGGAGTTACGATTTCAGTTTCCTATTCAAATGATAATAATATTATCACTTCCTAACAATCGAGCAACCATATACTATAATAATTTACAAAATTATTTCCTTTATCTACGAAAATAGTTTTGGGTAAAATTATTTCATTCACCCTATTTTAAAACAATATCGTGCCAAATTGTTCTGTACGAGTGTTTAGAGATACCCATCGATAGTGTTGTACAGACTATACCGACCAGAATCCATATACCACTCAACAAACCAATCATCATAATATAAAACAATTTTATATTCACTAACAAATACACGCTCATATCTATTATTACTCTCAAACTCATTCTAGAGTACTACTGACTTTATCTCTAACGAGTAACACCCAACAGAGCCAAGGTTGTCGCTTAACCAAATGCTCTGATACCATATTGTAACTTGTCCGATTCCTCGATGCCCGAAAGTCGACATCGATACATCCATTGTATCAAATCCCGCACAGTCGAGTGCCCAAGAACCGAACCGTTAGGGTTAAAGAAGAAGAAACAGAAACAATAAACAGAATCTCACATTTCGCAGCGGAACAATATACAATAGATAAATAATCTTTAAAACAAAAGGGCTGTAATCAGAGTACAACAACAACACACAACATTGGCAGTTATAAATGACTTGCCTACATAGAAATTTGTCTCATACAAACCCGAACGCAGCAGATACTACATAGTATAGATAATAAGTTTCGCCATCCAGCTTGCCTCTTGAGCTCCACAGCAACTCCTGAATTCCAGAATGACCTGATAACCTGACTCTAGGCTGCCCGTGTGGAAATGGGTAGGCACCCAGAGTTTAGAAAGGGAATAATAAACTCCAGGTCAGTCGTGGGACTGGTGTGAGATCTTAAAAGCGGTTATTTTCGCAAAGAAAATAAAAGAAATTCGCTATGCTTTTGGAAAATGAAACTACCATAAGGCCTCCCGCCACACACATAATGCAAACGCAGAATTGGAGGAGATTTCTCCTTACGATAGTCAAACATGCTTGATACGCAAAATTCTTTGATATTATTATTATTAGTGCATAGTGTAGAAAACATTTGGAAAGTATAATATTAATCTTAGCCAGCATAGGCATTTCGCGCTTATACCACATATAGCTACCATGTTCAATAGCAGGTTACCGCCACATTCCATGGCAGGTTATACAGCTGAAATCGTATAGTGCGTGTATTGTTTCTTTGGATTTTCAACAAATGGTTAGGCTAAGGAACTTCCTACTGCCACATGGGTACGCCTCTGGAGGGACGTCCCGAGAAACTACCCGGATCTCTACCAACACAAGGCCGGTTACCCCCTTGCCGGGAAGTAAAACCTAAGATATGCTACCCCTGGTCATTTGCGACCTTTATTCGAGGATCCTCTACACCAACAACCACAAAGAAAAGTATTTGCAGTAACCACAAAGGTTAAATACCAGGGCTCCATACCTGACACCACCACCCTTTTCCAGAAGGAATGGACATACCCTGTAGGATCTAGATTAACCCTAAAGGGGGGGTGAATAGGGTTATAGCAAATTTTCTCGAATTGGATTGCAGAAAAGTAAATATGCTGAAAAATAAATCACACACAAAATTCACCCAGCTTCGGCAAACCCTGCCTACTGCTGCATTCCCAGATTTCTATTAGAATTAAACAGTTTCCGCTTACAAACACTCTAACAGACTCGCAATCCCTGCTACCACCTATAGAGTTTTGCAAACTCGCAACCCCTGCTTACTGAACTAATTCTAACTAGGCAATCAGACACAACCTAAAACCTAGGTGGTGATTTACCAAGATTTGATTCACAATTTTCAAAAGAAAATATAAAAGACAATAATTTAAAGATAACAAAATAAATAACCCTAAACCCTAGTTTAATTAATAAACCAAAAGCCTTCTAAACTATGACCGGCCCAAAGTAAAAAAAAAAAAAAAGGAGATTTTTATTCCCTTTTCTTTTAACTCTTCGGCTCGTTCCTTTTTGTTGTGCTCTTGATAATGGCGGCCGTTGTTCTTCTCGTTCCTCCTGATTAAAATTAGGGCTTTCGTCCTTGCGCTCTTTGTTCCAAATTAGGGCTTTTGCGAAGCTCCGATACTAATTTGATCATTGTTGATTGTGCGCGATTTAGCCTGGCTCGATCGATTTCGTGTTGCTTTCTTCGGTTGCTTCGATGAGTTTGATTATTGCTTCGGTAAGAATTTTGCTCTGATGCTTGTATTCAAACTCTTATATTTATGCCGATGATGATTGGGGCATTTTATAGGGTTCGTTACCCTTATTTTCCGTTCGTCTGATTGCTTCAAAATTTGTTGCTTTGGCCGTTCGATTATTGTTGGATGATTGTGATTTATTCTGACTAGTTTTCAATCGTATATACTTGAAATACTCGGTCAACTTGATTTGTAATTCTCGGCTTTAAATTTTTTGATATTTTGATTTCCACCGGCTTTGACTTGGCTGCGGCTTCTGATTTTGAACTGGTCGTTGATCATCTTGACTTGGCTTGAACTTTGCATTGAGTACATACGATGGCATTTTTGGTTTACCACATGCTGCTTGCTTTAGTCTCGGCCTGAACCTTTGCATTTTATACATACGTATATGCTTACTGTCTTTGTACCTGTGCATATATGTTTATTGTTCGAGTTCATTGTTCAGTTGATTCATTGATGCATTGCCTTTGTGGTCTCCACTTTTGTATAGTCTGCACATGTTACTTGTATCACTTGATGTCTTAATTTGGTTGTTGCAGTCAGTGTTGCATTCAGTCAGTTTATTTATCTGGCCATTTGTGTTATTGCTTCATTATGTTGTATACATGTCCACTGCAGTATCCATTTGTAGTTGTATTCACTTCATGTTTGCATGAGCTCTGGTCATTTGCACTTGCACACTCCATGTTGCATTACTGTACACTTTTGGTCATGTTGTACTTCTGGTTGTTGCAGTATTCATGATGTTAGCAATTTTGTTCTTGTCATTGCTTGGTTTCTGTTCTTTGTTGGTGTTGGTCCGACTTGAACTTTCATTGTTGAGTTTATTGCTGTGTTGCTTCATAAATTGTTTGCTTCATGTAGTCAATGAACATTTGTGGATGAACTATGTACATTTGCCTGAGTTTGTTTACATGGTGGCTTTGAGCATTTTTACTTTATGTTGCAACTGGTCTTTGCGTTGCTGTGCATACTTATATTCATGTGCCACTGTTTGGTTGATGTGCATGTGCTTGTGATTCCAGTGTTGCCACTGTGTTTCATTTGCATAGCTCAGTGGTGCACTTGTTTGGTCATTTTGTACTTCTGGATGGAGCTGTGCATACGAGTTGGCGAGGCAGTGCACACGTGTATAAATGTACACGTGTGTATTGCAGCCACTCATGATTACCTGTCCCTGTAGCGTTATCAAATGTATATATCTATGTGCACGACTTTATGATGAATTCAAGTGTGAATGATGACGAACAACCCAAATAACTGAGGCAAATCATATTTTCAAAAAAATCATATTTCATTTTATATTGCAAAAATATTTCTTTTTCAATTTTACTGCATTAGTGAGTATTTTTGCAGATTGCTCAGATGCTGGATTCAAACTAGAATGCAGTTGAAGACAAAATACGAGTGTGAGTGATATGTAGTGAGGTTATTAGTATAAATTGAAATCGTGATGTATTCAAAATTGTATTTGTATAGTGAGAGCTTGAATTTGTACTATTCAAGATTGTAATAAATATTTGTTTGAATAAAAATTCTGTTTGAATTCAAAATCTGTGTTATTCATTTTATTCAACAAATATTTATTTAATCTATGAATAATAAAATAGTACATTAACAAATACATTTAACTGAATGTATATATGTTTATTATCATCAAACAAAAATCATAAAAGCGCAAAGCGCATATTCAACAATCTCCCCCTTTTGATGATAACAAACATATATTTAAGATTTTAACCGTGTTAAATGTATTTGATCAATGATATACTCTAATTGCTCCCCCTATTTAAATGCTTTCTTTCTACATGATGCTCCCCATACACATATGCATATATATATATATATATATATATATATATATATATATATAAATGAGCCTATATGCAAATGGAAAATTATTTGACCTTTACTTGATTCTATTTGACAAAATCTTAACTTTTCTCTCCCCCTTTTGTTATCAGCAAAAGAATAATAGTGTTAGAGAAAAATAGAGATAAAGTGATCAATATTAATCCAACATTAAACTCAAATTGAATATAAATATGAAACTTCAATAAAAAATTAAACAAAAAATCATAACTACTTCTTGTTAGGCGCATATTCCACTTTTAGAAATAATGGTAATGATGTCATCATATAAAACCATACAGTTTTGTCTATTTGTGGTATATTTATATCAGGAATTTGAATATCTACTAACCATGCATAACCGTTAGGACTTTTAAATGAGATTAGTAGTATTCCATTTTTTTTTTAAAAAATGAATTCAAGTATCTTCTAACCACGCATAACCGTGAGGACTTTTAAATGGTGTTTATTTTAAAAACAAAAATTTGATATGTGTTCCATACATGCATAACCGTGAGGACTTTTAAATGAGCATGGAAGCACATAACAAATTCCAAGTAATTCACCCATGCATAACCGTGAGGACTTTTAAATGAGAGTGAATACTTTGGTATTTATTATATGTGTGTATATATATATATTTCTTTTTCTTTTTTAATGAAAAACGAACGATTCCTGTTTAAAGTACCACATATTGACAAACTATATAGAATTTTGATGAGTGATGGTCGCTAGAAATATGATAGAAATAGAGATGGCCATGGAATTTTTACCAACAAAAAGTTTTATAATTCTTGTTTAAATTTCTAAGGAAATTTACTAATTATACCGTCTCGAGTCATAATATATGATAAATATCAACACTCATCTTATTTTCAATCACTATATATCTTTTCATATAATCATCAGGGAGTCAGATTAGTCAATTTCTATAATCCCTAAATCCAAACGTAATCTGGAAAATCTGCCTTCGGGAAGGGGTTTTGTGAAAATATCAGCAAGTTGAGCCTCAGTTGAAATATGTTCAATGCAAATGTCTTCCTTAGCAATGTGATCTCTAAGAAAGTGGTGTCTCACATCAATGTGTTTTGTACATGAATGATGAACAGGATTATTTGACAAGTCTATTGCACTTTTACTATCACATTTTAATGGAATTTGTTCATAAGCTAAGCCTAAATCAAAAAGAGTTTGCATCATCCATAAAATTTGAGCACAACAACTTTCTAAAGCAATATATTCTGCTTCAGTGGTGGATAATGCAACACAATTCTGTTTTCGACTTGACCATGAAACTAATGAATGTCCTAGCATGAAACATGTCCCACTAGTGCTTTTTCTGTCAACCAATGAACCAGCATAATCAGCATCAGAATAACCAACTAAATCAAAATTTTCACAAGAAGGGTACCATAATCCATATTTGTGTGTGTGAAAGATATCTCAAAATTCGTCTAGTGGCTTTCAAGTGAGATTCTTTAGGACTAGATTGAAAACGTGCACACAAGCACACAGAAAACATAATATCAGGTCTAGAAGCGGTAAGATAGAGAAGTGAACCGATTATCCCTCGATATTTCTTCTGATCAACAGCAATTCCTTTCTCGTCTTTTTCCAACTTTGTTGATGGACTCATAGGAGTTCTCAATGGTTTGGAGTTCTCAACTCCAAATTTCTTCAATAGTTCCAACACATACTTGGATTGTGAAATGAAAATACCATCACTGCTTTGCTTGATTTGAAATCCAAGAAAAAATTTCAATTCTCCAACCAAGCTCATTTCGAATTTAGCCTGGGTGACTTGTTCAAATTTCTCGCACAAGAGTTCATTAGTAGCACCATAAATGATATCATCCACATAAATTTGAACAATCAAAAAATCACTTCCTTTATGTAGTAGAAACAGTTTCGTGTCAGCGCTCCCCTTTTTAAAACCGTTTTCCAAAAGATATGTACAAAGGCAGTCATACCAAGCTCTAGGAGCTTGCTTAAGACCATATAATGCTTTTTCTAGTTTATACACATGATTTGGAAAATCATGATTTTCAAAAACGGGGGGTTGTTCAACAAAAACTTCTTCTTTCAAATCACCATTAAGAAAGGCATTTTTTACATCCATTTGTTTAAGTTTGAAACCCTTATAACATGCAAAACTTAGCAAAATCCTAATGGCTTCTAACCTAGCAACTGGAGCAAATGTTTCATCAAAATCTATACCTTCTATTTGGTTATATCCTTTTGCGACCAACCTAGCTTTGTTTCTAATTACATTTCCTGATTCATCAAGTTTATTTTTGAACACCCATTTAGTTCCAACAATTGGATAGTCATTTGGCCTAGGAACTAATTTCCAAACTTTATTTCTCTCAAATTGATTAAGTTCATCTTGCATTGCTAAAAACCAACTTTCATCATTAAGAGCCATTTCAACAGAATCAGGTTCAATTTCAGAAATAAAACCAATGTCACAGCAAAACGTACACAAATTTTTATCAAATGAAGAGCGAGTGCGTATACCTTCCGTAGGATCACCTATAACCAATTCAGGAGGATGATTGGATTTGAACTTTAATCTATCAGTATCAACCGTCCTACTTTCAGCTTTCTCACTAGATGTCCCTTCTTCAATGCCTTCATGATCTATCCCATCGTCAATCGTTTTTTCAGTCGTCCTTTCCTGGTCAGATTCATCAAATTTCACATTGATTGATTCAACAATTGTCTTTGTTTGTTTGTTGTATATCCGGTAAGCCTTACTCCTTGTTGAATAGCCCATGAAAATTCCCTCATCAGCCTTTGATTCAAATTTTCCAAGTTGATCACCTGTGTTAAGAATGAAATAAGGACATCCAAATATACGAAAATAAGAAATGTTAGGTTTCCTTTCATGCCACAATTCATAAGACGTTTTGCCAAGTATTGGTCTAATCATTACTCTATTCATTACATAGCACGAAGTATTCACTGCCTCTGCCCAAAAGGTTAAAGGTAGATTATACTCACTCAACATGGATCTAGCCAATTCCTGTAATGTACGATTTTTCCTTTCAACCACCCCATTTGTTGAGGTGTTCGTGGAGCAGAAAATTCCTGTTTTAAACCATTTTCTTCACAAAAAGTTTCGAATTCCAAATTTTCAAATTCGCCTCCATGATCACTTCTCAAGGTTTTAATTGTAACTCCTTTTTCATTTTGAACAAGCTTTGCAAATTTTGAAAAATAGTCAAAAGATTCAGACTTTTTGGCTAAGAAATAAACCCATGTAAATCTAGAATAATCAACAACCAATACATAACAATAACGTTTTCCATTCAAGCTTGAAATTTCATTTGGTCCAAATAAGTCCATGTGAATTAATTCAAGGACCCTTGATGTGCTAACAATGTTTTTAGGGCGAAATGATGATCGACTAAGTTTGCCCAAGGAACATGCTTTACACACTTTATTATTTTTAAATTTCTGATGTGGTAACCCTCTGACTAATTCTTTCGATTCAAGTTTTTCTAAGAGACTCATGCTAGCATGTCCAAGTCTCCTACGCCATAAATATGCCTCTTCGTCAGTGGCTACCAAACATCTAGAAAGATTTAGATTATCAAATGAAAGCGAGTAAACATTCCCTTTTCTTTTGCCCATAAAAACAATGTTATTAGAAGATTTATCAATGATTTTGCAAGTATTACTATCAAAAACCACATTCATACCTTTGTCACATAGTTGGCTAATAGAAATGAGATTGTGATGCAAATTATCAACGTATAAAACATTAGTCAAGGAAAAAATACCGTTACCAACTTCACCTTTACCAATAATTTTACACTTGCTATTGTCTCCCATGATCACATTTCCACCTTTAAAATTCTCTAGGCTAAGGAACTTCGATTTGTCACCTGTCATATGTCTAGAACAGCCTGAATCTAGAAACCATTCTTGTTGTTCCTTAGCCCGCCAACAGACCTACATAAAGAGAGAGGAGGATGACCTAGAGAAACTCTTAGGTCCAATGATATTAGTGATAGAAGCATTGTGAATAAACAATCCCTTTGGAACCCAAACTTGTTTAGTCCTTTTATTTTTATTCCAATAGACATGAAATTTGTTTGTAGAATTCTTAGGAACCCAAACTTGTATAAATTTTGTGTTTTTGTTCCTATGACTACAATTTTCAACACGATGTCTAAATATTTCACATCTAGCAAAGACATTTTTATATTTTTCATTATCATCAACTTGTGTTTTCCCAAAACCTAGTCCTTTTCTGTTGTTAGAAAAAATTTGATTTCTCAATAACATGTTAAATGATTTTTCTCCTCTTGAACAGTTATTCAGAGATTTCTCAAGATTTTGGACTCTGGTTTTTAGTGTTGTGTTTTCAGTTACAAGTGAGGTGCATCTATTTATAAAATCCTTTTTCCTAGTGTCAATGTTTCCCTTAAGACTTAAGTTTTCTTTTTCAAGATTCTCAAAGCTATTCTTAAGTCTTGATAATTCTGAATCTAAAGTTTTACATTTTTTACAGTCTAGGTTTTGAATATTTTCAAGTTCAGTTTCTAACCTAGAATTTTCATGGACAAGTTCTCTCCTATCAGATTTTAGTTTTTCAATTTTAGATTCAAGAGTATAAATTGTTTTAGTAAGATCACAACACATCAAAACAAGTTCTTTATAAGAGTAGTTACCTACCTCACTAGATTTCTCTGAGCTTGCTTCTGAATCTGATTTTGGCATAAGACACAAGTTAGCCTCCTCTGAGCTATTATTCGAAACTTCCTCTCCTTCTTCATCATCCCAAGTTGCTGCAAAGGCCTTCTTCTTCTTTTTCTTTCCATTGTTGTTTTTGAGAAGTGGGCATTTTTGTTTGAAGTGGCCAGGCTTCTTGCAGTTATAGCACGTCAATTCATTATCAGAATCGTCAGAATCTTTTGACCTATTACCACTTATTTTCTTCTTTCGTGGCTTGAATCTTGACCATTTTTTAAGATTATTGACAGCCATTGCAAGCTCTTCAATTGGATCTTCTTCTTCATCGCTCTCTTCTTTGCTCTTTAAGGCAATCGTCTTCTTCTTTGACTCGGAGTTGTTGCGTTCCTCCTTTGCTTTTAGCTCAAGCTCATATGTCATCAAGTTGCCGATCAACTCCTCCATGCTTAGTTTACTCAGATCTTTTGATTCTTGTATTGCCGTGACTTTTGCCTCAAAGTTCATCATTAAAACTCGTAGTACCTTCCTCACAAGCTCTATCTCAGTGAATACCTTCCCAAGTGCTCTAGCATTGTACACCAAAGTTGAAAAGCGTCCAAACATGTCCTTTATGATCTCGCCTTTTTCCATCACAAAGTTCTCGTATTCATTACTGAATAAGGCTAGACGAGACTCCTTGACTTGAGAAGTTCCTTCATGTGTCACCTCCAAGGTATGCCAAATTTCCTGTGCAGTTTCACAATGAGAAATTCAATTAAATTCAGTCTTATCAAGAGCACAGATCAAAGCGTTCATTGCTTTGGCATTAGTAGTTTTTAATTTCTTATCGTTATCATCCCACCTATCCTTAGGTTTAGGAATCTCAGTACCACCAACAGTTATAGTGGGAGGTTTATAACCAGTTTCAGTAATATCCCAAACATCATAATCAACAGAACTAATATAAATACCCATCCTAACTTTCCAATAAGCATAATCATTTCCATTAAACATGGGTGGCCTAGCAATAGATTGCCCCTTAGAAAAACATTATTTGGTGGATTCATGACTCTAGAGTTAAATAAAAAATACCACGCTCTGATACCACTTGTAGGATCTAGATTAACCCTAGAGGGGGGTGAATAGGGTTATAGCAAATTTTCTCGAATTAGATTGCAGAAAAGTAAATATGCTGAAAAATAAATCACACACAAAATTTACCCAGCATCGGCAAACCCTGCCTACTGCTGCATTCCCAGATTTCTATTAGAATTAACCAGTCTCCCGCTTACAAACACTCTAACAGACTCGCAAACCCTGCTACCGCCTATAGAGTTTTGCAAACTCGCAACCCCTGCTTACTGAACTAATTCTAACTAGGCAATCAGACACAACCTAAAACCTAGGTGGTGATTTACCAAGATTTGATTCACAATTTTCAAAAGAAAATATAAAAGACAATAATTTAAAGATAACAAAATAAATAACCCTAAACCCTAATTTAATTAATAAACCAAAAGCCTTTTAAAACTATGACCGGCCCAAAGTAAAAAAAAGGAGATTTTTATTCCCTTTTCTTTTAACTCTTCGGCTCGTTCCTTTTTGTTGTGCTCTTGATAATGGCGGCCGTTGTTCTTCTCGTTCCTCCTGATTAAAATTAGGGCTTTCGTCCTTGCGCTCTTTGTCCCAAATTAGGGCTTTTGCGAAGCTCTGATACTAATTCGATCGTTGTTGATTGTGCGCGATTTACCCTGGCTCGATCGATTTCGTGTTGCTTTCTTCGGTTGCTTCGATGAGTTCGATTATTGCTTCGGTAAGAATTTTGCTCTGATGCTTGTATTCGAACTCTTATATTTATGCCGATGATGATTGGGGCATTTTATAGGGTTCGTTACCCTTATTTTCCGTTCGTCTGATTGCTTCAAAATTTGTTGCTTTGGCCGTTCGATTATTGTTGGATGATTGTGATTTATTCTGACTAGTTTTCAATCGTATATACTTGAAATACTCGGTCAACTTGATTTGTAATTCTCGGCTTTGAATTTTTAGATATTTTGATTTCCACCGGCTTTGACTTGGCTGCGGCTTCTGATTTTGAACTGGTCGTTGATCATCTTGACTTGGCTTGAACTTTGCATTGAGTACATATGATGGCATTTTTGGTTTACCACATGCTGCTTGCTTTAGTCTCGGCCTGAACCTTTGCATTTTATACATACGTATATGCTTACTGTCTTTGTACCTGTGCATATATGTTTATTGTTCGAGTTCATTGTTCAGTTGATTCATTGATGCATTGCCTTTGTGGTCTCCACTTTTGTATAGTCTGCACATGTTACTTGTATCACTTGATGTCTTAATTTGGTTGTTGCAGTCAGTGTTGCATTGAGTCAGTGTATTTATCTGGCCATTTGTGTTATTGCTTCATTATGTTATATACATGTCCACTGTAGTATCCATTTGTAGTTGTATTCACTTCATGTTTGCATGAGCTCTGGTCATTTGCACTTGCACACTCCATGTTGCATTACTGTACACTTTTGGTCATGCTGTACTTCTAGTTGTTGCAGTATTCATGATGTTGGCAATTTTGTTCTGGTCATTGCTTGGTTTCTGTTCTTTGTTGGTGTTGGTCTGACTTGAACTTTCATTGTTGAGTTTATTGCTGTGTTGCTTCATGAATTGTTTGCTTCATGTAGTCAATGAACATTTGTGGATGAACTTTGTACATTTGCCTGAGTTTGTTTACTTGATGGCTTTGAGCATTTTTACTTTATGTTGCAGTTGGTCTTTGCATTGTTGTGCATACTTATATTCATGTGCCACTGTTTGGTTGATGTGCATGTGCTTGTGATTCCATTGTTGCCACTGTGTTTCATTTTCATAGCTCAGTGGTGCACTTGTTTGGTCATTTTGTACTTCTGGATGGAGCAGTGCATACGAGTTGGCGAGGTAGTGCACACGTGTATAAATGTACACGTGTGTATTGCAGCCACTCATGATTACCTGTCCCTGTAGCGTTATCAAATGTATATATCTATGTGCACGACTTTGTGATGAATTCAATTGTGAATGATGACGAACAACCCAAATAACTGAGGCAAATCATATTTTCAAAAAAATCATATTTCATTTTATATTGCAACAATATCTCTTTTTCAATTTTACTGCGTTAGTGAGTATTTTTGCAGATTGCTTAGATGCTGGATTCAAACTGGAATGCAGTTGAAGACAAAATACGTGTGTGGGTGATATGTAGTGAGGTTATTAGTGTAAATTGAAATCGTGATGTATTGAAAATTGTATATGTATAGTGAGAGCTTGAATTTGTACTATTCAAGATTGTAATAAATATTTGTTTGAATGAAAATTCTGTTTGAATTCAAAATCTGTGTTATTCATTTTATTCAACAAATATTTATTTAATCTATGAAGAATAAAATAGTACATTAACAAATACATTTAACTGAATGTATATATGTTTATTATCATCAAACAAAAATCATATAAGCGCAAAGCTCATATTCAACATACCTTAGGGGAGCTACCCCTGAAACCTTGCCGCATCTTTCCTGTTTCGACCATTTTCGGGGTGTGTGGCTCGATGAGGCCTCGTCCACAAAGCTACACTTTTCACAAAGTCATGCTTTGATCAACAAATGATCAGCAACACTTCGTATGCCACGTTACCAATTTAGGAATATATCACTAATAACCATCAACTACATAACCTCTGAGCTCATACGTCTCAGAGAAGAGTGTTAAGAAAAGAGAATAAATTCTCTGCCTCCAACAGAAATGTATTTGATAGAAATCAGCTTTACATCTCAAAGTGTAATGTCAAACACACATCCATACAAGTCCGTTTCGGGATTGAACGGAACCGAAGGCACTTCCAAAGAAGCCCTTGCAATCCGGATATTCACTAATCACATCCGGAATCCCCATCACAAAGGGTGATAAAAATCTCTATACCAGAGCAACTCGATGTAGAGACATTCGATAGGTAATCCTTTCGTTTTCGAGAATACCCAGTCTTCAACACTGTCTTCAAATGCCATCCCATTTCCTCGTATCATTATTCGGAATGGGTTTTATGACACAAAGTCCTCTCCCGGCTAATCCGAATAACGAGCACTTATTTTAAAAATAAATGTTACATTCAGTTTTCAAACAAATTACTACAATTTTCCACTTTGATCTTTTAAACAAAAGATCTATCACAATCACAAAGGTTCGATGTGGGTTTCAGATATCCACTTTGAATCCAACCCCCGGTCGCATCGAAATTCAAATGCCATTAAAAGGCCAATATTGATAGTCGGTTATTTAACTATCAATCAACGTCCATAACAATTACCGGATTTAAATAAATTTCCCACATTATTTATTTTCAAAATATATTCGCAAGATATATTTTAACACTTCAAACATTTGAAAAAAAAATTCAAATCACTTACCACATTTCAATATCTTGAAAACTAGTTGCAAATCATTTTTCCTTACGCGAAATATATTTCCAAATATTTATTCATTTCCACTGAAAATCTGCTGAGTTCAAATATTTTAAAGTAATATAAAATACTTATCCAAAATATACTTGGAAACATTTAAAATAAAACTAATTTAAAACACTTTCTTAAATATTAGTTATGAAAATATTATCCTAATATCTTATATAAACTTCAAGTCCAAACTAACTTTTTAATAAAATTTGTAGATAGGATATAACCTACTTAAACATCCATTTTCTAAATCAAAAATTAATTTTAATCTTTAAAATAATCCCTTCTATAATTAATTAAATAAATCTTTACTTTAAAGATTTAAAACAATTCCCAAAATTATTTCTCCAATCATAATTTCTTCCTTCAAATCAATTTCTAGAACTTATAGTTTATACTTCAAAAGCTACTCTAAAAATATATTCGAATTTTCAGGGAAGAATTCTCTTTCCGTTTATATCAATTAATAAATCTTCTCGATTTATTTTAATTTACATTCCAAGTCTGTAAATTTCTTTTCACGCCTTTAAAAATAGACCAACATTTATTTTTAAATCAAAATTCCCTTTCCTTTACAAAATTCCTATTGTGAATTTAAACTTCTAAATATCCATTGATATACGATTTTCAAATGATTTCCAAATATTCATTTTCAGCACCAAATTAAATTCTAAATTGATTTCCTAATTTACTTTCAAATGCCAAATCAATTACCAAAATTGATTGCTAAATTTATTTCAACACCAAATTTGTTATCTTTTAAACAAATTCCTTTTTTGTGAATTTATTTAATTTTATAAAATTAATTTACTATAAATTTTCTAATAAATTTCAAAAATCAAATTTTTATTTATTTCTGGTATCCTACGATACCAAAAATATATTCAGCTAAATTATAGCCCTCAACGATTTAAATCACAATATAATCACATACAGATTATAAATAAATAAACACACAACATATGAAACAAAATGAAATGTTTGAGGTATCTAGTTGGATCCCTCCAACCTGTTTTCCCTGCATCCACAGACGTTAGCACAACAATTAAATACCAATTCCACTTCGAGATGGAATATCGCGATATATGGGATTTATAAAATATCATCTGCTATTATGCGGCGCATAGGGTCTCATCCGCTATATAATACGAGAAATCAATCACCCAATATATACTTTATACTACTATATATATAATATCATCCAATGAATAATTATTATAAATCAATTATCCAAGCACACAGTCAATCAATTTTAAATCTAACCATTCAAAATTTAAAGCAGAATAATATTGATTGAGTGAGAAGATCTCACATTTGCTCCTTTATTTTGCAGCCTACTTCCACTCTGACTTGTTTCTTCACAGTTTTATACCTTGTATAACAGTTTACGATTTCATTAATATTCGAAATAAATTGAACAATTTAATTTTCCATTTTATAATTTAATTAACCCGTGATTTTACTTTAAACAAAGAATTAAATTTTAAACAACTTTTCCTTTTTACAAAAATCCTTAAATAAACACTTATATGGTTTATTAATCTTTGAACTAATCAATAATTTATATCTTTAATTTAACTAATAATTCGCTTTAAGCTAACTCCTTTTCAAATAAAATATTTTCTAATCACCGAAATAACTACATAAGTTATCTGAACAAAATAATCACGAAAAGGAATTAGTAAATTGTATTCTTATTTTCCATTCCTCCTTACTGTAAATTTTATAATAATCTAATAAGCAGTAAGTCAAATTAAACTTATACTGTAAAAAAATTTGTTTTCTGCAAATTAAACAGTAATAAACCTTACTGTGATTATTTTTAAAAAAAGGCTTAAGGATTTAATAAAACAAATTATACCTCTGTTGATTTCTGTACATTTTTATATGGAGTATCAATTTTTTTTTGAATTGAAAAGAACAAATCTAGCATACCTCTGCTCGAACCAAAGCTTACTGACACCACCCACCATCATGAACCAATAACCCGAGAGGTTGCCAACCTTCCAGATGCTTGCCGATTCGAGAACACCACGACTCGATGCCATCGCCTGATGCCTCACGAAGAAGGCAACGAACGACTCACAATTGTCACGCGAGCAATCCCCAAATCACCTTCGGCTGCTCGCCACTTCAACCCTATACGCGCAATCGAATCCCCTTCGAATTATGCCTCCAACATCCATGGCTCGACTATCCTTCGCGGCCGCCGCCTCCTCGTGTACGAGCCTTCCCTCGCGATCCCCTTTTCCTCCAACTTGAGTTCGAGCGGAGTTCGCGATGCTGTGCCCTTTTTTTTCATAAATGAATTGTCAATTTTGAATGAGGCGACTTCGGCCATGGATTTGATTTCGTAATTGAAGAAATGAATTCCGAAAGGAGCAGAGAATTTAGTTGATTTTAATAAGCTCGGCCTTTTAAAAAGAAGGGATGGGATGTTGGCGTGTTGAAGAAGGTATGGTTTGATTTTCTAATTGATTTTTATAATTTTATATTCAAAATTTCTCGTATAACCTAACTCGAAATCTCGAACTCCTATCGAGGCATGCCGCCTAGCGTTTATATGGTTTTTCCACATTCCGAACACAATGGAATTTGTTTCGGAGGCTAATTCGATCATCTACGCAAGTTACGGAAGTAAACGATCAATTTTAAATTGCATCGATTAAAATAGTTTCTATGCGTTTTGAGCTGCCAGGGCTAAACGATAACTCCGATTGTTATGAAAATTGAAATCCGATAATAATACAATATTACGGATCCAACGAAACTGGTTTCGTCGAATTCCAAGACTGTGCCTCGGAAGGCTATTTTTAAATATCGATTTAAATCATATAATTTCAAAACTGAACAAATCATTTTCAAATTCAATTCTGAAGCTTCCATTATCTTCGGTATTATCAATATACATTTTCTAAGCCTTTGAATTATTTTTAATCAGCTTAAAAATTGAAAATTCAAATTTTTTACCCAACTTCAATAAATTATATTCAATAATTAAATTGCCAAATCCATAGCTAATTTTGAAATTCAAGTTAAACTAACCTCCAATTATTTAAAATCGATTAAATATTCTATTTCAAATGTTAAAAATTTCCGGGTCATCACAACATTATTCCATAAATCAATATCAGTCAACTAAACACATTAAGGATTATGAATCTTTAATATAAAGTTGTCCTCTACCATTTATGTATTAATAGATTACTTGCATACTCCTTAGTTGTTGAGATTTCCTCAAGCTAGGAATGTTATGTGTAGTGCTATTAATATATAGACTAAACAGGATAAGATTAAGATACTTATACATATTTGTTGATCTTTCCTCGAGGTATGTATAGATACTTAGGCCGTCGCAAAATGATGGGTACGAGTGAAATAATCTCTCTTTATTAGTTGGGCTTTCCTTAAGATAAAGATGAGATTAGGATAAGGAGCATAAGGTTTGGAGTTGTATGTGATACAACTAATAAGGATTTGTCCATCGCATAAAGGAGTATGGTTTATTGAGCTTTCCTCAAGGTCAGAATCCTAAGATATACGAGTCATAACACCATTAGTGAGGTCGAAAGACTTCGAAGCTTCATCTTAGGGTTTGGAGAAACATAAAAGACTAGTGAGACTGTAACATCTTGTAAAATTAATAAGAAAATAATACATTAAACTAAGCCTAAAATTGGAAATTTTGTAAATCTTAGAATTTGGCCATGAAAGTTACACCATTACATTCACGTTGATTTTATGATCAACTTTTATATATAAAATTTTATCATCAGATTTTGAACAGAAAAGTTATTGACGTTTGAAGTTTTTAAATTTAAAATAATTTTAACGAATTCAAATTTTGAACTTAAATAACGTTAATATAAAAATTAAATAGGGTGATGAATGTTTTTAACATTAGAGATACTTAATGTTTTAGAAAGACATTAATGTTAGTTTTAACATAGGAAATAAATAAACAAAGAACGACAAATAAAAATTCATGGATGGCCCAAATTTTATTATTTTACATCAATCTAAATCCGGTGTTTCTAGCGTGTTGTAACTACTATAAATAAGAGGCTAACGTCCTCACTTTTGTTCACAAAATCTTTGGAATGCTAATGAAATTCTATCGGTTTTCTTCTTCAACACTATGATTCTGAATCAATTAGATTTTCAAGTAAGGGATTTTAGACATTTTTATACACGTTTTCTAATCCCATTCTTCCTTGATCCCTTATTCTAAATCTAATCTATATACAATCAAATTATATTATATTCCAAAACGAAGAAATCAGAAGGATGAAATGGAGAAGGCGTAATTCGTATTCAAAGGAAGGAAGGCAATTATTTGTGAGTAGAAATCTTAGTTTTCACATTTTAGTATTTGTATAGTAAATGTTTGGATTTGTTTTATGCCTTGTGGAATTTTGTACATGAAAACCCTAAAACTAAAACCTTAAAATTTTCCCAAACAAAATGTCTATTCTTGGGTTTATTGGAACTCGATTTTTTTATATTAAAATAATAGAATTTATTTTGTTGTTGCAATTTAAATTTTTTATATTCTATTCCACTTTAAAATTTTCCCTTTTGTTATGGTAAAGGATTCTAAAAAACTAATTTACGAGGTGTGTAAAGTACGAATTCTCCTGTTCATACTTTACACTGTCTATTTTCGTAATTTAAGTATGAATCCCTTTTTCATTTCAAGTTCATATATATATATATATATATATATATATAAGTTGAATAGAATATAAAGGCTTGAATTATAAATTTTGTTTCCTTAAAATAAAAGCATTGATTATACTATATTAATATATAAAATAAGTTCGGTATTTGATTCGGTTTTATTAATACAAGTCTATTTGTTTGGCTAAGGATATTAGCTATTTTGTAAGTTATCGTATGGAGTTAGACTTATATGAATTTGAAAGTTTTTACATTTTTGTGATAAGTATAGGATGTGAGAATTTTATAATATGAATATTTTATGCACGTTTAGGAATATATATATATATATATATATATATATATATATATTAGTTAGCCTAATTATTGCATAAATAAATATATTATTAGCATAATAACATTAATTGTATAGAATACATAGGTTAGTAAATAGTATTAAACCCATAGCAAGGAGGTTAAGGATAATTACGGAAATTCATCCATAATTAAAGGCGAAATAAGGATATTTCTTTATATGGCCTTAGTGTGTAAATGCGGATGAGGTATACTATATACATAGTATATATTTATGGTATCATGTTAGGAGAGCGGGAAAATGGCTAGGTTATAGGGATGTGAGGTCTGTCAAAAGCACAAAGAAGTCTACCCAGCTAATCTGACTACTAGCAGTGTGAATTTGGAACTAATGTGAGACATCGTCTGTAATAAATACATACGGTGGATGTGGCGTTAGTTTCAATTTTGTATGGTAAATTTTCCCAATTAATCTAGCTAATAGTATATATGAATAAGTAGACTAATGTGAGACATCATGGTTTAGATATGGATCATAACATGGATTACCTATTAGGTGCGATAGTGGGAAATCTTGGAAGGGGCCTACTTTAGGGTTTAGGTATTAAGTGGTCATTGTAGGATCCACCTCTTCCAATAAATGAAATATTAAGTGGCTGCATGCGATTTCATACGATGTCATTTAGGAAGTACTAAAGTGGGGTCTGCCTTAGGTTAGATATTACATGATGGGGATCCACTAGGGTATATGTACTAAATGTTCAGAGTCTGCATAACTCCGATTAAAGAGGTATAAAGTGGCTCAGGTGTTTTCTCTCGCATTGTTAGGGGCATGATTGGCAGTAATTTCATTGCACCCATGATAAAGTTATGGAGATGGACCGGGAAAGCCTTTAGACTTACAGTTGGTGGTACATTTGGTAGGATATAACATAGGATGCATAAGACGTATTACTTATTTAAATGATATTGCTCAAATAGTGTCATGGTAAGACTTGAGATATTCATTTACCAGACATTGATGTTCTGACTCACTTCTCATTACAACCTACATGTTAGGAGAAAGAATCTGATAGAGAAGATGAAGGCGATAGTGAAGACTGATGTCCATTTATCTATATTTTTCATATATATTATGATGTACCCATATTTAGACATATTAATGTTATTTAGAGATATTGTATTATGGATATTTAGGGATGTTATGTTTTTGAGAATTCATTTTTATGAAATGGGCACCTATTTTAGTTATTATATTTTATCTCTTCCATTGTGAAATTCTATAAGCATAGACAGATAGCTCTGTATATTGGTCACCGCATCAATTTTACCAACCAAAAGCCAGCTTGGGAAAGGGCCTAAGGCTCGATAGGTTTTTATTGGATCGAAAATTAGGTCCATTTAGGAAAGGGTCGTTATAGGAGCCTTATTACAAAAATAAAATGATAGCATTTAACTTTTCTAATATTGAAAGAACATCTACTATGTATAAATAAAATAATCTACTTCAATAAATTTATACATCAAATATAATGGATAAAATGTTTATCAACTAAAATATACAAAGGAACTGAATTAAATATTGATAAAGAAATATTAAACATACTTACGAATAAAAAATTCGTGTTGACCCATGCAAGTGCCTAATTATATAACCACTGAATATGTTCGTAACTTGGTCACTTATGAGTTTATTTGCTCGAGGCTGTGTATTGTCTTCAATAAGTTTTGAACTCTAAAAGCAATACAAGAAGTGGATAATTAATCCATATACGATCTCACATAAATGTTATACAGTGAACAGTCACAATTCATAATGTACGAAACCTTAATAAAAATAGTGAGCAAGTAAACTATAGTGTGAGATGTTGTATTTAATATGATTGATCACAATAATGATCTTGTTATGTTGAATTTAATACTGGACCAAAGGCTACAAGATGGATCTATGAACTCGATCGTTCAAATGTCACTTTGATTAGTTTAGAAAAGTGCAACCTTTTCATGTCTTTAAATGTTAAGGATGATGAGTGCACTCTTGTAAAGAGTTTGTAAATGATATTGTAATATGGATTCCTTTAAATGGTCGACCATTTAGAAGGGAAATCAAATGTATAAGCATAGATGTAACCTAAGGCATGATTGGAATGTAGAGAGTGAATGGTCACTTCTACTTCACAAAAAAAATTCAGAAACAATAATTGTAAAATAATAACTAATATTTTACATTGGAGTGAGAAATATGATTTCTACTTTGGAATGTATTTTTGCATAAAAATTGTTTTCTATGAAGTTTGTTTCTTTGAATTTAAGATGTTTGGTCTTAAAATTCTCAACTATAAACTGGTTACAACAAACAAAACAAATAACATATATTAAGTGGTTAAATGCGGCTTCTATTTCATATGTTATTACAGTAATGGTAGAAATAGTGGGAGCATGCCATATAACACTTATTAATCGCATCAAGTTATGAAAATTGTTTTAGCAAAACATACCAAACATTATTTATGACATAACAGTTATTTTTCAATGTTGGCTAAAAATTGACATAGTTTTATTTCAATATGAATACTATGAATATTATTATAAAATAAAGCTATAGTGCTGGTATTTATGATGCATAGAAAATACCGAAGTATCAAAATTTAATTAAAAATATTTGGAATTATGGACTACGCCGTAGTTCTGAGAAATAATTTTTGATTATACGATTACGAATCATATGGTATTAGTAAATTATGTCTTAGATAACTAAGGGAAAAGCACACATTCAATGGAAGCATGATAAGGTTGACGAACTCTTCGAATTGATTCGTATAAATATATCGCAAGTCTATTCATACTAAAAGGTTCCATGTAGTTCGTTATATTCACGGATGAGTTATCACTGACACGGACAAGCATATTTAATACACATGCAACATGATGATAAGCTCATAGAGTATAGAATAGAAATAAATAAAATATCGTGAAATTGAAAATAAAATTGAATTGGTTTGATCGAGTAGGTGAGTATATTGGAAAGAGTTCTGAACGCACCTAAAAATGAAAAAAGAATTAACCTTAAAAGTCACTCCTTCCTATGATACATAATGATGTATCAACAAGGAGTGATCGAACTTTGTTGAATAAAGTACGATTAATATTGAGTGAAGTTGAGTTAACTTCTTTCAATAAGATCGTGTACTTAAGAGTAGTACATGAGATTAAAATTAATTTCATCTAAATGGTTTAAAAATCATACAAGATGCATTTATAAGAAAACTCAATATATCCTAGGCCAAGGAGTTGGCAGATTGTGCGAGTTGAAAGACTACATGTAATAATTACTCATGAGGGATCTTATATGAATCACCCCTTAAAGAGTTTGGAAATGACTTTCATTGGATGACCAATTTATGTTTTGAACATAGGTTTTGTGAACTAAAAACCAAATTAGTTTAATAAATAAGGCAATTCATAAAATGTTTATGAATATCTATTCTATTGCACTAAGAAACAACCGTTGTTTCAAAGTACCAACTTCGTAGCGAATGGATTTCTTAAAGAAATTATTAGTAGTAAAATGGATTTAGATACGATCTAAAGACGAAACCAATTACGAGGGATGAAATGGAATTAACTAAACCTATATGAACATAACGCGTTAGAATGTCTAATAAATATTCCCACACATTGAAGGGAGAATATGGTTTCTTATCAATATCGAGAATAGATAATCCTCGATTGTCAATTAAACCATTAGGCGTATTTACTATATGATTTGGCATGATGTGTAAATCCGAATGGATTCCATGTACGTTATCAAAATATGATTTTAGTTTTCATACTTAAAAGGATGCGATCCACTGGCCGCAATTGTGTCGTTAAAAGCAACATTAATGCCATTGGAATTTAATGAACAATGTTGATAAGAATAACATCCTAAATTTTAATTGTTGAAATCAACGTAATAGATTCATCATTCAACTTGCTCAAGTTAATTCAAATTTACTCATAAAATTATTATTTGGTATGACTTTATGTTTGGTACATATGTGTCGAAATGGAAAATACTAAAATGATTTAGAACGAACTTTTTGCACATAATAAATAAAATGTTTCGAAGTCAGTGGGAGTGATACTGAGTTTGTGGGTTTTATGATACGATCTAAGAAATGATACGAAAGTAACATTTTATAAGCATCGGAATTGAATAAGTATTTTGGTAGAAATATCGAACGTTTTGATTTTCATTCAAAATGCAGAGGAAGCATGGTCTATAAGAAAGAACGCTGTAAGGTACATAAATATTTCTAGACTATAAGTAAACAACATATTATCGATTATTAACGATGTACTTGTATTAAAATCTGTATCTTTTCTGTTAAGTATAAAGGATGTTGGGAATGTCCCAAACGATATGTAGAAAAACCTTGTTTAACAAGGAACATGTAAGGCATGTTCCTTATGTATTGACAATATGAGTTATCATACATGTTGCATTATCTACAATATTTTATTTTGCATATATATTTGATACATAAAGCAAATATCAAATCCATGTTAAGATCACTAAATGGTAGTTTAGAGTATCCTCGAGTATTTATGAAATATTAGGGAATTTTTTATGGAAACAACAAACTCCTTAAGGAGTGTGAAAAACTTCATGAATGATATTGAGTACCACGTTCCAATATAAAATTTATGTTCGAACATTAATGTTAAGGAGTTTCAAGTTTGAAATGTTCCAAATAAAAGATTGTGATTGATTCAACGAAAGGCCAAGTATGTTGTCTTGAATAGAAACACAATACTGCAATGTATAAGTAAAAATGCATAAATTATAATCGAGCTGAGCTAAGGGTGATTCCAAAGTATTAAGGACGCTACATTATTGTTATATGATATCGAAGTAATGATAAGAGCTTATTAAAAGTTGAGAAATATACTCTAACTAATTCCACATGATAAAGGTGGTTTATCAACAACGGTGAGAGTCAATTGACAAAGTAGACAATTAAACATAGCAAATCCATTCATGAAGGGTCTAATTCGATTAGTTTTCATCAAACTGATTGAAGGAATGGGATATAGATTCCATAATTGGTATCAAGTGCAAGTGGGAGATTGGTAAAGTTAGGGGTATGCCCTAAGGGCAATTATGTATTGTTACATATATCTAACTCAATAATCAATCTTGTTCGAAACAAAATGTGTTTTCTTTCTATATATACTTGATATAATGTGTTATATATTAATTAATTAATTTAATTAAAAGTATGTTTAATAGAAAATCCATAAATGGTATGTTTTATGGTAGTGGTTATAATGCTTTGTAATCATGAGTGATTTATCATAATAAAATAAACATACCATTTTAAATATTCCTAGTCAATATAAATTAGTGTTATATTTTATATCATACGATGTTTAGATCAATAGTTGACGAATCTACCATATCGATATATCGTCACATTTATGATGATTTTTGTCGTGTGTGCATACATAATATGTTTAAAAAAAATTCATGCAACATATACATACCTAATACTCACGATATAAAAAAATTCATTAATTAAAATTAATTTAATATTATTTAATTCATATAGGTTTCATAAATTTAAATATTAAACACTATGTTATACAAAATATGTTCCCCATAAATCTAAAACCTTGATTCCAGGAACTCAAGATCTGATTACCTTATCCACTCAAACAAAAATCATATCATATCCATAGCCATAAGCATCTGCTCCTTATATAAACAAAAAGCTAACAAGTCTCGACCTAGTATCCCAACATCATTTAGGACCATATCAGGCAAGGCATATCAGTCAGCATCACACTAATATCATACCATGATCATGTTTAGGCAGTAATCTAATAGTCTTGCAAAGAAACAGAACGATTCACAAAGCAATTAAACATTATTTGATCTAATTAATTTTCAACTATTAAAAAATTAATTAAACCGTATGGTTCATTCAGAATCTTCGTCATTTTGATTGCATGACTCGTGAGTGTAAATTAAGTTAGCAATTAATATGAAATAATTCAAATATTAACGTTCGCCTGTCACCTTAACAAGTGGTGTGATATTTTGGCTGAATTTATCGCTTACACATCTTTCGGTAAAATCCATTTCATTTATTATTAGCTTTACCCATCAGTGATAATTATTTGCACCAATTATCTTCGTCAAAACTATATCACTTTGGGCTTATAGAACTTGGTAATGGTCAAAATTCCAATATCGTTCATATTCAACTCTATAGTCCAAACACAAAGTCCTTAGTTCAATAACAACAATTATATTAATTGAATTAGCCATAGACTTTGACTTTTAGTTGACTTTAGTTAATCGTGATACTAACCGCAAATAATTAAGGAGATGAATCCTCTATTGAACAGTATTTCACTTTCAATGCTTCTACTTAATCTAACTATAGTCATTCGGTGGACTCCATGCCATGATTTGACTATGACCAAACTGATGCTTTCATGTTGATAATCGACAATACTCTCAGGTCAAAAGAACTATATAAATTAGCTACATCGATATTTTTTATTTGACCTTAATTATACTAACCAACAAAAAACTATCAAGTGGGACAGTTTATGGTTATCCAATAATTATTGGTACATAACCCCTTAGTGCCCCCAATGGTCGTGAGTAATATACTTCCCAACATTTTGAGAGTGTTATGTACTCTAGTCTCCACAGATGCATCATTATCTAGTCTCAATACATTTTGACTAGAAATATTTAAATCTATATGTTTATTTTATTATGATAAATCACTCGAGATTACACCACATTCTAACAACTTGATAGGAAATCAGTTCCATGGTTTCGACGACGACAACTATACAATGGAAATCGAATATGCATATATATATATATATATTTCTACTGATAGGTAATTGTTAGAGTAACATCACCAAAGAGATAAGAACAAGACTCAAAGAAAGTATCAAGAGGCTACAAGTCGATAGAATCAGAAGAGCAATGACAGAGACACAAGAAAAGCAACATGCACAAGTTCAGACGTCTAGGTGCACTAGCCAGTCTTCTGATTGAATCCTCTGGTTCACAAATCAGACAGAATCAGACGTCTGGTTAATGTACTTAGAAGTCTGAAAAGCCACTATATACAAAAAATAATATGAGCCAGACGTCTGATACATATTCCAGACGTCTGATTTTGAACTCGGGTGTTAACATTCAAAGTACAACTGTCACAATTGAAATGATACTTTCGCTCCTCTTCGCTGCAACTCTTCATCACCATCGGAAGCGATCATAGAACATTTGTTAATGGATGCAACTGCTCAAGGAATCTCTCTACCGCTATAAATAACATCAAGAATCCAAGAGAAGATCTCACCTTACTTACTTATGCTCTGTACTCTTTGACTTGATATATTCTTGATCTCTAGCAATCATATATTTGTATTTCACTCTTCCATACATACATAATTCTTCAATTACTATCTTATAGGTATATAATGGAAGCATTTGTACTTAATAGTCAATATTCGTGTTATAGAACACACACTTGAAAAGAACAAGCTTTTGTAACCAAGCCTATTCCTCCGGGCAAAGTGAGGGTGTTTGATAGTCGAATTCCGAAAAGGAGTTTCGGGACTGGACGTAGGACGGAAGGCCCGAACCAGTATAAAATCCTGGTGTGCTTATTTTCATTTACTTTGCTATTAACATCTATTAAGTTTATATTAGATAAATCATATAGTTAGTCACTTATACTTGCATATATACACTACACGATCCATCATATACACTTTCAATTGGTATGAGAGCAAGGTTTGATCAAAGAATAGTAACACGTTTTTGAATCACTTTAATATGGCAAGTATTTTTCAATAAGGACAATCCACGGCACGACCCTCACTTTTTAATGGATCTAACTATGCATATTGGTCAATAACTATGAGAATTTTTATGAAAGCTAATGGTCTAGAAATTTAGTCAGCCACATAAGATAAATATGAGGCACCTACTACTGCTATGAACACATGGACCGATGCACAAAAGACTTTAGCATCAAACAATGCTAAAGCTATGAATGTTTTATTTTGCTCTCTAAATAAAAATGAATTTTCACGTGTCATGTTATGCACAACTGCATTTGACATTTGGCATACCGTACAAATTATATACGAAGGTACAATAAAGGACAAGCAAACTAAGATTTCAATTTTTCAAAACCAATTCTCATCATTCAAAATGAAGCAAAATAAAACTATTGTTGACATGTATTCTAGATTTCAAGCTATCCAACATGATCTTATGGCATTAGGAGTTAAAGTTTACTGATTTTGATTTAGTTTCTCGAATACTCAACTCTTTAACATCGGATTGGGAAAGGAAGGTATTAGCTATTGAAGAAGCTAATGATCTCTCTACTCTCAAAGTTGAAGAGTTGTTAGGAAATTTAATGTCCTATGAAGCTAATCTGTAGGCACGAAAAGAATTAAATTCGGAGAAGAAGAACATAGCATTCCCAACAACAAAAAATGATGACTCTGATTTAGATGAAGATGAGATAGTCTTTATTACCAAGAATTATAACAGATTCAAGAAATTTAGAAAGATGCCCAAATTCCAAAAAGAAGGGAAGTCCAACACAACAAACCTATCTCAAATCAAGTGTTATGAATGTGATCAATACAGACATATGAAGAAGGATTGCCCCAACTCAATAATGATAAAAGGAAAAAAAAAATTGAAAAATTCAAAAAGAAGAAGGCTTTCAAAGTAACATGGGATGACTCGGATTCTTCACCATCTGAAAGTGATAGTGATAATGACGGAGAACAAGCTAATGTGTGTTCTATGGCACAAACTAATGAGGTATGTCCGGAACTTATCTATGACGAATTATTATTAGAACTTTGTATTGAATTAGATGATAAATTTAGACAAATTAAAAAATTAAACAAAGAATATATAGTCAAAATAAATAGATTAAAACTTGAAGTAGGAATGTTAAAAGATGAAAAAATTATCTTAGAAGAAGAACCAGAATTATCTCAAGAAAAAATTAAAAATAATTTAATAGAAAGTAAGGCTATTGCAATTGATTTCGAAAACACTAAAATAGTGAAGGATAATTTGTTAAAAGAAAGGGTCGATTTAAAAGGCAATACTGAATTATTGAAGATTGAAAATTTAGAATTAAAAGAAAAATTAGATAAAATTACAAATAATGTGTCAAAATTTAATAAAGGAAAACAAGATTTGAAAAATCTTATCAAAACTTCAAAACCATCAGGAAATAGAAATGGAATAGGATTTAAAAATATTTCTAAACAAAAAGGTAATGATGCTAAACATTTTAGTTATAAAAAAACTAAAAGTTTACCTACGTCTAACATGAATACCAAAAATATGAAAATTTGGATTCCTAAAACAAATAATAATTTGATTATACAAAAACATATTAAACAATTTCTTAGAGAATGTAGTCTATAATAAAAATTATATTTATAAAGGTACCAATCCATCTTGGGTATGGCTACCTTCGCCTAACAATTAGGACCCTAACAAAATATATGGGTACCAATTAAAACATCTTTTATTTTACAGGTACCCAAAATAAAAAATAAGGAAAAATAGATACTAGATAGCGGAGGTTCCAAGCATATGATCAGAAATTAGAAATGTTATCAAATATAACATACATCAATGGTGGAACGGTAACTTTTGAAGATAACTCAAAAGGATATGTCGTAAGCATTGGAGAAGTCATCAACTTTGGTATTTCTAACTCTCCTATTATTTCAAATGTTTTATTAGTAGAAAATTTAAAACCAACCTACCAAGTATTAGTCAATTATGCGATAAAGGTTTTCAAATAAATTTCGAAAAAGGTAGATGTAATCTTTTCGATAATAACAAACAACTTGTATTTGAAGGTTTTAGAAACAAAAGTATTTATATATTAAACATGGATGTAAATAAAAATTCAAATTTATGTTTAACCACCAAATATGATGATCCATGGTTATGGCATAAACGATTTTGTCATATTAATTTTAAAAATATTAATAAATTGGCCAAATATGAGCTAATTAGAGATCTACCTAAAATAAATTACAAAGTAGAAAATTTATGTGACGATTGTCAAATTGGAAAACTAAAGAAAAGCTCTTTTAAATCTAAAAATAATATTTCTACAAAACAACCATTAGAATTATTACATTTAGATTTATTTGGATCAACACAAATACGATCAACAACAACAAATAGGTTTTCGTAATAGTTGATGATTTTTCAAGATATACATGGACTTTGTTTTTAAAACATAAAAGCGATACTTTTGGCATGTTTAAGATATTTACTAAAAGAATTAAACAAAAATGGACTTGAAAATTAAAAATATTCGAAGTGATCATGGAGGAAAATTCGAAACGGTCTATTTACTAATTTTTGTAATAAGAAAAGAATAAGTCATAATTTTTCTTTTCCTCGCACACCTCAACAAAATGGTGTCGTAGAAGGAAAAAATCGAACGTTACAAGAATGCGCACGAACATTATTAAATAGTAGCAGTCTACCAAAACACTTTTGGGCTGAAGCTATTGCTACAGTTTGTTATGTATTGAACCGAGTAACTATATGTCTTATGACTAAACAAACTTGTTTTGAAATATTTTTTGGAAGCAAACATAAAGTATCATATTTTAAAACTTTTGGTTTAAAATTATATTAAATACAAGGGATAACTTAGGAAAATTTGTCCCAAAGGCCGATGAAGGTATCTTTGTTGGATATTCGGATCGTAGCAAAGCATTTAGAATTTTTAATAAACAAAATAATACCATTGAAGAAAGTTTATATGTTTCGTTCGACGAAAATCTTTTTAATCATCATACTAATGATGAAGAAGAAATCATTCCTATAACGAATTCTATTAATAATGAAACAAATGTGCAAAATAACACTTTGATAGCATCCCCTAGAATTCTTAAGAATCATCCAAGAGATAAAATATCATTGGAGATCTCAATTCTAGAGTAACCAGAAATCAACTTAATCAAATAAGCCATATAGCATTCGTGTCAAATTTCGAGCCAAAAAATTATAATGAAGCTTCAAATGATAATCTTTGGATAATCGCTATGCAAGAAGAATTAAATCAAGTTGAACGTAATAATGTTTAGGAATTAATACCAAGACCTGAAGAACAATCGGTTATAGAAACAAAATGGGTATTTAAAAACAAAGCAGACGAGAATGGAAATATTGTTAGAAATAAAGCACATTTAATTGCTCAAGGCTATAATCAAGAAGAAGGTATCGATTATGACCAAACCTTTGCTCCAATAGCTAGATTAGAGGCCATTCGTACATTACTCGCCTTTGCAACTCATCATAATTTTAAATTATTACAAATTGATGTGAAAAGTGCTTTTTTAAACGGTTTTATTAAGAAAATGTATACGTAGAACAACCCACATTATTTGTTCACGAAAAATATCCCAATCATGTTTTTAAATTACACAAAGCATTATATGGATTAAAACAAGCTCCATGACCTTGGTACGGACGTATTAAAAATCATTTAATTTCATTTGGTTTTCAAATAGGAAAAATAGATACAACTTTATTTATTAAAAGAGAAAATAATGATATTTTAGTTGTACAAATTTATGTTGACGATATCATTTTTGGTTCAACCAACGAAAATCTATGTAATCAATTTTCAAATATTATGAAAAATGAACTTGAAATGTCACATACGGGAGAATTAAATTTCTTATTAGGTTTACAAATAAAACAACTTGAAAATGGAATTTTTATTTATCAAGAAAAATACTGTAACGGTCTATTTGTCGTTTGAAATGGGTAAAACTTCGAGCAAACCAACACCAATGAGTACCACTATTCACTTAGAAAAGGATGATAACAGAAAAGATTTTGATGAAAAATTATATCGTAGTATGATTGGTTCTTTACTTTATTTGACGGCTAGTCGACCTGATATTATGATGAGTGTATGTCCTTGTGCTCGATTTCAAGCAAAACCAAAAGAATTTCATCTAAGAGCTGTTAAGTGAATTTTACGTTATATATCTTGCATTAGAGAATATGATTTGTTTTATCCTAAAGGATCATCATTTGAACTAGTTTCATATAGCGATGCGGATTTCGATGGATGTAGAATAGATCGCAAAAGTACTAGTGGAACTTGTCACTTTATCGGACAATCATTAGTCTCATGGTTTAGAAAAAAGCAAAATTGTGTTTCTTTATCTACTTGCGAAGCCAAATATATCTCCGTATCTCTAGCGTGTGCACAAGTGATATACATGCAACTAACACTTACGGATTTTGGAAAAATATCAACAAATCTCCAATATATTGTGATAACAAAAGTGCTATAAATTTATCAAAAAACCCTGTTAATCATTCACGAACTAAGCACATAGATATACGACATCCTTTTTTACAAGACAATGTTGAAAAAGAAACTATTTCATTAGAATACGTAAATACCGAAAATCAAGTAGCAGACATCTTTACAAAACCACTAAATGAACAAACTTTTATTAAACTCCGACGGAATTTAGGGATTTTCTCACTTCATGATCTTCTTCCTTAAATAATCACTGCTTCATTTAGGCTATGATTAGTCATTTATTTTACTATCCACAAATTATAATTAATAACTTCTGAACTTTAATTTTTTAGATAGTTAGTTTTTCTAATAATAATTTTTTCAACTTATATATAAAAACAGTTATATAACAGGAAAAGCTATAAACAGACAATTCATATTCTCTTCAAGAAACAAAATATAGCCATGTCTTCTGAGAACTCTTATATATCCATCTCAACATCTACGTCCGTAAGCTCGACTCCTAACTCGAATGATAATCAATACCATTGTTCCACATATGGGAAGCCACGAGCAAATAACCGAGTTAGAGCACAAAGCCCTATATGCTCTATTTAGTGGAACAAGGGTGAATTGGGCCAAATTCATCTTTGACGAGCTCAAGCATTTTTGGACTCGATCACGGCCATCAATTATTTACCCAACTTATATTATAAGACTTCTTCATGCACATAGCATTCCATCCTACCTATCAACCTACGAAGAAATCTCACCTAAATATGCTTCCACCAAAAATTTCTCCCTTATGTACATACGTGAGATTCCCCCACAATTTATATCCTTGGAAAATTGGACGCATAATCGTCAATCTAGACAAGTTGAGCCTCCTCCTCAACCACACGTAGAACCATTTCAAGAGGAGGAACAACATCAAGAAGCATCTCCACCTCCTCCTGCACGATTTGATTATCCAGGACAAGATGAGATTATGTAGACTTGAACGGATACAAATCCAAATGAAAGTGTTCAAGACCTCACCCTTTGAAATCAACACATATTATCTCAAAATCAAAAACTCTTGGCTAAGCGGATTGACAACTTCGAAACATCATTTGCTACACGCCTAGCCACAGTTGAAGAATCTCTTTCGACTGTCTTGACGGTTCTTAAAGAAGTACTACAACGGGTTCGTGGTATAAAGATTGGCCAACCCCAGTACCTTCTCCTTCCACAAAACATTTCAAACTTTGATGAACCTCTCAAGTAAGCTTTGACATCTCCTACAAAGGCTAGCACTTTTGAAAAAGAAGAAACAAAGGAAGATGATCAAGATAAAGATTCTCCAAAAGAATCATAAATTTCGGGAATCATAGATTTTAGGTTTTTTGGATAATCAACTTTTGTAAATTCAAAAAAATCTATGTATGTAATCACTTTCGAATTATTAATGAAATTTTCCTTTTTGTTTGACGATTGGTTATATTATTTATAATTCTTTTTGATAATGCCAAAGGGGGAGAAATATAAGTATAATTATAAAACATTAAGAACAAGCATATATTCAGGGGGAGATTTATAATTTATATTTAAGTACGTTGAATAGTTGTCATCATAAAAAAGGGGGAGATTGTTAGGAAATCAATTCTGTGGTTTCAATGACGACAACTATACAATGAAAATCGAATATGCATATATATATATATATATATATATATATTTACTCACAGGTAATTTTTAGAGTAACATCACCAAAGAGATAAGAAAGAAGACTTAAAGAAAGTATCAAGAGGCTACAAGTCGATAGAATCAGAAGAGCAATGACACAGACACAAGAAAAGCAACATGCACAAGTTCAGATGTCAGGGTGCACTAGCCAGACGTTTGATTGAATCCTTTGGTTCACAAATCAGACAGAATCAGACGTCTATTTAATGTACTTAGACGTCTGAAAAGCCACTATATACAAAAAAATAATATGAGCCAGACATCTGAGACATATTCCAGACGTCTGATTTTGAACTCGGGTGTTGATATTCAAAGTACAACTGTCACAGTTGAAAAGACTTTCGCTCCTCTTCACTGCAACTCTTCATCGCCATCAGAAGCGACCATAGAACACTTGTTAATGGATGCAACTACTCAAGGAATCTCTCTGCCGCTATAAATAGCATCAAGAATCCAAGAGAAGATCTTACCTTACTTACTTATGCTCTGTACTCTTTGACTCTGATATATTCTTGATCTCTAGAAATCATATATTTGTATTTCACTCTTCCATACATACATAATTCTTCAATTAATATCCTATAGATATATAATGGAAGCATTTGTACTTAATAGTCAATATTCGTGTTATAGAACACACACTTGACAAGAACAAGCTTTTGTAACCAAGCCTATTGCTCTGGGCAAAGTGAGGGTGTTTGATAGTCGAATTTCGAAAAGGAGTTTCGGGACTGGACGTAGGATGAGAGGTCTGAACCAGTATAAAATCCTGATGTGCTTATTTTCATTTACTTTGCTATTATCATCTATTAAGTTTATATTAGATACGTCATATAGTTAATCACTCATACTTGCATATATA
Organism: Allium cepa; assembly: GCA_030765085.1. Lineage (NCBI taxonomy): Eukaryota > Viridiplantae > Streptophyta > Magnoliopsida > Asparagales > Amaryllidaceae > Allium > Allium cepa. The sequence goes on from CM060943.1 coordinate 804,509,875, forward strand.
CAGTACACGATCCATCATATACACTTTCACTACTATCACAAAACATACCATTTATGGATTTTCTATTAAATATACTTCTAATTAAACTAATTCATTAGTATAACACATTATATCAAGTTTATAATAGAAAGAAAACACCTTTTATTCCGAACAAGATTGATTATCGAGTTAGACATATATAACAATTGCATAATTGCCTACAGGGTATACACCTCACTGTATCAAACAAGCGACAAAATACAAGAGTCACATATCATCGTTCGAAAAAAGTACTCATACAAACCACCAGTAGTACATCAGATCATTTAAGACTTATTCAAACAATTTGTTCAATTTTTGAATGGTTCAAATCAACAATATTTCTACAATATTTTAATATCGGTGCTCTACATGTTACAAAGTCCTATCCATCATCAAGTACAAATTCTTCAAAACAAAAAAGGACCGAAGTTTATCTCTGACTTCATAATACATCAACTCCTTACAACAATCATTGACTACGTTTGCATCAGCTTCATAATTCGTCAACTCCTCACAACTAGCATAGACTATAGTTGCATGTTCATAATCATCCCAAAGCCATACACAAACTTAGATTCAACTACTTATCAAAATCCAACAACATTTTAACCACCGTAGAAAACTCCAACTCAAATGGTGTTAAACCAAGGTGCAGTTTTGTTTATAGTAATATCCATATGGCATCAAGCTTCGGGCAACCGAAATCTCATCTCTTGGCAATAATAATTCTTCAAACATCCTACATTCTTGAGAACCATAACGAGGCAAAGCAAAACATCTACAACATCTTACAAAATCTATGTTGAATCCATTAGCAATGAGTTCTAGATGAGAATATTCTAGGCAAGGTTTCAAATCTCGGATATTGAAAAAAAAACCGGGCTGATATATCAGCTAAAATAAAGGAGATTTAAAACATCGGATACTAACAAGGCTGTCTAATCTTGGATTTTGAAGAAAATCTTAGGTTGATATCTCAGGTGAGATGAAGGAGATTTAAAACCTTTATTCCAAGAATTCAAGATCCGGTCATCTAATCCACCCAAACAAAATTTATATCATATCCATAGCCATAAGCATCTTCTCTACGTACAAACCAATAGCCAACAAGTCTCGATCCATATTCCCAACGTTAGTTAGAACCACATCAGGCATGGAAAATAGGTCGGCATCACTAAGATAGCATATCAAGATCACGTTCATGTAGTAATCTAATAACCCTGCAAAGAAACAAAGCAATTCGGACAGCAAAGTAACCAATGAATCACCGTCAATAAGTGTGGGTTCATCTATAAAAACTAGCGAGCATATAATCTTCTACAAGTTTCATCAACAACAATACTCTAGGCGTGATTTCATGCAAGCACAATGGTTAGATCCAAGCCATCATCTTAGAAAATGATGTAATCTCGAATGACACAACAAAAGTGGCATTACAACCTTTTCTATCTCCAGAATGTTGTGGAGGTAAGCATCTTAGTTTTGATCTCGGCTACCTAACCTAAGCAGCTTTTTAGAACCAGACGCAAATAGTGATTTTTCAGCAGTTTTACAAGCATGGGAAAGACCTGGCAGACCTTATGGTGGTAAAAAAGTAAGGCATAACCTAGGAAGAGGCTTCCATTTGGTTGCGAGAAAAATAAAAGGAAAGAATATATATTCTTTGAATTGAAGTTTTTAGACAGAAACATATGGACGAAGCACTTATCAATGGGAATTTTTATAATGGCCCTCGCTTGCAAGAAATTTGCATTTATAATTATTTATTTATTTTAGGGGTATTTTTATTTTGTTTTGTATTTTTCTTTATTTTTCTTTAAACCTTGAACACTAGATTTTTAAGAGTGCGCTACAGGGTTTATAGTTCAAGGATTCTCAACTTAGACATAAAGTCGAGGAAGAGTTAGTAGGCATAGGATTAGTATATTCAGATTAGTATGGATTGCGAGTTTATAGGTGTTATAAATGGTCGAATATTTAATTCTAGTAGTAGCCTTAGGGGCAGCAGTGGGCACTAACAAGTTAGTGGCCAAAGCTGGGTATATTTGTATGTTCTTTATTTTTTGCATTTACATTTCCATGTTTTATTTAAGCATTTTCTACAAAATTTTCAAATACCAGGTTCACCCTATTTAGGGTATGTTGTATGATCCTATTGTATTTTTGAAAAATATACTTACCATTTCATGAGCAGACAATGAATTCAATGCATTTCCTCCCTAGCACAATAACATTTTGATTCAATGAAATCAGATCATCCATAAAACATTTTTTTATTGCATAAGGGATTTTTAAATACTTTATAAATCACATTACCTAAGTAGATAGATCTGTTGTCTCCGATTGATTCAGGACATTTTTCTTAGGAATAAAGAAAATAAAGAAGTGGTTGGTTTCTTTAATAATTTTTCTTGATTTCTTTATACCATAAACAACAAGTATCAAGTCACATTTGATAAGCTCTCGATGTTGATATAAAATCTTAAATTGAAGCCATTTGGACATGGCAACTACCATCATCAATTTGAAAGGCAGCAAGTTTAAGCTCCCTCATAGAAAGGCTCGATCAAAATTTCTTCTGTCTCGATCTATTAGAATTTTCTTGCAAATTATTTTTGGAAATGATGAGGTCGTATTATAACAATTAAACAAATATTTGTAAAAGGAAATAGCTTCTTAGATGTTATGCACAAAAAGTTGTTTGCAACAGTTAATAGTAAAGAGGAGATCAACAAATGCACTTCTAATCAAAGTTCATCAGATCGATGTTGGAGGTAAGTTTTGACGAACTCTGTCACGAGGATAGAGCTCAGGATGTCAGTGCACCAAGTTTGGATGTCATCGATTGCAGAAGATGAAGAATATCTGCTATACATGTTTGTGCACATGCAGACATGCATAGGCATTTGCACACTTATAGGCTAAACTATGGAGTCATCTTATAATTAAGGTTTTTGGTTAAGTCAGTTAAAGCTTGTGACTGTTACATTGTTATTATAAATACATGTAAGAGAAGTAGATGGGAGAAGATTGGAAATATATTTGAAATAAAATTCAATTTCTTTCTTTATCCTCCATGTGCTTGTTTGTGTATTTCTTCTTCTTTCTTGGAATATCTTCTATTACCAAAAACTCAAACATTCTCAAATTCCCTATAGTTCTAAAGACAACTGATACCTCTCACCCTCTTCACTAGTTCATTATTTCCTAACTTTCTGCTACTTTTATTCAAGAACCAACAGCCAACAACCCCTCACCAAAGATTCAACTTCCCTGCATATCAAAGATGACTATAACCAGAAACCAGAACAAGCAAAACATGGGTCTACTACCAGATTACACCATCGGGAGATGAAGTGTAATGACCATTCTATCCACAAGCAAGAAATATACGACTTTAGGTCTTGGCTTTGCCATTTTAGTATGGAAAAATGAGTGGCCCTATGTCCTCGTGTAATCCACTTAAATCTTGATGTTTGCAAATTCAATCTAAATATGAATCATGTTTAAAAGTAGCTCAATGCCTTTTCTGTAATCACTTCGAAGGCTAGAATTTGAAGGGCCTTGAACCAAATTTACTATAGTTCATTGTTGATTTTTATAATATACACATTCTTGATAATATTTCTTTTTCTTTACTGCAAATTAGATTAGTCCTTTCTTAACTGACTTGAGCTTTTTGATGAAATTAAATGGGATTCCATTTGACATAACCATATAATGTTGCTCAGCGGAGTGCTTATAACCCTGCCACTTTAACCAAATATTACAAAATCTAAAAGGTTGTTTGATATAAAAGTTGGACAAGATCAATACAAACTTTAATAGGACAGTGATCACTACATAAGTGATTATGAAAATGCATAAAAAAGGAAGGTAAATTAGAGAAGCATTCATAGTTTTTTATATAGCAAGAGTGGTACTTTATTCAAGCAGAGCACTCATTTTGTGATGACCCGGAAATTTTAACAAATTAAATTGGAATAATTAATCGATTTTAAAATATTTAAAGTTAATTTTAACATTGAATTCAAGATATCAATACTTACTTGACAATGAAATAATTGAATTGTATAGTTTAAATATTGATTTTAATAAATGAAAAAAAAAATTGGGTAAATTGTTGAATCTGATATTTCTAAGCCTGGTTAAATAATTTGAAGGCCTATAAAATTTATGTTGATAATACTGGGGATAATAGAATGATTGGAATTTAATTTAAAGATAATTTTTTCAGTTTCGAAATTTTATTGTTTAAAATTGAACCTAAAACTAGCCTTCCGAGGTACAGTCTCGGAATTTGACGAAACCAGTTTCATTGGATTCATAATAATTAGTTATTATCGGATTTCAATTTTCGTAGCAATCGGAGTTGTCGTTTGATCCTGGCAGCTCGAAACGCTTAGAACTATTTGAATCGATTTAATTTTTAAATTTGATCGTTATTTTCGTAACTCGTGCATACGAACGAATTAGCTTTCGAAACACATTCTATTGTGTTCGGAATGCGGGTAAAGCTCTATAATCGCCTCGCGGCATTCCTTAAGAGGAGTTCGAAATTTTAAGTAACAAGCGTTGAGGCATTTTGAAAGCTTTATAATATAATATTATTTGAAGTACAAACAGTCAGAAGATATTTTTAAAACCAGCGTACGCAGGAAGCCCCAAATAGATATTTTCATCTCGTCCCCTTTTTCTTTTAATTGGAGGAGCCAAGGCATTATAATGAAATAATGGTCGTAGCTTGGAAAAAAAATAATAATAATAAATTAAAGTAGGGCAGTGTTCGACGTTTTAACAGAGCAACTAGGGTTGGTTTTCGCGTGCAATTCATGTGAAATTGGGTGTCATGGGTAGATGCGTTGGCTTCTTGGTGATGAGGGGCTCGCGTATGCATGTTTTGGCGGCGAATGGTGTAGTGCGGTGGATCGCGACCTGTACAGTCGACATTTTTGGTGGTCTTGACTTTTAGGGGTTGGCAGAAGTGTCGATTTGGGGATAGGCAAGTGGGAATTTCAGAAAGAAGGCGGTTTCGATTGCCAATCGTGCATCGTTGCGATTTCAGTTTAGGAAGGAGGGGGTTTCGCAGTTGAATTCGCGATGTTCTCGAGCGGAGTTGGGGCGGCGGTGGTCGCTGTAGGGAGGCAAGGGGTTTCCGCGATTGGATTTGGATGCGGGTCTCATGCACGTTCGATGGGGAAAAGGTTGAAGAGTGCGGGCGCGAGACGATGGCATCTTAGTCATGCCGACCAAGCTTGGTCGTGTTCGTCATGGCTTCCAGTGAGGTATTTATTGATGATTCCTTTTATCAAATTTAATGGTGGGTTAAATTAGTTCAGTTGCAACTGGAAAAGTATATTATAAATAAAATATACATGCCTAATTTCGTTCGCTAGTTTATTTTAATAATATATGATCAAGATAGTTGTTTAATAAAATTTCTTTATTTTTTTTAGTGCTGAAAGAAATAAGTTTTAGAAGAAACTATACAATGACAGTAAAATATTTATATATTTCAACCTACTATTTCATTTTATAATAAAGTCATAATGTTTATACAAGGTTAAAATCTGAAGGAAACAAGTCGGGATTGGATTTGATTTACAAAATCAAAGGTGAGTACATCTCACTCTGGTGGATTTTATTCAAATTTAAATGGTTAAATTTAAATAATTGGTTGAATGATTAAATTGATTGGATGTGCACTGATGATGATATGACTTTGGTTTTGGTTGGTTCTCGGGTTAACTGTGGTTTGACTCGAAGTATTTGGGTTTTTAAATTGTTTAAAACTTAAGTCATAAATAAGAGAAATGTTTGCCCTTACTAATTTGTGATTCATCAAAATAGTAGGAGTAATTGATTTATTTAATGAAGTAAATAAAAGAATAGTTAATTATAGTTTGGAATTAATTGAAAATGATTAATATTGTGGTTTAATTAAGATAATTAAATTTGATTAGAATAAATTAAAATTTAATTGAAAATCCTTAATTTATATAATTAATGGTGAAATCAAAGATTGATTAATCCATAATAAGTGACTTATGAGAAATTAATTAACATAAGCAATTAAGAATAAATGAAATTAATATAGTCAATAAATTTAGGAGGTAATTAAGGAATACTTATTGATTTTGGTTAAGGATAATTAATATCGTGAAATTAATTAAAGATAATTACTTGAATGTAATTGAAAGACAATTAATCCGGGGTGATTAATTAAGATGAATAATAAAAGAATGATTGATGAATTGTTTTGAAATTTATTTACATTAAATGAGGAAACCTAAGTGGTTGAGGTTAGTAATTCAATCAAGATTAATTTACTTAAATTTGTATGTGATTAAGCTTTGCTTATGGATGTTGGAAGGGTATTGAATGCTTTGAATGAGTTGATTCTTCATATTTGAAGTATTGTGTATTTCGTACGGATAATTTGGGTTAGGATGACATAAGATCCGAGGAGACCAGGATCGGGTATTAGGAAATACCCGAAACCACTTCGGATTAAAAATAAATTGATGTGTGGATCAATAGACTGGAATGAAATGATTTAAGTGAAATGGATTATTTTATCTAAGTTTGGTGCTTAGAAATTGATGTGAGGAATAAGTGTTGCCTATAGCAAATTGTGAGTTGGTTAAATTGATAAAAGTTACCCGGGTTTATTTAAGTTGTTGCTTGGTATTATTTGTTAGTTGGGTTTACTCACGCTGGTTTCCAGCCTGACCCGGGTGTTATTTTGGTGTAATGCTCGGGTCAGACCGAGTATTACAAATTTTTAGGTAAGTACGTTCTGGAGCTCAGGAGGCGAGCTGGATGGCAGGATCGTATAGAGTATTCCGCTGAATTTATATTATTGTTAATCTGAGACATGGTAATTGTAAATATTCAGTGACTATATATAATGTGAAACTCTGATGTATATTAAATGTAATCGGCATATATAGCATTCTTTTGAAAGCTATTATTATATTTTATCCGCTGCGAATGTGAGTTGTTGATGTTTCTATTCTTCTTCTTCTATCTCTTTCTTTTTTTCATAACTATCTGGAATTTTCGGCTTCGGAAATTTCGGGTCGTTACATTTGGTATCAGAGCTGAAAGGTTAAGCGAGAACCTTGGCTCTGGTGGGGATTACTCATTAAATAGAGTTCGTAGAACTCTAGAATGAGTTGAGTGTATATATATATGAGCGCGTACTTGTAATTTTCTTATATAAAGGTTTTAAATGATTTTATATAAAAATATATTCTTGATATATAAAGCGATATTTCCTTCTAATAAATATTAAGGTGATTGGTTGTAAAATCTTTAGAATTAAATTAATAAGCAATATAATACAACCCGATTGAAGACTTGAATTAGAATTAAATGAAGTAATATAAAATACAACCAAATTAAAATTAAATTAATTAAAAGTGAAATTCTAGAATTAGAACTCAGAAATTAGAATTGTTTGAAACTTTAAATAAACAAAGTCAATTTGGTTTAAAAAGGTTAAACCAATCCTTGAGAATTTAACTCGAATTTATATAATTCGAGATGATTTAAATTTGAAGTTGGCATTGAATTCATTCAAATTGAACCCGATTTGAATTAATTGAATTATGAATTGAAGATGTATAAGTTCAAAAATTTAAATGGAAGATTTGGATAGAATTGTAATGATTGAAATTGAAGTGGATTTAATTGAATGGATATTAGTCCAAAGTAATTGGAATAACTTTGGAATTGTAACTAAAGTGGAATTGGTTTAAAATCAAAAAGGAATTTGAAATATAGATTGTAAATCTTATTTATAAATTGAAATAAACTTCATAAATAAGTGAGATTATAATTTGGAATAGAATTCCAGAGAATATTTGAAAATAAACTAGGATGAAAATTCCAGAGTAATGTTTAATTATGAATTGGATGGACTGGGAATTTGGAATTTTTGGGAGAATCTAAAATTCCTTTGGGTTGAAAGTGGTTTCCAAAGGTTTTGGAGAAATAATAGCATTATTTCAAACATAATGGAAGTGTTTTAGAGAGATAAAAGCATTAAACTCTTTCGGTCACTGGAAAATAACGTCGGCGATGACTGCAGCATCATCGATGTTCGTTTTCGAGTTTCTAGAAGAGAAATTTTGCTACCAAATTGTTTTAAATTGGAATTGTTTGTGAATTGGGTTTGGTTTTGAAACTCAAAAGGGATAATTGAATTTACCAAAGAATTTTGGATATAGTTGAATTCTAAGGTGATATTGAAATTTTGGAAATTTGTTTAAACTCTGGAACCTTGATTGAATGTTTATGGAATAATAAAAATATATTGACTAAATGAAATGTATAATTCTGAGTTAAAAGCAAAATGTGAATGTAATTGATATTAAATAGTAATTGTAAAATTGAAATTATAATTAAGTTATACAAGTTTAAAGATCAAATAGAATTTAATTTGAATTGGAAAAGAAATCATGATTGATTCAACTTTAATTGGAGTAAAATCAATTTCAATGGAAATTGAAGATTATTTAAATTGGAATTGGTTAATTTAAATGGGAGTGAAAATTTAAATTGAATTGTTGGGGAAGTGAACAGTTTTGACTCTGGGCTATTTTCAATATAAATTGTCTTAATATAAACGTATTTTTTTTCTAAGCTATTAAATATATACAACCTTTCTTTCTTAAAGCCAAATTATTTTATACTTGTTTTACAATTATTTTGGAACTATTTAACCATTTTTCAACTGTTTTCTAAATTTATTACTATATTTCAACTATGTTACAAATTAATTACTAATTTACAACTATTTTGCAATTATTAAGATTTCTATAACTATTTAACTATTTTCCAACTATTTTATAATTAGTTAAATATTTTACAATTATTTTGCAAACTAATAATTATTTTTTCAACTACTTACCTATTTTTAAAATTTTCAAGCTATTTTTCTAAACTGGTCGGAGTTCAAACTGTTATTGATTAAAGTACCCAACTGAGATAAGGATAGAAGTAATAATCCAAATGGGGATTAATGTAAAGGTGAATAAGGAATGTGAAATGGTTCTTTTGAACTGAAAGAATATTTTGAGAAATATGAAATGAATAAAGATGGAAATTGGATATTTCTATGGTTTTTGAGAGTGTTTGGAGTATAAAAGGTGTTTTATACAAGAAAGTAAGGATCCAAAGTTTTAAAAATTTATATATATATCTGAATATATATAAAGGATCTTATAAGGATTTTGGGAAAGGCTTTTGATTTTTGGGAAAAAAATCAATATTGAGTTTTGGAAAGGCTATTTTGAGAATTATCGATTTTGGGATAATCGATTTTTTGTAAAGGAGTTTTGTATGATATCATACTAGGTGTATGATTTGAGGATACTATATGTATAGTATAAAGTGTTTTGATGATTGCTCTGGGGAAAAAGGCGCTCCCTTGAAATGAACTTCTAAGGAGTGCCACCGGGTGGTGCTGCCTTGAGCCCAGGGGGGTTCTAAAGTTGATCCTGTGAGGAGTCCGGAAAAAACTAGTTCCTGAGGATTATTGGGTAGCGTAAGTCGATGGCGTTGATGCCTACAGAGGCATTTGGGTTATGCTTTGACGACAGTGTAACTTGATGTCGCTGCGATCTACTGTGGGGACCATAGCGAAATCGTGTGGAGGATGAGTGTCAACGGTCTACACTTGATTTTGCCGGGAAGGCAACGCAACATCGGTAGACTGCGATCTATGGTCAAGTGGAATGGAGAAGTTTCATTTTTGGCAGCGAAATTCGATGGCGCTGATGCCTACAGTTATATGGGTTTTTGCTGTGATAGCTACGTAACCCCAGTTGTAGCTGCGATCTGTCGTGGGTTCCATGGTGTAATCGTGGGGCGCGGAGGCCTACAGTTATCTGTGGATTTTGTCGGGACGGCAACGTAATCATCGGGTTAACCGCGACCATGGATTGGGGTGATGATTTCCAAAGCATTCTCACCAAAGATATTTCCTCTATTTTCGAAAACCCGATTCCTATATTTTCAATAAAATTATTTTTCAAATGTTTTACTGGGTGTTGAAAACGGGTTTACCAAGTACTTATAGATTTTCAGTCCAACGCCTGATCAACATATGACTGAATTTCTGTGAGAACAAGGATCGACTGGTTGAGACATCGAGTTATAAGATATATTTTTTATAAAAAGCTATTTTAATAATATTATGTGGATTTAAAAGCATTTCTAAAATTTTAAAATAAAAGTGTTAGAATTTTGGAAAAAAAAATCAGGGGAGATCCAAACTGGAATTATAAAATTAAATTGAACTCAGGAAAATTTAATGAAGTGATTTTTGTAATAAAATCGAACATGGAAAGAAAAAAAAATGGAAGTAAGCTAATTGGCTAAATAATTGGTTGATTGAGTATACTAATAAAATTTAACTTGGGTAAATAAATGGATTGTAAATTAATAATGGAGCTTGGAATGAATTCAAGTTGTGGATAGAATTCGACTTGGATTTGGTAATGAATTAAATAAGAGGTGATGTTGTAAAGTAAAATAAAATAGAATTGGATTGGAAAATGTGATGGTTTGAATTAAAAATAAAATCCAAGAGTGATTTGAATAATATTTAATGAAATTTGCAAGTAAATTGGATATTAGGGAAGTGATTATAATAGAAATGGTTTGAGTTGCAAAACAAACCCATGTGGATAGAAATAAATTGAGAATGGACTTATATTAATAAAATAAATTCGATAACGAATTAAGTAAGTAAATTAAAAATTTAAAATGGGTTGAATGAGTTAAATAATAAATGGATGAAGTCTGATTAAATAAAAACTAAAACAAAGTTGTGATTGGAATTGGATTATCAGACTGAACTTAAATTTGGTGGTATATTAATTTGAAGTATAAATAAGTTAAGTATATACTTGGATATTATTTTGATAAATTGAGAAGGTGAATTTAAATTTAAAATTTAAAATTAATGGGCTAACTGAATTTAATGGAAGTGTTTGATGTTGGAATAAATCTAAGTAAATTAACTGAAGTTTAAAAATTTATGGAAGCTTAGCATTGAATAAGAGTGGAAAACCATTAAATAAAAACTTGGATTGAATTAATTTGGGAAATGGTTATTAATTTATAAGTATTGGATGTGCCAAGCTTAACAAATTGTTTTGAATGGAACAAGTGTGGAAATGAAATGAAATGCAATGGATGGTAGGTGAATAAATTAAAAATGAAGTGGAATTCATTACAGGATGGGTTGAAGAGTAATTGGAAGTAGTTATAAACCATATAAATACTCTATTAAGTGAATATTGACGAATTAGTATAGAATGAATCGTCGTATGGCGTAAATAAAAAGTAATTAAAAGGCTATGAGTTAATAGAGATTAAATAAAATTTATTCGGAATCAATTAAAGTGAATATGAGCTTGTTTGGATTAAAAAAAATCAATGGAATGCAAGCAATTGAGTCGTAAGCCATTAAAATTTAATGGAATGGCATATAATTTGGTTGAAAACAAATTGAATGAGCTTTAAAATCATATGAATCGCTTATGGGAAGCGTTTGGCACTTGTTGTGTATGTAATACATGTGTTTAGCTATTGAAAGTAAGTGATATGTTAATAAATTTTCTATATGTGACACATACATTTTTAAATTGAGTAAGTACAGGTACAGGGAAGCCGTTTGACTAGATTTGGGGTATGCTAATTGCTAAAATAAATAAGCCGCATGCTTAAAATGCTAAATAAGGTACGCCTACGCAATACAAATAGGAAATATGAACTGCTTTTGCTTTTTCCGACCGTGTGGGTCGATGTATACATATTTATATCTCTTGTCAAATTGCAAAAGCTCCTCCGTACAAAGGAGACTCTGTCAAAATTTTCTGAAAATTTTGGGAGTTAGAAAATTTTTGGAAAATTGGTTAACGACAAAAAATTTCAAATTGGAAATTAAAGTAAACTAGTAAATGAAACTAACATGAATCAGTTTTAATGAAAGATAAAATTCAATATTAGCAATCGAAATAAAATTTAATTCATATGAAAACGGAAACAACAAAATTGAATAACAGTATATATGAAAACCTATATATGAGAATGTATAAAACGATTTGAAATTACGATTGAATATGGTTGCTAATCAGGATATGCAGGTATTAAAGGGGAAAGGAATTGGATTTGATTTCAAAAGATAAATTTGTATTGCCCGACAAAAAGGTATGTATTTTAAATTTCTAAATGATATTGGATTGGGTTTTTGGATGTAGCCACTTGGCTTTTGTTTTTCTTTTGGAAATTTGGAAGCCTGTAGAGGCCTTTTGTAGTAGTACCGAGCTAGCCACGCAAAGGAGACGCTGGCAAAATTTCTTGGAAATTTAGGGAGTTAGAAATTTTTTAGAAAATTTTGATAATTCGAAATTTGATTTTAAAATTGAAATTTAAATGATTAAGAAGAGGGAATTGTTAGATACTATAGAAGGTTTTGGGAAGTTGGTTAAGGTGATAGTGGGTCTTTAATAAAGGATAGTTGGTTGGATGTTGAATTGTGAGTTTTGGGAATAGTAAACGGGTATCGGACCATTCTTCCTATCTAGTAATTTCGGGGACGAAATTCTTTTAAGGGGGGAGGAATGCGATGACCCGGAAATTTTAACAAATTAAATTGGAATAATTAATCGATTTTAAAATATTTAAAGTTAATTTTAACATTGAATTCAAGATATCAATATTTACTTGATAATGAAATAATTGAATTGTATAGTTTAAATATTGATTTTAATAATTGAAAAAAAAAATGGTAAATTGTTGAATCTGATATTTCTAAGCCTGATTAAATAATTTGAAGGCCTATAAAATTTATGTTGATAATACTGGGGATAATAGAATGATTGGAATTTAATTTAAAGATAATTTGTTCAATTTTGAAATTTTATTGTTTAAAATTGAACATAAAACTAGCCTTCCGAGGTACAGTCTCGGAATTTGACGAAACCAGTTTCATTGGATTCATAATAATTAGTTATTATCGGATTTCAGTTTTCGTAGCAATCGGAGTTGTCGTTTGATCCTGGCAGCTCGAAACGCTTAGAACTATTTGAATCGATTTAATTTTTAAATTTGATCGTTATTTTCGTAACTCGTGCATACGAACGAATTAGCTTTCGAAACACATTCTATTGTGTTCAGAATGCGGGTAAAGCTCTATAATCGCCTCGCGACATTCCTTAAGAGGAGTTCGAAATTTTAAGTAACAAGCGTTGAGGCATTTTGAAAGCTTTATAATATAATATTATTTGAAGTACAAACAGTCAGAAGATATTTTTAAAACCAGCGTACGCAGGAAGCCCCAAATAGATATTTTCATCTCGTCCCCTTTTTCTTTTAATTGGAGGAGCCAAGGCATTATAATGAAATAATGGTCGTAGCTTGGAAAAAAATAATAATAATAAATTAAAGTAGGGCAGTGTTCGACGTTTTAACAGAGCAACTAGGGTTGGTTTTCGCGTGCAATTCATGTGAAATTGGGTGTCATGGGTAGATGCGTTGGCTTCTTGGTGATGAGGGGCTCGCGTATGCATGTTTTGGCGGCGAATGGTGCAGTGCGGTGGATCGCGACCTGTACAGTCGACATTTTTGGTGGTCTTGACTTTTAGGGGTTGGCAGAAGTGTCGATTTGGGGATAGGCAAGTGGGAATTTCAGAAAGAAGGCGGTTTCGATTGCCAATCGTGCGTCGTTGCGATTTCAGTTTAGGAAGGAGGGGGTTTCGCAGTTGAATTCGCGATGTTCTCGAGCGGAGTTGGGGCGGCGGTGGTCGCTGTAGGGAGGCAAGGGGTTTCCGCGATTGGATTTGGATGCGGGTCTCATGCGCGTTCGATGGGGAAAAGGTTGAAGAGTGCGGGCGCGAGACGATGGCATCTTAGTCATGCCGACCAAGCTTGGTCGTGTTCGTCATGGCTTCCAGTGAGGTATTTATTGATGATTCCTTTTATCAAATTTAATGGTGGGTTAAATTAGTTCAGTTGCAACTGGAAAAGTATATTATAAATAAAATATACATGCCTAATTTCGTTCGCTAGTTTATTTTAATAATATATGATCAAGATAGTTGTTTAATAAAATTTCTTTATTTTTTTTAGTGCTGAAAGAAATAAGTTTTAGAAGAAACTATACAATGACAGTAAAATATTTATATATTTCAACCTACTATTTCATTTTATAATAAAGTCATAATGTTTATACAAGGTTAAAATCTGAAGGAAACAAGTCGGGATTGGATTTGATTTACAAAATCAAAGGTGAGTACATCTCACTCTGGTGGATTTTATTCAAATTTAAATGGTTAAATTTAAATAATTGGTTGAATGATTAAATTGATTGGATGTGCACTGATGATGATATGACTTTGGTTTTGGTTGGTTCTCGGGTTAACTGTGGTTTGACTCGAAGTATTTGGGTTTTTAAATTGTTTAAAACTTAAGTCATAAATAAGAGAAATGTTTGCCCTTACTAATTTGTGATTCATCAAAATAGTAGGAGTAATTGATTTATTTAATGAAGTAAATAAAAGAATAGTTAATTATAGTTTGGAATTAATTGAAAATGATTAATATTGTGGTTTAATTAAGATAATTAAATTTGATTAGAATAAATTAAAATTTAATTGAAAATCCTTAATTTATATAATTAATGGTGAAATCAAAGATTGATTAATCCATAATAAGTGACTTATGAGAAATTAATTAACATAAGCAATTAAGAATAAATGAAATTAATATAGTCAATAAATTTAGGAGGTAATTAAGGAATACTTATTGATTTTGGTTAAGGATAATTAATATCGTGAAATTAATTAAAGATAATTACTTGAATGTAATTGAAAGACAATTAATCCGGGGTGATTAATTAAGATGAATAATAAAAGAATGATTGATGAATTGTTTTGAAATTTATTTACATTAAATGAGGAAACCTAAGTGGTTGAGGTTAGTAATTCAATCAAGATTAATTTACTTAAATTTGTATGTGATTAAGCTTTGCTTATGGATGTTGGAAGGGTATTGAATGCTTTGAATGAGTTGATTCTTCATATTTGAAGTATTGTGTATTTCGTATGGATAATTTGGGTTAGGATGACATGAGATCCGAGGAGACCGGGATCGGGTATTAGGAAATACCCGAAACCACTTCGGATTAAAAATAAATTGATGTGTGGATCAATAGACTAGAATGAAATGATTTAAGTGAAATGGATTATTTTATCTAAGTTTGGTGCTTAGAAATTGATGTGAGGAATAAGTGTTGCCTATAGCAAATTGTGAGTTGGTTAAATTGATAAAAGTTACCCGGGTTTATTTAAGTTGTTGCTTGGTATTATTTGTTAGTTGGGTTTACTCACGCTGGTTTCTAGCCTGACCCGGGTGTTATTTTGGTGTAATGCTCGGGTCAGACCAAGTATTACAAATTTTCAGGTAAGTACGTTCTGGAGCTCAGGAGGCGAGCTGGATGGCAGGATCGTATAGAGTATTCCGCTGAATTTATATTATTGTTAATCTGAGACATGGTAGTTGTAAATATTCAGTGACTGTATATAATGTGAAACTCTGATGTATATTAAATGTAATCGGCATATATAGCATTCTTTTGAAAGCTATTATTATTTATTATTATATTTTATCCGCTGCGAATGTGAGTTGTTGATGTTTCTGTTCTTCTTCTTCTTCTATCTCTTTCTTCTTTTCATAACTATCTGGAATTTTCGGCTTCGGAAATTTCGGGTCGTTACACATTTTATTATCAAACGGGTTCAAAACCATGACCTCTAATACTTATGTCTAAGGCGTCATAACACTAATAGTTGAGCTAGTGGTCCTTGACGAGTAGCATTCATAGTTAACAAAAGTCTGTCAATTTTACCATGAATGCTAAAATCGGCTCCATCCCTCTAAGTAAATAAATTACCATCTTGATCAACCCTAACTTGATGATATACTATAAAAAAAATTGATCAGCTATCAAGTGAGAGGACTCGGCATTGATCCTTACATATTTATACATTATTGCTCGTAGAGTTAGGGGTATGCCCTATGGGCAGCTATATAATTTATTACACGCATCTAACTCGATAACCGATCTTGTTCAAAATAAAAGGTGTTTTATTTCTATTACATACTTGATATAATGCATTATATTGATTATTTATTTAATTAAAGGTGTATTTAATATATAACATCCATATTGTATATTTGGTGATAGTAGTTACAATGTGTTGTAATCATGAGTATTTATCATAATTAAATAAACGTATCGTTTTAAATATTCCTAGTCAAATTGAGGTTGGATATCGGCATATCTGTTGAGACTAGAGTATGTAATGCTCTCTAAATGTTGGGCAGTTTATTACTTATGGATATCGAGGGACCAAGTAGTTACATACTGATAGTTATTGGATAATTATGGAATGACTCACTTGATAGTTTTCTATTGGTTAATATAACTAAGGTTGAACATAAAAAACAATGTGATAGTTTTGCACAACTCTCTCGACTTGAAAATATTGTTGATCCTCAATGTGGAAACTCTGCTTTGATTATAGCTAAATCATGGCATGATATCCGTCGAATAACTATAGTTAGGTTAAGCAGAAGCACTGGAAGTGAAACACTATTCAAGAGAGAATTCATCTCCTCGGTTGTATGAAGTTAGTATCATGGGGTCAACTTAAGTCAACTCAAAATTCCTAGTTAGAGCAGTATATTTAATAATAATAATTATTATTGAACCAAAGATTTTATATTTCACTTAAAAGTTGAATATGGACGATGTTGGAATTTTGACCAAAACCAAATCCTATAAGTCCTAATGTGGTATAATTTTAATGAAGATAATTGGTGTAAATAATTATTACTACCATGTACCACTTATAATAAGTAAACTTAGATTTTTCTAAAAGATGTGTAAGCGATAAATTCAGCCAAAATATCACATTATTAGCTAAGGTGACATATGGATGTTAGTATTCGAATTATTCGATATTAATCGCTGAATGAGTTTAAACCTATAAGACGCACAACCGTAATGATGAATATACTGAATAAACCACATGATTTAATTAATTTATAATTGTTGCAAATTAATTAAATCAACCAATATTTCTAAAATACTGATTATTAAATTAAATTTGATTTTTTTGAATACCACTAGCATATAATAAAGTGCACAAGTAAAGGTTATAAACGCGTGCATCGATATACAATATCGATATATTGTTTAAATCAGATTTGAATGTGATAAATACCGAATGGGTTTGGGCTCATTTGGGGCCTATGTTATTTCCATGTTTGGCTAGCCACAAAAGGAGGGTGGGGGCGAGATGATAAGTTTCGAATTAATTAGAAAAAGGAAAAGAATAATATAAGGAAGAAAAAATGTCTCTCTTTAAGGTATATTGATTACCTTCTTTATTTCATTCATTTTCATAACTTTTTAGTTCTCTCCATCCTCTCTAGTGACCAAAAATATGAGGTCTTCCATGGCTCCAAATTTTCCAAAATCAAATACAAATCAAATCTATTTATGAAAAGTGGTTTATATCTCTTGATATCTACAACATCTGGAGGTTGATTTCTAAATCTAGAGGCTATCTCATTATTCAAGATGCATTCTCTTGGCTACATATCAAGGTAGTAATTCAAATTTCATTTTCATTATTCACCTTTTTCATATGAATTGTATCTATCACATATCTCATCTCATCTCTATATTTTTTTATTCAGTTACATAGACTAGATACCTTTTCCACCATCATAATTAATGACATATGTTCATCATATTATTATAATTTGAATCCATTTCAAGTTATACTTTGATTGATTACATGTTCATCTTGTCATTTTTAGATCTATTCCATATTATTTCACATTTAGTTAATTGTTCACATTGTTTTATATTTTAGACATGAAATTTTTGCGATAAATTTGAGCCTGATTTATCCTATTGTTTTGGTATTGTTTTAAATATGTTATTCAAGGAAAAAATATTTTTGATTGAAACCTAATTTTTAATCAATGACATAATTCTATTAATGGTTACATATACAAAAATAAATAAACTGCATATGTTTTCTATTTGAAATCATTTTGGAGATTTTGTACGTATGATTTATGTTTATTGCTTTAAATACAATCTTTTCCTTATTACGTATATTGAAATTTGTTTTTAAAAAAAATGAAATTATTAAACTACCATAATTAGACTATTAATCAAATTGCATGATATTAATAAATATATATATATATATATATGATATTCTTATTATACATATATTTCAAAATTTCAATTTAATAAAATAAAATATATAATTTAATAAAATATAACATATAATTTGATTGAGTCAAGTTTTCAAATTTAAAATTTAAATAAACTATCTAACTTTGACTTGGTAAATAAAATATAAATTCAAATATAGATCTAAGATATTATTAATTCAAAATTTAAAAATATCTTATACTTGGATAAGTAATATTATTATAAAAAATGTATTATTTTAAATATTATGCCATCAGAATTAATATTTTTAATTAATTTACTAATATATATATATATATATCTGCTTTCAAAAAAAATCAATATAAATAAATATTATAAAAGTTACATATATAAATATACAATCTTAAATTTTTTTATGAAATGCCAAAAGTAATTATATACATGCATAATAACATGTGTTATACCTTACTCAAGCAGAGCACTCATTATGATATCTCAAGAACTCGAACCCATGACCTTTAGAGCTTTCGTCTATAGTGTCAAACCTACAACCACTCGAGCTAGAGATCTTTTAAACACACATCTACGTATGTGTATGTATGTATCATATTTATATATATTAACATTTTATTTAGTTATCCTTTTAGTTATATTATAAAAAAATTCAGTCTAATTTTTATTACAAATTGCCGAGTGCAACTTAATTTAAGGTATTATATATTATTTTTGTTCCAATTTGATATATATATTATAATTAAATGATTTTGATTAATAAATGATAATTTTAAATTAGTAAAAAAATATTTGAAATTCAAAAAATTATTTTACGTATTTTAACACAATTATATGACCAAAAAAAATATATATACATATACGTTTTATTTATATTATTGTGTTAAAATGAATATATATATATATATATATATATATATTTCCATGCTTAAAAATAGCACACAATAATAAAACTATGTAAATTATAATATACATGATTCAGATCCAGCCTTAAAGACACAAGTCGATTTAGAAAGTATCCTAAATCTCTTGGATCCCTACTCAAAGTTGCTAGCTTCGTTGTATCACCAATTAAGTTGAGTTATTTGATATTTCAGGGTGAATGGAACTCGGCTATGATGAGGGAGGGTTGATGTAAATGGCATCCAAGGATGGGAGAAAATAGGAACCAAAACAATTTAGGTTTGAGTTGTTTATATAGAGGAAGAGTGGAAGATATCTTCCACTATTCTCTCTTTCTAACTCCAACTCCCAAGACTGCTTATTTACCCCCACATTGTAGATCCATTATTGAACCTAACGAGTTATAAAACCCAATCACGATTTAAATCCAATTTAAATGTACATCGATATCATATATCGATACACACATATATAACTTTCATATATGTGCCTAATTAATTACTAATAGCACTTAGAATATTTACAAAGACCATACTATTTGCTAAATATGACCTACACATAAAACACAAAAATAATTAATATTTCTTAAATATTATTCAATTTATAACTATTATATACTAAATAAATCGTATGGTGTATCAGAGACTGAATGCATTTAGTTGTGTGACTCAGCAGTTTGAATTCAACCAATGACTAATAATTTAACAATTCAAATAATAATGTTTACACGTCACCTTAGCTAGTGATGTGATACTTTGGCTGAACTCTTCGGCTGTAGATCTCATCAATAAAATCCAATTTTACAACTTCATAAGCAGTACTGTTTAGCAATGGCTATTTACACACGTTCTCTTCGTCAAAACCATATCGCTTTAGGATGTATATGGAATTTGGTATTGGTCGAAATTCTAGTATCATCCACATTCAACTCAATTATTCACAAATAAAGTTCTTAGTTTAACAATAACATTTATTATTAATCATACTATCGCTTACACTGATAGGACATTATTGACGATAGATATGAGTTATTGGATTGAAACAGTAATGAATATGGAATTGGATTGGGAAAGCCTTGGGGCTTATAATTGGAAAAACTTGCTATATAGTTAAGATACCAAAGACATATTCATATTAAATTATACCACCTAAGTACTATTATAGTAAGGCTTGAGATTTTTATTTACAGAACATATGTTATTCTAACTCCTTCCTCATTACAATACATGTTAGAAAGGGCGATGCTGGAGGTGAACATGAGGAGGAAACTTGTGGCAGTTTACCTATCTATCTTCTTATGTTATTTTCAAATGTACCTATTAAGAATAATGGTGTATTTTAAAATTTTTGTATTACGGATATGCGACAGTTGTTATTGGTATTGTGTTATGGACTTTATGAAATTTGGTTTTAAATGAAATAGGTACTGCTTTTGTTATTATATTTTATCCTTCCGTTGTGAGTTTTAAAATGTGGAGATAAATAACTATGCATTGTTCTTTATACCAACCAATAACCAACTTTTAATGAGTCTAAGTTTCGATGGACCTTTTCTGGGTCGAAATTTAGGTCCGTTTCGGGATGGGTTGTTACATCTATAGTTAAAGAACTATATAAATAAGGAACTACCCCACTTAAATAGGTGAATTTCTTAAATTCTCTTTCTTCCATAAAATCATTTGATATCTTGTAAACACGGAAAAGATTTAAATGTATCACAATGATAGATTAAAGCAAACAATAATTGTCCAAATGTAAGGAAGAACATGATTTATTAATAATTGCATATTTCAAGTTGCTTTCTTCTATAAATTATCTAATAATTTACAATGTTTGGTCAAAAATTTAATCAAATATTTTTTATGATTTGAATGAGAGTTCAACAATAGAAAGAAAAATCAAAATTTCGTCTTCTTCTAACTTCAAAAATTTCATGTTTTGGATAAGGATCATCGGAACCTCATATCATGGAAGGAGATATATTTAATCAATCTACATTCAATGATCTAATTAAGGGAAAGAAAAAGATTTCATTCCATACATGAAAAGTCAAGTATGAAATCCGAACAAATCAACTACATGAATAAGGTAAGAAAATATGTTATTACCTCATATTCTCCAAGATAATGAATCTTAAATTCTTTTCATAGTAGAGGCAAACACACCTTTGCTATCGCTCGAGACTTGAAGAGCTAGCCCGCAGAATAAAGAAAGTAAATATAACCAAGGAAAACCTCTTCTATCAAATGAAAATGGTCATCTAGTCTCAAGTCAATGAATATTTTTTGATACAAACCTTCTCCATAGGCTATATCATATCACAAAGGAAAGAGGATGCAAATGGTTAATATAATAGCAGAAACATTAAACCTCCTTTCAGAATGATAGGACAGAATGTAATTTTAGGAAGGAAAATGAGGAGATTATCTAAAAAAAGGACTCCCATTTAGGATAACCTTACATTTACCAATATAAGAAACCTCAATAATTTGTGAAATACACCGCTTCAAAATTTAAGAAATACACCTTCTATTTCTTAAACAATCATCTTGGATTTTGCACTGTAAAAAGTCTATATTGTCGATACATTTCATAATTATTTTTCTTTAGCACATACATAACCTTTACCTTTTGCATTGTGATTTTTTTCTCCTTGCTCGATAAACTATTCGGCAACTCATAGTTATGAGTATACTATTTCCACATTCCAACTATCTAAATCAAGATACACATCTTTGTTGAGAAATAAACATTCACATTCTTTGTTGCACTTTGTGGATTTTCATATTATTTTTCATAATTTATTAAACTTTTGGTTTATTTTTTTCATTATTTGTTGACTCTCCCATTAGATGGTCGAGTTCATGGTTTCAAGAACTCCTAAACTTATCCGATTAGCTATGATAAAAAAGTATTTATCTTGTTCACTTGTAATTAATGCTAATGTATAAACACATCTCGAGAAGTAAATGATAGAGTTAGAGGTATGCCCTAGAGGAAATTATGTTTAATAGAAAATACATAAATGATATGTTTTGTAATAGTAGCTATAAAGTGTTATATCCGTGAGCAATTTATCATAATGAAATTAAACATACCATTTTAAATATTCCTAGTTAAGATGTATCAAGACTGGATATCGATAAAGATATATCAAGATTGGATATCGATACATCAGTTGAGATTAGAGTATGTAATGCTCTCCAAATGTTGGGCAGTGTATCACTTATGGTTGTTGGAGGCACTAAGGGGTTACGTATTAATATTTATTGGATAATTATGGACTGACTCACTCGATAGTTTTTCGTTGGTAAATATAACCAAGATCAAATAGAAAATATTGATGTGACAAAATTACGTGATTCTCTTAACTTGAGACTAGTGTTGATCTTCAATGTGGAAGCTCCACTTCAATTATAGTTAAATCATAGCATGACGTCCATCGAATGACTATAGTTGGGTCGAGTGGAAGCATCGGAAGTGAAACAGTATTTAAGAGAGAATTGTCTCCTTATTTATACGAGGTTAGTATCACGGACAACTAAAGTCAACTCAAAGTCAAAGTCTCCGACCAAAGCAGTACAATTAATAAAACCAAGGACTTTTTGGGATTATAGAGTTGAATATAGATGATATTGAAATTTTGATCATTACCAAATTGCGTAAGTCCAAAGTGATATAGTTTTGATGAAGAGAATTAGTTAAATAATTATCACTACCAGGTAATGCTTAATAAAGTAAAATTGGATTTTACTATAACTAAGTAAGCAATAAATATAGTCAAATGTCACACCACCTACTAAGTGACGTGTGAATCTAAATATTCGAATCATTCAATGTTAACCACTGACCAGATTTACACCTAAGATTCACAATACCGAAACGTTGAATACTCTTTTTACCATCTAATTTAATTAATTTATAATTGTTATAAATTAATTTATAATTGTTATAAATTAATTAATATTTATGAAATACTAATTATAAATTTTATCTGATATGTACTAAAAAATATATTAAATATTATGCATATAATAGTTATATAAACACAAATCGACACATCGATACACGTTTTAATTAGATTGCAACGAATATTGTTCGGGCTTAGAACGTTATTTTTTAGCCCAAAAGGAGGCTTCGGTAGCCGATTATAGATGGCCACAGTGAGGCCAGTCATATATTTATATGGTAAGGGTTTTTTGAATATAAAGGAGAGAATGAGTAAGAAAAAAAAGGAGGATCAAGATCCACTTTATGCTCTCTTATTTTTCTTTCATATAAGCCATCTCTCACTCACTTAAGCTAAGACTTTTTGCAGTTCTATAACAGAAAAAGGGAGACTAGCCATGGCCTTTAACAACCCTAAAAACAAAAAGACAAAATCATATCGGATTACTTCGATTTGATCGTCGGTGGTAAGACAATTCGAAAGCTAGCAACTTCGGGATTGGAATTTGATTCAAGGAGTTCGCTTATTCATTTCAATGTGCAAGGTTTGGGCTTTGATGAAAGATATTCTTCTAGCTTACTATTATATATTAATTGCTTATATGATCATTGTTTAATATAATGGCTTGTTAAAAATATCATGAACTGATATATTGATGGATTGTCACATGCTGATGGCTGTATGTATATAAGTGTATATATCTTAAAAAAATTATGCATATTTGTTTATACATGATTTCATCCTGTAATAAAAAAATTATTTTTGAAATTTAAAATAATATTATATTATATGCATTTAAACATCAAATCTAATTTTAAAAGTTTAACACTATATAATCTATATTTTAAAACTTAACAAAATTTAATTTTATTAGCATGGTTTTCGACAATAACAATTTTTTTTGGATATCATATATTATTATTTATATAAATACTATTATGTAGTTGAAAATTGATTATATAAATAAAATGCATGTATTATATATATACACACACACATTCATAAATAATATAAAACTCAGGAATTTTTTTACATAATATTAAATATACGTTATGATTTTGAAAATAATTTTTAAATAATTATTTATTATTATGTTCGTATAATTTATCAATTGATTATAAGTTTTTAACTATTAAATTATTTTTAATTATAACTAGTTACATGTTTATATGTAACATATATTTAATTTAATTTAATATATTATATATACATATAAATTTTAGTTTGAATTTTATATTCTAAATATTCTAAATAATTTTATAAATAAATATGTGAAATAATTTTATAATTTAATTATATTTATTCATATATATGTATATGTATTGTAATTAATGTTTTATGTAAATAATTTGCAACTGATATTTTATATAAATTATATAATTATATTTTCACACACACAAATATACATACATACATACATACATACATACATACATACATGAAACAATTTTATGCACATATACACGTACATTTAGACAATCCATTTGTCTACACGAGGGGCATATTATGTCCGTTGCGGTGTAAATCACAACAAGTACATACATACATGTCAAACCATGTACATGTTACCCTATTGCACGTGCACATACACATATATGTGTATATGATATACATATGTTTAATGTAATATAAATAATATAAAATAATACTTTATTTATAAATTTGAATAAACTACTGATTTGATTTAATAGATTAGAAAAGTTCTAAACGAATTAGACTACATAGGCCCATCAGAGATTCAATAATGGAATTTTTTTTAAAATTTACCCATTTACCCTGTTGCATGTTGGTCCAGTTCCAAAAGTAAATACATACAAAAAATAATAAATAATAGTTAAAACATACATACATACATACATATATATATGCCTAATGTATACATATCAAAACAAGATACTCTTTATCCATGATAAAATGATCTATATCATCTAAAAAATCGGACTGCACATCGTTTATTTCATTATTTTCTTCTATCTTTGCGTCGTCCTGATGTGGTTCACATGAAATAAGTCGAAGTCTATCCTACAATACGTAACATAATAATAAGCCGATCAACAATTTTTTACCTAGAACAAACCCAAAATAAAACCAAGCAAGTTAACAATTATCTCATTATATCAACTTTAAAATCTTCAGTTTTAATTTAATGAAGTTCATTACTACATCTAATCGATTGAGCAAGAAAACTATTTCCATGTAAACAACAAATTCAAACATATTAATTAGATCAACAAACTTCATACCAGTGAAGATCAAATACTTAAGAATATTATTACATGAAAAAGAGATAAATAACTAATATAGTATAAATAATACATTTTCTCTTGTTTTTGTTCATGTACAAAATCTTAGTTTCCAACCGAGTAAAGTAAAATAAATAAATAAATAAAGAGAAGAAGATGACAAATTATATTTATAGGTTCCGAGGAAAAAAAAATCTTTTTCAACTTTAGACGTAAATTTAAATTAATTACAAAAATATGCCTCTTATTTCTTATATTATCATTGTATACTTATCATTGTGGCCATCAACTCCTTAGAATATGATGATAGAAAAGTCTCTTTTAAAAAAGTTATGAAAATTAGGTCTCTATTGCTAGTTTTTGACCAATTTATGCTGCTTTTGTCCACCGATTTCAGTGTTGCCTCGATTTTTTGAGAGGAGATAGTTTGGTAAAAAAATAACAAAACAGAGAATTACCTTACATGAGTTTATAAGTAGAGAATTTTTGAGTATGAGCTTTAAGAATAATGAACTTTGGTCCAAAAACACATTTCAAATTACTCAATCACGAGTTGACATCTCATGTTTGCGGACTTTAAATTTGGATCTCATGGAAATATTCGTCCATCCCAAAATTGCGGAAGAAGGCTTAAATTTTTCCTCAGGCATATAAATAACTGGATAAGTACGTATTCAAAACTTTTGTCTATTGCATTAATCACGGCAAAGATTTAGGGTATAACAGAAGAACAAAAACTCGGAAGCCAGGGGAGCTTTAAAAAAAAAATCTTAAAACAGAAGAGAAAAATATTCCTAGATTCTTCAATTCAGGTTTGCTGCTGTTGCTCCTTCCTATTCTTCTTCCCTCTGTTTTTTTTTAAATCTTTTTTATCGCTTAATCGAGATCACGATGCTGAACTTAATCTCTTTCGATTTTGTTTCAATTCGATGTTTAAATTGAAATCGCGATTCAGTATTGGACTTCAATATTTTCGTTCTGAGATAGGATCGTACGTTTTACACGGGTTGCGATCAAATTTAACTCTTGGATTGGAAAGGCTGCGATTCCTTCCAAATCGCGGTTTGCAGTCACTGCTTTCAGTGACATACAATGGCTATATGCTTTTTGAAATTGGCTATCATATCTTTTCTGAACAACCGTCTTTTAACTTTGGTATGATTCCATCGATTCCAATTGACACTTGTATATACGATGTTCAGCAGTTCAACTACGTTGATGGTCTGGTACTATTATAAAATAAATAGCCTCCACATATGATATGCTTTGTATTATTAATCATTTATTCGTTTCTTTTGCATTAGGTTCTCAATTCCATCCTAATAAGGTTAGTTAAATCGATTGATCTTGGCTTTTTTTTTGCAGCTGTCTAGGGGAAACTGCCTATACTCAACGCATTCCAAAAACATAATCAATTAAGAGAGATTCGTACCAAGTATTCAGTGCATATCAAGAAACTAATTCATGGCTGGTATTTTACCGGGGGATTCTCCTCATAGTGCAATTGTGAAAAGTAGTTCCTATGCGCATGCCAGGTTGTTCAAAAATGATCTTATTGGTGCTAGTTGGTATCTCAGTCGGAAGGATATAGAGGAGAATTCACCTTCTCGAAGAGATGGGATAGATACGAAGAGCGAGTCGTATCTTCGTAAAGCATACTGTACATTCTTGCAAGATTTAGGCATGCAACTAAAAGTGTGAGCATTCATTGTACTCTGTCTTCTGTATTATTAGTCAAAAACACTATGTTTCAACACACACACAAGATGTAATTCAGTAATCTAACTCATGAGCATTGATGACATGCAATAAGTGTGTAGTTAGCTGTATCGTGTGCACTTTTTATCTTTGATTTGCCATAAATTTATCTGTGACTCCGATGAATGAATTGTACCTGTTTCACTCTGTAGAAGCATCCATTCTGTTTTGCTATAAACTTTAGATTAAAATCTATACTCCATCTTGGTGCCGACTTAGCTTTTGCATTGGGGGTAAAATAGCATAATTAGTAGAGAAATGCAAATCCCCAAAGTCGAACCGCTACAGTAAATTTCTATCTATGCTTAAAGTTCTACCATTTGACTGCATTTAACATTCTTTTGTTTCTCATTTGAGGTCTTTAATATCAAACAAATACACTTATTGATCAACTGCAATAAATAAATCTTTGAAATTAGTATGGGGGTCGAATACTTGGGAATCACTAGTTCTAGTCACTTGGGACTTGAAAGATGGAGAGTAGAGGGGCGTGGGAGGGAAGACAGAACACACCTTAGTGATAATCCAAAACATCTTACCTTATAAAAACAGTATGTTTGATAAGAGAAATAACACATATAAATCAATCATTTCAAACCTGCTATGTTCATGTAAGATGGACCAGTATATAAAGTTCGGTGTTTGTTCATATACACTGATTCACTACTTACATTTGTTTGAGCATGGCATGATTCAAGATGTTTTCTTCTTCTTTTGAAAGATACTCACAAATTCACTTTAATCTGCCTCATTCACTTAGAATTAACCAACAATCAACTTTCACGATCATCTATTATAGATTACCCATAGCCGACCCTCAATGCTAATACAATACTCTGATACACAGAACACAGTCACTTGTTTCTTAAAGACTAAGATTTATACCTACAAATGTGTGACCATATAGATATACTTTCAAATGCATAAATTAGATCATGAAATCCAGCAAGATTTTGTAGTAGACATGGTTCCTCATCTTCGCACACTAGTGCAATATCTGTATGGTTAATCATACCGTTGAGCTAAGTCACTCTTTTCCGAAGAAATATATCTTTTATTAAATTAATGTTGAAGTCTTTTGTATGAATGAGAAGAAGAATCATAAGAGTTCATGCATAGCTGATAAAATGATGAAACATACAAGCATGCGTGAGGTGCCTATGCTAGGTAAGTTTAATTTTGATTTAAATATCTCTTGCTTTAGGTGTCCAATTTCTATTGCATGTTGTACATAATTTTTTTTTTCCATAAGGGATGGGGCAGCATAGTATGCAAGTTTTACTGTCATAGCATAATACATCATGCTTGTTTAAACTAACATTCATTTTGAGTTATCAACCCCTATTAGATGTTACAACATGACTCATTCTTTCTTCAATGCTAAATAACGTAATGTTCATATGGAATATATAGGCACACACGAGGTGCCTATGTTGGCTTGTTTGGTATCTTTTAAGCATGCCCGGATGCAGATAGTGTTATATCCGGCTCCAAAATTATATTCGGATATCGGACATCCGCATTCGCGGATACAGACTGATATCGGATAATTATTCTATTCACTGACGATCGATAAATAAAATAATAATTCAATTTAACATAAAATCTTCCCAGTCCCATTGATTATAAAACTGTGAAATATAAACAAATATGATGACAATAAATAGCTTTGAGTTGTTAATATGCATTAAATGCATATAATATAAACCACTAATTTAATAAAAATAATATATATATATGTATATATATATATTCATTATACTAAAGTATCATAATATAAAATATAATTTTGACAAAAATTAATTGTATAATTTTCGGATGCGATACATTTGTATCCGGATCCATATCTTTTGTTCAGATATCGGATATTTATCTATTTTTCGGATATGAATGCGTATTGATTTTAGATTTTTCAGGTATCCATTGACAAACTTAGTAGCTTTGATTTTGATTTTAACATCTCTTGCTTTAGGTGACCAATTTCTATTTCATGTTTTATGTATTTTTTTTTCATGTAGGATGTGGGAGCATGGTATGCAAATTTCAGCGTTATAACATCACACATCCTCATTGTTTAAAATAAAATTCATTGAGTTATACAACTCATATTAAATGTCATAGCATGGATAACTCTTTCTTCAATGTTTAATAACGTTATATTCAGTTGAATGATTTCAACCTTTGTTTAAATATTCATATGCTATTGTCTTCGTTTCGATACAACAAATCCATATACTATGCGATTAACTTATTAACAATGAAGTTTGGGGTTAACATAGCTATAGACTTATAGGCTTTATTCTTCCTTTTTCTTTGGTCTAAGTTAGGTTTTAAGCTAACCGCTATTTTCTTTCCTCCTTGAATTTGAATCTACATTCTATATAACATTTCATTACAACATCCATAACTTCTCTATTTGGGGAGGCTTTTCAAGGAAACATATATAAGCCTTATCAAACTTCATAACTTTGCCCATTTTTTATTCCACATATCCCAGCATTACTTTATAACTTTGCCAATTTTTTATTCCACATATCCCAGCATTACTTTATAACTTTGCCAATTTTTTATTCCACATATCCCAGCATTTCCCATTCAATTCGATAAATGTGAAATTGCTTCAATGACGATCCGTTCTCAATGTTTAACAAAGAACCATTTGTCTGTCTATTATACAAGCAAATAATTTAAAATGATGGAGCCTTTTCAAATTGCCTAATTAACCCTTGAAACATATTTTTGAAAATAAAACTCAAATTTACTAAAAAAATATGTCTGAATCCAATTTTAACTCCATAATTTTTTCTCGTCCCATGTGCCAAGGTACTAGTAACCATTTACCGATGTGATGTAGATTAGGGTGCCCGAACCATTTATACTATGAGTGATATTGTATTTACCTTTTCAATGTATACATGGTCTATGCACATGTAAATGTGGTCAGTTAGTATGTCATGATTTGAGTTTTGAAGTTCATGGTCCAAGATCAACCGATTGAGAATATACTTCTGAACCCTCAGACACTCCCTCTCCCTCTCTCACATTTAAATGGGTAGATCCAAAAAAATTCTTCAGCAAGGGCTTAACTCTAGAATATATGAACAGGGTTCACTGTAGAATGTATAAAGAACTTGCAAAATCAATCATTATGGTTAACAAAGAAAAATTAGTAGTTTTATAATTATGGTAATCAAATAATGAAAATGTGTTACTATACTTATTAAAATGAAAAGAAGTCCTATAAAAATTTTGTGTGGTAATAGCAAAGTTTGATGTATCAGACGGTACCTCAAAATTTTGATGATACTGTGCTGTATCGACCAGAACCGAAGCAGAACCGAGCATAAAATTCGGTTTAGGTTAGTGTTAAAATATCGAAATCAAATGCGTACAGCCAAATCAAAGGAATCGAAGTAATCAAAACCAAATCAAAGGACATAAAAATCGATTGAACAACTTACTCGAGCAAAATCAAACTTCCATTTTGTCTTCTAGCAAATCGAGCTCGAATTTGAACTAAATTTGTGAAGTTATTCAAAGCTTCAGCGTCTTTTTTTCTTCTTCCTTTTCCTCCTTGTTCTAGTAGTTGACATCAATTTTGAGAGGAGTAAGAGACGATATTTCATAATGGTTGCACTGGAACGTTTATTTGATTTATTCTGGGCTTCGGTTGTGTTGGGTTAACAATTAATTTACTATTTTAATTAACGGTTTATTAGTACCATAAAGTAATTAAAGTTTAGTTTAATTTATTGTAAAGTTTAATTTGATTAGGATTCATTATAATTTAGTTTACAAGATCATTATTACATTTGATTAACAAACCATTGAAAACCGAGACGGAAATCGAAACCAAAACCGAAACTTTTGAGATCTTCAAAATCGTTTGGAACGAAAAAAATTTCAAATGATTGAATCGAGATCGAAGCTGAAACCGAGTTCTCGAATCTTAGGTAACAATTCAAAAAAAAAAGAAGCATAATGACTTGAAGAATATCAGTTAAATACTAGTTGATGCTAAAGCGAGTTACATCATTTATTAAATTTTAGGGATAGCAGTGAAAGCATTCATGAATTAAATAGTGAACGCTTCCGAATTTTCAATGCTTAACAACTTGATTAAGTACTCAAAATATCATAATTGCTATGTTACATTTCGTTCCGTGCATAAACACCATTTGATTTCACTTGCAATTAAATGCAAATTTAAATTGGCTGTAGTGGAAATAATCGATATCATGGGTTCATGATCACAATGATTAGAATCATCCAAGTCATTTTATATTATTAGACATTAATCGATATCGAATGATTTTAATAGCTTTGAGGTAATGTCAATGTCAATGTTACTTCAGTTAACTTTCGGAGTTCATGATCTACTTTAGAAACATGTGGTTGGAGACATGACAGAGGAAGTTAGCACTGTGATTGAAATACTGAGATTTTCTTAGGTTTCTTGTTTTTTAGATATTGCAGGCTGTAGGTGGAAGGTTGCTAGTGACTTATGTGTCAGGAGTAAAATATCATTTAACAGTCAAAACACATTCCCCGCTCACCGTAAATCCTGTTCAAGTCCCCTTCTTGTAGCAACCTTTAGTATTTTGTATCAGGCGTAGTAATTTTTGTTAAGTGTGTTGGATACTTCCAAATAAATATTGATCTTTACAACTCATATGCCCTATATGTAGCCAATGTCAAGCTATATAGCTTTTTGTTTGCTGTTTTTGTCATATTTTGCCAATTATTTTGCTAAGTCAGGGTAAAATATATTGTTATTCGAAATCCTGGTTGATTCCATGTCAAAATATTACTTATTTTCCTTTTACATGATAACAATTATTTAATGAAACACGAAAAATTAACTATTCTGTATCTGATAATTAAGATAAAAGCTGCATCTGATCATTTGCATATGAGTGAATGCCGAGTGAAGTGTGTCGGTGTCGAATCGCTGCTGATTCAGAACTCTGAACTCTGAAGCATGTGTAAATTGTTAACGTGTATGTGCAAACACTTTGCATCTCTATGTTACATGACCAATCCTCTCACTTATTGTTTTGTAGGCAGATGATTTGAGCAATAATTGTAGTTTCCTTCTTTAATATCAAATGACCGAATGAGCACATTCTTCTTTCTGACTTTCTTTCAAAATATCCCGATCTCATACAATAGGTGATTTACTTTTGAGCATAAGGTTAAGTGCGACTTAGCAAGTCAACTTCACCAACCAAAGTAATAATTAAACTAAAATCTGTGACCACCACTTTCATAGAAGATATAAAATAAAAACACTGCACTTCTTTAGGGCTGGAGTGGAAGTGGGAGATGAGCCAGGAGCCTACAATTGCTAGGTTGATATTTTCTATTAAATATGGGGAATGCATACACATAAAAAGAAGTTAACTGTATAAACTGCATAACGTCGAGTTTTTCTTTTGGGGGTCCGAAGAAAGTCAAGCAGAGTCTGAAATTTCCACAAGGATATTTCTGGTCTAGTTATTATTTATTTTGGGTTGCACTGCTTGTAAACTGGTAAGATGTTCAATTCCCTGCTTGTATTAATGGTTTCTTTTTTGTGATGAAATGATGTTTTTTACAAATTAATTAATTAATTGTATCTTTAGAATCACTTGTCAATCATAATTCTAGTTGATTGGAGATTTGAACATAAAACAAATAACCTCTAACATCCAGGCGGTTTTTTGTAAGCTTGCTTGCGACTAATTGTTGGTATATTGTTTTTGAAACATGTATTGTTTTTAACCCTTTAGTTATTGCCATTTTCATGCATGTTTACTGTAATATATCTAAAGTCAGTTTAGACTTTAGAGGTTCTTGTCTATCTGTTTAGTTACTTGGTAGTTGTGGCAAATACTTCAAATGCAGCCCACAGGTGACAATCGCAACTGCTATTGTCTTTTGCCATCGATTTTTTCTTCGCCAATCTCATGGGAAGAATGACCATAGAGTGAGTATTAGTTGCTTATCAGTTTAATTTTTATGAATTTAGTAAATATCTGAACTACATCATGTTTGCCTATGTAGATTAGGCAAATATTCTGATATGTATTTAATATGATAATATTATCGAGTAGCTCTAAATATAAATTTATTTTATCGCATCAGCAAGAATATTGGGTTTTGGATTTAGTTATTTCAAGGCCAATATCCATATTTCATCTACAGTAGAAAATATGCTGGTTCTCTAGCTATATTTTACATTATTATGCATATACCACTCATATTGTAAGGAACAAACAATGGTAGTGCAGTAAGTGTTGCATCCTTGAAATCTTGTTGAAACATAACTATTCTGTATATTTAAGGGGCTAGATTATTGAATAAGTGGTCGTTGTAATTTTAGTTAATTAATGAAACGTGAAATTTTTCACAAAACACCCCAAGGCAACTAGACCAGAAGTCAAAAATGATTAATTTTTCAAATAGTGGAAGTAAAAATATTTAACGGATTTTAGCCACTTGGTAGATTTTTTTTTTCTCTCTTCTTTTTTCCCCTTTTTAATTCATTCCTTGCTCTATTTTGAGGTTCTGACTATTTATTGTAATTTGTCACATCATTGCAGATTATATCTACAGCTTGCATGTTTTTGGCTGGAAAAGTCGAGGAAAGTCCTAGGCCTCTTAAGGATGTTATTCTTGTGTCATATGAACTTATTCATAAAAAGGACCCTGCAGCTATCCAGAGAATAAAACAGAAGGTAAATGCATTTACGTCATCTTTTTTTTCTTCTTCCTTTGCCTCCCAAGCTTCCTAATTAACTTACTTTGTAGTAAATGTTGAATTATAGCTGGTTGATCATACTATCAACGAGGACCTCTCATGGTTGTAAGCCACAATAGTTAATCCTACTTATATACCCTCTAAACATTGTTGTCTTTAGTGATGATATATTTCTCTCAGACTTTTTTAGACAGATGAATAGGTATATTATGTCAGTTTACTTTCTGGTATGCTTATCATCTTATGTTTATTCTTCCTAGGAAGTTTATGAACCTCAAAAAGAACTGATCTTACTTGCGGAGCGGGTTGTACTTACTACTCTAGGTTTTGATTTAAACGTGCAACATCCATATAAATGTCTTGTGGATGCCATAAAGAAATTCAAGGCTACTCAAATTTCTCTTGCAAAAACAAGGGATCACTCTTCTAAAAAAAAAGATTCTCTTGTACAAGTTGCTTGGAATTTTGTCAATGATGGGTATGCTCTAGTCACTGTCATCGCTATTTTATGTCTGAATCCTCATTGTGTATTTATATGTTGTGGAAATGGGCATGCAGGCTGCGTACTTCACTTTGTCTGCAATTTAAATCCCACCAAATTGCTGCTGGTGCAATATTTCTTGCCGCTAAGTTTCTTGAAGAGAAACTTCCGTCTGGTGATGACAAGATATGGTGGCAACAGTTCAATGTCACTCCAAAGCAATTGGAAGGTTTGCTGTTTGTTTTTTTCCTTCAGTTTCTGCTATCTTTTTGATTGATGTTTTATGGATCTTTTGTTACGGTAGTTTCTAAGGTTATGTGCTAAGCACTGTGAAGTTGTTAATGTGCTTCTTATATTATCATGTGACGGCCTTTTTTTAAGACCAGAGAATCATGCTTCACTACTGGAAAATTCTGAGGAAGTGTTTGTCGTAAATCTTAAAACAAATTTTCAACAAATAATTGAAACATTATTGTTTTAATTATTCCCCTAGCTTACATTGCTAAAATGCCTAGTTTTTAGTGAAATACCGTTAAGAAAATCATGTGCGGTTGGTATGGTTTACTGTGATTGTCAAAATATTTAACTGGCATCATTATCGTACCATAGCA
Source organism: Allium cepa (assembly GCA_030765085.1). Lineage (NCBI taxonomy): Eukaryota > Viridiplantae > Streptophyta > Magnoliopsida > Asparagales > Amaryllidaceae > Allium > Allium cepa. The sequence goes on from CM060943.1 coordinate 804,544,869, forward strand.
GATGATAATCGTGTGAATGGGTTGGTGGTAGATGGTACAACCGTAACATCCATAACACATATTCTAGGTAAATCATAGGGTTTTACTTGTCTGCCACGGTTACCGTGTTATGTCTTTTGTAAAAAGACAGACATTAATTAGAGATTAGAGAAGTGAGAAGACATACACTATGTCTTTTAATGTTTAAAGCTTTGCTAAATCTCATTGACGTATGCACCAACATGAGTCTCATGACCTTTGTTGATTAGAGAAATCAAAATGAAACATGTAAGATTAAGGTTGTTTTTACTTTTTAATGTCAAGCATACTATTTGGTACATCAGAGCTTAAAGTTGCATTTGACTAGAAAATGAGTTTTGTGTTTTCAATATGTATGTCAAGTGGCGTGAGGGAGAAGGACGCTGGAAAATTCTAGTTATTCCGACAAAGACGAAAATAGAAGTGAGAAGATAGTTTCTGAGGGAATTAAGTGATGGGATCTTGATCCTTCCTTTGGTTTATTAATTGATAATTACTACTTTAAACTTAATAATTAATTGTTACTTTAGGTTTAATAAATAATAATTTGAATAAACTATTTAAACTTAGTAAGTGCTAACTAATATTTTATTACTATAACATAATTTAAATTTAATGTAACGATTTCTAATGTATTATTAATTATCAACATTTATAATTTATAATATACAATTTACAGTACTTTATAATATTGTTTAGACAATTTTTATGTTTAAATTCAAAAAATAAGTTTAAAATAATTTTCAATTAATTAAACTAAATCTGTATTAGAAAAATAATAATATACAGCTTTATATTCGATTAAAGGGGCATCAGCCGGATATAAGGCTTATGCTCATCTGAAATTTTCCAATTTGATCATTTCAAGGGGGGTTTTTTCCATCGCAGACCTAGACCTTAACCTGATGTACCTTGGGCATACAGATGTAAGGATTTACAGTTGAGTGAACCTTGCTTTTAAGGCGTGCGAAAGTTGAGTGTAAATCAATCAGGAGCAGGAGCAGGAGGAGTCAACCCGACAATATGAAAACTCCAAAGTCCAAGTTTCTCTAGCAATTTATCAATTAACCTTGGAGCTAAAATATATTTAAAAGTTGTATTTATCTAAGATGTGGGACTTTGATAACCCAAAACAAAATGTTATTCCTTTAGCTATTTAACTGGGGAAACTAAGATAAAGTATGCCTTCGGTTTTGTTTCACCATAACTTTCTCTTTGTGTGCTTCAAGCATGTAACTTTAATTAATATGTTTTCACAGTTTTTCTATGGTTAATGATTCATTATAATATTTTAGAACGTCCTTTACTGTATCCTTCGTCACACAGGAAAAATGAGAACCTTAATTTATACGCTCATATCTCTACTATTTAGTAAAGAAATTTGATCCGGAGTTTATCGTTTCGTTTATATCGTCAAAGTTAAATGTGACTTTAAGTCATGTTTTCAATATTGTCATCTTGCAGAGATCAGTAATCAAATGTTGGAACTATATAAACAAAATCATGGAGTGGCACCATTTAAAGTACATGAAACTAAAGCACGTTTTGCTAGTGCAGTAGTCACTCATCGGACCCCATCGAAGAATTTTTCCACTGTTGAAGAGCCCTCTTCTAGAGATGGATCACACGAATACACAGAAAATGGCAGAAAGGGCTCAAAATATGAAACAGTGACCTCTTCTCAAGTAAGAGAAAAAACGTACACATATCCTTTAGTTGCTACAAGAAAGATTAACATGGATATTGAAAACATTGTTGAAGAAGGGCAGCTTCATTCTTCACAGGAGCCCTTAGGTGGAAAAAGAAAAAGCACCTATGATAATAATCGTCATCGTGAATCAATGGCTGCTAAGCACCAATATGGTAGTATGAATGAGTGGGGTTTTAAAAGGCAAAGGCAACTTGATCATGGCATTGATGCCTAGAATTTTAGAGTTTATCAATATGCTACAAAAGAAGTACAATGGTAGTTTTTCTTTCCATCCTTCTCATTATAGTTACAAACCATTCATGAAACTATTTTGGGAACATCCATGCTTTTATCAATCTTTCATGGGACTGGGTTCATATTTTGGTTGTAAACCGAGTCTAGCATTTAGGAATAAGAGAGAACTTTGTGTCCTAACATTTGTCAAAGTAAAAAAAACTGGCGGTTGACCTCATGTGTTTACAGCTTGTTTTGGTCACTGGGTTATTATAAAATTGTTTTGCAGCTTATTGCTTCCGAGTTGAAGCGGTGTTTATGTCTTGACTGGTGGTTGACCTCATAATTTCCATCTATTTATCTAAAAAGAAAATTTTATAATGAATTATATATAAATATTTATCGAGTCCAACATCTTTGAAACAAGATTTCTTTGAAAAATGTTAACTTTTAAGTGTTATTTTAATTTTTTTAAACTTCAGAATATATGGAATGAGAATTTTTTTTTTAATAACAAAAATGCGTATGATTTGGGAGTTTTGTGGAAGCACCTTATTCATGATTATGTTTGCATGGACTTGATTAACTTATTTACAGTTGAGTAGATCGATCTTTTTAATAACATATTGTTTTTTATTTTTTTTGAATATTTATGAAATTTTGATACACTTTGGCAAGCATTGGTAGCACCTTGATTATTAACGGTATTATGAAGTAAGTATAATAGACAAATTTACTGGTATTTTAAAGAAATGATATCAGCAAAAGAAAATCGCGGTACCGTTAGCGAACACACGCTCTATATATCAGCTGGTTACATCTACCAAAACTCATTATATGTTGCTGTATCAAAAGTTCTGTACAACCGAAGAGGTTTAAATGTTGTTTGTGTCGGACATCAGTTGTTTGATGTCATGCAGGAAAGGTTGTTTATGATTCACTGGAAGTCAGTTTTTTTATTTGGATATGCTAACCTTTTGTATATCAATTACCCTTTTTTTTTCTTATTAATGTACATCATAAGCAAACCAATAATTTCATAGTGACATGTTTCATACAGGTAGAATAAGTATATTAAACCGTTTAATGGATTGGATTTGGTTCAGATCGTTTCTCAGACCATATTCATTATCAATTTAAAAAATTCATCAGTATATTTGATTCAAACTTGATATCTGAAAAACCTTTTTTAAAAACAAGTTTCACGGAAGACATATATTAAGATATCTAGCAAAAACATGCATTTTGATATATTGTTTAAATGTTGTTTATGTCGGACATCAGATGTTTGAATGTCACGTGGGAGAGGTTGTTTATGATTCACTGGAAGTCGGTTTTTTTTTTTTTTCCTTCTTTGACGCTAGAATGTTTTGTATCTCAATTACCCATTTTTCGTTATAGAATATTGACTTCGAATCTCTATTTTGTTGTTTTAAATGCAAAGCAGGTCACTGTATAAATTTTTGTAGATTAGGTTTTGCATTTTTATTATTGCACTCCAAATCTTTATATTGTAATAACTTTCCGTAGATTATTTGGATTTAAGAATTACATTTTTAACTGCACTTATGTAATGCCGTGGTTTTATGCCACCACATCTCATTTATTTTAGATGATCATAACCTTTATATGGTTGTTCTAAATATATTATGATAATATAGTTATTATTTTTAATCCAATTGAAAAGAATTTGATTTTGAATTATGCAATTATGATTAACAGTATTATGATAATATAGTTATTATTTTTAATCTAATTGAAAAGAATTTGTTTTTGAATTATGCAATTATGGTTACATTTGAATTTTTTTAACTTCATTTATCAATGCATTAATAATTTTGGTTGTATTTGATGAATTGTTCAAACTTAATGCAATTATAATTTAACAATATTTTTTGAATTAATGTAATTGTGTTTAAAAAATTTCAACTGCATTTATGCGATGTAGTAATAGTTTGGGCTACATTTTGATAATTTTATTCAATCGTAGTGCATTTATAAAATAATTGCATTAAGAAAATGCATATATAATACAAAATGTTTTAAATTAATTCAATTGCATTGAAGATTTTAACTAAATCTATGCGATGTAGTAATAATTTTGGCTATATCTGATGATTTAATTTAGTCTTAATGCAGTTGTAATTTAATTGCATTAAGAAAACATAGGTATAACTTTAACAGTATTTTTTAAATTATGTATGGTTGCATTTGAATATTCTAACTACATTTATGTGATACTGTAATAATTTTTGTTGTATTTGGTAATTTATTCAAACTTGATGCAGTTATAATTTAACTGCATTAAGCAAATGCAATTATTATTTAATTGTATTTTTTTGAATTATGCAACTATGGTTGTATTTGAATTTTTTAACTGCATTCATGTGATGCAGTAATAATTTTGACTGCCATTGATAATTTTATTTGATCTTAATATAGTTACAACTTAACGGCATTAAGAAAATGCAGTTATAAATTTAACTGCATATTATTTTTGAGCCTACTGATTTGGATGATACAACTATAGTTGCATTTGAACGACGCGGTTTGAAATAAATTATTTATATGGAAAAGCCGCAATTATTCAAAAAAAAATTAAACGATTAGATATCTACATAGCATAACACATATCATTTAAAAGATCAAAAAATTTGCGATTTAATGTTAAACAAGGTTCATTGATACGATATTCCTATAAAATCTTATTGCATTTTCAATATTGAACTCAAAATAAGTGTGAGATATTAATATGAATTAACAATTGCTTGCAAAGGAAAGATGCGGCCAATGACCTAATTCACATAAAATTATAAAAGAGTGGATTTTATGCATTAAAATTATCCGTAGGGCTTGACGTCCAAACTCCCGTTTTGTTATTAATGCAAGTCATAAGCTAACCAATAATTCCATAGTAACATGTTTCGCACAAGTAGCGTTAGTATAAAAACCTCTTAATGGATAGGATTTCATTCATATCGGTCCCAGACCATATTCATTATCAATTTAAAAAATTCATCAATATCCAATTAGTTTATCCATCTAATCACGAGCAATTCAAACCGGATCAGAATCTGCGAAGATCCAATGAATTAACAAATATCTGGTTTATGTTTTTTACCGTTTACCCAATCTACCTGTCGCTCAGACAATATTTGTATTAATTACATCTACAAAAATAAAGTGCATGTGTAGGATATATAATATGTACCTTAGGAAAACATATTTATGTAATTTCGACGATAATAATATAATCAATTTCTTTTGTTTATAGTAGAAATGTGTAAGGATGTTGATGTCAATTTAAAGTGTGGGTTCTAGTATTTCGTAGTAGTACGAATGTCAAAACAAAGCTAACATCAAAATTACTAGCAAGATTAGCGAAATGCCTAACTGACAATTATATTGTCAAACTCTTGCCATACTTTGACTTCAAGTTTCAAAATTAACCACAGAGACAAGCCATACCTCAAAAATACACTAAGTTTATTTTTTATGTTTCCAGACTCGATACTCTCGAGTCTCTGAGCCGAAGTTAGAGCAGGCGACAAATTATAGTAGTGGTGGAGGCTTATATGGCTTGAGATGATGTAAGGTGGTTCAACAACGACAGCAAATGGTTGTGGTAATGGAGCGATTGGCTTTGGTAGTATATGACCGGTGGTATATGATGTGGTGGGGCAGTAGAATATGAGAGAGTTGATGAAGGTGGCAGTCATGATAGTAGTCGTGATGGTGATATGGGTGGTGACAAAGTAATGACGTGAGGTTAAAATCCAACGAGAATGAGCAGTTTGAAATTGGGAAGGTGCATACATAGTTTGTAATGTTACCATATGTAGCATTTTATAAACTGAATATTTCCTAACATAGCAGATGTATTTGTCGAGTTGCAATATTACTTGTATAACGTGTTATATTGGAGTTGATGCAATTGATTAGTGTTATAATTGAGGCAATCAATATATTTTAGATACTTTTGAACAAAAGTATTTATTTAAAATATGTAATGCTACTTGTAAGTTGCGTTCGAAATAAAAGAATTAATGTTGTTTCATATAGCATTTCAACATTTATTTTTATAAGCATTCTATATTACTATCATGTCGCCTTTTCATGTTTTTGATGTTCCTTATAATTCAGATCTCTTGCCCTAGTGGTAAGGCTCTTCGACTTAGATTATGGTGGTCACAAGTTTGAAACTTACAAAACAAGATTTGAACATTGAATATATATCACATGTAGCATTCTATATGCTATTTAATATTTGTAGTACTACCTCTCTTGTATAAAAGTAAAGTACTCAGTCTAAACATGAAAAGTTAATGTTATAGCATTACATGAGTTGTTAAGTTGAAAACAATCTTTTATGTTTTAGTTGTATCGATTAGTAGCATTTCTTCATTTATTATTTGTTTTCATATTTTTATACAGCATTTGAACATTTAGTCTTGAACAACATTGTACTTTGTTATTACATAGCATTTTATGTTTTAACATCATTTATCTCTACTACTAATAATGATAATTCAATGTACACAAAATTAACCGTGTCCTTTTGAAATTCCCATATTGCCTATCGTACATTTTAACCTCGTCTTCTCCCTTTTTCTGCTTACCCAAAACCAAAAATCCTAACCCCGGATGCAAGGCGATTCTGGATCTAGACGATTCCACACCCAACGTCTTCTCCAACGAATGGGATGCTTCGGGCAATTCCACATCCAAGGCGATTGCAGTCCCACCGTCTTTTCCAGCGAATCGCATATATTATGGTTACTTCGATGCTATTCCAGACAACGTCTTCACTAACTTCGCCGTACGATCAACGCTTACGAATTGATCAACGGTCGATTAATGTTAGTCACTGATCTGCGTTTCTAGATTTAACATTTACCAATACCATGTGTTTCTTATGCTTAATTTTATTCGATAGTTCGGTGATCTATGGTTCTGGATTTCACGTTTACCAATACTGTGTGTTTTTCATGCTTAATTTTATTCAGTAGTATTCCTAATGTTGACTTCTGGCCATCTCTTTCTTATACTCATGACTGTACTATATTTAGTACTTCAGAATTTGGTATTATGTTTTACTGTCTTTTCTTTCTAAAGATAACATCCGTGAACTCTTTTCCGATGATTTGACAGTGATAAAATAGTTTGATATTGTAGTAAAATAGTTTGATAATTGATTGTGATAAAATAGATTGATATTATAGTAAAATCGTTTTATAATTTATCAAATAATTTTTCTGATGATGATTGTTAACAAATTATATGATGCTTTAATTCTCTCACACATGTTTCCATTTTTTGCCACATTAATCATTACAAAAGGAATGATAATCTACTTCTACTTCATAGGTATTGATTCGGTTACTGCAATTTTAAAATTTTATTTGATTTCCATTTGGGCTACCTTAGTACATTATGTAATCTAATTTAATACGTTATTTAATCTACATTACAAAATCATTTAGTTGCAAACTGTGAAAATCTGGACTATCTTTTATTGATTTATTTTGTAATTTGATTTACTTTTGGTCCTCAAGTTATTAAAACAGTTTCAGAACTTGATCATAATGCAATCTGAACCTTTTATTAGAGCTTTGGTTACTTTAGATTTTTTTACTTTTTTTACTCTAGCATGTTCATGGGTCTGTCCGTGCATTGCATAAGGTATAAATATGGACTTAGTGTGTAGTATGTTTTATGTATATATCAATGTATAGTATGTTCATGGTTACACTCATCTAAAAATCAATTTGTTCATGTGGTGTATGTCAAATCAAATGGTTTATACAATTTCTGTTCCATTTACTTAACAAATGCTTTATTTATCATTGCATGCAATCTGCTGTGATAGCATGTTTCTTAACTTCTTTTAAGCTTTCGGACATTTGCTTCTTCATTTGTCTTTTTGTCTATTTGTATTAGTTAACTGTAATCTGCAAAATGTAAAGATCACTATATCATCATATTCATTACTTTCATGAATTCGTCTCCATCATCGATGCTACCATCTCTTTCACTCTATAGGATTTTGGTTATGCAAGTTGAAGCAAATTTTTTTTGGTCCCTTCTACTTTTTTAAGGTTCTTAAATGTATATTGTATGTCTATCTTAATTGTATGCACAATAATATGTTTTTGGTCCCTTATAATTTTTTTAAGGTTCTTAAAATGTACATTGTATGTATAACTTAATTGTATGCACAATAACATGTGGGTGATATATAAAATACACTAATTATTTTTTGCCACACTGATTGATCATCATATCTATAAATATTAATATATTATTCAAAATAAAAAGCCAAATATTTTATTCCATGGTGAAGAAATGTTCATGCAGAGTTAAATATTTATGAGTGTCCTTCTTTTATTGTTCTCTACAATTTCATCCATGAAAACATATCCTTTCAGTTTTGTTTATGTATGCTTATTGGTAGTTCTTATTTTGTATTTTCAGGATCAAACTTGACTTTATATGGGTTGTTGTCAGAATCGGCTGAATAAAATGTGTTGTATTTAGTTGGCTTAGTAGTCATAGGGAGGGAGTTGTCTTCAAGGTTCCTTGGAGGATATACAGACATTGGAAATAAAGCATGCTCAATTATTTTCCCAATTGGTATGTTACCTTATCTCTACATTAATGTTTTAATGAACATTATAGGTGTGAGATCATGCATCCCTATATATCAAACACATTCGTTCAATGAAAGAACTAATGAGTAGCAATAAAAGATCTGATCGTTTAGTCAGGGGAGTTATGTATTTTTAACACTATGGTCACTAGTCATTTACTCATTTCATGTTGTAATTGTAGCCAACCTTGAAATATCCTCAGTGGAAAGGAGATATAACAATGGAAAAGTACACATGCAATTTGTTCACACATGTGTTAGTAAACAACACTGACCCAATAAATTTGTTACCTATAATAAATTTGTTACCTCATAATAAATTTGTTATTGAATGGATGAATGAAGTTTTTGCAACAATACTGACCTAAATATAACTTACAATTTATACACAACCTCTGACTAATACCATACAACGCAAGGTATAAATGTATAAGTATGGTAGAACATAGAACTAAGCAGGTTAAAATTAGACGTATTTATGAGTCTATAAACAAAGAGCTCTACAGTCAAAACATCTAAAACTGTGAATCGTAAATTTGATAAATTTTGAGGGAAACAAACAAATTTGTGTTCTCTCATATAATGTTTTGCTAAAGGTTTGGCACATTTCATATAACTGTATAGTTAACTTCATGAACATCTTAATATTTGGAATCTTCAATGATCATTTTCTCAAATTTCGAATTTTAGGTACATAGTTCCCTAATTTTTAGCTTTATTTGAATATTAAGATATAGTAGGTTTCAAAAAAATATTGATAATGGGTTTTATTAAAAATTAGTGAGATGTCTGCCACGGTAAAATTTTCTTTCCTGAGAATTTGGAATACATTATTATGCCAAATATTGATATTGATAGTCCTCTTTTATGCCAAATATTTAAGTATAGTAATTGTATTAAACTTGGAAATTTTAGAATTAGTAACAATTTCCATATAAGCGAGACATATGTGCGTTTTCTTCATCTTTTTTATTTATATATTTTCTATTTTATTCATACCTGGCACATATTTACATATTTTACACACACACACACATAGTATGTGCATGTTTCCTTTCCTAGCATAATTCATTTGATACATGTCGTTTGCTATAATCTATATGACCATGTTTTTAGTATTTGGTGCAAAGTTAGTGCTTAATGCTGGACGTGTTGTTGTAAAACTTTTGCTTTTTTCATTGTTAATTTGTGTTATATTATATGTTAAAGTAAAAAAATGGACAAATGCAGGATGTTGCAGGCGTGACTTAAAAGTCTACTAAGTGATATATCTACAAACCGATTGCCTTGCCATCCGAGATTATTCACTCTCAACTTTTTAGATGTTTATTTTCTGCTATATGTACCTTATTATACTTTAACACTAATTGAGTGTGATTTTGTACATCGCAAATTTGGTTGTCTATGTTGTTCTTTTGAAAAGTAAAAAAAAGGAATATTATGTTCATTATCTTTCTATTGGTAGCTGCATTTAATTTCATGCCATTTTGTTGCATTTACTAAGGTAAAGGTGGCATGTAAAAATTATACATGTTTTTTGCACAGTTGTACTACTATTACCAAAATATGTCAACGTAACTAAATCGGCTACAAATCCTTTGTATTGTATTATTAGAAATAGTTCGCTATTGACTTAAATATTATAAATAATTTGCAAATATGGCTATTGTCACATGTGAAAACCGGTTATTATTTCATCTCCCTTTATACGTACCATTTCTATGAATATTAATTTTAACAATTCTTCATAAGGTGATTTATAATTTGTTAATCGATATATGCAGCTGAGTTGACACGCATGGATCTTAAAAGTTTAACCATGAATTATATATAGAAAATTAACAAAAATCAAAATACATAGATAACGCAATGATAAAATAGTTTGATATAAGCTCACAAACAAAATAGGTTGACAAAGTAATTGATTTAAACTAAAAGGGGTACATAATTATTATTTGTTTGTTACTGGTCGGATCTTATTGTTCGTGTACATTGAACCAATTCACGATGCAATTCAATGGCAGTTGGTTATATTTGAGTATGTTAACGTGGCAAGTGATCTTGCACTGATTTTATTGCTCAGTGATCAAATGCAGGTCCACTAGGACGTGCATATACACTCGTATTTGTAATGCTACTTAGAAACCACATTTGAAGAATTTTTTTATATTATAAAGCTGCGTAGCATCACTACATTTGGATTTAAGTACCTTTGTTCGTTATTGTTACATATAACATTTTATTATTTAACCTACATAATAGTGGCATTTCATGTTATAAAGCTACCAATTAAAGTATAGTTTGAATTGGAAAACCAATTGTAATATTTTATGCTATGATGATACAATGCTGAAACATTTGATGTTGTAATGTTACTTGTTATAGCATTATATGATTTAAAAAATTATAATCAAATATCGCATTTAGCGTTATGATAAAACTTTGTTGTAAAATTTATATTTTGATGCTATTTATAGTAGTGTTATGTGATTTTGAAATTATATATAACACATAATATTATATAATGCAACTATATAATATCATTTCATTCTTTATTGCATGTTTATTTATTTTTTCAACATCATTATATATATATATATTAGTTTGTATTTTTTATTCTTTTTATAATACTATCTTATAGTAGCATTTCATCATGTTTTAATAACACTTCTGATAACACTATGTGAAATGAAAATTTGAATGTATCATTTATGTTATAATGCTATTTCATAGTGTAGTATTATAATGCTATTTTGTAGTAGCATTACATTATTTACTTTGCACTTGGTTTATACTTTATTTGTAATGCTACAATATGGTGGCATTTTATACCCATAGCTTAAATTCATCAGATAATGCAAGGTAAGAGATGGTTTGGAATAGTTGTGAAGTGAAGTGAAGTGGTAAGAAGTTTTGTGATTAGGTGGAGAAAATGGAACATAGGTTGCTACAAGGATTTTTGTATGATGTGGTGGCGACTATGGTAGTAGTTGAGGTAGTTGAGGCGGGTGCGTGTGGTTGGGATTGACATGAAGGGGCAGTGTAGAGGGTGGTGGCATGTGAAGTAGCGATGTAAGGTCTGGCGACATGTTGTGCGATGTGATGTTTTTCGATGTAGTGTTTGAGCATGATTGTATTGTGATTGGAGAAGAAAGTGTGACCTTGTCCTTCACGCTATCTTTGCAAACTTGTGGCCTAGAAATCAAAGTTTGGAGCTTGGTCCGGATTTTTCCTTAAGATCAGTTGCCTCACTCCATTCGTTTAAAGGATTACTGTATGCGATGGATACATGAAATTCAACAATTTGGAATACTATAATTTTTGTACCCAGGACACTAATCTATCTTTGTGTTTAAAATAGAGTGTAAGTATATAAATCACTAAATTTAAAAATTTATTTTGAAATTTGATATAGTTTTCTTATGACATCATGACGTGTGTAAACTCAAAAGGTACACAGATGCTTTGTTGTGTACAGTTTGAATGAGTATCATGGATTTGAATTTAAATGTTATTGAACTACTCTTTGCCTTTGAACGTGAAAATAATTTGTCCACATAATACTTGCAAAGTCACTGTTATGATAAGTGGCGACTTTGTGTGTTTAAGACTTGATCTACTATTCTGCATGTCACAAGTGCTTGGTCGCAAAAATTTTTATTGCTGATTTGAGAATTTTTGTCACTTACTATGTTCAATTTATGTAACTTTTCATAAAATATTTATTATGTACATTCGATTGAAGTGGGCTTGTTATATGTTATCCATCACAATTTTTCTTTCTAGTTTCTTTGTGATATGTATTATACCGAACAAAAAAATAAAAACAATGATCATTTGTTTGTTATCATAAAAAAAAATCATTGTTTGTGATACTCCATACTTTCCTTCTCATACAATACCATATTTATCTTTTACTATCTCCTTATTAATGCCCAATTAAACCTTCTTAAAATGCAGAATTAAATGACCACAACCCCCTTGAAATTGAAGAGAACATTTCTAGAATTTCATGGTCAAAGGAGCAATCAATATCGACCACCTCAAGGCTACCTCACCTAAATAACATACAAGGCCCAATTAACATTTTTAGTAATAGAAACCTTTGTTTTATTTGATGCTAATTAATCTATTTCAACGCAGAAATCGCTTCCTTGATTGCACTCAATAGCCAAGGTTCTTCATGATAAACCATAACTCCAAGCATTAAGAAGAAATTCATTATTATTTTGGCGCTAGGACCATCCCAAATCTTGTATTAGGCTAGTGATGTTGATTGCTAGAAAGAAGGATAATTGATGCGCTACTATTGGTGGAAATGCATCCTAACATACAGATTTTCCTACTAACAAAGTTGGTACCTTAATCCATATTCATGATGTTGACTAAGATGGTATGCGGGAACAGTGAGGGATATAACCGGTCTCATGCCCAGTTGGCAACTAAAAATGAAGGGGCTACAAACGAAGGTGTCCTTGGTCATCTTGTAGCTCAAGGCATTGAGACTATAACCACAATATACTAAAGATCCTTCGGCCATCACGATCCCGGAAGAGCAAATTATAGGATCTAGTATGTGTATCGTTGCTCCATGATGTTCTAAACAGTGGCAATGAAACTTCGAGGAGGGCATAGAAGAGGCTAAGTTAGATGGAGATAATGAGACATGCATAGTAGAGACTGTAAGAGATTTTCTTTAGAAACCAGGGATGACTTAATTATCTTCTTACAAAATAACTAGACGTGTTTGCATGATGCCACACTGACATGTTTGGCATTGGCTCGAATGTAATTTATAATGCCATGAACATAGAACCTAAAGCTCCTTTTATCTAGTAGAAAAGTAGATCCTTACATATGGATGGTATAAAATTTTGAAAGAGGAGTCGTAAGAGAATGGTTTCGTCCAGGAATCAAGGTATCCAAAATGGGTAGCAACCCCTATTCTAGTACATAAAATGACAGTTGACACACTTGCGTAGTTTTATTGAATTTGAATCAAGTGTGCTTAGATATTGTCCCCACTTCCTTACATTTACCAGTTGGTCGATACCACCAGTGGACATGATCTTCTTCTCATGGATGCCCAATACATTATAATTAGATAACAATGCATATTCCCATTCAAGCCTTACAAGATTTATCATACTATGGAAATTTATGCCAATTAAATCTAGGGCTGTCAATGGATGCCCGAAAAATCCAAAATCCATCCGTATCCGCATCCGAAAAGCGGATAAATATCCGATATCCGAAAAAACGGATGCGGATGCGGATATGAAGACATCCGCATCAGAAAATTATCCGTCCGGTTTTTGTCAAGATTATAGTTCAAATTATGTGTATTTTAGTGTAGTGAAAGATATTCGTTTATTATTTTATTAAGTTAGTAATTTATATTATAAGCATTTAATGCTTATTAACCGTTCGAAACTATTTATAATCATCATATTTGTTAACTTTTAACACTTTTATAACCAATGAAATTGAAAAATATTTATGTTAAACTAAAATTTTCATTTTATAATTCTAGACTTATCGGTCATTAGTGGATAGGATAATTATCTGATATCCGTTGGTATCCGTGGATGCGGATATCCGATATCGAAAAATGATTTCGGATGCGGATGCAGATATGGCACTATCTGCATCCGTTGACAGACCTGATTAAATCAAGAAATATAGATGAAAAAATACCGCTATTTAGTAAATAAGGTTGATCATATTAGGAAGACAATGTGATATACTTGAATGGTATGTTAGTGAATTCAGATACGGTAGTAGGAACATATAGGATTTAAGAAGATGTTTGAACATGAAAAAGTACAACATAAGGTAGAACCCAAATAAATGTTCATTTGCAGTATGTGTTAGATCAGATGCATTAACAAAATGAGCAAAATCAGTGAATTTCAAAAAATTCCTTTATTTTAAATATTCACAACATTTTTAAGTCATGTTTTATGAATAATATTTAAAATACTAAAAGATATTTAATATTTATTTGAGGTTTGATATAAGTGAATTAAAATTTGTGTGTAATTTATTATTTCATTGATTTAGTTAATTTATTATATATGTATTTCATATGTATAGGACATAATATGTTTTACATCGCGTGTCTATAAATAAAATAATATACTTATGTACATGTGCGTGTATATATATGCACACATACACTAAAGTATATACATCTACGGTTAATGAGATTTATAACCATAATACTACATATAGATGTACACCTATTAAGAAACAAATAATACACAGGTATATATGTGTGTGTCTGTGTGATCTGCATATAAAAACCTATAAACACACATACACTGCATGCGCATGCGCACACACAGACACACACACATATGCACATATATAACAAATATTATTTTTGAAATAGATAAATCATATTACACACACACACATATCATGTTATTAACATAAGCACTCAAAACTAACTAATTTTTTTACATTGTTTAATATATATATATATATATAGCTATTTTTGACCAATACAAAATTAATAACTTTTTTAGTGATCCAAATTTAAATTATTAGATATATATATATATATATATATATATATATATATTAATTTTAATTCAAAAAATGATTAGCTAAACCAATATGTGTGATAAATTTATGATATACAATTATATAAAACAAAAGACATTCTTTTTTAAAAAATTAGTCGTTGTGGCATTTGTGCCGAACACTTATTCTTAATTGTTATTAATAAAAGTGGACGACCTACTATAAAGTTGGCTAGCCTTGCTAAAAAAAGACATTTTTTATGAATAAAATTTAAAATTTATTGATTTTGGTTGAATACAGATTTATTATGTTTTCATATTCTATTAGCTCTCTACATCACGTGCATAGATTCATACATCATGCGTGCAACTTACTAATTAAAATAGCAGTAATGTAATATGCATATTGTTATTTTGCAAAGATCGGTAACCAAATGCTGGTACTATATAAACAAAAATCACGTAATGACACCATCTAAAGTATGGGAAACTAAAACAAGCTCGGCTAGTGCAGTAGTCACTCATCATACCCAATCAAAGATTTCTTCCACCGTCGAAGATCGCTCTTCTAGAGATGAATCACATGAATACACATGAAATGAAGAAATGTTTCAAAATATGAAATAGTGACATATTCTCAAGTAAGAGACAAAGCTTACTCATCTCTTTAGATGCTATAAGAAAGATTTACATGGATATTGAAAATATTGTTAAAGAATGGCAACTTCATTCTTCTAAGGAGCTTTAAGGTGGAAAAAGAAAAGGTGACCATGATAATCATCATTATCGTGTATCAAATTGGCCTACTAAGCATCAATTTGGTAGTACGAACGAGAGGGATCTCAAAAGGAAATGGCAATCTAATCATGCCATTGATGCCTAGAGTTTATCAATATACTACAAAAAATACAATGGCAGTTTTTCTTCTTCTTTTCCATCCTTTTCATTATAGTTACAAATCATTCATGAAACTATTTAGGAACATCCATGCTTAATCATTTTTCATGGAAGTAGGTTAATGTTTTGGTTGTAATGTAGCATATAGGAATAAGAGAGAATTTTGTATCATAATATTTGTCAAATAAAAAAATATTGGTTGACCTCATAAGTTTAAACCTTGTTTTGGCCACTGAGTTATTATAGAATTGTTTTGCAGCTCTTTTCTTACACGCTGAAGCGGTGTTTGTGTTTTGACTCGAGCAAAATGCTGCATGCTATTTTTCTCCAATGGAAATTTAATAAGTTGCTTCCTAATGTTATATAGGGCTATTATGGTAATAGTAAATTTACCATTACCATATCGGTACCAGGTGATTGCTATATTTGTATACCAATGTTATCGGTAAAGTAATGGTAAATTACAATTATTAACAATAAATGTAGTGGAAAAGAAATACCAAAACTATCGGTAACCATAAGTTTGCCAGTCATATTAATTTTGTTCTTTTACTATTTTAATTAATCATAATCACAAATACTCTTAAAGTCATATTGCATTTTGAATAGGTAGTGTTGTTTATGATTTTATTTTTTTACCTTTTATAACTTTAAAGTTTCAGATTAACAAAATTATTAATTCATATTGTTGTAAATAATTTGCGACCAATCAAAAAAATTTTCTCCGTCAACTAAAATAGTTTAAGGTGTTTATATAAGCATTAATAGAGTTAAAATTAGTAATAATTTGAATTTTATTATTATCAAAATTTTAATTTAACCGCTTCATATATTGGTAAATTTACCATAACCAATAAATGGTGTACAAGTTTATTGGTATACCAACGAATATTTTGCCAATGGTAATAGTAAAGATCGATAGTCACTTACCAGTAATAATGGTACGATAATGGTTTTCATTTATCGATACAGTTATCATTACCATAAAAGCCATACTGTTATGTAGTTCAAGTTAAACTTTGAAATGGAGGGCCTTACTAGAGTCTTAATGCAATCATTTTATACATCATCTAGCTACATCTACTAAAATGCAATATATGTAGTTGTATCAGAAGTTAGGTGCAGCTAGAGAGGTAGTGTAAATGTTGAGAGGTTGTGTATATGTTATTTGTCTTGGTCATCATATGTTTAATGTCATGTAGGAGAGGTTGTTTATTATTACTGGTAGTCGATTTATTTATTTGAATACGTGAACCTTTGTATCTCAGATTCCTCTTTTTTGTTATTACTGTACATCATAAGAAAACTGGCAATTTCAAAGGGACATGTTTCATCCAAGTAGCATAAGTATATAACCACTTAATGGATATGATTTGGTTTAGACTGTTCTCATATCACAGTCATTATCAATTCTAAAAATTGATCAATATCCAATTGGTTTATGTAAGCATAAACAATTCAAATAGGATCCAAATCTACAAAGGTTTAACAAATTAACGTATATTAGTTGATGATGGAGACAATCATGATAGTTGCCATAATGATGATATGGGCGGTGATGAAGTCATGATGTAAGGCAAAAACCCGATGAGAGCGAGCAGTTTGGGATTGTAATGTTACCATATAGTAGAATTTTATGAATTTAATATGTCCTACTGTATTAGACATATTCATCCAGTTGTAATGTTACTTGTATAATGTGTTATATTGGATTTGATCTAATTGATTATGTTATAATTGAAGCAGTCGATATGTTTTAGATACCTTTGAACAATTTTTTTATCTAGCATATGTAATGCTACTTGTAAATTGTATCGAAAATAAAAAATTAATGGTGTTTCATGTAGAATTTTAACATTTATTTTTAGAAAGCATTAAATATTAATAACATCTTTCCTTTTCACATTTTCGATATTTCTTATCATTTAGGTCCCTTGCCATAGTGGTTAGGCGCTTCGACTTAGATTATTGTGATCACAAGTTTGAAACTTACATAACATGATTTGAACCTTGAATATCCATGACATCTAGTATTCTATATAAAATGTTTAATATTTGTAGCACTATTATATACCATATACTATCCTCTATTGTGTATAAAAGTAGAGTACTCGATCTAAATAAGAAGAATTTTATGTCATAGAATTACTTGAGTTGTTTAAGTTGAAAATAACCTATTATGTTTTAGCTGTACCGATTAGTAACTTTTCTTCATTTTTTTTCATTTTTTAAATAGAATTTATACATTAAGTCTTAAAAAACATTGTATTTTGTTACAGTGCCGCATTTTTTAATGTCACTTATATTTGTAATGCTACTTATAAACCACATTTGAAGAAAAAGTTTTTATCGTAGAGCTATTTGATATAGCTTTTCAATATTTGGATTTAAGTACCTTTATTATTTATTGTTACATATAGCATTTTATTATTTAATACTACATCATAGTGGATTTTCACGTTTTACAGCTGCCAATTGTAGTATAGTTTGAATTAGAGAACATGTTATAGTATTTCATGCTAAGATGCTATAATGTAGTATCACTTGATGTTATAACATTACTTGTTATGGCGTTATATGATTTAATGAATTATAATCAAATATTGCATTTAGCGTTATGATACAACTCTGTAGCAACATTTATATTTTATGCTATTTATGGTAGTCTTATGTGATTGTGAAAATGGTATATAACACATCGTGTTTTATAATGTTCATTACATGCTTATTTATTTTTCTTTGATTTAATGCTACATTTTGTTACCATTTAGTTGCATTTTTTTTCCTACATGTATTTTGAGTGGCCATTCATTTTTTATCCAACAGTTGACATCATTATACATACATATAACACACATAAACACAAACACACATATATAGTTTGAAATTTTTGGGTCGTTTTATAATACTACCGTATAATAGCATTTCATGTTTAATGGCGCTTTTGATAGCACGATATGGAATGAAAAAATGAATGTATCATTTATGTCGTAATGCTATTTCATAATGTCATGTTATAATTCTACTTTGTAGTACCATTTCATTCTTTAATGTGCACTTGTTGCATACTTTATTTATAATGCTACTATATGGTAGCATTTTATACCCATTGCTTAAATTCATCATTGGTTATGATTAACGAAGATGCATGGTAAGAGATGGTTTGGAATAGTTATGAAGTGAAGCGGTGCGGAGAATTATTATGATTAGGCAGAGAAAATGGAACATAGGGCGTTGATAGGATTTCTTAATGATGTGGTGGTGACTACGGTGGTAATTGCAGCCCGGGGGTGTGGGGCTTCGATGCGAAGGGTAGTGGTGCAGATGGTGGTGGCATGTGAGGCGGCGACACGATGACATAGGGTGTGGCAACAAGCGAAGGGACAAGATGTTTGTCGCTATGTTTGAGCATTATCATATTATGCTCAGAGAAGAAAGAAAGTGCGATCTTGTCCTTCACACTAACTTTGCAAACTTGTGACCTAGAAACCAAAGTTTGGAGTTTGGTTTAGTTTTGTCCTGAAGGCCGGTTTCCCCATTCCATTCATCTAAAGGATTACTATATGCAATCGGTAGATAAAATTCAACAATTTGAAATACTATAATTTTTGTATCCAGGACATAAAATTTCCATCCTTATGTTTGAAACATAGTGTAAGTGTATAAGACACTAAATTTAAACATTATTTTGAAATCTAATATAATTCTCTTGTGACATCATAATGTGTGTAAACTCAAAAGGAACTCAGATGCTTGAATTGTTGAGTATAGTTTGTATAAATCCCATGGATTTGAATTTAAATGTTATTGAACCATTCTTTACCTTTGAAGTGAAACTAATTTGTTCACATAATAATTGCAAAGTCACACTGTTATGATGAGTGGCGACTTTGTGTATTTAAGATTTGTTCTACTATTCTACATGGTCACCCCTATTTATGGTTAATTTGAGAATTTTTGATCACTTACTGAATGTTCAACTTGTGTAACTTTTCTTAAAAAATTTATCATGTTCATTTGGTTGAAGTGGGCTTATTATGTGTTAGTCATCATATTTTTGCTTTCTACTTTCTTCATGATGTATATCACACTAAACAAAAAAATAAAAACAATAATTATATGTTTGTTATTATCAAACAAGATCATTATTTGTGATACTCCACACTTTACTTCTTATACAGTACTATATTTATATCTTATTATCTCATTACTGATGCCCAATTAAACCTTCTTAAAATGCAGAACTAAATGACCATAATCACAATAATATCGAAGCGAACATTTGTATAATTTCATAGCCAATGCATCAATCAGGATCAGCCACCTTAGGGCCACCTCACCTCCACATCGTATAAGGCCCAACCAACATTTTTAACTATAAAGTCTTTATTTTTATTCGATGCTATTATCTGTTTCAACGCAGAAATCGCATCCTTGATTGTAATCAATAAACAAGGTTTTTTGTAATAAATTGTAATTCTAAGGTTTAAGAAGAAGTTCGTTATCATTTTTCCACTAGGGCCATCCAAGATCTTATGTTTAACTAGTCATGTTGATGGCTAGAAAGAAGGATAAGTGATGCGCTACTATTGGTGGCAACACATCCCAACATATACATTTGTCTACTAATAAAGTTGGTATCTTAATCCATATTCTGATGTTGATCAAATAGTTATGGGAGGAATATAGTTGGTCTCAACTCCCAATTGGAAACTAAAAATGTAGGGGCTACATACGAAGGTGTCCATGATCATGTTGGAACTCAAGGCATTGAGACTATAACCACAACATATTAAAGTTCTTTATGCCAGCATGATCTCAAAAGAGCAGGTTACAAGATATCAACAAATGTGTATTGTTGCTCCTTGATGTGCTAGACAGAGGAGTGAGACCTGTAGGAAGACATAAAAGAGGCTTGCTAATGAGATTTTTCATCTCAGAAACACCTAAGTATTTTTTATGAAGTAATCATGACACTGAACACTTTCGTGATTACAAATCAAAAATTTAAGTAATATTAAAATTACCTTTTATATAGAATAATTATGGTTATTTAAAGCTTACACAATTATGAGGGGAAATATTTGAAGTACAAGGAATTAATTTGTTAAATCAATCTATCTCAGTTCAAGTGCTGAAAATACTAAAATAGTAAATAATCCACTGAAAGCAATAAAAGGGCACAAAGAATTTACGTGGTTCGAATGTTAATGAATCCTACGTCTATGTGTAAAATGTCTATTTCTTCTCTCTTGACTTTTAGTATAAACAAAAATTGCAGAGAGTACAATTTTCAATTTGTTTGTCCAAAAAGTGTAAAGTAAAATTCTCCTCCTTTTTCAACTACAGTGCCCTATTCATTTATAGTACACAAAGATTCATGTGGGTTGCCAACGTAATTCTTCTTCTCTTTTATTTTTGAATTTGGATTGTGCCATGCGTCGACCATCCATCTTGTTTATTTGATATGCGTGGATTGATAACCTGGCCTTCGACGAGAAACTATGACTTGAGCAGTTGAATTTCGAGTTTGTGCAGGAAGCTCGAAACTAAAGCAAGAAAATCCAATTTACAATGGACCATGACCGGATGGCTTTATATAGCATTCAAACCAATGGAATGCACAAATGTGTAGGTAAAACAGCGATGAAGGATTGCCCCCATTTTAGGAAGATTGCGCTATTGTAAACACCTAGAACTTCGCTATTATGAATGGGCCATTAAGAACTACGCCCACATAGTTATGCAGGATGATTATATTCCACAACATCTGAGCTGCATCGACTCTTTTGAAGCCATTCTTAGATTGTGGTTGTAGTGCAGTTTTGCCTCATTGCCTCATCCTTTGGGTCTTCGTATTTATGGGTAGTTCCTTCATTGAAATTGCAACGTAGTTTTATCCTTTCAACATCAAATCAAGATGGTGGCGTATCCTTATAGCCATCGACTCGGGATTTTGGCATAGTACTATCTGGATTTTTTCTAGCTTCCTTTCCATATTTTGGCTCTAGATGTAGGAGTATTTCTTTTGGCCCAATGTTCATATTAATTTCACTTTGACAATGTTTAGGAAATATTGGTGTAACATGTCTAACTTAGATATAGACAATGAGACATGCATAATAAAGATTTTAAGGGATTTGCATATAGAAACTAGGGATGAGTTACTTAACTTCTTATAAAATACTAGAATGTGTCTATATGGTGCCATGCCGACATGGTTGGCACTGACTCGAATGTAATTTATAATGCTATGAACATAGACCCTAAAGCTCATCCTATCTAATAGAAGAGTAGATCCTTAAATATAAAAAGGTATAAAGCTTTGAAAGAGGAGTTATACCTTAATGGTTTCATCCAGGAATCAAGGTACCCAAAATGGATAACAACCCCTATTCTAGTCAAAAAATGACAATTGACACACTTGTGTATTTTTTTAAAATTTGAAATAAGTGTGCTTAGATATTGTCCCCACTTCCTTACATTTACCAGTTGGTTGATGCCACCTGTGGACATGTGCTTCTTTTCATAGATGCGTACTATGGTATAATTAGATAACCATGTATATTCCTATTCAAGTGTTTACAAGATTTATCATACTATGGTAATTTATGCTAATTGAACCAAGAAATGTAGATGAAACGTATCGTTGGTAAGTAAATAATGCATTTGTAGAGCAGACTGGGAAGATTATGGTGGTATACATGGATGGCATGTTAGTGAATTCAGAGAAGGCAATGAGAACATGTAGGATACAAGAAAGATGTTTGAACTTGAAAAAATATAGCATAAAGTTGAACCTAAATAAATATTCATTTGCATTGATCAAATGAGTGAAAGGGGTGGATTTTAAAAAATTCATTTATTTTAAATATTGACAAGGATTTTAACACATGTTGTTATGAATAATGTATAAAATATTAAAAAATATTTAATATTTGTTTGAGATTGATGTCAGTGAATTAAAATTCGTGTGTAATTTAATTAGTTCATTTTATTGCTTGTATTTCTCGCAAAGTAATGAAATAAACCGACCCACTTAGAAACCCCTATCTTGCTTGGTCCAAATGCACGATGGCCCTATTTCTTCTTCCGACCCAACTTAAATAGCAGCAATCAATGCCAATGCATTGTCTTCATCCATCGCTTAGCCCCTTGGGTTTTTGTTTTACCTACTAGCTCGGTCGGGATCACTCGTAGAAGTGCCTCTTCCGTTTTGACAAATCGATGGGCTGGTTTCCTTTAGGACGGTAAGCATAGTCGAGGCGAGTTACTATTGGGGAATGAGGTCTGATGGTGGTCAACCTGACCAATTGACAAAACCATCAAACAACATCTTTATTCATCGTCATCCTCACCAGAACCTGCCATCATTCGTAGGAACTACATGACGTCCCTCAACTATGCTAATAAACCATCAAGTTCCCTTGATGTAAGAGATGCACCATTCATGCTACATTGTGAGGAGGTCAGTCTCCACTAGGCTCATTTAACATAGGCATCATTGTGCAGTTTCCCTCCATATATTATGCCGAGACCTAGTACGTCTATTACAGCTCTACATCATGCTGTCCATTGTGTTTTAGGGAGATTTCCACATTGTGGTTCACCAGCTATCTACGTCTATATCAGACAAGCCACCTTACATCCCAACTGGCATAATCATCAACTGTACATCATCAACAGTTGCCCAAAATATTTCTAGGGATAATTTAGGTCAATCTCAGCCGTCCAAACGTCGAGCTCAGTCCCTACAAATACATCATATATTGTCACTTAATGAAAAATGAAAGAAAAACGAAAAACACTATTCTAAGACTAAAAAATAGCATCTTTATATTTTTGGTCACTAAACCCCATGATTTTAGGTCATTGTAACCAAAGTAATAAAAATAATAAAACTCATTATAGTGGACATAGACCATCTTTGGTTGAACCACTCTAACAACTATTGTCGCTTTGCATTTTCATGCACAAGAATCATCTCATTTCCTATCTCTTAATCAAGATACTAGTTATCCATGCTTGCTAATGTTTCCCTAAAAATGCAATTCTGAGGTTGAAGAAGAGTACAATCAACATTTTGGTGCAAGAAGAATGGCTCAAACCTTTAAACCTTTCTTTTCTCAAACACCTATTCTGGTCTATTACCATGGAACCAGCTCTGGGACCTAAGGGCAACAATTATAATGAGCATGAAACTAACAGTGACACCATAGCCAGTACTGCCTTCCCTGCCCCCAAAGTTCAACATGGATATATAATGCACTATGGTGCAACAAGTGACAAACATGGGCAATTTGACCCGCGAAATGGAGAGTCCGAGGAAAAGGTTGGACGAAAAAA
Organism: Allium cepa; assembly: GCA_030765085.1. Taxonomy (NCBI): domain Eukaryota; kingdom Viridiplantae; phylum Streptophyta; class Magnoliopsida; order Asparagales; family Amaryllidaceae; genus Allium; species Allium cepa. Next base: position 804,569,230 of record CM060943.1, read on the forward strand.
TGACAATCAGCTTTAACCCACCTACGATTGAGTAGACTCCTCAACTTGTCCTCCGAGCTTTATACAACCTTGTGAGCACCACCGAGCTTTGGGAAGGGTAGCCTTGGAAACCTCGATCGAGGAGATTCATGTCCACTACTGGAGCTGTCATGCTGTCCCAATGAAAAGGACGTCCGTGAGATCCTAGAACCTAAGCCACCGATACGTTACTCTATCGATCGAAAGACAGTTCACATTCTAGTGCCTGCAAATTGCAGATGGAGACCGCGATCTCCATGTTGAGAACATCAATAGTGGAAAGCAAGGTAGGGCCACGGGGTCTAGAGAACCATCATTTCGCTCTTTACCATAGTGGGAGATACCTCAGCCCAAATCCCTGGAAAGCAACCTTAGCCACCCAAGTCCCTATTGATGGCTAGGAACAGTCTCCTACTTCGACCACTCCTTGTGGTTTTCCTTCGCCATATTTTTATCACATATTATGGAACCAGACAGACGATTGAGAAGCCTCTCCCTTATAAGAAACAACTGTCATCCATGACACAAGGAATATGGCCTTTAAGAAGAGATGGCTGTCCTATATCAGCAGATGCACATTATCTAAGCAAGGAGCTCTAGGTATAAGGAGGGTATGACAACGAGAATGGGGACCCTATCTTCGAAGATATCTTACATGCATACATCGACTATAGGTATGTCCTGCTGCACATGGATAAGTATGACGTGAGTGTAGACCAACCAAATTACATCACTGCCTTCAACTTGGTCACAGGAGCTGGTAGAATCTTCATCCATGCAAAGTGCCTCCTATTCCCCACTACCTTGATCGAGTCAGCGTCCCATTAGTTCCTTCACCTATAACCTGACAGTGTCCACTCATGGGCCTTATTATGTTCCGACTTCAAAGTCCGCTTATTCGCATCATAGACAAGGGTAATGATTGCCAACGAGCTGGGCAACCTCAAGCTATGTAGTTAAAGCGCTTAGTATTTATATAAAGGTGGAGGTGCAAAAAGTTGTAATAGGGATAAAGTATGGATATAGCAGAAAATAGTGATGGTGCAAAAAAACTTCATTATATATTAAATGAAATAAAGTTAATTTAGTCTTATTCTCACATCATTTGTTTAACCTTATATAACAAAATCGAAGAATATCATGATTTATGCAGATTAGATTTGATGACTACAATAAATTTCTATCTTTTATTAAGCACTTAGGTCTTAAAATTAGGTCTTCACCCTAACTTTTTTTGATTTGTTTTAAAAGAGAAATAATCAACTCAACCTTTTTATATTAATGTTGCTAAAGCGGGTGCTATAAGGCCTTGATTTAACTGGCGCAGTGAAAAATAGCGAGGCTTAAAATGGATGTATTATTCAATAGTGCTGAATTGAAATAGCATAGCAGTCAAAGAGTGCTATGCACTATAGCGGCGACTTTGTGGTGATTTAACTACACAGTGAGTGAGTCCTCACGCTTATACTCAATCGATTTAACAAGGAGTTAACAAGAGTGAGAGGATTCGATAAGAACAACTTGGTGGTAGGCCTTTGTTCATGAGTGAAATATCGGTCCTATGGGTTGGAGGAATTGCAAAAGCTGCTCACTTCGTCCCTTGCCGACTTCCTCCAAAGGGAAAACACATAACGAGAGTAGAGGAGGCGGATACCTTCGACAGTGATGATGAGGAAAGCCTTAGGGGAAAATAAGTTAGAGAGAGGATTATGCCGAAAGAATAATCAACAGGAGAATGGAAAAGTCATTCCAATGATGGAGCATGCTTCAAACCCTGGTACGCAAATTATGCAACACTGAACCGTGATACCTTACCACCCGTGACCATGTGGAATTTCAATGGCTCGCTCCCTCTCGGACTAGGTAGAGGGAGGAGCCTAAAGTCAATGGAAAATGGTTTGAGTTTCTCCAGTTCAATAGCCACTCGACCAATGAGTGTCGGCGCTTCAAAGACGAGATAGAACAACTAATTCACGAGGGGTGCCCTACCTCAATGTAATGCTTGGCAAAATCTACCTATCCTACCTCAACATGCAGACGACAATAACATAGACATGATCAACATTGAAATCTTATCAATATGTGGTGGTTTGTACATGGTGGGCAACAATTGAGGGGCATAGGCCTGCCATAGAAAGAAGCTATCAGATTATGTCTATTCGATGAATCTCCAAGCATGGTTCCTTGAGTCGAGGAATATTTTACCGACATCGCCTTCACCATAGAGGATAGAAGATGGGTTAGTTTCCCCTATCACAACCACATAGTCATTTCAATCAGTTGGCCAGTATATAGGTCCACCGTGTCTTTATTGATGGTTATAGTTCCGTTAACGTGAGGTTCAAATATGTAGTCGATAGAATGAAGCTTCCCATCTCCAGTCGTTCTCCCTGAACCTTGTTGAGACTTGGTTTTAATTCATGACACGAAGCTATCTCTACAACATACAGATTTGACGACTGTTACGACAAAAAGAGAATATATACTACATAGAGATAAGACATCAAAATTGGTGCATCAATGTTTATAATCTTGTTTTGAGTCTTAAGTCAATTTTGTTAAGATCTCTCCTCGTTTAATGTATATATTAGCTTATACATAATCTTTTTATTTTAAAATGATATATATATATATATAAGCATATAATATATATATATATTATCAAAAAAAATTCCTTAAAATCACATATGATATATATATATATATATAAACCTGAGAAAACTGTGCAGATTGCACAGAAATCACTAGGTCAGTCGGCTGATCTGGTAGGTCAGTCGACTGATTACCTGTCAATTTCTATGTAACATGCACAGGTGCACAAATAAATAAATATATACGTTTGAATATCCAGTCGACTGACCTAGAGTTTCAGTTGATTGAATTTCTACAACATCTTTTTTTGAAAAGACATGACTATTTGTGAAGAGTTACGAATCTCTACAAAAATATTTGGACGCAACACTCTAACCGGAACTCTTCGTCAATAGTCGCTGCTTTCTAACATCTATAAATACATACTCTAACTTGATTCCAAATCATCGAATTTTCTTATCTTTCTCATCTAACTCTCTTGAATCTACTTGCAAATATATTTTCAAATATTCTGCATTAAAGCAATATTATACCTTTCTATTCTTCACAAACGTCAAATATATATATATATATATGTATATATATTTATACTCGAGGAGAAGATCATAGGAAGGGTGTACTATAAACAGACTTAGCTATGTTATCAGAACACAAAAAGTCAAACAATATTTTGTAATTGTTGAAGTCCTGTTCTACTGCTCTAGGCGTGCGAAGTCCACTTCGGCTGCTGAGGCAAAATCATGTTCCGCTGCTTAGGTCCTTGTTCGGCTACTCAAGGGTTGTATAGACCCGTTCCTCCGGGTTAAGTGAGGGTTATTGTTTTAGTGAAATTCCAAAAAGAGTCTGGGACTGCATGTAGGATTGAGCTCCGAACCAGTATAAAAATTCCTGGTGTCATTTTACCTTACTGCTTTTTATTCCGCACTATTTACTGTATAGCTATCATCATTATGCTCTGTTTTATCATATATCCATATTACATGATCCATAGCACACTTTCATTTGGTACCAGAGTGAGGTCATCATATAACTGTAACATAGTTATCTGATAATCTAATAATATGGAAACTAACACTAGCACTAGCATTAACACTAGCTTCATTGAAGGACAATCCACTGCACGTCTACCACTGTTTAATGGCATGAATTATAACTATTGGATACACGAATGAGAATATATATGCAAGCATATGGTTTTGATTCATGGAATATAACTCACACAGAATATATTATTCTGGTGAAGAGTATTCTACATGGACAAATACATAGAAACTAGATGCCACAGCAAATGCAAAAGCCATGAATATGTTGTTTTGTGCCTTAGATAAAATGGAGTTTAACCATGTTAGCATGTGAAATACTGCATATGAGATGTGGCATACACTCAAAGTTACACACGAAGGAACTAACAAGATCAAACAAAGCAAAATATCCATGCTCAAAAGTCAATTTCAAAACTTTAGGGTGAAAGAAAATGAATCTATGAATGATGTGTATTCAAGATTTCAAGATATCTACCATTCATTAATAGGACTAGGAGAAAAATATTCAGATTTTGATATTGTATCCAAAATCCTTAACTCTTTAACGGAAGAATAGGAAAGAAAAGTTATCACTATTAAAGAAGCGAACGATATTTCCAAAATAACTTCGGAAGAGTTAATAGGAAATCTAATGTCATATGAAGTGAATTTGTAGGCTAAACGAGTTCAAGCTCAAGATAAAAAGAATATAGCATTCCATGCAGAACAAGAAGAATCAAATTCAGACAAAGGCGACCTAACCTCTATCGCCAAAAACTTCAAGAAATTCTTAAAGTATAGAAAAGGAAACATAAATAATGGTATTAGAAGCTCAAACAGCAATAAACCACCGTCTTCATCAGTTTTGGAGTGCTTTATCTATCACAAAAAGGGGCATATACAAAAGGACTGTTCGGATCAAAAGAAAGAATATCACAATTAAAAGGAAGGACAAATTCAGAAGGAAAGCTTACTCGGTTACATGGGATGATTCAGACTCTTCTTCTTCTTCTGAAAGTGAGAGTGATAGCAATAATGAACAAGCCAACGTATGCTTTATGGCCAAAGATAATGAGGTTAGTGATTTAACTTTTGATGATATGATATAAATCAGAATTATTAGATACTTTAAAAAGTCTCAAAAGAAAATATAAGGAGGCTGCTGAAAATCAGAACAAGGCAGAATTCGAAAGAGATATGCTTAAAGACGAGAAGAAAATATTGGAAGAAGAACTTGTGAAAGCTCAAGAACCGCTTTCAAATGCTAATTCTCAACTAATATTATTGAGTCAAGAAATTGAGACTCAAAAAGAAAAGAATGATGTTCTTGTTTCTGAAAATCATGATTTAAAAACAAGCATTAAAATTGTAGAACTGGAAAATTCAAGTCTAAGGACCAATTAGAGGGAATCACTAAAAACGTTTCAAATTTTAATAAAAGAAGAGAAAATTTATCTAGAATTATTGAAAATTCACAACCTGTTAACAATAAAAATGGTTTAGGTTATAAGAAGAAAGTCAAGAGTTCACGATCTAGTAATTTAAACAATCTTAAGTCTAATAAACCACCCATATCTTCAAAAAGACTAGTTTCTAAAACTATAAATATGTGGGTTCCTAAAACTAATAACAAGTTAATAAGGAATAAGTGTATTAGATCATTCATAGAAAACATTCATAATAATAGGAATTATATCTATAAAAGGGATACTAAACCCACTTGGGTTTGGTTTCCTAAGATCTAACTCTTAGGACCCTATTAAAACGTGGGTACCAACGTTATCTCATATTTTCTTTGCAGGTCCCACTCAAGAAGAGAGTAAAATCGACACTTGATAGTGGTTGCACAAAGTTAATTGGCTTCGATTAATTCTTGATGAGTTATTAAGCTTCGACAATGGTCCAATGAATATCATCTACTATGGTGAGTATATTATGCGCTTCTTAAAAGTGTGAGATTTCGGAACCTGACTCACCGGTTTCTACCATCGGCTACTTAAACTCTCGTACTTTAACATTAATGAAGCTACCGATTGCTCGACCTCCTCCTATCATTACTTTTGAAGAATGGACTCAACGCCAATTACCTCAAGATCAACTGCAACAACAACAAGGCGAAGCATCTCACCGTCCAACTCGCCAAAGATCAACCATTCGTCAACAAGACAATTTTGATTCCTAATCCAAGCCTTCCTTTATGTGAGTCTATTTCCATGATATGCCGTAACCAACAAATACTTCAATCCCATATCACTAAAGTTGACAAAAATCTTGATAAAGTTAAAGGAATTTTCACAAAGTTATGGCAAGCTATCTCGTGTTCGTCTGGCACTTCCATGGCTACACTAGGTGATCCGGGTAAGCAACCCATCTTCACTTGGTCTTCCTCTTCCGACATCTAGCAAGTAATAGCGACAACGGTGGAAATGAAGGCGATAGTGGTGGTCAAAAATCGCATAGTGATAGGGATAAACATTTAATGGAGTAAGTTGTTCCTTTTCTTATATTATAAGAACATTAGTTTTTATTTCACAATATTATGCTTGTATTAAATAGCCACTCTTTTCATATTATTTCAAGACTCTTGTTTATGATATTTGTAATATATGAATGTTCGATTTCTTTATATCATATCTATCAATGCTTCATACTTTTATACTCTGTATTCCTTTTTATCGATGACAAAGGGGGAGAAATATTATCACTAACAATTAGAATGCATGATATAGATCGTAAAAGATTCAGGGGAGTAAGTATTTATATTATATATACAGTCAAATTCTATATCTATTTACAGGTTGTCATCAATTAAAAGGAGAGAGAATGCTGAGACTTGGTTTTGATTCATGACACGAAGCTATCACTATAACATACAGATTTGACGAATGTTACGACAAAAAGAGAATATATATACTACATGGAGACAAGACATCAAAATCGGTGCATCAATGTTTATTATCTTGTTTTGAGTCTTAAATCAATTTTGTTAAGGTCTCTCCTCGTTTAACGTGTATATTAGCTTATATATAATCTTCCTATTTTCAAATGATATATATAAGCATATAATATATATATTATCAATTTTTTTCCTTAAAATCATATATATATATATATATATTTAAACCTGAGAAAACCATGCAGATCGCACACAAATCACCAGGTCATCACCGAGCTGTCATTTTCTGTGTAACATGCATAGGTGCATGAATATAGAAATATATACGTTCGAATATCCAATCGACTGACCCAGAGGTTCAGTTGACTGAATCTCTACAACAGCTATTTTTTTGAAAAGACATGACTATTTGTGAAGAGTTGCGAATCTCTACAAAAAGATTTGGACGCAACACTTCAACTGGAACTCTTCGTCAACAGTTGTAGCTTTCTAACATATATAAATACATACTCTAACTTGATTCCAAATCATCGAATTTTCTTATCTAACTCTCTTGAATCTACTTGCAGCTATGTTTTCAAATATTCTACACTAAAGCAATATTATACCTTTCTATTCTTTATAAACTTCAAATATATATATATACACACACTCGAGGAGAAGATCATAGGAAGGGTGTACTATAAGCAGACTTATTCGTGTTATCAGAACACAAAAAGTCAAACAATATTTTGTAATTGCTGAAGTCCTTTTCTATTGCTCAGGCATGTGAAGTCCTCTTCGGCTGCTGAGGTGAATCCTCTTCTGTTGCTGAGGTCCTTGTTCGGCTGCTCAAGGGTTGTATAGACATGTTCCTCCGGGTTAAGTGAGGATTATTGTTTTTGTGAAATTCCAGAAGGAGTCTGGGACTGGACGTAGGACGGAGCTCTGAATCAGTATAAAAATTCTTGGTGTCATTTTACCTTACTGTTTTTATATTCCGCACTATTTACTGTATAGCTATCATCATTACACTTTGTATTATCATATATCCATATTACACGATCCATAACATACTTTCACACCTTATCCATTTACGGGTTCGACGGTGTCAGCATAGTACATGTAGGGGTCAGATCCTACGTAGTCACTTTCAGTGTGGAGCTACTGGTGGAAAAAATATAGGCTCTGTTCATTATGGTAGATTGTCTGTCCGCATACAATATTTTAATATGTAGGCCAAACCTAGCAGTTATGGATGCGATAGTGGCTTACTAGCGCCTGACGATGAAATTCCCGACCAAGGGAGGTATAGGTTGTGTTTGAGGCAATTAGCAGGCCTTTAAAGATTGTTATAGCATTTTCCTACAATAAGGAAAAAATGGTGTACTTATGTTGTAGCAAGAAACGACAACCATCGGCAGTGATACACTGGAAGGATTACCCAAGAAGCTCGTCACTCTCATTCACGCCAAAAGAACCCTATTTGCTAAAACCAGACCGCACATATTGATTACCACCATAGGCCAAGATGACACACATGATGGAAATGCCCTTTCATCAACCAGCCTGAGCAAGACCAGGAGCTCATCGCCACATGGAATTAATAAGCTCACCTTCATTGGCAAGCAGGGGTAGATGATACTAATACCCCTTCCCTTTCAACACTAGACTCATCTATTGAAGGCAGAGTTAGCGTCAACCTTTTGGCTTGGGAACAGACATATGCGCCGATCGAAGATATTGCTAAGTGTATGATATAGCTCCCATATCTCTCTATCTCATTCTAGCTCTTCGCAACCGGATGAGTCCACCAGAAATCTTGTTTATGACTCATCTTTTCCCAAGTTGTCTAGACTCGTCGTCACTAGGCCTAGCCTGGCCCTATTGCTATTATTGTCCTTAGGGATGAGCATTTCCTTGCCTACCATCTTGCACGGCTTTAACAAATTGTTGTAACTTCTTTTTTCTAATCAAATCTTCTATCACATAACATAGATCCTGACACTCATTCATGTTAAGACCATTGGCCTCTTGAAAGCGGCATTTCTTACCAGATTTCTTCTCCTTCTCGGTCAAATCCCTTAGGGGAATTTCCTATAATGTTTTGTACCCTGCGTTGCAAGGTTGATATTTTCAACTGAGTTATTCAATGGGGTGTAATCTTTATATTTTGAAACTTGGGATGTTTCCTTGAATATGTTTTCGATCTCCACCTCTTTAGTCATCTCTTTTAAGACTACTACCCTCGTTCTCGACATTCACATTTATATTACCGTAGCTCCTACGGTTTGCTTCACCACAACATTACTTTGTACTACATTAGCAGACTATTCATCATTGGTTTTTCTAGCGATTGAACTTGCCTCTTCTAAGCACAAGAACTGATTTGCCTTCCTATAGAAAACATCCAACATCGATGGGGGTTTCATTTTTAGCAATCTTCCAAAGTCAATATCGAGATGTATCCCTATGATCAGTGCCATATCTTCCTTTAGAGTACTCACCTCGGTTACTTCCATATTGAATCTACCTAAAAATCTTTCAATGACTCTCCTGCTCCTTAGAAGAGATTCGACAGTGATATCACATCTTTTAGACAAGTTGCATGCAAATGAAACTGCTCAACAAACTACTTTACTAGTTGATCAAATGATGATACAGATCTTGGTAGAAGCCGAGTGAACCATATTGCTGCTACACCTTAAATAAAAATTATAAAACATCGACATTTGATGGCATTAGTTTCCCCAGTAGTGTCCATGTGCCATTCGTACTTTAACAAGTGCTGCCTTGGATCCGACATTCTACCATAGGACGCCATTGTCTTCATCGTGAATCTTCGAGGGTATTCTTCACATGAAATCTCCTTAGTGAATAGGTTCCTGCTGGGAGAAGTACCTCATTCATCATTACTTCTATACTTGGTCTCTTTTACTTGCTTTTTTACCATCTTCGCCAAACAATCTGACTCAACCTGATCCACCAGACGACAATAGCCATGGCCTACCTTGAGCATTTGACTCCATAAATGTTCTTGGTTAGCTCAATGATATTTGGGTTCCTTTGAGTCCGGGAGAACCGTTCGTCCAGTTGATGCATTCTTATTATTTTTATGAGGTGGATCGGTAGTGGCTACCTAAACTCCAACATTCTAGCTGTCAGCAACACGACCTACGTTACCACCACCATCATCCTCCAAGACATCTACTTGTTCATTAACCAAATCGATCACCTAGGGTTTGGTACCAATCCTCGCATATGGTTCAACATCGGTCCCCAAGCCTCCACTTCGAACAGAAATCAATCTCCCCTTCGAAGTTGTGATGACCCGCATTTCGGAAGGTTTAAATTGACCATAATCCACACATGTCCAACTAAAAAAATCCGAAAAAAAGATGATCAATGGGATTAATTAAGAAAAATAAGAAAAAAAGAAAACAAATGCAGAATCTCACAGCGGAATGACAAAAATATAATAATCAAATAAACAGTTCATGAAGCTGTTTATACTATATATTAGATTAACGTTTATACAACATTTATTAGAGTTATACATACAACATAATAATAGAAAAATGCAACATAATACATGATGCAGGGAAATAATACTAGTAATAATATAACAGACCAAATCTTCTTTTTCATCCTCTGCAAGATAATCTTCAATGCGCTGAAACTCAAGGCTGACCTGAGCGTAATAAGAAGACAAAACACTCGATTTAGGACTAAAATATCCTTATGTGATCAAATCAATAACACATATAACATGAGTGTAAAATCATCAGAGATGTTTATTGGATTTCACAACTCTTATCCAGTGTATAACATGCGTACAATAACTCAAGAGAAGCTGCGGGATTTTTCATCTCTTAAGGATCCATCAAAATATCTATATATAATAGAATACGCTATATATGTAATGTCTAATCAGTAAAATAAATATTTTTCTTAGCCTTAAGGCTTTACATTAATCCCCCTTAATGCATTTTTAAGCATTGTCGTACAGTTTACATATAACGCCCTAGTAGCACATCGAGTGATAGGGATGCACCGTGATACGACAACATTAAACCAAACTCATAGTGTTCTCGTATAAGTAAAAATATGATAAGGCATGTGAGGTAATGACCAAGGTAGGATACTACAAGTTCAGGTCGCAGGGCTGGTGGCAATGCATCGTAGCTACGATCACCCACCACGTCCATCCATCCTATATCGAGTCAAAACGGAGGTCATCCCAAACAAGGTGCACCAATTAAACCAACATCAAAAGTAATAGTATGGACCAAGTCCAAGAAGAAAATCGAAGAACGAATATCAGCTAGGGGTAGCTAGCCTGCTTGCCTCTGTCAAGCTGTCCTATTTTAGCCATTTCAAATTGGCACAAGTGCCGGGATCTATCGATTATCGTTCTCTTTCTTCAGATCTGGCAACGTAAACCAAATACAACCACTTCATTCTGGAGTCTTCCCCACGTACAAAGTTGTTAAAGTGATTCCAATATTGATAGAAAATATGCCAATAAGAGGCCCCAATCTCTTTAACAACCAAACGTCGTTTTACACACTGGTTGATACTTTTACATGTAAAAAAATGATTCATACTTGATATCAAAATATCCGATTCAATTCAAAATATCATTTCATTCAAAATATCATATTTACTTCAAAATCAATTTCATACCAACATCATTTTCACTTCGAAAACAATTTCATTCAAAATAATTTCATATCAACATCATTTTCACTTCGAAATCAACTTCAAACGACGTGTGCTGCCTAGCGTTCTATATGTTATACCCCTATTCCGAACACAATGGAACATGTTTTGGGAGCTAATTGCATCATATTCAGAAGATAGCTTTTCAAAATTAAATTATTTCAAAGAAATTCCTTTAATTAATTTACATGCGTTTCAAACTCGCACGACCAAACCGTAAGTCTGATCACTATGAAATTTGAAATCCTACAATAATTCACTATTATGGATCCGATGAAATTTGTTTCGTGAAAATCCGAGATAGTGCTCAAAAAGGCTATTTTTACACGTTAATTAAAACAAGAAATTCCCAAAATAATTTTATTCACTTTAAATTCAATTTTAAAAGTTAACAATTTTCGTTCTTGTTTAAATAAATTTTAAATCAACTTTCGACATCATTTTCATTCACATCAAATTCAATATTCAGTTATTTATATAATTCCAATATTAAATTTAAACAACTTAACTATCCAATATATCACATTAATAAATCATAAAATTTAAAATGAATTTTAATTATCAACAATTATTTCATTTCCATCTAAACAATTCAGTATTTACTATTCAATTCCAACTATTGATTATAAACACATTCAATACATAGAATTTAATTTCAATAACTATTATTGCCGAAACCTTCGAAATTAGTTATTTTATAATTTTATTTAAATTCGAATCAAATAAACTACAATAATAAATCATAAAATTTTTATTCTAACTATTTTTATTCAATAATTATATTAAATTTAACAATTTGAAATAGTTAAAACAATATGTGTCGTTAAAATCTCCCCTACTTAAAACTTTTAGTCATTGGAAAGGGGTTAAGTAGAAACTAAAATTTGATATATTTTCTCAAATTAATCAACTTATAAAACATAAAAATCTTATTTTCAAACCTTTACCACACTTCCACTACCCACTCTAATATCGGCTTTATGGATATTACAACTTATTTATACAAACAAGTTATAAAATTTTAAAACTTCAAAAAAATTCTAACACTCGGATATACGAAAAATTTCGGCAGCGTCTCCTTTGTGCGGCTCGATCGTAAATTTTTCATAATACAAATATATATCACTAATATAACAAATATACATCTCATCTCAATGACGAGGCATCCCGTGGGGAAAAAAATATAAAAGTGTGTTATGTATCCGGGATGTGTACCATATGATTATTAATACGAGCGAGTTCACTTATATTAAGCAAGCAAAAACAAATCCAATTCACATATACGTCCAAACGGCCTCCATATGTACATATCTCAACTCAAATTAGAATATTAGGTGCATATAAAGTATATAGAAAGCATGTATGAGTTTAATAGAAATATATATCATGAACTCTAAATCCAAATCATAAGCACGGGCACAAATACACAGACATAACAATCATATGCAATCAAAAGCGGTTATAATAGTAATTTGCAACAAAAGAAATCATTCAACAATTAATATTCATCCAATTAATTCAAATTATATTAATTTACATTATCCAATGTCAATATTTAAGTTATACACTCCGTTTCTTATTAACATCCAATTTTTATTAACATTTAATTAGTTTACTTCCAATTTATTTACATCTATTGTATTTACATTCAATTTATTCAAATTTCAATTATTTCACTTTTTTCTTAACACTTTTCATATCAATTCCTTTTTATGAACCATTTTATAAATCATTTCATTTAACCTTATTTAAATTAAATTTTATTTCATTACTACTTAGTATATTCTCTTTAATACTTATATCATTTATAAACCATTTCATAAAACCATTTAAGTTTATTATAAACATTTTATAAAATGCAAATCATGTTTATTATTACTTCATAACTTAAGTTCTTATTAATTCGTTGATTCACTTCATTAGTTCATTTCACTAATTCACATAATTTACTTTGCTTAAGTAAATTTTATTTTATAACTCAAATTCATATTAATAAATTTTCTTTTTATCACAATCAATTAATTCAACTTTCTTAAGTTAACTTTCATCTTATTCATTAACTTATTTCATATTTAACTAGTTACCATTCAATTTGTTAAAATTCATTCCATTTGTATTCAATTATTATATCCAACTTAAATCAATTTCAGTTACTTACATAATTTTTCTTACACTTATTTATTCACACTCAATTCCTTTCACAACTCCAATTGCATTTCATTTTATAAATCAAGTTCGTATTCATTCTATTAATTCATTTTATAGCTTAAGTGGAATTAATTCACTTTAATAATTCATATAGTTCCATTCAAATCCAATTCAATTCATTTAATCTTTATTAAATTAAAATTTATTCCACTTAATCCATTACTCAGTTTATTTAACTTCATTTAAGTTAAATTTTTTTTCTTTTCTCATCATTCTCATTCAAAAAATTTAAAATTTTGTTTTTAGCTTAATATTTCTCAAATCTATAAGTTATACAAACTAATTCACTTAAATTTCATTTCATTATTTTATCTAATTCATTTCAAAAACAATTCACTTTCATTTAAGATTTCTTGACTTAAACTTCGTTTTATTTACTTCATTTTACTAACTCAATTTATTTAACATTTCATGGGTTAATTCTTTTTTTCATATCTCAAATTCAAATTTCCTTTTGTTTACTTAACAAAAATGTTCAACTGTTTTAAAATTTAGTTTTACTTCCTTCTTCAAATTCATAAGTTATAAACTTATTTCTTATCTATACTATTTTCCTACATTTATCAAATCATACTTGGAATATTTTTTGCACAATCAAAACTTGTTTAAGTGGAAATAAATTTCTTTTGGTAGCAATTCTCACGTAGAAACTCGAAAATGAATACTGACGATGCCGTAGTCATCCGCAGAATTATTTCCTAGAGACGAAAGGGAGTTCAATGCTTTTATTTCTTTCAAAAATCTTTTCAAAATATATTTCTAGTCAAAACACTTTCAAATAATAATATTATTAATTTTGAAGCCTTTGAAAACAATTTTGGAAGCAACGAGATCTAAATTCTAAAATTCTCAACTTTTATACCCTTTCTATTTATAAGCTATATCATAAATATACTTGTACATTCCATTACCTTACTACAAAAACATTTCATTATTACATCTTTTTTATTGCAAATAACTCTTATTGTAATTAGATTTCAATTTAATTTAATTATTGAACGCTTCGTGAAGTGGGTTTCACAAAGTATTCATTTTTAGTTTAATTCAACCAATAATCAATGATAACTAAATATTATCATCTCCTAACAAATAACATTCATTAATAATCGTGCAAGTTCATGAAAACTATAATTTTATATGTAAAATATAATTTAGGTAAAATTATTTCATTTACCTTCTTTTAAAACAATATTATATCGACTTGCCTCGTTTAAGTGTTTAGAAACCCCTATCGTTAACATGGCGTCGCACGCACCGACCAGGATTCAATAACAACTCAACGTATAAGTAAACACAATATAAAACATTTTATAACACTAATATGTACGCACCCTCATATATATATATATATATATATATGCACTCGAACAAACTCATTCTCAAGTATTACTCCCCTATCTCTATTGAGTCAAACCCAAACAAAGCTAAGATTATCGTTAAACCAAAGCTTTGATACCAACTGTGACAACTCGCATTTCGAAAGGTTTAAATCGGCAATAATCCACACATGTCCAACTCAAACAATCCAAAACATAGATAATCAATGGGGTTAATTAAGAAAAATAAGAGAAGAAGAAAACGAATACAGAATCTCGTAGCGGAATGACAAAATATGACAATAAAATAAAAAGTTCGTGAAGCTGTTTATACTATATATTTGATTAAAATTTATACAATATTTATCAGATTTATACATACAAACGAATAATAGAATAATGCAGTAGAATACATGGTTTAGGGAAATAATATTGGTAATAGTATAATATACCAAATCTTCATCTTCGTCCTCCAGAAGATAACCTACAATGCGCTGAAAACTCAATGCTGACCCGAGCGTAATGAAAAGAAAAAATACTCGAGTTAGGAATTACATATCTTTATGCGAGTCAAATCAATATCACATATAAAATGAGTGTAATAGCGTCGGAGATGTTTACTAGACTTCACATCTCCTATCCAGTGTATAATGTGCATGCAATAACTCAAGAAATGTTACGGGATCTCCATCTCTTAAGGATCCATCAAAATATCTATATGTAATAGAATACACTATATATGTAATGTTTAATCGGTAAAATAAATATTTTTCTTAGCGTTAAGGCTTTACATTAATCCCCTTAAATGCATTTTTAAGCATTGTCATACAATTTTCATACAATGCCCCATAGCATGTCAGGGGATAGGGATGCATCGTGATATGATAACACTAAACAAAACTTGCAGTGGTCTTATATAAGTATAAAAGTATGACAAAGCACGTGAGGCAATGCCCAAGGCAGGGTACTACTAGTTTGGGTCGCAAGGCAGGTGGTAACGAATCGTAGCCACGATCGACCACCGTGTCCATCCATCCTATATCAAGTCAAAAGGTCATCCCAAATCAAGGTGCACCAATCGAAATCAACATCAAAAGTAATAGTATGGACCAAGTCCAAGAAGAAAATCGAAAAACAGATGTCCGTTAGGAGTAGCTAGCCCACTTAGCCCTGTCAAGGTGTCATGTTTTAGTCATTTCAAATTAGCGCAAGTGTCGGGGTCTATCCATCATCATCCTCTTCCTTTAAATCCAGCAACATATACCAAATCCAACCACTTCATTCTGGAGTCTCCTCTGTGTACATAGTTACTCAAGTGGTTCCAATATTGAAAGAGAATATGCCAATAAGAGGCCACGGTTTCTTTAACAACCAAACATCGTTTTACATATGGTTGGTACTTTTACATTTAAAAAAACGATTCATACTTGATATCAAAATATCCAATCCACTTCAAAATATCGTTTCATTCAAAGTATCATATTTACTTTGAAATCAATTTCATTTCAACATCATTTTCACTTTGAAAACAATTTCATTTCAAAATCATTTTCCACTTTGAAATTTATTTCACTTCAAAATCATTTTATTCATCTACAAAATCATTTCGAATTTCAACTTAGGTTATTACTTTAATATAACCAAATTCGCATTTAAATCCATGATTTAAATATAAACCTTCCAACCTTGACTAGTTTGAATTTTAGAAAATAGTTTGAAAATTTTTAAATAGTTAAAAAGTTAAAATAGTTAGATATACAATAGTTTGAGAATTGAAAATGGTTTATATAGTAAAATAGCTAGGAAAATCAAAATAATTTGAATATTTAAAAAGATAGATTTTAAACAATTTATATTAAAATAATTTATTTGAAAATAGTTTCAAAGTCAAACTGATACAATTCCAGATCTTTGAATTCAAATCGTCTCAATTCCGATTTAAATTCATGTCAACTGCAAATCAGATTTTAATTTGAATTAATTCCCATTTCGATTTCAATTCGAATTAACTTTAATTTTGAAACTTTCATTCAACTTCAAATTCGATTCAACGATATAATTCAATGGTTTAATCTCAATTCAGTTCTTACTTTTAAACCATTTCAATTTATATAAATTTCAAGTTCGATTTCTAAATACCGATTTAAATCACTTAAATCAAATTTAAACTTTGATATTCAGTTTAAGATTCAAATCTTTAAAATGATTCAATTCTGAGCCTAGGTTTAAAATATCCATTTGAATTACCTTTACTTAAATAACTTCAAAGTTCCAGTAAAAGTTCAAATCTTTTTAAACAATTCAATTTCGATAATTCAAGTCATATTCAATCATGACTTCAAATTCCAATTAGATCCTTTAAAACAGTTTCTTTTAATTAAATTTAATTTCAACATTTCAAACTCAAATTCATATTATTTCAATTTTCATAAATTCAATTTTTATTTCTTTAAAACAAAATCATTAAATGGATTCTAAATCAAAAATTCAAAACCATTTAATTTAACCAATCCAGCGTCCGTATATAATTCTCTATCCTATGGCCAAGTAATCAGTTATTTCAATTTAATTTCAGGGATGGATATATATCATTTAAATCCAAAGTAATTGTCATAGGTATATATCATTTCAACCCACTTATTGATTTATTCGAATATAGTTCAGATAAAAGTTTATATGATGTCAATAATATACAGGGTGACAGTAGGAATATACAAAAATAAATAAACATCCATATCATCCAAAATATCAACTAATAGCATCCATCACAATTAACATTCCAAAACGGTCAATATACCATAATAGTTAACTAGTTATCAATAATCGGGAATTTAATTAGCAGTTTAATTCCAATTTCAATTTAACCGATAATTCAAAATTCCTAACATATAAATTTCTTTATTGATTTCTATGTCGGCTAAATTACCAAACACCAACCAATAAAATTAAATCACTTCAAGATGTCAATTTAACTAACGTTAGAATATTTTAGTAATTCATGAACGTTATAAAAGATTAACCTTTATTTGAAACTAGAAAATTTTCCAGCTTCAAATAAATTCCTATCCCAATCCATGTTGTAGTCGACGTCGATACGAATCAAACGGAACTTGTTTCACTCAAATAAGACCTATGGAAAAGTTACGGATTTATTAATATATTGACATAATTAAAAGCATAATTAACAAAATAAGACAATTAACTTAATTTAAATGTTACCCTCATCACGTTCTTTCTCTAGGTACATGAACCCACTCACGAGCCCCCTCACATATTATCGTCAGACCACCATCCAGACCCACCACCACGTTCGCCACAGTCCACTCTACCACCGCCCCAAGCCTCATTGGCCTCGATGCTATCGTTCGTCCACACAAATATAAAAACACAGCAAACTTCATGCCTCGAATCTGGTGAATCCACAAACTTTCATCTTGATCCAACTGCACAGATTGTAGATCTCCTTGAGATCTTTACTTTTTCTTTTAGAAGCATTTGATTTCGATGAATGGATTGAAAGAGATTAGAGAAAGAAGTAATGAAAATTTTCGACCATTAATTCGTTTGACAGAGAAAGGCCAATGATTTCTTTTAGGGTTACGCGAAATGAAAATAGACGCGGCTTAATATATAAATATCAGATGTTATTCACACATAAATTTTCCGAACTCCAAACGATGTATGCCGCATGGCGTTCTATATGTTATACCCCTATTCCGAACATAATGAAACATGTTTCAAGACCCAATTCTATCATATTCAAAAGATAGCTTTTCAAAATTAAATTGCTTTAACTAAATTCCTTTAATAAATTTCTACGTGTTTCAAGCTCGCACGACCAAACGATAAGTCCAATCGCTACGAAACTTGAAATCCTATAATAACTCACTATTACGGATCCGATGAAAATGGTTTCGTCAATATCCGAGACAGTGCTCAAAAAGACTATTTTTATATGTTAATTAAAACAAGAAATTCCCAAAATAAATTTATTTACTTTAAATTCAATTTTAAAAGTCAACAATTTTCGTTCTTGTTTAAATAATGTTTAAATCAACTTTTGACATCATTTTCATTCACATTAAATTCAGTATTCAATTATTTAGGTAATTCTAATATTAAATCTAAACACTTTAATTATCCAACAAATCACATTAATAAATCATAAAATTTCAAATGAATTTTAATTATGTTGGGCATATTCTCACCACCGAGCCAAGGCCCTACCGAACCACTCACTACCGAACCAGATCACCTACTCCCACTACCGAATCAAGGCCCTACCGAACCACTCACTACCGGACCAGATCACCTACTCCCACTATCGAATCAAGGCCCTACCGAACCACTCACCACCGGACCAATCCACGCTACAACCATCACCGGACCAAGGCGTTATCGGACCAACATTGCCAGGCCAGATCACGACAGCACAGGCCCACCAGCAGCTATATACATCCAAGACCCCTACCCCCAACCTCACTCTATAAATAGAGGGGTAGGGGTACAACAATAGAGGGCAAGTTTGAGAGCTCAAGCACGAACAGAACTTTCAAAAAACTTTCATACACTTGTGATCAAAACTTTGTACTTGTAATCTGAACAGTGAAAGATAATAACATATGAAGTGGACGTAGGCATATTCTGGCCGAACCACTATAAATCTGTGTGTCTTTTACAGTTTAGTCCCTGCTTTTTATATATTTGCATAAATCACCCAAATCGCTAAGAACAACATAAAATCGACTAAGTCATACGACTTGGAGGTGTTTGCCCATTTTTTATGCAAACATTTTTGGCGCTTTCACTGAAAAATCGAGCTAGAAGCTTCAGCTTCTCCTGCTTAACCTTCTTCCCGTCAGCATCGCTCATTGCTTGGAAGACATGCCTCCTAGGCAGAAGAAAGATGTTAGCATAGGAAAGAACGTCATAACTAGTAGTATCCCAGATCCAATGATCCCAGATCAAGAGAATCGTCCCGTTCCAATAGCAGTACCAAATGAAAATCGTGCAAATCCGACAGCCCCTGCCACGGAACAGCCGGCAGCAATTACTAGGGCAGATCTAGACAGGGTTGTAGCTGAAGTGACTGACCGCTTCACATCCCAACAAGAAGCCTTGGTGAACCGACTCATGTCACGCTTAAGGGATGCTGAAGAATCCAACCGCAACACTGAATCATGGGATGAGTCCCAGTCGGGAGGATCTCGGAGGCGACAAAGATCTTTCTTCTTCGAAGAAGATAACAACAGAAACAGCAATGGTAGGAGCCGAGCCCGAACTCAGCCCGAATTCCGACCCGAGGAAACGCTTGGAACCGAACCCAGCGGGGGAGGTACCAGGCGAGGGTCGGCTGTAGCTGAGCCTGTCATGCTACCTAGCCATGGAAACACCAATGAACGGGGCCGAGCTAGGGTCCATCCCAATGTTGGACCCGAGGAAGTGCTCGGAACAGAACCCAGCAGGGGAAGATCAAGGCAAGGGCCAACTGTAGCTGACCCTAGCATGCTCCCAGAAGACCAGAGATAGGCACTGGAAAATATTAGGAGTGATGGACGATACCATCCCTACAGGTCGTCTGGACGGAATCAACCTCGCAGAGAAGAACCAAACTCATTTCTATCTGCTCCAAATTCTGATGTAAGGATGGCGCGATTGTACAGGGAGTGCGTCCAACGGGATCAAAGAGATCGAGGGATAGGCGCTAGGGTAACCAGCCCTTTCACCCGCAATATCGAAATTTCCATCACCCCCCGAGAACGGAAAATGCCAACAATGGAACCTTACAAGGGAATCTCTAACCCCGTTGTACACTTGCAGAGATACACACAGCATATGCTCATGAGCGGAGCCACAGAAGGAGTATTGTGCAAATGCTTTTCACTATTTTTGGCAGATCTGGCTACCTCCTGGTTCTGTCATCTACCCCAAGGATCCATCAGCTCATGGGAAATGTTGAAGGAAAAATTCATCAGCCAGTTCCGCATTCATGTGGAACAACCCAAGGATGCTTATTCCCTATTTAATATCAAACAGAAGCCCGGAGAGACAGTGCAGCAATACCTAACCCGATTCAATGCTGCAGCGGCCGCTGTCCAAGATGCCGATGAGAAACTCATCTTAATGGCCCTCTGTAGTGGTGTGCATCTGGATACTAAGTTTTCTAGAAGATTAACGAAAGAAAAACCAGCTACCTTACCCGATTTCTTCCATGAAGCCGGAAGATATATGAGACTTGAAGACGCTGCCACTGAAAGACAGATAGGGCAACAAACTAAGGCAGCTCATGGCAGCACACCCGCTGTAGCGAAGGACGTTCGAAGAAATCACTACAAGAAAAGTTATTTTTGATAACACCAATTGATAACGCTTTATTCTATAGTGTTATTATTTATGTTGAATTTTTTTTATTCAAAGCAGGGAGTTAATATGTAACGCTTTCATAAAACCAGACCCTTCAATTATTTTGATGGCCGCCCATTCTTTCAATTATTTCCCTCTTTTTTTTTCGTTCCCTTTCTTCCCTCTCTCTCTCAAACCAGAAGAAACTATTCTCTCTTCCTTACAATCCCTAAATCACTCATCTGTAAACCCTTAATATCAGATCTAGTTCAAAGAGGAGATTGGAGCATCTGGATTGATCGATTAAACAAATTGTATAGCTAGGGGAATGCGGGAGCAGTACATACAAAATTCATAAAGTAAGGACATCGGTGAGCATACAAGAGCGAAGCGTGGAGGATTTTCTTCTAACAAAGGGACAAAGTAAGTAACATAAACATAGTTTTCATTTGAATCAAAAACGATAGATGAATCCATTCAATTTTTTACTCGAGCTCTCCCAGTTGTTTCGATCCCAGCAAGCCTTATGATGATTCGCGATATTGTTTAGAAGGGGTATCACTTTGAAGGCTCCTTTTCTTCAATTATTTTTCGTTTTCCAATTGCTTTTGTGAAAGAAAAGTTTTGGCTTGTAATTTGCATCGGTTTGGAGTTATCTCTATACATTTTAAGGTTTATTTTGTGTGTGTGACCCTGTGAGTTGTTCTCTCTTCTATATGAGGCATACATTTTCTTTCTATTTCAATAGCGTGCTTGGATTTCTTTTATTCTTTAACTTTATATTGAGTGGATGCAGTTAGGTGTACAAGCAAATCCAATTTTCTGACATATTTCATGAATTTACCCTATTTTTAGTACTTTCACCTGAAATTAGATTATCTTTGTGAAAATTGATTTGCCTTAGCAAATCCTTACCAAATAGTAATGAAAATAATAGACCTAATAAGTAATTGCCTATGGTTCATTCTATTTTTATAGTTTACACATTATGTTAGCTCTAATATGCAATAAAATGCTTTTCTTATCACATTATGTTAGCTGTAGCCTATAGGATGCTGTGAAATGCTTTACTACTCCCTATTTATTGTTTAAGCATTCTAAAGTCAGTGGAACTGCACTTTTTATTTTTTATAATTTTTCTTTAAAATCTTTTTATTACTGTACAAGCAAAAAGTATAATATTTTCTTTGGTTTCTCAAGTTATTGGCAAATAATCTACTAATTTCATTGGTTCAGGCTGCACGATGAATAATTATGCGCAACGTATTGCCTTATATTTGTTTGACAATGAAGGTCCTCAAAAATGAATCGAAATCACTAAATGTGTACTTGGGTTTGTTAGCCACTGCGTTTGCTTATTTATTTCATTTCTAGGTTGCATAGATAACCTTTTGATTGATGTAACAAATTTCTGTTTCAAGTTTAGCTGGATTGGTTGACAAACAAACCTGAGAAAAACGTGAATCAGGTTTGGCAGTTATGTTTACTGTGGTGTTATAAACATACACGTGTATATGGTGATTTGTCATTTAGTGTTTTTTGGATGAAAGCTTTATTTGCTATTTCACTACTAGGATTTGTGATTAAACTCTATATTGCAGTCATAGTCTGAATAGAATTGAATTCAAGACTACAAAAAGAGTTAAGGCCAGTTCAATCCGACTTTATCCTTCTAGATTTATTTCAATTTGTAATTACGTCTATTGATTAGTAAATGGTTGCATCTTTAAATAATAAGGTAAAAACTTTGAAGTATTAATCATGCTTTTCTACTCTTCTAGTACATCGCTCATACTTATATGGTAAAATTGACATTTTATATGGAATCACTATGTTATTCTTAATTTTTCTAGATATTAGTGTTTCTGCAAATTCACAACAATTATTTTATGTGGGCAACAAATACTGCTCTCTTTTTACAATTTATGTTAATCATGAACTATGAGTATCATGCATATACCATGTTCTAACTTGAACTGTAGCCCGTCTTATCCTGTTCAAAACCATTTACAAACTACCTTGATTTCTTGAACTATCATATTTACTTCCTGTAAATTGTTACATAGCCAACTTCCATTGTCGACCAATGTTCAAATCAAAATGTTGTTATGAAATTTGTTTTTGAATTTACGAAATTTATGATGGTTCTGAAATTTTTTGAAAGCTAGAGTTGAGCTTTTATGAAAGGTATTTACCTTTTCAGTTACAATGGCGTCAGTGCAAGCAGGATGAAATAATTAAGGCATCAAAACTAGTTCGTTAAATTACATCATCGGTGCATGCAAGATCAAGCCCAAATTAGCATATGGCAGGTGGCAGACGTGCTTGCTATTTCTCGCGTATTTTGTGATAAACTGTTGAAGCAAAATGTTGTTGTTGAGCCTGAAAGTAAGGTATTTTCTTCATCATGTTATATTCTAGTTGTGCACATTTTTGCAATTGAAGTGCATATACTACTTATTACCGATTAATTTCTGTGAGTTATAATGACTGCCATAAATCCATTTCAAAGATTACCTCATCTCAATGATCCTCATTTGATGGAAAAATACAATAGGGCTGCATTTGGTGAATGTAATCCACATCCTTTTGCGGCTGCTGATGTGTCCTATAGGTACTCTTTAATTTGATTCCGTAACTTGCAATTTCAAAGTGTAGAAATATGTACTGGTAAAACTTCCATTTATTATTATAAAATGATAAGAAATGAGGGTGTAAGCAAGTATATTCTAGTAAGTGGAGAAAGTCGTGCAGGTAGAACAAAATGCACTAAAATGCTTATGCGTTATCTTGCCTATATTGGAGGAACAGTAGTTGCTGAAGGTCGCAATTTTGAGCAAGAAGTCCTAGAGGTAAACTAGTTTACTAATGACCATAATGTACTGATCATTAAGCATATCATAATTTTTTTATTATAATATTTTCTAGTCCGACCCTTTTCTTGAAACATTTGGAAATGCAAAGACGGTGGGAAACAACAACTCAAGGTAAGAAGTATAACATTATTTCAAATTTATTTTCAACAAGTAATGTCAGTGGGAAAGTTATAAATACCATGTTGAAAGTAATGCAGACATCTTAAAGAAATTAATAATGGTTAGGTAATCTGAAAATTCCAAAAAGACTCAAAATGGAAAATTAAAAGCGAACATGAAAACTAAAAAAGCAAACTAGACACTGTTACTCCACTTGTTCGTTAGTAGCATGTGGTTCAGGGTTTCCATAGTTGATTGACATCAATTTCACGTTTAGGCATAAACTTAACTTCAACGTCGACTTCAAAGATAAAGTCAGTAACACCGATAGTACATTGAGTATATCACGTTTCATGTGTGCATACTAGTCAAAATTCATATTTGATAGTCAAAGCAATCATGTGGTTATGACCCCTATGTTTATGAATCGAGCAATCCTTGCATAGATTATTTATTAACTGTCATAGATCTAGAGGATAAGTATCCATATTGGAAATGCAACATAAGTGATGATGGAGGATTTGTTGAGTGACAATTCACTTTCAGATCGCATGTTTTTTTAATTATCATGTAAAACTACTCTCAAAATTTTTTTTTATCAGGGAAGCCTTGTAAATTTTTCAAGAGGCCACGCCAAATATTTGAATCTGGAATCTATGAAAGACAGAAATAGTATTACAATAAAGATGCAATAAAATGCTCGAAGACATGGTCACCCTTGAAGTAAATGTTGTATATGGTCACCATATTCTGCTATCAGAATAGGTTAAACAGTGAAATGGGACTTAGAGATACTACAACTTTTAGAGTACATATTATTGTGTTGTATGCAAGCCATCTTTATGTTGTGAAGATAATTGAACAATATATTTTATTGAATATTGTTTATGGTTTTATTACAACTTGATCATTGTTCTATAATACATGACATGTATTTAAAGTACTTGGAGCCCAAGTAATTATATAATAAGAAAAAATTGTAATTTTGGGAATTACAGATATTGGAATATTCTTAGAATATTTTGTAACATATGGATGATATTATCTTAACACTTTATATTTGTGATGTATGTAAGCCATCTTTATGTTGAAGATAATTGAACAATATATTTTATTGAATGTTGTTAATGGTTTTATTACATCTTGATCATTGTTCTACAATACATTACATGTATTTAAAGTACTTGGAGCCCAAGTAATTATATAATAAGAAAAAATTGTAATTTGGGGAATCACAAATATTGAAGTATTCTTAGAATATTTCATAAACATATAGATGATATTATCTTAACACTTCTTATATTTGCTGGGAATTTAACGAATCAAAAAAGAAAAAAAATGAAAAATGAAAAAAAGAAATAGATGTTTTACTAGTTCTCTTATATACAGAACAGTAAACAGTAGTGTAATTTACAGTTGCAGATGACCAAATGAAGTTGAATTGATTACGAACTAAATTAGTGCCCTATGAGTAAACAAACGTTTTCATGATTGATTTGTTGAACTGAAATGAATATTAACATAGTTTTACCAAAAAAATTCTTTTCTTGCATAGTGAACCCATTATAAGCTTGGAAAAATAATTTTATTTAACTTTAAAACAAAGTTTCTTTATATGTTTCTACATTTTCAGGATGGCGGAGTAATTGAGATTACAGGTTCACCTGCTGAAAAAGCAATACTTTCTTGGGGTGTTAAGGTAAAAATATCTATAATTATCAATTTTACTATTTTGTTTTATCATCCTCTTACTTTTTCTTTTACTTTTATCAACAGTTGGGAATGAAATTTGACAATGCAAGGTCCAGTTCCTCAATTATTCATGTCTTTCCTTTCAACTCTGAGAAAAAGCGAGGAGGTGTTGCATTAGATGTGGTAACACAGCTCTTTACCATTTTTATTTGGTGAAATTTAACCATTAACATCAATAATGCATTAATTATGCTAAAGCTTTTGCTTTAATCTAACTTCTAGTCTAGATAGCTAATATTTAATCGTCTGCAGTCAATATAGTTTATTTTGTTGCAATCATTTTTGTGACATGTCATATAATCTTTTTACACATACCTGAAGGGAAACTCTGAAGTTCATATTCACTGGAAAGGAGCTGCTGAAATAGTTCTTACATCATGTGCACAGTGGCTTGATCAGAATGGTTCAGTACAGCCAATGACTTCCAGTCAGGTCAATTACCTTTTCAAGTTTCTTGATTTTTTTACCTTTATCCTACATATTTAATATGTTAATATCTATTTTGCCATTGCAGTCGAATGAATTTAAGAAATCTATCGAAAACATGTGGCTAGATATGTTAATATGTTAATATGTTCAATTTATTTATTTATTTACAGTTGATATCGGACTTGTGGCTAGATATTAAATTATTTGTGCTAGTTACAGATATTTCGGTAACAGAACACTTCCATTCCAATATAAGCTATGATTTCATATTTTGGTAACACAGTTCAACTTATTTTCAGTAACCCATACACTAAATAATAGGGCATTGATTAATATTGAAACATATCTGTTCAATCGACACTTTATTATCGAGTCCAATACATCTTGGGTTAGTTTGAGCAGCTCATTGTAAAGTTTTAAATAAGTCATTTGATTTCTCATAATAGATTGTGTAGAAGCAGGAACGAAAATCAGTAATATATTCGACGGTTTCAACTGTTATTAATTGTCATAGTATATCCTATTTTGACTAGCATCATGTAGTTGATGTAATTTGTTATGTTTTACAGGTGTGCATGGTGACAGGTGATAATGTTCAAACTGCTAAAGCCATTGCTTTAGAGTGTGGAATACCGAGTTAGAAAGTGAAGCAACAGTGCCAACTATAATAGAGGGAAGTGCATTTCGTGCTCTTTCTGAAAAAGCAAGAGATTCTGTGGCCGATAAAATATCTGTATGTATGAAAACAAAATATTTCAGTGTTACTTAATATTTTTGAAAATAGAAAATTTTGACTTAATTATAAAAATAAACAGGTGATGGGAAGGTCATCTCCCAATGACAAACTTTTGTTTGTCCAATCATTAAGAAGAAGGGGTCATGTGGTTGCTGTTACCGGAGATGGAACAAATGATGCTCCTGCTTTGTATGAGGTTGACTATATAATGTTACACTTTTCTTTCAACTTTATATTTTGAGATACTAAAAAGTACCACATAAAATATGTTATTACCGACTGTACCTTACACTCTTTAGGCGGATATTGGTCTTTCAATGCGTATTCAAGGGACTGAGGTGGCAAAAGAAAGCTCAGATATTATTATCCTTGACGATAATTTTGCATCAATTGTTAAGGTAAGTTAAATGCATGTTGCATCACATTGAAGATGTTTAAATATAGTACCTAAACTTATAACTATTATTACACTTTGATACCTTTTCAAATAATGTCTTTGTTAACTTTAAATAATGAGAACCACTTCAAGTTTTGAAACTTTATGGGCAATATGTGCAGCATGGGTGGATCATTAAGATACTATTTTGGGATTCAACCCATTAACATTTAATGGTTTTTCTTTATACTGTAGGTCGTCCGCAGGGGTAGATCAGTATATGCAAACATCCAGAAATTTATATGCAAACCTCTTCGTTGTCTCCATTAAGTGCTAAAAGTTTGTCTTATTTAACAGCAAAGGAATCCAATGGAGTTAGGCTTAGCATATATAGTGAAATAAACGGAGTTTGATGTGCTCTCTATTTGTAAACTACCATGATTCTCTATGTGAAATAAATTGATCAATTAGGTTTATTCGATCAGTGAAATAATATTACTGTTATTCACATAAGTAGTGATTTCTACTTGTATTCTACTTCATGAACTTCACTTTTCCACTTACATTTGAATCATCATATATGTATTAATTACTGACTTAAATGTGGACTTATTTGAACTGTCATGTTTATAGGGTGAACTATACAACACTGTCAGGTCTGATGACTGTTTCTTGAACATTGAATAAATATTTCATAGCGGCAAAATGGTGTTATAAAGATTTCCAATTCCGTTGAGATTTAGCTGTATTATAGTGGCTACAATGAGCTATTGACTAAATATTTTATAGCAGCAAAATGGTGTTATAAAGATTTCCAGTTCCGTTGAGATTTAGCTGTATTATAGCGGCTATAATGAGCTTTTGAATTAACGTACCATAGCGGCGAATATGCGTTATAAAACTAAGCTCAACCATAGCGGCATATTTTGTGTTATAAATATTCAACAGTTTTTTATAACATGTCGATATACAGCGCTTATCAAACCGCTATGGTTGTGATTAATAGCGGCTATATGCCGTTATAAAAGACACTTTTTGTTGTAGTGAATGACTCTAGAGACAATGCTGGGGGCAAGAAGGGAGAAAAGCGTCTATATCGTCCAGGACCGAGATTTGACGCTTACACTCCCTTGAATGAAACAATCGAAAACATCTTCCTGGCCACACAAGACGAAGTTAAATACAAACGCCCCCGTACAAGAAGGAATCAGATAACGCAATTAAGTCTGTAAAGTTCTGCCGCTTCCACGAATCTCATGGGTATGATACCAATGAATGCCATCATCTACGGGACTTAATTGAAGAAAACATCAGAAGGAAGAGACTGGAAAGCTATGTAAAAGGTTAGAATAGGACTCCAGCTCCTACCAATGAGAACCCAAGGCTACCCCTCCCAGAAATAGGAGGGGGAAATCGCAATACCAGCAGCTCCAGTCAAGAGAAGATAGTGGTCCATACCATATCGGAAGGACCACACATCGCCGACAGAAACTGGACAGAGATGGAAATATACGGAAAGTCACTTAGTAACAATGAAGGCTGCGTTAATTTTGTTATGGAAGAACGCCACCCGAAGCGAAAAGAGAACGATGACATTACGTTCAATAGGCATGACCTAGAAGGAAGGCAGTACCCTCACATGGATCCTATGGTCATCTCTGCCCGGTTCGGCCCAGTCGAAGTTTTCCGAATTCTAGTAGACACTGGAAGCTCAGTAAATATCCTATTCAAGCATGCTTTCGACAGAATGAAGCTGTCAATGAAGGATGTGTCTCCTTGCAACAAACCACTACGCAGTTTCACTGGAGACGCGAAGATGCCCCTCGGACAATTGGACCTCTTTGTTGAAATAGGAAGTCACCCCCTCTCCGTTGTGCGGAAACAAACATTTGTGCTAATAGATAACCACTCGGCCTACAATGCCTTTTTAGGAAGACCAGCCTTGTCTGACTTCCAAATTGTCCTGGCCCCGTGGTGCCTAAAGATGAAATTTCCAACAGACAATGGAATAGGGGAAGTAGAGGGAGATCAAGATGCCGCTCGAGATTGCTATGTAAATGAACTTCGCAATAATCGCAGGAAGGATAAAGGGAAAAATGCAGAGACTATTCTCTGCATGAAAAACTTGGAAGCATAGCAACTAAAGAAAGCCCCTCCTCTTCGATATACCAGTGATCCTTTCAATGAATTAGACCCTAGGGACAAAGAGGAGGAGGCCACCGCCGAGCCTGCAGAGGCTATGGAGTTTGGATCTATAGACAAACACGACTCCAGTAGGCTGTTGAAAATCGGATCTCAGCTAAGAGCGGAATTGAAGGATCAACTCATTGATTTTCTCCGCCACAACTTGGATGTATTTGCATGGACGCACGCTGACATGACTGGAATCTCCCCAGACGTAGCATGCCACGTACTAAACATCGATCCTACCAAGGTGCCAGCAAAGCAGAAAAAGAGAAGTATGGGGGCAGAACGATCAGCAGCCCTCGATGAAGAAGTAAAGAACTTACTTGCCAATAACTTCATATGAGAAGCCATCTACCCAGAGTGGATCGCTAACCCGGTACTATTAAAGAAGGCTAATGGGAAGTGGCGAACATGCATTGACTTCTCCAACTTAAATGACACTTGCCTGAAGGATTGCTTCCCACTCCCCCGAATCGATCAGCTTGTGGACAGCACAGCCGGGCACGAACTCTTATCTTTTATGGACACATACTCAGGATATAACCAAATTCCTATGCACGCCCCCGATCAAGACCTCACTAGTTTCATCACTGACCGGGGATTGTACTGCTATAGAGTAATGCCTTTTGGACTTAAAAACGCCGGAGCTACCTATCAGCGCCTCGTCAACAAGATGTTTGCGGAAATGATAGGACGAACTATGGATGTTTATGTGGATGACATGCTAGTAAAATCGAGGAAAGCCAACGATCACGTAAGCCACCTGGGCGAGATGTTTCAAGTACTTCGCCAATATGGAATGAAGCTGAATCCTCTAAAGTGCTCATTCGGAGTATCATCATGAAAGTTCTTGGGATTCATCGTCCATGCCAGGGTGATTGAAGCAAACCCCGAACAAGTCCGAGCTCTGAGAGATATCGGGATACCTTCCACTCGAAAAGAAATGCAAAGCCTAAATGGGAAGGTGGTCGTCCTATGCAGATTCATCTCTAAAGCGACTGACAAGTGCATCCCCTTCTTCGAAGCTCTAAAGAAAGACAAAGGAAAGTTCGAGTGGACTGACGAATGCTTAACAGCCTTCCTTAACCTAATCGAACACCTCCAAAGACCACTAGTACTCTCAACTCCGAACGAAGGCGAAGAGCTATACCTATACCTTGCTGTGTCATCTCATGCTCTAAGCGCCGCTTTGGTGAGAGAAGACAACCGTGCACAACGGCCAGTGTACTTTGTTAGCAAGAGGTTTACGGGGGAAGAAGCCAGATATCCTAAACTTGAGAAGCTAGCATACTGTTTACTGATCACATCACGGAAACTGCGACACTATTTCCAATCCCATTCCATCAGAGTTCTAACCGATCAACCACTAAGACAGGTACTCCATCGTCCCGACACTTCTAGACGACTACTTAAATGGTGCATTGAACTGAGTCAATATGATATCACCTACCATCCTCGCACCGCCATCAAGGGACAAGCCCTGACCGATTTCATTGCCGAATTCACTACCAACGAAGGTAAGGAGCAATCTGAAATAACAGAAAGCATCAAGTGGAATCTCTTTGTGGACGGAGCATCAAACGAATAAGGCTCGGGGGCAAATGTTGTAATAATCACTCCCATGTGAAGGAAGCTACACTATGCTCTAAGGTTGGAATACGCTGCCACCAACAACGATGCAGAATATGAAGCAGTAATAGCTGGATTAGAACTTGCCTTAGAGATTGGAGTCAGTTCTTTATGTCTTCATAGTGATTCGCAACTTATTGTAAATCAAATACTAGGAGAATTTCAGACTCGAGGAGAACGACTCACAGCATATCTAAAGAAGACCAAGCTGCTACTCAATCAATTGGATCACTATTTAGTCAAACACATCCCTCGAGAAGAGAACCAAGAGGCCGATGAATTGGCAAAGCAAGCTAGCATGAAAGACGGCACCATTTCCGGAACAGCAGCCATCTCAAGGCAACTAATCCCGAGTTTTGGGCAAGTGAATCTGATAGCTGCAATCGAAGAGGAAACTTGGATGACTCCCATCCAAAAATACTTACAAGATGGCGCACTGCCCGACGAGCATAACGAAGTCAAGAAAGTCTTGAGCAAAGCTTCCCGCTACACAGTACAAGAAGGCATCCTCTATCGGCGCGGCTTCTCTAACCCCTTATTAAGGTGTGTCGCTGGAAGGGAAGCTATGGAAATCTAATCCAACATCCATCAAGGAAGCTGCGGAGATCACACTGGAGGGCAGACTCTGGCAAAGAAGATACTCCGATATGGATATTTCTGGCCCACCTTAAACAAAAACGCCTTAGACTTCGTCAAAATTTTTGACAGATGTCAGAAATTTGCTAAGATTCCTCGACTACCAACAAGTGAGATTACTCAAATGACCAGCTCTTGGCCCTTTGCAGTAAGGGGAATTGACTTGATTGGCGAACTGCCGTGGGCCGAGGCGGAGCCAAATATGCTATAGTGGCAGTTGACTATTTCACCAAATGGGTGGAAGCAGAACCTTTAAATAAAATATCTTTGGCAAAAGTTATTAACTTCTTAATCAAAAATGTTCTATGTAGGTACGGAGTTTCACTCAAAATCATATCGGACAATGGACTTCAGTTTGACAGCGAGGAGTTTGCCGACTGGTGCCAAGAGCACGGAATTCACAAAAGCTTCTCATCTGTAGCTTATCCCTAGGCAAACGGACAAGTCGAGGCTGTCAACAAAATTCTCAAAATTCTAATCAAGAAGAAACTTAAAAAGTCAAAAGGCGCTTGGGTGGATGAACTTCCTACGGCACTTTGGGCCTACTGCACATCTTTCAGAACATCAACGGGGCATACTCCCTTCCCTTTGGCATACGGATCGGAGGCCATGCTCCCAGTCGAAACTATAGTGCCTTCCCACCATAGGATCCACTATAACCCAAAAGAGAACGAAGAACTCCTTCACATGTCTTTGGATCTAATTGAAGAGAGAAGAAACGATGCAACGCTCAAAGCAGCAGCTCACAAGCAAAAAGTGGCAGTGCAATACAACTCCAAAGTCAAGCATTGTAGCTTACAAGAAGGAGATCTTATCCTCAAGCGAATCTTCCCGTGCCCTGGTGCACTAGATCCAATCTGGGACGGACCATATGTAATTCATAAAGATCTCCACAACGGAGCTTATATTTTGTTAACAATGGACGGAGAGGTGTTTCAGAGGGCATGGAACATCCAACACCTTCGTCGATACTTTTCTTAACTTGTACTGCCCATATGAAGTGAATTAACAAAGAGAATCAGTGGACGTAGGCATTTTCGTGCCGAACCACTTTAAAAACTTGTCTCTTTTTTAACTTGTTCCTTTATATCTTAGCTGCTTGTTAACTTTATCCTTTTCTGTTGAACAAAATCCTGTGTAATGGCATTTCCATTCAAGACACATCACAGCGCGACTTCACCTAGACAAGACCTAACAGGTACTATACGAATCTATGCCCTCGCCAATGAGATACTTTTGCTCCAGCATCCCTCTGCTGCGGGTTAACTCACTGCTCGCGATCGGCCCTTAAAGCCAACTATAATGAGCCGATTATAAACCACCGAGAAGGCCGACTATAGCCGAGGCAGCTCATTACGGCGTTCGGCTCGCCGGCAACTGTGAACCTACTTTAAGCCCCAACATAAGGTATGGCCAGCCAGGGGTAGTTCACAGTTGACGATCGACACCCACGCTAGCCGGCCACGGTAAATCGAATAATACCCATGATTACGGGCCATAATGGCCCGGGTAGTTACTGTGCATGATCTCGTCTCTGAGTGTCTTAAGTACGGCTATGGTAAAAAAGAGAAACTCCTCGCGGAGGCGTAAGATGGATGACAAATGTCTCCAAGACCCACAGCTAGGGAAAGTGACTACAAAACCCGTTTGCCACGAACTTAAGCACATCGCAGGCCTTCTGTGATTGGAAGTTTTACTATTTCTTATATTTCTATTTTGTTTAAAAACTTTCCTCCTATCCTCTATAACGATCCCTAAAGTACAGGACACAAAATAGGAGACGCTCGCTAATGGGAATAGGAACTCACAACTGGATGACAGGTCACTCAGCTGCATTCCATGCTCGGCCATACAAGACATTCAAAGCAACCGTCTACGACTAAAACATGAAGGGTGGTACTTTCTTCTTTTGTATATGAATACGTAGCTGTAATTTATTCGCACATCACACTAACATTGCAAGATATGAAATTATATTTTAAGCAAGAACTTGACATCAAACACAATTGAATCACAGGAATGTGCACAGCTATATTTCTTATGCAACACACCAAAATAACGATAGCATTCAAATATGACAGAATCAGCTTAAGTTAAAAATTACATGCCAAGAATAAAGTCGTTCGTTACGAATAACATAATTATAGCCTAAAAGTTACATTAATGTTTTGGGACTACTATAGACAACAATGTCAAGTAAACCAAAAGATATGCAGATCAAGTCAAGGAGTCGGCTACATCGGAGCTTCACCTCTATCCTACTGGCCCTCCGAGATCTACCTAACCGTAGGATTGGAACTCTCAGCATGTTGACCAAAGGTAGTTGGTGCTTCAGAGGTCTCGTCTGTCCAATTCAGGAGAAGAATCCATTAAATAAACAATAAGCAATCAAGTTATGAAAAGCTAAAAGAGAAGACTTACCAACATCTGCTCCTTGATCATCATCCTCTAATTGCACACTTACCTCCTTAGCAGTAAGCAGCCGCATACCCACCTTCACCACCGCTTTCTCCTCCTTGGTGAATTGAGTCGTAACCACGTCCATTCTAAAGGCCCAGCCACCCTCCTTATCTGCATCGGCCTTAGCCTCCTCCAGGGCCCTGAGATAAATCCTGGCCATGACTCGGGGATAATCATCCATCCAAGATAAGTTGCCCTGTTTCCAAGTGCGAAAGTATATATCCTGAAGCATCTCATCCATTATCCCCTTATTCTCCTCGAACTCCCTTATTCAGTCCTCAGAATCCAACAGCTTTGTAGTGGCAGCATCCCTCTCCGATTGGTATCGCGAGCAGTCAGCCTGAAAGGATTTCCTCATTGCCTCCATCTCCTCCTTCTGCTTGGTTTGAGCAAGCTTTGCGGCTTCAAGTTTCCCGGATAACTCCTGTACCCGCTCGAGATCCGCTTTCCGAACCTCATCCACCGTTGCAATAGCCATATCAATCCGTTCCTTACAAACAGCCTCCATTTTCCGTAACTCTGCCCTGTTGGCCTCTTCCATGGTTTTCTTTAATTACCTAGAAGCGGCCTCATGTTGAGAGATCTGAATAGCCTGATCAGCGAGTTGTTTGGCCTGGTCGGAAACCATTAACTACAGTCGAATGTTAGCACTCCCGATTTCTTCTCCAGCCTTGACCAATCGGGCATGATACCCCATCAGCTTCCTGGTTTCCTCAGCAACCCGGTCAATGTTTGCCTTAGCTTCGTTCCCCAAAGTTACGACCCAAGTGGTAAGCAAATCAAGGTCCAGAGACTTAGCTTCATCTAGTACTCTTACCATAGGATTACGAGGGAGAAGGTGCTCACCGTTAGCCTCATCAAAAGTAATATCACGAGAACCCGGATCCAGATCCGGATGACCCGCAAACGGATTATGAGCCAAGCCGGGATGATCTATCTGGGTAACGATAGGATTTTCAAACAGGTGTGGAGAAGGTATAAACTCAGTATTCTCCTCCGTGGTATCCTGAAGAGGCTGAGTTGGGGGCTGAGGACCAGGTGAAGATTTAAACAAGGAGCGACTCCTCTTCTTCTTTTGGATATTCTCTTCGATAATTCCAAGAAGAGGACGGCAGCCGACTACGTCTCCAGGGCGGTTAGTCGGAGGCTTTGGTTTAGTAGAAGCCTTGAGAAGTTTGTATTGTTCAAGACGGTGCCGAACATCTGTTGTCTTGGCCACCTTACCCGCTTCTGTGATAAAAACAAGTGTTATAAGCATACATTGAGCTATAATTCAAGAAATATATCAAGTTAAGAAGAGTAAAGAGACGCTTTTGTTATAAAAACCCTAGGGAGGAGTAGGATATTGCAATAAGTCCTGGATTTCATTCCAGGACGGGAGCTGACCATAAAATATTCCTAAATCCTTATCATAAATGGAGTCGGTAGGAGTCAAAAATTCACCTTGAATCGCAGGAATTGCCTTAGCTGAAGCGCTCTTAGAAGATGAATCGGCACTGGTCCCGACCTTGTCAGCTTTCTTAGGCTTCTCCACTAAAGCCGATCCTTCCTCCAACCCTTCAAAAGCTAGGCGGAAAGCGTCATCTGTCCACTCCTGAATCACACCTGCTTGCTCAGAAGACAAAGCTCCAGTGCCATCAGCACTCTGTCCGTCGCCACCATCATCGCTATGACCATCACCATCACCTTCTCCACCACTTTCACTCTCCACCTCACCTCCTTTATCCTCGCCTCTTTCCTCCTCCACATCTTCCTCCTCCGGGACATCTGGACATGTGCTGGGGGAGGGTCCATCAGACTTCTTAAGTTTCTTCCCCCCGGCAATTGGATGTTTCGAGAAGGGTTTCCTTTTGCTGCTCTTCGCCGTAGCCCCTCCTTTAGCTTTGGCGGCCTTCTCCTCAACTGTGTCTCTTTGCTTGACCACAGACTGGCGTGGCAGAATCAAGTTGAGCCCCAAAAGAGTAGCGTTCCTGATCAAATAAGAAGCTGCCCTCTCTTTTTCCGGAATGGCTTCTATTTCCGCAGCCATCTGAACCAGACAGTCGTTCTCTACAACCGCAAAGCCACCTGTCGCTAGTAAGAAATAAAGCACATAAGGAGGAGTATTGCAGTTAGAACAGAGATTATAAATGAGATTCAACTTACAGCCAGAGGTGAAGCGGTGAAAGGAACAGAGTCATCCTTGACAACAAACCATTCCTTCTTGAACATGCTAAATTTTGAATATAAGTCTAAGACTGGCTTGAATGACATGGCCGATGGCCGATTCTAAGCTAATATAGGGAGACCCCTTCTTGTAGCCTCTCAAATTGTACAGGTACCGGATCTCCCGGTTGGAAGGGGGCGCCCGTATTTTCGCTGGAAAATAATGAACAGACTCACCAAAATGGCATAGGAGTTGGGCTGAAGATGGAAAGGGGCCACCTTCAAGTATGTGATAAAGCTAACTATCCAAGCATTGATCGGAGGGATGGCTCCGCACATAC
The DNA here is from genome assembly GCA_030765085.1 of Allium cepa. Classification (NCBI taxonomy): domain Eukaryota; kingdom Viridiplantae; phylum Streptophyta; class Magnoliopsida; order Asparagales; family Amaryllidaceae; genus Allium; species Allium cepa. Next base: position 804,605,991 of record CM060943.1, read on the forward strand.
AATGATACCTACTGTAAGAGAAATATCCTTCAGGGAGGTTGTACGGCATCACTCCTTTCCCCGGCAACATCATATGCGCTCTGTCGATCCCAAAAGATCTAGATATAACGTCAAGCTGCTCATCTTTGAGGGAGCTGGGAAAGCAGTCAGGCGGTGAGTTCAAGAGCTCTTGAGGACCGTACCCGTCTACTAACGATCTCGGGGGTGGTCCATGTCGTTCTGGTTCTACCTGAACTGGGGGCACTATGGAGGACTCTTCTTTGTACTTGGATTTCTTCTTGTCAGAACGAGTTTCTACTTTATGAGACATTATCTGCAACACGAGAAAACATATTGTTAGAACAGGGAGTGTAGAGATATAAACAAGCAAGTACATACAATTTGGAATCTCATTCATAATTCAAAACATAAAATTTCATTCGGTAGTACGAATCTAAGGATCCATTCGGCACTCATACTCCCTAATTTCATTCGGTAGTTCGAGTCAAAGGATCCATTCGGCACCCATATTCCCCAATCTCATTCGGTAATTCAAGAATAAAGTTTATTCGGCAGAAGAAAGCCTCACCTGGTCCGGCAGTCGAATCTGTTTCGGTGATATGATTGATTCGGCTATTTCAAACAGTAAAGAATGATAGAGGCATGAAGCCCATACTTATAGGCAAGCGTAGGAGGACCGGACCAACTGGTTCGGCACTTGGGCCGAATGAGAGTGTCCAAACGGGAGAAAACAAAGCGCGACATATGCAGGCATATGTCCCACTTTGGGGGGCAAATGTTGGGCATATTCTGACTACCGAACCAAGGCCCTACCGAACCACTCACTACCGGACCAGACCACCTACTCCCACTACCGAATCAAGGCCCTACCGAACCACTCACTACCGGACCAGATCACCTACTCCCACTACCGAAACAAGGCCCTACCGAACCACTCACTACCGGACCAGATCTCCTACTCCCACTACCGAACCAAGGCCCTACCGAACCACTCACCACCGGACCAGATCACCTGCTCCCACTACCGAATCAAGGCCCTACCGAACCACTCACCACCGGACCAATCCACGCTCCAACCATCACCGGACCAAGGCGTTATCGGACCAACATTGCCAGGCCAGATCACGACAGCCCAGGCCCACCAGCAGTTATATACATCCAAGACCCCTACCCCCAACCTCACTCTATAAATAGAGTGGTAGGGGTACAACAATAGAGGACAAGTTTGAGAGCTCAAGCACGAACAGAACTTTCAAAAAACTTTCGTACACTTGTGAACAAAACTTTGTACTTGTAATCTGAACAGTGAAAGATAATAACATATGAAGTGGATGTAGGCATATTCTGGCCGAACCACTATAAATCTGTGTGTCTTTTACAGTTTAGTCCCTGCTTTTTACATATTTGCATAAATCACCCAAATCGCTAAGAACAACATAAAATCGACTAAGTCATACGACTTGGAGGTGTTTGCCCATTTTTTGTACAAACAAATTATCAACAATTATTTCATTCCCATCTAAATAATTCAACATTTATTATTCAATTCCAACTATTGATTATAAACACATTCAATGCATAAAATTTCATTTTAATGCATGTTATTGTCAAAATCTTCGAAATTGGTTATTTCAAAATTTTATTCAAGTTCATATTAAATAAACTACAATAATAAATATTTAAAATTTTAGTCTAACCATTTTCTTTTAATAATTATATTAAATTTAATAATTTAAAATAGTTAAAAAAATACAGGTCGTTACAGAAGTACCGGTTTTCATTCTTTTCATCTTTTGTTTCCCTCCCTATGCTCCTCACTAGATGACGAAGAACCGTATTCCTCTGAACCGAAAGGAGTCAAGTCCCTTTTGTTCCTTCTGCGACTTGGGTCAATCGGTAATCAAGGCTCTCCTTCATCTGCCTATTCACCTTCTCCCAACTTTCCCGTTGCTTGTCATTTATCTCCTTCATCATTCGATCCATTTTGAACCTTGTTATCACATCTAATGGATTTTTGATTTCAGTAGCATTCGGTCGTGTAACATTTTTTTCAGCATCGCTAGCGAGTCAAGAAGAAGTGGATTTCTCTTTTAGTGGAGCCATAAGTCAAATTAATCCTTTGATAGATTCTACGAGAATCCAAATAGTCTTAGGTTGTAACAATAAAACTAACGGGTCTACCTCATGGATTTAAGCTATTAAAAAGTAAAAAATAGATCCTAATAGACTGAGATTAACCTTCTCGGTGAAAGCACCAAAATTTTTATACCGAAAAGTAGCACAAATACCCAGAAATTGAAAATAAACAACCAAATGAAGAAAATAGCTTAAAACGTGAAATTATAGAACATACAAAATTTATCGTGGTTCAACTAATTATTGCCAACGTCCACTTAACTTATTGATGATTTTGGTAGCTATTTACAAGAAATATTCTTATGGATTGGTGATGATCCCTGGACTTACAAGAGTGATTTGATAACTTGTAAACAATAAAGAAAAGATTCCTAAAACCATGCCCATATCCTTCTATTTATAGCTATAGGTTATCGAAATTCTCTCCACCGCATTCGTGCCAACGTTTCTCACGTCCAGGAGGAGTTGTGCTAGGAAGATCATGGTGACAACAACAATATTCAGGGATCAGTACTAATTCATGCTCAGGGATTAGTATCGGTCCATGAAGTTTCCTTTTGTACCTCTTCCATGATCTTGTGGATGTTCGACATGTTTGTGTCTACGACTCTCTTTTTTAATTTGCATTGCTAGGGGCTTGGTTCAACGTGAATTTCTTAGTTCGGGGATAGAACAATAGTGTTTGGTTTGCATCTTTATGGTGGTAGTGGATACGAACTTGTGAACCATCCATAGCATGGAACCGATCAAAACCACTTTAACTCGGTAAAGCATGACGTTGAAGAACATTTTAGGGAGTTTTTAGGGATCAGAACCTATTCGTAAACTTTGCTTCTTAGGCTTTAGTCTTGTTGTTCAAGAGATGGGAGATGTGCTGGACCATTCTTGGAGACTTTATTATGTTTTGGCTTGATCCAATGATTACACTTAGCATTTAAGCTTATTAGTCAACACTCTAGACTTCCTTCTTGGTGACTTTTAAGTTTGACCGATTGGGTTCTTTCAAATATATCTTGGTTATAAGGTTGGATAACAAGCGATACATTGTTTTAGAGACCACAGAGCAAGGTAGGAGAGTCAATGACCTAATGAGGTAGTAACCAACCAGCTTATTTCTTTTTTGCCACCAGAGCTTGTAAAAGATATGAATAATCTAGGATCAGGTCTGGGGAGGTCAAGCTTGCGACAAATGACATAGAGCCTAGCCAGAAGCTTATAACTATTCGAAGCCAACTAGCCCTGTGCTAGCCGATTTGCATTCATAAACCTGATGAAGGATGGATGTAAAGAAGGTCGCCCCAACTTTCTTGTAAGCAAGAGACCAGGCAAAGTACCCCAATGAGGAGTCGTTGGGTCGGTCTATAAGAAGTGGGTACCGGGGGCAATTTCCTCACTGTCGAAGTTGGTCAAAAAACATTCTAGGTTTAGTCGAACCTATCAGACCCAAAAGGTCCCTTGTAGAAGGGAAAAGACAACTTGTGGATGCCTACTCAGCCGTTTGTAATTAACAGCAACTCACCCAAGTTAATGAACTGCCCCCAACTTATCAAAAATATGTGTTGTCTAAGCACTACACTAATAGTGGTAGTCGGCCAACCTAGTCCTACCTACAAGTCCGATCTGAATTTTTCCTACTCCTAGTGGAATGAAGGTAGTTCGACAATAGCGCACCTAAAGGCCTCAGTTTCTTCTCATTATTTATAGGGCCCGATGTTCGATGACCGCCATAGGTGGTATATCAACGATTGTAAAACACTAAAAGCCAAAATAAGATTCATCTATAAAGTTTATCAAGGAAAGGTTCTTTCTATGAATTTGGATGGATTTAAAGGAACGGTATAACACCATAAAAACTGTAGAAACATCAATAAAAATAAGAAATGACACTCATGTATAGAATGTTTGCACCAAAATTGGGCAACACCCTTCGGAAGTTTTTGAAGAGATAATAAATGAAGAAATCAAATTGAAAATGACAATTATCTAACAAAAACTCCAAGTCATAGAAAAGTACATTGCACGGAAGACAATAATTTAGAGTGGTTCGGCGATTTTCGTACGTCCACTATGAAGTTTTATCACTTTATTACTTAATACTTGAAGATTACAAGTGTTCTAGAGTGAAGTACAGCAGATAATAGACTTAAATTCGAAATCAATGGCAGTAATGACGATATGGAGTGATTCTGGCAGCGTCCGGGTGTGCTTTATCTCTAAGAATTCTCCGATCCCCTTTCTGAATGACCAGGGGCTCTATTTATAGGTGTAGGAGGCTGATATTTCACTTAAAATCCAGGGAGACCGCTTCCGGCACATGAGTTGGCCCACACACCTGGCCTCAGGAAGTCCGGGCCCACTTTGGGATCGATAAGAACTGTGGTTCGAATCGATCAAAAAAGTGTCCAATCGAAGTGAAATTTGGTGTGGACATTCTTCAACATGTATGTAAGCTCCTGTGAAAATTTCAAGCATTTGGACTTGTAGATCTCGAGTTACGACCGATTCAAGATTGCGCTTCCGGTCAACAAGCTTGGTTCGAATCGATCCCTTCGAATCGATAGGGCCGAATCGATGATTCGAGCATGTGCCTGGTGACGTGGCGCGCGCGCTTTCTCCTGTTGATCCATCTTTTTCTCCGAGTTTACTGGGTCGAATCCATGGTTTTAGCCGCCTTGACTTGGTGGATTCGAGGGAGTGGATTCGAAGATATGCTCCTTCGAATCGATCGAATGGATGTTCCTTCGTATCGATCAAGGTATGCCATAGTTGATCGACACGAAGGCTTCTCAGCTGAATGGTTTCGAAGATAGTCATGGGATGGAGTCGAAGTTCTTCAACTGCATGGATTCGAAGGTCTTCCCCTTGATGGATTCAAAGTAGGGAATGTTCCGATGGATGGAGTCGAAGTGAGGTTACAGGATGGATTCGAAGTGAATCATCTGCATGGATTCGAAGTACTCTACCCCACTGGATTCGAAGGTCTTCATCCTGAAGGATACGAAGTGAAGTAGCCCCATGGATTCGAAGTATCTTGCCTTGAGGGATTCGAAGTAGGGGACGTTTGATGGGTTCGAACCACGCCTTGGTTCTATGGATTTGAACATGGGGCCTGCTCTGATGGATTCGAAGCCGGTGCTATCTCCTTCACTTTTCACTGGTGATAACTTGAGCACACGAACTTGGATTGTCTTGAAATTTGAGATGCTGACTTCTATGATCGTTTTTGTCATGTCCTATTAATTGTAGCCCAATCTGGAATCGGACAAAATCCAGCGATATCCATAGTGAAGCATAGTATGACCAATCTTCGAGACAAACTGTCCTATGTTTTCAATCGATCTTTTGGTATCACGACTTTGCCAAAAAGTGGGATAACATTTTCCCCCCAAAGTACGTCTTGTGGAACATGTCGTGCTTTGAAAAGCTGCGATTTCTCTCTTAACAATCATCGCTCTTTTGTCGAAGGTTGTAACCTTGCTTTGATATGATTGATTGCCGCAGGATAGTGCCTGGCTGCTGTTTGTTGTAATCGTAACCAGATGAGTATTCGATCCCTGTGAATGTTTAAAATCGAATGTTAGTCCGACATATATGCACATATGTTAGTTTGACCCGTGTTAATGTCGTGCGTCCACGAGTCGTTGTTAGTTTTGTCTGATATTGAATTTCGTATCGATTCTCTCCTGAACCGATTTGGAAATTTGAGTTGAGACAACGCTTCTTGGTTGCTTTGAAAAGTCCCTTTGTATCGATCCTCTCCTGAACCGATATAGAAGGTTGACAAGTGATTTTTTCATATCGAAGCGATGCGTTCGTTCTCATTGATGGTTCCCGATGGATTCGAAATAATCTTTCGAATTGATCGACTTCGAATTGCTGCGAATTGATGGATGTGAAGTTGGTATTTCGAATGAAGGGACATGGTGACTTTAATTCAGCTTTTTGCTAACTGCCTCGAGTCGATGAAGCTTTGTATCGATGCTGCCTTGATGGATTCGAAGCGCGACGGATTCGAACGTGGTCGTTCAAATCGATTGGTATTTGACCGGTAGCAATTGGTCAGGTCGACCGGGAGGCGAAGCGTCACATTTCCTCCCTAGGATTCATATAAATACGTGATGCTGGGCTCATTTTCATCTTTTTACTTTTTACTGTTGCTCTGACTCTTCCTTCGAATCGATCCCTCAGAGCTGAGAGAAACACTTCTTCGAATCAATCAAATCCTTCGATCTTTCACTTGTTATCACAGTAAACCAGGTAACTAATGGATCGAGCCAAGTTGAGAATGATAGAACTGGAAATCTTCGCCGTCACCTTCAATTTTTTTATTGAAAACTTTGGAAGGTTGTGAGATCTGAATGAAATGGGTCGAATCGATGGATGAAGCGTAACAAAGTGCAGGAGTTCTCTTGGAAAAGCTGAGATCTTGAGGGATTTCGCTTTTCTTCGCTTCGTATCGATCCGGACTAGAGTAATTCGAATCGGTCCTGATTATGGGGCTTCGAATCGATGCTTGCGAAGGGAAGTGGCTCGTATCGATCGATTCGAAGTGATGATTTTGTGATCGATTCGAAGGCGTTGAGTTCGATCGATACGAATTTGCTTTGTTGATGGACTCGAAGCACTCCTTCACTTGATGCTATGGATATCGTTCTAAGGACCTACTTCGATACGAAGTGCATCGAGTCGACCCTTTATCAATTCGAAGCACATCGATTCGACTCGTATCGATCCGAGGTGATCGATTCGATCGTCCATCATTCAAAGGATACGACACATCTGACTTGCTCCAACCTTGAACTATGACTGATTTCAAGCTGAATTTTAACAAATTTAATGAACCTTAGTACACTTAATTCCGACGAGCTTCGGCCTTGCATAATTGAACTTGACCGTAGGACTATACTTGACTGCCTTTTGAAGCTCGTCGACGGAACCGTAACTTAATCAAAAACCTAACAGATTTGTACTTGAATCGGTTGGTAGCATCTGGATGGCGTGGATGTGACGGTCAGCGATGACGGTAATTTTCGGTCTTGATTCTCAGAGCTTTGTCTTTCGTACATCTTGCTGTCTGCAAATTTTCTCTAATTCTGTAGAATTTTTCTAAGTAATACACGACACTACATTGCATCACATACACTTCACACTGGGAATGAATGGGTTTTTATGTGCTTAACGTTGCTTTCTGGTGAGTTAGTTAGCTATGGAATCTTCGAGCTCTCAACAACAAGAGGTTCAGCGTTTGCCTCCTCTGGTGCTTGAAATCCCAGATATTCCTCCCGAAGTGATAGATCCGGCTCCGGATGAATTGCCGGAGGCTTTATTTATCGAGGACCCTATTGACTCCGTTCAGTCCAATATCTCTGAATCCTTGCTGGGCCGGATTTGCCTGAAACATAACTTATCCCCGGATGATGTTTTGCTACCGGGCGTTGACGACAGACCTCACAATCCGCCCGAGGGGTATACTGCTTTCTACCGTCATGCTTGTATGGCCGAAACTCTCCCTTCATTTAACCAGTACATCAGGGAGACGCTATTATTCATTGGAATTGCCCCCTCACAACTTCATCCCAACGGGCACGCATTGCTGAACAATGTTTTTGTTCTATTTATGGACCATCTCTTTCGCCCGCCAAGGCCGACCGAGATTAGACACATATATAACTTCAAGAGCAGGGGCGATAGCCCAGCTTTCACCTTTTTGGAAGCAGTTAGAAACTGCCAGATTATGACGGGAGCCTGGACTAGACTTAGTTATTTTAAAAATGAACGGTTTTTCGTTCGATGCCCCCAAGGGTTTGCTAGGCAATGGTTGTCTAGACGTAAGTGTCGTAAATTGCACAAGCCTTCCTTAGACTGTCGTTATCAATACTTGTACTAATATTAGGTGTTCTTCTTGCAGCTATCATCTCAAGGCCCGATGGTGGTCATTACAAAGGCATTGTCCGAAGTTTACAAGAGGTCCCGAGTGATTTGCGGCATATCGACTTGGTGTTAACTAACGATAACTTAAGGATATTGGGATTAATAGAGATGGGCCAGCGCATTGTTATTGAGGGGTTGGCGAAACCGGCTTCGAAGACAAAGAAGAAAATGGTGAAAAGAAAACCCGGTATAGTAATAAGAGAAACGAGCGACGATGAAAGGACGCCCACTGATACCGAGCTAGCGGTCGATCTTTCCCGAATAGAAGAAAAATGGAAAGGCAAGGCTGTTGTCCCTAAATTTAAGAGATGGAAGTCTGTAGTCGTATCTCATTTGATCCCCGGAACTACTATCTCTGACGCTGCTCCTTGTCAATCAAGAAACGCTTTTATAGGACTGGATGACATTCCCATCCCGGAATACATATCTCTCCACCACGAGTCTGAGTTGGATGAACTCCGGGAAGCGTTAGAAATAAGCGAGCCTTTACCTGTTAGTGCAGTCGACACTTATGGTTGGTCGGGGATTTTTCACATTTTCATACACTTTCATAACACCACACGACTTCCACATAGATCGTATTGCTTTCACCTGGTATTTAACTGAATTGCTTCTTTTTTTCAGGTGCTATGTCTGGCCGTCAATCTACATTAGACAAACTCCAAAGAGTGCATCATCCTTCGTCTTACTATGAATCTCGACGTGGGGACTCCGATCGCGATCGCGAACGGAGGTATCATGGCCAAGAATATTATGCAAGGGACCATCCCCGTAGTTACTCTGGTCAAGGGCGTTCGGACAGAGATCGGAGATACCGTTCCCCTTCTCGTTCTCCTCCGCCACCCCGAAGCCATATTCAGGTATCTGAGCCTCTGCAACAGCAACCGTCTTCACAGGTTTCGAGGCTTGAGTCACATCGTTCTAGAATTGAGGTTGTTACGACCACGGCTACGGAGGAGGCCCCTATTGAACCATCCGGTGAAGGGGCTATCAAACTTGCTCAATTGAAGAAGGACTTCCCGAAAATTTGCTTCGACGCTTGTATTTTCCCTCCTAATCTTAAAAGAATTCCCGAAGACGCCGTGACTACAACACTTAGTTATACCCGCGATTTCTATGCTCAGTACAAGGAATGGTATAAGGCGGCCGTTAAAGCTTCAAAAGTAGCCTTTGATCGGGCCAAAATTATTGAGAAACTGGAAGCCGACTTAGCTCAGAAGAACCGTATTGTCGATATACTTCAATTTGAGACAGAGTCCTCCCGTAGGGCCGAAGTTGAGTCGCTAAAAAAGGTTGACGAGACATTAGTTGAGATGGCAAAGATGCAGCAGGCACATTGAACTTTAGTAGAAGACTTGGGCCATCGATACAAAAATGTTGAGGCCGAGCATGATGCGGCAGTCAAAGAACTGGAGGAGTTAAAGGCTAAGTTTGCTGATATTAGCAAGGAAAAAGATGATGCCAATATGGCTGCACAAGAAGCGTGTGAGCAAGCTGTGTCTCTTCGAGCTGAGCGCGATGCAGTAGTCGCAAGGGTTAAGGAGGTGGAAACGGAAGTGGAGGAGAAAGTCCAGGCGGAAATGTCCAAGATGGAGGCTGAGTTTGATGAACTCCTGGATACCTATAATGCCAATGTGTTAGAGCACAGAAATCTCACCTGGCTAGGATATTACTCTATGCTTCTCTACAGTGCCTGGAAAAAATTAGTGGAGAATAAGAGGATGTCTTGTCCGGGTGAAGTATTAGACGAATTTGAGTTCGAGTCACGTCTGCTTAGCGAGGAAGAGAGGAGAATCCTTCATGAGGCGATAATCTCCGTCGAGAAAGAAAAACTCGGCATCCAGCAAACGGAGATTGGCGAGGGTTCGGGTGTCACACATCATAGTGAGAATATCGAAGTTTCTATCCCGCCTTCGTCCGAAGTTATCGCCGCGGTTGACCCACAAGTCATTCCTGCTTACAATCCGGATCAACTGGGGTTATCTTCTAGTAAGACTGTTGTCTCTGAACCTGTTCAAGCTCCGAGGCAGGGTAAGGAAGGTATTTCGACTATTTCCCTCATGTTTTAAAGCAATGATTTTTGAGAGAATTTACTGGACTGACTATTTTTGCTCTCCTTTGCTCAGTGACTGAGAGTGCCGCACTCATGCCCCCAGTTCCTCTGGTCCTATATCCTACGCATGGAGTTATTGTCACCGAAGCGATTTCAATTACTGCCATGGCCGGTGATATTGGAGAGGGGAGTTCGATGTCATTCGATGCTCAAATGATTGAGGAGCTACTTGGTCATTCTCTTGACCCTATTCCTGATCCTTCATTCGCGATGAGTGGAGCTTCTCCAGTTTTCAGTTCTGTCATGACGACCACTAGCGTATCCAGCGCAGCTTAGTTGTCTCGAGAAGAAGAGATTTTAGCTGAGATAAGCGCTGAGATGGCCACGGTGACAACGGTCGGTGATCCTGGAAGCGACACTGCCCCCTCAAGCTTATCTTCTCTAATGGTGATCTCTCCCGGTGGCACGGTGACCGTCTCAAGCGTTGCTGAACAGACACCTGTCACAGCTCCCATGCCTTCAGTTCGTCCTTCTAAAAGGATCTCTGTCCCCTCCATCTCTGAGGAAGAAGTTGATATTATGCCAGATCCAGAGGATGTTCCAAAGAAGGGCAAGAAATCTCGTAGGAAGCCGGGTAGTGGGTCCAGCGGCTCGACTCCAAAGAAGAAGCCTCGGAAGAAGAAGGAGTGAGCTTCCTGACTTATCATGTAGTTGTAAATAGCAATTCTTTTACTTCTTCTTTTGTTCTTTTAGAGCCGTGTATAAGTGTGGATTCGGCCTCCACTTAATCGAAATCTTTTGACTTGCCATGTAATCAAACCTGTTTTTGTTAGTTGATGGAATGGGAAGTTGCTCTTTTCTTTTACTTAAGTGTTTGCGGTGTTTGGCTTTCAATCCGGTGTACTTGTGGCATTTTTTTACCGTTAAGTAGAGTTTGTTTTTTATCTGCCAAGTATGAAAAACACAATTACGTGTCGTGATTGATGAATGAGTTGAACTCCGGACATTGTACTGCTTCAATTAGCGATTAACACTTAACTTTTTTGCCCCCAAGTTTCGGGGAACAACATTCGTATTTTGGTGGTTGATCATACTTATCACAAATCTTAAGCACATGTCCACGTTTTGTGGACTTAGGATAATTTGAGATTGATAATCTGATTCGCATTATGGGAATTTGAGAGTAATCGTTGTCTGTAACACAGTTCGTGCTCCGGGAACCTGGAATTGGTGTTTATACTCCACTTCACGCTCTGAGAACTTGGAGTTAGCATTGATATTTCGGTTCGCGCTCCGGGAACTTTGACTTGGTATTTGTGCTCCAATTCACACTCCGGGAACTTGGAGACAGCATGTATGTTTGGGTTCGCGCTTTGGGAACTTGTTATTGGATGTTTATACTCCAATTTGCACTCTGGGAATTTGGAGTCCGTTCGCACTCTGGGAACGAGTTATTGGATGTTTATACTCCAATTCGCTCTCTGGGAATTTGGAGTCCGTTCGCACTTGGGAACGAGTTATTGGATGTTTGTACTCCAATTCGCACTCTGGGAATTTGGAGTCCGTTCGCACTCTGGGAACGAGTTGTTTGGATGTTTATACTCCAATTCGCACTCTGTGAATTTGGAGTCCATTTGCACTCTGGGAACGAGTTGTTGGATGTTTATACTCCAATTCGCATTCTGGGAATTTGGAGTCCGTTCGCACTCTGGGAACGAGTTGTTGGATGTTTATACTCCAATTCGCACTCTGGGAATTTGGAGTCCGTTCGCACTCTGGGAACGAGTTGTTGGATGTTTATACTCCAATTCGCACTCTAGGAATTTGGAGTCCGTTCGCACTCTGGGAACGAGTTGTTGGATGTTTATACTCCAATTCGCACTCTGGGAATTTGGAGTTAGTTAAAGGATTGTCGTGTATCAATCCTTGTAAATGCTAGTGCAGTGTTCTGTCCCCGAGAGCTCGGGTTTCACTTAGTGAGTGACCGGTCGTATCACAGTCACTCCCTATTTGAATAAATCCCACCGCGTGATGGAACTTAGCTTTCCATGCATCGTGATATTATACGTCATTTTTAGTGAATCACAACTTTGGCTCGAAGAGATGGCATTTTATTGCTGAAATGAAAGAAACATGGCAAAATCAGTTGCCTTATTACAAGTTCAAACTTCGAAATGCAAAAATAAAATGCAAAGGAAGAAATTGACTAAAAATAGATAAATAAAGCCTGTTATGTGTAGTAGCGACGGAGACTTTCGCTATTCCAAGCTCTCGGCAAAGTAAGACCGTCAATGGTCGAAAACTTGAACGTGCCATCTCCAAGCTTTTCTGAAATCACATACGGCCCTTCCCAATTTGGCTTCATGTGCGAAGGGACCAGATAAATTCTCTTGAGTACGAGATCGCCGGGTTCAAAGGTTCATGATCGGGCCTTGGTATTGTATATTCGAGCGACTCGACCCCGATATGCGGCTGCCCTCAAATCAGCTTCTTCACGCTTCTCATCGAGTAGATCCATAGATTCAGCAAGTAATATGGCATTCGTTTCGGATCGTAATATGTCACACAATGAGAGTGAACTTCTACTTTGACTGGAATAACGGCTTCAGAGCCATAAGATAGAGAAAATAGAGTGTGTCCGGTTGTAGTTTTGTGAGTTGTCCGGTAAGCCCATAGAGCCATAGGGAGTTCATCAACCCACTTGCCCCCGGCTTTCTCCAGCCGTTTCTTCAAAATAGACTTGATAACCTTATTGACGGCTTCAACTTGACCATTTGTTTGAGGGTGTGCTACTGCAGAGAATTTCTTATGGATGTGAAATCGTTGACAGAAGTTCTTGAATTCAACACTGTCGAATTGGGCTCCATTATCGGCGATAATAGTATGCGGGAGACCAAACCGGCAGATGATGTTGCGTACCACGAAGTTGATTACTTTCTTTGTCGTAATTGTTGCAAGAGGTTCAGCTTCGGCCCATTTGGTGAAGTAATCAACTGCGACGATGGCGTACTTCGCGCCACCTTTAGCTAAAGGCAATGCACCAATTATATCAACCCCCCATATTGCAAATGGCCATGGACTGACCATTTGGGTTATCTTAGTAGGCGGGGCTCTAGGAATCCGAGCGTGTTTTTGGCATTTATCACATTTTTTGGCATAGTCCATAGCATTACGATTAAGGGTAGGCCAATAATATCCATATCGGAGTATTTTCTTGGCAAGTGCTTGCCCCTCAGTGTGATCGCCACATTCTCCTTCGTGTACATCGTGTAATACTCGTCTGACTTCGTCGTGTGCGATACACCGGAGAAGATTAATAGAATATCCCCTTCGATACATAACTCCATTCTGAATGATAAATCGTGAAGCTTTTCGAAGAATCTGTCTTTTCTCACTTCGACGCTCAGGTAATATACCATGCTCAATGTAATCTTGGTAGGGGGTCATCCACGACTCCCTGCTGGAAGTAGCTTCAAATGTGAAATCATTCTCTGCTCGATCAATGCTCGGAGAGGATAAAGTTTCGACAGGAACGAGTCCCAAGTGTTGAGCTTCGCCTGTGCTTGCCAACTTTGCCAACGAATCCGCTTTCTGATTGTGCTCTCGGGGTACGTAGAAAATGGTATAATAATCGAACCGATCAAGCATCTCCCGGACTCGGGCTAGATAAGAAGCTAGTCTTCGATCTTTGGCCTGGTTTTCACCCCGAACTTGGCATACTACCAACTGGGAATCACAGTAAATTTCCATAGCGATAATTCTTAGGTCACAGGCAAACTTCAACCCAGTAAGAAAAGCATCATATTCAGCTTCATTGTTTGTTGCACGGAAATCAAACTTTAACGCGTAGGATATGGGTCGGCCCTCGGGGGTTTCAAGCACTACCCCTGCGCCCGAGCACCGATCGTTGGATGCACCATCAGTATATAGCTTCCATATGTATTCAGGGGATTTACTAGTTTCAAGTAAGTCTTCAGGAATAGTGAATTCGGCAATAAAATCTGCTAGGGCTTGACCGTGTATGGCTCTTCTCGGAGTATATGTGATGTCGAATTGACTCAGTTCAATGTTCCATTTTAGTAACCTAGCAGACGTCTTAGGTCGTGTGAGGACTTGTCGTAACGGCTGATCGGTGTACACAGCGATGGGATGAGCCTGAAAATATGGACGGAGCTTCCTCAAGGCGATGACTAGGCAGTATGCAAATTTTTCTAACCTTGGATAGTTTCTCTCAGCTCTGGTTAATCGTTTACTAACATAGTAGACTGGTCTCTGCACTCGGTCTTTCTCCCGAACCAACGCAGCACTGATGGCGTTTTCAGATACTGCCAGATAGAGGTATAACCGTTCATGATCAACAGGTTTTGAAAGAATCGGCGGTGTGGAAAGATGCTGAATTAGTGATTGAAATGCGCCCTCACATTCCGTAGTCCATTCGAAGTTTCATTTCCCTTTTCGGATCAGGTCGAAGAAGGGTATGCATTTGCCAGTTGATTTCGAGATGAACCTGCTCAGTGCTGCAACCTTTCCATTAAGACTCTGAACCTGTTTTATGGTCCTTGGAGTTTGAAGATTCCTGATCGCCCAAATCTTTTCGGGGTTGGCCTCTATTCCTCGGGCGTTGACAATGAACCTAGGGAATTTTCCGGATGCGACTCCAAAATGACATTTTAGCGGATTAAGCTTCATCCCGTATCTCCGGAGGACATTGAACATTGACTCTAAGTCTTTGACGTGATCGGTGGAGTATCGCGATTTTACCAACATGTCATCTACATAAACTTCCATAGTCTTTCCGATCTGGTCGGCAAACATTCGGTTGACTTAGCGTTGTTAAGTTGCTCCGGCATTCTTTAACCCAAAAGGCATGACCTTGTAGCAGTATAGTCCTAGGTCAGTTACGAAGCTCGTATGTTCTTGATCGGGCACATGCATGGGTATCTGATTGTAACTAGAATAAGCATCCATGAAAGATAATAAATCGTGCCCAGCCGTTGAATCCACAAGTTGATCGATTCGGGGAAGTGGAAAGCTGTCTTTCGGACAAGCCTTATTTAAGTCAGAGTAATCGATGCACGTTCTCCATTTCCCATTCGGTTTTCGGACAAGTACAGGGTTGGATACCCACTCCGGGTACAAAGCATCCCGGATAAACCCATTTTCTCTTATCAACTTCTTCTTTGAGGGCGGCAGATCTCTCTGGATCCATACCGCGTCTTTTTTGTTTGACCGGGATATACCGTGGGTCAATATTCAAGGTGTGGCTCGTGATGTCCGGTGAGATTCCACACATATCAGAGTGCGTCCAAGCGAATACGTCTAAATTTGCTTGAATAAATTTGACCAATTCCCGTTGTGCTTGTGGGTTTAGCTTAGAACCAATTTTTAACATTTTTGAATCATCATCATCATTAACTAGAACATCAATCGTCAGCTCGGCTGGGGAAGCTTGACTTTCTTTAGATTCATCGTTATCTTCAGTGTCCCTGGGGTCAAGATCCTTCTGGAATTGGTCGTGGTGCCCGGGCCGAGGCCCAGGCACTAATTTTCAATCGTCGACGAAACGGACGCAGAGAGATTCCTCCATGCCCTTTCCTTTCTCCTTTCTCTGCGCTTCTCGCAGTTCGGCAACATAACAGGCTCTCCCAGCAGCCTGATCTCCTCGAATGACCCCAATCCCACGATCAGTGGGGAATTTCAAAGTTAAGCACCATGGGGCAATTGCTGCCCTGAATTCGGTAAGGGCAGGTCGGCCCAAAAAAGTATTGTATGGAGAGTGGATATCTAAGACAACAAATTGTAACATTCGGACTCTTCGGCGTTCTCCGACTCCCAACTCCACTGGCAACTCCACCACTCCAATGGGTATATTAGCACTTCCATCGAAGCCATGGATTCTAGATTGACAAGGCTTTAAATCTTTGGCTTCCATCTTCATTTGATCATATGCTCTCTTAAACAAGATATTTACTGAACTCCCACTGTCCACCAGGATCCTCTTCATCCAAGCAGGACCAACCTGGGCAGATATGACTAGTGGGTCTATAGATAGGGCTTCGACCTTATCAGCATCTCGGTTTCTAAATACGATGTCATCTGCCATCGTCCTCTGTTGTTTGGCCGGAGCCCCTTCGTCAAGCGTACTGTAACTCTCGAAATCCACATACCTGATCGAATTGGCATATGATTCCATTTCCCTCCAGCTTCGGTCCGCTGGATGAGGACCACCACTAACTGTATTTATAACCAACCTCCCGCCTGTACGAGCGGGCTCCTCCTGTCTCTTTTGGTTTTGTACACGATTTTGGTTTGACGGGCCCACACCACCAGCCTGCGGTGCCCGCACGAATTGATCTAACTTCCTTTCCCTGATCAATTTTTCAATAAGATCTTGCAAATGTCTGCAATCATTGGTATTGTGTCCGTAGCTTTCATGGAATCTACAGAACTTTCCTGTTTGAATATGTCTCTCCGACGACGGCTTTGGAGTTGGCTTCTTATACTGCATTGCATTACAAGTCTGTAGATATACGTTCTCCAGTGACGTATTCAGCGGTGTATAGCTTTCAAACATTTGTGCCCTACGCCGCGGGCCACGATTCTGATCTTGCTTCTTATTTCTATTATCGTCGTTCCTCGGCTGGGTTTGCTTGTTTTGAATACTCAATTGTACTTTTCCAGAGCTCTCCCCTGACTGTTTAACTGCCACATTGCTTTGAATTCCTTCATTGTTGGGTCTCGCATCGTCCTGCTTCCTAGATTGTTTCGCATCCTCACACCTTAGGAATTGAGCGGCTTTGGAGTAGAAACGATCCAACGATGCGGGAGGTTTCCCAGCTAGCCAATTTCCAAATTCAGAGTCGGGGTCAATCCCCATAATCAAGGCCATCAAGATTGAATTATCATTGGGGTTAGTAATCTCTGCACAAGCGGCATTGAATCTTTCCAAATATCGCCTGAGTGTCTCTCCTGGAGCTTGAGTGACACTAGATAAAGTATTTATGTCTTTAGGCCTGGCAATGTGCATACGGAACTGTTCAACAAATTTAGTAGCCAATTGGTCAAATGAAGAGATAGATCGTGGTGGTAATCTTGTAAACCACATCGTCGCAATTCCCCCTAAAGAAATGGGAAAACTACGGCATTTTACTGCATCATCAGCTCTTGCAGCAGTCTTCGATCATTCGTATTTCAGAATATGTTGGTTAGGGTCGAAACTTCCTTCATACATAGGCAGAGTCGGCATCCTGAATCGCCGAGGAGGTTCAGCATATAATATGTCATCGGTGAACGGAGTATGACTTCGGGAGATTCCCCAATCGTCATTTGTTAATCCCTGACTTTCGTGGATCATTTGGCGTACTATAGCTGAGAGGTCAGGTGTTGCTATATTCGGAGGGTGGCGAGCCAAAGTGTGGTCGGGTTCCACAGTGCGAGGTAGGATCGGGCGCTGTCGACGATCCGTGTCTCTCCTCCTTGGCTCGATGTCTTCTGGGACATATGGTCCCGGAATATGTTCCTGTTGGTGGTAGTTCTGATTGGAGTGATTTCGGGTATCAACTCCTATGTCAACTGCGGTGGCGGTGGCTTGGTTATCTGTAGTATGTTGTGGAACAGTGCCTCCTTGGGAGGAGGGTACTGTATGAAAACTGGCAGAAAGGCCAACTCTTATCTGCCTAACAGTTAATGCTTGTTGGTGACCAGCAGTATGCGCATGGCTTCCGTCTAGCCTGGGACGGGTAGATCTGCCGCTGTAATCAGAGGAGGCAGAGCTTTCAGTGGAAGAATGAGTGACGTGGTCCCTTCTGGATCTTCTATGCCTTTGGCGATTTAGTTGATTAGTCAACTCAACATTGGCGCGCAATTGTTTGGTCAGTTGTTGCCGACTTTGGGTTAGTTCCTGGAGTAACGTCTGGAACTCTTGTCGAGTGACCAGACCTGATGGATCTGAATGTCCGGTATCATCTTGATTGGGTGGAGGTAGTTGCGCAGGATTTTGTCTATCCCGACCTTCTTGACCAACGTCGGCATACGTGGTTCTCGTGCTAACCATCTTGAGGTGTAGAATTCTTTCCTAGATTTTGGTAAATCTGAATAGTATGGAAGGAGTCTGAAATTGTAATCTGGATCTCTCTCTTAGATTTATTCAATCTGGTATCGATGACAAATCCAATGAGCAGGAGAAAACTGGGTTTTCTCAGTGGAAGCAGCAAAGTGTTTGCACCAAAATTGGGCAACACCCTTCGGAAGTTTTTGAAGAGATAATAAATGAAGAAATCAAATTGAAAATGAGAATTATCTAACAAAAACTCCAAGACACAGAAAAGTAAATTGCACGGAAGACAATAATTTAGAGTGGTTCGGCGATTTGCCTATGTCCACTATGAAGTTTTATCACTTTATTACTTAATACTTGAAGATTACAAGTGTTCTAGAGCGAAGTACATAAGATAATAAACTTAATTACGAAATCAATGGCAGTAATGACGATATGGAGTGATTCTGGCAGCGTCCGGGCGTGCTTTATCTCTAAGAATTCTCTGATCCCCTTTCTGAACGATCAGGGGCTCTATTTATAGGTGTAGGAGGCTGATATTTCGTCTAAAATCCGGGAAGACCGCTTCCGGCACGTGAGGGGGCCCACACGCCTGGCCTCAGGAAGTCTAGGCCCACTTTGGGATCGATTCGTACTCTAGTTCGAATCGATAAAGAAAGTGTCCAATCGAAGTGAAATTCGGTGTGGACATTCTTCAACATGTATGCAAGCTCCTATGAAAATTTCATATCATTCGGACTTGTAGATCTCGAGTTATGATCGATTCAAGTTGCGCTTCCGGTCAACAAGCTTGGTTCGAATCGATCCCTTCGAATCGATAGGGCCGAATTGATGATTCAAGCATGTGCCTGGTGACGTGGCGCGCACGCTTTCTCCCGTTGATCCATCTTTTTCTCCGAGTTTATTGGGTCGAATGCATGGTTTTAGCCGCCTTGACTTGGTGGATTCGAGGGAGTGGATTCGAAGATATGCTCCTTCGAATCGATCGAATGGATGTTCCTTCGTATCGATCAAGGTATGCCATAGTTGATCGACACGAAGGCTTCTCAGCTTAATGGTTTCAAAGATGGTCATGGGATGGAGTCAAAGTTCTTCAACTGCATGGATTCGAAGGTCATCCCCTTGATGGATTCGAAGTAGGGAATGTTCCGATGGATGGAGTCGAAGTAGGTTACAGGATGGATTCGAAGTACTCTGCCCAACTGGATTCGAAGGTCTTCATCCTGAAGGATACGAAGTGAAGTAGCCCCATGGATTCGAAGTATCTTGCCTTGAGGGATTCGAAGTAGGGGGCGTTTGATGGGTTCGAACCACTGTTTGGTTCTATGGATTCGAACATGGGACCTGCTCTGATGGATTCGAAGCCGGTGCTATCTCCTTCACTTTTCACTGGTGATAACTTGAGCACACGAACTTGGATTGTCTTGAAATTTGAGATGCTGACTTCTATGATCTTTTTTGTCATGTCGTATCAATTGTAGCCTAATCTGGACTCGGACAAAATCCAGCGATATCCATAGTGAAGCATAGTATGACCAATCTTAAAGACGAACTGTCCTATGTTTTCAATTGATCTTTTGGTATCACGGCTTTGCCAAAAAGCGGGATAACATAGAACATAGCCATGAATACACATGGATCAAAATTAAGAGAAAAATTACTTACTGGTGATTCAATTAGTCTTGATGAAAAGATCGAATTTTCTATGGACGACGGTTAGGATTCAAAGTTCTATAATAGCGGAATACTTCAAAAAACCAAGTAAAGGTTGAAGCAAGGAAAGGGAACGTATATATGCGAGAATGGAAGCAATGTGGGTCATGGATTCACCACGTATGAAGAAATCCAAACTGTATAGGTGTAACCAGTGTGCTAACAATTCCCTATGTCAAAAATGCGGTTTGCTCCGGCCGAGCCTGGAAAAATGAACCGCCTCCACCATTTATTCTACGAAGCATATGGTGGAATTTAATGCAGCATTAAATGCATGAGTGAAAAGCCCCCCTCGTGAATAGGCATGGGATTTGGAGGCGTAATGTAGCTTGTATTTCTTGCAAAATAAAGAGACAGGTCAGCCCACTTAGAAGCCCCTATCTTGCTTGGTCTAAATGCATGATGGCTCTATTTCTTTGCACGGTCCAACTCAAATAGTAATAGCCAAAGCCCAAGCATCATCCTCATTTGTCGCATAGCCCCTCGGTTCTACGTTTCACCTGACAACTCGGTCGAGCTCGCACATAGAAGCTTCTCATCGGTTTCAACATAAATGGTGGACGTGTCTCCCTTATGGATGACAGGCATAGTCGAGGCGGGTTACTCTTAAGGGATAAGTATGACAACAGTCGACCTAGCCGACCGATAAAACCATCAAAATGGCATCCTCCCTCGGTGTTATCCTTACGTAAATCTATCAGCACTCATAGTAACAATCTAACATCCCTTAACCATGCAACCGAACCGTCAAGCTCCCTTGACACAAGAGATACACCATCATGCCACATTGTTGGGAGATCAGTTTCCACTAGCATGGCTCATCTAAATAAGCGCCATTATTCAATATTTCCCATTATGTATTACGCTGACATCTTAGTACCTATGCTATAGTCACCTCTTACTCCATGCCATCTGCCATATTTTAGGGATGTTTCCACAGTAGTTTGTATTAGTACCTTACGTACTAGTTTTGATGATAACAACTATGGAACATTATATAAAATATAGAGACTAATGTTTTATCAAGTTATATATAATATATAGTGCAGGATATTAGACATGTGTTGATTAGGAAGATTGTACATTATCAAGTGTAGATTCAAGATGCTGATATAGAGTTTCAAGAGTTGGAGAATGAAGACTCATGAGTATTGAAGAGTTCAATGTTTTAAGATACTCCAGATAAGTTACTGAGTCATAGAATTTATGTTAAAAACTTGATAACACTTTCCCGATCTTTCTCTCCTTCTTTAATTTTATTTTAAATTGTTTTCCAAATATCCTAGTTTGAAAATATATTTTTTAAAATATTTCTAAATTATTTTCAATCACTTATACTTATAAACATATTATTTTAGTTTTTTTAAGTTTATGTATATATAATGCATTTTTGTTTATACTTTAATAAGTTATAATTATATTGATTATATATATTATTTACATTATATTAAAATTTTCAAAACAATTATATATAAATTTATTAAATTTAATTATGATTAAAATATGTATAAACTATGCTTCAATGATTTTACAAAGTATCAAACTTTTTACAAAACAACGATTTTCAAGATAATGTTTCAAAATATTTTTAAATTTTAGAAAGAGTATGTCGACATACTCTATGTCTATATGTCGATATAGTAGTCGATTTTTCCGAAATTTAAATTTCAAAAGTAGTGTCTTATTGTCATATCTCTTCATGAATGGATATAACCGTTGTTTCTTTATAAATACTAGACTTCCGAACGAATTTTTTAAATAAAAATATACCCAAACTCTACCAAAATTCAAATACAATCATATTCAATCATCACTAGTTTGATTCTCCTTCATATGTTCTCTGATTTCTCTCATCTCTCTCACTCAAATCAAGATCAAATTGCTATTCAAGAGTTATAGGATCAATTGTAATCAAGTTTGAAGATTTGAGTTTGTAAAACTCTATCAAATCATGCTGGTATACTTATTCTTGTGATTGTAGCCCGTGAAATCAATTGGGTGTGATTATTAGTTCATAAATCTAGTAGGTGTGCTTGTAGCCCAGAAATCAAGTGACTGTACCTAGTGGTTCGAATTCTGGATTTTTGTTCACCTTTTGAAAAAATCCATACAAGGAATTGTGTGGGACTAGACACAGGGTAACTCCGAAACAGTATAAAATCTTATGTGTTCTTTCCTTTTTATTTTACTACATTTACTTTTATCTGCACTTTGACCTGTGGTTGTCAATTACATCATTCTAAATAGAATCTTAAAGAATTTGAAAAATATTCATATAATCCGTTTAACGCTATTCATTCCCCCATTATTGTTAATTTAGCCTTAAGATCCTCATTCAGCAGACTCACATTTGGTATTAGAGCATTGGTTTTCAAAGAACTCATTATCTAATTTTCAAAAAGTTTAAATGGCTACCAATACTGGTAATAGTACCCTTAGTTACACTGTTAATACAATCGTTAGTAACTCATTTGTCGAAGGATAATCTACTGTCAGACCTCCACTTTTTAATGTTAGTAACTACATATAATGGTCATGAAGAATGAAAATTTATTTACATTCAATTGGTTTAGACTCTGGGAATATCACACAAATCGAGTACATTGTACCCAAGACTAATTTTGCATAGTGGACTGTTGACCAAAAAGCAGTTGCCCAAAGTATTTCTAAGGTTATGAATATATTATTTTGTTCATTTGATAGAAATGAATTTAATAGAGTACCTATATTTAAGTCTGCATTTGAAATTTAGAGAACATTGCAATTTACAAATGAAGGCAGAAGTAAGGTTAGACAAACCAAAACTACCATGTTAACAAAGTAGTTTCAATTATTCAAGATGAGTCCATGTCTGATATGTATAGTAGATTCCAAGATATAGTACACTCATTTATTGCACTGGGTGAAAGTTTTTCTAAGGAAGATCAAGTTAGAAAAATCCTCAATTCACTTGCACCTGAATGGGATCAGAAGACTCTTGTCAAAGAGACAAATTATCACTCTAAAAAATAAAGATTTAATTGGCAATTTAATGTCTTTTGACACATAAATGCAAGGCATGAGAGAAAGCAAAGCAATAAAGAAGAAATTTATAGCTCTTAATGCAATGACAGAAAATCTGTATTCGGATAGCGATGACGATGAAGAAATTGCTTTCATGACAAGGAACTTTAGAAAATTTCTAAAATATAGGAAGATGAATAATTTCAAAAGAAATGACAACAAAAATCCAAGTAGCGGAAGTTTAAGAGGAGGTATTAGATGTTATACTGGCCATTTAAAACGAGACAGTCCACATCCTGACAAACTGAAAACTAAACAAAAAAATGATTCATCTAGAAAACGGAGAAGAGCCTATACTACAATATTAGACGATTCAGATGCATCCTCAAGTAATGATGAGTCAGATATAGAAATTGCTAACATATGCTTCACATCAATACATAATTCAGAATAAAATGGTGGAATGGATCATAAAAGGTACGCTTTTAATATATCAAAAGTTTTAAGTTATTGAATTAAATTTTTTTGGTTTCTTCATTGGTTTTTAGGAATATCGTATAGATTAATAATAATATTAGTTGAATATCGTGTGATTATATTTTAAATTTAAATATTTAAATATTTTATTAATATAATAATAATATAAAATATATTTCGAAATATTTTTAAAATTATTTTTCTATAAATATATATATGTATAATAAAATAGGATATAGTTAAACAAAATCATTTTTGAAAAATTCGATATGTATGTTGACATACACCCCTAGCATATGTCAACATACTTAGGTAAATTTGAATTTCAAATTCAAAATTTGAATTTTTCCTCCACCTTTTCACCAATCCTTATGTTCTGAAATGTTATCCTTGATCATAACACATGTCATTTCATTCTGTATTTATTATCTTTATCTCTATCCATTTATTTTACTTTTAAAATTTAAAATATCATTAGCTCTCTTATCTCTTTAAACTACTCTTCAATAGCATCCTCAAGCAATATTAAGGCGACCATGAGGCTTTCTAAGAAAATAAAAGAATGATCATTAATGATCAAGAACCATGCAACCATATATTAAGTATATATCTTTCGAAAAAGTCTTTCCAGGAAAATTTGCTATCTTTGAAGATTTTTCTACTTATGTTGTTTTTAATCTTTGTTTGCAAAATGAAATCTTGGTTTGATCAATGCTTCTCAAAATAATTTCATTTGTTATCTAAAATTGGTGAAGTTGTTTTATGAAAATTTAAAAGGAAAGTTTTATGATGAAAGAGAAGGAGAAGTTTGGAGTAATGTCAAGGGGACACAAATTATTTTAAATTGTGAACTTTCAGGTCGCATTCTTGGATGCAAATCTGGTGGAATTGACCTTTCAACTTTTCAAACCGATTTTCAAAATCGTGAAGTAATCCGTGACGTTTTCGGAAGTATGATGATTTTGAATTTAAAAAAAAACTTGCATCGAAAAGAAAGAATTTTAAGCCTTCTTTTGTAATAAAGTATCACTCCTAGAATGGATAATTATAATAACCTGACATAAAAGATTTCAAAGCACTTGCCATTTATGGTTAATACAACATAAATTGGCTCAAGTCATTTTGGATAAACTTTTTCCTAAAAATATTTCTAAACATGAAAACACACTATAACATGGTGTGTATCTTACTCATGTTTTCAATTATTTTGGTGTTGACCTTAAAGAGAGGAAATAATTTCTCAAAAAATATTTGGTTAGGTTAACATTTCACTTATGCAAATTTCACCCTTTTTCGAACCTTATGAAATGATTGCAAAGAAGGAAAAAAGGTTGGCTTGGGAAGAGGAGAAAGAAATAAGATAAGAGGAGAAAGAGGAAGGAGAGTAAATGGAAGTTGAGGAGGAAGAACAAGAAGAGGAGGAGGATACTTCCTTGGAAAGTATCAATATGTCACCCAATCCATCTAACAAAGATCTTCTCAAAAATCAAGAGAAGATTATTCACAACCAACGAAAGCTTAAGAAAACATTCTAAAAAGATATTTACCTCAATTTTCAAAAAATGGATAAATTCTTTAGAAAGATCATCAGCAAGCTTGGTGATTCTTCTTTAACTTCATCCACATCTTTCTTGTCATTTGTTTATGCTATCTTTGTATTTGCATTTTCTAATTTTAAGTTTATGTTGAACCTCATATATCTTTCTTTTATTCCTTATACTCATCCTTATTATCAACGAACATTCTATTTCTTACTATTATACACTGTCAATTATCTCTGCAAAGTCCTGCAATGTAATAGTATAGGCCAAAACAATAAAATTGTAAAATAAAATAGTTCTGAAAAATATATTGCATATGTCGACATATGTAAATCATGTATATCAACATATAACAACCAGTTTTCAAAAATATTTAAATTAGAAAAATAACAACTACCAAACACCAATTCATTTCAAACGACTTATTATCTTTATATATACCTATTCACTCTAGAAATTATTTTCAGTCTCTATCTTCACCCTTTTTAATATATATACTTATCTCTTTAATAATGGCTTCCCCACATCAAAAACTTTGTGAAAACTTCGAAGATACTCTTAAATCATTCAAGGACATTGTTTCTTTCGTCCTACAAAACCAGAGGCACTTAAAATTAAGTAAAATGCAGACGATCAAGGAGCAAGAAAGGCATTTCAACGTGATTCGGTGGATGATTTTTGCATTGAACGATCAAGAGCCAACCACCAATCCAGAGTGCACCATCAACGAAGATGATAAAGATTGGAATTCTATCAAAGCGGATCCAATCATTGGCACTGATGGATGGACTGAAGTTCCTCGAAATGTCTAGTTTAAATAGGCTTGATTATATGCAAATGATAATGCTTGATTTGGTTTGGATTTGATTAGTTCGATTTATGTTGATTTGTTTAAATGATGAGTAACATTAATTTTGTTGGATTGGATGAATATTTAAATTGATTATAATTATTTCATGATTATCTTATTTTACATATCACTTATTGTTTCTATACAATCATTCTCATCATCATTATATATAATTCTTATATATACCAATTAGTATTTTACTTATGAGGAGTTTGAGTTAGAATTAGAGTAAGTGTTAGTATTAAGAGTTATGGTTTTAGGTTGTTATTTTTGTTGATGACAAAGAAGGAGAAATATATAAAATCTAGGCATAGTTTAAGGGGGAGTTTTGTTACCCTAGGGAGTTATATTATATTTTATATACAGAGTTGTCATCATCAAAAAGGGGGAGATTTTTAGTTACTTAGGTATTGGTTTTGATGACAACTATAAGACATTACATAAAATATAGATACTAACGCTTTATCAAGTTATATATAATATAAAGTGTAGGATATTAAATAGGAGTTGATTAAGAAGACTGTACAGTATCAAGAGTAGATTCAAGATGATGGTATAGAGTTTCAAGAGTTGGATAATGAAGACCCATGAGTATTGATGAGTTTAAAATTTCAAGATATTCCAGATAAGTTATAGAGTAGTAGAATTTATGTTGAAACTTTGATAGCACTTTCCTGATCTTTCTCTCCTTTTCTAATTTTGTTTTAAATTGTTTTTCAAATATCCTGGTTTTACGACGATCTTTTCAAAATATTTCTCAAAATGATTTTCAATCTTTTATATTTATAAAGACATTATTTTAGTGTTTTTAGTTTTATATATATATATATATATATATATATTGAAATTTTTTTTATACTTAGTAAGTTATAATTATATTATTTTAGTGATTTTACAAAGTATAAAATTATTTTACAAAACAAAGAGTTTTCAAAATAATGTTTTAAAATTTTTAATTTTTTTTAAGAAGAGTACGTCGGCATACTCTTTGTATGTATGTCGACATAGTGATTGATTTATTTGAAATTTAAATTTTAGTACAAGTGTCTTTCATATCTCTTCACGAATGGATATGACCATTATTGCTCTATAAATACCAAACCTCCAAATGAATTTTCAACCATCATTTTCTTATTCATCTCTCCTCCTTCCACTCTCTCATTTTCTAAATCAAAATATACCCAAGCTTTGTCAAAATTCAACCAAACTCAAATTCAATCATTATTAGTTTGATTCTCCTTCATCCACTCTCTGATTTCAATCATCTCTCTCACTCAAGCCAATATCAAATAACCATTCAAGAGTTAATAGGATCCATTGTAATTAAGATCGAAGATCCGAGTCTGTAAAACTCAGTCAAATCATACTGCTATACTTGTGGGTGTAATTGTAGTAAAATCAAATGGGTGTGTTTAGTAGCCTGTAAATCTAGTAGGCGTGCATGTAGCTTGGAAATCAAGTGACTCTACCTAAAGGTTGAAATTATAGAGGATGTGTCTTGTAGCCTTGAAATCGAGATTGTATTTGCATTTACTAGTTGAAAAAAATCCATATCAGGAATTGTGCAAGACTGGATGTAGGGCAACTTCGAACCAGTATAAAATCCTATTGTGTTCTTTTCTGTTTTACTTTTATTGCATTTACTTTTATCTGCATTTTAATTCTATGATTGTTTCTGTTATCGCTAATTACATCATTCCAAGTAGAATCTTAAAAAATTTGAGAAATATTCATATAATCCATAAACACTATTCACCCCCTCTAGTGTTTATTTAGCATTAAGATCCCTATTCCGTTGACGCACAGATTGCCGGATGTCTATGTCTACATCATGCAGGCCACCTGGCAACTTAGCTGGCATAATCATCATCTGTGCATCATCAACAGTGACTTGGAGTGTTTCCATGGGCAAATTCAGGTCAATCTCAACCGTCCAAACGTCGAATTCAATTACTACAAATACATCATATATTACTATAAGAAAAAAGAAAGAAAAACAAGAAATACTAGCCTAAGACTAGAAAAGAGTATCTTTGTATTTCTAGTCACTTAACCTTGAAATTTTGCATTGTTGTAACCAATGTTATTGAAATAAAAAAGCTCCTAATAGTGTACGTAGATCATCTTTGGTCGAACCACTCTAAAAACTATGGTCTCTTTACTTTTTCGCATATAAGAATCACCTTATTTACCATCTCTTAATCAAGATATGATTTTCCATTCTTGCCAATATCTCCCCCTAAACACAATTCTAAGGTTGACAAAGAGCACAGTCAACACATTGATTTAGTTAATTCATCACATATGGGTTTCATCTATATAGGACATCATATGTTTTATGCAGTGTAAGTTTAAATACAATAATATACATATGTATGTACACACACACAATATAAGTATACATCTACGGTTATTAAGATTAATAACTATAATGCTATACACAAATGTACATCTACTAAAAACAAATAATACATATGTATATATGTGTGATTTCTAAATAAACACATATCAATGCACATACACACGCATGCAAACACCTACCCATAAACACACATATAACAAATATTATGTTTGGAATAGATAAATTATATTACATACATATATATTAAGTTATTAATATAAGCACTCAATGATAACTGAAAATTTTACATTATTTAATATATGTATATAGCTATTTATGACTAATACAAAATTAATAAATTTTTATTAATCAAAATTTAGTTATGATATTTAATAATAATAATAATAATTTAAATTCACAAAACATGTTAGTTAAACTTATATGTGTCACAAATTTATGATATGAATATTTATATACAATTTATAAAACAAAAGACATTATTTTTAATTATGATTAAAATTTAATATTTATTAATTTTGATTAAATACAAGATACAACTATTTTAAATTCAAACACAGAAACTATATTTTTTGCATTATAATTTATATTTATATGCGTTGAGTCAAAAAAGACATAACACCCCAGTTCAATAAGAAATGAGAATAATAGAGATTAAATTGAAAGTAAAATGATTGAACATAGAATTTTATAGTGGTTCAGCCTCAAATCACCACCTACATACACTTTAATTTTATGTTAGAGGATTTTGCATAAGTACGATTGAGTTACAATGTTTCAGATCTAAAAAACAAAGTAAGTTGGGTTTAACAGCACTTCATGGTAAAATATAGTTATGGAAAAGATTAGAATTCTAGATCCTTTCTTTCATTGCTTTAGGGTGATTATTCATAGGCAAGTCATCAGCTCGCTGAAGAATATGTAAGAGCTTAGATCCTTGTGATTAGGAAGGATGAATGAATAAAAATCATAGCACCAATCACGTTAGTACCGACATGAATTTGTATTATTATTTGACATAGCTATTATTACTCCAAAAATATTTCAATCTGACTTCTCTGCCACCCCCATATGTGGTATATACTCTTTGATCTTTTAGGACTTTCAACTTATGCTAGATTACTAGGGATCTTATCGATAATTTATTCAAGTAATTTAATATTTTTCATTATTATTATAATAAATATTCAATCTCGATAATCAAAATGAACCTATATCCCTTTTATACCCCCCCTCAATATTGATGAACATTGTCATATTAAATAATAATCTTCTTTGGATTCTCATTTTGATTCATTATAATATTGCCACTAGCAAATACATTATATATATATATATATATATATATATATATCAATTATAAGGGAGTATTTCTTTTATTCGCTGATAAAATGCATTCAAGTAATACTGCTTACTTTTGGAGTTTGTTCTTATTCGTTAATCTAGCCAATTAGAGGAATTTAACTACTACATAAATCATTTGAATACACACATTACTTCGGGTAGTTCAACATTTATGTTATTGATTTTTAAATCACTAAATGATATGTATGCATAATCTATAAGATGAGCTCGTATCTATTTAGTTAAACAATCCTCAGTTTGTTAGTTAAATGTCTACATATATGGATATATACATGCATCCATGTATTTTGTATATATATTATAGATTTGCGTATTCTTTTCCATTTGATTTAGTAATATAAGTACAAACTATTACAATGGTCCAAACTATTAATTGTTTTTTATCGATCGATGACACAGTGGATCCTTAAATACCACATGATAACGTTCAAAAAGTCTGGTTTAATAATACATATGCATCGAGTTTGACTTATCAATAATACCTTCAAGGTATTGGATAGATTATAACTTCTTGTTATTGGAGACATTGTATTCTAGTTATTTTTGATTTATCAACAATAAAGATCTTCAAGATTCGAGTCTTATATTTTACCAAAACTTCATAGTTTAACATTGAAGTCAAACTTTTCTATGTAATATTTATCAATCTTCTAGTTTGATAACAAAATTTGCAATATTTCATATAACTTTGAGTTCCATGTTGTAATTAATCAAAATTCTTTGTTGATACTTTAAGGACTTAATTACAACCTTCTTGTTTATTTCCAATATCAATTTAGTATGATTTTGGATGTTTTGAACTTCGTTATCAATTTTATCTACTTAAATATACGGATCTATGCGAATATATAATATAATTGAAATTTTCTACATATTTTTATTTAAATGTGTCAAATATAGCTTAAAGATTTTCAATCCAAACCATGTTGAACTTCTAGTTCAAATAAATTTCATACACAACTTCAGCTTGTAACATCCCGCCTTTTTGTATGCTTTAAACCGACGATAAACCACACACTTGAGACTCAAACCATACAGAAGGACGGATTGTTATTGGGATGAATAAGAAAAGCAGAGAAAGAAATAAAACAAATAGAATCTCACAGCGGAATGACAAAATATAGTAATGAAATAACAGATCATGAAGCCGTTTTACAAAACATTTGATTATACTTATACAACACATATCAGAGTTACATATACCAGAGAATATTAGATAATGCAGAGGAACAGTGTGAATGTAGTGGAATAAAATAATAAATAGTAGTAATACAATCTTCGTCCTCCAGAAGTAAGTTCTTCCAATCCTAAAATGCTCACGCTGACCCGAGCGAATTGAAAAGACAAAACACTCAAGTCAGAACTAAAAGATCTTATGTAAGTTAAATCAACGGTAAATAATATGAGTGGAACGACGTCAGAGATGTTTACGGGATTTGACATCTCCTATCCAGTGTCTAACGTGAGTGTAGTAACTTAAGAGATGTTCGGGATTTACATCTCCTAAGGATCCATTAAACTATTTACTATGTAGTGATATACGCTATTATAATAATGTCTAATAGTAAAATAAACATACTTTTAAATAACATTATGGGGTTACCCATATAGCCATTACCACGTAATAGTCCCAGTAGTCCATCCGGTATCATTGTTCCTCCTGATCGGGAAGCCACCTGAGGATACCACATAGGCTACGGGAGAAAACCAAACTCGTACAAGGCACACTTGGGTAGGCGACATGGCACAACGAGGCAATGCCAGGGTAGGTATACCAATTACACATCCAGACCGATGGGGACGCATAGCGCGCAGCTACCGCCCACCTCGAGCCACGCCCTCAAAAAAATCAAAAGGGACCTAAACGATCACAAAGTAATAGAATGGTATCGAAGGAGTGTGTCCGATAAGAGGGGCTACCTCACTGGCCCGTAAGCGCTTCTCTTTTAGCCACCTTATGCCAACTCACGTGAGTCGGGTCCACGTATATACCACAAAGGAAACGCCGCCACCATCCTACTTCATTTTGGAATCTCCATAGCGTATACTGTTGTTAAAGTGGTTTTCGAAGTTGGTAGAGAGTATGACAACTTCCGATCCCGGTCTCTTCAATAACCAAACGTTATTATAACACCACGATCAGTTTCAAAATAGTTTATTCTTCAAAACCAAATATCAATTACCCTTTCAAAACCAAATCACTATGATATCATTTTTATGAAAACCCAAATCAATATAATATCATTTTATTTCAAATATATCCTTTTTCCAAAATCATAGCATTTGCAAAGTTATAACACTTCGAAATCAAAACATTCGAGATATAACCCTTTCAAATCATAATTCTTTGAAACATAACTTCCACCACTTAAATGGTTTAAATATTAAAATACTTTATAAAATAACTAGCTTCTTCAATTTCACAAATCAATTCTAAAACAACTCAAATTTCTAAAATTTAAATTTTACCAAATCCCAAATCAAAAATTTCAATACGATTCAGTTACCAAATAACCTATTCCAAATTTTATCGATTTCAAATCAGATTTGATCCACGGAATAAACCCTTTCAAATCCAACATATTTCAAACTTTAAGTATCCAAAAATTTCAAAACTATATTTGGTAATTGCAATTCAACAATTCAATTTTTTATTATTTAGTTTTGAAATATTTTTCTTAATAAACCCATTAGCATTTAAATAAATTCCAAATTTCCAATAACTAAGTATTTCCCTCAATTCATTTATACTCTAATTACTCATTTAATTCACCTTAACCAAAAATCAAGTTATAAAAAGACATACCTTTTAAAATTTCCAAATTAATAAATTTCACATCAAACTCATTTGCGTTTAATTCTTAAATAAGTTCAATTTCAAATAAATTCTCAATTTATCTTCCAACATTAATTTATTTAAGTCATTATAAACTCTATATTAAAATAAAATTTAAATACTTATCCATATTATCACAATAGAAATCAAACTTATTATTAAGCTTATTCTATATTAAAATAGTTTATTCATAGCTTAAAAATTAAGAATAAAATAACAATTATATAATATCTAGAATGGATATTTATATAAAACCTTACATTTCTTTACAAAACCATATAAATCATTTCAAAATATTTTTATATATAGACCACGGTGCCTGTATATAATTTTCTATCCTATGGTCAAGTGATACGTATATTTATCATTTCAATCCGTAATTTAAAATATAAATAAGGTTATATATCATTTCAAACCGCAATCCCGAATGAATTAAAAATCCATAACAACTTGCAGTTTATAACGGTATAAAATACAACATCCATTCATCCAATATCAGTCATCAAACATTTATCACAATCATCATCCAATTCAGTCAATAACATCAATATAGAACAGATAATAAATAAAGGTATTTACTGGCATTTATATTCAATAATAAATTAAATAACTATTTTATCCAAACAAATTCAAAAACTGAGATGATGATTCAAAATATGCCAAACCGTCATAAATAAATTTCTAATCACATCATAAATCAATTTAGCAAACATAAGAAATTTTAGAATTTGTGAGTGAGTTAAAATACTCATCTTTTGAATTTAAATTGAATTTAAATCCAATTTAAACCCAAAATTTGAATAGTCTCAAAATCTGTCCAAATAAGCGCCAAAATGTCTGAAATTTTAATACAATCCCAATGCAAGAAACCATGCATGAAACGGACCTCGTATGCAAAAGATATTGCAATTAGAACATTTGAAAACAAAATTATAAAATAAATTAAAAAAACAAGAACAAATACTAAACATCACCTATCTTCCTCCAAGGACCCTAACACATGCGTCAGAACACACGATCCAGATCCCACGAGCACACGGCCGCTACAACGCCGATCACCATGGACGCGCGCGCCTGCGACCTCGCCCCCACCGGCTTCCGACCTCCCTGCAACGCGCCACCACCACTCGCGCCGACCCGATCGACGCCTCAAAACTGTAGCTGCCGCTATTTTTAGCCCTAGGTCAAATTTCCACGTCCAATCCAACCGTCAAACCATCCTGAGAACTGCATCGATGCATACCCCTCGTCACTCTCTACAATACGGTATGGTCGATTCAACGATCTGCTGAAGTTGATCGTCGCATGATGAACGGCCGAGAATTGATCATCAATTTCTAGACAAACAGAGCTTCAAATCGGAAAACGAATTTCAGATCTAAGATGTGCTCGTCGAGAGCTTCAGATCGATATATAATTTGATATGTATTGAGAAGTTTGAATTTTGAAGTAGAAATTTTTGATTTGCATTTGACTGTGAAATTTAGAGTTTGTCTGCCAATGAGAAAAAGAAGCAACTGGAATTGTACGTACAAAAAAATGAACACAAGAAATAGGATAGGGTTTATAACGAGGTGTTTTTGTGTGTGTGTGTGTGTGTGTGTGTGTGTGTGTATGCAAAGCTGAAATTAGAACGGACCAGATTGATTTGGATCGAAAGTTGAACGATAAATGGCCCGAAAAGCCCGTTCTAACTCCGGAACGAAAATGAGTCAAACCATATATCGAAATAGATGTTTTGAGTATTTTAAAATCAATGGAATAGGTTTCAGTCCAAATTCCATCGTATGAAGAAGTTATGCTAAAATAAAGTTATTTCAAATTGATTTCAATTTCATTAATTTCTAGGCGTTTCGAGCCCGTACGAGCAAACGACAAGTCCGATCGCTACGAAACTTCAATTCCTACAATAATTCTCGTTTATGGATCTGATGAAACAGGTTTCGTCGAAATCCGAGTCAGTGGCCAAAATGGCTATTTTTCAGTTAATTTATTAAATTAATATTAAATTAAATTAAATCGCTTTTTCAATTCAAATTTAAAAATTCATAGATTCCATCATTTTTGATTTCTTAAATGATTACAATAATTTAAACAAACTTAGATATCAATTTCAAGTTAATAAATTTACCAATTATAGTGTTTGAATTTAATTTCGGTAAATTCAAATATTATATATTAAATTTTCAATAATTACATTTAATTTAACTTGCATCCTATTATCCAGTCTATTATTATCAAATGGAGCAAATTTAAATTGGTTCATGATCTATTACACTAATACTCTCAGATTTCATCTTAATTTCTATTAACGTAACAATTAAATATTAAATTTCATTCAATTTCAATTAATCCAGTTTATTAAGTTTAAATTAATAAATCTGTGGCGACCCATAATTTTTGGTATTTGAATTTGAAAATATTTAAGTGATTTTAAATGTTTGGAGGATAGTTTAACTTCAATTTCAAATATAAATATGAATTTGGCAATTAAATTTTTGAATTTAATTTACTGAAGTTGGGTAAAATTTTGAATCTTGATTTTTAAGCTGATTAAAAATAATTTAAAGGCTTCGAAAATTTATATTGATAATACTGAGGTTAATGGAAGCTTTAGAATTGAATTTGGAAACGTTTTGTTCAGTTTTGGAATTTTACTGCTTAAATCAATATTTAAAAATAGCCTTCCGAGGCACAGTCTCGGATTTCGACGAAACCAATTCCACTGGATCCGTAATATTGTATTATTATCGGATTTCAATTTCCGTAGCATTCGGAGTTGTCGTTTGGCAGTACGATAGGCAAACATGCAAAAATTATATTGAAATTTAATTTAATAACTGGTCCAAAAAGCTATCTTTCCATAGATCGAATTAGGACTCGAAACCTTTTCCAATACATTCGAAATAGGGGTGTAACATTATAAACGCCTAGCGGCACGCCTCGATAGAAGTTCGTGCTTTTAGGCTACGTAAATCGAGACAATTTGTATTCAAATTTGAATTTAAAGTATATATATAAAAAAAACCCAATCAACCTCAGTTGAATTTCCTTCACGTCAATACTTTTGCCTTTCACTTTCAAAACACTATAGCGAGTATTTTCCCACACGCTAACATCGGATCTTGTCTCTTCTCTTCGTTTAACAGCCGAGCGAAAAATCGAAAACAATCTCAAAGAAAAATAATATTATCGTCTTGATTTAAATCAAAATAAATAAATAAAAAAACGAAGAAGAAAAATGGCGAGCGAGCAAAACAAATTTAAATCGCCTTTTTTCTTTTCCCTTTCCTTCCCTAGTTTTATTTCGCATGTATCATTTGCGAATTTGTTCAAGGGAATCGTCGCACGCAAGAAAAAGAAGGGGGAGAACTCGTGCTCGCGTTCTGTCGTAGATGGTTGGACCACATCGTAATTGGAGTAAAGTATGCGCACACGTTCGTGAGGCGGCAATAGCGGGGGATTTCACGCGAACACGCGAGGTGGTGGTGGCTCGAGATCTAGGGTTTTGGGCTTGAATGGGTTTCACGATTTAGGTTTGGGTGATCTTCGAGTCGAGGAACTGACGTGAAGAGAAACAGGTGGTCGCGAGCCTAATTGGGGGGCGTGCTGGGCTATGGAGTGTGGTGATGAGCTTGTCATAGGCGCAAGGTGGATTTCGAGCAGCAGCTCAGTTTTGGTTTCCTGTACATTGAGGTAGTTTTATTTTAATCATTTTTATGTCTTCAAAATTTAAACTAGCAGTTTGCTGTAAAACAAAGAAGTTTATGGAGTTTGCTGTAAAACAGGGAAGTTTATGAAATATAGGGATCTCATTAGATAGAATGTGTTTATAAACAGAAATTATATATAAGTTTTGGGCAAATACAGTAATTTTAAAATTATTATATAGAGTTTATAAAAGGAGATTTCGAAAATAATAATAATAATTAGTTTATAAACCGTCTAAAGAGTAGTTTTTGGTTTACTGTTAAAATAGGTTTACTGCTAAAATATGTGTAAACCAGGTTAGTTAAATACCATCTAAAATTGGTTAATAAAATTTGATAAAGGATAATTTATATTTGGATTAAGGCGAATAAAATAAAGTCGTATATTTGTGTTACAAGGTTTGAAACTGTGAAGAAATAGTCAGAATGGAAATGGATTGCAAAACAAAAGCTAAGGTGAGATATTCTCACTCAATCAATATTGTTCTGATTTAAATTTTGAATAGTTAGATTTAAAATTGATTGACTGTGTGCTTGAATGATTGATTTATAATAATTATTCACTGGATGATATTATATATATAGTAGTATATAGTATATATTGGGTGATTGATTTCCCGCATTATATAGCGGATGAGACCCTATGCGCCGCATAATAGCGGATGATATTTTATAAATCTCATATACCGCGATATCCCACCTCGAAGTGGAATGGGTAATTGTTGGGCTAACGTTTGTGGATGCAGGGAAACAGGTTGGAGGGATCCAACTGGATTCCTCAAAACATTTTGATTTGTTTTCAAGATTGTGTGTTGATTAATTATAATCTGTGTGTGATTATTTGTGATTGAAACCCTTAAAGGCTAAAATTTAGCCGAATATATTTTTGGTATTGTAGGATACCAGAAATAAATAAAATTGAATCTTTAAATTTAGGTAGAAAATCTATAGTGAAATCTTATTGAATAAAATTCCAAAATATGGGAAAAAGTTTAATAAATGGATTTCAAGTAATAATATTCAAAGGGTGAAGAATATATTTTAAAAATATGATTTTTAATAATTTGGAAAAAATAAAGGAATTTATTTTAAAAATAAATTCGAAAATTAATTTGGTGTTTTAAAAAAATAAAACCTTTGGGAAATCAATATGAAAATCGATTTGTTGATTGAAATAAATTTAGAAAACAATTTGGAATTGGTTTGGTAATTGAAATAAATTTGGAAATCAGTTTAGAATTTAATTCGGTGCCAAAAATGAATATTTAGGAATCGATTTGAAAATCGTATATCAATGGATATTTAGAAGTTTAAATTCACAATGGGAATTTATAAAGGAAAGGGAAATTTATTTTAAAAATATACATTTGGTTATTTTTAAAAATGTGAAAGGATTTTACGGATTCGGAACGTAAATTTAAAATAAATCAAGAAAGATTTATTAATTTATTTGAATGAACCATTTTGAAATGGAAAATATATTTTCCCTAGAAAGCTGAGTATGATTTCGAAGTAGCCCATAAATATAAACTGAAATTATTTAAGGATGGTCTTAGAAAGGATACTTTGGATAAATTATTTTCTTAACTGGTTTCTAATCTTTCAAGTATGGATTTATTTAATTACTTATAGAAGGGATTATTTTGAAGATTAAAATTGATATTTGTTTTAGGAAACGATTATTTAAATAGTTATATCCTATCTACTAATTTTATTTTAAAAATTCGTTTGGACTTGAAATTTTATATGAGATATTAGTATGATATTTTTCATAACTAATATTTAAGCAAGTGTTTCAAAATAGTTTTATTTTGTATATTTCCAAGTATATTTTGGATAAGTATTTTTGAATTATTTTAACTCGGTAGATTTCCTGTGGAAATGAATAAATGTTTGGAAATGTATTCCGCGTAAGGAAAAGTGATTCGAAATTTGTTATCAAAGTATTGAAATATGGAAAGTAATTGA
This sequence comes from Allium cepa, assembly GCA_030765085.1. Taxonomy (NCBI): domain Eukaryota; kingdom Viridiplantae; phylum Streptophyta; class Magnoliopsida; order Asparagales; family Amaryllidaceae; genus Allium; species Allium cepa. The sequence continues at coordinate 804,643,989 of CM060943.1, forward strand.
AAATCTGTTTTCAAATGGTTGAAGTGTGAAATATATCTTACAGGAATATTTTGAAATAAATAATTTGGGAAATTTGTTTAAAATCTGGCAAATTGTTGTGAATATTGATTGATAGTTAAATAACTGACTATCAATATTTGCCTTTAAACGACATTTGAATTTCGATGCGATCGAGAGTCGAATTCCAAATGGATATTCGAAACCCACATCGAACCTTTGTGATTATATTGGATCTTATATTTAAAAGATCAAGGTGGAAATTGTTGTGGTTTGGTTGAAATCTGAGTGAACACTTATTTTTAAAAATAAGCGCTCGTTATTCGGATCAGCCGGGAGAGGACTTTGTATCATAAAACCCATTCCGAACAACGATACGACGAAATGGGATTGTTTTGAAGATGGTGTTGAAGACCGGGTATTCTCGTAAACGAAAGGATTACCTATCGAATGTCTCTGCACCGAGTTGCTCCGTTATAGAGATCTGATCACCCTTTGTGATGGGAATTCCGGACATGATTAGTGAATATCCGGATTTGCAAGGGCTTCTTCGAAGTGCCTTCGGTTCCGTTCGATCCTGAAACTGACTTGTATGGATGTGTGTTTGACATTACACTTTGAGATATAAAGCTGGTTTCTATCAAATACATTTCTGTTGGTGGCGGAGAATTTATTCTCTTAGCTTAACACCCTTCTCTGAGACGTACGAGCTCAGAGGTTATGTAGCTGATGGTTATTAGTGATACATTCCCAAATTGGTAACGTGGCATACGAAGTGCTGCTGATCATTTGTTGATCAAAGCATGGCTTTGTGAAAAAGGATAGCTTTGTGGACGAGACCTCATCGAGCCTCACAAACCGGTAATGGTCGAAACAGGAAAGATGCGTCACGGTTTCAGGGGTAGCTCCCCTAGGGTATGCCCATTCCTTTTGGAAAATGGTGGTGTTAGGTATGGAGCCCTGATATTTAACCTATGTGGTTACTGCAAATACTTTTCTTTGTGGTTTTTGGTGTAGTGATCCTCGAATAAAGGTCGCAAACGACCGGGGGTGGCATATCTTAGGTTTTACTTTCCGGGAAGGGGGTAACCGGCCTTGTGTTGGCAGAGAGCCGGGTAGGTTCTCAAGGCGTCCCTACAGAGGCGTACTCATGTGGCAGTAGGAAGTTCCTTAGCCTGATCATTTGTTGGAAATCCAAAGAAACAATACGAGCCCTTTACGGTTGCAATTGTATAACCTGCCTCCTCAGAAGGTAGCTATAGCAGGCATAATATAATGGTACCTATGCTGGCTAAGATTAATATTATATTTTCGAAATGTTTTCCACACTATGTACTAATAATAATATTACAAAGGATTTTGCGTATCAAGCATATTTGACTATCATAAGGAGAAATCTCCCCCAAGTGTGCGATTGCATTGCGTGTGTGCCGGGAGGCCTTATGGTAGTTTCATTTTCCAAAAAGCATTGCGGATTTCTTTTAAATTCCTTTGTTTTCTTTTGTAAAAGAATAACTGTTTTTAAGATCTCACACCAGTCCCATGACTGACCTGAAGTTTAATGTTCCCTTTCTAAACTTTGGGTGCCCATAATTTTCCACACGGACAGCCTAGAGTCAGGTTATCATTATTCGGAAGCAAAGTCAAGAAGGTTCTATGGAAATCAGGAGTTAGAGCTAGTTGGCGAGGCGTATCACTTGTATATGTTATATTCTTTTCCGCTATTTGTTGTTGTACACTCTGATAATGTAATGTGATGTAATGTAATAACTGATATAGTGATTCTGTTTAAAGATATTTATTTATCTATTATATTTGTTCCGCTGCGAAATGTGAGATTCTGTTATTGTTTTATTTTCTTCTTCTTCTACCTCTTTCTTCTTTAACCCTAAAGACTCGTACATTTGTTCCTCTTTGGGCTGAATTGTTGTGGAATTATGCCATCTCAAAAGGGGTATGGATTTGCGAGCCTTTACAAGTGGTATCAGAGCATTTGATTAAGCGATAACCTTGGCTCTGTTGGGTGTTACTCATTAGAGATAGAGTCAGTAGTACTCTAGAATGAGTTGAGTGTAATAATAGATATGAGCGCGTATTTGTTAGTGAATACAAAATTGTTTTATATTGTGATGATTGGTTTGTTGAGTGGTATATGGATTCTGGTCGATATAGTCTGTACAACTCTATCGATAGGAATCTCTAAACACTTGTACAGAACAATTCGACACGATATTGTTTTAAAATAGGGTGAATGGAATAATTTTACCCAAAACTATTTTCTTAGATAAAGGAAATGATTTCCATAAATTATTATAGTATATATATGGTTGCTTGATTGTTAGGAAGTGATATTATTATTATCATTTGAATAGGAAATTGAAATCGTAACTCCAAAGTTAAGAAATAAATTCACATACAAATGGAATTTGAGAATGTAAATTATAAATGTGATTTATAATTTGAAACGGAATTCCAAAGAAGTATTTGAAAATGTTTTGAAAAGAATTTGAAAATTTTGGAGATTTGGAAAGTTCAAATCCCTTTTGATTTTGAACATGAATTTCAAAGGTTTTGGAAAAGTGTTTTGAAGGGATGAAAGCACTAAACTCTTTTTGGCCATTGGAAAATAATTTCGGTGATGACTGCAGCATCATCGTTGTTCATTTTCGAGTTTTCAAGAGAGGAATTGCTGCCAAATTGTTTTAAATGGAAGTTGTATGGAAAATTTGGGTTTGGTTTTAAAATTCAAAAGATAATTTGAATTGATTTCAAAAATGATTTTTGAAAGGTTGAAAAGACTCTGGAATGTTATATAAAATATTTATGGAATATCATTAAGTTGATAACTTGTAAAGTTTGAAGTTGTTAAAATAAAAATCTAACTTAAAGAGAAGTTAGACAAAAGTAAAGGTGGAAATAAAATAAATTTGTGAATGAACGAATAAATTTACAATTGAAAATTAAATGAAAGTGAAATTGAATATTGGAATTCATTTCGAATTTGTAAGTAAATAGAACTAGAATTGGAATTGAATTTGATTTGTGATAAACAAAGCAAAGTATTGAAATGAAATTAGTAACTGAAATTAATTGAAGAAATGACAAATTAATATGGTTTGAAATGAATTGAATTCAATATTTTTAAATGAAAGATAAATTAAATTCATATGGAAATTGAAATCAAGTTTAGATATAAGTGGTTGTAAACCAGATGTTGAATTGAAATTAAATTGTGTTTGGGGATGAACAAAAGAATAAACTGGTATTGAAAACTGAATATCGAAAACCAATTTGAATTGTGTGAAATCAAATGAAGTTGTAAAATTAGTTCGAAGTGAACTAAAGATAATAAAAGTGGAAGAAATAAAAGATTTTTTTTTTGGTTTGAGGTATAATTTGTAATGAATTAGTAAATGAAACTAATTTAAAATAGTGATATGAATCAGTTGTGAATGAAAGATAGTTAATAAAATTCAATATTCAGAAGATAATTGAATCCAAATAGAATTCAAAGTGTAAATCGAATTTAAATAAAATTGAAAGAGTAAGATTGAATGAAAATGAATATATAACTTCAATAGTAAAGTAAAAATGGTATAAGAAGTATATATTGAAACTTTTGTAAAGAAATATGCAAAATAAATTTGAATGTTGTAATTGGATATTATGGCTAGCATGATATATAGGTGTATTAAAGGAAATGGAATTGGGATTTTGAAGATAAAATTGAATTGCTCAACAAAAGGTACGTATTTAAATTTCTATATGAAATTTGGTGATTTTCTGGTCTAGCCACTTGGCTTTTCGTTTTCTTTTTGAAATCTGGGGGCCTGTGGTGCCATTTTGTAGTCGTACCGAGCTAGCCGCGCAAAGGAGACGCTGGCGAAATTTTTTGAAAATTTAGGGTGTTAGAAAATTTTTAAGAAATTTTGGATGATTTGAAATTTGAATTTAAATTTAAATTTAAATTATTGAGAAAACAATGTTGTTTGGAACTTATAATTGAAGTTGGAAAGTTAGTTGAATTAATGATGGGTCTTAAATAAAAAGATTTGTTTTGGTAAGATCATAAAACTATTTGGTTTTGGAAAAATAGCAAATGGGTTAAGTATCATTCTTCCTAACTAGTAATTTCGGGACGAAATTCTTTTAAGGGGGAAGGATGCGATGACCCAGAATTTTAGGTATTTGAATTTGAAAATATATAAATGATTTTAAATGTTTGGATGATAGTTTAACTTGAATTTCAAATATAAATATGAATTTGGCAATTAAATTTTTGAATTTAATTTACTGAAGTTGGGTAAAAATTTGAATCTTGATTTCTAAGCTGATTAAAAATAATTTAAAGGCTTTGAAAATTTATATTGATAATACTGAGTTTAATGGAAGCTTCAGAATTGAATTTGGAAATGTTTGTTCAGTTTTGGAATTTTACTGTTTAAATCGATATTTAAAAATAGCCTTCCGAGGCACTGTCTTTGATTTCGACGAAACCAGTTCCATTAGATCCATAATATTGTATTATTATCGAATTTCAATTTTCGTAGCATTCAGAGTTGTCGTTTGGCAGTACGATAGGCAAACGTGCTAAAAATTATATCGAAATTTAATTTAATAACTGGTCCAAAAAGCTATCTTTTCCATACGGTCGAATTAGGACTCGAAACCTTTTCCAACGCGTTTGAAATAGCGGTATAACATTATAAACGTCTAGCGGCACGCCTTGATAAGAGTTCGAGATTTTAGGCTACGTAAATCATCGCCTTGATAAGAGTTCGAGATTTTGCCAAACTAAACATTATTACGGCCCCAAAGTTTTTATATAATGGCGAATAATGGCGAATGGCTTCAGGCGATTTTCCCTGTCTGATCTTGCTTCGTCCTGTCCTTTTCTCTCTCGCGTTTCTCTTTTCTACGTCCCCTTCCATGTCCTCTTCACAGCCTCGCCCCCCCTCTTCTACTCGTTCAGGGCGTAGTTTTAGATCTGAGGATGTCGGATTTGCTCGTCCTGACCTTCACTCGCCCCTGGATTTCCCACCGCTCAGTAGTCAGACATCTCCGGATACGCGAAGTAGGATGGGCCTTGATTCCGTGGTGACTTCCAGTCATGCTGCTAATTTAGCGTCTTTGTCTAAAATTGGTACGAAAGTGAATGTTGTTGATGATCCCCGAAATGTTTTGGGTTTGTCTTCTCTGGTGATGGGCTGCGAGGTTGGTGATACTTGCTCTGTTGCTTCGGCAGCGCCTTGCGCCATTCCTGCTGTGAACTTAGGCACGCCAACCGTTCGTATCATTGACAAAGACAATATAGGATCCAACGTTAAAAATAATGACGTCCCCTGTTGTAATTTTGGTCCCACTGAATTGGTTTCTTTGGTTAAGGAACATGTTGCGTGCTCTTTGCACCCATCAGCTATGCTTGCTTGTGACAGTACTGAAGCAGTTATTGGCACTCCACCTGGTCGAACTATTGACATTGTTGATGTTGCCAATGTTCTCTCTGAGTCATCTCCTGTGGCAAATAATGCTGTTGAGACGTGTCGTCCGGTTGCACCTAGCTCGTCTATTCCCAAAACTTGGTCTTCACTCTTTACTTCCATGCCCCGTAATGCGGGTGTGTATGAACCGGTTGATTTCGAAATTGTTGAGGAGAATGGAGTTATGATCCCTCCCCCCTGTGTTATGCAAGCGGGTGTGGATTTCTGGTCTGGGTATGTTGTTGGATTTTTTTTGGACCCTAATCATCGCCTTCGTGATTTAGCTGCTGTCTGTCGTCGCGCCTGGCGATTACGTGGGGGCCTCAGTGTTAAGTTGGTTGATTCTCTGTACTATCTTTTGTTCTCCTCCCCTGAGGAACGTAGCCGTGTTCTCGAGTCGGAGCCTTCCTTCTTTGATGGTCAGCCATTCATTATTACCCCCTGGTCTCCAACGGTAGCCTGTGTACGTGAACAAGTTTTATCTATCCCCGTATGGGTATATTTCTCCCAAATCCCTTCTGCTCTTCAACCGCTCCGTGGTTTGAACTGGCTAGCATGTAATGTTGGTAAATTGATCTGTTTTGACACTAATACTGTTGCGCGTGACAAGCTTGTTTACGCCAAGGCTCTGATTGAAATTTCACCCCATAAGCCGCTTCCATCCTCTATTCCTGTCCAGCTAGCTGTTGGTCATGTGGTGGAAGTTCGTGTTCGGTATGGTTGGGTCCCAGACATCTGTAGCTCCTGTCACTCCTTTGGACATGTTGCCTCTTTCTGCAAGCTTCCTACTGTTTCTGCTTCTGTGCCAAAGATCCCTCTGCCACGTCCTCCGCTTAGGAAATGGGTTCCCAAAGTCTCTTCGGTTGTTTCTCCGCCGGTACAGTCTCCTCCCTTAGTTCGGCCCACGTCTCCTGTTCCTACTGTTGTTCCTAATGTTTTGTCTGCTATGCCGGTTCTCTCTCCTCCTCTAGTAGTCTGGGCTGAGAATGAACATAGCTGGGTTGACTACAATACTGATATGAGATACAACCCTGTGGATAAATCATACTTTAGATATATATCTGATGATCTGTTAGACCTACGATGCCTATACTACAGAACTTCTGGTGACTCCTTGATCCTTGATATGGATGGTTTGTATTCTGAGATAAATTCCATAACTCTAGCTGATACGTCTTGGAATCGATCTTTTATATACTCCCCTGATGTTGACTGTTATGATCCCTCTCTTGCTCTTCGATTTCGCCCCTATATTGGTAATCTTGGGTGTGGTACTCTGGATCCTTCCGGGGTAGTTGAAGATGTTGGTAATTCTTCCTCTTCGGAGGACGAATAGTCGTGTTATTTATTTTTGTAGCTGTGACATGTCTGTCACACTCCTGTGCTGTATTTTATTATTTCCTACCATAGTAGCTAAGGTGTCTCTACCTTTCTCCTGTACTTTATTTTTATTACGTTGGTAATAAAAGTGGTCGGTCCACTATAAAACCGTCGGCCTTGCCAAAAAAAAATCGAGACAATTTGTATTCAAATTGAATTTAAAGTATATATATAAATAAATAAATAAGTAAATAAAACCCCCAATCAACCTCAGTCGAATTTCCTTCACGTCAATACTTTTGCCTTCATTTTCAAAACACTGTAGCGAGTATTTTCCCACATGCTAACATCAGATCTTGTCTCTTCTTTCTTTTTAATAGCCGAGCGAAAAATCGAAAACAATCTCAAAGAAAAAAATATATTATCGTCTTGATTCAAATCAAAATAAATAAATAAAAACGAAGAAGAAAAATGCCGAGCGAGCGAAATAAATTCAAATCCCTTTTTCTTTTCCCTTACCTTCCCCAGTTTCATTTCGCATGAATCATTAGTGAATTTGTTCAAGGGAATCGTCGCGCGCAAGAAAAAGAAGGGGAAGTGTAACGACCCGAACTTCCAAACACCAGGAAGTCACATCGCTAATAAGAAAGAAAAGGGATAGAAAAGAGAAAGAAAGAGAAGAAAGAAGAAACAACACATCAGAATCTAAACAGCGGAACGAATAAATTATATTAATAACATAAAATATTACATAGTTTACAACCACTATCAGAGTACATAGATAATACAACACATACTAGACAGTTATAAACACCTGTCTAGTATTTACAACATAATACAACTCAAAGACAACACAGAACACACAGCGCAATACTATATATCTAACGCAGAAGCCTCCTGCTCCATTGCTCCTCCAATATTCGTCAAAGCTAACCTGAATCCCTTGGCTACTCGTAAAAATTTTGAGTACCCAAGAGTTTAAGAAAACAAAGAATAAACTCCGGGTCAGACATGGGTCTGGTGTGAGTAACAAGTTAAAGTGGCTTAACTTTCAAAAACCTTTTGAAAAGAAAGGTATCACGTAAGACTTCAAACACATAAACATGGAAAAGCTTTTACCTTACGCTAACCAAAACATTTGACAGGAAATCCGGTGATATTATAATAGGTCTAGGGTTTTCAAATAAATATGAAATAGCCGAAATTGTTACATTCATTAAATTCCAGCTACTAGCCACAAAAGTGGGTAATACAATCAAAACCGTTGGCACTTAATTGGATTTTGGATTCCATACAATGGCAGGGCTACTGGGGTACCGCCCATCACAGTATGTGGCCTAGATCAACGTACCGAGGAGTACGCCCGCTCCCCTGCAACACAAGGCTGGAACCATTCCTTACTGAACAGTTCTGAACAAGACAATCCCGTAGTTGGTGCGCATATCCAACTGCCCACTAAGCCGAATAAAAAGGGACCTCTGGACAGGGGAAAATCTTGCTCTCCAGTGGAAGCTACCACGAAGCCTTGCTGCACCTCCCCTGTTTTAGCCATTCCCGGTTGATGAGGCTTGAGGCTACGATTACCTTTAGAGAACACATCTCTTAGAATGCTCATCGTCCACCTGACGATGTACTGAAAGCATTCAATCCATACAAGTTCGTTCCGGGTTCGAACGAAACCGAAGGCATTATCTCGTCACACTCATTTTGGAATCACCCTTAAAGTTAATGACGGTAACCCTTGCACTCTGAATCTCCATCTCGAGCCTGTAAGTACTATTTCCGTCAAACTCATCATGGAATCACCCCCAGAGTTATACTGACTAATAGTCCTTACACCTCGAGTCTTCACTCTTCACATAAGATTCACGACCTATCGTTAATTTGGATCGATGTGATTTTCGGATATCCAAATATGGAAACCCGATCTCGGTCTCATTGAAATCCAAAGCATGTCTTTTAGGTCCAAGTTGTTTCATAAGCAATGATCTATAATCATACTATCTATAATTAATTTAAAAGAATTAAATTAATTACATCATCTTTAACTAATTTAAAATGAATTAAATTAATTACTTACACAATATAAATCTAGCTTACATCATCATTAATTAATTACAAATTAATTAATTAACTAACCTCTAATTTATCATCTTAATTAATCAACCCTGATTAATTATACTTTAATTAATTTCACAAAATTAATTACTCTAAACCTAATACAAAAATTAACCTTTAATTACTTCAGTAATTAATTAACTATAATTAATTACATTAAACCTTAATTAATTACAATTAATTAATTACACTTAATCACTTATTATTGATTAATTAATATTGATTAATCAATCTTAATTACTTCATTAATTTTATTAATTAATGATCCTTAATTATATTTAATTAATTACTCAATTAAATTAATTACTTTCAGTAATTAATCTCACTTAAACCATAATTATTAATCACCTTTGATTAATTAAATGCTCTTAATCACTTCATCCAATTAATTATTCCTTAATTAATTCCTGAATTAATCCCTTGGTTAATTATACAAAATAATTTAATCCACATTACACTCACAATCCCAACATCATCCACTAATTACATCCAGTAATTATCTTTAATTACTTCACTGAGTAATTCCAGTAATTACATTAAGTAATTATGATCAAATCCAATGTTTAAAATTAATTAAACTTAATTAATTAATTTAATCCAATCACATTAAACTCCATTAATTATATTTAAGTAATAAATGTCTTAATTAATTTCATTTAAGTAATTAAACTTAAAAAAATTCACAATTTATTATCATTTGTTAATTAATCTAATTAATTATTAAAAATTAATCATATTAATTAATTACTAAATAAACCTTAGTTAACGACCATCATTAACTATTTATCATCCTTAATTACTTTTCCTAATTTACTTCTTAATTAATCTCTAATTTAGATTAATCCAAATTATTAATTATAAATTAAATAAATAAGCCACTCCTTAATTATCTTACTTATTTAATTATTTTAACATCTTATTAACTTCTAAGATAACCCATTTCTTATTAATAATTTTATTAATATTAAAGTATACTTAGAACATTGCAATTTCAAATTAAAAACTCAAATTCCGTTTTGAATCTATAATTCAAAATGATCTTTATTTAAGCATTAACCAATTTAAATTCCATTTATATTATATTTAAAATAAATGTAAATAACATTATTTACTTATAATTAAAACTTATATAAGATAAGTCTTAATTTACTTAATTTAATTTAAAATTAAGTTTTAAGTACATTACTATTTAAATTGTAAATTCATGTTAACAAATCATTTAACTTTCTTTTATAAACCTTTATAATGACTTCATTCAAAAGGAAAATCAAATTTAAATATTAGTTTGAAAACAAATTTACTTCTAATAAACAATTTAAATTTCAACTAGTTTGAAAACATTCAAATTTTAAAACTTATTCAAATATCCAGATTTAAATTCAATACTCTTGAACCCATTCCTTATTTAAATTATTTGATTTAAACTTGAATTAATCTTTTTGATTTAAACCTTGATTTTAAAACTTTTTATTTAAAATTCAAATTCCATTATTAAAAACTTGAAGATTCGAGGGTCTTAAGAAAACTGAATTTAAAATTGAAATTCAAACTGCTGTTTTAAAATTAGTTTCAGATTTTCAAAATAATATTTAATTTTCAGAAAACTGCCAGGTTTTCTTCTTTCTTTTTTTTAAAAAAAAACTTGAAACCACTTTCAAAATTTGAAAACTTATAAAATTTCAAAACTATTTGAAACTATAATAAATACTACAGATTTAAACTTGTTAAAATCTTATCATAACAGCTTTAAAATTTCATTTTAAATTTTGATTCAAATTTAAAACCTTCAGACAGTTTTTTTTACAGAAAACTGTAATATTACAAATTACCCGAGCCAACCTAATAATGCTTCGAGTCATCAGACCCACTTCTTCGGGCAAACACAACAAACGCTCGAGTATTACTTCGAGTTCAATTCACTACAATACCCAGTTTCATCAAAACTCAAAAAAAATTAACGGTCCACGTGCACCGTGCCTCCAGTCACCATCACCCTTCTCCGGCGACTTCCAAACATCCACGATCATCCTCACGGTCCCATACGATCATCGCGTCGCCCCTATTCAACTTGAATTTGAATTCGAGTTGCATTCCCAAAACCTGGAAACAGAAAGCCAAAACCAACCCCAAACCTGTCATCTCTTCAACACCCATCCTCCGACCACCGTAGATCTTCCACCACCGGCCACAGACCCACCTACGACCAAACTATTAACCCCTAAAACCCAGTTCAACTCGAACTTACCTACGGGTAGTACTGACTAAAGAAATTAACCTAGCTTAAACTAGGGCTGCAGGAAGAAAATCGCCACCACAGTCCCCATGTTGATTTGCATCAACTTCAAACATTTTTCCAATCATCAATGACTGCTCCTCCACCTACCAGAAGAACCCTGACCATTACATTTGCCCAGATCCCCCAAAAACACAAAATTTCCCTTTTCTGTTCTATATAGAATTACACCATTTTCCATCATTTTAAATTATGATTTTAAGCTTCAAAAATCATGATTTAGAATAATAACATAGTTTACATTCTTAAATTTATAAATTAAGATGTTTGCAGTTTACTCAAATCAAATTTGTTTAGGTCTTCCCACTTGATTCCCAGTGATGTTACCATCCTAATTAACTTAAAGGTATATTAACCAAATCTTTACTGGAACACAAGAGTTTCTTTTGAAACTTAAGTTTTAACATGACTAAACTAAAAGATTTGAATTTAAATTTATAATGCAGAAACTTAAAACTGGGAACAGTGATGTTCCAGATATTCAAATGCTCTCTTCATACAGTAGAATCCATCAATCATATTTACACAACATGCTTGTAAACATACAAAAAAATAACATGCAACCTTAATTCATTTTAAGTTAAAAAGTTACTCACCTGATAATTTGAAAACAGAGCCCCTTTTTGTTTTAAAACTTTAATGTTGAAGTGCCTTTGAAAACTTGAACTTCATTAAACTGAAAAGCTCCTGATAACTAAATGCATGCTGGTTGCTGATTTCCAGATTGAAAAGAAAACGTAGTTGCTGGAGCTCGCTTCTTTAATTTTTGAAATTGCATGCATGCTACTACAGGATTTCCAGATTTTGAAATAATGCAGATGCTTTTATGAAAAATATGCAGGTTGTTTGATGCAGGTTTACTTGAATGCAGAATTTTCTTGCTTGATTTCATGCATCTGGTTCAATTTTGAAAAATGATATGCATGATTTTGGTTTGAGGAAAGTTTCAGGTTTACAAATTAGGTTTGAGAAGTGGATTTTCAGAAAGTTTGGGTTTTAAGAGAAGTGTTTAATTCATTTCAGATTTTTTTTGCATTTTGGGTTTGAAGATATATGTTTGGCTTTTGATTTTGAAAAAGGAAAGAAATGAAAAATGTGAAAGTGTTTTATAAGGAATAAATTTTTTTGTTTAATTAAAATTTAAAGAAAATAAAACAAGTATTGACACTTGTCCTATACATTAACATTTGTCACCTTAAATGTCTTATTTCCTAACACATGTTCTTTTAATTAGTAAAATGTTTACATTTGTCTTAAATGTTAATTTGTTATAATTGTGTAATTTAGTTATAGTTAAATACTAATTAGTTATTTAGTTAACAAGTTGATATAAGATAAAAGTGAATATTTGATTAATTAATTAGTTAACATGTAGATAAATATTAAAATGAATAAATCCAATTTTATTTATAAAAGGAAGCTTATACAAATATTTCAAAATCAAAACAAATTAAAAACATTTATACTTTAGATTTCAAAGCTTGAAATCTTTTTTCAAATTAAATTTTTAAAAACAATTATTTTTATTATAAATTTATTTGTTAAAACAATGTATTATTATATTTAAAAATAACAACGTTTGATAACTATAAATAATTTATAAAAGAAATTGTCTTCTTTATCAATAAATTATTTATTTTATTCAATTATATCCAAATAAACCTTATTGTTATTTAAATCTTGAGTTAAACATATTTTAAATCATTTTAATATTTATCTTATGCATAAAAAAATTATTTAGTTATTTATACATACTTTTAAAAACTTAATATCAAATAAATTATTTTAGACAAAAATAAATTTTTATCTTATCTATTTAAAAACCCTATTTTATTTATTAATTAACTTTTTAGAAGTTTTAACTTTTACATATAATCATAATTCCCAATTTACTAAAGATATTTTTTTTATAGAAAACAGGATTCATTTATTTATTAAATTAAAAACAAGATCTATTAACAATATATACATATTCTATATATATATTATAAATATAAAACAATTATTAGATTTAAAAAGATAAAATCTTATCAATCAATATTTATTTAATAGGATTTTTAAATTAATTCAAATCTTATTACAATGATTATCAAATCAATTTAATTTTTAATTCAGATTATTAAATTGATATTGCTTTCAAATTCCGGGTCATCACATTCCTTCCCTCTTAAAAGAAATTCGTCCCCGAAATTTAAAACAAAGGTAATTTAATAATCTATTTTAAAGATTAAATTTTAAAACACAAACATATACCAACGATATGCTAACAAACATAACAACCAATTCACCCAATCAATCAAATCTAATTATCCAGAAAAATTCTGGATAGAACTTCCACGAGTTTCCCCGGTATAAATATCGAAATACTCGCTTTAGATTCCAAACAATCAATACTATTAAGCTACAGAGCTCCTACTCATCTAGATCTATAGAACTAGACAGCATATCAGATCTACAGAGATAGACCATATACGTACTCCCTCAGAGATACGTGGAACTCATCGAATCCCAGTTATCCAAACTGGCAATTCAATCCTGAAAACCAAGCACTGATCCAACCAAAACACAGAGAAAAGATCCAAACATCACTGAGCTAGCTTTTCCAATCTTACCAAAACTTATAGCTCCTGAATCAGAGAAAGCTCCAACAACAACGAAGTCTCCAACTTCGAATTCCAAATTCCTTCGTCCCTTATCCACAAAAGTCTTCGGACGATCCTGGGCTGCCAACATTCCAAACTGATCAGCTCAACCCTTTGCTGATTTCTCTAGAAACAATCAGAACCAAAAACAACCCAACATAATGATCTCCTCAAGATCAATCCAAAACCAAAACACAATTTTACTCCATAACCAGCAGAAGACAACAAACTTCTCCTAATCTGAAAAAGACAATCAGAAACACTTCCAAACTGTTTCCGATGCACAACTCTGACCCGAAGTAGATAAGAAAATGCTGACGAAGAACACAAGCACCAACTGGACATCACTTCCCAGAAATACGGTTCTACAGATCCATAAAGAAAACTTAGAAATTCCTCCAAAACTGAGTTGCTTCATCAAACTCTATTTCTAGGAATCATTCTCCAACTAAAGAGAACCACCAGTTCCACTCCTGGAATACTAATCAATAAGAAAACTCAATCTCCAGATGCTGACGAACTTCTGTCTTCCCCAGAAGACCTCCAGAAAATCTCCAACAACCCAAGAGAACACTCAACTATCGCAAGTCACTTTTGCGATCAACCCAGATAAATTTCCAAAGAAAACTGTTCTCTCTTTACCAAACAACAGCTTTCACTGTCCAAGCCAATCCATTGAAGAAACGGATTCACTCTGTAGCTTCTGAACTCCATCTTCAGAAAAACTACTCAGCTAAGACCTCTCTGTCGGCTCACAGAACACTCCGAGCTGCACTGCTGACACCAATTCCAAACTTCCTAATCCAAAGCTCTTCAAGAAACTCGGAATTCAAAGCAAACAGAAACACCACAACATCCTGCTGAATCCAGTCACAACATCAAAATGGATCTACTTCCCAAAACTTGTTCCAAAGAAAACATCTTCGGAAGCAATCCATAGTCGCTGCATCTCATCACGCAGTTACAACTTCTTGAGGTATCAAAATACTATCACTTGCTCCAGCTCAACCGACATATCCAAACCCTACTTACCAAACTCTACACTTCAAAGATGTCTCCGAACCTTAACAGGTTTCCTTCAGAGATCGATGAAATACTTCAACACAACAAAGCTTACTCGAGACGGTATTAGGTCTACAGTCTTGATAGATACTTCCAACCTCAACATACAAACTCCAACCAATGGTAGTAATCGTGTTACAACACTACTACCTTATCTACTTTTATAACCTATATTGGAAAACCTGAACAGGTAACCCAACAGATAGGTAGAAATAGATAAATATATACAAATATATACAAAATTACAAATACGCTCTCTCAAGATAGACACCACTCTAGAGCCTAGGTATTCACTCAACATAATGCTCTGATACCATTGTAACGACCCAAACTTCCGAACACCAGGAAGTTGCATCGCTAATAAGAAAGAAAGGGATAGAAAAGAGGAAGAAAGAGAAGAAAGAAGAAACAACACATCAGAATCTAAACAGCGGAACGAATAAATTATATTAATAACATAAAATATTACATAGTTTACAACCACTATCAGAGTACATAGATGATACAACACATACTAGACAGTTATAAACACCTGTCTAGTATTTACAAGATAATACAACTCAAAGACAACACAGAACACACAGCGGAATACTATATATCCAACGTAGAAGCCTCCTTCTCCATTGCTCCTCCAATATTCGTCAAAGCTAACCTGAATCCCTTGGCTACTCGTAAAAATTTTGAGTACCCAAGAGTTTAAGAAAACAAAGAATAAATTTCAGGTCAGACATGGGTCTGGTGTGAGTAACAGGTAAAAGTTGCTTAACTTTCAAAAACCTTTTGAAAAGAAAGGTATCACGTAAGACTTCCCGCACATAAACATGGAAAAGTTTTTACCTTATGCTAACCAAAACATTTGATAGGAAATCCAGTGATATTATAATAGGTCTAGGGTTTTCAAATAAATATGAAATAGCCGAAATTGTTACATTCATTAAATTCCAGCTACTAGCCACAAAAGTGGGTAATACAATCAAAACCGTTGGCACTTATTGGATTTTGAGTTCCATACAATGGCAGGGCTACTGGGGTACTGCCCGTCACAGTACGTGGCCTTAATCAACATACCGAGGAGTACGCCCGCTCCCCTGCAACACAAGGCCGGAACCTTTCCTCACTGAACAGTTTCGAACAAGACAACCGCGTAGTTGGTGCGCATATCCAACTGCCCACTAAGTCGAATAAAAAGGGACCTCTAGACAGGGGAAAATCTTGCTCTCCAGTGGAAGCTACCCACGAAGCCTTGCTGCACCTCCCCTGTTTTAGCCATTCCCGGTTGATGAGGCTTGAGGCTACGATTACCTTTAGAGAACACATCTCTTAGAATGCTCATCGTCCACCTGACGATGTGCTGAAAGCATTCAATCCATACAAGTTCGTTCCGGGTTCGAACGAAACCGAAGGCATTATCTTGTTACACTCATTTTGGAATCACCCTCAAAGTTAATGACGATAACCCTTGCACTCTGAATCTCCATCTCGAGCCTGTAAGTACTATTTCCGTCAAACTCATCACGGAATCACCCCCAGAGTTATACTGACTAATAGTCCTTACACCTCGAGTCTTCACTCTTCATTCACGACCTATCGTTAATTTGGATCGATGTGGTTTTCGGATATCCAAATATGGAAACCCGATCTCGGTCTCATTGAAATCCAAAGCGTGTCTTTTAGGTCCAAGTTGTTTCATAAGCAATGATCTATAATCATACTATCTATAATTAATTTAAAAGAATTAAATTAATTACATCATCTTTAACTAATTTAAAATGAATTAAATTAATTACTTACATAATATAAATCTAGCTTACATCATCATTAATTAATTACAAATTAATTAATTAACTAACCTCTAATTTATCATCTTAATTAATCAACCCCGATTAATTATACTTTAATTAATTTCACAAAATTAATTACTCTAAACCTAATACAAAAATTAGCCTTTAATTACTTCATTAATTAATTAACTATAATTAATTACATTAAACCTTAATTAATTACAATTAATTAATTACACTTAATCACTTATTATTGATTAATTAATATTGATTAATCAATCTTAATTACTTCATTAATTATATTAATTAATGATCCTTAATTATATTTAATTAATTACTCGATTAAATTAATTACTTTCAGTAATTAATCTCACTTAAACCATAATTATTAATCACCTTTGATTAATTAGCTGCTCTTAATCACTTCATCCAATTAATTATTCCTTAATTAATTCCTGAATTAATCCCATGGTTAATTATACAAAATAACTTAATCCACATTACACTCACAATCCCAACATCATCCACTAATTACATCCAGTAATGATCTTTAATTACTTCACTGAGTAATTCCATTAATTACATTAAGTAATTATGATCAAATCCAATGTTTAAAATTAATGAAACTTAATTAATTAATTTAATCCAATCACATTAAACTCCATTAATTATATTTAAGTAATTAATGTCTTAATTAATTTCATTTAAGTAATTAAACTTAAAAAATTTCACAATTTATTATCATTTATTTATTAATTTAATTAATTATTAAAAATTAATCATATTAATTAATTACTAAATAAACCTTAGTTAATGACCATCATTAACTATTATCATTCTTAATTACTTTTCCTAATTTACTTCTTAATTAATCTCTAATTTAGATTAATCCAAATTATTAATTATAAATTAAATAAATAAGTCACTCCTTAATTATCTTATTTATTTAATTATTTTAACATCTTATTAACTTCTAAGATAACCCATTTCTTATTAATAATTTTATTAATATTAAAGTATACTTAGAACATTGCATTTTCAAATTAAAAATTCAAATTCCGTTTTGAATCTATAATTCAAAATGATCTTTATTTAAGCATTAACCAATTTAAATTCCATTTATATTCTTTTTAAAATAAATGTAAATAACATTATTTACTTATAATTAAAACTTATATAAGATAAGTCTTAATTTACTTAATTTAATTTAAAATTAAGTTTTAAGTACATTACTATTTAAATTGTAAATTCAAGTTAACAAATCATTTAACTTCCTTTTATAAACCCTTATAATGACTTAATTCAAAAGGAAAATCAAATTTAAATATTAGTTTGAAAACAAATTTACTTCTAATAAACAATTTAAATTTCAACTAGTTTGAAAACATTCAAATTTTAAAACTTATTCAAATATCCAGATTTAAATTCAATACTCTTGAACCCATTCCTTATTTAAATTATTTGATTTAAACTTGAAATAATCTTTTTGATTTAAACCTTGATTTTAAAACTTTTTATTTAAAATTCAAATTCCATTATTAAAAACTTGAAGATTCGAGGGTCTTAAGAAAACTGAATTTAAAATTGAAATTCAAACTGCTGTTTTAAAATTAGTTTCAGATTTTCAAAATAAAATTTAATTTTCAGAAAACTGCCAGGTTTTCTTCTTTTTTTTTAAAGAAAAAAAAACTTGAAACCACTTTCAAAATTTAAAAACTTATAAAATTTCAAAAATATTTGAAACTATAATAAATACTACAGATTTAAACTTGTTAAAATCTTATCATAACAGCTTTAAAATTACATTTTAAATTTTGATTCAAATTTAAAACCTTCAGACAGTTTTTTTTACAGAAAACTGTAATATTACAAATTACCTGAGCCAACCTAATAATGCTTCGAGTCATCAGACCCACTTCTTCGGGCAAACACAACAAACACTCGAGTATTACTTCGAGTTCAATTCACTACAACACCCAGTTTCATCAAAACTCGAAAATTTTGCACGGTGCACGTGCACCGTGCCTCCAGTCACCATCACCCTTCTCCGACGACTTCCAAACATCCACGATCATCCTCACAGTCCCATACGATCATCGCCTGGCCCCTATTCAACTCGAATTTGAATTCGAGTTGCATTCCCAAAACCTGGAAACAGAAAGCCAAAACCAACCCCAAACCTGTCATCTCTTCAACACCCATCCTCCGACAACCGAAGATCTTCCACCACTGGCCACAGACCCACCTACGACCAAACTATCAACCCCTAAAACCCCGTTCAACTCGAACTTATCTACGGGTAGTACTGACTAAAGAAATTAACCTAGCTTAAACTAGGGCTACGGGAAGAAAATCACCGCCACCGTCCCCATGTTGATTTGCATCAACTTCAAACATTTTTCCAATCATCAATGACTGCTCCTCCACCTACCAGAAGAACCCCGACCATTACATTTGCCCAGATCCCCCAAAAACTCAAAATTTCCCTTTTCGGTTCTATACAGAATTACACCATTTCCCATCATTTTAAATTATGATTTTAAGCTTCAAAAATCATGATTTAGAATAATAACATAGTTTACATTCTTAAATTTATAAATTAAGATGTTTGCAATTTACTCAAATCAAATTTGTTCAGGTCTTCCCACTTGATTCCCAGTGATGTTACCATCCTATTTAACTTAAAGATATATTAACCAAATCTTTACTGGAACACAAGAGTTTCTTTAGAAACTTAAGTTTTAACATGACTAAACTAAAAGATTTGAATTTAAATTTATAAAGAAGAAACTTAAAACTGGGAACAGTGATGTTCCAGATATTCAAATGCTCTCTTCATACAGTAGAATCCATCAATCATATTTGCACAACATACTTGTAAACATACAAAAAAATAACATGCAACCTTAATTCATTTTAAGTTAAAAAGTTATTCACCTAATAATTTGAAAACAGAGCCCCTTTTTGTTTTAAAACTTTAATGCTGAAGTGCCTTTGAAAACTTGAACTGCATTAAACTGAAAAGCTCCTTATAACTAAATGCATGTTGGTTGCTGATTTCCAGATTGAAATGAAAAAGTAGTTGCTGGAGCTTGCTTCTTTAATTTTTGAAATTGCATGCATGCTACTACAGGATTTCTAGATTTTGAAATAATGCAGATGCTTTATGAAAAATATGTAGGCTGTTTGATGCAGGTTTACTTGAATGCAGAATTTTCTCGCTTGATTTCATGCATCTGGTTCAATTTTGAAAAATGATATGCATGATTTTGGTTTGCGGAAAGTTTCAGGTTTACAAATTGGGTTTGAGAAGTGGATTTTCAGAAAGTTTGGGTTTTAAGAGAAGTGTTTAATTCATTTCAGATTTGTTTTGCATTTTGGGTTTGAAGATTTATGTTTGGCTTTTGATTTTGAAAAAGGAAAGAAATGAAAAATGTCAAAGTGTTTTTATAAGGAATAATTTTTTTGTTTAATTAAAATTTAAAGAAAATAAAACAAGTATTGACACTTGTCCTATACATTAACATTTGTCACCTTAAATGTCTTATTTCCTAACACATGTTCTTTTAATTAGTAAAATGTTTACATTTGTCTTAAATGTTAATTTGTTATAATTGTGTAATTTAGTTATAGTTAAATACTAATTAGTTATTTAGTTAACAAGTTGATATAAGATAAAAGTGAATATTTGATTAATTAATTAGTTAACATGTAGATAAATATTAAAATGAATAAATCCAATTTTATTTATAAAAGGAAGCTTATACAAATATTTGAAAATCAAAACAAATTAAAAACATTTATACTTTAGATTTCAAAGCTTGAAATCTTTTTTCAAATTAAATTTTGAAAAACAATTACTTTTATTAAAAATTTATTTGTTAAAACAATGTATTATTATATTTAAAAATAACAACATTTGATAACCATAAATAATTTATAAAAGAAATTGTCTTCTTTATCAATATATTATTTATTTTATTCAATTATATCCAATTAAACCTTATTGTTATTTAAATCTTGAGTTAAACATATTTTAAATCATTTCAATATTTATCTTATGTATAAAAAATTATTTAGTTATTTATTACATATTTTTAAAAACTTAATATCAAATAAATTATTTTAAACAAAAATAAATTTTTATCTTATCTATTTAAAAACCCTATTTTATTTATTAATTAACTTTTTAAAAGTTTTAACTTTTAAATATAGTCATAATTCCCAATTTACTAAAGATATATATATATATTTTTATAGAAAACAGAATTCATTAATTTATTAAATTAAAAACAAGATCTATTAACAATATATACATATTATATATATATATATATATTATATATATAAAACAATTATTAGATTTAAAAAGATAAAATCTTATCAATCAATATTTATTTAATAGGATTATTAAATTATTTCAAATCTTATTACAATGACTATCAAATCAATTTAATTTTTAATTCAGATTATTAAATTGATATTGCTTTCAAATTCCGGGTCATCACAGGGAGAACTCGGGCTCACGTTCTGTCGTAGATGGTTGGACCACATCGGAATTGGAGGAAAGTATGCGCACACGTTCGTGAGGCGGCAACGACGGGGGATTTCGCACGAACATGCGAGGTGGTTGCGGCTCGAGATCTAGGGTTTTAGGCTCTAATGGGTTTCACGATTGAGGTTTGGGTGATCTTCGAGTCGAGGAAGTGACGCGAAGAGAAACAGGTCGTCGCGAGCCTAATTGGGGGGCGTACTAGGCTATGGAGTGTGGTGATGAGCTTGTCATAAGCGCAAGGTGGATTTCGAGCAGCAGCTCGGTTTTGGTTTCCTGTACATTGAGGTAGTTTTATTTTAAGCATTTTTATGTTTTCAAAATTTAAACTAGCAGTTTGCTGTAAAACAGAGAAGTTTATGGAGTTTGCTGTAAAACAGAGAAGTTTATGAAATATAAGGATCTCATTAGATAGAATGTGTTTATAAACAGAAATTATATATAATTTTTGGGCAAATATAGTTATTTTAATATTATTGTATAGAGCTTGTAAAAGGAGATTTCGAAAATACTAATAATAATTAGTTTATAAACTGTCTAAAGAGCAGTTTTTGGTTTACTGTTAAAATAGGTTTACTGCTAAAATATGTGTAAACCAAGTTAGTTAAGTATCATCTAAAATTAGTTAATAAAATTTGATAAAGTATAATTTATATTTGGATTAAGGCGAATAATAATAAAGTCATATAATTGTGTTACAAGGTTTGAAACTGTGAAGAAATAGTCAGAATGGAAATTGATTGCGAAACAAAAGCTAAGGTGAGATCTTCTCACTCAATCAATATTGTTCTGATTTAAATTTTGAACAGTTAGATTTAAAATTGATTGACTGTGTGCTTCAATGATTGATTTATAATAATTATTCACTAGATGATATTATATATATATATAGTATATAGTATATATTGGGTGATTGATTTCCCGCATTATATAGCGGATGAGACCCTATGCGCCGCATAATAGCGGATGATATTTTATAAATCCCATATACCGCGATATCCCACCTTGAAGTGGAATGGGTATTTAATTGTTGTGCTAACATCTATGGATGTAGGGAAACAGGTTGGAGAGATCCAACTGGATTCCTCAAAACATTTTGATTTGTTTTCAACATTGTGTGTTGATTATTTATAATCTGTGTGTGATTATTTGTGATTGAAACCCTTGAAGGCTAAAATTTAGCCGAATATATTTTTGGTATTGTAGGATACCAGAAATAAATAAAATTAGATCTTTAAATTTAGGTAGAAAATCTATAGTGAAATCTTATTGAATAAAATTCCAAAATATGGGAAAAAGTTTAATAAATGGATTTCAAGTAATAATATTCAAAAGGTGAAGAATTTATTTTAAAATATGGTTTTTTAATAATTTAGAAAAAATAAAGGAATTTATTTTAAAAATAAATTCGAAAATTAATTTGGTGTTTTAAAAAAATAAAACCTTTGGGAAATCAATATGAAAATCGATTTGTTGATTGAAATAAGTTTAGAAAACAATTTGGAATTGGTTTGGTAATTAAAATAAATTTGGAAATCAACTTAGAATTTAATTCGGTGCCAAAAATGAATATTTGGGAATCGATTTGAAAATCGTATATCAATGGATATTTAGAAGTTTAAATTCACAATTGAATTTATAAAGGAAAGGGAAATTTGTTTTAAAAATAAACATTTGGTTATTTTTAAAAGTATGAAAGGAATTTACGGATTCGGAACGTAAATTTAAAATAAATCAAGAAAGATTTATTAATTGACTTGAATGAACCATTTTGAAATGGAAAATGTATTTTCCCTGGAAAGCTGAGTATGATTTCGAAGTAGCCCATAAATATAAACTAAATTTTTTTAAGGATGGTCTTAGAAATCATACTTTGGATAAATTATTTTATTAACTGGTTTCAAATTATTAAAGTATGGATTTATTTAATTACTTATAGAAGGGATTATTTTGAAGATTAAAATTGATATTTGTTTTAGGAAACGATTATTTAAATAGTTATATCCTATCTACTAATTTTATTTTAAAAATTAGTTTAGACTTGAAATTTTATATGAGATATTAGTATGATATTTTTCATAACCATTATTTAAGAAAGTGTTTCAAAATAATTTTATTTTGTATATTTCCAAGTATATTTTGGATAATTATTTTTGAATCATTTTAACTCGGTAGATTTCCTGTGGAAATGAATAAATATTTGGAAATGTATTCCGCGTAAGGAAAAGTAATTTGAAATTTGTTTTCAAAGTATTGAAATATGGAAAGTAATTGGAAATCTGTTTTCAAATGGGTGAAGTGTGAAATATGTCTTGCGGAAATATTTTG
Organism: Allium cepa; assembly: GCA_030765085.1. NCBI lineage: Eukaryota > Viridiplantae > Streptophyta > Magnoliopsida > Asparagales > Amaryllidaceae > Allium > Allium cepa. Next base: position 804,667,562 of record CM060943.1, read on the forward strand.
AAAAAATAATCCGGGAAATTTATTTAAAATCTGGCAAATTGTTGTGAATGTTGATTGATAGTTAAATAGCCGACTATCAATATTTGCCTTTAAATGACATTTGAATTTCGATGCGACCGCGAGTCGAATTCCAAATGGATATTCGAAACCCACATCGAACGTTTGTGATTATGATGGATTTTATATTTAAAAGATCAACGTGGAAATTGTCGTGATTTGGTTGAAATCTAAGTGAACACTTATTTTTAAAAATAAGCTCTCGTTATTCGGATTAGCCGGGGGAGGACTTTGTGTCATGAAACCCATTCCGAATAACGCTACAGTGAAATGGGATTGTATTTGAAGACGGTGTTGAAGATCGGGTATTCTCGAAAACGAAAGGATTAGCTGTCGAATGTCTCTGCACCGAGTTGCTTCGGTATAGAGATTTGATCACCCATTGTGATGGGAATTCCAGACGTGATTAGTGAATATTCGGATTTGCAAAGGCTTCTTAGAAGTGCCTTCGGTTCCGTTCGATCCCAGAACGAACTTATATGGATGTGTGTCTGACGTTACACTTTGAGATGTAAAGCTGGTTTCTATCAAATACATTTCTGTTGGTGGCGGAGAATTTATTCTCTTACTTAACACCCTTCTCTGAGACGTACGAGCTCAGAGGTTATGTAGCTGATGGTTATTAGTGATACATTCCCAAATTGGTAACGTGGCATACGAGCTCAGAGGTTATGTAGCCTTCTCAGGAGGTAGCTATAGCAGGCATAATATAATGGTACGTATGCTGGCTAAGATTAATATTATACTTTCGAAATGTTTTCCATATTATGCACTAATAATAATATTAAAAAGGATTTTGCATATCAAGCATATTTGACTATCATAAGGAGAAATCTCCCCCAAGTGTGCGATTGCATTGTGTGTGTGCCGGGAGGCCTTATGGTATTTTCATTTTCCAAAAAGCGTTGTGGATTTCTTTTAAATTCCTTTGTTTTATTTTGTAAAAGAATAACTGTTTTTAAGATCTCACACCAGTCCCATGACCGACCTGTAGTTTATTGTTCCCTTTCTAAACTTGGGGTGCCCACAATTTTCCACACGGGCAGTCTAGACTCATGTTATCATTATTCGGAGCAAAGTCAAGAAGTTGTTGTGGAAATCAGGAGTTGGAGCTAGATGGCGAGGCGTATCACTTGTATATGTTATATTCTTTTCCGCTGTTTGTTATTGTACACTCTGAGAATGTAATGTGATGTAATGTAATAACTGATATAGTGATTCTGTTTAAAGATATTTATTTATCTATTATATTTGTTCCGCTGCGAAATGTGAGATTCTGTTATTGTTCTATTTTCTTCTTCTTCTACCTCTTTCTTCTTTAACCCTAAAGACTCGTACATTTGTTCCTCTTTGGGCTGAATTGTATTGGAATTTTGCGAGCTCAAAAGGGGTGCAGATTTGCGGGCCTTTACAAAATCTTTATTTCCATTCCTTTAATTCAACAAATTGTCCTATTATGAATAACATTAACATTATTTCCAAATATTACCTTAATTAACATTAACATAATATTTTATTTGGATTTATTGCAATTGATTCCAATTCAATTTCTATTTCTTTCAATATTTAATTACCAAAATCCTATTAAGCTAACAAATTTAATTATCAAAATTTACGGGTCATTACAAAGTTGTTAAAACTTATTTTTCAATTATATTTCAAGTGTCTCTTTTGGACATTATTTATAATTATTTATCGGAGAACAATACATAGTTCGAATTTTACATAGACAACTCTTTTGGAAAGTTCAATAAAGAGATATGTTTATAGCAAAATTAAGAGTATCTTAGAAATATGCAATTATATTAGTTACACATACAAATTCCTTTAAGATCATTTTTACAGCTTAAAGTATTATATGACATAGATTGTCTCTTTAAGAGAATATTTAAAGATATTTCTTAAAGAATAGTCATGCATATTACTTAGTTCATAGTAAGTTTTTGAAAAGTAATAGATCATAGATCACCATTTCACTCTTAAATTTGTCTAAAGAGCTACGAGTCCATGATAATGGAAGACTGATTTTTGTAAATGTATTTTGTACTTATTAATACTGGCTTTTTTTTATTTATAAATTCTTTCGGTTATTTATAGTCACATCACCTTTTGAAGTGCTACATAATATTTGAAAATATTTCATAGGCAATACTTTTGGAGTGCTAGATGAGGATATAATATCTCTTTTGGAGATAAACAACACTTTAGGAGTTGTACTAAAATTATTATGTCAGTATTCTATAGGTGGAGTGTTATAGTAATATACATTTTCTCTTTCAGGGATATTTTATGAATCTCTTCCAAAGATATATACCATCACCAATTATGGAGTGTTACGTATCTCTTCTAGAGTATGCATACTACTGTTGGAATGTCATATACATATGCAATATCTTTTTCTATATATATTCCATAATTACTACTTTTATAGTTGCATAAATTATTTCTTCTGGGCATATTTACTATCATTAATTCCTAAGTCTAATACTAATTGTAAAAAACAATAACAAAATAAGATGTTATAGATAAAAATTAGACGTGGAAGATAAAATCTATATTTTTGGAGTGTAATTTTGTTATATAATCTCCTCTGAAATAAATTATTGTCATCGCCTCTTAAGTTTTATATGATATCCCTTCATGAGATATATCATTATTTTTAAAGAAAGTGTAATTTGACAAAAACAGAAATAGAGCATCTCTTCTAGGATGTTCGATTTCATAATACAAAAAAAACTTTAAAACATTCCTTTAAGAGATTAAGACACACACATTCATAAACATGAATAGTATGTTGGATAGGTTATCTCTTTCGAAGAATATTAAAATACTAGGTCGAACCCGTGCTATGCACATGGGTTTTTATATTTCTATGTGACATTAAGGTTAACTAAAAATTCGTTTCCCTCCTTAATTCTAGTAGTTGTCATGTATGTGAGAAATTAATAACGAAAATAAAGTAAAAATAGTAGCAATATAATTCTTGTCCAAAGTTTAGTTGAGTATTGACTTATTTTTCCCAAATGTAACATTTTAGTAGGTATAACGGTAATTTTTATTTTTTGCCAGTCTTATTGCACTGTGGGACATGCCTTGCATTAGTAGGAAGAATAATTTTTATGTGGCTGACACTGACATTGGTTAGATATGCTAGGTTAGTGTAATAAAGCACTTTAGTATGTTCCTTGGTACTCATGATAACTTGAAGTTATTGTTTTTGCATGATGAAGAAACAAAGAAATTATAAAATTAAATTAATTAGACAAGCACCATTGTCCCAGTGGTTAAGTGATTTGGCTTTGGTGCGAGAGGTCACAAGTTCGAAACTTGCATAGTGTGATTCGAACGTTTATTTGACATGTGATATGTTGTCACAGTGATTTGTTGTATATAAAGTACCATTTCAAAAAAAAAAAAATTATAAAATGAAATTATTTGCCTACATAGATACAAATGATATATCATTCAATATTTCCTTAAAGAACCATTATTTGGCACCTATTTCCAAAGATACAACATTTTGTATGTGTTAAGAGTAAAATCTATCAACTTAATATGATAAGAACTATCATTTAATTTATAATTTCATTTTAGGAAACACATATTATATGTAACTCCTGGACAATACACAACTAATTTGGCATGAAAAAGTTTAATAAATGAAAAAATAATCCCTAATTAGACATAAAAAGTTTAAAAAATTGGAAATAGAAATCGCAGCTTCATAATGTGACACATGCATAAATCATTATGAATAAAGAAGTCGACTTCATAAATTGAATAAGTTCAGCTTAGTGCTAAATAGTATTTCAAAACACTAAAGAATCCTTCTATAAGATAGAATAAATGGCACCTTTATTATATGATATATTATTGTAGATGATGCATAAAATGCTTACATTTGAACACCAAAGCAATAATACATGTTTATTATTTTAAGACTATAACACAAATGTATGTGTATGAAGGTTCAATTGCTGCCCTATTTTAAAGTATCCATGTCATACATTGAAATGAGCTCAAATTTTTTGAAGATGGCCCTCTATATATGGACATTTACAAAATATTATAGCTTTTGGAATAGTGTGGCTCAAGAAATGATAGGGATGCTCCAAACCATGTTTGTCGTTGACACAATAATTATTGACCATTGGATCTTATTATGTTCACATTTAAGTTGAAATCAGGAGGCATTACAGCGGTTGAGACCAATTGTCATCAATTTGTGTCATGATAAAATTTCTCGTATAATATTTACACACATACATAAAAGGATATACAAAATTGTATGTGACACTTATAATTTTAGATCACACAAAGTTGTAGTGCTTTTTTAAAACAAATAAACTCATAAGCTGATGTGAATACAACTAAATAATATACTTGTTACAATAGGAGTTGATATGTGCATATACTTAGTTTACGTGTGGCACCAACTATATGAACTACCACGAACCAAATTTACGATACCCACTGGTAGAATGAAATAAAAATGTAATCTATGATTCATGTGGTCACTTTCAGCATGTATAAACTATATTAACAAACTAAACAAAGTGTTATTGAGATATAACATTATAACTTCATTACACTTTTATAGTAATAGTTAACAAATAAGAGTTATGACCCATAGCTTGTAAAAGATTAAATGGTTCAATCATCCCTATCATTCTATGTAAAAGGAAGGTTAAAAAACCTAAGCTTTGTTAAAGTGAGACATAGTAGTATGTATCGCAAACCAAATTTATAAATCAAGATTAAACATCCAACAAACCTCAAAGAAACTAACCTCCTTCCAAAGAAAATCATTGCTAACTTAATGTCAAATTTATTTTACATCTATATCAAATCTCTCTATGACATTTTCTACATATGATTAAATAGGAATACCATACCACGTAATAATAATAATTGCCATAATGGATGCATCATAGGAAAACATGCAAGTTAAATTCGAAAACTAAATGGGGAATACTATGTTATTTATCATAATCAAAATGGGGAGGAAAATTGGATCCACTTGTGATATGACAGCTAGAATATGGTCTTTTTCTTCTAATTAAAACTTTAGATTCATGAATTTAATCTTTCCATCGAGCTGCCTTTGCAATACATGCTTTCTATACCATGTCTTGTTAGTAATTGGCTCTTTAAATTGTATTTTCTGCTAATGAACAATATCAACGATGCATATATGGCCCAATTATGAAAGATCTAAGCACCAAAAACACACAAGCACATAAGAGGGTGCATTACAATGAAAATAAAGAGGATGGTTGCACTAAAATATCGCATATTGAATAACATAAAGCTACTAAAAAATAAAATGAAAGCCAACTCTAAATGATAGTAAAATTTCCTCTAAGCTATAACAATGATAACTCATACAATCTCAAGAAATAATGTTATTTCAAAGATTATTTCTTTTAACACAAACCTCATATTTTGCAGTTTTTATAGCAGAATCTTCATTGTACCTTCACCAAACTTCCAAGGCACAAAGAATCTTTTCTTCTTTCTATCTTTACATCTACATGCCAAGAGAATCTTGACAAACCCATGATGGAGAAAACACGAAGGTTAACTTTTATCATCGTAGGTTTGACGATGCATTCTCATAAAGATACTAAAGCTCTTAAATAAGACTGATAATATAGTTACTTATGAATTCCAATTTTGAAATGTGGCATGGTTTCTTTGTATTGTATAATAATAAAAGGTTGGTGGTTATATATCCCATTGGTTTATGTTTTAGTGATATGCAAGACCTAACATGTGTCATGCATAATTCAAGAGGTAAGGTTCGGTTTATTATTACGCTAGGACAAAGAGTTCCTAGATTCTATAGGTTCTATCTTGATTCTAAGTTACGTCATAAATTTCATGTTAGCATTAAAAACCAAGTGAGTGTCGAATGAAAATATAAAACTATGGAAACATCCTTCGGTATTTATTTATTTTTCCAACCTATATATGAGCTTTTGTTTATAAAACCATGATTATCGCTAATGTTAATCTAAATCAAAATTCTAGCATGAATAAATTGGTGTTGACATTACACTTTTAATTGTAAATGTTATATAGAAGATGTACATTTCATGATTTACTACACTTGTGACACCATGTTGAAATTTTAATGTTCAATATTTGTTAAGTATTCGATTTTGATGTTCGATTGTTCATGTAAATTTTATTGCTCGGAGCGAGTCAGATTAATGATCTCATTAACAATTTTTGCGATGCATCAAAGCTTATCAAACTATAACATTAATAGCTTCAGATAGGATAATAATTATTTGAGGTAAAGCAATGAGATGTGATATCTAATTAGAAAGTAGTTTTGGCATGAATTTTAAACTATTATTATTCCATCATTTTACCTAAGTACGCTTTGTTTGGGGCCTAAAATAAGCTTTTAATTTTTACTAATGAGCCCAAAAAATCAAAAAGGATAACTTATAATATATTTTAGTCATTTTCCACCAATAAATAATGAAATAAATCTCTTAAAGTGAAGACAAAAGAAAACTCCACCCTTAAGACTTTCCTTTCACATTAAAATAATTATATATAAAAAGTGAATTGCATTCATCAAAAGTTTGTAGAAATTATGCTCGTTAAAATAAACTTGGATTTTCCATGTTACCAACTTCTATAATCCACTTATATATTGTGAAAAAGAAAAATTAACCAAACGTTTGACTAACAAATTACTTAAAGCTTCAATCCCTTATATATAAATACTATGTTAATATGTTGCTCTTAATGATATTGGTAGGGGAAAATACCCTAAATATTTAAAGTGATATAAGATAATTGTTAAGATAAACCTAATTACTCAATGATAGCATATTGAAGACACATATATTCTTATTAGAATTAAATCTTCTTGTTACCTGTAGATTGTTATTTTACGCCACCAAGTTCTTGTATTCATTATATGTTCATATGCCAAGAAATATAATAAATTTTCTTTTAGTACATAAATTTTTTGATTTTTTTAATGTTAAACATGATTTTATCATTGAATTTTTTAGTATGGAAAAACATGATAGTAAGTAAACATGCACCCTATTTTTTACTAAAGTGCGTTTGTTGAGCCTGAATTGCAGTCGAGATAATTTTTGAAATACAACTTTGATGGGAATTTCCTTCTTTAGTGGGAAGAAAATGAAACATTAACTAATCTCATATCGGGTGCATATGTCATGTTCTTTAATAGAAAGAAAGTAAAAAAATTTAAGTAATCCCATATTGCATGTGTTAACCTTCCATAATATGCATATGCAATATAGTGAATCATGATGAATTATTCAAAGAGTATTACTCAAAAAATAGCCAAAAATGAAAGTAGACATATGTTTGTCATATGAATCCTAACTGCAAAAATGCTTAAATGTATGCACATGCGCCTGTGAGCGCGCGTGCATACACACATAGCATGTAAGTAGTTTTATTTAAATAATTTAATTAAAAGAAAGATTGTACTTGTATTGTTGCGGCTAGTGAGTCTATATCCATGGACTTTAAATTTGGGCACCCATTGCAACACATAATAAAAGTTAAGTCCATCATAGGGTCCTGATTTAGATGATGGAAAGTTACTACATGAAGAACCTTGTCTGTTATTCTATGATCATGTAGCCATGTTGTGCATTGAATTAATATACGTGGAATATAAATTGTTGATAAGGAAAAATCATGCTTTAGTTATTCAAAATAAATATATCTAGTCTGAAATGAGATTTTAAAGCATTTTATTAAAATTTTATTATTGATTTAGTTGCAGACAAACTACTTTAATATAGAAGCTTCCTCCTTTTAAAGTGATTATTTATATTGTGAATCGCTATATCACCGCAAAGAAAATGCAACAGAAACCAATATAAGAATAAACAAATGTAGAAATTATTGATAATATCTTCTAATGAGCTAGATATGCTTTCTATACTTATTTAGTTCTTAAATGAACATTCACAATTCACTTCAAGTTAAAATATTTGATGCAATATTTGTACGTACGTCCCCTAAATTGGATAATCATGTAAAAATATAGTATAAGATAGAAAGAAACCTTGATTACCTTTCCTACGTTAACTTATTGATTTCATGGCCTTTTAGAAAAAAATCAGGTTGTATATCTTATTTTGGTGCATCCGTGATAAAAAAATAAAATAATTAATCCTATTATCTTGTGAAGAAGATGGTAGATCACAGTTATCTGAGGAGAAAATAAAGTCTTATATGTCGAACATAGACATATATTAAATTAATTATGTATATAAACTCATGAAAATAAGAAATATATGGATTTCTCCATTACTCTAAAAGTTGAATGATGTAGTGTTATCCCACCTTCTAGCAAGGCCGTGATATCATTAACTTGGCTAAGAACAGATGGTTATTAGCTTGAATCGAATATATATGATATTATGGACAATGGTCGGCCAGATTCTGACTGGGTCCCAATTGAGGTGCATTCATCATGGAGTGTTTGGCATAGCCCCATGAAGTTACATTTCAAATTTAGAGTCGATTGGAGTTCGTATGCTCGAGATACGGACGAAGCAAGGGTTTATATGGATTGACCAGGAACGATCCATAAAACGGCTTAAGTCAGCGGAGATCGATCGATATCTCAAAATCCATAAGGCCAATTCACTTTAAACTTTCAGAGCATCAATATATTGAAGAGTGGAGCTTATAAAAATGATTGCACATCAAGACCTTGAGATATAAAGATAGCTGATTGTTTTAGGCCGGTTGTCATTTGCCGATCCTTTATAACGATCATTTAACATTCCAAATGTAGCAAAGGGTTATCCATATATCGTAATCAACAATTCAGATTGACTTCATACTTTAGGGACAAGTTCAAGAGGTTTGCGGGGCCCTCTAAAAACAATCGCACATGAATTGGGGGCAAAAATACCGATCGGTGAAATTTTGGCCTATCATTCTAAATTTTAAAGCTAGGGCCACCAATCATTATGATGGGCCCCTATGGACCTAGAGAGCCTTCTGCCTAAATCTTAGCGAATCATCACTCCCTACAAATACAGGCTTTTTTGTTCATTTTTAGGATCTTTACACTGCTTGTCACTCTAGACCCCATTGTAATCAAGCACTTGTTATCTTTCACTGTTGTAATCAGACTAAAAATTGATTAATAAAGGATAATCTCCAAAGTAGACGTAGGCTTACAATGCCGAATCACTATAAACTTCCACGTCTCTGATTACTGCTTATTCTTTATTACCAATTGATTTATCTACTCAGTTTAATTTAATTTTTCTTCACTTATTTCTCTAGAAAATCTGTTCTTGGGTGTTTTTGATCATTTTGGGTGTAAATATTTTGGTTTTTTCACCGAGAACTTTGATTCTCAGCTTGCTAGGATCCCTTTGTTGCCATTGGATGGGATAAAGCCCCAAAAGGAGATCTGCTGTTATCTTCAAGAAGTTTCTAATACTACTTAAATTTATAGTCTAAGCAAGACTATTAATAATGGTGAGACATGCTAGATCTACTTCTAAAAACGTGGAAGGAAATGAGAATACTAGCATTCAGCAAGGAGACCCAAGCAACCACCCAACAAATGTGAATACTGATCTAGTTGAAGTTCAAAACCCCACTGATTCTATTATAAGAGCTGAATTTCATAATTTCATGAGAGAGCTGGTGGAGAGCCGTCGACAACTAAATCAATAAATTTAGACCAATATTAACTTAATGAACCAAATCAATCGGCAGCAGCGGGGGAAAGCTAGGAGGGTTGCTATCCCTCACTCGACATCGGAGAGCTCTAGTTCCTCTAATGTGTATCATAGACATACGCATCATAGAACTGATGGATACCATGTAGAAAATTCAAGGCATCAACAGGAAGACCATCATGGTCTGCCAGGAATGATCAGTGTTGATCCCTCCGTTAGAAAAGGAAACATACATGTGCACGTTGGGATTCAAACTGGAGCTACTACGGTTGGTTTGGATGATGGAGTCCAATTGAATGCTGACTAGATACTTCCTTAGAATGATGATGAAATGAATGTACAAGATGCGCATCGGGAAGATGGTGAACCAAGAATGCGTGAAACGGCCAACAGACATCGACCAGACCATTTATGTGAGGTGGAGCACGACCACCTTTTGGCACTAACCATGCAAATGTCGGATCTATTGGCAATGGTCAAACAGTTGGTAAGAGGGAAAGCCAAAGCTTGACTAATTGATGACTAGGGAATCTCAAGAAGCCATAATCCATTCACTTATAATGTTGTACATGCAAATTTAAGGAGGTTCAACATGCCATCAATGCCTACCTATGAGTAAAAAACTGACCCCAAGCAGCATATAATGAGATACGAATGCCTGATGGATTCTACGCGAGCAGATGATGCAAGAAAGCGTAGATGCTTTCTCATAACTCTCCTAGAATAACAATGTTGTGGTTCACAAGATTACCCCCATGACCAATTTCTAGACTCGATGATTTGACAACCAAGTTTGTAGAGCAGTTTCGGATGCACACAACTCATCCTAAAGATATGATGTCCCTTTCCAGCATAATTCAGGCTCTAAGAGAGTCGTTGAAAAATTTGGAGAGATTTCATACAACAGTTACATAATTTAGTAATCTGAATGACCATGCGATACTCATGGCCATGATGAGAGGAATTGATCTAGAGTCTAATTTTGCGATTGGTTAGCAGGTAGGCCACCCGCAATGCTAGAGCGCTTTTACACAAAGGCGACTTAGTATTTGAGAAAGGAGGAAGCTAGGTCCTCCAAAAAAAAGAATGTTGTGGGACCAAGCGGAGAGGGAGTGCAGAGTAATATCGTAATAAAACATTCTGATGGAAGTTTTGGAAAAGTCCAAGTGAATGTCCAAAATAGACCAAATCAGCAAAAGAGAGGAGGAGACTGGAACCGAGAATGAAAGAGGGATTCTAGAAGAGGGAAGCATAAGATTCTGATTTATAATACTTGGACACCGTTGAATATGTCCTTAGAGAATATCTATATGTCTACTTGCAATACCATGTAGTATAGGAAGCCGCCTTCAAAAGAATCAACAGAGAAGTAGAAACAGACTGGGAAATATTATCAGTTTCACGAGTGCTACAGGCATAATACAAATAAATGCAGGCATCTCCAGGATGTTGTAGAAAAACTAATTTGAGAAAGGAAATTCCAATAGTTTGTGAAAGCCCTGTAGGATGGCGGGTAGGGGACATCTGACCCCAACCGAGGAAAAGCATCGCGTAGGTTTGAGAAGCATGCATGGACTGGTGGAAGACTGGTGATAAATAGATAGTCGAAGGACCACACCCAGCATATAAGCGTTGGCAAGAGATGGAGTGCTATGCTAGCGTGATTAGGCATGTGGATTTTGAAAGATGTTCAAACACGAAAGATGGAGCTTTAGCAAAACAGCAACGTATGATGGCAGATGATATTGTGTTTAGGAATATGGATGCAGCTAGGATAAAGGCTCCGACGATCGACCCAATGGTCATTTCGGCCATGATTGGCCCCGCTCTGGTGAGAAAGATATTGATTAATTATGGAAGTTTGGTAAATATAATTTTCAAAAAAGCTTATGATCAAACGAGGATAGAAGCCAAAGATTTAAAAATGTCTAAAGCTCGTATAGATGGCTTTAACGACTTTGCAACTAAAGCTATTGGTTATGTAGAATTACCTGTAGAGTTGGGAGAAGGTGAACGAAGGAAAGTGCGGATCTTGCCATTTGTTGTTTTGGACGTTGACTCTCCATACGACATTTTTCTAGGTCGATCGGCCATTGCCGAATTCCAGGTAGCTCTTTCCCCATGGTATTTGACTTTGAAACTTTCGACAGGTAATGGTGTCATAGTTGTTTATGGCGATCAGGTGATTGGACATGCCTGTTATGTAGCTGAGTTGAGGGATGCTCAGCGCAAGACTGTCCTCATCCAAGCTATCGAAGATTTACAACTAGAGCCTGATCCTTGGCTCGGGAACCACGGTCAATTCTATATAGATATAGATCTGAGAGATGATGAAGAGGAGCCTAAAGGGACCAACGGTGCACCGGCTGAGTTGACAATTGATATCACGGTCAACCATGATGACCTATCACGAGTCTTAAAGATCGGATAATAGTTGAACCCTCTGATGAAGAAAGCACTTACTGGATTTCTTCGATCTAATCTTGATGTATTCACTTGGACTCACTCTAACATGTGTCGAATCTCGCCTACTATTGCGAGCCATGCATTGAATATCGACCTGAATAATGTCCCGATGAAACAAAAAAGATGCAGCATGGATCCGAAAGGAATTGCCACTCTCAAAGAGGAGGTGGATAAACTCAAAGACAATGGGTTTATTCACGATGATTTCTACCCTAAATGGGTATCTAATCCCGTAATTATGAGAAAAGTGAATGGGAAATGGAGAACATGATTTTACTACTTTGATTTGAACAAAGTATGTCCGAAAGACATTTTCCCCTTTGAAGGATCAACCAGCTAGTGGAATCAACTGCGAGACACGAATTGCTTTCTTTCATGGATACGTACTCGATATATAACCAAATCATGATGCATATTCTCAATCAGGAGCACACCACTTTCATTACCGATGTTGGATTGTACTGCTATGTAGTAATGCCATTTGGATTAAAGAATGTAGGAGCTACTTATCAGCGCCTTGTCAACAGGATGTTTAAAGATCAGATTGGAAAAAGGATGAAAGTGTATGTGGATGATATGCTCGTGAAGTCACGATGATCAAGCGACCACATTAGAGATTTGGCCAAAAATGTTCGACATCCTCCGACATTACAAGATGAAAATAAATCCTTTGAAGTGTTCTTTTAGTGCTACATTAGAGAAATCCTTGGGCTTCATTATTAAAGCTCATGGAATATAAGCTAATCCGGAGAAGATCCAGGTTATCCAAGAGCCAAGGACTATTAAACAAGTGCAGATTCTGAATAGGAAAGTTGTTGCCTTAAGCCAGTATATTTCCAGAGCTACCAACAAATGCATTCCTTCCTTTGACTTAATTAGGAGAGGGACATGAAACTTTGAATGGATACAGGATCTTAAAGATGCATTTTGAGCTTTGATGAATCATTTGGAGAGACCCCTCATCTTGTCAAAGCCAATGGATCATGAAGATTTGTACATTTATTTAGCTATATCGACACAAGCTATAAGTGCCATATTGCGTCATGAAGATGGTTGGATCCAGAGGCCGGTGTATTACGTCAGCAAATGAATAACAGGAGCTAAAAGGAACTATTTGAAAATAGAGAAACTGGCATATCGCTTGCTGATTGCATCGCAGAAGCTTTGTCCATACTTTCGGGCACACCCGATCAATGTTTACACTAACCCGCCATCATGATAGGTCCTACAACAACCTGAGATGTTCCGAAGGTTACTCAAGTGGAATATCAAGATCATTCAATTCGATATTACTTATCTCCCTCGGAGGGCTATCCAGGGTCAGGCACTGGTAGAATTTATAGTAGAGTTGACTGCGTAGGATGATTCTTCGAAAGGCAATGAAATCCTTCTCGTACAGTGGAAATTGTATACTAATGGAGCATCCAATGATCATTGTTCTAGAGCTAGAATTGTGCTTGTATCTCCTGAAGGTCGATTAATCTATTATGCTTTAAAGCTTGATTTCCCAGCGACAAACAATGAAGCTGAGTACGAAGCTTTGATTGCTGAACTTAAACTCGCCAGAGAACTGGGAATAAAGTCTCTTGATTTTTTTTTCGATTCACAGTTGGTGGTGTACCAAGTCAAAGGAGATCATCAAGCTAAAGGACAATGACTTTCTCCATACCTTACCCAAGTCCAAGAGTTATTGGAAGAATTTGAGTATTATAACATTTCACATATTCCGCAGGATAGAAACAAAGAGGCTGATTCATTGGAAAAGTTTGCTAGCACCGATGATGCACAGAAGATGGGCTTGGTTCTGGTTGAAGTATTAAACACCCCAAGTATAAACATGATAGAAATTGATCGGAAACTAGAAGCGGGACCTGAGATGGAATCATGGATGACTCCGATCAAAGACTATTTGCTATAGGAAGTTCTTTCTGAACGAAGGAATGAAAAATAACAAATCCTTCACAAAGCATCATGGTATATCATGAAAGAAGGAATTATGTACAAGAAAGGTTTCTCTATTCCCCTACTCCGATGTATTGTTCATGATGAGATAAAACGTGCCTTAAAAGAAGTACATGAAGGGGAATGCGACGATCGCACTGTGGGGGAGGGGGCGGGGCAAACTCTGAAAAAGAAATACTCCGTTACGGGTATTATTGGCCAACTGTAAATCGAGACGTCGCTAAATATATAAGATGACGTGATAAGTGCTAGATATATGCAAAAGTTCCAAGGCTCCATCGACGGAAATCACACAAATGGTCAACCCAAGCCCGTTTACCGTATGGGTATAGACATTAACAGCTCCTTGCCGATCTCTAAAGGTGGTGCAAAGTATGCTATCATTGCAGTTGATTACTTCACCAAATGGGTCAAAGCAGAACCTTTAGCCACTATCACAATCAAGAAAGTAATCAATTTAATTGTACGAAACATTACATGTCATTTTGATATACTATGAATTATTGTAATGGATAATGGAACTCAATTCGATAGTGCCGAATTCACAAACTTCTGTTAGTGGTATCGTATTGAAAAGAGGTTTGCAGCGGTCGCTCACCCTCAAGTGAATGGACAGGTTGAAGCTGTAAATAAAATCATAAAGTCAATTCTGAAGAAGCGATTGGAAAAGGCTAGAGGCAGGTCGGTGGATGAACTCCCTATAGAACTGTGGGTTTCTAGGACCACCCATAAGTCCACGATTGGCCATACTCCATTTGCCCTTGCTTAAGGTTCTGAAGCCATCATTCCTGTTGAGCTCGAAGTTCTTTCTCATTGAATCACTTACTATGATCCAAAGAAAATAAAGATCTCCTCTTGGAATCTTTCGATTTTATAGATGAGAAGCGTGAGGAAGCTGATCTAAGGGCAGTCGCACATCGACATCGAGTCGCTCGATATTACAACATTAAAGTCCAACCTAGAACCGTTGAAGTTGGCAATCTCATCTGGAAATGAGTTTTTCCTACCCCATCCACATGAATCCAATCTGGGAAGGACTATATATCATTGATTAAAGGCTTAAAGAGGGACCCTTCAAGCTAGCGACTGTTGATGGCATCACACTCCCAAGGGCGTGGAATAGCGAGCATTTACAATGCTATTTCACTTAGTTGATTTATTTTTCATTCAATTGTATTTGCTTTCATAATTTACTTTAGCATTTGATTTCCAAATATGTAATAAGAAAGATTCCATCACTCTTTTCCATTTTGCAAGTAAAGTCTTGGATTCCTATTGTACTTATGTTTGCCGTAGCATTGTGTATCAGTTACTCGACGAAATTGAAATAAATAAGAGCGATCGTGACACGACAGATCACTCGCTAATTAAAAAACCCTGACTCTTGGGGGAAAATCAACCAATTAAATTATGGAGAATACGATCCAACTACACCGTGAAATAACTCTAAGTCCTCGGAGTGCGTACTGAAGTATAAACGTAAATCAGGTGTGATTTGACCATCCATGAAATAACTCCAAGTTACCAGAGTGTGGATTGGAGTATAAACATAAATCGAGTGTGAATCGACCACCCACAAAATAAATCTAATTACTCAGAGTGCAGACTAGAGTCTAAACATAAATTAGGTGCGATTCGACCACCCGTCAACTAACTTTTATCCCCAAAGTGTGGATATGAGTATAAACATATAGATGAGTGTGGTTCGACCGCTCACTATTCCGTAAACTCTGGACTGAAAACTAAAGGAGGAGTGCAAATTCGCTAAGGATGGAGTTCGACCATCCACCACCTAACTCTGCTGACCCCAGACTAGGGGAAAGAGTACAGTTACTCAAACCGCTGAGTTAGACAAACGTGATGTTATGGCTCGAGCCTAGTATTTGATACGAATCGAAGCCACGACCTCAGGGAGGCCTTGAGATGGATAAATCAGATCGATATCCGATCCGACGAGCAACGAATCACAAATACAAAAAATGAAAAACATGATGGCTCGATCATTTAAACAAGTGTATACAAGAATCATATACAAAAATAAAGGAATTCTTATTCGCACTAAAACTTTCTATACACAATACAAGTTACTCGAGATGAGAAATAAAAATGGGGGTTGTACCCATACAAACATAACCGATGAAGAAAACATAGCCATCAAAGCTATTTACATATCACTCCAACCTAAAAATTATTTATTGGATTTCCTACCTTTCCTTTGCTTCTTTGGAGTGGCCCCTTTTGAACTGCCACTCGACCCTCTCTTCGTCCCTTTTCCACCTCGGCTTCTCTTCGAAGAAAAATCTTCAGTTATATGGATCGAGGTGGTATCATCCTTAGATGCAGGAGGGATCATGGCACTCTCAGCACCAGAAACGGGGGATATCATCTCGGTGAATTGTCCCGCCAAGAGGGATCATCTGGAGCGGGACGGGAATCAGATCATTGAAGTCCAAATCAACTGGTTCGGTTTTTGCCTTCTCTTTCTACAATTCTTCCTCAACGCGCTGTTTCATGCTGAGCATGTTAGTGGAGTTGGAAGAACCCGTGATCACAACATCCTCATCAAAGGGGATTTCATGGTGTAGGTCACTCCCTACCTTGAATGATACCTCTATGAATTGATCATCAATAACAAAGGCTTATTCTTAAGCATCCTAAGCAGTGACCGAAGTTATAACTTTGATGGATACTGTCGTGCCACTTGTGATTCCAATTGAGGCACTTGCAAGGGAAGAGGAGCGACACGTGATATATTCAAAGCTAAGAAAAACTAGGCGAAAAGATTAGAAATATCAATTGATAACACCCTAACTTTTTGAAAGAAGGGAAATATCGACGGAATACCTTCCTCGGTGTGGCTCGAGGTTGAGCTAAAACATCCTCAGGACTACGTTTGAGAATTGGAGAAGCTATGGCTTGTCAGGATCATACCCGGGGATAGTTGAAGATCCTGCTATGGAGCTAGGGATGACCTGGGGTGCCGAGACCAATTTAGTTGTAATATCGGGTTGTGCTAACCTGGATCCTTCACCCACTTCATTTGGAGAAGTAGCAGTAGATTCTTTATGCATTGTATGCTAGATATCGGGCAATGTTTTGGGCTCATCGCCCAATAACATATCGCCTTTAAGCCTAGACAAATCAGTATTTTCCAAATAAGAAGTTTCTTTTCTTCTGCAACAAGAAATTACGTGTGCCAGAGCAGATTAGGATAATCGTCACCAAGCCATGTTAAATTTCTATGCTTGAGAATGTTGGCATCGTGAAGAATGATAAGTTGTTCAAGCTCATTCATTATCTCCTCCTTAACCTTGTCCTTGGTAGCTTCTGCTTCACGCTAAATAAGTGCATCGACATTTTGCCTATTTCAACAGCCTTGTCTCTCTCAAATCTAACATTTACCAGTCTATCACAAGCATCTCGAGTGATTTTCTAGGCATCATCTTTTTGCTTATTTGCATACTCGAGCTTAGCCTTGAGATACGCTATCTCCTTCATGGCTGCGAATTGATTACTTTGAGCTATATCCCGCTCAAGCACTATCTCTTAATTGTGAACCGTATCAAGATGGTTGGTTTTCATCTCCTCCATGGATTTGACAACGGCATTAGCTTTTCCTTTGGCTTCTACAAGGAAGGACCAGAAGCCTCTAGCTAGTTTTTCAAAGTATCAATAATTCTTTTGTCTTGAGCTTCCTGGCATTTTAGCTTTTCAATCTCTACCGCGCGCTCAAAGGAGACTTTTGACATGTTCTCTACTACCTTTATCCATTCACGGTACTACATATAGATGTTAATGACATAGTCAATAGTCATTTTCTAAACATGGTTTGGAACCCTCTTCTGGTTGAGAGGGAAAAAGAATCCTTCAAAACATAAGTTTGGAAATTCTTCTCGAAACTGTGCCATAGAAGTAGTTGGATTGACTATAGGATCTTTAGTAGCAGCTTCAACTTCAGTACTTTCCTTGCCGAGCCTATGTTCACTATGGCAATGACGATCGCTCGGCCACTGAGAATGAGAAACCAAAGGCTATGGAGGCACTGAAGCAGGAGGACCATGAAAGGGATCAATAGTTAGGTCCTTACAATTAGTTGGCTTCTCGGGACCCTTTGGAGGAGGATCTCAATCTTGATTGATGTTTGTCTTAGGGTAGCTTATCATTATCACCACTGTCTTGATCAACCGGGTCTCGACTGGGGCGATAATTGGAATCATAATACTATCGATTACCACCTTGACGATAAGAGCTAGAGCATGAACCATCAAATTAGCGGTGTATATCCCAGAGGGAATCAAACATGTACCTTTTCTTCACCATTGTTTCTACAAAGGAAAATAGAAAGTCAATCAACTTTAAGTACTAAAAAGCACAGTTTGAGCATAATGCAATGTTGAGGGGTACAAGTGTGTGCAAGTGTCCTTGTGTAACCCCCTGACAAACAAGCTGTAAGAGCTTTGCTCCTTTGGTGTAACTTCTCCTCTAGAAGTTGGAATCTCAATGCTAATTTTGGTCGGAGTTCCAACCCCTTAATGCTCATATCAGTAAAATGAAAAGCATAAAGGTTATATGGAATTGGTAGACCAGACAAAGAATCAAGGGGTAAACTTAAATGCATTGATAGTTGAGATGAAAATACATCTTGAACAATCTTAGGAGCCATCGACGACTTGGATTGAATAGGGAGACGACTTTTTGAAAATTTATGTACAAATGTTTTCTACTTTCTCCTATCAAGAATCGAGGGTCATGAGCTCTGCATGGATCTGACATCGACTCCAAGACCATATTCATCACCATTGTGAGCGGGGACATTGCCTTTATATCCTTTAGCATCGATACTGGTGAATTCCTAAGCACTCATGACTAGGGCACCATGGGATCGGCTTAATTGTCCCTTTGATTGACTGCAGCCCATGGTCTTATCCTTGCAGTTTGGGCAACTTTGGTTAGCCCTACGGTGAGGCCTACCTCTATCAAACAAAAAGTAATAAGACATTCATCCATAAGCAGATACTCAATGTTCCTGTCCTCGGGTAGTGCATTTTTTAGGGTCGTAATTGCCTCTTCATAAATATTGCCGCTAAGTCGAATAACGATACCTATAAAAGAGTAACATTGTTAGGAATACCACCTGAATATCAGTTTTCCATGCTAATACAAAAATAATGGATAACACTTATGTCTTTTCAACCATTGCCGAGTGAAATCGGGTGGACAACGAACGAAGAACAACTCACTTTTAAAGGCGCTTAATTTGTTCCATGCGTCGGTTAGAATCTAGCACCTCTTCACCGACTCAAGAAATGTAAACGAAAGAAGTCATGTCCGTCGCTTGAAGGTGAATATAAATTGAACGTCATCGATGGTTGGAGGATGGTGCAAGAACTCCATAAATACCATATTAGTGCAGTTGAAAAGAGCGTAGCCATTTGGATAAAGCTATGTTGGAGCTATCCTTAAATAATAGATAATTTCCCGAATGTATGAATTAAATGGCGGGATGCATCCAGCCCAGAACACGAACTTATTACATGTCGTCTACCTTTTAAGGACTCTATGAGCCCTGTCATCCCACGACAGAACCAACACATCGTCAAAAGGAATTCCATGCCTTATGCAGATTCGGCGATAAGCATCTTCCTTAATTTTAAAGGCTACCAAATCAACATGGTTCTGTAGAATAATTGAGTCCTCCACAGTGTCGGGAGCAGCTTCAACAACTTCTAGTGGAAGGATGACATCAAAACAATCAAAATAAGGGCCCGGGCTTTTTGATTATTTCTAATAATGACTAGAGGATGAACTATTAGATTCAGTTGCTGAAGTTGATTCCACGTCAAGGTTACCCTGTTGAGAAGATGATCTAGCTGGCATAGCTACAAGATGCCCAGAATGACTAGAACCCATTGCTATTAAACTTAGTAAAAATAAGGGTTAGATAAAGTAACCTGTAACCCTAATGCATGGTGAGTGCTAGTGTGGTGTGGTGAACTACTATACAATACAACAATAAGTTGTACGAAACTAAAGATGAAAAAGGCAACGAGACTTCGAAGTTTGACCAGAGTGACCATCATCACTGACCGTCTCAACCTGTTCAGTACATCATTAGGGAATGATTTAGCCTGAGTTTCAGGATCGATTGTCAGTTTGAGATTATTTTTTATACTCAAGTCAAAAATGAGCTTCAAGAAAATTGTTTAAGGCATTGGTTCACGTCATAGTTCGAAATATCATGAAGTTCCAGTGATTTGAGTCATATGCAAGTTTAAATGTACGTTCAAGTATGTAAGGATGAATTTCATTATTGGTTCAAGTTCTTTTATTTAAGTTCCATTTTAAAAATTAGTTGTTAACGGTCAATCCATCCACCACGACATAGCTAATCATTCTGGGATGGTCGTTTATAAATGATCATACTACAATGATCGCTAATAGCCAAGCCAAAATCCCATTCAACCGATCGTTCATCTCCAATCTCCAACCGATCATTCATCTCAACCATTATATACGGTCGTTCTATCCACTTCATCATTTTTTTACCGATCATTCGCACCATCATTTCATCCGATCATTTAAGAATGATCATCCAATATCAAGATAGCTACTCCATCTTCTCCGAAAACAATCGGCTGAAGCTTCCATCTCCTCCAACTACTACTCACTCCATGGATTGGATCAAACGTCATGAAATTGTTGAAACCCAAAGTCCTGTGCTTGAATCATAAAGAAAATTTGAATCAAATTACCTAGGTTAGAATTTGGAAAGGGAAATGGGTTCGAATTCAAAGTGCGGAAAGATCTGGAGGAGCAGTTGAATGGTGATTAACTTGAAGAGATGCAGTTTAGTTTTGGGAAAAATGGATCATTTCTTTGATCGGTAAGGAAAGGAAGTGGAACAGTTCTTTTTTCCTTCTCAATTGGAAATGATATGAAATGAAGATGAACGAATAACGACTAAGTATAGATGCTTATATAGGTAGGATGTATGTCGATCGTTCGTGGCCCCGAAGTTATGCCGATCGTTTCGAGGTAACGATCTTATGCCAATCGTTCCATAAGTAGGATAGATGTTGATCGTTTTAAGGCAAGTGTTTTATATTGATCGTTTCATAACTAGGAATGATTCGAAGTTTCTTTCTATGAAGAAAACGATCAGTGAAAATAATAATAATAATAATATATAAATAAAAAGGGAGAATGTGAATAAGGGAATAACGATCGACAATGAACATTTTTTTAAGATATATATGTAAATAAGAATAACGATCGGTAGAGACCATCTATAAAAATTTCAAAACTTGACAACGGCTCGTGAACGTGTAACCGTGATCGGGAGTTAGGTATCAACACATATAAGTGCTAGCATATGTTTTGAAGTCTAATTTTTTTAAAATAGACAAAAATCAGGATCACCAGAAATCTACCAGAGGAAAATTAAAACCAAGTTATTGAAGCTTAGAAATTGCCAGAAACAAAGCAGGATCATTGCTAACAAGTTGTGATACTGTATCTATCCTATTGAAAATCGATCAATCATCATGAGAATAAGGGAAATACGATCCTCAATAAGAAACAACGCAATGGAATGATAACAACTATTCGATGAACGAATGGGTTTCTTTTCGAAAATTCTAGCTTGTGATGATTCAAAGCACGTCATGTTTGAAACAAGACATACTTTGGAGAACAAATGCTATCCTGTCTTTTGGCAATGTCATGATATCATTGACTTGGCTAGGAACAGATGGTTATTAGCCTTAAGAATCGATTATATTCGATAATGGGCAGATTTGGACTGGGTCCCAATCGAGGTGCAATCAGTATGCAGTGTATGTCATAGTCCTGTGAAGTTACATTTCAAATTTAGAGTCGATCGGAGTTTGTTTGCTCGAGTTACGGACGAAGCAAGGGTTTATATGGATCGATTGGGAACGATCCATAAAATGGCTCAAGTTAGCGGATATGAATCGATATCTCAAAATCAACAAGGCTATTCACTTGAAACTTTCAAAGCATCAGTTGAAGAGTGAAGCCTATAAAAATGATCGCACACCAAGACCTTGAGATATGAAGATAGCCGATCGTTTTAGGCCTTTCGTTATTTGCCAATCCTTCATAACAATCGATGAGCATTCCAAGTGTAGCAAAGGTTGATCCATATCTTGTAATCAACAATTCAAACTGACTTCACACTTTAGGGACAAGTCAGAAGGCTTGTGGGACTCCTAAAACTAATCGCACACGAATTGTGGGCAAAAAATCGATCGGTGAAACTTTGGCCGATCGTTCCAAATTATCAAGTTAGGGCCAATGGTCATTATGGTGGGCCCATATGGACCTAGAGAGCCTTCTACTGATATCTCAACTAAATATTTCATCATCTCTCGCTATAAATATAGGCCATTAGGTTCATTTTCAGGATCTTTACGCTGCTTGTTACTCTAGACTCCATTGTAGTCAAGCACTTGCTACCTTCTACTGTTGTAATCAGATTAAAAAGTGATCAATAAAGGATAATGTTCAAAGTGGACATAGGCATATAACACCGAACCACTACAAACTTCTATGCCTTTGATTATTGCTTATTCTTTATTACCTGCTGATTTATCTACTCAGTTTAATTCGATTTTTCTTTACTTACTTCTCTATAAAAACTATTCTTAATTGTTTTTGACCATCTTGGGTGCAAATATGTAGTATAAAGTAGGATTGGTATAAAGAAATCCATGAAGCAACAGTTATTGGATCAAATTAGAATAATGATACCAGATTGAAATTACTAACCATATGAATTAAAAACTACGATAAAAAATTCGAACATATGCTACACACACAAATGTTCTCATAAACTTTTACAACATAACCCCAAGGAAAAAGTAATAATAAGTTTGGTATGATAATTAATATGACTATAGATATAATTGGAAAGCACGATTATCAATGTTAAAAACATTTGGATTCGAATAAATTTATGAATTTTTGGAACACTCACTAATCCAAAACACTTATTGTTGCATGAAAAAATAAGTTTCCTAGTCAAATAAAGACCTTAAAAGAAGAAGAATGAGCGATCGATATAAAGTAGATTCAGTGTGCACCGCTTAATAAACTCCGTACAAAGAAGTGGGTGAATTGATTATATAGGCAAAACAGGGTCATACATGTTTTATTACATCACATATCGACCGAGTCATACATTCACCACATACTTAGACATATGTACAGTAAATCTAGAAGGATGATGACATCTCCTAATTGGGAGTGACCCACTTAGCCTTGCTGCTTCTGTCCTATTTCAGTCATTTTCGGGTGATGAGGCTTGAGGTAAACGATTACCTTTTCTTATAGCACATCTTCTACACTTCGAATGCCACATTGCCACTCCTTTGATAACACTATTGACTTTCATGAACATACAATCTCTGAGCTCGTATGTCTTAGAGAAGGGTGTTAAGCTAAGAGAAGTTGTCTTCTCCGCCACCAAGCATACGTACGTTTGTAAAAGTCAACGTTATGATCCTAGAAATGCAATGTCAGACATTCGTCCATACAAGTTCGATGTGGGACTGAACAAAACCGAAGGCACTCTCCTACTTTATTAGTAGCAAGAAATCCTTGCATCAAAGATTTTCATAACAGAGCACTGCTGCCACCATATGATATGGTAATTTTCACATCGAGGGACTAGTGGAAAACAGCCCTAGATCATGAAGATCCCCATCTTCAAAATCACTTGTCTTCAAACACGTTTTACTTCGAACGTAGATTGGTTCGAAGTGGTTTCTAATAGGAATCATCCAAACCCGACCCCAGTTCCTTCGAATCCAATCATCGATTAAAAAATATTAGGTTCATATATGATTGTCAATCATCAATCAATTACTTTATTTTTCCATTTAATCAAATATCTTTATTGGATATATTCTTTTCAATTGATTTCATTTTCTTTTCATTAGTATATAGAATCATTAAGCCTCATTTATTAAATTATTTAGTTTATATACGTTTCTTTTTATCTTAGAATAATTTCGAATCAGTTCATCTTTTACTTAAGAAAACATCCCAAATCATTCATTAAATCTTAATCAAAGATTTCTTATATTCAAGTCATAGCTTTTAACTTAGGGACAATATTCCCAAATCATTCATTAAATCTAAATCAAATATTTCTTTCTTAACTTCAAATCATATTATTGCGAATCGTAGATTTTCATAACATAGCACTATTGCCACCTTAAATATGGTAAATTTCACTTCTAGGGACCAGTGGCAAGTAATCTTACATCATGAAGATCTTTTCTTTTACCTTGGAAAAAACTTTAAATTTGATCTTTTATAGCATCCGGGCTTTCCTTTCGATCTGTTCCACCCCTCGTCTAAAGATAAAGCAAAGGCCAAGTAACTTCAGGGCACCAGTTTCTCCTTTCCTAACCTTAGTTACACACTTTGTTTTACCATTTAGCCCTCACAGGTAGGACAAATGTAGTAGTCATTTCCACATACTCAATTTGTTATTATATTAATATTCTTCAATTATTATTTAAGTGTTATAAATAATTCCTCTTAACCATTTATTCAGACTCTTATTAAAACTTCCAAATTGTATTTAAATGAATTAGTTATTCTTTTAAAATCATTTACAAAAGATTTAGGAAAGAATTGTTAATTTTAAAAATACGTTTCAAAAGTTATTAAAAACTTTTGCGAAAAGCGTTACGAAAAGTGTTGCAAATAGCGTTTCAAAAGCTAAATTCTTCAAAACGACTTTTATATCATTTAAAAATCCATCTTTACAACTTAAACTCTTCCAAAACATTTTAGAGGAGTTTTAGAATTTATTTCATATTTCTAAAATATTTAAAATGTCAATTTTAAACTTTGGTCACTTTACTGCAAAAGCACGATTTTTTTAGAAAATTGTTTTGGACATATTTTAAAATATACAAGATGAAATCTTTATTTTATTTCTTTATTTATTTAAACATATTTAAATTTTTATAAAATACTTCTAACTCATTTTAAAACTATTTCCAAAATGTTTAAGCATTCCATATACACCATTTCTTTTTCAAAAGGAAAGTGATTTCCTTTGTGTCTGTCGACGTGTATTAACGTAACTTGGTAAAACAATTTAACAATCATATCAAACAATCAATACTTGATAATCAAATCATATATAAGCATCCGTAGCAATCATAACACACAACGAACATGTAAATATATAAATATAGATGTTAAATATAGTTCCTCACCATAAACCAAAGTGATAAACTTCCTACCAACATTCTAATCAACTAACACTTCAATAAATACTTCCTATTCCATTAAAAACTACCAAAAAACTTCCTCTTCCTTCCAATATTTTGGCCCAGGCTTGAGATGGAGGTTGGCCGAAAGTATAGAGAAGAAGTCTTGGAGCTTTGACTTCAATTCTTAAAATTAGATCCAAAAAATAGGTTATCTTGTATCTGATTTTAGGCCTTCTAAATCTCAAAATTTGAAAAAGTTATTAAATGGAAAGTTATTTAAAATTATTTTCTCTTGAATTTGAAAAGAATAATCGTTGGAATCCGAGTTGTTTTGAGGGAGATATGATAGAATAAAGAAGCAGTATTGTCGGATTGACAAAAATAAAGCCGAAAATGCACTTCAAAGAATAGAGTTTTGGGTATAGCAAAACTCAAAACTGAAAAGAAGCAATCTACATAAATGTTGCAGCCACTAGAATTTCATAATATATGAAAAAAAGAATTCTTAATTTGGATCAGTTATGATCAAAACAAAATGGACTATTCTCTGTCTTAAAAACTGGGCTAGAGAAAGCACTGTAAAGAAGTGGATTTTTGATATGGTTAAATTTAGAATGAGACAAAGTGGTCAACATGGAAGTTGTAGCCACTTGAAACATGCATTATTTGAAAAAATAATTTTACATTCTGGTTATATTTTTAAGAAATTATGGCCAAGAGAAGAAGAGGAAAATATGGAGAAAAGATGAGTTTGATTTGAAGAGAATGAACATTGATTTCTTTTGAATATTTTGTAAATATTTTGACACTATTTATTTTTAAGTTTTTCCTATGCTTGGAAGCCATTAAAGAGGAGAGGAAGAAGATGAAGAAGCTTGAGAAGAGAATAAGAAGTGGGAATGAAAGTGAAGAAGGAGATGGGTATTTATTAAAAAAGAAAGAAGTGGTAAATTTACCTAAATAAACTCTTACCAAATTACCAAACTATTCTTACTTCAACTTAAAGCAACCTCCAATTTTTCAACAATTAACATCATCCATTCACATCTTACTTTATATCTTAATCACTTAAATATTAATTATATAATATCATAATTATGTTGGCTTTGATTTGATATGATTTGATGTTTACTTTTCTTACTTTTGTTAATTCTTACTTACTTTTACTAATGACTTCTAGAATTTTTTTTTGAATTGGTACTTTATATACAACTTTTCACTAGGACAAAATATCACAAACCATATAAAAATATATGTTCGAATCACGCTACACAAGTTTCAAACCTTTGACCTCTCGCACCTAAGTCGACTCACTTAACCACTGGGACAATGATGCTTGTCGACTTCTAGAAGTTTTCTAATCTTATTTAGTAAAAGTAAACTTGATTATCATTAAAATGTGTAAATTTATATGTTTCAAACATATCTAAGGTGCAACGACGT
Source organism: Allium cepa (assembly GCA_030765085.1). Lineage (NCBI taxonomy): Eukaryota > Viridiplantae > Streptophyta > Magnoliopsida > Asparagales > Amaryllidaceae > Allium > Allium cepa. The sequence goes on from CM060943.1 coordinate 804,694,461, forward strand.
TACGACAACTTATTTTGAATAAAACATTGATTTTCGACCAAACGTTTTACGGTCACATTTCGACTTTTTGTTAAACTATTTATTCATATAAACCAAACTTCAAACAAATTTATTATTATCTTTAAATAATTAAAACAAGCATATTTGACTTATAAATTAATATAAAACAATATCCACATCTTTTGTAAAAATACGACATCAATTTATCGGCATGTGATGAAATTTGTCAACTTTATAGAACGAGTTTTGTATATTTATCAAACCATTATAAATTAAACTACTGTTATTATCAAATGAGTTTGACATCGATTATATATATACATTTAAAAGGAATTATTTGTCCTTAAAAAAAATTCACTAATATTTATCCTACTTTATCGAAATCCGATTTTTTTCAATTTTATAATGAAAATCCAAAATCTTTATGCAATATAAAAAATTAGTTTGTTATTCTTATTTATCATATAAAAATTGATTGTTTAAGTTTATAAATTCTATATTTGAATATTTAAAATAATTAAATATCTCAATTTCAAAGTGATGAAATTACAGGTCATTATATTAGGTAGAGGGGTCCGAACAAAGAGTGGACCAACAGATGACTTTAAAGAGCATGCTAAAAATATATAACCAAAAACTGACAGGACGTACATATGTCCGGCTTCCAACCATAACAAACTACGGTCTCTGCTGCCTGATCCTCGATCACTCTTACTTTGATTATTTCGGGTAAAGGCTTATGCGGGGAAATCTCAATAAAAGATTTATCATAGACTAGTTTTTCCCTAGCTACTATGTTAGCATCAAAATATTTTACTTTACCTGCCGCACTAGCTAGCCAGTTTAGACCTAACATAGGTTGCAAAATGGAGGGAATAAGGGCGAAATAAGTCCAAATAGGAATAGATAGAACATGTTCTTTAGCACAGTCAACATATGGACTCCAAGGAGGGACAATAAATGGCTTGCCTCTGCTAAATATAGGATCTTTACTAAGAATTCCAAGACACTCCTCGGGCCTTGAGAATTTGTAGAAAAACATCAAGTTGTCCATGTAGACTAGGAGACTACCCTTTGGTTGCTAAGCTTTGAAACAATGTTCCTTAACCACTAAATATGGTGGGTTAGAGTCCAAAAAAACCCAACTAAATAGTTCGACCAATTATCTATTCCAGCTTGAATTACCTCCTTCAGGGGATCATAACCCCATCTTTGATATCCATTTCAAAGGATTGAGGCACAAAATTTTCCGCGTTTTTTGGCATTGTAGAGAATAAGGAGGATCATTTTGTTCCTGTATTCAGCTCATTAAACTGGGGAACTATTGAAGGTATGATTTTGTCCTGATAAGTAGCAGCAGCTACATGCATAATAGCAGAAACAATCAGGGGATGGTTTTGATGATTAGCTGGAGAAGTTTTAGTACAATTACTAGCCAATACTGGTTCATTAAGACCCTTAACATTCATTTCCAATATTGAACTATCAAACACTTTATTGGTTGTAGCTGCTGTATTGATAATCAATCCAACAGGGTTGGATACAAGATCATCAAAACTTTAGGCATTTACATGTTTACCTTCATTCATAGAAATATCGACACCCACACCAATACTGACGACAGCAGCCTCAACATCTACAATTTAAACAGAGTTTAAATTCATTTCATTAAGGTTATTTTTGTTATCATCATTTGTAAGGACATCACAACTAACATGTTGAAAATTGTCTCCTGTTTTTTTGCTTCAAATTGTATCTTTGATGAAAGAGATTTTTTCAAAAAGAATCTATCTAATCGTTCGAATCTTTGTTCCGAAGTCTATAAATTATACGTCCCCTGGTTGAATGAATAATATTGCCTTATTTTTATTTTTATTCCATCCCCCGGCAGTGTTTGTATCAAACTGCGTCGTATCTAAGAACTGAGCTCCAGATCCAGAAACGACGATGATATACAAAGAAACTTCGAAAGCGGAGGAAGTATACTCACGGCCAGATTTGGTAACCGATCAATTTGTAGAGGAGGAAATATATCTCGATTTGTCTCTACGGTTCTTAGCCATAGACGATAGGAGGGGCAAGAAGATTATATAGATGAGGCGTACAGAGAGAAAGGACAAATAGATGAGGGAGAGACAGCACAAATAGACAAAGGGAAAGAGAATACTCAGAAGTGGAAGGCAAAGAGAAAACGCCATTTTGGGGAGCAAGTTATCGCCATTTTTGGGAGCAAGTTGTATTATACCACTTAATTTATAAGTATTTATACATTTAGAAGTAGAATTTTGCAAAAAAATACATTGTGATTTGTAATCATAAAATTTCAATTAATAAAAATCAAAACATGTAGATTAATCTCAAAAAACAAAACTTTCAGGGAAGTTACATAATTTAAAACTATTAATGATAAATTAATCGAAATTTTAATTTCAAGGCCCTTATGTTTCATAATAATAAATAAAACTTTTGTTTCCCTCAAATAAATAAAAAGATCAAAATTTTGAAATTGTATATTTTAGAAATTAAACATTGTTAGAAAAACACAAAAATTGAAATTTTGCAATTCGACGTAAAATTATAATTTCTAAAGATTAAAATTTAGATGCCTTAAAAGTATAGTGCAAAGGAAGGAAATGAAGAAACGCAAAGTGAAGTTGACATTTATTTTGGTTGGTAAACAAATATATAGTGGAAGTATTCATTGTTATAGTACTTATTCTCCATAGAATTCTTCATGTCTGAATGCCAAATTCCACTTGGTTAGCATAATGTAATCATACCAACAGTAAGAGCAAAAAAAAGAAGTAAAACAAATATGGATTATGTGAGTTTTTAGGCATAAATACATCCAGAATCATGTGAATGGCTATTTTAGATCGACATCCAGAATTATGCACTATTAAATCTAATAATATAGTTGACACGGGTACCACAATCATGCTTGTACAATTTTCACCCTTATATCAGTTTCATATAATCAACTTCAATTCCAACATTGATTAATATATCAAAAATAAAAAATCAAACTAAAATTAAATATAAGAGTCATCTCATATTAGATCTAAAAAAAACCCAAATCCATTAAACATGGGTTTTTAGTGGATTTTCATTGTAATTAACCCATTTAAATGTTATCCCAATCTTATTCAACCAAATCAAAGAGGATAAAAATCTAACCAACCCAAATAAGCATCAATTCCAACCACAATCAAATATTACGATTATTGACCCAAAAAATACGAATGTTAACTAAATTAGTAAAAGGATGAGAAGGTAATAAAATCGAAAGTATTGAAAAAAGAGGATTGGAAAATATTTAAGATGCAAGGAGAAGTGAACTAAAGTATGATAAAGAAGAGAAAAACAACAAAGCCTTCATATATAAGAAGGAGACTAATATTTGTTCATGGTCCAGATTTAGAAGCCGGGGTTATGAGAAAAGGAGTAGGAGATACCGTAAATTCGATTACAGCGGTTGATTTTTGCAAATTTATTCCCGATGTGATAACTTGATTGCAAATTGTTTGGTGGAATTCTTTGAAAAAAGTATTGCAGCTGACTAAGAATTAATAGGAAGAAAGAAAAATTATATTCTATGACGAAACGATGGACGTAAGCATAAAAATTGGGCAAAGTGGATTTGGCTGGCATTGGATATAATTAAAAGTAAGATTTAGAAGAGAATGAGAAAAGGAGAATGATGTAACATTTTTCTTCCTTTTCGTTAGAAAAGAAAAAAAAAACATTTGAATTTCAGACTACAAGTGGAAAATTTTCATTAGAAAATTGAAGGGGGTTTTAGAGCTAAGGAAACCATATTTGGTAATAATAGTATAGTATATATATTTCTCTAACAAAATAGCTAAGAATATGCACACAAAAATAATTTATCAAAATTTCAGGTTTTGATAACATAGTATGAGTGATAAAAATCGAATCTAATTTTTTTTGTAGAACTCACTCAGACTTTAAGTTTGAGTTATATTAGATATCTATGAATCTAAAATAAAACATTTCATATTTCTATTCAATATCTCGTTTCTAAATCGTATCGAAATCATACATAATGCATGTGAAATATGGTGCAAAATCATAGTAACCTTAACTCATTTATTTATTTTTCTTATATAATAAATGAAACGACAGCAATAAATATCAATGCCAAAAAATAGGAAGATAGCAAGACTTTATCTTTTGAGTACTTATAGCATTGTAATCAAGTTAAAGGTTTTCATATTAGAGTTAATTCATTTATTTATTTTCTCATATGACAAGTGAAACGATAGTAATAAATATTAATGCAAAAGAATAGGGAGATAGCAACAACTGAATAAATGATACTATTTGACCAAAGAAAGGATAATTTTTAAGCATCATCAGACCATGTCATATACACAAAGATGAACAACGGATCTCATATATGAAAGGATATTTATCTAATAACACACCCAAATCCTAGATATACATATATTTCCATTTAATAATTCAATTTTTTGATCTTTTTTTAATGGACTTCTGGTCATTGAACTTTGGCAACACTTTATGGAGAATTCAAGTGGCTAGATGTAACTTGGTGTCGGGGAAGACGGTTCCCAAATCGGAGCTTAGATAAGGATGATATGGCAAAGAATGTGGAGTACTGTTGAGATTAGTAGGTCAAAGACGTCTGTTGGAAAGTGACAGACATCTGAGCTCAGGGTTTTGGTAACCTGAGATTTGTCAAAGACGTCTATCATCTTGTGAAAGCAACCTGAGAGTTGGGAACATGTTTCCCGAATCTTCTAACAGACGTTTGTCATCTTGGGACAAGTGTTTGAGCCAACGTGTGTTGCATATTTGTCTACCCCGATTAGAATGATTTGGATCTTCAAGGGGAATTTTGAGAATTTTGCAAGGAAAGATCTCTCCATATATAAGCTATTTTCAGATTTAAAGAAGATGACCATTCCAAGTGTTTTGATTAAGATTTATTCTCCGTCAAATAGTGTTTATCAAAACCAAGTTTTTCTTCAATTCTCTTACCCACAAATCTATTCTATTTGAATATTGATCATTGTAATCAATCTTTTGTACTCTTCTCATTGGTATTATTAAAGGATCTCTATCAAAGTGGATGTACACAAACAAGGCATTAGTGAAACCACTATAAATCGGTGTGTGATTTTAATTTATCGTTATTGTTTTTTTTCTCTTTTGGTGATTGTGATTGTTTTTAGATTGGATTGAGATTGGGATTGAGATATTGATTTATTGTTCTTACACTTCTTACAACGATCTCGTTTTCCGCTGTGCTTTGGAGTTTTTATGTGACATCCCGGAATTTTGGATAATATCAATTTAATAATCTGTGTTTAAATTTAAATTGAATTGATAATTTTTGTAGATAAATTTGAATTGATTTAATAATTTTACTTTAATAAGTAATGAATTAGTGAATTTATCATTTAATAAATTAATAAATCTATTTTCTATTTATAATATGTATATATATTTTAAATAGATAAGTTCGGTTTTAAATTTAATTAGTGTGGCATATTTAATATTTTGAAATTGGGAAAGTATGATTTATTTTTGATTTAAGCTTTTCAAAACTTTTTTTTATAAATAACTAAATGATTTTAAATATATAAGACAAATGTTTTATTTGTTTAAGTTATATTTTTACTTAAGTTTGAAAATTAATTTGGATTAAAATAAAGTTATAAAATGTTTGTTTTATTTTTTTTAAAATATTAATTAATAAATGTGATTTGTAAATTGGATATGAAGTTTAAAATACAACTTATAAATGAAACATTTATTCAAATAAATAACAAGTAATTTACAATCTCTTTTATTAATTTATTTTAAATAATTTTAAATATTATTTTCAAATGATTAATTTGAATATTATTTTTATTTATAATCATACTTGGTTTTGTTTTCTTTAATAATTTATCTATATACATAACTAAGTATTAAAACTAATTAACTAAGTTTAAACTTTCATTAACACTTAATTAAAAATATTAATTATTTAAATGGACAAGTGTTAGTATCTTAGAACATAATTAACATGTGTAATATAAACACATAAGGATATTAACAAGTGTAAGATTTAAGCCAAGTGTCATTGTTTAAATTTTTATTTTCTTTGATTTTAAAATAAATCATAAAGAAGTTATATAAACTTACATTTTCCCATTTCTTTCCTTTTTCTCATATTCATTCCAAACTAAGAAAATTCTTCCAGTTGAAACCCTTTTTTTCTCAAAACAATCTGCAAAACCATAGTTCATCTTCAATCAAAAAATTATGTAATCATACTCGTGCAAAATCAAATGCATAGCAAATCTGTTCATCAAATATTTTCTGCATGCAACAATTTGTTTCCAAAGAAAACCTGCATTTCTTTTAAATCTGGAAAAATTTGTCCTGTATGCAACAATTAAAGCATCTGCAATCTGGAAGGTAACAACTACCTGCAAGATAAAGACACTTTAAAGCAAGTTTTAAAGCATTCAAACAATTGCAAAAGAAGTTCAAAAGGGTTTTTCAAATCTGGACCGTGCTCTGTCTGCATGATTAAAATCAGGTGAGTAACTTAATATTTTTAAAATTTTAAGTATAAAAATATGGTTGCTTGATTTATTCATGAAAATAGGTAGTCTTATATATGTTGTCAAATACATTTCTAAGTACATCTATGTGTATGAAAGAATGCATGTTAATTAATCTAAGTTACTGATTGTTTACAGTATTAGCACAAGTGATAAAAATTCTTTTTTTTTCCTTTTTGATCTGGTTGATGTTATGATATTAAAATGAAACTTGTGTATTATATGATAAAGTAAAACTTAAAAATTTATACAAGTCAAATAAATACTTGTATTTCTGAAGAAAAATAATATAACAGAGCAGAATTAGTATAAGTGAAGAATTCAAATGTTATGATTCTATGTTTCAGAGTTATAAATCAAATCATAATACAAAAGTATGGTTTTTAAAAACAATATTATAGTTTTTAGTGTAAATTCCATAGAGCAGTTCCATCTTCCCTGTATTCTACATTTTGGGTTAACACTGTTGATCCTTATGTTCGTTTGAGTTGAAATTGCTGCTGGAGATGGTGAAATGATCACAGATGATGAGAAATTTTTGGATTGGGTTACTTTTCCTTTTTGAGATTGTGATTGGGATTTGAAGATTTGAACCCTAGTTTTTCTAAGGCTAGAAGAATCGATCTTTTCGGCATGTATAGATGTTCAAGTTGGTTAGGGTTTTGGGGAATGGAGGTTGATGGGTTGTCGAAGCCTTCGCCGAAGTTTGAGTGGCAACGGTGGCCGGAGACGTGAGGAAGTGGCGTTGACAGGTTGGAGTTGTTTGGGTACTGTTTTGTTCCAGGTTTGGAAATTTGGTCTCGATTTTGAATTAAAGCAAATGTCGATCGAATTGATGTTTGGTTGGCCTGAGGGGAGGTCGTGGTGATGATCAGGGATGGCCGACGTCGCTATACATGTGCATAGAGGGTTGTGGTGGATATGTTGGTGAATGTTGTTGTTTACAGGATTTGGTTGCCTCGCGATGGTCTCGGGGATTTGAGTTTTCTGCTCGAAGTAGATAGGTTACTGACTCGAAGTAAAATATGGGTTTGCTCGAGTATATGCATTGTTTCAGGTTTTACAATTAAACAGAAAACCTGTTCTGTTGTTTTTTTCTAAAAGTTTTAAAGTAAAGTTTTAAATGTAAAAAAAAATTAAACGAAGTTAAAAACCTGAATTGAATTTGAATTCAAATAGTTTGAATTTTGGTTTTTGAAATCATTTGAATTTTGTAAATTCAAGTTTGGTTTTAGTATAAAAACAGAAACCTGATCTGTTTTTATATTTTTGAAGAAAAGTATAAAATGTAAACTGAAATTTAAACTGAGTTTAAAACTGAGTTTGAATATGAATGCTAGTAGTTTGAAACTCAGATTTGAAATAATATAAGTTTTTAAATTTAAAATTTGGTTTTAAAAACTTTTAAGTTTAAAAATATATTGGTTTTAAATTTGAGCTGAAATTTTAAAATTGTAAAATAGGAATTTAAAATAAGTTTAAATCTAGATTTAAATCTGGAATTTGATTTGAATTTCAGATTTGAAATAAAATAGGTTTTTAATTTTAATTTGTTTTAAATATTTTAAAAATGGTTAAATGATTTGAATTTTTAAAATGAAGATGTAGAATGTAAGTAAAGTTTTTAAAATTTAAGTTAAAAATTGGAATGAGATTTAAATCTGTATTTCAGTTTTTAAATTAAAGAAAATTTTGAATTGAAATTGTTTTAATAACTTGGAATGTTTAAGTCTGTTTTTAATTGATTTGAATTTAAATTGAATCAGGATTTAATTTCTTTTAAACTTATTTTATATAATGGATGTTTTATTTTAACATATAAAAATGTTTTGAATTATTTTTAAAACCTTGTTTAAGCTAAATTTGTATCTTAAGTTTAAAATGAAATTTAAATAGAATTTAAAGTAAATTTGAAAAAAGTGTTTTTAAATACTTTAAATAAGCAAGTAATGTTTTCTTAAATTAAGTTAGAACTTAAAAATTTGGATTCATTTAAATTATTAAGTTAATTTAAATGGGTAATTATTTAATTAATTTATGATATGGATAATTAATTAAATAATTAAGAGTTTTAAATTGATTCATTAAAGACTTAAGATTAATTAATCAAGGTTAATTAATCTGTAATTAAGGATTATTTATTTAAATTTTAATTAATGATTAAGATTAATTAATCAAGTAATTAAGGATTAATTAAGATTGTAATTAACACTTAATTAATTAATAATTAAAGATTAGTTAAATTGTAATTAAATATAATTAATCTGTAGTTAAAGAATTGTTAATGAAGGTCAATAACTTAGATTATTTAACAATTAATTAATGTGATTAATTTTAATAATTAATTAGATTAATTAATTATTAATAATCATTTATGTAATTGTTTTATGTTAAATTACTTAATGGAAGTAATTAATGAATTATTTACTTAATGTAATTAATTGGTTTAATGTGATTAGTTTAGATTAATTAATTAAGTATTAATTAATTTAAAACTTAATGATTTGATGAATAATTACTTTATGTAATTAATGGGATTGTAATTACTTAGGGAAGTAATTAATTGATAATTACTGGATGTAATTAAAGGTGTTTAATGATAGAAGTAATTTGGATTAAATTACTTTGGAGTTAATCAAGGGATTAATTGAGATAATGAATTAAGGTATAATTTATTAATGAAGTAATTAAGGGTAGTTAATTACTGGATTATTATTAATCAAGGGTGATTAATATATATGTGGTTTAATTGAAGATTAATTACTTAATGTAATTAATTTTAATAGAGAGATTAATCAAATGATGTAATTAGAAATCATTAATTAATAAAATTAATGATGTAAATTTAGAATTGATTAATTAAGGAATAATTAATAAATGAAGTAATTAATTAATAAATGATTAATGTAATTAATTTTAGTTAATAAATTTCTGAAGTAATTAAAAGTTAATTATTGTAAGTGTTAAGTATAATTAACTTGGGCAATTAATTTAAAGGCTAATTACTTATTGTAATTAGGGAATTATTAATCAATAATGATTAATTGAAATGACTAATGAGATGATGATTATTTAATTGATTTGTAATCAATTATTGGTTAAGTTAAGCGAGATTATAATAATGAAGTAATTAATTTAATTCATTTTAAATTAATTAGAGATTAAGTAATTCATTTAATTCATTTAAAATTAATTATAGATGGTGTGATCATTAAATCATTGCTTATGTATGAATGATTGATATTGGTTGCCTGTATGGTTTGTAATCTCAACTATGAGATGAGTAATGTTATATGATATGGATGCATTGGTTGCATTAGAATGATAATATGGATTATCTGTTTATGATGTGAATTATCTGTTGATGATGATAATGTTGATTACCCATTGTGATGTGAATTATCTATCTGTGTGTATATAGATAATGAATTGAAATTGTTTTAAACTCTAAAACAACTTGGACCTAAAAGACACGTTTTGGATTTCGATGAGACCGGGATCGGGTTTCCATATTTGGATATCCGAAAACCACATCGATCCAAATTAACGATAGGTCATGAATCTCAAGTGAAGATGAAGATTCAGAGTGCATGGGTTATTGTCGTTAACTCTGAGAGTGATTCCAAAATGAGTGTAACGAGATAATGCCTTCGGTTTCGTTCGAACCCGGAATGAACTTGTATGGATTGAATGCTTTCAGAACATCGTCAGGTGGACGATGAGCATTCTAAGTGATATGTCCTATAAAGGTAATCGTAGCCTCAAGCCTCATCAACCGGGAATGGCTAGAACAGGGGAGGTGCAGCAAGGCTAAGTGGGTCATGCCCAAGTAGGACGAGATTTACCTCTGTCTAGATGTCCCTTTTATTTCGGCTTTGTGCTGCGGTTGCTGATCACAACTGCAGGGTGGTCTTGTTCGGAACTGTTCAGTAAGGAATGGTTTCGGTCTTGTGTTGCAGGGGAGTGGGCGTACTCCTCAGTACGGTGATCTAGGCCACGTACTGTGACGGGCGGTACCCCGGTATCCCTTCCATTGTATGGAATCCAAAAACCAATAAGTGCCCTCGGTTTTGATTGTATTACCCACTTTTGTGGCTAGTAGCTGGAATTTAATAGATGTAACAATTTCGGCTATTTCATATTTACTTGAAAACCCTAGACCTATTATAATTTCACTGGATTTCCTAACAAATGTTTTGGTTAGCGTAAGGTAAAAACTTTTTCATGTTTATGTGTGGGAAGTCTTACGTGATACCTTTTCTTTCAAAGGTTTTTCAAAGTTAAGCAACTTTAACCTGTTACTCACACCAGACCCATGTATGACCTGGAGTTTATTTCTGTTTTCTTAAACTCTTGGGTACTTAAATTTTTACGAGTAGCCAAGGGATTCAGGTTAGCTTCAACGAATTGTGGAGGAGCAATGGAGCAGGATGCTTCCGCGTGTAGATATATAGTTTTCTGCTGTGTTGGTATCTCTGAGTGTTTATCTGTATTGTGTTTTGAGTTGTAATAACTAGACAGGTGTTTATAACTGTCTAGTATGTGTTGTATTGTCTGTATAAATCAGATAATTGTGGTATACTTATGTTATTAATATAATTTAATCGTTCTGTTGTTGTTTCTTCTTTCTCTTCTTTCTTTTCTCTTTTCTATCCCTTTCTTTCTTCAAGATGATACGACTTTTGTGGAGAAAAAGTCGGGTCGTCACAGTTGGTATCAGAGCGCTAGGTTGAGCGAATACCTAGTCTCTGGAGTGGTGTCTGTCTTGAGAGAGCGTATTTGTATTTTTAATATATATATATATATATATATTTATATTTCTACCTATATGTTGGGTTACCTGTTCAAGTTTTCCAATATAAGTTATAAGGGTAGATAAGGTAGTGGTGTGTGTTACACAACTACCATTGGTTGTAGTTTGTGTGATGAGGTTGGAAGTGTATTTGACGGGACTGTAGACCCAATACCGTCTCGAGTGAGTTTAGCTTGGAGTAAGGATTTCATCGATCTCTGAAGGATACCTTTTAAAGGTTCGGAGTTCATCTTTGAAGTGCAGAGTTGGATGAGTTGAGTTTGGATCTGTCGGTTGGGCAGAAGCAAGCGAGTGATGGTATCTTGACACCTTAGGAAGTAGTAGCTGCGTGATGAGACACAGTGACTATGGACGTTTCCAAAGATGTTTCTTTGGAATAAGAGTAAGGAAGTGTGTTTGTTTTGGTGAGGTGGCTGAGTACAACCAGGTGTTTTTGTTTGCTTTGAGGTCCGAGTTTCTCGAAGAGCTTTGGATTGGGAATTCTTTGGCTTTGCTTAGCAGTGCAGCTTGGAATGTTCTGTGTTGGCAGGAAGTTTTCTGAATGAGTAGTTTTTCTGAAGTAGAGTTCAGAAGCAGCAGAGTGGACTCTTTTCTTTGATGGGTTGACTAGGCCAGCATAAGTTGTTCTGATTGGTAAGGAGAGAGAGCAGTTTCTTTGGATATTAGGCTGGGTTGATCGCAAAAGTGACTTGCGATAGTTTGAGTATTCTCTTGGGTTGTTGAAGATTTTCCGGATGTCTTTTAGGAAAGTCAGAGCTTTGTCTGCATCTGCAGATCAAGTTTCCTTATCGGCTAGTATTCCAGGATTTCTGGTGATTCGGTCTAGTAGAAGGATGGTTCCTACATATAGAGTTGGTGAAGCAACTCAGGTTTAGGAGGAACTTCTGAGTTTTCTTTATGGATCTGTGGAACTATATTTCTGAGAAGTGTTGTCTAGTCTGTTCTCGTGTTCTTCATCAGCATTTTCTTCTACTTCGGATCAGAGTTGTGCAGCGGAAGCAGTTTCGGGTGCATCTGTTTGTCTTTTCCGAATAAGGAGAAGTTTTATCTGTCTTCTGTTGTTTATGGAATAGAGTTGTGTTCCTGGTTTTGAATTGATCTTGAGGAGATCATTGGATTATTTTGATCCAGTCTGTTTCTAGAGGCATCAGCAAAGGTTGAGCTGATCAGGAAGGATGTTGGTAGCCCAGGATCGTCCGAAGAATTTTGATGTTAAGAGGCGGAGGAATTTGGATTCTGGAGTCGGAGATTGGGTTTTGGATAATTTTTTCTCCGATCCAAGGAGCTATAAGTTTTGGTAAGTCTGGGAAACTAGCTCCGAGGTGTTATAGATTTCTTCTGTGTTCTGGTAAGTAAGTGTCTGGTTTTCAAGAGTTGAATTGCCAGTTTGGATAACTGGGATTCAGTGTGTTTCATGTATCTCTGAGGGAGTACGTGTTTGATATTTTTGGTTGTAGAACCAGCAGTTCAGGAGGGTTTGGTTGTTGAGTCAGACTTGTCTGTAGTCTAGTAATATTGATTGTTTGAATTCTATAGAGCGAGTATCCCGATATTTATACCGGGGAAACTCGTGGAAATTCTATCCAGAATTTTTTTGGATAATTAGATTTGTTTTGATTGTGTGAATTGGTTGCTTTGGTTGTTGGCATACGATTAATATATGCTGTGTTTTAAAAATTAAATCTTTAATAAGATTATTAAATTACCTTTGTTTTAAATTTCGGGGACGAAATTCTTTTAAGAGGGGAGGATTGTGACATCCCGGAATTTTGGACAATATCAATTTAATAATCCGTGTTTAAATTTAAATTCAATTGATAATTTTTGTAGATAAATTTGAATTGATTTAATAATTTTACTTTAATAAGTAATTAATTAGTGAATTTATCTTTTAATAAGTTAATAAATCTGTTTTCTATTTATAATATGTATATATATATATATTTATATATATTTTAAATAGATAAGTTTGGTTTTAAATTTAATTAGTGTGGCATATTTTCTAATTTAATGTTTCGAAATTGGGAAAGTATGATTTATTTTTGATTTAAGCTTTTCAAAACTATTTTTATAAATAACTAAATGATTTTAAATATATAAGACAAATGTTTTATTTGTTCAAGTTATATTTTGAATTAAGTTTGAATATTAATTTGGATTAAAATAAAGTTATAAAATGTTTGTTTTATTCCTTTTTAAAATATTGATTAATAAATGTGATTTGTAAATTAGATATGAAGTTTAAAATACAACTTATAAATGAAACATTTATTCATATAAATAATAAGTAATTTACAATCTCTTTTATTAATTTATTTTAAATAATTTAAAATATTATTTTCAAATGATTGATTTGTATATTATTTTTATTTATAATCATACTTGGTTTTGTTTCTTTAATTATTTATCTATATACATAACTAAGTATTAAAACTAAATAACTAAGTTTAAACATTCATTAACACTTAATTAAAAATATTAATTATTTAAATGGACAAGTGTTAGTATCTTAGAACATAATTAACTTGTGTAATTTAAACACATAAGGATATTAACAAGTGTAAGATTTAAGCCAAGTGTCATTGTTTAAAATTTTATTTTCTTTGATTTTAAAATAAATCATAAAGAAGTTATATAAACTTACATTTTCCCATTTCTTTCCTTTTTCTCATCTTCATTCCAAACTAAGAAAATTCTTCCAGCTGAAACCCCTTTTTTCTCTAAACAGTCTGCAAAACCATAGTTCATCTTCAATCAAAAAATTCTGTAATCATACTCATGCAAAATCAAATGCATAGCAAATCTGTTCATCAAATATTTTCTGCATGCAACAATTTATTTCCAAAGAAAACCTGCATTTCTTTTAAATCTGGAAAATTTGTCCTGCATGCAACAATTAAAGCAAATTAAAGCATCTGCAATCTGGAAGGTAGCAACTACCTGCAAGATAAAGACATTTTATAGCAAGTTTTAAAGCATTCAAATAATTGCAAAAGAAGTTCAAAGGGGTTTTTCAAATATGGACTGTGCTCTGTCTACATGATTAAAATCAGGTGAGTAACTTAATATTTTTAAAAATTTAAGTATAAAAATATGGTTGCTTGATTTATTCATGAAAATAGGCAGTCTTATATATGTTGTCAAATACATTTCTGAGTATATCTATGTGTATGAAAGAATGCATGTTAATTAATCTAAATTACTGATTGTTTACAGTATTAGCACAAGTGATAAAAATTCTTTTTTTTCCTTTTTGATCTGGTTGATGTTATGAAATTAAAACGAAACTTGTGTATTATATGATAAAGTAAAACTTAAAAATTTATACAAGTCAAATAAATGTTTGTATTTCCTAAAAAAATATAACAAAGCAGAATTAGTATAAGTGAAGAATTCAAATGTTATGATTCTATGTTTCAGAGTTATAAATCAAATCATAATACAAAAGTATGATTTTTAAAAACAATATTACAGTTTTTAGTGTAAAATCCATAGAGTAGTTCCATCTTCCCTATATTCTACATTTTGGGTTAACACTGTTGATCCTTATGTTCGTTTGAGTTGAAATTGCTCCTGGAGATGGTGAAATGATCAGAGATGATGAGAAATTTTTGGATTGGGTTACTTTTCATTTTTGAGATTGTGATTGGGATTTGAAGATTTGAACCCTAGTTTTTCTGAGGCTAGAAGAATCGATCATTTCGGCGTGTATAGATGTTCGAGTTGCTTAGGGTTTTGGGGAATGGAGGTTGATGGGTTTTCGAAGCCTTCGTCGAAGTTTGAGTGGCAACGGTGGCCGGAGACATGAGGAAGTGGCGTTGACAGGTTGGAGTTGTTTGGGTACTGTTTTGTTCCAGGTTTGGAAATTTAGTCTCGATTTTGAATTAGAGCAAATGTCGATCGAATTGATGTTTGGTTGGCCTGAGGGGATGATCGGCGACTGTGGGGAGGTCGCGGTGATGATCAGGGATGGCCGGCGTCGCTGTACATGTGCACATAGGGTTGTGGTGGATATGTTGGTGAATGTTGTTGGTTACGGGATTTGGTTGCCTCGCGATGGTCTCGGGGATTTGAGTTTTCTGCTTGAAGTAGATAGGTTACTGACTCGAAGTAAAATATGGGTTTGCTCGAGTATATGCATTATTTCAGGTTTTACAATTAAACAGAAAACCTGTTCTGTTGTTTTTTTAAAAGTTTTAAAGTAAAGTTTTAAATGTAAACAAAATTTTAAACTAAGTTTAGAAACCTGAATTGAATCTGAATTCAAATAGTTTGAATCTTGGTTTTTGAAATCATTTGAATTTTGTAAATTCAAGTTTGGTTTTAGATAAAAACAGAAACCGGATCTGTTTTAATATTTTTAAAGAAAAGTATAAAATGTAAACTGAAATTTAAACTGAGTTTAAAACTGAGTTTGAATATGAATGCTAGTAGTTTGAAACTCAGATTTGAAATAATATAAGTTTTTAAATTTAAAATTTGGTTTTAAAAAGTTTTAAGTTTAAAAATATATTGGTTTTAAATTTGAGCTGAAAGTTTAAAATTGTAAAATAGAAATTTGAAATAAGTTTAAATATATATTTAAATTTGGAATTTGATTTGAATTTCAGATTTAAAATAAAATAAGTTTTTAAATTTAGTTTGTTTTAAATATTTTAGAAATGGTTAAATGGTTTGAATTTTTAAAATGAAGATGTAGAATGTAAGTAAAGTTTTTAAAATTTAAGTTAAAAATTGGAATGAGGTTTAAATCTGTATTTCAGTTTTTAAATTAAAGAAATTTTTGAATTGAAATTATTTTAATAACTTGGAATGTTTAAGTGTGTTTTTAATTGATTTGAATTTAAATTGAATTGGGATTTAAATTCTTTTAAACTTATTTTATATAATGGATGTTTTCTTTTAACATACAAAAAGGTTTTGAATTATTTTTAAAACCTTGTTTAAGCTAAATTTGTATCTTAAGTTTAAAATGAAATTTAAATAGAATTTAAAGTAAATTTGAAAAAAGTGTTTTTAAATACTTTAAATAAGTAAGAAATGTTTTCTTAATTTAAGTTAGAACTTAAAATTTTAGATTCATTTAAATTATTAAGTTAATTTAAATGGGTAATTAATTATTTAATTAATTTATGATATGGATGATTAATTAAATAATTAAGAGTTTTTAATTTGATTAATTAAAGACTTAAGATTAATTAATTAAGGTTAATTAATCTGTAATTAAGGATTATTTATTTAAATTTTAATTAATGATTAAGATTAATTAATCAAGTAATTAAGGATTAATTAAGATTGTAATTAACACTTAATTAATTAATAATTAGAGATTAATTAAATTGTAATTAAATATAATTAATTTGTAATTAAAGAATTGTTAATGAAGGTCATTAACTAAGATTATTTAACAATTAATTCATGTGATTAATTTTAATAATTAATTAGATTAATTAATTAATAATAGTCATTTATGTAATTGTTTTATGTTAAATTACTTAATGGAAGTAATTAATGAATTAATTACTTAATGTAATTAATTGGTTGAATGTGATTAGTTTAGATTAATTAATTAAGTATTAATTAATTTAAAATTTGATGATTTGATGAATAATTACTTTATGTAATTAATGGGATTGTAATTACTTAGGGAAGTAATTAATTGATAATTACTGGATGTAATTAAAGGTGTTTAATGATGGAAGTAATTTGGATTAAATTACTTTGGAGTTAATCAAGGGATTAATTAAGATAATGAATTAAGGTATAATTTATTAATGAAGTAATTAAGGGTAATTAATTACTGGATTATTATTAATCAAGGGTGATTAATATATAAGTGGTTTAATTGAAGATTAATTACTTAATGTAATTAATTTTAATTGAGATTAATCAAATGATGTAATTAGAAATCATTAATTAATAAAATTAATGGTGTAAATTTAGAATTGATTAATTAAGGAATAATTAATAAATGAACTAATTAATTAATAAATGATTAATGTAATTAATTTTAGTTAATAAATTTCTTAAGTAATTAAAAGTTAATTATTGTAAGTGTTAAGTACAATTAACTTGTGTAATTAATTTAAAGGCTAATTACTTATTGTAATTAGGGAATTATTAATCAGTAATGATTAATTGAAATGACTAATGAGATGGTGATTATTTAATTGATTTGCAATCAATTAATGGTTAAGTTAAGCAGGATTATAATGATGAAGTAATTAATTTAATTTATTTGAATTAATTAGAGATTTAGTATTTAATTTAATTCATTTGAAATTAATTATAGATGGTGTGATCATTAAATCATTGCTTATGTATGAATGAGTGATATTGGTTGCCTTGTATGGTTTGTAACCTCATCTATGTGATGAGTAATGTTATATGATATGGATGCACTGGTTGCATTGGAATGATAATATGGATTATCTATTTATGATGTGAATTATCTGTTGATGATGTTAATGTTGATTATCCATTGTGATGTGAATTATCTATCTGTGTGTATATAGATAATGAATTGAAATTGTTTTAAACTCTAAAACAACTTGGACCTAAAAGACACGTTTTGGATTTCGATGAGACCGGGATCGGGTTTCCATATTTGGACATCCGAAAACCACATCGATCCAAATTAACAATATGTCGTGAATCTCAAGTGAAGATGAAGATTCAGAGTGCAAGGGTTATTGTCGTTAACTATGAGGGTGATTCCAAATGAGTGTAACGAGATAATGCCTTCGGTTTCGTTCGAACCCGGAATGAACTTGTATGGATCGAATGCTTTCAGAACATCATCAGGTGGACGATGAGCATTCTAAGCGATATGTCCTATAAAGGTAATCGTAGCCTCAAGTCTCATCAACCGAGAATGGCTAAAACAGGGGGGTGCAGCAAGGCTAAGTGGGTCATGCCCAAGTAGGATAAGATTTTCCCCTGTCTAGATGTCCCTTTTATTTCGGCTTTGTGGTGCGGTTGCTGATCACGACTACGGGGTGGTCTTGTATGGAACTGTTCAGTAAGGAATGGTTCCGGTCTTGTGTTGCAGGGGAGCGGGCATACTCCTCGGTACGGTGATCTAGGCCACGTACTATGACAGACGGTACCCCGGTAGCCCTGCCATTGTATGGAATCCAAAATCCAATAAGTGCCCTTGGTTTTGATTGTATTACCCACTTTTATGGCTAGTAGCTGGAACTTAATAGATGTAACAATTTCGGCTATTTCATATTTACTTGAAAACCCTAGACCTATTATAATATCACTGGATTTCCTATCAAATGTTTTGGTTAGCGTAAGGTAAAAACTTTTCCATGTTTATGTGTGGGAAGTCTTACGTGATACCTTTTCTTTCAAAGGTTTTTCAAAGTTAAGCAACTTTAACATGTTACTCACACCAGACCCATGTCTGACCCGGAGTTTATTTCTGTATTCTTAAACTCTTAGGTACTCAAATTTTTATGAGTAGCCAAGGGATTCAGCTAGGCTTTGACGAATTGTGGAGGAGTAATGGAGCAGGAGGCTTCCGCATGTAGATATATAATTTCCGATGTGTTGATATCTCTGAGTGTTTATCTGTATTGTGTTTTGAGTTGTAATAACTAGACAGGTGTTTATAACTGTCTAGTATGTGTTGTATTGTCTGTGTAACTTTGATAGTTGTTGTATACTTATGTTATTAATATAATTTATTCGTTTCGCTATTGAGATTCTATTGTTGTTTCTTCTTTCTCTTCTTTCTTTTCTCTTTTCTATCCCTTTCTTTCTTTAAGATGATACGACTTTTGTGGAGAAAAAGTCGGGTCGTCACATTTTATATGAGTGGCCTCGAGTTGGAATTCACAAAACATTTGGAATTAGAGCTTTGGTGTTAGTAGGTGGTCATGGAAATGCCAGAATTTGATAATACCTTGGGTAATCCCTCGATGGTTATTCTACGTGGTGTATTGGTTATTCTACGTGGTGTATCACCGTATTACATAGATCATATTCGGCTTCGAACCACAGTTGGTTATAAACAAGTGGAATGGCGATAATGATTTCAAAAAGTGATAATGAAAGATGAAAATTATTCTAGGAGGAATCGAGTGCATCGGGTTGTGTTTGATACAGATTTTTTGCCGGTGCATATCTCGGATGTTTAAAGAGATGAAATGAAAGAGTGGGCTCTCACTGTACTTGAACATGCTATGGGGAAGAATGTTATATCCAAAATTAGTAGTGAGACTGCCGCTAAGGGTATATGAGACAAGTTGGAGGAGTTGAATATGAAGAAGTCACTAACTAATCGTTTGATCTTATTGAGAATGTTATTTATCTAATAAGATGGAGGAGGGTACTTCGCAAAAGGTGCACTTGAATGTCTATAATGATTTTCTAATGAAGTTGAAGGCGGTAGATTTGAAGACTTAGGAAGAGCAAAAAGAAATGGTATTATTCTATTCGTTACTGGACCATTATACATACTTCTTAAATAGTTTGATCTGTAGACAGGATACTTTGACTTTCGATGATGTCAAAATAGGTCTTCTTAATAAGGAGTTGCACAATCAAATGAATAAGTTGGATGATTGAACTAGTGGTGCTAGTAGCAGTCGTGGTTTATTTGTGGAGAAGGAGAGAAATGAGAAGAAAGGGAACATGAGCGTTCTAAATCAAGAATTCCCCGACGGAGAGGAAAGTCAAAGGAAAGAAATGGGAAGTGTTTTATTTGTAGAAAGCTCGGTCATTGAAAGAATGAGTGTCCAAACAAGGAAAAGGCAAAGAAGGAAGTAGCATGTTCATCCATAGTTGTGGAAAGTGGAGTTTGTGAGGAAGATGTGGATGTTTTGATGGTGGTAGCATCAGATATTTCATGTAGCGAATAGGTGCTCGATTCGGGGGCTTTTTATTATATGACATCGAATAAGAATTGTTTTTCTTTTATGTCGACAAAGAAGAAAATTCAACTGTTAAGGGTAATGGTGCTATTTGTAAGTCGAGGTGCATTGGTTCCATGCAAATTTGGATGTTTGATGAAGTGCTTCGTATTCTCATTGATGTATGCAATGTTCCAGGACTTCGAAAGTCTCTTGTCTCATTAAGGCGGCTGGATTCTTTAGGATGTAAAATCACTATTGATAGTAATAGCTTGAGGGTTTCGAAGGGTGTGCTTGTGGTGATGAAGGGTTCTAGGACTCATGAAGTTTATGAGTTTCAAGGTGTGACTATAGAAGGTGAAACTTGTGTAGGAGTTGATAGTTCTCACGGCTTGGATGCGATTAGTTGTGGCATTTGAGGTTAGGTCATGTCTCAGAGAGGAGTTTGTATATTCTTCGGAAGAGGGAGATAATTGATGGGGAGAGATTCAACTAGCTAGAGTTTTGTGAGGAATGTATCATGAGGAAGCAAACTAAAGTATCATTCGATGAGGGAAAATATGATTCAAGAAGGGTTCTTGAGTATGTTCACATAGAAGTTTAGGGACCGACATCGGTAGCTTCTTTTTGGGGGAGCTTGCTATTATATTTATTTCATTAATGATTTTTCTCGAAAGGTATAAGTGCATGTAATGAAGGCCAAGTCAGAGGCATTTGCAAAGTTCAAAGCATGGAAGGCTCTTGTTAAGAATGAGAGTCGTAACTCTTTGAACGTTTTAAGTTCCAACAATGGTGGAGAATTATGTTTTCAGAGAGTTCTTGGAGTTTTACAAGCATCATGGTATTCGGAGGCATTTTATACACCGGGGGATCCATAGTCGAATGGTGTTTCAAAGAGGATGAACACACTCTACTTTAAAAAGCTTGATGCTTGAGATTGACATTTGGTCTTTCTAAGGGATTTTGGGCAAAGCTTTGTCAACTGCGGTGCATATTGTTTATCGAATTCTATGCTTGGCTATTGATAACAAAATTCCGGAGGAAGTATGGAAGGGAAAGGAAAATGACTTGAGTTATCTTTGTTTGTTTTGTAGTCTAGTTTATGTGCGTGATCTGAAAAATGATAAGCTTAATCCTAGAGCTTTCAAAGGGGTCTTGCTTAGCTATACAGATGGAGTAAAAGGCTATTAGATATGGAATCCAAAAACGAAGAAGGTTGTAAATCCTCATCATCTTACTTTTGATGAGCAGCTTTGTTCAAGGAGGATGAGAGCATATCGGATGTTCCAGATTTGGTTCATGGTGAACCAAAGGAGAAGGAAGTTATTCCCACTTTTCGTCCAAGGAGTAAAGTAGTTGGAGATACTTGTGAGGAGGAAGCGGTTGATGTTACATCACATAGTCCATAGGGTGCCTCTACTAGTGTTGGTGATGTACATGATTCTAGAGAGGATTCAGTTCAACGTGGAGCCGAAATGAGTTTGTTAATAGTATAACTACTCGGGTGGGTCGTTGTGCTATTAGACCACTTGATAGATATGGTGATTTGAACTATCTTAGCTTTTGTGATTATTTGGACTATGCTCTTTATGTAGTCCAAGATGAGCCGATGGACCTTGATGACGTCATGGATTTGAGTGATGGCTCAAATAGATTTATGTCATGGAGGAAGAGATGCAATCGTTATTAAAGAATAAAACTTGGAATTTTGTTCCACTTCCAAAAGGAAATCGTGCTATTGGGTGAAAATGGATATACAAGGTGAAGGACGATGAGGAATACAAAGCTAGACTAGTGGCTAAGTGGTTTGCACGAAGGAAGGGGAAGGAGTATGATGAGATATTCGCACCGGTTGTGCACCATACCTTAATCTAGATTTTATTTTCTCTAGTTGTTATTCATGACTTGGACTTGGAGCAACTTGATGTAAAAACCACCTTCTTTCATGGTGAATTGGATGAAGACATCTAGGTGAAGCAACCGGAAGGTTTTGTTGTAGATGGTAAGTGAAATTTGGTTCGCAAGTTAAAGAAATCACTTTATGGTTTAAAGAAATCACCTAAACAATGATACAAGATATTTGATCATTTTTGCTTGAAAATGGTTTTGATAGATGCATCGAGGATGCTTATGTATATTTCAAGAGGTTGGAAAATGATTGTTGGGTGTATTTACTCTTGTATGTGGATGACATGCTCATTAGTTCAAAGGACGAGAATGAAATCATTAAGTTAAAATTGAATTTGAAATCGAAATTTGAAATGAAGGATCTTGAAGAAGCAAAGAGGATATTGACATGGAAATAGAGAGGGGTCGAAAGCATTTTGAGTTAAAATTGACTTTAAAGGAGTATATAGAGTAAGTGCTTTACCGATTTAGCATGGAGAATGCAAATGCATCACATACACCTTTACTTTTGCATGTGAAGCTTTTGAGTAAGGATCAACTATGTTGGAAAAAGACAAGGCTTATATGGAAAAGGTGCCATATGCCAGTACAGTTGAAAGTTCAATGTGTACTATGGTGTGTACAAGGCTCGACATTATAAATGCCATTGGGATGGTTAGCTGGTATATGGCTAATCCGGGGAAATCACATTGGGAAGCTGTGAAGCTTATATTGAGATGTCTTAGAGGTACATCATCTCATGGCCTTGTTTTTGGTGGTAATGAGGGGATTGATTACAAGTTGGTTAGTTATTATGATTTGAACTACACTGATGATAGGGATTGGAGAAAGTCAACTTCCAGATATGTCTTCACATTTGGTGGAATAGCCATAAGTTGGAGATCAAGATTGAGGCGAAGTTGATAGCCATGGTAGAGGCGTCAAAGGAGGCACTTTATTTGAGGTGACTGTTGTATGACTTGGGATTCGAGCATGATAATATCGATGTTCGATGTGATAGCCAAAGTGCTATTCATTTGGTGGAGAATTCGGCGTTTAGCTCACGGACTAAGCATATTGAAGTGAGAGAGTCATTTTTAGTAATCATGGATGAAGATAAGTAAGTATATCTTTAAAAAGTGCACATATAGAATAACGTAGCGGATATGTTCACCAAGGCATTGCCGGTTGGGAAGTTCGAGCATTTCTCAAACTTGATTCATTTATTGAAGTGCTAGATGCTATGGGGTGACAAGGTTAAGGGAGGAGCTTGGTTATGGACGACGAAGAGTATCGGTGAGAGATTGTGATTCTATCTTCTTGGTGAGTACTAGTTTACACTCCTTAGTACTTTTATCTTTTGGTGAGATGGTTTTGGATTTGGGAGCTTTCAACACTTCGCTAGCAAACAGTGGCTTTTTCGAAGCATGTTGATGGAGCTCATTGAGAAAGCATTCAAGCTTATTTGGTTGAAGATAGAAGTGGTGATAGTTTAGTACTATCGGTTGTTGGTGATGGTATGATGCCATTGGTTCTTGGTGATGGAGACGGATATAGTTTCAAGGTGGAGCATTGAATTTTGGTGACACTATATTGAGAGTTTAAGTGGTCAGAAGTAGCTTGGTGTCAAAAAAGACGGTTCGCAAATCGAACCTCGAATAAGGAAGATACGTCGAAGAATGTGGAGTGTTGCTAGGAGTAGTAGGTGACAGACGTCAGTAGGAAAGTAACAGACGTCTGATCTCAGGGTTTTGGTAACCCGAGATTTGTGACAGACATCTGTCATCTTGTGATAGACGTCTGAGAGTAGGGAAACTTGTTTCTCTAATCTTCTAACATAAGTCTATCATCCTAAGACATATGTCTTAGCTGATGTGTGCTACATATTTTGTCTGGGCCAATTGGAATGATTTGTGAAGCTTCAAGGAGCATTTCGAAAATTTTCCAAGGAAAGATCTCGTCCTATATATGATATTTTCATTTTCAAAGAGGATGATCACTCCAAGAGTTTTGATCAAGGTTTATCCTCCATTAAATAGGGTTTGTCAAAACCTAGTTTTTCTTCAATTCTCTTCTCCACAATTCTATTCTATTTGAATATTGATCATTGTAATCAATCTTTTGTACTCTTCTCATTGGTATAATAAATTATCTCTTTCAAAGTGGTTGAACACTAACAAGATGTTAGTGGAATCACTATAAATAAGTGTGCGATTTATTTTATCGTTATTGCTTTGTTTCTCTATTGCTTTTTTGGTGATTATGATTGGTTTTGGATTAGATTGAGATTTGGATTGAGATATTGATTGGTTGCTTTTTCCCTTCTTACAGCGATCTCATTTTCCACTGTGCTTTGTGGTTTTGATTTGAGTGGTCTCGAGTTGGTATTCCCATAACATTGGTTTTTTTACTATGAGGAAACTTGAAATTTAATAGTTTATGGAAACTCAATGTTTTAGCTTTATAGAAACTTAGATTCTCAACCTCTTTTTTTTCAAATACAAGGAATCTAGCTTACCACGTATGCTTTCATTAATGTTTTCATTCACTTTAGATGTGCTGAATCAAGATCATCATTGGATTTGAACTTTGATATGAATTTCTAAATACATGTTATTCTTATCTAATTTACAATCCAAAACACAATAAACTCAAATAATTTATTTGAATCAACAAAAAAAAATTGTCAAATTCAAAACTTGCTTTCCAAAATAAGAGTTTAACTCAAAAACATACGAAAAATAAGCTATTTTAAAATCAATTCAAACACAAATTCAGATAAGTGCAACATTTAACTTTAAAATATTTACATACTTCGTGGTTTGGAAGAGAATGAGAAGAGGAGAATGATGTAATATTTTTCTTCCTATCAATCAAAAAAGAGAAAAATGACCTTTGAGTTTCAAAATACACTTGGCAAAATTTTATTGGATAATTGAAGAGTGCTTTAGAGCTAAGAAAATCCTACTTAGTAATAATAGTGCAGTATAGATATTTCTTTATCAAAATAGCTAGGCGTATGCACGCAAAAATAATTTATCAAATATTCAGGTTTTGATAACATAGTATGATGGGTAAAAATAAAATGTACTATTTTTTCAAGAACGCACTCAAACTTTAAGTCTTAATTATATTACAAATTTATGAATCTAAAATAAAACATTTCATAGTTCTTGTTACCCAATTACTTGTCTTGGGTACAAGATACTAATTATTGACCTGGATGCACCACTTGACGCATGAGTCTCACTCGGCCTAAATGTCATTCGGCGTGGAAGTATCCCTCGGCCTAAATGTCATTCGGCATGGAAGTATCGATCCGCCTAAATGTTGTTCGGCATGGAAGTATCGCTCGGCCTAATTGCCGGCATGGAATTATCGCTCGGCCTAAGTGCCGCTCGGCCTGGGTGTCGTTCGGCATGGAAGTATCGTTCGGCCTAAGTGCTGCTTGGCCTATTTGCATCGCTCGACATCCGTTGTTCAACCGACATCGCTCGGCACAGGAGGGTTTGGCTCAAACGAACATTACCAAGTATTCCAGAATGCACCACTCGGCTAAGAGAGTGAAGCCATACAACTAACTTCACCGTTCGGCATGACTTTGCTCTGAGTCATCCTGCTATCTAGTTCGGTTCTCCTAAGGGTTTACTTCGAGTCACTTGATGATCGATCGGACAATTCTCGATCGGCATTCCTCGCTCGGCAATTGCCGTTCGGCATCCCTGGCTCGGTGTGCAGAAACCACTTGCTATGGGCCGAAGTACCTTGTTCCTGGGCCCGTGAAGGAAGTCCGGCCTATCATCGCCTATAAATAGAAGGGCAAGGGTAAAGTGAAATAGACTTTTTTTTGGAGAACACTGGGGAGACTCTGCCATTTCCAAGACTTATTCTTTTACAGTTAAAATGGTATTCAAGTTGTTGGTTACGGATTGTATCTGTATTCAATTGTTGAAACAGCAATAAAGATTAAACTCAAAGTAGACATAGGTAGTTACGCTAGACCACTATAAATTTGGTGTTCTAGTTTTTGCAATTAATTCTGCGTATATTCCTCTATTTTAATTTTCTACCTTCATTAATCTCTCTGCACAAATCTTTCTTTGGGTGTTAGTGACCAATTTTTGTGCTAACATTTTGGTGCTTTCACTGAGAGTTGAACATAGATTATTAGGATCTACTTTGTAGCTTCTGGATTGAAGAAATCCTCCGAAGGAGATCCAAGTCATTCACAGGAAGTACTTTGATTCTACTCAGAGTTCCTACCAATAACCTACAATGGGAAGACCTCATACCACATCAGCCTCACACATCGTGGACGTCAACGAGAATGCTAGTGTCCAACAAGTAGGACCCAACAATCAACAAGTTAATCGAGGTGTAGGGACTGTCGCTGCCCAAAACCAGATGGATGTTGTCACTAGAACGGAGTTCAATGACCTGATGAGAGAACTCATAGAAAGCAGGAGACAACTTAGCGAACAGATTCAAGCTAACGCTAACCTTATGACTCAGCTTACTCAACAACAATATCAGAATGCTGGAGGTAGCCCCGCTCCTTACTCTTCATCTGACATCTCGACTTCGTCCGATGAACCTCCCAGGCGTAGATGCCGTAGCACTGAAACTGTACAAGCGGGTATTGCTGATCGATTAACTAGGGATGGTCCCGGTTCCCTACTTGGAGCCATGGAACCTCACTTACATCAAGGAAACTTAGGAACTGGAACACGAGTGGAAGCTGGACGGCCGGCCCGCCAAGGCCCTAATGAACCTGGTCCTCAGGATACCTATTTAGGAGATCGCCAACAAAGGAGACACCAACTAGAACTATCTCATAGGATAGATTCCAACCTGCCATCTTCCATACAAACCCCAGACCTATCGGCTATGGTCAGACAACTGATGAGAGAAAAATCAAGGCTTGACTAATGATGATTGGGGAATATCCAGGGGTCATACTCCATTCACAGATACTATTCTACAGGCCAAGTACCCTAGGAAGTTTAACATGCCAATTTTCCCGGCCTACGAAGGGAAGACTGATCCCCGACAACATGTGATGAGATATGAATGGATGATGGATTCAGCTAGAGAAAATTATGCAACTAAGTGTAGGTGCTTCCCAATAACTTTATCTGGAATTTGTACCATGTGGTTCACCCGACTTCCTCCACGGTCTATCTCCAACTTTAATGAATTAGTGACGAAAATTGTGGCAGTTCAGGATTCATGTCACTCGTCCTAAGGACGTGATGTCCATATCCAGTGCGATTCAAGCTCCAGAGGAGTCGTTAAAGGATTACTTGCAGAGATTTCACGTTGCGGCTAATGAAGTTACCAACCCAAATGACCATGCCATTTTGGTGGTTGTGATGTGAGGAGTGGATCCAGATTCGAAGTTTGGCAATTGGCTGGCAGGAAAGCCTCCGACTACGCTAGAGCATTTTTATTCAAAGGCTTATCAATTCATTATAAGGGAGGAAGCCAGGTGGACGAGGCAAGATAAGGCACCAGGGCCTGGCTAGGAGACTGTGAAGAGAAATATTATTGTAAAACAATCCGGTGATAACTCTAGGAAAATCAAGTCATTGTCCAGAACAAGCCTGGGCAATCTAAAGGGTCTGGAGGAGAAAATCCCGAAAAGAAAAGGGAGGCAGGAAAATGTAAACCGAGGATTCCATCTTACAACGAATACACTCCCCTGAATGCCTCTCTGGAAAATATTTATCTATCAACTTGCAATAATTTTCAATACCGAAAGCCACGCCCAAAAGAGTCCATAGAGGAACAAAAGCAGACTGGGAAGTACTGCCACTTCCATGGGACTTATGGGCACAATATCGAGGAGTGTAGACATCTCCACGATGCCATAGAAAAGATAATTCGATAGAAAAAGCTGTAGGAGTTTGTCAAGAATTCGCAGGAAAGTAGAGAAAGAACATCAGACCCCGGTCGCGGGCAAGCTCCATGCCATCCAGAGGAACCTGCTCGAACTGTAGGTAGACTAGTCATATATACGATAGTTGGTGGAACTCACCCCACAGATAAGAATTGGCAGGTAATGGAGTGGTATGCTAACTCTCTAAGGCATGCAGATTTTGAATGTTGTTAAATACAGAGGATGGATCCTCGGCTAAGCAGCAGCAAACAATGACAGATGATATAGTATTCAGGAGCAGAGATGCTGATCACGTGGAGGCTCCTACCATTGACCCGATGGTCATCTCCGCGACAATCGGGCCAGCATTTGTGAAAAGAATTTTGATTGATTGTGGAAGTTTTGTTAACATCATCTTCAAAAAAGTATATGACCAAATGCAGACGGAGATGAAGGATTTAAAACCATCTAAAGCCCGTATCCATGCCTTTAATGGTGCAGCTACCGATGCGGTGGGTTATGTTGAAGTTCCAGTTGAAATTGGACAAGGTGAACATAAAGGGTACGAGTCCCGCCTTTCATTGTTTTGGATGTCGATTCTCCGTACAATGTGTTTCTGAGTCGACCAGCCCTGGTAGAGTTTAGGACAGCTTTGGCCCCTTAGTGTTTAACTCTAAAATTTCCGATAGACAAAGGAGTTTGTGTTGTGCATGGCGATCAAGCGACCGGTCATGCATATTATGCGGTTGAGCTGAGAGAGGCCAAGCGAAGAGAGAAAGGAAAGGTTGCAGACAGCTCCATCCGCACCCGAGTCACTGAAAATTAACAAGTAGTGCTCGAGCCCTGGCTCGGGCAACGCGATCGGATCTATATAGTAATAGATCCGAGTGACGATGATGAGGAACCCAAGGAAGCAAAAGCAGCACTGGCTGAACTGACGATTGACATTCTAATCAGCCGAGATGACCCATCGTGAGTACTTAAGATTGGATCACAACTCGACCCCTCAATGGCCGAGGATCTCAATGATTTCTTCCGAGCGAATCTGGATGTTTTCGCTTGGACACGTTCTTATATGTGTGGGATTTCTCCCGCCACTGCGAGTCATATGTTGAACATAGACCCGAGGTATCTACCAGTAAAGCAAAAAAGGAGAGACATGGACCCGGAAAGGTCCCCGGCTCTCGGCGAGGAGGTGGACAAACTCAAAGCATTGGATTCATCCACGATGCCCTCTACCCTGAATGGGTGTCAACCCTGTGCTAGTGAGAAAAGCAAATGGGAAATGGAGAACTTGCGTAGATTACTCTGACCTAAACAAAGCATGCCCTAAGGATAGTTTCCCTTTACCCAGAATTGACCGGCTGGTCGACTCAACGGCGAGACATGAGTTATTGTCATTCATAGATGCATACTCAGGATATAATCAAATCCCGATGCATATTCTAGACCAAGAATGCACTAGTTTTGTCACAGATGTTGGGCTATATTGCTATGTAGTGATGCCTTTCTGACTGAAAAATGTGGGAGCAACTCATCTGCGTTTAGTGAATTGAATGTTGAAAGACCAGATTGGTAGAATAATGGAATTTTATGTGGATGACATGCTCATGAAGTCACGACAGTCAAACGACCACATTCGAGACTTAGCGGAAATGTTTGATATACTCAGATATTATGGAATGAAGATCATTCCTCTGAAGTGTTCCTTTGGCGTTGCGTCAAGAGAGTTTTTGGGTTTCATTGTTAATGCATGGGTAACTGAAGCTAATCCAGAAAGGATTTAGGCTATTCGGGACATACAAGTGCCTAGAACTATAAAGCAAGTACAAAGCCTGAACGGAAAAGTGGCCGCGCTGAGTCGATTCATATCCAGAGCGACAGATAAGTGTATTCCCTTCTTCGATGTCATAAAGAAAGGAAAGAGAAATTTGGAATGGACGCCCGACTGTGAGGACGCATTTCGAGCTCTGGTAAGGCATTTGGAAAGTCCCCCGGTACTATCGAAGCCGGTAGACCATGATGTGTTGTATGTATACTCGGCTGTATCCCCACATGCCATCAGTACAGCTTTGGTTCGTAAGGAGGCCCGAGTTCAAAAGCCGGTGTACTATGTCAGTAAATGTTTAACGGGGGCAGAAAGAAATTATCCTGAAATTGAAAAGCTAGCCTAGTGCTTGGTGATTGCATCATGCAAGCTTCGTTCGTACTTTCAGACGCATTCGATCTATGTTTATACCGATCAACCCTTGCGATAGGTACTCCAACGACCAAAAACCTCTAGATGGATGTTAAAATGGAATATCGAGTTGAGTCAGTTTGATATTACCTACTGCCAAGAAGGGCCATACAAGGGTAAGCGCTAGCATACTTCATCGCTGAATTCACCGTTTTAGACGAACCAAACAGTCATGATGTCATTCCCTCCATTCGATGGAAACTGTATACCAATGGGGCATCCAACGACCGTTGTTCTGGGGCTGGTATAATTCTTGTGGCTCCCGAAAACTGATTAATTTGTTACGCTTTGAAGCTCAATTTTCCAGCTACAAATAGCGAAGCAGAGTATGAAGCATTGATTGCTGGCTTGAAACTTATCCGGGAACTTGGAGTGAAATTGGTTGAAATCTTTTGTGATTCACAATTGGTATTGTACCAAGTGTGGGGGACTATCAAGCAAAGGGACAAAGATTTACCCCATACCTTGGTCGGGTCCAAGAGTTGTTAGCAGATCTAGAATATTAAGATATTTTGCATGTCCCGCGTGAACAAAACAATGAAGCCGATTCATTGGCCAAATTTGCATGTACTGGCGATGCACAGCAAATGGGATTGGTTCCCGTTGAAACCTTACATGCTCCGAGTATAAATGTGATGGAGGTAAATTTCATGTTAGAAACAGAAATCGAGAAGGAATCATGGATAACCCCATTCAAACAATACTTGCTACACGGGGTCTTTCCCCAAAAAAAGAGCGAAAGACAACAAGTCATTCATAAAGCTTCGCGATATGTAATGCAGGATGGAATGATGTATCGAAAGGGATTCACAGTCCCCTTACACCGGTGCATTACCCACGGTGAGATAAAACGAGTCTTGAAGGAGGTTCATGAAGGAGAATGTGGTGGCCATACAGGGGGCAGACACTAGCAAAAAAGATCCTCCGCTATGGATAATATTAGCCAACTGTAAATCAGGATGCTGCGGACTATGTAAGGTGATGTGACAAATGTCAAAAGTATGCGAAAATCCCAAGAGCTCCGCAACGAAACTCATACAAAAGGTTATTCCTTGGCCATTTGCAATATGGGGAATCGATATAATTGGTTCCTTACCTATCTGCAAAGGCGGTGCAAAATACGCAATAGTTGCGGTCGATTACTTTACCAAGTGGGTGGAAGCAGAGTCCTTAGCTACAAACACCACCTAAAAGGTCATTAATTTCGTTGTACGAAACATCATATGCCGTTTTGGCCTCCCGCGAACTATCATTACGGACAACAGAAATCATTTTGAGAGTAGGGAGTTCAAAGCATTTTGTCAAAAGTACGACACTAAGAAAAGATTTGCAGCGGTTGCTCATCTAAAAGCCAATGGACAAGTAGAAGCCGTGAACAAGATAATCAAGTCCATATTGACAAAATGTTTGGAAAAAGGCTAGAGGCAAGTGGGTGGATGAGCTTCCAACAGCACTTTGGACTTATAGAACCACCTACAGGTCCACAACTGGCTATACTCTATTCACATTGGCATATGGCATGGAAGCCATTATACCCATGGAACTTGAAGTTCCTTCACATCGGGTAATTCATTATGACACTAAGATGAATCAAGATCTCTTGCTGGAGTCACTGGACTTTGTTGATGAAAAACGTGAAGATGCTAATTTAAGGGCAGCCGCATATAGGCACTGAGTCGCCCGATATTATAATGAAAAAGTTCGACCAAGAATCTTTGATATGGGCGATCTCATTTTGAAGCGAGTTTTTCCGGTCCTATCGCATATGAATCCCACATGGGATGGTCCATACGTTATTGAACGGAAGCTTGGAGAGGGAAATTTCAAGTTAGCGACCTTTAATGGCGCGGCACTCCCTTGAGCATGGAATAGCAAGCATCTACGACATTATTATACTTAGACTATTTCTTTCGCATTTTAGTTGCAATTATTTCCAGTGTATTGTATTTTTTATTTCGTTGATTCTTAGCTTTCGGCGTGAAATAAGACAATTTAGATCGTTTTCATTAATAAAGGCTTGAAACCATCTTTTCAATGAACTACTGAGGTTTTCGTGTGTTGCAATTCTATGGTGAAAAGTAAAGTTACATTATTGTGTCTGACGTATGAATGCGCATAAAAATAAAATCTCCAAGACCTCGGAGTGCGGACTGGAGTACTCTGAGTCCCCAGAGTGCAGACTAGATTATAAACGACTTAAAATCTCCAAGTCCCTAGAGCGCAGACTGGAGTACTCTGAGTCCCTAGAGTGCGGACTAGAATATTAGCGACTTAAAATCTCTAAGTCCTCGAAGTACGGACTGGAGTACTCTGAGTCTCCAGAGTGCGGACTAGTGTATAAACGACTTAAAATCTCCAAGTCCTCGGAATGCAGACTGGAGTACTCTAACTCCCCAGAGTGCTGACTAGAGTATAAACGACGTAAAATCTCCAAGTCCCTAGAGTGCGGACTAGAATATAAACGACTTAAAATCTACAAGTCTTCGGAGTGCGGACTGGAGTACTCTGAGTCCCTAGAGTGCGGACTAGAGTATAAACGACTTAAAATGTCCAAGTCCCTAAAGTGCGGACAGGAGTACTATGAGTCCCCAGAGTGCGGACTAGATTATAAACGACTTAAAATCTCCAAGTCCCCAAAGTGCGGACTGGAGTACTCTGAGTCCCCAGAGTGCGGTCAAGAGTATAAACGACTTAAAATCTCCAAGTCCCCAAAGTGCGGACTGGAGTACTCTGAGTCCCCGTAGTGCAGACTAGAGTATAAACGACTTAAAATTCCAAGTCCCCGGAGTGCGGACTGGAGTACTCTGAGTCATCGGAGTGCAGACTAGAGTATAAACGACTTAAAATCTCCAAATCCCCGTAGTGCGGACTGGAATACTCTGAGTCCCTAGAGTACGGCTAGAGTATAAATGACTTAAAATCTCCAAATCCCCGGAGCGTGGATTGGAGTACTTTGAGTCCCCAGATTGCGGACTAGAGTATAAACGACTTAAAATCTCTAAGTCCACAGAGTGCGGACTGGAGTATTATGAGTCCCCGGAATGCGGATTAGAGTATAAATGACTTAAATCCTTCAAGTCCCCAGAAGGCGGACTGGAGTACTCTGAGTCTTCGGAGTGTGGACTGGAGTACTCTGAGTCTCCAGAGTGTGGACTGGAGTATAAACGACTAAAAATCTCCAGGTCCTCAGAGTATGGACTGGAGTACTCTAAGTCCCTGGAGTGCGGGCTAGAGTATAAACGACTTAAAATCTCTAAGTCCCCATAGTGCGGACTTGCGTACTCTGAGTCCCCAGAGTGCAGATTAGAGTATAAGAGACTTCAAAATCTCAAAGTCCTCAGAGTGCGGACTAAAAGTATTTTAAATACCCATAACGCGGAATCGAGTATCGACGATTCTCAAAAAAATACCCGAGTCACATGGAGGTGGACTGGAGCTTGTGTAACTCCCAAATTCTGAGTTGTCGTAACAAGTTTGACAATAAGCTGAGAAGCGAGAGTCACCTAAAACAAAGAAACTAAGTTTTATTCACAAATCCTGAAATAAAGTTCTGATACGATTCCTCCTAAACTCGGAGTCAAAAAGTCTATTTATATTGGCTACGAAAATAACTAGAAATAATTACATAAACCAGGCTAACTCTCATTGGACAAGCATGATAACTACTTCTTTGGCTTCTTCTCCTTCCTTTGTTTCTCAACCGAATCCTCCTCTATGCATTTTCGCTAGGACACTTTGCTAGCTAAGGAAGTGACGTCTGAGGAAGGAAGAGGCTAGTGGCCTCGACCCACCGGGGATCATGACTTGCAAAGGTCTGTTCAAAGGATCATGTAGTTCCACCACTTGGGGCTCGACCTTTATTTCAACTTCCTTCTTCTTCTCTTCCGTAAGTTGCTCCTTACATGCCCTACTTTGAAGTATGTTCGGAGGTGCCTGTAATCTCAACTTCTTAATTTTCTTCGACGGGTGATGGATTTTCGTACTTGTCCTTGTTAAGCGCCTCAATCATTTGAGCATCAGGACTGGGAATCTCTCCCATTTGAATTTCCTCACCCGGCTTCTCCTCCTTCTCTGTGGCAACATCGTTCCTAGGAGTTGACTCGGGATCAGAATGGCCTATACGAAGTCATAAGTGACAAATGTTAGAATACATTAAATACTCATCGACAATGACAGCCCTTTGAACTTTGAGAAGAAAAGTTATGTACCAGTTTCTGGCTTACTCTCAACCATTTGGGGAGTTTCACCCTTTGGAATGGGAGATAAAACATGAACATCAAGGGTAGGATCTTCTGGGTTGTAGCCAATGTGTTGCTCCAAGGGGTCAAGTGATGGACAACCAGACGGTTGAGTAGGTGGAGGAACTGGAGACTCGGTTCTAGACGGGCCGGCAATGTCATTCTTTTCTTTAGACGAGGAGGAGTCTCTGCCATATGCATAATATGCGTGAAATGGTTGCTACAGTAGTACTATGAGCAAGAAGGGGCAAAATTATGCCATCAGATTCAAATTTTAACTAATGGTAAGAAGTGATGAATTTGGATGATTCAAATATTTGTTAAAGAGCAAAGAAAATGATTAATTGATTCAATCAAATCAATTAATTTGGCTGATATATGGAAGAATATTTTGAAGGAAATTAATTAATTAGTCAATTAATTAATTAATTAATGTATATTTGCTATATGAAGAAATAAATGATTAGGCATAGAGAATAAAGGAAAGATATGGAAACAAAGATTACACCATCTATTTGTACTAAAATCAAATCATGCAAATTAGAAAGATATCTGGGTAATCGGGAACTTGATTTGCTTAATCTCCAAGTAACCCTTCATTATCAAGTCTATTTAAATGAAAGAATTTCGTCTTCATATGTACAAGCAAGTGTAGTGTCCACCATTATTCTTTCCTCTCTCTTTTGTACTCTTTTCTTTAGTGAAATAAAAAGTTGTTGGGTCTCTGTGGACGTAGGATATTCATATCTGAACCACGTTAAATCTTCTGTGCCTCTTATTTCTATTATTTTTCTATGAGACTTCATAATTCTTTTTAAGTGTCATTGGTATCTAAATAGGCAATACTAGATTCTGAACAAATAAACCTCTTCTGCTCAAATTAAAACAAATTCACAATAGTTTGGTATCGTAGCTAGTGTTATTGTTCCTGTTTGGATATTAATGGCTACTTCTATTAAGTTTGTTGGTAGATCTATTGTCAAGTGTAACGACCCGTTAAATTTGATGATATTAAATGAGTTAATTTAATACGATTTCTAATCTAATTTAGAATGAAATAAAAGTCTTAAGATTTTATTTGAGTAAATATAGGAATTAGATATAGTAACTGCAATTAAAGGTTAACAATTTAAATGTTTATATGGCAATAGATTGAAATAACGTAAATTGGCGTTTGTGGTTATAAGTTATAATTTGTTGATTAAGTTGGTTTGTGAAATTAATACTGGAAGATATAAATGAAAAATAGTATTAATGAAATAATAACTTAATTGAATTGCAACTATATAAATGAAAGTAAATTTTATTTAGTGGATGTCAACATTGAATAAATTTATTTAAAGTAAAAAGATTTAAATGCATGTTTGGACCGAATATATAAGTGATGGATTAAGTGGTAAGTAATTAGAATTTTATTCTACAAAATTTAGAACTGAATGTATGAAGATATTTTTGTAAGAATAAGTTAATAAACAATTTATTGCGCATACCCGATTTAATGGAAATAACAGAAAGGACAATAACTTGATTTGCTTAGGTATTAATATATTGTTAGAATATAACTAAGTAGAAAGCTGGTAGTAAATAAGAAATAAGAAGACAAAGGCAACTAATAAATTAATAAATGAATTCATAATAATAAGTAGTAATTAATGCATAAATATATTTGGCATTTGGGATAATTACCAAATTTTACCCATTCATCTAATTTATTTAATTGAATCTAAATCTATGGCAACATTTTTGTTATTAATGGTTGTAAGTGATTTTGAATGTAAAAGGGTAACAATTATTTAGGTAAACCATTCATTGAGTATATTAAGTTAAGAATGGAAATAGATTGAAATAAATCTAAATTTATTTATTTTCTTCAGTTAATATGTTCTAGTTAAAAAAAAGGAATTTATAAGAAATGAAGCCTGCACTAATGAAGTGTATTATAATTCAAATGTTATTTATACACATAAAATGTCTATTTACTGTATAGAAAGAGTCTAAATCAATAAACGAATTTATTGAGGTTTCAATTTATAATTTATAACATTTAATGTAGACTCAATTAATTAATTGATTTAAATTGTGTTGTTGGCGTAGGTTTGTTTTGTAATT
Organism: Allium cepa; assembly: GCA_030765085.1. Classification (NCBI taxonomy): domain Eukaryota; kingdom Viridiplantae; phylum Streptophyta; class Magnoliopsida; order Asparagales; family Amaryllidaceae; genus Allium; species Allium cepa. The sequence continues at coordinate 804,731,085 of CM060943.1, forward strand.
GAAATAGTTAATTCTATAAGATGAAGTTAATGCTAATTTTATTTATAATTGGACCTTTTGTTGATATAGATTTTAGAAAGCAGGATTTATAAATTTATTTGAGTATCAAATTCAACAATTGCATTTATTGCATAATAAAATGGAATTTAACGGTTAAATATTACGTTATTGAAATTAAGAAGGATTTTATGGATAATAATATGAAATCATGAACCAATGATTAGTGGCATCCTTATTTTGAATAAAAGATGAGAATATAAAAGTTAAAAATTTAATAAATGGGTTTTTGAGAATTTAATTTATAATTTCTAAATATAAGGAAACGGAGAATTTGACAACTGAAATTATAGACTTACCAACTTTTAATTCACATCTAAACTTGTTAAATCATTGAAATTGATTAAGAAATATATATAAACGATTAAATTTGGCCAATTTTAGAATTTTAATATAAATTTGGATTTTTATAATTTATTTTAATTAATATAAAAAATAGCCATTTTGGCCACGGACTCGGATTTCGGCGAAACCAGTTTCATCGGATCCGTATCGGTGAATTATTGTAGGGTTTCAAGTTTCGTATCGATCGGACCTGTCATTTGATCGTACGGACGCGAAACGCTTTGAAATCGATTTAATTAAAATCAATTTGAAATCAATTTGGAAATTTTGTTTTCATCATAACTTCTTCATACGTTCAAATTTGAACGTGAAACTTTTTCCATCGCGTTCAGAATATTTTAAAATACCTATTTGGATATATGGGTTTAATAAATTTCGTTCCGGGGTTAGAACGGGCTTTTTGGGCCAACTACCGCTTAGCACGTTCGTAAATTCGTACCCACCTAGCCTACTACAGTTGTCTATAAATAGACAATTATAAACCCTAGCCTCCATCTTCTATCATTGTCCGTACGTTCATTTTCTTCATCTCTTTCTCTTCCTCAATGGTTGCAAAACCTAGATCTACTTCAATTCAAAAATCAAATGAAAATTCAAACCCTCCAGAAAAATTCCAGAAAAATATATGTTGTAGCTGTCGATGTATACGTCACAGATCCGTGATTCGTTTCTCGATTCAGTTGTTCGTTCGTCCAGTAAAATTCAAACCATTTTCGGCCACTCATCATCGTCGCAACAAAACTCGCCCGATCGGAAAACTGTTTCTGGGTATTGTGGAGATAACCAAGGGGAAGCGATCTATGTGGTTAGTTTGGTGGATCGATGGTTGGATCGAGGGGATTTTTCGAACTAGGGTTCGAAAATTTGTGGCGGCCGGCAGCGAAATAGGGAGCCGGATCTTGGCCTAAGGAGCGGACGGAGATGTGGAGCTTGGTGGTGGCCGCGGCATGGCCAGCGGCGGCAGGTAGGCGTCAGGAACGATGGTCAACGGTGGGGGTTTAGGGCGTTGTTTTGGTTTCGGTTGCATGCTCCTGTAGCAGTAGAGACGCATGAGGAAGATAGTCAACAAAAAGGGGGGGCTGACGTGGATGAGTATGAATGTGTTCACTTTTATTTATATTTTTAAAGTGAAATTCAATCACGTTTATCGCTATAACTATCGCATACGAACTCCGTTTCACGTGAATTTTATCTTTTGTTAGGATCGTATTGAAATTCCAGATCCGTTGACGCGAGTTTGGACTGATTTGGAGACCGTCGAATTTTTGGGTTTAAATTGGATTTGAATTCGATTTAAATCCCAAAGGTGGGTGTTTTAACCCAGTCACAACTTCTAAAAGTTTTTATGTTTGTTAAATTTATTTTAGATATGAGTAGAAATTTGTTTATGACTGTTTGGCATGTTTTATTCCTCATATCTGTTAAATCGCATTTATTTAATTTAACTGTTAATTTATTTTATTTATTGCATAAAATTTGACAGCTAGAATTTATTTTGCATATAAATTGCTAGTTAACAGTCATTAAATTTATTATGGAATATAAACTGTTAGTTAATATCTGTTATTGATTCCTGTATAATTCATATGCTCTGTATCGATGATTGTTTAAAATTGGATGATGATTACAATTGATGATTGATGAATGATATTTGGATGAATGAAGGCTATAATTATATAGTATAAACTGCAAGTCATCATGCATTTTCATTGCATTCGGGGTTATGGTTTGAAATGATATACAACCGCAAAATTTTATTTTTAAATTGCGGATTGAAATGATAAATATCCGTATCACTTGACCATAGGATAGAAAATTATATACAGGCACCGTGGTCTATATATAAATTATTTTAAAGTGATTTCTATGGTTTGGATGATACGGTTTATAATAAGTTAATTTTGATATTTTCTTCTATATATATACATATGAAGTTAGAAATTTTGAATTTAAGCTGTGTATATATCTCTTAAATAAAAATGGAAAAATTGAGGAAATGGAGTTTGATGATTTATATTATATGTTAAATGTTTAAGTATGGAAATTTTAAGATATGATATTTATAACTGGATTTTTCCAAGATAAATTTAAAATGAATATTCTAGTATAATTAAATTGAAGAAAATATTTAATTGCTAAAAATTTGAGTTTTATTTGTGGATTTTATGTGAATATTCAAGACTAAATAATAGAGCATTTAATTTGTTGAAAGAATAAATTCCAACTTTAGTTTGAAATATTATCACTCCAAATGGATATATATATATATAGAAATTGAAGTGGTTTGGAACTCGAAAGTGATATTTAAATTTTGGTTCAGACTTTAAATAAAGAAACATATTTGTAAAACCATGGAAATTATTTTTCTACAAAGTAACCTTAAAGTTAAACCATTTATTTTATATACCGTTGAATATCCAAACCATTCAAGTTTTAGAAGTTATGGTTTTTAAAAAGTATGAATTCAGAAGTAGTATGTTTGAAAGTATAATTCAAATGTTTGGTTTCCAGATATTATAAATTTTAAAGCAGTATGATTTTGGAAAAGAAATATATTTGGATAAAATGATATCATATTGTTTCGAGGTTTTAAAAATATAAATGATATCGTATTTATATGGGTTTAAAATGGATATTTTATTCTGGTTTTAAAAGTACAAATTATTTTAAGAACCGCAGTGTTATAATAACGTTTGGTTGTTAAAGAGACCGGGATGGGAAGTTGTCATACTCTCTGCCAACTCCGAAAACCACTTTAACAACCGTGTACGCGGTGGAGATTTCAGAATGAAGTAGGTTGGTGACGACGTTTCCTATAAGGTAAATACGTGGACCCAACTCCCGTGAGTTGGCATAAGGTGGCTAAAACAGGAGCGATTCTCGGGCCAATGAGGTCATTCCTCTGATCGAACGCACTCCTTCGATACTATAATCTGACTTTGGATTGTTTCGGTGGCCACTATTGATTTCTTTGATTTGGGGGTGTTAGTTCGAGGTGGGCGGTAGCTGCGGCTATGCGTTACCACCAGCCCGGATAGCAATTGGTATATCTACCCTGGCATTGCCTAGTTGTGCCGTGTCACCTACCCTAGCGCGCCTTATACGATTTTGGTTTTGTACCATACCTATGGAGTGCCCTCTGACGACGCCCAGTACGGGGGAGATTACGGTACTGTATAGACTATGGGAATATATTCTGTGTTAAGGGCTATATGGGTAACCCCTTAACGCTATTTAAAAGTAAGTTTATTTTATAAATAGACATTATTATAATAGCGCAATATACTACATAGTAAATAGTTTAACGAACCCTTAGGAGATGTAAATCCCGAGCATCTCTTGAGTTACTGTACTCATATTTATTCTGTTGATTTAACTTACAAAAGATCTTTTAGTTCTGACTCGAGTGTTTTGTCTTTTCAATTCGCTCGGGTCAGTCCGAGCGTTTCAGGATTAAAGTTTTAGCTCTGGAGGACGAAGACGAAGATTTGTAGTATTACTATCTACTATTTTATTCCACTACACTGTATTCCGCTGCATTGATATTATTGGTATGTGAACTCTGATATTTAATTGTATAAAGAAGAATCAAATGTTTTGTAAACAGTTTTATAAACTGTATATTTTACTATTATATTTTATCCTTCCGCTGTGAGATTCTAATTTGTTTTATTTCTTCTCTGTTTTTCTTATTTACCCCATAACAATCTGCCCTTCTGTATGGTTTGAATTGACACGTGTGTCTGTTTAAATCGTGCGAAAAGGCGGGATGTTACAGTTGGTATCAGAGCTTTGGTTTAGCGATAAACCTTGGCTTTGTGGGGTTTGACTCTTTGTTAATAGCATAGTAATACCCTATGGGAGTCGCTGAGTGTATATATATGAGAGAGCGTATTTGTTGGTGTTATAAAAAGATTTTGATATTGTGTTAATTTGTTCCGTTTTGTATTTATAAATTCTGGTTGGTGCATGGGACGCTATGGCATCAATAGGGATTTCTAAACACTTAGTAGGACCGACCGACATAATATCTCTTTTAATATAGGTGAATGAAATAATTTTGCCTATTATATTTTCTATATATAAAATAAATTTTTAAACGAAAATATATATATATATATATATATATATTTTGGTTGCAATAGATTGGTTGTTAGGAATAAAATTTATATATAATAGGTAAAATAAGATTGAAAGTAAATTCAATAAAATTTGGAAATTTTAGGACTTAAGTCCGGGATTTTGAAAATTTGCTTTCAAAGGGTTTATGAAATATAATAATTGTTTATAAGTATTTTCTTATATAAATATTTAGTATAATTCAGAAGAATTGTTTTAAAGAAGATTTTGGAGAAAATAAGTTTCGTACTTTCCTCTCTGTCGCTGGAAAATAATTTCGGTGATGGCGGCCGCATCATCGATTTTCATTTTTGAGTTTCGAAGGGGAAAGGCCACTGTAGTAATTCTACTGCAGCTTTATTTTGAAAATATCTAAATTTTTAATTGTTTTAATTATAATTAGAGGTATATAAGTTATAAAGATATATTTATCTATTGAAATTTAACCCGGTATTTACTTCTAAAATTTCCATTAATTAATTGTTTCATTTATGGTAGTGAAACAGAATTTAATTAAGAATTGAAACCTAAATAGAATAAGAGACTTTAATGCTAAGTTATAAAGGAAGTTAAAATTTTAACTTATAAGAAAAGGTAAAGATTTATTGAACAATGAACATAATTAAAGGATGAGATAAAACTTGTATAAGTTCTTTTGCATTTTCTTTAACATATATAACTTACCAAATATTAAAAGTTGAAATGTTAAATAAGTGATTGAAATAGAATATTATACAAGTAGAAATTTTGGAAATAATGAAGTATTCAATGAATTGCTATTATAAATAAGAATTTAATGGTATAAACTTAAGTTATAATTGAAATTTTACCAAAATTAAAGGTAAGTACTATAAATAGGTGATTTTAAACTTAAGTGAATAAAATGAAATTCTTTAATAAATAAGGATTGATGTGTAGGGTTATTAACTTAAGTATGAATTAAATACTACTAGCTGAATATAATGGAAAGTAGGTAATATAAATAAATGACTGCAAACCCTAGTTAAAGAATTTGTAAATTCCTTTACTTATAAGAATGGATATTTTAGGGTTAAGAATCTAAGGGAATTAAAAAGGGTTACTATAAATAAGTAATATAAGTAAGCATTTAATAAATGATTGAATTTGAGAAGTGTATTAAATACAATACAAATAAAAGACACTTACATGACCGGAATAAATAAATAATAAAAGTGAATAAATTGTAAGTAATAAGTAAAAATAAAGGATACAACCACTGACGAGAAAATAAAATTTGAAGTTGTTAGAAATAAATGTAAACTATAAAAAGGAAAATTTATGTGGTTTGAATAAAGGAAAGGAAATCAAACAATTAAAGTATGTAATGAATTGATATAAGTTAAATTGATTGGTTGGTTTGAATTGTTTTTGTTTGATTTTGGTTGGTCGGGTAAGGAAATTTGAAGTAGTTGGATGAATAAATAATCTATTCTGTTCCATCTAAGACTGTTGAGTAAATGATGCACTGGATAGTTATTTTTCATTCCGTACCATTTCAAGTTTTGAACCCGAACAACTATTTGCTTGTTTGGCTGAATGGTTGTTTTGTGTTGTTGTGTATGCTGTTTGTTGAAATCGATGATTTCGTATTGATTATTGTTAGTAGTTGAAACTATGAAAATATTTCACTTTAATATAAATAGTTAACCTTTTAGATTTTTATAAGGGAAATGCAGGTTATGGAAGCAACTGCTACTGCTTTTGGTTCCATGATAATAAGCGTAATATGCCCAACAAATAGGTACGTTTCGGATTACGATTTATAACTCTATTTATGTATTTTTCCTGTATTGGGATATATATTATTTTGAATATTATATATGATGTTTGTTATATTTTAATACTATATTTTTCTCCCAAACCTCTCCGTACAAAGGAGACTCTGCTAAAATTTTCCGTAAATTTTGGACTTAGAATTATGTAGAAAATGTTTTCCAAACTTTAATTATTTTAGTATAAAAGGATATAATGATTATAAAACGGGTATATTTCATTTAAGGAAATAAATTTAGTAAATTATTGTTTATAAGTTAATATTTGAAATAAGATGTCCTGTTTTTTTTATTATTCTTCCTTCTCCATTCTTTTTCCTTTTCGGGGACGAAAAGTTTTGAGTGGGGGAGAGTGTAACGACCCGTTAAATTTGATGATATTAAATGAGTTAATTTAATATGATTTCTAATCTAATTTAGAATGAAATCAAAGTCTTAAGATTTTATTTGAGTAAATATAGGAATTAGATATAGTAACTGTAATTAAAGGTTAACAATTTAAATGTTTATATGGCAATAGATTGAAATAACGTAAATTGGCGTTTGTGGTTATAAGTTATAATTTGTTGATTAAGTTGGTTTGTGAAATTAATACTGGAAGATATAAATGGAAAATAGTATTAATGAAATAATAACTGAATTGAATTGCAACTATATAAATGAAAGTAAATTTTATTTAGTGGATGTCAACATTGAATAAATTTATTTAAAGTAAAAGGATTTAAATGCATGTTTGGACCGAATATATAAGTGATGGATTAAGTGGTAAGTAATTAGAATTTTATTCTATAAAATTTAGAACTGAATGTATGAAGATATTTTTGTAAGAATAAGTTAATAAACAATTTATTGCGCATGCCCGATTTAATGGAAATAACAGAAAGGACAATAACTTGATTTGCTTAGGTATTAATATATTGTTAGAATATAACTAAGTAGAAAGTTGGTAGTAAATAAGAAATAAGAAGACAAAGGCAACTAATAAATTAATAAATGAATTCATAATAATAAGTAGTAATTAATGCATAAATATATTTGGCATTTGGGATAATTACCAAATTTTACCCATTCATCTAATTTATTTAATTGAATCTAAATCTATGGCAACATTTTTGTTATTAATGGTTGTAAGTGATTTTGAATGTAAAAGGGTAACAATTATTTAGGTAAACCATTCATTGAGTATATTAAGTAAGAATGGAAATAGATTGAAATAAATCTAAATTTATTTATTTTGTTCAGTTAATATGTTCTAGTTAAAAAAAAGGAATTTATAAGAAATAAAGCCTGCACTAATGAAGTGTATTATAATTCAAATGTTATTTATACACATAAAATGTCTATTTACTGTATAGAAAGAGTCTAAATCAATAAATGAATTTATTGAGGTTTCAATTTATAATTTATAACATTTAATGTAGACTCAATTAATTAATTGATTTAAATTGTGTTGTTGGCGTAGGTTTGTTTTGTAATTGAAATAGTTAATTCTATAAGATGAAGTTAATGCTAATTTTATTTATAATTGGACCTTTTGTTGATATAGATTTTAGAAAGCAGGATTTATAAATTTATTTGAGTATCAAATTCAACAATTGCATTTATTGCATAATAAAATGGAATTTAACGGTTAAATATTACGTTATTGAAATTAAGATGGATTTTATGGATAATAATATGAAATCATGAACCAATGATTAGTGGCATCCTTATTTTGAATAAAAGATGAGAATATAAAAGTTAAAAATTTAATAAATGGGTTTTTGAGAATTTAATTTATAATTTCTAAATATAAGGAAACGGAGAATTTGATAACTGAAATTATAGACTTATCAACTTTTAATTCACATCTAAACTTGTTAAATCATTGAAATTGATTAAGAAATATATATAAACGATTAAATTTGGCCAATTTTAGAATTTTAATATAAATTTGGATTTTTATAATTTATTTTAATTAATATAAAAATAGCCATTTTGGCCACGGACTCGGATTTCGGCGAAACCAGTTTCATCGGATCCGTATCGGTGAATTATTGTAGGGTTTCAAGTTTCGTATCGATCGGACCTGTCATTTGATCGTACGGACGCGAAACGCTTTGAAATCGATTTAATTAAAATCCATTTGAAATCAATTTGGAAATTTTGTTTTCATCATAACTTCTTCATACGTTCAAATTTGGACGTGAAACTTTTTCCATCACGTTCAGAATATTTTAAAATACCTATTTGGATATATGGGTTTAATAAATTTCGTTCCGAGGTCAGAACGGGCTTTTTGGGCCAACTACCGCTTAACACGTTCGTAAATTCGTACCCACCTAGCCTACTACAGTTGTCTATAAATAGACAATTATAAACCCTAGCCTCCATCTTCTATCATTGTCTGTACGTTAATTTTCTTCATCTCTTTCTCTTCCTCAATGGTTGCAAAACCTAGATCTACTTCAATTCAAAAATCAAATGAAAATTCAAACCCTCCAGAAAAATTCCAGAAAAATATATTTGTAGCTGTCGATGTATACGTCACAGATCCGTGATTCGTTTCTCGGTTCAGTTGTTCATTCGTCCAGTAAAATTCAAAGCATTTTCGGCCACTCATCATCGTCGCAACAAAACTCGCCCGATCGGAAAACTATTTCTGGGTATTGTGGAGATAACCAAGGGGAAGCGATCTATGTGGTTAGTTTGGTGGATCGATGGTTGGATCGAGGGGATTTTTCAAACTAGGGTTCGAAAATTTGTGGCGGCCGGCAGCGAAATAGGGAGCCGGATCTTAGCCTAAGGAGCGGCCGGAGATGTGGAGCTTGGTGGCGGCCGCGGCATGGCCGGCGGCGGCAGGTAGGCGCCAAGAACGATGGTCAACGGTCGGGGTTTGGGGCGTTGTTTTGGTTTCGGTTGCGTGCTCCTGTAGCAGTAGAGACACGTGAGGAAGATAGTCAACAAAAAGGGGGCTGACGTGGATGAGTATGAATGTGTTCACTTTTATTTATATTTTTAAAGTGAAATTCAATCACGTTTATCGCTATAACTATCGCATACGAACTCCGTTTCACGTGATTTTTTTTTTGTTAGGATCGTATTGAAATTCCGGATCCGTTGACGCGAGTTTGGACTGATTTGGAGACCGTCGAATTTTTGGGTTTAAATTGGATTTGAATTCGATTTAAATCCCAAAGGTGAGTGTTTTAACCCACTCACAACTTCTAAAAGTTTTTATGTTTGTTAAATTTATTTTAGATATGAGTAGAAATTTATTTATGACTGTTTGGCATGTTTTATTCCTCATATCTGTTAAATCGCATTTATTTAATTTAACTGTTAATTTATTTTATTTATTGCATAAAATTTGACAGCTAGAATTTATTTTGCATATAAATTGCTAGTTAACAGTCATTAAATTTATTATGGAATATAAACTGTTAGTTAATATCTGTTATTGATTCCTGTATAATTCATATGCTCTGTATCGATGATTGTTTAAAATTGGATGATGATTGCAATTGATGATTGATGATTGATATTTGGATGAATGAAGGCTATAATTATATTGTATAAACTGCAAGTCATCATGCATTTTCATTGCATTCGGGGTTGTGCTTTGAAACGATATACAACCGCAAAATTTTATTTTTAAATTGCGGATTGAAATGATAAATATCCGTATCACTTGACCATAGGATAGAAAATTATATACAGGCACCGTGGTCTATATATAAATTATTTTAAAGTGATTTCTATGGTTTGGATGATACGATTTATAATAAGTTAATTTTGATATTTTCTTCTATATATATATACATATGAAGTTAGAATTTTGAATTTAAGCTGTGTATAAATCTCTTAAATAAAAATGGAAAAATTAAGGAAATGGAGTTTGATGATTTATATTATATGTTAAATGTTTAAGTATGGAAATTTTAAGATATGATATTTATAACTGGATTTTTCCAAGATAAATTTAAAATGAATATTCTAGTATAATTAAATTGAAGAAAATATTTAATTGCTAAAAATTGGAGTTTTATTTGTGGATTTTATGTGAATATTCAAGACTAAATAATAGAGCATTTAATTTGTTGAAAGAATAAATTCCAACTTTAGTTTGAAATATTATTACTCCAAATGGATATATATATATATATATATATATATATATATATATATATAGAAATTGAAGTGGTTTGGAACTCGAAAGTGATATTTAAATTTTGGTTCAGACTTTAAATAAAGAAACATATTTGTAAAACCATGGAAATTATTTTTCTACAAAGTAACCTTAAAGTTAAACCATTTATTTTATATACCGTTGAATATCAAACCATTCAAGTTTTAGAAGTTATGGTTTTTAAAAAGTATGAGTTCAGAAATAGTATGTTTGAAAGTATGATTCAAATGTTTGGTTTCCAGATATTATAAATTTTGAAGCAGTATGATTTTGGAAAAGAAATATATTTGGATAAAATGATATCATATTGTTTCGAGGTTTTAAAAATATAAATGATATCGTATTTATATGGGTTTAAAATGGATATTTTATTCTGGTTTTAAAAGTATAAATTATTTTAAGAACCGCGATGTTATAATAACGTTTGGTTGTTAAAGAGACCGGGATGGGAAGTTGTCATACTCTCTGCCAACTCCGAAAACCACTTTAACAACCGTGTACGCGGTGGAGATTTCGGAATGAAGTAGGTTGGTGACGACGTTTCCTATAAGGTAAATACGTGGACCCAACTCCCGTGAGTTGGCATAAGGTGGCTAAAACAGGAGCGATTCTCGGGCCAATGAGGTCATTCCTCTGATCGAACGCACTCCTTCGATACTATACTCCGACTTTGGATTGTTTCGGTGGCCACTATTGATTTCTTTGATTTGGAGGTGTTAGTTCGAGGTGGGCGGTAGCTGCGGCTATGCGTTACCACCAGCCCGGATAGCAATTGGTATATCTACCCTGGCATTGCCTAGTTGTGCCGTGTCACCTACCCTAGCGCGCCTTATACGATTTTGGTTTTGTACCATACCTATGGAGTGCCCTCTGACGACGCCCAGTACGGGGGAGATTACGGTACTGTATAGACTATGGGAATATATTCTGTGTTAAGGGCTATATGGGTAACCCCTTAATGCTATTTAAAAGTAAGTTTATTTTATAAATAGACATTATTATAATAGCGCAATATACTACATAGTAAATAGTTTAACGGACCCTTAGGAGATGTAAATCCCGAGCATCTCTTGAGTTACTGTACTCATATTTATTCTGTTGATTTAACTTACATAAGATCTTTTAGTTCTGACTCGAGTGTTTTGTCTTTTCAATTCGCTCGGGTCAGTCCGAGCGTTTCAGGATTAAAGTTTTAGCTCTGGAGGACGAAGACGAAGATTTGTAGTATTACTATCTACTATTTTATTCCACTACACTATATTCCGCTGCATTGATATTATTGGTATGTGAACTCTGATATTTAATTGTATAAAAAAGAATCAAATGTTTTGTAAACATTTTTATAAACTGTATATTTTACTATTATATTTTATCCTTCCGCTGTGAGATTCTAATTTGTTTTATTTCTTCTCTGTTTTTCTTATTTACCCCATAACAATCCGCCCTTCCGTATGGTTTGAATTGACACGTGTGTCTGTTTAAATCGTGCGAAAAGGCGGGATGTTACATCAATTATGGAGTAACACGTTTTGATGGAAAAGGAGATTTTGTTACTTGGAAGATGAAGATGGAGGCTATATTGAAGAAGGAGAAGACTTACAAGATTGTTTCTACACCTGAGAAATTGAAAGGTATTGATGTAGCTGATTTAGAAGAGATGGAAGAGGAAGCTCACACAACAATTCAGTTGAGCCTTTCAGATGAAGTTCTTAGAGAATTCTCTTAGAAGAAGACGGCAAAGGAACTATAGGATGCATTATCGGATGCATATCAAGACAAGTCTCTCACTAATCGGATTATTCTTCAGCAACAACTCTATTCGTTCAAGATGAAGCCTGGAGCTGATCTCATGGAGCATGTAGGTGCTTTGACGACTTTGATTATGAACCTGAAGGCAGCGGAAGTTGATATTACTGATGAGGCTCAAGCTGTGATCCTCTTATGTTCCTTGCCTAAGGAGTATATTGCTTTTGTTAATTCCATAATTTATGGCCGCAGTAAAATTAGCCTGTCTGATGTAAAGGCTGGTCTTCATAATGAAGTATTAAGAGGTAGATTGGCAAGCACTAGCTTGGATAGTGATACTGAAGGCTTTACTGTTCAGAGAGGTAGAGGCCAAAGCAGGTCGAAGAAAGGTGGAGGACGAAATTCTTCACGGTCTCAGTCTAGGGGGCTTAAGAATTTGACTTGTCATTATTGTAAGAAAACAGGGCACTTAATAGCACAATGTCCCAAGCTTGAAGGTAGAAGAAAAGATCCAAAGCAAGCCTTAAATTCTACAGCAGAGAAATCAGATACAAAAGTGACACCGATGTATTTACAGCATCTGGCTCTTCTGGGAAGAGCAACTTATGGCTGATTTATTCTGGCGCATCCTATCATATGACACTTGATTGGAACTGCTTTTCCACTTACCCTGAAATTGATGGAGGAGAAGTTCTGATGGGTAATGATGCTTCTTGCCATATGGTGGGTGTTGGTAGCATGATGATAGGATGTTTGATGGTGTTATTCGTATGATCAGCGATGTTAGAAATGTACCTGATTTGAGAAGGAGCTTGATTTCTGTTAGGGCATTGAGTAGACTTGGCTTGAAGATTGTAGTGGAAGGAGAAAAAATGAAGATATCGAAGGGTTCCATGATTGTTATGAGAGGTGTGATGGCATGAAATCTTTATCTATTAAAGGCCGCTACTGTAATTAGTGAATCGGCTTCTATTACATCGATTGATTCAGATTCTTCTAGATTATGGCACTTACGGATGAGTCACATCGGTGAGCGCAGCATGGATGAGTTGAGAAAACGAGGATTGATTGATGGATTTCATCATTCAAAACTTGGCTTTTGTGAAGAGTGTGTTCTTGGAAAGCAGACGAAGATTTCTTTTGGTATAGGAGAGCATAAAGTAAAAGTTGTCTTGTAGTATGTTCATACAGATATCTGGGGTCCCTCCCCTTGTCCATCTTTAGGTGGAGCCAGATATTTTTTTTTATTTATAGATGATTTCTCTCGAAAAGTATGGGTATACTTTCTTCGGTCAAAGAGTGAAACCTTTGCCAAATTTTGGAAGTGGAAATCTATGGTTGAGAAGCAGTAAGGGAAGAAATTGAAAGTTCTCCATTCAGATAATGGTGGTGAATTTGTATCACAGGAATTCATCGATTATTGTGAGTCTGAAGGCATTAAAAGGCATTACACCACACCAGACGACCCCCAGTTAATGGAGTTGCAGAAAGGATGAATCAGACATTATTGGAGAGAACAAGATGCTTTAGACTGACTGCTAAACTGAAGAAGGGATTTTGGGCTGAAGCTTTATCTATGGCAGCTTTCCTCATCAACCGCACACCTTCCATTGCCATAGATATGAAGATCCCTGAAGAAGTATGGAAAGGAGAGTCTGTTAGCTATTCATTTCTCAAAGTGTTTGGTTGCCCAACTTATGTGTATGAGAGCAAAGGGAAGCTAGAACCGAGAGCTCGCAAGTGTATTTTTCTAGGTTATAGGAGAGGAGTGAAGGGATATGGGTTGTGGTGTCCTATTAGCAAGAAGATCATTATGAGCAGGCATGTGAATTTTGATGAGAAGGCCATGTTGAAGGTGGAGCCTTCCTCATCGGATGACAATGAGAGGACAAGTGAAGAATACCAGACACAAAGCAAGTCATCTGTTGATTCTTTCCATAGACGTTCAAATGGTGTTTCCGATGACACCTTGCTTGATGAGGATAATACTAATGTTGGTACAGAGGATCAAACTCAAGGTAGAGCTCATTCAGAAGTTAGGCCTGTCAGACAAAGAAGAAAACCTAAGTGGCTTGATGAGTTTGTTGGATTGAGCATCGGAGATATTAACTTCGATGATAAGGCAACATATGCTTTGAATGTTGTCCATGATGAGCCCTATGACTATAGAGAAGCTATCGCATCAGTTAACAGTTCCAGTTGGTTAGTTGCTATGGAGGAGGAGATTGAATCATTGCAGAGAAATCATACTTGGGATTTGGTGCCTCTTCCCACCGACAAGAGAGCTATTGGATGCAAGTAGATCTATAGAGTGAAAGACGGTGAAAATGATAATCTCAGGTACAAGGCAAGATAAGTCGCAAAGGGGTATGTTCAAAAGAAAGGGGTAGAGTATCATGATATCTTTGCTCCAGTGGTTAGGCATACTCCTTTTCGTATTCTTTTGGCATTAGTTGCTCATTATGATATGGAATTAGAGTAATTAGATGTCAAAACTGCATTCTTGCATGGTGATCTGGATAAGGAGATTTATTTAAAGCAGCCGGAAGGATTCATTGATAGTAGCAGGCCAGACTATGTTTGCAAACTCAACAAATCTCTATATGGACTAAAGCAGTCTCCTAGACTATGGTATAAGAGTTTTGATAAGTTTATGCTTTCATAGGGATATTCCAGAAGTTTCAAAGACTAGTGTGTTTATTTCAGGAGATGTGATGGTGATATGATCTATTTATTATTATATGTTGATGATATGCTGATTGCATCTCGGAGTATGGTCAAAATTAAGGAGTTGAAAGCGGAGCTCAGTAGAGAGTTTGGCATGACGGATTTGGGAAAGGCACAAAAAATATTGGGTATGAGGATAAGCAGGAATAGGAAGCGGAGAGAGTTAAGGCTCACTCAAGCGCAGTACATCGAGAAGGTCCTCGCTCGACTAGCAATGGAGAAAGCTAAACCAGTTGGCACTCCATTAGGCTCTCATTCTAAGTTGTCAAAAGACTTATCTCCCTCATCGGAAGAAGACAAGAGGTATATGGCTGATATACCTTATTCTAGTGCTGTTGGTAGTCTTATGTATGCGATGGTGTGCACAAGACCAGATTTGGCCCATGCAGTGGGTGTTGTGAGTCGATATATGTCAAACCCAGGTAAAGAGCATTGACAAGCTGTGAAGTGGATTCTTAGATATCTTCGAGGCACTTCTTCGTTGGGCTTGTTATATGGTGGAGTGGATGGTGACATCTTTCTTAGAGGATACTGTGATTCTGATTATGCTGAGGATATAGATGCTAGGAAGTCAGTGTCAGGCTATGTTTTTACACTTGGCATAGGCTCGATTTCATGGAGACCAAAGCTGCAATCTATCGTAGCTTTATCGACTACCGAAGTAGAGTTGATATCGATTGTGAAAGCAACAAAGGAAGGATTATACTTACTTCAGTTGTTGGATGATCTTTCAATGGTGCAGCAGATAGTAGAGCTGTTTTCAGACAGTCAGAGTGTGATTCATCTTGTAGAAAATCAAGCTTATAGTTCACGGACGAAGCACATTGATGTTAGAGGCTTCTTCCTTATGCTTGAGGAAGAACGAAGCAAAATCAAATTGTTGAAGGTGAGTACATTGGATAATCCTTCAGATATGATGACTAAGTCACTTTCAAAGGACAAGTTTGAGCATTGCTCAAACTTGATCAGTTTGATAACTGTTACTTGAGCATCACGGGGCATTAGACCCAACAACTTATATATCGATTGCTTGATGATAAGATGATGAAGAGAGATTGTTATATTTGAATCAAGGTGGAGCGTTGAATTTGGATGATTCAAATATTCGTTAAAGATGAAAGAAATTGATTAATTGATTCAATCAAATCAATTAATTTGGCTGATATATGGAAGCATATTTTGAAGGAAACTAATTAATTAGTCAATCAATTAGTTAGTCAATGTATGTATGTTATATGAAGAAATAAATGATTAGGCATGGAGAATAAAGGAAAGATATGGAAACGAAGATTACGCCATCTATTTGTACTAAAATCAAATCATGCAAATTGGAAAGATATTTGGGTAATCGGGAAATTGATTTACTTAATCTCTAAGCAACCCTTCATTATCAAGTCTATTAAATGAAAGAATTTCATCTTCATATGTACAAGCAAGTGTAGTATCCGCCATTATTCTTTCCTCTCTCTTTTGTACTCTTTTCTTTAGTGAAATAAAAAGTTATTGGGTCTCCGTGGACGTAGGATATTCATATCTGAACCACGTTAAATCTTCTATGTCTCTTATTTCTATTATTTTTTTTGTGAGAATGCATAATTCTTTTTAAGTGTCATTGGTATCTAAATAGGCAATACTAGATTCTGAACAAATAAACCGCTTCTGCTCAAATTAAAACAAATTCACTGCAAGAAGTAAGCTTAATTATGGCTAATGTTGAAAGCATTTCATCTCAGCAAATATTTGTATTTACATACTATTTATCATATTCAAAATATAGACGCTTAATGGGTGACTCACTGAGTACTTTAAGTCCCAAAGAACTCAAATAACTCGAGAACCAACTTGAAAGAGGCATTACTAGGATACGCTCGAAGAAGGTTAGCTACAATTTCGTTATTTTTTTTTCCATTTTAATTATTTAATTAATGTTTAAGTTATCAATGTTATATCATTTTGGTGTGATTCTAAATTGTAAATTTTCCTATCAGCATGAGCAATTGTTAATGGAGATTGAATACATAACATAGTTATTTCTTTTAAAACTAGTTTGGTTAAATTTTAATAAACGATAGTTAACTTTCAAAAACTTAGTTTTTGTTGAATTTAGTTAATTTTTACAAAACTTATTTATAATAGTTATTTTTATATATTCGACCAATTTTTTATAAAACATAGTTAATTAAGTAAAATATTATAAAACATAGTTCAGCTTTTCAATTGATTTGTTTCATTGCATTTATAGCATGTAGAACATAGAGTTGTACACTGAATTTAATGAAGGATTAAAATGTTCAAGTTTGGAAAATTATAAAATCGATAAACTTCGTAAGGAAAAAGTAGCTGTTGGCAATGTGAGTTGCACCAATGTGAAAAAAAATGTTTTAACAAATTGACAACAAACAGGAATACCGAGATGGTCTGAAATCATGTTAAAATAAAATTTAACATCATAGATTGAAAACTATATGTTAAATAAAATGCATGAATAATCAAATAATATTACCTTCTCTTGTTGTGGTTTGGAACAAAGCTTGCATCCATATTCCACCTTCACAGCATACCATGTACATATCTATATTAAGATGCAAATAAACATAAAAGATATTTATGCAATAAATTTTTAGCTAAAAAGTAAGTCGAAAACTCTATAGCTAAAACAACACGGTAGTGCATCCGTCCAAGAATGTGAGCACTAGAATGCCAAAAGTTATCGAATCCTCCATTGCTATAACTTAAATAACTTCAGTTCAAAAATAAAACTGAATATATGCTCTTGAAGGAAAAAAACTAATAGCAATAAGTAAATGGAAAAACTTCATAGCATACAGAAAGTATTTGTTGGATTTGATTAGTGTGAGTCAGTGCAAAATATTGGGATAATTATCAACAAAGGTTGACGGTTGCAATATTGGTTTTCTAAAAATTATCATTGGAATCTTAATTCCGGTATAAATTTGTTTTGTACAGCTAAAGGCTTGCAGCTTTGTGAGATTAAACACAAACATTGAGAATGATGAAAGACTCAAGATAAACTTCCTTCAATCACCAAATATACTCTTTATTCCTCCGTATGCATCCTTAATCAATCGTAAACTAAGGAACTAAAATTCCAGAGTAGTAATTCTCAGATCCTAAAATTTCCGTTAACATACCTGATCTATGTAATAAATCTTTTTGGACTTTAATTCCTTAGCTAAAATATAAGCCACCACTGCCTTAAGATCCTTGCTTGACTAATGATAATCAATTGCTTGTACATCAACATATAAATTACTAATATATACATCAAAAATAGAAAATCTAACAACATTTTAGACAATAATTAACCTTATTATCATGGTTTTCTAGTCAAAGTTGTGAGAAGAGAAATAGTGCTTTCCAACAAAGCATCCCTTAATTGCTATGAGAACTATGCCCACTTGCAAACTGTTTGAAAAAATAAAAGTGAGAAATTAATATTATAGAGCGGTTTCTGACAAGATTATGATATCTTTACATAATTTTAGGAAAAATTATTTGATAAATGATGATTTTCTTTCATTTTCTAATAATTATCCTTAAACTAATAGATTTAAAAGAGATATGGAAGATGAAGAGTCGAATAAATATTGGTGGAAAGTGGAAAAGAATAGTTGGAGGGGATAAATGCAAATGTTCATTCAAATAAAGAAGAAATAAGTATATGATCTTAGATTGAATGAGGGCAAAGGATACAAACAGTCACATTTTTTTTAATATGATAGAATAGATTAGAGTGCAGGTGAGATTTTTTATATACTTCAGCAAATATGTATATAGATATGAAAATGGCATTGGTGTTCCAATGGCAGTACACAAAGCAGAGTACAAAAAATTTAGGCTATACTTACATCAAAACGCTATTCATAAATGTAACTAAAAGTAAGATTTGCTGTAGTGGCATATACTATGGACAACCTGAATTGGTTCAGATAGTGAAACAAAAACTAAAAAATTAGTAAAATCAAGTTCACCGTCTTATAATCAAGTTATGGATGATTTTATAGGTTATATGATGTTCTTTTATATATGGATGGGGCAACTTTTTAAAAAAAAAGGTGATATATAACAGCAAAAAACGATCCTTCTAAATGGTTTTTGAATTATAATTTTATACTGCATCAAACTAAGCTACTGCACAAAAAGATTCTAAGTTCTGAATTGGTTGTTTTATCTGACTTTTTTTACCTTTTAAATGGAAACTTAGTAAGCTATAACATGCTACTTATATTCTACTAAATAATTAGTCCTTTAAATATATTAATTTAGATTTCTTTGTGTGGGCATTATCTGTTATTTAGAATGGTATTTGCTCAGTTATCCAGTTGAGGGCTGTTATAGAAGTTAGCAGGTACATATCAGTTCTATACTCTACTTCATTGCAATTTGAAAGAGATTTGGTGATGGTGTCTCCTATAAGGTATTCTGGTAGTAAATTCATTACAATTTGTCTTAAATAGTATTACTTTGCTTTGGTATGAAGAAGAGTTGTTTTATGCCCTGTTTGAACTTTGAAGTACACTGTCCATAAACGGTCGATGTGGTAATAACAGAGGGTAATTATCTATGTATCAAATTGATATTAATATCATCTAAAAGGGGTGAACTTAGTATACTGAGATTTAAGGTTTGATATGGTAAATACGCTAACTAATATCATCTAAAGGGCAGTTAAAAATAGAAGGCGATCTTTTGAGACTTGCTGATCAATATTGTGATTAATTAAAGAAGAATGTACAACTACGATCTGTGATACCTCTTCCTATATCTTAACACCAAGTAATTTCCATTTTTAGCAAACTATACTTTATGTCAACATGGTTGCAATATAGCGCACATTTAGTCTGACAAGGAAAGGGCAGAAAGAATGGCAAGATAAAAATAGAAAGGGTAAAGGAAATAATGCACTCAATCATTTATTAGCTTGCTACAAATAATTGGATGAAGAAGGCCTAAACAGAGGTCAACAACAAACTTTTCTATTACCTTTGTACGAGTTTACAAACAAAAGCATCCATGTGTCAGGATGTTGAAGTTTTTTTAATCCTCTGATCTCTCCATTATTTGTTCTTTTTTTGTTTTGAAACTGAATTAAAACAGGCCCAAGCCCAAAAGCGAGAAGCAGGTAAATACCCGATACAACACACACCAACCCATATACTCGATAAAACAAAACCAAAATACAGTTAGGGTTTTATAAGCGCCTCCAGAAACTTCTTTTACTCTAAAAGAAAATCATGGCAGACATAAAAAAGTTTGCGATCCTCAAAATTAGTGGATAATGAGATTCAAGGAGGCTTCCAATTCTTTATAACGTTGCAGCGCAGCCCTTGAATCCTTAGAGCTGGGTAAAAATTGCTTTGATGTGCTGTTTTTGTCTCTGCTTCTAAAAAACTAGTCGCTTTTTTAACAGAAGTATAATCGAGCTTTGGATCTGAGAAATCTTTAGGAGCAGCAACCAAGTTAAAAGATTTCATGAGTAAATCCGTACGAGTTATTTTTGTTACAGCTTCAGAAAGGTGCGATGCTCTGCTAGCCAGAGCAAGTTCAAGCTTTGGAGTAGTAGAGTCCTTAGCAGACGCATCTAGATCTGATTGTGGTGGATTGCTAGATTCGCCTCGATCCCTTTCCTGAGGCACTCTCAAATCACCATTAACAATACTATTAGTTCCTGGATCTCCATTATACTTTGCAAAGTTTTGATCTTTATGACTCCATTTGTTGTTACTGACTTCCAAATCAAGTTGGAGGTTATAATTATAGTGCATCTCGCTGCCTTTGCAGTTGTTTTGTGATTCCGGTGCAATCTGAAGATCAGAATTGCAATAAAGCTTGCTCCTTTCAGCAATTTTAGCTGTTGCATGTTCCATTGTGCCCGAAAAGTTACTGCTTTCCCCCTTTTCCCACTCAGATACGTGATAAACTTTGCCATTCAGTTTACCGATGTAGTGAAAGTTGTCGACCTTTAGCAAATTGATATCTAACTGATTTGTTTTGTCTTGAATCAGGGGAACCATCAGATTCAACGCCTCTTTACTTGTTGCGCGGTAGTTCCTGCCAATATCTGGTGAGAAGTAGTTATAAGGTCTATTTTGCTTTTTATTATTATTATTAAAAATTATACTAAAGTCCTGTTTACTTCCCTTGTAGAGGCTTGCTCTGGTATTGGAGCTGAAATGGCCGCCTCCAATGAAAGAGGTATTGACAGGGGATGGTTTATTTCCTCAAATGTGGAGTCCTCTGATTAATAATCTGAGGATAATTGCCATGGAAGATAATATTATTGAGATTCCCATTTTGTAAATATGATTCTACTACTGCTTCGAGATTTTGATGGTCATCACCATCTGAGAAAGACGGTGAGGTAGATTTCTTTTGCTGGTGTCTTTATGAATTAAGATTTGAAAGTTTGATTCAATGGATTTCCACATTTGAATGATATCTTTTACTTTTTTTGTATGCAATCTAGCATTTCTTTCTTTCCATATAAAGTATACAGCAGTAGTGAGCATGATGCAAGCTTCATTAAACTTCTTTGATTTGGTTTTAAGGTTTCCCCGGATGAAATTAATACTTTCCTTGATGCTTTGAATTGAAATATTATTGTTGAATTTGAGCTTTCTTTTGGCAATATGCCAGATGTGTCTTGAAAATTCACGATAAAAGAAAAGATGTTCTACTGTTTCTTTATCATTCTTGTAAAGGAGTTAATTCTGTTTCACAGTTTTTATTCCAATTGTTACATCAATCTATGGTTGGCAATCTGTTCAGTAGAGAAAAGTAGGCATAAGGAGCCATTTTTGGACAGTTTGCTCTATTCCAAATGACAGAATGCCAATCCATTTCAGTTTCAAATCCTTTTATAAAATTCCAAGTATATTTAAAAGAAAATTTGCCTTTCTTTGAGAGTTTCCAATTCCAGCAGTCTTCTACCATATTCGGATCAATTTCAATGCTTTCTATACTCCTTTTAAAAATTGAAGTTGATGGATGAATATTTGCATTCCAAGTGTGATTTTGCAGTGATCAACTTTTAAATTTGCACCACCAAAATTTAGCAAATTATTCCAACGTAATAAGCTAATCAACGACCTTCCATTGATCCAAGAATCAAACTAGAGGCTAGTGTTTTTGCCATCCTTGAAACTTCTTTCCAATAATTTGATGCCAATGTTTTTGCTTTTTAAAATATTTTTCCAAGAGCTTGAGTTGTGAGTTTCTACTGGCATGGTCCAGAAATTTTTGTTTTTAACATATTTATTTTTCATCCACTTTGACCATAGAGATTTTCCTTCTACAAATCTCCAGAAGAGTTTCATATTACAAGCTTCTTGAAGATCCTTGATATTCCTTATCCCCAACCCCCATACTCTTTTGGCTTGCAGATAGTATCCCATGAGATTTTATGATACTTTCCTTTCCATATGAAATTTGCACACATTTTTTCAATTTTTTGAATGGTTGTTACTGGAATATTGTGAGTTTGAATCCAATACATTATAATTGCTATGAAGACAGTGTGCGTAAGCTCTAGTCTACCAACAATAGATAAAAGTCTGCTGGACCAGCTTTCTAACTTTTCTTGAATGATGTTACAAAGTCTTGAGCAGTCTATATTAGTTAGTTGGTTTGTACTAAGAGGGAGTCCTAAATATTTAACAGGCAAATGACCTTCTTGAATTTTAAGAATGTTAAGAATATCCTCCTTATTTTCACATTTTTTGCTAAAATAAGCTTTGCTTTTGCTTACTTTGATTTGAAGACCTGTATCTTCTTTTAAACAATCAAAGAGCTTTCCAATGGTATGGGCACTTTTCAAATCTGCATTTATAAACAAAAGCAGGTCATCGGCATATAATAAGTGAGTGATATCAGGCAAAACCCTATTAATAGGCATGATATTTCCTTTTAATTGTTCAGGTTCCATTTGAAGAGTTAAAAATTCCATAGCAATTGCAAATAAGTAGGGGGAAAGAGGGTCCCCTTGCCTAATGCCTCTACTACTTTTAATAAACCCACATGGTGAACCATTAATTAATATAGAAAATGAAGCAGTTTCAATGCATTCTTGAACTAGTTTACAAAAATTTTCATGAAAACCCAGTTGATTCATCATGTGAATAATAAAAGATCTATATACTTGTCAAAAGCTTTGTGAATATCAATTTTAATACGAACTTTGTTTTTGCAACCTTTGTTAAAGTCTCTTATGATTTCATGAGCCAAAAGATTATTTTCAATAATAAATCTACCAGGGATGAAGACACACTGATTTTTAGAAATCAAGTATTTTAGAAATATTTTAATTATGTTACTTAATATAATAGCAATAATCTTATAAACAAAATTGCAACACGAAATTGGTCTATAGTCCCTAAGCCTTAAAGGAATTTTAACTTTAGATATTAGAGTGATAAAAGTATGATTTTTGCTTTTCATAAGTTTGCCAGTAGTAAAGAATTCATTTACAGCATCAAAGATTTTAAATTTAATATCCTCCCAATGGATTTTGTAAAATTTTGCCCCAAACCCATCAGGGCCAGGGCTTTTATCATCCTTGGAATTGAAAACAATATTTTTAATATCTTCTAAAACAATTGGAGCAAGAAGAATATCTTTACTACTATCTTTAAGAATAAACATTGGTTCAACATCTGGGAACTCCTTCTTATTCTCTATAGTATTGTAAAAATCAGTAAAATATATGACAGCTAACTGCTTAAGTTGTGAAACATCATTTAAGATATTTCCATTTTTGTCTAGAATTTTTCCTACATTGATTTTCTTTCTACTAAACATCTTGGCATAGAAAAATTTGCCAGCCTCATCCCCATTAGTATGCCAATCCACCTTGGCTTTTTGTCTCATATTGGTAGCTTGCTGTTAGCACCAGAATTGGCCACTAACACCCTTAAGAAAGATTGTGTAGAGAGATTAATGAAGAAAGTAAAGTCAAACACAATACAGTACGTAAATTTAAATGCAGAAACAAGGAACACCATATTTATAGTGGTTCGGCGTAATTGCCTACGTCCACTTTGTGGTAGATCTTTGTTGCTTTTCTCGATAATCCGAGAGGAACTTTAGACCATAAAAGCAAATCTTTGAAATTTGGCTTTAACCTCGGCCAGCCTCTCCGATACTGTTAGATCTGTTGCGGGAACAGGAGGAGACGGCTTTGAAAGTTTAGCTCTCCTGTGAGGATCCTGGGATTGTCGTGTGGAAGAGGAATCGGAGTGTTGGTCTCGAGGAACATCGGATTGCGATCCCTTATAGCCGTTCTTATCTTTGCTAATTCGTTTTATTTAAATCCTATGCAGGTGACATGGGGCGTACACGCGGAATTGATCGCCTCCGTGGGTCATCTGTCTTCCATCACTCTGGTCGTGACTCAGGTTCCGGGAGATTTCGGGACAGAGACGACCGTAGTGCGGATTGGAGTAATCTAAGTCCCTAGAGTGCAGACTCAAGTATAAACGACTCGAAATCTCCAAGTCCTCGGAGTGCGGACTGGAGTACTCTAAGTCCCCAGAGTGCGAGCTTGAGTATAAACGACTCGAAATCTCCAAGTCCCCGGAGTGCGGACTGGAGTACTCTAAGTCCCCAGAGTGCGGACTCGAGTATAAACGACTCGATATCTCCAAGTCCCTGGAGTGCGGACTCGAGTATAAACGACTCGAAATTTCCAAGTCCCCGGAGTGCGGACTGGAGTACTCTAAGTCCCTAGAGTGCGGACACGAGTATAAACGACTCGAAATCTCCAAGTCCCCGGAGTGCGGACTTGAGTACTCTAAGTCCCCAGAGTGCAGACTCGAGTATAAACGACTCGAAATCTCCAAGTCCCCGGAGTGCGGACTGGAGTACTCTAAGTCCCTAGATTGCGGACTCGAGTATAAATGACTCGAAATCTCCAAGTCCTCGGAGTGCGGACTGGATTACTCTAAGTCCCCAGAGTGCGGACTCGAGTGTAAATGACTTGAGCATAAACGACTCGAAATCTCCAAGTCCCAGGAGTGTGGACTGGAGTACTCTAAGTCCCCACAGTGAGGACTCGAGAATAAACGACTCGACATCTCCAAGTCTCCGGAGTGCGGACTGGAGTACTCTAAGTCCCCAGAGTGCAGGCTCGAGTATAAACGAATCGAAATCTCCAAGTCTTCGGAGTGCGGACTGGAGTCCCCAGAGTGCGGACTCGAGTATAAACGTCTCGAAATCTCCAAGTCCCCGGAGTGCGGACTGGAGTACTCTTAGTCCCCAGAGTGTAGACTCGAGTATAAACGACTCGAAATCTCCAAGTCTTCGGAGTGCGGACTGGAGTACTCTAAGTCCACAGAGTGCAGACTCGAGTATAAACGACTCGAAATCTCCAAGTCCCTGGAGTGCGAACTGGAGTACTCTAAGTCTCCAGAGTGCGGGCTCGAGTATAAACGATTTAAATGTCCATGTCCCCTGAAGGCGGACTGGATATAAATGACTTGAAGTCATCGAGCCCTTAGCATACGGACTAGAAAATATTCTAAGTACCCAGAGCGTGGATAAAGAATATGCAATGCCAAAAGACTATCAACTTATTTCAAGATGAATCGAGAAGCTTATGTAACTAGCAATAGCGTAGGTTCCGACCATGATTATACCGAAAACCGGACAACAAAAATCTTTTGAAAGGCAAAACGAACTAAGTTTTATTCATAAAAATAAGTTTATACTACAACTCCTACGAAGCTCGGAGTCAAAAGTTTATTTACATAAACTATGAAAACAAAAATAATTACATAATCTAAATTAGCTCTTGTTGAACAAGAGCGAAAACAATTTCTTTGACTCCTTCGACTTTTTGCCCGATGACTCCTCCACGATATGTTTACCCATGATGGCTTTCTTTGATGGAGGAGTGACAGCCGAAGAAGAATGAGGAACATCCATGGGTTTAGGCCCGCTTGGGAGAATGACCTTCAACGGCTTGTTCAAAGGATCATCCTGGTCCACAGCTTGAGGTTCGACCTTGATCTTGATCGTCTTTTCCTTCTCTTTGTCAAGCTGCTCCTTCATGCTCAGTTCGAACGTATGCTCGAAGACGCCTATAATTTCAACTTCATAACTCCCATCGATGGGGGAGGAAGTCTCAGATTTGTCCTCATCAAGCGCTCCGATCACCTGAGCATCGGGACCGGGAGCCTCTCCTGCGTGAGTAGCTTTACTCGTTTTTCCTCTAACCTCCTTGGCGACATCGCTCCTCGAAGTGGGCTCAAGATCAGAACGGCTTGCATAAAATCACGAAAAGAAAGTATTAGAATGCGATAGCTTCTGGTGGAAAGCAAAAACTCTTGGAATGTTAAAGTGAAAGAGTTGCCTACCAGGTTCCGGCTGGCTCTCAACCGTCAGGGGGGTCTCACCCTCTGGAATAGGTGACAAAACATGAACACCAAGGCCAGGGTCTTCCGGGTCATAGTCGATGTGATGTTCAAAAGGATCAAGTATCGGCAGACTGGTTGGCTGGGTAGGCACACGAGCTGGAGACTTAATCCCAGATGGACCGGCAATAACTTCTTTCCCTTTTGTTTAAGGGGAGCCTTTGCAATGAATAGCTTTAGCCGCTGATAGGTTCGAAGGCTCATTTCCCTTGAGGAATTCTTTTATCAAGGCCCCCTCATCAACCTCCTCGATACCATTTTCGGCCTTTTTGATTTCAATTAAAGTCTCGCGCGCCTCGGCCAAAGATTCGAGATAGCCCTCACCCAGAAAAGTTAACTCCCGGTGCATGAGAACATGGGCATTGAATTCGGCAATAAGCGGGTCGAACATGGTTTTGATTTCTTCTTTACCTTCTTCCTTGGCCGCCTCAAGACAGGAGTCGATTTCCACAGAGGCTATCTTTTTGCCCTCTTTGCGGGCTTCATTCTTCAGCGCCTCAACTTTAGAAAGCTCGCCCTCAAGTTTGGCCTTTAGGAGTCGCGTTGCAACAATCTCGTCGCAATACCGTTGCGACTCTTCTTAGGCAGCAACCTTCTCCTCTAGTTCTTTGCGGAGTCGCTCCTCAAGTTCTTTAACCTGGAGACAGAATGCATCGCTCTCTTTTTGCACCGAATCTTTTTCCAAATCCAAAGCCCCACAGCGTTGTACCGCCTCGTCGAGTTCTTTTTTATGAGTCGATTCTAGACGAGTTACGGCTTCGGCGGTATCCTTGGCGCTCTGCTGGGCGGCCTCAAGTTCAGATTTATAAGTCGCAATCTCTTCGTCCTGAGCTTTAATGATATCTTTGTCATGGATAGCCTCAAGCTTCAGGCGATCGATCTCATGTTGGCACTCCATGGAGACTTCTGAAAGTTTTTCAGCCAAATGAACAAACGCGTCATGTTGAACATAGGCGTCGTTGGTACAGGCGATGGCGCTCTGTTTAACATCTCCAAGTATATGGTGGATCACCGGGAGGAACTTTAGACCATCAAAGCAAATCTTTGGAAATTTAGCTTTAAGCTCGGCCAGCCTCTCCGATACTGTTGGATCTGTTGCGGGAACAGAAGGAGACGGCTTTGAAAGTTCAGCTCTTCTGTGAGGATGCCAGGATTGTCATGTGGAAGAGGAATCAGAGTGTTGGTCTCGGGGGACATCGAATTGTGATCCCTTATAGACATGCTTATATTTGCTTTGCTCCGAGTGAGAATAGGGATGTTGATGGTACTTGGGCTGATAATATGTTTTCTTCCGAGATGACGAGTCCCGGGAATGATAATCCCTATCGCCATCATCGTCTCTATCCCGACGTCTCCCTGAACCCGAGTCACGACCAGAGTGATGGAAGACAGATGACCCGCGGAGGCGACCAATTCCGTGTGTATGCCCCATGTCACCTGCGTAGGATTTAAATAATAACGAATTAGAAAAAAGCAGTGTGACGACGGAAGTTTAAGTGCAAGGTGAAGTGCATGTATTTGTGTGTGTGTCCTAGTGTTTCCCCTCGACGGACCAGTTTCTTTACTAATGGGTGTTTTTTCTCCCTTAGTTTGTGCTTGAACGCCTGCATCGTCTCTGATGGGCGAGTGAAGTTTAAGTGCTTCCGGATCATCGAAATCATAATTAAGTAGATCGTCAGGTATCGAGAGGTTTGAGAGGCCCTTTAAAGAACTTTCTAAATGTTGTGAGGAAGCCTCTTTCTCTGTCGGAATAAGAGTTACTTTAGAGGTTGCACCAACTTTTTCCCTCCTTATCTTGTATGTCAGTTTCTTTTTCCTCTTCGAAGGGGAGGATGACGTTTCGTTGTCATGAATTTCAACTAGTGGGTCTTGAGTAGGCCCAACGTTCTCATCTTGTGCTTCGAGTGTTTCTTTTTCTTTGATTTCTCCTTCTTCTAGTGCGCTAAGAGCGTTGCACGCTGAAGACTCGGTCTGTTTTTTCCCTCTACCTGAGGCGGGCCTGGGTATGGAAACGCCCTGAGGAAGGCTTATCGACGGCCTTATGCTAACAGTCCAAACCTTGAAAGTGACTTACTTGAAATGAGAGTTCGGATGTCCCGTTCGTCGGCAGGAAGGGCTCTAACGGCTTCGACGGCTTCGGAATACCCGCAACCATCAGGATGTGGATTGATATCTGACAAGATGAAAAAAGAATTAGAAGAGGCACGGCTTTGACCAAGCATGAATATCGATCCAGAGAAAAGACTTACTTGCTTCCACCCATCTCCTTACAAAACCAGGAGGGCAACGCATGTAAAACCATTCCTGTTTGTGCACGGCAAACTTGCTGCATGCCCCAGTTAAGATTTGGCATTTGTTGTGTGGCTCGAGAAACATGAAAGAGGGGCTATCTCTCCGCTTCTTGATCATATATATATATATATATATATATATATGTATGTATGTATGTATGTATATATGATGTCATCCAGGGTTGGAGGCCTAGAGAGGACAGTCATGAAGAGGACGTAGGTACCGTAGATGAAGGCGTGACCCTTCAGGTGCAATTGAGATGGGGCAATGTCAATGTATTGCAGCACGTCCCGAAGAAATAAGTTGAATGGTGGCACACTGCCGATCCAGCACATAAACTTATTACAAGCTGTATATCCAACTGGAGGCAGGTGTGGACGATCGTGCCCCAATAGGACTAATACATCGTCGAAGGGGATTCCATGGACGGAGCATATCCGATGGAGTGCACTTTCATTGACCTTCGAAGCTTGTGAATCGACCGGGTTGCCAAGAAAATAGACGCCTCCAGGGCGTCGGTAGCTAAGTTATGAGCAGGGGAAGTCGACGGGTTTGATGTATCTGCGACTCCTTGTTTAGAAGACGGCCCGGGTCTACCTGAGATCGTGGCGGAGCTGGATTTCTTAGATATTTTTGGTAGAAATTGAATCCAGTAGACTATTGTGATAATTCAAGTATAAATGCTGAAAAATTGAAAGTCACGGAGTTAATGGTATAAAGTTGAGCTTCGAATCATCGCCTTCGTAGACCGTCATCGCCAACCGTCTTCAAAAACCTACCCTATGCTGTTTACAATTTCGGACTCAAACATTGGCGCTAAATGTTAGAGGAAATTATCCATTTTTGTCGATTTAGGTTCAGGCTTGTGACTACTGAAACTAGGAAGGTATCAGTCCAGATTTGTTCGATATGCTAGTTGGCTTAGGTCCTTGTTTTTTTCATAGGATTAGGCAAAGTAAATTTTGGTCGGCCTAAGTGTCATTCGGCCAAACTATCGTTCGGCCTAAGTGTTGTTCGGCCTAAGTGTCGTTCGGCCAAATAATCGCTCGGCCTAAGTGTTGTTCGGCCTAAGTGTCGTTCGGCCAAATTATCGCTCGGCCTAAGTGTTGTTCGACCTAAGTGTTGATCGGCCAAACTATTGGTCGGCCTAATTATCGTTCGGCCTAAACCTTGATTGGCCTAAGTATCGTTCGGCCAAACTATTGATCGTCCTAACTATCGTTTGGCATTCATGAACGTTCGTCCTATGCGCTGTTCGGCCGAAACACCGTTCGGCATCATGTCCGTTCCCCTCTTCCCTTCAATTTTTCCACTCCAATTTCGTTCATCATAGGGAGGTCTGGTCGGGCCATGGCCGTATCGACCTGCACCAACAGCCTGACCTCTAACTTCATTTTAATGCTACCATAGCACCGCTCGGCATTGAAAGATCATGCCGAGCTGCTACAATGCACCTTCCACCTCTCTCTTCTCCGATCCATCCACCACGAAATCACCTAAGAGCATATTAAGTTCCATCCCAAGAACACGACCGAGCCTCAATTCATCACCCTTATTCACACTCCCCCTACTTTCTACGGCCTATGAAAAATATCGTAAATTCGAGTAATATCTAGTGTCTCCTAATTTGAGAGGGTGATCAAAAGCTTCTTACCAAACAATACGGAGAGAGCTCAAGGATCTGTGAGTTTAGGATTGAAGGTTGTTAGAACCTAACTTAGGAAAGGCTTGATGGATTCCAGGGAGGTAAGTTACGAGTTCTTAGAAATAATGGAGGTAAAAAGTGAAAAGAGAAGAAGAAGGAAAACGCTGACTTTTATAGGAGAAAAGGGGAAGTCGAAGAGACTATGACCAGTAGAACCGGTCAAGACGGCTTCGTTCGGCATCGGCTTTAAAATTCGTTCGGCATACTTGGAGCGTTCGGCTTCGGCTATACCATTCGGCATTCGCATGACGTTCGGCACGCATCACCTCAACTAGTGATCAAGGGAAGTCACCATCGAGGAAACTAAACCGCATCTCGAAGTAAAGCACAGTGGACAGGTGATTCAAAGCGCACCATGTTCGACCACGTGTGCACTTTGGGGGCAAGTGTTACCTGGAGATTTGACCAGGCAACTAAGTACTCGGCATTCAGGAACGCTCAGCATTTAGAGAGCGTTCGGCACTAGAAAATGCTCGGCATTTAGAGTGCGCTCAGCATTAGAAGGCGCTCGGCATCCAAAGCTTGTTTGGCATGATTCCATACTGTTCGGCATTTAGGGTATTCGGCATTCAGGATGTTCGGCTTCGCTTTGTTCGGAATGATTCCATACTGTTCGGTATTCAGGGTGTTCGGCATTCACGATGTTTGGCTTCGCTTTGTTCGGCATGATTCCATACTATTCGGCATTCAGGGTGTTCGTTCGGCTTCGCTTTGTTCGGCATGATTCCATACTGTTCGGCATTCAGGGTGTTCGGCATTCAGGATGTTCGGCTTCGCTTTGTTTGGCATTATCCCATACTGTTCGGCATTTAGGATGTTCGGTTTCTCTTTGTCCGGCATGATTCCATACTTTTCGGCATTCAGGGTGTTCGGCATTCAGGATGTTCGGCTTCGCTTTGTTCGGCATGATTCCATACTGTTCGGCATTCAGGGTGTTCGGCATTCAGGATGTTCGGCTTCGCTTTGTTCCGCATCCAGGGTGTTCGGCATCACTACATTCTGCATTAGAATGTCGTCCGACATTCAAGGTATTCGGCACCACTTCGTTCGGCATGAGAATGTCATTCGGTATTTAGGGTGTTCGGCATCACTTCATTCGGCATAAGGATATCGTTCGGCATTCATGCCTTGCTCGGCGTTTTTGTCGTTCGGCCTCTCTGGATCAGCACACAGAGATCAATCTATTTGAGCCGAGATACCAAGCTGCTAGGCCCACCAAAGAAGTCCAACCTACCTTCGTCTATAAATAGAGAGGCAGGGGCACAGTGAAATGGACCTTTTTCGAGAACACCGGGGAGACTCTGCCGCATTCAAAACTCATTCAAGACTTTGTCTTTTTTGCTTAGCAATTGAATTTGAGTGATTGACATACAGATTGTATCTGTAATCGATTATCGAGAAAATCAATAAAGATCTACCTCAAAGTGGACGTAGGCAATTACGCCAAACCGCTATAAATCTGGTGCTCGTTGTTTCTGCATTTAAATTTACGTACTGTCTTCTGTTTGACTTTACTTTCTTCATTAATCTCTCTACATAATCTTTCTTAAGGGTGTTAGTGACCATTTCTGGTGCTAACACTTGCCATGCAAACTATTATTGAGTTTGTTCTGACATTAGAAAAATTGATTGACTATAGACATGTATGTGCTATTGTTATCAATAATGTTATGGAGAGACTCGCATTCCTTTCTAATTGTATTAATGTCATTTCTCATCCT
Source organism: Allium cepa (assembly GCA_030765085.1). NCBI lineage: Eukaryota > Viridiplantae > Streptophyta > Magnoliopsida > Asparagales > Amaryllidaceae > Allium > Allium cepa. The sequence continues at coordinate 804,763,187 of CM060943.1, forward strand.
ATTTTTATTCCAATGTTTCAGATTTTCCTTTGTGATTTTTAAAAAATTCTTGAATTTGTATTGAGCCGAGCCTTGACCGGGGGAGATATTACTGATTTTAATCAATTCCATATAATCTTTTTCAAATCCACCCATTAACAAATCTAAATAGTGACTTACTCTTAAAAAATTTATTAGCAGAGAAAATTATTTGAATTGGAGTATGATCACTAGTGGCTTGAGGAAGAGTAAAACATTGATAATTAGAAAATGTTTTAGCAAAGTTATGATTAATTAGAATTCTATCTAATTTGCAATGAATTTTTCTAAATTCACCAGATTTTCAAGTAAATTTATTTCCTGTATCCATGACTCAAAATTTCCTTGCCAAGAATGATACTTGGTTCAATTAAACCAGTTTTAATAAAGAAATTATTCAGAAATTCCAAATTTTTAAAGAGGGTTGGAAGGCCACCTCTTTTTTCAAAATAATGTAAAACTGTATTAAAGTCTCCCATTATAATCCAAGGCTTATTCAAATTTATATTTAAAGTTTCAAGCTCATTCCAGAGGGAATTTATAAAAAATTTCACTATTCGAAGCATAAACAAAGGTTATTTCTATTTGAAATCCCCCCTTAATAGAGAATTTACAGTGAATATATTGAAAATTTAAAAAGTATTGATCTAAACTCCAGATATTTTGATCCCAAAGCACCATAATCCTACCAAAACCACCCATAATATTGTTATTTACTAAACCCCAACCTTCGTAATTTCTGGAATGAAAATTTAATAGATTAGTATCATCAAGCTTATGCTCCAGGATACTAACAGTACTAGGTTTAATTGAAAAAATTAGATTGCTCAAGTCTAATTTTCTAGCAGGAGAGTACAATCCCCTAATATTCCAAGAAGTAATCGACATAATTAATAGAAATTAAGATTTAAGGATACACAAAGGATATCACAGCTGCTAAATTGAGAGACTAGGATCGAAATCCTCCGAGCTCTCCCTTTCTTTCTTACCCTCCATGAATTCAATGCCTTTAGCCACCTTTCTTTTAAGAGGTTTTTTGCCTTAAATTTTTAGATGCTCTTCCCATATTGAATTCAAAGAGCTAAAACTCCCAAAATTATAATTAACTTTATGTAATCGTTTTTTTTCTAGAAAAATTTACATTTTACAAGTCAATTTATTGTGTCTGATTGTCTCATCAAAGCGTTTAGGAAATTCCTATCGATAACGTTGATCAAGTGCATGACCAGAATTCTTAAAGCACTCAATGGGCAATACAATCACAAAATCATCTTCTATATGATAAATATGTCTCTTAAAAACTTTGCGAATATTCTTTGTTCGTTTCTAGAACAAAAATCGAATCGTACTTATAAATAAATCTTATGAAAAAGATTTGCAAAATTTTAAATTGTTGTTTTCATCCAAAATCAATAAATACAAGAATGGAGTCATCGAGATATTCGTAGAATACTCGACTCATAAAATGGATGAAATAAGCTGGACAAATTGAATGACATAATAATTAATTCATAAGAATCATAATGAGTGTGGAATGCGGTTAGTGGAACGCTATCGTCCGCAACTCATAGCTAATGAAAACTGGTGGCAAAGTCGAACTAGAAAGACCTTAGCACCACTCAATAGATTTGCTTAGGTGATAATCCTATGACAAGCTCAAAAATACCGGAAAATTCTCAGACTACTTGAATGAGAGAAATAACACTTCCCTCATCAAGTGGGCTTAAAGAATAAAATGATGCCATCAAATTGGAATCAATATCACAAAGAAAAAAAATAGAAATTTGCTTAACAGATCGAGAATGTCGAAGATGAATAGTCCACTCGGGACATAGGATATGGCTTCATGACGATTAAGCCAATACTTTTCAAAAATCAATTCTGAAGTCTAAGTAACGCATGACATGCAAATCAGATCGAAAAGAATAATCACATAAAATATTCTTCACATCTTTTCAAAGCCAACTGAGCGTTGCGGATCCACTATCCAGATAGCAATTCTCAACGAAGGCATCAAGCCCAAAATATTTAAAGAAAGAAATCAACAAGTTCTTTTGATATAAAAATAAGGAGATGAACCAATATCAACAAGAACTCGAATAGGATAATCACAAAACAAATGCCATCAAGGATTGAATGAGAAATACCTTGATCACGAGAAGTGTTACCACACGCATTTAGCTTTCCCTCTCTCTTGCTTGGAAGTTTGGGACATGAAGATAAAAGATGACCCGACCTTTTGCAATAACGACAAAAGAGAGGTTTCAGACACCTATTAGCATAATGGTCCGTGGCACCACAGTTGTAGCATTTTCCCAGATTAGATGTGGGAGTCTTTGCTACTGGAGTTTCTTGCTTCCCTTTCTTGTTGGGATTAGGGCCTTTGAATTTAATAGGCATCTTCATGCTATTGTTGAAGTTCTGTTTGGTACACACAACTTCAACATCACTCTCATTATCCGCCTCTTCAAGTCGAAGAGCGATATCAATAAGCTGATCAAAAGAAACTTCTAGCTTCAGAAGTAATGACTTCTTAAGGTTCTTATTCAACCCATAGACGAACCTCTAATTTTTCTTTAATGGGGTATTAATATACCCGACCCCATATTTAGAGAGAGATTCAAAAGACGCGACATACTCTATCACTGAAGATTCACCTTGAACAAGGTCAATAAAACACTGGGCCAAAGTTACCTTTTCAGCCTTCGGCACAAACTTTGATTCAAATCTTTCCCGAAATTGCTCCCACGTAAGATCTGCTTCGATAATCTCTGAAGTCAAGAGTTCATACCAATGTAATGCTCTTTCTAGGAGCATGCTAGAAGCCACTTGGACTCGATGTAAATCAACAAGATTCATGCGAGAAAAGATGCGATCGTACGATTTGAGCCAAGCTTGAATTTCTATAATGCTCTCGGATCCCTTAAATGGCCTTCCACCCAAATCGGTATAGTCTCTGCACAAGCATGCAAAATTGGATCTAGGATGAGTAGGCTCTGGGATGGGTCCGGCCGCTTGAGCATTCTTTACAAGATCTAAAAGCTGCTGGGAAGACAATGAATACTCCATCTTGAGGAGTAGCACTTGATTGACTGGCACTGGGTCGGTTAGATCTAACCATTTCTCTTCTTTAAGAAAGAAAGAAAGAAGAAGAAAAAGGTTAATCTCATAATGAATATCAAACAATAATGATTGATAAAATAAGGCATCATAAAAGAAAATAGGATAGAACGGGTCCTAAGACTCGGATAAATACTAAGGCACGACTCCTAAGAAGCACTCACGACGATGATCCTTGCTAGATTATTCTACATTGTTCCGAAGTTTGGATCTGATACCATGCTGTGACGCCCCACCTCTATACTCACACTAGCCAAGGAAACTACAGAGCAATGCCTTCAACTAGCGCGAAGAATTAGGCTGTTTAGGAGAAACCATCCGTGTAATTACTTTGTGTGAGCACCGATATGTCAGATAGAATAACATGCATTTCATTTCAAGAGAAAATCTGACATACGGATACAAACTCGAAGTTACTACATAGTGGCTATATAATCTTCAGCAACAAATATAAAAATATGCATAACATAAATCAGTCACAGATATCCATATCACAAAGGCGGAAATAGATATGAATATAACACATAGAAGTGTATATCAGAGTAGTGGTCAAACAAGATCCACAATATCATAAAGGAATAGATACAAGTGCTAACAAAAGAATATGTATACATCAAGGAGTCTCTATCTCATATCAACAAAAACTACAAATCTAATGTAGTTAGACAAAAGTCAGATGATGGCTCCAAGTAAAGAGTCAAGCAGAAGTACCTGTAACATCTCAGTCTGACCCGAGTATTATTTAATAAGAAAATAATAAACGGATCAGTCTAGCTATAATTATCAGATAAAAATGAGATAGAATAAGAGATATGACAAATACGTATGATACCAATAACGCAATACTGTGATAAGTATGCAATTGAAAATCATCCAGAGATTAATCAATATCAGATGAATCTTCTCATAGATTCAAAAAAAAGAATATCATATTCTTTATTTTATTCACCAAACCAAATATATCGACATCATATCGATGCCAATCATAAAACTAGAGAAAAATAAATTCTATAAATTATCAATTAGAAATCAAGAAATCACAAAAAGGGGGAGGCCTATCACAAAATGGGAGCATGATAACTCACCAACACGTTTATCACAAACAGGACGTTATCCCATGGTCGCTAACCACAGATCCGGTGCAACGACGTAGTACAATATCGGTACTCCCGAGGAACCTGAAACTCGAATAATTTGGAACAACGATGTAGTACAACAGTACACCCGATGATCCAGATAAGCTGGTACAACAACGTAGTACAAAGGTACGTCCGATGGACCGAACTCCATAAAGAACATAGGTCGCTAGCCCATAAAAATTGAGTCGAAAATCCAAAGAATACATAGGCCGTTAGCCTATAAAAGAAATGAGACGAAACTTAATAAAACGAGGTACCGTCCCCTATGTAGACAAAGAGACAAAGCATATCGCTAGTCTAAATCACAAAAAATGATCATCAATGATCATCAAGAAGTGTCAATTACACTAAGCTAGTAAATAGATGAGTTTAGCTTCATGTCCCATAACCACTTGCTTAACTTAATTATTTACGAACAAATTGTAAATCTCCACTCGAAAGTTGTCACAAGAGTTTCAATCAACGAGTCTAAGAATTAACCGACAAAGTAAACGAAGCGTTTCATACCACTTGTTTTGCAAAGTCGTTTAATTGGATTTCTCAAACGAATGAGGTAAAGGTTTGTATATACTAATAGATTGGAAAATGATTTTATAAAGGACTTTGTTTTAAAAATAGAGTTGAAATCATCTTTGAGAAAGAGTTTGAATATTTACTACTAGTATAGAAACTTTTGCGTTTTAAAGTGACAAACCATAAAGATGATTGTGAGAATAATCCATCACCAAAATTCACGTTCAAAGACGTGAATTAAATCCAAAGAAATCGATTCGAAACCCATCAAAATGGATATACCTATAAATTCTAAAATAGAAGTCATCAAGGTCGATAATAAATGATAAAAACAAATTGGAAAACCATGAATCAATAAAAATTGGAATTTCAAGCAAAATAGGCTAAACAGGCAAAGTAGACTGAATACAAGCAGGTCAGTCGACTGGCTCTCTAAGAACAGTCGACTGGCCAATTGCCTGGAAAACTCTCGGGTTCTAGATCAGTCGACTGGACTCAGAGGGTCAGTCGACTGGTGCCTATTTCCCAGTATTTCCAACCTGTACAAATGAAGAGCAAACCCAACCAATTCGCAACCGAACGAGCGATGGCGCTAGGGGTTTATGTCAATCGACAACCCAGCCCTATAGGCTCTTCAAAGCATCACCAAAAACATGTTCAAATATCAAAGTTAGGATTTTTAAGGATTTGACTTCAAAACACCAAAAATTGAAATATTCACCAAATCAATCCAAACCAAAAGCAAATGCACATGAATAAGTGTTAGGAATTCATACCCAACAATCAAAAATAGTTATATACATAGATGTGAGATAAAAATCTCACATTTTTACTCAAAAACAATGAAGGAAAAGCTATAGAGCAAGGCAAGAATAATCACTCTTCAATCCTAACCCAAGAAGCTTGAATCTAAGCTTAAAAGAAAAACATTTCCTAAGTTAGGGTTTAGGAATTTCTGAAATTGAAGGGAGAATGAGTTGGAGAAGAAGAAGGGAATGCTTACTAATAGCTTCTCTTTGAATTTGGAGCTAGAACTTGGATTTGCAATGGAACTAGGGCTTAGGAATTTCCTAATCTCTTTTCTCTTCATCCATTTTTGTTTGAGCTTAAAGTGCTAGGAAATAGAAATGAAATGAATGAAGAGGATTGGGGGTTGAGCTAGAGTTAATAGTTTAGGCTAATGGGCTGAATGCCAAACCCAAAGCCCTAGATGAAAAGGTCAAATATTTAGCTAGCTCCAAACATATCGAAGTTTATACTCAAAAAGGTTGCAAACGGCATTTCGAACTCAGTGGAAGTGGTCTCGAGTTCAAATTCGACTGTTTGCAAAAAGTAGCTTTTCGGACTATAATCCGACTAACGATGCTATATTTAAATAAAATATTTAAATATACAATCGCTAAGTATGCGGGTTGTTACAGACTCCCCTCCTTAAAGAAATTGCATCCTCGCAATACTTTAGAAGAAAATAAAGAGTAACAACTATAAAAGCACAACAACACAAAAGAAAATTTGAAATAAGAAGTTCACCATAAAGAGTACGAAAGAGTAAGTCCGAATGTGTTCACTCGATGAATCCTCTGGATTACCAAGAGCAACCCTTAGGATTTGAGAACCATTGAACTTTCACAAGAAGAACATCTTTATTTCGAAGGCGCTCAACGTTCGAAGTAATGATGCGAATAGGATGTTGCTCATAAGTCAAATAGGTGAAATTCAATTTCTTCAATAACGCCAGACTCAAGAATAGAATCGGAATCTCGAAGGCATTGCCATAGTTGAGAAACGTGAAATATGTCATGAATAGCAGAAAACTGAGCCGGTGCAATGACGTAGTACAATGACGGTACGTCCGAGAAACTAGAAACTTGAATAATTTGGAACAACGGCATAGTACAATAATGGTATGCCAGATGAACCAAAGCTTTGATAATTCGAAACATGATGCCGTACAATGGCACGTCCAGTGAACCAAGCTAGGACATCGATGTAGTATAATAACGGTACATCCGATGAACCGAAAATCATAAAATTCGAAACATCGACGCAGTACAAACGGTACGTCAAATGAACCGAAAATCATAAAAGAACATCGGACGTTAGTCCATAAAAGAAATGAGATGAAGCTCAATAAAATGAGGTACATTGAAACGTCCGATGAACTTGGTAAAAAGATCATTCCATTAGGACATCATCAAAGAAACAACCACTTGTTGCTTACGACTAAGGGCATTGGCAACACGATTCCCCTTTCCAGGAGTATACGAAGAATATCAAGATCATAAGATGTAAGGAACTCGAGCCAACGTTGTTGACACAAATTAAGTTTCTTTTGAGAAAATAAATACTTCAAAGATTTATGATCGGTATAGAGAATAAATTTCTCTCCCAAAAGATAATGATGCCAAATTCAAAAAGCGAAAGCAATAGCCGCGAGCTCAAAATAATAAGTGGCATATCTAGTCTCGGCTGGCTTTAATTGCCTAGAAGCATAAGCAATAATACGTTCTCCTTGCATGAGAACGGCACCCAAACCAACACGGCTAGCATCGGTATAAACAATATAGTCTTGGTTCCCTTCGGGAATCACAAGAATAGAAGTATCGGAAAAGAGTTCTTTTAAATGATCCACTTTTCCGAAAAGCTAAAACTCCCAAAATTATAATTAACTTTATGTAATCATTTTTTTGAAAAAATTACATTTTACAAGTCAATTTATTATGTCTGACTGTCTCATCAAAGCGTTTAGGAAATTCCTATCGATAACGTTGATCAAGCGCATCGACCAGAATTTTTAAAGCACTCAATGGGTAATACAATCACAAAATCATCTTCTATATGATAAATATGTCTCTTAAAAACTTTTCGGATATTCTTTGTTCGTTTCTAGAACAAAAATCGAATCATACTTATAAATAAATCTTATGAAAAAGATTTGCAAAATTTTAAATTGCTCTTTTCATCCAAAATCAATAAATACAAGAATGGAGTCATCGAGATATTCGTAGAATACTCGACTCATAAAATGGATGAAATAAGCTGGACAAACTGAATGACATAATAATTAATTCATAAGAATCATAATGAGTGCGGAATGCGGTTAGTGGAACGCGATCATCTGCAACTCATAGCTAATGAAAATTGGTGGCAAAGTTGAACTAAAAAGACCTTAGCACCACTCAATAGATTTGCTCAGGTGATAGTCCTAAGACAAGCTCAAAAATACTGGAAAATTCTCAAACTACTTGAATGAGAGAAATAACACTTTCCTCACCTAGTGGGCTTAAAGAATTAAATGATGCCATCAAATTGGAATCAAAATCACAAAGAAAAAAATAGAAATCTTCTTAACATATTGAGAATGTCGAAGATGAATAGTCCACCAAGACATAGGATATGGATTCATAATGATTAAGCCAATCCTTATTCAAAAATCAATTTCGAACTCTAAGTAACGCATAACATGCAAATCGGATCGGAAAGAGTAATCACATAAATATTCTTCACATCTTTTCAAAGAAAACTGAGCGTTGCGGATCCACTATCCAAATAGCAATTCTCAACGAAGGCATCAAGCCCAAAATATTTAAAGAAAAGAAATCAACAAGTTCTTTTGATATAAAAATAAGGAGATGAACCCATATCAACAAGAACTCGAATAGGATAATCACAAAACAAATGTCATCAAGGATTGAATGAGAAATACCTTGATCACGAGAAGTGTTACCAGGCGCATTTAGCATTCCCTCTCTCTTGCTTGGAAGTTTGGGACATGAAGATAAAAGATGACTCGAACTTTTGCAATAACGACAAAAGAGAGGTTTCAGACACCTATTAGCATAATGGTCCGTGGAACCACAGTTGTAGCATTGTCCTCGATTAGATGTAGGAGTCTTTCCTACAAGAGTTTCTTGCTTCCCTTTCTTGTTGGGATTGGGGCCTTTGAATTTAATAGGCCTCTTCATGCTATTGTTGAAGTTCTGTTTGGTACACACAACTTCATCATCACTCTCATTATCCGCCTCTTCAAGTCGAAGAGCGATATCAATAAGCTGATCAAAAGAAACTTCTAGCTTCAGAAGTATTGGCTTCTTGAGGTTCTTATTCAACCCATAGACGAACCTCTGATTTTCCTTCAATGGGGTATTAATATACTCGACTCCATATTTAAAGAGAGATTCAAAAGACGCGACATACTCTGTCACGGAAGATTCACCTTGAACAAGGTCAATAAAATGCCGGGACAAAGTTACCTTTTCAGCCTCCGATACAAACTTTGATTCAAATCTTTCCCGGAATTGCTCCCACGTAAGATCCGCTTCGATAAGCTCCGAAGTCAAGAGTTCGTATCAGTCTAATGCTCTTTCTTGGATCAACAAGATTCATGTGAGAAAAGATGCGATCGTACGATTTGAGCCAAGCTTCTATAACACTCTCGGATCCCTTGAATGCCCTTCCATCCAAATCGGTATAGTCTCTGCACAAGCGTGCAAAACTGGATCTAGGATGAGTAGGCTCTGGGACGGGTTCGGCAGCTTGAGCATTCTTTACAAGATCTAAAAGCTGCTGGGCAGACATGAATACTCCATCTTGAGGAGTAGCGCTTGATTGACCGGACCGTGTCGGTTAGATCTAACCATTTCTCTTATTTAAGAAAGAAAGAAGAAGAAAAAGGTTAATCTCATAATGAATATCAAACAATAATGATTGATAAAACAAGGCATCTTAAAAGAAAATAGGATAGAACGGGTCCTAAGACTCGGATAAATACTAAGGCACGACTCCTAAGAGGGACTCAGGACAATGATCTTTGCTAGATTATTCTACATTGTTCCGAATTTTAGCTCTGATACCACGTTGTGACGCCCCACCACTATACTCACGCTAGCCAAGGACACTACGGAGCAATGCCGTCAACTAGCGCGAAGAATTAGGCTGTTTAGGAGCAACCATCTGTGTAATTATTTTGTGCGAGCACCGATATGTCAGATAGAATAACATGCATTTCATTACAAGAGGAAACCCAACATACCGATACAAACTCAAATTACTACACAGTGGCTATACAATCTTCGGTAACAAATATAGAAATAAGAATAACATAAATCAGTCACAGATATCCATATCACAAAGGCGAAAATAGATATGAATATAACACATAGAACTGTATATCAGAGTAGTGGTCAAACAAGATCCACAATATCACAAAGGTATAGATAGAGGTGATAACAAAAGAATATGTATACATCAAGGAGTCTCTATCTCAAATGTATATCAACAAAAACTACAAATCTAATGTAGTTAGACAAAAGTCAGATGCTGGCTCCATGTAAAGAGTCATGCAGAAGCACCTGTAACATGTCGGTCTGACCCGAGTATTATTTAATAAGAAAATAATAAACGGATCATCCTAGCTATAATTATCGGATAAAAATGAGATAGAATAGAAGATATGAAAAATACGTATGATAACAATAATGCCATACTGTGATAAGTATGCAATTGAAAATCAAGCATAGATTAATCAATATCACAAGAATCTTCTCATAGATTCAAGAAAAAGAATATCATATTCTTTATTTTATTCACCAAACCAAATACATTGACATCATATCGATGCCAATCATAAAATTGGAGAAACACAAATTCTAAAAATCATCAATCCGAAATCTAGAAATCACAAAAAGGGGGAGGCCTATCACAAAACGGGAGCATGATAACTCATCAACACGTGTATCACAAACGGGATGCTATCCCATGGTCGCTAACCATAGAGCCGGCGCAACGACGTAGTACAATATCGGTACGCCCGAGGAACCTGAAACTCGAATAATTCGGAACAATGACGTAGTACAATGGTACGTACGATAATTCAGATAAGCTGGTACAACAACGTAGTACAAAGGTATGTCCCATGGACCGAACTCCATAAAGAACTTCGGTCGCTAGCCCATAAAAATTGAGTCGAAACTCCAAAGAATACAAAGGCCGTTAGCCTATAAAAGAAATGAGACGAAACTCAATAAAACGAGGTACCGTCCCCTACGTGGGCAAAGAGGCATAGCATATCGCTAGTCTAAATCACAAAAAATGATCATCAATGATCATCACGAAGTGTCAATTACACTAAGCTAGTAAAATAGATGAGTTTAGCTTCATGTCCCCTAACCACTTGCTTAACTTAAGTATTTACGAACAAACTGTAAATCTCCACTCGAAAGTTGTTACAAGAGTTTCAATCGAACGAGTCTAAGAATTAACTGACAAAGTAAACGCAAACGTTTCATACCACTTGTTTTGCAAAGTCGTTTAATTGGATTTCTAGAACGAATGAGGTAAAGGTTTGTATATACTAATAGATTAGAAAATGGTTTTATAAAGGACTTTGTATTAAAAATAGAGTTGAAATCATCTTTGAGAAAGAGTTTGAATATTTACTACTAGTATAGAAACCTTTGCGTTTTAAAGTGAAAAACCATAAAGATGATTGTGAGAACAATCCATCACCAAAATTTCACGTTCAAAGACGTGAATTAAATCTGAAGAAATCGATTCGAAACCCGTCAAAATGGATATACCCAAAAATTCCAAAATAGAAGTCATCAAGGTCGATAATAAATGATAACAACAAATCAGAAAACCATGAATCGATAAAAATTGGAATTTCAAGCAAAATAGGCTAAATAGGCAAAGTAGACTGAATACAAGCAGGTCAGTCAACTTGCTCTCTGAGAACAGTCGACTAGCCAATTGCCTGGAAAACTCTCGGGTTCCAGGTCAGTCGACTAGACTTAAGGGGTCAGTCGACTGGTGCATGTTTCCCAGTATTTCCAGCCTATACAAATGAAGAGCAAACTCAACCAATTCGCGACCGGACGAGCGATGGCGCTAGGGGTTTATGTCAATCGACAACCTAACCCTATAGGCTCTTCAAAGCATCACTAAAAACATGTTCAAACATCAAAGTTTGGATTTTTATGGACTTGACTTCAAAACACCAAAAAATTGAAATGTTCACCAAATCAATCCAAACCAAAAGCAAATGCACATGAATAAGTGTTAGGAATTCATACCCAACAATCAAAGATAGTTATAGACATAGATGTGAGATAAAAATTTCACCTTTTTACTCAAAAACAATGAAGGAGAAGTTATAGAGCAAGGCAAGAACAATCACTCTTCAATACTAACCCAAGAAGCTTGAATCTAAGCTTAAAAGAAAAACATTTCCTAAGTTAGGGTATAGGAATTTCTAAAATTGAAGGGAGAATGAGTTGGAGAAGAAGAAAGGAATGCTTACCAATAGCTTCTCTTTGAATTTGGAGCTAGAACTTGAATTTGCAATGGAACTAGGGCTTAGGAATTTCCTAATCTCTTTTCTCGTCCACTATTTTTGTTTAAGCTTGAAGTATTAGTAAATAGAAATAAAATGAATGAAGAGGAGTTGGGGTTGAGCTAGAGTTAATAGGTTAGGCTAATGGGCTGGAACCCAAACCCAAAGCCCTAAGTGAAAAGGTCAAATTTTTAGTTAGCTCCAAACATATCGAAGTTTATACCTAAAAAGGTTGCAAACGACATTTTAAACTTAATGGAAGTAGTCTCGAGTTCAAATTCGACTGTTTGCAAAAAGTAGCTTTTCGGCCTACAATCCGACCAACGATGCTATATTTAAATAAAATATTTAAATATACAACCGCTAAATATGCGGGTTGTTACAAGAGAGCTTTCCAGTTTTCCAGAAATATGAATTTCCTGTTGCTCGGACTGTATTGTTGGAATGTTTTCAACATTGTTGATTGGTTCTTGATTCCTGTTTTGTAATTGTTCTATTGAAATCTCCTTTTCTTGATTGCGACTTGAATCTTTAACTTTTTCTTTCCAAACTTTTTTTGATGTACAGTCTTCTGTTTTGTGTCCAAAGCATTCACATGTTACACACTTTGGAGGAATCCATTCATATTCGATTTTCTGCACTATGGTTTCTCCATCATGCATTGTAATATACGCTTCATTTGGAAGATTTGATTTTGCATTGATTCCATCCAGAATTCTAGCATAGCTTAACCTGGTTTCTTTTGTTGTTTGTTCATCCAATTTTAGAGGGGTACCAACTATACTAGCAATTGCTCCAAAAGCTTCACTATCCCACGGTTTAAAACTGATTTCTGGGAGACGAATCCATATAGGAATTATGTTTAAAAGATCCTTATCAAATGAAATCTTATTGCTCCATCTTTTCAGAATATTCAATTTTCCATTAATAAGTAAGGACCTCCATTGATTGGTTTTTCACAATCACTTTCAACAGCAAATTTTATATAAAGAAACCATCGTTTCTTGTAAAGATTTCAAAATTACCCATGGGATTCCAAGTTTTTTGAACAAAAGCTTTAAAATGATGATAAAAAGGCCTATTACCATAGACATATGCTATCACCGAGCTGCCCCACTTGGACTCTGTTCTCTTACTAACCTCTTCCTTGATTATAACCATTTTCTTATTATTAATGGTTATAGGTGCTTGATACTTCAAGATACATTCATGACTGAAGCCTCCTTCTTTTATCAAATCTGCCCAAGATGATATTTTATGAAAAAAATTCCCTTGCTTGCTAATTGAATGTCCCTGATTAGCTGTAGCATCATTGTATATTTGCTTGTTCTGTGACCATTTATCAGAATTTGATGAAAGCAGAGAGTCATTTCTTGATTTTTGCATGCTAGGATTGTTTCTTGGCTCTCTATGTACATTATTGTATTGATTCTTGGTGTGAAAGGCAGATTTAGATTGAAGAAGAGGAGGTTTCTCCCTTATGCGGCGGTTCCTCACCAGTTGGAACCCCTCACTGTCGAATTGAGGTTGTACCTCCTTGAGGTTAGATGAAGAAGAAAGAGGAAGAGGAGGAGGAGGAGGCTCGGGCATGATAGAATTAGATGCCATTATCTGATTAGAGCTTTCTTGGATTTGTATTATCTTGATGAAAGTGTTGGGGATTTGTTTCAAATTTGATTAATTATTCCTGATCTCTTTTGCTCTATGGGTTGACAAAAAATGTTATTAACCATTATTTGTTCTTACTCGACTATGCATGTAGACCTAGCACACTCAATGTTCCAGTACATGGTAATATATGTATACATATGCTATTCATGATTTTATACTTTTGGGTATGAGTGTGACTGCACACATTATGGCAGTCTTCACATTATTGTATGCAATATCAGTCAGACATGTATTTTGAAACTTATCGTTGTACTCATTCCAGTAGTAACAAAAACTCTTTTCTTTTCAGAAAAATCATTAGAGTGCAGGTAAGACCTTGAACATAAGACTAGTCGTAATTAAAACTTCATTTTCGCCTTTGTACGAGGCCAACTCCACTATTCTAAGCATATTCCCCATTTCACTAAATTATTCACGTTGCCACAAAATTAAGAATATTATAAAAAGATGTAGGTACGTATATTCTATATAAACAAGAAATCCAATAGAATGTAGAAACCGACAACTAGAAAACAAAAAAGATATGTAGATACTGATAAAATAAAGAAACGGCATGCATACGTGTAAGAAATGATTGTGTTCCATTTGGTATCTTGATAGAGGAAATTGGCATGCATATATACGTATGAATATCTCCAGAAAAAGGCAGGGCCTTTTAAGTGCTTTTTTATGCACTTTTTACTCAACTTTTGAATGTCTATAGCTCACTTGTGTTTGTCATGAAAAAGTGTGTGGGCTACATATTTCCCTTGCCATTACTCAACATTCAGTCTCCCTTGTATGATCGCCAATGATACAAAATTTGAGTCTCATGAAATCTCTTGAATAGATATAGTTAGTTTGTTATACAAGTCGATGGACTTGAACACACATACACATACACACACAGAAATATATACATACATATCAGCAATGGATTTGCTACTTCAAGGACTTAAGTTGATATTCTATTATAAAGCAGCAGCTTTTGAAACACTCGCAAGCTAATTGTATCAATATTAGCAGTACGTGTTTAGCTACTTTCCATTTAATTGTTATTCTAAATGCTTCCTTCTTCTCAGCCACAATATTTACTTTTTTACAATTTTCTTTCATTTGATTGATTGGTCTCTCTAACTCTATAAACAATTTCATCTTATTGTACACAATTTTACATTGTTAAGAAAGTAACATTGAGCAGAAAATTTGTTTAGAAAGTCACATTGGATAGAATTTCAAATCAAGTTCACAATATTTTTTACTGAATAGAAATTTCATCTTTTATAAAACTTAGTTTAACTTTATAAACTTTTATTATTTATACAAAAGTTGTTAACTTTAATATACTTGGCTATGTTTATAAACTTAATTAATTTTTATAAACTTAGTTATTTTTAAAAATTTATTTGGTTTTTATAAAATATATTTAATTTACTTAATTTTTATAAAACTTTATCAACTAGTTAATATTTTTACAAAACTTAATTAATTTGTTTAATTATTTTAAAACTTATTTAACTTTTTTAAATTAAAGAAATTTATTAAAAACTTATTATAAACTTAGTTACTATTATGAATTTATTTAATTTTTATAAAACTTAGTTACCTTAGTTAAATTTTATAAATTAAGTTAATTTTATAAAACTTAATAAGCTTAGTTAAATTTCTATAAAAATTAGTTACTTTATTTAAGTATTATAAAACATAGTTAACTTAGGTAATTTTAAAAGATTTATTTTATTTCAGAAAAAGTAGTTATTCTATTTATTTTTGGTAGAACTTGGTTAAATTAGTTATTTTTTCACAAATCGAGTTAATTTTTTTAACTTCGACTAATTTAATAAACTTGGTTATTTTTATAAACTTATTTTTAAATTAATTAATTTTCATAAACTTAGTTGTTTTTATAAACTTACTTAATTACTTTTAACTTAACAAATTTTTATAAACTTAGTTATTTTTATAAACTTGTTTAAATTTTATAAAACTTAGTTAACTTAGTTAATTTTATAAATTTAGCTGAATTTTGGCATGATATTTGCGCCATAGAATTATCAAAACAAATGGGAGGAAACAACTGAATACATGATGTATTGGCATGGTATTTGTGCTATAACATCCATAATTTTGATACGAAAATAATATATATAAAAAACATAGATAGAGCATTTTTCAAATCAAGCTATATTTTTTTGACTGTAGCGGTCAAAAAGTTACAGCATTATAAGTCAACAGTATTTCATGTACATTTTTTCTTTTGCAAACATGTTGAAACTATTACATTTTGGGTTGTTTTATAAAATTATTTTAGTAACCATATCAAACCTTATTTATTATTAGTCATGAATCATTGACTACAACGATTATCCTTAGGCTTGTCATGGGTAAATGTATTACAATTGGCCTTAGGCAGATCATGGCTAATTTGTATAAAATGTATTTAACATATGTAAAAGGTAGTTACTTGAAACATGTCCTAATATTATAAGTCAACTGAAATAACACTTCTTAAATAATATTTGACTATATAAACCGAATATTAATTATTATATAATGAAATGTATGTCCAAATGAACTCTAGCACATTTACGAATATCAAAATTAGGGGCTTTTTTTGCTTTGATACCTCTGCATAAATCATTTTTGATCATATGTTGAAAAGTAACTAACAATAGGTAGAGACATCTGCATTTTTCGTTTTTATAGGGATTTTAGGTCATCCAAACTCAAAACCTACACTACACATTATTACTGGGCATTGGATCCACTTAATCAAAACTTGTATTTTATCTAAACCTTTCATCCTATTTATACAACTCTAAATTGTTTATATTAGTGAAACAAGCTTTTGACCTCAAAATGTTTTTATTAGCAAGAATACTAAACTTTTTTAGACTTATCATACACAATGTGTTGGCCAAAGTGCCAGGAAATATCTTCCAAAAAAACAACATGCATTTCATTTTCTGCTTCTCGCTTATTTTTCTAAGGATGCTATAGGCAAATCAACAAGTTTTCACAATACTATTTCCAACGCTTAAATATTATTGCATGTGTTTTTAATCTTTCAATTCTTATAAATTATGTATCAATTTTACCTTTTATACAATAAGATCAAGGACGTTCCATGACAGTTACATGAAATTATGAAAGAAATTTACATTTCATTAGAATAAATGTGCAATCTCCGTTTTCACTTATCGTATCATGCTAAGAAAACTATATCAAGGACAACTTATGATGGTTTTACATGTAAACTAAAATAATTTCAAGTCGATGGAATAAGTAGGCCGTCTCTATTACCATATCGTTGTCACAAAACCTCACGACCAATAAACTTATTCCGTGAATCTATATACATTAAAAATGACGTCTCTGTAAATAATTTTACATGTCTTCTTAAAATTGCCAAGGCGCAAGGCAATATGCTTAGGATCCTGTTACTTATTATTAAAAGGCATGATGGTACATTGTTATAATGTTGCCTAAATCTGCAATAATAAAGGATATATTAAATTTTGGCTTACATTTTTTCGTGGACACTGCCCATGGCAAGAGATTAGCTAGCAAATGGTTCTTCCACTCATTACTAAGATGGCTCTTCTTGTTTTCCCATCTCTGATTTCTTCTGTGAGTCTTTAGCTTGCGCCCAACTCCCATACCATGTATCTTTCTATCAAATTTTTTAGATTCGCAGATATAGACCATGAGAATTGATTAACATAAGACAATAACGAATAAAATAATAAACAAAATTATATGTGTACATTACAGATGAAAAATATTAAATCTTCAGTACATATATTAACACCCATCGTAATAAGGTTAAAAAACATTTAAAAACTAAAAATATTCCATATTTGATAGAAAAATAAGACTAACTTGAGAAGTCTTTGCAGATTAAAGGTTCCCAAAGCAAAGAAACCAAGGGTCGGTTAAATTGTGCATTATCTTTATTTTTAAAAC
This sequence comes from Allium cepa, assembly GCA_030765085.1. Taxonomy (NCBI): domain Eukaryota; kingdom Viridiplantae; phylum Streptophyta; class Magnoliopsida; order Asparagales; family Amaryllidaceae; genus Allium; species Allium cepa. Next base: position 804,780,926 of record CM060943.1, read on the forward strand.
ACCAATATCATATAAACTTAATCGCCTAAAAGATCTTGTTTATAGGTGATATGTTGGGGTTCATCGTATACTTTCACAAAGTACAAAGAAGTTTAGTCTACATAATGTCACTCTCATCAATAAATTCATCCAAACCAAAAAAAATTAATGGAAAAGAAGAGTTAAAAAATATTAAAATTATTAACACTATTGATTCAATTTCTACTTTTTCTACACATCAAAAGACTCATCTGAAATTAGCAAATAATTTACACTGTACTTGTTCAAGTATTTTTTTTTATTCAACCATATATTAACTTAAATGAGTATTCACCTCCTATAATAGTTGTTTCTAGAGAATTGTAAAATCACGACAATGCACATTTGAGATGGACCATGTAAAAAAAGCTCTGTTGATAACGTATGCATCAAAAGCTCGCGATAATACACAAAATTACTACCTGAAGTAGAAATTGGGATCGACGGTCGAAATAAACCTAATACTCGACTAATCCATTAAATCTAAACAGGATGAATTAGGGTAATTAGTCTACAAAGGAGCACCTGAGATATTAATGGTGAATCGAGGCAGTGATAATAAAGGAAATAGAAGAACAAGCAGAATCTAAGGGAAAGCAAAATGAGGGAAAACGAAATAAAAAAGGGTAGAGAGAAGGGTTTTTGGAGAAAGAGGGAAAATGAATTTTTTGGATGAGTACGATGAGAGTGGCGGCAAATATTTCAATGGTGGAAATTAGAACCCTACTTTAGTCTCAGCGTTTGCTCATGAATTTACTTCCTAAATAACTTTTACTGCATTTATGCTATGAACGCCGAAAATAGATGCTGTGAAAAGCTAGATTTTTTGTAACGATAACACTAGTTTACATTTTGGACCACATAATTTAGGTGTAGCTCGCATTGTATTAGAGTGGGTGCGTATATTGGACTATGATTAGTTTCACATCGCAAGATATTCTAAAAGAAACTAGCATATATATGGAATTGGTATCATGTAACAACAATTGATTCCTTTTGTTATAAATAAATGTTGTCATGAAAATATATGTGCTCTAGGCGGATGTGGAAAATTTCAACACATAATGGTCAAGCATTTATTTTTATCATAACTGCATTAAATGTGGTTGTTACAGTAAAAAATAAATTAATTTATTATCAAAAATTCAGTAAATGCATCAGTTGCAGTAAACTTAACGATGCAACATGTTTGTATTTGGAATAAGAAAAGACATATGGTTTATTATTTGATGCTTTTATGTTTAATAGTTACATCTACTTTATATGTTTGATCCATGCTGGTTGAAAATATGTTTCACTATCGTGCCTTGATTAGGATAAAATAAAAGGAGCATCAATTTTCATATTTTGCCAAAATGCATAATTACTAACGTTAATTAAGTATTCAAATAATAAACTAAAAATAAAGTGACACGGTAGCATACTGTATAGCTATATTATGGTTCAGATATACAACATATATACTGCTTTCATGTTATTTAGTATGACATTTACTATGTCATTTACGCATAATTTTATGTGGCATTTAATTCTGACATTCATCCATGACATTTATTATGTGATTCATTTATGATGCCCTATATCATATTTATGTAGGAAATATCATGAATGTAACTACATATTTAAACTAAAAGACTATAATAGATATGATTAAAACATGTTGTGGTACAGTTATAATTTTAAGATTTTCAATGTCGTATAGACTTAAAGTGCTTTCGGGAGTATTTTATAGCACTTGAAATATTGTACACAAGCTAAGAAATAAATTCAAATACATTTTTGGTGTCTCTTTACAAATTAATTGTAAATATCCGACATTCCAAGTGAGCTAATTGAAATAACATATCACCAAAGGGACATCTCTTATTTTAATTGTTCATGAAAATGTTTGATATTTGTGTATATTTATTCATGCGGATGTTAACCTGTCCCGACCCGGTTTTTCGACCATTGAAAGTCGACATCAATACGTCCACCATATTACATGTCTAACAATCGAATGCCGGAAATATTAGACCGTACGGGAAAGAAGAAAGAGGAAGAAGAAGAAAGTAGAAAAAACAACACAGAATCTCACAATCGCAGCAGAATAATATATAATAGCTAACAAATGATCTTTATACAAAAGAACTATAGCAGTTTTTTTATACATTACATCATCATAGTACGTACAAACAATAGCACAAAACTGGACAGTTATAATAACTTGTCCTCACAAAGCTGAATATACAGCTTACACTGCACAACGGATTATATATCAATTATGTGTGATACGTCTCCTCATCCAGCTCATCTCTTGAGCTCCATAACATCCTATCCTGAATCTGTAATACTTGGTCTGATCCGAGCATTATAATAAAATAACACCCGAGTCAGTCTGGAAACCAGCGTGAAAAAACACACTCAATTGAATTATTAAAATTTTCAAAATCCTTTGAAAAATCAGAGGTATATCGTAAGACCATGCCACAAATAAACATGTCGGGTTTTTACCTTACGATAACCAAAACATTTTATATCAAAATCCTTTGATATTATAATAGTGTCTAAGTACAAATACTTATTCAAATAGCTGAAATGTTTGCACCTCATGTTGTAGCATAGTTGGGCACAATCAAGTCCGTAAGGGCGCTTGTCGGAGAATGGACTTCATAAAATGGCAAGGCTATTGGGGTACCGCCGTCACAGTATCTGGTCTAGATCAGCGTATCGAGGACCACTCCCGATCCCTTACAACACAAGACCGGAACTACCCCTAACCTGGATAGTCCGAATAAGATCACCCCACGGTTTGGATTGACAATCGCCACATAGCCGAAATAAAGAGACTATAGACTGGGATGATCTTACCCTACTTGGGTGCTATCCACTTAGCCCTACTGCGTCTCCCTTGTTTTAGTCATTCCCAGTTGATGAGGCTTGAGGCTACGATTACCTTTTTAGCACACATTCACTTAGAATGCTCACCGTCCTTCAATGATGAGGGTCTGATAGCATCCATCCATACAAGTCCGTTCCGGTCCGAATGGAACCGAAGGCACTTGGAGACACCCTCAGGATTAGTAGCGATAAGCCCTTGCACTTTACTGCTCCATCTTCGACTCCAAGCTCTTGCCTTCCTTTCAAAAATGTGCTTGTTGGATCAAAGTGGTTTTCGGATCACAAATCCGATCCCGGTCTCTTCGAAACAACGTTCGCTATTCCCAATAAACTCAACCCCGATTCTCTAGGAATTAAGAAAAACAAGAATAAGATCGGAAATCACCTTCTAACCGTTTGTGGATGGATTTCCTTATAAACGTTCTAGAAGAATGACCGATTTTATACGTACAGTATAGCACCTCGAGCGGTAACTGTACCATATAATTTTCGAGTTTTGTCAAGATATTTCCAAAGTTATATTCGGGTCCAGATTTGATAGTCGTTATTTAATCATCAAATAAAACAATCATTTAACTAAATATTTTATTTCCACTGACAAACACCCATTCTTATTAAATTTAGATTTATAATAAATTAAATCAACTTATCAAAAATATACACTTAAAATATTTAAAGTAAAGGTAATAAAATCACTTTACTCAAAATAATAGTTATGAAATTTCGTAATAATTTTCCAAGTAAAACTTTAGCCAAAAACTACTATATAAAGTACAAATATTCAATAATTATCCTTTAAATCATAATACTAATTTAACCTTTAAAGATAATTAACTACTATAATTAACTTAATTACTATTTACTTTAACACTTTTAAAATAATTAGATAATATTTTTTTCGAAAAACATTCTTTTTAAATATCTTTAAAACTTCTAATTTATACGTAAAAATCATTTTTTGAAAATATACTTAGCATTTCAGGAGAATACACTTTCCACTCCAATAAAACCGTTCTTGTCATTTATAAATCCTGCTCGATTTATCTCCAGTTTAAATTTACGTTTCAACTTCGTTAATTTCCTTTCCACGTTTTTAAAAATAAAACCACTATTTATTTCTAAAACAAATTATCATCTCCTTATAAATTATCACCGTGAATTTAAAATCTCAATTATCCACTGATATTTTTGCTACACTTTATATTATAAACCTCATTTATAATTTCCAAAACCTCATCTCCAGTTTATCACTGTTTCAAAAACACTTAATCGATTTTCAAATCGATTTCCCTGAATTAAATCCATTTTTAAATTTATTTCTTGATTTACCCATATTAACTGAAACCCCTAGTTTCAGATTCACTGCCCTTTTCTGATTTAAAATCTTATTCAAATCTGGTACATCAGTTTCATACTTTATTTCAAAATTCTCCTTTTATTTTTCCCAAACCATTTAAATCTTGAATTTAAAAAAATGCTTTAATTCTTAAACAATATGCTTAAGTCCTCAAAACTCTTTTATTCCTATTCATTCAAAACTCCTTTTTTCCTACTCGGAATTTATTTAATATGACTTTCAAATTAAACTTTTTACTTTTTTCCAAATTCGTTCTTTTAATTTATATAGTATCACATCAACCAGATAAAAATTTATAAATTTCAACCAGCATTAAATAATTTATTTAACTATTTGAAATAAATTCCAGTAATCCAAATGAGTGAGAATTTTCTCACCTTTGATTTTTAATTTGCAATCCGATCCAAACCAACTTGTCTCTCCATGATTTTAGACCTTGTATAAACAATATATGGTTTATTAACATTTTAAATAATGAAACAATCAATTATCTTTTGAAAAAATTTAATCAACTAATAATTTAATTTAAACTAATTTCCCTTTGATAAATAGTTTCTAGTAACTAAAGTAATTGAATAAGTTAATTAAAGAGGTTAATCACCTTAATACATATTTTTAAAATTAAACAGTAGGTTTCCAATGTGTATATGTATATTTATTATTTATTTTTTTGAAACTTCATATATGCTTATAAAATTATCTATACAGATTTTAAAAATCTAATTTTATATAAACTCCACAACATTTAAAGTCCCTTTTTTTCCCAAAATTTTATCTATATATATATATATATATATTCTGTTTACCTTTATATATATATATATATATATATAAGTTTATATTTAATTTCATAAAATAAATTGAAAATACCTTCACTACTCGCTCGCGAACACACACCACCAGACCATCCCACTTCGATGAACTCAAATTCATCCAACCACCATCCTTGTGCATGAGCACAACTAGAAAACCTTGCCTCTACCTTGCCTGGTTCCTCTCCACGTCCATCGCCATGCCTGATCACTTAACCTCGACCTCACCCAACTACTGCTGCTCATCCAATCTTCCTCCATCGTGCGTCACCCGAATTCATTGCCCCTCTTCCAGACTTCACGTAGGCACGAATCATGTCGTAAGCTCTTGTTTGTCCCCTTCATGTGCTCCGCCTCAATTTCGAGCATACAAAGATTGGTGGTAGGAAAGCAACGTCGAGCCTCGCCTAAAAATCAAACCTCGATCGTGGATTCGCCTGAATCCTTTTTTATATCTATTTATACGATTCAAACTCTGATTCGAACTTCAATGGAGAAGAAAACGGGTCGCCGTTTGATTTTGATTTTTGAGGAAAAAATAATAGAAAAAGCCTGCCCTTATATTGTTCTCTAAACAGCGACTATGATTTTCTTTCCGATTGGGAAAGAAGGGTAGGGCCGATGTTTTTTACAACAGGTATAAGCTGTATAAATATTTTCAAAATGTTTTACTATATTTTTCTTTATTCGGCTGTGAAATAAAAGAGGGGACGTGATATGAAAAGGAGGTGGCGTGTTGAATGCATGCTACATTGATTTGAAGGGGAAATGAAAAAGTGCTGATGTGATTCGTTTGACTGGTCAAATATATATATGTATGTATACACACACACACACACACACACACACACATATATATTAATTTAAACATCTCAAAATCGTAGCTTAAAATCTCAACCTCCTATCGGGGCATGCCGCTAGGCGTTTATAATGTTATACCTCTATTTCAAATGCAATGGAAAAGGTTTCATGTCCTAAATCTATCGTGTGGAGAAGATAGCTCTTTGGACCCATTTATTAAATTAATTTTTCAATATAAATTTCAACGTGTTTATATACCGTACAACCAAATGATAACTCCAAACACTACGAAATGTGGAATTCGATAATAAACACTTTTATGGATCCAATGGAACTGGTTTCGTCGAAATCCGAGACCGTGCCTCAGATGGCTATTTTTTAAATGTCAATTTAAACGATATATTTTTAAAACTGAACAAATCACCCTTAAATTCAATTTTAAGACTTTTATTATCTTCAGCATTATTAATATAAATTTTATAAGCCTTCAAATTATTTTTAACAAGCTTGAAACCCCAGATTCAAAATATTTTTCCTAATTTTCACTCATTTAATTCAATAATTAAATCACCCAATAAATAGTGATATTTGAAATTCAAGTTAAAAATTAACTTTAAATATTTAAAACCAATTAAATATTCCAATTTCAAGTATCCAAAATTCTGGGTCGTTACATTCCTCCCCCTTTATAAGAATTTCGTTCTCGAAATTTCTAGGTAAGAATGATGGTCCAATACCCGTTTACTATTTCCCAAAACTATACAGTTTCAACAACTTCCCAAAACAATCTTATTATTAAAGACTGTAACGACCTGTCCTTCACAACCCTCGAAAATCGACACAAATATACCACTGTATACTATGCCGACGATCGAATGTCGGAATGACAGATTGCTGAGAAAAGAAAGAAGAAGGCAGAAGAAGTGAAAACAAAACAACATCAGAATCTCACAATCGCAGCGGAATAAATTATAATAGATAATAAATGATCTTTACACAAAAGAAACTATATCTTTTTTATACATTACATCATCAGAATGCATCACAATCTAAACAATTACAAGACAGTTATATTAACACGTCCACACAACAACTGATTATACAACTAATACATCATAGCGGAAAATTCATCAAGTACGAGTGATACGTCTCACCGTCCAGCTCATCTTCTGAGCTCCATAGCATCCTATCCTGTATTCATGATACTCGATCTGACCCGAGCATTATAATAAAATAACACTCGAGTCAGTCTGGAAAACCGACGTGAGAAAAATACACTCAATTTAATTATTAAAGTTTCGAAATTCTTTGAAAAACAAAGTTATCTCGTAAGATCACGCCACAAATATATATGTCGCGTTTTTACCTAACGATAACCAAAACATTTCTTATAAAATCCTTTGATATTATAATAGTGTCTCTGTACAAATACTTAAATCAAATAACCGAAATTGTTACATTCATAAAATTCTAGCAATTACTAGGTTCTACAATCAAAACTGCAAAAGGCACATAGGAAAAATGGATTTCCAACTAATGACTAGGCATTAGGGTATCACCTGTCACGGTACCTGGTCTAGATCAGCATACCAAGGATCCACCTTTGATCCCCTACAACACAAGACCGGAGCTACCCTTTACTGGATAGTCCGAATAAGATCACCCCGCGGTTGGGATCAATAACCGCCCACACAGCCGAAATAAAGGGACCTCTAGACATGGGTGACCTTACTCTAATTGGCTGCTACCCACTTAGCCTTGCTGCATATCCCCTGATTTTCAGTCGTTACAGTTGATGAGGTTCGAGGCTCAGCGTTACCTTTTTAGAACATTTTCACTTAGAATGCTCACCGTCCTCCTGAAGATGTTCTGAAAGCATTCATCCATACAAGTCCGTTCCGGGTTCGAACGAAACAGAAGGCACTACTCCTACTACTTCCACTTTGGAATCACCCTTAGGATCAGTAGCAATTAGCCCTTGCACTTCACTGCTCCATCTTCGACTCCAAGCTCTTGTCTTCATCACGAAAACGTACTCGTTGGATCGAAGTGGTTTTCGGATTACAAATCCGATCACGGCCTCTTCGAAACAACGTTTGCTATTTTCCGGTAAACTCAACCTCAGTTCTCTAGGAATACTCAAACGGGAATAAGATCGGAGTTCACCTCCTAACCGTTTATGGACGATTTTCCTTATAAACTTCCTAGAAGAACGAACGAGTTTATACGTATATTATAGCACCTCGAACGGTAACGATACCACATAATTCTCATACCTCTTTTAGGTATTCCAAGTTATATTTGCCTCCAGATTTGATAGTCAGTTATTTAACTATCAAATAAACAATCAATTCAACCAAACTATTTCATTTCCACTAGAAAACTTCAAGTCTTGTAAAAATTAGATTTAATAAATTTAAATCACTTTATCCAAAATTTTATATACTTAAAATATTTTAAATAAAACTGCTTAAAACACTTTATTCAAAATGATAGTAATGAAAATCTTTTAAATTTCCAGATACAACTTAAGCCAAAACTACTTTTTTTACAATAAAGCTATTCTATAAAATATAACTATTTAATAATTTCTTTTTAATCATAATACCAATTTAATCCTTTTAAAATCTTTATTACTATAACTAACTCAATAAATATTTACTTTAAAAATTTTAAAATAATTTAAGAAAATAATTTCTCCAAAACATTCTGTTGAGTCAAGTTTTTTATAGAGTTTTGATTTCTGACAAAGGGATAAGCCGTGATCGACAAAAAGAAGTTATTTATTAAAGAGACAAAAAGAGCTCCATATGTTAGAGGTTGATTATTTGGTATGTTAGTAATGTTATTTATGTTAAAATCTATCCTCAAATAATCTTATACCTTCAATCTTTGAATATATATATATATATATATATATATATATATATATATATATGAATTAGTGCACATTAACTGTGCAATCTGGGCTAAACCGGTCGACCGGTTAAAACAAGGCAGTCGACCGTTTCTGCCCAGAATGCACAGTTAACGTGCACAAGTGTACATAACGTATATATATTCAAATTCCTTTCTACTGGTCCTTTTTGACCTGTCGACCGTTTTCAAACAGAAAGCAACCTTTCGTATAGACACTTCCTTTTTCCTCAACAGTTGCTTCTCTTTCTCTTCACCAATGATCATGACCTTTGCTTGTACCTTTTCACAAAGGGTTACAACTGTTTATTTCTTATATAAACATCATGAAATCAATATTCCAATTAACCAATTCTATTATTCAAATCTCTATTCTATTGATCTCAATCTTATACTTTCAAGCGCTCAAATTGCTCATATTCTAACATATATCGTTTTTGAATCCTGAAATTTATTTAACATTCTTTTGATTCAATACGATATCCACTTCCAAATCTTCATATATACTAATATTCTATTTGAGGATAAGATTATAGGAAGTATGTACTACAAGTGACAAAATAGTGTTAGCAAGAACACATACCGTCAACAAACAATTATTTTCATCTTTGTTGAAGTCCTCGGTGTTGTAAGAGGCAAGTGTTGAAGTCCTCAGTGTTGTAAGAGGCAAGTGTTGAAGTCCTCAGTGTATTAGAGGCGTGAAATCCCGTTCGTCTGCTCGGGTGTTATAAACCTGTTCCTCCGGGTGAAGCGAGGTAGTTGGTTGTGAAAATCCAGAAAGAAGTCTGGGACTGGACGTAGGACGGTACTCCGAGCCAGTATAAAAATCTCTGGTGTGCTTTTTCCATTTTACTGAATTTTCTATCATCTGTGATTAGTCATATCTTTGTGTGTTATACATCATATTACACGATCCGTGTGTACTATATTAGCACGTACACATTTTCATTTGGTATCAGAGCACGGTCATCATATAACCGTAACACAGTTATTTGGTATATTCTTGTAATATGGCAAATAACGCAAGTACTAACACTCAAAACACCACTTACACGGAAGGTCAATCGACACAAAGACCTCCATTTTTCAATGGTCTTAACTATAGCTATTGGGCAACACGTATGTCATTCTTTATGCAATCAAACAGTTATGATGCCTGGAATGCTACTCAAAAAAAATAGTGAATCCAACAACTGATTATTCAGAATGGATAGCGGCTGAGAAAACGGCAGCAGCCGTAAATGCAAAAGCAATAAATATGTTGTTTTGTGCATTAGGCCAAAATGAATATAACCGTGTTAGTATCTGCACTACAGCATATCAAATTTGGCAAACGCTGAAAACCACTCATGAAGGTACTAACAGGGTTAAACAAGCCAAAATAGCCATGCTGAAAAGTCAATTTCAAAATTTCAAAATGAAACCAAATGAGACAATCAATGATATGTATTCACGTTTTCAAACTATCCACCATGCACTTATTGGCTTAGGACAAAAGTATTTTGATTTTGATGTTGTTTAAACAGTCCTACATTCTCTGACTAGTGAATGGGAAGGAAAAGTATTAGCAATTGAAGAAGCTAATGTCCTTTTCGTCATGAAGCCAGATGAATTGATAGGAAATCTAATGTCCTATGAAGCTAACTTGCAGACTAGAAAGGAACAGAAAGAAGAAAAGAAGAATGTGGCATTCCATGCTGAAAAAGACGAAAATGAATCAGAGTCTGAAGATGAAGATCTGGCATTCATAGCAAAAGGTTTCAAAAAATTCCTAAAACAGCGAAAAGCCAGTCGTTATAACAGAAAGAAATCTGGATCAAATAAACCAACATCATCCGCTATAGAATGCTTCAACTGTCACAAAAAGGGGCACATGCACAAGAATTGTCCGGAGCAAAAGAAGAAGTCAGAAAATGACAAATTAAAATATAAGAAGGACAAATCAAAGAAACGAGCATTCTCGGTAACGTGGGATGATACAGACTCATCAGAAAGCGATAATGATACGGAAGATGAACAAGCAAATGTCTGTTTCATGGCAACAAAAGATGAGGTACAAATTCCTACATTTGATGAAGTACTTGATATTAATGCTGAATTGATAGTCAAATATAAAGACATAAAACGACAGTTAAAAGAAGCCAAAGCAGATTTGAGTAGAGCAGAATTTGAACGAGATATGTTAAAAGACGAGAAGAAAATATTAGAAGAAGAACTTGAAAAACTTCAAGGATCATCATCTAATGTTGACTCTCAATTATCTCTTTTGAGTCAAGAAATTGAAACTCAAAAAGAGAAAAATGATGCTCTCACTACTAAAAATCATGAGCTTAAGGCAAAAGTCAAAATTCTGGACCTAGAAAAGGCTAGTTTACAAACTAAGTTAGATAACATTACTCAAAATGTTTCTAACTTTAACAAAGGACGAGAAAATTTGACAAAAATCATTGAAAGTTCATAATATGTTTCAAATAAACAAGGTTTGGGATATAAGAAACAAGAAACCAAGAAACATCTTGGTAATGAAAGGAAGAAGAAAGTACAAAAGATTGAAGCTAAGAAAAATCTTAGTTTATTATATTCCAAACCAAAACCAGTTGTGAAATTTCAGAAGAAAAATGTCAAGACTATCAAAATATGGGTTCCTAAAACAAATAACAATTTGATTAGGAACAAATATATTCAGAATTTCATGAATACTGTGCATCTTAATACAAATTATATATATAAAGGGTATACCGGACCCGTATGGGTTTGGACTCCTAAGACCTAACTCTTAGGACCCCATAAAAAGTGGGTACCACGGACTTAATTTTATTTTTTGCAGGTCCCACTTAAGAATAGAGGAAAGTGGATATTGGACAGTGGTTGCTCGAAGCACATGACTGGAGACAAGAGCTTATTGACAAATATTACATACTCAGATGGTGCCTCCGTCACTTTTGGAGATAATTCAAATGGCTATATCATCGGTAAAGGCGATGTGAGCAATTGCGGTACATCTAACTTACCTCTCATTACTAATGTCATGCTAGTTAGAAATTTGAAACACAATTTACTTAGTATTAGTCAGTTATGTGACAAGGGTTTTACAATTTCCTTTTCGGATCATAAGTGTAGTATTTTAGATAAAGACCATAATTTAGCTTTCGAAGGTTATAGAGACAGAAATATATATATTCTGAATATGAATACTAATCATAATTCAGATATGTGTCTTGTGGCTAATGATAATGATCCATGGTTATGGCACAAACGCTTCTGTCATATAAACTTCAGAACTATTGACAAGCTAGCCAAAAACGATCTAGTTAGAGGACTACCCAAAATAAGTTTTAAGGTTAACAACATCTGTGACGCATGTCAATTAGGAATATTGACCAAATCATCTTTTAAATCCAAGAAAGTCATATCAACATTACAACCACTTGAGTTACTACATATGGATTTATTTGGACCTACTAGGGTTCAGTCAATAAATCACAGTCGATATGTGCTTGTAATTGTTGATGATTTCTCCCGTTACACATGGACAATTTTCTTAAAAAAGAAAAGTGACACTTTCGATCATTTCAAATCTTTCGTCAAAAGAATTCAAAAATCAAAAAGGATTAAAGTTAAAAATATAAGAAGTGATCATGGCGGAGAGTTTGAAAATAATGAGTTTGAACATTTTTGTACAAAGAAAGGTATATATCATAATTTTTTGTTTCCCAGAACTCCACAACAAAACGGAGTTGTAGAACGGAAGAACTGAACTTTACAAGAATGTGCAAGAACATTATTGAATGGAACCACCTTACCAAAACATTTCTGGGCAGAAGCCGTCGCAACTGCCTATTATGTTTTAAATCGTGTGTCCATAAGACCTCTTACCAAGAATACTCCATATGAATTATTTAACAAAAGAAAGCCTAAAATCTCATACTTTAATGTTTTTCGTTCCAAGTGCTTTATTTTAAATACGAAAGACCAGCTTGGCAAATTCGATCCAAAAGCCGATGAAGGAATATTTTTCGGTTATTCGGAACGAAGCAAGGCCTATCGTATATTTAATAAACAAACCAAAACTATTGAAGAGCCACTTCATGTCTCTTTCGAGGAATTCTATCAGCATCCTCAAAATATATCAGATGATGACGAAACAATAGTCACTGATAATCCAATCATCACAAATGTTGATTCTGACCCGAAAATAATTATTGAGAATATTCCTCAAATATGTGAGTTACAATCTCCACCAAGGATATTAAGAGACCATCCGGCCCAAAATATAATCGATGAAGTAACATCACATGTCAAAATAAGGAGTCAACTCAACCAAATGGGTCATGTCGCTTTTCTCTCAAATATCGAACCTAAGAATCCAAAAGAAGCTGCTACAGACGATTACTGGATCATTGCCATGCAGGAAGAACTAAATCAGTTCAAGCGCAATGACGTTTGGGAACTTGTTCCAAGACCAACTGATCAGTCAGTTATTGGTACTAAATGGGTCTATAAAAATAAGGCTGACGAACAAGGAAATATCACCAGAAATAAAGCAAGATTAGTAGCACAAGGGTATAATCAGGAAGAAGGTATCGATTATGAAGAAACTTTTGCACCAATTGCTCGATTATAAGCTATTAGAATCCTATTATCTTTTGCTTGTCACCATAATTTCAAACTTTATCAGATGGATGTCAAAAGTGCATTTCTCAATGGATTTATCAAAGAGAATGTATATGTCGAACAACCTCCTTTGTTCGTACATGAAAAATATCCTGACCATATGTTCAAACTTAAGAAAGCTCTGTATGGTTTAAAACAAGCACCTCGTGCTTGGTATGAACGACTACGTAGCTATCTTATTAACTCAGGATTTCAAATAGGCAAAGTCGATCAAACTTTTTTTATCAAACATTCTCAAAAGGATATTCTAGTTATTCAGATATATGTAGACGATATCATCTTTGGTTCAACAAACGATAAACTCTGCAAGGAATTAGCAAATATTATGACCAAAGAATTCAAAATGTCTCATATGGGAGAACTGTCATATTTTCTTGGACTTGAAATCAAACAACTTCCGAATGGTATCTTTATTAATCAAGAAAAATACTGCGGAAATCTTATCAAACGCTTCGGGTTAAATAACACATCTGGTAAACCTACTCCTACGAGTACAACTACACATCTTGAAAAAGATAAAAATGGTAAGAATATTGACCAGAAACTATATCGAAGCATGATTGGTTCTCTTCTTTATCTTACAGCAAGTCGTCCAGATATAATGATGAGTGTTTGTCTATGTGCACGCTTTCAAGTAGATCCAAAGGAATCACATCTATGAGCAGTGAAACGTATAATTCGTTATCTTAATAATACCAAAGATTTCGGTCTTTTTTATCCAAAAGAATGTCCATTTGAATTAGTATCATATAGTGATGCTGATTTTGGAGGCTCTCGAATGGATAGAAAGAGTACAAGTGGTACGTGCCATTTTATTGGAAAATAACTTGTCTCTTGGTTTAGTAAGAAACAAAATTGTGTTTCACTATCAACATGTGAAGCTGAATATATATCAGCGGCTCTCGCTTGTACTCAAGTAATATACATGCAACACACACTTCAAGATTTTGATATTCATTTATCAAATTCTATTATATACTGTGATAACACAAGTGTTATAAATCTTTCTAAGAATCCAGTGAATCACTCCAGAACCAAACACATTGATATCCGTCATCATTTCCTTAGAGATAATATTGAAAAGGAAATATATGTCTCGAATAGGTCCAAACTGATAGTCCACTAGCGGACATTTTTACTAAGCCTCTACTTGAGTCTAGTTTCATTAAATTTCGTAGAGAACTTGGTTTAATTTCTAGAAAAGAACTTGATAAGTAATCACTAATGTTATATTCTTAAGTTCTTTTCGGATTATTTTTGCTATTGCTATATTAGGAAATTGAATATGAGCTTCTAATTTTTTCTACGGCCAAGTTTGCATGACAATACTCATCCACAAGCTTATATATAGGAATTTTTTTTATATAAGCTTGACAAAAAATATTGTTTTTATCACTTCCTATCTAAGCCTAAAAGTTTATACATATAGTTCATTATGGCACATATTTGTGATGAGTGTGCTCAAAAGTCCCATATTTCGGTCACAAGTTCTGAGCCAGAAGAATATTACTCTCCTGAAACTCCAAAACACAAATCAAAGTGTCATCACCAATGCATTCATACTCCTGGCAATACGCCAACTTCGAAACGAGCAAAGAAGGTGTTGTTTTGTTCACCCCATACCAGAGAGAAGATCAATGAGATTCATCATTATCAAAAACATCAAATCGATCTTCAAAGACAGCTGCATTATGAGCAACAATTGACTTCGGAACGACTATCTCTTCTAGAAAGAATGGTATCATTCTTTTGTGGTTCAAACAAACATGGCGTATACGAGCCAATGTCTCATGCACCTTCATCCTCTAGAAGCCCAAATTCATGGGATAAAAACTATGCTCAGAATGAAGGAGCGAAAGAAAAATGGTCGCCATGGAAACCACGCATTACCGATGTAAAAGAAGAGACTTCCGACCATAATTCCTCTACCTCTCAGTAAATTTGTTTCAATATTATGATTGTATTCTCGTATTTGTTTTTTATGAACTGATATATATGTATATATATATCATGTTTTGAATAAACTCAATATTATATGGACCGTTAACACTCAGAAATACAAGCAAGAAGAAGGAAAGTCAACACACAGGCAAACCAGTCGATCGGCCAGATACCACCGGTCGACCGTTTTTGCTTCTGTATGAAAACGGTCGACCAATGATTTCAGGGCGGTCGATCGGTTTCGAGCAGTTTTGTTTTTAAAAAGGCACATACGGTTATTTTTTCACTCCATCTCTTCATTTTTTTTTCAACAAACTCTCATAACCCTAGAACTAAATTCTTCTACCAATCTCACCCAAATGGCTCCTCCACAAAAGAAATTAAAGCAAGCTTCTACCTTCGAAACTCAACCAATCGATCTCTCTGTCAGGAAGTGGCTTGTGGATCCAATCGCAGTCAAAAGGTGGAATGAGATGAAGGATTTTACAATCCATCCAGGTTCTTTTGTTAATATTTCAGATTTCTCTAGTTATCGTATTCTTGGCTTAGCAAAGGATGCCGACATTGAAAACCTAATTGACTTTGATCAAAACAATGTGGAAATTAACCATGTAATGATCAAATTATTCAATGCTAACCTAAATTTAGAGAAAAAAAAGCCAGAGAATCCTAATTATTGTCTTTTGTCCATTGTTTGTGGCAAAGAAGTGTTTATCTCATGTGATAGGATGGCAACCGTTCTTGGTTCTTCGTTTATCGGTGAAAAATTCTCAAGTAATTTTTGCAATGTTCATGTCCGTAATCAAATTAGCCATCAATTTATTGAAGATGACAAGGATAGCACTAAGTCTATTGGTTTACGGCCTTCTGCAAGAATTCTTCATCATACTCTTATGCACTCTCTATTACTGAGAACAGGAAATTTTGATGCCGTCTATAAAGAAAATTTCAAGGTATTATACTCAATCTATGGGGGTATTCGTATAAATTGGATTGGTATGATCTTTGATGAGATCTTGAAAGTAAATGATTGCTCTAGGCCACACTTGTTCTATAACGAGTATATTATGCGTCTCTTGCTTGATTGTGGCATTGAACCTCCCAAGTCTTCAATTTCCAAACCAAAAGTCATCAACAAAGCATCGATTAAAAGAATGAAGCTTCCCGCTCCATACTTTAATATTATGCCTTTTGAACAATGGAAAGAACAAGGACATAAAGAAGCTTCATCACGATCATCCCGCCCTAAACCTGAGGAAGTTAAACTTTTACGACCATCTTCCTCAACAAAAGAATCACTTGACACTATTGCTCGAAATCAATTCCTTCTCGAAGCACGACTTAAGCGCATGAATACAAAAATGGATAAACGCTTTAACAAACTTAAGTCTTTCTTCATTTCTATATGGGAAGCAATATCATGTGGTGCATCATCTTCATCAATGCAAGCTCACTTGGCAAGCGCCCAGCTCCTCCTACTTTTGCTTGGACATCTTCGAAGGAGGGTACAAGCTCGGGAACTAGTCATGAACGTGGACACGGAAAATCTCAGCTTGTTGAAGAAGAAGGAGAAGAAGAAGAAGAGGGTGAGACAGAGTCAGATTAAGTCTCTTTTAGTTTATTTTTTTGCGTTCTTATGACTTTAAATTTTGCTTTAAAGACATTATCTGGCACTTGTACTAAATAGTGTCGTGTTTTAATTCGTACTAGAGTTGTGTGTATTATCTTGTGTGAATGTTACTCTTGATCTATGGTAGTAGTTTTATGTTGCTTATAATCTCATTTACATCCTCCATTTAACAACTCCTTTTCCTCGATGACAAAGGGGGAGAAAATTGTGCTAACAGTATATATGTAGGACACAATCTCAGGGGGATATCATATACAGGGGGAGATCCATAACTATGTTGTCATCAATCAAAAAGGGGGAGAATGTTGAGTCAAGATTTTTATAGAGTTTTGATTTCTGACAAAGGGATAAGCCGTGATCGACAAGACAAAGGGATAAGCCGTGATCGATAAAAAGAAGTTATTTATTAAAGAGACACAAAGAGCTCCATATGTTAGAGGTTGATTATTTGGTATGTTAGTAATGTTATTTATGTTAAAATCTATCCTCAAATAATCTTATACCTTCAATCTTTGAATATATATATATATATATATATATATATATATGAATTAGTGCACATTAACTGTGCAATCTGGGCTAAACCGGTCGACCGGTTAAAACAAGGCAGTCGACCGTTTCTGCCCAAAATGCACAGTTAACGTGCACAAGTGTACATAACGTATATATATTCAAATTCCTTTCTACCGGTCCTTTTTGACCTGTCGACCGTTTTCAAACAGAAAGCAACCTTTCGTATAGACACTTCCTTTTTCTTCAACAATTGCTTCTCTTTCTCTTCACCAATGATCATGACCTTTGTTTGTACCTTTTCAAAAAGGGTTACAACTGTTTATTTTTTATATAAACATCATGAAATCATTATTCCAATTAACCTATTCTATTATTCAAATCTCTATTCCATTGATCTCAATCTTATACTTTCAAGCGCTCAAATTGCTCATATTCTAACATATATCGTTTTTGAAACCTGAAATTTATTTAACATTCTTTTGATTCAATACGATATCCACTTCCAAATCTTCATATATACAAATATTCTATTTGAGGATAGGATTATAGGAAGTTTGTACTACAAATGACAAAATAGTGTTAGCAAGAACACATACCGTCAATAAACAATTATTTTCATCTTTGTTGAAGTCCTCGGTGTTGTAAGAGGCAAGTGTTGAAGTCCTCGGTGTTGTAAGAGGCAAGTGTTGAAGTCCTCAGTGTATTATAGGTGTGAAATCCCATTCGTCTACCCGGGTGTTGTAAACCTGTTCCTCCGGGTGAAGCGAGGTAGTTGGTAGTGAAAATCCAGATAGAAGTCTGGGACTGGACGTAGGACGGTGCTCCGAACCAGTATAAAAATCTCTGGTGTGCTTTTTCTATTTTACTGAATTTTCTATTATCTGTGATTAGTCATATTTTTGTGTGTTATACATCATATTACACGATCCGTGTGTACTATATTAGCACGTACACATTTTCACATTCTTTTTAAAAACCAACTTTAAAACTTTAATTTATACTTAAAAGATACTTTGAAAACATACCTGGCTTTCCAAGAAATACACTTCCATTTCAATATAATCTATATAATTCTTTATAAATCCTGGTCGATATATCCCAATTTAATTTACGTCCCAATCCCGTAAATTCATTCGATGCTTTAAAAATAAAATCACTTTTATTTTTTAAACACATTTCCATCTCCTTATAATCACTTTCAAAAATATATACTTGAATTATTTAAATAAGGCTACGAAAATTACTTAAATAAAAATAATACTTAAGAAATTCTGTAAGAGTTTCCAAGTAAACTTAAACCAAAATTTCCCTTTAAAATAAAGTTATTATATCAAATATTTATGTTAAATTTCCTTTTAAAAATCATAATACTAGTTTACTTTAAAAATAATTAACCACTATAATTAAGTTAAATAAATATTTACTTTTCACTTAAAAATAATTAAAATAATAAATTTCCAGAAACATTCTTAAAAACATTTTAAAACTTCTAGTTTATACTTTGAAATCATTTATTTAAAAATATACTTAGTTTTCTAGGAAAATATATTTTCCAGATTTTAAAAATAAAATCACCTTTTATTTTTAAAATGAATTACAACTTTTCTTATAAATTTCCACCGGAACTTATACTTTCAAATTTATCCACTGATAAATATCCCACTTCATTTATAGCCCCAGTTTACAAATTTCCATTCCTCTTTTCCTTTTAAAAACGCAGTTTCCAAAACACTTAATCAATTTCAAACTGATATCTTGGTTTAAATTCCCTTTAAATTTATTTCTCGATTTATCCAAATTCCCAATAATTATTTACTTAAATATTTCCATTTCATTTCCTTAAAAAAAACCAATTCAATCTACTCAATATTTTAAAATATCAAATTATGTTCATTCAAATCACAACATTGAATAACTTGATTCTCAATTCAATCTATCACAGGACATCCCATAACATATCACAGATATGAAAGATAATTATAATATTTTGAGGAATCCAGTTGGATCCCTCCAACCTATTTTCTTGCATCCATAGATGTTAGCACAATATAAAAATACCAATTCCACTTCGAGGTGGAATATCACGGTATATGGGGTCATCCGCTATCATGTGGGGCGCATAGGGTCTCAACCACTACATAATGCGGGAATCAATGACTCCAATATATATATATATATATATATATACACACACACACACACACTACTATATATAATATTATATCC
Organism: Allium cepa; assembly: GCA_030765085.1. NCBI lineage: Eukaryota > Viridiplantae > Streptophyta > Magnoliopsida > Asparagales > Amaryllidaceae > Allium > Allium cepa. Next base: position 804,800,694 of record CM060943.1, read on the forward strand.
AAACTGATAATAATATTCACATTCGACCAATCAATCAATAATTTAAATTTAAATTTAACTATTCAAATTAACTGGAATTCCAAATGTGAGTGAGATTAACTCAACTTGAATTCGTCGAGCATTTCAATTTTAAATTAAATCGACCGCCTTCGTTTTAATCTAAAATTTCCACGAACTCCTATCGTCCCCAGATATGCTGCAGCCCATAGATCGCATCGCTGGGATTTCGGTGCTTCCTGTTTTGCCCAATTTCGACCTGACATGCATTAGATATGAAATTTATAAGTTTCAATTACAAATTTATAAAAAAAATTCTTTTTATAATATATATATATATATATATATATATATATATTATCACAAACCAAATCTGGCCATCAATCAAGGTAAGGAAAATTAGAGCCGCTAGATTTGCTTCTTCCCTAATGCTTGTATACCCTCGAACGGAACCCAAAAACACGCAACTCAAGTCTGATCGCCGATCCTCCGCTTGTGTCAAGACCCTGATCGGTCTAGCCCATGCGATTAGCCCCTACGCCATGCACCCTTGCCTCAAACGCCATCGAGCTCGGTGCTGCCACTCGCGCGAAAAACCAATTCGAACGGTCAGGCTTCGAACAAAAAAATCTGCCGATCCATCACGCTATACACGATCTTGACCATTGGATTCATTCGCCTCGGTGAGCTCTCCATCGTTCTAGTTAGTGATATTCGATGAAAGTCGATATATAAGGAGAATTTGAGGGAACAAGTTGAAGAAATTTCAGCCATTGAATTATTTTGGTGGCGGCTCAAAGATGATACTAGGGTTTCGGCTGCAATATATACACACACACACACACAAAATATTTAATAAAATATTTTATTATAAATTTTCACCTATTTACAAGATTTTCGAACGAATTCCAAATTAGACATGCCGCCAAGCGTTTATAAGGTTTTAGTCAAATTTCGAACACAATGAAATGTGTTTCGGTGGCTAATTTGGTCGTATGTGGAAGATAGCTTTTTGAATCGATTAAAAATATTAAATTTTCAATTTTTAATTCAACGTGTTACTCACCCGTACGAACAAACGGTAACTCCAAATGCTATGAAATCTGATGATAATAATACACTATTATGGATCCAATGGAACTAGTTTCGTCAAATTCCGAGATCCCGGAAGGCTATTTTAATTCATTGATTAAATCGAACTATTTTTCAAAATTGTCGAAATCATTTAAAATTTCAGTTTTCAGGCTCTACTAACTTGATTATAAATCATATAGAATTTATATTCAATTAGAAATCATTCTGATTCATTTTAAGTCAAAACCTGATTATTTACATTATTATTAAATATTAAATCCCACCATTAAACTAATATAAAAATTCCAATTTTAATTCATCGACTTTTGATTCCATCCAAAAGTCAAATACTATAATCCAAATTCAATTATACTTATAAATTTTAGAAACCATTTCCACATCTATATACACCCAGATTCACAAATTATCCTAATATCAAATACTAAATTATTATTATCCAAATCCAATTGAATTTCCATATTTGAAATTATAACTAACCTTGTTGATTTAACCAAAATTTCTTATTCCAAAATCAATTAACAATCCACATTCAAGATTTAAAATAAATTAATTGTTCAAAATTAACGACCAAATTTTCCAGGTTATTACATTCCTTCCCCCTTATAAAAATTTCGTCCCCGAAATTTGCTAAGGTAGGAAAAATGCTCCTAAACCCATTAACTTGCCGAAAATTCACTTAGTTAAAAGCTTAGTCTACTACTCAAAATCCTTTAGTTTAATCCAAAAGCATTAACTTCCATTTCTAACCTAAAAACTTTGATTTCAAACATCGTTCCAAAAATCAACTTCTAGTTAACCAAAATTCCAAAACTTCCAAAAAAATCTAACTCACAAAATTTTCAAAAAATTTTGACAGCATCTTCTTTGTACGAAGAGTGTTTTACAATATCACAAATATGATAAATATATATATCGACCTACACGGTCGGAAAACAAAATATATAACAATATATAATCATTCTTAGTTTTGTTGCGTAGGCGTACCTCACAATAGCGTTATATAATCGAGCGGCTTACTAGTTATGCATTTACGCGCTCCGAACTCTATCTGATTGCCTCCTGTACCTGTACTTACTCAAACAAGCACATAAGTTTCAACAATATGAAATTTTAACAACATTCCATCTACCTACTAGCCAAAAACATCAATTACATAGCCCAAACAAATAAACTTCATAATCCTACATGTTAACCATATATTATATGAAATAATAATGTTTCACACTATTTTTAATTCCTTTCATACATCCATATTTCATTTTATTCTACCCGAAATGATTTACAACCAAGTTTACTATATTCACTTCATCTTTGCACCAACAAATCTCATATCCGTATCAAATTTGTTTATATGCCTTACTTACATAATTTCACCTTTTTCCCAAATTCCAAATTTATTAATTTGTATCACATTTATGATTCTTTTCATTTATGTGCAATCCACTCCAATTGATTCAAAAACCAATTTTATTCACTTCCTTTAATTCATTTACTTCGTTTACGACAAACGACTAATTTCTATGCAAATTTGATGTTATTCAAGTAGATAACAATTCCTTAAACTTATAACCTTTTTAAATTAATTCCAACTCAAAATTATATTAATTTTATTCTATTTTGAATTATTCACAAGCCAAACATTCTCATTACATTATTAATTTAAATCCTTTCACTTATACTTCATTTCATTATCCAAATACGCTCATTCAAAACCATTCATAAAGTTTGTCAATAACCATTTCACAATGTGCTTAAGTTATTACAATTCCATAACAATTCATTTGTTCTTGCATCAATTCTATTTTCATTTTAATTCGATTCTCATCCAAATCAAATTTAGCAACCTTTATTTAATTCTTATTAAAGTTATTCACCCCTTTGTTTGCTAATTTATTTATATACCATTTAACAGAATTACTTCTAAGATTTATTATCAGCATCCCATATTACTGCTTAAGTTATAACCAGCTTTAAAACTTAACTTTATTTCTTGATATCAATTTCTTAACCATTTAATTTGGTTATAACTTTCCACTTTTTTAGTTTAATAAGTTATATAAACTTATCTATTCAAAATTTCTTTAATTTCCACTTAACTTTACCCACATTAAATATGTATAACATATAATTACATAAATATTTCACCATTCATGTTTATATTCAACTTACTCAAGTCCAATTCACCTCTATTTACAAATTCAAAATTTTACTTTCCCAATTCTTTTTCTTTATTACCAAACCATCTTCATCTTTTGTATTTTACTTTATCTTATTTCAATTCACATTTCACTTAGAATTCAATTTTTAAACTTCCATTCTTTTTATCATAATACTTAACCATTAATTAGGTTTACAATTCCATTTTCCTATTCATAAGTTTACCTTGCTTATTTGCTTAAAATCCTACATTCATTATTTGGATTATTTATTTCACTTAAAGACTTAAGTGAAATCATCCCATTCAATAATTGTAATTTATAGAATTATCTTACCTTTCCACTTATATCCAAATCCACATTAAATTTTATTTAACTTATCTTAATTTAAATTTCAATATACCTTATCCACTTTGATTTACTCAAGTTATAATTTTAATTTCCAGGATTAATATTTTCACTTTTCTTTCTTAATTATATCAGCTCCACTTTATAAATTCAATAGTTGATTCATCTTAACTTTTCACATTATTTAAATAGAATTCACAGATTTCATTTACCCGATTTTATTTCAAAATCATTTGAAATCATAAATAACACATACCCTCTTGGTATATCAAATCATTTTTTCAGCTTTCCAAACAACTTCGTTTTACCAAAACAATTTCCCTTTTTGAAATTTCTAAAGCAAATTTGTTTGTCAAACAAGTCCCAACAAATAATTATACCTAACCACCCCGGTAGCAATCCATCGCTTCGAAACTCGAAAATGAATACTGATGACGTGACCATCATCACTAGGATTATTTTCCAGCGACTGAAGTGAGTTCAGTGCTTTCCAACTTCCTAAAAAACCATTTATAAACAATTCCTATTTAAAAATATTTCCAATATAATATCCCATTATTTTCTCCGAACACTTTGGAAAACCTTTCAAAAATTTCCAAGATTTATTTTTTAAAATTTCCAAACTTTTTGTTCTAATTCATTTGAAAACATTTTCAAAATTCCCGAGATTTAAATTCGTGTTTAAATTAAATTTTGATAACGTTCCATTGTATTATTTCAAACTCATACAATTCTATTTGGTTATAAATACAGACCATTTCGAATTTTAGATTCTTATTTGATTATAATATTAACAATCAAACATCCAAATATAAATAATAATTTTAGAAATTTTTTCTTTCATATTAAAATATAATTTTGGGTAAAATTATTTCATTTGCCCATTTTAAAAACAATACTATGTCGGTTTATCTTGTTTAAGAGTTTAGAAACCCATGTGATACGGTTGTACTTTCTGTACAAACCAGAATTTATAAACACACAACCGATTAGTCAACATAGTATAAAACAGTTTTATATTAATAACAATTACGCGCTCATATATATATATTACACTCAACTCATTCACAGTACTGTTGACTGTATTTCTAATGAGTAATTCCCATCAGAGCCAAGGTTATCGCCAGCCTAAGCTCTGATACCACTGTAACGACCAGTCCTCCATGACCCTCGAAACTCGACACAAATACCCACTGTATAATATGCCGACGATCGAGTGCTGGAAAGATAGATTACTGGGGAAATAAAGAAGGAGGTAGAAGAAGAGAAAACAAAACAACATCAGAATCTCACAATCGTAGCGGAATAAAATATAATAGATAATAACATATCTTTACACAAAAGAAACTATATCTATTTTATACATTACATCGTCAAAATACATCACAATCTAAATAGGTACTGGGCAGTTATATTAGTACGTCCACACAACAGCTGATTATACAGCTAATACAACATAGTGGAAAATCTATCAAGTATGGGTGATACGTATTGCCATCCAGCTCGTCTCCTGAGCTCCACAACATCCTATCCTGTACTTATAATACTCGGTCTGACCCGATCATTATAATAAAATAACATCCAAGTCAGTCTGGAAAACCAACGTGAGAAAAATACACTCAATTTAATTATTAAAGTTTTAAAATCCTTTGAAAAACAAAGGTATCTCATAAGATCATGTCACAAATAAACATGTCGGGTTTTTACCTTACGATAATCAAAATATTTCTTATAAAATCCTCTAATATTGTAATAGTGTCTATGTAAAAATACTTAAATCAAATAGCCGAAATGGTTACATTCATTAAATTCCAGCAACTACTAGGTTCTACAATCAAAACCGTAAATGGAACACATGTAAAATGGATTTCCAACTAATGACTGGGCATTGGGGTACCGCCTGTCACGGTACCTGGTCTAGATCAGCATACCGAGGATCCACCTTTGATCCCATGCAACACAAGATAGAAGCTACCCCTTACTGGATAGTCCGAAAAAGATCACCCCGCGGTTGGGATCGGCAACCGCCGACATAACCGAAATAAAGGGACCTCTAGACAGGGATGACCTTACCCTAATTGGGTGCTACTCACTTAGCCTTGTTGCATATCCTTTGATTTTCAATCATTCTTGGTTGATGAGGTTCGAGGCTCAGCGTCACCTTTTTAGAACATTTTCACTTAGAATGCTCATCGTCCTCTTGACAATGTTCTGAAAGCATTCATCCATACAAGTCCGTTTCGGGTTCGAATGGAACCGAAAACACTACTCCTACTACATCCATTTTTGAATCACCCTTAGGACTAGTAGCGATTAGCCCTTGCAGTTCACTACTCCATCTTCGACTCCAAGCTCTTGTCTTCATCATGAAAACGTACTCTTTGGATCAAAGTGGTTTTCGGATTATAAATCCGATCTCGGTCTCTTCGAAACAACATTCGCTATTTCCCAGTAAACTCAACCCCGATTCTTTAGGAATACTCAGACGAGAATAAGATCGGAGTTCACCTCCTAACCGTTTATGGACGGATTTCCTTATGAACGACCTAGAAGAACGAACGAGTTTATACGTACAGTATAGCACCTCAAACGGTAACTGTACCACATAATTCTCATACCTCTTCTAGGTATTCCATAGTTATATTTGGGTCCAGATTTGATAATCGGTCATTTAACTATCAAATAAACAATTAATTCAACAAAACTATTTTATTCCCGCTCGAAAACTTCAAGTCTTATAAAAATTAGATTTAATAAATTTAAATCACTTTACCTAAATTTTATATACTTCAAATATTTTAAATAAAACTACTTAAAACACTTTATTCAAAATTATAGGTATGAAAATCTTTAAAATTTCCAGTTACAACTTATGCCAAAACTATTTTTTTACAATAGAGCTACTCTATAAAATAAAAGTATTTAATAAGTTCATTTTAATCATTATACCAAATTAATCCTTTTAAAATCATTACAACTATAACTAACTAAATAAATATTTACTTTAAATTTTTTAAAACAATTTAGGAAAATAATTTCTCCAAAACATTATTTTAAGAACCAACTTTAAAATTTTAATTTATACTTAAAAGCTACTTTGAAAACATACTTGGCTTTCCATGAAATACACTTCCATTTCAACATTGCCCATATAATCCTTTATAAATCCTGCTTGATTTATCCCAATTTAATTTACGTCCCAATCCCGTAAATTCTTTCAATACTTTAAAAATAAAATCACTTTTATTTTTAAAACACATTTCCATCTCCTTTTAACCACTTTCAAAAATATGTGCTTAAATTATTTAAAATAATGCTACTAAAATTACTAAAATAAAAATAATACATAAGAAATTCTATAAGAGTTTCCAAGTATACTTAAACCAAAATTTCCCTTTAAAATAAAGTTATTATATCAAATATTTATGTTTCCTTTCAAAAATCACAATACTAATTTACTTTAAAAATAATTAACCACCATAATTAATTTAAATAAATATTTACTTTTCACTTAAAAATAATTAAAATAGTAAATTTCCTGAAACATCTTAAAAACATTTTAAAACTTCTAGTTTATACTTTGAAATCATTTCTTTAAAAATATACTTAATTTTACATGAAAATATATTTCCAACTTCTAAAAATAAAATCACCTTTTATTTTTAATTGAATCACAACTTTTCTTATAAATTTTCATCGGAATCTATACTTCCAAATTTATCCACTGATAAATATCTCATTTCATTTTTAGACCCAGTTTTGAAATTTCCATTCCTCTTTTCCTTTTAAAACACAGTTTCCAAAATACTTAATCAATTTCAAACTAATATCTTGGTTCAAATTCCCTTTAAATTTATTTCTCGTTTTATCCAAATTCCCAATAATTATTTACTTAAACATTTTCATTTCATTTCCTTAAAAAAAACCAATTCGATCTATTTTATATTTTAAAATATCAAATTATGTTCATTCAAATCACAACACCGAATAACTTAATTCTCAATTCAATCTATCACAGGATACTCCATAACATACCATAGATATGAAAAATAATTATAATATTTTGAGGAACCCGGTTGGATCCCTCCAACCTATTTTCCTGCATCCACAGATGTTAGCACAATATAAAAATACCAATTCCACTTCGAGGTGGAATATCACGGTATATAGGGTCATCCGCTATTATGCGGGGTGCATAGGGTCTCATCCTCTATATAATGCGGGAATCAATCACTCCATTATATATACACACACTATTATATATAATATCATATCCAAACTAATAATAATATTCACATTCAACCAATCAATCAATAATTTAAATTTAAATATTTAAATTAACTGGAATTCCATATGTGAGTGAGATTAACTCACCTTGAATTCGTCGAGCATTTCAATTTTAAATTAAATCGACCGCCTTCGATTTAATATTAAATTTCCATGTACTCCAATCGTCTCCAGATCTGCTACAGCGCATACATCGCATCACTGTAATTCCGGCGTTTCCTGTTTCGCCCAATTTCGACCTCGTTTGTGTTAGATATGAAATTTATAAATTTCAATTACAAATTTATAAACAAATTTCTTTTTTTCATATATATATATATATATATATATATATATATATATTATCACAAATCAAATCTAGTCGTCAATCAAGGCAGGGAAAATCAGGGCCGTCGGATTTGCTTCTTCCCTAATGCTCGTACACCATCGAACAGAACCCAAAAACACGCAACTCAAATCTGACCATCGATCCTCCCCATTATCTTCGGACCCAATCAGTCGAGCCCACGCGACGCACCCCCATACCGTGCACCCATGCCTCAAACGCCGCCAAGCTCGGCGTTGCAAGCTGCGCGAAAAACCTGTTCGAACGGTCAGGCTTCGAACAAGAAAATATGCCGATCCATCACGCTATACACGATCTTCACCATTGGATTCACTCGCCTTGGTGAGCTCTCCATCTTTCTGGTTGGTGACATTCGATGAAAGTCGATGTATAAGGAGAATTTGAGAGAATAAGTTGAAGAAATTTCGGCCATTGAATTATTTTGGTGGCGGCTTAAAGATGATACTAGGGTTTTGGGTGCAATATATATATATATATATATATATATATATATATATATATACACACGATTTAATAAAATATTTTGTTATAAATTTTCACCAATTTACAAGATTTTCGAACGAGCTCTGAATTGGACATGCCACTAGGCGTTTATAAGGTTTTACCTGCATTCTGAACACAATGGAATGAGTTTTGAAGGCTAATTTGGTCGTATGTGAAAGATAGCTTTCTGAATCGATTTTAAATTTTAAATTTTTGATTTTTAATTCAACGCATTACTCACCCGTACGAACAAACATAACTCCAAATGCTACGAAATTTGAAATCTCATAATAATATACTATTACAGATCCAATTGAACTGGTTTCGTCAAATTCTGAGACTGTGCCCCGGAAGGCTATTTTAACCCGTCGATTAAATCGAACGATTTTTTAAAATTGTCGAAATCATTTAAAATTTCAATTTTAAAGCTTTATTAACTTAATTATAAGTCATATAAAATTTATATTCACATGAGAAATCATTCTGATTCATTTTAAGTCAAAATTTGATTATTTACATTATTATTAATATTAAATCCCACCATGAAATTAATATAAAAATTCCAATTTTAATTCATCAACTTTTGATTCCATCCAAAAGTCAAATACTATAATCCAAATTCAAGCATACTTTAAATAAATTTTAGAAACCATTTCCATACCTATATATACCCAGATTCACAAATTATCCCAATATCAAATATTAAATTATTATTACACAAATCCAATTGAATTGCCATATTTGAAATTATAACTAACCTTATTGATTTAACCAAAATTTCGTATTCCAAAATCAATTAATAATCCACATTCAACATTTAAAATAAATTAATTGTTCAAAATTAATGACCAAAATTTCCGGGTTGTTACAAAGACACACTATCACTTCTACTAACTTTCCAAACTCATCCATAGCTCCCAAACAATATTATTTACTCAGCCAATCAAATTATAATTTAAACCCAAATTTTAAATTATCAAAATCTTCTTCAAAAAATTTCTAAATCTTTAAATTTCGAAAAAAAATTCGTTAGCGTCTCCTTTGTGCAGCTAGATTGGAACAACCATGAAATGCCTCTACGGCCTCCAAACTTTCAAAAGAAAACAAAAGCCAAGTGGCCAGATTAGAAATCCATCAAATTTCATTAGTAATTTAAACATGTACATTTTTTCGAGCAATCAAATATATCTTCTGAAATTGGAAATATCAAGTTTTCCTTTGCTTTTAATAACCTGCACCCTTCTAACCAATAGTATTCCAATCATTTGATTCCAAAATCATCTTATTCATTTCTTTTCAAATTTCAATATTTGTTCTACTTTAGCTGTACGATGTACATATATCAACCGTATGCAATATCCAATCCGATCACTTACTCATCACACAATTCCACTTCTGAACAAGTATCGTTCACACGACTCTCTAGTGCGGACTCGATCAGGTTTCTTGATCAAAAACCGTCATCCTCCTTGCATAGTCATATACTGTGATAAAGAATTTCAGAATCAAACAAAATCCATATCCAGGGTTCCCCGTCGAAAATTGAGTGAAAAATTCCAACTCGGATCGATATAATTATCTCGAAATTCTGTGCTCGAATCTGGATCAAATTGTTACGTGACCAAAATAATATATGTACATCCTATGTATTTATCTCAATTAATTATTAGCTATATTAATTCTATTTTTATTAACATTTATTTTGATTTTCATATTCTTATTCAAAATTATCCTATCTCACAACTTTATTTAATCTTCATTCAAATATTAACTTAGTATATTTTTCCAATACCAATTTTACTTAAGAATTTCACCATTTACTTTCTTAAGCCTATTATAAATATTTAATACACTCCTTAATTTATTTCCATTTCATCACTTAAGCCTTCATATTCATTTTTATTCAAATTGAATTTCCAAATCCATATAAACTCAATTTACCTTCCATCTTTCATTTTATTTAGTTCCACCCGAACTAATTGTTCAATTTTACTTTATCCAACATAATTCAAATTAAACATCACCCCAATATTCAATTCCAACTTTATTTTCTTACAAAATAAATTAGTCTGTCCTTCCACAAGTTTATCTCCAACTATTAAACATTATTTTCAATATTGTTACTTTACTTAGCCTACTTAGGCTTATTTTCCTTAAAGTTTACTTTATTTAACTTAATTCAGTTACATTCCAATTCAATTCAAACTTTAAACCTCTATAAGTTCCCCAATTTATTTGCATTCCATTCACTAACCTTTTTTTAATTTACTTCATCTAGTTGGCTTACTTCTAACTTATTTCGTTTTCACACTTACTTTAATCTAACTCTTCTTAAGTTAAATTTTATTCTAACGAATATCAAATTTTATAAGTACCCAAACTTATTTATATTCCATAATCCTTTTTTTAAATGACTTCCAGAGTTAAGCAATTACTTAAACATTTCAAAATCATTTCTGAAATCAATTGTATACCAAAATCCTGTGGTATATCGAATTATTCCTTTGAATTTCAAAACCAAACCAAGTTTTGCAAACAACTCCAATTTGAAACATTTAGGTAGCAATTCCTCCTTTGGAAACTCGAAAATGAATATCGGTGATGCTGCAGTCATCACCGAAATTATTTTCCAACGACCAAAGTGAGTTTAGTGCTTTAATTCTTTTAAAACGTTTTCAAATATTTTTAATTCCAACACCAGATTTCATATCCAATTCAAAACTATTTTCGAATAATATTGTAACGACCCAGAATTTTTATTAATTAAAATTTGAATATTTAATTAATTTTAAATATTTATAAGTGAATTTATAAGTCAAATAAATTTTAATTTGAATTATTGAATTTAATTGGATTATTAAATCGATAATTTAATATGTTAAATTATGGAAATGATTGAAAATATAGTTAAATATGATTGAAAATGATTTGTAAAATTTTATTTTATCATATGGAAGTTAGAATGATATTTTAGAACTTTTAAAATCGATTTAAGAGTTAATTTGTGAAAATTGAATATTTTAATATTTAAATCGACTAGTGAAAATAGTCAATTTTTGAACAGTCTCAGAATTGAACGAAACCAGTTCCATTGGATTCGTAATAGTTAGTTATTACCGGATTTCAATTTTCGTGTCAATCGGAGTTATCGTTTGATCGTGGCAGCTCGAAACGCATCGATTTATTTTTAATTTAAATTTGACGAGCTAAAATAGCCATTTTTCAAAAAGTCTCGGATTTCGACGAAACCAGTTTCATCGGATCCGTAATGTGATATTATTGTAAGGTTTCAAATTTCGTATCAATTGGATTTACAGTTTGTCCGGTACAAATTAAAACGCCTAGAAATCGACTTAAATCGGTTTAATTCAAATTGAGCGTTTACAGCCATAACTCGCACATACTTCCGAATTAGCTTTCGAAACCTATTCCATTGTGTCCGGAACGCGGGGTAAACCTTAGAAACGCTGGTTACGGCGCCTAAATCGGAGTTCGGAATTTCCGGGATGAATAGTGTCGCTCGTTCCTTATAAATAGCCCACCATCTCATAAATAAATAATAAAAAAAAAGATAAAAACCCTAATTTCTAACCCTAGCCGCCACCTCCCTGATGAATGGCCAGAAATTCGCAACCTACATCCCTCCAAATCTCCAAATCCGTCGACAATTAGCAAGAATGTTCAACTAGAAACTTGTAGAGCACAACACGAACTAGAGATCCAACGGTTATGATCGTGTTTGGAGCGACGATGGGGGAGATAATGGCCTGCGTTCAGAGGCACCTGCGGACGCGTTTTCATGAGAGAGAGGGGGCCGAGCTTCGAGCTCTTCCTGGTGATGGTAGCTTGCGTCGAGGGCTTCGCGATGGCGGTGACGTGATCGAGTATAGATGAGAGATGGCGATGCAATGTTTAACCCTAGTTGGTCTATGATGGGTTCGGCCTCATTCGTGACTGCCTGGAGATGAACGAAGGGAGAGGGAGACGCAGTGCACGGCTGTGATGCAAAGATGCTAGATCTTGTGGCTGAGATTGGCTAAGGTTGAAATTTATTAAGTTAATGTTATAAATTTATGTATATAAACACGTGTAACTTCAAAAATTCGTAACTTTTTCATACGAGGTCGAAAAAATGCAAACTCAGTTGCGTTGGAATCGTATGGATGAGCACTACGCGATGGAGTTGGTTTGGAGTCGTTTGGAGTTAGTGAGAATTTTAGGTAAAATTAAACGTCCGTTTAATTTTATTCGAAATAAATCGCTAAAACGGAAATAAAATCAAGGTGAGAATTTCTCACTCAATCGAATCAGTTTCGATTTTATTTTAAATAGTTAGATTTAAAATATTTGAATGCATGTTTGAATGTTGATTAATATCTATTGATTGTTAAAATAGACATTATGCGCCGTTAGTAAGCGGATGTTATTTATTAAAAACATATACCGCGAATATTTCATAAACAGTGAAATTGGTATTATAAATAATATCAATATATATATATTTGCATATGTATATATTGCAGTTGTTGATTTCCCGCATTTTTTGTTTAGCGGATGAGACCCTATTACGCCGTTATTAAGCGGATAATATTTAAATCCCATATACCGCGATAATTTCGTACTGGAGCGAAATTGGTATTGTGCTAATGTATTTGGATGCAGGAAAACAGGTTGGAGGGATCCAACAGGATTCCTCAACAGTTTTTATTTGATTTCAGATATTTTGATATTTGATGGATTTTCATATTGATATATGATATCGTTGTAGTCGTGATTGACTATTTGGTGTGTAGCATCATTGGACCCAGATTTTGGGATTTTAAAATGATTTTTAAAGTGATTTTTGAGAATATATAATATTTTGGAATTGATCCATTTTAAATAAATAAACGTTATAATTTTTAAAGTTATAAAAATTATGATTTTTGAGAAAAATAGTTAAAAACTGATTTTTGAGAATATGATGCTAACGATTTATAAAATAGTTTAATCGGAATTTTAGAATTATTGTGAAAAGTCTAAATATAGGATTTATAAAATTTAATTATTTTATGAATCATAATGGTGAAATTATAAAGGAAATTAAAGACGTTTTAAAATAATAATATAAATTGAATTATATTAAGAGATTTATAAATGGATATTTATAAATTGAAATATGGACATTATAAAACAAGTTTTTATAAGTGTTTGAATGAAGTGAAAATGAATTTCATAACTGAATGGAATTTATAGAAATTTTATACGGTGAAGTTATAAATGGAATTTTATAAGCAGTAGGTTTATAAAATTTATTAAGTTATTAAAATAATGATTTTTGATAAATGAATGAATCTTATAAGTTATAAGATTTATAATTTGGGAAGTTAAAAAGAACGATTTTATAAAATAATCGTTTTATAAGCATTTAACTTATATTATGAACTTTTAGTTTATAATTGAGTTATAAACTGGAATAGGTTAATAAAAGAATTTATAAAAAGGAAGTTTTTATAATAAATAGAAATGGAATTTATAAACGTTGTTTTATAAATCCGCAAACAACTTATTTTGATAAGTAAATTGTTAAAACCTATTAATGGAGTATATTCACATTTTTTAATAGTGAATAATCCTTTGAATTAAAATGAATAAAAGGATGAAATTGTTAATGAAGTATATTCACGTTTTTGAATAGTGAATATTATGTTAAAGAAATTGTTTTGAATGTGATATTTCGAATTGAATTAAAACGATCTAACGATGTTTTAAAATGTGTTGAGATTCGAAACCATAGATTTCAACATTTATTGTTGAAATAGACGTTTTCGAGAAATGAAAAGGGAATAGTAGACTATAACACTGTTGTTATAGTAAATAATTTCCGAAAGGAAATGTTTTGTATAGTATTGGGATTTATATGTCTATTTTAATTTCAAATCCCTATACTAGTGGTTTTGGGTTGTTGTAACGATGTTTTACGCAACATTCGTTTTGGCCCAAATAAATATGTTTATGAGAATGATTTCCTTAAAGAATGAAATATATACTTAATCTCGATTTAAGTATATTGAATATTTTCCAAGTGTTGAAAATAAATAAAATTTGTGAACTACTTATGAATGTATAAGTATGGAAATGTTTTCCAATATAAAGTGAATATTTTGAGAATTTATCTTTTTGAAGATAAATTGAAAAGGAATATTGAAATGAATAATTGAAATCGAATGTTCATAGATATTTTGGATTGTAAATTCACTATTGAATTTATAAATGAAATTGGAAAATGGGTTTAAAAATAAATATTGATTTATTTTTGAAGTGTGAAATTATATATCTAGTGAAGATATTTTGGAAAATAAATAATTTGGAAAATTATTTGGAATCTGGTGATGTTGTGCATATCCATTGATAGTTCAATAACCGACTATCAATATTTCCCTTTGAATGGGTAATTGATGTGATTTGTTTGAATGTGAATGCTACACTTATTTTTAAATAAGCGCTCACTATTCGGGTTAACCGGGAAAGGACCATGGGGTCGTATAACCCATTCCGAATATGTGATACGTCATTATAATTGCATTGAAGATCGGTGTTGAAGACCCGGTATTTGCGAGAGCGATAGGATGACCTGTCGATTTACTCTGCACCGAGTTGCTCCGGTATAGAGTTCTCCATATGTGATGGTGAATCCGATCAGGATTGTGAATATCCGGATTGCAAGGACTTCTTTGTAAGTGCCTTTGGTTTTGTTCGAGCCCGGAACAGACTTGTATGGATTGTGTGTCTGACATTACAAGTTGAGATATAAAGCCGATTTCATTCAAATATATTTCTGTTGGTGGCGAAGAATTTATTCTTTAGCTTAACACCCTTCTCTGAGACGTACGAGCTCAGAGGTTATATAGTTGAAGTTATCACCGATATATTCCCAATTTGGTAATGTGACATGCTGAGTGATGCTGAAATGATCATTGTGTTGATTATTGTGATAGGATCGTTTATTTGATCGTCTATCTTAGTGATCATTGTGTTGATCATTTGTTGACCCAAAGCATGGCTTTTGTATAAAGTATGTTTTTGTGGACGTGACTTCGTCGAACCTCACACCCCGGAAATGGTCAAAACAGGAAAGATGCAGCAAGGTTATGAGGGGTAGCACCCTTTAGGGTATGTACGTTTCCTTCTGGATAGAGGTTGTATCATGGTATGGAGCCCAGATATTTAACCTATGTGGTTACTACGAATTTATTACTTTGTGGTTGTTGGTTTTCGGGATCCCGTGAGAAAGGTCATTTACGATCGGGGAATGGCGTGCTCGTGTCAGTAGTTACCCAGTTAGGGGTAACCCGGCCTTGTGTTGGCAGAGTTCCGGTTTGGTTCTCGGGGATGTCTTTCCAGAGGCATTCTCATGTGGCAATGGGAAGTTCCTTGGCCCGACCATTTGTTGGAAATCCAAAGAAACAATACGTGACTTGTACGGTTTTAGTTGTAGAACCTGCTTCCTCAGGAGGTAGCTATAGTAGGCATAATATAATGGTACCTATGCTGGCTAAGATTTATATTCTACTTTCGAAATGAATTTCTTCTACACTATGCACTAATAATAATATCAAATTGATTTGATTTTAATGCGTATCAAGCATGTTTGACTATCATAAGGAGAAATCTTCTCCAAGTTTGCGTTTGCATTGTGTGTGTGGCAGGAGGTCTTATGGTAGTCTCATTTTTAAAAGCATTGCGAATTGAAATAAAAATATTCCTCTATTTTGATTTTAAAGATAAACAAACTGTTTTGAGTTCTCACACCAGTCACATGACTGACTTGGAGTTTATTGTTTTCCTTCCTAAACTCTGGGTGCCCACCAATTTTCACACGGGCAGTCAAGAGTTAAGGTTTATCAGGATATTCTGGATATTCTGGAGTTGCTGGAGGCAAGCTGGATGGCATGGCATATTACTTATATAGTATTTCTTTTTCCGCTGCACTGTTTGTTGTTGTACACTCTGATGATATGATATGATGTAATGAAATGTAATGTAATAACTGATATAGTTCTTTGTTTAAAGATTATTCATTTATTATTATATGTTGTTCCGCTGCGAATTGTGAGATTCTGATGTGATTCTGTTGTTTTCTGTTCCGTCCTATTTCCTTCTATTTTTCTCTTTTCCTCTATTCTCTTTTTCTTTCTATTTTTAAAATTTTCTATCTTCTGTCTTCCCTCCTCCCTAATTTCTATCTTTTTCTCTTTTCTTTTCCTAAATTCTTTTTCTAAAAAAACCCTCAGTGTTCGGTTTTCCGTCGTTCGATTTCTCGGCAGTCGATAAAGTGAGTATCGATGTTGAATTTTCGGAAGACGAAGAATCGGGTCCTGACAAATATCACTATTATTCTTCCAAAGTCTTTGAAAATCATTTTTAAACTCAAAAGGAATTAAATTTCCCAAATTTTCGAATTTCAAATCCCTTCAATCTATATTCAAATTTTACTTTGGGATTTTATCCCATTTCAATTATAAATCACATTTATAATTCACATTTATAAATTCCATTCTGTTATATGAATTAATTTCCTTAACTTTTGCTAATAATTTCAATTCCTTATTCAATTTCCATATAACAATGAAAATAATTTCATATTGTCATTCCCTAACAACCAAGAAACCATATATACATATACTAATTTACGAAAAATTATTTCCTACATATATAAAAATAATTTGGGTAAAATTATTTCATTTACCCTATTTAAACAACACTATGTTGAATTGTTCTATTCAAGTGCTTAGAGATCCCTATAAATAACGTTAATTACTCGTATTGACCAGAATCGATAAGCCACTCAACAAATCAATCAACACCATATAAAACAATTTTATGTTCACTAACAAATACTCGTTCATATCTATTAATACGCTCAAACTCATTCTAAGGCACTACTGACCCTATCTCTAATGAGTAATCCCCACCAGAGCCAAGGTTCTTGCTTAACCTCCGGCCCTGATACCACAATGTCACGACTCATTTTTTTGACCTCCGAAAGTCAACATCAATACGTCCACTGTATTTCATGTTGAACAATCGAATGTTGAAAATACGAGACCATAAGGGAAAGAAGAAAGAGATAGAAGAAGAAACTAGAAATAACAACATAGAATCTCACAATCGTAGCGTAACAATATATAATAGCTAACAACTGATCTTTATACAAAAGAACTATAACTGTTCTTTTTTATACATTACATCATCAGAGTACATACAAAACAATAGCTCAAAACTGGATAGTTATAATAACTTGTCCTCACGAAGCTGAATATACATCTTACACTGCACAGAAGAATGTACATCAAGTACGTGTGATACGTCTCGCCATCCAGCTTGTCTCCTAAGCTCCATAGAAACCTATCTTGAATCTGTAACACTCGGTCTGACCCGAGCATTATAATAAAATAATACCCAAGTCAGTCTGGAAAACCAGCGTGAGAACACTCAATTGAATTATTAAATTTTCAAAATCCTTTTAAAATCAAAGGTATCTTGTAAGACCACGCCACAAATAAACATATCGGGTTTTTACCTTATGATAACCAAAACATTTTATATCAAAATCCTCTGATATTATAATAGTGTCTAAGTATAAATACTTATTTAAATAGTTGAAATGCTTGCATCTCACATTCCAGCATAGGTTGGCACAATGAAGTCTGTACGGGCGCTTATTGGAGAATGGATTCCGTACAATGGTAAGGCTATGATTACCTCTTTAGCACACATTCACTTAGAATGCTCACCATCCTTCAATGACGACGGTCTGACAGCATTAATCCATACAAGTCCGTTCTCAGTTCGAACGGAACTGAAGGCACTACTCCTACTACATCCATTTTGGAATCACCCTCAGCATTAGTAGCGATTAGCCCTTGCATTTCACTTCTCCATCTACGACTTCAAGCTCTTGTCTTCCTTTCGAAAACGTACTCATTGGATCGAAGTGGTTTTCGGATCACAAATCCGATCCCGGTCTCTTCGAAACAACGTTCGCTATTCCCGATAAACTCAACCCCGGTTCTTTAGGAAATAAACAGACGAGAATAAGATCGGAGATCACCTCCTAACTGTTTGTGGAGAGATTTCCTTGTAAACTTCCTAGAAGAACGAACGACTTTATGCGTACAGTATAACATCTCGAGCGATAACTATACCATATAATTCTCGAGTTTCCTCTAGATATTTCTAAAGATATATTCAGGTCCAGATTTGATATTCGATTATTTAACCATCAAATAAAACAATCATTCAACCAAATATTTTATTTCCACTGACAAACACCCAGTCTTATTAACTTCAAAATTTATAATATATTAAATCACCTTATCAAAAATATACACTTAAAATATTTAAAGTTAAGCCATTAAAATTACTTTATTCAAAATAATAGTTATGAAATTTTATAATAATATTCCATGTAAAACTTTCACCAAAAACTACTTTTAAAATAAAACTGTCATATAAAGTATAAATATTCAATAATTATCCTTTAAATCATAATACTAATTTAACCATTAAAGATAATTAATTACTATAATTAACTTAATTACTATTTATTTTAACACTTTTAAAACAATTAAATAATATTTTTTTCTAAAAACATTCTTTTAAAACATCTTTATAACTTATAATTTATACTTAAAAATATTTCTTTGAAAATATACTTAGCTTTTCAGGAGAATACACTTTCCACTCAAATAAAACCGGTCTTGCCATTTGTAAATCCTGCGTGATTTATCTCCAGTTTAAATTTACGTTCCAACTCCGTAAATTTTCTTTCCATATTTTTAAAAATAAAACTACTATTTATTTTTAAAACAAATTACCATCTCCTTATAAATTCCTACCGTGAATTTAAAATCTCTAATATCCACTGATACGAATCTCATCTATCATTTATCACTGTTTCGAAAACACTTAATCGATTTTCAAATCGATTTCTCTGATTCAAATCTTATTCAAATCTGGTACATCAATTTCATACTTTATTTCAAAATCTCCTTTTATTTTTCCCAAATCATTTAAATCTTGAATTTAAAAATAAATCATTTAATTCTTAAACAATATCACTTAAGTCCTCAAAACTCATTTATTCCTATTTATTTAAAACTCCATTTTCCATACCTGGAATTTATTTACTAGGACTTTCAAATCAAACTTTTTAGTTTTCCCCCAAGTTCATTCTTTTAATTTATCCATTTAACTGTAATTATTTTACTCAAAAATTCCCCTTTTATTCCCCTCAAAAATCCAATCTTTATATTTTTGATATCTTAAAGTACCAAAATATATTCAGCAAAGCCATGGCATTCAATAATTTCAATTTTTAATATAATCTATCACAGTTTAACAAATAAACCATATCACTGACTATAAAAGTAAATTTCAATATTTTTGAATATCAAGTTGGATCCCTCCGACCTGTTTCCATGCATCTGTAGATGTTAGCACAATATAAAAATATCAATCCTACTTCGAGGAGGATATCGTGGTGTGTAGGGTCATCCGCTATTATGCAGGGTGCATAGGCTCTCATTCGCTATATAATACGGGAATATCAATCACTCCAATATTAATATATAACTATATATAGTATCATATCCACCAAATAAAAATTTATAGATTTCAACCAGCATTAAATAATTTATTTTAACTATTTCAAATAAATTATAGTAATCCAAATGAGTGAGAATTTTCTCACCTTTAATTTTTAATTTGCAATCCGATCCAAATCAACTTGTCTCCCCACGATTTTTGACCTTGTATAAACATTGTATGATTTATTAAAATTTTGAATTATCGAACAATTAGTTACCTTTTTAATAAACTTAATTAACTAATAATTTAATTTAAACTAATTTCCCTATGATAAACAGTTTCTAGTAACTAAAATAATTTAATAAGTTAATTAAACAGGTTAATCACCTTAATACATATTTATAAATTAAATAGTAGGTTTCCAATGTGTATATGTGTATTTTTTTTATTTGAAACTTCATATATACTTATAAAATAATATATATAGATTTTAATAATCTAATTTTACATAAACTCC
Organism: Allium cepa; assembly: GCA_030765085.1. Taxonomy (NCBI): domain Eukaryota; kingdom Viridiplantae; phylum Streptophyta; class Magnoliopsida; order Asparagales; family Amaryllidaceae; genus Allium; species Allium cepa. The sequence continues at coordinate 804,821,494 of CM060943.1, forward strand.
ACAACATTTATAGTCCCTTTATTTCCCAAAATTATATATATATTTTCTGTTTACCTTTATATATATATATAATTTAATAAAATAAAATAAAAATAACTTCATTGCCCCCACGCGAACACACACCACCAGACCATCCCACTTCGACGAACTCAAGTTCATCCACCCACCATCCACATGCACAAGCACAACCAAAAACCTAGCCTCTACCTTACCGTGTTCCCCTCCACGTCCATCTCCATGCATCATCACTTGACCTCGACCTCACTCAACTATTGTTGCCCCTCCAATCTTCCTCCATCGCGAATCACCCTAATTCTTCGCCCCCTTCCAGACTTCACGCGTGCGTGAATCATATCACAAGCTCTCGGTTGTACCCTTCGCATGCTCTGCCTCGACTTTGAGCATACAAAGATCGGTAGTAGGGAAGCATCATCGAGCCTCGCCTAAAAATCAAACCTCGATCGCGGATTCGCCTGAATTCTTTTTTATATCTATTTATACGATTCGAAATCTGATTCGAACTTCAGTGGAGAAGAAAAAGGGTCGCCATTTGATTTCGAGTTTTGAAGGAAAAAAATAGAAGAAGCCCGCCCTCGTATTGTTTTCTAAGCATCAGCCATCATTTTCTTTCCAATTGAGAAAGAAGGGAAGGGACGACGTTTTCTATTGTAGGCATATGCTGTATAAATATTTTCAAAATGGTTTACTATATATTCTTTTTCCTTTGTTCGGTTGTGAAGTAAAGAGGGGATGTGATATGAAAAGGAGGTGGCGTGTTCAATGCATACTACATTGATTTGAAAGGGATATGAAAAAGTGCTGACATGATTCGTTTGACCGGTCAACAAATATATATGTACATACATACATACATATATATATATATATATTTAAACGTCTTGAAATCGTAGCTTAAAATCTTGACCTCCTATCGACGCATGCCGCTAGGCGTTTATAATGTTATACTCCTATTCCGAATGCAATGGAAAAGGTTTCGAGTCCTAATTCGATCGTATGGAGAAGATAGCTTTATGGACCCAATTATTAAATTGAATTTTCGATATAAATTTCATCGCATTTACATTATCGTACGGCCAAATGTTAACTCCAAACACTACAAAATTTGAAATCTGATAATAATAAACTATTATGGATCTAAAGGAATTAGTTTCGTCGAAATCCGAGACCATGCCCTAGAGGGCTAATTTTTTTAATGTCAATTTAAACAATTATTTTTAAAATTGAAAAATTACCCTTAAATTCAATTTTAAGACTTTTATTACCTTCGGTATTATCAATATAAATTTTATAAGCCTTCAAATTATTTGTAACAAGCTTGAAAACCAGATCCAATATTTTTCCCAATTTCCAATCATTTAATTCAATACACAAATCACCCAATAAATAGTGATATTTCAAATTCAACTTAAAAAATAACTTTTAAATATTTAAAATCAATTAAATATTTCAATTTTAAATATTCAAAATTCTGGGTCGTTACATAGCCAGCCCTGTGATAACCCGATTTTTGGTCATCTGTTAATTGATAATTAACAGGATATAATTCAATTAAAAATTTTGATTTGTAAGGTGGACCAGTAAGATTTTGATAAATATCCTAAAACTATAAATATTTTAGTAAATTAATAATATATAAATAGGGATGTGTAAACTTTATTGAAATTTTAAGTGTGTGTGTGTATATATATATTGATTAGAATACAATGCGATATATTATAATTGGGAGGTTATGTTTGAATTAAATATAATAATTTTCAAAAGCTACGGTAAAATTTTAATATATAAATATTTGTATATTCACTTATTAGTATATGATAAAAATTTAAGATCATTTTCTTAAGATTATATAAATAGTTATAAAAGGGACTACATTAATTAAAATAGAAAATATTAAACATAAGATATATATATATAGATAAATGGAAAATATAATAGAAATTTCTTATAAAAAAATAAGAATAAAACATATTTAAGCATAAATATATAAGAATAGGCATGTGTAAGAAGATTAATACATTTGTGAACAAGTGTTAGTAACAAATGTTGAATTTTGAACAAGTGTCACTTTTTATCTTTATTTTCTTTTATATTTTTATAAATCATAATTTAAGTCCATATACTCATTTTTCTTTACTCTTCATTACTTTTCCTACCTTCATTCTAAACAAACCTATAACCCATTATATCAAAGAGACAAAAAATCTTAAAACCTGTGACCAAAACCAGAAATTTAAATCAAGCAATCATCTACCCAGGAACTTCAATTCAACCGAGCAAAGATAGCTTGGATAGTCAAGATTTAACTCAGCATATCGGGATCAGTTCAAAATCAAGTGCATCCCATCTTTCAAATCGCAAAAACAAGCTAAGCAAGTTTTTCAGATTAAAATCAAATTAAAATTCAAAATTCCAGATTTTAAAGACTTGGTCTTTGGTTTCATTCTGGTGAGTAAACAAGAACTTTTAAAAGCTAAAAACCTTTTTCAATTGTTTCTGTGATAGATATGTGTAGTAATGATGAATATATGGTGTGTATGATTGTTTTTAAGTTTGAATATAGATTTAAACTTCTTTGTATATATGTATATATGTCTGTGAACATACACCTGTAGTGTCTGCTGTCTGTTTTCACAGACTTAAGAAAAGGAAAACAAATCTATATTTTCATAACAAGTAAATTCAAGCTATAATCATAGAATAGAAAATGATTTTAATAAGATAAATTCATTTTTTAAAATAATTTCTAGAGGAATTATTTTATTAATATATCGAAATTGAAGTTTTTACAGTGAAAACCTCTTAAATTAAAAAATTCAAATATTTTAGTTTCAAGTTTAGATTGTATGATATGAATTGTCTGGACAAATGATGAATTTAGGCACTTAAATCATAAATTTTAGTTAGCTATAAATCGAGATATGCAAAATTGTTCAAAATTGGGATTATCGACGAGTGCCGTTGATCGACGGCGAGATATCCTTTGAGTTTTGGTCTGGTGGAGGCTCGAGACTCGAGGGATATGGAAAAAATGGGTTTTATTTTTTTTTGATCATCGTAGGTAACGATACGATGATAACTAGGGTTTTAGTTGTGGTTTGGTTCTGTTTGAGTTGGCGAAGCAATTCGAGGTCGTTAATAAACTATCATTGTTCGGACCAAGTTGGATAGAGGCGTGGTGATAAGGTGGAGCTCTGGACCAATTCGCGTGGTTTCTGGTGAAATTGGGTGGCGGAACGATGCATTTTGGGTTGATCAAGATTGTTTCAGGCTGGGTGAAGTACTCGATTTGTTATTAGCGGACGATTCTCTGTGCATGGTGGTTCAGTGGATAGAGGTGGTTGACGTCGACTCGTCGAAGATCGAGAAATTGATCGGAGGGCGTCGGATTATGGGTGCCTGTGCACGCATGCACAAGAAATTCTGGAGAATGGGAAGGGGTTGGGGACGAAGATCGTGTCCGTGTTTAACTCGCAATATTTTCGCGTTTGTCTCGAAGAGGGAAGGATTCGTAAGTAAACCGAAATTTGACTCGTGCATTTTGTCTTGTGGCCCGAGTTTTTTCCATGTAGGGATTGGATTGGCTTTGATTTTTTTTAGGGATTAAACGACAGAAAGTTGTAACCAGTTGTATAGCAAAAAGGAATGAACAAGTTTTCAAAGCCATTATAAAAGGTTTCAAAAAAATAAAAATAAAATAATATATGTATATTAAAAACTTTAAAAAGGTGTTTTGAATAAAGTAATTTGAAACCTTTGGATCCAGTTAAGTTTATTGTTGAAACTAAATAATTAATTAAAGTATGAGGTTTATCTTAATTACTTAAGATTTTTTTAATTGAATACTTCAGAAACGTACTTAAGGGTTAATTAATTACTTGGTATAAGTGATTAAAGAAATTACTGAATGTAACTAATTAGAGAATAGTAATTACTTAAGGTGATTAATTAAAGGTTAATAAACGAATGTTATTAGTTAAAGATAATTAACTGATAAAAGTGATTAAGGGTTAATTAATTTAACTTAAGTAATTATGGTATAATCACTTGATGAAAGTAATTATTTAAAGGGAAATTATTTAATGGAAATGATTAAGGATTAATTATTTAGTATAATTAATTAAAGGATTGATTAATTAATAATAATAAAAGGTTGGTTAGTCATCCATTGACTATCGTACCCAAACTTCTTTTGGGCGATTCATACAAGATCATTCATGTATAATTATTATGTGCAGTCTTTCGAATCACACAACCTACCAACTCTTTGCCTAGGACATGACATGGTTTCTTATAAACCCATATCTTGTACGATTTTATAACCTATTCTTTGGATGATATCTACTTTAACCTTACATACCACTCTTAAGTACATTCCTTATAGAAGAGTTTAACTCAACTTCACTAATCATTAACCTGCTTTGTCCAAAAAGTTCGATTACTCCATATCAATACATCATTATTTATTATAAGAATGAGTGACCTTTAAGACTAAATCTTTATTCATATTAGGAACATATGGAATTCTTTTCAATATACTTACCCATTCGATCAAATTGAATCATTTCTATCGCGTGTTATATTATTTACTTCCATTTTACACTCTATGAGCTTATCGTACACTTATACATGCACATCAAATACAATGTATATGTCTATGATGACTCATTGTTGAATATAACAGAGTACATCGAACAGTTTAGTTATTAGTAGACTTACAATTGCATACATCAATATGTATAAATCCAAAGAGTTCCTCAACTCCTGTGGTGCTCTCACTTAAATGGGTGCAGAGATATAATTAACTATCATTATATGATTTATAATCATATAATAAAAATTATTTCTCAAAACTATGGCTTAGTATATAATTTGAAAATAACTGTAAATAACTTTGGATACTTCAGTACTGTTAGCCCGAAAAATGGATCAACACCCTGCTTCGAATGTGAAAGCACCAGCCCTGTTTAACAAGGCAAATAAAATAGAAAAATCAATAGCAAATAGTAGAAAAGGTAAAGAGACAGGAGATTTTTATAGTGGTTTGGCTGTTTATGAAGCCTATGTCCACTTTATAGATTCTTTTATTGACCAACTACTATTACAAAGGAGTTTAGATTACAATTTAACTTTTCTATCCTAGATTAGATCAAGCCACCATTTCTAGAGATAAAAAGAGGATCTCAATTGTCCCTTCATGGCTGTTGTGTGGAAGAAGAAGAGTGAAGAAATAATACAGAGCTTTAGCAGAGATTAGATCCCCCTACTGTTGTAGAGAAGATGGTATTTATAGGGGCTATAGAGCATTTGGGCCAGAGCCACTTTACCGAAAGCTTATAGTCATCATGCATAAGTCGCTCAAGAAGTTTGGGGGTGTTTGGAGCTAACTTTTCAGATCGGATCGGTACTGGTCCAAAAAGTTGTGCAATTTTTGAGTTTTCGCAATTTGGTTGTCTTCCTATCCCATAATTGAGTGCCTTGTTCGAATATCGAGTCGCTTGGAGTAAGTTTGATTATCCACCTTCGCAGACCATCCAATCCATCAATTTGTAAAAGATCCATCCATAACTCACTCAATGCATAACCAAATGATACAAAACTTCATACATGCAATGTACATGAGTAGGAGAGTCTCCAAATCGGATCTCATGAAGTGAGGCCACTCCTTGGTGGGTCAGACATGATCCGTCAAACTAGCTCAATTTGGAGAAGATCCATTGATAGCTCATTCTTTACATATTAGAATCAGATGAAACTTAGAAAGTAGCATCTAGAGGATGTGTGCAACCTAAACTATGGATCCTAAGTGGTAGGGCCCAACCTAAATGGATCGAATGATTTGATGAGTTTAGATCAGTACCGATCCAAATTGGCCTGGCCAAATGACTTCATTTTCGTTGTGGGCCTTTTTTATGTCTTTTAAGTGTCCCCTCCAAAATTTAAGTAAATCCAAGCCCGTATGAGCTCTGTAGGTCCATTTTAATTTGCTTCGGTCCAAAAATTGGTAGGTATTTGAATGATTTTTCACTTCTTGAACTAGGTTGCTTGGAATGTTGCTAAACATGATAGGTTAACTTAGTAAAGGCATGGAAGTGCAATGCAAGTTGTTAGAAGGAACCATGAGCCAACATTTCCGATCGGTATCGATCCGAAGAATTAGCGTAATTCTAGGCCAAACCTTTTGTGTTTCTTTATCTTATACTTTAAGGCCTTCGGGTCATGTTTTGAGCCGTTCTGACTTAATCAAAATGTTCTAACTCCTTTTGAATTTTGTTGGGTTGAAAAAACAGTTAGCACTTGCTCCCCAAAGTATGCCTTTTGAATGGAAGGCGTGCTTTGCTCCAAAACAAATTCCAGCAATGAATCTTCGATTGTTGAGCTTTCCAGTGGCTTTTAGCCTTGGCGAACCATCAAAATCCTTTGGATTCTTTCATCAATCACAAATCGTTCCAAACCTGTTATAGCCTAAGATTTTAGATTATACCAAATAGTAATATATACATCAAAATCACTATTGTTTCATTCGTATATTACGTCACATGTCTCTAATTACATTACACATCTCTAATTGTCCCATGTTCATTCGGGACTTAAATCAATACCACTTAGAGTTAATTCAGAGTTGTAATATCATATATTAAATCACATCATATGTCAAAACCATATCACATCATATATCAAAATCTTATTATATCACATCATATATCTTGCAACGACCCATAAATTTTCGATAATTTAATTGTTAGTTTTATTAAATGTTTGTTATCTAATATTGGAAAAGTAGAAATTGTGATTCATTAACGAAATAATAACTTAAATGAGATGTAATAATGCTAACCTAAATTATTTATTAACTATTTGAATGAAATTAGAATTAATGGAATTAGTGTAAATGTTATACTAGGCTATAAATTTAATATAGGAAAATAAACGTAAATATTGAATTAATTAATGAATTAATATATAATGTTGATTAAAATCAATATTCTGTAAGTAATTGTAATATTGGTTTGGAAATCGAGATATATTAATTTATTGGAATTTAAATTATATTAATTGGATTAATTGCAATAAAATAAAATTAAACACTGTATTTGGTAAATTGGTTAACTTTGAAATTTATACCTGAACTTGTTTAAATTATTGTGAATGTTTAAGAAATAAAAATGGTAAAAATAATAATCATATAACTTGAATTGAAATTTTTTTATTTAATTAATTTAATATTAATTTATTTAATTAACTGAAAAATATCCATTTTAGCCACTGACTCGAATTTCGGCGAAACTAGTTTCATCGGATCCGTAACGGTGAATTATTGTGAGATTTCAAGTTTCGTAGCGATCCGATTTGTCGTTTGACCGTACGGGCTCGAAATACCTAGAAATCAATGAAATTGAAATCAATTTGAAATAACTTGATTTTAGCATAACTTCTTCATACGACGGAATTTGGACCTGAAACCTATTCCATTGATTTTAAAATATTTAAAAAAATCCATTTTGATATATGGTTAACTCATTTGCATTCCGGGATAAAAATGGGCTTTTCGGGCCGTGTAACGTACAACTTTCAAACCGATAAGATCCATTTGTTCCTATTTCTTATCTGACTATATATATACCGGTTATAAACCCTAGCAACCTCTCTTATTATCATTTCTGTACGTATAGTTCAAATCGCTCCTCCTCATTCCAATGGCTGCAAACCCTAATTCCCAAACTTCAAATCCAAACCAAAAATCTAATTGAAAAATCAAACTCCTCGAAAAAATTCAAAAAAATATATAACTCGAAGATCTCAACGACGCAAATCTACGTCTAGTGTCTGTTTCCGCAAATGATGCCTGAGTCAACCAAAAACCTCGGTCAAAGATTAGAATTGTGAAACCCTAATTTGGATTTGGGTGTTTCTGATTTCATCATTTATTTGCGTAATTGTTTTGTGGGTTTTGGTGAGATCAATGCGTAGAATCGTTTGGTGGTGGTCGCGGCCTCGATTAGTGGTGCGGCAGTGGAATTTGGTCAATTAGGGTTCCGCGAAACACTAACTGCAAGTCGCGGCCGACGGAGCTAGGTGGGGGCATGCGGCTCGTCGTGGGCAAGGCATTGGTTGTGACGGCTCGACGATTGGTTGTCTGTAGTTGGCGTAATCATTGGTCAAAGGCATCGGTTTAGTCGTGTTTGGGTTCGATAGTCACTGTAGCTTTGAGATGAAGGGGATGACATGTCTGCTTTTGTCTGGTTCGTTCGTTCGTTTGTTTTTTTTTAAGTTTTTATTTTCAATCATTCCAAATCGCATAACTTTTACGTACGATGTACGATTGACGTGCGGTTTTCTCTGTTAGGATCATATTGAAATAATGGACATTTTGGCATAGGCTTGGACAAATTCTGGGACTGTTCCAATTTTGGGTTTAAATTGGATTAAAATTCAATTTAAATTCAAAAGATGAGTGTTTTAACCCACTCACAACTTCTCAAATTTCTTATGTTTTTTTAAATTGATTTATAATGTGATTAGAAATTTATTTATGAGTGTTTGGCATATTTTTAATCATCATCTCAGTTAAATTGAATTTGTTTGAATTAAATTATAATTTAATTTATTATTGCATGTAAACTGTCAATTAAATTGTTATTTATTTTATTATTGAATATAAACTGTTAGTAAATACCTGTTATTTATTTCTATTCTATATTGATGTTATTACTTGAATTGGATGATGATTGTGATAAGTGTTGATGACTGATATTGGATGAATGGATGTTGTATTTTATATTGTTATGAACTACAAGTTGTTATAGATTTTATTTCATTCAGGATTGCGGTTTGAAATGATATATAACCGTATTTATATTTTAAATCACGGATTGAAACGATAAATATCCGTATCGCTTGACCATAGGATAGAAATTATACACACACACTGTGGTCTATATATATAAAATATTTTGAACTGATTTCTACGGTTTTGTAAAGAAATATATGGTTTTATATAAATATTGATTTTCGATATTATATAATGTTATTTTATTCTTGATTTTGAACTATGTATAATTTGTTCAATATAAAATAAGTACAGTAACAAAGTTTGATTTTATGGAAGATAATATGGTTAAGTATTTAAATTATATGTTGACGTATAGAGTTTATAATGATTTAAATAAATAAAGGTTGGAAGATAAATTGGAAATTTATTTGAAATGGAATTCATTTAAGAATTAACTCAAATAAGTTGATGTGAAATTTATTAAATTGGAAATTTTAAAAAGGTACGATTATAATAACATGATTTTTGGGTTAAGGTGAATTAAAGGAATATTTCAAGTATAAATAAATTTAAGGAAATATTTAGGTATTTGTAATTTGGGATTTATTTAAATGATAATGGATTTATTAAGTAAAAATATTTCAAAAAGTAAATAATAGAAAATTGAATTTGATATATATATATATATATGAAATTTACAAAATGAAATTGTTGAATATTTAAAGTTGGAAATATATTGAATTTGGTATGCTTTATTTTGTGGATCAAATCTGATTTGAAATCAACATAATTTGGGATAATCGATTTGGATACCGAATCTTATCGAAATTTATGATTTGGGATTGGGTTAAATTTAAAATTTATAAATTCGAGTTGATTTGGAAGTGATTTGTGAAATTGGAGAAGCTAGTTTATTATATAAAGTATTTCGATATTTTAACCATTTAAGTGGTGGAAGCTGTGTTTCCAAGGTTATGAGTTTCAAAGTATTATGATTTGAAAGTGTATATTTCAAGTGTTTTGATTTCGAAGTGTTACAATGTTGAAAGTGCTATGATTTGGAAAGGATATGTTTGAAATAAAAATGATATTATATTGATTTGCTTTTTTGAATGGAAATGTTATTGTATTTATATGGTTTTGAAAAGGATATTATATTCTGGTTTTGAAGTATAAATTATTTTGAAATGACCACGGTGTTATAATAATGTTATCCCACCTTTTGGTCAAGGCTGGAATATCAACAAATCGGCTAGAAAGGATGAATATCAGGATTAAAGATCGGTTGGAAACAAGGCTGCAATCAATGTCGTTAAAATTTGGCTGAGCTCCAATCAAGACGGAATCGATTGGGGACGATGATCAAGGCTAAGAGAGGCCGCATTTCAAATTTCAGGTTAATCGGAGTTCGTATGAAGGAGATATGATCGATACAAGGTAGAAGAAATATGTTGTTCGTATCCATCGAAGAGCCATAGTGATAGTCTATTCGAATTCATCAGATTCGTATCCATCGGAATGACATCGCCTCAATCTGTTTGAATCCTTCAGGTCCGTGTTGATCAGATTCGTGCATGCTCGATTGTTCGTATCCATGTGTTCGAATCGATCTGGAGTCATCGAACTGGTTCTGTTCGCATTGACACTGTTTGCACTCCACTAAGAATTACACCGTTCGTGTCGATCTGGTTCGCATCGATCCAAAACTCACTGTTAGTATCGATCCCCAAAGGTCGATCGATACGAATAGTGCATATCGATACAAAATGGTACGCTTTAATCATCGTTGCGAATAGGGTCATCGATACGAAAACCCCCAGTTATTGATGCGAATGTGTGGATGCAAACGGGGCGAAAGCCTAGGAATGACTCGATCAACCCGCCGCAAAAATAGGATCAATCCCGGAAACTCATGCTACGTCATCCTATGCGCACGTGCTTCTGATCGATACGAAGGGGATGGATACGTAGCATGGATTCGAAGTCGACAGCCTTCGAAGAATATAAAGTTGCATCGATCATATCTCCTAAACCACAGGTCCAAATGCTACGAAATTTTCACAGGAGCTTACGTACAAGCTAAAGAACATTCTTGCCAAGTTTCGGCTCGATTGGATCATTTTTTGATCGATACGAAATTGGTTCGTATAGATCACGAATCGAGACGAAACTTTCCCGAATCGATCGCGTGGGCCCACTCACACGCCAGAAGGAGTCTCCCAAAATTTGAGCGCGATATCGGACTCCTACACATATAAATAGTCCTCTGGAACCTACAGAAAAGGGATCTTTTGGCTATTCGACGTTCAGACTCTACCGGATTCAAATTCGCACTTCGCCATTGCTGTTATACTTGAAATCCGCTGTAATCAACTATAACCAGCGAAGTACATCAATAAAAGATAATTACTTGAAGTCGACGTAGGCCGGAGATAGCCGAACCACTATAAATCTCGTGTTTCTGTTCGTTATTTCTGGATTTTTATTTGTTGTTGGCTTAAATCTGTGACTTGGGCTTGAATATTGTTGATTTATATTCATATATTGGTGCTTTCACGATACTTGGGGTTTGTGACCAATTTTGGCGCAAGCACATTGGTGCTTTCACTGAGAAGGACTAGCACCCACTACATCAGATTCGAAATCTAGACTTAAGAGCTTGAAGAATCCAGATTTGGAAGACAATGACTCGACAAAGAAGTAGAAGACAAAGAGCAGGGAGAAGCCAATAAGGAGGAAGTCAAGAGGCATCCTCTGGAGCTAGAGAAGGATAAGCTTCGATCTACATTACCAGGGGACGAAATGGAAGCTATGGCAAATTCGTTACGTGAGAGATTGTTGAAGAGTCAACGTGATATGATGCAGACTTTCTTTGAGCAGATGAGAGCTGCAGGGATGCAAAACCTTGGACCAACTATAGCGACTGCGAATGCAGAACAAGGAGTTAGGATTGCAGGGACCAACGAAGGTCAGGTTCAAGGTCAGAATGCAAAACCAGAAGGCAATCAAAAAAGACTCGGGAGCAGACCCTCAAGATCTGATACTGGATGACCTATGGATGGAACTCAATGGGCTAGGGCGAACGCTAACGCTGATGAGCCACATAAATAATATGCACCAGAATTCCCTCAGGGGCATGGGGGGCAACCTTTCACGGACAATACTGGATTAGCTGAGATCATTAAGAGAACTATGCGTGGAGGTTTGACCAATAGAGATTTGGAGGGAGTGAACAAGAGTCCGTTTACTCGGAAAAACAGGATAGCTCGAAATCCACCTGAGTTTAAGCTACCTAATGTGGAAGTACACAATGGAAAGGTTGACCCAACCGATCACTTGATGAGATACACCAGACACATGGAAGTGCTGGAGGGATCGAAGGAAGTTATGGCCCGATGTTTCCCTCTATACTTGACGGATATAGCTGCGATGTGGTTCAGGCAGTTGGAAGAGGGATCTATTAGGACGTGGACAGAGTTGGTATACTGGATTTTGGTGCAATTTCGGGTTCATATCAAGAGGCCAAAGAACGTGATGACGCTAACGTCAATCAAGTAAAGGACGGACGAGTCACTTAGAGATTTCCTGACTCGGTTTAATGCGGCGGTTGTTTCGGTGGATCGACCGGACCCATCAATGGTTCTAATGGCAGCAGTTTCGGGAGTCAGAGGGGACTCAGATTTCAAAGTATCTCTGATACAAGACCCACCACTGGATCTTGGGGAATTCTTTCATGAAGCTGAAAGATTCCTTCAGCAAGAGGACGCATGCATAGATTTAAAAATAAAGGAGGTGAATGCGACTGAGGATGGAGGACCATCCAGCGGAGGATTGGGCAGAGATAAAGGAAAGGGAAAAAGGAAGCTTGATGACGATTCGGAAAAGGCAAAGAAACGATGGAGGGAATCGAAGTTCTCCACCTACACTGGATTGAATGAAACATTGGAGTGAATATACATGGAGACCTAGAATCGCCTTCCCAACCGAATGCCGGCTAGGAGAGAACCCTCTGAACGTGAAAAGGCATCAGGAAGGCACCGTCTCTTCCATGATCTAGATGGACATGATACCAACAGCTGCGGGCACTTGAAGGATATAATTGAGGAGCATGTAAGGAATGAACAATTGAGGCAGTATGATGGGGCTCGGAATGCAACGGTGGAGCATAAGCAGCCACCGTCTACCTCAAACCATGATGGTGTAAGGCCCATGGATGATGTTCGATTGGTTATCAATTGACTGGGATGTAATGAAATAAGTAGCAGGCCACTGGCAAACAGCAACATCATTTACACATGTACGGGGATGGAGATGGCCCATAGGCTGCTCTGAATGGTGGTAGACCGTGACGCTATGGTTTGTGAAATCTGCTTTCCATTTGTGGGTTGGATACTCGTTTTTTCTTGTTTGGTTTTGGAGTTTGGTTTGAACTCCTGATTTTGCTTGATTTCTGGCTTGGATCTCGTTTGGATGATTGTTTTTTTTGGATGTTGGTTTGGATTTCTGATTTTCTGATTTGATTTGGATTTTTGATTGGATTTTGATTGGAATTTTTGTCTGGTTTTTGATAAAGGGTCGTTGGGTATGGATTATACCTGGCAAGGGGTGAGTCGCTTTGCCCGAACATGGTAAGTCGGCTTACTCAGGTCATTGAGTATGGACTATGCTCGACAAGGGTCCGGAGAGACCAGGATTTGGCCTAGGACTTAGGCCTTGTATTGTTAATTGTTTTTTTTCAGGTCGTTGAGCAAGGACTATGCTCGACAAGGGTCCGGAGAGACTAGGATTTGGCCTAGGACTTAGGCCATGTATTATTAATTGTTGTTTTCAGGTCGTTGAGTATGGACTGTGCTCGACAAGGGTCTGGAGTGACCAGGATTCGGCCTAGGACTTAGGCCTTGTATTATCGATTATTATTTCAAGTCGTCAGGTATGGACTATACTCGACAAGGGTCCGGAATGACCAGAATTCGGCTTAGGACTTAATCTATGGCATTACTCAACGTCCAGGAATACTGGACCACGGTCGTCAAGTGTGGATTGCGCTTAGCACGAACCCGAAGAAGTTAATTCAACGTCCAAGGACACTGGACCAAGGCCGTCAGGTGTAGATTGCACTTGGCATGAACCCGGAGAGGTTACGGATTCAGATATTGACACAGAGAGGTCATGGATTCAGTTATTGGTTATTGGATAAGGATAGATAAAAACTAGGTTATCGAGTTCGGAAGGATATGGAATTGGCTACGGACTCTGGATATCAAATTCAGAATTATTCAAAACACACCTTCTTACCACAAGGCATGTTTTGGGGGGGCAAATGTTATCCCACCTTTTGTTCAAGGCTGGAATATCAACAAATTGGGTAGAAAGGATGAATATCAGGATTAAAAATCGGTTGGAAACAAGGCTGCAATCGATGTCGTTAAAATTTGGCTGAGCTTCGATTAAGACGGAATCAATTGGGGACGATGATGAAGGCTAGGAGAGGCCGCATTTCAAATTTCAGGTTAAGCGGAGTTCATATGAAGGAGATATGATCGATACAAGGTAGAAGAAATATGATGTTCGTATCGTTCGAAGAGCCGAGGTGATAGTCTATTCGAATCCATCATATTCGTATTTATCGGAATGACATCGCCTCAATCTGTTCGAATCCATCAGGTTTTGCATAGTTCGAATCCATCAGGTCTGTGTCGATCAGATTCGCGCATGCTCGATTGTTCGTATCCATGTGTTCGAATCGATCCGGAGTCATTGAACTGGTTCTGCTCGCATCGACACTGTTCGCACTCCACTAAGAATTACACTGTTCGTGTCGATCTGGTTTGCATCGATCCAAAACTTGTTGTTCGTATTGATCCCCAAAGGTCGATCGATACGAATAGTGCATATCAATATGAAACGGCACGCTCTAATCATCGATGTGAATAGGGTTATCGATACGAAAACCCCTAGTTATTGATGCGAACATGTCGATGAAAACGAGGCGAAAGCCTCGGAACGACTCGATCAACTCGCCGCAAAAATTGGATCGGTCCAGGAAACTCATGCCACGTCATCCTATGCGCGCGTGCTTCTGATCGATACAAAGGGGATGGATAAGAATCATGGATTCGAAGTCGATAGCCTTCGAAGAATACAAAGTTGCATCGATCATATCTCCTAAACCACAGATCCAAATGCTATGAAATTTTCATAGGAGCTTACGTACAAGCTAAAGAACATTCCTGCCAAGTTTCAGCTCGATTGGATCATGTTTTGATCGATATGAAATTGGTTCATATCGATCACGAATCGAAACTTTCCGGGATCGATCGCGTGGGCCCACTCATGTGCCAGAAGGAACTTCCCGAAGTTTGAGCGCGATATCAGCCTCCTACACCTATAAATACCCCCCAGAACCTACAAAAAAGGGATCTTTTGGCTAGTCGACGTCCAGACTCCGCCGGGTTCAACTTTGCACTTCACCATTGCTGTTATACTTGAAATCCATCATCGTTATCCGCTGTAATCAACTGTAACCAGCGAAGTACATCAATAAAATATAATTACTTGAAGTGGACGTAGGCCAGAGATAGCCGAACCACTATAAATCTCATATTTCTGTTCATTATTTCTTAATTGTTGTTTGTTGTTGGCTTAGATCTGTGACTTGGGCTAGAATATTGTTGATTTATATTCATATATTGGTGCTTTCAAGATACTTGGGGTTTGTGACCAATTTTGGCGCAAACAAATAACGTTTGGTTGTTAAAGAGACCAGGATCGGAAGTTGTCATACTCTCTGCCAACTTCAAAAACCACTTTAACAACCGTGTACGCGGTGGAGATTCCAGAATGAAGTAGGTTGGTGGAGGCATTCCTTCGAGGTATATAAATGGACCCAACTCCCTTGAGTTGGCATAGGTGGCTAAAAAAGGAGCGACACTTGGGCCAAGGAGGTAGCCCC
Organism: Allium cepa; assembly: GCA_030765085.1. NCBI lineage: Eukaryota > Viridiplantae > Streptophyta > Magnoliopsida > Asparagales > Amaryllidaceae > Allium > Allium cepa. The sequence goes on from CM060943.1 coordinate 804,837,237, forward strand.
TCTTATCGGACACACTCCTTCCATATTATACTCTGACTTTTGGATTGATTCAGTGGCCACTTTTGATTTTTGATTCTAAGGGTGTGGCTCGAGTTGGGCGGTAGTAGCTACTACGCGTTACCACCATCCCGGATGCGTAATTGGTATATCTACCCTGGCATTGCCTTGTGTGCCGTGTCGCCTACCCTAGCGCGCCTTGTACGAGTTTGGTTTTCTCCTGTAACGCATGGAGTATTTAGGGTAGTCCCCTGATCTGGAGATGCGTTGATGCTGGATGGACTACTAGGACTATTACATGTTAAGGGAACATTGGGTCACTCCTTAACGCTATTTAAAAGTAAGTTTATTTTACTATAGACATTATTATAATAGCGAAATATTACTACATAGTAAATAGTTTATCGGATCCTTAGGAGATGTGAATCCCGAGCATCTCTTAAGTTACTGCACTCACGTTAGACACTGGATAGGAGATGTCAAAACCCGTAAACATCTCTGACACCGTTTACACTCATATTTATTTCTGTTGATTTAACTTACATAAGATCTTTTAGTTCTGACTCGAGTGTGTTATCTTTTCAATTCGCTCGGGTCAGCCTGAGCATTTCAGAGTTTTAAAGACCCTATTACTGGAGGACAAAGACGAAGATTGTATTAATATTTATTATATGCATCATGTATTCCACTGCATTATTTATTATTCTCTGGTATGTTTAACTCTGATCTGTGTTGTATAAGTATAATCAAATGTTTTATAAAACAACTTCATGAACTGTTATTTGATTATTATATTTTGTCATTCCACTGCTAGATTCTATTACATTTTTCTTCTTTCCCAGCTTTTTCTTATTTACCCCATAACAATCCACCCTTCCGTATGGTTTGAGTCTGACGTGTGTGGTTTATCGTCGATTTAAAGCGTACAAAAAGGCGGGATGTTACATCTGGTATCAGAGCTTTGGTTTAGTGACAAACCTTAGATTTGTGGGGTCTGACTCTTTATTAATAGGGTAGTGACACCTGATGTTGAGTCACTAAGCGTATATATATATATATATATATATATATATATATATATATATATATATATATATATATATATATATATATATATGAGAGAGCGTATTTGTTAGTGTTACAAAAGGTTTTGATATTGTGTTAATTTGTTTCATTTTGTATTTATGAATTCTGGTTGGTGCATAGGATGCTATGTCATCAATAAGGATTTCTAAACACTTAATAGGACAGACCGACACAATGTTTGTTTTGAATATAGGTGAATGAAATAATTTTGCCTATTATATTTTCTATATATAAAATAAAACTTTTATAAAGATTATATTTGGTTGTAATATATTGGTTGTTAGGTAGTGTAATTTATAATTATTAGCAAGGTAGGATTCGAAAATTTAATAAATGAAAATTGGAAATTTTAGAACTTAAGTTCCGGATTTTGAAAATTGCTTTCAAAGGACTTTGAAGTATAACAATATTGTTTATAAGTATTTTTCTGATAAGCATTACAATAAAAATTGAAAAAAAATGTTTTAATGAAATTTTGGAAAGAATTGAATTCTCTACTCCCCTCTCTGTCACTGAAAAATAATTACAGTGAAGAGTGCCGCATTATCGACATTCATTTTCTAGTTTCGAAGTGGGAAGACCACTGTAGTAGTTTTACTGTAGATTTATTTTGATAAACAAATATAAATTTAAAATTTTTCTAAATATAATTAGATATATGTAAGTTGTAAGTGTATACATCTATCTATTACTTTAAAATGATTTGAAATTTAAACTATTATTTAGTTCTTAAGCTTCCGTTAATTAATAGTTTCAATTATTGTAGTGAAATGGAATGTAACTAATTAATAATTGGAATCTTTAATTAAAATAAGAGATTGAATGCTAGGTTATGAATGAAATTACAAGAAAATTTGAAATGTGTAACCTGTAAGACAAAAGATAGGATTATTGGACATTAGATTAATTTAGAAGAAATGAGATAAACTTGTATAATTTTCAATTGCATTCTTTAACATATATATAACTTACCAACTATAAAAAGTTAAAATGTTAAAAGAAAATGGAATGGGAAGTTTTACAAGAAAAATTTGAAATAATAAAAGTATTCAATGAAATTCTTTAATAAATAAGAATTAGATGTTGTAGTTGTTATAAACTTAAGTATAATTAAAAGGCGACTTATTAAATATAATAGAAAAGTTATAAAGAAATGATAATAAACTTAAGTAAATGTTGAGGTTATTTATAATAAAAATATGTAGAAAGATGAATACTGTAAATAAATGAAATTAAGTAGTGAATAAATGAATGTAATACAATAAAACGAAAATTCACATGATACGAATAAAATGAAAATAAATGGAGAATTGAAAGAAGTTAAATGTAAATTAAAAAGATAAATCCTTATATGCAATGAAGAGGAAATCAAACAACAAATGTATGAAATGAAATTAATAAGAATGAACTTGATTTATTATTTGAAATCGTTGTTTGTTTGGTTTATGGTTGTTTGGGCAAGGATACTTTAAAATTATTTGGATGTATGAATAATCTATTTAGTTTCATCTAAGACCGTTGAGTAAATGGTGCACTTAATAATTTGTTTTTCATTCTGTACAATTTAAAGTTTTGAACCCGAACAACTATTTGTTTGTTGAATTGATTTGTGTTGATCTCATACGATGGTTGTATGTTGTGTTTACAAGTGATTATTATTGATTTGTTTGTTAGTGGTTGAAACAACTTTAAGTATTCCATTTTATATAATTATTCACTCTTTTTGGATTATATAAGTGAAATACAGGCTATGGAAGCAATTATTACTGCTTTTGGTTTCATAATTAAGCGTTATTGCCCGACAAATAGTACGTTTCCGGATTACGGTTTATAGCTTTATATTTTTTTCCCCGTGTTGGGATATATATTATTTTGAAAAATATATGTTGTATATTGTTATATTTGATATTATATTTTCTCCCGAGCCTCTCCGCACAAAGGAGACTCTACCGAAATTTTCCATAAATTTTGGACTTAAAATTTTTTCTCAAATGTTTTTCAAATTTTGTTAACTTGAAAATAAAAGATTTAATTGTTTATAAATTTATATATTTTATTCAAATTATTTTATTATGTAAATTAATTGTTTATAAATTTATATATATTTTGTTCAAATTATTTTATTTTGTAAATTCATTGTGTATAAATTAAATATTTTGAATAACATATATTGACTATTTAATTTCTCCTTTTCCTTTCTTTTTCCTTTTCAGGGACGAAAAGTTTTGAGTGGGGGAGAGTGTAACGACCTGTAAATTTTCGATAGTTTAATCGTTAATTTTATTAAATGTTTGTTATCTAATATTGGAAAAGCAGAATTTGTGAATCATTAATGAAATCATAACTTAAATGAGATGTAATAATGCTAACCTAAATTATTCATTAACTATTTGAATGAAATTACAATTAATGGAATTAGTGTAAATGTTATACTAGGCTATAAATTAAATATAGGAAAACAAACATAAATATTGAATTAATTAATGAATTAATCCATAATGTTGAATCAAATCAGTGTTCTGTAAGTAATTATAATATTGGTTTGGAAACTAAGATATATAAATTTATTGTAATTTAAATTATAATAACTGGATTAATTGTAGTAAAATAAAATTAAACACTGTATTTGGTAAATTGATTAACTTTCAAATTTATATCTGAACTTGTTTAAATTATTGTGAATGTTTAAAAAATCAAAAATGGTAAAATTTGTTAATCATAGAATTTGAATTGAAAATTTTGATTTAACTAATAATTTATTTAATTAGCTGAAAAACATCCATTTTTGCCATTGATTCGGATTTTGACGAAACCAGTTTCATCGAATCCGTAACGATGAATTATTGTAGGATTTCAAGTTTTGTAGCGATCAGACTTAACGTTTGATCGTACGGGCTCGAAACGCCTAGAAATCAATGAAATTGAAATAAATTTGAAATAACTTGATTTTAGCATAACTTATTCATGCAATGGAATTTGGACCTGAAACCTGTTCCATTGATTTTAAAATATTTAAAAACATCTATTTTGATATATGGTTGACCTATTTGCGTTCTGGGATCGAAACGGGCTTTTTGGGACGTGTAACGTTCAACTTTCAAACTGATTCGATCCATTTGTTCATATTTCTTATCTGACTGTATATATACTAGTTATAAATCCTAGCAGCCTCTTTCATTATCATTTTTGTATGTACATTTCAAATCGCTCCTCCTCATTCCAACGGCTGCAAATCCTAATTCCCAAACTTGAAATCCAAACCAAAAATCTAATTGAAAAATCAAACTCCTCAAAAAAATTCGAAAAAAATGTAACTCAAAGATCTCAACGACGTGAATCTGCATTTGGTGTCTGTTTCTGTAAACGATGCCCGAGTCAGCCAGAAACCTCGGTTAAAGCCTAAAATTGCGAAACCCTGATTTGGATTTGGAGGTTTCTAATTTCATCATTTATTTGCGAAATTTTTTTGTGGGTTTTGGTGAGATCTACGCGTAGAATTGTTTGGTGGTGGTCGCGGCCTCGATTAGTGGCTGGGGCAGTGGAATTTGGCCAATTAGGATTTCATGAAACGCTAACTGCAAGCGACCGCGATGGCACTATGGGGGACCAGACCTAGGTGGGGGCATGTGGCTCGTTGTGGGCAAGGCATTGGTGGCGACGGCTCGACGATCGGTGGTTGGTAGTTGGCGTAATCGTTGGTCAAAGGCTTCGGTTTGGGCGTGTTAGGGTCTGATAGTCGCTGTAGCTTTGAGATGAAGGGGATGACGTGCCTGCTTTTGTCTGGTTCGTTCGTTTGTTTGTTTTATTTATTTATTTATTTTGATTTTCAATCATTCTAAATCGCATAACTTTTACGTACGATGTTCGATTGACGCACAGTTTTCTCTATTAGGATCATATTGAAATTGCGGACATTTTGACGTGGGTTTGGACAAATTCTGAGACTGTTCAAATTTTGGATTGGATTTATATTCAATTTAAATTCAAAAGGTGAGTGTTGTAACCCACTCACAACTTCTAAAATTTATTATGTTTGTTAAATTTATTTATGATGCGATTAGAAATTTATTTATGACTGTTTGTATTATTTTTAATCATCATCTCAGTGAAATTGAATTTATTTGTATTAAATTGTTATTTAATTTATTATTACATGTAAAATGTCAGTTAATTTGTTATTTAATTTATTATTGAATATAAACTGCCAGTAAATACCTGTTATTTATTATCTGTTCTATATTGATGTTATTGTTTGAATTGGATGATGATTGTGATAAATGTAGATGATTGATATTGGATGAATGGAATTTTTATTTTATATTGTTATAAACTGCAAGTTGTTATGGATTTTATTTCATTTGGGATTGCAGTTTGAAATGATATATAATAGTATTTATATTTCAAATTACAGATTGAAATGATAAATATCCGTATCACTTGACCATAGGATAGAAAATTGTATAGAGACACCGTGGTCTATATATATAAAATATTTTTAACTGATTTCTATGGTTTTGTAAAGAAATATATGGTTTTATATAAATATTGATTTCCGATATTATATAATGTTATTTTATTCTTGATTTTGAACTATGTATAATTTGTTCAACATAAAATAAGTTTAATAATAAAGTTTGATTTTATGAAAGATAATATGGTTAAGTATTTAAATTATATGTTGATGTATAGAGTTTATAATGACTTAAATAAATTAAGGCTGGAAGATAAATTGGAAATTAATTTGAAATTGAATTTACTTAAGAATTAACTCAAATAAGTTGATGTGAAATTTATTAAATTGGAACTTTTAAAAAGGTATGATTATTATAACATGATTTTAGGTTAAGGTGAATTAAAGGAGCATTTCAAGTATAAATAAATTTAAGGAAATATTTACGTATTTGTAATTTGGGATTTTATTTTAATGATAATGGATTTATTAAGTAAAAATATTTCAAAACTAAATAATAGAAAATTGAATTTGATATGTATATATGAAATTTCCAAACTTAGTTGTGAAATTGTTGAATATTCAAAGTTAGAAATATACTGAATTTGGAATGCTTTATTATGTGGATCAAATCTGATTTGTAATCGATATAATTTGGGATAATCGATTTGGAAACTAAATCGTGTCGAAATTTATGATTTGGGATTGGGTTAAATTCAAAATTTATGAATTCAAGTTGTTTTGGAAGTGATTTGTGAAATTGGAGAAGCTAGTTTATTATATAAAGTATTTTGATATTTTAACCATTTAAGTGGTGGAAGCTGTGTTTTCAAGGTTATGAGTTTCAAAGTATTATGATTTGAAAGTGTATATTTCAAGTGTTTTGATTTCGAAGTGTTATAATGTTGAAAGTGCTATGATTTGGAAAGGATATGTTTGAAATAAAAATGGTATTATATTGATTTGGGTTTTGAAATGGAAATGATATCGTATTTATATGGTTTTGAAATGGATATTATATTCTGGTTTTGAAGTATAAATTATTTTGAAATGACCGCGGTGTTATAATAATGTTTGGTTGTTAAAGAGACCGAGATCGAAAGTTGTCATACTCTGTGCCAACTACGAAAACCACTTTAACAACCATGTACATGATGGAGATTCTAGAATGAAGTAGGTTGGTGGCGGCGTTCCTTTGAGGTATATATATGGAACCAACTCCCGTGAGTTGGCACAAGTTGACTAAAACAGGAGCGATTCTCGGGCCAAGGAGGTAGCCCCTCTTGTCCGACACACTCCTTCGATATTATACTCTGACTTTTGGATTGATTCGGTGGCCACGTTTGATTTTTGATTTTGGGCTTGTGGCTCGAGGTGGGCGGTATTAGCTGATACGCGTACCAACAGCCCGGATGCGTAATTGGTATATCTACCCTGGCATTGCCTTGTGTGCCGTGTCACCTGGCCTAGCGCGTCTTGTACGAGTTTGGTTTTCTCCCGTAGCCCGTGGAGTATTTAGGGTAGTCTCCCGATCTGGAGATGCGCTGATACTGGATGGACTACTGGGACTATTACGTGTTAAGGGGAATATTGGGTCACTCCTTAACGCTGTTTAAAAGTAAGTTTATTTTACTACAGACATTATTATAATAGCGAAATATTACTACATAGTAAATAGTTTATCGGATCCTTAGGAGATGTGAATCCCAAGCATCTCTTAAGTTACTGACTCACGTTAGACACCAGATAGGAGATGTCAAAACTCGTAAACATCTTTGACGCCATTTATACTCAGATTTATTTCTATTGATTTAACTTACATAAGATCTTTTAGTTCTAACTCGAGTGTTTTGTCTTTTCAATTCGCTCGGGTCAGCCTGAGCATTTCAGGGTTTTGAAGACCCTATTACCGGAGGACGAAATCGGAGATTGTATTATTATTTATTATATTTGACTACATCATGTATTCCGCTGCATTTTTTATTATTCTCTGGTATGTGTAACTCTGATCTGTGTTGTATAAGTATAATCAAATATTTTATAAAACAGCTTCATGAACTGTTATTTGATTATTATATTTTTCGTACCACTACCAGATTCTGTTTCGTTTTTCTTCTTTCCCTGCTTTTTCTTATTTGCTCCGTAACAATCCATCCTTCTGTATGGTTTGAGTCTTATGTGTGTGGTTTATCGTCGATTTAAAGCGTACAAAAAGGCGGGATGTTACACATCAAAATCATCCTGTGTCTATCAAGGAATTATCTGTTTTATTCTATCTATAAGGAATTCAAATCTTTTTCGCAAACTCAAAATTTTTTTAGGATCGATCTCTCTAGACCGTTTAAGTTTAATATGCAATCTCTTCGGATCTTTTGATGTTTATTTAAGGGGATGATCTCTTAGATTCGTTTTTTGGTTTAGTTACGGGGGATGATATCTCTGAATCATTTTCTTATTAAGCTGAGGCATTAAGTAAGCTCATCTGCTCACTTTCCTGCAAAGGGACTTACTTCTTGCACTCTAGTACCGTCTCTCTAGTCAGGACTCTATGGTGCTCTATGTTAAGGGGGATGATCTCTTCGAATCATTTGCTTACTAAGTTAAAGGGGATTAAGTAAGCCCATCCTCTTACTCTTCAGTGAGGAACTTACTTCTTGCACTCTGGTCCCGTCTCTCCGGTCAGGACCGTGTGACGTTCAATATCACACAAGTCTATCCACTCGCTCTCCAGCAAGGGTACTCACACCTTACACTCTAGTCTCGTCTCTCTGGTCAAGACTCTATGGCGTTTAAAATCAGTCATCACATAAATTATGAATTTTACAAAATTCAAATTTCAAATCAAATCATACAAGCAGAAATTAAATATGCAGTAATCCTAAATGTTTAACTAAAACATCAGGCTCATAGCGTGGTAAGGGGCCAATCTAGGTTTTATGCACGTCCAAGCGATCTAAGATTATTATCCTAAGCAGTCATCCCAGATATCTGACTCAAAGCATGGCTAGGAACCAATCTAGGTTTAGTACACGTCTAAGAGGTCTATGGTCATTATTGTTTTTACTGCTAATATATGAAAAGAAAAGCGCAAAAAGGAAACCAAAGCAAAGAGTATCAACGGGATCTAACTTCCCATCCATCCAGATTATGGGATTATCTGTCTTGGCCCAGATCACTGGGCATTCTTTGAAGCATCTGCTGTAGGTAATGACTGCTTTAGCTATCCTATCACAGCTTTGTTCCTCATGTACCATGGTAGCTAGTTGTTCTGAACCAATTCTTCCATTTGATCATGAAGGTGTCGGCACTTATTTATTTCATGTGCGCCCAGCTCACGGAAGATGAAAAACTTTCTAAATCCTTTCTCTCGATCTGGACTATCTTCTTAGAGGCTTCTGATAGGGAATTTTCACCTATATCTAAGCATATCTTTTCCAGGGTTTCAATTAGGTTAGAGAAGGAAGAGAATTTAGGCTCCCTCCGTTGTCATTTTAGTTCCCTAGAATCATCATCGGCTTCTCTTTTCCCTTTGTCTTCTCCTAATCTTGCTCCAAAGGATTCTTTGCCATCCACAGCATAAATTTTAGCATCTTCAGCTTCATATTCAGTGTTAGCATCCTCTTGATGTAAATATCTCTCAGCTACATAGTAAAACACAACAAGATCCATTGGTGGCTCGTTCTTAAGTGCAGCCCTGAAGTTGGTCTTACTTGCGACTCCAAACACCACCGCCATCAAAATCACTGATGGGTCTGGCCTATTAACTGCAACTGCTACTACATTGAATCTTGTTAAATAACTTCTCAAGTTCTCCCCGGGACTTTGTTTCACATTTTCCAATGTTATCACATTCTTCGGTTGTGAGATGTGAACTCCGAATTGTCTTAAAAATCTACCCACTAATTCGGTCCACATGCTAATAGACCCATTCTGCAGTTGTCTAAACCACATCGCCACCAACCTGTCAAATATAATGGGAAGCACCACCCCATTGCTTCCTCAGAAGCACCCAACACTTCCATATATTGGATATACATCATCAGATGAATCATTAGATCGGTCTTCGTCCGAAAGCGGTGTTTTGCACAACCCCCCACCTTGGCAAGGAAAATCCGACGCATACTCCACTGGTTACAACTAGTGTTCTACCCTACTCTCCATGTCTCATTTTGTCCTCTGCTTCTTCGGGGTAGCCCTGGCATATATTCTTCTATCAGATGCACTCTATTATTCGGATTAGCTCCCGTACCACCAGTTCTTGGAGTTTCAACAGTCACTCCATTGTTTCTCCTTCAGGTACCTGCTCCAATATTGAACCCATCATTAGTGGTGGTTCCCAGGTTGACTCCTATGTTTCCCATAAGTAATGGTTGCTCTAGGCATGGAGGCAATGTTTCATCTCATTCTAATCCAACTCTAGCGGCTCTTATATTATTTTCTAGGGTTCGAATTCCTACAGCTCCTGTAGTTCCTTGTTATCCCATCCTTTGGAAGAATCCCTCCATCACACTTATTGCCTAGCCAAGATTCCATCCTGCATCTCCTTCATTTCCATTTCTTCTCTAGCTACATAGTTGGATTGGTGAGAATTTAAGGATACTTCCTGACTGCCTCCAGGCTCTAGTTGACTTGCTCCAGTTTTAGACCAAGTGTTAGGCCTCTTCATTTTTTCCAAATCTCATATTCAAGCTTCAATTTTCTGGATCTACCTTTATTCTCGGTGAAAGCACCAAAATGTTAACCCAAAAAATGGATCAACACCCCAGTTTGAGTGTGAAAGCACCTGCCCTATTTAACAAGGCAAATAAAATAAAAAAGCAACATTAAATAGCAGAAAGGATATAGAGACAAAATATATTTATAGTGGTTTGGCTGTAAATGAACCCTACGTCCACTTTATAGATTCTTTTATTAATCCACTACTTTTACAGAGGAGTTTAGTTTACAATATATATAACTTTCCTTTCCTAGATTAGATCAAGCCAGCATTGTTGGGGACAAAAGAAGGATCTCAATTGTCCATTCCACGTTGTTATGTGGGATAAGAAGAGTGAAGGAATAATGATAGAGCTTTAGTCAAGGTTAGATCCCATACTATTGCAGACAAGATGGTATTTATAGGGGTTAGAGAGCATTTGGACCAGAGCCACTTAAACAAAAGCTTCTAGTCATCATGCAGAGGCCGCTCTAGAAGTTTAGGGATGTTTGGAGCTAACCTTTCATCGGATCGGTACAGATCCAAAAGGTTGTGTAATTTTTGAGTTTCTCAATCTGTTTGTCTTCCTATCCATAATTGAGTGCCTTGTTCGAATATCAAGTCGTTTGGAGTTAGTCTGATCATCCATCTTCATAGATTATCCAATCCATCCCTTCATAGAAGATCCATTCATTACTCACACAATACTTAACTAAATGATGCAAAACTTGAAACATGCAATGTACATAAGTAGGAGAGCCTCCAAATCTGATCTCCTAAGGTAGGGCCCATTCTAGGTGGGTCAGACTTGATCCGTCAACCTAGCTCAATTTAGAGGAGAACCATCCATAACTTGCTCAATACTTGTTGGAATCAGACGAAACTTTGCAGGTAGCATCTAGAGGATGGGTGGGACCTACACTATGGATTGAAGGTGGTGGGAACCACCCAAAAAGGATCAAACGATCCAATGAGGTTGGATTGATTTAGATTCAAATTGGCTTGGCCAAATGACTTCATTTTTGGTATTATCCTTCTTTTATGTCTTCTTAGTGTCCCCTCCAAATTTTAACTCAATCTGAATCCATACGAATACTGTAGGTCCATTTGAAGTTGCTTCGGTCCAAAAGCAGCTAGGTATTTGAATGAGTTTCACTTCTTGAACTAGGGTGCTTGGAACGTTACCAAACTTAGTAGGTGAGCTTATTAGAGGCGTAGGAGTGCAATTCAAGTGGTTAGAAGGAACCAGGAGCCAACATTTTAGATCGGTATAAATTCGATTAGTTAGCGTAATTCTAGGCCAAACTTCTTATGTTTCTTTATCTTGTACTTCAAGGCCTTCAGGTCATGTTTCGAGTCCTTCTGAATTAATCAGAATGCTCAAACTCCTTTTGAATTCTATTGGGGAAAAATCCAATTAAAAAATATTTTCCCTTCCATCACTTTAGTTGTGAAAAAAATAATACATTATATTTTTATTTCACAGTGAATATTCATAATATTCACATTGAAATATAACTATATCTATTATTCAATTAACACCGAAAAATAGTCATTAAATCACATATAATATTCGGTATGTTTTACAAAAACAATTTTCCTAGCTTGATGCAATCAATAAATGTTATATGACATGCTCCCACTATTTTCGGCATTACTGTAATAGCATGGTGAATTAGAAGGTCCATCATTCCTTTGATGTAGGTTAGTTATTTTATATACAACGACTTGTTTATAGTGGAGAGTTCTTTGATCAAATATCTTGAACTCAAAGAAATAAATCTTATAGGAAAAAAAATTTAGTATAAAAATACATTTCAAAACGGATATCATATTTCTTATTTAAATGTTATGTATCGATTGTTCTTCTTCCATTTCTCATTTTCGATTTTTCTTTATGAAGCAGAAGCGGTTATTCATTCTCTTCATCCCAACTGTACCTTAATTCACACTACTCTTGTACACTCGTTTTTCTTTTAAATGATTGAACCATTCAAAAGAATAACCTTACTATAGCATCATAAAAAACTCTTTAAAAAAGCGCACTTGATTATCCTTGACGTTTGAGGACACCAAATATGTTGCATTTTTCATAAACTGGTCAAACTCACATTTCAGTGATCAATTTCTTAGATTTATATTGTATTTTTGGCCTTGTATTACATCTAACACAATGCGATCCTTTTGTAATTAGTCAAATTGAATACTCGATCTCACAGTACTATTTATTGGCTCATTTTGAATAAATTAATCTCATCGAAGTATCGTACATTATGAACTATGACCATTCCACATATAACACTTATATGTAATAGTATATGGATCAGATATCCATAGTCTTGTACTACTTTTAGATTTCAAAACTCATAGAATGCAATACACGGTCTCGACCAAATAAAAATACAAGCGACCAAAATACGAATGTATTTAGTAGTTGTAAAATCAAGCGCTTGCATGGTTATTGAAAAGTTAAAATGCAATAAGTACGCATATGTTATATTTCCATTTGCCAATCTTTAATTTAGTTCGAATGCATATCTTAATTAATAAATGTTTTATCTATCATATTAAATGAACAAATTTATCAATGTAGATTATTATATCATATATAGTATATGTTCTTATAACATTAGGAAGGTTAAATTTTATAATTTCAATTTTCTAAAAAGGCTCCCACTAGTCTTTTACGTTTCACCAAACCCTAAGTGAAAATAGAAGTCTTTCGACTTCACTAGTGGTATTTGGACTAGTTCATCTTAGAACTCTAGCCTTGAGTTTGCTCAACAAATCATAGCTCCACGGAAAATGGACAACTTCTTATAGGTTGTACCATATACAACTTCTAACCCATGGTAACTTATCCTAATTTCACTTCGGCCTTGAGTTTGCTCAGCAAATTGAAATGAAATTATTCGCTTGTACCTACCATATCACGACGACCTAAGCATAGTATATGTACCTTGAGTTTGCTCAATAAATACCTACAATTATCTTACCTCATCTATTTAATATACTAATAATAGTACACATAACATCCCTAGCTTGAGTTTGCTCGACAACTAAGGAGAAAGTAAGTAATTTGTTAATATATATATGTGTGTGTGTGTGTGTGTGGCAGAGGACAACACTATATTGAAGATATAATTTGTTAATATATTTTACTGAGTGATATCGACTTATGGAATAATGTATTTCTTATGAAATGTCCTCATGATTCAAGTGTAAACACATCTAAAATCATGGTATACATACAATATATAGGTATTTATCCCTTTAGTCCATTTAGGGTTTCTTTAATGTTCCACATTTAGTTTATACATTCATATTATATAAGTTTTATTATTATATAACTTTAGTGTTTCATATTCTTATATAATAGTCTTATGTATATATTGTATTAATTAAATCTTAATTAATTAACATTTTAGTTAATTTAATATAACATTTATATTTAATAATTATTATCCTGTAACATTTATAGTATGCCACTTATATCATATATATGTGTACCTTATTTAATTAACTTATTTATTTATTAAACAATTTTAATCATATTTATATTAATTTCAAAATTCATTTACATACATACATGTATACTTATGTTAATTTAACATTTTAAAACAACATAAAATATATCATAACATACAATTTAGTGGAAATTAGCTACAAGGGTCTCTTTAGCAAGTGAAATTAGTTTCTAAGACACACAATTGAAATAATTACTTTTAAGGACAAAATGCAAAATAATTAGTTCCTAAGGCCTAAAAATCTATGAAATTATGTCCTTGAAAGTAATTGGACTGCTGACTTTTTTCCTTAAAAGTAATTATTCTGCTGACTTTGGCCTTGAAATTAATTTATGTGGACGTGTGTCCTAGAAATAAATTGGACTGCAAAGTTTGTCCTTGTAGTGAAATACCCCTACAATATATGTATATATTTATTAACTAATTATATTAATCTTATTAATAAATTTTATAAATTTCAAAATTTAATTTATGTTAGTTTTCAAACATTATGAAAATTTCATCATTATAATATTTATAATGTGTATATATTATACTTTAAATTTAACTTTTAAATTAAGAAATCTTATATTTTTAATTTTCAAAAAAATTTGAAAATTTGTATAATAACATTTATAATACTTTTCTTATTTTATATTTAACTTTTAACTTTAAAATTTTTATTTTTATTTTTATTTTCAAAATAATTTTCAAATTAGCCCAAGGCATAATTCAAATTAGTCATTTCTATTATGGATAACCTTTTGGGCTTACCTCATCATTTCAGGTTAAGCAAGCAGCTAGATTAGGCATAGTACTTGATTATCCAAACCCAGCCTTAGACACTACTTTACTAGACTCTCTATATATGGGTAGGCTTTAATTAGTAGCTCTAACATGTCTAATTTAGACATCATAGGCTATTGGGCTCAAGTATGATTGTTGGAACTGAGCCAGCTCGTAGCGAAAGTTATGGGTGAATTTCAAAAAAAATTCTCTTATTAAACCTTTATTGGGCCTATAATGTCTACTTTATTTACAAAATTTCTAAATATTATTCAAACAAAATATTTATTTTTATTTAAAATTATAAATCGTGTAGTTACGTTTTATTTATGCCTTAACACTCATACACACATGCGTATCGTATATATTTATGTGGGTGTGCATGTATAACTTATCAACCCATGCAAGGTATAACATGTCCGTGTATATACGTTGGGATTTACATCGCAATGGATGTGTGTGTGTGTACTATTGTTTGTGTGTATATATATATATTACAAATATATGTGTGTACATATATTTGTATTAAGTTTTTTTAAAATAATTTTATATAAGTGTATTAATAAGTATATATATGTATATATGTATACATGTATATATGTATATAATCATATGAATAAAATATTAATATTATACATACATATTATGTAATGGATTTATATAAATCAATTTCTTATAAATATTAAAAAAACTTAAACCATGAGTAATACATATATATACACACACATATAGAAAGAAAAATTCATTTAATATATATTTTTGAATTAATATATATAAACAAATACATTCATAACAAATACACAAACATACACATATATACTAATAAAATAAAATAATTTTTTGATAGACATGAAATACCAGGTCTTACCCTAGCACAGTATATAATATTTTAATTTTTAAATACATTTTAATTAAATACTCATCTGAAAATTAATAAAATATTAATAAATACACAATTTCGAAACTTTATTTCAAATTTTGTGTTTTCAGTAAATCCTAAATGATATTTTGAAGTCTAAATTTTTTTCCACATTTTTCTTGGTTAAAATTAATTTTATGTTAATCTATTTAGTTACGGCTATTTTAAACAACTAATTTTAAAAATAAAAAAATAATTTTTTTAATTTCATTTTTTAGCTAAGTGCTTATTAGTGCTAACGTAATTTTATAAAATTAAATAAATTCATTGCAAATTCGAATTAATATTATTTATTTATGAAGTAAACTGATTTAAATATTATTAAATAATAATAAAAAAATTGTAAAAAAATTAACTGCTAGAAATTAATTTTGCTATAATACATTTTATATAAAATTATATGACTAATTTTAACCATAACATGATGTTATAACTAATTATAAATTATATATGTGCAATTAAATAATGTGTATATAAATTTAAAATATAAAGTTATATTATTTTTTCACATGGCTATATTGACCCGACATATATGACATAAATTTTTTAAAAAAACATAAATATATACATACATATAACCAGAACTATTTTTGTAACAACATTGCTTGCATATTAGAATCATTACATAACTAACAGTATAATACACACACACACACACAAACATACGATAAAAACGTTATACTAAAAATCATTATATCTAATCTTACAAAATCATGCCATAGTTCTAAAGTCTTGAAGTACACCTTGAAAAGATAAACTCTCCTTTGGTAGTGGATCTTTGATTTGATGGGTTTGACTGGCGAGGTAAGGAGATAGTTAACTACATGGCAATGATAGGCTGAGGCATTGAATTGGTGGGAGATATTTGAGTCTGAGACCGATGAGGAGATTTCTTAGGAGGAGTTTCGTAGGCGATTCAAGATGAAGTTTCTTTCTAGGGTGGGGGAAAGCGTTCAGTTGGAGAGAGCCTTACTCAACACCGTCTCCATGGAGGAAGCTAACAAAGAAGAACCGAAGAAGGCTGGAGGGAAAGCATTGTAGAACCAGTGTAGAGGAGGAGGTGGAACCAAAGGAAAGATACAGAAGAAGGACATGCACTATAGGAAGTGTAGCAGGAAGGGGCATTTCTTGAAGGAGTACAAGATAGATCTTTCGAAAGTTAAGTGCTACAACCGCGAATCAGTTTGGGCATGTGAAGTAGGTGTATCTAGCACCCTAGAAGACCACTACTTAGTTGATTTCAGCTTATGCACTGAATGCAGTCCCTAGCTCGAGTGCACAGCCAGTGATGGACAAGGGAAAGAAAATGGTGGTCGAAGGTGTGTTGCCTCTTTCAGGATTATCCATTTGCACTTTATTTGATATTGGGGCTTTACATTCTTTTATTTCTAGTAGTCTTGTTGATGACTTACACTTACACACTAGTATAGTCATGGACCCTATAGTTGTGTCAAACACGTAAAAGGATCGATCTATTTGTCTATGTTATATAGGGTTTCAAAGTTGTTTATTTTAAGTGGTCGAATTTGATTGTGATGCCTTTGTATTAGGATTCCCTGGGTTTAGGTTGATATTCTGCATGGATTGGATGACGAGGTATGAGGCTATTTTAGATTGTGATAGGAAGGTCGTTAGATTGAGCACGTGTATTAGACGTAGCTTGGAGGTTTTATTGGAATCCTCGAGGATTAATAATGTTACGCTACCTATATTTATTGGACATATCACTTGACGAGCTTGATTTTGCACCTATCGTTAGAGATTTCCTAGACACTTTTATTGAGGTTACCAGTTTCCCATCTTAAAGAGAGATCGAGTTTAGGATCTATCCTATTGAGAGTGCTCGACCATTTACCTTACCATTAAGGAATATTGCTCCAAAGGAGAGGTGTAAGTTAAATAAGAAAGTAACTGAGCTTTTGGAGAAGGGTTTATTAAGACAAGCATTTTTGAATGGTGAGCACTAACCGTCTTTGCCACCAAGGTGGATGATTCCCTAAGGCTCTATGTTGATTATAAGGAGTTGAATAATTTGGCAAAGAAGAATCGGTATCCACTATCCCATGTAGACGATCTCTTTGATAAGTTAGTTGGAGCTAGAGTGTACTCTCAACTTGACTTGGCTACTGGATTCCACCATTTGTGCATAGCTGAGGACAGTATCTAAAGTACAATGTTTTATACAGCTAACGGATTGTATAAGTGGTTAGTCATGCCCTTCGGACTAACTAGTGCACCTACCTACTTTGTTAATTTGATGAGCCAAGTATTTAGGTGTTTCTAAACAAATTCATCATGATATTTATGGATGATATCTCAGTCTATTTGAGGAGTAAGGAGGAGCACGCATTACATTTAGGAGAAGTGCTCAGTACACTCCGTGCACATAAGCTGAAGGCAAAGTTTCCAAAGTACCACTTTTATAGAAAGGAGGTATGCTTTTTAGGACACATCTTCTCAGAAAGTGGGTTGGTGTTTGATCCTAGTAAGGTGGCAGCAGTTCAGGATTAGCATGTGCCGAAGAATGCCACGGAAGTGAGCTGTTTTCCTTGATTTGTGAGCTACCATCAAAAGTTTATTAAGGACTTTGCGAAGATCTCTGCCCCTCTGACTCGTCTTTCCAAAAAGAATCTATTTTTTTCATGGAATGTAAAATGCAAAGATGCTTTTATCAAGTTAAAGAAGGCTTGGACGAGTGCACCAATTTTGGTGTTTCCTGATGGGACGAAGTCATTTACAGTTTATACCGATGTCTATGGTATGGGGTTAGGTGTGGTCTTGATGCAAGAAGGAAGGGTCGTGAGTTATGCTAGCAGGTAGTTGAAGACCCATGAGAGAAACTGCCCTACCTATGATCTTGAGTTGGCGGCAATTGTCTTTGCGCTCAAATCATAGGGGTATTACCTTATAGGAGAGCGGTTTGAGCTCTACATGGATCACAAATCCTTGAAGTATTTTTTTCTCCCAAAAGGAATAGGATTTGAGATGGCAAACAGGATGGAGTTTTTGGCATCATACGATTTTGATATCTCATATACCTTGGGAAAGGGTAATATAACCACAAATGCTTTAAGAGGACAACATTCAGTATTGAGTCCTATGTTCTTGGAATGGAAACATTTGGAGTTTATTTCTACATTCGACTTTCGATCATCAATAGATGTTACTGTAGGATTACTAGAGGCTTTAGATGTGCAACCTACATTGATGGATCATATTAGGTTTAGGAAAAAGGAGGACAAGGTGCTAGTAGATATTATTGAGAGGATTGGTAGAGGGGGTCATTGAGTCATTTGAGGTATTACATCATTGACTCGAGAGGATGTTTATAAAGGGATGGTAGGCTTTGTGTTCCTTGCAGTATGGATTTGGTAGATGCGGTACTATCTATGTCTCACTGTTCTAGGGTGAGCATTCATCCCGATGGTGATAAGATGTATTGCAACATAAAGAGAGTCTTTTATTAGTTGGGTATGAAGAAGCATGTGGCAGAGTATGTAGCTAGATGTATAACTTGCCACAAGGTAAAGGAAGTAGAAGAAGCCGGGAGGATTGTTGCAGCCATTGGATATTCTTCAATGGAAATGGGAGAGTATTTTTATGTATTTCATGGATGGTTTACCAAGGAGTAGGATAGGGAATGAGAGCATTTGGGTTATAGTCAATCGGTTCACCAAGCATGCTCATTTCATACAGTGAGGAGTACGAAGATGGCAGAATCTTTGGCAGCTCTATACGTGAGAGAGGGAATTAGGTTACATGGAGTTCCAAATAGTATAGTTAGCAACCTAGATCCGCTTTTCACAACAAGTTGTGGAGGAGTCTACATGAAGCTTTGAAAACCGAGTCGAGCAAAAGCACCGCATATCATTCACCGACGGATGGACGGATAGAGAGAGTAAATTTGGTATTGGAGGACTTACTATGGATGTGCATTTTGGACTTTAGATGTTCTTGGAAGGATCATTTACCGTTGGTGGAGTTTACTTATAGGAGCAGTTATCAGACTAGCATTGGGATGGCACCTTTCGAGGCATTATATGGTAGACCTTATGGATCATCGTTTTGTTGTGGGACACTGCGGATAGGACTATTCCTGGGCCAGATATGGTAAGGAAGACATCGAAGAAGGTGGACTTGATCTGTGGAAAGATGAAGATTGCTCAGGACAAGTAGAAATCTTATATTGATAAAAGACGTACAGAGTTAGAGTTCATAGTGGACGATATGTGTTTTTGAAAGTTTCACCCATTAGGCACGTTATGAGGTTTGGTAGGCCAGGAAAGCTAGCACCAAGGTTTGTAGGTCCTTTCCCAATAGTTGCTAGAGTAGAGAAGTTGACATATAGAGTAGAGCTTCCAGAGAAGTTAGCGGGCGTACATGATGTTTTTCATATGTCACACTTGCGAAACTGCTTACATGATACAACCATTGCAGTTGAGCTAAGTCAGTTAGAGGAGGTGGAGATTGAGAGGGAGTCACTTGTACGCCATGCATCTACTCTTATTCTTGAGCATGGTATAAATAGACTTCATAATAGGGAGATCTGACTTGTTAAAGTCCGATGTGGAGACAATCCGATGGGGAATTCAACAAAGAGTACATAAGAGCCCGAGGAGAAGATTCGCACTACCCGCCCATAATTTTTTTCTGGTACATTTCCAATTTAACTTTAATAAGTATAGACTACTTATGCATTAGGACTTATCTTGGAATACCCTTTAGCTAGTGACCATTAGATGGTATAAATGGCTGTAAACATGTCAACAGGACGTGATATGGATGATGGATGCTAGTGGATGTATTGCTTGGACTGTTATCATTTACACATTTAAGATAATATATCTTCTAGGTATACACACACATACTCACGTTGGTGGCTTATTATCTCTTGATTGATGTTATATTAGTGGATGTTATGCATATAGGTTGTATGGTTGTGCATACATATATAATTGCAAGTATACTTACTTAAGATTTTGCATACATTTGGATGCATGACATGAGCATTTACATGATTGGAGGTCGACTAGATCAAGAGACGACCTACTTCTACATTAGTATAGGTTCACAAGCATTTCACGTTGCATATATACATATATTGCATTTGAAAATTTCTAAGGACAATAATTACCTATGGATGATGGATGAGTAGATGATTGTAGCTAGTGGTTGTTGTGTGTAAATTACATTTTTCCATCCTTTGAGATTTCGGAGACAAAATCCTTTTAGGAGGGAGAATGTAACACTTTGAAAAATTCACTAGAAATTTAATAAGGAAACTAAATTTAAAATAAAACAATGAGTAAGATAAATTTAATTATAAAACTTGTACCACTGCGTTCATAGCGATTTTTTGAACAATATTCATATATAACACTTCGAAATCGGAGTCATTATGGAGAAATTAGAGGCGTTTGAAGATTTGAAAATAGAATAAACATTTAAAAAATAAAAAATTTAAAATAAAACACGGTGATTGGTCGACCCACGATGGTCGATGGTTGACCGATAGCAGTTGAGATAGAAGGGTAAGCGGTCGACCATTGGCTTTGTAAAATTGAGCGTCCTCTGACATGTTCGAATGACCGAGATTAATTACTTCATTGCCAAGCTGAGATGTGTGTATGGAATAACCCAAAATATTCTCCAGGCTAGATTAAACATCCTAAACTAGTTGCCAATCCCTATAAATTCAACCCTAACCTAACCCTAAAATCAATGTATATGTTTACTTTACCGAAACTCTATTAAAATCTGACCACTCCTCTAACCCTAAAATTCTTCAAAATCAAATCAAAATCAATGTAGAAGAATTTAAACCAATCAAATCTAAGGGAAGCAAGTGAAAGGAGGGTGATTCTCAAGTGGAGCAAGTTGGAATAGCTTAAGCATAAGGTGAGTGGGAACAAATTTAATTAGTGGTTATTACAGTTAAATTTACTCTATTTTATATGATTTAGCATGATAGAAATTTAATTGTAAACTATAAAACCCTAATTTAAAATCTATAATCTAGGGTAGAATTAAAATCACTATAATTTGATAAGTCTGATGTTTAATATTGGTGCACCACTTTCATTATTTGATTGTAAACCCTAAAACCTATAAACCTTAGATTAGACAATTGAAATTGAGAAATATAAACCGGTTGGTATAGTTTCTTAGGATTGTTCACTATAAATTGTAAAAGTTGTAATCAAAGAACATTAATCCTAATTAAGAATCATAATAAAAAACTAAGCAAAACCTAATTTTTAAACAACGATCGGTCGACCCTCATCCTGAGCGATCAACCGCAAGCAGTCGAACGGGTAGGGCTGGCGATCGATTGGCTCTCACCTGAAACGCACGATTGGTCCATTCTTGATACTTAGAAAGGGAAGCCCATCTTTGGAGTTTCTTCTTATCGTATTTACTCTACATGTACTTGTTTATATTTTCAGTACAATTTATTTCATGTATTAAACTTCGAGTGATATTTTCTATGTATTTTGTATTGGACTACGTACAGATTATCTAAGATTGATTTGGATATTATCTGACATGGATATTTTTTAGTATTATGTTTTTTGTTTCTTTCACTGTGACTTTTGAAAGTGTAGCATATCTTCGATTATATCTATTATCTTAGTCTCTGTGCTCTTATAAAACCTCAACAACCATATTTCTTGGAATGATGCGAGTCCGAAGGTCATCCTATGCTTTGGATCGGTGTGTAAGGATGTGCGGGTTGTCACTACATACATATTCCATGCATACTTTAAACAAGTGTTATCCTAGTGTCAGTCTGCTCATAGTCCTCATTTTCAATTCCAATATTGATTGCTTGTGCTGAAACGCTAAACTGATTGTCGTGTTCTACCATGGACAAACTTAGCTGTCTCTTGTTGGCAAAAATCCAAGGATGATTGTTGAGGTTGAACCAACTAGGCAACAGTTATGTCTTGACCGCCGATAAGTCAAGTTCTCCACCGCCAGAAGCAAGTTTGGGGCCGATCGCCAATGGTGAGCACCCAATTAAGGTTACTCTAGTTCAACACTGCCGACAAGAAATTTGAGTCGATCGTCAATGGTGGATACTTGGTTAAGGTAACTCTTATCCGCCATTGCTGGTAAGAAGTTTGGGTCGATCTTTAATGGTTGACACTTGGTTAGGATAACTTTGGTCCGCTATTGCTGGCCAAAAATTTAAGATCGATCATCGATTGAGGATACCCAGTTAGGGTTACTCTGGTCCGCCATTGCTAGTAAGGTGTTTGTGGCTGATCGTCAATGGTGAACACCTAGTTAAAATCACTCTGGTCCACCATTGCTAGCAAGAAGTATGAGTCCAATTGTCCATGGAAGACACTCGGTTAGGTCACTCTGGGCTGCCATTATCGACAAGAAATCTAAGGCCAATCTTCAGTGGTGAACATCCAATGAGGGTCACTCTGGTCCATCATTGCCAGCCAGAGGTTTGAGGGGAAGTTTTTTATCCCAAACATGCCATTTGTCCCCTAGTAAAGAGTTTATCTCAATAGGCTTCTGTGGCACCTCCTCAATACCAATGTTAATTGGATGTGCTTAACTTGTTTACATTATACTCATTACCTATCACTACAAGATTTCAAGGAAAGCGCATTTTATTAGTATTCATTTCATAACCTTTTCAGTTACATTGCTGCATGTAATTAGAATAATAGTAGAAATTAAGTAAAACAACCTGAATATTCTAGGCTTTCCCGGCCTTTCTGGAGATAGCCTCATCCACCATGTTGAGGACGAAGGCTCCATCGCTCAAATCCTTGTAAAAAACATACGGTCCTTTCCAGATTAGGTTAAGTGACCCCGATCTAAGGAATATCTACTTTAGCACTAGGTCCTGATGAGCGAGCGATGCTTGACCTTTGAATCGTATAGCTTGATTATCCTTCATTTGTGCGCTTCCACCTTAAGAGCGGCTTGTTCTCACCTTTCATTTATAAAATCCAATGACATGTTCAGCAATTCTTCATTCCCTTTCGGCTCATGATGAATCCTCCAGTGTGCTGATATTAATATTTCCACTAGTGACGTCGCCTCTGACCCATAAGCCAATGAGAAAGGAGTATGCCCCATTATAATCTTGCAAGAAGTGCGATAGGCCCATAATGCCAGAGGAAGCTCATCCACCCATGCTTCTTCACTTTTATAGTCGCATCTTTATAATGGTTTTTAGAACTTTGTTGATAGCATCCACTTATCCATTAGCGTGCGGTATCCATTGTTCGAGATGATTTGAAGGGGGTTCGTATATGCATATCACATTCTCGATTAAAAAGTTTATAACCTTGGACGACGACACCTTAGTAAGTGGTTCGGCTTCGACCCACTTAGTAAAGTAGTCAAGTGTCACTATAGCATACGTAGCTCCACCCCTAACCATAGGAAGCTCGTTGATCGGGTCTGTTCCCCAGACTTGGAAGGGCTAAGGGCTAACTATATGGGTCAGTTTAGTTGGGGGCATCTTGGGATCTTCAAAAATCATTGGCATTTGCCACACTTTTTGCTTACTCCATCGTGCCATGATTTAACGTCAACTAAAAGTAACTATATAGTAACACCTCCTTTGCTAGAGTTTGCGCCCCAGTATCTCCCTTACTTTTATTTTCCAGCACCTCCTCAGCTTCTGTTCGCTACGCACCTCATTAGTAAGTTAGAAAATCCTCTTCGATATAGGACATACTCCTAAATGATAAAACAATGTACCTTCCGCAATACTTTCTTGGCTTTATTCCTACTGCCTGGTAATTCCCCCTTACTCAAATGTCTTAGAAATGGCATCGTTTAGATCTCCTCGTCATTCTATTCACGATCACATTCACCTCCTCGAAGGTAGGGCTAAGTAGGGTCACAGTAGGTACTAACCTATAACACCCTATATTTTTAGTAACATTATTTAGGATATTTAATTAGCTAAATTAAATAAAATAATGTAATGATTAGGGGATTGAGATTTGATTTTAATAAGGGGTAGCCATGCCATATAACAAATGAACTAAAGAAGAGTTAAAATGAAATAGAGGAGGGGTAAAATAGGGAAGAGATCATTCTAATACCCTAAACCCTTAGGAATACACGTTCATAACTAAATCAAAAATCAAAGCATAGAAGCTGGCTACTGTTAGCAAGAACAAGAGGAAGAAAGAGCTAAAGGAAGAAGATAAATCAACTTAATCCATTCAAATCTCAAACTCCATAATCTAAGAGCTAAGTTGAATAATGACTAAATCTCATTTATTTCGAATTGTTTTCAGTTTTATGATGACTCCGAAGTATTTTTCATGCTTATGCCATGTTTTTGAATGATTAAATGTTTATATATATATATATATGCTATTTGATGATTTATGTTTATTCATATAGGATTTATGAGATGTTTTAATGTGAAAAACTTATTTAATGACATCCAAATACCTTACGATTTCATATTTTGAATAAAAATGATATTTTAGAGGTGATTTTTAATTTTCATAATTTTCTGAATGAATGTGGATTTTATATTAATTTTTTAGTAAGGAAAATGATTAATTGGGTTTAAAATTATTTACGGTTAAATAATATATGTTTTGGCTCTAAAATTAATATATGTTGGTATTAAAAAAATTCTAGAATTTCTGTAGAATTTTCCTAATTGTTTTGATTGATATATCAAATTATTTAGGATATGTGACTTAATGTTTTATATATTTATAAAAGGAGAAGGTTATTTTATAAATAAATTAAAATGTTTATTTCTGAAATATTGGCAGCACTTTTAGAAAAGAAAATCAACAACAAATAATATTTTGACAAACAAGGCAGGTTAGCTGAAAAGAAATTTATTTTTAAGTAAAAATTAGTTTTTACATGCTTTTATCATGTTTCGCTACTTTCGGCATAGGGGTTCTGACCAAGTACTGCCATCTCCATTGCCATCGAAACCAATGCGCATAGTATCATTAACTTGGTACAAAGTGAATTAGACTAGGGCAAAAGGTACTGGGTCGAAACCATAGGTTCCGATGGGGTCAAAGCATGACTTTGTTTTAAATTGAAAATGCACCTACTTTGCTTTCGAAGGAAGTGATTTGGACTTGGTTGGCTTTCGGCCAAGTCAATTGTCTTAAAGGAAAGGTTTTGAATGGGTTGCGCCTTTTGTTTTAAGTAAATGCTTTTGAATAGGGTCGAAACCGTTAGGAAATCAATTCTATGGTTTCGATGACGACAACTATACAATGGAAATCGAATATGCATATATATTTCTATTCATAGGTAATTATTAAAGTAACATCACCAAAGAGACAAGAACAAGACTCAAAGAAAGTATCAAGAGGCTACAAGTCAATAGAATCAGAAGAGCAGTGACACAGACACAAGAAAAGCAACATGTACAAGTTCAGACGTCTAGGTGCACTAGCCAGACGTCTGAATGAATCTTCTAGATCATAAACTAGACAGAATCAGACATCTGGTTAATGTACTCAGACATCTGGAAAGCTACTATATACAAAAAATATATAAGAGCCAAACGTCTGAGACATATTCCAGATGTCTAATTTTGAACTCGGGTGTTGACATTCAAAGTACAACTGTCACAATTGATCCTTTTCCCTGCAACTCTTCATCACCATCAGAAGCGACCATAGAACACTTTTTAATGGATGCAACTACTCAAGGAATCTCTCTACCGCTATAAATAGCATCAAGAATCCAAGAAAAGATCTTACTTTACTTACTTATGCTCTTTACTCTTTTACCCTGATCTATTATCCATCTCTAGCAATCATATATTTGTATTTCACTCTTCCATATATACATAATTCTTCAATCAATATCCTATAGATATATATTTGAAGCATTTGTACTTAACAGTCAATATTCGTGTTATAGAACACACACTTGACAAGAACAAGCTTTTGTAACCAAGCCTATTCTTCCGAGCGAAGTGAGGGTGTTTGATAGTCGAATTCCGAAGAGGAGCTTCGGGACTGGACGTATGACGGAAGGTCCGAACCAGTATAAAATCCTAGTGTGCTTATTTTCATTTACTTTGCTATGATCATCTATTAAGTTTATATTAGATACGTCATATAGTTAGTCACTTATACTTGCATATGTACACTACACGATCCATCATATAGACTTTCAATTGGTATCAGAGCAAGGTTTGATCAAAGAAAAGTAACACGTTTTTGAATCACTTTAACATGGCAAGTATTTTTCAAGAAGGATAATCCACAGCACGACCCCACTTTTTAATGGATCTAACTATGCATATTGGTCAACACGTATGAGAATTTTTATGTAAGCTAATGGTCTTGAAATTTGGCCAACCACACATGATAAATATGAAGCACCTACTACTGCTATGAACACATGGACCGATGCAAAAAGACCTTAGCATCAAACAATTCTAAAGCTATGAATGTTTTATTTTGCTCTTTGGATAAAAATGAATTTTCACGTGTCATGTTTTGCACAACTGCATTTGACATTTGGCGTACTTTACAAATTACACACGAAGGTACAACAAAGGTCAAACAAACAAAGATTTCAATTTTGCAAAACTAATTCTCGTCATTCAAAATGAAGCAAAATGAAACTATTGTTGACATGTATTCTAGATTTCAAACTATCCAACATGATCTTATGGCATTTGGAGTTAAGTTTACTGATTTTGATTTAGTTTCTCGAATATTCAACTCTTTAACAACGAATTAGGAAAGAAAGGTATTAGCTATTGAAGAAGCTAATGATCTCTCTACTCTCAAAGTCGAAGAGTTGATAGGAAATTTAATGTCCTATGAAGCAAACTTGCAGGCATGAAAAGAATAAATTCAAAGAAGAAGAACATACATTCCTAAGCAACAAAAAATGATGACTGATTTAGATGAAGATGAGATAGTCTTCATTGCCAAGAATTATAATAGATTTAAGAAATTTTAGAAAGATGACCAAATTCCAAAAAGAAGGGAAGTCCAACACAACAAACCTATCTCAAATCAAGTGCTATGAATGTGATCAGTACGACCATATGAAGAAGGATTGCCCCAAACTCAATAATGATAAAAGAAAAAAAAATTGGAAAATTCAAAAAGAAGAAGGCTTTCAAAGTAACATGGGATGACTCGGATTCTTCATCATCTGAATGTAATAGTGATAGTGACGGAGAACAAGCTAATGTGTGTTTTATAGCACAAACTAATGAGGTATGTTCGGAACTTAGCTATAACGAATTATTAGAACTTAGTATGAAATTAGATGATAAATTTAGACAAATTAAAAAATTAGACAAAGAATATATAGTCAAAATAAATAGAATAGAACTTGAAGTAGGAATGTTAAAAGATGAAAAAATTATCTTAGAAGAAGAACTAGAATTATCTCAAGAAAAAATTAAAAATAATTTAATAGAAAGTGAGGCTATTGCTATTGATTTTGAAAACACTAAAATAGTGAAGGATAATTTGTTTAAAGAAAGTGTCAATTCAAAACGCAATATTGAATTATTGAAAATTGAAAATTTAGAATTAAAAGAAAAATTAGATAAAATTACAAATAATGTGTCAAAATTTAATAAAAGAAAACAAGATTTGGAAAATCTTATCAAAACTTCAAAACTATCAGGCAATAGAAATGGAATAGGATTTAAAAATATTTCTGAACAAAAAGGTAATGATGCTAAACATTTTAGTTATAAAAAAACTAAAAGTTTACCTACGTCTAACAGGAGTACCAAAAATATGAAAATTTGGATTCTTAAGACAAATAATAATTTGATTAGACAAAAACATATTAATAATTTCTTAGAGAATGTAGTCTATAAAAAAAATTATATTTATAAAGGTACCAAACCATCTTGGGTTTGGCTACCTTTGCCTAACAATTAGGACCCTAACAAAATATATGGGTACCAATTAAAACATCTTTTATATTGCAGGTACCCAAAATAAAAACTAAGGAGAAATTGATACTAGATAGCAGATGTTCCAAGCATATGACCGGAAATTCAAAAATGTTATTAAATATGACACACATCGATGGTGGAACGGTAACCTTTGGAGACAACTCAAAAGGATATGTTGTGGGCATTGGAGAATTCATCAACTCTGGTATTTCTAACTCTTCTATTATTTCTAATGTTTTATTAGTAGAAAATCTAAAACACAACCTACTAAGTATTAGTTAATTATGCGATAAAGGTTTTCAAATAAATTTCGAAAAAGATAGATGTAATATTTTCGATAATAACAAACAACATGTATTTGAAGGTTTAAGAAACAAAAATATTTATATATTAAACATGAATATAAATAAAAATTCAAATTTATGTTTAACTGCCAAACATGATAATCCATTGTTATGGCATAAACGATTTTGTCATATCAATTTTAAAAATATTAACAAATTGGCAAAATATGAGCTAGCTAGAGGTCTACCTAAAATAAATTACAAAGTAGAAAATTTGTGTGACGATTGTTAAATTGGAAAACTAAAGAAAATATCTTTTAAATCTAAAAATAATATTTCTACAAAATATCCATTAGAATTATTACATTCAGATTTATTTGGTCCAACACAAATACGATTTATAAATCACAACAAATATGTTTTCGTAATATTTGACGATTTTTTGAGATATATGTGGACTTTATTTTAAAACATAGAAGCGATACTTTTGGTATGTTTAAGATATTTTCTAAAAGAATTAAAACACAAATGGACTTGAAAATTAGAAATATTCGAAGTGATCACGGAGGAGAATTCGAAAATGATCTATTTACTAATTTTTGCAATAAGAAAGGAATAAGTCATAATTTTTCTTTTCCTCACACACCTCAACAAAATGGTGTCGTAGAAAGAAAAAATTGAACGTTACAAGAATGCGCATAAACATTATTAAATATAGTGGTCTACCAAAACACTTTTGGGCTGAAGCTTTTGCTACAGCTTGTTATGTATTGAACCGAGTAACTATACGTCCTATGACTAAACAAACTTGTTTTGTAATATTTTTTGGAAGAAAACCTAAAGTATCATATTTTAAAACTTTTGGTTCAAAATGTTTTATATTAAATACAAAAGATAACTTAAGAAAATTTGACCCAAAGGCCGATGAAGGTATCTTTGTTGGATATTCGGATTGTAGCAAAGCATATAGAATTTTTAATAAATGAAATAATATCATTGAAGAAAGTTTACATGTTTCGTTCGACGAAAATCTTTTTAATCATCATACTAATGATGAAGAAGAAACTATTCCACTAACAAATTCTATTAATAATGAAACAAATGTGCGAAATAACACTTTGATATCATCCCCTAGAATTCTTAAGAATCATCCAAGAGATAATATCATTGGAGATCTCAATTCTAGAGTAACTAGAAATCAACTTAATCAAATAAGCCATATAGCATTCGTGTCAAATTTTGAGCCAAAAATTATAAAGAAGCTTCAAATGATAATTTTTGGATAATCGCTATGCAAGAAGAATTAAATCAATTTGAACGTAATAATGTTTGGGAATTAGTACTAAGACCTGAAGAACAACCGGTTATAGGAATAAAATGGGTATTTAAAAACAAAGCAGACAAGAATGGAAATATTATTAGAAATGAAGCACGTTTAGTTGCTCAAGGCTATAATCAAGAAGAAGGTATCGATTATGACGAAACCTTTGCTCCGGTAGCTAGATTAGAGGTCATTCGTACATTACTCGCCTTTGCAACTCATCACGATTTTAAATTATTTCAAATGGATGTCAAAAGTGTTTTTCTAAATGATTTTATTAAAGAAAATGTATATCTAGAGCAACCCCCATTATTTGTTCATGAAAAGTATCCCGATCATGTTTTTAAATTAACAAATCATTATATGAATTAAAACAAGCTCTACGAGCATGGTATGAACGTCTTAAAAATCATTTAATTACACCTGGTTTCCAAATGGGAAAAATAGATACAACTTTATTTATTAAAAAAGAAAATAATGATATTTTGGTGGTACAAATTTATGTTGACGATACCATTTTTGATTCAACCAACGAAAATCTATGTAATAAATTTTCAAATATTGTGAAAAATGAATTTGAAATGTCACATATGGGAGAATTAAATTTCTTCTTAGGTTTACAAATAAAACAACTTGAAAATGGAATTATTATTTATCAAGAAAAATATTATAACGATCTATTATGCCGTTTTGAAATGGACAAAACTTTGAGCAAACCAACACCAATGAGTACCACTGTTCACTTAGAAAAGGACGATAACGGAAAAGATTTTGATGAAAAATTATATCATAGCATGATTGGTTCTTTACTTTATTTGACGTCTAGTCGATCCGATATTATGATGAGTGTATCTTTATGCTTGATTTCAATCAAAATCAAAAGAATCTCATCTAAGAGCTGTTAAGCGTATTTTACGTTATCTATCTAGTGCTAAAGATTATGGTTTGTTTTACCCTAAAGGATCATCATTTGAACTAGTTTCATATAGCGATATGGATTTCGGTGGATGTAGAACAGATCGTAAGAGTACTAGTGGAACTTGTCACTTTATCGGAAAATCGTTAGTTTCATGCTTTAGCAAAAAGCAAAATTGTGTTTCTTTATCTACTTGCGAAGCCGAATATATTTCTGCAGCTCTAGCGTATGCACAAGTGATATACATGCAACAAACACTTATGGATTTTGGCAAAATTATCAACAAATCTCCAATATACTGTGAAAACACAAGTGCTATAAATTTATCAAAAAACCCTGTCAATCATTCACGAACTAAGCATATAGATATACGACATCATTTTTTATGAGACAATGTTGAAAAAGGAACTATTTCATTAGAATATGTAAATACAGAAAATCAAATAGCAGACATCTTTACAAAACTACTAAATAAACAAACTTTTATTAAACTCCGACGAAATTTAGGGATTTTCTCACTTCATGATCTTCTTTGTTAAAAACAATCACTGTTTCATTTAGGCAATGATTAGTCATTTATTTTACTATCCACAAATTATAACTAATAATTTTCGAACCTTTAATTTTTTGGATAGTTAGTTTCTCTATAAATAATTTTTTCAAGTTATATATAAACAGTTACACAAACAAGAAAAACTATATACACTTAATTCATATTCTCTTCAAGAAACAAAATATAGCCTTGTCGTTTGAGAACTCTTATATATCCATCTCAACACCCACTACGGATAGTTCGACTGATACACCACAACGAGTTCCTACACCGACACCAAAGCAGGAACCGACGTATAGGTGGTCCTCATATCACACGGGATTTACCCCCGATAGCAAGAAGACTAAAAGATCTTTGTTTATTTCTCCTAACACAAAAGAGAAAATTGATGAAATTCATCACTATCAGAAACAACAGATAGATCCACAATGAGAACTATATTTTGAAAAAAAAGTTACAACACGACGGCTAAGCTTTTTGGAGCAAGTAGCGATGAAATTTTGTACGTCAAGGAAGAAAGATGTCCATGAACCACTTCCAAAACCTTGTATTACTTTGGATCCCTCGTCTTCGTATCGTACTCCTTCGAACCTTCACTAAGACGATTTTCTGCCTCCCCGAGAACTCACGAACATGGAAATATATGGCCTCCACTTAAACAATGGAAGGATAACAAGTCAGGAGATCATAAAACTCCATCGCCTTCTAAATAAATTATATTTGTTATTGTATGTATCTATGTTTATTTGTTATTTCACACAAATAATAACATTTTTTATTCATAAAATAGAGAATCGAAAAATAAGCAAAACTATCAAATTTTAGGCTATTTTTGGAAAAACTTCCTATTCCAGACATCTCGATTTGGTCCTCAGGCGTCTGACACTCTGATATACGTCTAATTTTTAAGCAATGTGCATATGTCAGACATCTGATATACCCCCAGATGTCTGAAAATTTGCTCTGTCTCATCTAAATACAAATCAGAAAATTCCAGACATCTGGAATTCGACCCAGACGTCTGAATTATTTCTCTGGCACAAAGTTTTTCAAAATTAACCTATTTCAGACGTTTGATTCTTAACCCAGACGTTTGGTAAAACTCTCTGACTATCAAATTTTATAAATTCGACCAAACCAGACGTCTAACCCAATAACCAGCGTCTGAATTTATCTACTGTACTCAATTTTATGGCAAACCAGACATCTGATTTGGATTCCAGACGTCAAAAATTCAGTCGACTCTTTAAATTAGCCCAGATAACGTCATTTTTATCTTTCATCTCAAAATTTTCAAACCTCCGACTCCCCTAGTGACGATTTTCTCTCCAAAACTTCATCTTTACGCACGCAAATCACAATGTCTCCTCGAACTAAGAATCCCAAGATTTCCAAAAGAAAACAAGATAAACCAACATCATCTTCAAATCCTCAAGTTTGCTCGGATGATCAAATTGAAAGATGAATGAATAGAGCACCACATTCAATCAAGAGGTATGAAGATATACAAAAGAAAAAGCTTCACACAGGTCCATTCTATAATCTACTTAAATTTCCAATGTATGATTTGGATGAAATGTATGAAAATGCCGGGTTAGAAACCTTAATTTCATTCACTCCTAATGACATCCAAATCGATCAATCGGCGATGTTTCTATTCTATGTGAATTTGGATAGTACTTCAGTGTGGAACACTGAAGAGAAGATAACTGGATCTGGTTTAGCCTGTATGGAAACACGATTAGACAAACTCCTGGCATAATAGGTAGAACCCTAGGATGTTCTGACACAGGGGAAGATTTACACAACATTCCCGATACGCGCTTCAAGCCACAGAATAGTATTACTCATCAAATTTGGGAGGATGAAATGCCAAAATTTGCCTCCAAATATCTACATCCAAAAGCTCCACTCCTAACTCGAATGATAATCAATACCATCGTTC
The DNA here is from genome assembly GCA_030765085.1 of Allium cepa. Classification (NCBI taxonomy): domain Eukaryota; kingdom Viridiplantae; phylum Streptophyta; class Magnoliopsida; order Asparagales; family Amaryllidaceae; genus Allium; species Allium cepa. Next base: position 804,870,609 of record CM060943.1, read on the forward strand.
CACGTATGGGAAGCCACGAGCAAATAACCAAGTTAGAGCACAAAGCCCTATATACTCTATTTAGTGGAACAAGGGTGAATTGGGACAAATTCATCTTCGACGAGCTCAAACATTTTTGGACTCGATCATGGCCATCAATTATTTACCCAACATATATTATGAGACTTCTTGCACATAACATCCCGTCATACCTATCGACCTTCGAAGAAATCTCATCAAAATATGCTTCCACTAAATTTTTCTCACTTATGCACCTACTTGAGATTCCCTCAGAATTTATATCCTTCGAAGATTGGACGCACAATCTTCAATCTAGACGAGTTGAGCCTCCACCTCAACCACACATCGAACCATCTCAAGAGGAGGAACAACATCAAGAAGTATCTCCACCTCCTTCTGCACCATTTGATTATCCAGGACAAGATAAGATTATAAAAACTCGAACGAATACAAATCCAAATGAAAGTGTTCGAGATCTCACCCTTCGAAATCAACATATATTATCTCAAAATCAAAAACTTTTGGCTAAGCGGATTGACAACTTCGAAACATCAATTGCTACACGCCCAGCCATAGTTGAAGAATCTCTTTCGACTGTCTTGACGGTTCTTAAAGAAGTACTACAACAGGTTAGTGGTCCAACACCACCTTCTGAAGATTGGCCAACCCCAGTACCTTCTCCTCCCGCAAAACATTCCAAATTTTCAGAGGATGAACCTCTCAAGCAAGCTTTGACATCTCCTACACAGGCTAGCACTTCTGAAAAAGAAGAAACAAAGAAAGATGATCAAGATAAAGCTTCTTCAAAAGAATCATAGATTTTGGGAATCATAGATTTTAGGTTTTTGGGATATCAACTTTTGTAAATTTAACGAAATCTATGTATGCAATTACTTTCGAATTATTAATGAAATTTTCCTTTTTGTTCGACGATTGGTTATATTATTCTTTTTAATAATGCCAAAGGGGGAGAAATATAAGTATAATTATAAAACATTAAGAATAAGCATATACTCATGGGGAGATATATAATTTATATATAAGTACATTGAATAGTTGTCATCGTCAAAAAGGGGGAGATTGTTAGGAAATCAATTCTATGGTTTCGATGACGATAACTATATAATGAAAATCGAATATGCATATATATATTTCTATTCACAGGTAATTGTTAAAGTAACATCACCAAAGAGACAAGAATAAGACTCAAAGAAAGTATCAAGAGGCTACAAGTCGATAGAATCAGAAGCGCAGTGACACAGACACAAGAAAAGCAACATGCACAAGTTCATATGTCTGGGTGCACTAGCCAGATGTCTGAATGAATCTTCTGGATCACAAACCAAAAAGAATCAAACGTCTGGTTAATGTACTCAGACGTCTGAAAAGCTACTATATACAAAAAATATATAAGAGCCAGACGTCTGAGACATATTCCAAACGTCTGATTTTGAACTCGAGTGTTGACATTCATAGTACAACTGTCACAATTGAAAAGACACTTTCTCTCCTCTTCGCTGCAACTCTTCATCACTATCAGAAGCAACTATAGAACACTTGTTAATGGATGCAACTACTCAAGGAATCTCTCTACCGCTATAAATAGCATCAAGAATCCAAGAGAAGATCTTACCTTACTTACTTATGCTCTTTACTCTCTTACTCTGATATATTCTCGATCTCTAGCAAACATATATTTGTATTTCACTCTTTCATATAAACATAATTCTTCAATCAATATCCTATAGATATATATTGGGAGCATTTGTACTCAATAGTCAATATTCGTGTTATATAGCACACACTTGACAAGATCAAGCTTTTGTAACCAAGCCTATTCCTCCGGGCGAAGTGAGGGTGTTTGATAGTGAATTCCAAAGAGGAGCTTCGGGACTAGACGTAGGACAGGAGGTCCAAACCAGTATAAAATCCTGGTGTGCTTATTTTCATTTACTTTGCTATTATCATCTATTAAGTTTATATTAGATATGTCATATAGTTAGTCACTTATACTTGCATATATAAACTACATGATCCATCATATAGACTTTCAGAAACCCCCAACTACTGCTTTTCTACCTTTCGTAGTCAATGGTTTCGAAAGGTATACTTTGTTTTTAAAACTTAACTACTTCTCCAATGCTTTCGGAATGTTGGTTTTGACACCATCATTTCTTTGCTTTGGAAATGCTTTCGAAAGAGTGCTTTCGTCGTAAATGTATTATGACCCTTTTGCTCTGTTAAAGATAGAACCCAAATGGTTTCAAAAGAGATTATGTTAATGGTTTCGAAAGGTGTTTCCACATGTTTTAAATTGAACCCAAATGCTTTCAAAAGGTTTGAAGTTTATAAAGGTGTTTATGCTTTCGAAAGGTTTTAAACGAAAGTTTCGAAGGCATGGTTCCCTAATGGTTTTGAAAGATTTGAAAGGAGAGGTTTTCCAATGTTTTCGAAAGGCAGGGTTTAAAGGTTTTATAGCTTTCGAAGGAAAGGTTTTTCAAGTATTTTTCGAAGGTTTATATGAATGGCTTCGAAAGGAATGTTTTAGCCTTTTGGTTTAGGTGAAAGAAAGGGATTTAGTTAGTTTCGAAAGGGGTACTTTCAAAGGTTTAAATGTTTTTGTCAACAAAGATTTGTGTAAAGTATATATATATATATATGTGTGTGTGTGTGTGTGTGTGTGTGTGTGTGCGTGTGCGTGTGCGTGTGTATCTTTGTGCGTGTGTGTGCGTGTGTGTGCGTGTGTGTGTGTCTCTAACATGTCAAGGTGATTTTGAGTAAAGCATGGAGTATATGTATTTTCCTTGTTTAAGTTTGGTGTGAAGGTTTTAAATCAAATTGAGATGAAAATGTTTTCAAGGAAAATTTTGGGAAGATTTCCCTAAGTATAATAACTCAGATATTAAAATACCGAATGGGACTGGCATAGGGTCGTGCCCTATAAATTAGCTATTAACCCCAGCTAATTTAGTCCAAAATTCCAGTGTGTAGGGCTTTGTCACAGGTAGGACTAAAATTAAGATTACATACAGAAAGGAATATATATTTGTATACAGATAGGTTATTGGTGGGCTTGCAAAACCATTAGAATCAAGTGAATCCTGCAAGAAGATAAGTTTGGGACAAACCATCCAGAAGAGAGGTATCTAACGGATAAGTTAGGGACAGACTGTCCAGAAGAGGAGTGTCTAACAAGTGTTAGATTATTTTATTCATATTGTCTGGTAGGTCCGAGCCAATCAAAGGATGGTAGCCGGCCAAACAAAACTATAGTGTTTGAACAGATAGTTCATTTGTTACCTGAAATGTATGTTTACATGATAATGCTTTATAGTTTTAACCAGTTTTGGTTACATGAAATAATTTGCAAAAGATATGTTTTAAAAGATATATTATGAGTGGAAACCCGTTCCGCTAAGCGTCATAGTCTCACTTAATGTCAAATATCGAGATGTATAGTATTACTCGCACTAGGCTTTATGTCTGACTCGAAGTTTACGTTTTCCCCTTAAACTTATGGATGCTCAAAATTAATTTGAGTAGGCTAAAGGTTGAGGATTTTCGATTTTTTAGTATATTGGCGAATAGAGCTTCTAACGACGTGCAGGTGACTGACTGATAACTATTTACTAGTTGTCATTTTATTTTGTTCGATTTCGCTGTGTAATATTAAGTCAGATATGACTATATAGCACTTTGGTCAACTAAGGGGGAATCTTCATATGTCCCTCTTAGCTTATTTTGTAATAATTATATTTGATCTTTACCTGGAAAATGATTATGGCATTATATAATGGAATATAGAAAATGTTTTGTGGAATATAATCAAAAAAGTTATTTTTGTGAAATCTACGATTTTGTTTCATATTCATGTGCTTCTGATATTATGGATGCCATTAACATTACCATATTTACCCACCGAAAATTAATACTATGGATGACTGCAGCATCTATATCGGTTAGCTTTAGGCCTCCAGATAGGATATGTTACATAATCTAAATAGTGGTCCATCTCTTGAACTTGCTAACTTTGCCAGCTCATCTGGATCCTAGTTCTCCTCTCGTGAATGTGTTTAATTACATAATGCTCCATCTGATTGAGAAAAACCTTTATCTTCCCCAAATACAATATCAAGCGTTCTCTCTTAGCATATAATTCATTATGTACCTGGTTTACAGCCAACTGGGAGTCGTTGTGCATGCATAGTGACCTAATTCCCAATTCTCTTATTATCTCCAATCCCACTATTAATGCCTCAAGCTCAAAATTATTATTCATTGCCTTGAATCCTAGCTTTACTGCATAACTCAACTTCCTTCCTCTAGGCATTATCAGTAATACTCATGTGCCATATCACGCTGGTTTGGAGCTCTATCCACAAACATTCACCGTTTAAGATTTTCTTCCTCCCGTGATTCCACTTTTTCATCCCTAACAGTAAATTTGGCAAAAAAATCTACCAAGGCTTGTCCTTTGATCATCGTATGAGGATGATAGGTAATTTCGTACTGGCTCAACTTAATACTCCACTTGGTAAGACTTCCTGAGGTATCAGGCCGATGTAGGACCTTCCTCAAGGGTTTGTCTATCAGCACCTAGATGGGATGCAATTTGTAGGCAATACACTAATTTCTCCAATTCAAAATATCTAGACTCTGGTCCAGTAGAGCACTTACTCACATAATATACTAGACATTGCAGCCGATCTTATTCCCGGACTATTGCCACACTCAGGGCATGGGATGAAGTATAGATATAAGTCTTCTCCTTTAACTAGTGTAGAAAGAACTAGAGGCTTCTGTACCTGCTCCAGTAAGTTAAGGAATGTAGCCAAGAATTCATCCATCTAAGTATAATTGCCTTTCTCCCTCCTCAGCACTTTGAAGGATGGGACACACTTATCAGTGACCTCATATGATTCTACTTAATGGTACCACCTTTCCATTTAGACTCTGCACCTTCATTTGTGTTTCGGGAATGTTAATGTCTTTTAAAGCTTACACATGTTGGGGGGTTAGCTTTGATTCCCTTAGCATGTACAATAAATCCCAAACTTTCCAAACAAAACCTTGAAAGCGCATTTTAGTGGATTCAACTTCATTCCAAACTCTCACAAAATTCAAAACATAGGAAATGTGATCCTCGGCCTTCCTTAGTTTCACCAACATATCATCAACGTATACCTCCATAGTTCATCCAATTTGACCTGTAAATATCTTATTGACCAAGCGTCGATGTGTTGCTCTTGCATTCTTGAGTGCAACTGGCATGACTTTATAGTAGTAGATTTTTAAGTCTGTACTTCAGCTGGTGTGCTCTTGATCAAGAACGTATATTGAATCCGATTGTATCCATAGTATGCAATTATAAAAGATAAAACTCATGTCTCGTGGTTCCATCTACTACTATCAATTCTCGAGAGAGAAAAACAATCCTTAGTACATGCATTATTCAGATTGGAAAATTCAATTCATGTTCGCCATTTACCATTTGGTTTTCTAACGAAGACTGGGTTTGCTATCGATTTCGGGTATCGAGACTACCTAATTAACTCGTTTGCTAACAAGGTTTCCACTTCTTTATTAAGATTCGCTAACTGCTCTAGGCCCTTACTCATTTTCTTTCATTTCACCAGGGGTTTCCTTAGGTAATTATTCAAGGCATGACACATAATCAAGGAGGGAATTCCAGACATATATGCATGGGAACAGGCGAACACGTCTTGGTTGTCCTGTAGAAATCCTATCAACTATGTTTAGACCACGCTTTAGCCTGGATCTGATCATCATAAGTTTTGTTGAGTTATTGTTGTCTACTTCCATGAACACCATTTCCTCTCCAGGCTCCGCTGCGGCCCTCTCATCTCCATCTCTCGGGCCATGTTCATTGTAAGGATCACTTATGAACCCACGTGGAGGCCTCCTTTAACTGCCATACGATGGGATTTTTGGCACAGAGTGCGACATCTGTGACTTTCCCTTTCTCTCGCCATTTGATTTCTCAGAGTTCTGCTATATATCAATCTGTGGAAGTATCCTATTTTCCCACTATTGCCCCCACACCATTGGCGGTAGGGGAATTCTTATCAAGCACCACTGTATCACTAGTGCATGAAAATCTAATACGGCTGGCTGCCTCAAGAATGCATTGAACTTGGAGAATCCATCCATCAAAATGGAAATTTGTTTTTGTACGGCTGATCAAGGATGTGTTCCTAGCTATAAAAAAAGAACTGACCTTCCTAAGAGCATTGTGCCATTGTACCGAACGATCTTTTTAACCCACAAATGTCGACACTAATACATCTATAGTATTCACGTGTCGGACATCCAAGTGTCAAAAACACATAACATTATGGTAAAGAAAAAGAAGAAAAGAAAACAAACAAGAAAGATGAGAACAAAACATTAGAATCTCACATGCAGAATGATAACATATAATATCAAAAGATAATACACGAAGCTACTCTAATACATATTGCACAATTCAAAGTACAATCATCATCCTAGAAATTTATAACAGCGTGTCCTTATAATTGTTGATATAAATATACATAAAGTAATGTAGTGGAAGTAAATATTATGGTAGGTAAATATCCAGCCCCTCTCCAAGAGCTCAATGAAAATCAATGAAAACCTTCCTTTCTCAAACTAAATGAAAGATCATCCATAGAAATAAGAGAAAAATAAGACCAAAAGTCAGATATAAATCTGGTGTGAGAAACTCAAGAAATATGCAGCTAGCATATAACAGCACTTATGAGACTGCATTGAATGACATAATGGTTATCCCCTCAAAAGAATCACCATTTAATAAGTACACAAGGTGATATAATAGAAAATATATAGGGTGAAGAATATAAATCAAAAAATAGTCGTTGATGCTCACATTACTCACACAATAACAATATTGAACAGGTATACAAACAAAAATGCTAAGGTGCTTCGCACATGGATTTTCCACGGAGACACCTCTAGCTTAAAAACTGAAGTGGATCTCCATGACAATGATCAAAAACTATCTTTCAAGTTTTACATATCTCTAGATAGAATATACCATAAGGTAAACACAATAGGCCTATGCCTAAACAATCAAACCTAAACCATGTGGAACCAGCATCATCAACCCCTCCAGGCCCCATATATCGAAAGCATCTCTAGATATGGAGTTAATATACCCCTATCGGTTAGCTAAACCTTCCTAGATTGAGCACCCTACTCTGCCTTTAGTTATATACCAATGGTGAAGTCACGTCTAACATCTCAACACACGATCCATCATCACTCGAACAGATCATGAATCCCCATGTGGATTCTAGAATCTCGAACAGATCCACTTCCAAGAGATAGAACACGTATCCCAATCTTGAAATGGTTTTCGATAAGTAAAAAACTTACCGATCTCGTCTTTTCAAGACGGAGTGAAATTTTCTATTAACTTAACTCCGGTTCTTTTAGAAATATATAGACAATAAAAAGGGTAAAGATCGTCTCCTATCTAAACATATTTCCTTATCACTTGCCCAAGAAGAGCGAGATCAGTTTATAGGTAGGTTATATCATCACCGAGTGAATAATCATACTATATAATTCCTATGTTTCTTTTAGATATTTCCTAAGTTAATTTAGTCATATTAAACAACAATGAAAGGATCACATACGGAAACCAAGTCTCAAATGCTTATCGTGTTACCCACCTTTTCAACTTCTGCTATCCCATGGTCAAGAGTGAAGACCGGTAGGTTAGAGCATTATTGCTTCTATACCCTACTCGAATCATCATTCTTAACTCTCATAGATATAATCAAGTCTATTTCATCGACTTTTCGTGCTAAGCACATAACTAAATATTATCCATATACAAGTAAACACACAACACACGATTAATGTTACCCCGCCTTTTGGTCAAGGCCGTGATACCAACAAATTGGCTGGAAATGATAGATATCAGGATTGTAGATCGATAGGAAACAAGGTTATGATCGATACCATTAAAATTACACCGAGCTCCAATCAAGGTGGGATCGATTAGGAATGATGAACAAGGCTAGGAGATGCTACATTTCAAAATTCAGGTCAATCGGAGTTCGTATGCTCGAGATATGGATGGATCAATATTGGTGAGAAATGGTTCTAGGATCGTACTTTCATATCGATCATAGTGGTAATTGGTTTGGATCGATCGGACCGATGGATCTCGTATCCATCAATATTGATCAATATAAAAGGTTTACGTGGAAGCGGATCTGATGAATATGAAGGGAAGTGTTTCTGGGGCACTCAACGATGGATACGAAGAAGATGACAGGAAGCATTTCGTACCGATCTATAAGTGATCGATATACGAAGTGATAAAGCTTGGATCAATACGAAGAGTATGGATATGAACGTGACTTATTAGTACGAAGTGATGGACATAAAGCAATGTAATATGATGGATACGAACAACATGGACTTGAATGTGGTTTGGATCGATACGCAGAAGGGATAGATATGAAAAAGGGTCGGTCGATGGATATGAAGAAGCACATGCCGATGGATGTGAAGCATGGATACGAGGTAGAGGAGTTGGTCAAGTGATGAAGCGCTCAACATGGATGTGGGCGTGGAACTCGGATCGATGCGAAGGCCACAGCTATGGATATGGGGATAGAATGGATACGACGGGGATCGATGCGAGTTGATCGATACGAATCATTCGGCCGTCATGTAAACACAAGTTTTGATCGATCATAACTCTCATTCTACCACTCCAAATGCTATTAAATTTTCGCAGGAGCTTCCTGATGCACTAAAGTGTGTTTGTAACCGGTCCAAGCTTGATTGGACCATTTTGGGACCAATACGAATTGCACTTTGATTGATCCTAAATCACACTGGATCGATCAAGTGGGCCCATCTATGCACGAGAAGAGGTATTTCAGGTTTTAAGGAGGACATTTTCGGATCTACACCCATAAATAGCAGTCTGATAGCAACTAAAAAGGGATCTTTCCATCACTATATGTCGAAACTCTACCATTTTTGTTATTTGATTCTAAAGGTTGTAACTATAACTACAGTATAAAAAGGAATAAAAGGATTGATTCTAAGTGGACGTAGGCCGGCTGTGACGACCCAGATTTTTCCAACAATTTAAAATAGAATTGTTAATTGATTTTAAAATATTTAAAAGTTAATTTTAACTTGAATTTAAGATATCGATATTTACTTGATAATTAAATCATTGAATTATATGGTTTAAGAAATGAATTTAATAATTGAAATTGGGTAAATTGTTGAATCTGGGATTTCGGAGCCTGTTTAAAATAGTGTGAAGGCTTATAAAATTTATAAGGATGATTCTGAAGATAATTGAATGGTTAAAATTTAAATTAAAGGTGATTCGTTCAATTTTAATAATATATCGTTTAAATTAATATTTAAAAATAGCCTTCCGAGGCACAGTCTCGGAATTCGACGAAACCGGTTCCATTGGATCCGTAATAGTTAGTTATTATCGGATGTCAATTTTCATAGCAATCGGAGTTGTCGTTTGAGCCTGGCAGCTCAAAATGCTTAGAACTATTTTAATCAGTCGTTTACTTCCGTAACTCGCGCATACAATCAAATTAACCTCTGAAACGCATTCCATTGTGTTCGGAACGCGGGTAAAACCTTGGGATTGACTCGCGGCATTCCTTAAGAGGGTTTGATATTCAGGTAGCAATCGATATAGCATTTTTTGAAGTTTTATATAAGTTAAAAAAAAATTAATTAAATTAGCAAGATATTTCCTTTACAGTGTCGTGTTCAAGAAGCCTTCCATCTCCTTTATATTTTTCCCGTTCCCCCCTTCATTCTAAAAAGACCTAGATCACATCTAAAAAAAATAAAAAAAATAAATAAATAAGAAATGGAGCCGAAACCTTTTCTCCCTCGAATCAAAATAAATCGAATTACATCAATGGTCGTAGCCTTCGGATCCAAGGCGCGTACAAATCGAAAAAATAGAGGAAATTATGAAGTCATGGCCGAAGCTTTCGTTCAAGCTTCCATGGCCTGGATCGAGCTCGACTTCATACAAGAGGAGAGGCACGCGATAGAGACCGAGTTCGAACTCGAGGCTGTGTGTTTGAGTCGCGATGGCGATGAGGGGTTTGGGGCTCGGTTAGGGTTTTGGCGTGGGTCGTGAGGAGCGAAACTCGATGATTGTCGCGACGAAGTAGGATGGCGGCCGCGACCTGAAGGGAACTCGCGCACGAGTAGTCGCTGGAGTCGAAGTCAGTACTCACGATGGTGATGCAACGCAAGCTCGAGGGCTGCGATTCTCGATGGTGTGGGGTTCTTGAATCAATTCAGTGGCATGCGAGCTCCACCAAACTCGTGGAGGAGGGCAGAGAGGTCAAGGAAATGGTGAAATCGAGATCTAAGTGGATTACGAATTAAAAGCAAGGCGAGTAATCTTGCTCTTTTGGATTTTGTTTAAATTAAATGGTTAATTTAAATATTTGGTTACATGAGTGAATTGATTAATGTGCACTATGGACTGATGATCTAGTGACTTTGATTTGGTTGATTCTTGTGAATGGTTGCTCGACTCGAAGTATCCGGGTTTTAGGTTATTTTAAACTCAAATCATAAATAAGAGAATGGTTCATTTTGAAGTTAATAAAGGTAAATGATTGGTGATTTATTTAATAGGTAAGATAAATTAAATGGAAAACTAATTAATGGTTCGGATTAATTAGTTAAGTTTAAATTTATTTGAACGATCGTTCGGTGGTTTAATCGATAATTATTCAATGCAATTAATAAAATATAATTATGTGTGAGATAAATCAAGAGATTAATTAAGATTTTTAATTAAGGAAAAACTTGATTTATTTAAAAAAAATTAAATAAATGGGTAATTAATTACAGGTTGAGATTAATCGAAAGTGATCAATATTGTGGTTGGATTAAAGTAATTAATTTAGATTGGAACAAATTAATATATAATTGAAAAAAATTTAATTAATACACTTAACGTTGTAAGTAAAGAATCTATTAATTAAGATGAATTAATTTGAATAAGTGACTCATGGGGGTTAATTAGTGTAAGTAATCAAGGATTAATGCGATTAAATAATTAATTAATTCATGGAGTAATTAAGATTGCTTAATGATTTTTGTTGAGACTAATTAATATTGTGAAGTTAATGTAAGATAATTACGCGAATGTAATTAAAAATAATTAATCGATGGTGGTTAATTAAAGAGGGATAATGAAGAGTTGACTAATTAATTTATGTGGAATTAATAAATGTTAAAAGAAGGAATCGAAGGATTGAGAATTGAAAATGCAATTAGAGTTGATGGAATTATTTTGGGAATGATCAAATTTGTTTATGGATGATTGGATGGTATTGTATGATTGAAAGAGTTGATAACTCCGATATAAAATGTTGAGTATTTCATTCGATAACTTGGGATAGGATGATATGAGATTCGAAGAGACCGGGGTCGGGTATTTGGGAAATACCCGAAAACCACTTCGAATGCTTATAGATTGATATGTAAAATCTATGGGCTGGAATAAGTGAATCTGAGGAATTGGACTATTTTAAAATCTAAATTTTTGGTATTTAGAAACTTATATGTGGAATAAATGTTGTCTAAAATAAAATGTGGCTTTGAGAATTAATAAAAGTTACCCGGGTTTTATTTGAGTTGTATGCTTTGTATTCCATGTTAGTTGAATTTACTCACGCTGGTTTCCAGCCTGACCCGGTGTTACTTTGGTGTAATGCTCGGGTCAGACCGAGTATTACAGATTTTCAGGTAGGTACGTTCTGGAGCTCAGGAGGCGAGCTGGATGGCAATATCGTATAGAGTATTCCGCTGTATTTATATTATTATTAATCTGAGACATGATAAGTGTATATATTCAGTGACTGAATGTATGTGAAATTCTGATGTATATTAAATGTAATCGACAGATATAGTATTTTTTGTAAACAGTTATTATTTATTATTATATTTTATCCGCTGCGAATGTGAGATGTTTGGTGTTCTGTTCTTCTTCTTCTATCTTTTTCTTCTTTTTCATAACTATCTGGAATTTTCGGGTTTGAAAATTTCGGGTCGTTACATTTGGTATCAGAGCTGAAGGTTAAGCGAGAACCTTGGCTCTGGTGGGAATTACTCATTGAATAGAGTCCGTAGTACTCCAGAACGAGTTGAGTGTATATATATATATATATATGAGCGCGTACTTGTCATTTTCTTATATAAAGGTTTTAAATGATTTTATATAAAAGTATATTTTGATATATAAAGCAATATTTTCTTCTAATGAAATATTAAGGTGATTGGGTGTTAAATTATTAGAATTAGTTAAGTAGGAATATAATACAACCAAATTAAAATTAAATTAATTAAAAATGAAATTCTAGAATTTGAACTCAGAAATTAAAATTGTTTGAAACTTTAAATAAACAAAGTTAAATTTGGTTTAAAAAGGTTAAACCAATCTTTGAGAGTTTAGCTCGAATTATATAATTCGAGATGGTTTAAATTTGAAGTTGGAATTGAACTTATTCAAATTGAGTCCGATTTGAATTAATTGGATTTGGGATGGAAGATGTATAAGTTCAAAAATTTAAATGAAAGAATTGAATTGGGTTGAATTGAAATGATTGAAATTGAAGTGGGTTCAAATGAATGGATATTAGTCTAAAGTAATTGGAATAATTTTGGAATTGTAATTTAAGTGGAATTGGTTTAAAATCAAAAAGGAATTTGAAATATAGATTGTAAATGTAATTTATTAATTGAAATAAACTTTATAAATAAATGAGATTATAATTTGAAATAGAATTCCAGAGAAATGTTTAATTTTGAATTGGATGGATTGGGAATTTGGAATTTTTGGGAGAATCTAAAATTCCTTTGGGTTGAAAGTGGTTTTCAAAGGTTTTGGAGAAATAATAGCATTATTTCCAAAATATTGGAAGTGTTTTTGGGGAGATAAAAGCATTGAACTCTTTTGGTCACTGGAAAATAAAGTCGGTGATGACTGCAGCATCATCGATGTTCATTTTCGAGTTTCTAGAAGAGAAATTGCTACCAAATTGTTTTAAATTGGGATTGTTTGTGAAATGGGTTTGGTTTTGAAATTCAAAGGGATAATTGAATTCGCTAAATAATTTTGGATATAGTTGAATTCTAAGGTGATATTGAAATTTTGGAAATTTGTTTAAACTCTGGAATCTTGATTAAATGTTTATGGAATAATAAAATATATTGGATAAATAAAATGTATAATTCTAAGTTAAAAGTATATGTGAATGTAATTGATTATAAATAGAAGGTGTAAAATTGAAATTATACTTAAGATTGTAAGTTTAAAGATCAAATGAAATTTGATCTGAAATTGGAAGGAAATTGAGAATCAATTCAATTTGAATTGGGAATGAATCAAGTCCAATGGAAATTGGAGTTAATTAAACTGGGGTTGGTTCAAATTAAATGGAGTGGAAATTTAAATTGAATTGTTGGGGAAGTGAACAGTTTTGACTCTAGACCATTTTCAATGTAAATTGTTTTAATATAAATAGTTTAAATCTATTTTCTTATCTATTTACTATCCAACTTTCTTTTTAAACCCAAACTATTTTATACTGGTTTTTTTGCCACTACTTTTGGAACTCTTTAACTATTTTACAACTGTTTTATAAACTAATTACTAATGTTCAACTAAGTTATGAATTAATTACTATTTTACAATTATTTTGCAATTATCTAAAAAAAATCTGAAACTATTTAGCTATTTTTCAACTATTTTATAATTAGTTATTTTTCAACGTATTTATCTATTTTTAAAATTTTTAAGCTATTTTCTAAATATAAACTGGTCGGAGTTTAAACTGTTTATGATTAAATACCCAACTGGGATAAGAATTTAGGTGATAATCCAAATGGGGATTAAGGCAAATGTAAATAAGTGAATGGAAATTTAAGTGAATGTGAATAGAAAGGAATTGATATTGGAAAGAGTAATCAAATGTGAATATTTGATTTTGGGTAAACAAAGTTATATCTTTGTTATATATTCTTCCCTTGTTGAATCTATTGTGGGAAGAAAAGGGATTTTGGAAGTGTTTGAAGTATAAAAGGAATTTTATACGAGTTTAAAGTGATCCAAGGTTTTAAAAATTATATATATCTGTATATATATATAAAGGATCTTATGAGGATTTTGGAAAAGGTTTTGGGAACCTTTGGATTTGGAAAGGCTTTTGATTATTGGGTAAAATCAATATTGAATTTGGAAAGCCTAGTTTGAGAATTATCGATTTTGGGATAATCGATTTTGTGTAAAGGAACTTTGTATAATATCATACTAGGTGTATGATTTGAAGATACTACATATGTATAGTATAAAATGTTTTGATGATGACTCTGGGGAAAAAGGCGCTCCCTTGAAATGAACTTCTCAGGAGTGCCACCGGGTGGTGCTGCCTTGAGCCCCAACGGGGGGGTTCTAAAGTTGATCCTGTGAGGAGTCCAGACAAAACTAGTTCCTGAGGATTATGAGTTGAGTTTACCATAGCGTAAGTCGTGTGTGCCGCGGAGAGCCAACAGTTACATGGACTTTTGTTGTGACTGCAACGTAGCCCAGGATGTAACTGCGACCTATGGTAACATTGCGAAAGTCGTGTGTGCTGCTGAGAGCCAACAGTCTGCGTTTGAGTTTATCTCGGTAGACTGCGACCTACGTAGGAGTGGAGAAGTTTCATTTCGACAGCGAAAATCAGAGTGCCGCGGAGAGCCTGCAGTTACATGGACTTTTGTTGCGACGGCAACGTAACCCTGGATGTAACTGTGATCTGTTGTGTGAGTTCCATGGTGTAATCGAGAGTGCCGCGGAGAGCCTGCAGTTACATGGACTTTTGTTGCGACTGCAACGTAACCCTGGTATGTAATTATGACCATGGAATGGGGGTGATGATTTCCAGAGCATCCTCAGCAAAGATATTTCCTCTATTTCAAAATAACTGTTTTCTATATTCTCAATAAAATTATTTTCCAAGTATTTTCACTAGGTGTTGAAAACGGGTTTACCAAGTACTTATAGATTTTCAGTCCTACGCCTGATCAACGTATGACTGAATTTCTGTGAGAACAAGGATGGACTGGTTGAGACATCGAGTTATAAGAAATATTTTTATAAAAAGCTATTTTAATTGTATTGTCTAAATTTGAAGGCATTCCTAAATTTTAAAGTAAAAAGGGGATTTCAAACTGGAATTATAAAATAAAATTGGACTCGGGAAATTTCAATGAAGCGATTCTTTGAAACAAAATCGCATATTGATTTGAAAGTTGGCAGTAAGCTAATTAACAAAATAATTACTTGATGGAGTATGTTAATAAAATTTAACTTTGGTTAATAAATGGATTGTAAATTAAAATGGAGTTTGGAAATGAATTCAAATCGTAAATAGAACTCGACTTGGATTTAATAATAGAAATAGTTTGAGTTGCAAAGCAAAATCCAAGTGAATAGAAATAAATTGAGATGACCTTGTATTAATAAAATAAATTCGAAATAAACAAGTAAATTAAAAAATTTATTGGGATCACTGGAATTATATAATAAATGGATGAAGCCTGATGAATAAAAAAAAATTGAATCAAACTTTAATTGGAATTGGATTATCAGACTGGACTTAAGTTCGGTGGCATATGTGCCTGGATATTGTTTTGATAAATTGAGAAGGTGGATTAAATTTACAATGAAGGAGATGGGCTAACTGAATTAAATGGAATTTGATTTAATGAGAATCAAATTTAATGGAAGTGAACTTAAGTTGATGTTGGAATAAAGTAAAGTAATTAACCTAAGTTTAAAATTTATGAAAGCTTGGCTTCGAATAAGGATAAAAGCCCATTGAATAAAAGCTCGGTTTAAATTAATTTGGGAATGGCTAGTATTACACAAGCATGGAGTGTGTCGAGCTAAATAAAATGATTGTGTATAAATTAAAATGGAACTGAATTAAATAAAACTGAGTTGGAATCCATTTTAATTGGTTATAAAACTTAAATAATTAATTATTCACATGGATATTATCAAATTGCGTAGAAATGATTATCGTTTAACGTAAGCGAGTTTTAATCAAATTAAATGCTATGAATTAGTGGAAGCAATATAATTGATTTTTGAATCAATTGAAGTGAATATGAGATTGTTTCGCTTAAAATGAGTTGAATGCAAGTAATTGTGTGTAAACCATTAAAATTAAATGAAAAGGCATATAAATTTGGTTGGAAACAATTAGATGTGCTTTAAAGCATATAAATTGCTTATTGGAAGTGTTTGGTGCTTGTTATTTATGTAAAGTTTGTGTTTAGCTATTAAAAGTAAGTGAAATGTTAATAGATTTTCTATGAATGACACTTACATATTTAAATTGAGTAAGTACAGGTACATGGAAACCGTTTGGCTAGATTTGGGGTATGCTAATTGCTAAATTTATAAGATGTTTGCTTAAAATGCTAAATAAGGTACACCTACGCAAGAAAAATAGGAAATATGAACTGTTTTTGCTTTTTCCGACCGTGCGGGTCGATGTATATATATTTATATCTTTTGTCAAATTGCAAAAGCTCCTCCGTACAAAGGGGACTCTGTCAAAAAATTTCGAAAATTTTTGGAGTTAGAAAATTTTTGGAAAATTTTGGTTAACGATAAAACAATTTCAAATGGGAACTTAAAATAAACTAGTAAATGAAACTAATATGAATCAGTTTAAATGAAAGATATAACTCCATATTAGAAATCGAAATAAAATTGAATTTATATGAAAAGGGAACAACAAAATTGAATAGCAGTATATGTGAAAACCTATATATGAGAATGTATAAAATGATTTGTAAGGTTGCGATTGTATATTGTTGCTAAGTGAGATATGCAGGTATTAAAGAGAAAAGAAATTGGATTTGGTTCCAAAAGATAAATTTGAATTGCCCGACAAAAAGGTATGTATTTATATTTCTGTATGAAATTGGATTGGGTTTTTGATGCAGCCACTTGGCTTTTGTTTTTTTTTTTGGAATTTGGGAGCCCGTAGAGGCCTTTTGTAGTAGTACCGAGCTAGCCACGCAAAGGAGACGCTGACAAAAATTTTCGGGAATTTGGGAGTTAGAAAAATTTTGAAATAATTTTGATAGTTCAAAAATTAGGTTTTAAATTGACATTTAAATGATCGAGAAGGGGGTATCGTTTGATATTGTGGAAGAGTTTGGGAGGTAGTAAGAATAATAAAGGGGGGTTTTTATGAAAGATAATTGGTAAGTTGTAGAACTGTTTGGTTTTGAGAAAAAGTAGACAGGTATGGGACATTCTTCCTAACTAGTAATTTCGGGGACGAAATTCTTTTAAGGGGGAGGAATGTGACGACCCAGATTTTTCCAACAATTTAAAATAGAATTGTTAATTGATTTTAAAATATTTAAAAGTTAATTTTAACTTGAATTTAAGATATCGATATTTACTTGATAATTAAATCATTGAATTATATGGTTTAAGAAATGAATTTAATAATTGAAATTGGGTAAATTGTTGAATCTGGGATTTCGAAGCCTGTTTAAAATAGTGTGAAGGCTTATAAAATTTATAAGGATGATTCTGAAGATAATTGAATGGTTAAAATTTAAATTAAAGGTGAGTCGTTCAATTTTAATAATATATCGTTTAAATTAATATTTAAAAATAGCCTTCCGAGGCACAGTCTCGGAATTCGACGAAACCGGTTCCATTGGATCCGTAATAGTTAGTTATTATCGGATATTAATTTTCGTAGCAATCGGAGTTGTCGTTTGAACCTGGCAGCTCAAAATGCTTAGAACTATTTTAATCGGTCGTTTACTTCCGTAACTCACGCATACAATCAAATTAAACTCCGAAACGCATTCCATTGTGTTCGGAATGTGGGTAAAACCCTGGGATTGACTCGCGGCATTCCTTAAGAGGGTTCGATATTCAGGTAGTAATCGATATAGCATTTTTTGAAGTTTTATATAAGTTAAAAAAAATTAATTAAATTAGCAAGATATTTCCTTTACAGTGTCGTGTTCAAGAAGCCTTCCATCTCCTTTATATTTTTCTCGTTCTCCCCCTTCATTCTAAAAAGACCCAGATCACACCTTAAAAAAAATAAAAATAAAAAAATAAATAAGAAATGGAGCCGAAACCTTTTCTCCCTCGAATCAAAATAAATCGAATTACATCAATGGTCGTAGCCTTCGGATCCAAGGCGCGGACAAATCGAAAAAATAGAGGAAATTATGAAGTCATGGCCGAAGCTTTCGTTCAAGCTTCCATGGCCTGGATCAAGCTCGACTTCATACAAGAGGAGAGGCACGCGATAGTGACCGAGTTCGAACTCGAGGCTGTGTGTTTGAGTCGCGATGGCGATGAGGGGTTTGGGGCTCGGTTAGGGTTTTGGCGTGGGTCGTGAGGAGCGAAACTCGATGATTGTCGCGACGAAGTAGGATGGCGGCCGCGACCTGATGGGAACTCGCGCACGAGTAGTCGCTGGAGTCGAAGTCAGTACTCACGATGGTGATGCAACGCAAGCTCGAGGGTTGCGATTCTCGATGGTGTGGGGTTCTTGAATCAATTCAGTGGCATGCGAGCTCCACCAAACTCGTGGAGGAGGGCAGAGAGGTCAAGGAAATGGTGAAATCGAGATCTAAGTGGATTACGAATTAAAAGCAAGGTGAGTAATCTTGCTCTTTTGGATTTTGTTTAAATTAAATGGTTAATTTAAATATTTGGTTACATGAGTGAATTGATTAATGTTCACTATGGACTGATGATCTAGTGACTTTGATTTGGTTGATTCTTGTGAGTGGTTGCTCGACTCGAAGTATCCGGGTTTTAGGTTATTTTAAACTCAAATCATAAATAAGAGAATGGTTCATTTTGAAGTTAATAAGGGTAAATGATTGGTGATTTATTTAATAGGTAAGATAAATTAAATGGAAAACTAATTAATGGTTCGGATTAATTAGTTAAGTTTAAATTTATTTGAACGATCGTTCGGTGGTTTAATCGATAATTATTCAATGCAATTAATAAAATATAATTATGTGTGAGATAAATCAAGAGATTAATTAAGATTTTTAGTTAAGGAAAAACTTGATTTATTTTAAAAAAAATTAATTAATTACAGGTTGAGATTAATCGAAAGTGATCAATATTGTGGTTGGATTAAAGTAATTAATTTAGATTGGAACAAATTAATATATAATTGAAAAAAAATTAATTAATACACTTAACGTTGTAAGTAAAGAATCTATTAATTAAGATGAATTAATTTGAATAAGTGACTCATGGGGGTTAATTAGTGTAAGTAATCAAGGATTAATGCGATTAAATAATTAATTAATTCATGGAGTAATTAAGATTGCTTAATGATTTTTGTTGAGACTAATTAATATTGTGAAGTTAATGTAAGATAATTACGCGAATGTAATTAAAAATAATTAATCGATGGTGGTTAATTAAAGAGGGATAATGAAGAGTTGACTAATTAATTTATGTGGAATTAATAAATGTTAAAAGAAGGAATCGAAGGATTGAGGATTGAAATTGCAATTAGAGTTGATGGAATTATTTTGGGAATGATCAAATTTGTTTATGGATGATTGGATGGTATTGTATGATTGAAAGAGTTGATAACTCCGATATAAAATGTTGAGTATTTCATTCGATAACTTGGGATAGGATGATATGAGATTCGAAGAGACCGGGGTCGGGTATTTGGGAAATACCCGAAAACCACTTCGAATGTTTATAGATTGATATGTAAAATCTATGGGCTGGAATAAGTGAATCTGAGGAATTGGACTATTTTAAAATCTAAATTTTTGGTATTTAGAAACTTATATGTGGAATAAATGTTGTCTAAAATAAAATGTGGCTTTGAGAATTAATAAAAGTTACCCGGGTTTTATTTGAGTTGTATGCTTTGTATTCCATGTTAGTTGAATTTACTCACGCTGGTTTCCAGCCTGACCCGGGTGTTACTTTGGTGTAATGCTCGGGTCAGACCGAGTATTACAGATTTTCAGGTAGGTGCGTTCTGGAGCTCAGGAGGCGAGCTGGATGGCAATATCGTATAGAGTATTCCGCTGTATTTATATTATTATTAATCTGAGACATGATAAGTGTATATATTCAGTGACTGAATGTATGTGAAATTCTGACGTATATTAAATGTAATCGACAGATATAGTATTTTTTGTAAACAGTTATTATTTATTATTATATTTTATCCGCTGCTAATGTGAGATGTTTGGTGTTTTGTTCTTCTTCTTCTTCTATCTTTTTCTTCTTTTTCATAACTATCTGGAATTTTCGGGTTTGAAAATTTCGGGTCGTTACACCGGCGATAGCTGAACCACTATAAACCTTGTGTTCTTTCTTGCTTTTTTTCATTTTTTTTATTTCTTCATTTTTATTCTTCACTTCATTTGAATTTGAGATCTGTGTGTGAATATTGTGGATTTGTGTGTAAAAACTGGTGGTTTCACGACTTTTAGGGTTTGTAACCTTTTTTGGCACAAACAATTAACACACACAAAGCACGATCAAGTCACATAAACGAATTTTAATCCCTTTTTTTATTTAATTGATTTTTTATTAATTAAAACCCCTTTTATAAGTAAAAGTCTTTATCTAACAAAAATTCTTAATTTAATTAAAACTTCATCATTTAATTAATACTTCATTCTAATTAAAACTACATCATTTAATTAAAACTTCATTTTTTTAATTAAAACTTCTTCCATTAATTAGAACATCTTTCTTTAATTAAAACTTCTTGCATTATTTAAGACTACTTTTAATTATACATCTTTTAAATTATTAAACACCCTTCATAATTAAACACCCTCCATTTATTAAACACCTTTCTCTAATTGAACACCTTTTTTTTAATAAAACTACTCTTTATTACTAAAACTTCTCTTTACTAATTAAACTCGTCGTTATTTAAAATCTTGTTAATTAAACTCCTTATTAATTAAAAAACTTCATCTATTAATTACTACTTTCTTCAAAAGTAAGCAAAATAAGTTCCTAAAGTTAGAAACATTTCATACAAATCCTCCTCTCCGAGGTTCTTAAATCATATAAATCCGTGAAGCTTTTAGATACTTCCTTTGTAGTTGTAATTATATACATACTTAATTTTCCTTTATAAAAGATATATACTTGTATTATACTATTCATGTATTTTTACTATTCTTTTATAGTATTCATATATTTTACTATTCATTTATACTATGTTCTATACTTCAAAATTATTTATATACTTATCTAAAATGATATAAGTATATTCACAAATAAACAAATGAAGTATAAGTATAACGATTAACTTAACTCAAGTTCTTTCAGAAATAAGCAGACAATCATAAGGGTGGAGATCATCTCCTATCAAGATGTATTTCCTTATCACTTGCCCTAGAAGAGCGAGACAAGTTTATATGTAGGTTATATCATCATCGAATGAATAACCGTGCCATATAATTTTTGTGTTTCTTCTATATACATCCTAAGTTAATTTGGTCTCAACAACAATGAAACGATTGTACATGGAAACTAAGTCTCGTATACTTATCACATTTTCGACCTTTTCAGCTTCTATATCCTAAAAGTGTGTTATTGATCATGTAATATGAATATATTACAATACTGAGTATAGTTGTGACGACCCGCCTTTCAACTACCTGAAAGACGTATCATCATTAAGAAAGAAAGGGATGAGAAAATAGAAAAGATAGAGAAGAAAGAACAACAACATCAGAATCTCACAGCGGAAAGGAACAAAATATAATATATCACATAACTATTACATAATTTTACATATATCAGAGCTATACAGATCATACATCACATACTAGACAGTTATAAACTCCTGTCTAGTTAACACAAGTCAATATACAATACAGATAAACAGCTCAGAGATATCAACACAGCGGAACACCATATATATACATATATCTACAACGTAGAAGCCTCCTGCTCCATTGCTCCTCCAGAATTCGTCAAATCTAACCTGAATCCCTTGGCTACCCGTAAAAATTTGGGTACCCGAGAGTTTATGAAAAAAAAATAAACTCCGGGTCAGACATGGGTCTGGTATGAGTAAACGGTTTAAAGTTGCTTAACTTTGAAAAACATTCGAAAATAAAGGTATCACGTAAGACTCTCCACAAATAAATACGGGTAAGTTTTTACCTTACGCTAACCAAAACATTTCATAGGAAATCCGGTGATATTATAATAGTGTCTAGGGTTTTCAAGTAAATAGAAAATAGCCGAAATTGTTACATTCATTAAATTCCAGCTACTAGCCACAAAAGTGGGTAATACAAATCAAAACCGTAGGGACTTGTAGGAAAAATGGATTTCCAACAATGGCAGGGCTACTGGGGTACCGCCCGTCACAGTACGGGGCTTAGATCACCGTACCGAGGATTACTCCCTTCATCCCCTGCAACACAAGGCCGGAACCATTCCTTACTGAACAGTCCCGAACAAGATAAACCCCGCGGTTCTAGCTAGCAAACCGCCCACACAGCCGAAATAAAAAGGGACATCTAGACAGGGGAAATATCTTGTCCTGCTTGGGTATGACCCACCTAACCTTGCTGCATCTCCCATGTTTTAGCCTTTCCCCGTTGATGAGGCTTGAGGCTACGATTACCTTTACAGAACATTATTCTTAGAATGCTCATCGTCCGCCTGACGATGTGTTGAAAGCATTCAATCCATACAAGTTCGTTCCGGGTTCGAACGAAACCGAAGGCATTATCTCGTCACACTCATTTTGGAATCACCCTCAGAGTCAACGACGATAACCCTTGCAATCTGAAACACCATCTCGATCTTCATTTCAGGATTCACGACCTAACGTTTAAATTGGATCGATGTGGTTTTCGGAGAATCAAATTGATTCTTCCGATCCCGGTCTCATCGAATCCAAACGCCATTTTAAGGGCCAAGTTGTCTATTTAACTTAACAGTTTAAATAATTTAAATTCAACAATTGAATTAACATAGCATTTATCACAAATAAAACATATACAAGCATTATAGATATAACATAACATATCACAGAACATCACAGAATATCATCAATTTAAACATCACAAATCAGATATTCTACATACACCAAAGTCCAAAGAATTCATCTTTAATTCTTATTTGTAACTAATTCGATTACTTGAGAGTTAAATACTTAACCCTGTTTAATTGATCATCATTCAACAGTTAATTACTTATCTCCCTTCAAATTATTTAATTAATCATTTCTCAACTAATAATTAAGTCTTATTTACTTAATTATTTTATTTCACTCCATTAACTTAATTATTCCTTAATCAAGTTGTTAAACTTTAACTATTTAATTATCAGTTCCTTAATCTTAAATTAATAACTTTAATTATTTAAAAATAAACTTAATCACCCAATTATTATCTGCTAATTACTAAATTAATCAACTGTTCATTTTTCATAAATTAACTCAAGTAGTTCATTACACATTTCTCACTCACTTAAACATTTATTAATCTCTAATTGCAATTATACTTAAATTATTCTTAATTACTTAACTACTAATCATTTATTAACTCACTTAAGTACATAATTCCAAACTTCAATTAAATTTAAAAAGTCAAACATTCTTTATTATTTTCTAGAAACAATTAATAAATGTTGATCTTTTAGCTAAATCAACATTTTAAAGGAGATCTTCTTTAACCTACCTGCGATCAACTTATTGCTTCTCACTAACTTATATGTTAATAAGATTTGTACCCATCTTATATTAATTACCTAAATTATTAATAATTAAGAGTTAACACAATTTACAGTTTTAATTAAAATAGTTTAACCTTGTATCTAAGTTCTTAATCTTAAAACTATAAAAAATTTAATAGTGTTACAGTATGTAAACATTAATACTTAACTTATATAACTATAACTTAATATTACAGTAAGCGAAATCTCAGGGATTAGAAACCCGAAGGCAACAACGCACCAAACTCGGGTCGAACTCGTGATTTACCCAGTATTCCCTCGCGTTCCCTCCCCTGCCTCTCTTCTTCTTCCTCTGTTTTTAATTCTTCTGTTTCTTCTCTTTTTTTTTAGTTTAAAGTCTTTAACTGTTACAAACACACGCGCTCAACCCACCAGTGGCAAACCCGAAGCAACACGCTAATATTCTCGAATTAAATTCGAGTCGATCCCCAGCATATACTTCCCCACCGCCGTGCACGTGCACGGCGGTCCACCACCGCGCCATCGCATCACGTCACCACCCACAAGTCCTAAACTCTCCTTTCGTTCGAAATAGCAACCCAGAAGAACACGACAACAACGAAATCGAAATAATGCCCAAAATTCGAACTGTAACCAGAAACACAATTGACAAGAAAAACCTCGTACTCACCGCCGCGACCTTCTGAGGTGACGTGGCTTCGGCCGATCCTTGCCAACACCCCTCTCGAGCCTCTACCCAAATCTCAAGTCACTCGACGATGCTATGATGTCGCGATCACCAAAAATGCAGAACCCAAAAGATACAGACCTTAAACCCTACTTTTGATTCCCCACAACAATTCTTACATTCGAAAATTATTTTTACAATTTTCTGGTGATCTTACAACATTGTTCTAGCTTCAAGTCGAATTTCAACAAAAGTTACTGAATAAATCATCTGAAATTCATAGAAAAGCAAAAATGGGTTATTATCAAACTGCTCCCAAACTTGTTCACTAAAAATTATAATTTGAGTCTTAAAATTCTTAACTTAGTATGATGTTTCAAGATATAACTTTGAATTTACAATTTAAGCAACTCGAATTTTTGATCATTACTTACTTTTTTTACTGCAAGTTTAAATTTCCAGTGTTTAAATTATACAGTTATCTTAAATCACTTCAAACTTTAAACTGAAGCTTTAACAACTATTACTTAGTTAAATTACTAACTAATCAAGATGGCTTTATATAAAAGTACGAATTATCCTTTACTTCCTTTGACTCAACAGAAATTTAAAACCTGTAAGAATATCAAGATGCTGACAAATAAAACTATGCCAATCATTCCAGAAATTTAAATCATAACAATACTTCATGAAATACAAATTAAAAGTTAGATTGAAAAACATGTTTACTCACCAAAACTGTTGTAACAGAGAAGTGTTTGATGATGCAAGGGTACTGCAGTTTTGCAAGTTTATATGTCTGTAACTTCTATGCTTCCTGTCCTTTGAAAGCTTGAAATTTTGTTTATTTTTTTTCTTTTGCTGTTTCTCAGATTTGTGAAGTTTTCTTTGCTTTTGCAGATACAAATGAGTTAAGTAATAAGAAGATGTATACAAATATTTATAACTTTGAATAATACTGTCTTCTTGCACAAGCTTTGGCTTAATATCATATCTTGCTTATTTTATTATGTACTAAAGCCTAAGACATTTCAACCATTTCGGCTGAAAGATAATACTTCCAGATATAAAGTGTGCTAATTAATATATATGTCCTTACTTATGTTAACACAATCAATATCTACTGACACATATATTTGTATAAATATATTTGCAGGCTTAAATTTGTACTGAATGTATTCATATAAGTCTACACCAATTAGTATTTGCTGACTTATAAATTTATATAAAGATCTTTACAGGCTTAAGTTTGTACTCATGTGCTTTCATATGATTTTACACTACAATGCTTTACTGACCAGTTTTGTTTACTATGCAAAAATACATGCAGGTTTGGTCTGAACATACTTATGTTAATATATAAATTAATATTTGCTCGCATGTTTGATTTCTTATGTATATACAGTTTGCAGGTTTACATTTGTGTTTGAACTAAAAGTTTTCATTTCTATTTATATCTTATACCTATTATATTTGTACTTATGTTTGTAATCCTACCTTTATGTTATATTCATGTTAAATATAAAGAAGCTTATGTTCATAACCATATTTATAAGTATTTATATTTATATATAAACTCATGTTAAATATTTATAAGCTTATTTTGTTTTTAGTTATAAAAGTTATTGTGGAGAAACAGTACTTAAATCTTATGTTTATTTAAAGTTAATTTTTGTCAATATTGGATTTGTAATGTATTTGCACCTATGTATTTTATATTTATATTTAATATGAAAAAAAATGTATTATTGTACCTATTTTTATTAACTACATTCTTATTTCTGATATTAAATGCCATTTATACACAACTTTCAATTTAATTAAATAAAACAGATTTAATTTTTGAATATTGTTAAAAGAGTCTACTTTATATTTTGAAGCTATATTCCTTCATAACACATATACAACCAATAATATCTAATATCTTATTTATTTATAAATGAAAATATTATATTTTATTTAACTTTGAACAAAAATTTATAATAATAATAGGGTCAAAATTCTGGGATGTCACATTCCTCCCCCCTTAAAAGAATTTCTTCCCCGAAATTTAAAACAACAGTTAATTCAAAAGCTTAATGTTAACATTCTAAACATGCATATCATCAATACAAAGACAAACAATCAAACAGTCAATTCTAACAACATTACTATCTATCCGGACATAAATTTGGATAAGTCTTTCTAAAACTATCAAGAGTTTGTTTCTCAATGATCAACAATCCAAACTGGATTCCTGACCACAGTTAAATTCGACTCAACTTCCAAATTCCTGAACTACTGGTCCAACAACTAATGATGAACCATGAACAAATTTCTAAGATGGGATATATGGAATACACAATACATTCCAGATATTCACTCTGGCAGTTCAATTCTGAAATGTACAGTATTAACTCTTTCCCAAATTTTATTGACTTCTTCACAAAATTTCAATATCTATTCAATCAAGCTCGTACAATGTACATATACCATTCGTACGCAATATAAAATTTTATCGCTCTCTCGATCACACAATTTCTCTTCCGAACTAGTATTGTCCACCCGACTTCCTAGTGCGGACTCAGATCTGGTTTCTTGATCGAAACTGTCATTCTCCTTGCATAGTCACAACTATGATAGACAATTTCCAGAATCAATCAAAATCCATATCCAGGTTCGTCGTCGAAAATCGAGTGAAAATCCCAACTCGGATTGATGTAACTATCTCGAAATTCTGTGCTCGAATCTGAATCATATTGTTATGCGAATAAAATAATATACGTACATCCTACATATTTATATCCATTGATTATCAACCATAAGAATTTCTTTTATTCCCATTATTCTGATTCTATCCACTTGGAATAATTTTTTTTTTCCAATATCAAATTTTACTTAAGAATTCCACCATTCATTTCTTAAGCTTAATATAAGCATTATATATACTTTTATCTTATTACTCTACCACTATAGCCTTTATATCCTCTTAAATTCACTTATTTTCAATTTGAATTTCTAAATTCCATGTGAATTCAAATTTCTTCTACTCTGAATATTGAACTTTTATTGACTATCTCCATTTATAACTGATTCCTATTATTATTTTTAAATTAATTTCATTCATTATTTTACTTTAAATTTTCAATTTGAAATTGTTTTGTTGCTAAAATTTTTTTTATATAGTTTTCAAATTCTGAAAAGCTTTGACATATTCTCCATTACATATTTCCATAAGCACATTTGTAAGGTTCCAATCCTCAACACAATTAATTTCAATCAATTCTCAAACCATTCCCTTTTAATTAAAAGGAATTTACAACTTACTTGCTTATATAATCCATTTAAGCAATACAAACTCATATTCAAAATCATCCTATTTTGCTTCCAATAATTCATAGAATTTTATCTAATTCTCATTTACTTCAAACAACCCATTTTCCTATGCAATTTAACAATATCATTGTGAATAAATGATTACTTAAGCTTTATAACAAATCTTAAATTGATTCCAATTCAATTTACACTTGATTCCATCCCAATTAAATTATTCACAATCCTTCCATTGTATTTTCTTTCATTTCAACAGGTTTGATTTCAAACCATTTTATCAAACTCAACAACCAATACTTTAAACAACCATATCACAATTTACTCATGCTATTATTTCCTTCAAACTATTCCACCTAACAACTTAAATTTATTCTATTCCACCAACTTCCATTTAAATCTTTGATTTGATTTTCCTTTAATCAAATCCCAACTATTTACTAATCAATTTGATTAGTTTATACTTTTATCCATCCTTAAATTGTTAATTTACATTAACAATTCATTATTGAATTTATTCATAATCAATTATTCAATTTATACTTGAATTAAATTTGTTAACAACTCACACCACTTCTATCCAATTCAATACTTACTTTGATTTACATTTACTTATTTACATAAGAATTTTATCTCATTCAATATTATTTATGACTCGATTGAATTCATCTAAATACAATCTTATTTCATCTCAACTTCAGCTAAATTTAGCTACTTACCAACCTTTAAATTTTATTTCTCAATATATGATCTCAAAACTTATTTGTTTACTTTAAAGTTTCTATTATTCATTTGGATCATTTCATCTTATAATCACAATTTCAGATTATATATAACACTTACTATCGTAAGGTATAAATTTCCACCTCACAATTACAATCATTTTACCTTCAAATTTTATATCCAATTAAATTTGTTTTGAACTTCAATTCCATTTAACTTATCTCAGGTTAAACTCAGGTATATTTTCTTCACTTTTATTTCCTTCAATTAAACTTTTAACTCCTGGATTGAAATTCTCAATTTCATCTTATTTATATCAATTTTACTTTATAAGTTCAACAGTTAATTCATTCAAACCTTTCACATTACTTAAATAGAACTTTTTAGAATTTCATTGCCCGGTTTTCATTTTCAAAACTATTTTGAAATGATAACTACACATACCCAATTGGTATATCAAATCAAATTTCCAAATTCCAAACACTTGTTTTCACCAAAACAAATTTCTCTTTTGAAAATTTTAAAACAACTTGTATACCCAACAACTCCAAATATCATGTCCAATTATCCAGGTAGCAATCCATCACTTTAGAAACTCGAAAATGGATACTGATGATGTGGCCATCATCATCAGGATTATTTTCCAGTGACTTGAGGTGAGTTCAGTGCTTCCTTACCTTCACAATTTCTTTCCGAACAATTTTCATTCAACAATATTTTTTTCAAAACAATATCCCATTATTGCCTTCAAATCTTTGGAAAAACATTTCAAACATTCTCAAAATTTTAAATTCCCAAATCCTTTGTTTTAAATTTATTTAAACACCTTTCAAATTTCCGGGACTTAAATTTTAATCTAATTTTAGTTATATTCCTTTTGAATTAAAGATCATACTTAGACAATTTTATTTGTTTATCGACCACTCAAATTTAAATTTTTATTTGGTTGTAGTATTAACAATCACACATCCAAATATATATAATAATTTCATAAAATATTTCTTTTATATCAAAATATGGTTTTGGATGAAATTATTTCATTCACCCACTTTGAAAAATCAATATTGTGTCGAATTGCTCCATTTAAGTGTTTAGAAACCCCTTCGATACAGTTTTCGAGGCTGTGCAGACGAAGGTTCATATACCACTCAATGAATCAATCAACGCAATATAAAACCACTTTATATTCACTAACAAATACGCGCTCATATCTATTAATACACTCAAACTCATTTTTAGAGTACTGCTGACTCTATTATATGAGTAATTCCTACCAGAGTCAAGGTTATCACCAACCTATGCTCTGATACCAACTGTGACGACCCGCCTTTCAACTACCAGAAAGACATATCATCATTAAGAAAGAAAGGGATGAGAAAATAGAAAAGATAGAGAAGAAAGAACAACAACAGAATCTCACAGCGGAAAGGAACAAAATATAATATATCACATAACTATTACATAATTTTACATATATCAGAGCTATACAGATCATACATCACATACTAGACAGTTATAAACTCCTGTGTAGTTAACACAAGTCAATATACAATACAGATAAACAGCTCAGAGATATCAACACAACGGAACACCATATATATACATATATCTACAACGTAGAAGCCTCCTGCTCCATTGCTCCTCCAGAATTCGTCAAATCTAACCTGAATCCCTTGGCTACCCGTAAAAATTTGGGTACCCGAGAGTTTATGAAAACAAAAATAAACTCCGGGTCAGACATGGGTCTGGTATGAGTAAACGGTTTAAAGTTGCTTAACTTTGAAAAACATTCGAAAATAAAGGTATCACGTAAGACTCTCCACAAATAAATACGGGTAAGTTTTTACCTTACGTAACCAAAACATTTCATAGGAAATCCGGTGATATTATAATAGTGTCTAGGGTTTTCAAGTAAATAGAAAATAGCCGAATTTGTTACATTCATTAAATTCCGGCTATTAGCCACAAAAGTGGGTAATACAAATCAAAACTGTAGGGTCTCGTAGGAAAAATGGATTTCCAACAATGGCAGGGCTACTGGGGTATCGCCCGTCAGAGTACGGGGCCTAGATCACCGTACCGAGGATTACTCCCTTCATCCCCTGCAACACAAGGCTGGAACTATTCCTTACTGAACAGTCCCGAACAAGATAAACCCCGCGGTTCTAGCTAGCAAACCGCTCACACAGCCGAAATAAAAAGGGACATCTAGACAGGGGAAATATCTTGTCCTGCTTGGGTATGACCCACCTAACCTTGCTGTATCTCCCCTGTTTTAGCCATTCCCGGTTGATGAGGCTTGAGGCTACGATTACCTTTACAGAACATTATTCTTAGAATGCTCATCGTCCGCTTAACGATGTGTTGAAAGCATTCAATCCATACAAGTTCGTTCCGGGTTCGAACGAAACCGAAGGCATTATCTCGTCACACTCATTTTGGAATCACCCTCAGAGTCAACGACGATAACCCTTGCAATCTGAAACACCATCTCGATCTTCATTTCAGGATTCACGACCTAACGTTTAAATTGGATCGATGTGGTTTTCGGAGAATCAAATTGATTCTTCCGATCCCGGTCTCATCGAATCCAAACGCCATTTTAAGGGCCAAGTTGTCTATTTAACTTAACAGTTTAAATAATTTAAATTCAACAATTGAATTAACATAGCATTTATCACAGATAAAACATATACAAGCATCATAGATATAACATAACATATCACAGAACATCACGGAATATCATCAATTTAAACATCACAAATCAGATATTCTACATACACCAAAGTCCAAAGAATTCATCTTTAATTCTTATTTGTAACTAATTCGATTACTTAGAGTTAAATACTTAACCCTGTTTAATTGATCATCATTCAACAGTTAATTACTTATCTCCCTTCAAATTATTTAATTAATCATTTCTCAGCTAATAATTAAGTCTTATTTACTTAATTATTTTATTTCACTCCATTAACTTAATTATTCCTTAATCAAGTTGTTAAACTTAACTATTTAATTATCAGTTCCTTAATCTTAAATTAATAACTTTAATTATTTAAAAATAAACTTAATCACCCAATTATTATCTGCTAATTACTAAATTAATCAACTGTTCATTTTTCATAAATTAACTCAAGTAGTTCATTACACATTTCTCACTCACTTAAACATTTATTAATCTCTAATTGCAATTATACTTAAATTATTCTTAATTACTTAACCATTAATCATTTATTAACTCACTTAAGTACATAATTCCAAACTTCAATTAAATTTAAAAAGTCAAACATTCTTTATTATTTTCTAGAAACAATTAATAAATGTCGATCTTTTAGCTAAATCAACATTTTAAAGGAGATCTTCTTTAGCCTACCTGCGATTAACTTATTGCTTCTCACTAACTTATATGTTTATAAGATTTGTACCCATCTTATATTAATTACCTAAATTATTAATGATTAAGAGTTAACACAATTTACGGTTTTAATTAAAATAGTTTAACCTTGTATCTAAGTTCTTAATCTTAGAACTATAAAAGATTTAACAGTGTTACAGTATGTAAACATTAATACTTAACTTATATAACTATAACTTAATATTACAGTTTGCGAAATCTCAGGGATCAGAAACCCGAAGGCAACAACGCACCAAACTCGGGTCGAACTCGTGATTTACCCAGTATTCCCTCGCGTTCCCTCCCCTGCCTCTCTTCTTCTTCCTCTGTTTTTAATTCTTCTGTTTCTTCTCTTTTTTTTTAGTTTAAAGTCTTTAACTGTTACAAACACACGCGCTCAACCCACCAGTGGCAAACCCGAAGCAACACGCTAATATTCTCGAGTTAAACTCGAGTCGATCCCCAGCATATACTTCCCCACCGCCGTGCACGTGCACGGCGGTCCACCACCGCGCCATCGCATCACGTCACCACCCATAAGTCCTAAACTCTCCATTCGTTCGAAATAGCAACCCAGAAGAACACGACAACAACGAAATCGAAATAATGCGCAAAAGTCGAACTGTAACCAGAAACACAATTGACAAAAAAAACCTCGTACTCACCGCCGCGACCTTCTTAGGTGACGTGGCTTCGGCCGATCCTTGCCAACACCCCTCTCGAGCCTCTACCCAAATCTCAAGTCACTCGATGATGCTATGATGTCGCGATCACCAAAAATGCAGAACCCAAAAGATACAGACCTTAAACCCTACTTTTGATTCCCCACAACAATTCTTACATTCGAAAATTATTTTTACAATTTTCTGGTGATCTTACAACATTGTTCTAGCTTCAAGTCGAATTTCAACAAAAGTTACTGAATAAATCATCTGAAATTCATAGAAAAGCAAAAATGGGTTATTATCAAACTGCTCCTAAACTTGTTCACTAAAAATTATAATTTGAGTCTTAAAATTCTTAACTTAGTATGATGTTTCAAGATATAACTTTGAATTTACAATTTAAGCAACTCGAATTTTTGATCATTACTTACTTTTTTTACTGCAAGTTTAAATTTCCAGTGTTTAAATTATACAGTTATCTTAAATCACTTCAAACTTTAAACTGAAGCTTTAACAACTATTACTTAGTTAAATTACTAACTAATCAAGATGACTTTATATAAAAGTATGAATTATCCTTTACTTCCTTTGACTCAACAGAAATTTAAAACCTGTAAGAATATCAAGATGCTGACAAATAAAACTATGCCAAACATTCCAGAAATTTAAATCATAACAATACTTCATGAAATACAAATTAAAAGTTAGATTGAAAAACATGTTTACTCACCAAAACTGTTGTAACAGAGAAGTGTTTGATGATGCAAGGGTACTGCAGTTTTGCAAGTTTATATGTCTGTAACTTCTATGCTTCCTGTCCTTTGAAAGCTTGAAATTTTGTTTATTTTTTTTCTTTTGCTGTTTCTCAGATTTGTGAAGTTTTCTTTGCTTTTGCAGATACAAATGAGTTAAGTAATAAGAAGATGTATACAAATATTTATAACTTTGAATAATATTGTCTTCTTGCACAAGCTTTGGCTTAATATCATATCTTGCTTATTTTATTATGTACTAAAGCCTAAGACATTTCAACCATTTCGGCTGAAAGATAATACTTCCAGATATAAAGTGTGCTAATTAATATATATGTCCTTACTTATGTTAACACAATCAATATCTACTGACACATATATTTGTATAAATATATTTGCAGGCTTAAATTTGTACTGAATGTATTCATATAAGTCTACACCAATTAGTATTTGCTGACTTATAAATTTATATAAAGATCTTTACAGGCTTAAGTTTGTACTCATGTGCTTTCATATGATTTTACACTACAATGCTTTACTGACCAGTTTTGTTTACTATGCAAAAATACATGCAGGTTTGGTCTGAACATACTTATGTTAATATATAAATTAATGTTTGCTTGCATGTTTGATTTCTTATGTATATACAGTTTGCAGGTTTACATTTGTGTTTGAACTAAAAGTTTTCATTTCTATTTATATCTTATACCTATTATATTTGTACTTATGTTTGTAATCCTACCTTTATGTTATATTCATGTTAAATATAAAGAAGCTTATGTTCATAACCATATTTATAAGTATTTATATTTATATATAAACTCATGTTAAATATTTATAAGCTTATTTTGTTTTTAGTTATAAAAGTTATTGTGGAGAAACAGTACTTAAATCTTATGTTTATTTAAAGTTAATTTTTGTCAATATTGGATTTGTAATGTATTTGCACCTATGCATTTTATATTTATATTTAATATGAAAAAAAATTGTATTATTGTACCTATTTTTATTAACTGCATTCTTATATCTGATATTAAATGCCATTTATACACAACTTTCAATTTAATTAAATAAAACAGATTTAATTTTTGAATATTGTTAAAAGAGTCTACTTTATATTTTGAAGCTATATTCCTTCATAACACATATACAACCAATAATATCTAATATCTTATTATTTATAAATGAAAATATTATATTTTATTTAACTTTGAACAAAAATTTATAATAATAATAGGGTCAAAATTCCGGGAAGTCACATTCCTCCCCCCTTAAAAGAATTTCGTCCCCGAAATTTAAAACAACAGTTAATTCAAAAGCTTAATGTTAACATTCTAAACATGCATATCATCAATACAAAGACAAACAATCAAACAGTCAATTCTAACAACATTACTATCTATCCGGACATAAATTTGGGTAAGTCTTTCTAAAACTATCAAGAGTTTGTTTCTCAATGATCAACAATCCAAACTGGATTCCTGACCACAGTTAAATTCGACTCAACTTCCAAATTCCTGAACTACTGGTCCAACAACTAATGATGAACCATGAACAAATTTCTAAGATGGGATATATGGAATACACAATACATTCCAGGTATTCACTCTGGCAGTTCAATTCTGAAATGTACAGTATTAACTCTTTCCCAAATTTTATTGACTTCTTCACAGAATTTCAATATCTATTCAACCAAGCTCGTACGATGTACATATACCATTCGTACGCAATATAAAATTTTATCGCTCGCTCGATCACACAATTTCTCTTCCGAACTAGTATTGTCCACCCGACTTCCTAGTGCGGACTCAGATCTGGTTTCTTGATCGAAACTGTCATTCTCCTTGCATAGTCACAACTATGATAGAGAATTTCCAGAATCAATCAAAATCCATATCCAGGTTCGTCGTCGAAAATCGGGTGAAAAATCCCAACTCGGATTGATATAACTATCTCAAAATTCTGTGCTCGAATCTGGATCATATTGTTATGCGAATAAAATAATATACGTACATCCTACGTATTTATATCTACTGATTATCAACCATATCAATTTCTTTTATTCCCATTATTCTGATTCTATCCACTTGGAATAATTTTTTTTTTCCAATATCAAATTTTACTTAAGAATTCCACCATTCATTTCTTAATCTTAATATAAGCATTATATATACTTTTATCTTATTACTCTACCACTATAGCCTTTATATCCTCTTAAATTCACTTATTTTCAATTTGAATTTCTAAATTCCATGTCAATTCAAATTTCTTCTACTCTGAATATTGAACTTTTATTGACTATCTCCATTTATAACTGATTCCTATTATTATTTTTAAATTAGTTTCATTCATTAGTTTACTTTAAATTTTCAATTTGAAATTGTTTTGTTGCTAAAATTTTTTTTATATAGTTTTCAAATTCTGAAAAGCTTTGACATATTCTCCATTACATATTTCCATAAGCACATTTGTAAGGTTCCAATCCTCAACACAATTAATTTCAATCAATTCTCAAACCATTCCCTTTTAATTAAAAGGAATTTACAACTTACTTGCTTATATGATCCATTTAAGCAATACAAACTCATATTCAAAATCATCCTATTTTGCTTCCAATAATTCATAGAATTTTATCTAATTCTCATTTACTTCAAACAACCCATTTTCCTATGCAATTTAACAATATCATTGTGAATAAATGATTACTTAAGCTTTATAACAAATCTTAAATTGATTCCAATTCAATTTACACTTGATTCCATCCCAATTAAATTATTCACAATCCTTCCATTGTATTTTCTTTCATTTCAACAGGTTTGATTTCAAACCATTTTATCAAACTCAACAACCAATACTTTAAACAACCATATCACAATTTACTCATGCTATTATTTCCTTCAAACTATTCCACCTAACAACTTAAATTTATTCTATTCCACCAACTTCCATTTAAATCTTTGATTTGATTTTCCTTTAATCAAATCCCAACTATTTACTAATCTATTTGATTAGTTTATTCTTTTATCCATCCTTAAATTGTTAATTTACATTAACAATTCATTATTGAATTTATTCATAATCAATTATTCAATTTATACTTGAATTAAATTTGTTAACAACTCACACCACTTCTATCCAATTCAATACTTACTTTGATTTACATTTACTTATTTACATAAGAATTTTATCTCATTCAATATTATTTATGACTCGATTGAATTCATCTAAATACAATCTTATTTCATCTCAACTTCAGCTAAATTTAGCTACATACCAACCTTTAAATTTTATTTCTCAATATATGAGCTCAAAACTTATTTGTTTACTTTAAAGTTTCTATTATTCATTTGGGTCATTTCATCTTATAATCACAATTTCAGATTATATATAACACTTACTATCGTAAGGTATAAATTTCCACCTCACAATTACAATCATTTTACCTTCAAATTTTATATCCAATTAAATTTGTTTTGAACTTCAATTCCATTTAACTTATCTCAGGTTAAACTCAGGTATATTTTCTTCACTTTTATTTCCTTCAATTAAACTTTTAACTCCTGGATTGAAATTCTCAATTTCATCTTATTTATATCAATTTTACTTTATAAGTTCAACAGTTAATTCATTCAAACCTTTCACATTACTTAAATTGTACTTTTTAGAATTTCACTGCCCGGTTTTCATTTTCAAAACTATTTTGAAATGATAACTACACATACCCACTTGGTATATCAAATCAAGTTTCCAAATTCCAAACACTTGTTTTCACCAAAACAAATTTCTCTTTTGAAAATTTTAAAACAACTTGTATACCCAACAACTCCAAATATCATGTCCAATTATCCAGGTAGCAATCCATCACTTTAGAAACTCGAAAATGGATACTGATGATGTGGCCATCATCATCAGGATTATTTTCCAGCGACTTGAGGTGAGTTCAGTGCTTCCTTACCTTCACAATTTCTTTCCGAACAATTTTCATTCAACGATATTTTTTTCAAAACAATATCCCATTATTGCCTTCAAATCTTTGGAAAAACATTTCAAACATTCTCAAAATTTTAAATTCCCAAATCCTTTGTTTTAAATTTATTTAAACACCTTTCAAATTTCCGGGACTTAAATTTTAATCTAATTTTAGTTATATTCCTTTTGAATTAAAGATCATACTTAGACAATTTTATTTGTTTATCGACCACTCAAATTTAAATTTTTATTTGGTTGTAGTATTAACAATCACACATCCAAATATATATAATAATTTCATAAAATATTTCTTTTATATCAAAATATGGTTTTGGATGAAATTATTTCATTCACCCACTTTGAAAAATCAATATTGTGTCGAATTGCTCCATTTAAGTGTTTAGAAACCCCTTCGATACAGTTTTCGAGGCTGTGCAGACGAAGGTTCATATACCACTCAATGAATCAATCAACGCAATATAAAACCACTTTATATTCACTAACAAATACGCGCTCATATCTATTAATATACTCAAACTCATTTTTAGAGTACTGCTGACTCTATTATATGAGTAATTCCTACCAGAGTCAAGGTTATCACCAACCTATGCTCTGATACCAACTGCGACGACCCGCCTTTCAACTACCAGAAAGACATATCATCATTAAGAAAGAAAGGGATGAGAAAATAGAAAAGATAGAGAAGAAAGAACAACAACATCAGAATCTCACAGCGGAAAGGAACAAAATATAATATATCACATAACTATTACATAATTTTACATATATCAGAGCTATACAGATCATACATCACATACTAGACAGTTATAAACTCCTGTGTAGTTAACACAAGTCAATATACAATACAGATAAACAGCTCAGAGATATCAACACAGCGGAACACCATATATATACATATATCTACAACGTAGAAGCCTCCTGCTCCATTGCTCCTCCAGAATTCGTCAAATCTAACCTGAATCCCTTGGCTACCCGTAAAAATTTGGGTACCCGAGAGTTTATGAAAACAAAAATAAACTCCGGGTCAGACATGGGTCCGGTATGAGTAAACGGTTTAAAGTTGCTTAACTTTGAAAAACATTCGAAAATAAAGGTATCACGTAAGACTCCCCACAAATAAATACGGGTAAGTTTTTACCTTACGTAACCAAAACATTTCATAGGAAATCCGGTGATATTATAATAGTGTCTAGGGTTTTCAAGTAAATAGAAAATAGCCGAAATTGTTACATTCATTAAATTCCGGCTATTAGCCACAAAAGTGGGTAATACAAATCAAAACCGTAGGGTCTCGTAGGAAAAATGGATTTCCAACAATGGCATGGCTACTGGGGTACCGCCAGTCACAGTACGGGGCCTAGATCACCGTACCGAGGATTACTCCCTTCATCCCCTGCAACACAAGGCCGGAACCATTCCTTACTGAACAGTCCCGAACAAGATAAACCCCGCGGTTCTAACTAGCAAACCGCCCACACAGCCGAAATAAAAAGGGACATCTAGACAGGGGAAATATCTTGTCCTGCTTGGGTATGACCCACCTAACCTTGCTGTATCTCCCCTGTTTTAGCCATTCCCGGTTGATGAGGGTTGAGGCTACGATTACCTTTACAGAACATTATTCTTAGAATGCTCATCGTCCGCTTGACGATGTGTTGAAAGCATTCAATCCATACAAGTTCGTTCCGGGTTCGAACAAAACCGAAGGCATTATCTCGTCACACTCATTTTGGAATCACCCTCAGAGTCAACGACGATAACCCTTGCAATCTGAAACACCATGTCGATCTTCATTTCAGGATTCACGACCTAACGTTTAAATTGGATCGATGTGGTTTTCGGAGAATCAAATTGATTCTTCCGATCCCGGTCTCATCGAATCCAAACGCCATTTTAAGGGCCAAGTTGTCTATTTAACTTAACAGTTTAAATAATTTAAATTCAACAATTGAATTAACATAGCATTTATCACAGATAAAACATATACAAGCATCATAGATATAACATAACATATCACAGAACATCACGGAATATCATCAATTTAAACATCACAAATCAGATATTCTACATACACCAAAGTCCAAAGAATTCATCTTTAATTCTTATTTGTAACTAATTCAATTACTTGAGAGTTAAATACTTAACCCTGTTTAATTGATCATCATTCAACAGTTAATTACTTATCTCCCTTCAAATTATTTAATTAATCATTTCTCAGCTAATAATTAAGTCTTATTTACTTAATTATTTTATTTCACTCTATTAACTTAATTATTCCTTAATCAAGTTGTTAAACTTTAACTATTAAATTATCAGTTCCTTAATCTTAAATTAATAACTTTAATTATTTAAAAATAAACTTAATCACCCAATTATTATCTGCTAATTACTAAATTAATCAACTGTTCATTTTTCATAAATTAACTCAAGTAGTTCATTACACATTTCTCACTCACTTAAACATTTATTAATCTCTAATTGCAATTATACTTAAATTATTCTTAATTACTTAACTATTAATCATTTATTAACTCACTTAAGTACATAATTCCAAACTTCAATTAAATTTAAAAAGTCAAACATTCTTTATTATTTTCTAGAAACAATTAATAAATGTCGATCTTTTAGCTAAATCAACATTTTAAAGGAGATCTTCTTTAACCTACCTGCGATTAACTTATTGCTTCTCACTAACTTATATGTTAATAAGATTTGTACCCATCTTATATTAATTACCTAAATTATTAATAATTAAGAGTTAACACAATTTACAGTTTTAATTAAAATAGTTTAACCTTGTATCTAAGTTCTTAATCTTAAAACTATAAAAAAATTAACAGTGTTACAGTATGTAAACATTAATACTTAACTTATATAACTATAACTTAATATTACAGTTAGCGAAATCTCAGGGATTAGAAACCCGAAGGCAACAACGCACCAAACTCGAGTCGAACTCGTGATTTACCCAGTATTCCCTCGCGTTCCCTCCCCTGCCTCTCTTCTTCTTCCTCTGTTTTTAATTCTTCTGTTTCTTCTCTTTTTTTTTAGTTTAAAGTCTTTAACTGTTACAAACACACGCGCTCAACCCACCAGTGGCAAACCCGAAGTTACACGCTAATATGCTCTAGTTAAACTCGAGTCGATCCCCAGCATATACTTCCCCACCACCGTGCACGTGCACGGCGGTCCACCACCGCGCCATCGCATCACGTCACCACCCACAAGTCCTAAACTCTCCTTTCGTTCGAAATAGCAACCCAGAAGAACACAACAACAACGAAATCGAAATAATGCCCAAAAGTCGAACTGTAAGCAGAAACACAATTGACAAAAAAAACCTCGTACTCACCGCCGCGACCTTCTGAGGTGACGTGGCTTCGGCCGATCCTTGCCAACACCCCTCTCGAGCCTCTACCCAAATCTCAAGTCACTCGGTGATGCTATGATGTCGCGATCACCAAAAATGCAGAACCCAAAAGATACAGACCTTAAACCCTACTTTTGATTCCCCACAACAATTCTTACATTCGAAAATTATTTTTACAATTTTCTGGTGATCTTATAACAGTGTTCTAGCTTCAAGTCGAATTTCAACAAAAGTTACTGAATAAATCATCTGAAATTCATAGAAAAGCAAAAATGGGTTATTATCAAACTGCTCCCAAACTTGTTCACTAAAAATTATAATTTGAATCTTAAAATTCTTAACTTAGTATGATGTTTCAAGATATAACTTTGAATTTACAATTTAAGCAACTCGAATTTTTGATCCTTACTTACTTTTTTTTACTGCAAGTTTAAATTTCCAGTGTTTAAATTATACTGTTATCTTAAATCACTTCAAACTTTAAACTGAAGCTTTAACTACTATTACTTAGTTAAATTACTAACTAATCAAGATGACTTTATATAAAAGTATGAATTATCCTTTACTTCCTTTGACTCAACAGAAATTTAAAACCTGTAAGAATATCAAGATGCAGACAAATAAAACTATGCCAAACATTCCAGAAATTTAAATCATAACAATACTTCATGAAATACAAATTAAAAGTTAGATTGAAAAACATGTTTACTCACCAAAACTGTTGTAACAGAGAAGTGTTTGATGATGCAAGGGTACTGCAGTTTTGCAAGTTTATATGTCTGTAACTTCTATGCTTCCTGTCCTTTGAAAGCTTGAAATTTTGTTTATTTTTTTTCTTTTGCTGTTTCTCAGATTTGTGAAGTTTTCTTTGCTTTTGCAGATACAAATGAGTTAAGTAATAAGAAGATGTATACAAATATTTATAACTTTGAATAATACTGTCTTCTTGCACAAGCTTTGGCTTAATATCATATCTTGCTTATTTTATTATGTACTAAAGCCTAAGACATTTCAACCATTTCGGCTGAAAGATAATACTTCCAGATATAAAGCGTGCTAATTAATATATATGTCTTTACTTATGTTAACACAATCAATATCTACTAACACATATATTTGTATAAAAATATTTGCAGGCTTAAATTTGTACTGAATGTATTCATATAAGTTTACACCAATTAGTATTTGCTGACTTATAAATTTATATAAAGATCTTTACAGGCTTAAGTTTGTACTCATGTGCTTTCATTTGATTTTACACTACAATGCTTTACTGACCAGTTTTGTTTACTATGCAAAAATACATGCAGGTTTGGTCTGAACATACTTATGTTAATATATAAATTAATCTTTGCTCGCATGTTTGATTTCTTATGTATATACAGTTTGCAGGTTTACATTTGTGTTTGAACTAAAAGTTTTCATTTCTATTTATATCTTATACCTATTATATTTGTACTTATGTTTGTAATCCTACCTTTATGTTATATTCATGTTAAATATAAAGAAGCTTATGTTCATAACCAT
Source organism: Allium cepa (assembly GCA_030765085.1). Lineage (NCBI taxonomy): Eukaryota > Viridiplantae > Streptophyta > Magnoliopsida > Asparagales > Amaryllidaceae > Allium > Allium cepa. The sequence goes on from CM060943.1 coordinate 804,912,827, forward strand.
ATTTATAAGTATTTATATTTATATATAAACTCATGTTAAATATTTATAAGCTTATTTTGTTTTTAGTTATAAAAGTTATTGTGGAGAAACAGTACTTAAATCTTATGTTTATTTAAAGTTAATTTTTGTCAATATTGGATTTGTAATGTATTTGCACCTATGTATTTTAATTTATATTTAATATGAAAAAAAATTGTATTATTGTACCTATTTTTATTAACTACATTCTTATATATGATATTAAATGCCATTTATACACAACTTTCAATTTAATTAAATAAAACAGATTTAATTTTTGAATATTGTTAAAAGAGTCTACTTTATATTTTGAAGCTATATTCCTTCATAACACATATACAACCAATAATATCTAATATCTTATTTATTTATAAATGAAAATATTATTTTTTATTTAACTTTGAACAAAAATTTATAATAATAATGGGGTCAAAATTCCGGGATGTCACAATAGTGATGATAGTAATACAGTAAATAGTGTGGAATATAAAAGTAGTATAATAAAAATGACACCAGAGATCTTTATACTGGTTTGGAGCACCATCCTACGTCCAGTCCCAAACTCCGTCTGGAATTTCACTAAAACAACAATCCTCACTTAACCTGGAGGAACAGGTCTATACAACCCCTAAGCAGCTAAACAAGGACCTAAGCAGAAGAATGAGATTTTGCCTCAGTAGCCGAAGAGGACTTCACACGCTTAAGCAGCAGAACATGACTTCAACAAATACAAAAGAATGTTTTGAATTTGTGTGTTCTAATAACACGGATTTGTCACTTGTAGTACACCCTTCCTATAATCTTCTTCTCGAGTATAAATATATATATTTGAAGTTTATGAAGAATAGAAAGGTATAATGTTGCTTTAATGCAGAATAATTGAAAGTATTATAGAAAATAGATTCAAAAGAGTTAGATTAGTAAGATAAGAAAATTCGGTGATGATTCTGTGATTTAGAATCAAGTTAGTGTATGTATTTATAGAGGTTAGAAAGCAACGGCTGTTGATGAAGAGTTTCGATTGAAGTGTTGCATCCAAATCTTTTCATAGAGGTTCGTAACCCTCCACAAATAGTCGTGTCTTTTCAAAAAGTAGCCGTTGTAGAAATTCAATCAACTGAGCTTCTGGGTCAGTCGACCGAATATTCAAATGAATTTTTAAATATATATTTGTATATCTATGCACCTATGCATGTTGCACAGAATTTCCAAGGTCATTCAACTGAGCCTCTGGGTCAATCGACTGACCTGGTAAAATCTGTGCAATTTGCACAGTATACACAGGTATAATATATATATATAACTTTAAAACACTTTTATATATTTTATATGCTTATATATGCATAAAATATTTGAGAATAAGATGATTAAATAAATAAGCTAATATATACGTAATCGAGGAGAGATTTTAACAAAATTGACCTAAGACTTAAAACTAAAATAATATAATTGATGCACCGGTTTTGAAGTCTTGTCTCCTTGTAGTATATATTCTCTTTTTGTCCTAGCAGACGTTAAATCTATATGTCGTAGTGATAGCTTTATGTCATGAATCAAAACCAAGTCTCAACATTCTCCCCCTTTTTTATTGATGACAACCTGCAAATAAATATAGATTTCGACTGTATATATAATATAAATACGTACTCCTCCTGAATCTTTGACACTCTATATCCTGCATTCTCAATGTTAGTAATAATATTTCTCCCTCTTTGTCATCGACAAAAAGGAATAACTAATATAAAGGTATGAAGCCATAATGTCATAGATATTGTAAAGAAAACAACCATTCATACATTAAAATTCCATAAATAAGAGTCTTGAAATACGAAAAGACCAAATATTTTAAAATAAGATATGTTTTCTTTTCTACCATTAAAAAGTTCATAAAATGAAAGTGTGTTATGGATCGTGTAATATGGATATATGATAATATAGAGTATAGTGATGATAGTAATACAGTAAATAGTGCGGAATATAAAAGAAGTATAATAAAAATGACACCGGACATTTTTATACTGGTTTGGAGCACCGTCCTACGTCCAGTCCCAGACTCCTTCTGGAATTTTACTGAAACAACAATCCTCACTTAACCAGGAGGAACATGCCTATACAACCCCTAAGCAGCCGAACAGGGACTTAAGCAGTAGAACAGGATTTCGCCTCAGCAGCCGAAGAGGACTTCACACGCCTGAGCAGCAAAAAAAGACTTCAACAGATACAAAAGATTGTTTTGATTTTGTGTTTTCTAATAACACGGATTTTTCACTTGTAGTACACCCTTCCTATGATCTTCTCCTCGAGTATAAATATATATATTTGAAGTTTATGAAGAATAAAATGGTATAATGTTGCTTTAATGTAGAATAATTGAAACAATTATAGCAAATAGATTCAAGAGAGTTAGATTAGAAAGATAAGAAAATTCGGTGATGATTTAGTGATTTAGAATCAAGTTAGAGTATGTATTTATAAAGATTAAATAGCAGGGACTGTTGGTGAAGAGTTTCGATTGAAGTGTTACGTCCAAATCTTTTCGTAAAGGCTCGTAACTCTTCACAAATAGTCATGTCTTTTCAAAAAGTACCCGTCGTAGAAATTCAATCAACTAAGCTTCTGGGTCAGTCGAATGAATATTCAAAAGAATTTTTAAATATATATTTGTATATCTGTGCACTTGTGCATGTTGCACAGAATTTCCAGGGTCGGTCGGCTGAATGTTCAAATGAATTTTTAAATATACATTTGTATATTTGTGATCCTGTTATGAAGCCTTGTCTCCTTGTAGTATATATTCTCTTTTTGTAGTAGCAGTCGTCAAATCTGTATGTCGTTGTGATAGTTTTGTGTCATGAATCAAAACCAAGTCTCAACATTCTCCCCCTTTTTGATTGATGACAACCTGCAAATAAATATAGATTTCAACTATATACATAATATAAATACTTACTCCCCCTGAATCTTTGACACTCTACATCATGCATTCTCAATATTAGTAATAATGTTTCTACCCATTTGTCATCGACAAAAAGGAATAAGTAATATAAAGGTATGAAGCCGTAATGTCATAGATATTATGAAGGAAACAACCATTCATACATTAAAATTCCATAAACAAGTGTCTTGAAATACTAAAAGACCAAATATTTTAAAATAAGATATGTTTGGTTTTCTACCGTTAAAAAGTTCGTAAAATGAAAGTGTGCTATGGATTGTGTAATATGGATATATGACAATACAGAGTATAGTGATGATAGTAATATAGTAAATAGTGCATAATATAAAAGTAGTATAACAAAAATGACACCAGAGATTTTTATATTGGTTCGAAGCACCATCTTACGTCCAGTCCCAGACTCCTTCTGAAATTCCACTAAAACAACAATCCTCGCTTAACCCGGAGGAACAAGTATGTACAACCCTTAAGCAAGAATAGGGACCTGGGCAACAGAACAGGATTTGGCCTCAGCAACCGAAGAGGACTTCACACGCCTGAGCAGCAGAACATGACTTCAACAAATACAAAAGATTGTTTTGACTTTGTGTGTTCTAATAACACGTATTTGTCACTTGTAGTACACCCTTCCTATAATCTTCTCCTCGAGTATAAATATATATATATTTGAAATTTATGAAGAATAGAAAGGTATAATATAGCTTTAATGCAGAATAATTGAAAGTATTATAGCAAATGGATTCAAGAGAGTTAGATTAGAAAGATAAGAATATTCAGTGATGATTCGGTGATTTAGAATCAAGTTAGAGTCTGTATTTATAGCAGTTAAAGAGCAGCGACTATTGGTGAAGAGTTTCATTGAAGTGTAACGTCCAAATCTTTTCGTATAAGTTCGTAACTCTTTATAACTAGTCATGTCTTTTCAAAAAGTAGCAGTTGCAGAAATTTAGTCAACTAAGCTTCTGGGTCAGTCGACTGAATATTCAAACGAACTTTTAAATATATATTTGTATATCTATGCATCTGTGCATGTTGCACAGAATTTCTATGGACATTCGACTGAATATTCAAACGAATTTTTAAATACATATTTGTATATTTGTGCACCTGTTTTGAAGTCTTGTCTCCTTGTAGTATATATTCTCTTTTTGTCATAGCAGTCATCAAATCTGTATGTTGTAGTGATAGCTTTGTGTCATGAATCAAAACCAAATCTCAACATTCTCCCTCTTTTTGATTGATGACAACCTGCAAATAAATATAGATTTCGACTATATATGTAATATAAATACTTACTCCCCTTGAATCTTTGAAACTCCATATCCTGCATTCTCGATGTTAGTAATAATATTTTTCCCCCTTTGTCGTCGACAAAAAGGAATAAGTAATATAAAAGTATGAAGCATAATGTGATAGATACTATGAAGGAAACAACCATTCATACATTAAAATTCCATAAACAAGAGTCTTGAAATACGAAAGGACCAAATATTATAAAATAAGATATGTTTGGTTTTCTACCATTAAAAAGTTCGTAAAATGAAGTGTGCTATGGATCATGTAATATGGATATATGACAACACAGAGTATAGTGATGATAGTAATACAGTAAATAGTGCGGAATATAAAAGCAATATAATAAAAATACACAAGAGATTTTTATACTGGTTTAGAGCACCGTCCTACGTCCAGTCCCAGACTCCTTCTGGAATTTCACTAAAACAACAATCCTCACTAAACCCAGAGGAACAGGTCTATAAAACCCCTGAATAGCCGAACAGGGACCTGAGCAGCAGAACAGGATTTCGCCTCAACAGCCGAAGAGGATTTCACATGCCTAAGCAGAAGAACAGGACTTCAACAAATACAGAAGATTGTTTTGACTTCGTGTGTTCTAATAACACAGATTTGTCACTTGTTGTACATCCTTCCTATAATCTTCTCCTCGAGTATAAATATATATATTTGAAGTTTATAAAGAATAGAAAGGTATAGTATTGCTTTATTGGAGAATAATTTAAAGTACTATGCAAATAGATTCAAAAGAGTTAGATTAGAAAGATAAGAAAATTCGGTGATGATTCGATGATTTAGAATCAAGTTAGAGTATGTATTTATAGAGGTTAAAGAGCAGCGACTGTTGGTGAAGAGTTTCGATTGAAGTTTTACGTCCAAATCTTTTCGTAGAAGTTCGTAATTCTTCACAAATAGTCGTGTCTTTTCAAAAAGTAGCCGTTGTAGAAATTCAATCAACTGAGCTTTTGGGTCAGTCGACCGAATATTCAAACGAATTTTTAAATATATATTTGTATATCTATGCACCTGTGCATGTTGCACAAAATTTCCAAGGCCAATCGACCGAATATTCAAACGAATTTGTAAATATATATTTGTATATTTGTGCACCTGTTTTGAAGTCTTATCTCCTTATAGTATATATTCTCTTTTTGTCGTAGCAGTCATCAAATCTGTATGTCATAGTGATAGCTTTATGTCATGAATCAAAACCAGGTCTCAACCTTCACCCCCTTTTTGATTGATGACAACCTGCAAATGAAAATATATTTCGACTGTATATATAATACAAATACTAACTCCTTCTGAATCTTTGACACATTATATCCTGCATTCTCAATGTTAGTAATAATATTTCTCCCCCTTTTTCATCGACAAAAAGGAATAAGTAATATAAAGGTATGAAGCCATAATGTCATAGATATTATGAAGGAAACAACCATTGATACATTAAAATTCCGTAAATAAGAGTCTTGAAATACGAAAAAAATAAGATATATTTGGTTTTCTACCGTTAAAAAGTTCATAAGGTGTATTCTCTGAGGGGTCTAATAGAAACACGATTAAAAACATAACAGGCAGTTGCAACAGCTTCTACCCAAAAATATTTTGGTAACGTGCTTTCATTTAGTAAAGTTCTTGCACATTCTTGTAGAGTTCGATTATTTCGTTCAACGACTTCATTTTGTTGTGGAGTTATAGAAAACGATTTTTTTTGAAATATTCCTTCTTTTTACAAAAATTATCAAACTGTTCATTTTCAAATTCACCTCCATGACCACTTCTAATATTTTTAATTCTAGTATCTTTTAAATTTTGAATTTGTTTAACAAACGTTTTGAAATTTTCAAAAGTATCACTTTTATTTTTCATAAAAATAGTCCATGTATATCTAGAAAAATCATCAATTATTACAAATATGTATTTATTATGATTTATGGATTGAATTTGACTAGGTCCAAATAAATCCATATGAAGTAATTCAAGTGGTTGTAATATCGTAATGACTTTCTTAGATTTAAACGAGGATTTAGTTAATTTACCTAATTGACATGAATCACATATATTACTAACTTTAAAACTCATTTTTGGTTATCCTTTTATGAGATTATTATTAAAAAAATTATTTATATTTTTGAAATTGACATGAAAAAATCGTTTGTGCCATATCCAAGGATCATTTTCTTTGGCTATTAAACACATGTCTGAGTTATGATTAACTTTCATATTCAAAATGTAGATGTTTTTATCTATATTTCCTTCGAAAATAAGATTTTGATTTTGATCAAAGATACTACATTTATTTTCAAAGAAGTACATTTTAATACCTTTATCACATAATTGACTTATACTTAATAGATTATGTTTTAGATTCTTAACTAGTAAAACATTTGGAATAAGAGGTAAATTAGATGTACCGTAATTGATCACATCGCCTTTGCCGAAGATACAGCCTTTGGAATTATCTCCAAAAGTGACAGTACCTCTATCTGAGTATGTAATATTTATCAGCATATCTTTATTTCTTGTCATATGTTTTGAGCAACTACTATCGAGTATCCATTTTTCTCTTTTGTTGAGTGGAACCTGCAAAAAATATGAGATAACATTAGTACCCACTTTTTTAATAGGGTCCTAAGAGTTAGGTCTTAGGAAAGCAAACCCAAGTGGGTTTAGTATCCCTTTTATAAATATAATTTTTATTATTATGAACATTTTCTATGAATGAACTAGTATACTTTTTCCTTATTAACTTGTTATTAGTTTTTGGTACCCATATATTTATAGTTTTAGGAACTAGTCTTGAAGACGTGTATGTTTTATTAGACATAACTTTTGAATTACAAGATTGTGAATTCTTGAGTTTCTTATTATAACCTAAACCATTTTTATTATTAACAGGTTGTGAATTCTCAATAATTCTAGACAATTTTTCTCTTCCTTTATTAAAATTTGAAATTTTTTTAGTGATTCCTTCTAGCTTGGTCTTTAGACTTGAATTTTCTAGTTCTACCATTTTAACATTAGTTTTTAAAACTTGATTTTCAGAAACAAGAACATCATTCTTTTCTTTTTGTGTTTCAATTTCTTGACTTAATAATATAAGTTGAGAATTAACATTTGAAAGAGATTCTTAAGTTTTCTCAAGTTCTTCTTCCAATATTTTCTTCTCGTCTTTAAGCATATCTCTTTCGAATTCTGCCTTGTCCTGATTTTCTACAGCCTCTTTACATTTTCTTTTGAAACTTTTTAAAGTATATAATAATTCAGAATTTATCTCTATCATATCATCAAAAAATTAAATCACTAACCTCATTATCATTGGCCATAAAGCACACGTTGGCTTGTTCATTATCGTTGTCACTCTCACCTTCAGAAGAAGAGGAGGGATCTGAATCATCCCATGCAACTGAAAAGGCTTTTCTTCTAAATTTGTCCTTCTTTTTATTTCGGTATTCTTTCTTTTGATATGGACAGTCCTTTTGTATATGGCCCTTTCTGTGACAGTAAAAACACTCCACAACTGATGAAGACGGTGGTTTATTGCTGTTTGAGCTTCTCTTGCCATTATTTCTATTTCCTTTTCTATATTTCAAGAATTTCTTGAAGTTTTTGGCAATAAAGGCTAGGCCATCTTTGTTTGAATCTGATTCTTCTTGTTCTGCATGGAATGCTATATTCTTTTTATCTTGGGCTTGAACTCGTTTAGCCTGCAAATTCACTTCATAGGACATTAGATTTCCTATTAACTCTTCCGGAGTTATTTTGGAAATATCGTTCGCTACTTCAATAGCGAGAACTTTTCTTTCCCATTCTTCCATAAAGAGTTAAGGATTTTGGATACAATATCAAAGTCTGAATATTTTTCTCCTAGTCCTACTAATGAATGATAGATATCTTGAAATCTTGAGCACATATCATTTACAGGTTCATTTTCTTTCATTCTAAAGTTTTGAAACTGACTATTGAGCATGGATATTTTTCTTTGTCTGACCTTGTTAGTTCCTTCGTGTATAACTTTGAGTGTACGCCATATTTCATATGCGGTACTGCACATGATAACACGGTTAAAATCATTTTTATCTAAGGCACAAAACGACATATTCATGGCTTTTGCATTAGCTGTGGCTGATAGTTTTTGTGTATTTAACCAAGTAGAATACTCTTCAGTAGGAATAATATATTCTATCTGAGTTATATTCTGTGAATCAAAACCATTTGCTTGCATGTATATTCTCATTCGTGTGGACCAATAGTTATAGTTCATGCCATTAAATAGTGGTGGGCGTGTAATGGACTGTCCTTTAATGAAGCTAGTGTTAATGCTAATGCTAGTGCAAGTGCTAGTGTTAGTGTCCATATTATTAGATTATCAGATAACCGTGTTACGGTTACATGATGACCTTGCTCTGATACCAAATGAAAATGTGTTATGGGTCGTGTAATATAGATATATGACAATATAGAGTATAGTGATGATAGTAATGCAGTAAACAATGTGGAATATAGAAGCAGTATAATAAAAATGACACTAGAGATTCTTATATTGGTTCGGAGCACCATCCTACGTCCAGTCCCAGACTCCTTCTGGAATTTTACTAAAACAACAATCCTCGCTTAACCCGAAGGAACAGGGCTATACAACCCCTGAGCAGCCGAACATGGACCTGAGCAGCAGAATAGGATTTCGCCTCAGCAGTCGAAGAGGACTTCACACACTTGAGAAGCAGAACATGACTTCAACAAATACAAAAGATTGTTTTGACTTTGTGTGTTCTAATAACACGGGTTTTCACTTGTAGTACACCCTTCCTATAATCTTCTCCTCGAGTATAAATATATATATATATATATATATATATATTTGAAGTTTATGAAGGATAGAAAGGTATAATATTGCTTTAATGCAGAAGAACTGAAAGTATTACAGCAAATAGATTCAACAGAGTTAGATTAGAAAGATAAGAAAATTCGACGATGATTCGGTGATTTAGAATCAAGTTAGAGTATGTATTTATAGAGGTTAGAAAGTAGCGACTGTTGATGAAGAGTTTCGATTGAAGTGTTGCATCCAAATCTTTTCGTAGAGGATCGTAACTCTTCACAAACAGTCATGTCTTTTCAAAAAGTATCCGTTGTAGAAATTCAGTCAACTGGGCTTCTGGGTTGGTCGACTGAACATTCAAACGAATTTTTAAATATACATTTGTATATTTGTGCACCTGTGCATGTTGCACTGAATTTCCACGGTCACTGGATTGAGCCTCTAGGTCAATCGACTGACCTGGTAAAATCTGTGCAATTTGCACAGTATACATAGGTATAACAATATATATAAATTTAAAACACATTTATATATTTTATATGCTTATATATGTATAAAATATTTAAGAATAAGATGATTAAATATATAAGCTAATATATACGTAATCGAGGAGAGATTTTAACAAAATTGACCTAAGACTTAAAACTAAAATAATATAATTGATGCACCGGTTTTGAGGTCTTGTCTCCTTGTAGTATATATTCTCTTTTTATCGTAGCAGTTGTCAAATCTGTATGTCGTAGTGATAACTTTGTGTCATGAATCAAAACCAAGTTTCAACATATCCCTCAGTCAAGAGGAAAGCTTGATAGGTTAGAGCACTATTGCTTCTACACCCAACTCGAATCATTATTCTTAACTCTCGCAGATAAAATCAAGTCTACTTTGTATGCTTAGAACACACTAAATATTTTCCATATATAAGTAATCACACATCACATGATTAACACACACAAAGCATGATTAGGTCACATAAATGATTTTTAATCCCCTTTATATTTAATTAATCCTATATTAATTAAAACCACTTTTATTAGTAAAAAAATTTATCCAATAGAACTTCTTCATTTAATTAAAGCTTCATCGTTTAATTAAGATTTCATTCTTTAATTTAAACTTCATCATTCGATTAAAACTTCATTCTTTAACTAGAACTTATTCCTTTAATAAAAATTTATTTCTTTAATTAAAACTTCTTCCTTTAATCAAAACTCACCTTTCATTTATTAAACACCTTTCATTAATTAAGCATCATTTATTAGCAAAACTTCTCTTTATTAATTAAACTCCTTGCTAATTAAAACCTTCTTAATTATACTTCTTGATAATTAATAAGACTTCATCTATTAAGTACCACTTTCCAAGGATGTTAGCGAGCTAAGTTCTTAAAGCTAGAAACGTTTCATACTAATGCGTTCTCAAATCGTATGAATCCGTGAAGCTTTTAAATACTTCCTTTGCAGTTGTACTTACATACGGATTTAATTTTCCTTTGTAAATGATATATCTTGTAATCTACTATTCATGTATTTTATCATTCATTTATACTATTTCTATTCTTAAAAATTATTCATATACTTATCTCAATGTTCTCAATGTTCAAAATTATTCATATACTATTTATACAAACCCAAAACCATTTTTCTCATAGTTATCGTTAAAATATTGATTACTAAATATCAAATTATATTCCTAAGTATAACTGATAATAAAGGTTAAAAAAATGTTCTTAAAACATTATTTACTACAATCAAAAACCATTTACATATAGTTATCTTTAAAATATTCATTATTAAATATCTAATTATATTCGTAAGTATAATTAATAACAAAGGTTAAAAATTGTTCTTAAAACAATGTTTACCGCAATCCAAAACAATTTTTATACTTATCACTAACTTTAAGGCATTCATTTTAAAGATCAAAGCATACCCATACTTATTATTTAAGGCAATAAACTTTTATTTTAACTTCTCAAAATAATTTATTTTAACTTAAGTTTTAAAAATCCAAACTTCGTTTACTACATTTGTAAAATACTTAATTTACTTTTCAAAACGGTAATGTGTATATATATGCATAGTTACTTTTAAAATACTTATAATTATGTTAAAACTCCTTTAATCTACTTATCAATAAATTATAATTATCTACATAGAATATCGTGTAAAAACAATCAATTTTGAAATAAATAGAAAAACAAAAAGATAAGCATGTTTTATTTTAAAAGCCTCTTACTTTAAAAATTCGTAATTTATTAATAAAAATATTTAAACTTGAAACCAACTTAAAACATTCTAATATAATTTAGAAAATAACCATAAAAAGAGTAGAGAAAATTACTTAATTTAAGTACCATTTTTACACAATTTAAAGTTTAAGACAGAAAAGACAACATTTTTGGAGTATTGTAAAGAGTGTCTGCAGTAGTTTAGAAATGTTTCAAACTAATTAGAGCTAACAAAACATAAGCTGCAACATTAACAAATTGCTATAAAAAGTCTCTAAAACACCTTAAAATGTTTCAAAGCACATAAATGTTATTTAAACAATTCGCAATAAGAAAAACGTGTTTCACTAGTAAAGACAATATTTCAGAGATTTCATCTAAAGTTCTGGGCCTATTTTTAACTTGATTTTGCTACAACTTTTATGCTAGCTTTCGACACTTTAACGATCGATTTTTAATCCTAATTTTCTATAATAGCTAGTATACTTAGGGTACGTAAATTTCAAGGAGAGGAACCCCCAAGAAAATCTTCTAACTATTTCATAAATTATTTCTGAAAACAAGATATTTTTTGAAGTGCTTATATAGCGACTATTTCGCTATTAACTTTCACAACTTTATTGTTAAAACCATAAAGACAACCCTAAGGATGTCTTCCAAAGTTGACTAGAGATCATCGAACATAAAGAGAATTCAAAGTGCATCCATAGCGACTATTTTTGCTTCAAACTTTCTTAACTTGTTCAACATTTTCCATAGCTTTCCATAACCATTCTTCGCTATTCAAAAATTACTAGAAGTGTAGAGAATAACCAAATAATATTATCCAATCATATACGCATATTACACCATTATGAAACAAGTTAAAATACAAGGGATTCAAGTGCTTTCATAGCAGCTTTTTTGCTTTAACGTTTACATCACATGCAAAATTATCAAACATGTATACACAAGTTCTTGGCCACTTTACAACTTTTAAAGGGTTTATAAGAGAGATTATAATAAATAGATGTTGTCATTTACTTTCAAAAGCAAGAAGGTCCAAAAAGTGATAACTTACATTTGTTTTCTTTTAAACATTTATATACTAACATTCAAACAATTTTGTGCACGTCATATACTTGCAAGATGGTGAGATAACTTACATATTTTCAAACCCAAGCATAAGATCCAACTTCCTACATCTACCTTGCAAGCACACAACCTCTCTCACCATGCAACCTAAAGCCTATAACCATGCTTAATTTCCTCCATATTTCTCATGATATGGAAAATGTACATCAAAAATCCTCTTTTTTCTTCTACTTTGACATGCTAGGAATTTGTAGTGATGAAAAAGTATTATACTTGAGGTTGGCGAAGTTTAGAGATGCTTTGAGTTGATTTTGAAGAGATAAAAGTGGATGAAGAGGAATTTTATTTCCTTTTCTTTTTTGTAATTTCTTCTCAAATGAAGAAATGAATTCAAATGAACGCAAGAGAGAATGATATCTAGTGTAAATGACTTCCAAATTCTCTCTACATGTTCGGCCGAACATGGAAGAATTCTCTCCTTTAATGATGCCGCTTTTCATGCCATGTGTTGTGCCATATTTGCTCCTTAAATCAAGGGTCAATGTTTCCCCTAATTTCTCTTATGCTTAATTAATCTATTACAAAGGAGCTAAGTGATTTAATTATAAAGAATGTCTTCAAATGCTACTATCCGAGTGCCAAAGAGTTCAAACAAATTTTGTTTAGAAAAAACTCGTTTACCGATAAAACGAATTTCTGTTACATTATCGATATTTCTTCGAACTATTTATTTTTATAAACAAAATTCAAAAACAAATTTATTATCATTAGTTAGTATTTAAAAGGGGGTTAACAAATTTATAAAATCATATTTATTCATATTAAATCGAAAATTCAAATATTTAAATAATTCAGATAAGTGTTCAAAATTTCAGGTCGTTACATTCTCCCCTACTTGGAATATTTCATCTATGAAATTCCAACACGAGCAACCAAAAAGAAATGATCACACATCAATATTAAATGGTATTACAATTATTAGAAAACATATCTTATGATTTTCTTAGGTTTAGAAATCTTCTTGTTGTACAAGGATGATAAATAAACTACTAAGTGTACCTTTCGCTCGACAGCCTCAGGTTATTACTTAGCCGATTATTCAAGCTACCTCAAACCATTCGAAGGGTCATTCCCCAAACTCTCCACAAGTCAAAAAATATAGTATACAAATATATTAAAGATCATGTGATGTAAACGGACCATTCATGCACAATATTAAATCTGATCGCTTGCTCGATCACATAAATTTCACTTTCGAACTAGTATAAATCACTTGACCTCTCTAGTCTAGACCCGATTTGGTTCCTTGGTAAGACACTTCCATTCTCCTAACATGGCCATATACTATGATATAGAACTTCAGAATCATATCAAGAATCTGTACCAAGTGTTCACCGTTAAGAATCTAGTGAAAAATCCTTGTTTGGACTGATGTAAATCACCACGAAATCATTTACTCGAATCCTAGATCAAGAATTGTCACGCGAATAAATTAGTGTATGTACAACTACGTACTTTATTTCATTGGCTTATTAACTACACTAATTACTTTACATTTTTAAATCATATTCATTTACACCAAATAATTTCTCATTTAATACTAAAATCATTTATCAAGAATTTTATAAAATATTACTTAAGTTTATAAACATTTAATAAGCACTTGTCTTTACTTATAAAACATTTTTCATTTTAAAATATTACAAGGCTTAAGTTCATTACTCGTATAATACTCACTACAACCTAAGAGTACATACAAAGCATTTCTATTTATTTTACTTAACAAGGTTGTTCTATAAATTTTTAAACTTGCTTTAACTTACTATCTTTTCAAACTAAGAGTTATATAAATTCAACTTTATTTCAATATCAAATATCTCTAAAGAAAATTTTAGAATTAAACATCACGTTTTATTTCAAATCACTTGCAATAATAATACGTACATATATTCTTTTATATATCAAATCATACTTTTAGGATTAAACCAAAATCATTTTCAAAATCAATTTCCAAAATATTTCTTTAAATCCATAGAAAATATACATATAGATCGATTAACACCAAATTGGTATCAAGGAACTAGATCCTACCAATTAGTATCATACATCCCCTTACTACTGCTAAAAGGGTAATAGTATTATACCGCTTATCGATATTGCTGTGATTGAATCTGTTTGCACTATTGTGTAAAACCCCTAGACTACACTATGCACATACAAATATGGATTTCACAAGGAAATCAGTTAAGTCACAGATATTTTGAAATCTAAATATTATTTTATTTAAAAGTTGAAGTTTGAATCCAAATGGTTTTGGAAATGGAATTAAATTGAATTGAATATGAAAAGCCTTTAAAAGGGAAGTTTTGAAATTTAAATTTAGTTTTGAATATACAATATCTTGTTAAATATTATTTGAAATTGTTTTGGAAATTTGGTTTGAAAGGTTTCACAGGTTATATAATATATATGGATTTTAAACCATTTCTGAAGTATTTTAAAAGTATTATTTTGGGAATTTAAATTTAACCCAAGTTTATACTTTAAAGGTTATAACTTTTGAATATTTGATCGGATTTTTTCGAAACAAAATGTATTTGTTTTCAAATGATAATAGCTTTCAAAGAAAGAAAGGTTTTCTAGTTTTTGTTCAAAAGGAGTTTCAAATTTGAAATGGAATTGTTTTGAAAGCTATAAATGAATCTTTGCTAAAGATTAGTGAACTTTGTTTCCAAAATAAGAGGATCTTAAAGGTGTATCTTTTGTATAAAAGATTTGAATTGAAAATAATTTTGAAAACTATGAATTAATCTTTGTGAAAGATTGGTGAACTTTGTGAAGTGAATCTTTTTGTTTAAAAATTTGAAAATGGTAATTTGTTTAAACCATTTGAAGAAAGGTTTTGGGATTTAAGTTATGACTTAAATAAATCCCACTATATCCATATGTTTTTAAATACTGCGCTCATTATTTGGTTTAGCCGAGAGAGGACTTTGTGTCATATAACCCATTTCGGATAATGATACGACATTATGGATTGCATTTGAAGACCGATGGTAAAGACTGGA
Organism: Allium cepa; assembly: GCA_030765085.1. NCBI lineage: Eukaryota > Viridiplantae > Streptophyta > Magnoliopsida > Asparagales > Amaryllidaceae > Allium > Allium cepa. The sequence continues at coordinate 804,928,294 of CM060943.1, forward strand.
TATTTTCGAACGTGAAAATTCGGGTTGTCACATTTGGTATCAAAGCTTAAGCAATTATCCTCAATTACTTAATAATCTCTTAATTGAGGATAAATCTACCATGTATGCTTCAAGCAACTCAACAATGATTTAACCTAAGGCAAATCAATTCAAGCAACAAATGCAACTCAATCTTTTACAACTTCAACCTGGAAGCAAGAAACAAAACTAATATATGGTGTAACAACCCGGTGTTTCGCATCGATTTATAATCGACTTAAATGATTAATATTATTGCAAATTTCCTTTTGAAGTTTTAAATTTTTAATTTTAAATTGATTTATAAATTGTTAAAAGAAATTCTTAAAAATAAAATAAAATAAAATTTGTTATGTGTTGTGAGCTTTGAAATTTGTGATTACCGGCCATTTACTTTTGAATGTCGTTCGACCCATCCCCCTCTCTTCGTTCTTTAACCCGTTCCCCTTTTATTATTTGATAACCCTAAAACTAAACACGCGAAGAAAGAATATAAATGGCGGCCACGTTAGTTCGCTCCTTCGTTCGATTGTTCGTCTCTAAAATTAGGGCATGGAGATCGAAGGCTATGGCTTCAGGGGTTCGAACTCCGCTCGAATCAATCTTCAGAAGCTAGGGCTTTCGATTGCTTCGATTTTTGATCGAGCTCGAGGGGTCGTCGCTTGCTCCGATAGCAAAGGTGAGTGATTTTTATCGTCACTCACATCTAGTTCAAACTTAGGAATTTACTTTGCGTTTGATTTGGTTTCATCGCTGATTGTTTCTGACCTGATTTTTTGATTTGGATCGATTTCTTGTTTACTTCTGCTTTGACTTCGAACTTGCATTCTTGTCTCTGTTGTATTGTTTCTCGGCTTCACACAGATGCTTACGGTCTTGGTCTCTGTATTCTCTGCTGATGATTTTTTTTTTCTTTTTACTGTTGCACTGTCTTGTGGTCTTCATATTCAAATGTGTTAGTTGCACTTGCTAATGTTCTCTGAGCTTGTTTGCAAGTGAGAATCTGGCATATCAACTTGTTGAGGTCACTGAATCTCGATGTTCTGGTTCGAGGCCACATTTGTGTATACCTCTGGTCTTGCATCTTGTAGCCTCCCCTTTTTGCCTTCAAACTGAACTAAGTTTTTGCTTCATGATTCATTGTTATCTGGTTTTCCTTGTATCCCTGTTTGGTTGCATTTCGACTGCTGGTCTTGGCATTGTTGAGTCTTGTTCACCTGTGCAGTAGACTTGTTATATACATACATACACCACTGCATAGTATATTGGTTCATCTTTGTTTTTTTGAGTTTTCATTCGAGACAGTCTGCATTTACCCTCTTGATGCAGTGTCTTCATGTTGTATTCATCACCATGTTGTCTCGATGCCTTCTCCTTTAAATTACTGTTGTACCATGATTTTGAACTCGTCTTAAGTAAAATCTGGAATTGTTTCTTTGATTTTGAAACCTATACTTGCAGTTGTGTAGTCGTTGACTACATCACCATATATCAATTGCTCGGCCTTTGGTTTCATGTGCATTGAGCTGTTGGTTCTGGCCTGCGCACATTGTTGCATGCATTGAGTATTTTGTATGCTTGTCACTTCGGTTTTAAACTGCTTCACCATGTCACTTGAGGTCTTGCAGTTTGATTTATTGATGCATTTTTGTACACTACTGTTTTGAACTTGAGCATATCTTGTTGTTCACTGCCACTTTTGTTTTTGCATATTTAATATGCATACATTTAAGCTTGTTTTGTAGTGATGCACTTGATTGCATCTGATTCATTTTTGAGGCTGTTTGCATGTATGGGCTGTTATGTTGTATATATGAATTGCTTAATGCATTATGACCTTCATGTATACGCCACAGTTTGTACATGCATTTGCATCACTGTTGTGTCTTTGTTTTTTGGGGTTGCTGTGTTATCATCATATTGAACTGGTTTTCTTGTTGTACAACGGCACTATAGTGGCACGGCAGTGCACGCAAGCGTGAACTGCAGCCACACGGTATTGAGTTTTTGGGCACGACATCACTATAGTGGCAAGGCAGTGCACGCAAGCGTGAACTGCAGCCACACGGTATTCATTGGGTACATTATCACGGTAGTGGCAAGGCAGTGCACGCAAGCGTGAACTGCAGCCACACGGTGCGGCTTTTAAAATATTCTATTTGTTTTGACTTATGGATCTTTTTGCGTATTCCATATTCCGTAGTGGCGAGGCAGTGCACGCGTGCGTGTACTGCAGCCCTACTCGACTTAATATTTTAACTGATATTTAAATGTTTTGAACTGTTTTGTTCGTTTCAATTCAATATTATGAATTGCATACTGATTTGGTTTAATTACTGTCGTCTATTCATTATTTAATTATTATTGCTTCTGTGCACTAATAACTGAGTTTGAATTAGACTGACCCGAGTATTATTTTCTTTTGAATCTAATACTCGGGTCAGACCGAGTATTTACAGGTTGTAGATATTTAGCTTTGGGTCGCTGCTAGAGCTATGAAGACTTTTCATATCTTTTGGAGTTGTCGAGTCATAGTATAGGTTGATATGTATTCATGTATATTAGTCGTTAATGTAGTTGTATCACATGTACCGTGTCAAATGTATTGTAACTGACATCAGTTATATATATATATGAGATTTTCTGTTTTATCTGTGTTCCGCATTTATATTTATCTGTGTTATTAGTTTATATTTGTCCTAGACTATTATAGCCACCGTGTGGTAGCTTTGAGTTTGCATCGGCATGTCGGATTTCCTCCTGAAATTAAAAAAATGTTTTTACTATCTGACATATCGGTGTTCGCACAAAGCAATTACACGGATGGTCGCTCCTCAACAGCCATATTCTCCGTGCTAGTTGACAGCACTACACCGTAGTGTTCTTGGCTAGCGTGGGTATAGAGTTGGGGCGTCACAGCTTGGTATCAGTGCCTGGGGTTTAGAACAAATATAAAACATAACTTAGATAGTACATGTGTTACAACTATTTGTCGATGTTTTATTTCACATCTTTGTCTTAAGATCATCTTTGATTGTTAGGAATGAATTCCTAACGCTTATTCGTGAGCATTGCTGCTATTCTCTATCGCACTTGCTCACTTGAGTTTACACTTCTAAGTATCAGTGTATATATGCTCTACCAAGTTGCATATTGCTGCAACTAGTACCCACTTCGATTTGAACTCGCATTGTTTATTCGAACTGCTATATATATGCATTCTTATCTCTGATTCGTGTACTTAATGCAGTTTCCATACAATTGGGTTTTGGGTATCAATCTTTGAGACAAATTGCATTCCAATTGTCGACTCTGTCTGTTTATCCATGGTTTGTTGGTTTTCATGTGCCTCTCTCTGATAGTTTTAAAATTTCTTTGGTATAAAAGAAATTGTCTTGGTCTTTGCCTTGTCGATATCGACGTTGACTTGACTTTTACTTTTGCTAAAGTCATTCAAGCATTTATACTCGTTCTGCTTTGTTTTTCCAATTGTTGATCGGTTCTTCTTTTCCGGTTAGTTGTTATCACCTTTGTCGACTTTGATAACTTCTATTTCAGGAATTTTGGGTATTCCTACTTTGATGGATTTGGAATCGAATTCTTTGTATTTTATTCACGTCTTCGAATGTGAATCTTAGTGAATTGATTTGGTTTTCGAATTTAATCGATTCTTGATTATTTCCCGATTTGTTGCTATCATTTATTAGCAACTTTGATGACCTTTTCTTCGGGATTTTTGTGAACATACCTTTCGATGAATTCGGTATCGATTTCTTTGGATTCTATTCACGTCTTCGTATGTGAATTCTTGTGATTGATTGTTTCTACAATCATTTTTGTGATTTGTCACTTTAAAAATATAAAGGTTTCAATACTAGTAGTAAATACCAAAAACTCTTTTATCAAAATGTTTTCAACTCTATTTTCAATACCAAACTCGTTTTTGAAACTGTTTTCCAATCTATTAGTATATACAAATCTTTATTTCACTCGTATGAGAAATCTAATTAAACGGCTTAGTAAAACAAGTGGTATGAAACGCTTGCGTTTACTTCGTCGGTTAATTGTTGGACTTGTTCGATTGAACCTCTAGTGACAAATTTTATTAGTGAAGATTTACAGTTTGTTCGTAAATATTTAAGTTAAGTAAGTGGTTATGGGACATGATGCTAAACTTTTACATTTACTGACTTAGTGTAATTGACACTTCTCGTTGATCATGACGATCATTTTTACGGTTAGACTAGGCCTCATCGGTGTGATTTCGTCTCACACATATCTCTTGGGCTTTGAGGATTGTCTAGACACCACTTGTGTGATTTCATTCACACATATTTTTCTTTTGATTGTGAGGTTAGACTAGACACCACTTGTGTGATTCCACTCACACATACCTCTTTTGATTTTTTTGGTTAGTCTGGACCTCAATCTGTGTGATTTCGACTCACACATGTGGGGTAGCGCCCCACGGTCTTCGGGCCATTCGTGTGTCAAAATTAATGGCTTGCAACCATGAGATAGCGTCTCGTTATGCGTTGCACGTGTTGATGATTTTTCATGCTCGCGGGTAGGTGAGATTCCGTGCTCCCGTTCTCGCTTTGCGTTGCACGTGTTGATGATTTTTCATGCTCGCGTGTAGGTGAGATTCCGTGCTCCCGTTCTCGCTTTGCGTTGCCCGTGTTGGTGATTTTCATGCTCACGTGTAGGTGAGATTCCGTGCTCCCGTTCTCGCTTTGCGTTGCACGTGTTGATGATTATTCATGCTCGCGGGTAGGTGAGATTCCGTGCTCCCGTTCTCGCTTTGCGTTGCACGTGTTGATGATTTTTCATGCTCGCGTGTAGGTGAGATTCCGTGCTCCCGTTCTCGCTTTGCGTTGCCCGTGTTGGTGATTTTCATGCTCACGTGTAGGTGAGATTCTGTGCTCCCGTTCTCGCTTTGCATTGCACGTGTTGGTGAGTTTTCATGCTCGCATGTAGGTGAGTTTTCGTGCTCCCGTTCTCGTTATGCGTTACATGTGTTGATGAATTTTCATGCTCGCGTGTTGGTGAGTTTCCATACTCTCCTTTGAGTTTTCATACTCTGTTCGAGTTTTCATACTCCGTTCGAGTTTTCATACTCCGTTTGAGTTTTCATACTTTGTTCGAGTTTTCATACTCCGTTTGAGTTTTCATACTCTGTTCGAGTTTTCATACTCCGTTTGAGTTTTCATACTCCGTTTGAGTTTTCATACTCTGTTCGAGTTTTCATACTCCGTTTGAGTTTTCATACTCCGTTTGAGTTTCCATACTCTCCTTCGAGTTTTCATACTCCGTTCGAGTTTTCATACTCGCGTTCGAGTTTTCATACTCCGGTTCGAGTTTTCATACTCGCGTTCGAGTTCTCATACTCTTAGCTTGTGTTTTCTGGATTTCTTGTGAGGATTTCTAGAATTTGTGCTTCACCAATTTTCGTGATTTCTATTGATAAGTTTTATCAATTCTTGTGCATTGGTGAATTCGTGTGTTATTGACTTGTTATGAATACAAGTTTAGGGTATGATACCCCTTTCTATCTTTGAGAAGATTCTTGTGACTCTTTGGATGAATGAAAATCCACTTATCGAAGTTGCTTCTGATGTCGTTGTTTTAATCACATATTTTAAAAATTGTTTCAAAATATAAATCAAAATTGTTTTCAAAATTTTTACGATTTGCGCTTTCAAAAGAATGAGGAAGCGAATTAAACGTTTCAGTAAAATCGAGGACTATGATCCCTTTCTTTTGCTGATTCGCTTAATTCCGGACTTGTTCGTTTGAGAATGTAAATTGTATTTTTATAAATAAAAAATGGTTTTCAAATTTTTTTACACTTTACGCTTTCAAAAGAATGTGGAAGCGATGTAAACGTTTCAGAAAAATCGAGGACTATGACCCCTTTCTTTTACTGATTCGCTTAATTCCGGACTTGTCCGTTTGAGAACGTAAAATGTTATTTATTTAAAATACACAATTTAACACTTTCAAGGAAACGATGAAGTGAATTAAACGATTTAGTAAAACTCGTGGTTATGAGTCATGTGCGTTTGCGATTTCGGTTAATTTCGGACTCGTTAATTGAAAAATTTGTAATTTGAAATTTGATTACCGTTGTGGTAATTTCTGATTATCGTTTTGATAATTGGATGTTTATGATTTCTGATTTATCGTTTTTGATAATCAGATATTTATTGTTTCTGATTATCGCTTGTGATAATCAGATATTTGAGATCTAATTATCGTTTGTGATAATTAGATATTTGTGATTTGATTATCAATTGTGATAATTAAATAATCGTTGATTCGTGATTTCTGATTTATCGTTTTTGATAATCAGATATTTATTGTTTCTAATTATCTATTGATAATTAGATATTTGAGATTTAATTGTCGTTTGTGATAATTAAATATTTGTGATTTAAGATTGATTTTCGATTTTGATAATCGAATACTTGTTGATTTGATTATCGTTTTTGATAATCGAATATTTGTAATTTGAGATTTCTGAATTATCTATTGATAATTAGATTTTGTTGATAATTTGTGAATTTCCTTTATGAAATTAAAAGATTTCTTTGGCGTTTATATTGTACTACGCCAGTGTACCGGCTCAATTTTCTACTATTCATGACGTTTTCTACGTCTTCCAATTACGGAAATGCCTTAGGAATTTCCGATTTCTATTTTTGAGCCCGGTATTATTGAAGAAATTGAAGTTTCACCAGATTTGACGTTGAGCAACATTCTATTCACATCAATGTTTCGGGGGTTCGGCACCTTCGAAATAAAGATGTTTTCTCGTGAAAGTTTATTGGTTCTCAAATCCTATGAATTTCACTTTGGAATCCAGAGAATTCATCGAGCAATCACGATCAGGCTTTCTCTATCATGCTCTTTATGGTGAACTTCCTACTTCGAATTTCTTCATCATGTGATGACATGCTTTTATGGTTGTTACCTTTTACCCGTTTGTTCCTTATGATTGCGAGGACGCAATTTCTTTAAGGAGGGGAGTCTGTAACAACCCGGTGTTTCGCATCGATTTATAATCGACTTAAATGATTAATATTATTGCAAATTTCCTTTTGAAGTTTTAAATTTTTAATTTTAAATTGATTTATAAATTGTTAAAAGAAATTCTTAAAAATAAAATAAAATAAAATTTGTTATGTGTTGTGAGCTTTGAAATTTGTGATTACCGGCCATTTACTTTTGAATGTCGTTCGACCCATCCCTCTCTCTTCGTTCTTTAACCCGTTCCCCTTTTATTATTTGATAACCCTAAAACTAAACACGCGAAGAAAGAATATAAATGGCGGCCACGTTAGTTCGCTCCTTCGTTCGATTGTTCGTCTCTAAAATTAGGGCATGGAGATCGAAGGCTATGGCTTCAGGGGTTCGAACTCCGCTCGAATCAATCTTCAGAAGCTAGGGCTTTCGATTGCTTCGATTTTTGATCGAGCTCGAGGGGTCGTCGCTTGCTCCGATAGCAAAGGTGAGTGATTTTTATCGTCACTCACATCTAGTTCGAACTTAGGAATTTACTTTGCGTTTGATTTGGTTTCATCGCTGATTGTTTCTGACCTGATTTTTTGATTTGGATCGATTTCTTGTTTACTTCTGCTTTGACTTCGAACTTGCATTCTTGTCTCTGTTGTATTGTTTCTCGGCTTCACACAGATGCTTACGGTCTTGGTCTCTGTATTCTCTGCTGATGATTTTTTTTTCTTTTTACTGTTGCACTGTCTTGTGGTCTTCATATTCAAATGTGTTAGTTGCACTTGCTAATGTTCTCTGAGCTTGTTTGCAAGTGAGAATCTGGCATATCAACTTGTTGAGGTCACTGAATCTCGATGTTCTGGTTCGAGGCCACATTTGTGTATACCTCTGGTCTTGCATCTTGTAGCCTCCCCTTTTTGCCTTCAAACTGAACTAAGTTTTTGCTTCATGATTCATTGTTATCTGGTTTTCCTTGTATCCCTGTTTGGTTGCATTTCGACTGCTGGTCTTGGCATTGTTGAGTCTTGTTCACCTGTGCAGTAGACTTGTTATATACATACATACACCACTGCATAGTATATTGGTTCATCTTTGTTTTTTTGAGTTTTCATTCGAGACAGTCTGCATTTACCCTCTTGATGCAGTGTCTTCATGTTGTATTCATCACCATGTTGTCTCGATGCCTTCTCCTTTAAATTACTGTTGTACCATGATTTTGAACTCGTCTTAAGTAAAATCTGGAATTGTTTCTTTGATTTTGAAACCTATACTTGCAGTTGTGTAGTCGTTGACTACATCACCATATATCAATTGCTCGGCCTTTGGCTTCATGTGCATTGAGCTGTTGGTTCTGGCCTGCGCACATTGTTGCATGCATTGAGTATTTTGTATGCTTGTCACTTCGGTTTTAAACTGCTTCACCATGTCACTTGAGGTCTTGCAGTTTGATTTATTGATGCATTTTTGTACACTACTGTTTTGAACTTGAGCATATCTTGTTGTTCACTGCCACTTTTGTTTTTGCATATTTAATATGCAGACATTTAAGCTTGTTTTGTAGTGATGCACTTGATTGCATCTGATTCATTTTTGAGGCTGTTTGCATGTATGGGCTGTTATGTTGTATATATGAATTGCTTAATGCATTGTGACCTTCATGTATACGCCACAGTTTGTACATGCATTTGCATCACTGTTGTGTCTTTGGTTTTTGGGGTTGCTGTGTTATCATCATATTGAACTGGTTTTCTTGTTGTACAACGGCACTATAGTGGCACGGCAGTGCACGCAAGCGTGAACTGCAGCCACACGGTATTGAGTTTTTGGGCACGACATCACTATAGTGGCAAGGCAGTGCACGCAAGCGTGAACTGCAGCCACACGGTATTCATTGGGTACATTATCACGGTAGTGGCAAGGCAGTGCACGCAAGCGTGAACTGCAGCCACACGGTGCGGCTTTTAAAATATTCTATTTGTTTTGACTTATGGATCTTTTTGCGTATTCCATATTCCGTAGTGGCGAGGCAGTGCACGCGTGCGTGTACTGCAGCCCTACTCGACTTAATATTTTAACTGATATTTAAATGTTTTGAACTGTTTTGTTCGTTTCAATTCAATATTATGAATTGCATACTGATTTGGTTTAATTACTGTCGTCTATTCATTATTTAATTATTGTTGCTTCTGTGCACTAATAACTGAGTTTGAATTAGACTGACCCGAGTATTATTTTCTTTTGAATCTAATACTCGGGTCAGACCGAGTATTTACAGGTTGTAGATATTTAGCTTTGGGTCGCTGCTAGAGCTATGAAGACTTTTCATATCTTTTGGAGTTGTCGAGTCATAGTATAGGTTGATATGTATTCATGTATATTAGTCGTTAATGTAGTTGTATCACATGTACCGTGTCAAATGTATTGTAACTGACATCAGTTATATATATATATGATATTTTCTGTTTTATCTGTGTTCCGCATTTATATTTATCTGTGTTATTAGTTTATATTTGTCCTAGACTATTATAGCCACCGTGTGGTAGCTTTGAGTTTGCATCGGCATGTCGGATTTCCTCCTGAAATTAAAAGCATGTTTTTACTATCTGACATATCGGTGTTCGCACAAAGCAATTACACGGATGGTCGCTCCTCAACTGCCTTATTCTCTGTGCTAGTTGACAGCACTACACCGTAGTGTTCTTGGCTAGCGTGGGTATAGAGGTGGGGCGTCACATATGGCTTCAGTTCAAACTCAGAGAAAAGATTCAACTCAAAAATACATAAAGTTAAGGATCAAAATCCAGTTTAGATTAAAGCACATCAGGCTTCAACATCAAAAAAATCCAGATCAAATATTAAATTCAGTTTCCAAATTTCATTTCCAGGCTCAAATCTTTTTCTCTGCTTAATTAACTTCCAAGTGAGTAAACATTACCCACAATCAAACATAATCTGTTTGTTTGATGCATTGGATAAGACTATGGATTTTGTTGTGAATTTTTTTTAATGTAATTGTAAATGTGCCTGCCTGCATGTATGTATACTTTGTGTACATGTCTGGAAAATATGCAGATAATCCTTTATTCAACATTTACAGGTTTTAAATCTGTTTAAAAAAAATCATAATCTCATCCTATAATCATCTATATGCTTTGATGTCTGGATAAATTATTTTTGTAAGATCAAGATTTAAGTTTTAAAATTAGTTTCAAATTAAATTATTAAGGGGTTTACTGGAAATAAAGAAAATCAGTAAAAACAAATTCAAATCAAAAATTAAATCTTTAAAAATACAAGTTTTGATCGTATAAACAAATTTGTGTTGAAGAATAATGATTTTTAATGTTGAAATCTCGATTTTTAAGTTGGAAAATCTTGTGAATTATTGAGTTGAATAGAAATGACACTTTTGTCAAATTCCGTCGAAAGACGAGATGAAGTTCATTGTGCTTTGGTCGGAAGATGGTTCGAGCATCAAGGATCAACAGAAAAATAGAGTGAAGGTTCTCAGGTGGCCGTGGCAATTAATTGACGATAAAATAAACTTTTCAAAAATATAGTTATACATATATATTAAAACACTTTCAAACTTTATTTTATTTTTAAAACCAAATCAAGTTATATTTAAACAATTTTTTGTAAAATGGTTCTTTTGTAAATAATAAATGTTTACCCAAGCTTTGAATTGGTTAAAAGATTTCTTTTTAAAAATAAACTAAGTTTGAAAGTGTTTTATTATATATGTATAACTATATTTTGAAAAGTTTATTTTCAATAAACTAAATAATGCAGTTAAGTGATTAATCTGTAACTCCCCTGACTCGACCTTCGAAAATCGGCACTGAATACATCACCCATATTCGAATGCCACAGATTCAAATGTCGAATCTGATTCGTCGGAGCTTATATCTCATTAAGTACAACAATTTAATTCCATTTCTAAAACCCTTTGGATTCAAACTTCCATTTTTAAACAAAATAATATTTAGATTTCAAAATATCCGTGACTTAATCGATTTCCTCGGCTGCTTTTCATCACGATCAATGATCTTTATCGGTTCTCTCTTTATTGCCAGATTTGATGTGATCTCCAAATCCTTAATTAATTATAATCATACGATTAATTCATCTTAATTGTAGATGATTGCTTATTATTGAATGCTAAGAGAAGTACTTACCATATGAACACATATTTTACCATTTTCTGTCACTTTTGAGCCACTTGAACTAGCTAACATAAAAACACATTATTCCCGTATAGACTCATCGATTCCAAGAGCAACCTTGAACTCGAAAAAATATTAAAAAATAATTTAAACATTAGTCTTTGAAAAATACTTTTAAATAATACCAACATAATTTTCTCCAAAACCTTGAAAAACAGTTGCCAAAACATCGGGATTTAAGTTTTCAATTTCTTAGCTTAAATCCTTTTTTAGTTTATAAACCACCTTTTATAAAGTCGCTTTCCTACATAAAATCATTTCACAAATATTTATTCTCAAAAATATCTTATCTTTATTTAAAATTATAATAAACAACTTTTATTTAGGTCAACTTTTAATCCAATATTGTCATCGAACGTCTTATAGTCAACCTGTGAAACTTAATTAATAAGGTGTTCATTTCAATGTTCCTACAGTTATCATCCACCCAACCCATGTAGTAAAAAGGTAAACTACTTATAAACTGGTTAAACACAAAACAATAATCAATGTTTATAAATTGGTCGAGCATGATTTAAGTAAGAAATAAGGGATAAATGGACATCATTAATCCCCACATTAATCAACTACACTATCAATTTATACTTATATATTACTAATATATAAATACATATATTCTCTCATATATATAATGCACTCATCATGCTAGGGCATTCCATTATTATATCTCTTAATGAGTTATACCCAACCAAATCCAAGGTTCTCACTTAACCTTCATTTATGATACCATAATGTAATGAACGACCTTCTTGACCCTCGAATATCAACATTAATACATCCATAGTATTCACATGCTAAACATCCAACTGCCAGAAAAACAGAATGTTAGGGTAAAGAAAAAGAAGAAAAAAAAGGAAAAAGACAGAGGAGAACAAAACATTAGAATCTCGCATGTAGAATGATAACATATAATATCAAAAGATAATACACAGAGCTACTCTAATACACATAGCACTAATCAAAGTATTATCATCAGCCTGGGCAGTTATAACAGCCGTATAATTGTTGATATAAATATACAAAAAGTAATGCAGGGGAAATAAATACTATGGTAGGTAAACTTAGAGCCCCTCTCCAAGTGCTCAATAAATATCAACGAAAACTTGCCTTTCTCAGACCAGTCGAAAAGTCACCCATGGGAATAAGAGAAAAATAAAACCAAGAGTCAGACATAAGTCAAGTGTGAAAAAATCAAAAAAAATATAGCTAGCATATAAAAGTACTTTTGAGACTGCATGGAACGCCATAATGGTTATCCCCTCAAAAGAACCATCATTTAATAAGTACATAAGATGATATAATAGATAATATGTAGGTTGAAGAATATAAATCAAAAAATAGTCGTCGATGCTTAAATTAATCAGACCACGGCAATATTGAATTGGTATACAAACAAAATCTCTAGGGTGCGTTCGCATTTGGATTTTCTACGGAGATGAATCTAGCTTAAAAACTAAAGTGGATCTCTATAACAAGGATCATAAACTACCTTCCGAGTATCGTATATTTATATATAGAATATACCATAAGGTAAACACAACTAGACCACGCTCGAACCAGAGAACCTGAACCATATGGAACCAAGTATCATCAATTCCTCTAGGCCCCACGTATTGAAAGCATCTCTAGATAAGGAGTTGATATACCCTATATGGGTTAGCTAAATACTCCTGGATTGTGCATCCTACTCTGTCTTTAGTCATATACCGATGGTGAAGTCATGTCCAGCATCTTAACACATAAACCATCATCAATCGAATAGATCATGAATCCCCAAATGGATTCTAGCATCTTAAACAAATCTACTTTCAAGAGATAAAACATGTATCTTAGTCTTGAAGTGTTTTTCGATGAGTAAAACACTTACAGATCTCGGTCTCTTCAAGACTGAATCGATGAATTTCTAGCTAACTTAACTTCAGTTCTTTTAGAAATAAACAAACAATGATAAGGGTGGAGATCATCTCCTATCCAGATGTATTTCATTATCACTTTCCCTAGAAGCGCGAGACGATTTTATATGTAGGTTATATCATCACCGAGTGAATAGTCGTACCATATAATTCTTGTGTTTCTTCTAGATATTTCTAAGTTAATCTGGTCATATTCAACAGCAATGAAACGATCGTATATGGAAACCAAGTCTCGTATACTTATCATGTTTCCAACCTTTTCAACTTCTACTCTCCCTTGGTCAAGAGTGAAATCCGGTAGGTTAGAGCACTATTACATCTACACCCTAATCGAATCATCATTCTTAACTGTCATAGATAGAATCAAGTCTACTTCATAGGTTTTTAGTGCTAAACATACGACTAAATATTTTTCATATACAAGTAATCACATAATAGATGATTAACACACACAAAGCACAATCAAGTCACATAAACGGCTTCTAATTCCCCTTTTATTTAATTAATCCTTTATTAATTAAATCCTCCTTTATTAGTAAAACCCTCTATCTGATAATCTTCTTTATTAAAACTTCTTCATTTACTGAAGGGTTTATTCTTTAATTAAAATTTCATCGTTTAATTAAAACTACTTCCTTTAATTAAAACTTCTTTCTTTAATTAAAACTTCTTCCTTTAATTAAAATTACTTTTAATTAAGCATCTTTCATTAATTAAACACCCTTCATTAATTAAACACCTTTCATTAACTAAACACTGTTTATTAATAAAACTTCTCTTTATTAATTAAGCTTCTCTTTATTAATTAAACTCCTTGTTAGTTAAACTCCTTGTTAATTAAAACGTTGTTAATTAAACTCCTTGTTAATTAATAAGACTTCATCTATTAATTACTACTTTCTTCAAAAGTAAGCAAACTAAGTTCTTAAAGCTAGAAACATTTCATATCAATGATCCTACCTGAGATTTCTCAAACCGTATGAATCCGTGAACCTTTAGATACTTCCTTGTAGTTTTACTTGTATACATATTTAATTTTCCTTTATAAAAGATAAATACTTGTATTATACTATCCTTGTATTTATACTATTCATGTATTTTACTATTCATTTATACTATTTTCTATACTTCAAAAATATTTATATACTTATCTCAAATGTATAAGTATATTTACAAACCATTAATAAGATTTACTTTCTTTAAAATATAATCAAAGAGGTTAAAAATAAATGTTACTTAAATATTTTTGCTATAAACCCCTTCTCTTTTATAAGTTAAACTTTTATTTTTTCCGTCTTTTTATTAAAAGCTCCATACATTTGTTATCTTTAAGATATCATTATTAGAGATCTAGTTATATTATTAAGAGTAAAAGATAATTGTTACTTAAACATTTGTCACTACAAACCTAAAACCACTTACTTATAGTTATCTTTAAAATATTCATTATTAAATTTCTAATTATATCCCTAAGTATAACTAATAACAAGGATTAAAAACAAATGTTCTTAAAACATTATTTGCTACAACCCAAAACCACTTACTTATATTTATCTTTAAAATATTCATTATTGAATATCTAATTAGATCCCTAAGTATAACTAATAACAAGGGTTAAAAAATGTTCTTAAAACATTGTTTATTACAACCTAAAACTCTTTTTATACTTATCTTTAACTTTAAGACCTTTACTTTAAAGATCAAAGCATATTCACACGTATTAATTAAGGTAATACACTTTTATGTTAACTTCTTAAAGTAATTTATATTAACTTAAGTGTTAAAAGTCCAAACTTTCTTTGCTACATTTATATAATACTTAAATTACTGTTTAAAACACACACATGTGCACAGACACACATACACACACGCATGCAATTACTTTTAAAGTACTTATAATTATGTTAAAACTCCTTTCTACTAAAAATATAGTATAATTATTTATACTTAATATCATGTATAAATAATAAATTTTGAAATAAATAGAAAAACAAAAAATAAACATGTTTTATTTTAAACGCCTCTTCTTTTAAAAATTCATAATTAATTGGTAAAAATATATCTAAACTTGAAACCAATTTTAAAACATTCTAATATAAGTTAGAAAACAACCCTATAAATAGTAGAGAAAAATACTTAATTTAAATATCATTTTTACAAAACTTAAAATTTTAAGTAGAGCATTTCTAGAATGCTATAAAAAGTGTCTACAGTGGTTTAGAAATGTTGGAACAATTGGAGTTAACAAAATAGAAATTGTAGCATTTAAAAGTGTAGTAAAAAGTCTCTGAAACACCTTAAAATGCTTTAAAGCATAGACATGTTATCTAAACAATTCGCAACATGAAAAATGTGTTTTAGAAGCAAAGACGACATTTAAGAAATACTATCTAAAGTCCAAGACCTGTTTTTAACCTGATTTTGTTACAACATTGAAGCTAGTTTTTGACACTTAAATGATATATTTTTCCAATTTTTCTACAGTAATTAACATACTTAGGGTACTTGAAAACCATAAAGAGAATCCCTAAGAATATCTTTTAGTTATTTCATAATTTTTTTTTGAAAACAATGTATTTTTCCGAAGTGCTTATATAGCGATTATTTTGCTATAAACTTTTACAATTTTGTTGTTAAAACCAAAGCGACCCTAGGATGTCTTCTAAAGTTGACATAAAAATCGCCGCACATAAAGAGATCTCAAAATGCATCCATAGTGATTATTTTCACTTCAAATTTTCTTAACTTTGTTTAACATTTTCCACAACTTTCCATAACCATTCTTTACTATTCAAAATACTTACAGAAGTGTAGAGAACAACCAGATTATATTATCCAATAATATACACATATAACACCATTTTAAAGCAAGTTAAAATACAAGGGATTCAAAGTGCTTTCATATCGATATTCTCACTTCCACATTCATATACACCCTTCTACATCACATGCAACATTATCAAACATGTATATACAAGGTCATGGGACACGTTACAAGTTTTAGAGGGTTTATAAGAGATATTATACTACATATATGTTGTCATTTGCTTTCATAAGCAAGAAGGGTCCAAAAAGTGATAACTTGCATTTTTTTCATATAAACATTTATATTTTAGCTATCAAACAATTAAATACACATCATATACTTGCAAGATGGTGAGATAATTTACCTAATTTCAAACTAAATATAAGCACAAGATCCAACTTCCTAACTCTACCTTGCTAGCACACAACCCCTCCTACCACACAACGTAAAGCTCATGGCCACGCTCAATTTACTCCATACTTCTCACGGCTTGGAAAAGGTGCACATAAATTCCTCTTTTTCTTCTACTTTGGTATGCTAAGAAGTGTTGTAGTGACGATAAAATAATCATACTTGAGTTCGGAGAATTTTAGAGAAAGTTTGAGTTGATTTTAAAGAGAGAAAATATGATGAAGAGGAGTTTTATTTCTTTTTCTTTTTTTGCAACTTTTTCTCAAATGAAGAAATGAATTTAAATGAACACAAGAGAGAATGATATCTAGTGTAAAGGACTTTCAAATGTGCTCTACATGACCTGCCAAACAAGGGAGAATTCTATCCTTTGATGATGCCTCTTTTCATGCCATGTTTTGTGCTATGTTTTGCTCCATAAGTCTAGGGCCAATGTTTCCCCTAACTTTTCTTATGCTTGATTAATCTATTGTTAAGGAGTTAAGTGATTTTATTTGTTGAGAATGTCTTCATGTGCTACTGTAGAAGTGCCAAAGAGTTCTAACAACTTTGGTTTAGCAAAAAGTCGTTTATCAATAAAAATGATTTTCTTTCACATTGTCGATATTTCTTAAAACTATTTATCTGCGAAATATGAATTACTTATCATTAGTTATTATTTAAAAGGGGGTTAAAAAAAGTTATAAAATCACATTTATCCACATTAAATCCATAATTCATATATTAAAATAATTCAGATTTCTAAATACGAAGTGTTTGAAATTCCAAGTCGCCATAGCCCTCTCTTGTAAAGCCAAGCGATTGCTGGTTGGATGGGTTGCATGGGTTACATGGCATGACATCCTCCATGGAAAAATCCATTTTATCAAATGCATCTTTGTTAACCAAACTTCCACTGTCTACCAAAATCAAATGTACCTCTCCTAGGCCAAGCATTATTGGGACCACCATGGGTTTGGTATGTGGGTACTGTTAGCCTCATAAATCGGTATTTCTAAAGATTACCTCATCTTTCTCTCGACGATGAGCCTTTTCCCTTTGCTCCTCGCTTATGGCATACACGATAGCTTCTTTATTCTTTAAATACTTTGCATATCTTTCCATCTCACCCCAACTTTTGTTAACTATGTGAGGTCCTCTCATTATGGTAATAATTACGGACCTCTCATCCTTCTCGCGATTAGCATTGGATCCTTCACCGCCATTTCTAGGTGGGATTTTCTTCAGGGCCTACTTTATAAAAGTATAGGGAGCATTTGGATTCCTGATATACCATTCTAACTTTTTCTTCCTAATGTGTTCTTCTATAATATCCCACTGATGATGACACTCGCTGGTATTATGCCTAAGAGATTCGTGAAATCTATAATACTTCCCCATATTCTTCTTAGCTTCGGTTTCTTTCTTCAACGAATGCGTATTGTATTTGAGCTCCGCTTGTGTGGCAAGGTGTATTTTTTCTATAGTATCATTCAAATCCGTGAAAGTAAAAAACCTCATTCTAGGGTTGAACCTTTTTCGTTCTATTTTCTTTCCATCAAAACTGCTTTGATCATTGTTTATCTTCTTCGCAACATGATTACCTTCATTACCTTTAACCATAGCGTTCACACTATTAGATGCTTCTAATGGTTCGAAAGTCGTTTTATGCCCAACTACGGCCTCTTCCAATCGCATATACTTTGCTGCCTCATGGAAGAAGTCCGGTAGGATAGCTAATTTCTCTTTAGTTAATCTTTGAGCCATCTTTTTGTCTGAATGTATGCCTCTGCACAGTAGTAGAAGGAATAATCATTGGCATGCTGGAGGATGGGGGTCGCGGCGTTAAAGTAAGTCAGGTATTGTTGTAGTGTTCCATCCTCTCGTTGTTTTACATTCGACAACGAGTATGGATCTTTAGGCTGCTCTATATGAACCTGAAATTAGCTGATAAACTTTTCCTTATCATTTTTCATGAATAGATTGAGAAGGAGAAAAGACAGAAAAAATACATAGTTTCCAAGGCTAACGAGAATAGGGGAAAATATTTGCACAGAACTTCCTCTGTCGCTCCACTCATCAACATGTGTTGCATATACCGTTGTCGATGTACTATCGGATCAGTCAATCCTTAGTAGGAGTCCATGGTAGGAGCTTGAAAAATTCCTAGGATTTTGAGCGGGCTCTATCTTTATGGAAAATGAGCTATCGACCCTTGATCCAATTCTCCATTCTATTTGTTTACAACACACGCATTCCCTTATGATCCATGCCATTTGTCTTCCGACCGAGAGATGAGCGGAGCTGGGATGACCTCTCCCTTCAAGGTGAAGGACTCATTTTGCTTCTTTGGCGATGACTTGTCCTACGATTTCGGCTCCCATCTTGGCTTTAAGATAATTCGTAATGGTAAATTTGCCTTTAATCGACCATTGTTTCTGCTAAGATGGGAAAGTGCCACCTAGATCGGTAAGGTTCAACTATAGCTGGCCCTAATCCGTCACCTCTCCTTGTTGGTTAAGTTTTGCATCGGTCCTCAAGCACTGCTTCATGCTGAATTCTTACTCGATATGCTATCTCGGCATTCATTTTCCTTACTTCTTGATTTTCCTGATCGAACCAGATGTCGGAGTATGATCTTCTCCTCCATAATCCCTTGGTTTGGGATCTCCCTCTCACTTCAGTTTGTGTGTGATAGGTTGTGTCTTCTCTAAGCGTGTCATGATTTGGTCCATAATTGCTCGTTGCTAGGCAATGAACCACATTTCAAGATCCGCCCCCAACTTTATCTAACTCATCTTTGGTGATAATGTCTGGTCCTAGAGTACTTGATGAATGTTTATCTAGATTGGTAGTTATTTGGTTACCGTTTCCGTTGGTAGCACCAACCTTGCTTTTGGATTTAGGAGGTATGTCGAGAATCAGGCTCTCATATAGAGGAAAATAGCTGCTAGATGCTTGGATATTTATAAGAGTGAAGAGGTATATGGGTCTTCCCTTTATTAGGCAATTTCCTTATATAGCTCGATTGGTTTGGCATATTTCCATATGTAGTAGATACGATCTAGAATTTCCTTCTATATCCAGATTTTATTCCTTCAATGTCCTGTTTGGTTTGGTTGAAATATCTATGTTCGGTGGTAGTTGGTTCCATTAGTGAGCGTGGACGCCTTCCTGGCCAAAATCCTTCTCTACTCTCCTCGGTCCGGTGCAACTCCTCTCGTCCTTGTTTGGTATTTAATATATACCGAAAATATATTCTATCCGATGTACATTTACTAGACAACGTATTCTCTCTGGTAACATTTTGCATCGAAAAAAAATTCTTGTCCAGTGTTTCCTATGCCGAACAGGAATTGCTATTTGATAATGTCCCTACCGAACAGGAATTCGTGTTCGATGATTTTACCATAAGGTCGAGCCTATGTTCCTCCGTTATCCTTTCTGCTTACTTAGTTTTGCCTTGCTTCTTTTGGGGTGTGATTGCCTCCAACAATCGGATACCTTCATAGTACACTATACATGTATGTTAGGTACCGGAGGTGTAGGGCGGTCGTCACATAATATAAATCTATTTCACCAAAATTTAAATTATTACTCTCTAGTCTATATAGTTATCAATCATAAATTAAGACCTACATTGTATCTTGTACTTTATAATGATTATTGGTCCATGATTAAATTACATTAGATTTCAGATTTTATTTCTTTTAAATTTTGTAATGTATTAGTAAATATCATCATAATCCATATTTTCTGTTCTTTTGCCATAATTATTTAGAACTAGACGAGATTTTCTATATATTTTTATTCGAATATGCAAAAGAACAACGTCCTTCGAATCAATACATCAAATATACTGTGAAAGTTTTCAATCCAAACCTTGTTGAACTTCTAGTTCAAATAAATTTTATGCATATGACGCTCCCAAAGCATTGTATATAAAATATTTTAAATAATATATAGCATTTTAAAAGGTGATGTAACTATAAATAGCCTAATAAATTTGTTGACCACAATAGAATCAACACTAATGGGTACATGATACATCTACAAAAATCAGTCTCCCACTGTCATGGACCTATGTCTCCGTTAGACAAATTTAAGAGTGAAATGGTGATCTATGATCTATTACTTTTCAAAAACTTAACATGATTTCATTATTATATGCATAACTATTCTGCAAGAAACATCTTTACATATCCTAAGAAGAGATAATTTATGTTTCACATCATGCTTTTCATGAAAACTATAAATACGGTCTTGAATAAATCTATATATGCAACTAATATAATGTCATATTTGTATAACATTTCGAGTGCTCGAAAGTAATTTTAATTTTGTTGTAAATATATCTTTTTCATTGAACCATGTATTATTTTTTGATAAATAATTATAAATAAAATTCAAAAGAGATATTTGAAATATAATTGAAAAATAAGCCCTAGCAACTTGAAGTTGTGGTTGTTGCTTTTTGGTTGAGATTATTCTATATCTGTTAGCTTGAGTACAATGATGATGCGTGCTGTATTTTTGATTTCAACACGTGGATTAATTTGTATATATAGATAATTAAATCTTACCTAACGACATAACTTTACAACTTTACGTAAACAATAGTTTTATACCTAGGAAGGAGCAATAGATCTTCGTTTGTCAGAATCAAATACAGTTACGTGTTTAACAATGTAAATAATAATTTGAATTCCGAGTCTCTCTCGCCAATTTGAACCTGTACTCTTATCTTCTCCTCAACCACTGATATAAAATATTGAACCGTGTATCATCAGCCCTCACAAATCAAAACAAAAAGAAAAACAAAAACAAACAATGGCTAAGAAACATTTCCTGATACTGACATATCCGGCCCAAGGCCACATAAACCCGGCCCTCCACCTCGCCCGCCGCCTCTCCGAGTCCACATCGGCCCATGTAACCTTCTCCACTGCCATCTCAGCCCACCGTAAAATGTTCCCAGACATCTCCTCACCAAACCAAGAAGTAACAATCAATTCAGTCACGTACCTCCCATTCTCGGACGGTACCGATGACGGGTTTGACCCAAAATCCGTAAACATACCCGAATTCTTCTCCAAATTCAAAACCATCGGATCCGAATCCATCGCCTCCATGCTCGATCACCTCGGGTCCAACGGCAGGCCAGTGGACTGCGTGCTGTACACCTTCATGCTACCCTGGATGGCTCAAATGGCCCGTATCCGCGGCATGTCGTCCGCCCAGTACTGGATACAGCCGGCAACCGTCTTTGTTATCTACTACCACGCCTTCCTCCGCGGTTACGAGAGAACGATCGCAGAGAAAATCAACGACCCGTTAAGCACGGTCGACTTACCAGGCGTGCCACGGTTGCAGGTCAAGGACCTGCCGTCGTTCCTGATGCGGAGCTCTGATTCGGACCAGGTAACGAAGGAGCTCTTCGAGGTGTTCAAGGAGGCATTGGGCACGCTGAGCGTGGAAAAGGACGCTACGAAGACGAACTCGAAGGTTCTGGTGAACACGTTCGAGGAGCTCGAGTCGGACGCGCTTGCATGCCTAGATGACGTCGACCTGATCGCGGTCGGTCCAGCGTTGGGGACAGAGATGGCATCGAGCACGAGTATGGATTTGATCAAACCAGACGAGAAACGGTACGTCGAGTGGTTGGATTCGAAGCCGGAGAAATCGGTCGTGTACGTGTCGTTCGGGAGTTTGTTCGTGCTTAAGAAGGAACAGGTGGTGGAGATACGGAAAGGGTTGGAGGGCAGCGGAAGGCCATATCTGTGGGTTCTCAGGAAGGACTCTAGGTATGTATTATCAAATAAATTCAAGTCTTCAATTTGTATGTCCACATGCATGCTCAATTGAATCTAAAAGCTCGTATCATTTGTACAATTGGCCGTGTGATGACTCAAGTAAACTTGTAACAGGTACGAGGAGGTGGAGATTGATGGACCGAGCGACAATGGTATGATTGTGAGTTGGTGCAAACAGACGAACGTTTTGAGGCATCCATCCGTGGGATGTTTCGTGACGCACTGCGGATGGAACTCGACGCTCGAGAGTTTGGTGAGCGGAGTGCCGGTGGTGGCCGTGCCGCAGTGGACGGACCAAGGGACCAACGCCGTGCTGATGGAGAAGGTGTGGGGGAACGCGGTTAGAAGCGAGACAAACAACGATGGATTTGTAGAAGGGGAAGAGCTGCAGAGGTGTTTGGAATTGGTTTTGGGGGAGGAGGAAGAAGCCATTCGGCTTAGACAGAAGGCGGTGATGTGGAAGAGGAAGGCCATGGAGGCTTTGATGGAAGGCGGGTCGTCCGATCGGAATTTGAAGGCTTTTGTTAATGATGTTCCAAAATCTCAAGTTTAAGTGTAAAATATTAAATTTGTAACCATGATTGAAAATTGATATGATGAATAGCTAATTGTTCAATTACCGTGTGTTCAAAACAACGGGAGTCAGATTAGTTGGCCTTAGCAGTATATTTTTCCCGTGAAACAATACTGAAATCACCGAATAAGCAACTCATCAACTGGACGTAACGACAATATAAATTAGCAACAAACCAAAAAAGGCAACTGCAGAACAACGTGGCATCAACTTAAGGACAAAAATTATGCATGAGATATAAAGTAAAACTGCTGGGCCATGTTTTTCACTTTTTCGCACCATTGTTTTTGTTTAAGTGTAAAACTTGATTGCATCGAGCATTCCTAACCAAGCGAAAGCCAATTCTAACCAAACCAACTAAAAGCCCGTCAATGCAAAAATAAAGAAAAATACAAACACTCTTAACCAACTAAATTAAAGTCGGTTACATTGCAATCCACGTGCTCAAAGTAAATTAATGTGGAACGTTTCCTCATCGGGCTTCTATAAAACCGACTAAAGATATATTTAACAAAATTGGTATTAGTCGACCATAATAAAATCGACTTTACTTAACCAGCTATATTGTATCCAGCTAAGAAGCAAAGCAGCCAACCAACTTCATGTTGGGGTTGGTTGCTTACCAACCGGCCCACGGTTGAAAATGCTCTTTATGGCCTTTGCCCTACATGATGCCAGGAATAGTTGTACACATAGTAATACCACATTTGTTATAACGAAGTGAAATATGGTGCAGTCAGCACTGCCCTAGTAAATAATGGACATTGTTATTGACACTTTAAAAATTGTTAGAGCGGGTCAATTTTTATTTTCACTTTACTGTAAGTCAAACTGCTAAGAGAAGTACAGTTATATTATAAAATAAAATATCGATTGTCAGTACTAACATTTTAAACCTATTTGTTATTTTTTACCGTTTCTTATCCATCGTTTTTTTTTACCGTTCGCTCACTTTGCTTTTGTCCTTCTCAAACGGTTTCGATCAAAATGGTTCGAACTAAAAACTTTGCTCGTTCACGAAATCTAGAACCAAAATTGATGGAGAAGGTCATGGCAAGGCGGGTTTGGTTATTTTGTACTATTACTGGTAGTGTAGTTGATTGCGATTTTGGGATTTGATGTGGATAATATAGATTAAAAACGCTAGGATTTAGGCAGTTCTATGATTCAGCGGCTAGAAATCAAAAAATTTATTTAACTTCGGATCTGTAGCGTCGTTTTGATATAGATTGGTGATAGGTTGTTGAATTTCATAATTTATCTGTTTTCCACTTTTCAAAATAATTTACCATTTTCATATCAAAATTAAACTATTCACATTCAAAAGATTACACCACTTATTATTTAACTCATTCGAAACATTCGTAATATCACTCTATTATTGATCTCTTTGCAAAATGTTATCTATGTGTATATTTAATAGTAAATTCAAATCAAAGAAAAGCTTGTTAAATGATACTAATTTTAGTAATAGAAACTAATGTGTGTATTTTCTTATTAATGTTCTACATTTTGATATAAAACTAAGGGAACAGAAATCAATTAGGGATGTACATAAGAACACATCATGCTTACTAACTAATCATAAAGAATGTTATATGTTCACTTCATCTCCAGAAAGAGACCTTTGCATAGACTAAGTATTTATACAATATGCAACGATACACAGATAGCATACTCATAAGGATGCACACAAAACACACAAGCAGCTTAAAAATGGTGCACAACGCACACATACAGACTTATGACTACTTACACACAACCTACACACACCAGCAACATCACATGCACCCGCGATATACATGAAATAAAAGTTAATCATTCAATCTGTGTATTGTCTGATGATTTTTTTTGTTGTGATAGCAAAAAATCTTCTACCTCGTCTATAACCACTCGCAATCTGCAAAACATTTCAAATCGCAGGAGATTAGAGTTGGAGCGAATGAAAAAAAATTATAGATGAGGCTGTTGTAGACAATGGAATGGTGAGAAAGATGAAAGTTCGAGCGAGGAGGAAGAAAGTCAAGACGAACACAATGTTGAAGGAAACGCATGGGGTCGGGATCAAGTAGAAGAGGTTTCGAAGGAGGTTGATCCATCTCCTGACACCAAAGAGGAGACTGAAACAGAGATATAACCATTGGAAAGAAAAAAGAAAGGAAAACGGTTGATGGCACAACCAAGTGAACTGACGGAAAGCGAAGCACAATCAACATCATTGTTTGCGTTCAAAGATCAGATTGCTTCTACCATATGGAACTCTATGGTATGTCTATGTATATCATATATAATTTTGGATAATATAACTATATGTGTATCTATGTATATGTTTTGTTTATTGTTATGGTAATGTAGGCCCCAAGGGAAGAAGAAAGAATTGTAAGCTTCATAGTCATGTAGGAACTCATAGACGGTGGGATTTAAACAATGCTTTTGTTAAGGATGCGGTAGCCGAATCAGGATTCTTAGATATAATAAAACATGCACATGACAAAGTTGCCAAGGTACTAATCAACGCTTTTATTGAGCGATTCTATCTAGAAACCAACACTTTTCATCTTCCATTTGGGGAGATGACAATCAATATCGATGAAGCGTTTCTCATCACTAGTCTTCCCATCGAGGGAAAAGTGGTTGCTGGGCCACTTGGAGGATCAAGCGGAATAAATGATAATGATGTATATGAGTTGTTAGATAAGTGTTTTGGCATCGAAGAAAAAGAGGTTGACGAGTTGTTTGGGCGTGAGAAAAAAGTACATTTGGAATGGTTGAGAACAACATTTCGGGTTGTCAAGATTCTGATACTATGGAACATAAATGGCAATGCGCAATTGCATATTTGCTATATACTATTGGTGTGCTAGTTTGTGGGGATAAATCTGGAAACAAGATCTTAGCACATTTTTTGCAATGTCTACGGATGTTAAGACAAGTGAACACGTATTCTTGGAGCACGACATGCTTGAGTTGGCTATTCTATAATTTGGCTCAAGGCACAAGAAAAAGTGTACGTCAAATTGCAGGTCGCATGACTTTGCTACAAGTATGAATCAAAATTTAAAAATAAAATTACTTGGAATGTTTGTGTTTATGATTGATATTTCTTGTATAGGTTTGGATATTTGAACACTTCACAGTTTTAAGACAACACAATCGTAATCCACATGCACAGATTGGAGATCCAAGATCAGCTTTTTTAATTTGCGATGCAAACTAATGCCAACTTGTGTTACGATTTGGTGATTCTTAGGGAGAAATTAGATGACCTTCAAGCGATAGATGTTGTTTGGGATTGTTTGGATGGTATGAGCGATCAGTAGCCGTTCCAACCGTGTGTGTTATACAATGGACCAATAGTGTGTTTTCAAGTAATTGAGTTGTATCTTCCGCAAAGAATCCTTCGTCGGTTTGGATATATTCAACCAGTACCTGTAACCGCTTTTGCTTTAGAGTAAAAAAAAGTAGTCGCAAAAATCTTACAAGGTAGCATATTCTAATGTAGGAGATCTCAGCTGGAGCGAGTGGTGAAACAATCTTATGAATCAAAGTCTAACCTCGACCCGTGTCACATAGCCTTCGGATTATGATCTAATGTACATGCAGTGGTAAGTATCCGTGCCACTTCCTGTTGTTGCTAATCCAAAGTCACGATTTACGGAGCCAATGCAAGTTAGCGAAAATAAATTCACTAGTTGTTCACATTTTAAGTCCATGTTTTCATTCAACTTATTGTTTTCTTAAAGTATATTCGATCATACCTTTAAAGTTTTAAATTTGTAGAAATGGAGACTAAGAAACATTGCGGACTTCATTAAAGCCTGCGCTCTTACTGAGTCAATGACACAAGTTCTGGAAAGGATAGAATGCAATGAAGAAGATGAGCCACTTGATATATTTGGTGAACAAATGCGTAGACAAGAAGAAGACGTTGAACCAGTTGAAGGATCAAAAGCGAAGAAGAGCAGGAACATTAAAGAGGGTGAATGTGGAAGACATAATGTAAAGAGGGTTGCGAGCAAGGAAAAAAGTTGTAGTTGGGTGATTTGAAAGTTGATTTTTTATTTTGTTTGAACTCATGTAGTGTGACGCTCGCGAATTTTCACGTTCGAAAATCGACATCCATACTTTACATCGTACTCGAATGCCGTAGATTCGATCGTTCGAATCCGAGTCGCCGGAGCCTATAACACAATTAAGTAAACAACATAGCAGGAGAAATAGAATAATACATTGATATATAGCATTGATACAATATTTGATACAACAGATGATACAATAGATATCAATATACATCATAGATATGATACAATAAAATAGAAGTGGAAAAGAAAAATAGATAACACTAGCAGCAGAACAATATCCAAAATAGTCTTCAAGGAAGAACTTCAGCAGCAGCAGCTCGATCCAACTTCACGATGCACAGAGATAAGCAAGTGTCGTCCGCATCCAAATATTGAACTAGCTCCAGATAATCTACTAAACCTGACTATCTGAAAAACTCAACTTTAGACTGCCCGTGTGGAAAATAATGAGCACCCAGAGTTTAGGAAAGGAACAATAAACTCCAGGTCAGTCGTGGGACTGATATGAGTAACTAAAACAGTTTAACTTTAAAAACAAACAAAGAAATATTGTAAAATAGATCCGCAATGCTTTTAGAAAATGTAACTATCATAAGGCCTCCCGCCACACACACAATACAAGCGCAAACTTGGAGGAGATTTCTCCTTATGATAGTCGAACATGCTTGATACGAGAGAATTTCTTGATATTATCACTATAAGTGCAAAGTGCAGGAAAACATTTCGAAAATATAATATAAATCTTAGCTAGCATAAGTACCATTATATTATGTCTGCTGTAGCTAGCATTTTAAATGGCAGGTTCTACAATTGCAAGGGCTCGTATTGTTTTGATTGGATTTCCAACAAATGGTCGGGCAAAGGAACTTCCCAAGTAAAATGGAACGCCTCTGGATGGATGTCCCCGGATCCTAACCGGATCTCTGCTAGACAAGGTCGGGTTACCTCTGTAATAGGTAACTACTGACACGAGTATGCCACCCCCCGGTCGTTTGCGACCTTTATTTGAGGTACCTCTCAACCAACAATCACAAAGCAATAAGTCTGCAGCAATCACAAAGTAAGTATCTGGGCTCCATACCATGATACCACTCATAATCCAGAAGGAAATGACATACCCTCAGAGGGCGCTACCCTCAAATAACCTTGCTGCTACGATTCCTGTTTCGACCATAACCGGTATGTGAGGTTCGACGAAATCTCGTCCACAAAGCTACACTTTTCACAAAAGTCACGCTTTGATCAACAAATGATCAGCAGCACTCAGCATGCCACACTACTAAATTGGGAGTATATCGCTGATAACCATCAAATACATAGCCTCTGAGCTCATATGTCTCAGAGAAGGGTGTTAAGCTAAGAGAATAAATTCTCCGCCACCAACAGATATGTATTTGAAAGAAATCTGTTTTTATCTCAAAATGTAACGTCAGACATACAATCCATGCAAGTCTGTTCTGGATTCGAAAAGAACCGAAGGCACTTCCAAAGAACTCCTTGCAATCCGGATGTCCACAATCCCGATTGGACTTCCCATCACTTAGGGAATCTCTATACCGTAGCTACTCGGTGCAGAGACAATCGATAGGTCATCCTATCGTTCTCGCAAATACCCGGTCTTCATCACCGGTCTTCAAATGTTATCCATAACGTCGTATCATATATTCAGAATGGGCTATATGACACAGAGGTCCTCTCCCGGCTAAACCGAATAGTGAGCGCAGCATTTAAAACAAAGGATATGGGATTTCAATTAAGTCACAACTTAATAATTCAAAACTTTCTTTCAAATGGTTTAAACAAATTACCATTTCCAGTCTTTTTAAACAAAAAGATTCATTCCACTAAGTTCATCCAGTTTCACAAAGATCCATTTACGGATTTCAAAACAATTCCCATTTCGATTAGGATTAACTTATTCAAATCTTTAAATCAAAGATTTAACTTATAGCTTTCAAATTGTTTCCATAACTTGGAAAATCATTTTCATTTTTAACTTGAAATCCCTTTTAACACAATTTGGAAGTTCACTTCTTATATGAAGGCTTTTATTATTTGAAACTAAATAGTTTCATTTCAGAAAGATCCAATTTTATTTACACGAGTTAAAGCCTTTGAATTTAAATTCAAATTCCCAAATCAATACATTTAAAATGGTTTAACCCATATATAACTAGTATAACATCTTTAATCCCTAGTTTCAAATCATAGAATTCAATTTCAAATTTTGAATTTATCAAATTATTTAAATCCCAAAACTTAATCAAGTTATTCAAAATAAATTTCATCTTTGAAATTCCATTTCAAAAGCTTTTCACTTTAAACCCAATCCATTTCCAAAACATTTGAATTCAAATTGTCTATTTAAAAATCACTTTAAAAATCTGTGACTTAAATGATTTCCTTATGAAATCCATATTTGTGTGTGTATAAGTGTGGTCCAGGGGTTTAACACAATAGTGCAACATCATTCAATCATCATAGATTAAAACACAAAAAATATAGTTGATAAGCGATATAAACTATAACGCTTATCGTCTATTCACAGAGTCACAGATAATGTACAAATTTAAATAAATGAATAAATTATACACAGATCAATCCACAGAATAAAATATCACAGATCAGATAGGACAATCAATTCAAGGCGTCTCATACAATACAATCATTCATAAGTAATGTCAAGCATTCAATAATCATTTATAAGCAGGATAAGTTAAATGTTTAATCCTAAGTAATTCAATTCATTTTCAATTAAATTAATTACTTATGAATTAATTATCAAAGTCTGATTAATTAATTACAAATCATTTGGTATAAATTAATTAATCAATCACCTTAATTAATTAAATTATTCTTAATAATCATATTAATTAAATCAACCTTTTAAACCAATTACATAATTAATTAACTTTAATTAATCAAAATATCCAACATTAATTACAATAAGTGATTAATCCTTAATTACTTTCATTAAGTAATCACATTTAAACAATTTATAATTGATTATCTAAACTAATAAATCCAATTTATTATTAAAATTAATCACCTTAATTAATACTTAATAATCCTTAGTTAATTATCTTCATTAACTAATAACATTTCTTAATCACTTTTAATTAATCTTTAATTATAAATCAATCTAAATCATTAATTTATAAATTAAATAATCTATTCCTTAATTATCTTATTAATTAAATCACTTAATTATCTTAATCATCTCTAAGGAAATCCATTTCTTTATTAATGACTTCATTAATATTTAAGTGTATCTAAACCTTACACTTCTAAATTTAGATCCACCTTTCATTTTGAATTTAAGGTTCAAAATGATTATATATTTAAAACATTAACCAATTTAAAATATCCTTTTATAAATCTTAAAATAAATGTAAAGAACATTTATTATTTACATAGGAAACTTATATAAGGAAGGTTTAAACTTGTTCAACATTTAAATTTACAAAACTGATTTAAATTCACGATTTGGATTCATAGTAAACTTAAATCCATATTTAGACTTGATTTAAAACTTGATTTAATTCTTGCTTTAATTTTAAATTTTCATTTTAAAACTTAGGATTCAAAAGTTCATTTGAATCCAAACTTAAACTTTGAATTAAAAACCCCTGTTATAAATTCTGCTTTAAATTTAACTTTCATTTAAATTTAAAAAAAAACTGAACTCTGTCAGGTTATAAAACCTGAAACAGATCATTGACCCGAGACCAACCTGCTAATGCTTCGAGTCAAAATCCTAAATGCTTCGAGCCAACCCCCCATTTACTCGAGTAAAACTCGAGTTCAAACTGCTACTCAAGACAACAGAACTTCACCAGAAATGTTCACCGTGCACATGCACGGTGACTTTGATCGATTCCGATCATCATCGATGATCTTCCCTCATCGACTAACATCCCCAAACACAAACTCGAACATCAAATCACTCATCCCATGATTCGAAATCAATTTCGAGTTCAAACCAAACCTGGAATAGTTTGTAGCCACTTCATCCAAAACCTGAAACATCGCCTCAAACTCGCCGCCGAGACCACCAGAAAATCCCAAACTCCGGCCATCACTTCGTCGCCAACCCTTCCACCATCTTCCCGAACCATGTCGAACTCGATCGCCTGTAGACGACAAACGAACCAAAACTCTCGACCCCAACAAAACTAGGTTTACGAATTTAAAAAGCTTGCCTCCGTCGCCGCCATGGACGATGCCACCTCCAACCATTTTTCCAACCACCGCCGTAGGCTCCTCCATCACCAGCCAAAACCCCAACCCTTACAACTC
The DNA here is from genome assembly GCA_030765085.1 of Allium cepa. Lineage (NCBI taxonomy): Eukaryota > Viridiplantae > Streptophyta > Magnoliopsida > Asparagales > Amaryllidaceae > Allium > Allium cepa. Next base: position 804,959,429 of record CM060943.1, read on the forward strand.
AGTCGATCACCAGAATTCACCAAAACAAGGAAAAACAGGCAAACCCAAACTGGTCCTTCAATCTCCACTTAAAAATTATGGTTTAAGCTTTAAAAATCGAGTTAAAGCAAACAAATTCGGTCTGCATGCCTGAATTCAAGAATTGAGAAGTTGGAATTTTGATGAATTTAAAGTTGTGCACAATTAAATTGATTTCCAAAACTAATACTAATTTATGTTGACTTAAATAGATTTTTAAGTTAAAGCTTATAATAAAGCAACCCAGTTTTATTTAAATTTCGCGACGAAATCCTTCCTTAATCAAGAGGAAATGATTTTTTTTAAGTTAAACTGAAGTTGAACAGAGGGTATGATGTCACTGGAAACAGCTTTGCACACACATACATCCATTATTTTAAATATATAGAGAGGACTTATATGTGTATACAATTATACTTATCCACAGATATACAAGCAATAGATGCCTATTTTCAAAATTTTAAAACAAGTGTTACTCACTATTGTTTGCGAAGATGAACAGAGCTTCATGTTGGAACAGGCTTTGAATTTGCTGTTGAAAACCTTCTACTTTGATTCTCTGGTTGATCTGAGTTGCATGTTGTTCAAGTTGAGTTTTGTTTAGGTTTTAAGATAATATTTACTTTATATTTTTCTTAGCTTTGAATGAACGAATTGAGGTAGGAGGTTGAAATATAGGAAAAGTGTACATGTTGATTATATTATTCAGTACAATAGGCATGCTGAAGATGCTTGCATTAAATGCTTTGCTGGTTTGATGCATTTCGAGTTGACCTTGGTTTGTTGCTAGAGATGGAAACATGTAATGCATATGTACCTTTGTCCTACTTCCCTTTTTTTGTTTACAGCCTACATACTTGTCCTTTATTTGCTTGTACTTATATTTTCATTTGTTTGCTTTGTACGTTGCTTTACAATATAAATGAATTTCTATAGTTCATATGTTATTTGAAATTTGTCTAATTTTATTTACTTTATAATTTAAAATTCATCATATATATATATTCATTTCTATTTCTAATTTAAATGTTTATTTTTAACTTTAATACTTATTATCTTGTATCTCTCTATATAAATATTTATTTTATTAATTTTGTAGTATATTTTATTCTTTACATTATTTGTAAATCCCAATTCAAATTAAATTTAAATACATTTTTCCAGTAATTCATAATTTAACTGATATTTTGTATCAATTACCAATTAATTTCACAAATTTTTATTCAAAAATTAATTTAATTATCAGTTTAAACTCAATTAAAATCCAGGATCGTTACATGTAGGTTCATACTATGTTATGTTATGTAGTTTTATTTGTATTAGCATACAGTGAAATATGGTGCAAGCAACAAAAAACTTGATGTTTTGTTTGAACTCGTATTGTCCATATTATGTGAATGACTATGGTAAATTTTGTTTTTTTGGTGTTTATTTTTTGTCGTATTGATTTTTGGTGGTGCTTTTATCTTATGATGAATTTATTTTGTGATACGGAATATGATAGTGATGGATGTTTGTGTGAAGCACTGTAATAATGCAAGTTTGAATGTGTGAAAAAATTTCGGGTTAAGTTAGTAGGCACGACACCTTTAAATCGAAAAAAACAATACACCCCTGTCGAAAATACCCTAAACTCTTGGGAACGGCATGTCTTTGTCGAACCAATGGTCAATAGACATTGGGGAGAAATCGAACTAACCATGTGTAACGACCCAGAATTTCTATCGATTGAAATTCGTATATTTAATTTATTTTAAATATTAACAAGTAAAATTTGTAAGTCGAATAAATTTAATTCGAATATCTAGATTTAACTGAATGGTTAAATCGATAATTTAATATTTGAAATTACAGAAATAATTGGAAATTGGGTTTAATGTGATTAAAATTGATTTATAAAGTTGTATTAAATCATATTGGAGTTAGAATGATGTTATAGAACTTTTAAAATCGAATTAAAAGTTAATTTATGGAAATTGAATATTTTAATGTTTAATTGACGAGTAAAAATAGTCATTTTTCAAACAGTCTTGGATTTCGACGAAACCAGTTTCATCGGATTCGTAATGTTATATTATTGTAAGATTACAAATTTCGTGTCAATCAGGTTTACGGTTTGTCCGGAGCAAGCCAAAACGCATAGAAATTGGTTTAATCGATTTAATTTGAATTTGATCGTTTATTTCCGTAACTCGCACATATGATCAAATTAGCTTCCGAAACACGTTCCAGTGTGTTCGGAACGTAGGTAAAACCGTAGAAACGCCAGCCGACACGTTTCGTTTGGAGTTCGGAAAAAAATACGATGAATAGTGTTTTGGGCAATTTTCTATAAAAGGCCTCCATTATTTCCATTTGCAACTAAAACAAACCCTAACCCTATTTCAATGTCAACCGCCACTAATGCAATACACGGCCGAGAATTTGCTTCCTTCTTCCTCAATTTTCTTCAAATCCACAAACTAATTTCATAAACATTCAACTACAACATCGAAGAGGCCAGCGAGCTCTACCTATTCAACGGCTATGATCGTGAACAACGTAGTGGATCAACGGCAAAACGGTGATGAAGGCGCGTCGTTCATGTTCGTTTTCTGAGGCAAAGGCACAATCGAGTGGGGTCGGCCTCTGGGCATGGGTGGAGGCGAGGTCAAGCATTCGTATGGCGCAATCTGATCAACGTGGAGATGCTCGAGTTGGCCATGGCTATTAGGGTTTGGGGGGCGGCAATGGGTTCGGTCACGTTTCTTACCTGCAGTTTCATGCGTTGGGGAAGAAGCACTCGCGTGCGGCCCTGATTTTGAAAAGCATAAGGAACGGCCTGGATTGAAATGGGTGTAAAATATAAAAAGAAATTGGTTTAATTATTATAATAATTCGTTTAAAACTTTAAAATGCTGTAACTTTTTCATACGAGGTCAAAAATGCACGAAACAAATTGCGTTGGCTTCGTTTTGTCGAGCACTACGCAATGGAGATAGTTCGGAGTGGTTTGAAGATAGTGTGAATTTTGGGTAGAATTAAACGCACGTTTAATTTTATTCAAAATAAAACACTGCAACTATAATTGGAAACAAGGTGAGAACTTCTCACTCAATCGAATTAGTTTTGATTTAAATTTTAAATAGTTAGATTTAAAATTGCTTGATTGTGTTGATTGTATGCTTGGATGATAAATTGCTATCTGTTGTTTTGAAATAGACCCTATACGCCACATATTAAGCGGAGGTTATTTACACATATACCGCAATATTCCACCTTGAAGTGGAATTGGTATTATATATGTACTTGGAGTTGATTTTCCTGCATTATATAGCGGATGAGACCCTATTGAGCCGCATAATAGCGGATAATATTTTATAAATCTCATATACCACGATATTCCACCTCGAAGTGGAATTGGTATTGTGCTAACATCTGTGGATGTAGAAAAACAGGTTGAAGGGATCCAACTGTATTACTCAATAGTATTGATTTATTTACAGATATTTGTGATATATTCTTTTATCGTATTGATATATGATGTTTGGACGCCTCGGTTGATATATTGTTGCTGTTGTAGCATTGGCCTATTTTTGGAGTTCTAAAAAAAAGTTAAAGTAATGATTTCGAGTTTAAAAGGATTTGCAAGTGATATTTGAAAATATACGTTTTATTTGAATTTTGGAATTGATTCATTTTAAATAAATAAACGTTATAATTTTAATGTTATAAAAATTATGATTTTTGAGAAATATAGTTGAAAATTGATTTTTGACAAATATGGAGTTAATGATTTTATAAAATAGTTTAAATAGAGATTTTTGAATTTATTATAAAAGCTTTATATATAAGATTCATAAAATTGGATTTTTATAAATCAAAGTGATGAAATTATAAAGGAGTTTTAAAGACGTTTTAAAATGATGTTATAAATGGATTTTATAAAAGAATAGAATCTACGATTTGTGAAGTTATAAAATGAATGAATTTGTAAATAGAGAATTATAAGTAATTTGCTTATAATTTGGATTTTGGCGTGTAAATGGAATATGGATAGAATTTGTTAATAAAATGATTTTATAAGTTGAAGTTGTTATAAAATATAAATGGAATTTATAAACATTGTTTTATAAATCCAAAATCGACTTATTTTGATAAGTTAATTATTATAGCTTATTAAAGGAGATATATTCACGATTTTGGACAGTGGATAATCCTTTAAATAAAATGTGTAGAAATGTTAAATTTGGTTAACGAAGTATATTTACGATTTTGGACAGTGAATAATATATTAAAGAAACGATTTTGGGGAAGTGATGTTTTAAATAGAATTAAAATGATTTAAAGGTGTTTTAAAATGTATTAAGTATCGAAACCATAGATTTCAATATACATTGTTGAAATAGACATTTTCGAGAAATAGAAGGAAATGGTGGACTATAACACTGTTGTTATAGTAAATGATTTTCGAAAGGAAATGTTTTATATAGTATTGGGGTTTATATATCTATCTTAATTTCGAATCCCTATACTAGTGATTTTGGGTTGTCGTAACGATGTTTTACGCAATATTCGTTTTGACTCAAATAAATGTGTTTAAGAGGATGTTTTCCTTAAAGAATAAAATATATACTTAATTGTGATTTAAGTATATTGAATATTTTCCAAATGATAAAAATAAATAGATTAGTGAATTACTTATTTTTGAATAAGTATGGAAATGTTTTCCAATATGAAGTGAATGTTTTGAGATTATATCTTTTAAAGATAAATTGAAAGTGCATATTTGAAATCGATTTGAAAATCGTGTATCAGTGGATATTTGGAAATTTAAATTCACCATGGAATTTATAAAGGAAAGGGAAATTTGTTTAAAAATACACATCGATTTATTTTTGAAGTGTGGAAATAAATTTACGGATTTGAAACGTAAATTTAAAATAAATCGGTAAGGATTTATTTGATTGATTTAAATGATCCATTTTGAAATGAAAATGAATAAATATTTGTGAATATATCCCGTGTAGGGAAATGCTTTGAAATTTATTTTCAAAGGATTGAAAAGTGATTTGAATTTTTTTCTCAAAGGGTTGAAGTGTGAAAATATATCTTGCAAAGATATTTTGAAAATAAATAATTGGAAAAATTATTTAAACCTGAAAATTGTTGTGAATATTGATTGATAGTTAAATAACCGACTATCAATATTTGCCTTTAAATGGCGTTTGAATTTCGATGCGACTGGAGGTCGGATTCCAAGTGGATATCCGAAAACCACATCGAACCTTTATGATTGTGATGAATCTTTTATTTAAAAGATCGAAGTGGAAAATTGTTGTGATTTGTTTGAAATTTGAAAGCTACACTTATTTTCAAAATATTGCGCTCGTTATTCAGTTTAGCCAGGGGAGGACCTATATGTCATATGACCCATTCCGAATAGTGATACGATGTATATGATAGCATTGAACACCGGTGGTGAAGACCGGGTATTTGCAAGAATGATAGGATGACCTATCGATTGTCTCTACACTGAGTAGCTACAGTATAGAGATTCCCTAAGTGATGGAAAGTCCGATCGGGATTGTGAATACCCGGATTGCAAGGGCTTCTTTGGAAGTGTTTTCGGTTCTGTTCGAACCCGGAACAGACTTGTATGGATGTATGTCTGACGTTACATTTTGAGACGTAAAGCTGGTTTCTATCAAATACATTTCTGTTGGTGACGGAGAATTTATTTTTAGCTTAACACCCTTCTCTGAGACGCACGAGTTCAGAGGTTATGTAGTTGATGGTTACTAGTGATACATTCCCAATTTGGTAATGTGGCATACGAAGTGCTGCTGATCATTGGTTGATCGAAGCACGACTTTGTGAAAAAGCGTAGCTTTGTGGACGAGACATCGTAAGGCCTCACAACCCGGTAATGGTTGAAGCAAGAATGTTGCGACAAGGTTTTTGTTAGGGGCAGCGCCCTAGGGTATGTCTATTTCCTTCTGGATAGAAGGTGATATCATGGTATAGAGCCCAGATATCGAACCTATGTGGTTACTGCATATTTACTACTTTGTGGTTGTTGCTTTGTAGTTGAGGATCCTCGGATAAAGGTCGGTAACGACCGGGGGATGGTGTAGCTTGTGTGTTAGTTACCTAGTCACAGCTGTATATCGTGAGGTAGCGTCAATGTGTTAGTTACCTAGCCACACCTGTATAGCGTGAGGTAGCGTCAGTGTGTTAGTTACCTAGTCACAACTGTATAGCGTGAGGTAGCGTCAGTGTGTTAGTTACCTAGTCACAGCTGTATAGCGTGTGGTGGGGTCAGTGTGTTAGTTACCTAGTCACAGCTGTATAGCCTGAGGTAGCGTCAGTGTGTTAGTTACCTAGTCACAGCTGTATAGCGTGAGGTAGCGTCAGTGTGTTAGTTACCTAGTCACAGCTGTATAACGTGAGGTAGCGTTGGCCTCGTTTAGCAGAGATCCGGTTAGGTTCTCGGGGGTGTCCTTCCAGAGGCATTCCATTTCGGTATGGGAAGTTCCTTAGCCCGATAATTTGTTGGAAAATCCAAAGAAACAATACGTACCCTGTACGGTTTTAGTTGTATAACCTGCCATAGAATGTGGCGGTAACCTGCTATTGATCTTGGTAGATATAGTTGGCATAAGTGCGTAATGCCCATGATGACTATGGTTACTATTATATTTTCGAAATGTTTTCTACACTATGCACTAATAATATCAAAAATGATTTATTCTACGTAATGCCATGGAATATTGTTGTTTTAAAGATAAATAACTGTTTTAGTTCTCACACCAGTCCCATGACTGACATGGAGTTTATTGTTCCCTTCCTAAACTCTGGGTACCCATAATTTTCCACACGGGCAGCCTAGAGTTAGGTTATCAGGTCATTCTGGAATTCAGGAGTTGCTGTAGAGATCTGGAGGCAAGCTGGATGGCATGGCGTATCAACTAGTATATAGTATTTCTTTTCCACTGTTTGTTTGTTGTAAACTCTGATAATGTAATGTAATGTGATGTAGTGTAATATTGATATAGTTTTTGTTTTAAAGAATATTCATTGATATATTATATGTTGTTCCGCTGCGATATGTGAGATTCTATTATTGTTTCTGTTTTCTTCTTCTATCTTCTTCTTCTTCTACCCTTTTCTTCTTCTTAAACCCTAAGGGTTCGGTTTTCCGGCATTCGATTGTTTGGAAGTTAATACAGTGGACGTATTAATGCCGATTTTCGAAAGTCGAAGAATCGGGTCTTTACACCATGCAATTTGTTCGAAGCACCAGTAACGGCGGCGGCTCGTCGAAATGAATGATTTACTTCGGTACTATGGTATCAAATGAGGTAAACACCAAGTCACCACGTCCACATACCAATATCAGGCACGACACTTTTATATCAAAGTAATAAAACAAAACCGATATGCCCTTGTCGAAAATACCCTAAACCCTTGGGAACGACATGTCTTTGTCGAACCAATAGTCAACCGATGTTGGGGAGAAATCGAACTAACCATGCAATTTGTTTGAAGTAGCAGTAATGGAAAACGCTTTTCGAACTTAAATATTTTCTTCGGTACTATGGTGTCGAATAAGGTAAACACCAAGTCCCCAACATGCACATACAATTATCAGGCACGACACATTTATATCAAAATAAAAATTAAAAGTGATACACCCCTGTCGAAAATACGCTAAACTCTCGGGAAACGGCATGTCTTTGTCGAACCAACGGTCAACAGTGTTAGGAACCTGAGATAGTTGTTTTGATGACAACAACCTTTATAACTTATATACTAACACTATTCTCTGGATATATATGAATATTATTATGCAAGATATATATAAGGCAGGTACTGATTATTGAAGACTGTACAATATCAAGATCAAGAATGAAGAAATCAAGTTTGAAGACTCATGAGTATCAAGATCAAGATTTCAAGATATATGTCCAGTTTTTGTTAAAACTTCACAATAGCATGGAAATCTTCATTTCGATTTTTATTTGGGATGGAATCCATTTCTACCTTCTTAGTGGCTTACGAACCCACGACAAATAGCTTACAAACCTATAAGAAGTGGCTTACAAACCCATGAATATCTTAGTTTTGTACAAGTTCTCGAGTCCTGATGTGATGAGATATTCTGCAGGAAGAAGCTTGCAAAACTACTTCAAAATGGTTTTTCAAAAAATTATTTTCAAAATATTTTAGCCTTAAAAATATCCTTTCAAAAGATTTTTCAAAAAGATGTTTTAGCCTTAAAATATTGTTCGTTTTTTTTTTAAAGTAAACTTTTGTTTTAAACTTCATTTTCAAAAACAAATTTTACATTGTTTTTTACATAAAGATGTCGACATCATGGGATACCCCATGTCGATATGGTGGCCGTTGAATTCAAAAGTTTCAACTTTCAAAAGAAGTGACTATTCGTTTAAATCTCTTCACGAATGACTACGACCATTGATGCTTTATAAATAGCCTTCACAAATGAATTTTTAATCATCTATTTTCATATTTTCTTCACTTCTTCTTCTCCACAAATCCTTATTCTATAATTTTTATATTTTTAAGATCGTTCCGAAATTCTTCCGAATTCTCAAGTGAACCAAATTAGAATCTCATTCTTGTTTGATTCTCTACGCTCTCTCGAAGATCAAAGTGCTATTCAGAGTTATAAGATCAATTTGTAATCAAAAGTTTATCGATTCTCTCTATAAGGTGTGGTTGTGCCTGAAAATCAATTGGGTAACCTTGTGGTCCCTAAATCAAGAGAGTTTTCCCCAGACTCATGAGACAGAAGGGTATCTCAAGACCTTTAGAAATTGAGGAATGTAATATTGATATTGATATAATAAAAATCTTCATGAGGTGGTTTGCCTTTGTACAGGACTGGATGTAGGGTAACTCCGAACCAATATAAAATCCGGTGTGTTCTTTCCCTTTACTGTTTTTTATTTACTTTATGCATCTGTGTTTGATTCTGTAATTATTTTGTGATTAATTTTTGCATTTGTTTGTGTCATAATTTTAAGTTAGTTCATATAAGTCTTAGAATCCAGCAAACACTATTCACCCCCCTTCTAGTGTTAAATTAGCTTTAAGATCCTTAATTCGCACTCCCTTTCAATTGGTGTCAAAGTATAGGTTTTCATAGTTTTCATAATCTGAAACTTGAAAAGTTAAAAATGGCATTTTTAAGAAATTTTGTTAATACTAGTTTGAATTTATGCATTTCATCAAAGTATTATAAGTCTGCATATAGTTTTTATGAAAAATCAAGTTATCTACCGAATTGGTTTGTTATACAGGAACAGACATGTTACATGGCTTTTGAAGAATCAACAACCAATGGACAAACTATGCAAATTGAGAAAGATAAATGGATACTTGATAGTGGCTGTTCATGGCATATGACTGGAAATATCGAGATACTTAATGACTTGTATATCAAGATGGTGGATTGGTCAACATTCGAGATAATTCAAAATGATATGTGGTTGGCATTGGCAATGTCAGTAATTCTAAATCTCCTCTTATTTCTGATATTTTGCTAGTTAGAAATTTAAAACATAATTTGCTTAGTATAGGTCAACTATGTGATAAAAGATTTAAAATTAAATTTGGAAAAGATAAGTGTCACATCAAAGATAATAAGTCAAATATTATCTTTGAAGGAATTGGGAAGAAAAACGTTTACATTCTCGATATGAAAGTTTCAAATGATAACTTATGTTTTTTGGTTAATACGAGTGGCCCTTGGATTTGGCATAAAATATTTGGTCATTTAAATTTCAAACTGTTATATAGGTTATTAAAACTTGACTTAGTTAGAGGTCTTACCAAGTTAAACTTTAAAGTAGATAGTATATGTGATGCTTGCCAATTAGGAAAACTTAAGAAAGGTTCATTTAAATTAAAAGATATGATTTATACTTCTAAACCCTTAGAATTACTTTTAGATTTATTTGGTCTATCTCAAGTTCAATCAATTAATCACAATAAATATGTTTTTGTAATTTTAGATGATTATTCCAAATATACTTGGACAATTTTTCTTAAACTTAAAAGTTTTGCTTTTGAATTATTTAAAATTTTGCAAAAAGAATTCAAAATCAACTTTCTTTAAAAATGAAAACTATTCATAGTGATCATGGCGAAGAATTTGAAAATGAAAATTTTGAGAATTTCAGTAATCAAAAAGGAATTACTCATAATTCCTCTTTTCCAAGAACTCCACAACAAAACGGAGTGGTAGAACGTAAAAATAGAACGATTCAAGAGTGTGCTAGAATAATGCTTTCTGATAGTAACTTACCTAACAACTTTTGGGCTAAAGCAGTCGCTACAGCATGTTATATATTAAATAGGATTTTAAGTAGACCATTAACTAATAAAACACCATATGAATTACTTTACAATAAGGAAGCCATAATAGCTTATTTTAAAGTTTTTGGTAGTAAGTGTTTTATTCTTAATACGAAGATAATTTAGATAAATTTGAACCTAAGTCCAACAAAGGTATCTTTATCGGATATTCTAATAGAAGTAAGGTATTTAGAGTTTATAATTTAAGAACTAATACTATTGAAGAAACAATGCATGCATCTTTTGATGAAAATTTTAAAGATACTGTATAAATAGAAGATGAAGAAGATTCTGTAACTTTAAATAATGAACCTAATAAAACTAACTGTGAAATCATTCAACCTAATAAAAGAATTAGGCTATTAAAAGATCATCCTGTAGAAAATGTACTAGGAAATATTGAATCTATAGTTAAAACAAGAAATCAACTAAATAGTATGAGTAATGTTGCTTTTATATCAACTATTGAACTTAAAAATCCAAAGGAAGCATCATCCGATGATTCATGGATTCTTGCTATGCAAGAAGAATTGAATCTGTTCACCAGAAATGATGTTTGGGAACTTGTCCCCAGACCTGAGGATAAAAGTATAATTGGAAAAAAATGGGTTTATAAAAATAAAATGAATGAATTAGGTGAGGTCGTGAGAAATAAAGCTTGTTTAGTCGCGCAAGGTTATTGTCAAGAAGAATGAATTGATTATGACGAAACTTTTGCACCCGTAGCAAGACTAAAAGCTATCAGTATTCTACGTTCTTTCGCAAACTACAATAATTTTAAGTTATATCAAATGAATGTTAAAAGTGATTTTCTAAATGGTTTTGTAAAAGAAGATGTTTATGTTGAACAACCTCCACTTTTTGAAGATAATAAATTTCCAAATCATGAATATAAATTAAAGAAAGCTTTATATGGTCTGAAACAAGCTCCTAGAGCCTGGTATGAAAGACTAAGATCTTATTTACTACAACCTGGTTTTGAAATCGGTAAAATAGATGCAACATTTTTTTATTAAAAGAAACAAAAAATATATTCAACTAGTACAAATATATATAGATGATATAATATTTGGATCAACTAATAACATAATGAATAAAGAATTTTCAGATATAATGACTAAAGAATTTGAAATCAGTCATATGGGAGAACTAAGTTTCTTCTTAGGACTTCGAATCAAACAATTAGATAAAGGAATTTTCATTAGTCAAGAAAAATATGCTAAGGACTTAATTAATAAATTTGGATTGACCACTTCTGGTGGGAAACCAACTCCAATGGCAACTAGTGTAGATTTAAGTAAAGAAGATAAATCAAAAGATGTTGATAAAAAATTATATAGGGGAATGATTGGTTTGCTGCTTTATATAACAGCAAGTCGTCAACATCGTGCATAGTGTTTCTCTTTGTGCAAGATACTAGTCTGAACCTAAGGAAACTCACTTAAAAGCTATTAAAAGAATTTTGAGATATGTAAAACATACTTTAGATCATGGTTTATTTTACCCAAAAACAATGTATTTGATTAAATTTTATATTGTGATGCTGATTACGCTGGTTGTAAATCAGACTGAAAAAGTACAAGTGGAACTTGTCACTTTCTAGGACATTCTGTGGTTTTCTGGTTTAGTAAGACACAAAATACTATATTCTTGTCAAGAACTGAAGCATAATATATATCTACTGCTTTGGCTTGTTCTCATGTTATATATATGCAACAAACTTTATAAGATTTTGGATTAACTCTAACTAAATCACCAATTTATTGTGATAATACTAGTGCGATAAACTTATCTAAGAATTCAACTCATCATTCTAGAATAAAACATATTGATATTAGACATCATTTTCTTAAAGATAATGTAATTAAAGAAGTTGTAACTCTTGAATATATTAATACTGAAAAACACATTTCTGATATATTTACCAAACCATTAAATGAACAAAACTTTACTAAATTTAGAAGAGAATTAGGGATATGTTCATTAACTGAAATATAAATTATAAATAATACAAGTATAATTAATAATTAATAAAAATAAAAATTTCTCAGAAATTACACTAGGCATGTCGATATAACCCATCCCCTTATGTCGACAAACTAGCCGTGATTTTCAAATTTAAATTTCCCTCTAAAATTAGTTATTAAGTTATATATTTATATATTTCGACTTTTACTCATTTTCTCTATTCTATTCTCTGTAACAAATTTCCAAAACAGTAAATTAATGGCTTCCTCTTCCAAAAATGAACCTTCTTCACCCATTTCTCCACATTTTATCCTTTTCAACGATCTACACATGTACGAGTCATCAAATTGCAATAGAAGATGAAAGATTTGCTTCAAATGATGATGAAGATTCAAGTTAGTCAACTGCGAATGGCAAGAGAACAAGATAGGCAAGGCAGAATCCTTAGGACTCTACAAAAATTCCTTCTGGATAACCATGTCAATCCTATCGTTATTGAAGAATCATCACAAGCCATGGATTCTGAAGAAGAAGAGCCTCTAGAAGAACCATGAGAGGATCAAGAAGAAAAGCATCCTTTTTCGAATCCGGATGTTCATACGGACGAAGATGATGGCGTGATTTACGTTGGAGAGGTCCCTTTTGACACTGTGGGAACTTGGTTGAACAACGTGGAAACTTTTATCTCCACTATCCAAATTGTTCAGTCCATAAATCACCAACAGTTAAGGGTCCTCGTTGAGCGTTTTTTGTTTTTCTCTTTCTTGATTGTATATTGGATTATTAATTTGTATATAGGTGTTATCTTAAGGTTCTTCCAAAAACAATCTTTGATGTATAGAAACATGAATTCCAGTTAGGATGTAATATTATTATGTCATATGCTTGTTTATCTCTTTTTCTATTAAGTTCAAGGTTTATAGGTTACTTTTTTGTTGATGACAAAGGGGGAGAAAGTTATATAAAATAGTAGGCTTGGAGTAAGGGGGAGTTGTTGGAGTAAGAGGGAGTTATGGTACGATCGAAGTTGTAAGTATATTTTATAAGGCTGTCATCATCAAAAAGAGGGAGATTGTTAGGAACTGGAGATAGTGGTTTTGATGACAACAACCTTTGTAACTTATTTTATTATAACTTATATACTAACACTATTGTCTAGATATATATATGAATATTATTATGCAGGATATATATAAGGCAGGTACTGATTATTGAATACTGTATAGTATCAAGGTCAAGAATGAAGAAATCAAGTTTGAAGACTCATGAGTATCAAGATCAAGATTTCAAGATATGTGTCTAGTTTTCGTTAAAACTTCATAATAGCATGGAAATCTTTATTCCAAATTTAATTTGGGATGGAACCCATTCTACCTTCTTAGTTGCTTACAAACCCATGACAAGTAGCTTACAAACCTACGACAAGTGGCTTACAAATCTACGAACATCCTGGTTTTGTACAAGTTCTCGAGTCCTGATGTGATGAGATATTCTACAGGAAGAAGCTGCAAAACTACTTCAAAATGGTTTTTCGAAAAATTATTTTCAAAACTGCTTTTCAAAATATTTTAGCCTTAAAATTACCTTTTTAAAGATTTTTCAAAAAGATGTTTTAGCCTTAAAATATTATTTGTTTTTAATTCTTGTTTTAAACTTCATTTTTAAAAACAAATTTTACGTTGTTTTTTACATAGGGATGTCAACATCATGGGATACCCCATGTCGACATGGTAGACGTTGAATTCAAAAGTTTCAATTTTCAAAAGAAGTGTGTATTTGTTTAAATCTCTTCACGAATGGTTATGACCATTGGTGCTTTACAAATAACCTTCAAAAATGAATTTTTTGATCTTCTATTTTCATATTTTCTTCACTTCTTCTTCTCCACAAATCCATATTATATAGTTTTCATGTTTTTAAGATTGTATCAAAATTCTTTCGAATCCTCAAGTGAATCAAATTAGAATCTCATTCTTGTTTGATTCTCTGCCCTCTCTCGAAGATCAAAGTGCTATTCAGAGTTATAGGATCAATTTGTAATCAAAAGTTTATCGAGTCTCTCTATAAGGTGTGGTTGTGCCTGAAAATTACTTTGGTAATCTTATGGCCCGTAAATCAAGAGAGTTTGCCTCGAACTCGTGAGACAAGAGGGTACCTCAAGGCCTTTAGAAATTGAGGAATGTAATCCCGACATTGGTATAATAAAAATCTTATGAGATGATTTTCCTTGGTACAGGACTAGATGTAGGGTAACTCCGAACCAGTATAAAATCCGGTGTGTTCTTTTCCTTTATTGTTTTTTATTTACTTTCTGCATCTGTGTTTGATTCGATAATTGTTCTGTGATTAATTTTTTCATTTTTTTGTGTCATAATTTTAAGTTAGTACATATAAGTCTTACAATCCATTAAACAATATTCAACCCCCTCAAGTATTTAATTAGCCTTAAGATCCTTAATCCGCACTCCGTTTCAAACAGACGTTGAGGAGAAATCGAACCGACCATGCCATTACCAACATGCATATACTAATAGAAGGAATAACAAACTTATATTGAAAATATTAATAACATACAATGCCCACTCGTCGAAACGACACAAAAGAGTGGGGGTCAACATGTTCATGTCGAACATTTGTTCATAAACCGGTGAGGTTCCATCGAACTAACCTTGCTATAAACTAAGACACTATAGCATATAGAGTAGTAGCAACAACGACAAGGTTGGGTCGAGATTTGTTATATACGTCGATGTATATTCATCGATAGTGGACAGAATTCTCGAGAATGACAAGCTTTGGTCGAAAATATAAAAAACAGACGCTAGGTACTGATCGAATGGGCATTGGAAGAAAATGATCAAACAGCACATACTCATTTTCATCACAGTATAGTCAAAAGATGGCCAACAAAAAGAAATCCAAAACAATCAAAAGAAGGCCAACAAGCAAAAAGAAAACTAAACAATGAAAAATAGTTTATTTTTCATATACTCATTGACTTGCACAATGAACATGAACAGAAAATAATTAGAGACCATATACTCATTGTCATAAGAGCACAATCAAAAGAAGGCCAACAATATGAAACCCAACACAATCAAAAGAAGGCCAACAACTAAAAATAAATTTAAATAATGAAAAACAAAGAAAATTTAACAATGAATGTATACTCATTGGAAATGATTCCTAGTACAAATTCAGATGAACACCATGAACATGAACAGAACCAAAAACATGAAAGTCAAATATATGTTTGTTAATTCATTTATATATCTCAAATCCATTACAACCCATCAAGTGCATATCCCAAAGTCAATACATATGTTAAAGTCAATACATATCTCAAAGTAACGATATTTCATTCCTCTTCACCAGTAAGTATGCTAAGTGTGCTGCCTTCATCTTCGTCGTCATTCATACAAGCTAAGTACTTGTTCACTCTTTCCGCATATGGTCTGATCCAATATTTCACGTTAATATTATAAAAATTTCGAAAATAAGTAAATTGAGGTGTAGGAGGCAAAGGAGAGTCGGAACTGAGTTTAACACCCACATAATGTGAGTTGTTTACATAGCCCATAACTATCATCTTATCATGGTTTAACATGGTCGAACGTACTATTGTGGTAACAAATGTACAACTCATATGTTTGCTTAACAAGACAACCACAGTGCCAAACGTTTCAGCTATTATAAATCAGGATTCTAGCATCTGCATCCAATCACTTAACCCAACTGCATTTGGACATTGTATCCTTTTCTTCATTTCTTCAAAACCACATTCATCCCACATCCTTTTGTATATTTCTGGCCGTAGCAGTAAATTGTCAACCGTAGACTCACATACAAACTAACATGGATTTTCCAGTGCTCGATTATGGAGATTCAATTGATTAACCACAACCCAATAACCACAATTACCATCACTAGGCATATCGTCTATGCCAATTATGTAGGATCTCATACGTTTGGGCATTTGCAATAAATATTCATCATCAATTTGACTGTTCGCACATGCTTTAGTTTTAATGCCAAGCTTCTTTAAGTAACGACCAACCAGAGCAAGATTTGATTCACATGTCAATGACGCTTCTACATGTTCAAAGTAAGATGGATCTCGTTTAGTTGACTTATCTTTTTTCGAAGGTCTACCTTTTTTAATACTTGCCACGAAGGGTTCTAAAATAGTGGTTGTTTGAGGGAACGCTAGCACTTTCAAATCTTGTTGCATAACAAGTCTCGCATTATCAGGAGATTTTCCATACCTACTTTTCAAAGCTGTGATTTTTGGCAAGTTATAAAAATCAAGAGTTGAGCGAATACAACGTAGGCGGAGTACAAGATAATTGCTTCCAATAAGAGTCTATAAAGGTTAGAGGTATGAAACCTTCTGAATGCCTAAAATCTGCAAGCATATATGCACATGGTATCCCATTTACTTTCCGTAAAACACAACCACAATTGTCAATAGTCAAACCGGCATTTGAAATGTTGCACAATTCATTTAATAGTAAATCAAGTGCTTTGTGAGATGCAAATCCCAAAATTTCTTTAAACATTGTTTCACTTTGAAATCTATGCGTTGTTCTAGATGTACTTATTTTGAACAAATGTTTGATTGCAACTAATTCATTCTCACAGCAAAGATGTGCACTAGTCCAACATTGCACGAAGCTACCAATAGCTGAATCGAAGTACAATTTCAAACGATGGTGTGCACTTTCGACTATGCTTGTTGATACATTATCATTATGTTTTATTTTGTTCATGCAAGCCCAAAAAAACATATTCTTATATTTACTAAGCCAATTTTTCATTACTTACATCATAATTTTTTATGTTTGTCAATCCATTCATCACGAAATAATTTTATGTTTCGATACTCTTCCTAAGACAATGAGTTAATCACATATATCCAATGATCCCAAAAAAGTTCATACTTCTTTTTTCCTTCCTCTCGTTTCAATAGTACCTCTTTATTCCCAATTAATACTTGTTTCCTATTTATAAAATTGGGTTTACAAGTCGCCTGAACGTTCTTTGGAATATGCCATGCGGACAGAATATGACGTGATGCTAGAAAGACTGTTGCTACTGCATTTGTAAGAGCAATTTCTGCATCTCTAATGATAACACCCAGAATTTCTTTATTCTATAAAACTTTCGAACACATTCAAGAGCCCATTTATATGATTCCGTAGTCTCATGACTAATAAAAGCACATGCAACGGTAAAGGATGCTCCGGTTGATGTTTGTGACACCATATGGAAACATGGTAACTTGTATCGATTTGTCTTAAACGTTCAATCTAAGAACAAAATTTGATGAAAACACTGCGCAAGAGCAACATATCTAGGATGACTAAAAAATAAGTCGGAAACTTCATTGGTTGTACCATCACCTCTATGGTGCACGAAATAATGATGACTTGTAGCCAATTTCATAAACTGCTGCATAATCGACCTACCTTCCGTATAAAGTAGTTTCAGCTTCACTTTCGCATCGTAAACATTTCTTATCGTTGGCTGGTTATCTGGATTGTCAATTTTAACAGTCGTTAGAATATTACGAGGCCTAACACCACTGTTTGTCATTGTTTCAATGGTCTTAATTTTGTGATCTTTCATTCTCGCCGCATGCGGATTCTCGGTTAATACATTAACAAGACTGTAATTGTGCCTTCCGTTCTTCATATTCAACATCCTTCTTCCATCGTTCATACAATGCGCACTTAACTCTAATGGACATCCATATTTTCTACTTCCCGACCTTCTCCATTTTTGTTGGGTTTTCAGAACATAATTCTTTGGTTTATGGTCAATATACTCTCCACTTCTTTCACATATTAGAACCATCCAAAACCCTTTTCCATTGCCTAGTAAATTTCTCAGTCTTGTTCTTTTTGTCACAACAACATAGTTGACACTAATCACACGATCCTTACACCAATCCAATACACCTTCCTTTGTCTCGAACAACTGCATCATAAATACGTAACATAAATCGAAATAAAACGAATCATACATATATATATCTACTATTTGCGCTAAAAATGGTCACAAAAATCCAATTGTCAA
Source organism: Allium cepa (assembly GCA_030765085.1). NCBI lineage: Eukaryota > Viridiplantae > Streptophyta > Magnoliopsida > Asparagales > Amaryllidaceae > Allium > Allium cepa. Next base: position 804,977,858 of record CM060943.1, read on the forward strand.
TGAGAACACCCGTTTACAATCATAGATCACAGATAACAAATATGTAGAGAAAATAAATGTGAAGAACACTCAAAATTAAAAAGAATCACATAGAAACACACAAATTTAGATGGTTTGGCGTTTGGCCTACGTCCATTACGAAATGGCTGACTTTTATTAATCTTTGTTCGCTGGTTACAATGAGTTACAGTAGTAGAATTGAAATACAAAAATAATCTCAGCAGAGTCTGGACATAAAAGAGCCAAAAGTCCCTTTTCTGGAGCTCTTAGACTGCTATTTATAGGTGTAGGCTGCAAATATCTTGCATAGATTTCGGAAGACTTCTTCTCCCACGTGGGTGGGCCCACATGATCGATCCCATTTAGTGCCGAACGATCGAGTCTTTCTTATGGATGCATTATGTTCATATCGACCCGGGTTTATGAAAATCTATATGAGTGGATCGTATGATATATATGTGCAAGTATAAGTAATTAACAGAGAGACTGAAAGAATAAAAGTAGTAAAGTAAATTAAACTAATTACACCAGGATTTTATACTGGTTCGGACCTCCCGTCCTACGTCCAGTCCCAAAGCTCCTCTTCGGAATTTCCTTTCACTAACTAACCCTCACTTAACCCGGAGGAACAGGTTTACAATAGCAGAGTTTATTTGTCAGAGATGTGTTCTTAAAACACTGATGTTGACTGTTGAATACAAGTGCTTCCAATATATTTATCTAGCAAATGTTGAATATGTAGTCCAGAATATATGGAAGTGTAAGTAGTAGATTTCTTAGAGAATAGATGTAAGTCAGAGTACAGAGATCAAAAGCATAAGTAAGTAAGGTATCTTTATCTTTTGCATTGTTGATCCTATTTATAGTGATGAAGGGTTTTCTTGTATAGTTGTATCCGTTGTAGTCTCCTTAAAGTCGCATCTGATGATGGTGAAGAGTTGCGGGGAAGAGAAGCAGACGTGTCCCTTTGAGTGTGACAGTTGAAGTTTGAATTTGCCTTGGCGAATTTAAAATCAGACGTCTGAGAGCATGTTCCAGACGTCTGCCCTTCATATATATATTTTTGCATATGATTGTATTTCAGACGTCTGAGTTTAATACCAGACGTCTGATTCCTTCTGAAGTATGAACCCAGAGAATTCCATCAGACGTCTGGTATCATAATCAGACGTCTGTTTTATAGTGCCTTTATTTGCAGAGGAATAAATCAGACGTCTGCTAAGTGAAGCCAGACGTCTAAAAACTGTGTATTTTGCTTTCTTCTGTCTGTGCATTTCCACTTCTACTTCTATCGATTTGATCGCCTTTTGATTCTTGTTTCTATCTCTTTGGTGATGCTATTTCATCAACTACCTGTAAATAAAGATATGTACATGTACACGATTTCCATTGTATAGTTGTTATCATCGAAACCGTAGAATGTAGTTCCTAACAATCTCCCCCTTTTGATGATGACAACTAATTCAATGTACTTATCTATAGATTTAAAATCTCCCCCTGAATGTATGCTAATTCGTAATATTTAGTATTTCTCCCCCTTTGACATTATCAAAAAGAATTTACAACTATTTGGTAAAAATGTCGTCAAAAAAATATTCATTAGCATTAAAAGATGTACAAAGATTGTTGGATTACAGAGTTTTACAAAAGATATAAAAGCTAAACTAAAATTCATTTGGAAGAGGATTGATCTTGATCATCTTGGTTCGCTGAAGGTAGTTTTGGATCTCCTTCTTTTGGCGAAGCTTGATTTTTATCTTCCTCTTTTTGTGCTTCTTTTGTAGAAGAACTTGGTGTGGAAGCTTCCTTTGTAGGTTCATCTTTAAATAGTTTAGAGTGCTTTGTAGAAGGGGAAGGAACAGGAGTTGGCCAATCGTTAGAGGGTGGAGATGGACCACGAACCCGTTGCAATACTTCTTTAAGTACTGATAAAGCAGTGGAAAGAGAATCCTCAACTGTGGCTAGACGAGTAGCAAAAGAGACTTCAAGGTTGTCAATTCGCTTAGCCAAGTGTTTTTGATTTCGAGATAGTATGTGTTGATTTCTAAGAGTGAGATCTCGAATACTTTCATTTGGTTCTGTTTCTAGTCGAGTCTCTATAATATTGTCTTGTCCTAGATAATCAAACGGCTGAGGAGGAGTAGGTGTTGCTTCTTTATGTTCTTCGTCTTGAGAAGGAATTACGGGTACTTGAGGAGAAAGCTCAATATGTCTAGATTGTTGATTGCGCGTCCAATCCTCAAATGATATGAAATCCGGGGGATTTTCAGGTAAATGCATTAAGGAGAAAAACTTTGTTGAAGAATATTTGGGGGAAATTTCTTCGAACGTTGATAAATATGATCGTATGTTATTTGCTCGAAGAAGTCGCATAATGTAAGTTGGGTAAATAATGGAAGGTCGAGAGCGATTCCAAAATTGCTTGAGTTCATCAAAAATAAACTTTGCCCAATTTATTCTTGTTCTACTAAAGATAAAATACAACGCTTTATGCTCCATTTCTGTAATCTGCTCGTGACTTCCTAACCGAGGAATAATGGTGTTTATTATCATCCGTGTTAGTAGTCGAGCTTTTGGACGTAAGTATTTGAAAGCAAATTTAGGCATAGAATCTTCCCAAATTTGATGCGTAATATAATCCCTAGGCTTAAATCTCATATCGGAGATATTATACAAGTCTTCCCCGGTGTCAGAGCAACCAAGGATTCGTCCTATTAAGCCAGGGGTTAATCTAATCGTGTTTCCATATACGCTTGACCAAAGCCAATTATCTTCATTCTCGATATTCCAAACCGCGGTGCTATCTAAGTTTGCATAGAATAGGAAGATGGCTAATTGGTCTATTTGAACATCATTTTTTTGAAAAGATATCAAGCTTTCTAGACCGGCTGTTTCACATAATTCATCTAGGTCGTACATAAGAAAGTTCAATAAATTGTAAAAAGGACCTGTATGTAGTTTCTTCTTTTGAATCTCCTCGTACCTTTTAAGAGAATGAGGCGCTCTATTCATCCAACGTTCTATTTGGTCATCTGGACAAACTTGCGGATGTGAAGAAGACGATGGTTGATCTTGCTTTCTTTTTTTTAGTAGGGTTCTTAGTACGAGGAGGCATTGTTATTTGCAGAGCTTTGATAATTTGAACGAAAATTTGTGTTCGAGAAGATCGTTAGAGAGTAAAAATTTTTGAAAGAGAATGAAAAAAATGATAGTATCTGTTCGATTTTATATGGCCGATTGGAAATTAGACGTCTGAAAAATGTTTTAGACGTTTGGTTTGCCCTAATTGTTATCGATCAGAGTAGAACAGACGTCTGATGCTTGAATTTAGACGTCTGTTTTGTAACCTTTTTGAAGCAGAGAAAAATGACAGACGTCTGGAAACTAAAACAGACGTCTGTCTTGAGTTGATATTGAAACAGAGAACGTATTCAGACGTCTGATTACAATTCTAGACGTCTGAAATGATCAGAAGTAAATTTGTAGAAGGCAGAAGCATATTTCAGACGTCTGGTATGTATTTCAGGCATCTGATATATACACATATCAATAGTTTAAGTGAAATATCAGAGTGTCAGATGTCTGATAAATGGTGGCAGACGTCTAATTTTTGTAAATTTTGAAAAAAAAAATGATACAAATTTTATTTAAGGAACATAAACAATAACTTCTCTTATTTTATAAAGCATGTATACGTATAGATATATGTACCAATTATCATAATTATTTTATTTAGATGGAGACGGAGTTTTTAGGATTTCTTGACTCATTATCATTCCATGGACGAAGTGGAGACCATATATTTCCACGTTCGTGTGTTCGTGAAGAGCCAGAATATCGTCTAGGTGAAGGATCTGAAGAAGTACGATACGAAGAAGATGGATCTAATGAACTACAAGGTTTTGGAAGTGGTTCATGAACATCTTTTTTTCGCGATGAACAAAACTTCATTGCAACTTGTTCAAGAAAGCTTAATCTTCGTGCCGTAATTTTTTGTTCGAAGTAAAGTTCCCGTTGAAGATCCATCTGTTGTTTTTGATAATGATGGATTTCATTGATTTTCTCCTTTGTGGTCGGAGAGGTAAACAGAGATTTTTTAGCTTTCTTATTTTCTGGTGTAAAACCCGTGCGATATGAAGACCACCTATGAATTGGTTCTTGTTTTGGGGTAGGCGTTGGAAGTTGTTGTGGTGTGTCAACCGCGCTGTCCGTTGAGAGTGAAGATACGGAGATGGATATATAGGAATCTTGTGAAGACATTGCAATATATTTTTAGTAAAAAAATTAATTTGTTAAATAAATTTTTGTATTTGGCCATATTTATAATTTGGAAAGTATGTAAATATAGACAACCTAAAATTTAAAAGGTGTAGAAATAAATAACTTAACTTGTGGTTAGTATTTTTCTGAAAATCTTAAGAAGTATTGAAACCAATCACATATTTTATGGGTAAAATTTCGGTAACTAAATGTAGCTCTAAATCCTATTATATGTTTTTATACATAATGTGTTAAGGAAAATGATCATTTAGTGAACAAATTCCTAAACTTCGTCGTAGTTTAGAAAAAGTTAGTTCGTTTAATGGTTTAGTAAAGATGTCGGCTATTTGATTTTCGGTGTTAACATATTCTAATGAAATGGTTCCTTTTTCGACATTGTCTCTTAGAAAATAATGTCGTATATCTATATGTTTTGTTCTAGAGTGATTAATCGAATTTTTAGACAAATTAATTGCACTTGTGTTGTCACAATAAATTGGAGATTTAATGATAGTTTTACCAAAATCTGTTAGTGTTTGCTGCATGTATATTACTTGAGCACATGCTAGTGCCGCGGAGATGTATTCGGCTTCGCAAGTTGATAAGGAAACGCAATTTTGCTTTTTGCTAAACCAAGAAACTAACGATTGTCCAATAAAATGACAAGTTCCACTAGTACTTTTATGATCTGTTCTACATCCTCCAAAATCCGCATCACTATATGAGATAAGTTCAAATGAGGATCCTTTAGAATAGAACAATCCATAATTTTTAGTACCAGAAAGATAACGTAAAATTCGTTTAATTGCTCGTAGATGTGATTCTTTTGGTTTGGCTTGAAATCGAGCACAAAGACATACGCTCATCATAATATCAGGTCGACTAGCTGTTAAATAGAGAAGTGAACCAATCATGCTACGATATTTCTTTTCGTCAAAATCTTTTCCGTTTTCATCTTTCTCTAAGTGAACTGTGGTACTCATTGGAGTTGGTTTACTTGAGGTTTTATTCATTTCAAAACGATTTAATAAATTATTACAATATTTTTCTTGATGAATAAAAAATCCATTATCAAGTTGTTTTATTTGTAAACCTAAGAATAAGTTTAATTCTCCCATGTGAGACATTTGAAATTCACTTTTCATAATATTAGAAAATTGGTTGCATAAATTTTCATTAGTTGAACCAAAAATAATGTCATCGACATAGATTTGTACTACTAAAATATCACTATTTTCCCGTTTAATAAACAAAGTTGTATCAATTTTGCCTATTTGAAAACCTGATGTAATTAAATGATTTTTAAGACGCTCATACCAAGCTCTTGGGGCTTGTTTTAATCCATATAAAGCTTTATGTAATTTAAATACGTGATCAGGATATTTTTCATGAACAAATAGTGGTGGTTGTTCTACATATACATTTTCTTTGATAAAACCATTTAAAAAAGCACTTTTGACATCCATTTGAAATAATTTAAAATTATTATATGTTGCAAAAGCGAGTAATGTGCGAATGGCCTCCAATCTTGCTACAGGAGCAAAGGTTTCATCGTAGTCTATTCCTTCTTCTTGATTGTAGCCTTGAGCAACTAATCGTGCTTTATTTCTAATAATATTTCCGTTTTCATCTGATTTGTTCTTAAATACCCATTTTGTTCCTATTACCGATTGATCTTTAGGTCGTGGTACTAATTCCCATACGTTATTATGTTCGAACTGATTTAATTCTTCTTGCATAGCTATTATCCAAAATTGTCATTTGATGCTTCTTTATAATTTTTTGGTTCAAAGTTTGACACAAATGCTACATGGCTTATATGATTAAGATGATTTCTAGTTACTCTTGTATTAAGATCTCCAATAATATTATCTATTGGATGATTTTTAAGAATTTTAGGAGGTGATACTAGAGTGTTATTTTCAATATTTATGTCACTACTAATGGTATTTATTGGATTTATTAATGAAATATCTTCTTCTTCATCGTTAGATTTTAGATTACAAATATTTTCGTCGAAAGAAACGTGTAAACTTTCTTCAATGGTATTGTTTCTTTTATTAAAAATTCTATATGCTTTGCTTCGATCCGAATATCCAATAAAAATACCTTCATCGGCTTTTGGATCAAATTTTCCTAAATTATCTTTTGTATTTAAAATAAAGCATTTTGACCCGAAAGTTTTAAAGTATGATACCTTAGGTTTTTTTCCAAAAAATATTTCAAAACACGTTTGTTTAGTCATAGGACGAATTGTTACACGATTTAATACATAACAAGATGTCGCAACAGCTTCAGCCCAGAAGTGTTTTGGCAAACCACTACTATTTAGTAATGTTCGTGCGCATTCTTGTAATGTACGATTTTTTCTTTCTACGACTCCATTTTGTTGTGGTGTTCGAGAAAAAGAAAAATTGTGAGTTATTCCTTTTTTATTACAAAAATTTGTAAAAAGATCATTTTCGAATTCTCCTCCATGATCACTTCGGATATTTTTAATTTTTAAGTTCATTTGTGTTTTAATTCTTTTAGCAAAAAATTTAAACATTCCAAAAGTATCACTTTTATGTTTTAAAAACAAAGTCCAAGTATATCTTGAAAAATCATCAAGTATTACAAAGACATATTTGTTGTGATTTATAGACCGAATTTGTGTAGGGCCAAATAAATCTAAGTGTAACAGTTCTAATGGTTGTTTTGTAGAAATGTTATTTTTAGATTTAAACGAGCTTTTCTTTAGTTTTCCAATTTGACAATCATCACATAAGTTTTCTACTTTGTAATTTATTTTGGGTAATCCCCTTACTAGTTCATATTTTGCTAACTTATTAATATTTTTAAAGTTGATATGACAAAATCGTTTATGCCATAACCATGGATCATCATGTTTGGCGGTTAAGCATAAGTTTGAATTTTTATTTATATTCATACTTAATACATAAATATTTTTGTTTCTAAATCCTTCAAAAATGATTTGTTTGTTATTATCTAGAATATTACATTTATCTTTTTCAAAATTTATTTGAAAACCTTTATCGCATAATTGACTAATGCTCAGTAAGTTGTGTTTTAGATTTTTTACTAATAAAACATTTGTAATAATAGGAGAATTTGATATACCAGAGTTGATGACTTCTCCAATGCCTACGACATATCCTTTTGAATTGTCTCCAAATGTTACCGTTCCACCATCAATGTATTATATATTTGATAACATCTTTGAATTTTCGGTCATATGTTTAGAGCAGCCACTATCTAGTATCCATTTCTCTTTATTTTTTTATTTTGGGTGCCTGCAAAATAAAAGATGTTTCAATTGGTACCCATATATTATTAGGGTCCTATTTGTTAGGAGAAGGTAGCCATACCCAAGATGGTTTGGTACTTTTATAAAGATAATTTTTATTATAAACTACATTCTCTATATAATTATTGATATACTTTTGTCTAATTAAATGATTATTTGTTTTAGGAATCCAAATTTTTATAGTTTTGGTATTCAATGTAGACTTTGGTAAACTTTTAGTTTTTTTATAGCTAAGAATTTTTGCAACTTTTTCTTTTTGTTTAGAGGAATTTTTAAAACCTATTCCATTTTTGTTGTTTGATGGTTTTGATATTTTTATAAGGTTTTCCAAATCTTGTTTTCCTTTATTAAATTTTGACACATTATTTGTAATCTTATCTAGCTTTTCTTTTAGTTCTATATTTTCCATTTTAAACAATTCAATATTATTTTTAAGGTTGGTATTTTCTTTCAAAAAATTATCGTTTGCCTTTTTTGTGCTTTCAAGTTCTATAGTGGTAGCCTCATTTATTATCAAATTACTTTTGTATTTTTCTAGAGATAATTCAAGTTCTTCTTCTAGAATAATTTTTTCATCTTTTAACATACCTACTTCAATTTCTAATCTATTTATTTTAACTATATATTCTTTATTCAAGTTTTTAAGTTGTCTAAATTTATCATCCAATTCAATGCTTAGTTCAAATAAATCGTCATAGCTAAGTTTCGGACATACCTCATCGTTTTGTGCCATAAAACACACATTTGCTTGTTCTTCGTCACTATCGCTATCACTTTTTGATGATGAAGAATCCGAATCATCCCATGTTACGTTAAAAGCTTTCTTCTTATTGAATTTTTCAAATTTATTCTTCTTTTTATCAATGTTGAGTTTTGGGCAATCTTTCTTCATGTGTCCGTATTGATCACATTCATAACATTTGATTTGAGATTGATTTGTCGAGTTGGACTTTCCTTCTTTTTGAAATTTTGTCATCTTTCTAAATTTCTTGAATCTATTATAGTTTTTGGCAATGAATACTATCTCATCTTCATCTAGATCTGAGTCATCATTCTTTGTTGCCTGAAATCCGATGTTCTTCTTTTCCGAGTTTAGTTCTTTTCATGCCTGCAAATTAGCTTCATAGGACATCAAATTTCCTATTAACTCTTCAACTTTGAGGGTAGAAAGATCATTCGCTTCTTCTATAGCCAATACCTTTCTTTCCCAGTCAGGTGTTAAAGAGTTGAGTATTCTAGAAACTAAATCAAAATCAGTAAACTTAACTCCTAATGCCATAAGATCATGTTGAATCGTTTGAAATCTAGAGTACATGTCTACTATAGTTTCATTTTGTTTCATTTTGAAAGATGAGAATTGGTTTTGCAAAATTGAAATTTTAGTTTGTTTGACCTTTGTTGTACCTTCGTGTGTAATTTGTAAGGTGCGCCAAATATCAAATGCAGTGGTGCATAGCATTACTCGTGAAAATTCATTTTTGTCTAAAGAACAAAATAAAACATTCATAGCTTTAGCATTGTTTGATGCTAAGGTTTTTTATGCATCGGTCCAAGTGTTCATAGCGGTAGTGGGTACTTCATATTTATCTTGAGTGGCTGACCAAATTTCTAGACCGTTAGCTCCCATAAAAATTCTCATACGTGTTGACCAATATGCATAATTAGATCCATTAAAAAGTGGGGATCGTGCTGTGGATTGTCCTTCTTGAAAAATACTTGCCATATTTAAAGAGATTCAAAAACGTGTTACTGTTCTTTGATCAAACCTTGCTCTGATACCAATTGAAAATCTATATGAGTGGATCGTATGATATATATGTGCAAGTATAAGTAATTAACAGAGAGACTGAATGAATAAAAGTAGTAAAGTAAATTAAACTAATTACACCAGGATTTTATACTAGTTCGGACCTTCCGTCCTACGTCCAGTCCCGAAGCTCCTCTTCGGAATTTCCTTTCACTAACTAACCCTCACTTAACCTGGAGGAACAGGTTTACAATAGCAGAGTTTATTTGTCAGAGATGTGTTCTTAAAACACTGATGTTGACTGTTGAATACAAGTGCTTCCAATATATTTATCTAGAAAATGTTGAATATGTAGTCCAGAATATATGGAAGTGTAAGTAGTTGATTTCTTAGAGAATAGATGTAAGTCAGAGTACAGAGATCAAAAGCATAAGTAAGTAAGGTATCTTTATCTTTTGCATTATTGATCCTATTTATAGTGATGAAGGGTTTTCTTGTATAGTTGTATCCGTTGTAGTCTCCTTAAAGTCGCATCTGATGATGGTGAAGAATTGTGGGGAAGAGAAGCAGACGTGTCCCTTTGAGTGTGACAGTTGAAGTTTGAATTTGCCCTGGCGAATTTAAAATCAGACGTCTGAGAGCATGTTCCAGACGTCTGCCCTTCATATTTTATTTTTTTGCATATGATTGTATTTCAGATGTCTGAGTTTAATACCGGACGTCTGATTCCTTCTGAAGTATGAACCCAGAGAATACCATCAGACGTCCGGTATCATAATCAGACGTCTGTTTTATAGTGCCTTTATTTGCAGAGGAATAAATCAGACGTCTGCTAAGTGAAGCCAGACGTCTGAAAACTGTGTATTTTGCTTTCTTCTGTCTGTGCATTTCCACTTCTACTTCTATCGATTTGATCGCCTTTTGATTCTTGTTTCTATCTCTTTGGTGATGCTATTTCATCAACTACCTGTAAATAAAGATATGTACATGTACACGATTTCCATTGTATAGTTGTTATCATCGAAACCGTAGAATGTAGTTCCTAACAGTTTAGCCTTGCTCGTATCGACCCACTGCTCTGTTCGTATCGATCATCACTACTTTGTTCGTATCGATCATCACTACTTTGTTCGTATCGATGATCGCAGACCATTTTTTATCGATGACTGAAGGCCGCATTCGTATCCATTTTTGTGTAAGCTCTTCATATTGACCTTTTGTGCCTACCTTTGTATCGATGGCGCTTTGTATCGATTTCACGAAGCTACTCCGTATCGTTAATTTTTTCTTTTAGCCCATTTCTTATAGTTATAGGATGTCGAGTTTCGTATCGATCTAGAGATGATCGACACGAAACATGCTAAGTAGCGGATCGATACGAATTAGACCAACGTGCCATCGTTGATGGATACGAAATGAGCCCACTTGGACCAATACGAGTATGATAGATACAAAGTGAGGTTACTTAGACCGATACGATCGTGATGGATACGAAGAAGGCCACCTCAGATCGATACGAACGTGATGGATACGAACAAGGTGACCGCTTGAATTGCATCGATCATATCTTGAGCATATAATCCGATTGACTTGAAATTTGAAATGTTGGCTTCCGTAGCTTCGCTTGTCTCGTTATATCAATTATAGCTTGATCCGAAAATGGTCAAAATTTACCAACATACATAGCTGACCTGTTCATAATAGGCAATCGGGGAGAACTATTTTTGGTTTCCAGTTAACCATTTGGTATCACGACCTTGCTAAAAGACGGGATAACACACACACACACATATATACAATACTTTATCGACCACATCAGTAGTGAAATGAGAAGTCAAATTGGGGTAATTTAGAAGAAGACATGGTGACTTCCTCTTTATGATTGTTACTGCCATCATCATTCTCAAATTTTTTGCAATTGTCCGCGTCGTTTGATTCATTACAATCTTTGTTTTCATCGTTTTCAAATTCTATAAACTTTTCCACTTCACTTGCTTCAATCTTTAGATGATTCTTCGACACCTAATGAAAAGAAATAAGTAAATCACTAAATTTAAAAAACAATTCAAAAAAAGGATGTCAAATTTGGCATAGGGCCACCGTTGCGTGTAATTAAACATGAACTTCAGAAGCCAAATATACATATATTTCTCAGCACAAAGTCGCCGAAAATTTTCACTTGGTTATCGCACAAAAATTTGGCTACTCCTTGTCAAAATTATACATAAATTTCGATATCGATTCTCCGAAATATTGTGTAAGCTTCATGAATCGTATATCTCGGCATGCTACTCTTGAATTTGTATCTAATCTCGGCGCATGTTCTTCGAACTAGCATTTTCAAAGAATTGAGATTTCGTTCGTGAAACCTAAACCCTAGCAAATAAAAAAAACTTACGTCTTCATTGTTTGTTTCTACAAATTGAACGAAACGTTCACTTTCTTGAGTTAGAATCGTATTGGTCTCTTTCTCCGGTGAATAAATTTCATTAGAACTAAATTTCTTCATGATTACGGATTACTAATATTGATTGAGAAGGAAAAAAATTGATTACTATATGAACAATTTAAAAAATAGGGGAAAAGATGATAACCAAGGGTAATTTGGTAAGACGATAGTTTTATGTTAAGGGGGGACTTATTTTTGTACCCCCTTAGTAATTTTTTTAAAAAAGAATGACCCCCCCCCCTCCCAATAATTTTTGCAGTGTCATTAACAATATCCTAAATAATATGGGAATAACACAATATATTAAGAGTTCAAGTATAGTTATAACAATCTGCAAATAAGATTTTCAAATTTTTATTTTCCTTTTGGATATTAACGATATATAATTATTTTCAAATTTATTCTACTTTAGCCCTTTTTCAAATTTATTCCATTTAAGCCCTTTAGAAAAAATAAATTGACAAAACTTCATTATCAGTAAAAATCGTAGTTTTTAAGGTAAATATTTGCATTTTTTCTCAAATATTTGAAGAGAAAAGTTATATTTTGGAACTTTCAGACAAGTGATAGAAAAGCGACGGAGAGAAAAAAATCATATGAGTTCAAATTGGTGATGTTATTGTTCAACCATGAATACTTAGTCAATTGAGGTGAGCACTTGTGGATTTTACGGGTGCAGGTGGAGAAGATTAGCAATCGAAGATGAATCAAGGATACTGGAAGCGTAATAAGAAACGTAGAAGGAAAAGAACACCGTCTCAATGTTATCTCAATGGTTAAATGCTTCAACTTTGAATATGAAGTCGCAGATTTGAGTCCTGCATAGTATCATTTGAATTACTGAACATATACACCACGATAATTGCGGATTTACCTACACCAAAATGGCGTAGTTGGAACATAGCTAAATACAATACTTAAGTCACTATAGCATATAGAGTAGTAGCAGTAACGGCAAGGTTGGGTCGAGATTTGTTATATACGTCGATGTATATTCATCGATAGTGGACAGAATTCTCGAGAACGACAAGCTTTGGTCGAAAAATATAAAAAACAGACGCTGGGTACTGATCGAATAGACATTGGAAGAAAATGATCAAACGACAAATACTCATTTTCATCACAGTATAGTCAAAATATGGCCAACAAAAAGAAATCCAAAACAATCAAAAGAAGGCCAACAAGCAAAAAGAAAATTAAACAATGAAAAACAGTTTATTTTTTATATGCTCATTGACTTGCACTATGAACATGAACAGAAAATAATCAGAGACCCTATACTCATTGTCATCAGAGCACAATCAAGAGAAGTCCAACAAAATGAAACCCAACACAATCAAAAGAAGGCCAACAAGTAAAAATAAAATTAAATAATGAAAAACAAAGAAAATTAAATAATGAACGTATACTCATTGGCTATGATTCCTAGTACAAATTCAGATGAACACTATGAACATGAACAGAAGCCAAAACATGAAAGTCAAATATATGTTTGTCAATTCATTTACATATCTCAAATCCATTACAATGCATCAAGTGCATATCCCAAAGTCAATACATATGTTAAAGTCAATACATATCTCAAAGTAATGACATTTCATTCCTCTTCACCAATAAGTATGCTAAGTGCGTTGCCTTCATCTCCGTCGTCATCCATACAAGCTAAGTACTTGTTCACTCTTTCCGCATATGGTCTGATCCACTATTTCACATTAATATTATAAAACTTTCGAAAATAAGTAAATTGAGGTGTAGGAGGCAAAAGAGAGTCGGAACTGAGTTTAACACCCACATGATGTGAGTTGTTTACATAGCTCATAACTATCATCCTATCATGGTTTAACATGGTCAGACGTACTGTTGTGGTAACAAATGTACAACTCATATCTTTTCTTAACAAGACAACCACAGTGTCAAACGTTTCATCTATTATAAATCTGGATTCTAGCATCTGCATCCACTCACTTAACCCAACTACATTTGGACATTGTATCCTTTTCTTCATTTCTTCAAAGCCACATTCATCCCACATTCTTTTGTACATTTCTGGCCGTAGCAGTAAATGGTCAACCATAGACTCACATACAAACTTACACGGATTTTTCGGTGTTCGATTATGGAGATTCAATTGATTAACTACAACCCAATAACCACAATTACCATCACTAGGCATATCGTCTATGCCAATTATGTAGGATCTCATACGTTTGGGCATTTGCAATAAATATTCATCGTCAATTTGACTGTTCGCATATGCTTTAGTTTTAATGCCAAGCTTCTTTAAGTAACGACCAACTAGAGCAAAATTTTATTCACATGACAATGACGCTTCTACATGTTTAAAGTAAGAAGGATCTCGTTTAGTTGACTTATCTTTGTTCGAAGGTCTACCTTTTTTAATAGTTACCACAGAGGGTTCTAAAATAGTGGTTGTTTGAGGGAACGCGAGCACTTTTAAATCTTTTTGCATAACAAGTCTCACATTATCAGGAGATTTGCCATACCTACTTTTCAAAGCTGTGATTTTCGGCAAGTCATAAAAATCAAGAGTTGAGCGATGCAACGTAGGCAGAGTACAAGATAATTGCTTCCAATAAGAGTCTATAACGGTTAGAGGTATGTAACCTTCTGAATGCCTAAAATCTACAAGTTTATATGCACATGGTATCCCATTTACTTTCCATAAAACACAACCACAATTGTCAACAGTCAAACCAACGTTTGAAATGTTGCACAATTCATTTAATAGTAAATCAAGTGCTTTGTGAGATACAAATCCCAAAATTTCTTTAAACATTGGTTCACTTCGAAATCTATGCATTGTTCCAGATGTACTTGTTTTGAACAAATGTTCGATTGCAACTAATTCATTCTCATAACAAAGATGTGCACTAGTCCAACATTGCACGAAGCTACCAATAGCTGAATCGAAGTACAATTTCAAACGATGGTGTGCACTTTCGACTATGCTTGTTGATACATTATCATAATGTTTTATTTTGTTCATGCAAGCCAAAACAAACATATTCTTATATTTACTACGCCAATTTTTCATTACATATTTCATAGTTTTTTTATGTTTGTCAATCCATTCATCACGAAATAATTTTATGTTTCGATACTCTTCCTAGGACAATAAGTTAATCACATTTATCCAACCATCCCAAAAAAGTTCATACTTCTTTTTTCCTTCCTCATCGTTTCAATAGTACCTCTTTATCCCCAATCAATACTTGTTTCCTATTTATAAAATTGGGTTTACAAGTTGCCTGAACGTTCTTTGGAATATGCCATGCGCACAGAATATGACGTGATACTAGAAAGACAGTAGCTTCTGCAATTGTACGAGCAATTTCAGCATCTGTGATGATAACACCCATAATTTCTTTGTTCTATAACACTTTCGAACACATTCAAGAGCCCATATATGATTCCGTAGTCTTACGGCTAATAAAAGCACGTGCAACGGTAAAGGTTGCTCCGGTTAATGTTTGTGATACCATATGGAAACATGGTAACTTGTATCGATTCGTCTTAAACATTCAATCTAAGAACAAAATTTGATGAAAACACTACGCAAGATCAACATATCTAGGATGACTAAAAAATAAGTCGGAAACTTCATTGGTTGTACCATCAACTCTATGGTGCACGGAATAATGATGACTTGTAGCCAATTTCATAAAGTACTGCATAACCCTATCTTCCCTATAAAGTAGTCTCAGCTTCATTTTCGCATTGTAAACATTTCTTACCATTGGCTGGTTGTCCGGACTGTCAATTTTAATAGCCGTTAGAATATTTCGAGGCTTAACACGACTATTTTCCATTGTTTCAATGGTCTTAATTTTGTGATCTTTCAGCCTCGCCGCATACGGATTCTCGGTTAATACATTAACAAGACTGTGATTGTGCCTTCCGTTCTTCACATTCAACATCCATCTTCCATCGTTCATACAATGTGCACTTAAATCAAATGGACATCCACATTTTCTACTTTCCGACCTTCTCCGTTTTTGTTGGGTTTTCAGAACATAATTCTTTGGTTTATGGTCAATATACTCTTCACTCCTTTCACATACTAGAACCATCCAAAACCCTTTTCCATTGCCTAGTAAATTTCTCATTCTTGTTCTTTTCGTCACAACAACACAGTTGACACTAATCCTACGATCCCTACACCAATCCCATACACTTTCCTTCGTCTCGAACAACTGCATCATAAATACGTAACATAAATCAAAATAAAACAAATCATACATACATATATATGTGTGTGTGTGTGTGTGTATACTGTTTGCGCTAAAAATAGTCACAAATATCCAATTGTCAATGAAAGCACCCGTTTAAAATCACAGATCACAGATAACAAATATGTAGAGAAAATAAATGTGAAGAACACTCAAAATTTAAAAATAATCACATAGAAACACATAAATATAGATGATTCGGCGTTTGGCCTACGTCCATTATGAAATGGCTGACTTTTATTAATCTTTCTTCGCTGGTTACAATGAGTTACAGTAGTAGAATTGAAATACAAAAGTAATCTCGGCAGAGTTTGGATGTAAAAGAGCCAAAAGTCCCTTTTCTGGAGCGTATGGACTGCTATTTATAAGTGTAGGCTGCAAATATCTTGCATAGATCTCAGAAGACTCCTTCTCCCATGTGGGTGGGCCCACATGATCGATCCCATTTCATGCCGGATGATCGAGTCTTTCTTATGGATGCGTCATGTTCGTATCGATCCGGGTTTAGCCTTGCTCGTATCGACCCACTGCTCTGTTCGTATCGATCATTATTGCTTTGTTCGTGTCTATGATCGCAAACCATTTTTTATCGATGACTGAAGGCCGCATTCGTATCCATTTTTGTGTAAGCTCTTCGTATCGACCTTTTGTGCCTACCTTTGTATCGATGGTGCTTTGTATCAATTGCATGAAGATACTCCGTATCGTTAATTTTTTCTTTTGGCCCATTTCGTATCGTTATAGGATGTCGAGTTTCGTATCGATCTGGAGATGATCGATACGAAACATGCTAGGTAGCGGATCGATACGAATTAGACCAACGTGCCATCGTTGATGGATACGAAATGAGCCAACTTGGACCGATACGAGTATGATAGATACGAAGTGAGGTTACTTAGACTGATACGATCATGATGGATACGAAGAAGGCCACCTCAGATCGATACGAATGTGATGGATACGAACAAGGTGACCGCTTGAATTGCATCGATCATATCTTGAGCATAGAATCCGATTGACTTGAAATTTGAAATGTTGGCTTCCGTAGCTTCGCTTGTCTCGTTATATCAATTGTAGCTTGATCCGAAAATGGTCAAAATTTACCGACATACATAGCTGACCTGTTCATAACAGGCAATCAAGGAGAACTATCTTTGGTTTCTAGTTAATCTTTTGCTATCACGACCTTGCAGAAAGGCGGGATAACACACACGCATATGCGCACACACACATATATATAATACGTTATTGTACCACATTAGTAGTGTAATGTGAAGTCAAATTGGGGTAATCAGAAGAAGACATGGTGACTTCCTCTTTATGATTGTTATTGCCATCATCGTTCTCAATTTTTTTGCAATTGTCCACGTCTTTTGATTTATTGCAATCTTTGTTTTCATTGTTTTCAAATTCTTTAAACTTATCCACTTCACCTGCTTCAACCTTGAGATGATTCTTCGACACCTAATGAAAAGAAATAAGTAAATCACTAGATTTAAAAAACAATTCAAAAAAAGATGTCAAATTCCGCATAGGGATGCCGTTGTGTGCAATTAATCATGAACTTCAGAAGCCAAATATACATATATTTCTCAGCACAAAGCCGCCGAAGAGTTTCACTTGGTTATCGCACAAAAATTTGGCAACTCCTTGTCAAAATTATACATAAATTTCGATATCGATTCTCTGAAATAATGTGTAAGCTTCATGAATCATATATCTCGGCATGTTACTCTTGAATTTGTATCCTAATCTCGGCATGTGCCCTTCGAATTAGCATTTTCGAAGAATTGAGATTTCGTTCGTGAAACCTAAACCATAGCAAATAAAAAAAACTTACGTCTTCATTGTTTATTTCTACAAATTGAACGAAACGTTCACTTTCTTGAGTTAGAATCGTATTGGTCTCTTTCTCCGGTGAATAAATTTCATTAGAACTAAATTTCTTCATGATTACGGACTACTAATATTGATTAAGAAGGAAAAAAAATGATTACTGTATTAACAATTTAAAAAATAGGGGAAAAAATGATAACCAAGGGTAATTTGGTAAGACGATAGTTTTATGTTAAGGGGGGACATATTTTTTTGTTCCCCCTTAGTAATTTTTTTTTAAAAAGAATGACCCCCCCTCCCCCCAATAATTTTTGGAGTGTCATTAACAATATCCTAAATAATATGGGAATAACACAATATATTAAGAGTTCAAGTATAGTTATAACAATCTGCAAATAAGATTTTCAAAATTTTATTTTCCTTTTGGATGTTAATGATATATACTTATTTTCAAATTTATTCCACTTTAGCCATTTTTCAAATTTATTCCATTTAAGCCCTTTAGAAAAAATAAATTGACAAAACTTCATTATCAGTAAAAATCGTAGTTTTTAAGGTAAATATTTGCATTTTTTCTCAAATATTTGAAGAAAAAAGTTATATTTTGGAACTTTCAGAAAAGTGACTAAAAAGCGACGGAGAGAAAAAAAAATTAGTAATCATTTGAGTTCAAATTGGTGATGTTATTGTTCAACCATGAATACTTTGTCAATTGAGGCGAGCACTTGTGGATTTTACGGATGCGGGTGGAGAAGATCAGCAACCGAAGATGAATCAAGGATACTGGAAGCGTAATAAGAAACGTAGAAGGAAAAGAACACCGTCTCAATGTTATCTCAATGGTTAGATGCTTCAACTTTGAATATGAAGTCACGGATTTGAGTCCTGCATAGCATCATTTGAATCACTGAACATATACACCACGATAATTGCGGATTAACCTACACCAAAATGGCGTAGTCGGAACATTGATAAATACAATACCTACGCAGTGCCCACGACATTAATGGCGTAGGTAAAAATTGCGTGGAAAATAAACTCACGTCTTGCCTATGCCATACGTGTGGTTATTTCCTACGTCATTTATACGTCATTAAATTCCTACGTCTTCTTGACGTCTTTATTTTCTATGTTTTTCCTGCGTCATCCATACATCTTTGTTTTCTATGTTTTTCCTATATCATCCACATTACTTTATTTATTATGATAAAAATTGGATTTACCTATGCATTTTCTACGCCTTTTCTAAAGCAATTTTCACATATTTTTATTGTATTTATATCCATTAAACACCATGTCAATCTTTGGCACTCTATCAACGTCAAACAAACATCAGTATAAATTTTAGGTTTGTTATGATAATGACTATCATTACTATTTTGCAAATACCGTTACTGTACCATTTTTACTATTAAGCTAAAATTGCTTAGCATTATCGTTACCGATAGGACTGGTATATCAATATTCTGTTAATCGTTAAACTGGTAATGGTAAATTACCGTTTATCTAAAAAAAGTCTGTAACATGACATGTTTTTATACTATAACGCATCTTCATTATGCTATTTATAGTGTTACTTGATAAAGGATATAAAGTAGAAAGAGAAGAAATGTATTTGACATTATTTCACCTGATTACTGAACTAAATTTAATCATATACATGTATATTAAATTGACGGGTAAAATTACTATTACCGTTGGTTTTGAATAAATATTACAGATAATTTACCCTAAAAAGACGAATTTACCATTACCATACCGCTTAAACTGGTATAAGATTTTAATCAAAAATAGTAACCGATTGACTAGTAATGTATGGTTGTGGAAAATTTACCGTTACCATAACAAACTTTATAAACTTATTGTATGTTTGTATAATTTTCAACAAAAAATCATAATGTCATATCATTCATCATCAATCAAATTCAAAATTGCATCCATGTTACAAAATCAAACCAACGTTAAAAAAGTCCTCATTTGTCTGAACGATATGATAATATGTTCATAATACTAACACATCTAAGAATAAGAAAAATATCGTCGCCTCTCGTCTGGACGACTACTCCACTTTCATTAAATCGTTGTTAAAACACGAGTTGTTCATACTGCATGTTTAAAATTTGAATCTCCCCTTCTTGACGCTCTATCTTCTCTTTCAGTTTGGCTCTATCTGTTTTTTGTCCTGGTTGGCGTTGCAGGTGGCGTCTGTATATTTCCGTACTTATTAAATCTTGCATCAATTTGTTGGTTTCGTACTAATTAAAAATTATTTTACCAAAATTTTAAATATTTGTTATAAGGATACTGCCTTAGTAGGGCTTAGGATCTTTTCTTTCAGCTATAACATTAGTAAACGTATGAAATACTTCTTTCTCAACTTCTTAGGAATGTCTCTGCCTTAGCTATTCAATTCTTCGATTCTAGCTTGATATTGTTTATGTATATTTTTTTTCTCTGAATTTATAAAAAATTAGTCAGACTTGAATATATTTATTTGAATCAAAGCTTCATACAACTATAATGTTACATCTAACACCTACCAGAAAGAAAGAAGAAGAGAAAACCCAATCTACGGCGAAAGATTAACATATGAAAAGCACAAAAAATATAAAGTTATATTACGAAAGAATTTAGGCCAATTCTATTTAAACTCGCAAAAATGCCGAGTTCGTCATCCCTCCAAAAAAAGACACACCTCATGTTTTATTTGAGTTTCCGTCCATTGTTTCCAGTTTTGGTCCTGCCTTTTTCACTTACCCAAATTTAATTCTATCGGTAAAAAATTCTCTTGGTAAAAAATCTCTCAGTCAAGTAAAACGTATATCTTTCAGCATATGTATGGGATTTCATTTTCGTTTTCACCATTAAATCATAAATTTTATTATCTTTCTATTAATATCCAATTATGACATGTTTTGCTGAACTTTTATTTCGACGGTGGAAAATATTTGTCGAGCTAACAAATATTTGCTATTGTAAATAAAAAGAAAATCCCTCCAGTAGCTTGTTCAATACGCACTCAACCATGTTCAGTACCCACTCCAATTTTGGTTATTCTGGACATGCATGAGAAATTTAAAGGTAGAATGGATAATGAACAAGTTGGAGTGGGTATTGAGCAAGCTACAGCGTGGGGGTTTTCTTTTTATTTACAATGGCAAATATTTGTCATTGTAAATAAAAAGAAAACCTCCGTAGCTTGTTCAATACCCACTCTACCTTATTCAGTAGCCACTCCATCTTTGGCTATTATGAACATGCATGAGATTTTTAAAAATGGAGTGCATGTTGAGCAAGCTGCTGGGATATTTTATTTATTTATAATGACAAATATTTGTTGGGTGGGTAAATATTTGCCACCAATTTTTTTAAAAAAAAATCATCAAAAGATATCATACGTGGATCTTAATGGAAAGATAATAAATTTTATGATTTAATGGTGAAACGAAATTGAAATTCGATACGTCTTTTGAAAGATATGACGTTTTAAATATTGCAAATTAACTTGTCATTATAACCGGATTATTTTATTGATAATGTAGATGAGAGGGTATTTTGTTCTTAGTTATTTTTTCCTAATAAGGGAGGGAACTCAGTATTTTTCTGACTTTAAACGGAATTAGCCAAGAGTTTAATCAAGAACATAACCCCTTTAAACTCAATTCCAATCAACATTATTTCAGTATCATAACTTAGCAACAGCAGCTTCAAGATCTTTATCCGGCCCAACAGCTTGCTGCATGGTGGGTCTCTTGGAAGGCAAATGAAACTACGTGCATGGAAAGAATACAATGTAAACTAGCTGCATGTATAATTGCATGCATGAATTGGCATTCCTCTTGCGCCTAATCCATGTTCCTTTTGTCAAAACAAAAAAAAAAACCAAAAAAATTAAAACTAAGCATATATACCTGGATTTGTGCATAAAATATTTGTGTACTGCTAAATAATCAAATGACAACCAAATCTCATACGCCTAACATATGTTATTACTATATTATTGATTTCATGTTTATATGCAGGTTAAGTTACTTTGGCATTAATTAAAAAAATAAAAACAACATATTAAGCATAAACACAACATATCAACATCAACCTAAATAATTAATTATATTGCATTGATAAACTAACAAGTAGATCCAGTAGTACTAAATAATACATCACATTGTAGTAAATAATCTCCAGCAAATAATGCAGAAGTATAATAAGCCTACCAACCTCTTGTGCAGGCGATTCTGCTCCAAAAAGTTACTGCCATACCAACCTGGCTGCTAGATTCCTAATCAGACAAATAGAGCTTAGCTGATTGCATTTTAATATCATACGCATGCTGAAGAAAAAATAATGCATCAAGAACATACATATTTTTAAAAAAATAAAAAGATTACCGGATGGTATTCAATTATATCGTTGATAATTGTTAGAGCATCTCCAACGGATTATAAGGTTGAATATTCAACCCTTAATATTCAAGAGTTGACCCAACAAAACGAGAGACGTCTATTTAATTGACGTCTGGATTTAAACGTCTAATAAATTGGTATGTGATTATCAAAAGCATATTTAATAGACGTTCACACATCAATGGCTTATCAAATAGACGTCTTTTTTTTGCAAGTTAGTAAAACATAATGCAAGGCCCACAGTCCGAATATAATGGATAATAATACCCAATGTAAATAAACTTTAGGGTTTACAAACCCTAGCCGTTTCTATCATTTACTACTTTATACATAGAAGCTCAATAAACTCAAACACTACTAAAAACGGCTAATATTCCGACAGCACGTAGCGACAGCTTCCGACGGCTAATTTCCGACGGCTTCCGACGGTCGTCGGAAGCTGTCGGAAATTCGCGAATTACAGGCCCAGCCGAGCCTTTTTCTTTCTCATTTTGCAGCACGAAAACTATTATTAAAACCCTCAAATCCCTCCAACAAGCTTTCAATCTCCTATTTCGAGCTTCCGGATCTTCCACGGCTTCCTAAGCAAACTCTGTTGTTCTTAATCTCAGGTATAATATTTTAATTTGGACAAAAATCTAATTTTTGTCCTACATCTTGATTTGCATAGATGATAAACTAGAACTAATTAGTGATTGCAATTGTTTCCATTTGCGTAATAACGGTTTATAGCATCCCATGGTATACCAATTTCATATGTTATCGTGAAATTTTAAAGAGTATGTATAATTTGTGATTGTGTTTGTAATAGTTTGTAAAACTGTATTTTTCGTAAAATGCACAAATTTAATTAACTAATGTCCCTTAGAGAGTGTTGGCCCCGTCTGACGAGTGTTGTACATGATCGTTATATAAATAGTCGTTTTTTTTTTCAAAAAATGACCATTTATATTCATCTGGTACAATATTTATTGGATTTATCCGTGTATTGGACAAGTTATGACACTACAAGAAAAAGGCAGAATACCGACAGCCAAGACCGACGGCTTCCGACGGCCATTTTCCGACGGCTTTCGACGGGCCGTCGGCGGCCGTCGGAAGCCGTCGCAAATTTGCGATTATACCAGCCAGCCGAGCCCTTTCTTCCTCCTCCATTTCATACGAAAAAAACCCAAAAAACCCCCCAAATTCAACCCCTAAGCTTCCAATCCCTAATTTTTAGCTTCCGGATCTTCCAACGCACTCTAATCAAGCTTCAGTACTCTTAATCTCAGGTATAATCTCTTATTTTTATGAAAAATTCAGTTTTTACCCTAATTATAGATTTGCATAAATTGATAAATTAGGGCGAATTAATGATTGCAATTGTTTCCACTAGCGTACGGTTTATAGCATCACATGGTATACCGATTTCATCTTTTATCGTGAAATTGTGATAAACACGTATAATTTGTGCATGTTCATGTATATGTATTTTGTTGTGTATGCCTTGATTCGACGATTGTATACGTTATTTGGAATAAGATAAAATGATTGAATGAACTAGGAGTATTATATTGTGCACGTTTTTACTTATGACACAAAAAAAATGCATTACTCTAAATTATAATTGTGTGTATTGAAAAATGACAAAATGTTAAACCAGCCCTAAGTTGATGCGTAATACGTCGAATAAATGTGTGAAATTAATATATAAATGTGAACAGTGAGTAAAACTGTATTTTTGAGTAAAATGCGCGCATTTTAACCGACAAATGTCCCTTAGAAAGTTTTTGGCCCCGTCTGACGAGTGTTGTACATGATCGTTGTATAAATAGTCGTTTTTTTCGAAAAACGACCATTTATATTCATCTGGTACAATGTTTGTCGGATTTGTCCCTGTATTGGACAAGTTATGAACACAGTAAGAATTTACATTTTGTATACTACTTCGTCTCAAACGGTTCATAAAATTTCGCCCTAACTTTTCTTTTTTGTTTCCTGCGTACGCGCATTTGTGTACAATGCAGGGAACAAAAGGGAAATGCTGCCGAAATTTTATTGAATCGTTTGGGACGAAGTAATATACGAAATGTAAATGCTTACTGTGTTTGTAATGGGAAGTAGGATGTTTGACCAATGAAAAAAATTTATATATTTTTAATCGTTACGTACGTTAAAAAATGAAATGTGCCCTATTTGAAAATATTTTTAAATTTGTGAAGTTGTTCTTTAAATTCAAAATATTATACGAACATGAAAATAATCTTTTTCGAATGTGTATTCTTCAAAATAAATATTAAATTTTGAACTTCTCATTTTGTCAAATAGGAAAAATGATTGATTATTTTGTTGATCGAAGGAGATGGATGTACCAAAGAAAAGGAATGAGGGGCTCAATAAAAGAAGATTTTTATAACGGTATAAACGTGTTTGTTGAATTCGCCTTAAGTAATAACGGAAACGATCCAGAAATTCGTTGTCCGTGTAGTAGGTGTAGACATTTGAAGTTTTTGTTACCAGATATTGTGAAAGTTCATTTGTGCCAACACGGTTTCACACCCGAATATTATGTTTGGGATCGGCATGGAGAAGTTGTAGCAAATACTTCTGTAGAGTCTGAAAGTGTCGTTAACGAAATAGTTTCAACGACCCGTATAGAAAATATGGTCGAAGATGCAGCACGATCAATGTTTCCTATGGTTGAAGTTGACGACGATGATGTAAATGTTGAAGAACCAAATATTGAAGCTAAGAAAATTTATGATTTACTAGATGCAGCTAAAAAACCTATTTGGGATGGTTGTAAAAGCGGCACGCAGCTGTCAGTAATCGCAGAATACATTGCGATGAAGTCAAAATACAACATCACTGAAGCTGGGTTTACGGCTGTTGTACAAGCTGCAAAAAGACATATGCCGCCCGATAATCTAATGTGTGAAAATCACTACGAAGTTAAAAAACTTATGTCGGCTTTTGGTTTACCGTATCAGAAAATAGATACATGTTTAAAAGGATGCATGTTGTTTTGGAAAGAAGACGCAAACCTTAGAAATTGTAAAGTTTGTAACCAGGAGAGATACAAACCAAGAAAAAAGAAGGGTAAGGAAGTTTCTATTTAGATGCAATTGGTTTAGCAATGTTCCAGGTTCTGGAATTAATGTGCATAAGGATTATAATCTTATCGAAATAAAGCATACATCGCACTATCACAAGTATGATCCTTTTGTACTAGCCAAACAAGCATTGCAAGTTTATTACGCTCCTTATCCGTCTCTAAAAAGAGATAAAGCAGATTGGTCTGCAGTTTTTAAAACAAAGGCCAGATTCACATTCGATGGGAAGAATATTCCGGACGAACAAGCTTATCAGGCAGATCTTGAGCAAAATAACGAAATAATAATTACAGACGATCATACAGATTTTGGTCCTTTGATCGATGAATCAAATGTTTTGGTAGAAGCGTTTGACAGTGCAGAGGAAAATATCGTCGAAAACGAGACCGAATCTGAATCAGAAGACGATGATGACTGATATAAATTTGAATCTGTTTTTTTGCAATTGATGTAACTATGTTGAATTCTTGATGTATTATGAAATTGATGTAACTATGAAACTAAATCCGTTTACTATTGTTTTATGTTATTTCAATTTGTCATTTATTTAGCAATTTTTATTAAAAATGCAATGAACTCTGCTTATCGTAGGAAGAGTACACCCATCATGAATCAGGTATAACAAACTTACATGTCTATTTACATTTCAGTCATTATAATTAAGCAATTTATACCATTGATGTCATGTTCATATGAAATATATTTCATTATCATGTTTTTATTCTCTTATATAATGATGTGTAAACGTCACAGGTTTATCATTATGTCACATAGAGGGAGGAGCTCTTCCCGTTCTTCAGGAGGCGATGGCAGTGGCCCATCGCAAGCGCCACACCGTCCAGTTGTTACGTTAGTCCCCAAAGCAGATGGGTAAAAATTAAATCTTATTCATCATCTTATTTTTTCTATACTATACGTATGTACTTATCTGTATCGTACTTAAAAACAGGGGGTTCGAGCTACTACCCACTAAGGTAGTGTTGGACGTCTCCAGAGCAGCATATCGTAGTAGGATGAGTGCGTGCTGGCCGAAGTGGGATACCATCCCTCCGCACATCATAGAGTGCATATGGCAGGATGTCCTAGTATGTGTAATTTTTATGTTTTCCATTTTTAATTCGTTTTTGTCGTTTTTCTACCGTTTATCGTTTAAAGTGTAATCTTTTTTTAACACAGGCTGAGATAGACATCCAGACAGATGATATGCAGCTGGCACGAGCATACTGGATGAGGAAGATGCGAAAGAACTACAGAGACACGATATCTGAGGTTAAGAAATCCGGGAAGAGACCACGGTGGATGGGGGAGAGCGTGTGGCAAGCTTGGTTGAGCTACTGGGAGACGGACGAGGCGAAGGCAAGTATACTAATTTTTTTTCAATTATTAATTTAACGTGATTGAAAAATAATGTATCAAATTTTGAATGTACAGGCAGAGTCAGATAGAAACTCTGCAAATAGAAATAAGAATCCCGTTACTCATCGCGGAGGATCGAAGTCGTTTCAGCAGTATCGGCAGGAGTTGGTAAATTTAATTACTGAATAATAAATGTAAATAGTTTATGCTATATGATTTTAAATGTATAATAATTGTATGTAACAATCAACTTCAGGAAGCCGAGGCACATGGTCCTGTCAGCTATATGGACGTGTTCACCCGTACGCATGCTGTTGAGCATGTTAATCCAGACGGGACTGTTTCGTACACATGGTAGGACGATAAATCCAGTAAAAGCCATGTAAGCATATTTCATTTTATTCAGTATTAGTAATTGTTTTAGTTGTCAAATTATTATGAAATAAGATATGATATTATTAATTTGTCAATGCAGGAGATGTTTATGGAGCAGCGACAGAAACTCCTTTCTAATACGGGTCGAGAGCAGCTGACGACCGATGAAGAGGACGTTATTTTTGAGTCCGTTATGAGTCCACCAGAGCATGGTCGACGATACGGATTTGGCAATTTAGCGGTAAATAATTTAATTTTTCTTAAAATACTTAAAATATGATATTCTTACCTTTTCAAAACAATAAACTTTGATTTTATTTATTTTTCAATTATTGCAGTCCAGTAGTCAGAGTAGGAGACGGCGGAGTAGACCTCAGAGCGAGCTAGCAAGTATAGAAGAATTGCAGACTAGAGTTCAGCAGTTGGAGGAGCAGAACCGCCAACAGGCCATGCAGACGGCACGGTTATTTGAGTACATGCAGCAGTTTGGTGGCCGCTTCCCTTCATCGGCTGGCTCTGGATCTGGGGCAGATTGATTCATTGCTTTCTAATTCGTTCGTGCAGGTATGTTTAGTTTTAGTTTACAATGATTTGGTAGAAGGAACAATTAATTGTTGATATGTATAATTATGTATAATACACTTGGTTCTGTAGCTGTATCAGGATATGCATGATTAGAACAGTTATTGTTAGTATTATTGTTAATGTTGGAATGTTATGTATATTTTGTATTTTATTTTTATTCTAATTTTGTTTATTTCTGTGTCTATTGAATATTTTGGAGTATTGGTTTGCATGTTTGGTTGGATTATTGTTTATTTGATTGTGCAGTATTGATATTGTAGTGTTTGGAAGAGAAATGTGGTTGGAAGGCTCTATTTGCAGCAGATTTAAAAAAAAAACAGCAGGTTTCCGACGGCTTCCGACGGCTCCCGACGGCTTATTGGTCGAAATTTTCCGGCGGTTTCCGACGGCTTATTGGCCTGATTTCCGGCGGTTTCCGACGGACGGCCGTCGGAAACCGCCGGAAACCGCCGAAAGCCGTCGATAATGTATACGGCATCACCCGTCGGTAGCCGTCGGAAATACTGCTCCCCGACGCCTTCATTTCCGACGGCTTTTTCCGACGGCCGCCGACGGCTTCCGACGGCCGCCGACGGTTTTCAGCCGTCGGAAATCCCCCCTCCCCTTGTAGTGTGAACACAGTAAGTATTACATTTTGTATACTACTTCATCTCAAACGGTTCATAAAATTTTGGCTTAACTTTTCTTTTTTTGTTTCCTACGTACATGCATTTGTGTACAATGCAGGGAACAAAAGGAAAATGCTGTCGAAATTTTGTCGAATCGTTTGAGATGAAGTAATATACGAAATGTAAATGCTTACTATGTTTGTAATGGGAAGTAGAATGCGTGACCATGGAAAAAAAATATCTTTTTGTACAAAATTTTATAACGATATGTTTAAAAATAAGATGTGTCATATTTTGAAATATTTTTTAATTTTGAAATAGTTCTTTAAATTCAAATATTATACGACTATGAAAATAATCTTTTTCGAATTTGTATTCTTGAAAATAAATATTAAATTTTGAACTTGTGACTCATTTTCTCGAATTGAAAAAATGATTGATTATTTTGTTGATCGGAGGAGAAGGATGTACCAAAAAAAGGACTGAGAGGCTCAATAAAAGAAGATTTTTATAATGGTATAAACGTATTTGCTGAATTCGTTTTAAATAATAACGGAAACGATCCAAAAATTCGTTGTCCATGTAGTAGGTGTGGACATTTGAAGTATTTGTTACCAAATATTGTGGAAGTTCATTTTGCCAAAACGGTTTCGTACCTAAGTACTATGTTTGGGATCGGCATGGGGAAGTTATAATAAATACTTCTGTAGAGTTTGAAAGTGTCGTTAACGAAGTAGTTACGGCGACCCATATAAAAAATATGGTCGAAGATGCAGCACGATCATTGTTTTCTATGGTTGAAGTTGACAACGATGACGGAAATGTTAAAGAACCAAATATTGAAGCAAATTTTTTTTAACTTACTAGATGCTGCTAAGAAACCTATTTGGGATGGTTGTAAAAGCGGCACTCAGCTGTCGATAATCGCATAATACATTACGATGAAGTCAAAATACAACATCACTGAAGATGGGTTTACGGCTGTTGAACAAGCTGCAAAAAGACATATGCTGCCCGATAATCTAATGTGTGAAAATCACTATAAAGTTAAAAGACTTATGTCATTTCCATTTGTCATTTATTTAGTAATTTTTTTTAAAATTCAATGTAATATGCTTATCGTCAGAAAATGAGACCCATTATGAATCATGTATAACACACTTCCATTTCTATTTCCATTTCAGTCATTAATTTAGCAATTTATATCGTTGATGTCATTTACGTATGAAATATATTTCATTATCATGTTATTATTCTCTTTGAAATGATGTGTATATATGTCACAGGTTTATCGTAATGTCATCTAGAGGTATGAGCTCTTCCCGATCTTCAGGAGGAGATGGCAGTGGTCCATCGCAAGCACCACAGCGTCCTGTAGTTTCTTTAGTACCTAGAGCAGATAGGTAAGAATTAAATTTTATTTAGCATCTTATTTTTTGATATACGTACGTACTTATCTGTGTCATATTTAAAAACAGGTGGTTCGACCTACTTCCCTCGAAGGTTGTGTTGGATGTTTCTAGAGCTTCTTACCAGAGTAGGATGAGTGCGTATTGACCGAAGTGGCATAACATCCCTCCCCACATAGTAGAGTGTTTTTGGAAGGATGTCCCAGTAAGTATATTTTTCTATTTTCCATGTTTAATTCGTTTTTATCATTTTTTTTACTCTTTATCGTTTACAGTTTAATATTCCTTTTGTTTTTATCATGAAACACAGACTGAGATAGACATTCAGACAGACGATATGCAGTTGGCACGAGAATATTGAATGAAGAAAATGCGTAAAAACTACGGGGACTCAATATCTGAAATCAAGAAATCAGGTAAGAAACCATGTTGGATGGGGGAGAGCGTATGACAAGCATGGTTGAGATACTGGGAAACTGACGAGGCGAAGGCAAGTATACTAATTTTTTTTAAATTGTTTGACTAGTAGTAAATATCAAAAAATACATGATCGATAAATAATGTATAAAATTTTAAATGTACATGCAGAGTCGGAAAGAAACTCTACAAATAGAAATAAAAAATCCTGTCACTCATCACGGAGGGTCGAAGTCATTTCAGCAGTATCAGCAGGAGTTGGTAAATTTACTGAATGCAAATTGTAAATAGTTTGTGCTATATAATTTTAAATGTACAATGATTGTATATAAAAATCAATTTCAAGAAGCTGAGGCCCATGGTCCCGTGGGCTATATGGACGTGTTTACTCGTACGCATGCTGTCAAGCATGTAAATCCGGATGGGATAGTTTCGTATACATGACACGACGATAAATCCGACAAGACCCATGTGAGCATACTTCATTTTATGCAGTATTAGTAATTGTTCTACTTGTTAAAATATTATGAAATAAGATATGATGATATTACTTTGTTAATGCAGGAAATGTTTATGGAGCAGTGCCAAAAACTCCTTGCTGATACGGGTCGAGATCAACTAACGAAGGATGAGGAGGATGCTATTTTTGAGTCATTTATGGATCTAACGGAGCATGACAGATGATACGGATTTGGCAATCAAGTGGTAAGTAAATAATCTATAAATTGGTCAACCTCCCTCTCGTCTGAGAGATAGAAAACGGAGTAATTTCAAATTTATTGCTCTCATCCTTCCCTACAGTTACTTTACTTATGCTAAAATTTTCCAAAGTTATAGTATTTCAAAATATAAATCAACAATCTTGTCGCTTATTTGGTATTACCTTAATCTAAGATATTGTCAACATGCACATACACTTACATAAACATGCATAAACTAAATTAAGTAACATTATCACACCGCTAATCATTCACATACATGCACATACACTTACAGAGATCACACAGCTTGATTAAATATTTATTATAGGTCAGCAGTCAGAGACTGGGTAGGCAGACTAGAGCTCAGATCGATCTAGAAGAGATCAAAGATTTGCGGGCTAGAGTGGCGCACCTGAAGAAGAAGAACCATCGGCAGGCCATAGAGACAACACAGTTGTTAGTCCAGCGTATTGCCGAGTACATGCAACAATATGGTGGTCGCTTTCCTTCCTCTGCTGGCCTGATTCTGGAGGAGATTGATTGATTGCTTTGGTCGGTATGTTTTTTTCTGTTTTGTATGATTTGGTAGATGGTGGAGGTAGTTGTTGATTTATGTATTATTTTATGTTACACTTAGCTATTTTGTTGTAAAATTATGTGTTTGACTTAATTTTACATATTTTTTTTATTTGGTGAATTGTGTATAGTGTGGTTCTTGATATTTGGTTGGAATATTATATATTGGATTCTACAGTATTGGTGGAATAACATTTGTATGGAAAATGTGGATGAAATGCTATATTGCAGCAGAAACATAAAAAAATTGCAGCATATTTCCGACGGCTTTCAGGTTATATTTTTCCAATGGCTTCCGACCGCTTTCAGATCAATTTTTCCAATGGTTTTAGACGGCTTCCGACAAGTGTCGGAATCCATCGAAAGCCGTCGGAAATACGAACGGCGAGATGTGTCGGAAGCCGTTGGAAACACTACACCCCGACGCCTTATTTTCCTATGGTATTTTCCGACGGCTTCCGGCGGCCTCCGACGGCCGCCGATGGTTTTCAGCCGTCAGAAAATGCCTTTTTCCTTGTAGTGAAAAAGGATGAAAAGTCGGCGATTGTAGAATCTCTTCACATCGCAACTATACCAGATCTCAAGGCGGTTTCCACTACTTCCAAGCTTCCTCTACTAATGCTTTGGTTTACCGCAGATCCAACCTAAATTAGCACATACGTTGTTGTTTCCCCCCTTTTGCCAACCAAATACGTGATATTTCTTGTTATTTAGTTTACTTCTGTAGAAAATATCGTTCTCACTTGAGATAATGTCTAATAAGCTTAGATCAACATTATGATACGGTTGTTGGGGCTCGGAAGGCTGCAAAGATTGAGAGCGGTGGTCCTTCTCCATATCAGTTAAGCGTCTTTCCGAAAACCGAAGCTTATTATTAAATTTTGCTCATTGTTGTTGCTAATTGAGGTTCTTATTTCCTTTGCAAGTATTATATCTGGTATGGGATCATCGGTGGCCATCTCTCGCCTCGTAACAACCTCTTCTGTCTTTAAAGGATCTGCCTCGAGAAATATCATTAGAGTGTTTCAAGCTTTGTAAGTATGCTTCTACACAATCTTCATAGTTATCTAGCTCCCGTAGATCTGCTACTTGTTCGAGATCTTTCATATCATTTTCCTCTTTGCCAGATTTTTTTGAGTGATTTAGGTTTCTGAATTGATTAGTTTTTAGATTTATAGTGAATCTGTTTCCTTATCAACCTTACATTTCTTTTCTTTCTATAAGTGGTATACTAATATTGTGAGAAGAATACATGCAAAGTTGAACTTATTTTATTTCAATTTATACTTTCTCTAAATAAAGTGAATGACTTCTTATGCCTTGTAGAACTTGAAATTGACTGATTTTGAGTTCTGCTTTTGTAGTTGACCATATGTGTCTCGAGTAGATATAATCAAACAATAGATGTTCACTATTTTCAGATTCAGTTTTAGAAAGTAGACATAACGTTTCACTATTGGAATCTAATTTTTTACATCTAACTTTGGTTGAAAGTTTATACAGAAGTGCAAAGTATGTACATACAATTAGATCTATTCACAATGATAGAAAACCAATTTACCTCGGATTCTGCTCCTTTTATGAATTCCTAAGTTTTTCTAGAAGAAAATTTGTCTTTTGAGCTTAATTTCAATATCCATTTATCTTTTTCCAAACTTGGGTTGATTATAATTTTATCATTGGCTATTTTGAATATTAATGCTTCTGGCCTTTGCTGAGTATTCCATTTATGATCTTGAATTATGCGTTCTACTGTTGCTTTTGCATTTTCAAATTGATAGATATTGAACCAACCTAATAACTTTACAAGTGAGTTGTCATGGATCTATGGTCGAGCCAAAAACTGATTTGTTTTCTCTTTTTAAATTGTCTTTCAATAAGTTTAATACCTATTTGTGATAGAGTTAAGGGTATGCCCTAGGGGCAATTATGTGCTTTGTCACATATATCTAACTCGTTGAGCAATCTAGTTCAAAATAAAAGGTATTTTCTTCATATTATATACTTGATATAATGTGATTATATTAATTAATTAACTTAATTAAAAGTATATTTAATAGAAAAATACATAAATGGAATGTTTTTTGATAGTAGTTATAAAGTGTTGTAAACGTGAGTAATTTATCACAACAAAACAAATATATCATTTAAATGTTCCTAGTCAATATGCATCGAGACTGGATATCAATGTATCCGTTGAGACTAGAGTACATAACGCTCTCCAAATGTTGGGCAGTGTATTACTCATGACTGCTGAGGATACCTAGGGGTTACATACTAATAGTTATTGGATAACTATGGAACGAATTACTCGATAGTTTTCTGTTGGTTAATATAACTAAGATCAAATAGAAAATATCGATGTGATTGATTTACACATTCTCTCGATTTGAGAATACTGTGGATCTTCAATATGAAAGCTCCGCTTTGATTATAGCCAAATCCTAGCATGGCGTCCATCGAGTGGCTATAGTTGGGTTGAGTAGAAGTATTGAAAGTGAAGCACTATTCAAGAGATGATTCCTCTCCTCGGTTATATGCGGTTAGTATCACAGTCAACTCAAGTCAAAATCTCTGGCACGAGCATTTCGGTTAATAATAATTATTATTATTGAACCAAGGACTTTGTATTTGAATTATAAAGTTGAATGTGGATGAGGTTGGAATTTTGACCATTACCAAATTGCATAAGTACAAAGTGATATATTTTTGACGAAGAGAATTGGTATAAACAAATGTCACAACCGGGTAACTCTTATTAAACTAAAATTGGATTTTACCGAAAATAAGTAGCGATAAATTTGGCCATAATGTCACACCATCCACTATGTGACGTGTGATCGTTAACATTAGAATAGTTTGATGTTAATCGTTGACCAAATTTACACCCAAGAGTTACACAACCGAAAAGATGAATTCGCTTAAGACCGATCGATTTAATTAGTTTATAATTGTTATAAATTAATTACATTAATTAATATTTATGAAATATTAATTATAAAATTTGAATATGATTATAAAAATAAATAACATTATATATATATATATTTATATTTATAATAGTTATAAATATATCGATCAATATACTACGCAATTAAATCTATACCAATTGTGAAAAATTTGAAATACGGATCTTAAGGCTAGGATTAACACTAGATGGAGGGTGAATAGTGTTTAAAGAAATTACTAAATCTTTTTGAGTTATTGTTAATTTGAACGCAGATGTATGCAGTATTCAGACACAGATATGATCACAGAATCAAACACAGATGCGAATATAAAGTAAAAGCAGTAAAGGAAAGAACACACCAGATTTTATACTGGTTCGGAGTCACCCTACATCCAGTCCCGCACACAAGTACGGATTTTCTTTCAAAAGCAATTTTTACAATTACACCCTCGATTTCAAGGCTACGAGGTACACCCTCCAGATTAACAATCCTCTGGGTAGAGATACTTGATTTCCTTAGCAAAAAGTTCACCTAATTGATTTCCAAGGCTACAATCACACCTTTTCTCGCTTGATTGGTTTCCAAGGTTACAATCACACCTTTTCTCGCTAAATTGATTACAAAGAAGTCTATAACTCTGAATAGCACTGAGGATCTTGTTGAGATAGTGATAGAGAATCAAACCAGAAATGATCTAGTTAGATTCAATATTGATTTCGGCAGAGTAATGGTAAGAATGTGTATAAAGAAATGTGGTAGAAGAAGAGAAGTGAAAACTAGAAAAATATATTTGAACATTCGTTGAAAACAGCCCTTATTTATAGAAGAACAACAGCCATGTCCATTCGTGAAGAGATACGACGAATAGACACTTCTTTTGAAATTCAAAATTTTGAAATTAACTGCCATTATGTCGACATGGGTAACATGATTATGTTGACATCCCAAAGGAAATTCTGGTGATTTGTTTTTCTTTGAAAATAACATCTATCTTATATTAAAACTATTTTAAACTTTATAAATATACTTGTCTATAGTTAAAATACATAAGTAAATATAGAGAATAATGTATATAAAATTTTACAATAGTTTTATATTTAAATCTAATTTTATTTTTAAAGATAGTTTTAAAACTAAGGATAATTTGATTTTGAAATTAGATTATTTTTAGGCTAAAAGTATTTAAAATCAGGGTAGATGTTTTTGATTCTTTTAAAAGGAAGGTTTTAAAATCATTTAAAAATAAGATAATTTTGTAAAATCATTTGAATAAAAGTTAGCGGATACAAAACAATGTTCCACTAGATTTTTCATAGGTTCCATCCTACTTAGGGTTCCATCCCTTTAACGGGCTCAAAGTGGATTCCATTCCACGAATATGTTGGATATTAAGATGCCATTGCTTTTTTAGGAGTTTTAACAAAATTCCTAATTAAAACAACTTATTCTTGAAATCTTGAACTCTTGATAATCTTGATATTCTTGATACTCATGAGTCTTCAATCTTGATATCTTGAATCTTATTTCGTACAGTCTTTATTCTTGGTACCTGCATGGTTAAATCCTGCATATACATATATATATAAACTATACTGTTAGTATTTATATTTTATAATCTATTCTAAGGTTGTTGTTTTAACAAAACCATCATCTCAAGGACTAATAAAAGTGTCATATGCAAGTGCAGTTGGAGGTTTAATGTATGTCATGGTGTGTACAAGGTCCGGTATTGAAAATATCGTCGGGATGATAAGTCGATATATGGCTAATCCAAGAAATCACATTGGCAAACTGTGAAGGTTTTTTTTTGAGATATCTTAGAGGTATATCATCTCATAGTCTTGTTTTTGGTGGTATTATTTGAATGAATTGCAGATTGGTTGGTTGTTGTGACTAGGACTATACCGATGATAGGGATCGGAGAAAAGCAACTTTCGGGTATGTCTTCACTCTTGGTGATAAGGCCATAAGTTGGAAATCGAGAATGCAAACCGTAGTTGCTTTATCCACTACAAAGGCGGATTTGATAGTAGCAGTGGAGGCTGCAGAGGAAACATTATACTTGAGGCGATTGTTGTGTGACTTGGGTTTTGAACACGGTAGTATCACTATTAATGAGATAGCCAAAGTCAATTCACTTGGTGGAAGATTTGTCTTTTAGCTCTCGGACTAAGTACATTGAGGTGAAGGAGTCGTTCTTGGTAGCCATAGATGAAGATATCATCTTCGGAATGTGCACACAAAGGATAATACGGTAGATATGTTTACAAAAGCATTGCCAGTTGGGAAGTACGAGAATTGCTCGAACTTGATTCGCTTGCTAAAGTGCTAGATGCCACGGGGTGGAACGGTTGAGGGAGTAGTTGATCATTGACATTGAAGTGTCTC
This sequence comes from Allium cepa, assembly GCA_030765085.1. Classification (NCBI taxonomy): domain Eukaryota; kingdom Viridiplantae; phylum Streptophyta; class Magnoliopsida; order Asparagales; family Amaryllidaceae; genus Allium; species Allium cepa. The sequence goes on from CM060943.1 coordinate 805,014,571, forward strand.
GGTGAGAGATTGTGTTTCTATCTTCTTGGTAAGTACTTGTTTGCACTTCTAAGAACTTTGGTCTTTTGGTAAGACGGTTTTGGATTTGTATACTTTTAACACTTCGTTAGTGGGTGGTGGCCTTGCTGGAGCTCATTGGCACAGTGTAACGGGCAGTGGCTTTGCCGGAGATCATTGGAAAAGAATTCAAGCATGTTTGGTAGAGGTGATGGTGGTTTGCTACCATTGATTTTTTTATGTATGGAGATAGATATAGTGTCAAGGCGGAGTGTTGGATTTTGGCGAGACTATATGGGGAATTGAAGAGGATGGAAATAGCTTGATATTGACGAAGACGTTTCACAGAACGGAGTTCAAGAGCTAGAGATATTGCGATTTGAAGTGAGGGAATTCACATGTTGGAGGCACAGGGAGTCAAACGTCTGGATAAGGCATTGTAACACCTCTAATTTCTGTTTAACATTATTCAGAAGATTTAACTAGAGCAATAAAATAAAATAATGTATGGTGTGAAAAGGAGATGAAATTTGATACTTAATTGGGTTAGGCCTTATCTAATCAACAAATAAGATTGGTTCAACTTATAAATAAGTAGATCGATTTATGAGAGGGGCAAAATAGGAGTAGGCTCATTTCCTAAATATAAACAATTCCACCCTCATATCCTTATTTGTATTTTTATTCACATAAATATAATCAAAGTAGAGGCCATTGCTAAGGGATTTAAGAGGAGAAAAGCTAGGATATCAAGTTAAAGCTAAGGGAAATCAAATCAACAACTCAAATCTCAACTCTCTTTGTCAAATCAAGGTGAATAATAATATCCATCTCATCTTTATGTGTTGATTTTTGGATTTTTGATTGATTCCAAATTAGTTGATGATAATAATCGTAATATGGTGGATTTTACCATTGTTTGATAGAATGGTGATTTATGGAAATTTTATGGAATTATTATGTTAGGTTTTAAAGGTAAAACCTTAGAAATTGATCTTCAAATGACTTGATTTTCAGATATGTTGTGTAAAATATAATTTTGGAAATTGGTTCACAATTTTCCGAATCGATGGGAATATTTTATGCATTTCCTAAGGTGGAAGGGCATTTATTTTTAGGTAATAATTATAAAAAGTAATTAAATAATGATTTTGGCGCTGAAATTTTATTATGTTAAAGGATATGTTATTTTCAATTTTCAACGAATTTTAGAGATTTTTCCTAAGTGGTTTTGATTTATCATGAATTTATTAAGCTAGAAAAACTTAATAATTATATTAAAATACTAATATAAATTTAATGGTTTGCCAATTATTTTGGAATTATAAATTCTAATCATAGCAATTTTTGTGAAAAGAATTTAACAATTCTATCACTCCACCGCTTCGTCAAGGCCACCTATTCGTCATATGTCTTCAAGGCCACCCTTCGTCATATATCGTCAAGGCCACAACTTCGTCAAATGTCGTCAAAGCCACCTGCCACTCCACTACTTTGTCAAGGCCACCATTTCATCATATGTCATTAAGACCACCTCTTGGTCATATGTCATCAAGGTCACCCTTCATCATATGTCGTTAAGGCCACCACTTTGTCATATGTCATCAAAACCATCTCTTCATCATATGTCGTCTTGGCCACCACTTCATCATATGTCATCAAGGCCACCTCTTCGTCATATGTCATCAAGGCTACCTCTTCGTCATATGTCGTCAAGGCCGCCTCTTCAACACATGTCATCTAGCCGCCTCTTCAACACATGTCATCAACATTAACGACAAATGTCGCCAAAGTTGATGCCACATCTTTGGTCATATGTCATCAATGTTGATGCCACTTTTTTGGGCCTACTATCAATGAATAATGTTTTCCTTGTTTCAAAGAATGATTTTAATAGCTTTATTAAGGTTAAAGATAATTTGTTTCGAGGAAATAAATTGTGTTTTAGCTCAATTTTATGTGAAGTTTGCTAACGAAAAATATTACTTAACTTTAAGTAATTTATTGTGCCTGTGACTAAGATTAAACATAGCTTACTGAATAACGCTATATGTTCCTATTATCAATTAATCAGTTAGAATTGCATACTTTATCATTTGTTATACTCACATTTCATGACCCAATAAAGCATCTTGGGATTTTGGGGCAGAATTACCAATTAGATTTTCCCAGTAGTTGGTATGGATTAACTAAACTCTAGAGTGAGTAGAATTGTATCCGTAGATCAAGTAAATCAATTGTGTTAGGATGCCCCGAACTAATCCAAATATGCAACTCATGAATTTAAAACCAGATAAGATGGCAGGTAGGTGCGGTGTAGGGTCGCGCCCTATGCTTCAACCGTTGGCCTGGTTTGCAAAGATCCGCGATTCAAGTGCATAGCGCTTGTCGATAGTGAGACGAAAGGATACTCACACATAGAAAAGAACTCATAGCTCTAAACGCTCAACAGATTATTTAAATTGTCTTTACTCCTAACCGTATTTGGAGATTGGTGTACATCTGGTTATGTTTTAGCCCAAGTCAGCCCGATAGAATATTGGTTGGCCCGTAAAACCATTAAGTTTATAGTGACCCTAGAAAAACTATGATTTGAGACAAATAGTTTATTATTGGGAAGAGTAAATTTCGGGTGCATATAACCTTAGGATGACAATATAATCAGACTTACCCAGGCTACATGTAAGCATATGAACATGTTATGCTTTGTTTTAACCATTGTGGATGCAGATGCATGATTATGATTGACATATTTCGGTAAGATACTAGTGAGAGTAAACTCGTTCCGCTCAACGGCGTGGTCTTGTTAGATATCCATTTTGGTTCGAGATGGTATATTAATATTTACCCCAAACTTTTTGTTTGACCTGAAGTTTTTATTTTCCCCTTAAATTTTAAGGTATTCGTTTAAGTAGGTGGAGAGTAGGGATTTTTTGGTTAGACGAATAAGATTTCAGAGACATGCAAGAGGCAAATTAGCTAATGTAGAAGCTTCTTTATCTGCTGTGTGCTTTAAAGCTTATGTTATGTATGAATGGATGTACTGACAAAATTTATAACCGTCAAAGTATTAGACTTTGATCAACCAAGGGGGCATTTTATATATCATTCTTGGAGTATTTTGTAATTATTCTATTTTCTCTGAACATGGGCAATGAATGGAATTATATAATTAATGTGAAAACCTTATTTCTGAAATGTGATGAAATTTGACTAATGAAAAATGTTTGAAAATTCTTCATATTCATGTGCTTTTGATGTTATTGATATGATTAACATTGCTGTAATTGTTCACCAGAGAATAATATTATTGAACACTGCAGCATCAGTAGCTCTTATTTTCGGGCTATAAAATGGTGGATGTTATATCGTAGTATTAGAGCATAGGTTTATGAAAAATTTAAAAGATTAAAATGTTTTTGAAAAGATAATCCAAATAAACCAGAGTGTGAGGTTGGGATATAGGATAATGCTATAGTAACATACTTGTATTCGATATATATAAGTATGTATCCTAGCTTTATCTCCCCTCTCTTTTAGAGATTCTTCTATATCTTACATAGATCTGTATGTAGATTCAAAGGAAGTAATATACGAAAGTAGAAAATGGAGGAGTGAATCTCGATGGAGGAAGAACCACAACAAATGAAAATGCTCGACCCAATACTAGAAGGAATCGTGTGGATGGGCGAATGCTAATATGGGTGCTGGAACCCCGCCAGAAGATATAGGGACGATGTATCAGTAATTTTCTAATATGATGCAAGTTGGACCAGTAGATGGTTGGCTAGAGGAATTGTTGCTAATGCGGGAGGAGCTAATCTCATGGTGCCATTTGGCAATAATTATGCCAAGCTGAACTGTGATTATACTACTCTTGGGGAAAGCCCTTTTTATGAATGGAGGATGCTATTGAAGTGGAGAAATGTTTATTGGATTGTGAGAGAATTTTTTTCGATCTAGGTTTGAACAATGAGCAGGAGAGAAAATTGGCTTCGAGGCAGTTGCAAGGGGCCGCATTATGTTAGTGGAATGGGGTAACTGTTGGTGTGCCAGAAGAAGAACTGACTTGGGATGAGTTTATAGGAAGATTTGAGGAGAGGTTTTTAACTGAAGTAGCCAAGTCAACCTTACCAGGAAGTCTATAAAATTAGAACAAGGAGAAATGTCGGTGTTGGAATATTCCATTAAGGTTGATGAGCTGTCTAGGTATGGGTATGCCACCATAGACACTATGATTAAGAGGAATGAGAAGTTTATGTGGGGATTGAAGCTGGAGATTGCTAGAGAAACAATGCCACACCTTCGAGATTCGAGTAATGTAGTGGTGGAGATGGCGATAAGGAATGAGGAGATGCTTTCGACTTGTAAGAAGGAGAAATCAATGGAGACCCAAATTTCTCAGGATAAAAAGAGGAAAATCTACAAAAGGAAGGGAGCTCAGAAGAGTGGAGATGCCAAGAAAAAGAGGGCGGATGTTGTTTGTTATAACTGCGATAAGAATTGAGGCTTTGCAAATGAGATTCACTATGGTACTAGAAAGAAGGCTATAGGAAAGAAGAACATGAAGTGCGATAATTGCAATCAGATGGGGCATTATGAGAATGAATATCCAGTACTAGCCAAGTCTGTAGAACGAAAGATTTTTCTCTGGAAACATCAACTTCTAGACCGGCTGTAGAAGAGAAAGGAGAGTCTATGATGGGAGGTACACTTTTGATTAATGGCTTTCCTATTGAAGTATTATTTGATATTGGCACATCACATTCCTTTATCTCACAATGTTTGGTAGATAAGTTAAAGTTAGAACCGTCATACCTTATTGCTTCCTTAAGGGTTGCGAATCCGATTGGAGGTTAGACAACTCTTAGGATGAGATTGACCATTTAGAATTTGAACTTTTAGGCCATACATTTTCCTGCGATTTGTTCGTGTTTGACTTTATGGATTTTAGGATTATTTTGGGTATGGATTAGTTAAGAAAATACGATGCTAGGATATTTTGCCATGATAGAAAGATACCACTAAGTCACCCTAATAGCCGTGATCGAATTATCTAACCGTAGAAAATTCAAGTCTAGATGTTTATGTTATATTGGGTGTAATGGAAGTAGAGGACGAAATGAATCAGGTTTTTATTGTAAAAGAGTACGCAGCTGTTAGGACTACCGTCAAAATGAGATGTTAAGTTTCAAATAGTTCTTGTACCTAGAGATAAACCTGTGAGTAGACCGCCAAGCAGAATGACACCCACTGAGATGAAAGAGTTAAAAGTGCAGTTGGTGGACTTAGAAGGAAAAAAAATTATTAGACAAAGCAGTTCGCCTTTGGGAGCGGTCGCGGTGTTCATGAAGAAATCGGACGGGTCATTGAGGATATGTATTGACTATCGTAAGTTGAATGATAAGACTATAAAGAATAAATATCCTTTGTTGAGAATATATGATTTAATTACTCAGTTGAGCGGAGCCAAATTATTTTCCCAATTGAATTTAGCAACTGGGTTCCATCAACTGAGAGATGCAGAGGATAGTATTCCATTAACGACATTTTGAACAAGATACGGCTCGTATGAATCAAATCTTCCGAGTGAATTTAAATAGATTCATGTTAATGTTTATAGATGATATTCTGATATATTCTAAGAATGAAAGAGACCTTAAGATTCATCTTAGAATAGTGCTAGAGATATTAAGACAGTAACAACCGAAAGTGAAGTTTTCAAAATGTCATTTTTGAAAGAAAGAAGTGAAGTTCCTTGGTTAGTAGTTTCAGAAAATGGCTTATCTATAGAACCATCTAAGATTGAAGCTGTTAGTAATTGGAAGATGCCCAAGACTGTGACCGAGATAAGAAGTTTTCTAGGGTTAGCTAGCTATTATCGAAGATTCATGAAAAATTTCTTTCGCATAGCAACACTTGTGACTAAACTGACAAGGAAGGGTGTAGAGTATATTTGGACTGATAAATATGAAGAAGCATTCTTAAAGCTAAAACATTTATTGATCACCCGTGTTAGTTGTTGAAGATGGGAATCAAGATTTGATGGTGTATAGTGATGCATGTGGGCGTGATTAAGAGTTATGTTAATGCAAAAAAGCAAAGTGAATGCCTATGCTTCTCTATGGCTTCGACTACATCAAGATAGATATCTAACTCATGATTTAGAGTTGGCAGCGGTGATCTTTGCTCTAAAAGTGTGGAGAGACTATCTTTTGGGAGAACGGTTTGAGTTATTTATGGATATAAATATTTGAAGTATTTATTCTCTTAAATGAAGTTGAACATGAGACAACAAAGGTGGTTAGCGTTTTTTGCAGCTTATGATTTTGGTATTATGTATATGCTATGAAAAGGAAACAAAGTTGTAGATGCACTTGGCAGAAAACATCAGAGTGTGGTATTAGTTATGTTAGCAGAATAGAAAGATTTAGAGGAATTGACTGCTTATAAGGTTAAGATCCAGTGCTAGTTATATTCAGAACACCACAATGATACCATATTTGGAAGTTCGACCGTTAATGATCGAAAGATTACTTCTAAGCAGAAAGATGATCCATTAATGGCTAAATGGATTAGAAGGCGTAAAGAAGGAACTCATATTGTTTCTATAAAAGGCTTTAGTGTTGACTGGAATGGATGGTTGAGGAAGAAGGAACGATTGTGTGTTCCAGGTGTTTGTAACCCAAGGAAGGAAGCTCTCGGGGAGTGTCATCGATCGAAGTTTACTATTCATCCTGGAGGAACTAAGATGTATCAAGACATAAAGCAAAGTTTCTTTTAGGAAGGGAAAATGGATATAGGCTTGGATAAAGCAATGTTTGAATTGGCAGCAAGTAAAAGCTGAGCATTAGAAGCAAAGTGGATTGCTACAACCTTTAGAAGTGCCATTTTGGAAATGGGATTTTATATTCATGAGTTTTATTGATGGATTGCCAAGTCGAATAGGGGACATGAGAGTGTTTGGTTTATAGTAGATAGAATGACCAAGAGTGCACATTTCATTCCCATAAAATTGACAAGGACGGCACCTGTATTGGCTAAGTTATTTAAGAAAAATATTGTTAGACCGCATGAGATTCCTAGTAGTATTGTTAGTGACAGAGATACTTTATTCACTAGAGAATTTTGGAAGAGCCTGCAAGAAGTATTAGGTACCAAGCTGATGAAAAGTATCGCTTGCCATCAACAACTGAATGGGCAAACGGAAGGAGTTAAAAAAATTCTTGAAGATTTGTTAAGGGCTTGTATAGTAGACTTTGGAGGGTCGTGGGAAGACCATTTGCATTTAATCGAGTGTTCGTATATTAATAGTGATCAAACTTGTATAGGAATGATGCCTTTCGAAGCTCTTTATGGAAGGTCGTGCAAGTCACCAGTATGTTTGTTTGTGATCGAAGATAGTTTGGTTCTTGGTTCTGATATGGTAAGAGAAGCCATAGAAAAAATTGAGTTGATCCAAACAAGGATGAAGGAATCACGGTCTAGGAAGAAAAGTTACACAAATAAGAGGCATAAAAATTTAGAGTTCTTTGTTGGAGATGATGTTTTTGTTAAACTATTACCGATGAAGGGTGGGGTACGGTTTGGAAAGACGGGAAAATTGGCAGCGAGATATGTAGGTCCATTTCCTATCATAAATAGGGTTAGAAAACTCGCTTATCGGATAGAGCTTACGAGCAATTTGGCAAAAGTCCATAATGTTTCCATGTTTCTCATCGTAGGAAGTGTGTATATGATCCAAAAACTACTATTACTCCGACTACATTGGAAGATTTATTAGTGGAACCGGATATGATTATTGTTAGCCAAATAGTTCATGGTGTGGCTCGAGATGATAAGTGATTAAGGAACAAGATAGTCCGGTTAGTGAAAGTCATGTCGAGTGACAATAAGAAGGATAATACTTGGGAGACAAAGAACAGGATTAGAGAAAATTATCCTGAGTTGTTTTGATGATATATTATATATTTTCTATATAGACTTTTTGTTAGTCAGATAGGCTAGTCTTTTTTAAGTGTTGTTATAGATGTTTACATGGTTGATATGCTTATGCGATCCTTACCGAATTCATGGGATGAAATTCTATAAGGAGGGGATCCTGTAACCCCCCCAACTTTTGTTTAACATTTTTCAGGAGATTTAGTTAGATTGATTAAATAGAATAATGTATGGTGTGAAAATGAGATGACATTTGATAATTAATTAGGTTACACCTTAACTAATCAACAAATAAGATTGTTTTAACTTATAAATAAGTATGAGGGTTTATGAGAGGGGCAAAATAGGAATAGGCACATTTCCTATACATAAACCCTTCCACCCTCATATCCTCATTCAAATTTTCATTTACAAGAATATAAACAAAGTAGAGGCTATTACTATGGATTTAAGAGGAGAAAAGCTAGGAAATCAAGTTAAAGCTAGGAAGAATCAAATCAATAACTTAATTGCAACTCTCTTTATCAAATCATGGTGAATAATAGTATCCATCTTATCTTTGTGTGTTAATTTTTGGATTTTTGATTGATTCTGAATTAGTTGATGATAATATGTCATAATATGGTTGATTTTACCATTGTTTGATTGAAGGATGATTTATTGGAATTTTTATGGAATTTTTTATGCTAGGTTTTAAAGGCAAAACCATAGAAATTGATCTCCATGCAGCTTGATTTTTGGATATGTTGTGTAAAATATAATTTTGAAGATGATTTTTTAATTTCACAATTTTCTGAATTAATGAGAATATTTTATGAATTTCCTGATGTGAAAAGGACATTTATTTTGTGTTTTAATCATTAAAAATAATTAAATAATGATTTTGGTCCCAAAATTTTTATATGTTAAAGAATATGTTTTTTCGATTTTTGTTAAATTTTGGGGATTTTTCCCCAAGTGTTTTTTATTTATTATCAATTTATTAAGCTAGATAAGTTTGATAATTATATTAAAATATTAGTATAGTTAATGGTTGGCAAAATATTTTGGAATATAAATTCTGATCCATGGCAGTTTTCTAAAAAGAATTTGGCGAAGAAATTTGCTAACCAATAGGAATTTGACAAAACATAAGAGTTGGTGAAAAAAAAATATTTTATACAACAAAATAATTGTTTTTATGTCAGTTACGAGTCTCTGCCACTCTACCAATTCGCCAAGGCCACCACTTCGTCATATGTCATCAAGACAAACTCTTTTTCATATGTCATTATGGCCACCTCTTCGTCATATGTTTATGTCATCAAGGCCACCACTTCGTCATATGTCGTTAAGGCCACCTCTTCGTCATATGTCATCAAAGCCACGTCTTTGACATATGCCATCAAGCCACGTCTTCGGCATATGTCAGCAATGTTAAGGGCGCATGTCATCAACGTTGATGCCGCCACTTTTGTAACGTCCCGTAATTTACGATAATTAAAACTATTAAATTTATTAAGATGTTGGAATTTAATATCGGGAGAAATTAAAATTTGTGATTTATTAATGAGAAAATAACTAGAATATAATTTAATAATGCAAATTAGAAGTAATTGATAACTATTTTAAAGTAATTTCAATTAGTTCTAAATAACAAATAAATTAGATGTTGAATTCAATATTGAAATTATATGGTTATGAATTGAAATAGGTTAATATTGAAGATGAAATCAGTGTTGTGTAAGTGGTTATAACATTTGTCTGTAAATAACAAATTTATAAATATGATTGAATTACTTATAAAGTAATAATTGCATGTTTATCATCTTATTATTTTAACCATTGAAATTAATTTGGAAATTAATAAATTTAAACGTAATCAGACACTGCATTAATATGAGTTAAGGCAAAAGCTGTAAAATATGAATGTAATAAAATGTAAGCTTATGTTAGTTATATTCATAAAGTAATAATTGATCGAATAATAAGATGTAAATCAAAATAAATGAATTTATTGGAATTTAAATTATAATTAATGAATTTATTGCAATTGAAATCGAACACTGTAATTAGTGCAATATTTAATATTGAATTGGACATGGACATCTGTTTTAAAGGATTATAAATTGCTTGCTTATCAAAAACGATAAAATTTATTAGTTATAAATTTTAAATTTAAAAGGTATTTAATTTAATAATAATTTATTTAGTTAACGTGAAAATAGCCATTTTGGCCACTGTCTCGAATTTCGATGAAACCAGTTTTATCGGATCCGTAACTGTAAATTATTATATGATTTCTAGTATCGTAGCGATCGGACTTGCCGTGTGATCATGCTGACCCGAAACGCGTATAAATCAATTTGATGAATACAATTTGAATTAAGCTGATTTTAAAAGCTAACTTTTGCATACTTTTGAATTAGGACTTGAAACCTGTTCCATTGAATTAAAAAAAAAGCATCTATTTTGATATATGGGATGACCCACTTTTGTTTCAGAAGCGGAACGTGCTTTCTGGGTCGGTATTTTTGTTTCGAACCAATTTGATATTCATTCCATCTTATCGGGCCTTGTCTATATAAATAGTTTTTCCTTACACTAGCAGCCTTTTTATTTCTTATTACTATACATATCTGTTTATTCAATCATCAGCTTCTTCCTTCTTCTAATGGCTGCAGATTCCAAATCCAAAATCCAATTTCAAATTTCAAATCGAAAATCAAATTTCTCAAAACCATATCGAATTATATAATGTTGGAAAGTTCTCGACGAGCGTAATCTAGATCCGCTATTCAATTTTGCAATCGAGTTTTGGTTTAGAAATGACCGAAACATTCTCAGCCATCAATATTGATGGTTGATCAACGGCGATGGATCGTCGATTCGAGGGTACAGTCGCAAGGGGATTTGCGTGGGGTGTGCATCTTTGTCGTTCGCTTGGAAGATTGGTGGTTGGATTGACGACTAAAATTCGATTGGGATTAGATGGTTAGGCGGCGGTGACTAGCTTTTGCGGTCGATCTAGGGCATGTTGTGGGTAGTCGGAGGACGGTGTGTGGGCGGAGGCGAGTCGTTGACGAGGTCTGGCATGGTCATGGTGCATCATGGCGGTGCTCGTGGACGATCAGAGTGGTGGCCTAAGAAGCATGGTCGCGTACAGTTCGTACGAGGGTTTCAGCGGAAAGGCATGTGATTGGAGTGTGGTGGTGAGTGTTTGTTTTCTTTTATTTAATCAATTATTATATTTAAAATTTCTAACGATCATATCTTTTGCATTCGAACTCGGTTTCGTGTGCGGTTTTCTCCACTGCGATCGCATCGAAATTCCGGATATTGCAGAACTGGTTTGGATGAATTCCGAAACTATTCAAATTATGGGCTATTTTTGGATTTTAAAATCGATTGAAAATCAAATGTGAGTGTTTTAACCCACTCACAACTACTAAATTATCTTATATTAGTTAAATTAAATTTATGATGTGACTAGGAATTGAATAATTGTTGTTTGCTATATTTAAATTGTCATTCGAGTTTAATTTGAATTTATACTAAATTTAATTGCATTTAATTTAATATTGTATTTAAATCGTTAATTGAATACCCGAAAATGATAAACAGTTAATTGTTGTGATTTATTGGCTGATTTGAATGATGATTGTGATGGATGTTTAATTATTGATATTTGGATGATTGGATGTATGTTTAAAGTATATATTGTTATCACACTGTAAGTTCCCTTAGTTATTGTTAGGAAAATTACTATGGTTTAAAATGGTGCATACCCGAATGATCTATAGAATAGAGAAAAATTATTATGGGTTGAAATGATAAAATCGAGTGATTTTATGGATTTTGAATTTTATTTGGGATTGTGGGTTGAAATGATATATACCCATAAAATTTAAATTATTGTGGGTTGAAATGATATGTATCCGTATCACTCGACCATATGGTAAATTATATACAAATACCGGATTGGTAAAATTTAATGATTTTAAATCCTTAATTTTTGAATCCGGCTAAGTGATATTTTGAAATAAATTTGATTTATATAAGCTGGATTAATTTCAAAATCCAAGCTTTAAAATGTAGAAATTGAAATTGGTTTAAATGAATTATTTAAAGAATTTAAATTGAAATTTTAAAGTTGAATTTTGAGATATAAATGAAATTTATCAAAATTGGGTTATTATACCCATTTGAATATCTAAATTTAGAAATCTATCGAATTTAAAGTGGTTTAAAATTTGTAGATCAAATATGGATTTGAAATCGATAAAAATTGAAATGATTTTTTATGGGAATTGGAATTGAAAGATATAAAAACTGAGTTTTGTTGATTTGGAACCTGGATATGGCCAAGATTTGCTGAAATGAAAGAGACAGTTTGATTTGATACTATTTTCAAAATAAATTATTTAATAGAAAAGTTTTAAAAATCTATTATTTTAAAATTTAGATTATTTTTAGGATTTCAAACTATGTACTATGTAAACCATTTCCAATAATCAAAACCCTTTATATAAAAACTATTTAAACTGTTTTAAAATCATTAAAATATTTAAACTTAAAACTAATTTAACTATTGAAAACTATTTTAAACCATTTTTTAACCGTTTTTAAATCTATTTTAAACTATTAAAATTATTTTAAATCTATTTTACCCTTTTAACATTATTTTAAAAAATTATACCTTGATTTTTTTTAAAACTATTTTAATGCTATTTTAAACTCTTAAAACTATTTTAAGCTATTTTTAACCATTAAAAAAATTTAAACTATTAAATATTTTCAAACTATTTAAATTGTTTATGACTATCCAAACTATTTTCAAAAATTCAAAGGTGCAAGGCTGTATTGTTTAATTTTAATCCTTGATTTAAAAGTGAATATGATTTCCTAATGAAATGATATATTTTGAGTAAATATGATGATCTTGAAATGAAGGTTTAACCTATTTTGTGGATATGATTTCGAAGGTGAATATGATTTGAAGTAAATATAATATTTTGTTATTAATTATGAAATAGTTCTGGAAATGTAAAAGAAACATCCGGTGTGAAATAAGCGTTTGGTTGTTAAAGTGACCATGATCGGTTATTGTCATACTCTCTTCCAGTATCAAAAATCACTTTAACTATTGTGCACGTGATGGAGATTACAGAATGAAGTAGGATGGTTTGGCGAACGATTCTGTATGAGGTATTAACGTTGCCCTGACCCCCTCGAGTCAGCTTGATGTGGCTAAAACAGGAGTAATGCTGGGCCAATTGAGGTCACACCTCCGATCAAACGCATTTCTTCGATACCATATTTATTACCTTGTGATTGATTTGGTGGCCACCCCTCGATTTGATTTTGGGAGTGTGTTCCAAGGTGGGCGGTAGTAGCTGCTATGCGTTGCCACTAGTTCGGATCCGCAAAATGGTAGTATCTTACCCTGGGCATTGCCTCGTGTGCCTTGTCACATGCCTTATCGCGCCTATTACAAGTTTGGTTTGTGTCATACCTATGAAGTGCTTCCTGATAGCACACTAGTTTACGGTGGAGTTTACAGTATCCATATTGACAACGACATTTATATAAAATGTGTTAATATGGATATGGGTAACGTCTTAACGCCATTTTAATACTTTACTTTATGGGTAGATATATTATAATAGCGTATAGTTAGACTTACCTAGGCTACATGCAAACATACGAACATGTTATGTTTTGTTCTACCTATTGTGAGTCCAGTGCATGTTCATGGTTGACATATTTTAGTAAGATACTAGTGAGGGGAAATCCATTTCACTCAGCGGCGTGGTCCCACTAGATATCCATTTTGGTTCGAGATGGTATATTATTATTCACACCAGACGTTTTGTATGACCTGAATTTTTTGTTTTCCCTCTAAACTTACGAGCACTCCTTTATGTAGGTTGAGGATTTTCATGTTAGACGAATAAGCTTCTGGAGACCTGCAAAAGGCAAATTAGCTAATGTAGGAGCTTTTATTTTTGCTATGTTCTTTAAAGTTTATGCTGTGTGTGAATGGATGTAATGGCGGAATTTATAACTGTCAAGTATTGGATTGTGATTGACCAAGGTGGAATCTTCATATGTTGCTCTTGGAGTATTTTGTAATTATTATATTTTCTTCGAATGTGGGTAACGAATGGGATTATGTAATGAAAGTGAACTTTTTCTGAAATGTAATAAAAGTTGACTAATGAAAGGAATTTGAAATTTTTTCACTTGCATATACTTCTGATGTTATCGATATCATTAACGTTATCGCATTTTGTCACCAGAGAATGATAACCACTGATCACTACAGTATCGGTAGCGCTTATTTTTGGACCATAAAATGAGGATGTTACAAGCATCTAGACATCAGAGTGTTGGTTTAAGGCATCTGAAATAGAGCTCAGACATCTCTGTATGTTGGATTCAGAAACCCGAGACTTCCATCAAACGTCTGGCTATGGAGCTCCGACGTCTGATTGCCTTGTGCAGAAGCATGTTAGAGCTCAAACGTCTTTGAGTCATTGGTATGGATGCCCAAGGCTTTGGTCAGACGTCTGATCGTCTTGTGCAGAAGCATGTTGGTGCTCAAACGTCTCTGAGTCATTGGTTTGGATAGCCATGGCTTTGGTCAGACGTATGGTTATAGTGAACAGACGTCCGATCACCCGAAGCTTGGAAATTCTATGTTCGACTCAGACTTCTGGATCTCGAAATCAAACGTATGAGCCGATGTCTGAAGTCAAATTTGCCCGAGCCGTTGTGCATTGTTCATGAAGGCTTCAAGGGGAAAATTGGGTATTTTCCTAGACGAATTTGTTTTCCTGTATAAGCTATTTTAAGAATTCAAAGAAGAGAGAGTTCATCAAGGATTTACGAAATTTTCCATAGGGTTTCTAAACGTAATTTCTTCATTCTAATCTCTACAAATCAAATTCTATAGAATTTTGGTGATCATTGTAATCAATTTCTTGTACTTTTGCATTATTAGTAAAAATAGACTCTCTTCAGAGTGGATGTATGTTAATAAGACGTTAGTGGAACCACTATAAATTGTATGTGTGATTTATTTTTCGTTATTGCTTGTTTGGATTGTGAATTGGTTTTATTTGGATTAGATTGAGAGGCTTCGAGATATTGATTAGTTGTTTTTGTACATCTTACAACGTTCTCGTTTTTCGCTGTGTTTGGAGTTTAGATTAGAGTGATCTCGAGTTTAAATTTCATAACAGATTCACCTTCCATAAATTTCTAGAATAGTTTGAGATTGGAGATTGTGTTTAAGTCCTTAAAATTTCTTAACCCAATCCACCTGATTTTCTTGATTTTCATATAGTGTCCCAAGGTTATGATGTTTCCTCTCTGTTTAAAGTTTGCATATATTTTTTCTATTTTTTGAATTGTATTTGCTGGAATTTTTTAAGCTTGCATCCAAAACATAATAATAGCAGTGATGACTATGTGTGTTAATTCCTATCTACCAACTAGGGGAATATCTTGCTAGACCAACCTTCCAATCTATTTTGAATTAACTCATATAGCTTAGAGCAGTCTATATCCTTAATCTGATTACTACCGAGGTTAAGACCCAAATATTTTATAAGCAGTGACCCTTCTTTGAATTTTAAGATATCTAGAATATTTGCTTTTCTAGTACATGATTTGCTAAAATAAATTTTGCTTTTACTTTCATTTATTTAAAATCCAACATACTCTTGAACTTTCCCAAGTATTTAACCATAGGATATGCACTTTTAACATTTGCGTTAAGAAAGATAAGCAGGTCATCAACATAAAGCAAATGAGTTATAAATGGTTTGACCCTATTAGTGGTTTTTAGGTTTCCATTAATTTTTTTTGATTCCATTTGTATTGAAAGAAATCCTGTAGCAATAGTGAATTAGTAAGGAGAGATAGAGTATCCTTACCTTATTCCTTTATTGTTATATGTAAAATCACCAATAGAACCATTCATAAGTATAGAGTAAGTTACATTATTAATACATTCTCCATTTGGTTTACAAAACTTGTCATTAAATCTGAATTGTTCCAACACATGCAAGATAAAGTGCCTATTAATTTATCAAAAGCCTTGTGAAAGTCAATTTTGATGCATATTTTATTTTTGTTGCCTTGGTTGAAATTTCTAATATGTTCATAAGCTAATAAAGTGCTTTCAACAAATAGTCTCCTTGAAACAAAGGCACTTTGATTTTCAGAGATTAAATATTTCAACAGTATTTTTATTCTATTGCATAGTATAATTGCTATAATTTTATAAATAAAATTACAGCAAGAAATTGGCTTGTAATAACCTAAGTCTTTGAGGATTTTGGTTTTGGAACAAGAAAAATTAAAGTATGGTAATATATTTGCAAAAAGCTCATTTACAGCCTCAAATACATTACACTTTATATCATCCCAATGAAAATTTTAAAATTTAGCCCCAAATCCATCTAGACCTAGGCTTTTATCATTATTAGCATTAAAATCAATTCCTTCAATTTCTTTTAAAGTTATAGGAGCGAGCAAAATTTCCTAACTGTTAGGATGCAATATAAATTTGGTACTTATACTAAGAAAGGTGTTTGGATATGAGTCTACGTTATATAAAGTAGTGAAATAATTGATTGCTTCCAATTCAATTTGAGAAGCATCATTTATTACACACTCATTTAAATTTAATAACTATCCTATATCATTTTTATGTTTCCCGTTGGACAGCTTCGCATAATTTTTTTTGTAGAATCATCCCCATTTGAAAGCCAGTCCACTTTAGCTTTCTATTTTATTAATTGATTGAACACGAAGAGCACAGATTAATTTGCTTTGAGTTTGAAATTTTTTATTTACTTTGGCTATGTTTGAGCTATCTTCATCAATACTATTTTGCAAGCATTCACAATCTTCTCTAATTTGTTATAGTTTTAGAAGTGGTTTTGTTCCATATTTTCTTATCTTTTGTTGCATCTTACTAAATATGAATTCGGCAGAGCCTTGAATATGAATAGAAAGATTAGTCTTGACTGTTTCCTTATAAGAATTCTCATATAGCTATCCATTTACAAATCTAAATGGAACCTTTTTTTTTCCCTTATTTAAGATGTTTTAAAAAAGGATAATTTGTATTGGGGTGTGGTCACTTGTAGCTTGAGGAAGGGTATTACAGTTAAAGTTTGAAATATTTTATAAAACCACGATTTATTAAAATCTAACCAGTTTACAGTGACTATTCCTATATTGCCCAATTTCCATGTGAATTTATTTTTAAAAATAATAGGTTTAACCAACCTAGTTTGCAAAATAAAATTATTTATCATCTAAGTTTTCTAAATGGAACTGGATTACCCCCTCTCTTTTCAAAATTCTATAAAATAGTGTTATAATCTCTCATTAAAATCCAGAGTTATTCATATCGTCATCGAGCAGTTTTAGATGTTTCTAAAGCATAGCTATCTCATTCTCACTATTTGATGCGTATATAAAAGTGATTTCTAAAATCAGACTTCCTTTATTCTTGCAAATGCAATGAACATATTAAAAATTAATAAAATGTTGTTTTATTTCCCTTATATTTGGATCACACAAAATCATAAATTTTACCATTTCCTCCCATTGCATTACTGTTAATTATATTCCACCCATTTAAAGTTCTATTTTGTTACATTTTTATTTTATTATTATCTAACCTATGTTCTAAAAGTCTTATATACTAGGCTTGTATGAGTTTAATAGATTTAAAAGATCAAAATTTCTTTTTAGAAAATTAAGACCCCTTACATTCCATGAAATAATTAACATAAAAATATTAGTAAAGGATATTATAAAGGATATTAGCACAGTTACAGAGAGTCCATGATGCTGCTCTTTTACACGACTACTGCATCTTTTTTTGCATGAATCTTCAACTTGCACTTGAAGTTTATTTTTAACTTGCATTTGAAGTTGTTTTTCCTAGTTTGGATCTTCATTATATACTTATTTTTGAACTCTTCCCCATCCTTCGTGTGATCTGCTAAACTAGGCCTGAGGATATCATTTATTTTTTTATTTTGCCTCTAATTTCTTTTGCCTCTATTTGTAGGAGAGGAGGAAGTTGTGAGTAGTTTAGATGCATTTTGGATCGGCAGATCAGTATTTACCGCTGTCCTTGATGCTGAAGCAAGTGAATCAAAGGCAGTCTCTTTAGTTAAGTTTTGAATATTAGCAACATCGCTATTTATGCTATTACTATATGTAATTAAACTTGAGTTACCCTGTTAGGGGGATACTCAACGACCTGCTCCTTATTAGCCTATTTATCTAAGTTTGACTGATCGTGCTCTGATTGCATCTGATATCTATTGCTAAATCTAGCTCAGTGGGTTCTTGCATGATCTCATCTCGATTTGCATCCGCACTTGCAATGGGGTTTTGCTTGGCCACATTTTGGTCTGCAGCCCCCAACAAGATACTGTTGAAGTTTAGTGTTGTAGGATTCGTGCCTATCTGTTCTTCAGAATGTTTTCCTGAATAATCAAAATCGGTTTCTTATTGTTGTTTTCTAAGTTGATATCTTCACCATTCCTTTCATCAACACACTAATTTACTGCACTTGTGTTTTCAAAAGATGAACTTTTACCAATAGGGTTTTGATATCTGCATTTACATTTGATTCCGAAAAAGGATTTCCTAAACTTGTATTTTTATCAACATGCACTTTAAAAATTGCATTTGAGTTGTCAGGCGTCAAAGTTTCATCAATATGACTCTTTTCTTTCCATACTTTCTTGACTATGCAATTTTTAGTATAATGGCCAAAACATACATCTTTTTGCACCAAAGGAGAATCTATTCATATTCGATTTTTTGCACCAGATTTTCATTTTCATAAATAGAGATGTAAGCTTCTTCTGGAAGTTAGGCATAGGCGTTAATTTCAACTAAAATCTTAGTATAGCACGGTTTAGTTTCATTTGTAGTTGGCCCATCCAACTTTAATGGAATTCCAACAACACTTGCAATAGCACTAAATTCATCTTTGCCCCATAATTTCAAGTTAAATTATAATAATTGGATCCAAATAGGCATAGTCAAGTGAATCTCTGTCAAGATTTAGTTTCTTGCTCTATTTTACAAGATAATGAGTTTTTCGTTCATGAAATGTGGACCATCATTAATCGTCTTTTCACAATCCAAAGCATTTGCAAATCTAATAACAAAGAACCCGTTATTACACGTATAGATTTCAAATTTACCAATTGGATTTCAAGTTCTACTGATAAATGTCTTGAAATAATGATATAGGGGTCTATTACCAAACATATAGGTAATAACTGAGATTCTTCACTTGGTTTGTGTTCTTTTGCTTTCCTCTTCTTTCATAACAATTATCTTCTGAAAGCCTGGAGCTCTATTCGATCTCCTTATCCTGTTCTTCCTCTTTTTGCCTACATCTGGGATGCTCGTCTCCCGCCGAAAGCCTCTCTCTTGATGTGGCGTATTTTTCACTCTGGGCTCCCGGTTGATGATAACCTCCAGCGTATTGGCATTCCGTTTGTTTCCCGTTGCAGGTGCTGTGGCAATGGGGAAACAGAATCATCCTCTCATTTGTTTTTCGGTGGATGGTGTGCTAGATCCATCTGAAATTATTTCAGTCATTTATTGGGAGTCGTTGGTATCATCTTATCACCTTCTGATTTGCTGTCTTCTTGGTGGTCTGATTGTACTGGGAAATCGCTTCGGCCTATCATCTTTCGTTTGATTCCTTGTCTGATTTGCTGGCATATTTGGTGTGCGAGGAATAAGGCTATTTTTGACGAGGTTCCTATGGAACCCCTATCCGTTATTCGGCGGGTTAGAGATGATATTTTATTGGCTTTTCGTGGTAGACCCTTCCGGGGTTCGGTCGGTGCTCGGTCTCGTCGCTTTGTGTCTCTTTTTTCTATTCAATGCTCTCCTTCTTCTTACAGAGCAGGAATTGGGTGATTGCCAGCTCAGGGACTCCTGTTTAAGTATTAGTGGTCCCTTCGGTTCGCTTCCCCTTTGCTCCCTGACCTCCCCTCCCCCCCCTTCATTTTATCTCTTCTTTGTGTTTTCTGCTTGTAGGTTTTCGTCTTGTGGATGGATCTTTTCTCGGTTCCTTTCTGCGGGTTGGTTTTGGCTTATTGGATGTCTTTCTATCTTGCCCTGAGGGCGATGGACTTGTCGTTTCTCGAGTTCTTTGTTGTCTGATTATTGTTTGTTGGATGGGCTGGAGCTCTTTCTCGCGCTGTTAGTTGATGCTTGGCAGTTGGGCTTTCGGTTCATTCACGAGGCATCCAGGTCTGCTGTTCTTTGACTGTCGGCGTTTAGCCGTGGTTTTCTTTAGAGCTTGTTCTGCTTCCTATTGCTTCTCTGCTTGGTTGGATTTTGACATCGGCATCGGGCGGTGGCTTTGACGGTGATCGATGACGATGTTAGATGGGAGGTGGTTTTCCCGGTGCTCATCTGTTTTCTTCCCTGCTTGCTTTTTCTCTCGTTGTTTTTTTTTTGGCGGCAGGTGCTTGTGTCTTCTTGCCGCTTATGTTTTGTTTGGCTTGTTGTTTTCTTTCTGGCGTTTGTTTGTTTTTGTTAGGCTGGGCTGTTCTGCTTTTCTTTTGAGTTACCTGTCAGGCTTGTTGACAGCTCTTGGTTTTTGTTTATATATATTTCTTTCCCAAAAAAAAAAAAAAAAAAAAATAACAATTATCTTCTTTTTATTGAAGGAGAGTGGAACAATATAATTCAAATCGAAATTTGAGTTTAGCCCCACTTTCTTGATCATCTCAACCCGTATTGAGGATTTGCACCAGTTTTTTTTAGTTAGATTTTGAGATTCCATGTTAGTTTGGCTGTTTCTTGATACATTTCTTGTGTCTGAAATAGATCTGAAACCAGTACTCCTCAGGCCAACATGATTTGCTGTCGGTTATTTATTATGGGTTGCAAAACCACGATTGGACAGTGATCATCAGTGTTTTTGTGATTATTTGTTGGAAGTTTTTTTCCAATAGAAAATAGAATTTATTTTAGAAGGAGATGGGTAAGAGGTTGGAGAAGTAAAAACAATATTTTTTATTATAAGGAGAATAAATTTATTGCTAAACTTTATTGCAAAAGTTCGTATTTTTTCTTACATCCAAAATGAATGAACCACCCTAGTTATAGGAGTTCACATGTCAAATAAACGGTGGAGATTCAGTTAATCTAATGATTCTCCATAAATATCTCCTAAATATTCTTTCGTACAATTTCAAATATTTTATTGCATAAATGTCTCATAAATATTCTCTCTTACAATTTCAAATATATTATTTCATATATTCTAGATTCTATATATTTCATATATGAGAAATCTAGATTACAAAATTAAGTCTATTTCCAACACCTACCCCATCCCCCTTTAAATTTGATTTTGCTACTCTAAGCAGATTCCTCAACTTGATAAAGTCTTCATGCTTAAGAGGCTTGGCGAAAATATCAACTACTTGATCATGTGTCTTCACATACTATAGTTGTACATCCTTTTTGGTGACACTCTCTAATGTAGTAATAGAGTATATCAATGTGCTTGCTTCGATCATGGAAGACTAGGTTCTTGCCAAAGCAATTGCAGACTTGTTGTTCATGAAAATCTTGGTCGGCTCCTCTTGAGGAATATTTAAATCCTTCAATAGGTTTCGTAGCAAAATTGCATGGCAAACACATGAAGTAGTAGCTACATACTCCACTTTGCACGTGGAAAGTGTAATAATCGACTGCTTCTTCGACATCCATGTGAAGGCCAAGTCCCTACTGTAGAACATAAAGCCGCTTGTGGTTTTTCGGTCATCCATATCTCCACTCCAATCGCTATCACTATATCCGATAAGCTTGTAATTATCAGAAATAGTGTAGTGCAAGCCAAAGTTTGTTGTCCCTTTGACATTACAAAGTATCCTCTTTGTTGCCTTCAAATGAGTTATTATTGGATTCTCCGTATATCGACTAACAACTCCTACCGCATATAGAATGTCGGGTCTTGTGCACGTTAAGTATCGCAAGCTTCCAACAGATCTCTTAAAGAGCGTTGGGACCACGTTTTCTTATTCTTCATGCCTTGACAACTTGATTCCATATTCCATTGGTGTGCAGATCGGGTTAGAGTCATCCATCTTGAACTTCTTCAGCATTTTCTTAGCATAGCCTTCTTGAGTGATTAAGATGCCTTCGTCTTCTTATTTTACTTCAATGCCAAAGTAGTAAGACATAAGCCTAATATCAGTCATCTCGAACTCCTTCATCATCTCTTTCTTAAACTCATTAAACATGTTTGGATTTCTACCAATGAAGATCAAGTTATCTACATACAAGCATACAATCAATGTATCATCATTTTGGATTTTTATATTGAGTGCATGCTTATACAGACACTTGATGATGTTTCTCTCTTGGAAGTACTTATCAGTACGAGCATTCCAAGCTCTTGTGGCTTGTTTAAACCCATAAAGTGCCTTCTTTAACTTCAAGACCATGTCTTCTTGTCCCTTGATTTTGTAGCCTTATGGCTACTCTATGTAAACTTCTTCGTCAAGAATTCCATTTAGAAATGCAGATTTCACATCCAACTGATGTATCTTTCAATTATTTTGAGCTGCTAATGAAATTATTAGTCGAACAGTTTCGATTCGAATGACTACAGCGAATATCACATCATAGTCAATGTCGAATCTTTGGGTGTAGCCTTTTTCCACCAATCTTGCCTTGTATCTTTCAATTTCTCCTTTGGTGTTCTTCTTTACTTTGTATACCCAGTTCACACCGATTTCCTTATACCTTTGTGGAAGTGAAATCAACTTCCGTGTGTTGTTCTTCTTGATCGCCTTTATCTCTTCACCGATAGCATTTCTCTAACTCTTCTTTTGCCAAGTTTCTTGGAAGTTTATAGGCATACAAACTACAAATAGACAAAAAGAGTAAGATTGTCTTGATTTTCAATTATGTCATATATTTCTTGAAGGCTTCTAAAGCGTGAAACCCTTTCACTTGAGCTTTCGTCTTCTTGACAACTTGCAGCTGGTGAAGCTGGTGAAGAAGTATGCTCCTCTTTAATTGTCCCCTCCTTGGTTGTTGCATGTCATCTTCTTCAAAATGTGAAAAAAAGTTACAGTCTACATTACGTGAACTCTAATCCCATTCTCCTTCTTTATTGAACACAACATCTCGACTAATGATTATCTTCTCCTTATCAGTATTGTAGAGCTTGTAGACTTTGGAATTGGTGTTGTAAGCAATAAAGCCGTACTTTCCACTTTTGTCATCTAACTTGCTTTTGGTCTCGTCTGGTACGTGTATGTGAGTTATGCTTCCAAACACTTAGATGGGAAATGTCGGGCTTCCTTCCACTCCATGCTTCTTGTGGTATTTTTCTCCACACGCTTCTTGTTGGAGATCGGTTTGATAGATAAACGGCACATGCAACTGCTTCCTTCCAAAACTCCTATGGCAGTCTCTTTCCTTTGAATATATTTCTCGCCATCTTAAGAATTGTCCTATTCTTCCTTTCTACTACTCCATTTTGTTTGGGGGGAGGGGTCTAGGCACCATCAGTTGTCGTCGAATTCCGCTATCTTCTCAATACTTCTGGATTTCTTTATATGTGAACTCTGCTCCACGGTCGGATTTGATGGCTTTAATCATAAGGCCACTTTCCTATTAAATATGGGCCTTGAACTTCTTGAAGTTCTAAAACACCTTTAATTTCTCGTTCAAAAAATATACCCATGTTTTTCTTGAAAAATATCGTTGAAAAGGATGAAATAGTTACTCTTACCAAGTAAACTTCGCTTGATCGGACCACACACATCTGTGTGTATAATTTCTAATAGTTTTTTAGCTCTTGGGTATGACTCCTTTGGAAAGCTCAATATAAATTTCTTTCCAAATAGACATCCTTCACACATTTGATCGGGATGGCTGATGCAAGGTAATTCTCTTACCATTTCCTTCTTAGAGAAAAACTCTAATCCTCTGAAATTGAGATGCCCAAATCGAAGATGCCAAAGCCAGGAAGTATATATGTAGCACATCTTAAGACATTATGCAACATCATTTTGATTTTTGAGAATGAGCATTCTATTTTTTTGTCATCGGCGCCTTAGCAATGAAGTTACTTACACCGTCTCCAATAGAAAGGTTTCTATTTTTTAATCGAATATTATAACCGTTCTCTAAAAGTTGTTCTAAGCTCAAGATGTTAATCTTCGTGTTTGGCACATAGTAAACATTGGAAATGAACTGGTGCTCTCCACTCTTTAATCGAATAAGAACATTTCCTTTACCTTTCACCTCTACTTTGAATTCATCTTCAAATGTCACATTTCCCTTCATCGATTCATCAATCTCCATGAACATGCTTCTTCTTCCATACATATGGTTGCTTGCACTACTATCTAGGTATCATTGTTTATCCTCACCTCTTTTATTTTCCTTGTAAGCCAGCAATAAGGTACCATCTTCTTGGTTTCTTTCTTCAACGTAATTGATCTTCTCTTTAGTTTTAGTGTTGGTTGTAGCTCTACGTTCAGAAGCATAATGTCCAAAAATTTTACAATTGTAGCATTTGATGTGTTACTTGTCATGCCTTGACTTTGAATTTCCTCTCTCATGACCTCTTGTAGATCTTTTTCCTCTTTGGTTGTTGTTGTCGTTGTTGTTGTCATTATTGGGTCTCCAACCTCGTCCATGTCCATATCCATAACCATTTCTTTGTTCTTGACCATAACCTCATCTTTGTTGGCTTCGATTGCTTTCTTCCTTTTCTAAATCAATCCATGACTTGAGTACTTGCTCCACAATCTCTTCCATCTTCCTTTTCTTTTCTTCATAAACTGCAATGAACCAAGAAGTTCATCTATTGTCATGGCCTCCAAGTTTTTGTCTCTTTGTTGATGGCGACAATATGTTCAAACTTTAGATATGATGATCAAAAAATCTTCTGCATAATTCTTATATCATTTAACTTCTCACCATTTCTTTTTAGGTTATTAGTAACCATTATAGCTCATGAGAAGTAATCAGTGACAAGTTCACCTTCTTTTATATGTAGCGTTTCAAACTCTCCTCTTAAAGTTTGAAAACATACCTTTTGACTTGATCGACTCTTTTGTAAGATGTTTGAAACTTCTCCCATACTTATTTAGCTGACTTTGATTCCAAAACCTTCTCAAGAGTACCATCATTCAATGCTTGATAGATTAGATAGAGAGCTTTCTTGTTTCTCATCCTTGAGTCTCTCAAGCTATCCCTTTGAGTTTGAGATAGACTATCTTCATTCTCTTGTTCGGTATAGCCTTTCTCGACCATCTTCTACACGTCATGTGCTCTAAAGAGGGTCATCATCCTTAAACTCCAATTGTCATAATTGATCTTGTTGAGCATTGGGACTTGTAAGGTAAAGCTTTTATTTGCCATTTTTTAGGAGGATTTTCAAGCTCCGATATCACTTTATTGGAAGTTTTCTTCAATAGCAAGTAAAATTGATTTTAGAAGAAGATAAATAAGAGGTTGGAGAAAAAAATATAATTTTTTTATAAGGAGGAAAAACTTTATTGCTAAACTTTATTATAATAGTTCATAATTTTTCTTACATTTTTTCTTATATCTAAAACGAGTGAATCCACCTCTATTTATAGGAGTTCACATGTTAAATAAACGGTGAAAATTCACTTACTCTAATGGTTCTCCATAACTATCTCCTAAATATTCTCTCATACAATTTCAAATATATTATTCCATAAATATCTCCTACATATTCTCTTATACAATTTCAAATATATTATTTAATAGATTCTATATTCTGGATATTTCTTATATGAGATATTTAGACTGCAAAATTAAGTTTAATTCCAACACGATAATGCATAACCTGAAACTCATTTTCGTCAATATTAGGAGGTTTATATTTATGATTTTGTTGTGAATGAGGATTGAGATTTGACAAAGGAGGAGAATTTATTGGAGGAGAATTAATTGGAGAAGAGGAAGAAGATCCCTCATTCTGTTCTTGGCCTTCAGAAAAAGCTAGATGTTAACAATTTTCATAGCAGTCATAGCTGCTTGAGAGCACTTTTTTCAATACACGTCCATATTTAAATTGAACAAATGTTTATTCTATTGTCAGATGCCTATTTGATATGAGCCTGAAGCTAGGCACATATTTAATAGGCGCTCAAGACTAACATAGAATCTTAAATTGGTCCTTGAATATTACACTAAATATAAAGTTCTTTGGCACTATTGGGGAACTCCTCTCTTGCCTTTGCTGAATATGAAAGCTGAATTCTTGGAGATGCTCCATTGCTTTCCTCCTAGTATACTTGAAATGCAAAGTGGGATCTAAATTTGTAACATGTTTTTGGAAAAGTGGTTTAAAAGATAAAAGAATCTTGTTATACTTTATTCTTTTGGTTCGTCTTAATCCATTTTTGGCCAGTGTCGGCCCTGACGTGTTGGTTGCCCTAGACAAAAATGTAGGAAAAATGGTGTTTAAAAAAAATTAAGTAAAAAAATAGGTCCAGGAGTTGAACCTTGGTTGTCAAGGTCATATATAAGAGCTTCAAACCATTATGCTGCAGGTTTCATCTATACTTTGTTGCCCTACAACATTTATATATCAATATTTTTAAAAGCATCTGCAACATTTTGTTGTCCTCTTGGTCATATACGACGGTGTTGACCTAGACGAAGGCCTTGCTTGCCTTGTCTTTGGGTTGGGCCTATCCTTGGCAAGATGGCAATGGATATTTACATCTTGTTAAGTGTAGAACTTTCTACTAACTATATATATTTTGTTAGAAGCTTTTCTAAAATTGAACAAAGTTGAAAATCTTGAACTGCAAATTTAATTCGAAAACCAAATTCATAAAAATACTTCTGTACCACCAATTGACTCTTCTAGTTATTTGAGCATAGGCCAGATAATTCATCTACATAATTACCATGTTGCTGTAAGAACTTTAATCGGTGCATAGCTCAGTAAATGCCACTATTTTCTAAACTTCAGTTTCATTATTTAATGTAATAAATCAAATGCTTCAATAAATGCTATTAACTTCAAGTAGTATTACAAGCAGTTTTTTAAAGACCCAACCTAACCTCGTTTCAACCACGGTTAACCTTAACCTTAACCTTACAGCGCAATGGCTCTGAAAATGAAATTACCTTACCTGTGTATGAACTTGTGGTTTAACTTCAAAACCCAAGAAAAAACTCTAGACCGACCTCTTTTATCCCCCAGGTTCTTCAAATTTGCGAAAAAATTATCACTTTTGTAACATCCCCCTATTTGAAGGCCCAAAACTAACGGCTACGGATGCTGCAGTCATCCATAGTTATTAATCCTCGGCGACCAAATACGGCGGTGCTGGATATATTGTTACACAGATAATAAGAATATGGAAAAAAAATTAACAATTCAAAAATACATTTCCACATTCCATTCAAAATATTTAATGTTCATTACATAATCCCGAAAACATTAACCATGTTCAGAAAAAATAATTATTACACATACGCCAAGAGCGACATATGAAGATACCCCTTGGTTGATCAGAGTATATAATAAGGCTAATAAATCTGCCTTTACATCCAAATACACAGTGGAAAAGATAACTCTAAATAACTAATTACTCCCTGCACGCCACTGGAAACTTTATTCGTCTAAGAAGAGAACTTAAACACCCTAAACCTCAAACTACTCAAAATCAATTAAGTATCTGAGAGTTTAAGGGGAAAACAAAAACTTCAAGTCAGACATAAAGCTTGGTATGAATAATCATCTAACATCTCAATTCTTTTAGATATCTAGTGAGACCACGCTGCTTAGCGGAACGGGTTCTCCCCTCCCTGGTATCCTAAAAACTTTATAAAACCATGTACTATGCTACTGCATCCACAATGGTTAAAACATGCATTTCAAATACGATGATATGCATATATAAAAACATTTAGGATTTCCCATCCTCGGTTTAAATTGACACCCTATCATAATTTTAGTTTCTAGGGTCATTATTAATCTATTAGTTTTCATGGGTTTACTAATAACATTTATCATTATACATGGACATCCTGTCCTATTTCGTAGTTTTCATGGGATCACTAAGATCCTATAGGCTCCTACAAATTAACTTTAATAATTCATGGGCCTCCTTGAAACTATTAGTCATTCCAATAACTAATCCTTATCCTAGTTTCCATAGGTTGACTAGGAACCTATGGTTTACCCAGTAACTCACTTCTTATCCTAGTTTCCATGGGTTGACTAGGAACCTACTGATGCTTCCATTAACTTGTTTCTTATCTTATTTTTCATGGGTTGACTAGGAACCTATTGACTGATGTCAATTCTTAATTCGTATATAGTTTACATGGGTTCACTACAAACCAATTAGCCCCTACCAACCTACCTTAATACATAGTTTCATGGGTTTACTATGAACCTGTTGGTTACCTCCAATAACTACATAATAATAGTTTTCATGAGTTTACTATGAACCTATCTCCCAGACAACTTCAAGGTTTATGCATCCTGTACTTTGGTCTACCTAACTCCCTGGATGCAATCTTATTTAGGAGTTTAATCAATTTATATTCACTACTGGATTAACCTGGCTGGTTCTTCTACCCCTTTATCCCTAAAATATAGTTATGAGTCCTTTATCATGTGAATATATTCATAATTGAAGAATCAAACATAACAAAATACCACTCCTCTTGGTTTAAGGTCCTTGAAATACATTTCATATAAAACACGGTTAATCCCTTTAACTTATATTTTTATCAATGCCATACTTCTTCAAATTTACTTACTTAAATTCATTTCAAAACTCCTTTATTTAATCCATGGTTTTTTCCTTTAAAACTTTGAGTTTGGGTTTTGAAACCTTTCGACTCCTTTAAAACATTGCTTTCGATCTCATAGGATGACCTCCTTAGAAAGCATTAAAATATATCTTCAAAACATTAGGCTCCTACTTTTTGAATACTTTAAAACATCTCTTTTGAAACCTTTCGACCATGTTAAAGTATTTCATATAAGTATAGAAGCACAACTTTGAAGCCATTTAAAAGTACCCTTTCGAACCCAATGAAGGTTACCCTTCGAGACCATTGAAAGTCCCCTTTCGAAAGAATTGGGTTTATACTTAAAACATCATTTTGGCTCAAAGTAAACATAGGAAAAAGCATCTCTTTCGAAACCATTCTTTACTTCAAAAAGTATTGGGTAAGTTTGATAGTGTTGAAACCATCCTTTCGAAAGCATTAAAGCATCTAGGTAAAACAATTGAAGGTTAACTTCGAAACGCCTTCTGAAACCATTGCCTTCGAAACCCCTAATCCCTTTCGAAAGTATTAGGAAGTGGCTTGTACTTATAAAAACAACAGCACCTTTCGACAGTATTGATGTCTTCAACACCATCGAAAGATCATCAATTTACAGAACGGTTTCAACTTGGTCGAAACTACCCCTTCTGAAAGTCAATAAAATTCTAAGCAACCCCTTCGGAAGCTACTTCTTTAAAACCGACGACTCCCTTTCGAAAGCCTCTATTAAAATACTTTTCACAATCATAGGTTTCGGCTATCTCTAAACCCCTTTTTAAATAGACAAACGGTTTTCTTTCAAAACCAAATAAAACAAAGGAACCAACCCCTTCGAAAGCTAAACTTCGACACCCTACCTTCCGCCTTTCTCCAATCCACTGCGTACCATCGGAATGATACCATGTGTATTGGTTTACTTGTTCCGACCTAAAATGTTTCGACTAGATTAGAGGCTAAAGGTCTTGGTCGAAAGGTCCTCCTAAAGAAGGCGGAATCTCTTTTTTTGAGCAAAAGGCTGTTTATACCCGATAAAGTTAAAAATTTGTAACAAACTTGCCTGCTTGTAAACATTTGATTGGATGTCATAAAATTTAAAACAATTTGGATAATATTTGCCGTATTTTCTCAGATCTAAAATCATGATAACTTTTAACAAGTAAGCCCCTCCTATTAACAAACAATTAAATCATTTAGGTCCTCTTTTCAAAATAATTTAATTTGCATACTAAATCAATTAGTAAAAATCCTCAAAAATTCCAGAAATTCAATTTAATCGTGTTTTCTAACATATCAAAATTTTGGACCCGAGTCCTTAATAATCAATTAACCATATATTCATTTGAAAATTCAAAATTAATTCTCCACGGCTAGGAAAATTATAAAAATTATAAAAATCAAAACCCAACTCCAAAATCATGGTTTCCATAACATAAAATTTTCCCATGGCATTTAAAAATCATTTCATCTTGGTTTTACTCTAAAAACATGCATATATCATTTAAACAATCTTGTTTAAACCAATTAAATCATAATTCAAGCATATCATCATCCAACGTATCATAAAAACAGATTTATCCTTAAATCTGAACCCAAGTGATTATAAAAGTAAAATAGAGATGTGGTGATTATTATCCACCTTAGATTGGATAAGGAAATTGAAGATTGATTGAGATTGATTTTTTCTAGCTTGAACCCTAAGCTTTACTTGAATTTCTCTTCTTTCTTTCTAAATGGCCAGCTCCTTTTCTTCTTACGATTATAAATTTTTCTTATGATAAAATGAACGTGTTTGACTAAGGGGAAATGGTACAAGGGGGGAAATGGTATAAGGTTGGAAAATATGGGCGGCTTTTTACCCTAATGCCCTTATGTTTAATTACTTAACCACTTATAAGTCCATTTTATTAATAAGCACGACCACTACATGTTTGTTAATTAGCCTCAACCTCCTTATCTATATTATTCTATTTAATTTGTTCTAATTAAATCTCCTGAATAATGTTATTAAAAATTAGGGGTGTTACAGGATCCTCTCCTTAAATAATTTCCTTCAAATTCAGTAAGGACTAACTAGCAAAAATAATAATCATGTGTAACAACTCCTAACGTCCATACCAGCCTACCCGACTACCAAGTACTCTATATAAGTCTAATATAGACATACCATCCAAGAAGATCAGGATACGCATCTCGAATCTTGTCCTCTTTCTTACAAGTATAGTCCTTCTCGTTGTCGCTCCATCGAACTTTCACCTACTTAACAGTCTTGGTCCTCAATCTTTTCTCATCTCTCGCCACAACCCGAGCTGGTTGTCTAACAAAAGTCAAATTAGGCTCTGCTACCAAGTCCTCCAACTCTATCTGAGGAATAGTAGTCTCTGGACCAAGCACATACTTGCAAAGATGAGACACATGGAATACATTATGGTGGACCACGCATATACTTGCAAAGATGAGACACATGGAATACATTATGGACACCTGCCAAAATGCTCGGTAACTGAACTTTGCAAGCGAGCTTTCCGATCCTTTCTATAATTTGGAATGGTCCAACATATCTCGGGACTAACTTTCCCAACTTTCCAAATCGTACTACACCCTTCATCGGTGATACCTTTATAAAAACCTCATTTCCAACCGAGAACTCTAAGTACTTACGCCTCTTATCTGCATAACTCTTCTATCTGGATTGAGCTTCCTTCATCCGTCCTTGGATTAACTCAATCTTTTCTAACGCCTCTCTAACCAAATCCGGACCCAAGACCGATATTTCTCCAGTCACCAACCAACATGTCGATGATTTGCATAGCCTTCCATACAAAGCTTCAAAAGGCGCCATTCCTATACTAGTCTGATAACTATTATTGTAAGAAAACTTAATCAGATGTAGGTGACCTTTCCAAGATCCACAAAAGTCCAATACACAAGCTCTTAATAAATCCTCGAGTACCTTATTGACTCTCTCTGTCTGCCCATCCATCTGTGGGTGATATGCTGTACTCATCTTGAGCTTGGTACCTAATTCTTCTTTTAGACTCCTCCAGAATTCGCTAGTGAATAATGCATCCCTGTTACAGACTATGCTACTAGGAATCCCATGAAGTCTAACTATGCCTACTATAACCCATATGCTTTCATTTCCCCTTTTTGACCTTAGCAATCCGTCTATAAAGTCCATTGATATCGAATCACATTTCCAGACTGTACTATCTAAAGGTTGAAGCAATCCACTTGCCTTCTGATGTTTGGCCTTCAACATATTGACAGTTAACACACTGTCTAATCCACAAGCCAACATCCCTCTTCATGCCTTCCCAATAGAAGCTCATCTTCATACCTTGATACATCTTGGTCCCTTCAATATGAATCATAAGCTTCGATCGATGGCATTCCTCCAGAACTTCCCTCCTTAAGTCCCCAACATCGGATACACATAATCATCCCTTCTTTCTCAACCATCCTCACCAAAATCTTTTAGGTCGTCAACCTCTAATCCTAACTCAAGCCTTCAAATCCTCTTGGCTAAAACTAGACCCTTATTCTACATAGAAGCTATTCTCTCGATCAGCTTAGGTCAAACTTCTAAACAAGACAACATGGCAGTACCCTAACTAAAGCTAGCAGTAGATCTCAACTGCACACCACAACTGGCCAAGGCTTTTAGATCCTTCCATTCTGCCAACATTGCTAACACCACATTCTGATATTTTCTGATGAGAGCATCTGCTATTTTGTTGCCTTTCCCAAAAGTATACTCTATACAGAAATCATAAGCTGCCAAAAACTCCAGCCACCTCTGCTGCCCCATATTCAACTCTTTCTGAAAGAATAAGTATCTCAAAGACTTGCGATCGGTAAATAACTCAAATCTCTCTCCCAAGGGATAATGCCTCCAAATCTTCAAGGCAAAGATCACCGCTGCCAACTCCAAGTCATGAGTAAGATATCTTACTTCGTGTGGTCTAAGCTGCCTAGATGCATAAGCAATGACTTTGTCCCTCTACATCAACACTGCTCCTAATCCATTTTCGCATGCATTAGTGTATACTAACAACCATTGGTTACCATCTAGAACAACTAACATTGGCGCATTAGTCAACAAATGCTTTAACTTAAGGAACCCTTCCTCACATTTTCCGGACCAAATGAACTTCACATCTTTCATGGTCAACTTGGTCAAAGGCGCTACTTTCCACGATAAATCTCCGGAATAGCCAGCAAGTCCAAGAAAACTCCTAATCTCGGTTACCGTCTTTAGTCTCTTCAAATTATTGACACCTTTGATCTTAACTGGATCAACTGACAATCCCTCCTTTGAAACCACATGACCAAGAAACTTAACATCTTTCTACCAAAAATGACACTTGGAAACTTCGCCTTCGGTTGATTCTACGTCAGCGTCTCCAGTACAACTCTAAGATGATCTTCATGCTCTCTCTCATCCTTTGAGTACACTAAAATGTCATCTATGAATACCAATACGAACCTATTTAAGTGCTCTCGGAAAATCCGGCTCATCAAATCAACAAAGAAATCAGATGCACTCGACAATCCAAATGGCATCACCAACCACTCATACGAACCATATCTACTCTGAAATGATGTCAAAGGAATGCTATCCTCCTCCACCCTCAGCTAATGGAACCCTGTCGCCAAATCCAATAGGGAGAACACTCTGGTTCCACTCAACTGATCAAACAGATCATCTATACTCGGCAGAGGGTATCTATTCTTGATCGTCCTTTCATTTAACTTACGATAGTCGATGCATATCCTTAACGACCCATTTGATTTCTTCACAAAACCGCAGTCGCTTCCCAAGATGAACTGCTTGGTCTGATTAAATTACTTCCTCCAAGATTCACTAGTTGCACCTTCAATTCCTTTATCTCAGTCAGTGTCATCCTACTAGGTGGTCTAGTGACAGGTTCCGCTCTCGGTATAAGGTCTATCCGAAACTTAACAGCTCATTTTTGGTGGTAGCCTATGACTGGCTTAAAGACATCTGCAAATTCCCTTACCATTCGATCCGGACTTAATTCTTCTCCAACCTCCATGGCACTTAACAAAACACAAACACTCTTACTATAATTCTCCACCGAGAATATGATTCGGTTATGACTATCTGGGTGTCTCAATGATATTTTCCTATCCTAGCAAAATATCCTAGCCTCATACTAACCCAACTAATCCATACTCAAAATCTACAAAATCAAAAATATACATACTGCATGCAAATTATGACCTAAAAAATCAAGTTCTATGCATTTCACATTCTTCTTCTCTACAGGCTTCATCCCCTTTCCCGTCCAGCACTCATGAGCATAATGGTCTTATCACACTTACAACACACCAAATCAGCCTTTGGCTTCTTGGCAACCTCCCCTTTCTGGGCTCTTTTCTTTTTGAAGAATTTATTTTTCTTTCCCTAAGGACCCTGATACTCAACTGGCTTCTCTCTAGCTGTAACAACAAACATCTCCATAAGACGAATGGCCATCTCCACCACCATGTTACAAGGCTCTTTGACATGATTCATAGTCATTCTACCTAGCTCTGGCCTTAATCCATGAATAAATCTCTCATTCCTCCTGATATCAGTGTCAACCAAAGCATATCCATATCAAGACAGCTCATCAAACTTAGCAGTGTACTCGATCGCGGACATATCTCCTTGAACAAGACCCATGAACTTCCTCATCAATGCGGACTTGGCAACCTCAGATAAGAACCTCTGCTCAAACCTTGTTCTAAAATCAACCCATGTTAGCTCTTCCTCCGAAACTCCGACTGTCACACTACTCCATCAGTGAAGTGCTAACCC
This sequence comes from Allium cepa, assembly GCA_030765085.1. Taxonomy (NCBI): domain Eukaryota; kingdom Viridiplantae; phylum Streptophyta; class Magnoliopsida; order Asparagales; family Amaryllidaceae; genus Allium; species Allium cepa. The sequence continues at coordinate 805,049,189 of CM060943.1, forward strand.
TTGCAACTATTTAGAGGCAAGCCTTCTCTTTTCTCCATCATCCAAGCCTAAATCAGTAAAGATCCTCTCATATTTCAAAAGCCAATTCTCAACTTCAACAGCATCCTCTATTTCAACAAAAGGCTTTCCAAATAAACTGGTGTAGTCTCTGCTCAGCCTAGCATAGTTATAACTAACTGGAACTACAGGATTAATTCCACCAACATTACCAGCAGCTTCTACTTGCAAAAGATTGGACAACAACTGGTACACCATCCTTGCATCTACTGGTGGATTTCCAGCACCTACATTGGTTTCCGCATTTGGTTAGCATTAGCCTATCGACCTTGGTTCCACCTGGTATTAGATCAAGCATTTTCATTGATTGTGATGCTTTCTCCATGTAGATTTCCTCTTTCGTTTTTTGCTTCCATATCCTCTTTCTCCTAAATTTGCATATGAACCATAGTAAGATACAGAAGAATGGTTTAAGATAGAGGGGAATACGTACTTAGATATATACCTATATATCAACTACAAGTACGTTACTATAGCGTTAACCCAAATCCTGATCACATTTTCAAATTCATTGGATTATGTTTCAAAAAACTTTTAGATTTAACTTTTCTTTTAAAGTTTCATAAACCTATGCTCTAATACGAACTTGTAACATCCCCCTACTTAGAGGCCCAAAACTAACGGCTACGGATGCTGCATTCATCCATGGTTATTAATTCTCGATGACTAAATACGGCGGTGCGGGATACATTAATACACTGATCACAGAAATATGGAAAAAAATTAGCAATTCAAAAACACATTTCCAAATTCCATTCAAAACATTTGATGTTCATTACATAATCCCAAAAACGTTAACCACGTTCAGCAAAATATATTTATTACACATACACCAAGAGCGACATAAGAAAATGCCTCCTTGGTTGATCAGAGTACATAATAAGGCTAATGAATCTGCCTTTGCATTCAAGTACACAATGGGAAAGATAACTCTAAATAACTAACTGCCTCCTGCACGCCACCAGAAACTTTATTCGTCTAAGAAGAGAACCTGAACACCCTAAACCTTAAACTATACAAAATCAATTGAGTACCCGAGAGTTTAAGGGGAAAATAAAATCTTCGATTCAGACATAAAGCCTGGTATGAATAATCAAATATTTCAATTCTTTTAGATATGGGTTTTACCCTCACTAGTATCCTAAAATCTTATAAAACCATATATTGTGCTCTGCATCCACAATGGTTAAAACATACATTTCAAATTATGATTATATGCGTACATAAAAACATTTAGGATTTCCTATCCCTAGTTTAAATTGACACCTTGTCATAATTTTAGTTTCTAGGGTCACTATTAACCTATTTGTTTTCTGGGTTTTACCAAACCTTTTTCATTACACATGGACACCTTGTCCTATTTCATAGTTTTCATGAGATCACTAAGAATCTATAGGTTCCTGCCAATTAACTTAATTAATTCATGAGACCCCCTGAATCTATTTGTCATTCCAATAACTAATCCCATGTCCTAGTTTTCATGGGCTGACTAGGAACCTATGGATTTGTCCAGTAACTCATTTCATATCCTAGTTTTCATGGGTTGACTAGGAACCTATTAACTGATGTCAATTCTTAATCCGGATATAGTTTCCTGGGTTCACTACAAACCAATTAGCCCATGCCAACCTACCCTAATACACAGTTTTCATGGGTTTACTATGAACCTGTTGGTTACCTCCAATAACTACATAATCATAGTTTTCAAGAGATAAATATGAACTTATCTCCCGGATGATTTCAAGGTTTAGGCATCCTATACTTTGGTCTCCCTGACTCCCTGGATGCAATTCTACTCATTCCGGAGTTTAATCAATTTATGTTCACTACTGGGTTAACATAGCTGGTTCTTCTACCCATTTATCCCCAAAATACATTATGGGTTCTTTATCATGTGAATATATTCATATTCGAAGAAGCAAACATAACAAAATACAACTCCTGTAGGTTTAAGGTCCTTGAAATACATATCCTGTAAAACATTGTTAATCCCTTTAACTTATATTTTTATCAAGGCTATACTTCTTCAAATTACTTACTTAAAGTCATTTCAAAATTCCTTTACTTAATCAACTGGTTTTTACTTTAAAAATTTTAGTTTGGGTTTTAAAACCTTTCGAATCCTTTGAAACCTTGCTTTCGATCTCATAAGATAACCTCCTTCGAAAGCATTAACATCTATTTTCAAATATTAGGCTCCCATCTTTCTAATACTTTAAAAATCTCTTTTGAAACCTTTCGACCATGTTAAAGTATTATCATATAAGTTTAGAAGCATGGCTTCGAAGCCAATTGAAAGTACCCTTTCAGAACCAATGAAGGTTACCCTTCGAAATCACTGAAAGTCCCCCTTTCGAAAGCATAGGGTTTATACTTAAAACACTATTTTGGGTCAAAATGAACATATGCGAAAGTATCTCTTCCAAAACCATTCTTTATTTGAAAAGGTATCGGGAAGTTTGATGGTGTAGAAACCATCCTTTCGAAAGTATTAAAACATCTGGGTAAAATTTAAAGGTTAGCTTCGAAACCCATTTCGAAAGCATGCATTCGAAACCGCTAACCCCTTTCGAAAGAATTAGGATGTGGCTTGTATTTATAAAAAAAACCTTTCGATGGCATTGATGTCTTAGACACCATCGAAAGGTCATCAATTTACAAAAAGGTTTCGACCTGGTCGAAACTACCCCTTTCCGAAAGCTTCAATAAAACCCTAAGTAACCCCTTCAATAGCTACTTCTTTAAAACATATGCAGTGGCTCCCTTTCGAAAGACTCTATTAAAATACCTTCGTGACCATAGGTTTCGGCTATGTCGAGACCCCATTTTTAAACGAGCAAGCGCTTTTCTTTCAAAACCAAATAAAACAAAAGAACCAACCCCTTCGGAAGTTACCTTCGACACCATACCTTCTTCATTTCTCCAATCCACTACGTACCATCAGAATGATACCATGTATATTGGTTTGCTGGTTTCGACCTAGAAGGTTTCGAATAGATTGGAGGCGAAAGGTCTTGGCTAAAAGTAAAAGTGCGTATGCAGTATATCTAACACTTAGGATCGTGTAATATGGAATGTATTATAATCTAAATGTGGAAAAAGACAATGATAGCAAAGTAATTTAGAATAAGCACACTAGGAGTTTTTATACTGGTTCGAATTTTCCGTTCTACGTCCAGTTCTAAACTTCCCTTTGGAATTTCACTCAATAACCCCTCACTTAACCCGGAGGAATTGGTATACAACACATGAGTAGCCGGACAGGATTTTTCTGCCACAACAGCCGAGGAGGACTTTTCTGCCTGATACAAACTAACAGGCTTCTACAATTTCGATAAATTTGTTGACGTTTTGTGTTCTTAATAATACTGATTTACCTTTGATAGTACACCCTTCGTATAATCAAATCTTCAAGTATATATCATGTGTGTGAAGATTAGAAAGGAAGATATTGCTTTGAATCAAAGTATATAATAATTAACTCTGAGATTCAAGCAATATATCTTTGATTAGAAAGCTTTTAGAATGCAAAAATATAGTCAAGAAATATAAATCGGAGAATAGAATAGAGTGAAGTAAATTGAATGACTAAAATCATAGATTTAGATCTACATATATAGTATATAAGGTTGCTACTATTCAGAAGAGTTTCAATCAAGAGTTGCATCTGTAACTCTTCGAAATGGATCGTTACTCTTCGTAAAGAGAAGCAACCCTTCAGGAAATATGGCAATTGTGTATGATTGGTCGACTGGTCAAAAATATCTAGTTGACTGAATATTCAAAGTGGTGTGCAAGTATGCATGTTTGTGCAAAGAACAAGGATTCAGTCGACTGGTGAATTTAGTCCAGTCGACTGACTGTGCTTTTTTGCACAGGGAGCACTTATGCACACTATCTTTTTTATCTATATATATATATATATATTTAAAACTTTTGTGTAGTGTGTATAAACTATCCGAGGAGTGATTTTAACAATTATAAACTATAACTACGACTCAGTTTAAAACTTATGTATATTGTGTGTAATCTCATCGTTGATCGTTGAAGCTCGTCATGAATTAAAATTTATGATTCAACATTCTCCCCCTTTTTGATTGATGACAACCGATTTTGATGATTCTTTATATATGGAAATATATAAATTAGATTATATATTCCTCCCCCTGAATGTGTGGCGACTTTTCTATTCCTGCATAAAAAGTTGGTACACAAATATCTCCCCCTTTGTCATCGACAAAAAGGAATACTTAATTCAATAATCAGAGGGTACTAATGAATATTTATAGAATGAGACATTACGAATCAATACAAATATGAACATAAACATTATCATACAAACATTCACGAACATATCACATCACAGACATTGTTTTACGAATACAAACATCACGAAAGCACAAATGTTTGATCACAAGTCACAGACATAACATCATAAAGCATATCATAGTTTTTCACAAAAGAAAACGTACAAAAAAAAAATCAAATTTTGACTTCCATTTTCCCTATCATTCATCAGATTCTTCTTCTTTGTCATCTCCGAGAATCAGTGGCCTCTTCCCCTTATCTTTATCCATATCACTTTCTATTTCCTCATCCATTATTGTCCACGTAAATTCCTGTGCCAGTTGTTTTTTGAATGAGGTAGATGAACTGACGGTGCAACAGATAGCTTCCCATAATATGCCAAGAAAGCTTTTTATCTTATTGAACTTCTTATCAATTTTCTTATCGAGGAGTTTGACACGTGAATTAAAATCACTTGATTGCGAGCTATAAGATTGATTGCTTCACGTATTTCTTGGGAAGGTGCAGTGGTTCGAATTTCATCGCTTTGTCTTTTGGTGGTGCTTCTTCTTAATATTCTTGGGGACGGTTTGGCCAATCTTGGAATTTCATGATACAGAGGGGTCTTGGGGGTAATTTCATGAGGCTTATCGTCTGACCATTAAGAGTTCTTACAACTGAAACGTCCGAGTCAGGTATTGGCACTTGAAGGTCCATAAGCAATCTCATAATGTATTCTCCGTAGTAGATTATATTTTTTCCCCCCTTTATTGAAGGCTAGAAGTTCATCAAGAATAAGTTTCCGCCAATTTATTTGAACATTTCCATATATAGCGTACATGCTCTATAGTTCTCCGGATATACCAATTCATATGATTCGGTTCTTGGAAGTATTGTTTTTATTAAGGCACGATGAAAAAGTCTTGCTATCGGTCGTAGTGAAATAAATTCCAATTCGATCAATTATCTTCAAGGAAACGATGGCTTATCTCTTCTCGAATACTGCTATCGCAATTCAAGTCTTCAAATGGTATTCCATCCACTGGAGTGTGAAGTATGTGTCCTATTCTTGCTAAAGAAAAAATACTTGTCGTCCACAAACTAGACTCCAAACACAATTATCTCTATTCCATGGAGTTTGTTGATCTAGATTGAGATTAGCAAGAAATAATTTCACTATAGTGTGATTAATTTTTACCTTGTTCTGATTGTGGTCTAATAGTGATTCCAAACGACTTTTTCTTACCAAAACTTGAATTCCATATGCGTTGAAGTCAGGGTAAACCACAAACGATCCTTCTAGAAATCTTGATTCCTTCATTTTGTTCCCCCATTCAACCACTACATGATTGTAAAGCCATTGAGCAATTTGCGTATCAATTGGTTCTATAAAGGTTATGGTCGCTCTTCGTTGTCTTTGCTAAGGTCTAGGAGCCATGATGTTGAATGATTTGGAGAATTTTTGATTTAGGAATGCTTTGGAATGATTTAGGGTTTCGAATGTTTTGAGTTTGAAATGAGTTTATGGAAGAAAATGTGTATGAATGGTTTATAACCTAGGGTTTTTTGTGTCGCTGTTACATCATTCAGTTGACTGAACTAAAAAGTTCAGTCGATTGAACCCTTTTCCTGAAGCTTTTTGCTCTGGAAATGAGTTCAATCAACTGGACATTTTGGTCCAGTCGACTGACTTCTGACAGCGACTTCTGCTTGCTTTATATTGCAATGCAACTAAGTTTATTTTATACGATGATTTCATAACATAATATAACAATGATTTTACAAACTATAATACTAATTGAAAATTATATTTATATATTTATTGATGATTATACGAAGATATGCATTAATAATAAAATTTCAAAAACAAAGTGATCATCAACGAATATGATTAATTTTGAAGGCGAATTCTTTGGAGTCGTAGATTTCTCATTATCATCCTTCTTTGATGACGTGTTTGCTGGTGATTGATTGAATTTGCGATCCCATGAGTTTGGAGTTCGATGAGAGTATCATAGAGAAGGATCCCCGGATTTCGATATCCAGCTGATGGGTCGAGTGATGAACACGGCTTTGTAATGGTTCATATGCGTCAATCAGTTTAGTCTTGCAAAATTTGACTGCAATTTTTTCCAAAAAAATTAAGCGTCTTGCCGTCACTTTGTGTTCGAAATATAATTCAAGTTGTAGGTCCATCTGTTGTTATTGGTAGTGATGAATAATGTCGATCTTCTCTTTAGCCGATAGCGAGATGAATGTAGCTTGTTTTCCCTTCTTATTATCCAGTGTATAACCAATATGATAGCTTTCCCACTTATGTACCGGTTTATATCGTGTTGGAGTAGGTGATCGATGGTCGAAGCTATCTGAGGAAGGTGTTGCGTAGGAGAGGTGTGAGTTATCTGAGGATTCCGACACCATTATGATGTGATAATAAAATATATGAAGCTTGTATTTCAATTTTATTTGAAAAGTGTATGCAACATTTCAAAAATTCATGTATATATTAAAGTAGAAACCTGTATTTTCTATGGTCAGAATATGAAATTAGTTTTAGACCATATATAAATAAGTTAATGATTTAAGGTAGGAAAATGATTTTAAAATGTATGGTTAACAGAATTTCGAGCTAATTTAATATAGGATGAGCTGGTTTTTACTACTGAACAAGAAATAATAACTACTAAACATGTAGACACATGAGACTTCCAGTAGAGAGACCAGAGTTCAATCCTTGTCAGCTTCAATATTTTTGAATTTCGAAAATTTTGTTTTCAACAAAAAGTGGATTCTATGTTGTGACAAGAAACATCCATAGCTCAAGTGGCTATAGACATTAGAAATTTAGGAATGGATGGAGTTCGAATCCCGTCATGGTTAGAAATCGTATATTTTATTTTTGACGTTTTTGCCTTTTTTATTAATAAATATTATTATAACTCCTTTATTAACATTATTCGAAGTTCTCTTCTTAGTTTTATAAATATATTTTCATTTAATGGTTTAGTGAAAACATCAGTAGTTGACTTTCTGAATTTACAAATCTAAATTGACTAGATCCTTTTCAATACAATCACAAAGAAAATGATGTCGTATATCAATATGTTCGGTTCATGAGTGATTTACTGGATTTTTAGGATGATTTATTGCACTAGTATTATCACAATATATTATTGATTTATTTAAATGTAAATCGAAATCTTTTAGTGTTTGTTGCATATAGACAACTTGAGCATAAGATAAAGCCGCAGATATATATTCTGCTTCACACATCAATAAGGAATCGCAGTTTTGTTTCTTGCTAAACCAAGAGACTAAGGAACATCCAACAAAGTGACACGTCCCACTCGTACTCTTTCTATCCATCAAACTTCCTCCAAAATCAGCATCACTATATGATACTAATTCAAAAGGACATTCTTTCGGATAAAATAGTCTGAAATCTTTGGTTTTGCTTAAGTAATGAAAATTGCGTTTTACTGATCGCATATGTGATTATTTATGATCTGCTTGAAAACGAGCACATAAACAAACACTCATTATTATATCATGTCTACTAGCAGTTAAGTATAGTGATGATCCAATCATACTACGATATAGTTTTTGGTCGACACTTTTGCCTTCTTTATCTCTATCGAGATGTATTGTTGTACTCATCGAAGTTGGTTTGGCTGCAATGGTTTTTATATCAAATCGTTTGATTAGATTATTACAATATTTTTCTTGATCAATGAAAATCCCATTTTCTAATTGTTTTATTTGTAATCCAAGAAAATATGATAATTCTTCCATGTGTGACATTTCAAATTCATTAGTCATTATAGTTGAAAATTCTTGACATAATTTTTCATTAGTTGACCCAAAAATAATATCATCTACATATATTTGAATAATTAAAATATCATTTTTAGTCTTTTTAATAAATAAAGTTTGATCAACCTTTCCAATTTCAAAACCAGAGTCTATTAAATATTTCTAAAGACGATCGTACCAAGCATGTGGTGCTTGTTTTAAACCATATGTAGTTTCTTAAGTTTATAGACGTGATTTGGAAAGAGGAGGTTGTTCAACATAAACATTTTTTTAATATATCCATTTAGAATAACACTTTTTATGTCCATTTGAAATAATTTAAAGTTGTGAAAACACGCAAAGGTTAATAAAATGCGTATGGCTTCTAATCTAGCGACCGGAGCGAAGGTTTCTTTATAATCAATATCTTCTTCTTGATTATATCCTTGTGCTACTAGTCTATCGTTATTTCTAGTTATATTACCTAATTCATCGGCTTTACCCATTTAGTACCAATGAATGATTGATCACTTGGTCTAGGAACAAGTTCCCAAAATTCATTTCTTTCGAATTGATTTAGTTTTTCTTCCATAGGAAGAACCCAATAGTCATCTATTGAGGCTTGTTTTATATTTTTAGGGTCTATAGTAGACAGAAATGCTATATGACCCATTTGATTTAATTGATGTCTAGTTCTAATGTTTGAATTTACTTCTCCAATTATGTTTTGAACAGAGTGATCAAGTAAATTCTAGGTGGAGATCTTATATTTTCTTCATTATGAATAATGTTTTCATCTTCTCTAATATTGTTATTATTATTATCATTAACATTTTGAATAATGTCATCATCATCCAAGTGATTTTCGATATTATTTATATTTTCATTAATAACTTTATTTTTATTTATAAAGTTTTCATCAAAAGAAACATGAAGAGTTTCTTCAATAATTTTAGTTCGTTTAGTAAAAATTTGATAAAATCGAATCTACCGAGTTGGTCTTTAGTGTTTGAAATAAAACATTTTGAGCCAAAACCTCAAGATATGAAATATTTGGTTTTCTTCCATTTAGTAGTTTGTATGGAGTATTTTTAGTTAATGGTCGTATAGAAACATGATTCAAAACATAACAAGCAGTTGCTACAGCTTCTGCCCAAAATTGTTTTGGTAAAGTGGTTCCATTTAATAAAGTTCTTGCACATTCCTTTAATGTTCTATTTTCCTTTCTACAACTCCATTTTGTTATGGTGTTCTAGGAAAAGAAAAATTGTGATTAATTCCTTTCTTATTACAAGAATGTTTAAAAGCTTCATTTTCGAATTCTCCTCCATCATCACTTCTAATATTTTTAATTTTTAAATCTTTAATATTTTTTATTCTTTTGACAAATATTTTAAAGTTTTCAAAAGTATCACTTTCATTTTTCATGAATATAGTCCATGTATATCTAGAAAAATCATCTATAATAAAAAAACACATATCTATTATGATTGATCGAATGAATCTGAGTAGGTTCAAAAAGATCCATATGTAATAGTCAAGTGGTTGCTCTATAGATATTACTTTCTTAGATTTAAAAGAAGATTTTTTTTTTATTTTCCTAATTGACATGCATCACATATGTTGTCTCACAGATGTTGTCAATTTTGAGTTTTATATCGGGTAAACCATTTACTAGTTTATTTTTGGCTAATTTATTCATAGTTTTAATATTGCCATGGCCAAGAATCATTTTCTTTTGCTACCAGTCACATATTAGAGTTATTTTTTATATTCATATTTAAAATATAAATATTTCTATCTCGTATACCTTCAAAGATTAACTCTTGATTTTTATTAGTAATATTACATTTATTTTCTGAAAACGATATATTAAAACCTTTATCACATAATTGACTTATACTTTGTAAATTATGTTTTAAAATTTTAACTAATAAAACTTCAGTAACGAGAGGAAAATTAGAGGTAGCGTTGCTGTTGACATCGCCTTTGCCGATGATATAGCCTTTGGAGTTATCTCCAAATGTGACTGATCCTCTATTCGAGTATGTTTACAGCAACCGCTGTCCAATATCCATTTTCCTCTCTTTTTAAGTGGTACATTGTCTTTTATGGCTATTGTTTGTGTCAAATTTGGGCATAACACTCGTCGAAAGTTTTTAAAGAGATAATAAATGAAGAAAGTAAATTAAAACGTGGATTATCTAACAAAAACTCCAAATAGCAGGAAGTAAATTGCACAAGAGACAACGATTTAGAGTGGTTCGGCGTTTTGCCTACGTCCACTATGAAGTTTTGTTACTTTATTGCTTGATATTCGGAGAATACAACTTTTTAATGTCAAAGTACAGCAAGTAGTAAGCAAAAATTCAAAATCAAAGGCGGTAGTGGTGCTCTGAAGTAATTCTGGCAGCGTCCGGGCGTTCTTTTACTCTCAAAATTCTCCGATCCCTGTTCTGAATGACCAGGGGCTCTATTTATAAGTGCTGGAGGCTGATATTTCGCCTAAAATTCGGGGAGACCACTTCTGGCTCGTGTGGGGGGCCCACATGGCCGAATTCTGGAGATCCGGGCCCACTTTGGGATCGATTCGACCCTTGGTTCGAATCGATCAAAAAAGTGTCCAATCGTGATGAAACTTGGCGTGGACATTCTTCCGTGTATATGCAAGCTCCTGTGAAAATTTCGTAGCATTTGGACTTGTAGATCTCAAGTTATGATTGATTCAAGATGGTGCTCTTCGTCCTATGGATTCGTTCGAATTGATATGGTTCAAATCCATAGGGTCGAATCCATATGGCGACTCAGAGTGATCTTAGCGGCGCTTATCTGATGGATTCGAAGAGTTGGATTCGAAGGCACGCCGCCTTCGAATTAATTGAACCAATGCTCGTTCGAATCGATCAGGGCAAGCCATCATTGATCGATTCAAATTTGTCTTAACAGGGTGGATTCGAAGACAGTTACCAGATGGAGCCGAAGTCCCTACAACTGTATGGATTCGAAGGGTTCCAGCTTGATGGACTCGAAGGTAGGGATACTCTGATGGATTCGAACTAGGGAAGGCTTTGGATGGATTCGAAGTGAGGGCTTGCTTGATGGAGTCGAAGCAAAGGAGCTCTTCATGGATTCGAAGCAAGGCTCTGGGAGGATGGATTCAAACCAATGCATGGTTTATGGATTCGGTCGTGAGGCTATCTTATGGATTCGAACCTAAACTTCTTCTGATCGATTCGAACTGAGGTTGTCTCCTCCACTTTCCATTGGCAATAACTTGAGCATACGAACTCGGATTGCCTCGAAATTTGGAACGTTGGTTTCCACAGCTTCGCTTAACGTCTCTTATAAATTGTAGCCCGATCCGGACTCGGACAAAATTCATCGATATTTGTAGTAAACCAACAATCATTCAAAATTGAGGACATGTGACCCTTATTTTCCAGTTAGTTCCTTGGTATCTCGGCCTTGCCAAAAGGCGGGATAACATTTGCCCCCCAAAGTACGTCTTGTGTAAACATGACGTGCTTTGAGAAGCTGCAGTTTCACGTTGGACAATCAGGACATGCTCTTCTGAAAGTCGTCAGTCGTTGTAACCATGACGAGGTGAACATTTGATCCCTGTAAATGTTAAAGATCAAGTGTTAGTCATATACATGTGCATATATGTACCACTTTGGTTTTGGTTAACGTTGCGCGATTGCCAGTCGTTGTCAGTTTGGTTTGTTATCGAATTCTGCATCGGTCCTCTCCTGAACCGATCTTGAGATTCGAGTTGAGACACTGTTTTATGATTGTCTATAATCATCCTCTTGTATCGATCCCCTCTTGATTCGATGTAAAAGGTAGACAAGTAATTTTCACATTGAAACGATTTCGTCCATTTTCATCGGTGGTCTTTGATGGATTCGAAGCTATGTTTGTTCGAATCGATGGCTTTCGAATCGATGGACCGATGGACCTCGTACTTTGAGTCGATAAGACTTTCAATCCAGCCTCTGTTCGGTTGTTCCTTCGTATCGATGATGCCTCGTATCGACACTGCATGGATGGATTCGGAGTATTGATGGATTCAAATGCGATGGGTTCGAATGCGATGGGTTCGAACGTGATGGATTTGAACGTGGCTTGTTCGAATCGACCAGCACGTGACCGGTTGGGGTCGGTCATTTTGACCGGGAGACGAATCGTCCCGTTTCCTATGTGAGACCCATATAAATACGTGAAGCCGGTGTCACTTTCACTTTTTACTTTTCACTATTGCTATAGCCTCCTCTTCGAATCGATCTCTCCAGGGCCAAGACAAACGTGCTTTTCTTGAATCGATCGAAACCCTTCACGCTTCCATTCGTAACCAAATCAACTCAGGTAATCAAGGGATCGATTCGAGATGAGAATGATAGTACTTAGAACTTTTTTGGCATCGACTCAATCTCTTCTTCTTGAAAATTTTGAGGAGTGGTGAGATCTGGACGAGGTGGGTCGACTCGATGGAACTGAGGAATGAGGCCATTCGAGTCGTATCGATCAGAGTGTCGTCTTTCATTGCTTCGCATCGATCCAAGAATGAGCAATTCGAGTCGATTTTGAATGCATAGCTTTGAATCGATGGTTATAAAAGAAAAAAGGCTTGTGGCAATCGATTCGAAATAGCGATATTCTGATCGATTCGAAGGAGCTTAATATTGATCGATTCGAAGTAATGATATGTTGATCGATTCGAAGGAGCTCAACTTTGATCGATTCGAAGTCATGTAGGTCATCATGGATTCGAACTGCTCCTCTGTCCCAAGGTCTCATCGAGTCGAACTACATGGAGTTGGGGCGTACCAATTCGAAGTTCATCGATTCGACTCGTGTAGATTCGAGTCGATCGATTCGAACGTTCTTGCTTCTAGGACTCCCACTCTTCTGATTTGCTCCAATATCTGAACTACGACCAATTTCAAGTTGAACTTTAACGAACTCACTGAACTTTAGCATACTTGACTCCGGCGAGCTTCGGTCTTGCATAATCGAATTTGACTTGACCTCTCTTTTGGAGCTCGTCGATGGCACCATGACTTAAACAAAATATAACGAATTTATACTTGAATTGGTCAGTAGCATCTGGGCGGCGTGAAAGTGACGGTCAGCGATGACGGTCATTTTCATTCTCAAATTCCAAAGTTTCGTCGTTCGGACATCTTGTTTCAACTTGTAAAATCTGCTTAAGTTTTGCATAGCACTTGCACTGCACGACATACTCATACACTTTGCACCGGGGGAATGCATGGGCTTTTTATGTATTTAACGCCGCTTTCTGGTGAGTTAGTTAATTATGGAATCTTCGAGTTCTCAACAACAAGAAGCACAAAGCTCACCTCTTCCAGTGCTTGAGATTCCGAAAATCCCTCCTGAAGTCATAGATCCGGCTCCGGATGAGTTGCCGGAGGCCATATTTATCGAAGATCCTGTCGATTCTATCCAGTCAATATCTCGGAGTCTCTGTTGGGCCGGATATGTTTTAAACATAACATATCCCTAGACGATGTTTTATTACCTAGTGCTAGTGACAGACCACATAACCCACCCGAAGGATATACTGCCTTTTACCGTCATGCCTGCGCGACTGGATCTCTTCCTCCTTTTAACCAATACATCAGAGAGATGCTGTCGTATTTAGGAATCGCTCCTTCACAACTCCATCCCAACGGGCATGCATTACTGAACAACGTCTTTGTCATATTTATGGATTGCCTTTTTCGTCCGCCAAGGCCTAACGAGATCAGGCACATATTCAATTTCAAGAGTAGGGGTGATAGCCCGTCTTTCACTTTTCTGGAAGCGGTTAGAAATTGTCAGGTTGTGACTGGGGCCTGGACCAGGCTTAACTACTTCAAGAACGAGTGGGTTTTTGTTCGATGCCCCCCAGGGTTTTCCAGGAGATGGTTATCCAGACGTAAGCATCATAATTTATCTTTGAATGGCCACTTTTAATACTTACACTAATACTCTGTTACTCCTACAGCCATCATTTCGAGACCTACCGGTGGGCATTATAGAGGCGTCATTCAAAGCTTGCAAATAGTCCCACGCGACTCAAGGCACATAGACTTGCTGTTGACCGACGATAACTTAAGGACATTGGGTTTGATTGGGATGAGCCAGAGTATTGTAATTGAAGGATTGGCGAAATCGGCCTCGAGGAAGAAGAAGAAAGTGGCAAAAAGAAAACCTGGCGTTGTAATAAGAGAAGTGAGCGATGATGAAAGAACGCCCACGGACACTGAGATAGCAGCCGAACTTTCCCGAATAGAAGAGGGTCAGAAAGGCAAGGCTGCTGTACCTAAGTTTAAGAGATGGAAGTCTGTAGTCGTAACCCGTTCCAAACCTAGGGTTACTGTTTCCAGCGCCTCTCCTCGCCAGTCCGGAGACCTTTACACAGGGCTGGACGATATTCTCATTCCGGACTACGTATCTCTCCACCACGGGTCCGGGTTGGAAGAACTCCGGGGAGCGCTTGATATAAGCGAATCTTTACCCGTTAGTGTAATCGACGCTTCTGGTTGGTCGAGGGGTTTGCGCATTTATACACTTTTCACAACACTTCACGACTTCCACATGCATTGCAGTGCTTTTTCTTGGTACTTAACCGAATTGTTTCTTCTTTACAGGTGCCATGTCGGATCGTCCTTCTACACTTGACAGACTTCGGCGAGTGCATCATTCTTCATCTTATTACGAGTCTCGCCGTAGGGATTCTGACCATGATCGTGAACGAAGCTATTATGAGCAAGAGCATCGTGAAAGGGACCATTCCCGATATTATTCTAGTCAGGAGCGTTCTGATAGGGACCGAAGGTACCGTTCACCCTCTCGTTCTCCTCCGCCATCCAGAGGCTAGGCACCTGCAGTCGAACCTTCGCGACAACAACCATCTCAACAAATCTCAAAACCTGGTCCACATCGTTCAAGGACTGATACGGCTATGACCGTAACTGTGGAGGAGGCCCCTCTTGAACCGTCTGGTGAAGGGGCTATAAGAATTGCTCAACTGAAGAAAGATTTTCCAGAAATATGCTTCGACGCCTATATCTTTCCACCCAATCTCAAAAGAATTCCCGAAGAGGCTGTGAGCACCGCCCTCAGCTATACCCGTGATTTTTATGCTCAGTATAAAGAATGGTACAGGGCGGCTATTAAAGCTTCAATAGTAGCCTTCGAACGAGCCAAAGTTATTGAGAAATTGGAAGCAGACTTGGCTCAGAAGAACCGTATTGTTGACATACTTCAATCTGAAACTGAATCTTCTCGTAAGGCCGAAATGGAGTCGCTAAAAAAGGTCGACGAGACACTAGCTGAGATGGCGAAGATGTAACAAGCGCATTGTACTTTAGTTGAAGATTTGGGCCATCGGTACAAAAATGTTGAGGCCGAGCGAGATGCGGCGGTCAAAGAACTTGAGGAGTTAAAGGCTAAATTCGCCGACTTGAACAAGAAAAAAGATGACGCTAACACGGCCGCACAAGAAGCGTGCGAGCAAGCCATGTCTCTCCGAGCTGAGCGAGACGCGGCGGTTGCTAAAGTTGAAGCGTTGGAGGCAGAAGTGGAAGGGAGAGTTCAAGCAGAGATATTCAGAGTAGAAGCCGAGTTTGATGATCTTCTTGACACTTACAATGCTAATGTGCTTGAGCACAGGAATCTCTCGTGGCTCGGAGATTATTATATGCTTCTACTCAGTGCTTGGAGAAAATTGATGGCGAACAAGAAAGCATCTCTCCCTGAAGGCGCCGTGGATGAATTTGAACTCGAGTCTCGCTTGTTGAGCGAGGAGGAAAGGAAACTTCTCCACAAAGCGATGATTTCTGCTGAGAGAGAGAGACTTGGTTTTCATCATGTGGAGACTGGCGAGGGTTCTGGAGCTGCACATTACAGTGAGAATGTTTCAGTTGATGCCCCGACCTCGTCTGGAGTCACTGCTACAGTTGGTCCACATGTTGTCCCTGCTTATAACCCGGATCGACCGGAACTGTCTCTCGGTACAACTACTGTTTCTGAACTCGTCTCATCACCCAGCCGAGGCAAAGAAGGTATTCTAAATGTTGCTTAAGTGTTTTCAAAATGATTGACTTGGAACAGATCGTTTGACTATTATTCTCATTTTTTTTTTCGACCAGTGACTGAAAGTGATGCGCCAGCACTTCCAGTACCACAAACTTCGCATCCAATGCAAGGAGCTGTCGTTACTGAGGCTATTACAACTACCGCCGTGACCGGCGAGATGGGAGAGGGGAGTTCAATGTCGTTTGATGTTCAAATGATTGAGGAACTTCTCAAGCAACCCTGTGAACCCTTTACCGATCCTTCCTTTGCAATGGGTGGAGTTGCTCCAACTTTTAGCTCGTTCATGCCGACCGTTAATGTGTCCAGCGCTGCTCGATCTTCCCGAGAAGAAGAAATCTTTGTCGAGATAAGCGCTGAAATGGCTGCAGTGACAACGGTCGGTGGTTCCGGAAGTGATGTTGCTCCTCCAAGCTTAACTCCTTTAATGGTTACTTCTCTCGCCGGCACAGCTGTAACTTCTAGTGTCGAAGCTTCACCACCTGTTACGGCTTCTCTGACTCCGGTCCGTCCTCACAAAAGGATCTCTATCCCTTCTAGCTCTGAGGAAGACGTGGATATTATGCCAGATCCTGAGGATGCTCCAAAGAAGGACAAAAAACCTCGCAAGAAGCCGGGTAGTGGGTCTAGCGGCTCAACTCCGAAGAAGAGACCCCGGAAGAAGAAGGAGTGAACTTCTCGTTTTACCATGCAATTGTGAAAGGGCAATTCTTTTTTCTTCTCCTTTTTTAGGCCGTGTATAAGTGTGGACTCGACATCCACTTTACGGATTGTTCTTTATTTTGTCATGTGATCAAACCCCCTTTTTTGTTTGTTGATAAAATGAAAAACAACTCTTATCTCTTTTGCTTAAGTATTGCGTTGATTATCTCGTGCTTATATATGTCATAAGCCTGGAATACATGTCCACACTTCGGGGACTTAACACAATTTGCAACTAACAGTTCGGCCCATATTCTGGGAACTTATTAATTATCAACATTTATGACTTAGTTCGCTCTCTGGGAACCTGTATTTGACGTTTATACTCCAATTCACACTCCGGGAATTTGAAGTTAGTGACTTACATTCTGGTTCGCGTTCTGGGAACCAAGAGTTGGTGTTTATGTTCCAATTCACACTCTGGGAATTTGGAGTTGGCTCACACTCTGGGAGCGATGGAATTACACTCCGGTTCGCGCTTCGGCAACCGAGAGTTGAAGTTTATACTCCAATTTGCACTTTGGGAATTTGGAGTTGGCTCACACTCTGAGAGCGATGGAATTACACTCCGGTTCGCGCTCCGAGAACTGAGAGTTGAAGTTTATACTCCAATTCGCACTCTGGGAATTTGGAGTTGGCTCGCACTCTGGGAGCGATGGAATTACACTCCGGTTCGCACTCCTGGAACCGAGAGTTGAAGTTTATACTCCAATTCGCACTCTGGGAATTTGGAGTTGGCAGAGGGATTGTCGTGTATCAATCCCCGTTTATGTTGGTGTAGTGTTCTGCCCCCGAGCTCGGGTTTCACTTAGCGAGTGACCGGTCGCATCACAATCACTCCCTATTTGAATAAATCCCACCGCGTGATGGAACTTAGCTCTCCATGCATCGTGATATTGTACGTCATATTCAGTAAATCACAGCTCTGGCTCGAAGAGATGGCATTTTATTGCTGAAACGAGAAAATATGGCAAAGTCAGTTGCCTTATTACAAAATTAAATCTCGAAATGCTAGAATAAAATGCAAAGGGACAAATTGACAGAAAATAAATAAGTAAATTCTTTTATATGTAGTAGCGATGAAGACTTACGCTATTCCAAGCCCTCGACAAAGTAAGACCGTCAACGGTCGATAATTTGAACGTGCCATCTCCGAGCTTTTGTGAAATCACATACGGCCCTCCCCAATTTGGTTTCATGTGCGAAGGAACCGGATAGACCCTTTTGAGTACGAGATCGCCGAGTTCGAAGGTTCGCGGACGGACCTTGGTATTGTACAGTCGGGCGACTTGACTTCGATATGCGGCTGCCCTCAAGTCAGCCTCTTCGTGCTTCTCATCGAGTAAATCCAAAGATTCAGCAAGTAATATGGCATTTGTTTTCGGATCATAATATGTTACACGATGAGAGTGCACTTCCATTTCGACTGGAATAACGGCTTCAAAACCATAAGATAGAGAAAATGGGGTATGACCGGTTGCATTTTTATGAGTCGTTCGATAGGCCCACAATGCCATAGGAAGTTCTTCGACCCATTTGCCCCCAGCCTTTCCAGTCGCTTCTTTAAAATGGACTTGATAACTTTATTAACAGCTTCAACTTGACCATTTGCTTGAGGGTGCGCTACTGCAGAGAATTTCTTATGGATGTGGAATCGTTGACAGAAATTCTTGAATTCAGCACCGTCGAATTGGGTTCCGTTATCGGTGATGATCGTATGTGGGAGACCAAAACGGCAGATGATGTTACGCACTACAAAGTTGATTACTTTCTTTGTCGTAATTGTCGCAAGGGGTTCAGCTTCAGCCCATTTGGTGAAATAATCAACTGCGACGATGGCGTACTTCGCGCCACCTTTGGCCAGAGGTAATGTGCCGATGATATCTATTCCCCATACCGCAAATGGCCAAGGACTGACCATTTGGGTTATCTCAGTAGGCGGGGCTCTAGGAATTCGAGCGTGTTTCTGGCATTTGTCACATTTCCTAGCATAGTCTGCAGCATCGCGATTAACAATAGGCCAATAATACCCATATCGAAGTATTTTCTTTGCAAGTGCTTGCCCCCTAGTGTGATCGCCACATTCTCCTTCGTGTACATCGTGTAACACTCGTTGGACTTCATCGTGTGCGATACAACGGAGGAGAGGAACAGAGTACCCTCTCCGGTACATGACTCCATTTTGAATAACAAATCGTGAGGCCTTTCGTAGAACTTGTCTTTTCTCGTTTCGATGCTCGGGCAATACACCACGTTCGATATATTCTCGATAAGGAGTCATCCACGACTCCCTATTGGAGGCAACTTCAAATGTGAAATCGGTCTCCCTTCGATCAATGCTCGGAGAGGATAGGGTTTCAACCGGTACAACCCCCAATTGCTGAGCCTCACCCGTACTTGCTAACTTTGCCAACGAATCAGCTTTGTGATTGTGCTCTCGGGGTATGTAGAAAATGACATAGTAATCGAATTGATCAAGCATCTCCAGAACTCGAGTTAGATAAGCAGCTAATCTTCGGTCTTTAGCTTGATATTCTCCTCGGACTTGACATACTATCAACTGGGAATCACAGTAAATCTCTACAGCGATGATTTTCAGATCACGGGCAAGCTTTAGTCCGGTAAGTAGAGCTTCGTACTCGGCTTCATTGTTGGTTGCACAGAACTCGAACTTTAAAGCATAACATATGGATCGTCCCTTGGGGGTTTCAAGCACTACCCCAGCTCCTGAGCACCGATCGTTGGAAGCACCGTCGGTGTACAGCTTCCATATGTATTCGGGAGATTTGCTGGTCTCGGGCAAGTTTTCAGAAACAGTGAATTCGGCTATAAAGTTTGCTAGGACTTGGCCGTGAATGGCTTTTCTTGGACTATAAGTGATGTCGAATTGACTCAGTTCGATGTTCCACTTTAGTAACCTACCAGACGTCTCAGGCCGCGTGAGGGCCTGTCGTAACGGCTGATCGGTGTACACAGTAATAGGATGAGCCTGAAAATATGGACGGAGCTTCCTCGAGGCAATGACTAGGCAATATGTCAACTTTTCAAGCTTTGGATAATTTCTCTCGGCTCCGGTCAATCGTTTACTCACGTAGTAGACCGGTTTCTGCACTCGGTCCTCCTCCCGAATTAATGCAGCACTGATTGCATTTTCAGATACCGCCAGGTAGAGATATAACTGTTCATGATCTACAGGCTTTGAAAGGATTGGTGGTACGGAAAGATGTTGGATTAGCGATTGAAATGCGCCCTCACATTCTGCAGTCCATTCGAAGTTTCGTTTCCCTTTTCGAATCAAATCGAAGAAGGGAATGCATTTGTCGGTCGATTTTGAGATAAACCTGCTCAGTGCTGTAACTTTCCCATTAAGACTCTGAACTTGCTTTATGGTTCTCGGAGTTTGAAGATTTCTGATAGCCCAGATCTTCTCAGGGTTGGCCTCTATTCCTCAGGCATTGACAATGAACCCAAGGAACTTTCCGGATGCGACTTCGAAATGACACTTTAGTGGATTAAGCTTCATCCCGTATTTCCGGAGGATATTGAACATTGACTCCAAGTCTTTGACATGATCATCGGAGTATCGTGATTTCACCAACATGTCATCCACATAGACCTCCATAGTCTTCCCAATCTGATCGACAAACATTCGGTTGACCAAGCGTTGATAAGTTGCGCCAGCATTCTTTAATCCAAAAGGCATGACCTTGTAGCAGTATAATCCCAAGTCGGTTGCGAAGCTTGTGTGCTCTTGGTCTGGTACATGCATGGGTATCTGATTGTAACCTGAGTAAGCATCCATGAAGGATAACAATTCATGTTCGGCGGTTGAATCTACCAGTTGATCGATTCGGGGAAGCGGAAAGCTGTCTTTTGGGCAAGCTTTATTCAGGTCAGAGTAATCGATACACGTTCTCCATTTCCCGTTTGGTTTCCGGACAAGTACGGGGTTGGACACCCACTCTGGGTATAAAGCGTCTCTAATGAACCCATTTGATTTCAACTTATCGACCTCTTCTTTCAGGGCGGCAGATCTCTCTGGATCCATACCACGTCTTTTCTGCTTGACCGGGATATACCGCGGGTCAATGTTCAAAGTGTGGCTCGCGATGTCCAGCGAGGTTCCACACATATCGGAGTGCGTCCAAGCGAATACGTCGAGATTCGCCCGGAGAAAATCAACCAATTCCGGTTGTGTCTCTTGGTTAAGCTGAGACCCAATCTTCAACATTCTCGAGTCATTGTGATTGTAGTCAATCCGGACATTGATGGTTAGCTCGGCCGGAGAAGCTTGACTTTCCGTAGATTCTTCTTTATTATCATTGTCCCTTGGATCAAGATCCTTTTGGAATTGGTTGTGGTGCCCAGGCCCGAGGCCCAGGCGCTAATTGTCAATCGTCAGTAAAACGGACGCAGAGAGATTCCTCTACGCCCTTTCCTTTCTCTTTTCGCTGCGCCTCCTGTAGCTCAGCAACATAACAGGCTCTCCCAGCAGCCTGATCTCCTTGTACAACTCCTATCCCGTGGTCAGTAGGGAACTTCAGAGTTAAACACCATGGGGCAATAGCAGCCCTAAATTCAGCAAGGGCCGGTCGGCCCAAAAAAGCATTGTATGGGGAAGGAATATCCAAGACAACAAATTGCAACATCCGAACTCTTCGGCATTCTCCCACTCCCAACTCCACCGGCAATTCAACCATTCCGGTTGGTATCGTCGCACTCCCGTTGAAGCTGTGGACTCGTGATTGATAAGGTTTTAAGTCCTTAGCTTCCATTTTCATTAAATCATATGCTCTTTTAAACAATATGTTCACAGAACTCCCACTGTCTACCAAGATCCTCTTCATCCAAGCAGGACCAACTTGAGCGGATATGACCAACGGGTCAATTGTGGGAGCTTCGACTTTATCGGCGTCTCGATTTCTAAATACGATTTCATCAGCCATCGTCTTTTGTTGTTTAGCCGGTGTTCCGTCTTCTGAGTTACTATAGCATTCAAAGTCCACAAGCCTGATCGAGCTAGCATATGACTCCATTTCTCTCCAGCTCCTGTCTGCTGGGTGGGGACCACCACTTATTGTATTGATAACCAACCTTCCGCCTGTACGAGCGGGTTCGCCTTGTCTTTGCTGATTCTGCGTTCGATTTTGATTAGATGGGCCCGCTCCACCAGACTGCGGCGCCCGAACAAACTGGTCCAACTTTCTCTCTCTGATCAACTTTTCAATGAGGTCTTGCAAATGTCTACACTCATTGGTATTATGCCAATTACTTTCATGAAACCTACAGAATTTTCCTGTTTGAATCTGCCTTTCCGACGAAGGCTTCGGAGCAGGCTTCTTGTACTGCATAGTATTACAAGTCTGTAGGTACACGTTTTCCAGCGACGTGTTAAGCGGTGTATAACTGTCAAACATTGCGGCCCTACGCCTCGAACCACGATTCTGGTCTTGCTTCTTGCTTCGGCTATCACCGTTTCTTGATCGTTGAGTCTGTTTATTTTGAATATTCAATTCGACTTTTCCTGAACTTTCTCCGAATTGTTTAACCGCAACATTACTCTGAATCCCTTCACTGCTGGGCCTTGCATCGTCCTGCTTCCTAGACTGTTTCGCATCCTCTCGCCTCAAGAATTGAGCGGCTTTGGAATAGAAACGGTCCAAGGATGCGGGAGGCTTTCCAGCTAACCAATTTCCAAACTCGGAATCAGGGTCGATTCCTATAGTCAAAGCCATTTAAATAGAATTATCATTGGGGTTAGTGATCTCTGCGCATGCAGCATTGAATCTCTCCAAATATCGTCTAAGTGTTTCTCCGGGAGCTTGAGTGACACTTGATAAGGTATTAACATCTTTAGGTCGGGCAATATGCATGCGAAACTGCTCAACAAATTTGGTAGCTAACTGATCAAATGAAGAAATAGACCGTGGCGGTAATCGAGTAAACCACATCGTCGCAATTCCCCCCAAGGAAATGGGAAAATTGCGGCACTTTACTGCGTCATTAGCTCTCGACCATTCGTATTTCAAAATATGTTGATTTGGGTCGGAATTTCCTTCATACATGGGAAGGGTTGGCATTCTGAATCGCCGAGGAGGTTCAGCATACAATATGTCATCGGTAAACGGGGTATGACTTAGGGAGATTCCCCAATCATCATTTGTTAGGCCTTGACTCTCACGAATCATTTGTCGTACCATGGCTGAGAAGTCTGGTATTGGAACATTCTGTGTGTGGTGAGCCAAAGTGTGGTCGGGTTCCACAGTGCGAAGTGGGATCGGGCGCTGTCGACGATCCGTATCTCGCCTCCTTGGCTCGACGTCTTCTGGGACGTATGGCTCTGGAGCATGTCCCTGCTGATGATAATTTTGATTGGAGTGATCTCGGGTATCAACTCCTCTGTCAACTGCAGCGGCTGTGGCAGCTCGATCATCTGCAGTGTATTATGGAATAGTGCCTCCTCGGGAGGAGGGTCCAGTATGGAAGCTGGTAGATGGGCCAACCCTTATTTGCCCAACGGTTAACGCCTGTTAATAGTCAGCAGCTTGCGCATGGTTTCCGTCTAGCCTGGGACGGGTAGATCTGTTATTGTAGTCAGATGAAGCAGAGCTTTCGGTGGAAGAATGAGGAGCTTGATCCATTTTGGATCTTCTTCGCTTTTGGCGATTTAGTTGATTGGTCAACTCAGCGTTAGCGCGCAACTGCTCAGTTAGCTGTTGTCGGCTTTGGGTTAGTTCCTGGAGTAGCGCCTGGAACTCTTGTCTTATGACCGGACCTGACTGATCCGTATGCCCAGCAGTATCTTGACTGGTAGACTGTAGTTGTGTGGGATTTTGCCTATCCCGACCTTCTTGATCACCAACGTTTGAAGTAGTTCTTGTACTCACCATCTTGAAGCGTTGAATCCTTTCCTAGACTTTGAACAAATCTGAATAGAACGGAAGGAATCTGAATATGAAGTCTGGATCTCTCTCTTAGATTTATGCAATCCGATATCGAAGATAGATCCAAGAAGCAGGAGGAAAAACTGGGTTTTCTCTCAATGAAAGCACCAAAGTGTTTGTGTCAAATTTGGGCACAACACTCGTCGGAAGTTTTTGAGGAGATAATAAATGAAGAAAGTAAATTAAAACGTGGATTATCCAACAAAAACTCCAAATAGCAGGAAGTAAATTGCACAAGAGACAACGATTTAGAGTGGTTCGGCGTTTTGCCTACGTCCACTATGAAGTTTTGTTACTTTATTGCTTGATATTCGGAGAATACAACTTTTTAATGTCAAAGTACAACAAGTAGTAAGCCAAAATTCAAAATCAAAGGCAGCAGTGGTGCTCTGAAGCAATTCTGGCAGCGTCCGGGCGTTCTTTTACTCTCAAAATTCTCCGATCCCTTTTCTGAATGACTAGGGGCTCTATTTATAAGTGCTAGAGGCTGATATTTCGTCTAAAATTCGGGGAGACCACTTCTGGCTCGTGTGGGGGGGCCCACATGGCCGAATTCTGGAGATCCGGGCCCACTTTGGGATCGATTCGACCCTTGGTTCGAATCGATCAAAAAAGTGTCCAATCGTGATGAAACTTGGCGTGAACATTCTTCTGTGTATATGCAAGCTCCTGTGAAAATTTCGTAGCATTTGGACTTGTAGATCTCAAGTTATGATCGATTCAAGATGGTGCTCTTCGTCCTATGGATTCGTTCGAATCGATATGGTTCGAATCCATAGGGTCGAATCCATATGGTGACTCAGAGTGATCTTAGCGGCGCTTATCTGATGGATTCGAAGAGTTGGATTCGAAGGCACGCCACCTTCGAATTAATTGAACCAATGCTCGTTCGAATCGATCAGGGCAAGCCACCATTGATCGATTCGAATTTGTCTTAACAGGGTGGATTCGAAGACAGTTACCAGATGGAGCCGAAGTCCCTACAACTGTATGGATTCGAAGGCTTCCAGCTTGATGGACTCGAAGATAGGGATACTCTGATGGATTCGAACTAGGGAAGGCTTTGGATGGATTCGAAGTGAGGGCTTGCCCGATGGAGTCAAAGCAAAGGAGCTCTTCATGGATTCGAGGCAAGGCTCTGGGAGGATGGATTCGAACCAATGCATGGTTTATGGATTCAGTCGTGAGGCTATCTTATGGATTCGAACCTAAACTTCTTCTGATCGATTCGAACTGAGGTTGTCTCCTCCACTTTCCATTGGCGATAACTTGAGCATACGAACTCGGATTGTCTCGAAATTTGAAACGTTGGTTTCCACAGCTTCGCTTGACGTGTCTTATCAATTGTAGCCCGATCCGGACTCGGACAAAATTCATCGATATTTGTAGTAAACCAACAATCATTCAAAATTGAGGACATGTGAACCTTATTTTCCAGTCAGTTCCTTGGTATCTCGGCTTTGCTAAAAGGCGGGATAACAGCTATGAAGCATACATTAGCTTGTTGATTGTCCCTGACGTTGTCACTATCACTATCTGATGAGTCTGGTTCGTCCCAAGTGACTGAAAAAGCTTTCTTTCTGGATTTGTCCTTCTTGAATTTATTCTTTTTACGTTCTGGACGATCTCTCTTCATATGACCCTTCTTATGACAATCATAGCATTCCATGACTGAAGATGATGGTTTATTGCCATCAGTATTCTTATTGGAGTTACTTTTGTTACTTCTGAACTTGTTATTCTTTTTGAATTTTTTTGCAATAAGTGCCATATCCTCTTCATCTGTATCTGAATCATCTTTTTCTGCTCAAAATGCTAGATTCTTCTTATCCCGTTCTTGAACTTTCTTTGCCTGCAAATTCACTCTATATGACATTAGATTTCCCTTTAACTCTTCTGGTTTCATACTGGAAAGATCGTTTGCTTCTTCAATAGCTAAGACCTTTCTCTCTCAATCATCCATTAAAGAGTTTAGGATTTTGATATTATATCAAAATCAGAAATTTTTTCTCCTAGTCTTAATAATGAATGATAAATATCTTGGAATCTGGAATACATATCATTAATGGACTCATTTTCTTTCATTCTAAATTTTTTAAATTGATTCTTAAGCATAGATATCCTGCTTTGTTTAACCCTATTAGTACCTTCATGAGTTAATTCAGTGTTTGTCATAATTCATATGTAGTGTTGCACATGCTAACACGATTAAACTCATTCTTGTCCAAGGCGCAAAACAGCATATTTATAGCTTTAGCATTTGCAGTAGCATCTAATTTTTATGTGTTTAACCATGTAGAATATTCAGTTGTGGGTATATGATATTCAGATTGTGTGATATTCCATGAATCAAAACCATTTGCTTGCATATAAATTCTCATACGTGTAGCCCAATAAGTGTAATTTATGCCATTGAATAATGGTGGTCGTGCAATGGATTGGTCTTCTATAAAACTGTTGTTAGTGTTATTTTTCATATTACTAGAATATATCAAATAACTGTGTAACGATTATTAGATGACCGTGCTCTAATACCAATTGAAAGTGCTATGTCGTATATCTAACATTATGGATCGTGTAATATGGAATGTATTATAATCTAAATGCAGAAACAGATAATAATAGTAAAGTAAATAAGAATAAGCACACCAGAAGTTTTTATACTCGTTCGAACTTCCCGTTCTATGCCCAGTCCCAGACTTCCCTTTGGAATTTCACTCAATAACCCCTCACTCCGGAAGAATAGGTATACAACACCTGAGCAGCCGGACATGATTTTTCCGCCTCAGCAGCCGAAGAGGACTTTTTCGCCTGATACATACTAACAGGACTTCTAGAATTTCGATAAAGTTTTTGACGTTTTGTGTTCTTGATAATACTGATTTGTCTTTGATAGTACACCCGTCCTATAATCAAATCCTCAAGTATATATTATGTGTGTGAAGATTAGAAAGGAAGATATTGCTTTGAATCAAAGTATATAATGATTAAGTCTGAGATTCAAGAAATATATCTTTGATTAGAAAGCTTTTAGAATGCAGAAATATAGTCAAGAAATATAAATCGGAGAATAGAATAGAGTGAAGTAAATTGGATGATTATAATCATGGATTTAGATTTATATATGTAGTATATAAGGTTGCTACTATTCACGAAGAGTTTCAATCAGGAGTTGCATCTGTAACTCTTCGAATTGGACGTTACTCTTTGCAAAGAGAAGCAACCCTTCAGGAAATATGATAGTTGCGTACGATCAGTCGAGTGGTCAAAAATATCTAGTTGACTGAATATTCAAAGTGGTGTGCATGTCTATATAAAGAATGCGGATTCAGTCAACTGGTGAATTCAGTCCAGTCGACTGCTTGTGCTTTTTTGCACAGGGAGCACTTGTGCACACTATTTTGTATATATGTATATATATATATATATATATATATATATATATAAAACTTTTTTATAGTGTGTGTAAACTACTTGAGGAGTGATTTTAACAATTATAAACTATAACTACGACTCAAATAAAGATTTTTATAGTGTACTCGGGTTTGAAGTCTAGTTTCCTTTGTAGTTCACCACGGTGTATAGTTTTTTTTTATCGCTTTGATCGTCTAATCTCATTGTTGATCGTTGAAGCTTGTCATGAATCAAAACTCATGATTCAACAGAATGGTCCTTCTATAGAAGGCGGAACCCTTTTTCTGAGCAAAGTGCTGTTTTTACCCAATAAAATAAACTTTTTGTAATAAACTTGCCTACGTGTAAGCATTTGATTGAATGTCATAAACTTCCAAATAATTTGGATAATATTTGACGCATTTTCTTAGGTCTAAAATCATACAACTATAATAAGTAAGCCCTTCCTATTAACAAAACAATTAAATCATTTAAGTCCTCGTTTCAAAATAATTTAATTTCCATACTAAATCTATTCGTAAAAATCCTCAAAAATTCCAAAAATTCATTTTTATCATGTTTTCTAACATATCAAAATTTCAGACCCAATTCTTCAATATATTTTCCAAAATAAATTTATAAACCCAATTAACCATATTTTCTTTGGAAATTCATAATTAATTCTCCACGGCTTGAAAAATTATAGAAATCGAAATCCAACTCCAAAATCATATTTTCCATAATATAAAATTTTTCCATGGCATTTAAAAATCATTTGATCATGGTTTTACCCTAAAACCGTGCATATGACATTTAAACAATCTTGTTTAAACCAATTAAATCATAAATCAAGCATATCATCATCCAATATATCATAAAAATAGATTTACCCTTAAATCCAAACCCATATGATTATAAAACCAAAATAGAGATGTAGTGATTATTATTCAACTTAGATTGGATAAGAAAATTGAAGATTTATTGAGACTGATTTCTTCTAGCTTGAATCCTAAGCTTTACTTGAATTTCTCTTCACTTCTTTCTTCCTAAATGACCGACTCCTTTTCTTCTTACGATTACAATTTTTGCTTATGATAAAATGAACGTGTATGATTAAGGGGAAATGATATAAGGGTGGAAAATATGAACGGCTATTTACCATAATGCCCTTATGTTTAATTATTTAACCGCTTATAAGTCTATTTTATTAATAAGCACGGTCACTACATGTTTGTTAATCAACCTCAATCTCCTTATCTACATTACTCTATTTAATTTATTCTAATTAAATCTTCTGAATAATATTATAAAAAATTAGGAGTGTTACAGCTTCATTCTTCAAAATTTTTTTCACATAATTAGTTTAACAAATAATTTCATAATCTTAGCTACTAAATTGTTGGATTACCTCATCAATTTTAAACAATATAATATAGTATTAGTGTGCATTTTACGAATTATCGTTAAACTTATCCTATTTCATTTTGAATTTTTTTTTAAAAAATTACAATTTTACGTTAAAAAAAAGTGTTATAGAATTATTCCAATTAATATTTGTTATGAAATGTTTAAAAATAATTGGTTTAAATTTTAATATATTAATTATAATTGGTTAAAATTTAACATTAATTGAAATAATTTACATTCAAAATAATAAATAAAAAGTAACAATTAACACGGTTCTTACGGTCTGATCTGTTGAATTACTAGAAACAATGATTTTGCATCAACACAGTTTGACTATGATTAAAGTGTATACTGTATCAGTCCTAGAATAATCAGTTCGTGTATGTATTATTTTTAAGGTATATCAATATAACCATTGTTACCAAATATATTTTCTTGAGTAAAGATGGCAGCAAAAGGTTCAGCTTGTATGCTTTTTATTTTAGTTCAGTAGGTACGGGAAGGTCATCCTGTTAGTTACAGTTGGACTGTGGATGGTCGGTCCTTCAAAACACTAGATCGATCATGTCGTTGTAGACAAAATCATAGACAAAAGTCATAAGACGGGCACAAGTCTGAAAGGATGGATTCCTAAAGCATAAGCTGTTAGTTTTGAACTTTTAATACAGTTTATAAAAACGCATGCGTTTAACACCGTAATCCTTTGAATTCCAAGTCTCTCTCTCCAACTTTTACTCACTCATTGAGCCTATCTTCCCCTCAACCACTGATATAAAATATTGAACCGTCTATCATCTGCACTCTCAAATCAAAACAAACAAACAAAAATGGAGAAGAAACATTTCCTGATACTGACATACCCAGCCCAAGGCCACATAAACCCGGCCCTCCACCTCGCCCACCACCTCTCCGAGTCCACGTCGGCCCAAGTAACCTTCTCCACTTCCATCTCAGCCCACCGTAAAATGTTCCCTGACATCTCCTCACCAAACCAAGAAGTAACAATCAACTCAGTCACTTACCTCCCATTCTCAGATGGCACCGACGACGGCATCGACCCGAAAACCATGAACATCCCCGAACTCTTCTCCAAATTCAAAACCATCGGATCCGAATCCATCGCCACCATGCTTGACAACCTCAAGTCCAGCGGCAGGCCCGTGCACTGCGTGCTGTACACCTTCATGCTGCCCTGGATGGCCCAAATGTCCCGTATCCGTGGAATCTCGTCCGCCCAGTACTGGATACAGCCGGCCACCGTCTTCCTCATCTACTACCACGCCTTCCTTCACGGGTACGAGAGAACCATCACAGAGAAAATCAACGACCCCTTAAGCACGGTCGACTTACCGGGAGTGCCCCTGTTGCGGGTCAAGGACCTGCCATCGTTCCTAATGCGGAGCCCTGATTCGGACGAGTTAACAAAGGAGCTTTTTCAGGTGTTCAAGGAGGCGCTGGGCACGCTGTACGTGGAAAAGGACATTACGAAGACGAACTCGAAGGTTCTGGTGAACACGTTCGAGGAGCTCGAGTTGGACGCGCTTGCAAGCGTGGATGACGTCGACCTGATCGCGGTCGGTCCGGCATTGAGATCGGAGATGGGGTCGGGTGCGAGTACGGATTTGATCAAACCGGATGAGAAACGGTACATCAAATGGTTGGATTCAAAGCCGGAGAAATCGGTCGTGTACGTGTCGTTCGGGAGTCTGTTTGTTCTTAAGAAGGAGCATGTGGTGGAGATCCGGAAGGGGTTGGAAGGGAGCGGGAGGCCGTATCTCTGGGTTCTTAGAGACGACTCTAGGTACGTACAGCCAATTGAATCTCTCCGTCTCCAAATTATATAGCCACTTTTGCTAATCTCACTACTGGAAGCATGGTAAATAGCGACGACAGTTTACAACGGCTACTAGACGTCGGAAATTGCCTGCTTTCTTGTAGTGCCTTAATCATCAGTGAGCAAGGACAGAGTGTCACTGTCCATTATTTTCTATATAATACAGTTTTGTGAGGACTCAAGTGATTTTGTGTCAGGTACGAGGACGTGGAGATCGATGGACAGAGGGATAATGGTATGATTGTGAGTTGGTGTAAGCAGATGGACGTTTTGAGGCATCCATCCGTGGGATGTTTCGTGACGCACTGCGGATGGAATTCGACGTTAGAGAGTTTGGTGAGCGGAGTGCCGGTGGTGGCCGTGCCACAGTTATCGGACCAAGCGACGAACGCGGTGCTTATGGAGAAGGTGTGGGGGAACGCGGTTAGAAGCAACAATAATGGTTTTGTGGAAGGGAAAGAGCTGCAAAGGTGTTTGGAACTGGTTTTGGGAGAGGGGGAAGAAGGCGTTGGGATTAGACAGAAGGCTGAGATGTGGAAGAAGAAGGCCATGGAGGCTTTGATGGAAGGAGGGTCGTCCGATCGGAATTTGAAGGCTTTTGTTAATGGTATTTCAAAAGCTCACGTTTAGGTGTAAAATTTTATTAAAAGATTATCATAATTTGTAACAATTATTCTATAATGCATGAATGAGGATGATGATGATGAATACCTAACGTCCGATTGGAGATTTTTCTTAAGTGCTAATGTTGTTGGACAGCGACAGCGAAATGATTGTAATCTACTGCTTGTCTCTGTTTGAACAATTGTATTCTCAACCATAAAAGAATTCAACCACAACAAAACAATTAGTGGAACGCACTGACCAGACGACTTAACATTAAAAAAAATGAATGGTTGAGATGTATGTACACATTTGAGAGCTGCACTCGGGACAACGTGGCATCAACTCAAGCATAAACTCTAATACTAATTCTTGAAACAGAACAAAATTTAGGCATGAGACATGAAGTAATAGCGCTGGGCCATGTTTTAGACGTTTCAGTACCATTATTTATATTTTTTATGTAGAAGGATAGGCCATGATGCTCTTAGAAGTGCATTCTGTTTACCACATGGGGGACTTTAGTAGTTTTTTCTTGGTACATCACCATTGGAGACGCGTCCAACGCAACACACTGGATGCTCCAACCGTGTTAGTCACTTCGTCAGCTCCGTTTGGTGAGTGTTTGAGGAAGGTACATTCTTTGACAGTAGACGTCAACCGCCGTTTATTTATGCTCTTTTTTTCGTTCTTTTCTATAAATATTTCGTTCAAATACACCCTTCAAACACCATCTATAAATATCCTTTTTGCATCATTAAACGTATTTCCTTCTCAATCAACTTTTCTGTCCAAATCTAAGCATTCAAGAAAGACTTGTAGCAATAAATCTAAGCATTCAACAAAGGAAAAAACCTAATATTTCAGGGAGAGATAAATGTATCCATCGCATTGAATGTTCTGCTCTGTAAACATA
Organism: Allium cepa; assembly: GCA_030765085.1. Classification (NCBI taxonomy): domain Eukaryota; kingdom Viridiplantae; phylum Streptophyta; class Magnoliopsida; order Asparagales; family Amaryllidaceae; genus Allium; species Allium cepa. Next base: position 805,081,224 of record CM060943.1, read on the forward strand.
ATTTGGAAACAAAAATTAGCGAAAGAAACCACATCTAATAGAAAGGATGCTGCTGTCCAAATCAATCCAGCAGCCTTGCAGGTTGTGAAGTCTTTGTGGCTGCAGGCCCGGCCCAAGACCAAGTCCACCGAGACATTGGACTAGGGCAACAAGCAAGGGAGGTGCAACAAAAAAATTAATCGCATATAGTTTCCTGGATTTTGTTCTGATTAATTGCTACACATGTGCTACGCATGTTGTCTACTTCACTGATTCTTATATCATCGCCGCCTTGTTCCTTGCCATCAGAATCCACTAGGCCCCTTGTCATCATTTGATGTCTACTAAATCGATTTGCAATTGTTGAGAAAATGCTAGAACGTCTAAAGTCAGCATGTGAGTATATCTAAATTATGTTTTACTAAAATGTGATTCCATCGTTAGTTAGAATTGTACACTCGTTTATAGTTCATTCAAGCAAATATTGCAATTCTTCGGTATTTTACATTTACAGGTGAAGAAGTAATTTGATTTATAGTTCAACTTCCTCTTTTTTCTTTAACTGCATGTTGTTTTCACAAACTAAGAGTATTTTTATTTTTTTCCCTCTCAATTTTAGTATTTCTTTATTTTAAATGATGCATACCACCTATTTGTGTAAATGTCATTTAATGTTTCAGACTGTCATCCATGTATTGGAAATGCTTGTGCTTGCATTTTCCTTGGACATTATGTTCAAATTAGGTTGTAGTTGAAGCAGTTTTTCTATGTAGACTACAGGTTCTTAAAATAGTTTATATCATATATAAATGATTGTCGATAAATTTGAAACGTTTGGGATGTAGTAGTCCATATATTATTTTCGCTCTGCAAACATTTTACTTCTATTGACCGTGTAATTGGCCAGAGTTGTTGAAGTAGTTTGTTGCACTAAAATACTCAGGCAGAAAAATATGTTAGAAAAATTATTCGACTAGGGCATTAAATATCATAGGGCCGGCCCTATGTGGCTGGTAGCATATTCTGCTGCATGCATAGTTGTGCATGAGTATCACCACCTAGTGTGTGAATCTTTCTGCAGCTGGTCCATTAAAATCTGGATACGCAAATCCAATCCATACCATATCTGATCAAACTTGACCTATCAACATTATCCAAAAAACTCGATTAATAACCTAATAAAAATCTACTTTTTATTAATTATTGCACAACATCTGTGTTACTGGAATAATTTTGTTGAACTAAATCATGTTTAATGTTAATTTCATATGTGGAGAGTTTTGTGTTTTACTATTTTATTTTATTTTATTTTGATTGTTTATTTATTCTAGGTTTACTTTTTTATTTGTGTGTGTTAAACTAGGTTTTTGAACATCATATGCTCATATGCAATGCCTATGATGTCGATGTTATAAATCTTTATAACTAAACAATAACGTAGACTGCATGTAGTTAGTTTACACAACCATACGAAAACACTACAAGAGAAACGGCTCTTTCCAACGGCGGGCTGTCGTTGGAGGCCGTTGGAAAAGTCGTTGGTATACATTTCAACGGCCTCCAACGGTATCAACGGGGTTATACCAACGGCAAGTTTGCCAACGTGGCAAATCCTGTTGACCAAACTACCGTTGGAAATCCGTTGGAATGCGTTGGAATTTGCCGTTGGAAGCCATCGGACGTTTCGGCCGCTGGTCGTCGTTGGAAGCCGTTGGAAATTAGGGTATATTTTTTTTATAAAACCAGCAGTGCTTGCTTCCAGCCACACACAACCACAATTATATCAAAACAGCTCCATTTCGAGCATATATATATAACAACTATATCAAAACATATCCAAACATATATATAACCAAATCATGCATATATTTCAACATAAACCAATATCCAAACATAACACAACATAACCAACATCAAAAAATCCAAACCAACATCAACAAATCCAAACCAACATGCACAACCAAACCATCAGAATGTATCAAATCCAAATATACACAGAAACCATCAGAATGTATCAAATTCTCACCAACTCCAAAATATACATGCCAATAATAAAACATACCTAAATCACTCCGCACCAGAACCACCAGATGAAGGAGGCTGTCCATACTGTGCGATGAACTCCGCCATACGCCGGTTCATCTCCTCCGTCCTTGCTTCATGCAGCAAATTGCGTTCCCGCATCTCGGCAAGCTCGGCTCGTAGCTGCGCAATCTCTTCCTTATCTTGAGCCTTTTGATATTCTCTTTGGGCTGTCTGAACCTGTAAACAAATTTAAATTATCAACTACACTAAAAAATTAGTATTAAAATAATTGCAAATTAACTAACCTATATATATTCACTAACAAATTCATAAAAAAAACTAAATCATGATAGTTTAAAATATGAATGGAATACACTAGTTTGAGGATATTTACTAACTTAAACCCGAATCCAAGCCAATTAAGGAATTGATTAACACACACTAATAATTAACACACACATATGATTAACACACTAATTAATCAGAATAATTATTTTAAAATTTAACTTAAAATTACCGATTGGCTTCCATATCCGTAGCGTCTGCCGCGGGTCACTGGATCCATGACAGACTCAAAAATGGCGTCCTCCTCATCGGGGGTCAAGTGAGCTCGTCCCGTTTCCTCAAGTAAGGTTGTCCGCGCTTCCTGAAACTTTTGTTGTCATGCAAAATATAATTGAATTTAGTTAATTTCAATTAACTTGTAGGTTTAGTTACTTATGTTATACTTACATAGGCAGCACGAGCTTTGTCATCTTGGTCCCAAGAGTAAGAAACTGCGCCGGAATCATCGACCTGAGTCAAGACATGTGTATGGGTAAACACATCCCAATAACTAACAACCCCCCGCATTGTCTCTCCTGAAATATGCACATATAAATATACATTATTTATATTTTAACAAATTAAAACTTAAAATAATTAACTATTTATCGTATTTAATAATTATACCAAATCTTTCCGATGATGCTGGAAAGACTTGGAACCACCGCGATGTGTAACGGGGTTCCTGCTCCTGTTTGCAGAATTCCTCTCGGACTGCCTCTGCAAATTTAAATTGAAAACAAAAATTGTTTTGACAGTTTTAATTATGTATATATTATTTGCCTTAAACAATTTGAATTAAATATATGATAGATTTACCACAAAATTCTCGTTGCTCCACCAGGTGGCGAACTCATCAAAGACAGCTTCACTCATCCAATGAGGCCTCTTTCCTGATGTTTTGATGTTGTTTATTGTTTCGCGATAGTTTTTTGCAATTTTGCTGCTCCAATGGCGCCGGACAACAGAAACATCAGAATCGGCCAAGTCCACTTCCCCCTGCACGTTTGAAAAAATATGAGTTATACAGCTGCTATAAATAGTGCAAACATGAATTGACATAATGTACATGACTACATAATGCAATAATTGATATACCACACATACCAAAAAATCCTGCCTGATAGCCTCCCGCACCCCCTCTGGTATCGCAGTCCACCTCGGCCAACACGAGGTCATACGAGCCATATACGTCCGTCGCGAGATCGTGAGCACTATGTTGGAAGGCTCCAACGAAAACCCACCGCTGTGTAAAACAGGAAAAAAACATTTAATATTCCGTTACTACTATATATATTTGATAAAAGATTGTATGAAATAAACTTTAATTTTGAAACTTTATACTTACCTGCCATCGGCTTTGGGTTTCAGCCATACCGTAGGCCGAACACCCGGCTGTGAAGGACCAACATCATCACCTCTCTGTGAGCTGGAAGATCCGGAGTATGAACGTCTGCGTCCTGATATACCTATATGAAATCATAGTATAAAGAAAAGCAAGAGTAACATTGATTAATTTAATATGCAAATGGTGTCAGAATAATGAACATGGCGTAACATACATTATGGCGTAACATAAAAGAGACTATGTGATACATATCATATAAAATTACTTTGGAAACAGAAAAAAAAATAACCTTCTCAAAATATTGATTAGTGATCAATCCTCGTCGCTTTCGGATTCATACTCTTCTTCGCACTCTATATTTTGTTCCTCTATACTCTCAAATGCTTCAATTAATGCATTTGATTCATCGTTTAGAGGTCCAAAATCTATTTGATCGTCGGTTACTATTATTCCTCTATTTTCCTCGATATCTGCTTAGTAAGCTTGTTGTTCAGGAATATTCCGTCCATCAAATGTAAACCTTGGTTTGGTTTTAAAAACAGCCGACCAATCTATTTTATCTCTTCTTAAAGATGGGTAAGGAGCATTATAAACTTGAAGAGCTTGTTTGGCAAGTACAAAAGGATCGTACTTATAATACCTCGAAGTATGTTTTATTTCTATAAGATTATATTTTGGATCCACGCTTATTCCAGAACCTGAAACGTTGCTGAACCAGTTGCATTTAAACAAAAATACTTCTTCTACGGGTCGGGTGAAATATGTCAACTAAAAAATCTGGGTCAGCACGCCATAAAAGTCATTTATGTGATCATTTGGATCATCACTACCTTTAACAAATACACCAGTATTGTTAGTTGATTTTTCGGCACCGTATTCTTTGGTATTAAATTTATATCTGTTGACAAAGAATATTGGATATGTCTTGACTATCCTTTTTGGTCTCATAGCTAAATGTTTCAATCCTTCATCTACAACACAATTTGTTGTATCAAAAATGTAGTTAGAAAACCAAGCAGCAAATTCTTTATCGATATCGTCGTTTGGATGTTGTGATTCGTAAATACTGCAATTATAGAACAAATGTTGCATTATGATTAAAATACATGTGTGCATATTTGCGTATACATATATGTAGATGATATGCATGTGTAGACGTATGTGTATATATATTACCTAATAAATGGTGCAACTTCGGCACAGTTGAGAAGAATGTACGTGTGTGCTACTTGATAATCTCTATCACCCAACCATACTTCCACACATTTACCAGCAGGCCTACCGGTTTTTTTTAAAATAGATAAAGACGTTTGACAATCATCTTCATCAATGCCTTCATCATTACGCGTAGCACTTTCAAATGATATGTTCACATGGTCGTTGAAATAGTGAGAGAAAAAATGAAGCTTCTTCTTCGATGTACGATTTGCAAAGCGAACCTTCAACTCGAGCTTTCTGTCTAACTTTTTTCTTTAGATGATTTATACCTAGAAAAAATTATTTTAAATTAATTTTTTATACCTTTAATTAAACCAATATGTAATAAATTAAATATTAATATACCTTTCAAATGGATATATCCATCCATATTGCACAGGCCCTCGAAGACGTGCTTCAAATGGAAGATGAATAGGTAAATGCTCCATAATATTGAAAAAACCTAGAGGAAATATTTTTTCCAGTTTGCAAAGCAATATCAGGATTTCTTCCTCAAGTTTACGTAGACGATCAACTTTTAATGTAGTTGAACAAATCTCTTTATAAAACAGACTAAAATCTGTTACAAAAGTCCAAACTTTTACGGGCAACAGTTCTTTAAAAGCGACGGGTAACAAATTTTCCATCATAACATGACAATCATGACTTTTCATCCCGCTAAGTTTATTGTTCTTTTAGTCAACACATCTACGAAGATTAGAAGATATGCCATCTGGGAATCTTATTAATCCTTCCACCCATTTTAAAAGTAATTTAACTTGATTATTGTCTAGCTCATAGAAATCTTTTGGCTTTTTTGTGTCATTTGGTTTTATATGAAGCTCAGGACGATTACATATTACTTCGATATCACGTCTTGATTTCAAATCATCTTTCGTCTTTCCTTTAACATTCAAAATTGTATTAAACAGATTATCAAACACATTTTTCTCATTATGCATCACGTCGATATTATGACGAATCAAGAGATTTATCCAATAAGGCAATTTCCAAAATATGCTCTGTTTGCATCAGTTATGAATCGATGATTTACCTTGAGTTTCAATTTGTTCTCCGGTTTCATGTGTCTTTGGATAATTCTTTACAAGTTCATAAATTTCTTCGCTTGACCAAACCGTAGGTGGTCTCAAAGTTTCATGTCTATTAGCTGTAAAGTTTTTTTTTTATCTCTTCTAAAAGGATGATTAATGTGAAGAAAACATCGATGACAGTCAAACCACGAAACTTTCTTTTCATGAGGTAAAAAAATTGCTCGTGTTTCTTCCATGCAATAAGGACAAGCTAGACGATCAGGCGTACTCCAACCTGAAAGCATTGCGTATGCAAGAAAATCGCTGATTGTCCACAATAAAGAAGCATACATATGAAAGTTCTTTTTTTGGAAAATACCATGTCTCTACTCCCTCGTACCACAATTTTTTTAATTCATCAATCAATGGTTGTAAATAAACATCGATTCCTTGTGTCGGATCATCGGGACCAGGGACGACAACTGTAAGAAACATATATGGAGTTTTCATACACATCCAAGGAGGTAAATTATAAGGTGTGACAATTATAGGCCAGGACGAATATTTCGAATCAAATTGAGAGAATGGGGAAAATCCATCCGTACATAAACCAAATCTAACATTACGAATTTCGGATGCAAAATCAGAATATTTCTGGTCAAAATGCTTCCATGCTTCCCCATCAGTTGAATGTGTTAACGTACCTTCTTCCTGTGTTCTCACACCTTGCCATCTCATATGTTGCGCAGTTACAGAAGATGCATATAACCTTTGAAGTTTAGGAGTAATTGGTAAATAATGCATACGCTTATACGGGACTTCCTTTCCCTTTTTCTTTCTTGGTTTGTATCTTTTCTGATTACATATTTTACAACTTCTAAGGTTGATATCTTCTTTCCAAAACAACATGCAACCCTTTAGACATGTATCTATTTTTTGATACTGTAAACCGAAAGCCGACAACAGTTTTTTTACTTCGTAATGATTTTCGCACATTAGATTATTAGGAGGCATATGTCGTTTCGCAGCTTGTACAAAAGCCGTAAATTCAGATTCTGTGAGGTTGTATTTCGATTTCATCGCAATGTATTCAGCCGTTACTGATAATTGGGTTCCGCTTGTGCAGCATTCCCAAAGGAGTTTTTTCGCGGCATCTAACAAATCATATTTTTTTTGCCCCAATATTTGGTTCTTCTTCAGCATTACCATCGTCATCAGTTAATTGAGGAACATGAAACATTGAACGTGCAGCATTTTCAACCATATGTTCTACAAGATTTGTCGTACGAATTTCATTACTCACCACCTCCTCATCTTGTACAGGATTAGATGCTAAATGTTCCCCATGACGATCCCAAATCAAATAGTTCGACACGAAACCGTACTGACGCAAATGAACTCTAACCATTTGTGGTATCAAATGCTTTAACAGTTTGCATTTACTACATGGACAACGGATTTCTTTGTAGTTTCTGTTATTACGTAAAGCAAAATCCATAAATACGCTAACACCATTATTAAAATGTTCACTTGTTGAGCCTTCAGTATCGACCCTTCGTTTTTTGTACATCCAGCTCCGATCAGTAAAATAATTGTCCATTTACCTACGTATATAATTAAAAAGTACGATATAAATTTGCATTGACATTTTTTATTAAAACAATTTTATAAACATTCTTCTTGTTTTTGTTATATCTGTTAAAATAATACTTAAAGCTTATTTTGAAATGAACATTATATTCTATTTAAACAATTTTGTTAGCGAATTTGATATTAATTGATCATTGACACTTTGTTGATGGGTCATCCTACCTCCCATTACAAATACAATAACGTAATTAAATCGCATAAATCATTTCAATTTAAACAATTCAACAAAATTTCGACAGCACTTCGCTTTAGTTCCCTGAACAGTACACAATTGCGTGTACACAGGGAACATAAAGGGAAGCGCTGTCGAAATTTTGTGAACCGTTTAGATTGAAATGATTTATGAGATTTAATTACGTTATTGTTTTTGTAACTAGTCCAATACAGGGACAAATCCAACAAATACTGTATACGATGAATATAGATGTCCGTTTTGTTAAAAAAACGAATATCCACACAACGATCATATACAATACGTATCAGACGGAGCCAAAAATACTCCAAGGGCTTAAATTTTAAAATTAGCGATATAAAGTTTAAATTTTATTTTCATAAAATTTAAACTTTTATATCAATAAACAATTTGTTGAATCAACGCATATATAATGACTTTTTCCTATAACAAAAAAAAATCCAGTGTGTGTGCGCAACGTATAAAATAAACAAACAATGTTATACATATAATCGCATCACAAACCACATCCAGTCATGCACAAAATGTATCACGTATATATCGTATCATAACATGTCAAAAGTGAACAATTTATATGTCAATATCATCACGTTCTATGTACGCTTTTAAGCAATTCAATCACCAATATAATAACAAGTGAGGTTCATGCTTAGGTTAGCAACAATTATTAAATTTGAAACTAATTTAATAATAAACCTAATTTAACAAATCATAGTTAAACATGCAATAATTAGTTTAATAACAATAATTAAGATCCAATACACTACACTACACAAACAATAGCACAATACATACACAAAAATTACCAATTTAACCTAAAATTAAAAATTTAACGAAATTAGGGCTTTAGCAAGTAATACCTAATTTTGGAGGTTGTGAAGCTTGCAAACGAAGATGGGGATGTTAGAACGTGTAGAATGAGATAAAATGGGGTTGGAAATTTTTTAGGGTGGGAAAATTGGGGGTTTTGTGTTTTTTTTGGGAGGAATGGGAATGAGGAAGAAAAAGATTGATCTGCAGGTTAGTCACGGATTTCCAACGGCGTGCAACGGCCGCCAACGGCAATATTCCAACGGCTTCCAACGGCATGTGTTTTTTGTTATTAAAAAATTCCGAGAAAAGGCTTGCCGTTGCTCGCCGTTGGTCAAAGGCCGTTGGCGGTCTTTGCCTCCCCTCCCTCGTTGCTATAAACCGTAATTCTTGTAGTGAAAATAGATAAATATGATGTGATATATTATAAATTAAACAAAAGATATGTGGTGAAAACTAAATTCATTTTTTTAAACTGAATCGAATTCATATGTATGTGTGTGTATAAAATTATAAAATTAAATATTAATTAATTTTGATCTTTGACTGATATATGTTTATAAATATGTATAAAAATACATTTTATTTAAAAAGATTTCGGCATAAAAAAAATTAATTTTTGTTCAAACTTATAATAAATATTTAAAATAAGTTTAAAATTTGAATTTTAAAACAATATTAATTTACTTAATCAAGTTAACTTAAAATAATAAATATAAGTATAATATATACACACGCACGCACATACACATACGTACGTACGTACGTATGTATGTAGATATGTGTTAAGCCATATATATTCATTTACGTATTAACAATATATATATATATATATATATAGTGAGGATCGTCTTACATCGCTGATACCAAATATACCTATACAGTGCGCTATAGCGGTGCCCGGCCGATGCGGGATAATCATCAATAGTTGTAAAGTAAATAAAATAGTCACAGAACCCGTCGTCTATCTCACAGCACGTCGAATAAAATATAATAGTAAACATCTCAAATATAAAAAAAACGAGACAATAAATAACCGAATGAACCACAAAGTCAAAGTGCATAGATCCATACAGTATACAACCTAAGAAATATAGTTATACATCAAATAATAGCTCATAAACTATCTCTAAACAGTAAAGGCATTAACAAGCTTCATAGTGTTGTGCAGCGGTATAGCAATAAGTAAAGGTGATAATACGAGAGCGCTCCCCAACCATCCTCTAACCAGCTACACATGCTCACCAGACCTGCTATCCCTAATCTACTCATTTAATAGTACCTAAAGTAATAGGAAGCAAAACATAAAACCTTAGTCAGACAACAGTCCGGTATGAGCGATAGAAATATCAAATACTATAAGTCATTATATTAGGGCAAATTGTATAAAAAGATCATAACTGACATGTCCCTGCATCCAAAGAGTCAGCACATAACATACAGTATATGCTACTCTACAATATCAACAATGCAGGTAAACTACACATATAAAGGGTGCATATGGGGTGTCTATGTATCTACGTCATGTGACATCCCTAAATGATAACAAACTATTAATCAATGCATCCATCTTTACATTCACTCACTTGGTGCGTTGGATATATGATACTTGCACGACCACCCATATAGAATCAAGGACTACTCATAGTCTTGGTTTCTAGATACTCGAATCTATATCACTTGGTAGGTCGAAAACTAGACTGCATCCCCTAAACAATCCAAGGTAAACAAATCGAAACATTGTGTGATCTGAGGCTCCCTGTATGCTCAAGTGAGTGTCGTCATACCCCTTGCTCTATGAGTACACTAAAAATCTATGAATATCCATGATACCTTTGCACATGCCATCCATAGTATAGCTCATTCTGGAACTGTCCTCACACCACCTGCTTGAAGTCGTCGTGGTTGGAAACTATTATGGACATCCATAGTTAATCATAGAATATCATCGCTCGACCCATAACCTTCTTTCAACAGTTCTTTCAATTTGACTACTTTGCAACACAAAGTGTAGCTATCCATCGTCAAAGCCATCACTTCCCATTACAGAATCATTATCGTCGAACTCTGCGTCATCATCGTTGACTATAGCCATCGATCCATCTTCAAACAGCTGTAACTCGAGCATGAAAACAATAAATGATTTGCAACTTGGAACGTAGCCTTATGGGGCCTTTCTTGTGACCCCATATCGATCTCATCAAGTTTGGGACAAAAGTCAAGGATCATCATTGATCCCTAACCATTAAACCGTAAGCTCAGAAATCGCCACCGATTCCAACTTAACACAATCCCGCACTTCATCGACAAGCTCCATCACACCTTACCATGCTCTAAAATGATTCCTGAGTCCAATGGGCTAATCCCCATGGATCAGTACCGATCCATGGGGACAATCCCAAAGTTAGCCAAAATCGTGTGTTTTTGGCTCCACTTCCTTGTCTCTGTTTCCCATGTTGTGATCCATAACTTGCACCCCGATCCCATGATCCATGTATAAGAGAGTTCCATCGATCCCAGGGATCATCATCGATCCCACACTTAGCATTTTCCCAAACACTCCACATGTAGGATTCTCCAACGATCCATACTTCAAACGCCCACAACTCGAACATACCAACCCTAAAAGGCTCAAAACTTGTTGTGAAAACTCTAGAGCCATCCTTGTCGCTTCCTATCGATCGCACCACGATCTAGGAAATTTGAATTCTTGGATCATTACTGGTCCAACGCTTTGAATTCTTTAGCGATCCATACTTTGAATGCCCATTTCTTGGCCATACTAACTCTAAACCGCCCGAAACTTTTATGCAACCTTATGAGGCCTTCCTTTTTGCTCCATAACGTTCTTCGATCTGACAACTTTGAATTCCTAGATCATCAACGATCCAAGAACCCATCCTAAGTTTAAACCGCTATTTGATCGGCGTTATTCAACCATTCAAACATTATGCAAGCATTTATACATCATATAGAAATCAAAAACATTAGCCAAACATCCAAATATATTATCCTAAAGAAGTCTATATCCAAGGTGAAGGTCAAGTATCCATAAGAACACTTTTTTTACAAAATCAAGTCCAAATCATCTAAATTTCACATATATGGTTAATTATAGTATAAAACATTTTTAGAGATTTTTACATAATTTTTAAAACATCGTTTAGGATGTACAATGGCCTAGTTAGAAAGTGAGGGATCTAACCACTCATCTAAACCTAAATCATGATCAAATCCCTAAATGAACCAAGGAATCGAAGGCTCCTCCGATAGCAAATCTCAAATCCCAAGTGCTGATCCCGTTAATCTCTTCTTAATGACGTAATTTGGCTAACTAAAGTAGGTCTAATGGTTGCTTTTTGGTCAATAGAGGTTTTTCATTATTTTAGGAGTAGTAAAATAATAGGGACAAGGTTCTATTAACCCCCACCTACCCCATCCCAAGATGGGTCATGGTCCTTAGCACTAATGGCCATAATTATCCACTTAAGCTCTCCAAAATCAAATAAAACTTCAAATAGGCATAACTCGCAAACGGCCAATCCCCAATTCGGCTTATATTAAAAGCTATATGTCATACAAGACTTACAGAGTCAAAATGGTCCTATAGAAATTCGATAAAAATCATGCATGTGGAAAATACCTCTAAGAGTCTTTAATAAAATTTAGAATCTTACAACCTCATATGAAAATAATATAAAGATCTTACGATTCTCCAATATGTAGAATGCGGGTTGTTACATTCTCTCCCCTTTAGGAATTTCGCTCCCGAAATTCCATAATCAAGTCAACAGGGTCATTCTGCACGCCTAACAATCATATGTAAGCATAAGCAACCATCATACATCAAACATGCATACATAACAACAAATAGAAAGGGAATATCCAAACCTATCCTAGTATGCAGGATACTATGCTAAGGTATATACTTTATGATATCATAAGTAAAAGTAAAAGAGATATATGGAAAGCCTCACCAAGTAAAGAGCTTTGGATAAGCTGTCCTTATGCTCTTCTCGGTCTCCCAAGTGCAATCGCCTTCATTTTTACTATCTTTACTGTCTTCCTCCTAAGTTGTTTCATATCATATTTGACGGTACAAATAGGCCTACGAGGTCTAGAAGCCTCTGGTTCAATCTTGATATCACCTAACTGATCCGGTGCAATAGTTTAAGCCTGAGTTATGCACAAATTTTCGCAAGTGAGATACATAGAATACATTTTGCACTCCTGCCACTCTTTGTGGTAAGTCGGCTCTATAAGCAAGGTTCAAAATCCACCCTAGTATTGAAAAAGGACTCACAAATCTTGGTGCCAACTTCCCTTTATTACGGAACCAAATGACATTTTTCAACGAAGAGATCTTGACAAATACCATATCGTCGACAGAGAGCTCTAAATCTCGATGTCTCTTATCAGCATAACTTTTCTGTATGTCATGGGTAGCTTTTATCCGTCACCAGATGATATTGATCTTCTTCGATATTTATCTAATCATATCTGACCCAAGTATTAGTTTCTCGCTTTCTTTCCACCAACACGAGGGAGTGTTGCTCAGTCGGCCATATAGTGCTTCGAATGGCATTATATCAATATTGGACTGATAATTGTTATTATATGAAAATTCAACAAAATGTAGATGATCATCACAAGAGCCTTCAAAGTCAAGCACACAAGAAGGCAAGTGGTCCTCTATGATACGATTCACCCTCTCAGTATGGCCCTCAATTTGAGGGTGATAAGCTGTGCTGAGATGCGGCTCCATCCCTAATGAAACTTGTAAGCTCTTCCAAAATACACTAGTGAATATTGGGTATCGGTCGCTCACAATTCTCTTCGGTACACTATGGAATTATAATATCCACTTCATAAATATTTTGGTCAGTTTGGTTGACGTTCTACTTGACTTATAAATTTAGCGACTTTGGTCAATCGATCGACTATGATCCAAATGTTGTCATACCCTGCTCGAGTCCTTGACAGTCCATCGATACTTGTTCCCATTTTCACTCAAGAACTTCTAATGTTAGCATCAAACCACTTGGCTCCTTCTACTCTGCCTTAACAAATCGAAACTTCAGGCATTTTGAGAAAAATGCCCCAACATCTCTCTTTATCCCTTCCCAATAAAAAGTCTACCTCATATCACTTTACATCTTATTACCGCTAGGATAAATAGTCAATCTCGAATGATGGAACTCTCGTAGCACCTCATCCCTTAATTCATTGACATCGAAAACAAACAATCTCTCATCTTTACGGAGCCAGCCATCTCAATCGAGTCCATACTATCTCATATCTCAAACTCTACTCCTGCTTCATTCTTAGCAACAATCTCAGCTAATCTAACACCGTGCCTTTTACTAGTACCAATTTGCTCAATAAGAGTAGGTCTAATGGTCAAGCTCGCCAATATCTCTGGCTCTAGCTCGCATCTCGATCGAAAATATTAATCAGCAATATACTCTAACTACGTCTACTGTAACACCCTTAATTTTAATTAGCATTATTCAGGAGATTTATTTAGATAAATTAAATAGAATAATGTGATGTGTGATGTGATAAGGAATTAAGATTTTATAATCAACATGGTCAAGCCATAATTAACTAACTCATTGGTTAATAAGATTTTTTTATGTCTTAAGAATAATAGACATATGAGAGGGGTAATTTAGAAATAGAAAAACCCTTCACACCTTAAACCCTTCTTCCCTTATTATTCTCACTGTTACAAAACAATAAATCAAAAGAATATAAAGAAGCCGACATTGCTGCAGGGGAAACCATAAAAAATCTAAAGGAGATTCAAGAGCAAAGTTATGCAAACTAAAGCACTCATCAAATCTCAACTCTATTATCAAAATCAAGGTGAATAATAATGAAACCATCTCACTTTTTTTTCGTTTGATTTCGAATCTTATAGGTCTTCGATTTGTTTATGTTGATATGATATGCCATGTTGATCTTATCATTGTTTGGATAGAATAATGATTTATCAGAATTTTATGGAATTGTTTAAATGAGTTTTAATGGTAAAACCTAATATTTTAATCTCCAAATGCTTTGCTTTGATATGTTGTATAAAACATTATTTTGGAGATGTTATTTTAACTTCATAGTTTTTCAAGTCATATAGAATTATTTTACAGATTTCCTAAGAAGGAAATAGCTTAATTTTGGGTTTTGATTATTTAAAATAATTAACTATGGGTTTTGGATTTGAAATTTTTATATGATAAAGAGAAGGATATTCTAGAATTTTATGATTTTTGGGATTTTTCTCAAGTAATTATGATTTATTATGAAATTCTTATGTTAGATGTGCATTTAAAAGGATAATTAATTAAGGGTATTAATTAATTATTTGTTATATGTTTTGGAACTTGTAAATTATATGTGGTAGTATTTTCTAGAAAAGAAATTGGAAAAGGTTCTGTTTATCCAATAGAAATTGAACGAAAGGTTAAGATTTGATAAAAAGTAGTTGTGTTTATTAGAAATAAATCGATTTTCTTTATAGTTACATTTATGCCATGCCGCCTATATCTCATCGAGCCTAAAACAATAACGTCTCTATGAAAGTTGACATCGATGAGGTGGAAAGCACAAGATAACTACTTAAGTAGTTATGGAATGATTCCAATTGCTTCGAATTAGACAATGGTGGTAACCCATGAACGGTAGGATTATCTTCTCATAATTCAACTAAATGTTTAAAAGCTAAATGTCGACTTTGACGATGTCTTATGTCTTCATCACTGTTTTAATTGATGCCGCATCTCATCGCTTCGTTTGTTTTCCAAATCAAGGCAATGACACTGCCTATTATATCTTCAAATCTATATAAAAAGCGGCGTAGTAGCCGTTAAGTGTAAAAGTTTTATAATGTCGTAGGGTTATGGGGTCGATGTGCATCAAGGTCGGTGATCTTATGTTTTAGAGTTGATGCCTCACGTCCACGGCGTCGCACTTCATCTTTTAAGGCTGAAGAGGCTTTTTTATGTCAACTAAAATTATTTTAAAAGGGGCGAAGAGGCTTATGTTTTAGAGAGTCGATGACCTATATCTTTGGTAGTGAACCGTATAACTTATAAAGTTTTAAGTTTTGTCATCGACCTAGATGAAGGTCGATGTTGTTTAGTGCCACATGAAATATGGTTTATTATATTAAAGGCGAAGAGCCTTAAACTTCTATGCCAGCATCATCAAACATTGATCCGTTAAAAACTATCCAAAGGGCCTATTTCCTTGTTTTGAATATAATTAAAGAGGATTAATCATATATCATTATGAAAATGGTTTTAATGATTTTAATTATGAAATAACCCAAGTTTTGAGTTGAAATTTCCAAAGAAGATATTATTTAAGATTAAGTAACCATAAGACATAAAAAGATTATTAGTTGAATATATTGAATGATGAATGCTATATATTCTTGTGATTATTTGATCAATTATGATGCACAATTGTTATTATCATACTTACATCATTATTGACCTATAACTACATTTTGGGGTGTTAAGGGGGCACAAAACTAGCTAGGTTGACCCAGTAGTGAGTATAAATAGAATTAACTCCTAAGTGATCAAAAGTATAGAATGCCTGGAATTGATTAAACGATTATTGATTTAGATGTTATTGGAAGGGTCCAATAGGTTTATAGTCCCATAAAAGCTATGACAAGAGAAATGTTATTGGAAGGGTGTAATAGGTTAGTGATCCTATGAAAATAATGTTCGTATGATGTTATTGGTAGAAATCATTAAGTTCATGGTGATCCCATAAAAACTATGATTTGAGAGATGTTATTGGAGAATCCAGTAGGTTCATAGTAAATCCATGAAAACTATAATTGTAAGATTATTGGCAGAAACCAATAAGTTCTTAATGATCCCATAAAACTATGAATTAGGACAGGTTGTCCTTAAAAATTGAGGAAATTACTGGTAAGCCTATGAAAACTAATCAGCTCATACCGACCTTAGGAAAACTATAAAATTTGACAAATAGTCAGATAAATTGGGATGGATAATCTAGGTTATATTGCATTCTTGCATATCATCATATATTATCATGTTCTAACCATTGTGGATGCAGGAACACAATACAGAGTATATGTATTTTGGTTAAGATTTTAGTGAGGGGAAAACCTGTTCCACATAGTGAGGTCTTCTCACTAGATATCTATTTGGTTCGAGTTGGTAAGTCATCAGACTTATTGTCTAACTCAAAGTTTATATTTTCACCTTAAACTCTTGGGTGCTTAAAATTAATTTGAGTAGGTTAATAGTAAGGGTTTTTTAGGTTCCCTAACGAATAAACTTTCAGAGACGTGCAAGAGGCAATCTAGCTATGTAGGAGTTCTATTCTATTATGTTGTGTTGTTTAGGTTATTCTATATGGATGTAATGGAAAGTTATATAATTGTTAAATATGTGACTCTAATCAACCAAGGGGACATCTTCATATGTCACTCTTGGAGTATTTTGTAATAATTATATTTTCTCTAAACGTGGATTTACGAACGGGATTATATAATGAATATAAAAATATCACTTGTGAAACGAGATGTGAAAATTTGTTATTAAACTGTGTTGAATTTTTTTCATATTCATGTGCTTTTAATTATTGATATGATTAATATAGCCTCATTTTGCCGTCGAAAATTAATAACGATGAATGACTGCAGCATCCATAGCAGTTAATTTTGGGCTTCAGAATGAGAGATATTACAATTTAGTATCAGAGCAAAGGTTTATAATTAAAAGAATTTTAAACCTAAAGAGTTTTTGAAAACATAATCCTAATGAATCAGAGTATAAGACTAGGGTATGAGATAATGCTACAATAACGAGCTTGTATTTGCTATATATAAGTATGTATTCTCTCCTCTCTCTTGGACATTTTTTGTATCTTACTAAGGCTCGTATGCAGATTTTCTAGGGACTGAAGATGCGACAGAAATGGAAAACAGGTTATTTCGTTGTGAAATGATTTTTGCTGATTTGGGTTTGAATGATGAGCATAAAAGGAGATTGGCAGCAAGACAGTTGCAGGAAGCTGCTTTATTGTGATAGAATTGAGTTACCGTAGGAGTGCCCGAGGAGGGTACGCGAATCTAGGGATAAGACGTAACCATCTAGAGTTTGAGTTGTTATGTTATACTTTTGCCTGCAGTTTGTACGTATTTGATTTAGTGGGTTTTAGGATTATTTTGGGTGTGAATTAGTTGACCAAATACGATGTTAGGATATTTTGCCAGGACAGAAAAATATCATTAAGACACCCTGATAGTAGTGAAATAGTATGCCCAGTTGAGAATATGAGTCTAGAAATTTGTGCTTTATTGGGTGCCATGGTAGTGGAAGACAAATTGAATCGGGTTTTAGCTGTAAGCGAATTTGCAGATAATTTTGAGGCAGTTACAAGATTACCACCGAAACGAGCTTTCGAGTTTTGAATAGATTTGTACTAAGAGCTGAACCCATAAGTAGACCACCTAGAATGATGACACCTACCGAGATAAAGGAGTTAAAAGTGCAGCTGATGGACTTAGAAGGAAAGAGTTTTATCAGACCAAGTAGTTCATCTTAGAGAGCGGTCGCGGTTTTCGCGAAGAAACCATATGGGTCATTAAGATTATGCATTGGTTATCGTAATTTGAATGAAAAAATGATAAAAAATCGATATCCTTGCCGAGAATCGATGATTTATTTAATCAGTTGAGCGGAGCCAAAGTATTTTTCCAATTAGATTTAGCGAAAGAATTCCATCAGTTAAGGGTAGCGGAGGATAGTATTCCTTGGTGGCATTTTGAACGAGGTACGGTCTATACCAGTGGTCATTGATGCCATTTGGATTAACTAATGCACCGGCTTTCTTTGTGGATTTGATGAACCGGATTTTTCAAGAGAACTTGGATAGGTTCATATTGGTATTTATTGATGACATACTGATATATATTCTAAGGATGAAAAAGATCATGAGATTCATCTTTAAATAGTGCTTCAAATGCTAAGACAACATCAACTTAGAAAGAAATTTAACAAAATGTCATTTCTAAAGAAAGAAATAAAGTTTTTTGGTCATGTAGTTTCATAGAAAGGATTGTCGTTCTATCGAACCAAGATCGAAGCTATTAATAGTTGGAAAATCTCCAAGAAGGTAATCGAAATAAGAAGTTTTCTTGGATTAGCTGGCTATTATTAAAGATTTATCAAGATTTCTCACGAATAGAAAATCCTTTGACTAATCTAACCAGAAAGGACGTGAAGTTCATTTGGTCCGAAAGATGCGAGGAAGCATTCCTTAAAATAAGGAATCTGTTGACTAATGCTCCAGTGTTAGTTGTTCCAGATGGGAATCGGGATCTATTGGTGTATAAGGGTGCATGTGGAATAGGGTTGGGAGCTGTATTGATGCAAAAGGGCAAAGTGATTGCCTATGCTTCTCGGCGGCTCAAACCACATAAAGTTAGATAATCAACTCATGATTATGAGTTGGTAGTGGTAATTTTTGCATTGAAATTATGGAGACGCTTCCTTTTAGGAGAACAATTCAAATCGTACATGGATCATAAGTCTTTAAGATATTTATTCTCTCAGAAAGAGTTGAATATGAAACAGTAGAGGTGATTGGATTTTTTAGCAGCTTATAATTTTGGTATTAAGTATACACCAGGAAAAGGAAATAAAGTTTCAGACATGAAACATCAGAATGTGGTGTTAGCTATGTTGGCAGAATGGAAGTATCTGGAGGCATTGACTACTTATAATGTGTAGTTAAGGTCGACTACTAGTTCTAGTCAAAGTACAGCCATGTTATCTTGCTTAGATATTTGACCGATGTTGATCAAAAGGATTGCTTCTAAGCAAAGAGTTGATCCATTTTCAGGCAAGAAGGTGGAACTGAGATTGATGATCTGAAGGATTTTAGTCTTGACCGGAAAGGATAGTTGAGGAAGAAGGGACGATTGTGTGTTTTAGATATTGGTGACCTAAGGAGAGAAATTCATAGGGAACGTCATCGATAAAATTTTTACGATTCATCCCGAAAGAACCAAGATGTATCAGGATATGAAGTGGAGTTTCTATTAGGAAGGTATGAAAAGGGATGTTGGCATATGGGTGAAGCAATGTGAAATTGCTAGTAAGTGAAAGCTGAACATCAGAGTCCAAGTGGATTGCTTCATCCTTTGGACATACCCTTTTTGGAAATGAAATTCGATATCCATGGATTTTATTGGTGGGCTGCCATGGTCAAATAGAGGAAATGAAAGTAGGTCATAGTGGATAAACTGACCAAGAGTGCAAGTTTCATCCCCGTTAAGTCAACCAGGATGACACATGTATTAGCTAAGTTATTTATGAAGAATATAGATAGACTGCATGAGATTCCTATTAGTATAGCCAGTGATAGGGATGCATTATTCACTAGTGAATTCTGAAAGAGTCTACAAGAAGTACTAGATACCAAGCTTAAGATAAGTACCGCTTATCACCCATAGACGTATGGGTATATAAAGAGAGTCAATAAGGTACTTGAAAATTTGTTGAGAGCTTGTGTACTAAATTTTGGTGGGTCGTGGGAAGAAAATTTACATTTGGTTGAGTTTTCATATAATAATAGTTATCAGACTAGTATAGGAATGGCGTCTTTCGAAGCTTTGTGTGGAAGGCTATGCAAATCATCAGCATGTTGGTTAGAAATCGAAGACGGATTGGTCCTTAGTCCAAATATGGTAAGAAAAGTCATAGAGAAGATTGAGTTAATTCGAGGTAGGATAACGGAAGCTAGGTCTAGGTAAAAAATTATGTAGATAAAATGCGTAAAGTCCTGAGTTCTTAGTTGGAGGTCGTGATTTTATTAAAGTATCATCAATGAAGGGTGAGGTACGATTTGAAAAGTCATGGAAATTGACACTAAGATATGTTGGACACTTCCCTATTGTAAGAGAGGATTAGAAAACTCGTGTACCGAGTAGTTTGGCACGTGTCCATAATGTATTTCATGTTTCTCATCTTCGGAAGTATATGCATGATCCAGAGACTACTATTGCTCCGACGACATTAGTAGATTTAGTAGTAGAACCGGATATGATTTTTATAAGATGACCTGTTTGGATTGTATTCGAGAGATGAGAAAAAGTTAAGGAACAAGATAGTCAGATTAGTCACTACACCAGGAAAGATCTTTCGTAACGTAGTAAAAATGCAACCAAAACTTTTATTAACGTTTCGGTAAATGCTGTGATACAATATGCAACTAAAATTCCAAAATTTTTTGAGCATTATAGAAAACGCTACCAAAACTTGACCTATTGTAGGGTTTTAGAAATGCTACAAAAGAGTTTCAGACTTTTAGTAGCATGTCGTATCGTAATGTTTATCGAATCACTACTAAAAGTTTTGTTAGCGTTTTAACAACGATACAAAAGTCGTATCGCAACTGTTTACAATGATTTCTGTAGTGTTTTTCATACGCTAGTAAAAGTTATTAATTGTTTTGAGCGTGTTGTACATGCTATTGGCTTGTATCATTTCCAACCATCGCTCACATAATAGTCTTATTTAAACCATCAATCAATCAATCACATAATCGTCGTATTCTAAACAACAACCAATCAATCAATCATACACTCATCATATTCAAACAATTAAAAAAACATGTTAATCACATAACCAAATTAATATCTAGAACCATTTCGATAATAGTTTTTCGACAAAATGAGCAAATTCAGATAAAATCCATAACCATTCATAAACAATTTACACAACAAGTATTAACAAAATATTATAGTATATATAACAATTAAAGCCATGTTCATTACTGGATTACCCACAATTCTTTGCTGCAGCTGGTCTTTACTCCTAAAAAACTAATTACCTATAGACAAGTTTAACAATTAATAGATGATTATGACATATTTAAAGTATATCAAACATCCTTAGTTAAAATTCTATTAAATTTAAATAATTTTTATAAAACTTAGTTAACTTAGTTATAATTTTATTTTTATTAACTCACACTTTTAAATTATCTCGATTGGTAAAACTTAAAATGTCATAACTTATATTCTAATTAACTTTAACTTGTAAATTATCTCAAACGTAAACTTATTAGCTTAGTTAATTTTTATAAATTATCTCAAACTTATATATTTTTCATAAACTTGGTTAATTTTGTTATTATTGTTGTAAAATTAGTTAACTTTTTTTATTATTATTATTATTATTATTATTATAAACTTAATTTATTTTTATAAACTTATTTATTTTTTTATAAAATTTAGCTAACTTGGTTAAGTTTTATAAACTTAGTTTTAGTTATTATTGTTGTTGTTGTTGTTGCTATTAGTAATTATAAATCTTAGTTGACTTGATTAATTTATTATTATTATTATAAACTTAATCTATTTTTATCAAACTATAGTTTATTATGATAATTATTATAAACTTAGTTAATTTTTTTATCAAACTTAGTTTATTATTATTATAAACTTTTTAATTTTTACAATAATTAGTTAATTTTTATAAATGTAATTAATTTTAATAAAATTTAGTTAATTTATTCAAACTATATTATTACTCGTGCTCGATGGTTGACCAAAATATAGGTGCTTTGATATTGTACACTTGATATTGCTACCTGAATGAAACGGACTCTCCTAAAACTAACCTATAATCAAACACTACATAAATAAGCATAGACATAACATCTCATAAGCAAAATATAAAGTTGCATAGGATATTTGCACTTGTCACAATCTCATCCATGTTTGCCTCCCTATTAGCACAAGATCAGCCTAAATTTCTCGACTCTTCGCCACTAATTCCATATCTAGACATTAATAGTATAAATTGTATTCTACCAAAAACACCACTAATTTTAAATCCAAAAAATAATAATATTATACTAGAAGAAATGCCATTGTTGCCTCATCCTATTAAAGCGCCTGTTGTTGCACAAACCGAGCAAGCAATGACTAATGAGGTGCAGCCTACTGCTCGGGAGTAAGCAGCAACTAATGAGGTGCAGCATACTGCCAGTATTAAAGGGATGCATCCTACTGCGAATACTTATTAGATGTAACTTGAAATATATTTTTATTTGACTTCGTTTTCGATAAATTCGTTATGTTGCCATGAAAAGAGATCATGAGTTTATTAATACTGTTATAGAGGGCAGCCAGGAGACACGTTCTTAGGTACATTAAGGAAACAGAAACACAAATACACAATTATCGGAAGGTCTTAGCACACAATACCTTGTTTATTTAACGCAGCAACACACTAACTAGTACTACCACATAAGTAGATACTGGGGCGCCCATTCACAAGTGCATGGATCACAGCTGCAGTTGGATCCACAAATACAGCCTCTATTCTCTTCTCCTTCGTAACCTCCCTCTTTAAACTGCCTGCAAATCATTCATAATCATTTAATAGCTTTTACAGTTTAGAACAGAATTTGATAGCATCAACACATAAGTAGCAGGTACCTTTTAAGAGGAACTACACCATGAATGACAGTTCATGAAGTGGCGCATCTCTCTTCAACAAAGTCTGTATTTCTCTGCAGCCGTAACCATAAAAACACAACAGTTAATTACTTGGGATAACAACTCAATTAATCAAATCATCATATTAACCTTCTCCCACTTCTAATTTATTAATGCTAATGTCACTTTTTATCTGAGAACCATGTACCATCTTCTATGTCTTGGCTTTAACAAAAGTTTCAAACAAAGTTAAGTTTATTTTGTGTTATGTCATCCTAGTCAAATCTTTAAAAGCAAGTTCACTTACTTCACTTATTAGAAAATATAGATGCACAAAAACACATTATAATTACTAAATATTGACTATGCCATTACTGATGGAAACACAAATATATTGACAAACATTAGCATACACCATATTGACAAATTTGACCACGTGATGAACAACTGTGTACCAATCCCAACTATCACTATGATGTGAATCAAGCTTGAAAGCGAAAAAAGCATTATGTGGATAGGCACTTGACTGAAAACTTTGGTGCACGTGCACAATTTATTTAGCAAAGAAAAATTTATTTTACACCATGTTTCTTTCTAAAAAATTATTCATGTATAATCCCAAAACTGGAGTGCAAATAGTTTTTTTTCATAATATTACCACCAGGTGTAAAAAATAAAATTCCAATTTCATTCAACAGTTTGTCAAACTAATTACATTTCAAAGCTATAAGTTTATATCAGCTTTAGTTTTATATTATACTACGGTGAATTCCATTTATCTTGCTACAACATTCCCATAATAATGATGTTACTACCTAGGACACAATTATGTAGTATTGAGGCCCACATCAATGGCTTCAATACAACTAAGGACCTAATGTCTCATTTTTATTTGAGAAGATGCATTATGATTCTATATTTGTGTAATTATTGAAACAGAAGAGTCCATAATGATCAAAACCAAACTAGATCGAATATTGCCGACATTAGGAAGAGATTTAATAATAGAAAAAACATTTGCAGTTCAGACTCATTCACTTCTCCATTATATTCAGAAGATGAAAATACAACAACCTTTAATGCAGCATCAATGAGTACAAGCCCTAGAAAAATATATGACGGTGAAAGCTTCATCTGAAGCTGCTTAGTTTCTAACACTATCCAAACCCTAACAAAGAAGAAATGCTCTAGTTTGCTCAATTATACCTGTATTATTTCCAGTTACTAGAATTTTATTTGAATTACCATAAGTTCATCTTCTGTCTTAAATTGAGCTTCAGATTCAACTGCTAAAAGCCTTACTAGTTTCAATTCTCAAAGAAGATGAAGTGGATAGATCCTGAAATTAAAATAAGCATTATGTAGGATCAAGAAGCCTACAATATGGATTAAAATAACACACTGCGAAATCTCTTACGTGAGTGACTTGGTAATAGCGCCTCTTGGATTACGGTACATGCAGAGGTAGCCCCATTTTTTGGGAACATTTTTAATAAAACAAACATAAATGGTCAAGTTAGTCTTTAGCTCGTTTTCATAGTTAGAGATGGAGAAATAATTAACCAGGTGATACTTGATCTCTCAGAATTTCGATTAGAAGTTCAATCCTGGTTCATAGAAGAGACTAGGCAATCAAAAGGACATATATTGGACATTAACTCAGCATGTTTATTATATAAAAAAGTCATATGATAGAATATCAAAGAAACTTGCAATGACAAGAAGGAAAAAAAATGGAAATTTAGGGTTTTCTTCTGCCATGGGAGAAAACAATCCCTCTCTCAATTCCAAATTCAATCCTTCCCTCTCTCGTCCTAATCCTCAAGACAGGCCACCTGAATCTCAAATCAGAAAGCCGAATAACATCATCATCGATAATGAGGGCTTCCAATCGGTTCAGCCAAGATCGTAAAGAAAAATTCAGCCAAGAAATAATCAGATTCGGTCTCAATCCAATGATATACAGAGAAAGAAGGATGATCAAAAGACCAACTCCTTCCAGGACAGGACCAAACTGATACAAATCAGTAAACCACCAACAAAGTTCTCTTTGAATAAAGAACCAGGGCAGAAAACTTGGACTGATATTGTCTCTGAGCAATCAAAGGAACTAAGGGATGAAGAATGCAGTCTTGTAACCATCGCACCCATTCGAATCAATAACAAGAAATACGGTGCTGTTAAGGAGGTTGTATGTAAAAGAGCCACAGAGTGCTGGAATAACTCCATTTTGGTTTATGTGGTTAGCAGTAAACCCTATTTCTTGTTTTTCAAGGAATATATTAAAAGAGTTTGGAAACCAAATGGTGATTTTGAAATATTTTCGAGAGAAAATGGGTTTTTTCTAATCAAGTTTAATGATTCACAAGACTGCAATTCTATCATTCAGAATGGTCCTTACTTCTACAACGGCAAACTCATCATCATGAGAAGGTGGACTGAATCTTTGAAGTTGGACAGAGGTCTTCTGTCAACTATGCCAATATGGGTACGATTACCCAGTGTAAACCTTAAACTATGGGACAGAGAGACATTTAGCATTATGTCAAGTATAATCGGAAAACCCATAAAGATGGATGCAGCAACTACCTTGAAGTCGAGATTGAATTATGCTCGACTTCTTGTAGAAGTCTCTGCAACTAATGAACTCCCAAATGAAATTTCTCTAAATCTTTATAATGGTGAAATCATTACACAAAAGGTTGAATACGAATGGGTTCCACCAAAGTGTAGTATCTGTAAGTGTTTCGGTCACAATAAAGAACAGTGCAACCCGAAATAGATGTGGATCCTCAAAAAGAATGATAAAGATACGACAGTTATTCAAGAAAATATTTCTGAAGTTGTTCAAGAAATGAGAAACAGTGAAGGCACAAAAATCCAATCAAGATCCAAGGAGGACAAAGATCGAATCTATCAAGAAGATATCATTTTCGATCAAGAAAACAATAATAGAGAGCTCACTGACCAAAATGATCATATCATGGCAATGGAAGTTCATCGGTTAAAAGAAAGTGTAGAAATCTCAAATGTTCTAACTCCGACAAGTATAGAAGAGGGTAAAAAAATACAGTTCTTCAACTCTGAAACCCCCCATTTTTCAGAGCCATGTTTAAATACAGACCAGAATATTACAAAATAGTCAAAAATATTCAACAGCCTTCAAATCCGAATCAGGAAACTATAATAGAGAAGAGACCTTCCTCTACGCTTGCTGCAGATGCTGAGAGAATTAAAAGTAGCTCAGCATTGCCTCGCAAGGGTGATCCACCTCCAGAGCAGGCTGCAATGACTGACTGCAATGAGCCAGTCATGCCTAGCACAGCTTCGTTTGATATTTCCTTAATCAAGATTCCAGAATCTGCACAAATGGAGGAAGATAAATCAGAGAAGGGGGATATCATAGAGGAATTTGACTTATCAAAATTACATATTGCTAGAACAAAATCATCTGGTAAGATAAAAGGTAACAAAGAGAAAAAAGCCTTTAAGCAAAAATATATCTCAATCAATCCAGAGTAGGATCAAATGTCTACCAGTTTAAAAGCTAAAAGGGCTGAGAAAAAGAGGAGAGGTAAAAGCACTATGGTGTCAGATACTGTTTAAAATCCATATTTTATAATCATATATATATATATATGTCTATATTTGCTTGGAATGTGAATACCCCAGCTAAACAGTCTGATATCCTCTCTATGATTAATGTTTATAAACCATCTATTGTTGATTTAATTGAAAATAAAATGAATGATGAGAATTTTGAAAGATTTTGTCTTAAACTGTCCAGAAATTGGAAAGCAATTCATAACAATGATTGTGGCTGTAAAGGAATAATCATTGTTATTTGGGATTCTAATATCTAGACAAATACTAATATAAACAAGGATAGCCTATTTATTGATTGTAGTTTTGAAAACACTGGTGGTTTTTATTTGCAAGTTACTAGTGTTTATGGAAGTAATTTTGAATTAGAAAGGAATGCTTTGTGGCGAAAACTTAAATCTTTAAATTCTATTTATGATTTCCCCTGGATTTTATTAGGAGATTATAATACTGTTTTTCATGCTAATGAGAAGTTTGGGGGGATTAAAATCCCTCAAAATAAATTGGATAGAGTCAACAAATTCCTATTAGAATCTGGCCTAATTGAACCTGTTATCTGTGGTAATAAATATACATGGAAGTCTGATTTAGCTAAAAATATTCACTGCAAGTTAGATGGAATTCTGTATAATAAAGACTTTTCTAAAAGTTTTCCAAATAGTATTTGTTCTACATTGGAACAAAATTTAAGTGATCATACTCCTCTCTTGGTAAATCTTTTTATGAATAGTGATTTTAATAATAAAGCTCCTCCTTTTCGATTCAAAAATAGCTGGGTGATGGAAGAAGACTATAAATCCTTAATGGAAAACTGCTATAACTTTTCTTGTAGTGGTTCTAAACAATATCAGTTTTATAGTTTTTTGAAATTCACTAAAAATAATCTTAAAAACTGGAATAAGAGAAACTATTTAAATAAAAATAAAATAGTCAGTTTGAAAAAAGAGGGAAAGCTTTTACAAATAAATGCAGATAACAATCTTGATGATATCAATGATATAAATAAATTTTTTCTAAATCAAAAGGAACTGTCTAATGAAATGTATAAAGAGTCTGTCAATGCTAGACAAAAGGCAAAGGTTGATTGGCTCACTTTAGGAGATGACTGCACCAAATTTTTCTATGCTAAAATGAGTAATAGAAAGCACACAAATAACATAGGTTGCATTATAGATAAAGAGGGAAATTTAGCTAATTCTCATGATAAAGTTTTTGAGGATGCTACAAATTTCTATAAGGAGCTGTATTTTTCTACAAATTATGAAAAGATATTTCCTTATATAACTTGTAAAAACATTTTAAATCATAATGCCTCTGAAATCCTGTTAGCTCCAGTGAGCCTTGATGAAATAAAATTTATTGTCTTTAATGCTGGAGATAACAAAAGCCCTGGCCCTGATGGTTTTAATGCAAAATTTTATAAAAATAATTGGGATTATATTAGACAACACGTTTTGGATGTTGTTAATGAGTTTATGGATAATGGTAAAATTCTTAAAAGTTTAAATCATACTTTTATTACCCTTATTCCAAAAATAAAAATCCCACTGGTATTGGCGATTATAGGCCAATTTCTTGCTGCAACTTTATTTATAAGATTATTGCTAGTGTCCTTAGTAACAGAATAAAAGTGTTCTTGCCTTTTCTGGTTTCAGAAAATCAGAGTGCATTTTTTCCTGGTAGGCTCATCTATGAAAACTCTCTATTAGCTCATGAGATGGTAAGGAAATTTAACACTAAACAAGGTGACAATGTATGTATTAAAATTGACTTACAGAAAGCATATGATAAGGCAAACAGACAATTTATTCATCATATCATGAAATGTATGGGTTTTCCTATAAAGTTTTGTGATTTGGTGTTTGAATGTATAAATACTCCTACCTTTTCAATTCTGATTCAAGGTAAAGCAGAAGGGTTTATTAAATTTAATAGGGGGTTAAGACAGGGAGACCCCCTATCACCTTATCTTTTTGCTATTGTTATGGAGTACTTTTCTATTCTTATGGAAATAGAGAGTATTAAAGGTACTGTGCAGCCTATAAACAGAATCCAACCATGTGTTAATCATTTGATATATGCTGATGATCCTATGGTGTTTGTTAAAGCTAATAAAGAAAATGCGGACTCTATTAAATCTATTTTTGATAATTTAAAAAATTATGCTAGTCTTCAACTTAATGTGAATAAATGTAAAGCATATTTCAGTAAATCTTGTAAGTTTAAAAGAGAATTTTTAAATGTTTTACAAATAGAAGAGGGATTTCTCCCTATCAAATATTTAGGTCTGCCTCTTTCTACAAATGTGATTAAGGACTCTGACTGTTCTATCCTTATTGAAAAAATTCAGAATAGAATGGAGACTTGGTCATGTAAGTTACTGTCGATTGCTGGTAGACTTGAACTAATAAAGACAGTGATTTATGCTATTATTCTTTACTGGCTACAAACTTTTCAAATCCCAGCTGCATCTATTAAAAAATTGGAAAGTAGATGCGCTGATTTTTTATGGAAATGTAAATATCACAAAATCAGTTGGGAAAATGTATGCAGGCCTAAAAATGAAGGGGGTCTTGGCATTAGAAATATTAAGGATCTCTGTACAACTTGCCATTTAAAATTATTTTGGAGATTCTTAAATTCTGATTCTTTGTAGGCTAGATGGATGAGATCAAAATATTTGAAACAAAATAATTTCTGGACTACTGTTCATAATAGTAATCATTCAAACACTTGGAAACAAATATTAAACAGTAGATAAATTGGCAAATCAATGATTGAAAGAAAATTTAAAAATGGCCAAGATACTAGTTTATGGTTTGATTCTTGGTTTAAAAATGAGGCATTTATTAATAAAGTAGGGTGGAATAGCCTTGTTATCTGTGGTGGTTCAAATAATAAAGTTTCAGATATCATTATTAATAATAAATGGCAACCACAAATCCATCCTATTACTAATCTTCATAAAGATGAAATATGCAAAATACAACTTGATGCTTTTGCAGAGAATGACTACTGGGAATGGAAAGCTAACAGCAGAGGGAAGTTTTCCTTTAAAGCAACTTGGAATTTTATTAGAAGCAAATACCCAACAGAAGAGTGGTATCATTGCATATGGAATAGAGTGCATTGTCCCAAGATGGCATTCTGTACGTATTTTCCAGTTAAGAACAAATTGCCAACTTGGGACAGATTAAACAATGGGGCAATAATTTAAATTCACTCTGCTCCCCATGCAATATATGTAATGAAAATACTAATCGTATATTTTTTGAATGCAGCTACTCTTTTTATATTTGGAATCATATCAAAGCTACTCTTAACATAGAAGACAACAGGCATGTGGATCTTATGAATATTATAAAGTTAATCAACAACAACTTCAGATCTAAATCCAAAGAGACTGATTTTGCTCACATTTTACTAACTACGGTAGTGTTCAACTTGTGGAAAGAAAGAAATTTACGTGTGCACAACAAAGGCAGCAGGAGTAAAGAGCAAGTTTGGTTAACAACTTTTTCTGATAGTAAGATTATTCTGCAGAAATCTAAGAAAATGTTTAAAAATCAAACCAAATTTGCTTCCTTTGCTGATGATTGGAGTTCTGAAGCTGGAAGCTAGCATTTAGAAGCATATTTGTTGCGTTCTAGAAGCTTTTAGATCGAGCACAATAATAATCTGATTCCAGAGTCTAGTTTCTGCAAGCAACATGATTTTGTGGCTAATACCGTGAATAGGAATTTGGATATTGCTAATAACAGTGATTCTTATCTCAATCAAGCTCCAGATGTCAATAAACCGAACCCTAGTGTTTACCGTGTTAACAACGGCGATTGGGAGAAGAGAATGTCAGATCTAGGTCGCAGTGACGCTAGATCTAACACCACTTCTCTCGTAACCAACAGATTCAACAGTTCCAGCTACTCTAGTTGCTTGAGCTACTCGAGCAACTTTATTAGGAGTAGAGGCATGAGAGGTAATATGAACGAGGATTTATCATACTGGAAACGAGGAGAAACGAGCGGAGTAAAGAATGGAGAGGAGATTCTTTCGATTTTCTAAAATTGCCTCCGTCATTGTTTGTTATTTTGTTTGTTGAGATTCTTTGTGACGGCTCTACTAGGGTTAGGGTTTGTATCTGAGTGTTTTGATGAGTTCGGGTAGTTAGTTTGATACCCGGTTATATTTTGTAATAGTTGGGCTGGACCCTTTAACTTCTCTTTAAAAAAAACTTTCAATGACAGCTTCTTCTACAAATAAAACTATAAATCTTGGAAACAAAACCCAGTCAAAAATACTTCCAATAATTAGTTCTTCTTCGGTACTTAAATTTGATCAAGGTGAACATTTCTCAAATATGAATTCGAAGGCTGATGATGATGAACAAGAAGAAGAATATGCTATTTGGCTAGGTGGTTTTCTAAATAGTGGAGATGAAGAAAGATTATCTAAAATGACTTGCATGGTAGACTTATCATTTCTCAAAAAGACCTTACATGTAGTATGAGACTATGAGTTCTAAACATGTCATTCATGTAGTATGGCAGAACTTATAAATAAGAGTAGTAGATGTCAAGTTTCACCTACCTAACAATTATGTGTTGCAATATATGTAAATTATAGAGTGAATATGCTTTTATGTTGTTTTGTTTTGTCCCACATCGTGGAATAGGTTAAATCCTTAGCTCCAAAGCCTTCATATAAAGAAGGCTATGTAATGTAAATAGACATCTATTCTTAGGAATGAATAATATATCTTCTGCCTCTCTCTCTAATGGCTTCTTATTTCTTCATTTCATAACTCGTTATCAACACGATCTCTAAACAAAAGGAAAATTTCAGATCTGATTATAAATCTTCAAAGCGGTAAGCCATTTCTGATCTGATTACTCAAATCTTTCTGATCTCGTTCTATTTATTTTATTTCTTTTAGACCTCATTTTATTATTGATCTAATTATTCAGATCTGAATCTATTTGCATATTTTATTTTATTTTTATCCATGTATTTTAGATCTCGTTTTGTTGTAGATCTAATTTTTCAGATTTCATTATATATATATATATATATATATAATCTCATAGATCTTTCTCTATTAATCTTACCATTTTAGATCTCATTCCATTATTTGGTTAAAAAAAGGTTTTCATTTTGAAATTTTTTTTGTTTGGATTTTAGTTTGAATGAGAACTATAGAAATGATTTTGGCACATGATTTATATTTTCAGAAAAAATATTTCATTGTTTCTTAAAGAAACAAATATAAGGATAATACGTATCTAGAAGATCGTATTAAGTTTATATAAAAGAATAGAAACCTGAAGTTCATATGTGTGAAGGTGAAAGATTAAAGTTTTCATACGCTGAAATAAAGCCTTGAAAAAAAAACGAGCAATTCCAGAAGAAAATATTAATATGTCCAGAAGACATAACATAAAAACAATATGTTGGAATAACATTATAAATATGGTAAAAACTATTTCCTCGAAGAGAAATAGTATTATGATTCTCATGTTCGAATACAATTATGAATAGTCCTTTTGTTTCATTGTGTTTATTTAATATTGGAGACCTGAAGTTCTCAAATAAAAATTATACATATAAGTTTGCATTTCAAAAAAAAAGGATTATATATCAAAACTCAAATATATAAATTTGAGATGTGAAGCTTTGAATTATTAGAAAAGCTAATTCAGATTATGGTAAATTCCAATTGCAATCAAACCTGAAGTTTGATAATAAAAATAAAGTTGTACCATTTAGGATCTAAAGTACTAAACAAAGACTTTATTTAAAGTAAAATTGGAACCTGAAGTTCTAAAATATTTTCCAACGGTATTAACTACTAAACCAAATAAATGTATAGAAACTTATTCACTCTAGAAGTAGTGATAATAATATATTTAAAAAAAAGTCTCCAGAAGAGATTTGTTGATATATTTGGTGCTTTTACTAAACCAAATAAATACGTAGAAACATATCTACTCTCCTACTCTCTTTCTTTTTAATTAAAAATAAGGTATTCTAATAGAAAGTTATTTCTTATTTTTTTTCCTTCTTTCATGCATCCAATCACCTTTCAAAAGGTAAAATATAATAGATCAAATATTATAGATCTGAAATAATCTTAAATCCCTAAATTTCTGAAATATCTTGTGTTGATTTGAAGATTTACATGTTTGTTTTGATATACTTGGTAAAGAATTATGAAGTTAGTTTTCTTATGAAAATAATAATAATTTGGATCTGAGATGTATAGTTATTATGACTATGAATGATATGGATAGATTTGAGATGATAATTCTGTTTATTTAGAAATTCAGATTATTGGGAAATAAAATTTCACTTTAAGATATTCATTTCAATTTTATTATTGAGTAATTTTGAACCTAGATTTGAGATGAAATTGTGTTACTTTAAGTACTATTTGTTCAATTGGTTCATATATATTTATAATGAACTTATTTTGCTGTGACAGTAGTTATATCCTAGACCACGTAAAGGTTAATTGTAATTATTTTTATCATAAATGAATTAATTGCAAGTGTTATGGTAATAAATTAAATTATTTATTATCATAAATGCATTAAATGCATTGATTACAGTAAATTAAATGATGTTGTATTTTTATGTTTGGAATAAGAATAGACATATGGTTTATTATATGGTGTATTCATTTTGGCAAACAATGCTCGATATAATGAAAGAAATAAGTTTGAACAACAACCTGAAGTTGTGCAAAGATTTTTTTTCAACTAGAAGTTGTATACTCAAAGTCCAAGACCTGAAGTCTTTGATTATGCAAAAAAAATCTGATAAACTTTACAAGCTCAAATTCTTGTCAGTATTTTTTTATTTTGTCAAAATGTACAAGTCTTGAAATAAGAGTAGACTTTTATTTTGTAACAATATGGTACAAAAAAGGGGAGAAGTTTACACAAAATTTGAAAACCTGAAGTTCATAACAAATTAATGAACTTAAAGTTCATGAATTAGAAGCCCTAAGCTCTATTGAAATTATGTAAAATGATAAGGTTGTACTTCCTGAAGAAGTTAAAGAAAATTAATAAATAATCATATGAGAAAATGATGTTGCATTCAAGAGATTACAAAAATCCCCAAATGAGTTATACCTTACCTTATATCTTAACATTTACACTAAATTAACCAAATATTCTGAAGATATTATGTTATATGATATTTCAAACATCATTGGATGTGCGTGTGTGTATTAATTTGTTGAAAAGATGTTTTAGAAATTTATTTATATTTATATTGCTAAATCTAACATCCTAGAAGAGATGTTATAGGAATTTTATTTTTGTTACATTGCAATTCCTTAAAAGGAAACGCTATATTCCCTTAAGGAATAGCCATATAAATTTTTTTGAAGCAATAACAATAATTTTTGAAAAAAAAAAGGATATTGTATGCCAATATTATACTCCAAAAGTAGTGGTTTTATCACTTACATCTTACTTTCATTTGGTGAATCTAATTTTATTACTGTATTTAAAAGTTTGATATGCCATTTCAAAGACAGTTACAACAAAAATCTCCAGCAGAGATATTTTATGCCACTGTAAAAATAGTAATTATGTAATTTATATAAAAGAAATATTGTATATTGACGTGGCATTCCAATAATGCATACATATATAAAAGAGATAAGTTCACTCCAGAAGTGATGATACTAAAATATCTCTAGAAGAGATTTATAAATTTAAAAATGATAACATATCTCTAGAAGAGATTTGTTTATATATTTGTCAATTTTATTAAACCGAATAAATGCATAGAAATTTGATACTTGAGATACAATTGAGGAACAAAACTTAACAACTTGAAGTTGTGTGTATATATTGTTCGAACCAGAAGTTCGATATGGTTCCAAACCAAATGCTTTGAACATTATCATGCGGTTTTGACAGGTTTGTATTGACATTGATTTATAAATAGAAATTAATAGTTTGAATCCTTGTAATAGTTTGTTCTAAAAATCACTAATTCAAATGAGAAAGAATATGAAAATTTTATAATATATGTGTGATACGTGGACGCACGTATACATCCATATATGTAAATATTTAGCTAACAACCTGAAGTTTGTTATAAGATCATCTTATAGATTATGCATAGATATTATTTAGTGATTTAAAATTCAATCAACATAAATGTTGAATAACCTGAAGTCATGTATGTATTCAAATGATCTACACAATAAGTAAATTCCGCCAATTGGTTAGATCAATGAACGAGAACAAACTCTAATAAGCTATATCAATTGAATGCATCTTATCAACTAATAAAAGAATTATCCTTCTATTATTAATATTTATGATGTATTTGCTAGTAGCAATATCATAATGGATAAAAATGAGAGTCCAAAAATGATTATTATTTAATGTGACAATGTTTGTCAACATTGAGGGGGAGAATAAAGGGATACAAGCTCATTTTGATCATCAGTGTTAAATATTTAAATATACAGTGATGCAAAATATTATCAATATTATCCCTAGTAGACTTTCTCCTGTATAGATTTGAATCCATGAAGGATTAAAATTTGTAAACCACATCTGAAATATGGTTCAAAAGTCAGTTCAAATTATTTTTGGAGTAAGTAATAAAGATGCCAAATAATGGAGATGAGTGTTCTTGAAGAAACACTTAAGGGTGCTCTTGAAGAGAC
The DNA here is from genome assembly GCA_030765085.1 of Allium cepa. Taxonomy (NCBI): domain Eukaryota; kingdom Viridiplantae; phylum Streptophyta; class Magnoliopsida; order Asparagales; family Amaryllidaceae; genus Allium; species Allium cepa. The sequence goes on from CM060943.1 coordinate 805,116,576, forward strand.
CAATGACATGATTGTCAAATTACCCAGAAGTGGTTTAGGTACCTAAAACATGATAATTAAAGAGATCTCAATAAATCATGTCTAGAACTGACAAGAAATAATCATCGATGATAAATTTATAAATAATAAAGCGCTTATGTTTATAAATGGATTAAAGATCCTGGGTTAGAGAAAAACATGATTGGCCATCATGAAATTCTCCTAAATAAGAAATGTGAACCTGTAGTTCGCAACATATATATATAATAGAAAAACACACTGAAATTACTGAAGCACATGTAGTGCTACATCGTGTTAAATGCTCTAGGCATCATGTTTTTATAAATAATTGAATTGATTGAAGCAGCGAAAGTGTTTGAAACACTTAAAATACCCTGAAGGTATAAATATTATTTAAAACATTATAAACAATGAAAGTACTCTTTTTCCTTCACTATGATTTTTCCCATAGGGTTTTACTTAGTAAGGTTTTAATGAGGCATTAGTTTGATCCAGAAGTATCAAGCTTCATTTAAAGAAATAAGAAAATAAAATATGTCATTGTACTCTCTTTCCTTCACTAAGATTTTTCCCATTGTGTTTTTCTTAGTAAGGTTTTAATGAGGCATTGTTTTGATCCCGAAGTATCAAACTCTTAGAAGGAATATCATTTTTAGTATGATATCTATGATTTCACAAGTTGCACTCTTTTCCTCTTTCAAGGTTTTTCCCATTGGGTTTTTCCTAATAGAGGTTTTTAATGAGGCAATAGACAATATCTATATCGACTGAATCGATAAATGCAAGCAAGATAATAGTGGGGGGAAGCAATCATCATACACGTTTCAAAACGGAAAAAATTTCAAGTTATCTGAGCATTCAAGATTTTGAAGACGCATATTCAAGGGGGAGTGTTACAATATATGTAAATTATAGAGTGAATACGCTTTTATGTTATTTTGTTTAGTCTCACATCATGAAATAGGTTAAATCCTTAGCTCCAAAGCCTTTATATAAAGAAGGCTATGTAATGTAAATAGACATCTATTCTTAGGAATGAATAATATATCTTCTATCTCTCTCTCTAATGGTTTCTTATTTCTTCATTTCATAACAGTTGTGTTGTTTTCAACTTGCATATTAAAATTCCTACCGCTGTAGACTTCGCATTCATATTAAGTACTTTATGTACAGTAGACAACAAACAACAAGAAAATGAGGTGAATGTAACTTTAATGCCTTAACTAAGACTTTTGATATGCCCATAACTTTTACAACTTCGCCGACATAGGATCCAGGCTCTTAAAGAAGTTGCAATTCCTCACGCAAGGCTTCATTGAAATGAAATCATAACCATAATATTAAATAGCTCAGAAGCAAATAAATAATGACACTCCTAAACCTTCTTCTTTACCAACCAAACTAAAGTTAGGTAATTATTTAACAATAACATAACTACTATCAGAAGCAATGACTAGTAAAATGCTATTGCAAATAATGACTAGTAAGATACTATCCATAAATGTTTGCACATTTTCATTTGTTACCTTCAACCACAAATTATAATTTTCCAAACAAGTTACAAACTGCCAGCAATTGGCATTTGACATAGAAAATAATGGAATTGGATCACCTGCTCTTGTTCAAAACTAAATCAAAGATTTAGTGATCTAGTTAGATTACTTGGTTTGTTATAGCGTATCAAAGTGCTAATAAAACACATTAATTGACATAGGTAATTAGATCATTGATATAGAGGTTCAAATTAATTGGTGAACCTTGGTAAGCGATGCAAATCGAGTTAAAATAGTATTTTTGGCCTAACATTGACCTACGGAAGGTTAGTGGATATTTTAGTTTATTTGTGGGGTGATTAACAAGTGCCATAACACAGTCTTTTTTTGGAAGTATGTATATATATGCATTACCTCAGTGTTACCTCTATGATCTGAATCAAGATCTTCGGTTATGAGTGATGCATATGTTGCTGCATTCCCTTCAACTTCCAAGCTTGTTGGTTGAGGTGCTTAATTACAAGAAGAATAGGCAGATAATGATTACTGAATTTACAAACCTGTTTCACTTCATCCGCTCATAACATACAATCACCATTCTTGTCACACCTGAAATATAAGGTATTAAAAAGTGAGAAATAAACCATTTTCCTTATCATTCTCACTTTCACAAAACATAAGCAATCAAAAGAATAAAGGAGGCCAACTATTGCTAAGGGAAATCATGAAAATCTAAAGGGGGTTCAAGAGCAAAGTTAAGGAAGCTAAAGCATTCATCAAATCTCAACTCTATAATCAAAATCAAGGTGAATAATAATGAAATCATCTCACTTTAGCTTGTTTGATTTCGAAACCTTTGGTTCTTTGATTCGTTTATATTGATATGATATGCCATGTTGATCTTATCATTGTTTGGATGAGATAAGGATTTACTGGAATTGTTTAAATGGGTTTTAAGGGTAAAAACTAAGATATTAATCTTCAAATGCTTTATTTTTCTGATATGTTGTGTAAAATATTACTTTGGAGATGAATTTTTAGTTTCATAATTTTCCAATATATATTATTTTATGAATTTGCTAAGGAAGAAATAACTTAATTTTGGGTTTTAATTATTTAATACGATTTTTGACTGAAATTTTTATATAATAAAGAGAAGAATATTTTGGAATTTTTGTGAATTTTTATGATTTTTCCTAAGTAATTATGATTTATTATGAAATTATTATGCTAGATGAGCGTTTAAAAGGACACTTAATTAAGAGTATTAATTAATTAGTTGTTATAAGTTTTGAAACTTGTAAATGATATGCGGTAGTATTTTTTTAAAAAGAAATTGAAAAGGGTTTTTTATCCAATAGGAATTAGACAAAAGGTTAAGATTTGGTAAAAATTAGTTGCTTTTATTAGAAATAAATCAGTTTTCTTTATAATTACGTTAATGCTATGTTTCCTATATCCCCATCGAGCTTAAAGGAATAACACCTTCATGAATGTCGATGTCAACAAGGTGTATAGGATAACCACTTAAGTAGTTATGAAATAATTCCAAACGCTTCGAAGTAGATAATGGTGGCAACCCATGAATGGCGACATTGTCTTCTCTTAATTCAACTAAGAGTCTAAAAGCTAAATATCGACATCGATGACGTCGCATGTCTTCATCGCTGTTTTAAATGATTTGCACCTCATCTCTTTGTTTGTTTATAAATCAAGGCAATGACATCGCCTATCACATCTTCGACTCTATATAAAAAGCAGTATAGTATTTGAAGTAACTTAAGTATAAAAGTTTTATAAAGTCTTCGAGGGTCTTGGGGGTCGATGAACATCAAGGTCGGTGACCTTATGTTTTAGAGTTGGTGCCTCATGTCCACGACGTCGCACTTCATTTTTGAAGGCTGAAGCGGCTTGCTTTTATGCCAACTAAAAGTTATTTTAAAAGAGGCGAAGAGGCCTATGTTTTAGAGAGTCGACGACCCTATATCTCTGGTAATGAGCCATATAACTTATTATTCACACAAAACTTTTTATCAGACTCGAATTTTATATTTTCCCCTTAAATTCTCAAGTGCTCAAAATTAATTTGAGTAGGTTGGGAGTAAGGGTATTTTAGGTTTCCTAATAGGACGAATATGTTTCCGAAGACGTGCAAGAGGCAATCTAGCTATGTAGGGGTTTTATTCTAATCTGTTGTGCTGCTTAAGTTTGTATGTACGGATGTAATGACAAGTTATATAATTGCCAAATATATGACTTTGATCAACCAAGATGGCATCATTATTTGTCGCACTTGGAGTATTTTGTAATAATTATTTTTTCTCTGAACACGGGTTCACGAATGAAATTATGTCATGTATATGAAATATCAATACAAAGATGTAATTTTTTTTCATTAAACTATGTTGAAATTTTTTCATATTCATCGCTTCTGACTGTTGATTTAATTAACATAGCTGCATTTTATCGTCGAGAATTAATAACAATGGATGACTGTAGCATTTGTAGTAGTTAGTTTTGGACCTCAGAATGGGGTATCTTACAGCCACTCTAGAAACATAGCTCCCAAGTTGACATGTCTCATCTCAAGGCATCAGAAACTACATTTCCTTTGCCCGGTTTATGTGCAGTATCAAAGTCATAGGAGGCCTAGAAATCTATCCATCGCTGTTGGCGAAGGTTAAGATCCTTCTGCGAAAAAAAATTATGGTCGGTGAATGGCTCGAACCTCTCTCCTAAAAGTTAGTGCCTCCAAATATTCAGCGCAAACACAATCGGTACTAACCCTAAATCATGGGTTGCGTATTTCTTCTCATGTGGCTTTAGTTATCGACTAGCTTATGCAACCACTTTGCCTCTCTGCTTCAATACCATGCCCAATCCAATGCCATAAGCATCGGTGTATATCATCGTCTCCTCATTCCTACTTGAAATGGTCAACACAGGTGCACTCGTCAACTTTTCCTTTAGACTTACAAATTCTTGCTCACATCTCATATCCCAAGTAAAAGCCTAATTCTTTTTCATCAGGCGATGCAACGGTGCCGCTACCTTAGAGAAGTCCTGGATGAATCATTTAAAATATCCAGCTAACCCCAAGAAACTTCTCACATTTGTAGCAATTTCATGTCTTATCCAATCTTGGGTTGCTGCAACTTTATGTAGATCGACAACACCGTGCTCAGAAACAACATGATCCTAAAATTTCACTTCCCTACTCTAGAAGTGACATTTAGAAAACTTTGCCTTCATTAGTGCTTTTCAACACCTCAAGCATGATCTTAAGATGTATCTTTTGTTCTTCCTCTATCTGTGAGTGGACAAGAAAATCATCAACAAATACAATCACAAATTTATTCAGTTGATCCTTGAAGACACGGTTCACAAGATCAATAAAGTATGTTGGAGCATTGGTTAGCCAGGGCGGCATAACCATCCACTCATAAAATCCAGATGGGTTACGGAATGTTACATTGGCACTTTCCCTCTCTACTGTTAGTTGTTGAAATCCCATCGCAAGATCCAACTGAGAAAATTCTCTAGCACCATTAAGCTGATGGAAAAAGTCATCAGTACGTAGGAATAGGTACTTGTTCTTCTTCATCACTTTATTCATCTCATGGTAACCAACACATAATCTAAGAGAATCATCTATCTTCATGGCGAATACTATCGGTGCTCCACACTTGGAAATACTCCTGCGAATGAACCCTTTTAGCAAAAGGTCATTCACTTACACCTCAAGCTCTCTCTGTTCTCTAGGTGCCATCCTCCTTAACGGCATCACTATCAGTCAGGAGTCTTTAACCAAATCAATACAGAACTCAATCTCTTTGTATGGCGAAAGTCTAGTCAACTCCTCGAATATGTTTGGGTACTCCATAGTGATTGGTACTGTCAATAACAGATCGTGTGGGATATTGAGCGAATATAGAAAGATAATCATCACCTCATCGTTCGGCAGGCAGCCCAACACTACCTTCTACTGATTGTCCATCCATATCGTCACCAGCGACCTCTCACGATCTACTACTACTCCCTATCTATGAAGCCAGTCCTTCTCCATTATAATACTGAAACCCAAAAAAAGCAATCACAAGCAAAAGAGCATCCATGACTTGATAAGACCAAACCACGACAAACCATTCACAGGCTTGTAAAGCCTCCAACAGGTTTCGTCACAATCAGAGGTCGATCAACTATTTTGGGTCTTGATCCTAATCTATCCATTAAGTCACTAAATATGAAGGAATGTGAATCTCCAGTATCAAATAAAATTCGTATAGAAACATCATAAATGGAAATCATACCTTAAATAACGATGCCTTTCCTTTTCTCTTTTGTCGTGGAGCATTCGGCATTGATAGCATATGCTTTCACCACTTGCTTCGGCTTAGGAAACTCAGGACAGTCCTTCTTGATATGCCCAAGCTTATTGTAGTTGTATCATTTTCTCTCCTCAGCTTTGCAGTCTCTAATAAAGTGACCACTCTCTCCGCAGTTGTAGCGAGTCGGTCCGCTTTTGACCATCTTCTTCTTCTGGTTACCTTATTCTGAAATTACTTCCTCACGTTGTTCCATTTCTTCTTGCCTCCCCCATCCGATTGTGCCTTTGGATTTTCTTTAGAAACAATGATTTTGGGATCTACATAAACTCTCATGCCTTAGTGCCTTCTTGACTAACATCTCAAAAGTGTCATCAACATGTCCCAGAAGCTTCTCTCCTAAATGATCATCCAAGCCAATAATGAACTTCTCGTTCTTCTTCAATGGAGTGTTGATGAAAGACATCTCATATTTCGATAGAGCGTCGAACTCAGCAACATAATCAGAGACAGTCATGTCCCTTTGCTTCAGATCCGCAAATTTATAAAACAAGTCTGACTTCTTAGTAACTAGGATAAAATTATCTTCAAAACAAGCTTTGAATGATCCCAAGTGAACTGGTCCTCGGGTGTCGCAAACTTCATAGCATTCCACCAATTCATCGCCCTTCTATGAAGATGACGCAAGGCCAACCTCTCTTCATATCTTCATTAAGTTCAAGATTGTCAAATATTCAAACACAAATGTCGATCCAATTCGAACTTCCATTATCGACTCCATTCCAGGAAATAATATGCCTCCAAGGCTAGTAAAGTCTTTATTTAGCTTCGCAAAATCGGCTTTTAGCACTTGAACTGGAGCACCAACATCAACAACAACATTTGGTGCAGCTACTTGATCATTATATGGCATGTTCCCCATTATGGTATTAAACATGGCCTGCAAATAGAGATTAGTAGCTCTCGAGCCTGCTCCTTCTTCAACTCCAAAGATGAAGTGCCTAACAGCATTCCTTGTTTGACAATTCATCGTTCAATCTACAATAATGACAATCAGGCTCTCTATAAGGAATCCGACTTCAGCAGTACTCTGTGTGTAGTGCGACTTATATATTACTATATAATTTTGAAAACCAAAATATATAGCAAGTATATGCTCTCGTATACACACACTCTCGATCCAGTCTAGGGTGAGAACCCCTATCCTATCTCTGCTGGATCATGGTATCACATAGGTTAAACAACACAACCTAAGCTCTGATACCAAATGTGAGGACTGCCCTACACCACCGACACCCAATGTACCCATACAGTGTGCTGTAGCGGTGCTCAGCCGATGTGGGGCGATCATCAATGGTTGTAAAGTAAACAAGAAAGTCATAGAACATGTCGTGTATCTCACACCTCATCAAATAAAATATAATAATATTAGATATAAATCAAAAAAGATAGTAAAAAACTGAATGAACCACGAAGACAGAGTGCCCAAATCCATATAGCGTACACCATAAAAATAAATAGAGTTAACATCAAATAATAACTCATAAACTATCTCTAAGTAGTAAAGGCACTAACAATATCCATAGTGATGTGCAGTGGAATAGAAATATGTAAGCGTAATAATACGAGAGTGCTTTCCAACCATCCTCTATCCAGCCTAATGTGCTCAGCAGACCTACTATCTCCAATCTACTTATTTAAGAGTATGAGGAAGCAAAGCATACAACCTCAGGTCGGGCAACAGTCTGATATAAGTAATAAAAATCTCAAATACTATAAGCCAGTATACTAGGAAAAAGGTTATGAAAAGATCAAACCTGACCTATCCCTGCATCCAAAGAGTCAACACATAACATACAGTATAGGCTACTCTATAATATCAACATAACGGGTGAGCTATACATATAAGGTGCATATAAGGTGTCTATGTATCTACGTCATGTGACATCATTAAGTGATAGCAAATAAGCAATCAAAGCATTTATCATCCACTGTCACATTTACTTATTTAGTGCTTTGGATATATGATACTCATATAATCACCCTGTTAGACTCAAGGACTACTCATAGTTTCGATTTTTTGGTACTCGAATCCATGCCACTCGGTAGGCCAGAAACTAAACCGAATCACCATAAATAGTCCAAGTTAAACGGATCGAAACATCATGTGATCCGAGGCTACCCATATGCCCAAGTAAGCATCCTCACATACCCCTACTCCACGAGTACACTCGAAACCTATGAATATTAATGATCCATTTGCACACGTTATCCATAGAAGAGCTCATTCTGGAATAATGCGTACAATTCCCGCTTGATGTTGTCATGGTTGGGAAATATTCTAGACAGCCACCGTTAGTTATAGAATATCATCGCTCGTCCCGTAACCTTCTTCTAACAGTTCCTTCAATTCGACTACTCTACATCTCGAAGTGTAGCTATCCATCATCGAAGCCATCACTTCCCATTATGGAATCATCATCGTCGAACTCCACGTCATCGTCATCGACCATTGCCACCGATCAATCTTCAAACAGTCTCGTAATTCGAGCATACAAACTTTAAACGACTCAAAACTTGGAATACAGCCTAATGGGGCCTTTCTTATCACCTCATATTGATCTCATCAAGTTTGGGACAGAAGTCAGGGATCATCACCGATCCCTAATCACCGAATCATAAGCTCAGAAATCACCACCAATCCCTACTTGACATGATCCCACACTTCACCTACAAGCTCCATCATACCTCCTCATGCTCCAAAATGATTCACAACTCCAACGGGCTAACCCCTATGGGTCGGTACCGATCCATGGTGATGATCCCAAAGTTAGCCAAAATCATGTGATTATGGGTCCACTTCCTTGCCTCCATTTCCCATGCTCTGATCCATAGGTTGCACCTCTGTTCCCATGCTCTAAACATAAGAGAGTTCCATCGATACCCAGGGACCATCACCGATCCACACTTGGCATTTTCCCCAAACAATCCACACGTAGGATTCTCCGCTGATCCTTACTTCAAATGCCCCTAACTCAAAGGTACCAACTCTTATGGCTCGAAACTCAGTGTGAAAACTCTAGAGGCCGTCCTTTTCGCCTCCTATCGATTGCAACCCAATCCAAGAAATTTGAATTCTCAGATCATCACCGATCCAACATTTTGGATTCTCCGCTGAACCTTATTTTGAATGCCCATATCTTGACCATACTAACTCCAAACGACCTAAAACTTGGTGTGCAACCTTATGAAGCCTTCCTTGTTGCCCCTTATCAATCGCATATTGATCCGACCATTTTGAATTTCTAGATCATCGACGATCTAAGAACAAATCCTAAGTTTAAATCGCCATCCTATCGGCATTTTTCAACCAGTCAAACATTAAGCAAGCATTTATACATCATATATAAACCAAAAATATCAGCCAAACATCTATATATATATATATATATATATATATATATATATATCTGAAGGAAGTCTAAGTCTAAGGTGAAGGTCTAGTATCCATAAGAACATGATTTTACAAATCAAGTCCACATCATCTAAATTTCACATACATGGTTAATTATAGTCTAAAACATTTTTAAAGATTTATATATAATTTTTAAAAGATTGTTTACGGTGTATTATGACCTTATTAGGAAGTGAGAGATCTAGGCACTCACCTAAACCCAAAGCAAGATCCAAATCCCCAAATGAATAGTAAAAGGCATGGAATCCAGGCTCCTCCAACAGCAAATCTCCAATCCGAAGTGCTAATCCCTCTAATCTTCTCTTATTCATGTAATTTGATTAATTAAAGTAGGTTCAAGGGTTGTTTTTTGGTCAATGGAGGTTTTTCACTATTTGTAGGAGTAGTAAAATGATGGGGATGAGGTTCCAACAGCTCCCACCTATCCAATCCCTAGATAGGTCATGGGCCTTAGAAATAATTGCCCCAATAACCCACGTAAGCTGTTAAAAATCAAATAAAACTTCAAACGGATATAACTCTCAAATGGTAAATCCGTTTACTTAATATGATCATTCTACGGAAAGTAAAATCATCATACCGATCTAGTGGAAGTGATTTCAGAACCCAATTCGGCTTCTATCAAAAGTTACAAGTCATACAAGATTTACAGGGTCAAAATAATCACATAGAATTGGGCAAAAATCAAGGATGTTGGAAATGTCCCTAAGAGTTATTTTTTCAAATTTTAAAATCATATGACCTTACATGAAAATAATATAAATGTTATACGATGCTTTGATACATAGAATACGGGTTGATGTGTGTGTGTGTATCATAAGAGACAGTTTTAGTCCAGCACCACTATTACAATGGTTGAGCGCTCTGGTTTTGATTCACGAGGTTAGGTTTAATCCCTAGGTAGCATGATTTTAACCACTTGACATATTGTCTTATTGAATATTATATATTACCTATGACTTGTAGTACAACTTTATATTACCACGTTACCACCCAGTTTCAAAAGGTAGTTTTAACATATTATTTAATTTGCAAAATACATATGTGTTACTACTAGGAATGAGGCTGATTTCTGACGTCAATTAGCGACGCCATAGTGATGCGACGACCGCTTGGCGTTGCTAATGTATATGATGTCCCTAAGGTGTTGGTAATTAGCGACGCCATAGAGACGACAATTTGATTAGCGATGCTATACCTTTCGCGATATATAGGTATCACTATTTCCCCATACCGTTGCAACATCGAACAAAAGCAATGACTACAGCCAACTTTCTTTTCTTTCTAATTTTCTCGAACATCACAATGATGTCACTAATTCCCTTCTACTTCATGACGCTGACAAAAAAATCATGTATATAACTTTTTAAATTGAATTTTAATTTGAATAATAAATTAAATTACATAATTTTGTGTCATTCTGACCCTGTTTGATTTTTACCGTATAAGTTAATAGAGTTTTTCCGATGATGAACACATGTTGACGAATAGTCGAATTTGATAACATAGAATGTCAAGTTTAAAAGGAATGATACCGAATCATATATTTAACTTTTTCATACATTATCCATGATTGTGTATTGTTGGATTTTCGAATTTCGAAGTAATATCTCAGTTATAATAAACAAATTTAAAATTGAATACCCGAAAATAAATTGAAAATTGTATTTAATAATCAATTTACATTATAATAATATTTAAAATATACTTAAAATTTAAATATAAGTTTAACTATTTAATTATGCCGTTTAAATTATAATAATACTCCTTAACATATATACACTATTTAACTACATTAAATTTACAATTAAATATACAACAGTATGAACTTTTAATGATATTTTAAATTTTATTTATTTAAATTTATTGACATAATTGAATTGAGCAAAGCAGAACCCACTCTATTTCTAATTAGCAGTCCACATTAACATAAAATGCAAATGGGGATGATACAGAATGCAATCATACATCTGATACATCTAAGTAGACCATAGATTACTCTGCCCTGCCAAATTTCCATCGCTCCAAATTTCACTCCCAAAATCAAAACGAATCCCGATTCCTCCCTAAAAAATTTCCTTCATCAACCAGCGCCAAGCCTAATTTCACAGATTAAGAACGTAAACAGTGAATCAAGTCGGCATGTTACATCCTCTTTCATAAGATGCTAAAAAACAATTGAAAATGACTGCAGGTCACTTTTGGAAGCAAGATCACCGGAAAAATCGCCAGAGGTAGGTGGTAGGTCTGAGGAGGAGGAAGAAGCCATGATACATAGCTTGGAGAGGCTAGAAGGAAGGGATGAAGTGGGGTTGAGTAGTTCATAAGAATAACAATTGTTGTACATGCATGTGCATGTGCATCAGCATTTGCAAGTAGGAGATGTTATTTAATAAATATAAACTGAATCAAATTATGCAATTGATTGTTATGGACTGAGTTAATATAGCCGTTATATGGTTATGTATATGAAGACGCAATGTATGCATGTATTTGAATGTCAGTTTTCTAATAAAATTATTTCTTCATTCACTCCTGCTGTTACTTTCCTTCTTCCTAAAACTCTCCTTACTTTATTTTTCTCAATTTCTTGTTCCATTTTTCTTGTCTGTTACTGTTTCTTATCCTCTGATCAATCACAGTTTGACCACTCATTCACTTTCCTTGCAGCATGAATACCCGCAGTACCAAGAAGCAACAAGGACCCACCACATTTGTATCAAAGCCCAGTGTGCCACCTACAACAAACTCAGCCTCACCTCAACCATCCCATAACTCTGACCTCGAAAACCAAGATGATGATAACATATCCATGCCAAAATTAGATGATGAATCAGATTTGTGGGCAAGGCAAGAACACATTAACAATAAAACTTCTCAAACCCTTGAGCAGTTGCAAGAGGCACAATAGGAGCTTCAGAGTTCTCAACAAGAACTGCATATCTCGAATCAAGAACTTCATCAAAATCTACAGTCAAGATCAAATGAGTTAGCCCTCAAAATGGATCAACTGTCTCAAACTATGAACTCAGTGCTACAAACCCTCAAGAACACCTAGAATCCAACTCCACAATCTTCTCTTTCATCAAGAACTCTACCTTATGTGCCACCATTTCAAAGAAGCTCTCCAAGAAATGCCACTGACCTCAATTTAAATAATGATCACTCACTAGGCATATTGACTACCCCTAGACTTCTGCAATATACTACAATTAAATTAGAGTTCCCTACCTATTCTGGTGACCATACAGTAGTCTAATGGTTAGAGCAAGTGGAAGATCTCTTTAGATATCATCAAGCACCCGAAGTTGAGTGGGTACAAACATGTTCCTTCCACCTAAAACAAGATGCCCAGAAATGGTACAGATGGCTAAAAAGAAATGTCAGAAACTACTTGCAGTGGAGGGTGTTTAGAGAAGAAATCATCATTAGATTTGCTCCTCTTAAACTCAAGAAACCCTTTGGTGCCTTTGCAAACTTGAAACAACTAACTATTGTTCAAGCTTATCTCACCAAATTTGAACAACTACAAGGACTACTTGATCACTTACACCCTGATTATGTGTTTGAAAAGTTCATGGATGGCCTTAAGGAAGAGATCGGGTTTGATGTTGAAGCATCTAGGCCAACATGCTTCAAGGAGGCCGTGAAACTCGCAAAAATATTTGAAAATAAACACAATAACACTAAGAGGAGTTCAAAACCCCAATCAACCATTACAGGAAATCCTAAAAACAATTATGCAAGAAACCAACTAGCTTTGCCTCACCCTAACTCCACTGTTGGAAAAGAAAATGTAGAGACTAGTGAAAAAAGAAGAGGGCTAACTCCTGGAGAGATTATTGATAGGAGAAGGAAAGGGTTATGTTTTGGGTGCAATGAGAGATGGCATGATGGACATGAATACAAGAACAAGAAAATATATATACCAGAGGGAGTCATGTCTTTAGAGATTCAAGATGACTTCCCTAAGGAAAGGCAAGATGCAACAAATGATGAGCAAGAAATTCCACAAGAAGATTCAACCAATGAAGAATCATTCTCCAATTACCTTACAAAAAATATGTGGCATACCCACCCTGAATATCCTCAAACTGAACGGAAGCATCAATGGAAAGGCTATGCAGATACTCGTAGATCTTGGATCAACACATGATTTCATCAACACTTCTGAAGCAAAGAAACTTGGTTTGAAAGTCAATGAATCAAAGGGCTATGAAGTAATAATTGCCAGTGGCAACAAACTGAATGGAAGTGGTATATGTAACCAAGTTAAGTTAAAATGTCAAGGTTGCACCATGCCTATTGACCTCCTACTACTCCCTCTTGATGGCTGCCAATTGGTTTTAGGGGCTCAGTGGATGAAAATCTTAGGGGAAGTCACCTTAATCTTGATAAACTACAAGTAAATTTTATGTAAAAAGGAAAAATTATATATGGCAAGGGATAGGCACAGAAGAGATAAAAGTAATCAAGAACAAGTCTTGCAAAAAGGAGATATTTAAGGACAAATAGATTTAATGTTGTTTTACCAAGAAGTCCCTCTAGCAAGGCAAGGGAACATGACAGAAATTCCAAAAGAAATAGCTCAATTACTGGAACAGTTTGCTGATGTGACCACACAAGCTACTACCCTCCCTCCCCCTAGAGACTGTGACCACCATATCCCATTAAAACCAGGAGTTAAGCCAGTGTATCTGAAGCCCTATAGACATTCCCATCATGTCAATAATGAGTTAGAAAAATTGATCAATGAAATGCTAACCACGGGCATTATTAGACCCAACTCCAGTTTGTATTCTTCACCGGTGGTAATGGTTAGGAAAAGAGATGGGGCATTGAGGCTTTGCATAGACTATAGAGCTCTCAATGCTCACACCATTAAAGACAAGTATCCTATTCCTTTAATTGATGATTTGTTCGACGAATTGCATGGTTCAAAATATTTTACCAAGCTTGATTTGAGATCAGGTTACCACCAGATTAGAATGCATGAAAATGATATACATAAGACTGCTTTTAGAATACATGAAGGGCATTATGAGTTTCTAGTAATGCCCTTTAGTTTATTAAATGCCCCTTCCACCTTTCAGTCTTTAATGAACAATATTTTTGAACCATATTTGAGGAAATTCATATTAGTGTTTTTTGACGACATAATGATATATAGCCAGACATGGTCTGAGCACTTGTCTGATCTTCAAACAGCTATGCAAGTTCTTTAGAAGCACAACCTGGTTATCAAATTGTCCAAGTGCTCATTTGCTCAGAAATCCATTAGCTATTTGGGCCATGTGATCTCAGTCAATGGTATTGAAATTGATAAAGAGAAAGTAAAAGCAGTAATGGAATGGCCGGTAACAAAATCTATCAAGGGATTAAGGGGGTTCTTAGGATTCACAGGGTATTACAGGAAGTTTATAAGAGGATATGGTGTGATTGCTTGACCCTTTACTGAATTATTAAAGAAAAACTCTTTTGTATGGACTAAGGCAGCTACTAGTGCTTTTGAGAAGCTCAAGCAATGCTTAACACAACCACCTATCTTAGCCATGCCAAATTTTGAATAGGAATTCATTGTGGAGTGTGATGCTAGTGGGAATGGAATAGGAGATGTATTATTACAAGAAGGCAGGCCACTTGCCTATATAAGCTAGGCTTTGCACGAAAAAAATTTGAATCTATCTACATATGAGAAGGAGCTACTTGCACTTATCTTAGCCACCAAGAAATGGGCCCAATACTTAATGGGAAGGCAGTTTGTCATAAGGACAGATCATCAAAGTCTTAAACATCTACTATCACAGAAGCTTAGCACTCAACTACAAGGGAAATGGCTAATAAAACTTTTAGGGTTTGATTATAGGGTTGAGTATAAAAAGGAAGGGAAAACTTAATTACAGACTCACTGTCTCGAAAAGATGAAGCAACCAATAACGACAAGCAGTGTCAAGCCATCTCAACAATACAACCAGGATGGATACATGAATTAAAGAATTCATATGAGTCTTCGGAGTATTTTAAGAAGATAGAGAAAAGGTGGCAGGAAGGGAGCCTAAATCAACAAAAGTGCAAAAGATTAAATGAAATATTCTTTTATAAAGGAAGGGTCCTATTAGATTATAATAACTCAGCCATGATACATACCATCCTATAAAAGCTCCATTCCACACCACTGGGAGGTCATTCAGGAGTCAAGAGAACTTTACACAGAATTAAGCAATCTTTTTATTGGAAGGGGATGAAAGCTGATATAGAGAAATTTGTGAAAGAGTGTGACATACGTCAACGAAACAAAAGTGAAAATATAAATATACCAGGTTTATTGCAACCACTTCCTATCCCAGAAAATATATGGACAGATCTCTCTATGGACTTCATCATTGGATTGCCTAAGAGTAACAGATGCACAGTTATATTAGTAGTTGTAGATAGACTTTCCAAGTATTCTCATTTCTTTTCCTTGCAACATTCTTACACAGCCAAGGGGGTGGCTCAAGTTTTTTTGATGGGGTTGTTAAGTTACATGGCATGCCAAAAACTATTGTGTCTGATAGGGATGCATTGTTTACAAGCTTGTTTTGGCACGAATTGTTTACAATACAGGGCTGTACACTGAAATTTAGTTCATCGTACCACCCCCAAACTAATGGCCAAACAGAAGTAATAAACAAGATATTGAAGGGGTACTTAAGGTGCTTCTCTGGTCATAAACCCCATGAATGGACCAGATGGTTGACTCTAGCTGAGTATTGGTACAATACTACCTATAAGAAAACAACTAAGACCACTCCATTTGAAGTTGTATATGGAATACCTCCCGCAAGCTTACTGTCATATGTGCCAAATACAGCCAGGGTGCCTCAAGTTGAAGAAGAGTTATTTTCTAGAGATGTGGCAATATAGTTACTTAAGGGTAATCTACAACTAGCACAAGAAAGAATGAAGAGGTTAGCAGATCAAAAGAGGACTGAAAGGTAGTTTAAGGTAGGGGATTGGGTCTACTTGAAACTCCAACCCTATAGACAAATTACAGTAAGAAACCAGAAAGTAAGCAAGTTGTCACCTAAGTACTATGTTCCATTTCAAGTCATGGCAAGAATAGGAGAAGTAGCCTACAAACTGCAGCTGCCAAAGGGTGTCCAAATACATCCAGTGTTTCATGTCTCCTTGATAAAAAAGAAAGTAGGTACAAATGTGTTAATTCAAACAGAAATGCCTACTTTTACTGAGAAATTGATTGATGAACCAGAGACAATTTTAGATAGGAGAATGGTGCCTAAAAATAATAGGGCCGGGATACAAGTTTTGATCAAATGGAAAGGCCGGGCTGTTGAAGAGGCAATATGGGAAGATTATTGGGATATAGTTAAAAGGTTTCCTACTTTGGATCTTGACACAATGTCCATTTTTGAAGGAGGAGAGAGTTGTTACATCCTTTTTCATAAGATGCTAAAAAAACAATTGAAAATGGCTGCATGTCACTTTTGGAAGCAAGCTCGTCGGAAAAATCGCCAGAGGTAGGTGGCAGGTCGGAGGAGGAGGAAGAAGCCATGATACATAGCTTGGAGAGGCGGGAAGGAAGGGATGAAGTGGGGTTGAGTAGTTCATAAGAAAAACAATTGTTGTACATGCATGTGCATCAGCTTTTGCAAGTAGGAGATGTTATTCAATAAATGTAGACTGAATCAAATTATGTAATTGATTGTTATGGATTGAGTCAATATAGCCGTTATGTGGTTATGTATATAAAGGCTCCATGCATTTATTTGAATGTCAGTTTTCTAATAAAATTATTTCTTCATTCACTCCTACTGTTGCTTTCCTTCTTCCTAAAAACTCTCCTTACTTTGTTTTTCTCAATTTTTGTTCCATTTTTCTTGTCTGTTACTGTTTCTTATCCTCTGATTCACTTTTCTTGCAAGAATACCCGCAGCAGCAAGAAGCAACAAGGACCCACACGATGGTGAAGGTGGACAAGCATTCTTGGGCCACATAAAATTCTAGAAAATTCTAGGTCATCAGTATCAATATAGTGCAACTGCGACACTCAATCGCCCAAATAGAAATAAATCGCAATTTAAACGTCTGAGACACAAGACATCGACGCAACACGTCGAAATTCATCAGACAAGCGATGATGAGACTGGCGTAAGGATGCACCAATGACCGGCGGCAACTCCATGCTCCGGCAGTCTAAATCTCCTAGGGCTCCAGCAATATACTATTGTTCATGATAAAGCTGCCACCAGTTGCATTTATGGTAGTATCTTCCTCTCTCTCTCTCTCTCTCTCTCTCTCTCTCTCTCTCTCTCTCTCTCTCTCTCTCTCTCTCTCTCTCTCTCTCTCTCTCTCTCTCTCTCTCTCTCTCTCTCTCTCTCTCTCTCTCTCTCTCTCTCTCTTTTTTGTTTGGTTCGTTTAGTTTTCAGATCTGGTTTGGGGTTTGTTTCCTATTATGTTCTAAGACACATGGTAAAAAAAACCCAAAACATTGCGTATCATTGATTTTCAATTTTTGAAGTGAATGATATATAACTGCATTATCTTCTTTTTTTAAAGTTAATCTCTTGTATTTATAAGGCCTGAGAAAGGAAAGCATGAGATTCATATAATTCCGTAACTGTCTTTGCATTGGAATTACCAGCATCAGTCAGGTTCTGTGGCCTTTGCATTTTGCTCTTAGTTGCTTATTGTCATCATATGTTTTAACCATGTTTTTATTACATTTATTTTTTTCATATTTCTGTTAATTTCAAGTTTCAACAATTTATTGAATTGAAATTGGTAAGTACCATAATGTGTAGAGGAAAAGCAATTGTTGATTACCTCGTTATAATCTGCCAAGTCTCCATCTATTAACATATCTAAAATGAGTTTTTCTAGGTATCGCATATTTGTTGATCATTAGTGTCTTAATATACTGCATTTGAGAGGAAGGAAATTTATCTATAACCGACTGGTTGATGAAAACTCTATCAAATTTACAGTGATGTTTCAAATTTCTCCTGAATTCCTAGTGAATTCATTACCATAAATTATTGGCACATTATCCAGTGCTTAATATCGCATTATTCACTTCTTTCTTTTTTTCCAAGAGAAAGGAACCTCTCTTCATTTTCTTCTGTACGAAACAATGTGTTGAAATCCCCAATAATACCTAAGGCTAATTGCATTCAGAAACAGTTATTTTATTTTCATCAACACTGTTACAAGCATATTTGAAAGAAATCAAAATTCATGAACCTTCCTAAAAAAAAAATATTTGACAATTTATGGACCAATTATTATGTAGAACCATTATTAAATCCCATATATTGGCCTTCGACATCATTATTATTCTACCTTTACCACCTTCATTATTATTGTTCATTGATTTTCGGTGTGTAAGAAGTCTTAACTTGCAAACCTCTATATTGTTATCAATCAGTTTATTCTCTATTTGTATGTAAATAGGAATTTTTTTGAATGGCTGGAACTTTGCTAATATAAAGGATAAACAAAACTTAGCAATTTGTTAATATAACTATACTATCTTGCTTGGCTATAGATATTAGTTTAGAAATTTAATGTTTGAATGTTAGTGATATCCCACGTAAATATTCTTTACTAAGCAATTGTTTTATAAGCGAGAAAATGGTTAGTTAGATCGGTTTGAAAGCCAATAAAAATGTTGAAACCAAATTAATTATTGAACCAGTAGAAACTAAACCAAAACGAATATGTATTTTTCAAAATTGAAACCAACGTAAAAAATAATTGGTTAGGTTTTGTTCATTTATTTGGTTGGAAGCCTAGTACATTTATTCCTTGTATTTTATTTTTATTTTTTTTGGTATAAAGGAATTGTTATTTAGAATGTTAACTAATTGTGTTGACGTTTTTTTTTTATTTTATTTTATTAAATAGCTGTACATATATAATCTCAACCAAAAGCTGTCAACACGCCTGACAGGTAACCAAATCAATCCCAAAAGAAATACAACACCGAGAACTCACAACAGAGGAAAACGAAACAACCTATAAGGTAAACCAACCGACACAATCGAGTAGCAGAGGCGTAGGATCACTGGCCCTGCCACACAGCACTCCCGATGAGCTCCTGAATACCCACCGCCCATCCAACATCGTAATCGAGCTCCGGCAAGGCCACCGCCCGACGACGATGTTGAGGGACCACCAAGCACCGAGAAGCAAGCCCATCCGCCGACCCTTCAAAATGGAAGGAAGAAACGGCCACCACCCAACAACTGTAAAGCCGTCAGCTGGAAGAGAATAACGGAATTCCTTGAAGCAAACTCCAAAAAGCAGAGGAACTAAGAGATAATAACCACCCCAGAAAAGCAAGAGCCTGAAAGCAATAGTACTGAAATTCTCTATAATTATAGGTGGCTTCTCGAGATTTTTCTTATTCAAGGCATTTCTGTGGTGATTCGTCTTTAATTAATAAATCAGTGGATGAGAGCAGTTGCCCTCAGGTATGCTTCTCAAATGTGTACTGGTGTAATTTTTCCCTACTTGTAAAGTAGAAAAAACAATATATTTTTTCCTTACAGGAATTTTTAATAAATGGACATGGGTTCTAGCTTATAACCTAAACAGTAGAAGAGTAAGTTAGAGTTAAAATGAAAATATCTTATTAGATGATAAAATTTGCAACATAATGTGACTTGTTCGTCTGCAATATGCTCCGAGCATGAGATTATCAAGCATACATTTCACACGAATCACAATGCTAGATGCACAAACTAAGAATGATGATTTAATTACTCTTCTTAGTTAACTAATTTACTGAATTCGGTGTTTAAATAACACGAACTCAACTCACACGCCATAATCAAACTAATAAACTAAAAGATAATAAACTGAAATTACGAATAGCGGCAATTTTACACTAATTTAGTCTCTGATCCTTAACTGTAGAGTGAGCATGAGAGAATTTATCGTCAAAACGCTTCATAAATAACATACCATAGTTAATATTATAATAGGGAACTAATATAATATAAAGCAACTTGCAGTAATACTTTAATCATAACATGCACTAATTCACAACGGTATTGGAATCTTTAACTGTGAAATCTTGCTTTTAGCGAACACTGTCCTATTTCCAAGCTAAACAAAAGGATGTCAGTATATTGCCAGTCACCGTATAATAAACTAAACAAACAGAAAGGAAATTCAAATGCAACTTCTTTTGCCTCATAAATGCCCATTTATTATGCTAGTGCACCTTTGTGGTTCAGAAGTTCTTCCAGCTCTAATTTTATCTCAATTTTATCCGCAGACAACGGAGTATTCCATCTTACTGGATTTGGAAGATGAATGTGAAGATCTATATATGCCATTGGTCTATACTTGTAAGTACCTTGATCTACCTGCCTATAAATTTCTAATTTTCCATTTTAACAGGGTATTGTGTATTTTCAACTGGATTCTTATCTACAGCATCATGGACAGTATCAGTTTTATTATGCATATCAAAGAACACTTAGTCTTTCAATCCAATTCCTGTGGAGACCTATGAAATGGTAACTAGTAATGAAGTTTGATAAGGTAGAATACATTTCTCCTTCAGTTGTGCATGAGAGGCTTGGATGCAACATCAAAGTACAATTTTATATAACCATTAGAGTGGTCCAAAAGCATTGGCAGATGATAAATGTTATTGCACTAAAGCTTCAACAGGTAACAAATAATATTGCACTAGAGACAAGGAAGTTTGTTAGCGTCATAGGATTATAAAAATTACAATTTTATGTTATGGTCGGCTGGATTATGAGAAAAATGTGGCTATGAATACAGTGGGAATGAATGGAATCTTTAGGCTTGATGAAAATACTTTGTTTTTATTTGATGTTCTTTTTCTTCCTTCTTTAAAATGTTCACTCTACCTTTGGTGCTTTCTGAAACTCCACGGACATCCGATTGCTTTCACTTTAAAATGCTAAACAACTCTCGACGAAATGACCTGTTCCGA
The DNA here is from genome assembly GCA_030765085.1 of Allium cepa. Taxonomy (NCBI): domain Eukaryota; kingdom Viridiplantae; phylum Streptophyta; class Magnoliopsida; order Asparagales; family Amaryllidaceae; genus Allium; species Allium cepa. The sequence continues at coordinate 805,137,846 of CM060943.1, forward strand.
GGTTAAATATTTTTCGCCCTTTTTTTGCAAATCCAACCGTATGGATTGGATTAACACGTCACCAAACATCAGTGGTTCAAATTTGATCTTGTTTCTAGATGGTCTGACCTTCAAACGAAGGGTTTTTAGTCCGAGCATCGATGAATGACTACAAATTTAAAATTCAAGATCGGCAATCCATAGTTTATTTTTTCATCTTCTGGAAATTGGTCAATTGTACTTCAGATCAACATAAAATCCAATTAATTTAATTGTCTGCCAATTATTTTATTTTATATTATTATATCATGCTAAATACAGTTAAAAATTCGTAATTAATTACCCAACGGTTTAATAGAATAATTAACTCGTAAAAATGTTTGCTAAATCAGTTTTATCGAAGTTGCTTAATGGACCGAATAAAAGTCTCATAGATTGGTCGTGCAAGTTAGATTTTCAATAACATTAAAATTCGTGAAGATGGATCATCGAAAATACTAATTTAACCAATCAGAACGGTCATTACGTTAAATTGTTGTACTAAAATATTTTATTTATTTTTAGGAATTAAATTGGTATTTTCTAAACATTTGTTTAAAACATAGAATGAATAAGAAAAAATACAAAATTCACCCGTCGTCGCTAGCCATCGCAAGCCGACCGAATGTCAAGTATACAAATAAAAAACGTGCGACTTTCTCATTATTTTCAGCCTTACCACCAAAACGCACGCACGCGAAAAAGGAAAGGAAACCCTTGTTAGCCACGATGCCCCGCTTAACCGCCACCGCCTCCCTTCGACTTCGCCTAAGGCCTCCATAGCTCGCTGTATTCATCGTTCTCTCCAATTTCATCTTAATTGAGGTAAAATTAAAACCCTAATTTTGGATTTAGGTCTAATTGGTATGATTTGAAAGTGCTGCTATGGATCGTAATATAAATATAATCTAAGTTAACTACTAGTGCGGAATATGAATATAGAAAGTAAATAGTAAAGTAAATGACAACAGAGATTTTTATACTAGTTTGAACTCCCATTCTACGTACAGTCTCGGACTTCTTCTGGGGTTTAACTATCAACCCTCACTTAACCCAAAGGAACATGTATTACACCGTCTGAGCAACTGAACGAGACTTCTACCGTCTAAACAATCAAATAGGACTTCTACCGTTTGAACAACCAAATAGAACTTCAACAATACAATAAGGTTTCTTGATTGATTGTGCTCTATAAATGGCACAGATGAGTCTTTGGAGTACACCATTCTTATAATCTTCTCCTTTGTGGTGGTATATAGTGTAGTACGTAAAGATTGGAAGTAATTTGAATCATACATAAATTTGTGTTGAATGCGCAAGTGATTTGAAAGTGTTTATGAAAGCAAATGGCAAAATTTAGATAACAAGAATATAGAACAGAACCAGAAAATTAAGTTGTAAAAACAATCTAAATTTAAGGCTATTTATAGAGTTAAAAGGACGTAATCATTCGTGAAAAGATTCGCCCAAAAGATACGTAAACAACTGTTGAATTAAAGATGTTTCTGTTCATTGAAAAGTGGCAACCATTCAGAAAATAGTATTTTTGAATATTCAATCGACTGAGGAAACAATTTGAATCATTAAAAAAAAATCGAATTTTAAATTTATTTTGAAAAGACACTTGATTCAGTCGACTGAACTAGGATGTTAAGTAGACTGAATCTTCAAAATAACTTGGGCATGTGTGCACGTTTCAGTCGGCCATCGACCCTGGTTCAATCGACTGAAACTGTTGAATTCTTCCCAGTGAACTTAGTTTTGAAAGCAAGATGTTTATCAACTTTTTATAATTAAAACTTAAGTTGCGTATATGAATTTGAATAAGATTTGAAACCATGTATGCGTACATATACCACTTAGGAGAGATTTTAACAATTATTAAGTACTAACTAGACTATAGACAAAACAATTATAAACATTGAAACTTCTCTTTAAAATCTTTGGTATTCGATCTATTGTCGAGTGGGATAGTACCTTCGCCTTCAATTTTGGTTAGTTCATATAATATATACTTATATAGTTGTCATGATCAAAACATCAAAATACAGAGTTCTAACATTCTTCCTCTTTTTGATGATGACAACTATGTAAGTTCAAAAGTTTATTAAAAATAAACAATAAAACTCCCCCTGAATCAATGAACTACTTGCATATCTTCATATTTCTCCCTCTTTGTCATCGACAAAAAGGAATACTAGTTGTATAACCGTTAGAGCATAGTTGAATACTGTTAATCAAAGAAAGCGTGATAAATATGAATAATTTCAAGGCAGACATAGATATTGTAGATAACAAATGATAAAGGAAAAATTTTAGAACTATGAATTTTCAATCGACTAAAATTATAATTCAGTCGACTAATATGCAGAGAAAAATCATCCCGTGTTAAATAGCCTGAAAATGACTGAATTCGGTCGACTTAATTTCCAAAGTCGACTTTGACTGGTTTTCGTATTATAAAAAAGTACACTTTGAAGTTTTAGTTGACTGAATTTTAGTGGAGAGTCGACTAGAACTGTTCCTGGAAGCTTTTTTAACCTCTGAAGCAGAGAGTTTTGGAATAAAAATTATTTAACATTAAAACTTTGATACAATTTATAATTATATATGAAAAACATTACAAAGACATATGAACATACAAACACATAATACTTGACAAGAATCAATATACATAAGAATTTAATTTTCTTAGTCGGTACTTGCAAAAAATATATAAATAATGTTGGTACCCACATTTTATTAGGGTCCTAAAAGTTAGATCCCAGGAAGCCAAACCCATGAGAGTTTAGAATCCCCTTTATAAATAAAATCTTTATTTTTATGTACAGTAGATATAAAGGATTTTATGTACTTCTTTCCGATTAGATTATTGTTAAATTTTGGTATCCAAATTTTTATAGTACTAGTTTTACTAATTTCTTTCTTTGGAATAACAACTTTTTCCTTTGATTTTGCTTTCACAAAATTATTATGCAAATTATAATTTTTACAAGATGTATTATTCTTATTTGGTTTTGATGATTTTTTATATCCTAATCCATTCTTATTATTAGTAGATTGGGAGTTACTAATAATTTTAGAAAGATTTTCTTTTCCTTTATTGAAATTTGTCACATTTTTAGTAATACTTCGTAATTTGGTTTTGACACTAGTGTTTTTCAACTCAAGAATTTTGACATTTGATTTTAGATCATGATTTTCTAGAACTAATGTCATATTCTTTTCTTTTTGAACTTCTGCTTCATTTAATAGCATCGTGAGTTGAGAAAAAACATTGGATAAAGATTCTTGTGTGTTAACAAGTTTTTCTTCTAAAATTTTCTTTTCATCTTTTAGCCTATCAACTTCTATTTCAGTTCTTTTAGTCTTTCTAATACATCTTTATACTTTTTTTTTATCTTCCTTGAGTTTATCTAATAATTCTGAGTTTATGTCAATTAAATCATCAAAAGATAAATCACTTACATCGTCAGTTGAAGCCATAAAGCAGACGTTGGCTTGTTCAGAATAACTATCTATATCACTCTCTGACGACGACGACTTTGAATCATCCCATGTTACTAAGAATGCCTTCTTCTTCTTGTATTTATCCTTCTTATTTTTGAACCTATCTCTCTTTCTATCAGGACAGTCTTTCTTCATGTGGCCCTTCTTATGACATTCGTAGCATTCAAGATTTGAGACTGAAAGTGTGTTGGTGTTGTCTTTTCTATTGTTTCCAAATTTCTTGTTCTTTTGGAGTTTCATTTTTTTTAAAATTCTTTGCAATCAAAGTCATGTCATCTGAATCCGAGTCTTCTTGTTCAGCTTTGAATGCAATATTTCTTTTATTTAATGCTTGATCTCGCTTAGCCGGCAAATTTACTTCATATGACATCGGATTTTCAATTAACTCTTAAGGTCTGATGGTAGAAATGTCATTAGCTTCTTCAATAGCTAAGACCTTTTGTTCTCATTCATCCGTTAAAGAGTTTAAAATTTTATAAACAATATCAAAATTTGAGATTTTTTCTCCAAATGCCAATAGTGAATGATGTATGTCTTGAAATCTAGAATACATGTCGTTTATAGTTTCATCTAACATCATTTTGAAATTTTGGAACCGATTTTTAAGCATAAAATCTTGCTTTATCTAACTTAGTTATTTCCTTCATGTATGATTTTAAGAGTTTTCTAAATTTGATAAGCAGTTGTACACATACTAACTCTATTAAATTCATTTTTGTCTAAAGCACAAAATAGCATATTCATAGCTTTAGCATTTGATGTAGCATCTATCTTTTGTGCATTTAACCATTCTACAAAGGGTGTAGTGGGTATAGTATATTCATTTTGAGTAGTATTCCAAGTATCATATCCATTTGCTTGCATAAAAATTCTCATTCTAGTTGACCGGTAATTATAGTTCAAACCATTAAATAGTGGTACTCGTGCATTGGACTGACCTTCAACAAAACTAGTGTTAGTGTTATTTTCCATATTAATTCGTGTATCAAATAACCATGTTACGGTTACAAGATGGCCTTGCTTTGATACCAAATTAAAGTGCTGCTGTGGATCGTAATATGGAATATTATCTAAGTTAACTAGTGGGAATATAAATATAGAAAGTAAATAGTAAAGTAAATGACACTAGGGATTTTTATATTGGTTTGAACTCCCGTTCTACGTCTAGTCGCAGACTCCTTCTGTAATTTAACTATCAACACTCACTTAATATGGAGGAATATGTATTACACCACCTGAGCAACCAAACTTGACTTCTACCGCCTAGACAACTGAATAGGACGTCTACCGCCTAAGCAACCGAACAGGACTTTGACAATACAATATGATTTCTTGACTGATTGTGCTCTACAGATAGCACAGATGAGTCTTTAGAGTACACCGGCCTTCCTATAATCTTCTTCTTTGTGGTATATAGTGTTGTACGTGGAAATTGGAAGTACTTTGAATCATAAATAAATTTGTGCTTGAATGTGCAAGTGCTTATGAAAGCAAATGGCAGAATTTAGATAACAAGAATATAGAATAGAATCAGAGAATTAAGTTGTAAAAACAATTTGAATTCAAGGCTATTTATAGAGTTGAAAGGATGTAATCATTCGTGAAAAGATTCGACCAAGAGATACAGAAACAACTGTTGAATTAAAAGATGTTTCTGTTCATTGAAAAGTGACGACCATTTAGAAAATAGCCGTTATGAATATTCAGTCGGCCGAGGAAACAAATTCAGTCTTCTGAATCATTCAAAATATTTCGAATTTTAAATTTGTTTTAAAATGACACTTGATTCAGTCGACTGAACTAGGGTGTTAAGTGGACTGAATCTTCAAAATAACTTGTGCATGTGTGCCCTAATTCAGTCGACTGTCGACCCTAATTCAGTCGACTGAAACTGTTGAATTCTTCCTATTGAACTTAGTTTTGAAAGCAAGATGTTTATAAACTTTTTATAATTAAAACTTAAGTTGTGTATATGAATTTGAATAAGATTTGAAACCATGTATGCATGCATATACCACTTAGGAGAGATTTTAACAATTATTAACTATTAACTAGATATAGAAAAACCAATTATAAACATTGAAACTTCTCTTTGAAATCCTTGGTCTACGATTTATAGTCGAGTAGAATAGTACCTTCTCTTGCAATTTTGGTTAGTTCATATAATATATATACTTATATAGTTGTCATGATAAAAACATCAAAATATAAGGTTCTAACACGATTATGGTTTTGAAATTGATGATTATTGCGTATTAGTTGATGATAATAATTATTAGTTGATTTGAAGATATTAATTAGTGTTGTGATTGTTTAATTTGTAGTTAAAAATTAGAGTTGGTTTAAAAATTAAAAATTAGTCTATAATTATTGATTAACATGCTTATTAATTAGTTTATGTGAATATTTGTTATAATTAGAACAATGTTTGTTATAATTCACCCAAAAATTAGTGTATAATTATTGATTAACATGCTTATTGATTGGTACGGTTAAACATGATAAATTTATTTTAATTAATTAGTGTGTATTAATTATTATTGTTAGTGGTTAGTTCAAAATAAAGTTATTTTAAATTATTGTAAGTACAAACTTCAAATTTTAGTTTATAGAATAGTTAAGTTAAAAATTTAAGTAGTTAAATGAATTTTAAAATATTTTTTAAAATTTTAAATTTAGTAAATGAAATATTTAAATAGTTGAATAAATTATAAAATATGGTTTAAAATTTAGTTTGTAGTTATCAAAATAGTAATTTATGTTTCTTTCAAAGAAGTTTGAAATAATAAATTTCTTTTGAAACAAATATTCTACTAAAATCGATTTTCTTAAAAATTAAGAAATGAAAATAATGTTTATTGAAAATGAGCGTTAAGTATTATTTTTACAAATACAACAACAAAAAATTAAAGCCTTTTGTCCCAAAAGGCTTTAATTTATTCTAGAAAATACAATAACGCGCACCTTGGATATAAAGTTATGCGTACAAGAGAAGGAAGTTTAGTGTTGTCGAAATTAAAGTCTTAAGTCCCAAAATGTTTTAATTTATTTTAGAAAGAAGCGAAGTGTTGTCCGAACTTCTAACATATATTTTTAAATTAGAAAGAACATTCAATTATTTTCTCGACCATACTTGAATGTATGGAGTCAGAACTGCCACGAAAGGTTCGGTGAAGAAATATTTCTACAATGGTGTACATGAATTTATTAGATTCGCTAAATATAATAATCGAAATAACGAAGAAGTTCATTGCCCTTGTAGCAAGTGCAACATTTGAAGCATTGGAAACCAGATATAGTTAAAGTACATTTGTATAAAGCTAGTTTTGTGTCTAATTATTACTTCTGAGATCATCATGGAAAACTTGTTACATCTACACCTAATCCTGTAATGTCAGAGGATGATTATGTTATGGCGAATTCAATAGAAGATACGGTGGAAGATGCAGAACGATCAATGTTCTATACCATTCAAGTTGATGATGAAGACGTAAATGCCCAAGAAGAAACGATCTTAGAAATGAAAAGAATATATGATTTATTGGATGCTGTTATGAGGTTGTTGTGGAATTGTTGTAAAAGCGAAACCGAGTTATCAATATTACTAGGAAGACTGATTATTCTAAAAAATTGTATCGCTAATAATTTATATTTTGAGTTTCCATTATTAATGATGATGACTATGTTGTGAGCTATGTATTATTCTATTTATTTATTTCTATATATGTCAGGAGATCTTATTCCATTTTGCAGTTTTAGTGAAAGTTTTATGTAATTATTAATCAGTCATGTTTTCTAATAATAAAATGATATGTTGTTTCATAGCTGATGGGAGATGTTTCAGATCTTAGGCTTCTCCTTCTCCTGCTGCTGGCGAGGGTACCAGCGGCATGGTGGATTTACGCTCAAGGGCGGCCATTATTCCAAATAGTGGAGGGTAAGTATCAAATTTATTACAACGTCATTAATATTTAGTGAATGTATATTATTTAAAATTTATTAAATGTCTACTTTAAAATCAATACAACATTCATGAGTTGGATGTCGGGATGTTGAATCATTGGGATGATATCCCAATGCATATTAAAAATGCTACATGGGCGGGCGTGATGGTAATTATAAATTTATAATTCATTTGAAAATTAATATATTTTATATAATTCAATTTAATTTCAATGTGTAGGCTGCAGCAGCTGTTGAAGAGGCAGATAAAGATATTTTTAGGAATCATTAGAATCAAAAGATGATAAAAAATTACAAGGACACCCTCTTGACACAAAAGAAAAAGAATAAAAATCTCGATTGGGTGAGCACTGATATTTGGGCTTAATTTTTACAGCTCTAGGATACTCTTGCCGTAAAAGTAAGTTATCTAATTTCATACTGTTATTTTAATTTGTTTACAGTTCGTATATTGCATTAATTTAGTTTTTATATTTAAATTTACAGGAAAATCCACGCGGAACTTGACAAGCATGAATAAAAATCCTATTGTACACCGCGGTGGCCCAAAATCTTTCCAACAATATCGGAAGGAATTGGTAATTTTATAAATTACAATTGTAAAATAGTTATAATCTTATTTAATCATATATATACTGTTTATTCATATATAATTTCCGGCTAAGGAGAAGCAAAGTGAGCCTATATATGCGAAGGTCTTCACATGTACTCACGCCGTCGAGCATACAAATGATGGTGACCTGGTTTCTTATACTTGAATGGACCCTAAATCCTAAACTGTAATGGTAAACATGCTCAAATTTTTTCTTTTGCTTCACATTACGTAAGTTGTAAATTGAATATTTATTGTGGCAAAATTCTGTTTCTAATCGTAGGAAAAATTTGAAGCAGAGCAAACTCGAGGGAAATAGCCCACTTGTTGAGAGGATTTGACTACCAAGGAGGAGGACAGGATTTACGATGCTGTGACCGATCCACCTATGTGAAATAAGCGATACGGTTATAACAATTTAGGAGGTAATGTTTATTGAGTTCAAATGGTTCATTAACTAATACATAAAATTTATTTAATATTAAACATAAATAATAATTGCTATTAGCTAATTTATATACGAGGATGTCCCATGCCAATTGTAGGAAATCACATTTCGAAGAGGAGATAGCTCAGCTCAAACAGCAGGTAGCAGAGCTGAATGAATGGATTTCTACCGGAGGATTGACTATGCTGCTAGATGAGTGGATTGTGGCATATTTTGCAGAGCATGGGCAACTTTTTAGGGAAGGTCGGGAAATAATGACGATGAGTAGGTGTGGTTGTGTTTTGTGATGGATTTTAATTGTTTTGTTTTGTGCTTATTTGACATGGTTGATGGATTTGATACTTGTTTGATGGTTATGTTGTTTGTGAATGTTTGATGGATTTGTGAATGTTTGATGGTTGTTTTGTTTGATATACGTGATGATTTGTAGGTATGACCGTGTTTGATGGAATATTGATTTGAATATTGATTTTTGCGATATAAACTTGCTTATGTGTTATATGTATGAGATTGTGCGATGTACACGATAGTTGCAATTGTGAAATTAGGTTTGTATGTGTTATATATGAGGTGGATAGAGAGAGTAATATACACGTGTGGTTGGATGTCCTAAATAGTAGTTGCTTTGTAAAATAGAATATCCAGGTTAGCATCGGCTAGCAATGACTTACTGACACAGGCTAGCGTCGGCTAGCGACGGCCTATTGACACATGTTGGCAACGGGTAGTGGCGGTCAATTAGTTCGCCTATCTCGTGCCATATATCCAATAGGCCATCCCTAGCCATCGAAAAATTAACGATGAAGCCGTTGCTTAAACCGTCACCTAATCCTTAACTAAATCAGACAAAAACACATCAAATCGAAAAGGGATGATACAACATTACAAATCAAGGAACTACAATGCAAATCAAGGCAAAACAAGAAGGTGATGCTTCATGCTAGCAAGGGTATGAATTCTAATCAAATCGGAAAGGAGGTAAGGCTAATCAATAGTGGGACCTTTCATATTGGTGTATATATTGATAAGTTATAATAGTTCACCTCTTATGTTCGTAAATCAAAATATATGTGATGAAATTGATAATTAAAAATTATATATTTATACACCTGATCAAGATAGCATGACATAGCTAGATGATTAAAAATATGAATTTTACCGATTGTAATTAGTGAAAATAATCGTCGTTTGGTTTAAAAAGTGAGAATTTTACAAGTATTTCAAACAAGATACATTATATGTCAAAATTGTAGTTCTCGCGGTACGAATCCACTGGTGATATTCATTTGCCGATTGGGTATACGGTTTAATCAGAGAATGTGAGAGAATTGCAGCAGACATGGACAATCCGTTTCGATCCAACAGTGAAACATCAATAATATGACGATTGGTAAGTATGGCTTTGTAGAGGAGGATTAGGGCATCACCTCGCTGATGATGGATCATTCTGGAGGTGCCAGAATTCGTAAAAATCGATGTTGCAAGATCTGGCCGGTGGTTTTGAGGTAGTCGTCGTGGGTGAAGGTAGTAGCAGCATTAGGAAAGCGTGGCATACGAAAGCTCCTGATGGGGTCGGATCAACGTCTAGGTGGTGGTAGGCGCCACTGCGGCATGATAAACAGATTATAAAGATGAAGTCGGGAATTCTAGAACATTGTAGCAAGCGGGAAAAACGTAAAAAAAAATATTATTAAAATAAATATATATTTAATAATTATGATATTGCCTTCAACTTAAAATGCTTATAACTTGCATACAGACTCCGTTTCAAATGCAGTTCGTTGGGTTGCGATCGTGGAATGACAAGGGTTGTTTTGATATATATTTTTGTTGTATTTAGATGTTTTAGAACAGTGTCTTAGGTTTAATAGATATGTTATACGTTATTCGATTGACGATCACGAGGATGGACGTTCATGCATATTTTTCAAAGGAAATGAGTTCTTCGGTGTAATTGATGACGTCTAGCGAAGGCAATTATAGGTATAGGTGTGGCGGTACATTTTCAGAGAAAATGAGGACTTCATTGTAACCATCGACGTCTCGCGACAAAGTTGCGGTGCATTTTTAAGTGGAAATGAGTTCTTCGGTGAACAATTTGATGATGATGGATACGACACAATTATTAGAGGAAATGAGTTCCTCATTGTGTCCAATGACCATTAATGATGACGTTTTCGATTTGGCATTACGACATGATTACAAGAGTTGAGTCCTTAGAATTCACTTTGTCGGTAGCGGGATTAGGACGTTGGGGTTAATCCGAATGTGATTAGATATTGATTAGATCTTAGTGAGAACTTAACATATGATGTCACTATAGTATTATATTGTATTTAGCTAACTTGTTGGGTATAAATGACATAGGTTAATATATAGTTTTCGAGCATAAGTGTTGTTTTACTAGCTTATTAGTATTATACACTTATATGATATGTTACATTCACCTAACGTATGTCTGACTCACTCTATCATTTTCGTTTTTTGAGTATACTCTAATAAGTCGACAGAGAGGACTAGTGGTGACTTGTAGGTGTAACGATGCGATAGAGATGTGTATTCATTTATTTTTCTATTAGTTGTCTATTACTTTATCTCAGTTATTTCCAGATATTAAGGTGACTTTGTTACTAGTGTAGAGAAATGTTGTAACATGTGTAGTTAATTCCCCGCTATTACCCCGCTGTAACCCCGCAATATCTCATAGCGGATTTCTACCGCTACGATTTTTCCATATAGCCCCAAAATATAGCCTTTCCGCTTTAATCCTCACTATTACCGCTATATCCCGTTATTCCCGCTATATTTTGCTATTTCCGCTATACCTTCTTTAATAAAATGAATTAAAAAACTGCATTTATGCATTATAAAAATTATGAAACTAATTTATTTGGTTCAATTTTTAATATATTTTCAGAAATGAAAATACTCTAATATTCTACTAAATTCAATTATGTTATATAACAGTTTTACGTTTATTTAAAGTATATTCACACATGCTTTTTGTTTAAAATCATTTATGTATTAATTATAATAAAATTGAATGATAATTTTTTATTTAATTACCACTGATATATTTGTAAAAACATTAAGTACGAGTTTTATATGCTACTTTAGAGCTATCCGCTATATCCCGCTGTATCCACGCTATGACTTTTTGCACCTCCACCGCTTTGAATCTGCCGAGCGCTTTAACTGCACAGGTTGTAACTAAAGTTTATTGGACACTGTATTATTCTATTCGTTTGAGACTATTGTATTATTGATTATTATATTTTATATCTTCGGCTCTAAGTTCCAAAATAATAGACGGGTTGTTACACGAGTGTAGTTGCTTACAAATCATTTAGATGAAACATTATTTCTAATCTTTATTAAACTACACCCTAGGTAACAATATTTTATCTACATTTTATTTTCATCGTCGCTATATCACCAATATGTCTATACTTTGGTCAATGGTCAATAACTCTAATAATATTCGTAGTAATTTACAAAATATTTTTATTAATAAAGGTAATACAAGATGCACTTAGCACTACATACCATATGGTGCTAACTGCGTTATGTTTTACCCTTCATAATACCACGTTTGTTACGATGAAGTAAACCATAGTGCCTGCGTTACACTACAAGTAATATAGGAAGAAAACAACATAGTACATAAGCTTTGTAATAATTAATGAAAGAATTGGTAAAAATTTCTTTTAATTCCGCTTCAGCCCTTTCGTAAAATAAATTACACAAAACATCATTATCAATAAAATAAATTATAGTTTTTTAAATATTAGTATATTTTTTGCAAATTGAACGAAACATAATTGTATTTTTTCTTCAAATTCAATCCATACCATATCCGATCAAACTTGATCGAACAGGCCTGATCTGAAAAACTAGATTAATAAGCATAATAATATGTGCATTTGAAGTGCTAGTACCCAATTGGACTCGATCCACCAAGAGGGAATCCTGCATCGGTTTGGGTTTATATTTTAATATATATAATTTAGATTCGATAAAATCCGGCACATTTAGAACCAAGATGAGTACTTAAAACTAATAAGAACTTGATAAGGGTAAGATGGTTGATGTCTTTGAGATAAAAACTTGACGGAGGCTTCCTTAAATAGAGTAGGAGTTGCAAGGGTCGGAGTTTGGGCAAAAGTTTGAAATAGAAGATCTAAAATATCGACTACTATTAGCATCATATTGATAGAGTTAGGAATATGCCCTAGGATTAATTATGTCATTTTCTACACGTATCTAACTGGTTGACCAATCTTGTTCGAAATAAAGATGTTTTCTTTCTATTATATACTCGATATAATGTGATTATATCAATTAATTAATTTAATTAAAAGTATATTTAATAGAAAATCCATAAATGGTATGTTTTGTGATAGTAGTTACAAAGTATTGTAACCGTGAGTAATTTATCATAATAGAATTAAATATATCATTTTAAATGTTTCCAGTCAAGATGCATCAAGGTTGGATATCGAAGTATCCATTGATACTAGAGTACGTAACGCTCTTTAAATGATGGGCAATGTATTACTCATGACTGATGGAGGCACCTAGTGGTTGTGTATTGATAGTTATTGGATAATTATGGAACGATTCACTCAATAGTTTTCTGTTGATTAATATACTAAGGTCAAATAGAAAATATCGATGCGACTAATTTATACAGTTTTCTTGACTCGAGAATATTGTGGATCTTCAATATAAAAGCTCCACTTTGATTATAGTCAAATCATAGCATGACGTCCATTAAGTTACTATAGTTAGGTCGAGTAATAGTATTGGAACTGAAATACTATTCAAGAGAGGATTAGTCTCCTTGGTTATACGGGGTTAGCATCAGGGTCTACTCAAGTCCGCATGAAGTAAAATCTATGACCAGAGTAATACAGCTAATAATAATTTTTATTATTGAACCAAGGACTTTGTGTTTGAACTATAGATTTAAATATGGACGATGTTGGAATTTTGACCATTACCAAATTCAATAAGTCCAAAGTGATATAGTTTTGACGAAGAGAATTGGTGTAAATAATTATCACAATTGGGTAACGCTTAATAAAGTGAAATTAGATTTTACCATAGCTGAGTAAGCGATAAATTTGGCCATAATGTCACACCCCTGCTAAGTGAAGTTTGAACTTTAACATTCAAATAGTTCGATGTTAATCGCTGACCAAATTTACACCGAAGAGTCATATAACCGAAATGATGAATTCTCTTTAGACCAAACAATTTAAGTAGTTTATAATTGTTATAACCTAATTAAACTAATTAATATTTGTGAAATGTTAATTATAAAATTTGGATATGATTTGAGAAATAAATTTGTCGCATATATTTATAAAAGTTGTAAATATATTGATCTATATGAGATATCGATAACATATTAAGTTAAATACAATTATGTATGTTTAATTAGGGTTAAATTGGCTCACAAACCCATGCATTTTAGAGTGATAGGCGGCTGGTCTAGCAAGGGAAAGGGGAAGCTACTTTGAGTGCAATTAGGGTTTGAAGATGTGTGGTTGAGATCCTAGTTTGCTCTCACCGTATAAATACTAATCTCAAAACCCTAATCACAAGCTAATTCATTTTTTTGAGCCGTCACTTTCTTCTTCTTCCTTTTAACGGCAGTAACTATCCTTTAGAAATATCGCAAAATCTCAAAACCAACTCAAGTTAACAAAAAACTATTTGATAGTGAATGGTCGTTGATTCTAGACGAGCAGTCTTGCTAATCGAAATTTTTTAGAGAAAGAGATTTCATTATTTCAAAGTGGAATTTATGGCATTTGCTCTCGGTAATGATTTTCTATATATTAATTATATTATTGTGGTTTTAAGATCTGTTAAACATTTAGTCTCATGTATATAAACTGGACTATTGATTATTTCATTAGTTAGGTGAGATTTTTGCATGTATTGTTGTTGTCACAATGGAGATTAGATATGTGTACAAAGTTTATAGATCTATTCATGTTTTATGTTTGTAATATGATATTCAACATTAAAATATATTTTACTTTAAAATTACATATGTTTATATATACATACATGCATGCTTATATATATATATATATATTTGATTTAAATATTCACATACAATTTGAATAAAAACATATGTTTTCATTTTCATTGTATAACATTGATTTGAAATTTTCTGAATAGTTGTTTATGTCTATTATGAATTGTAAGTATTGAAAATAATTTTTTATCGTTTATTTATATTTTATTACTAAATTTAATGATTATCTGATTCCATAATTCATGTAAAATAATCCATGTTTCTAAAATTAAATTATATATATTTTAAATTATTTCATCATGTCAGGTGTGTTAGAAAAAATGTTCAAATTTTTTCAACCTTATTTTATATTTTTAAAAATTAATTTAGTTCCGGCCTACTATTTATTATTTTATTAAAAATATTATTTTAATTAGAAAACTCTAGGAATTTTTCCTAAGCCCTAAAATATGTTTCTAGATTTTCTAAAATTATATAATTTGAATTTCTATCGTATTATTATTTTGTATTAATTTATTATGGTCGATACTATTTAATTCAATATATATATATATATTAAATATTAAAATCATTGTAAATTCAGATATGATATATTTTCTTATTAACGAGTAAATAAAATCAATTATTTCAATATATATACATATATATACACACACATATATGTTTATTACTATTTATGGTATAATATATAGTTATATAAATAAATAAATATTTTCTGCAATATTTTAATGATAAAATATATATTATACGTACTTACATGTATATATAATCATTTTAAATTTATAACTATATATTTATAAACATATTTGACAACATACAATTTATACAAAATGAGCCAATATGTCCGTTGTGATGTAAATTCCAACATCTATATACGGACATGTTATCACCATGTACGGATTGCTATGTTACACGTGCACACATAGATATATATGTATGTATGTATGTATGTATGTAAGTATGTATGTATGTGGTACACACATACATACATGTATGTATGTATGTATGTTTAGTTAAGTAAAATCAAAATTTGTACACAATCTGATATGTTGCACTTAGAATACATTTGGACTTTCTCACATTTCATGCCACGAATAAACTACCTATTAATGAAAGTTAATGAATCAATCAATTTAACTAAAGAGAGAGCAAAAAAAAGGTTTCTCTTTCCATTTAATGCAATTTATGCTTTCAATTTATTTCTTGTTTTAGGGAATGAAACAAAAGGTTTTCTTCCCTAAATTAACTTTTATACATAAATGTTAAGTGTATTTGATACACTGCACATTTAAAAATAAATTTGTTTTAAAATTCCCTTTAATTAATTTAAATAAAATGCATGATTTTATCTAAAATAAATTTAGAAAAGTTCTAAATGAATTTAGACTTCATAGGCCCATTAAAGATCCAAAATGGTTAACATTTTTGAAATTCTTCCATTTCTTCCGCTTTGGGCTGATCCATTTCTTTCAATGGTAATGGAGCCCAATAGCCTATGTGACCTAAGTTAGTCATATTGGGGCTAACTAATTAAGCTCGTCCATATAGTACGGTGTCTATAAAGGTAATGTCTAGGATTGGAATTGGTAATCAAGTATCATGTCCTACCTGGTTACCAGCCTGGGTTGAAAGGCGACGTGTGCTCAAAGGTTACCCTTAATAGAAAAGGCCCAACTTGAATTGGGTCTTAGGCTAATTTTCAAAAAGGATAATTTTCAAAATCTTTTTGAAAATTAAAGTTAAATATTTTAAATTTAATGTTGATTTGAAATTAAAATATGCTTATTATAAAGTTATAATATAATATAATTTTTCGAAATGTTTGAAATACAATTCACATATTTCAAAATTTAAATTTATTAATAAGATTAATAAAAATAAATTAATTGAATAAGTTAATTAACTAATAAAAAAGTGCATGTATTAGATGTTAAGATATATGTTATGTTGTTTTAAATTGTTTAAAATAACATACGTATACATGTATTTTATGAATTGAAGTTCGAAACTAATATAATTTAATTAAATAGATCAAATAAAGAAATTAATTAAAATATAAATTAGTTAAATAATATACACATGTATATAATATATATATTATACTATAAAGGTTATAGTACATACAAATATAAATGTTATATCAATATAAAAATTAATTATTGTTAATTAATTAAATATGATTTAATTAATATAAACTAAAGGTGGAACATTAAAGAAACCCATAATAGACTTAAGAAATAAATACTTACATAATCGTATGTGTATTGTGATTCCTGATGTGTCCAACACTTGATCATAAGGGTAATTCACAAGAATTAAATATTTCATAAGTCAATATCACTCAATATAATATGTTGAAGATTATGAATATTCAACATAATGTTGTCATCTATTATATATATATATATATATATATATATATTATTAAATTACTTTCATACTCCTTAGTTTTTGAGTAGACTCAAGCTAAGGACGTAATGTGTAGTATTATTAATATATTGAATAGATAAGATAAGATAACTATGTGTATTTGTTAAGCAGGCTCAAGGTAGATATACTATAATTAGGCTGTCGTGATATGGTAGGTACGAGTCAATAATTTTGTTTCAATTTGTTGAGCAGACTCAAGGTCAAAATGGAATTAGGATAAAATACCAAAGGGTTAGGAATTGGATATGACAACCGATAAGTATTTATCCACTATGTTAGTACCATAAGCATTAGTTTTGATGACAACAACCATATGACATTATATAAAACATAGACACCAATTTTTATATCAAGTTATATATAGTATATAATATAGGATATTACACACGTGTTGATTTAGAAGACTGTACAGTATTAAGAGAAGATTCAAGAGACTAATATTGAGATTTAAGAGTTAGAAATTGAAGACTCGTGAGTTTGAAGATTTAAGATATCAAGATAAGTTATAGAGTCATAGACTTTTTTTAATTAAAGCTATGGTAGCACTTCATTGATCTCTCTTCATTTTTCAAAAAAGTTTTTATGATCTATTCTCTGATATTAAATGATTTTCAAATATCCTGGTTTTCAAAAATGATTTCTAAATAATCAATGTTTTCAAAATGATCTTTCATACATCTTTTCAAAATAGTTTTCAAATGATTGTTAAACTTCTATTTATTAACAAGTTTATTATATTTTGAGTAATTAAGGTTTAAGCATTTTATATTTTAATATACTTTATTTTAAATATAATTTTTTGGTTTTATATTTTCTAAAAGATATGGTATTCAAAAGTATTTTTTACATTCATTAATACTTTGATATATATATATATATATATATATATATTCACTTATACTTTATATACTCTTTTTATTTTTTTAAAAGAAATTCATATTTAAATCGTTTATAAATTAAAATGTTGCAAAATAATTTAAATAAAAATTTCTTAATTTTTACTATGATTAATATATGTATAATTATGGCTATATGATTTTAGAAAGTATCAAAATATTTTACAAAGCTTCATTTTTTCAAAACAATTTTTATTAAGTGATTTTTCAAAATACCAAGGGATATATCAACATATCGTCTTCATATATGTCGATATATAGTCCGATATTTTCAAAATTCGAATTTTGAATGGAATCGTTTTTTCGTCATACCTCTTTGCTAATGGATTATTGGTTTCTCTATAAATAGGGGTTCTCTCAACGAATTTTAATCAACTACTTTCTGATATTTTCTCTCCTCTTTTACTCTCTTGATCTCTGAAAGAAAATATATTCAAAATCTTCTTTAAATTCAACCAAAATCAAATTCAAACTCTATTTAATTGATTCTCTATTGTTTACTCTCCAATCTCTCTCATCTCTCTCACTTAAATCAAGATCAAAGTGCCATTCAAGGGGTTATAGGATCATTTATGCTCAAGATCAAGAAATTGAGCCTGCAAACTATATCAAAGCATACTCTTTTATTCTTGTGTGCACTTGGTGTCCTTTAAATCCAAGTGGGTGTGCATGTGTCCCGTCAAATCAAGTGGGTGTGCTTGGTATCCTGTTTAAATCCAAGTGGGTATGTTGGTGTCCCATCCGAATGCAGTGGTGTACCCAAAGCTCGAAAAATCTAGAGGGTATGTCTTGTAGTCTTGAAATTGAGATTATATTGACATTGTTATTTGAAAAAAAATTGTATAAGGAATCGTACAGGACTGGATTTAGGGTAACTCCGAACCATTATAAAAATTCCTTGTGTGATCTCTCCAACTCTTTACCTTTTACCTTTATTGTATTTATATATGTCTGTGTTTGTATCTGTGATTGTTGGTTCTGCATTGTTTAATTATAATCATAAAAGAATTTAAAATGATTCACAAAAATCAGCTAACACTATTCACCTCTTCCTCTAGTGTTAAATTAGGCTTAAGATCCATCTTCCTCAAACTAACATTTGGTATCATAGCATTGGTTTTCAAAGTATTCATAATTTTGACTTTTGAAAAGTTTAAATTGCTAACAACAGTGTTTGTAACACTGTTTGTTCACTTGTTAATAAGATCTTTATCGAAGAACAATCTACTGCCAGACCCTTACTTTTTAATGGTAGTTATTACATCTACTAGTCTTGGAGAATGAAAATTTACTTACAGTCAACTGTTCTAGATATTTGGAATGTTGTACAGAATGAGTACACCGAGCCATAAACTAACTTTTCACAATGGACTGCTGCCCAAAAGGCACTTGCACAAAATAATTTTAAAGCCGCGAATAACTTGTTTTGTTCATCAGATAAGAATGAATTCAATAGAGTGTCTATTTGTAAGTCTGCATATGAAATATAGAGAACGTTGCAAGTTACACATGAGGGCACTAGTAAAGTCAAACATATCAAAACTTCTATGGTAATAAATCGGTTTTAATTATTTAAAATTAGTCCAAACAAGCATATTTCTAATATGTATAGTAGATTTCAAGATATATTATATTCATTAATTGCATTGGGTAAAAAACTCTGAAGAGGGTCAAGTTAAAAAAATCCTAAATTCACTTATCGGTGAATGGGACCAAAAGACTTGCAATTGAAGAGGCTGATGACATTAGCAATCTGAAAATTGAAGAGTAAACTGGCAATTTAATGTCGTTTGAAGCATAAATGCGGGGCAGGAGAGAAAGTAAGGCAATAGAGAAGAAATCCATCGCTTTCAATACCACAATAGCTGATCTGGATTCAGACAACGACGATGATGAAGAAATTGCCTCTATGACCATAAATTTCAAAAAAATTCTAAAATACAAAAATATGAATAATCTCAGGAGAAATGATAACGAAAATCTAGGAAGTGGAAGTGGAAATGTTAGATGTTTTAACTGCAATGAATTTGACCATATGCAGAGAG
The DNA here is from genome assembly GCA_030765085.1 of Allium cepa. Classification (NCBI taxonomy): domain Eukaryota; kingdom Viridiplantae; phylum Streptophyta; class Magnoliopsida; order Asparagales; family Amaryllidaceae; genus Allium; species Allium cepa. The sequence goes on from CM060943.1 coordinate 805,157,800, forward strand.
ACTATCCACAACCGAAGAAACCAAAAAGCTCACCAAATATTGATTCGTCCAGAAAACAGAGAAAGTCTTATACTACGGCATTAGACTATTCAGATACTTCCTCAAGTGATAATGAACCAGATACTGAAAATGGTAATATGTTCTTCACAGTAATAATCAATTCAGAAAAGTTCAAAGAAATGGAGCAAAAAAATTGGTATGCGTTTAAATTTCAATTTTGAATTTTTTGAATGGAGTTTTTGGTTGCTTTTGATTGTTAGGAATATTCTATAGTTCAATAGTAATATTGGATGAATCTAGTGTGTGTGTGTGTATTTTCAATATTTTATAAAATTATGTTTATAATATAATATTAAATAAAAATAATATAGAATACATGTATATTTTTAATTTTAAAATTATTTACAAAATACATATACCAATAATAATTAAAGAATCATTATATACATGAGCAATCAAACCCAAGTCAACCAAAATGGAAGCAAATTATCCCTTTTGCTATCATAATATGATGTCTATCTTAATTCATGAATAAAAAATTATGTGAATCCATCTTATCACGTTGTTCGAAAGAAGTCTACCAAGTTTCATATAAAATAGTAAATAAAAAGGAACCTGAAGAAAATAAAATAATCGATGATGAAACTTAATTTGGATTGGAAAAGAAATTCAGGTGTATACACTCACAAATAATATTAAAACAATAATTTAGTTATTATATTATATTTAAAAGCAAATTATATATAATATAGGGATTTATAGTCATATATATGTGTATGTACTTGCAGTTGTATAGATGAACCTTTTTTTCATGTGTTACTTAACATAACTCATAAGAAACTATAATGCTAATCTTAGTTGGTCCACTTAATAGTTGAAACTATTTTTTTTTAAAACTTAGCAAAAACATAAAATAGGATAACATATAATATGTTCAATAGAAATATAAGGCTAGTTTGCGAAGAAAATCCTTACGGATTAGGGATTTTATATTAACTTTCGCTGTCATTGAAGACTAAAGTTGCTGTAGGAGTTTAATGGTTATAATCTTTGAAAAAAATCAAATTTTTGGATACCACAGTTGTTGATTATTTATGATTTGAGGTCATGAAACACTTCTATTTGTGTAAATTAGACCAATGTCAGTGTATAACTTATACACGGTAACCATATAATTCAAGATTAAGGCAGATAATAAACATACTACATGTATCAAGTTATAGAAGTGAACATCGATTGGTAATTGAGCTTAAATTCATAAATATAAGTATCGATGAAATTAGGGTTAATTCTACCATACGTAAAAGTGAAAAGCGACGTGGGATAAGTCGGCGACAACAACATCCGTTGTTGACGGTGGCTATTGATTGATGGCAACAATATCCCTAAGCGGCAGTATTCGGATTAGGGAAAAATTTATAAATATATCAATAAAATGAAGGTTAAATTTACCATACCTAAAAGCTAAAAGTGGCATGGGATAAGTCGGTGACAACAACATCCGTTGATGGCAATAGTTGTCGATTGATGACAACAATATCCCTAAGTAGCAGTATTCGGATTAGGTATTAGGGACCAGGAGCTAAGGAGCAGTATCCGGATTAGTGATTAGGGATTAGGGAAGTGATTAGTGATAGCAATAGCGTCGTTAGCAGTAAGAGGCATCGATAATTTCTGAGCAGGATGAGCGTTGAATCGCCCTGGCGATTAGGATTAGGAAGAAAGTGGAATGAAACATATGCGAAGAAGGGGATGGGATGAGAAAGAAGACCGATCAAATTTGCAAAGAAAAAGGCATTTTTGGTACTTCAAAAATACACGGTTGAATTATGTTCAAAGAATTCTTATTATTAGTAGTAAAGATTTACCAAAAAATAGGAATAATTTATCATATTCTTAATTTGGAGAATCACGAGCTATATGCTGACATATCTCCTTGCTATATGTCGACATATGCACATGAATTCAGAATTTGAAATTTTATTTCAATTCAATATTTGAAATTCCCTCTACCTTTTCACCAATTCCAATGTCGTTAAATGGTGTCTCTTGATCTGAGAACATGTCTATTGGTTCTCTATTTTATTATTTTATCTCCATCCATTTATTTCATTCTCATTATAAAAATTCAAAAATTCATTATCTCTCTTATCTCTTCAAACAATTCATCAGTGGAATCCTCAAGCAATACTCCTAAATCCAGTAAGGCTTTCTAAGAAAACTAAGAGATGTCTTTTCTATGATAAAGATGGAATGGAAGCCTATATGGAAGAAAAGCCTCTTCTATAAGATTCCCCAATTTGATGATTTTTCTACTTATGATCTTTATGATCTTTGTATTCAAAATGGAATCTTTGGCTTGATTGATGCTTCCCAAAATGATTGTATGCTAAATTTAGTAAAAAATGTTTTATGGAAACTTAAAACGAAAGTTTTATGAAGGGAATGAATGTGAAGTTTGGAACAGTGTCAAAGGCAATCAAATTGTTTTAAATTGTGAAATTTTAGGTAACATTCTAAGATGTAAATCTAGTGGAATGCACCTTTCGACTTTTAAAATTGATATTCAAAATCGTGAAGTTCTTCATGATATTTTTGAAATTAATTTTGATTCTAAGTTCAAAAAAAAAAAATTGCGTCCTAAAGCAAGAATTTTGAGTCTTCTTTTGCAACAAATCATAACTCTAAGGTTATAGTAACCCAATTCGAAAAGTTTTCAAAGAGCTTTTTGCAATTTATGGTCATTAATGTCGACTTATATCACATATGTATAGCCTATATGTCGACATATAATGGGAAGAAACCAAAAAAGTGCTACCAGGATTTTAACAGAATAATCTATGACTCTGTAACTTATCTTGAAATCTTGAATCTTCAAACTCATGAGTCTTCATTCTAACTCTTGAATTTCTATATCAGCCTCTTGAATATACTCTTGATACTGTACAGTCTTCTTAATCAGCACATTCTAATATCCTGCACAATATACTATATATAACTTGATAAAAAACATTAGTATTTATATTTTATATAATATTATATGATTGTTGTCATCAAAACAAATGCCTAAGGTACTAATAATCTCCCCTTTTTTGATGATGACGACCATATTTATAAAATATGATATAACTCCCCTTGAGTTACAAAACTCCCCCTTGATCTATGCCAGGATATTTTGTATATTTCTCCCCCTTTATCATCAACAAAAATACAACCACAACTCCCTCTAACTAAGGTACTATATGATATATAAAGGCGATATGTTAATGAATAAGAAAACCAATTTTAAATCCAGGCCATACATTCAAATCCAAATTAAAAACAAACACACAAATAGAAACCAAACATATGCACGAAATCAAATCCAAATCCTAACAAATCAAACCATAGCATTATCCTAAGAACTAAGATTTTCTCTTGACAATGGAGGACTTTTGGATAGGACAGAAAGGGCAGTGAAGATAATTCCCTTTTTTATTCGATGATATTCCATCTCGATCGAAGCATACTTCACTGGCACATCTAAATTCATCATCGTCCTCTTTTTCTTCCTTTTATTCCTTATCTTCATTTGTAGGATTAGGTACATCCTCTTCAATCACTATTGGATTTATTAGATTATCCAATAGAAATTTTTGTAGATTTCGCAGAATTCGGCCTTGTTTCTCTTGTTCCTTTATCATTCTCAATAACTACTTATATGGTTATATATTCATTTCCAGTTTTGAATTAAGGAGAGATATTTGAATTCTGAAAATAATCATTTATGTTGACATATAGGAAGTGGATACGTCGACATACCTAGTGTATTTTTTGTAATTTGTTTTTCCTTGTAATTTGTAATTTCTATGTTATTATTTTTACATTTTCGAGAAAGAACATATTCCTAACTATCTTCTTAGCTTAATAAATGATGTTTGATTTTAATGATTTTGTTATATTTGATACCAGTATTTATAAATTCGAGTGAGATTATTCCTTTATTTACGTTATCTCTTAGAAAGTGGTGTTGAATATATATATATATATATATATATATATATATATATTTAGCTTTAGTATGATGAGTTGGAGTTTTAGATAACTTAACTGCACTAGTATTGTCGTGGTATATTGGTGTAAAATTTAAACCAAAATCTTTTAATGTTTTTTTCATATAAATGACCCTAGAATAGGCTAATGCTGCTAAAACATATTGCTTTTGTTGTGGACAGAGAATTTTTTTTTTTTGCATTTTGCTAAACCAGGAAACTAGTGAGCGTTCTAAAAAGTGACATGTTCCACTTGTACTTTTTCGGTCTAATTTCAGCCAGCATAATCAGGATCACTGTATGGAATTAAATGAAAGGAATTCTCTTTCAGGTAGAAAAGTCCATAGTCTAGTGTATTATTTACATATCTTAATGTTCGTATTATGGATTTTATATGAGATTTTTTTGGCAGAGATGATATCTTGCATAGAGACAAACACTATGCATTATATCAAGTCTACATGCAGTGATATAAAGTAAATATCCTATCATGCCTCTATAAAGTTTTTGATCTACATCTTTTATGTTATCTTCTTTATTTAATTTTTCGTTAGTTATCATAGGATTTGGTTTTCCTTTAGTATTAAATATACCATATTTATTAACTAATTCTTTGGCATATTTTTCCTAACTTATAAAAATTTGACATTTAGTTGTCTTATATGTAATCCTAGAAAGAACGTTAATTCTCTCATATAAGACATTTCAAATTTCCTTTGTTTAGTTATTCATTTGTTGATCCAAAAATGCTACATATATCTATATTAGTTGAATATCATTGTTATTTCTTTTCATCAATTGCGTACTATCTACTTTTCCAGTTTCAAAATTAGATTGTAATAAATACGATTTAAGTCTATTATACCGAGCTCTAGGAGATTCCATATGGAGCTTTCTTCAATTTGTAAACATGATTTGGAAAATTTTCATCTTCAAATAAAGGGGTTGTTCTATATAAGTGTCAAAACCATTTAGAAAAGCACTATTAACATCCATTTGAAATAATTTAAAAATTTTATGATTTGCAAAGGCAAGTAAGATTCTTATTTCTTCTGATTTTGTAACCGGTGCAAAAGTTTCATCAAAATCCATCCCTTCTTCTTGATTATATCCTTACATTGCAAAATGAGCTTTATTTATAATGACCTTACCTTGTTCATTTAATTTATTTCTATATACCCATTTCGTTCCAATTATACTTTGTCATATGATCTACGAGCAAGTTCCCAAATATCATTTCTAGTGAATTGAGTCAGTTCTTCTTGCATAGTAAGAATCCATGAACCATCTAATGATGCTTCTTTTGGATTTTTAGGTTCATTAGTTGAAATAAATGCTACACTACTCATTTTATTTAATTGATTTTTTGTTCTGACCACTGATTCTATATTTTCTATAGGATGATATTTTAATATTTGGCACTCTTATTTGGATATATATTTTCAATATTATTATTATCATTATTTGTCTTGTTATTTTGGATCTCATTATTATCATTTTCTTCTTCATCACAACCGTTACAATTGTTTTTAACATTTTCATCAAATGAAACATGCAACATCTCTTTAATAATATTAGTTCCAGTATTAAAAACTCTATAAGCTTCACTTCTGTTTCAATATCCAATAAAAATACCTTTATCTGCTTTAGCATCAAATTCATCTAAGTTTTCTTCAGTATTCAATATAAATCATTTACTTGCAAAAACTTTAAAATATGACACTTTAGGCCTTTTATTACGGAATAATTCATAAGGTGTTTTCTTAGTCAAAGGTCTTATTAAATTATGCATAATATAGAGCATGCTGTAGCAACTACTTTAGCCTAAAAGTTTTTAGGTAAGTTGCCATCATTTAACATAGTTCTAACGCACTCTTGAATCGTTCTATTTTTATGTTCTATTACTCCATTTCGTTGAGGTGTTCTTTGAAATGAAAAATTATGGGTAATACCTTTCTTACTGCAAAAATTTGTAAAATTTTCATTTTTGAATTCTCCGTGGTGATCACTTCGAACTGTTTTAATTTTACTAGACATTTAATTTTGAATTCTTTTCACAAAGATTTTAAACGTTTCGAAAGCATCACCTTTAAGTTTAGGAAAATCGTCCACATAAACCTAGAAAAATCATCTACGATTACAAAGACATATATATTATGATTTATAGATTGTATTTGTGAAGGACCAAAAAGATCTAAATGAAGGAGTTCAAAGGGTTGAGAGGTAGAATCATACCTTTTGACTTAAAGGAACTTTTTTAATGTTTTCCTAATGACACGCATCGAATAGATTGTTAACATCGAAACTTATTTTTGGATGACGCTAACTAGATCATATTTGTCAATTTTAGATAGGAGTTTGAAATCAAATGACCAAATCTATTGTGCCAAATCCAAAAGTCAATTGATTTAGCCAAAAGACATAAATTATCGTTTGACACTTTCATACCTAATATATATATATATTCTTTTCCTAATGCCTTAAAGATAATATTTGACTCATTATCTTCAACACGATGCTTACCATTTCAAATTTAAATTTAAAGCCCATATCACATAGTTGACTAATACTTAGCAGGTTATATTTTAAATTCCTAACTAAAAAAACATTAGAAATAATAGGAGTTTTAGAATTACCGACATTGCCGATGCCAATCATATATCCTTTAGAGTTATCTCCAAAATTGACCGATCACCATCTTTGTAAAGGATATCCTTCAAGATCTTTGGATTTCTGGTCATGTGCCTTGAGCATCCTCTATCCAGTATCCATTTATCCTTTTTGATTTGTAAAGTTTTATCATCGGGTGTTTATTTATCAAAATCCATGTAAAGCATCTGTTCCTGCAATTTATACTTTCTCTAAAGATCAAGTGGCTTTGCATAATGAATGGATCCAAATTTATGAAACAATGTCATGTTAACTTTGCAAAATTGCTTTTCGAAAATAGTGTTAAAAATATTATTAATGACTTTTCCATTAAAACTTTTCAAAAATCAAATTATGAATATTTTGAAAACCAATGCTCTAATTGTTTGCACCAAAATTGGTCACAAACCCCAAATACCGTGAAAGCACCAGTGTATGAACACAAATCAGCGATATTCAAGCATAAATAACAGATCTCAGCAAATAACAAACAACAATCCAGAAATAATGAACAAAAACACAAGATATATAGTGGTTCGGCTATCTCCGGCCTACGCTCACTTCAAAGTTTTATCCTTTTATTGGTTATCCTTGCTGGTTACAGATGATTACAGCAGTAGTAATGAAGAATTTCGAGTACAATAGTTGTATTGAAGTGTAGAATGAATTCGGCAGAGTCTGGACGTCCAATGGCCAAAAAAGATACCTTTTCTATAGGCTTCAGGGTGCTATTTATAGGCGTAGGAGGCTGAGATCGCGCTCAAACTTCGGGAGACTTCTTCTGGCACGTGAGCGGGCCCACGCGACTGACCCTACCAAGTTTCTACACGATCTGTGATCGATACGAAGTGATTTCGTATCCATCAAAAAATGATCCAATCGAGCTGAAACTTGGCAGGAACATTCCTTACCTTGTATGCAAGCTGCTGTGAATATTTCATTGTATTTGGATCATCGGTGTAGGAGATATGATCGATACGAATTTGGGTTTTCCGTTGGCTGTCGTGTTCGAATCCATTGTTTCCAATCCATCTTGTTCGACTCCATCAGAAGTGCGTGCGCATTGATGATGTGGCGCTACTTCCAAGGCTAGATCCATTCTTTTTGCCGCTTTGACCGCTTCTTTCCTAGAGACGTGGGCTTATATCCATGTTTTATGCTTCGTCCATATGCACAACTCCACAACGACATGTTCGTACCCATTGATTCGTGTTTCCCTTCGCATCGATTCCTGGAGTATACTTCGCATCGATCAGTCACGAATCGATCGATACGAAATGACGATGGAGGTTATCGATACGAAGTGGTTGTGATGGAGGTTGGATACGAACTAGACCGTACCTAATGGATACGAACAAAGCCTTGCCCGATGGATACGAACAAAGTCATACCTGATGGATACGAAAGTGCCAAAGTCCATCTGCTATCGATACGAGAGTATCGATTCGAAACATGCCGCCTCTTCTCATCTGACCGATACGAAGCCATTGAGCCGTGTCCATGCCGATCGATGCGAAAAGCATCGATTCAAAGTCCTTCACCCTGCTATGCATTTGATCGATATGAACACCATCGAGCCGAACCAACACCTGATCCCTGCGAACTTCACCGAGCCGAACCCATATCGATCGATGCGAACGGCATCGATACGAAGTCCTCACTTTCTGATCGATACGAAGTGTATCGATTCGAACCACCATCTTCCTGATCGATGCGTAACGCATCGATACGAACCAATCCTACACACCGATGGATACGAACAACGTGTCCTTCCTACCTTGCATCGATCATATCTCCTTCATACGAACTCCGATTAACCTGAAATTTGAAATATAGCCTCTCCTAGCCCTTATCATCATCTCCAATCAATTTCGTCCCGATCGGAGCTCAACCAAATTTTGACAACATCGATTGCGGCCTTGATCCCAATCAATCTCCAATCCCGATATCCATCATTCCTTGCCAATTTGTTGGTATTCCTGCCTTGACCAAAAGGTGGGATAACACTAATACCAAATGTTAGTTTGCGGAAGATGGATCTTAAGGCTAATTTAACCCCAGAGGGGGGTAAATAGTATTTACTAATTTTTATGAATCCTTTTAAATTCTTTTAAGATTATAATTAAAGAACGAAAAATCAACAATCACAAACGCAACTACAGGCATATATAAATGCAGCAAAAGTAAAAATAAAGAGTTGGAGAGATCATACCAGGAATTTTTATACCAAATTGGAGTTACCCTACATCCAATCTTGTACACTTTCTTTTATATATTTCTTTTAAAGTACCAAAGTCAATACAATCTCGATTTCAAGGCTATGAAAACGCATCCTCTAGATTTTTCATGCTTTGGGTACAAACATTGGATTTGGACGGGACACTAGCATATCTACTTAGATTCAAACGGGACAACAAGCACACCCACTTGATTCAGACCGGACAAAGGCATTCCCACTTGGATTTCAGGGACATCAAGCACACCTAAGAATATAAGAACATGTTTTGATATAGTTTACAGACTCAATTTATTGATCTTGAGTACAAATGATCCTATAACCTCTTGAATAACACTTTGATCCTGATTTGAGTGAGAGACATCTGAGAGTAAGTAATAGATAATCAAATCAATAGAGTTTGAATTTGATTCTAGTTGCTTTTGAGAAGATTTTGAGTATAATTTCTTTTATATTCAAGAGTGTAAAAGAGGAGAAAAGATATATGACAAAGTAGTTAACTAAAATTTGTTTGGAAAACCCTTATTATAGAGAAACAACATTCATGTCCATTCGTGAAGAGATACGAAAAATGTCACTTCCATTCAAATTTGGATTTTGGAATTCACGGCTTGTATGTTGATATACATGATGGGGATATGTCGATTTATTCATTGTAATTTTGAAAAACCATTAAATAAAAATTGTTTTCAAAATGATAAGTTTTGTAAAATATTTAGATACTTTGTAAAATTATTTAAACATAATTTACACATATTTTAATCATAATAAATCTTAAGAAAACTTTCTAATTTTTTTGAAATGTTTTAATATAAAAAGTATTTAAATATGAATTTCTTTTGAAAGTATATATAAAAAAGTATAGGTGAACAAAGTATTAATAAATGTCAAGATATACTTTTAAATACTATTAATATTTATAAAGCACAAAATTAAAACTATATCAAAATATAATAGATTAAAAGTATGTTAAAATATAAAATGCTTAAAAAATTAATTACTCAAAGTATAATAAACTTGTTAATATAAGTTTAAAAATCATTTGAAAACAATTTTGAAAAGATGTTTGCAAAATCATTTTGAAAATAGGGATTCTTTAAAAATCATTTTTGAAAATCAGGATATTTGAAAACCATTTAAAATCAGAGAATAGATTTAAAAACCTTTTTGAAAAATGAAAGAGAGATCAAAGAAGTGCTACCAGGGTTTAAACAAAATAGTCTATCACTTTATAACTTACATTGACATCTTAAATCCTCAAAACTTATGATTCTTCAATCTCTAACTCTTGGATCCCTATATCATCCTCTTGAATCTGCTCTTGATATCGTACAATCTTCTTAACCAACACCAGTCTAATTTCCTACATTATATACTATGTTTAACTTGATAAAAAACATTTGTATCTATATTTTCTTAATGTCATATGGTTGTTTTCATCGAAACCAATGCATGACGTACTAACAATCCAATTTTTGGTTCCGTTGGTTGGGTAGAAGTTCCAAGGAAAGTTTAAAATAATTTGTTTGTTTTATTGATATTTGATTTAAGTTTATATAATAAAATATTACATTAGTATAAGACGTGGACGGTACCGATCCATCCTATGGATGGTTGAGTATAAGTTCTTAGGGATCTTGTTGATCGGTACCGATCCATAGTTGTTTGCTGACTTGACCACGTTTTCTCCGTTGGAACCGCTCTTGGACGTGGAGAACGTGGGGGAGACCTTGGACGAGAGTTTTTCGGTGACCTACAGTTTATAAATAGAGAGTCAGGTGCTCATTTTAAAGGATCTTTTAGCTCTCTTAACATTTTTCTACATATTCCCTTGTGATCTCGAGGATCTATATTGATCCATAAGAATAGTAGTGTTAGCAGCAATCAAATTAGCAACAAAGCTAAGTGGACATAGACAGCAATTAGCCGAACCACTTTAAAACTTTTATGCCTTGTTATTTTTGTTATTGCTTAATTTCTTCACTCTTTTCTCTACTATACTCATTTTGGGTATTTATGCCATTTTTGGTGTAAACATTATGGTTCTTTCACCAAGAAATACTTGAATTTGATGACCTGGAATTTGTGATTGAGAACGATGACGATAGCTAGGAAGCCATCAAACAGGAAAATTGCTATTGCAGGAAGCCAACAAGTACATGGGATAGCTAGGAAGTGTCCTCAGGATCTAACCCTCCTTCCATCTATATAACTGGAGATGAGACAAATATGATGATGATAGATATGCAGAATAGAATGATAGCCCGCTAAAAAGAGATGATAAAGGGATTCTTTAAATGACTGGGACAACAGGGGACATCCGGAGTTGCTGTAGATCAAAAACAGAGACCAGAGTCTAAACAGATGCCCTTGGAAATGGAATGGACCAAAGCGAGACAACCCTTGAAGAGATGTCATGGATTGGTACCGATCCTTGAGCATAGATTGGTACCAATCACCAAGGACTTGGGGGCATGATCAATTTGAATCCAAGACTTAGAGATGCTCATTGAGGGACATTGTTGGATAAAAAACTTGAATTAAAATGCAGAGGCATGACTGTAGGAGTATGTGCTAGAATTTCCTCATAGGAATGGGGTGAAGAACAAAAATATGGAACAGAGACTTCCATTAGATGAAAACGATAGAATGCTGAGATAGTTTGATAAACAATAAGAAGTGGACCGCCAGACCAGAGTCTGGAGGACGTGACTAGAAACCCATTCATTCCTGACATCTGGTACGTGAGAAATCCACCCGCAAACTGTTGACGCTGGAAACGTATGATGGAAAAACTGATCCAACTGTTCATGTGATGAGATACATCCGACATATGTAGGTATTGGGTGCATCTGAAGAAGTAATGGGATGGTGTTTCCCTTTGTATTTGACGAACCTAGCAGCATTGTGGTTCCAACAGTTGGAAACAGTTCTATAGGCATATGGATCGAGTTGCTAAATAGATTCATGAGGCAGTTCAAAGTGCATATTTCATGATCGAAGAACGTGATGGTGTTATCAAGCATGAAGCGAAGGGCCATAGAGACCCTAAGAAGTTTTCTGAGTAGATTTAAACACAGTGGGTACTGCGATCCATAGGTCGGATCCATCCATGGTTCTGATAGCGGTCGTTTCAGGAGTTGCTAGCAAGACGGATTTCAAAGTTTCTTTAGAAAGGGGTCCACTACTGGATCTCATAGAATTTTATCATGAAACCGAGAGATACTTGCGGTAGGAAGATGCCGAAACTTAAAAGGTAGAGGTTGATGCTCTAGATGACGGAGGACCATCTAGGGTAGGATTTGGTAAAGATAAAGGAAAACGAAAGGCTTAAGATGGCTTTGGAGGAACGAAACGGTAGGGAAGAGAGTAGAAATTCTCTACTTATGCTGAATTAAATGAAACCCTTGGAAAGGATTTACCTTGATACTAGTGGGAAAATCCCTTATCGAAAATCGACAAAGAGAAAACCATCGATCAAGGGAGAGGAACGGGAAATTATTGCATATTTCATGAGCTGGATGGGCATGAAACAAATGATTGTAGACACCTTCACGACCTAATCGAGGGACTAGTTAGGAACAACAAATTGCAACAGTACATAAGAGGCCGAACTGTAGTGGTGGAACAAGAGCAGCCATCATCTCAGCAAATGGAAACGACCTTGGATCAAGGTCGAGGATAGTTATCTCTTGATCAGGATGGTAGAGAATCAGGTTTGGCTCTCTTACTTTTCCTTTTATTTCAATAAATGATCCAGCATTGTAGCTAACTACTTACTCGTGTATAGGACCTCGATCGATCTCCAGGCACGCTCTAAGTTGAATGCTAAACTACAGTGACTGATGAGATGAATGTTGTGTTATTTACTTGATGTTTTGATTTTAAACTCTGTGAATGTATACCCAACTTGAAGAATCACTCAAACGTGACCTGATACTAATTTCTAAACACCAATAGGCTTTGGTTACCCCTCAAAATTAGTTAAGATTTTATGAATCACTCGAATGTGATGACTGATATTGGTCATGGTAGTCTTGTTCGGATAAATGGGGAATAACCATAAAGTGCAAGCCTTAATGCCAGAGAGTAAGTGGATTGGGCTTATGCATAGGTAAGTCCCCTTACCAGAGTGTAAGCGGATGGACTTGTTTAGTCATTGGGTCCCCTTGCCAGAGAACAAGTGGATCAAACTCGTCAAGGATCCAGAGAGATCGATCCCTAGATCAGATGACGAATGATCCAAAGAGATCGATCCCTAGATTGAATGATAAACAATCCAATGAGACCAAGAAACGACCTAGATTGGTCGAACCTTAAATTGGATGATAAGCGATTTGGAGAGATCGAGAAATGACCTAAATGGGTTGAATCCCAGATTGGATGATTAAAAGGTTCAAAGGGAGCAAGGATTGAAGTAACAATCTAAAGAGACCGATGATCAAACAAATGATCCAAAGAAATCGATGATTGATTTAATGATCCGGAGAGATCAATGATTGGATTAACGATCCGAAGGGATCAATGATTGATTTAAAGATCTAGAGAAATCAATGATTAGATTAACTGTTTAGAGGGATCGATGATTGAGGTGACAATCTAGAGAGATTAATGGTTGGATTAGCAATTTGGATAGATCAAGGAATGATCCGGAGAGATTAACAATGGACGTGCAGCCTAGAAACACCAGTTAACCTTGAAACAGCTCGATAGCAATTATTGAGCTACTGATTTTAATACATGATTGTTGACTCCTAGATGAACATGGGACTTTCCTGATTCATAACATACTATACAATGTGATGATTTCAGGGAAAACGAAATGATGATTTGTGACTAACACTCAAGCAAGGACTCGAGTCCTAGTTGTAATAGTCTAGAACGATCTTTGATTTATGGATGAATCCAAAGAAACAGGATGATTGCCACAACTTGATCGGCTGATAGATAGAAAATTCAACTACTAATATTGCATCAACACTAATATATATTTTGTGCAAAGCACACCTTCCACTCGCAAGGTATGCTTTAGGGAAACTATCATCCAGCCTTCTGACCAGGCAAAATTTGGATGAATCTGATCAGTCAGACTTGAAAGTTATTAAGGCAGAGAGCCTGAAGATATAGCTAACAAGCGCAGAAACCAAGCATGATCAAAATCATAAGGCAAGCACAAGCCATTTTAGAGATCCTTAAATAAAAATCCAACCAAGTGATGATCGGTAACAATCCATCCCTACGGATCGACACCGATCCATAAAATCTCCATCGTACAACCTCAAAGCTAATCTATTCTCAAGTGTTGATGCAAGGAAGCTATTCCAAGCTTCAAAGAACCGGTCGCATGTAATTCTCTATAGATCTCCTCGAGTACTTAAAGTCAGGGACTTCATTCCAATCTGATCCATCTTATCAATCCAGAAACAAGCCTCTAGCAAAGCTTTAAAGATGGAAAACATGAAGCTAACAATAAGTCACCACCACATAAAGCATTGGAATCGATCTGTGAGTGGATCTTATGGATCAGTACCGATCCATAGCTTTTTATTGACTTAGCCATATTTCTCGATTGGAACCATTTCTAAACCTAGAGAACGTGAGGGAGATCGTGGAGGAGAGTTTTCTAGTGACCTATGACTATAAATGGAGGTTCAAGGGCTTATTTTCAAGGATATTGTAGCTCTCTTAACAATTTTCTACATATTTCCTTGTAATCCCGAGGATCCATATTGATCCATAAGAATAGCAATGTAAACAACAACCAAATCAGCAATAAAGTTAAGTGGATGTAAGACCCGATTAGCCGAACAACTATAAATTTTTTGTATATTATTATTTCTTGTTTTTTTACTTTCTTCACTCTTTTATCTACTATACTCATTGGGTATTTGCGTCATTTTTGGTGTAAACAAAATATATCGTAAATTTTTTACAGAATTTTATTTTATATATATGCGTTTTATTTATATAATCAATTTTTAGTTAAATAATAGTATATATTAATATATATATATATATATATATATATATAATATGTCCAAAAATTAAATTTTTTTCTTGGCATAATAATCTTTCAGCAAAATTAAATTTTGTAAAAATATATTTATTGTATTAAACTTTTAAAATTAGATTTAGAATTCAAAATCATTTAATATATTGTTATTTTTAAATTCGAAAATGAAAAATATTTTTTAGTTCCAAGTTGAGAGCTCATACAAGTAAATGAGTATAAAAAATTATTTTTTAATATATATATACACACTTATATTCTTAACCATTTACATGTAATAATATATTTCTAACATAGCAATATATTAAATAATGATCATATAAATAATTATATGAAAAATACACGTTTGAATTTTAAAAGACATGTTTACAAAGCAAGCAATGCTTTTGGTATAAAATTTCAAACATGTGCAACCTCAATTAATTTTATTAATAGGAAACGTTTCAGGGCAAGGCTCACATGTAAATAAATAAAACTTACAGGAAAACCAAAAGAGGCTAGTATTTAGTAAAAGAAAATAATAATGGAAATAAATAAATGAAATGGGGCATTTGAAATTTGGCAAGATAAATAAATGAAAAGATTAATGAACGTGAGTAGTGGAATATGAAATTCTAACATATTTAAGACTATCCATTACACAAAGAAAGAACAGAGCATTTAATTCAGTTTAGACTGACGTGCTAAGTGAAAAGTTTTTTTCTTTTGAAGGGAAATGAATGCATGCTTGAGTGAATAGTGCATGCAAATGAATTCATGAATTAATGCACATACACATTTCGTTTCAAATGCAAAGAAACGCCTCATTAGTAATTCAATTTATGGCAAGAAGTGGGAGAACAAATTGAATGAAATATGCAAAAGAGAGGGGTCAACGAAATGTGAGATGATAGTAGAATAAAGTAAGGTAATGAATTAATGAGGATGGAAGGATTAGTATACTGCAACAACTTTTGAAATTCAGTTTTAAACCATATGTTTCCTTCAATACATTTCATTAACTCCAAATATACACATAAATATATGTTAATTTATCCAATATTTTTTTACACATAATAAATAATATTGAACACACCAATTAACTTAATATTTCTCATTAAAATAATTATTGTATTTTTAACACAAAAGCTATCACTAATAAATTACAATTCACTTCTATTTCTTATTAGTGAAAGATTTTAATTGTTATTAATTCCAATAATTAAATTTCAAAACATACGCTGATTACTGGGAAGATAGTTAATCCAATTGTTTTCCTTCAAAGTGTATTACAAACATATCTATTAACATTATTGGTTACAAACATGAGTCAGAAATTTACTTAAAAATAATTAATTTCTTTCACTATGCTAAAACATGTTTCAAATAAATAATTATATGTTTTCTTCATTAATAAATTTATTAATTTTATTCTTCATTAACATTTATTATTAAAATCACCATTATTAATTACATTCAAACAATGTCATTAAATACACCTAACATATGTTATCAAGTTTTTATCTTACTATAATACATGTTATTAGTAGAAATTCAAATTAATATCATAAACATATCTCTTAACATACGTTAACACATATAAAATCATAAATTTTTATTTTTCTATCGCTTATATTCCTAAATTATATTCCTTATTACAATTAGCCATTGGTATTCCTATCCATTAATTACATTTTTGTGACGCCCCACCTCTATACCCACGCTAGCCAAGAACACTACGGAGTAATGCTGTCAACTAGCACGGAGAATAAGGCTGTTGAGGAGCGACCATCCGTGTAATTGCTTTGTGCGAGCACCGATATGCCAGATAAAATATAACATGCATTTCATCTCAAGAGGGAGTCCGACATACCGACACAAGCTCAAAGCTACTACACAGTGGCTATATATATATATATAAAATCTTCGGAAACAAATATAGAAATAAACATAACATAAATCAGTCACAGGCAATTCATATCACAAAGGCGGGAAAAGATATGAATATAACACATGAAAGTGTACATCAGAGTAGTGTCAAACAAGATCCACAATATCCCAAAAGAATAGCTACAAGTGTTTCACAAAAGAATAAGAATACATCATAGAGTCTACATCTCGAATGTATACAACAAAATAAACTACAATCTAAGTAGTTAGCCAAAAGTCAGAACAATAATCCAAGATGAGAAGTCAAGCAGAAGCACCTGTAACATCACGGTCTGACCCGAGTATTATTTAATAAGAAAATAATAAACGGATCAGTCTTACTATAAATATCAGATAAAATGATATAGAATAAGGGACATGACAGAAATAAAGGTATGATAACCACAAGGCCATACTATAATAAATATATAACAAAAATCAACCAAAGATTAGTCGATATCACAAGAATCTTCTCAAAGATAAAAAGAATGTCATACTCTACATTTTTATTCACCAAACCATAAATATTGCCAATTAAATCAATGCCAATTCACAAAATGTTGATGACACACAAATTCACCAATACACAAATATTGATAAAGCTTATCAATATAAATCACAAAATTGGTGGAACACAAATTCTAGAAATCATCACAAGGAATACAGAAATCACAAAAAAAAAGGGGGAGGCCTATCACAAACGGAAGCATAAAAACTCCCTACACGTGTATCACAAACGGAACGCTAATTCCATGGTTGCTAACCATCACAAATTGAGCCGAAGCTCCACAAACGGCCCGAAGACCATGGGTTGCTACCCCACC
Source organism: Allium cepa (assembly GCA_030765085.1). Classification (NCBI taxonomy): domain Eukaryota; kingdom Viridiplantae; phylum Streptophyta; class Magnoliopsida; order Asparagales; family Amaryllidaceae; genus Allium; species Allium cepa. The sequence continues at coordinate 805,175,458 of CM060943.1, forward strand.
AATTTGAGTCGAAACTCCACAAAACGGGGTTTAGTCTCCCTCGCAGATAAAGAGACATCGCACATTGCTAGTCTAAATCACAAAAATGATCGTCATTGATCATCAAGAAGTGTCAATTACACTATGCTAGTAAATATAAGAGTTTAGCTTCATGTCCCATAACCACTAGCTTAACTTAAATATTTACGAACAAATTTTTGATCTCCACTAGAAAATTGTCACAAAAGATTCAATCGAACGAGTCTAAGAATTAACTGGCGAAGTAAATGCAAGCGTTTCATACCACTCGTTTTACTAAGTCGTTTAATTAGATTTCTCATACGAGTGAGGTAAAGGTTTGTATATACTAGTAGATTGGAAATCGGTTTGAGAAAACGAGCTTTGTAATAAAATATTGTTGAACTCATTTGAAGAAAGAGTTTTGATATTTACTACTAGTATAGAAAACCTTTATATTTTAAAGTGACAAATCATAGAAGTGATTGTAGAAACAATCAATCATAAAATTCACATTCGAAGACGTGAATAAAATCCAAAGAAACCGATAAAGAATCCATCGAAATAGATATTCAAAAATCCCTAAAAAGGAGTCACCAAAGTCATAATAAACGATAACAACAAATAGGATCATCACGAATCGATTCAAATTGGAAATTCAATCCAAAAAGGCAAAGTGGGCTGAAATAGCAAATTCAGTTGACTACACAGAGATTTTCATTTGACTAAACAGAGATTTCAGTTGACTGAACAGAGATTTTCAGTTGACTGAATTCTGCCTGGGAACTTTCTGTTTCCAGGTTCAGTCGACTGAACAGAGAATTCAGTCGACTAAACCCTGCCTGGGAACTTTCTGTTTCCAGGTTCAGTCGACTGAACAGAGATTTTCAGTCGACTAAACCCTGCCTGGAAACTTTCGGGTTCCAGATTTAGTCGACTAAACAGAGAATTCAGTCGACTGAATCATGCCTGGGCTGTTTTTCAGCCTTATTCAAATGAAGAGCAAACTCTTCCAAAATGCAACCGGACGAACATTGGCTCTAAGGGTTTATGCCAATCGACAACCCGGTCCTATATGCTCCTCGATGCATCACCAAAAGCATGATCAAACATCCATAAAAGGATTTTCACATAAATTGACTTAAAAACCCAAAAATTGAAATGTTCACAAAACCAATCCAAATCAAGAGCAAACGCACATGAAGAAGTGTTAGGAATTCATACCCAACAACCAAAGATAATTATAGTCATACATGTGAGATAAAAATCTCACCTTTGAACCCAAAACAAATGAATGAGAAGCTTGAAGACAAGGGAAGGTCAACCACACTTCAATCTCAAAACAAGAAGCTTGAATCTAAGCTTAAAAGAAGAACATTCCCAAAATTAGGTTTAGGAATTTCTGAAATTGATTAAGAGAATGAGTTGGAGAAGATGAAGAGAAGCTTACTAATGGGTTCTCTTGAATTTGGAGCTAGAAGTTGGATTTGCTAATGAAGACTAGGGTTTTGGAGTTTTAATTTCCCATCTCTCCCACCATTGATGCTTTAGAGCTGAAAAGAGGAGGAAGTGATAGTGAATGGGGAGGAGTGTTTCAGATTTGAGTATAAGTTAAACATAGGGCCAAACCCAAACCCAAACCCAAAGTGAAAATGATCAAATTTTTGACTAGCTCCAAACATATCAATGTTTATACTCAAAAAGGTTGCAAACGACATTTTGAACTCAATGGGAGGGGTCTCGAGTCCCAATTCGACTGTTTGCTAAAAGTAGGTTTTCGGACTATAATCCGACTAACGATGAAATATTTAAATATAACAATCGATAAATATGCGGGTTGTTATAGACTCCCCTCCTTAAAGAAATTGCGTCCTCGCAATATTTAAGAAGAAGATACATAGTAGCAACCATGAGAGCATATACAACACAAAAGAAATCTGAAATAAAAGGCTCACCTTAAAGAGCGCGGAAAAGTAAGTTCGGATGTGTTTGCTCAATGAACTCTCTAGATTCCCAAGAACAATCCTTAGGATTTGAGGACCATTGATCTTTCACAAGCGGGACATCTTTATTTCGAAGGCGTTTGACCTCCGAAGCAATAATACGAACAGGATGTTGCTCATAAGTTAAATTCGGCGAAACTTAAATTTCTTCCACAACACCGGGCTCAAGAATAGAATCGGAATCTCGAAGACATTTTCGAAGTTGAGAAACGTGAAACACGTCATGGATAGCAGAAAATTGAGCCGGTAATGATAGGCGATAAGCCACGGAACCAATACGTTCAGTGATAGGAAATGGCCCAATATATCGAGGTGCTAACTTTCTCGATCGACAGAAACGTACAACACCTTTCATAGGTGAAACACGAATAAACACAAGATCTCGCACAGAAAATTCTAATTTCCTTCTTCGGTTATCGGCATAGGATTTCTGTCTACTTTGGGCTTCTTTCATCCTAAGGCGAATAAGATCAATCCTTTCTGTGGAATCACGAATAAAATCTAGACCTAAAACCAGCTTCTTGCCGGCCTCAAGCCAATAAGAAGGAGATCGGCATGGCCTTCCATAGAGTGCCTCAAAAGGTGTCATACCAATACTAGATTGGAAGCTATTATTATAGGAAAATTCAACAAGTGAAATATGATCTTCCCAACTTCCACCGAAATGAAGCACACAAGCACGAAGAAGATCTTCAAGTGTTTGATTCACACGCTCAGTTTGTCCATCGGACTAGGGGTGATAAGCAGTGCTAAAATTAAGCTTCGTTCCCAAAGCTTTTTGAAGACTCTTCCAAAATCCACTAGTAAACAATGGATCACGATCGGTAACAATAGAAGTAGGAACTCCATGCAATTTAACAATTTCTTTGATAAAGATTTTGGCCAAAAGAGGAACGGTTCGATTGGACCGAACGGGAATAAAATGGGCAGATTTAGTAAGTCTATCAACAATCACCCATAAGCTATCATGACCCGAACGAGAACGGGGAAGGCCATCTATAAAATCCATGGAAATTTGGTCCCACTTCCAAATTGGAATTTCTAAAGGTTGCAATAACCCGTCGGGCCTTTGATGTTCGGCCTTAACGAGTTGGCAAGTCATGCAACGCTTAACGAAGTTAGCGATGTCAAGTTTCATTCCCTTCCAATAATAAAGTCGCTTCATATCCGCGTACATTTTGCTACTACGGGGATGAATGGTGAATTTAGAACGATGGGAATCTTCTAAAATATCTTTGCGAAGATCACTAATATTTGGCACGATAAGTCTACCAAATTTTCGAATGCCGCCACGAGAATCAATATCACAGTCTTTCAAACCTTCAATATCAATTTTATCCTTAAAATTTTGTCCAAGAAGAGCCAAGTCGGGATCTAGCCTTTGAGCTTCAAGAATGCGGTCTAAAAGAGAAGGATGTGCCTCAAGGCTACATAAAACAAGAGAAGGACATAAATCAGAAACACGATCTCGAATCTCACAAGTGGATAAAATCTCGAGATCATTCCATTCGGATATCATCATGGAAACAACCGCTTGTTGCTTGCGACTAAGTGCATCGGCAACACGATTTCCCTTTCCGGGAGCATAAAGGATATCAAGATCATAAGGTGCAAGGAACTCGAGCCAACGTTGTTGACGCAAATTAAGTTCCTTTTGAGAGAATAAATACTTCAAAGACTTATGATCGGTATAAAGAACAAATTTCTCTCCTAAAAGATAATGACGCCAAATCCGAAGAGCGAAAACAATAGCCGCGAGTTCTAAATCATGAGTGGCATATCTAGTCTCAGCTGGCTTCAATTGCCTAGAAGCATAAGCAATAACACGTTCTTTTTGCATAACAACGGCACCCAAACCAATGCGACTAGCATCGGTATAAACAATAAAATCTTGGTTTACATCAGGAATTACAAGGATAGGAGCATCGGAAAGGAGTTCTTTTAATTTCTGGAAAGAAGTTTCACATTTGTCTGACCAAATGTATTTAATGCCTTTCTTTGTTAAGCTAGTGAGAGGCACGACAATTTTAGAAAAGTCTTTGATGAAACGACGGTAATAGCCCGCTAATCCCAGAAAGCTACGGATTTCCGTCACACTCTTCGGTCTCTTTCAATTTTGAATCGCTTCAATCTTTGAAGGATCCACTGATATTCCAGATTCGGAAATAATATGGCCTAGAAACTTCACACGAGATTGCCAAAAATGGAATTTAGAAAATTTTGCTTTTAATTGATTACTCCTAAGAGTTTCCAACACAATTCGAAGATGCTTTTCATGCTCCTCCTCGGTTTTTGAATACACAAGAATATCATCAATAAAGATGAGAACAAATCGATCGAGGAAGTCTTTGAAAACTCGATCCATTAAGTTAACGAAATAAGCCGGGGCATTCGTTAAGCCAAATGGCATAACAAGCCATTCATAAGATCCATACCGAGTACGGAACGATGTCAAAGGAATGCTATCCTCTGCAATACGAAGCTGATGAAAACCGGTAGCCAAGTCCAATTGTGAAAAGACTCTAGCACCACAAAGTTGGTCAAATAAATCATCAATCCGAGGTAAAGGATATTTATTCTTGATAGTAAGATCATTAAGCTTGCGGTAGTCAACGCAAAGCCTAAGTGTACCATCAGATTTCTTCACAAAAATAGCTGAAGCTCCCCAAGGCGAGGAACTAGAGCGAATAAATTGCTTCGTCTCCAATTCGGATAATTGTTTACGCGTCTCCTCATTTTCTTTATTGGACATACGATAAGGAGGACGAGTGATAGGTTGAGCTCCAGGAATGAGATTAATTCTGAACTCAATTACTCGCTTAGGTGGTAATCCTAAAACGGGCTCAAATATGTCGGAAAATTCATGAACAACGTGAATAAGAGAAATAATATCTTCCTCATCATCATTATCATCATCATGAGGATTAAAAGAGTATAAAGATGCAACCAAACTGGAATTTGAATCTTTAAGATTAATAGAAATCTGCTTAACAGATTGAGGATGCCAAAGATGAATAGTCCGCTCAGGACATAGGATTTGAGCTTCATAACGGTTAAGCCAATCCATACCCAAAATCATTCCAAAGCCTAAATAACGCATGAAATGCAAATCGGCTAGGAAAGAAAAATCACATAAAATAATCTCGACATCTTTACATAACAAACTGAGTGTTGCGGATCCACCAACCGGATTCGCAATTCTCAAAGAAGTCATTAAACACATAACATCCAACGAAAAAGTATCAACAAGTTCTTTTGAAATAAAAGAATGGGATGCACCCGTATTAAAAAGAACTCGAATGGGTTGATCACGAAATATAATGATGCCATCAAGGATAGAATGAGACATACCTTGACCACGAGATGTGTTGCCAGGGGCTTGAGCAACATTCAACTTTCTCTCCCTCTTGGCCTGAAGCTTGGGGCATGAAGATATAACATGACCGAGACCTTTGCGGTAGCGGCAAGAGAGAGATATAGGACACTTGTTCGCGTAATGGTCCTTGGAACCACAATTATAGCATTCCCCACGACCAAAGGAAGAAGTCTTTGCCACAGGGGTTGCTTGCTTCCCTTTCTTATTGGGATAAGAACCTTTGAATTTATTAGGCCTTTTCTTGTTGTTGTTGAAGTTTGGTTTGGAACCTACCACTTCAACATCATTTTCCCTATCTGCCTCTTCAAGACGAAGAGCGATATCAACGAGTTGGTCGAAAGAAACTTCTAATTTTAGAAGTAATGGCTTCTTGAGATTTTTGTTTAAGCCGTAGACGAACCTCTGGTTCTTCTTCAATGGGGTGTTGATGTATTCAACCCTATATTTGGAAAGCAACTCGAAGGAGGCGACATAATCAGTCATGGAGGACCCACCTTGAACAAGGTCTATAAATTGTCGAGCCAATGTCACTTTCTCTGCTTCTGGTACAAATTTCAACTCGAAGCGTTCCCGGAATTGCTCCCAGGTGAGATCCGCTTCATTAATCTCGGAAATAAGAAGTTCGTACCAGTCCAATGCACTCTCTTGGAGCATACTGGAGGCCACCTGAACTCGGTGAAGATCAACAAGGTTCATGCGAGAGAAGATTCGATCGCATGTCCTTAACCAAGCCTGAACCTCGATAATAGTTTCAGAACCTTTGAATGGCTTCCCACCCAAATTAGTGTAGTCGTGGCACAGGCGTGCAAATCCAGATTTAGGGTGAGAAGGCTCTGGAATAGGTCCATCCGCTTGAGCATTCTTCACAAGATCAAGAAGTTGTTGGGCAGACATAAATACTCCATCCTGAGGAGTAGCACTAGATTGAACGGCGCTGTGACGGCCTGGTCTAACCATTTCTCTTCTTTAAGAAAGAAAGAACGAAGAGGAAAAAGGTTATTCACAAAATGAATATCAAACAATGATGATTGATAAAACAAGGAATCGCAAAAGAAAATTGGATAGAACAGTACGAAGACACGAATTAAATCCTAATGCACGACTCCTAAGATGGACTTAGGACGATGATCCTTGTTAAGTTATACTACATTGTTCCAAAGTTTGGCTCTGATACCAAGCTGTGACGCCCCACCTCTATACCCACGCTTGCCAAGAACACTACGGAGTAATGCTGTCAACTAGCACGGAGAATAAGGCTATTGAGGAGCAGCCATCCATGTAATTGCTTTGTGCGAGCACCGATATGCCAGATAAAATATAACATGCATTTCATCTCAAGAGGGAGTCCGACTTACCGACGCAAGCTCAAAGCTACTACACAGTGGCTATATATATATATATATATATATATATATATATATAATCTTCGGAAACAAATATAGAAATAAACATAACATAAATCAGTCACAGGCAATTCATATCACAAAGGCGGAAAAAGATATGAATATAACACATGAAAGTGTACATCAGAGTAGTGTCAAACAAGATCCACAATATGCCAAAAGAATAGCTACAAGTGTTTCACAAAAGAATAAGAATACATCATAGAGTCTTCATCTCGAATGTATACAACAAAATAAACTACAATCTAAGTAGTTAGCCAAAAGTCAGAATAATAATCCAAGATGAGAAGTCAAGCAGAAGCACCTGTAACATCTCGGTCTGACCCGAGTATTATGTAATAAGAAAATAATATACGGATCAGTCTTACTATAAATATCAGATAAAATGATATAGAATAAGGGACATGACGGAAATAAAGGTATGATAACCACAAGGCCATACTATAATAAGTATATAAGAAAAATCAACCAAAGATTAGTCGATATCACAAGAATCTTCTCAAAGATAAAAAGAATGTCATACTCTATATTTTTATTCACCAAACCATAAACATTGGCAATTAAATCAATGCCAATTCACAAAATGTTGATGACACACAAATTCACCAATACACAAATATTGATAAAGCTTATCAATATAAATCACAAAATTGGTGGAACACAAATTCTAGAAATCATCACAAGAAATCCAGAAATCACAAAAAAAGGGGGGGAGGCCTATTACAAACGGAAGCATAAAAACTCCCTACACGTGTATCACAAACGGAACGCTAATTCCATGGTTGCTAACCATCACAAATTGAGCCGAAGCTCCACAAACGGCCCGAAGACCATGGGTTTCTACCCCACCAATTTGAGTCGAAACTCCATAAAACGGGGTTTAGTCTCCCTCGCAGACAAAGAGACATCGCACATTGCTAGTCTAAATCACAAAAATGATCGTCATTGATCATCAAGAAGTGTCAATTACACTAAGCTAGTAAATATATGAATTTAGCTTCATGTCCCATAACCACTAGCCTAACTTAAATATTTACGAACAAATTGTTGATCTCCACTAGAAAATTGTCACAAGAGATTCAATCGAACAAGTCTAAGAATTAACCGGCGAAGTAAACGCAAGCGTTTCATACCACTCGTTTTACTAAGTCGTTTAATTAGATTTCTCATACGAGTGAGGTAAAAGTTTTTATGTACTAGTAGATTGGAAATCGGTTTGAGAAAACGGGCTTTGTAATAAAATAGTGTTGAAATCATTTGAAGAAAGAGTTTTGATATTTACTACTAGTATAGAAAACCTTTATATTTTAAAGTGACAAATCATAGAAGTGATTGTAGAAACAATCAATCATAAAATTCACATTCGAAGACGTGAATAAAATCCAAAGAAACCGATAAAGAATCCATCGAAATAGATATTCAAAAATCCCTAAAAAGGAGTCACCAAAGTCATAATAAACGATAACAACAAATAGGATCATCACGAATCGATTCAAATTGGAAATTCAATCCAAAAAGGCAAAGTGGGCTGAAATAGCAAATTCAGTTGACTAAACAGAGATTTTCATTTGACTAAATAGAGATTTCAGTTGACTGAACAGAGATTTTCAGTTGACTGAATTCTGCCTGGGAACTTTCTGTTTCCAGGTTCAGTCGACTGAACAGAGAATTCAGTCGACTAAACCCTGCCTGGGAACTTTCTGTTTCCAGGTTCAGTCGACTGAACAGAGATTTTCAGTCGACTAAACCCTGCCTGGAAACTTTCGGGTTCCAGATGCAGTCGACTAAACAGAGAATTCAGTCGACTGAATCATGCCTGGGCTGTTTTTCAGCCTTATTCAAATGAATAGCAAACTCTTCCAAAATGCAACCGGACGAACATTGGCTCTAAGGGTTTATGCCAATCAACAACCCGCTCCTATATGCTCCTCGATGCATCACCAAAAGCATGATCAAACATCCATAAAAGGATTTTCACATAAATTGACTTAAAAACCCAAAAATTGAAATATTCACAAAACCAATCCAAATCAAGAGCAAACGCACATGAAGAAGTATTAGGAATTCATACCCAACAACCAAAGATAATTATAGTCATAGATGTGAGATAAAAATCTCACCTTTGAACCCAAAACAAATGAATGAGAAGCTTGAAGACAAGGGAAGGTCAACCACACTTCAATCTCAAAACAAGAAGCTTGAATCTAAGCTTAAAAGAAGAACATTCCCAAAATTAGGTTTAGGAATTTCTGAAATTGATTAAGAGAATGAGTTGGAGAAGATGAAGAGAAGCTTACCAATGGGTTCTCTTGAATTTGGAGCTAGAAGTTGGATTTGCTAATGAAGACTAGGGCTTTGGAGTTTTAATTTCCCATCTCTCCCACCATTGATGCTTTAGAGCTGAAAAGAGGAGGAAGTGAGAGTGAATGGGGAGGAGTGTTTCAGATTTGAGTATAAGTTAAACATAGGGCTGAACCCAAACCCAAACCCAAAGTGAAAATGATCAAATTTTTGACTAGCTCCAAACATATCAATGTTTATACTCAAAAAGGTTGCAAACGACATTTTGAACTCAATGGGAGGGGTCTCGAGTCCCAATTCGACTGTTTGCTAAAATTAGGTTTTTGGACTATAATCCGACTAACAATGAAATATTTAAATAAAATATTTAAATATAAATATCGATAAATATGCGGGTTGTTACAATTTGAAACTATGTCAATTCAATGTTAATTATTTTATTGATTATGGTGTTTAATTTCAACTGTAATTAGATCCAATTAATTGAAACTTAATTTCAATAAATTGATTTATACTTTCATTCCATCTTTGAATTCAATCAATTATTACTTTATAAACCTAATTAACATTTGTTTATAACTTATTACAATAATATTACATTAATATTCTACCATCATCATCTTGTACCATATTAGTTGCAATATCTCAATTACATTGAACATGTCAATTTTATTATAATTTAAAATTTCAATAATTTAATTATCTTTGGTTTACTCTTTCGTAAATTCAATAATTGTATTGTGAATATAATTAACATTTCTACACATTTTATTGCATTTACCATTTTAAGTTATCGTCTTAACTCATATTAAAGTAACATTAAATTACATTCAATTGCAATTGATTAAATGAATTGGTAACAAATAACAATTGTCACCATTTCTATATTTAATCACATTTGTAAGTTTATTATTTACAAATAAATGTTATAACTATTACTACCCCACTACTATTATCACTTACAATTAATTACACCTTATTTCATTAATTAGTCAACATTTGAATCATCGATTGCTCTTTAATCTAATTATCCATTAATTCAATACATTACTATAACTTATTTACAACATATATCAATTATAGTTCTTTAATTCTTTTAATTAATTTGAATTAAATTTAGAGAAATTATTAATTACTTTAAATTAATATTATTACATTGCATTCCGGTTATATTTTCATTATTAAATCATAGATTTTAATTTCTTCCAACATTAAATTCACAAAACCTTATTAAACTAACAATTTTTAATTATTGAAATACGAGTCATTACAAGGTGGATGAAATTAACCAAAACAAATAAATTACAAAAATTTAGAAAGATACCAACTAGACGTTTGAAAACCTAGATCAGTTTGAAAATTTAGACCAAACGTTTGAATTAGGGATTAATGTCTAGACTATAGAAAATCATAAACCAAATGCAAATAGTTTGAATTTGACTTGACTCAGACATTTGAATCCTTTTTCAGATGTTTGGAATCGAAATCAGACTTCTAAGAAAGGAAGTCAGATGTTTGAATACCTGAAAGTTATGTTTTATATGGTCATATTTCTGAATTTTAGTTCTAGAAGTCTGCATTGCTTCAGGATGCACAGGTTGAACCTAGACCTAGTGTAGGCTAAGTAGGACAAATAAGAGAACTTCCCACTTTATCGACTGTTAGGAGTTCATGTAGCATCATAGAGCAGGTGCAACAAGTAGTATCACTTTACGGTAAACATAATATGAAGCTCAATAGGGATGGAGTTAGCAGCATAATTAGAAGCTCTTATTTTTACTGGGGCATGCCTGGCCACATGTTAAATAGGTAGAAATTGGAAAGGGAGACGGAGCATCAACATAATAGGGGTACATAACTTGGTGGTGGTTGGATCTATGAGGGAATCGCTATAGTGATTTTCTTAATGCTTCAGGTTAAATGATAAAGAGCATAGGACATGTTTTCCATTGAGAAGTTGACACGAATGCTTAGGTAGGCCATAAATCATTGAGGTAGCATACTTGGCGCAAGTCCAGGCATTGTGATGTTTACTGAGTGCTTAAGTGTGATATATGTAGTTCGTCACTGAGAATTTTTACTCAACGTTGGCTAGGAAATTTTTTATCGAGACCGTATAATTAGGGTTTACCTAGGGTTGTTAGATAATGGTTTTTTCAACCCACAGCTGGAAACCTTTGTAATTTTTATGTCTGTAGGTGTAGTTAGAATCATACCCTTGATATTTAAAGTAATCAATTCTTTATAGGTAATACATGAACACAAGCAGACATCTTAAGTCATGTAGTTACAAATGAAGTTAATTGCTTGTAAACACCATACACTAGTAATACAATTCATTCACCACACTTTGTTTAATCCACTCCTTTTCTTCCCCTTTTATGCCCATTATAGGAAGATAGGCCAATAGACGATTTGGCCCAAACACTATGCACGAAGAAGGAGACTAGGCGTTTAAAGTTATATTTTTTACAGTTGCTCTCCATGTACTATTTATTATATTATATTATCAGTTGAAAATCATTTCATTACGTGGGAACTTTATTATGTCACTTGTTTCATAGGCTTCGTTATATGGATGCTATTGTCTGATTTGCTTATTTTTATGTTTTATTTCCTTTCGCTATGAGACCTAAAAGTGTAGGGTGCTTAAAATTTTATATTATTCTCTGTATCATGTAATGTTCTAAAACCCTAATGACTCGTACTTCTTAGCACGTCGCGAGTTCGAAAGTCATTTTAGGCTTTGAATTGGTGTGTCTAGAGGTGTAGGTTGTCATAATTGGTATAAGAGCTTAAGTTTAGGATTCTTTAGGAAGTATTGGGAGAGCATACTCATATATTTTTAGAAATTATTATATATAAGTATAATGTAAACACACCCTTATAATAACAGCAACGCTTAACACTATCTGAGGAAAGTTGCTAATAATTCCTATTTATAGATAGGTGAGAATAAGCAATTGAAATAGAAATAGTTCTAGTGAGGAAGCTAAGGTTTTGGGCATGGACGTTGTTATATGGTTCTACTTGTATCTTCAAACAAGAGGCCAAGCTAAACTCAACCCCCATAGAGGACGGACAAAGAAACCGCAAGCTGCAACCCTAGCTCCTTCACCGCTTAAGATATGTTGGGATATCCAAAGTCTAAGTGGAAAGAATTATTATGCGACTGAATCATTTGTGAAGACATAGACATTATGAGGAATTATGATAGCATTTTTGTTGTGATGGGTGTGAAGGATGCAGTGAAGTGGTAGGTAGCTTCGTGACGTTTGCAGGAGATGCTTTAAACTAGTGGGAGATTGTGGTTGTTGAGATAAATGAGACTGGTATTGATTGGACCGATTTTGGGAGGTGCTTTGAGATTAAGTTCATTTCTTTAGTTTAATGGGGAGTAGAGTTAAAGAAGTTCATTCATTTGGAGCAAGGAACTATAGTGTCAAAGAGTATGTGAATAAATTTAATTACCCGGTGAAGTATGGTTTAGACCTTAATAATACACCAAAAAAGAAGGCAATGAAGTTTTCTAAGGTGTTGAATCCATCATTGAGAGGTATTGCTTTGAGCCATGTACTTATTAGAGCTACTTTTGAGAGCATGGTTGAGATGGCATTGTTGAATTCAATTAGGAAGGAGGAACCTGAGAAGGAAGAAATAAAGCCAGTTCACCAATACCACCATAGAAGTGGAATGAGAGCTTAAGGCAAGATAAAGAAGCCAAATTTTAAGTGCAAGAAATTCCAAGGTAGTGGGCATTTAACAAGAGATTGCAGGGCCGGCATTGTAAAGATCATATGCTACAACTGCAACCAATTTACGCACATGAAGAGAGAGTGTCGAATGCACCTAAAACTTCTACCCAAGTGGTTCCAGCATATGCACTAAACATTATTCTTAGCCAAAGTTTTAGATCTCAGATTTAGTCACGTTTCATCTTAGAGATTTTAAAGACTTGATCTCATATCGAGGAGATCACGGATGAGATGAGTCCATCTCGGATGTTTGTCTCAAAGTTCCATCTAGGGTCTTAAAGCTCATCGTTGAATCAACTTGGGGTATGTGATATGTTACAAATTGATATTATTACACAATAATTTTTATGAATGCTACCATAAAAATAATGACTTAAATTTGATCTGCAAAATCACTCCATTGTTATTAACCTATGAAAAAACATTCATAGTTAAATCATAACATGCTTAAACAAACAGAACAACATAATACAAATATATTATAGCTTACAACTCATGATCCATGAACATGAATTACTGTTGGACATAAAACATAAAAAAGATCCAAAACATTAAATAATAACACATAAGTAAAACACATACATTAGTTAGTAACATGTATGTAAAAAATGGCGAACATGAAAGAAGATTATAGAACATAAATGAATATACGATATAGTCATATAACAAGTAAAATGTACACAAGATATTAAAATTAAACATGATACTTTTCAAGCCTTCTATTTACGTACAAAATACACAAAAAGAGCATAATGGTAAACCAAAATAAAACCAAGCTTTTACCGCTACAAGCTAACCGGCAAAAAGAGACATTAATATATCTTAAAAGACTATTCTTCAAGTGACTCAGAATGTGATTCGGATGTCTCGCATAGGGTTGTTCGATTTAGGGTTAATTTTAGCAATTAAAAGAGATGGGGTTAATTATTGAAATAGTAGGAGCATATAGCAGCCAGACTTGATTTTTTAGTTACTGATTTGGGTCGGGTACGTGCTTAAACTTTGGCTCAAAAAATGAATTCCCGGTCGATATTTCAATACCCCATCTCGGTTGATATATCGGTCGATATTTCCATATCTTTGCTGATATATTCGAAACGAGATTTACATCAAGATTTGTTATTTTGTTTTAGTGGGAGGAAAAAACGAGATCGGTCGATATTTTCAAGATCTAAAATAGTGTTCCTATCTAGAGCACTGCTCTAGCTATGGATAAAGGAAGGTCATCATATAAGGTGTGTTAATTCTTCTTAGTTTATCTATTCATACTTTATTTGGCATCCGAGCATCACACTCATTTATTTTGAGTAGACGAGTAAATGATTTGCACTTAGAAGCTAGTATAGTTATAGACCCTGCAACAATATCAAACCCTATTAGAGGATCGACTTATTTATCCATGACTTATAAGGGCTTGAAGTTGTATATTTTGAGTATCGAATTCAATTGTAATGCTTTTGTTTTGGGATTTTATAAGTTCGGTTTAATCTTGGGAATGGACTAGATAACTATGTATTGTGCAGTACTAGATAGTGATAGGGATATGACTCGGGTAGGCACTTGGAGTGGGTGCATCCTTGATGTATTCTGTGACCCGGGGTGCTCAGTTATGTTGAGTTACCTATATTGTTTAGACCAATCACATGATGAGTTATCTTCTGCACTAGTAGTCCATGACTACCTAGATGTCTTTTCTAAAGTTTTCATTCTTCTGTTACATAGGGCAATTAAATTTTGAATTTATCTTGAAGAGAATACTAGACATGTTGCCTTACCTCTTAGGAATATGAATCCTAGAGAAATACGTAAGCTAAAAAAGAAAGTGAAATAATTATTACAGAAGGGCTTCATTAAGAGGAGCACTTTTGAGTGAGAGAACCTATTGTTTTTGGTACTAAAGCAAATAGCTCTTTAAGGCATTGCGTTGATTATCGTAAGCTAAATAAACTAACAGAGAAGAATTATTATCCATTGTCTTATATAGATGATCTTTTTAATCATAGTAGGAGAAAGGTATTCTCTGGGCTCAACTTGGTTACTGGATTCCATTAGTTGCATGTAGCTAAGGATAAAATTTAGAAGATGGCTTTTCGTATACCTGACGAACTTTATGAATAATTAGTTATGCCATTTGGACCGACCAATGCACCGGCATATTTTATCGACCTTATGAATCGAGTCTTTAGAGGATTGCTCAGTAAGTTCATGGTCGTAATTTCTTATGAATACTTGTCTATTTAAAGAGCGCGGACGAGCATGTGTTGCATTTAGGAGAAGTGCTCAAAACTCTCCATAGTCATAAGCTACACGCTATTATAGAAAGTTTATTAAGGATTTCGCTAAAATTTCTACACCGTTGACTCGTCTTACCAATACAAATTTAATTTTCTCATAGAGGTCAGAATGCGAAGATGCTTTTGTTAAGGTAAAGGCGTTGTTAGCTAGTGCACTTGTTTCAATACTCCACAATAGTACGAAGGCATTCACAGAATACACCGATACTTATGGTACATGACCGGGCGCAGTGTTAATGTAGGAGGGTAGAGTTGTTTGTCATGCTAGTCGAAAATTGAAGGTACATGAGAGAAATTATCTCACTGATTGTCTTGAGTTAGCAGCTATTTTCTTTGTCCTCAGATTATGAAGGCATTATCTTTAGGGGAGCAATTTAAGCTATTCACAAATTATAAGCCTTTGAAGTATTTATTCTCCCAAAAGGATATTAATTTGAGGCAACGAAGGGGGATGGAGTTCTTGGCGTCGTATGATTTAAGCATCTCACATACTCCGAGAAAGGGCAATGTCATTGATGACGCCTTGAGTAGGAAGCATGCAATATTGAGTCCTATGTTCTTGATATGAAAGGGATTGGAGTTCATTTCTACTTTTTATTTTCAACCTTCATCGGACATTACTCCATGATTATTGGAAGCTTTAGATGTTCAACCTTCACTTGCGGACAATATTAGTTTGGGTCAGAAGAAAGACAAGGAGTTGTTGAATATTTTTGAGAAGCTGAACAGAGAAGAGCATTCGAGTCATTTGGATCGCTACTCCGTTGATTCGAAAGGGTGGTACTAAGAGATGGTAGGTTATGTGTCCCTTTTATTAAGGAGTTGTTAGATATGGTACAAGAAGTGTCACATCGTTCTAGGATGACTATTAATCCCTGTAGCGACAAAATGTACCATGATATTATGAGAGTCTTTTATTGGCCTAATATAAAGTGGCAAATATCGGAATATGTTTCTAAGTGTGTGACTTATCAAAGGGTAAAGGCAAAGTAGAAGAAGCCTGATGTATTGTTACAGCCATTGGATATTCCATGATGGAAGCGAGAAAGTATCTATATGAAATTTGTTGATAGGTTACGTAGGAGTAGAAGGAGTATGAAAGTATTTTGATCATAATCGATCGACTGACCAAATGCATTTTTTATATTCCAATTAGGAGTTCAAGGAAAGCTTCATCTTTAGCGACCTTATATGTGAGGAAGCTAATGCTTTTGCATGGATTTCCTTCTTGCATTGTCAACAACCGAGATCCGATTTTCATTAATATGTTTTGAAGGAGTCTTCAGGAGGCTTTGGGCACTAAATTTAATTAAAATACCACGTATCATCCATAGGTGGATGGGCGGATTAAGAGGGTGAACAGAGTGTTGGAGGACACGCTTTGGATGTATATCTTGGACTTTGGAGGTTATTAGGAGGATCAGTTGCCATTAGAGCTAATGTATAATAATAGCTATTAAGAAAATATTGGGAAACACTATAACACCTTATAATTTTACGAATTTAAATAATAAAATTAAAATGGATAAAATTACAATTTTACATTAAGGAAAAATAGTAGATTTCTACAGAAGATGGAAGTAGGCTTCAGGACTTATTCCAATGCGTCTAGAATGTCGTATAGAGTCAGAAAATATACATAACTTGCTGAACTTCTATAACACCCCAAAAATTTAATAAAAGAATAAAATTTAAATATATCAAGGGAAAGTTAAAATTATACAAACATTCGAATTTGGCAATGAAACTTGCACAGCTACGTTTCTAGTGATTTTCTAGACAATCTTCATACATAACACTTTGAAATCAGAGCTAGTACGGAGAAGCTATGGACATTTTAAAATATGAAAATGAAATTAATTAAATAAACTAATAAGGAGATTAAAATACCCTTAAATAAATAGCTCACTAGCCGACACCCATATGGGGGCCGTTCGAACACTTTTGGTCAACCACCCTCATGTATGGTGATCGACCAGTTGATGTATCAAGGCGAAAAATTTGAGCGATGAACAACCCAGATTTGATTATGTGGGGATGAAGTACATGGTTAACGAACACGATGTAAATAAAGATTCTCCTGGGGCGAATCAATGGTCTGTACTAATCTACAACTCCTCTAAATACACAGCTAACCTAAACCCTAAATCATTATAAAATTAGACTGTATCCTCAAACTATATCAATTCCTTTACTCCTCTCCACACCTAAACTCTTCAAAAAAAGTAGAGAGATTAAGGAGGATAAATCAATCAAACAACTAACGACTAGGGAAGGTTTTCGAATGGGATTTGAAGGAAAGCTTGGATCTGAGGTGAGTGGGTATATCCTTAGTAAAGATGATTTATATGTAGTTGATTTTGATATATCCTATCTAATTTAGGTTGCTAGAAACTAAATTTAGAATTATATTATTTAGATCTGAGATTGAGTAATAAGTTAAATTGATGCAAATTTGTTAAGTAGGAATTTGCCTAGATTAAATCCCTTTTACTAATCCATTTAATCCTCTAATCTGTTAATATAATTTGTTAATATTGATGATAGTAGTAACCCTAGATTTGAACTGTTCCTATAAATCTGAAAAATCGAGTTTCAATAAGAAATTTTGGAAATTGTAGAATTTGGTTCACTATAATCACTCTGTAACTCACTATAATAGAGATTTGGAGAAGAACCTAACTAATTATAATTAACCATCGAAACAAATGAAAAATCATAAATTCAAAAACCCTAATTAACGAGGATGACCGGTCGACCGCACTATCTAGGGCGGTTGACAGCAAGCGGTCAATCGCTCCAGGAGCATGCGGTTGACCGCATTTCCAAAAATGTAGTTTGAACCATGGCCTAAGGCCCAAATTATAACTAAAAGTTTATTTTAATTAACGCCATTCAATATGTATGTTTGTATTTGTGTATATGGAGGTTAGGAGTAGGGAAGCTAGTTCCCTATGAAGCGACACTAGGAACTTACAGGACTGGGTAAATGCTACTAATCTAGTAAGGGCATAGAAGGTTCTACAGTGGACGCGTAGCATTGACTAATGCCCGATGAAGTGTGTGGGCCCAACATAACATGAGTTCATTGGCATTCTCGACTGACGCGGCATAACAGTGTGGCGTTGTTGGATCCTAACGCACGCATTAAGAGCCGTACGCTACAATTAAGAGATGGACTGGATACATACGATGAGACACTTCGACGAGTCGACATTGCAAACTCCCCCTCAATGCGTAGCTAGGATACATGTATCCATAGTTGCGGGAAATTTAGTCTTATGTGGAAATTATACGGAAACCTATGTGAAATAGTTATTCGTAGTCGTAATGTGTGATATGTAGTCCCATAGGATAAATTGTTGGATAATCTTATGTAGGATAAGCTCTAGTAGCTATTAGCCGATCATTTGTTATTTGAGGTTCAATTAATTGTTTGATCCTTGTATGAGCCTGCATGGGTCATTAGTGTAGGTGTGTATTAAGTTATAAACCCTTAAGTAAAGAAACCTGGTCAACCATAGACACTTGTAGATTACCCTAGGTCACATATAGTATGATTAATGTCAACTGCATATGATCATCATATATCAATGATGTACTCATTCCCCACATTTTTGTTCGACCCACGATTTTTCCTTTCTTTTTCCCTACCATAGGAGGACGGGTTAGTAAGTCATATGCCTAAGATTTGTATGTGGAGAGGCGAGCTCATCACTAGAGTTTCTTGTCATTTTTATGTTACTCTCCATGTAACTATCTATCTTATTCAGTACTTAGTATTTTTCAGACTATGAATCGCATTTCTGTGTACCCTGGATTTAACTATGTATTGTTTTCTGAGACTGTGTTTTGAGATATTTTCTAAGATGGTTATTTTCTACATTTATATTTCATTATTTTCCGCCATGAGTTTTGAAAGTATAGTATATCTTGGATCGTATTTGTACATTTTTAGTCTTTGAATTATTTTAAAAACCCCGACAGCTTGTATTTCTTAGCACCAACGCAAGTCCAAAAGTCATCCTAGGCTTTAGAGTGGTATGTCAGGAGGTGCAGGTTGTTACACTTGGTACAAGGGTTTAGGTTTAGGATTCCTTAGGGATCAGGGGCATATTGAGAGAATGCACTTGAATAAGTTTTTCAAAAAGAAAAGTTTCTCAAATTCTTTTATAAAGGTCTTCAAAAAAGGATTTCAAAATGAGTTTTCAAAAGTGTGTGTATATATACATATATGCATGTATGTATGTATTGATAAAAGTATTTCAAAAAGTTTTCTAGAAATTTTATATAACTATAACACAAATAACTCTTTCCCATATTCTTGCCAATAACTATCATGGAAAAATTGCAAAGTTATTCCTAAACCACGAATAGAAGATGAGTGACCCCGCTGGTTTAGGCTTAGAAGCCACTGCTGAGATTCTAGGCGTGAACGTTCTGATATGTTCCATCAGTCTTTTCAAGCAAGGGGAGAAGCCAAGCTTAACCCTAATAGAGGACCTATGGAGCCAGGTGCAGTTTCTGCCCGCCCACCTACCGCCAATTTTGCTAAGCTATGTAAGGGTTTTGCAAGCCTTAGAGAAAACCCGTACATGAGGACAAAGTCATATATAGATTCAAGGACATGGATTCATACATGCAAGCGGATTTTTGGGATGATCGATTTGAGGGATAATGTAAGGAGACAACTTGTTGCTTGACATCTACAGAGGGAGGCACTGAATTGGTGGGATGTGGTGGTTTTCGAGGTTGATAAGGAAGAGATTACTTATGGTGATTTCAGATGGCGTTTTGAGATCAAGTTTTTGTATATAGCTAAAGAGGGAGTGTAGATAGAGAAATTTATTCATTTAAAGCACGGAGACTTTTTGGTAAAAGAGTATATCAATCAATTCAACGATTTAGCTAGTTTGAGGATGGAGTTGATCAATACCCCACATAAAAAGGCTTTGAATTTTGCTAAAGGGATAAATCAACACCTTCAAGGTTTAAAACTCACTCACATTCCCATATTGCGATGTATGAGGATTTGGTAGAGATTGCCTTATACCACCTCCAAGGATGAGGAGGAATCCAAGAAGTCTAGAGGAAAGGCGCCATAGCAGAATCATCACAAAAGGAATTGGTACCCAAAGGAAATATTAAGAAGCGGGATATACATTACAGGAAGTGTAGCAAGAAGGAAAATTTTGAAAAGGAGTGCAAGGCAGATAGTTCGAAAATCAAGTGTTATAATTGTAATTAACTCAGGCACATGAGCCGGAAGTGTCCAACACCTCAGAAGATCTCTACCCAGGTGGTTCCAGCTTATGCACTAGATGTTTTACCTAGCTCGAATGTTCTACTAGATGCAGATAAAGGGAAGAAGGTCATGATTGAAGGTATGTTAACTTTATCTAGTTTACCCTTCATACTTTATTTGACATGGGGACATCACAATCTTTTATCATGAGTAGACTTGTGGATGAGTTACACTTTGACACTAGCATATTTACGGACCCTATATTAGGATCAGATTATTTGTTTATGGTATATAGGGGTTTGAAATTATTCAATTTGTGTGTCGAGTTCAACTGCTTTCTTTTGTCTTAAGATTTTCTGGATTAGGGTTCATTTTGGGTATGGGTTAGATGATGATGCATGCTGCTATCCTAGATTGTGATAGGAAGGTTGTTAGATATGGTACATGTAGTGAATATATGTTGTAGAGAATGCTAGACCTGTTGCCTTACCCTTGAGGCATACGAAATGTAACGAACTGCCTTTCTTACACCTAAAAAGGACGCTTAATACATCCATGGTATTCGTGTGTCGATCATTTGAGTGTTCGAAAGATAGGCCATTTGGGGTGAAGAAAGAAAAGAATAGAATAACAGAATCTCACGTCATGACGAGAAATATATAATATATGCAAAATCTTTACAAAAGAGATCATCTTTACTATACAAAACATCAATGAAAGCTAATCTATTATTAGTCCGGATACTTATAATAACCTGTTCTTACAATTGCTGATAAATACTGAGAAGAACAAAACAGAAACAGCTGGAAGAATATAAGATACATGAATACATCTCTGTAAATCCAGCTCTTCATCTAAAATTTCTAAAGCATCCAGCTAAATCTTGAAAATATACTCGGGCTGACTTGAGCATTGTAAGAAAATAATGCCCCTATCAGTCTGATAAACTAGCATAAGAAAGCTCAATCAAATCATATTGATTTATACATTTGAACCTTTTTCAAAATAAAGGGTACCGCATAAGACCACGTCGCACATAAACATATATGGGTTTTTACTTTACGATAACCAAAACTTTTTTACTATAAAATCCAATGATATTTTAATAACGTTTAGGTTTAAAATAAATATGGAATCATTACCGAAATTTTTACATTATTAAATTTCATCATAATAAGTATACAATTAAATCCGCACGACGCTTATTGGATAATGAATTCCAATAATGGCAAGGTAAGGGACTACCTTTCGTACGGTACATCTCTAGATAAAATGCCCTGATGGCTACAAATGCATTTGCCCCTCCACCAACACAAGATCGTCCTACTACTTACTGGATAGTACCGAATCTGTCATCGCCCCGGTTGTTTCCAATCTTTATAGAGAGCTCATAAGCACAACCAAATTCATAATTTGATAATCTAGAAAGGTAATGACACACCCTTATGGGAGCGACCCACGTGGCCTGCTGCATATGTCCTATTTTAACCATTTTCGAGGTGTGAAGCTTAAGGCAATGATTTACCTTATTTTAGCACTTTCCTCTTAGAATGCTAACACTGTCCTCCAAGCAGAAATGCAATGCCATCATTCATCCATACAAGTTCGTTCTGGGTCTAAATGAAAATAAAGGCACTGTTTCCATTACATCCGTTTTGGAATCACCCTCAAAATTAGTACAAAGTAGCCTTTGCCCTTCAAAGAGCTCCATCTTAGATCATCCTCAAGATGTCTTCCACTCGAACGCATATGTTAGTTCGAAGTGGTTTTTGAATAATATAGCCGATCCTGGTGTCTCCGAACCAACAACCGATAATTTCCAATCGACTCATTCCCGGTTCTTTTGGAAGTAAGCGGACTATACCAAAGTCCCAAAGAGATTTCTATATATCCCATGAAGCTAAAGATGTTTCACCAAATGAGTTCTTCTGAGAGAACTAAAACCATATCAACAAAGAACGACAATTGGCTAAGATTTGATAGTCAATTATTTAACTATCAAATACACAAAGAACGACAATTCAGAGATTTAATTTCCCATATCAACAACTAAGCCTCAAAATAAATATTTCATTTATTTAAATCCCTTTCCAAAATATTTATCAAAATATTCATATACTTATCTCACTACCGTAAGTATATTCAAAAAATATTGTGAAAGATTTCTTATTTCAAAATCATATTAAAAAGATCAAAACAAAAGTTATTCAAATTAGAGATAAGAATAACCTCAAGCATTAATCCTTTGGTGTTAAGCATGGAATGAAAGTTCCACATCATCATAATTAAGAAGGTCAATTAAGGTAAATCTAAATCTCAAATTCTTTTATAAATTCCTTCTATAAATCCTTTTACTAAATCTCTTTTGTTTATGGAAATTCCTTTACAAAAAACGCAAATATATTTATAAAATTTCTTTAAAAATCTCCAAGTTTATTTATAAAACTTTTTCATAAATATCAAAACCATTGTTAAAACCCTTTTATAGTTACCCAAAATCACTTATAAAACTCTTTCCCAAATTTCAAGATCTCTTTTCAATTTATAAAAATCCTATAATAGACTTTCCTTATTTAAAACAAAAATTAGAAACTCTAATCAATAAGGTACCTTTGATAGACAATCAATTATTTAAAACAGCTTTAAATAAACAAATTATTACCTAAACTTTCTTCATTTTGATTATCTTTAAACCCCATTAACAAAACAATGATTTTAAACAATCATTTAAAAAGCATTAAATTACTTTAGAACGCCTTTAATAAAATAATTGTTTAATTATCATTAAAATATCATATGTAAAATGTTAATAAACTTTAAGCATCATAAATAGGAAATAACTTTTCTTTTAAGCCTTTTGAATAATATAATAATTAACTTTAAAACCATAATTAAAAATATACTTAAATGATTGACTTTACAAATTCAAAAGGAGGCATAGTAACCACAATGGTTCTTATTTAATTTAGTTTACTTTCCAAGTTATAACATGTGTATTTACATAATAAGCAACTATGTTAAGGGATCAACCACCAACAACTAATCAATATATAAGTAGATGTCTAAGTTACCAACATAGCAGAATTGGGTTTTTATTCTACTTAAATAGATGTCAGCAAAATCTACAAGGTGAATTATGACAGAACTGTGATTTATTCAACCAAAAAGATGTCAAATACAATTTAATTAGCAGAATGGTGTTTTACATGCTAACAAATCATGTAAAACACCTTGTAGATTACTTAAGGATAATCGACAAAGAAATCCCTTAGTTTCAAAATATCATTTTAAAAGACCATTTGCTTAAACAAATCGACCTTCGGAAATAAATGATCAAAAACTTTTACCCTATAATTAAATAACATTTAAACTCTTTATTTGACAAAAATTAAACCTTAATTAATGATTAAATAATAATTAAATATTAAATAAATAATTAGATAATAATTATCTTTGAAATAATTGGTAGTTAACCTTTAAATAAATAAATAAATATTAAATAATCTCAATTAATAACTAAATAATACTTAATCCTTAAATTAAACCTTCATTAATAATAATCAAACCTTAGTTAAGTCTTAATTAAATTTTAACTTAATTAGAAATTTAAATAAATATTTAATCTCTTTCTTAAATAATAATATAACAATAATTAAACTTTAATTATTAATTAAATAATAATTAATCCTTAAATAAATTATTAATTAATAATTAATCTTTATGTAATTAACTAATTATAATTAACTTGCTGAATTTATAATTAAGTGCTAATTTCCTTAATTATTTTAGTAGTAATCACCATTATTAAATTAATTAATTAATCATTAAATAAACAAATAAAAATTACTTTAAATACTTAAAATATGTTTTGAAACACTTTTCAAAAATATCCAAGATAAACAAAAAATTAAATTTATAAAAGAGTTCTTTTTCGAACTTCCACCGTAGCAACTATCGCTATACGACCCGTAATTTCAAATCCTGCTTTACATTTCAAATCACTTTCAAACCCTATATTTTTTTATACTTTACTTACTTTATATAACTATGGAAAAGGGTTTTATAAACTAAAACAAAATTTTACCATTTCTTTAAAACTTCTCTAGAAAATACAAAAAGTAAACAAGTTAGAACAAGGGATCTCTAAGTCGTTTTTAACAAGTCAAGACATCATCTTTCTTAACCTATCACTACATATTTATGTCCATAGCATCCAAAATCATATCACAGCCCAAATTTAAGTAAATATCTAATCTTCACAACATTCGCACCACTTTTTGACTACACTTTCAAATCTAACTTACTTTTACATATAAGCATGCATAAGCACATATATGTTCATTCAAACCAACATTAATTTCCACCCAAACATAAAACAAATATACCACTAATTTAAGCAAGCATATAAAATTTAGAACTTTAAATTCAAAGGGAGAGCTTAACTCACCAAAATGCTAACTAAACCCTTACTAACTCCACCCGAACTTCACTAAAACTTGGAAACGACCTTAACTCTTAACTTTAATTTAACTAAAAAAGGATTTTGAAGGCCTTAAGGCCAAGGTGGTTTGGTCATGAAGGGGGAGGGGTTCGGCCATGCTTGGACAAGAGTGGTGTGGGTTAATTTTGGCTAAGTGGAGTTGTAGAGATGGAAGGAGAGGTTTTAAAAATATTTTCATGAATTTCAAAGTGAATAAAATTAGGATTTTTAAACATTAAAAATCTTTAAAAGCCATTAAAGAGCTCATTGAAGCTTGGAGGAGTTTTAGAAAATAGAAATGAAATGAGAAAACGAGGAAAAAGGTAGGAAATGGGTATATATACTAGTGCAAAAGTTGAATTACTAAAATGCCCTTAGGGTACTTATCCTCCATAATCCTTGCGCCACCTCAACAACCATGTCCACCTCCTTTCCTTCATGAACAGAATGCAAGCCCCCTTATGTCCCTTTCATGTACTTCTTAGCCAACATGTTTAAACATGCTATAGTATTAATTGTACTTATGTTTGCTTATGATGTAACACTTACTTTTTACTTAATTATATTTACATAAAATGGTCACATCTCTTTTATAAATATATATATATATATATATATATCTAAGTATATACATATACACATTACATAGCCCTAACTTATTATATTTGTATATGTATAATTAAACAGTAAAGTGCACAATGTTTCCAATAACTTATAGCCAAGGAGAAGTCGAAAATACGAAAAAAGAATTTCGATCACATTTTCGATTTTTCTTCGAATTAAATATTTTTGTAAACAAAATTAAAAAAATTATTTCACCATCATTATGTATTATTTAAAAGATTTTATTTTAATTATAAAATCAATTACTTAAATATTTAAACTTAATTAAATATTCATAAATTAAAGCGATAAAATTCCGGGTCTTTACACATATTGCTCCAAAGGAGAGGCACGAGTTGGACAAGCACGTAAGTGAGCTACTAGAGGTGGATTACATTAGGAGGAGTATTTTAGAGTAGAGAGCACCATTCATCTTTACCACTAAGGTAGATGTTTTTCTCAGGCTTTGCGTCAATTACCGGGGGCTGAATGAGCTGATGAAGAAGAATCATTACCCATTGCCCTACATAGATGATCTCTTTAATCTGTTGGTTAGAGTGAAGGTGTTCTCAAAACATGATTTGGTTACCCGATTCCACTAGTTGTCTGCAGTTGCAGATAGTATTTAGAAGACTGTTTTTCGTACACCCCATGGACTATATGAGTGGTTAGTTATCCCTTCGGACCAACTAATGCACCCGCCTACTTTGTTGATTTGATGAGTCGAGTTTTCATAGGGTTACTTCATAAGTTCGTTGTGACATTTATGGACGATATTTTAGTCTATTTGAGGAGCGAGGAGGAGCATGCGTTGTATTTAGGGGTTTTTAATACACTCCATGAGCATAAGTTGAAGGCAAAGTTTTCTAAGTGTCACTTTTGGCATGAGAAGGTGCACTTTATGGAACACATCGTCTTGAAAAGTAGGTTAGCGGTCGATCCGAGTAAAGTTGGTGCAATTCAGGATTGGCATGTACCAAAGAATTCCATGGAAGTGAGGAGTTTCCTTGGTTTGGCAGGCCACTATAGAAAGTTCATTAAGGACTTCATGAAAGTCTGTGCCACTCTTACTTGTCTCACTAAGAAGAATTTAGTTTTCTTGTAGGATGCGAAGTATGAGGACGCTTTTATTAAGCTAAAGGAGGAGATGACTACTGCACTTGTTTTAGTATTACCCAATGGTATGAAGGCATTCACAGAATATATCGATGCTTGTGGTACATGGTTGGGTGCAGTCTTAATTCAAGAAGGAAGAGTGGCGAGCTATGTTATTCTATAGTTGAAGGTCCATAAGAGAAACTATCATACCCATGATCTTGAGTTGGAGGCCATTGTCTTTGCACTTAAGTTTTGAAGACATTATCTATTAGGAAAGCAGTTTGGGCTATGTCGGGATCATAAGTCTCTAAAGTACTTTTTCTCCATAAAGGACTTGAATTTTAGGCAGCAGAGGTGGATGGAGTTTTTGGCCTCGTATGATTTTAATATCTTATATACTCCAGGCAAGGTAAATGTGGTGTCCGATGCCTTGAGTAGATAGCATGCAATCCCTTGTTCTTAGAATGGAAGCATTTGGAGTTTGTCTCTATATTTGATTTTTGACCATCATCAGACATTACTCTGGGATTGTTAGCAGCTTTTGGATGTGCAGCCTACACTTATGGACTGTATTGGGTCAATTCAGAATTAAAATAAGGAACTAGTTGATTTTTTGAGAAACTTATTAGAGGAGAGTAGTCGAGTCATTCGAGGTGTCATACCATGACTCGTGGGGGTGGTTACAGAAGGATGGTAGATCATGTGTTCCTCTCATTATGGATTTGATCGACACCGTACTAACGATTCTCACCGTTCTAGGATTACCATCCATCTAGGCGGAGATAAAATAACCATGAAATGAAAAGAGTCTTTTATTGGCCTGGTATGAAGAAGCACGTGGCGGAGTATGGAGCCCGATATATGACTTGCCAAAGGGGAAATATGGAGCGGAAGAAATCAGGAGGATTATTGCAGCCATTGGGTATTCCATAGTGGAAGTGGGAGAGTATTTCTATGGACATCATTAATGGACTACCTAGGAGTGAGAAAGGAAATGAGAGTATTTGGTTTATAGTCGACTGGCTAACCAAATGTGCTCATTACATTCCGATTAGGAGAACAAAATCACAGTACCTTTGGTGAATCTATACATGAGAAAGATCATTAAGATACATGGAGTTCCTTCTAGAATCATTGAAGAATAAAAGCCGCTTTTCACTAACGAATTTTGGAGGAGTTTATAGAAGGTGTTAGCCATCGAGTTGAACTTGAGTACAACTTATCATCCGTTGACGGATGGACGGAGAGAGTGAACCGGGTGTTGAAGGACTTGCTTCAGATGTGTACCTTGGATTTCGTAGGCTCTTGAGATGACACTTGCCACTAATGGAGTTATTAGGCGAGTATTGGGATGGCACCATTCAAGGCGATATGGGAGACCCTATAGATCACCGTTGTGTTAGTGAGACGTTATGGATAAAAGTATTCTTAGGTCAGATATAGTGAGGGACATATCAAAGAAGGTAGACTTGATATGTAGGATGATGAAAACCTCACAGGATAGGTCGAAATCTTATGCTGATAGGTTACTTACGGAGTTGGAGTTCATAGTGGGTGACATGATGTTTATGAAGGTCTCAATGCTTAAACACGTTATAAGATTTGGTAGTTCGAGGAAGCTAGCACCAAGGTTTGTAGGGCCTTTTTCAATTACTTGTAGGGTAGGGAAGTTATCTTATAGAGTGGCGTTTCCTGAGAAGTTAAAGGGAGTACATGATGTTTTTTATGTGTCACACTTGCGGAAGTGCTTACATGATACAACTAACGTAGTCGAGCTGAGTCAGCTAGAGGTGGTGGAGGTAGAGACGGAATCACTTATTTGCTATGCATTCACTCATATTCTTAAGCATGTTACAAAGTGACTCCACAACATGTAATCAAGCTTGTTAAGGCACGGTAGGGAGACGATCCAGCGGAGAGTACATGGGAACCTGAGGAGAGCATCCGAGCCACCCATCCACGACTCTTTTCTGGTACGTTTCCAATTTAAGAAAATAATTATATACACATTTCGCATTAGGATTTAGCTAGCATACCCAATAAGTAGAGACCACTGGATGTTAGGAATGGTTGCAAATGTGTCATTAGGACATATTTTGAATGATGGATGCTAGTGGACGTATTTATCGAATCACTCTTTGCACACTTAAGCAATATACATTTTCAAGTTAGCACACATACCTACCTCATCGCTTGTTTTATTTTACCGAGTTACATGCATATGGTTGCTGCATAGGGATTGAATGGTTGCCCGTGTATGTAGAATTGGTAGTATATCTACATAGGATGTTGCATACATCTTGGATACATGGCATAAGCACTTGCATAATAGGTGGTCGATGAGATCAAGAGACCGCCTTCTCTTTGCATTAGTATAAGTTCATATGCATTCCATGCTTTCATATACATATTGCGTTAGAAATTTTGCTGAGACAATGAATGCCAGTGTATAATGGATGAGTAGATGGTTGTAATCATTGATTGTTGTGCGTACGAGTTATATTTTTCCGTTCTTGGAGATTTCGGGGATGAAATCCTTTTAAGGGAGAGAATTTAACACCCAAAATATTTAAGAAATTTTTTAATAAAAGAATTAAATTTAAATATAACAAGTGATTTTTTTTTTACAAACGTCCAAATTTAGTTATGATTCTTGCATCGATGCATTCGTAGCGATTTTTGGACAATTTTCATATATAACCCTTTGAAATTGAAACTAGTATGGACAAGTTATATACATTTTAAAATTTGAAAACAAAATTAATTAAATAAAATATTAAGGAAATTAAAATATCCTTAAATAGCTCCACCGACCTATACCCTTATGAGGACCATTTGAGCGCTTTCGGTCGACCGCCCCCATGTATATCGGTCGACCCGTCGATGTGTTAGGGTGAAAAATTTAAGTAATGAATGGCCTAGATTTGATTACTTAGGGACGAAGTAAATGGTTAACTCACACGATGTAAACAAAGATTCTCCTAGGGTTAATTAATGGTAGGTACTAATCAACAACTTCTATAAATACATAGCTAACCTAGACCCTAATTCATCAGAAAATTAATTTGTATCCTCAAACTCTATCAATTCCTTTTCTCCACACTAAACATAGATTTTTTTTTTCAAGTAGAGAGATTAAGAAGGACAAATCAAACAACTAACGAGGAGGGGAAGGTTTCCGGATGAGACTCGAAGGAAAGCTTCGTTCTGAGGTGAGTGGGTATATTCTCAATAAAGATGATTTCTATGTAGTTAATTTTGATATACTCCATTTGATTTAGGTTGTTAGAAACAAAATTTAGAATTATATTGTTTAGATCTGAGATTGAATAATAAGTTAAATTGATGCAAACTTGTTAAATAGGAATTGACCTAGATTAAAGCCCTTTCTCTAATCCTTTTACTCCTATTGTCTATTAATATAATTTGTTAACATTGATGTTAGTAGTTTGCCTAGATTTGAATTATTCCTATAAATCTAAAAATCAAGTTTGAATAAGAAATTTGAAAAATTATAGAATTTGGTTCACTGCAATTGCTTTGTAACTCACTATAATGGAGATTTGGAGAAGAACCTAATTAATTAATAATTTGCCAACGAAATAAAAAATCAAAAAATTAAAATCCCTAATCGACGACGACTGGTCGTCCACACTATCCGGAGCCGTCGATAGAAAATGGCCAACTGCTATAGGAGCAAGCATTCGACTGCATTTTCGGTACACAATTTGAACCTCGGCTTAAGGCCCAGATTATAAATAAAAGTTTAATTTAATTAAGTTATTCAAAGAGAGAGAGTGTGTGTGTGTAGAGGTTAGGAGTAGGGAGGTTAATTCCCTATGAGGCGGCACTTGGACGTTGTTAGACTTGGTAAATGTTATTTATCCAGTAGGGGTCGATATTCACTAGGGCGATTCTATCACAAATGGCACTTACATGAGGTTCTACAATGGATGTGTAGTATTGACTGATGGCTGATGACATGAATAGGCATAGCATATCATGAGTCCCTTGGTATTCACGGATGATGCGACATGATGCTGTGCTGTTGTTAAATCCCACCTCATGTAGTAAGAGGCATATGCTACGATGGAGAGGTGGACACGGATACAGACGGTGTGACACTTCAACGAGTCGGCATTGCAGGCTCCTCTTAATGCATAGCTAGGGTATGTATAGTCGTAGTTATGGGAAAGTTAGTCCCACATGGAAATTGTGGGAAACCTATATGAAATCGTAACACACGGTCGTAATGTGTGCGTTGTAGTCCCATGGGGGAAATTGTAGAATAACCATGCATAGGAAAAGCTCTAGTAGTTATTAGCCGATCATTTGTTGTTTGAGGTTCGATTATTTGTTCGATCCTGTATAAGCCTACATGAGTCATTAGTGTAGGTGTGTATTAAGTTAAAACCCCTTAAGTAAAGAAACCTAGTCATATACAAACACTTTTAGAATACCCTAGGTCACATAGAGTATTATTAAAGTCCACTGCATATGATTACCATACATTCATGATGTACACATTCACTAGATTTTTGTATGACCCACCATTTTCCTTTCTTTTTCCCCACCATAGAAGGACAAGGACGTAGGTCATAGGACCGAGATTAGTACGTGGAGAGGTAGCTCATAATTGGATTTGTTTGTCATTTTATTACTCTCCATGTAATTATCTATCTTATTGAGTACTTAGTATTTATCAAACTATGTATCGTATTTCTGTGTAGTCTAGATTTAAGTAGGTACTATTTTCTAAGACTGTGCTTTGAGATATTTTCTAAGAGGCTTATTTTCTATATTTATATTTTATTTCTTTCCGCTATGAGTTCTAAAAGTATAACATATCTTGGATCATATTTGTATATCTTTAGCCTTTGGAATATTTTAAAAACACCAATAGCTCGTACTTCTTGGCATTGATGTGAGTTTGAAAATCATTCTAAGCTTTGGATAGATGTGTTAGGAGGTGCGAGTTATTATAGTTTTGTTTAAATAAGCTAGAAATTAGAAGAAAGTCGAACCAGTGGCATTTTTATAATATGTTAATTTCGAGATTTCTGCTTAAATTTGAATTTCTTCAGCCTATAAAAAGGAATTAACACATATTCCTTAATCACTTTTTATCCTAAACATCTTACTCTAAGCTCCCTCTTATTTTTCTAACCAAAATCAAGTATAAATTCTCCAAATCAAATTCAAATTAAACAAATTTATATATAAAACTGATCACCCCTAAGAGAGCTGCGCAAATAAATCGAAGCTATCGAGAAATTTTCAGTTTCGAATTGAATGGTAATTCCGAACATCGTAGGAAAAGAAGGATCTACATCAAATCGAAGAGGAGGCATGGCTAACAGGTAATGGGATTTAACATATTTGTGTATATATTAGTAAGATATAGTTATTCATCCTTTATTATCATAACTGAAATGTAAAAATTAATTTTTTTTTATATAAACCACATTAAGGGATAGTATGTCGTGGATTGATAGTTAAAACTCTAATTTTTATTATTATAATTAGCAAAAGTTAATCTCCTTCTAACTTAAAAATGCGAAATATACAAGTTTTCTAAACTAGGCATACTATGTATCAAAACCGTAGTTCTCAGTGACCCGAATCCGTTGGTAGTATACGTTCACCGATAGGGTGTACGGATAAATCAAAAAACACATCAAAAGTTCGAAAAACATAGACCGTTCATTTAATCCAATGGTAAAACAATGACAATATGATGATCAGGGGTTACAGGCACGTAGAGGAGCTCAAGCAGAGGCTCTTAGTGGCCTCTGATCATCTGCAATTATTTCGGGGGTCGCCGAAATTTTCCAAAGAGTGGCTGGAGACAAAGGGGCTACCCATAGCGGTTGGGTTGATCGGAGTACGGGTTTTGGATGGAGCACAACATGGAGAGTTCATTTAGCATAGTCAAATTTAGCAATAGAAGGCTTTGGCAATCAACACAAAACGAATTTTTCGACAGCTAAAGGGTTTCCTTTTGCATTAGGTGAATTCGATTACTGTAGCGAAAAAGAAGACAACTAGTAATAACAAAGTAAATATGTTGAATAATTACGATATTGCCTCTGACCTCAAAACGATTATAACTCACACATACGACCTCGGTTTCATGCGCACTTCATTGCATCAGGATAATGGTGAGACGAGGAATGTTTTAGTATATTGTTTGTTATGATGTGAGGTAGTTGAAATATAGTCTATGTTGGTCAAGTTCATTATACACGGTTCGATTTAGCGATTTGATATAGTTCGAGGAGCTGAGTCCTCGATACATGATAGTCCGAGGAGCTCAATATATGATAGTCCAAAAAGCCGAGTCCTCGTTATATGATATAGTTTGAGGAGCCAAGTCCCCAACATACAATAGTCCGAGGAGCTGATGATGTGCAAGTAAAAGTGTATATTTTTACTATCATATTTAATCTTTTTTTATCAAATAAATGAGCATATTAGAGTATTTTACATGTTTAAATAAAAATTTAAATTGTTTTATAAGCATCATTTATTCGTCTTCATTTGGGGGTAAAATGTTAACCTTGTGTATGATTTAATTTGAGAAAAATTAGTTGCACATTTTTAATTTTATTTGTAGGAAATGGAGTGCAAATATGAAGAGATTTCATGGACGAATGCATGCACGTATGATGAAAGCAAATGGAGAATGGAAATAAAAGAATTCATGCAACATGAAACCCATATACCCAGTACTATATGGTGCATAATTAAAAGCATATGCACATGTTAGTGGAAGCTAAAAGACATGTTAGTGGGGATTAATTATTTCCCTAATGATTACTTGGAGGTTACACTTTCTCAAGGGCATTTTAGGTAGTCCACTTTTCATGCTATATTATAATGATCTTCTTCTTTTCATGCAATATTGTAGCCACAAAACCAAAGAATAAAAAAAATCTCTTTAATGGCTTCTTAGCCTTGTCATTACTTTCATGCAATTCTTATTTTATGCTTTCTTTTTATGCTAATTTTATTTAATACTCCCCTACTTGGTTTAAGCTTCTCTTATTTCGTGTTAGTAGCATAGATTTAATTCATGTAATTCGTTTTATTTTATTTTATGCAAGTAGTTAGCTCTCTTTTCTCTTAAGTAGCTCTCATTCTCCTTGTTTTTTTAATGTTGAAATCATTTTATGTTAACATGTTTTCAAATATGAGTAGCTAAACCCCTTCAATTTAGGGATAATGAAGCTATCATGAAACATATTAAATTAATATAATGATTTCATTTGTGATCTCTCTTATGAGCCTAATGGAAATTACGAGTGATAGTGGTTTATGTTTCTTTTTTTTGTGAATTTTGATAGCCTATGTTGACATCTCAAATAGGCTATGCTAAACTCCATATAAACATAAACTATTTGATAATTTGCTTATGTGATTTTGCTGATAAAAGTTAAGCTAGAATCAAAATTTGATGGCCTGTGCTACTAATTAATAGTAAATAGATTTTACCTAATATAGATTTTATTTTTAATTTTCATGTCATTTTTATTAGTGTTGATAAGTGGGTTTGAATGGTGTGTTAGAGTATGATGATTTAAGTTGTGCTAATTAATAGCACAAATAAATCATACTTATAATAAGCACATCTATCATTTCTACTTAATATTTTAATGAGAGGTTATAAATAAATTTTGTGTTGATTTATATGAATGATTGGAAGTGGATTTGCCTCTAAATTGCACCTTAATATCGTAGTTTTATTCACTTTTGCTCTAGCTTATTTTTTACAATTTTCTAGTTAAAAACAATTTCAAAAACTTTGGGTTAATTTGATTGAGCATTATTCAAATTTTATTCTTTCCCTATGGATCGATCTTGTAATGTCCAGATATTTTGGACCATTCAAATCAACAATAAACCACACATGTCTGACTTGAATAGCTCAAAATACCAAATTTTTAATTTAAATTTTGGCAAAACTCAGAATATGCAGTAAATAAATCACAGATCACAGACACAGAGTAATATACTGCAACGGAAGTAAAGAAATAGTAGTTCACAAGCTACTATATAAATACATCAGAGTTAAATGAAATACAACAGAAGTCTCAATATGATAATCAAGTACAACTCAGAATACATCATTGGAATCAACTGGATAACTGGAATCAACTAAACAAATGAAAAAAATAGATAGCTGGATCTTCGAGAAAAAGCTCCAACTTTGAAGATGAGTCTTGAATGATGTATCACTCAGTCTGACCCGAGCGTAAAGCAAAACACATAACACTCGAGTCAGGACATACATACTTATACAATGTAATCCAACTCAAGTGAACTGTAATATAAGGTACAAGTAACTTAAAGGATGCTTGAGACCGCCCATCCTCTAAGGATCCGTTAAACTATTTACTTGTAGTAATATTTCGCTATTATAATAATGTCTATTGGTAAAATAAACTTAATTTTAAATAGCGTTAAGGCTTTACATTTTCCACCTTAACACATAATAGCGCCTGTAGTCTATACAGTACCGTAATACCTCCTGATCGGGAGGCTACCAGAGGATGCTCCATAGGTACAACACAAATCAAACTCATACAAGGCGTGTTAGGGTAGGTGACACGGCCCAACTAGGCAATGCAAACCAATTAAGCTTTCGGACTGGTGCTAACGCATAGCAGCTACTACCGCCCACCTCGAGCCACACCTCCAAAATCAAAGGGCCCCAATAAATCACAAAGCAATAGAATGGTATAGAAGGATTGTGTCCGATAAGAGATGCTACCTCCTTAGCCCGTCGATCGCTCCTGTTTTAGCCATCTTATGCCAACTCATGGGAGTCGGGTCCATGTATGTACCTCAAAGGAACGCCGTCGCAATCCTACTTCATTCTGGAATCTCCACCGCGTACACGGTTGTTAAAGTGGTTTTCGAAGTTGGAAGAGAGTATGACAACTTCCGATCCCGGTCTCTTTAACAACCCGACGTTATTATAACCCATGGATATTTATTTCAAAATCATTTATACTTTCAAAATCAAACTAGCATATCCATTTCAAAATCATATTATTTCTTTCAAAATAATATATACTTTCAAAACCAAAATATCATACATTTCAAAATAATATCACAAAAGTTTCATTTCCATTTCAAAACTAATTTAATAGTATATCATTTAAATAAACCCAAATTTCCAAATCACTGAATATTTCCTTCAATTTATTAAACTTGAAATATTCCTTTAAACTATCATAGCATTTTGAAAATGTAACCTTAAGGAATCATAGCATTTCTGGAATGTAATACTTTCCACTTTAACGTTTTATATAATCAAAGTATTTATATACTTACAAATTTTAGCATGGTCATTTTATCATAGCCTTATAGTTAAATAAACTTTGTTGCTGTAATATCCAATTTAAAGCTGAAATTCTTATGTTAAGTTAAAAGTACCTTATTAACTTACATTATTATTAAAATGAAGAAACTTTATTATTCTAATCATTTAAATATGCCATTTACATTAATTAAAACTTACATATCAAATATACATTATCAACTTACATTTTATTATTACAGTAAGGAACATTTATCATTTTAATCAATTTAAAATACACCATTACATTAATTAAAACTTACATGTCAAATGTACTTCTTAACTTACATTTATTACAACAAAGAGCATTTATCATTTTAATTAATATTACACTAATTAAAACTTACATTATCAAATTTACGTTTTAATTTACATTTATATTACAATAAAGAGCATTTATCATTTTAATCAATATTACACTAATTAAAACTTACAATATCAAATGTGCGTTTTAATTTACATTTTTGTTACAATAAAGAGCATTTATCATTTTAATCAATATCGCACTATTTAAAACTTACATTATCAAATGTATGTTTTAATTTACATTTTTATTACAATAAAGAGCATTTATAATTTTAATCAATATTACACTAATTAAAACTTACACTATCAAATGTACGTTTTAATTTACGTTTTTATTACAATAAAGAGCATTTATTACTTTAATCAATATCACACTAATTAAAAATTTATATGTTTCTTTCATTAATTAAAACTTTACATGTTTCTTTCATTAATTAGAACTTTACATGTTTCTTTCATTAATTAAAACTTTACATGTTTCTTGCATTAATTAAAACTTTACATGTTTCTTTCATTTTTGTTGTTATAGTAAAGAACATTCATTATATTAATCAATTAAATTATTAATTAAACTTACATCTCACATGTATGTTTTAACTTACATTTTTCCATTTTAAAGTCATGGCTATTTATCTTACAAAACATAACATTTCACAAAAGAATATTTTATCATAGTTAAAATAACAACCGAATTTTCTTTATAAATCTATTCATTTAGCTATCGATTAACTATGATTCCAAGTTAGTTAAATTTTATTACAAAAGGCCTAATTAAAACTGTATATCATTTTATCAGTTCAAAATAGAGTATTTATTATACAAAACATGCCCATCTCATAAAGTAAAATTCATAACAATTACTAGGTTAGATTTAAAACTCCCATATTAAGTCAATTTCAATTAATAAGTTATTTATCATCAATAAAGATCTTTAATTCAACTTAAAATCAATTATTAATTTTTAGAAATTTAACTTATAGAAAAACCAATACACCTTTATAATTAAAGCATTAGATCAAATTTTAAGTCAAAATTTCATATATTTATAAAAATCAAAATACATAAAAAAAATTAGGGAAATATTATTTAAAAATACTTAATAAATTTTTAAGGAAAATATTATTTAAAAAAATATAACCATGGGCCTACATAATATTTTCTAACCAAGATCAAGTGATACAGATATGTACCATTTCAATCCGCAATTTAAAAAGAAAAA
This sequence comes from Allium cepa, assembly GCA_030765085.1. Taxonomy (NCBI): domain Eukaryota; kingdom Viridiplantae; phylum Streptophyta; class Magnoliopsida; order Asparagales; family Amaryllidaceae; genus Allium; species Allium cepa. Next base: position 805,212,902 of record CM060943.1, read on the forward strand.
TCTTGGTTCTATCATTTCAAACCCGCAATCCCAAGTAAAATAAATACAACAAAAATCAATAAAAATCACTTGAGCCTATCATTTCAGCCCATAGTGATTTTTCTTATTCTAAAGTCCATTTGAGCATGTATCATTTCAACCCATAGTGATAGGGAACTTACAGTATGATAAACATGAATAAAATAACAGTATAGAATAAAATATCATAACTGATGATGTAACAGATATATAAACAGCATTTAACATCATATAGATATATATCACAAGCATATATGAACATAACATATCAGTTTTACATACTCACTTATCATCATTTCATATTTATAAAAGTACGTATTTGTAGAGTGAATAACTCAACTTTCTAAAGCTAGAATTGAAATTCAAGACACAAATCCTAATCCACAAAGTACGAAAAGACACGACAAAGCACGACTATATTTTTGAGTGAATGAAAAGTTAGATCCAAGTCTTATACACAAACAAATACAACAAACATAAGAATAAGATTTCAATACAAACAAAGATGGATTAAAGAAGTGAAAATATGAATTAAAGTGGACATAACCTTTTGATAAAACAAAGCAAGATGATCAATCACCAAGCAAGTGGGCTCGGCCATGGCGTCAATGGGCTAGACCATCATGTTATGCTCGGCCTAGATGGTTTGTATGCACGGCTAGGTGATGTAGATCAAGGCATGGCAAAGAAGTGGTGGTGTTTTGAGTGGTGACCGAGGCTAAAGGAGGAAGTGGATGCAATACACGAGCTTGGCTAGCTTTGTACTTGTTTTGGTGATGGATCTTGGATCCATGGTCATGGCTAGGGTTTAGGGTAATGGAGGAGGTGGTGATGGTCGGCACGGTGGTGGTGGAGTGGTGGTGAGGTCGGTTAGGAGGTTCATAGTCGAGCCTAGCATGAAGAGAAAAGCAAAACAAAAGAGAAAAGGAGAAGAGAAAGAGTAAGAAGGAAGCCATGATCCATATATTAATTTTTTCCTCTTCATGCAAATGATAAAACGAGAAAATTTTCATGTGAAATAATAAAAAAAGTGGCGGCTAGGGTTACAAAAATAATGAACGGCTAAAGATGTAATGAAGAGGCTAGGCAATAAAAGGTAAGAGTTTGAATGGTTTGAAAAATAAAAAGGCAATACTATAAAACAAATAACATGATGGATTTAATTATTATTTTTCCTTTGTATGCATGCAATGAAAAGAGGAATTTGAGTAACAATATATACATGATTGATAGGAGAAAATCATGGCTATGAATGTGGGAAGTAATTGGCCATGCAAATGGAAAGGCAAGGGAAAAGGAAAAGACAACACATAAAAACAAGTAACCTATGTCTCTTGAAATTTCTAAGCTATTATTAAAAATAAAACCAATCAAAAATCAAATGAATATATTCAAAGTTTATACAAATAAAATAGAAAATAAAAATTAGAGAAATAAACATAGGAAAATAGAAAATAAAAAGGCTAAGGCAAATGAAAAGGCCTAACTTCCTATCCAAGAAAAGTAACCTAAATCTATTTGAATTTGCAATCAAAAATCCAAATAAAATCTATTAGAAAAGAGAATGGAAAATAAAATAAACTAGAAAATAGAAAAATAGAATTGAGGTAGAAAAATGAAAATATAAAATAGACAAATTTTACTGAAAACAAGCGCGTGTAAAACGTTGAAAGTTATCAAACTTAAAAAGTATAAAAATGAAATTTTACGAAACGAAGAGCAGAATTAGTATTAAAATAAAATACATTTTCAAAGAAAAAGATTGGAATTTAAAATTTTAAAATTTTAAATTTTCAACTATGGTCAAACTTTGACTTTCAGTTGACCAAAATATAAAATTTTCAGAAATTGTTTATTTCATTGTATTTGGAAAATAAATTAGAACCAAATTCCAAATTTACATTGAAAAACTCCAGAAAATCAAATCTTAAATAATTTAAAAATTAAAATTTTCATATAAAAATATTTACGAAACTATGGGTTGTTACACTCTCCCCCACTGAAAACTTTTTGTCCCCGAAAAGAAACGAGGTAGGAGAGTAGAAACGACCAGAAAGAAGATAGATTGAAAATCGATAAATTTTTAAACCATATATATTTCAATTTAATTTAATAATTTATTTCATCCGTTGAATTTCACTCAAGTTAAATCAATCTTAACTATTCTAACTTGATTATCTTATCCAGTTATCTTTAATTAACAATTTCTAAAATCATAAATTTGCATAGTCATTTATTATAATCACATTTTATTCAACCAATTTAATTCTTCTTTATTCCAAATTATTTTTTAAATTTATTCCACTTAATATATCTAATCACATACATTAAGTGAATTTACACCTACCATAACTATTTCCATTTATCTATAAATTCGTTTAACACCATTTATATTGTATTTTATTCAATTAACTCTTATTCTATTTATCTCTATTAATCTTTTTATAACTAAAATTTAAGTGTGTAACATTTATTATAAACGCTCAAATTTTATTTATAAAATCCTTTTATATTGTATATTATCCAATTACATATTTAACTTTTAAATAATTTAGGTAAGTTACATTGAAATGCAAATAAATTTTTTCTTAATTCAATTATCCAAGCTTGCATATTTATTCATAATTTGATTTCCTTTTATAATTGAAATTTTCCTTTAAGATAAAATTTTAGAATTAAATTTTCGATTAACTTCAAACAATTAGAGATAAATAAATGTACAGAATATATATCAAATCACATATTTTAAATCATATATCACATATATTGTAAATCAAGTCATATGTTTGAAATTCAAATCAATTTAATTCTCCAAAGCAAGACTGTAGTAAAGCTACAGAATGCCACTTCGAAACTCGAAAATGAATGTCAATGATGCTGCAGTCATCACCGAAATTATTTTCCAGCGACAAAGAAAAAAGCACTGATTTACGAATTAAAATTCTTTGAAACGATTTCCACTTGAAATATTTTAAATAGTATACCCTTTTAAACTTTAAACCCAAAGTTTGAAACCATCGAAAATTAAATTCTCAGTTTCTTGTTTTAAATTCATTTAAATTTTCAAATTAATTTATAACCATGTTTTATAGTTCAATTATTTATATTTGAAACAAAAGCCAATGGTTACAAGCTATATACAAAGTCAAATATTATTTTTTAATATCTAATTCAATTAACTGTCAAAATTCAGAAAATTATACTTAAATATGATATAATTATACAAAATTTATTCATCGCTAAATTTGAAAACCATATTGTATCGGTTTGCTATGTTCAAGTGTTTTGCAGATCCTATCGATAGCGTTGGTCAGACGAATCGATCGAAAACCCAAATCAACATCAACAACTCAAACAACATAATATATAAAACATTTTAAATATAGCTTTACAAAGCAAGAATAGGGGTTCAAATTTGATTAACTCAAAACAAAGAAAATTTTGATTTGTGGCTAAGTTGGAACAAAAGTAAGATGATTAACTAACCGAATAAGGAGATGGATAAGCTTATATAAATCACGGGCAACTTTAACCGGGTTAACCCCGACTTCAAGAATTAGTTTGATGCAGAATTCCGAGGCATATCTACAATCGATCTCAAGAGGTAGAATTCGAGACAACAAGAGATACTAGCATCTAAACCGCGGATATAGAAATCTTCGGTGAATAAATGCCTATTTAAAGGAGTTTCACCCCTTTACAAGTCATTAAGTGGAGCTATGAGATGCTCCAGAATTTAGAAGAATATGAAGAGTGAGGCACAAGAATGAATTTCGGAACCGAGGGAACGTTCCAAAATTCAAAGGAAACAGAGTCAAAGAGAAAGAGATTCGCACTCGAATGAAAGTGATTCTGTAAATACATCTACCATATATGCAAAGTTTTGCCTAGAGCCAAAGCTCTGATACCAAATGTAACGACCCAATATTTTCAACCATTTGCATCCGCACATGTCGGACATGAATTGCTCAAAATACCGAATTGTAAAATAAATCTTGGCAAAACTCAAGCAGTAAATAAATCACAAATCACAGACACAGGGTAATATACTGCAGCGGAAGAAAAGAAATAGTAGTTTATGAAGCTACTGTATAAATACATCAGAGTTAAACAAGATACAACAGAAGTCTCAATATGATAATCAAGTACAACTCAGAATACATCACTGGAATCAACAGGATAGCTGGAATCAACTAAACAAATGAAAGAGAAATGGATAGCTAGATCTTTAAGCAAATCTCCAACTCCGAAGGTGAGTCTTGAATGCTGTATCACTCAGTCTGACCCGAGCGTAAAGCAAAACACAAAACACTCGAGTCAACACATACATACTTATACAATGTAATCCAACTCAAGTGAACTGTAATACAAGGTATAAGTAACTTAAAGGATGATTGGGACCGCCCATCCTCTAAGGATCCGTTAAACTATTTACTATGTAGTAATATTTCACTATTATAATAATGTCTATCAGTAAAATAAACTTACTTTTAAATAGCGTTAAGGCTTTACATTTTCCACCTTAACACATAATAGTGTCAGTAGTCTATACAGTACCGTAATACCTCCTGATCGGGAGGCTACCAGAGGACACTCCATAGGTACGACACAAATCAAACTCGTACAAGGCGCGCTAGGGTAGGTGACACGACACAACTAGGCAATGCCAACCAATTACGCTTCCGTATCAGTGGTAACGCGTAGCAGCTACTACCGTCCACCTCGAGCCACACCCCTAAAATCAAAGGGCCCCAATCAATCACAAAGCAATAGAATGGTATCGAAGGAGTGTGTCCGATAAGAGGTCTACCTCCTTAGCCCATCGATCGCTCCTATTTTAGCCACCTTATGCCAACTCACGGAAGTCAGGTCCACGTATGCACCTCAAAGGAATGCCGCCGCCATCCTATTTCATTCTGGAATCTCCACCGCGTGCACGGTTGTTAAAGTGGTTTTCAAAGTTGGCAGAGAGTATGACAACTTCTGATCCCGGTCTCTTTAACAACCCAACGTTATTATAACCCATGAATATTTATTTCAAAATCATTTATACTTTCAAAACCAAAGTAATATCCATTTCAAAACCATATTATTTCTTTCAAAATAATATATACTTTCAAAACCTAAATATCATACTCATTTCAAAACCATATCACAATAGTATCATTTCCATTTCAAAACTAATTCAATAATATATCATTTAAATAAACCAAAATTTCCAAATCACTGAATATTTCCTTCAATTTATTAAACTTGAAATATTCCTTTAAATTATAATAGCATTTTGGAAATGTAACCTTAAGGAATCATAGCATTTTTGGAATGTAATACTTTCCACTTTAACATTTTATATAATCAAAGTATTTATATACTTACAAATTTTAACATGGTCATTTTATCATAGCCTTGTAGTTAAATAAACTTTGTTACTGGAATATCCAATTTAAAGCTGAAATTCTTATGTTTAGTTAAAAGTACCTTATTAACTTACATTATTATTACAATAAAGAAACTTTATTATTTTAATCATTTAAAATATGTCATTTACATTAATTAAAACTTACATATCAAATGTACATTATCAACTTACATTTTATTATTACAGTAAGGAACATTTATCATTTTAATCAATTTAAAATACACCATTACATTAATTAAAACTTACATGTCAAATGTACGTTTTAACTTACATTTATTACAATAAAGAGCATTTATCATTTTAATCAATATTACACTAATTAAAACTTACATTATCAAATTTACGTTACAATAAGGAGCATTTATCATTTTAATCAATATTACACTAATTAAAACTTACATTATCAAATGTGCGTTTTAATTTACATTTTTATTAACGAAGAGCATTTATCATTTTAATTTATATTACACTAATTAAAACTTCATTATCAAATGTAATGTTTTAATTTACATTTTTATTACAATAAAGATCATTTATTTTTTTAATCAATACTACACTAATTATTACTTAAATTATCAAATATACATTTTAATTTATGTTTTTATTACAATAAATAGCATTAATTATTTTAATCAATATCACACTAATTAAAACTATACATGTTTCTTTCGTTAATTGAAACTTTACGTGTTTCTTTTATTAATTAGAATTTTATATGTTTCTTTCATTAATTAAAACTTTACATGTTCCTTGCATCAATTAAAACTTTGCTTGTTTCTTCCGTTTTTTATTACAGCAAAGAACATTTATTATATTAATCAATTAAATTATTAATTAAACTTACATCTCACATGTATGTTTTAACTTACATTTTTCCATTTTAAAGTAATAACTATTTATCTTACAAAACATATAATTTCACAAAGGAATATTTTATCATAGTTAATATGACAATCGAATTTTCTTTATAAATCTATTCATTTAGCTATCAATTAAATATGATTTCAGGTTAAATAAATTTTATTACAAAAGGCCTGATTAAAATAGTATTTCATTTTATCAGTTCAAAATACAGTATTTATTATACAAAACATGTCCATCTCATAAAGTAAAATTCATAACAATTACCAAGTTAGATTTAAAACTCCCATATTAAGTCAATTTCAATTATTATGTTATTTATCATCAATAAAGATCTTTAATTCAACTTAAAACCAATTATTAACTTATAAAAATTTAACTTATAGAAAAACCAATACACCATTATAATTAAAGCATTAGATCAAATTTTAAGTCAAAACTTCATGTATTTATAAAACTCAAGATACTTAAAAATCTTTTAGGGAAGTATTATTAAAAATACTTAATAAATTTTTAAGGAAAATATTATTTAAAAAGATATAACCATGGGCTTGTATAATATTTTCTAATTAGGTCAAGTGATATGAATATGTATCATTTCAATCCGTAATTTGAAAAGAAAAATCTAAGTTCTATCATTTCAAACCCGCAATCCCAGGTAAAATAAATACAATAAAAATCAATAAAAATCACTCGAGCCTATCATTTCAGCACATAGTGATTTTTCTTACTCTAAAGTTCGTTAGGGTATGTATCATTTCAATCCATAGTATAGGGAACTTGCAGTATGATAAACAGGAATAAAATAACAGTATAGAATAAAATATCATAACAGATGATGTAACAAATATATAAACAACATTTAACATCATATAGATATATATCACATGCATATATGAACATAACATATCAGTTTTACATATTCACTTATCATCATTTTACATTTATAAAAGTACGTATGTCTAGAGTGAATAACTCACCTTTTGAAAGCTAGAATTGAAATTCAAGACACAAATCCAAATCCGCAAAGCACGAAAAGGCATGACGAAGCACAACTATATTTTTAAGTGAATGAAGAGTCAGATCCAAATCTTATACACAAACAAATACAACAAACATATGAATAAGATTTCTATACAAACAAATATGAATTAAACAAATGAAAATATTAATTAAAGAGGACATAACCTTTTGATAAAACAAAGCAAGATGATCAATCACTAAGCAAGTGGGCTCGGCCATGGCTTCAATGGGCTAGACCATCATGTTGTGCTCGGCCTAGATGGTTTGTGTGCACAACTAGGTGATGTAGATCAAGGCATGGCAAAGAAGTGGTGGTGTTTTGAGTGGTGGCCGAGGCTAAAGGAGGATGTGGATGCAATACACAAGCTTGGCTAGGCTTTGCACTTATTTTGGTAATGGATCTTGGATCCATGGTCATGGCTAGAGTTTAAAGTGATGGAGGAGGCAATAATGGTCGGCATGGTGGTGGTGGAGTGGGAGTGAGGTGGGTTAGGAGGTGCATAGCCGCGCCTAGCATGAAGAGAAAAGCAAAACAAAAGGGAAAAGGAGAAGAGAAAGGGTAAGAAGGAAGCCACGGATCTAGATATTAATTTTTTCCTCTTGCAAATGATAAAATAAGAAACTTTTCACATGAAATAATAAAAGTGGCGGCTAGGGTTACAAAAACAATGAACGACTAAAAATATAACAAAGAGGCTAGGTAATAAAAAGTAAGAGTTTGAATGGTTTGGAAAATAAAAAGGCAATAGTATAAAACAAATAACATGATGGATTTAATTATTATTTTTTCCTTTGTATGCACGCAATGAAAAGAGAAGTTTGAGGAACAATGTGTATGTGATTGATTGGAGAAAATCACGGCTATGAATGTGGGAAGTAATTGGCTATGCAAATGGAAAGGCAAGGGAAAAGAAAAAAGCAACAAATAAAAACAAGTAACCTATGTCTCTTGAAATATCTAAGCTATTGTTAAAAATAAAACCAATCAAAAATCAAATGAATATATTCAAAGTTTATACAAATAAAATAGAAAATAAAAATTAGAGAAATAAACATAGGAAAATAGAAAATAAAAAGGCTAAGAAAAAATGAAAAGGCCAAACTTCCTATCCAAGAAAAGTAACCTAAATCTATTTGAATTTCCAATCAAAAATCCAAATAAAATCCACTAGAAAAGAGAATGAAAAATAAAATAAAGTAGAAAATAGAAAAATAGAATTGAGGTAGAAAAATGAAAATATAAAGTAGATGAATTTTACTGAAAATAATCTCGTGTAAAACGTTTAAAGTTATCAAATTTAAAAAGTATAAAACGAAATTTTACGAAACGAAGAGCAGAATTAATATTAAAATAAAATACATTTTCAAAGAAAAATATTGGAATTTAAAAATTTAAAATTTAAAATTTTCAACTTGGTTAAACTTTGGCTTTCAGTTGACCAAAATATAAAATTTTCAGAAATTGTTTATTTCATTGTATTTGGAAAATAAATTACAACCAAATTCCAAACTTACATTGGAAAACTCCAGAAAATCAAATCTTAAATAATTTAAAAATTAAAGTTTTCATACAAAAATTTAAATAAAAATATTTACAAAACTATGGGTTGTTACAATTCTGTACTCGCATATGTACTACGATTGTACGCCGTGCGCTTGCGGTTTGTAACGATAATATTTTAACAACGGTTTTCTAGTCGATTGAAATATCCTTCGTTTCAACAAGTTTTTGGCGTCGTTGCCGAGGAATTGCAATTTGATTTTAATTCTACTCTTTGCATTATATTTGTTATCTTTCATTTTGTGTTGGCTTTCATTTTTTTTTTTTTTCATATTGCATTTTATTTTTTGAGTTTGTGTTACTTTAGTGCTGAGATTGGTTCATTTCATTTATGTTTTCATTAAATACTTCATTTCTTTCATTTCTAGTTCTATCACCATCTCCATATTGACATCATCTTCATACTACATTTCATTCATTGCACTTCGGTCACTAAAAAAAATTTGCATTACATATCTCTGTTACATCTGCTCGTTTTTTTCTCTTTTCTGTACAAACATTCTCATACTAATAAAAAAAATACATTACACCTTTTGCTTTTCTTTCTGCCTTCCTCATCTACAAACTGCATCACTCCACTTGTTTGCTACCACTGCCGCTGCTTGTTTTACATACTACTCACTGCTTGGCCATCATCAATCATCAACCACTGCCTACCTCCAAACCACCAAGCAAGCTTTTGGTCCTTCCAAGCATAGCCTGCATCACAACCAACCTATGTTCCACCACCCCATCACTGCAACAGCCATACCACACCGCTACTTTACCTCCTTCCATAAACAACATCGAACAACCTCAAATAATCATCCCCTAAATCAACTACTCCACCATCAATACTCCCTCGCCAATACAATACTTCTATATCATCAACCAACCATCTCCTATTACCACTGCCTCCAACCATCACATTCCTTTAACTCAACCATGACCTCACAGAATAGCCTTCAACCAGCACCTCCCTCCTGCACATCACCAGCACCATACCTTCAAAACCATCCACTGAAACATTCACCTCACCACCAAGCACAAACATAGCATCTCACTGTCATCACTCTTTCAACACCTTCTCAGAACCACTCTACTGTGCACGTCCACATTTCAACCTGCCATATTCCCTTTCCTCTTCCTAAACCACCATTGTCGGCATCTCCCCTCAAACTGCTACCAACCGCCTTCTCCCAAACTACCTTCTTCAACGCTACAAACAAATCCACAATCGAAATTTCAAATACTACAGTTAGCTCAACCATAATTTCAACCACAATTTCAAACTGCCTTTCAATTCAACCTGAAACTGCCATCTCAAACTTCTGTTATTTCCAAACTACAATGGTCCGCATCAATACAAGTAGTTTCAATTTTGCCTGCCGCTGCAAGTTCAACCCTCATATCTTCTACTCTGTAGCCAAGCAGCCAACTCCTCCTCCAACCATCATTGACTTCCACAAAATTCGACTGCCATCCAACATTCATCAAACTCCGCAACCCTTATCTACTTCTCCTCAAACACACAATCACCTCATACACCATATGAATACTCTCACAACCATCATAAATTAAGCAACTTACCATCAAGTTCTGCCAACTTCAAACAATGTTGGAATTCCTTTTAGATGGTGAATTAGATATATCCCACATCACCAAAAATATGTCCATTTTCTTGTATATATTATATACTCTCATCCCCTATATTGGCCCTTAGGGTCAAGTATATTTTGTGCGAGGGGGAGGACCTATATGGCCATGGACTAACACACACGCGCGCGCCGCCGCCCGCCCGTCCGACCGACCGAACCGGGCCGGGTGCGGGTCTAATATGAGCGGACCCGACCCGGTTATATTTTTGGTAAATAAAAGTGAACAGTTTTACTGTTTGAATAGATGCAGGTTTTTTGAACGATGAAGAGATGCGACGTTTTAAACAGCAACATTTCTGGACCGTTGCAAATGAACGGACGCGATTGTTGCAAACAGCAACAGTTCTGGACCGTTGCAAATGAACGGACGCGACTGTTGCAAACAGCAACAGTTCTGGAGCGCTGCAAATGAAAGGAAGTGACTGTTGCGAACAGTAACGCTTTTTTGACATTGCAAATGAAGAGATACGGCTTTTTCCAACGGATGCAGCAGTTGGGAATTCGACTATAAATAAGGAGGAAACCTGATCACTTTCCTCACTCATTTTTTTCCAAACCGAACTATCTCTTCTATCCCTTCATCTCTTAAAATCATCTTCAGTCCTATCACACAGAAGATCATACACATCACAATCTCGTGCAGATTACGTTTGCTGTATCTTGGGAGAATTTTAAATAAAATTCTTAAGGAAATCGTTACGACGAGCCTCAGACATTATCCGGTTAGAATTCTCAATTCTTTCTTCTATTTTGTTATACTGTTTATTCAAAATAGTATAATGTTGTTGTTGTAATTCATTTACAACATTCATATTGTTATAATATTTACTACAGAATTCCAGTGTGGTGGAAATCTGAGTTATAAACTTGTGCGACGAGTTTATATTTGATTATTCTCTGTTTTGGTATACTAGACGTATAACATCTTAAGAATTTTACTGTTTTCTTACTAAAACAGAGATGGCAACCGTAGAATTTTCAAAGAATACTACTCACAACAGACCTGAACCGTTCAAGGGAGATGTGATGATTTCTTGACATGGCAGAATCAGATGTTGTTTTATCTCACCACGCTCGGTCTACAAAAGTACCTCGACGAGGAGGAACCGATTCCTGCACCAGGCAAGGACGCAGAGGTGAATATGTGGAAGCATTCCGATTTTTTATGCAAAAACTATATTCTGAATTGTCTCGACAAGGTGCTATACAAAGTATATCAGCCTTTAAAGACGTCAAAAGAACTCTGGAATGCACTTACCGCAAAATACAAGACGCGGAATATCAGTCTTAAGAAATTATTGTAGGCAAATTCATGGACTACAAGATGGTTGACTCCAAACCAGTAACCGCTCAACTGCATGAACTGCAAATCATCATTCATGAACTCGAGGCGGAAGGTCATAAGGTTGGAGAATCATTTCTGGTTGAAGCCATCATGGGAAAACTGCCACCGTCGTGGAGAGATTACCGCAATTATCTAAAGCATAAAAAGAAGGAAATCTCTTTGCAGGATCTCATAGTCCGATTAAAAGTTGAGGCAGACAACCGTGCAGTTACAAAATCAAGCGAGGAGGCATTTGTGGCTGAAGCGTCGAAGACCAAAAACAAAAAGAAGAGTTTCCAGAAGAAAAGGAAAGCTCAAGACAACAAATCAAAAGACAACAAACGAACCAAGAAGTTTAATGGAGAATGTTGGGTTTGTGGAAAAGTTGGACATGCCGCTAAAGATTGCAGACACAAGAAGGAACGCAATAAAGAGGCAAATATAGTGGATAACATGGAAGTAGACGAGTCCAACTTCTCGGCGATGGTATCTGAATGCAATCTGATTCAGAATCCTAACCAATGGTGGGTAGATACGGGCGCTACTCGTCATGTTTGTTCTGATAAAACCATGTTTTCTACATATCAGAAATTCGATCACGAAGAAAAACTCTACATGGGTAATTCTGCAGTTTCCATGATCGAAAGCAGTGGCACAGTAATCCTCAAGTTTACTTCTGGAAAAACTATCAAGTTGAATGACGTGCTCCACGTTCCAGACATACGCAAGAATCTCATCTCTGGTGCAGTCCTATCAAAGAAGGGATTCAAGATGGTATTTGAGTCAGACAAGATGGTTCTGTCCAAAGCTGGAATATATATAGGAAGGGGATATTTATGTGATGGCCTATTTAAGGCAAATGTAGCCGTTATCGGCAATAAAACTATGTATTCTGATTGTGCTATTAATAAAATTGAAGTTTCTTATTTGCTTGAGCACGAAATTTTACTTTGGCATGATAGATTGGGACACATAAATTTCCGTAAAATGAAAACATTATCAAACTTGGGATTAATTCCAAAATTCCAAGTAGATAAAAAATACAAATGTGAGACATGTGTAGAAGCAAAAATGGTCAAACAACCATTTAAATCTGTTAACAGAAGCACCGAACCATTAGGTTTGGTACATACAGATTTATGTGATTTTAAGTCACTACCTACAAGAGGTGGGAAAAAGTATTTCATTACTTTTATTGACGATTATACGCGATATTGCTATGTATATCTTTTAAATAGTAAAGATGAAGCAATAACAGCGTTTATAAAATACAAGGCTGAGGTAGAAAATCAGTTAAATAAAAAGATCAAGATATTGAGATCTGATCAAGGTGGAGATTATGAATCACCATTTGAACAGTTCTGTGCCGAAAATGGTATAATTCATCAAACAACAGCTCCATATTCACCACAACAAAATGGTGTAGCCGAGAGGAAGAACAGAACGTTAAAAGACATGATTACTGCCATGCTTTTAACTTCTGGTCTACCGACGAACTTGTGGGGGGAAGCCTTAAATATGTCTAATCACATATTAAACAAAGTTCCTCACAATAAAACAGGAACAATTCCATATGAGATATGGAAAGGACACAAACCAAGCTTTAAATACCTCAAAGTGTGGGGGTGCTTGGCAAAAGTTCATGTTCCGCCTCCCAAGAGAGTCAAACTTGGACCAAAAACAGTAGATTGTTATTATCTTGGGCCAGCCCAAAATAGTAGTGCCTACAGATTTTTGGTATTCAAGTCTGATATAAATGATGTTCATGTAGATACAATCATGGAATCAAGAGATGCCTCGTTCTTTGAAGATGTGTTCCCACATAAAAGAAACGATGGAAATCCTGTCCTAAAAAGGACAAGAGATAACAGAGATGAGACATGTAAAGATGAAACTCATCAGGACAACGAGGAGGTTGAACCAAGAAGAAGCGTAAGGGCAAGAACTTCCAAAACACTTGGTTCGGATTTTTTAACTTATATGTTAGAACACGAACCTCAAACGTACAAGGAAGCAATGTCATCTTCTGAATCCTCATGTTGGAAAGAAGCAATCCAAAGTGAGATTGATTCAATTCTAAGTAATAAAACTTGGGAAATTGTTGATATTCCACCAGGAATAAAATCAATTAGCTGCAAATGGTTTCTCAAGAAGAAAATGAAAGCAGATGGCTCTATCGACAAGTATAAAGCCAGATTAGTAGCCAAAGGATATCGTCAAAAAGAAGGAGTAGACTTTTTTGATACATATTCGCCGGTAACACGAATAACCTCTATAAGAATGTAAATAGCAATTGCATCCATCTATAATCTAGAGATTCATCAGATGGATGTAAAAACAGCATTCTTAAATGGAAATCTCGATGAGGAGATTTACATGGAGCAACCTGAGGGATTTATTTCCAAAGGAAATGAAAACAAAGTCTGTAGATTAGTAAAATCATTATACGGACTAAAACAAGCTCCAAAACAATGGCACGAAAAATTTGATAGTGTCGTGATAAGAAATGGTTTTCGTATAAATGAATGCGATAAGTGTGTTTATTATAAACAAATTGGACAATCATATGTGATGATTTGTCTATATGTAGACGATATGCTAATATTTGGTCCAAATACTCAAGTCATAGAGACCATAAAGAAAATGTTAACTAGCAATTTCGATATGAAAGACTTAGGAGTTGCAGACGTTATTTTGGGAATCAAAATAATAAGAACTCCTAATGGAATTGAATTGTCTCAGTCACACTATATAGACAAAGTGATTGAAAGATTTCAAAATTTTGGAATTAAAGGAGTAAATACACCTTTTAATCCATCAGAAGTACTGCACAAAAACACTAATGAGAGTGTAATGCAACTGGAAATTCTCGTGTAATAGGATGTCTCATGTATCTCATGAATTGCACAAGACCAGATATAGCTTATGCAGTAAGTCGATTGAGCAGGTATACAAGCAATCCAGGGAAGGAACACTGGAAAGCACTAATGAGAGTGCTTGGATATTTAAAAAATACCACTAACTATTCCTTACATTATGGAAAATATCCCGCCGTCTTAGAAGGATATAGTGATGCAAACTGGATTGCAGATTCAGAGGAATCAAAATCAACGAGTGGTTATGTCTTTACCCTAGCAGGGGCAGCGGTGTCATGGAAATCTACTAAACAAACATGCATAGCTCGATCCACTATGGAATCATAGTTCATTGCATTAGATAAAGCAGGCGAAGAAACAGAATGGCTTCGTCACTTTTTAGAAGATATTCCGTTTTGGCCTAAACCTGTACCGGCCATATGCATACACTGTGATAACCAAGCAGCGCTAAGCAGAGCGCAAAACTTTGTGTATAATGGAAAGTCACGACATATTCGTCGACGCCATAATACAGTTAGGCAGTTACTCTCAAATGGAACTATTTCCATAGATTATGTGAGAACAAATGATAACCTAGCGGATCCATTTACTAAAGGTTTATCAAGAGAGAAAATTGACTGCACATCGAGGGGAATGGGCTTAAAAGCCTAAACCATCAAGAGTTATCTTATACGGAAACCTATCCTAGCGACTGGAGATCCCACGGACTAGGATCAATAGGCAAACCAGTTCTGAATAACTCAAGACGTAATGCATTTACGTGGACATAGTCCAACTCCATTCCTATGGTGCAAAATATAAATGCATACCTACAGAGGTGTTTAAAGGTTAAAACTATGTTTTTTAATGATGACCATATCTTGACAATAACAAGTAGGGTATATGTAGGATACTCTTAATGGTTGCGATCACCTATGTTAGTGTGAGCTGGGTCGGCTCTATAAGAATATTCAAAGGCTTTTATTCTCTAAAAACACTCACAGAACCAAAAATTGTTCAGGACCAAAATGAACACAACCAAGAGATTGGATGTGAAGGGAAATAATGCTTTGTAACGCTTATTGTCTGGTTATACAATAACGGCTGATGGTTCAAGATGAAATAATTCACCGATTAGCCAAGTATATCCGATAAGTTATAACTAGGGAAAGTTCAAAGTGAAATATCTACTTATCCTCGATATAGCATTACTTTCATATGAACTGTGTGATATTACACTTTGTGTGGGGGAGAGATATATCATCATTCATGTGGGGGATTGTTGGAATTCCTTTTAGATGGTGAATGAGATATATCCCACATCACCAAAAATATGTCCATTTTCTTGTATATATTATATACTCTCATCCCCTAAAAACAATTTTGCTTGCTAAAAATCTGCAGGAACTTAGACGAAGAAAACTTGCTTGCTAAAAACAATTTTGCTTGCTTATAAAATAAATCGCTGCTTTAAAATAAAATTGCTAATAATTCTACACGCTCTGGTATCATGCTCTCATATCTTATTTTTAGTTTCATTGCATTGTTCGTTGCTTCCATTTTAAATAATCCAAAAACAAAAACAAATCAAATCTCGTTCGTAGTTGCATTGTTAAACCACGTTTAGTTTCAGTTTTGCATTCATATCATCTTATTTTCTTGTCTAAGGGCGCCACCCAGATCCGCATAAGGTGGTGGATTTCATCACCCCTTTCTAAGATCACAAATTGCATTTCATCGTAGAATTTAACTAATAATAACAGTTAGACTTTGGAATTAAGCGTGTTGCGAGCTCATCTAGGAATTAATTGGACCTTGACAAGTTATCTTCTTTCGACAATCTAATTTATTGGTGTCTAGGCTATGGCAGAGCAATAATTAGTTATAAATATTACGATGATTCGTAAAAAATTTAGTGATTGTTTCTCTGAAGTAACTTAAAACCTTCGGCTTCATTGCTACGGCGATTCATGGTGCACCAACAACTCCTATCGTTACCTAGCTAAGAACTATTTTATTGGATTAAAATATAGTGTGATTATATAATTTTGGGTAAGAAGCTACTAAGAATAGAAAATTTATAATTGAGTCCTAGCATTCATTTGGTTGGATTAGTTCATCCATATTTAAAGGAAAAAAAATCCAAAAATAATAGTAAAATAAAATTTTACATTTTACTTAACTTAGTTTTTTTAAGAAAAACATTTTTACTTAAGTTATTTTTTTTAAGAAAAACAAAAACAAAAAACAACAAAGACATTTAAAAAATCCAAATTCTAAAAAACAAAACAAAAATCAAATCCCTTATTTGAAAAATAAATTCATTTTGGTAAATATTTTTCTATTAAAGAAATTATAAAAAAATAATTTTTCACTTTATTTCATTTTCTAAACCTTATTTCATTCTCTTAAACTTAATTCACACATCATTCTTTCCTTGACCATTTCATTTGTGCACGAGACTTGGACTCGTGACACAGTAACAAATCGTTTAACCCGAACAAACGATCCTCCAACGACGGTGAATGATAACGCCCCTTGAACGCTTATGGATAACCTTTTCCGATAGAGTTTTTATTCCCTTTTGTATCACATTACCCGCTCTAATGGATAATCACTTCGAAATTCATCCCAATTATATTGCCGCACTACCAAAATTTGGCAATTTTAAACATGATAACCCATACATTTTCTTAATGAAATTCAAACAAGTATGCGCAACTATTAAACTTCAATAGTTATGTGATGATGGATTCAAACTTCTGTTAATTCCATTCACTCTTACCAATTACGCTGAAAAATAATTGTATAGCTTATCTACAAACTCAAACAGAACTTGGGAAGAATTTATAAAAGATTTCTTACAAAAGTTCTCCCCTTGGAAAAAAGCAACTAAAATCCGAAACGAAATTGTGAATTTTCATCAATTCAAGGGTGAATCTTTTAGAAAATATTTTAAAAAATTTAAATAGATTTTGATAAAATATCCACACTACAATTTCAAAAAATGGACTCTTTGCCAAATCTTATACGATGGACTTGAAAATAGCTCACGAACCATGCTTGAATCAATGTGCCAAGGCAATTTTCTTGCCCAGCATCATGATAATGCTTGGCAATTCCTTGAAAAATTGGCTGAAAAATCATCCCAATGAGAACATTCTAACAAAAAATCCATTTACTCATGATCAAACGCACACTCGATAAATCATTTTGGATTTGGAAGTTAAAAACGATGCAATGATCAATAAAGTCGACAACGTTTTCTCATCCAACCAAATGAACCAAGCTTTCCAACCAATGTGTTATAAATGCAATGATCTGAATCACATGGTTGATCCATGTTCTAATTCGATAGAATAACCTAATGCTTTCAACAAGGTTAAGAAAGACCATTTTCTTCAGCATACAATCCTGGTTGGAGAAATCACCTTAACTTTACATGGGCCAAAATAATTCCAATACGAATTTGGTTCATCCCAACTTTCAAGTATTTTCAAACAATGCTTCGAATCCTCCCTTTCAGCCCAACCACTTTCAACATAATTTTGCGGGTCCATCTCAAAGTCGACTAATAGTATCTTTTGCTTGCCAAGACGATAAATGATTGACTTCATTTGAGAAAGTCTTGAAACTTTGGCTTAAGCAACCACTCAAAATCTCCAATCAAATAGAAATTTGTAAAATTTGTTAACCTCATAAATGAAGAATATGAGTCAATCAATTGCTAAACTTGAAATGCAAATGAGTTAATTAGCCACATCTGTAAGTGAACGTGAATAAGGCACATTCCCAAGTCAGCCATTTACGAGTCCTAAAAATCAAAACACGAATTCGAGTCAAGCCCATGTTGTTCAAGATAGCAATTTGAACCAAAGGAATGCTATCACAACTTTGCATTCTAGTAAACAAATCGATAACCAAGTGGTCAATCCACATGATTTATTGAATGATCCTCTTGACACTTCGAAAACAAGCGATTTTGGACAAAACATTGAGCCAAATATCAAATCAAATGCCAATCCAAATTCTTCTTCTACTTATGTAGACCGACCTACTGAGTATCGTGTTCCATTTCCACACAGCCTTTGACCTAAGAAACACTCTGATTAAATGGAAAAGTTGTTGGAATTTTTAAACAAGTCAAAGTTAACATTCCTTTTCTTGATATTGTTTAACAAGTCCCAGCTTATGATAAGTTTCTTAAGGAATTATGTACTCAAAAAAGACACTCATGTACCCAAAAAAGTTTTCTTAGCTGCCAGACTTAGCGAAGTCTTGTCTCAATCAATTCCCATCAAATAAAAAGATCTTGGATGTCCGATGATCTCGTGCATGATAGGAGACAAGATGATTAATTAGTGCTTACTAGATTTTGGTGCAAGTGTCAATTCGATTCCTTATTCAGTTTAAGAACTACTTGGTTTGGGTGATCGATGACGTACTCATCTAAATTAGTTAATTCATGTTCCCTATCTATTTCATCATCCTTCAAACACAACCCGTGAATAATCCAATGAATCAAATTCCATTGATTTTAGGCTGATCTTTGTTGGCTACTTCAAATGCTCTAATCAATTGTTAAAATGGTTCGATGAAATTTTTTTTGGAAACATGACGTTGGATCTTAACATCTTCAATCTCGAAAATCAATCGAACGAACCACTTGACCAAACATTGGAAGCTAGCTCCATTCAAGAAAATTTTAACAACGAAACAGTTGACCTAAACCATGAACGCGAAACTGAATATGAATAACTGTTTCAAGACGAGCCGAACGAGATTGAAAATGCTCTTCCATTTGAACCCCTCACTATTGAATCAAAACTTCAACCTAATTCTTTGATTGATCAACCCCCTAAGTTGGAACTCAGACCTCTTCCCGATTACCTTAAGTACGTATACTTAGGTGACAATGAAATGTTTCATGTCATAATTTCTGCAACACTCTCTCTTGATCAAAAAGCTTCCCTTCTTTCAATGCCAAGCTTGTTCGTGACACGCAACAAAGGCTTAACCCAAAAATTAAGGATGCGGTTCGAGACGAAATTCTTAAACTCCTCGATAATGGAATCATACAACCCATTTCTGATAGTTCGTAGGCTAGCCAATTCATATCGTGCCTAAAAGGTCAAGACTTACCGTTATCAAGAATGACACTATCATACTCATTCCAACTCATACTCAAACAGGTTGGTGTATTTGCATTGATTATTGTAAATTAAATGTTGCAACACATAAAGATCGCTTCCCTCTTCCTTTCATTGACCAAATGCTTGAACGGTTAGCTGACCACGAATTCTATTGATTTCTTGATGATTATTCCAGTTACAATAAAATTCTAATTGCTCCCGAAGATCAAGAAAAAATAACTTTCATGTGCCCCTTTGGCAACTTTGCATATCGATATATGTCGTTTGGCCTTTGCAATGCTCCTGCTACTTTCCAAAGATGCAAGGTCAGCATCTTTTCTGACATGATCGAATGCTTTCTTGAAGTGTTTATGGACGATTTTTCCATCCTTGGAAACTCTTTTTCCGAGTGCTTACACCATCTTGAATAGGTTGTTAATCGGTGCACGGACGAACACTTAGCGTTAAATTGGAAAAAATGTCATTTCATATCAAACATGGCATTGTCCTTGGGCATGTCATTTCAAACAAAAACATTAAGGTAGATAAAGCGAAAGTTGATGTACTTGCGAATCTACCCATTCCAAAATCTGTCAAGGACATCTATTCATTCCTTGGGCATGCTGGTTTTTATCGATGCTTTGTGAAAGACTTTAGTAAAATCGCTCGACCACTGACGACCCTTTTTGGAAAAGATGTTCCATTTGACTTTAATTCTAATTGTGTTTCTACTTTCGAATGTCTCAAAAATGAACTCATTACTGCTCCCGTCATTTATTCATCCAATTGGGATCTTCCTTTCGAAATAATGTGTGACAGTTCTAACTTCGCAGTTGGTGCTATCTTAGGACAATGAGTCAACAAAATTCTTCATGTCATCTACTACGCTAGTATGACTCTTAATAATTCCCAACTCAATTACACAACCACTGAAAAAGACCTTCTAGTGGTAGTCTTTGCACTCGAAAAATTTCGACCTTATTTGATTAGCTCGCACAACACTAACCATTCCGCTCTTAAGCACCTTTTTTCTAAAAACGATGCTAAGTCTTCTTTAATCCATTGGATCATGTCACTCCAAGAATTTGACCTTATGATCAAAGACAAAAATGATCCAACAACGTCATTGCTGATCATCTATCATGTCTTCGAAAGCATAGTCTTCTCTACCGATCAACGAGAAATTTATTAATGAACAATTCCTTTCCATTTTCGTCGATCCATGGTATGCCGACATAGTGAACTATCTAATCACTAAGGAAACCCCTTCATTTTTGTCGAAACAAGATAAATATAAATTTATTTCCCAAGTCAAGTACTTCTTTTGGGATGATCCATACGTGTTTAAGTGTTGTTCTAACCAAACCATTCGACATTGCATTCTGGATTGTGAAATCAAGAGTGTTCTTTCATTTTGCCATGACCAAGCTTTTGGTGGTTATTTTGGTCCTAAGAAAACAGTGGAAAAGGTACTTCAATGTGGTTTTTACTAGCCAGTGCTTTTTAAAGATGCATTTAATTTTTGTAAAACTTGCGATCGCTACCAAACATTTGGAAAAATCTCTCGACGAAACATAATGCCATTGAACCCCATTCTTACTATCGAAATCTTTGACGTTTGGGGTATTGACTTTATGGGACCATTTCCCAACTCTTGGGAAATCCGTACGTTCTTCTTGCTATTGATTACATCTCTAAATGGGTTGAAGCCATTCCACGTAAAATAAATGACCATAAAGTTGTTGTGAAATTCATAAAAGAAAACATCTTCTTGAGGTTTGGAACACCTCACATAATAATAAGCGATAATGGAACCCATTTCTATAATCGTTCATTTGAAGCTCTTATGAAAAAATACTTAATAACCCACAAGTTCCACTACTTTTCATCCTCAAATTTTTCGTCAAGTTGAAATTTCAAATCGCCAAATCAAGCAAATTTTGGAGAAAACCATGAATAAAAATTGGAAAGATTGGTCATAAAAATTAACAAATGCGCTTTGGGCTTACAGAACCGCGTATAAAACCAATCCTTAGATGTCTCCTTTTAGGCTTGTGTATGGTAAAGCATATCGCTTACCTGTTGAATTTGAACATAAAGCGTTGTAAGCAGTTACGAACATAAACTTTGATCTTGAAAAGGCTTGTGAAACTAGAAAATTGCAACTTAATGAATTAGAGGAGATTAGGAACGATGAGTATGAAAATGATAAAATTTACAAAGAAAGAACAAAAAAGTTTCACGACAAGTCAATCTTAAGGAAATCGGAAAGTTCTTTTGTATGACTCTTGACTTTATTTGTTCCTTGAGAAATTAAAATGAAGGTGGATAGGACCATGTGTGGTACGTGTTGTTTATCCATACAATGTCATAGAAATAGAAAACCAAGGGATGGTTCGATTTTAAAAGTCAATGATCATCGTTTAAAACCTTATTTGGAGTTGGCAAGTGATTGAGAGGGGGTGCTCATGATTCTTCATAAGCCACACTATGTCTAGTAAGAAAGTTTAACTCTCTCTTGTAGATATGTACATATTTTTCTCTGTTTCACTCATTATGTTATATTTTAAATATGGGGATATAGTCAAAATCAAGAGTTGGAGGAGGAGTCTCATGTTTATTTTGTTATTTCATGGGTTATTTTTTGTATTCTCTTTTCAAAAAAAAGAATCCCAAAACAATTTTCTTTTTTTTAGCATATTGATGTACTTTTAAAGAAACGCTATGGGATAAGTATACGTTTTTGGTTATTAAATTGAAATTTTTGAAAATTTACTTGTATCAACAAAAATAAAAGTTTGATTACAAGTAAATATGTTTTAACTAGTATACAGGAAGGTTCGTAGGTGACAATTATGAAGTACGTCCTAATTGTAATCTTTGTTAAAAGAGTGGCTGATTTAAAGTAAAGGCGATAATATTTTTACCTTCTAAGTTAAGTGGTGCTAAGATGATTTTGCAAAACTCTCTCTTTTCACAACGAAAAGTTTTTTTAAAAATAAGAAACACCTAGAGTTAGGAATCCACACGTAAGTATGTATACTTGCCATGCTCTATACCCTTCTCATGTAAGCCCAAAAGGAAGTGCACGATCGAGATATCTGGCCATAATTTACCTTAGTTAGATATATGTAAATAAAATTAAGTCAATAGTAACCACCCAGAGTCATGTTTTCATACTGTTGAATATGTGCTTATATGATTTTTGTTTGATGATAATAAACATATATACATCGTTTAAATGTATTTGTTAATGTACTATTCTATTTTTCACAGATTAAATAAATATTTGCTGAATAAATTAAATAACACAGAATTTGAATTCAAACAGAATATTTTATTCAAACAAATATTTATTACAATTTTGAATAGTACAAATTCAAGCTCTCACTATTCACTATACAACTTTGATACAAATTCAATTACATCACTATTTTACATTTACAGTTGACCTCACTACATATCACTCACACTCGTAGTATTTATCTTCAACTTCATTCCAGTTAGAATCCAGCATCTGAGCAATCTGCAAAAATATTCACTAACGCAGTAAAATTGAAAAAGAAATATTTTTGCAATATAAAATAAAATATGAATTTTTGAAAATAATATTTGCCTCAATCATTTGGGTTGTTCGTCATCATTTAAATTTGAATTCATCATACACGAATAGCTTGTGACATACACAGTGTATCACTGTATATGCCACAAGGCCGTGCACATCGAAATATACACTTGATAATGTCACAGGGACAAGTGAGCGCAGGTCAAACCCAAATGAAAAGCCAGGTTCAACTCACGTGCAATAAAATAAATATCACAACTTTCAGCACAAGGTCAAATCCGAGCTTCAAGCTGGATTCAACTCAGGTGAAATTTCGAAAAATAAACAAAATGCAAAGGTCAAGCCATTGTTGCCATGACTCAACTCAAATGCAAAGCCTCGTCCAAAATCAAAATAAACAAAACACAGCAATATGTTAAAAACATATGAACCAGCAAAGGCACAATGCAAAGCTTCAGACCGGCATGGATATGGTAAAAGGTTCAGACACAAGGGGTGCACACAAGTACACATTGGAGCATACAGCTCAAACTAAATCAATGGTCAGTCAAGAGAACCACGCATGAAAGCTTGAACATGTCCAGTTACAACAAAGCACCAGTACAACAACCAAAGCAACTCAACAGCAATGCATGCAACAGAGATCAGGCTTAATGAAACAGGCAGCTTTGAAGAAGTGAAACAACATCAAAGCATCACATACATATGTACATTAGAAATGACCGAAACACAGTGCATATATAACAGCAATCAGGCAGCATGACCAACATAAGGCAAACTACATGAAGACCAGGCTACACAATGAACTAAATGACATGAACCATGCAACTGATCAGAGAATATAACTGACTCAAATAAACATACCAAATGAAACAATGAACAAGATATACAATGAAAATCAGTGCAATCCAAGGACAGCAAGCCAGAGATTCACGAAACCGAAAATGTCCAAAGCATCAAAATCAGGTAAAATTCAAAATCATGGTGGCCAAGATAGTTGACTGAGTTAAACATCAAAGTCGTGTGAAGCAGTATCAAATTATACAAAAGTTATCAAGTCAGAGAAAATCACGGAGCCATAGTCAATCATAACAAATTCAAAGCCGAGGATTTTAAACCAAGTCAACCGAGCAATATCAAGAATATTCGCATATGAATTATTCAAGACAAAATCGCAAGCATCCAAGCATAAACGATCGGCCGAGATAAATTCAAATATATATTGTACGAACGAAAATTAAGGGTTACAAACCCTATATAAGGAAATCATCATCGGCAATCTCATCATCGAATTCAAGCAAGCATAAAATCAGTAAAGCAAAAGCATATAATTACATACCGAAGCAAGGAAAGAATTCGATCAACGAAGCAGCCAAAGTAAGCAACAAGCATTCGATCGAACAAGACTTCACGCAATTAACCACTGATTCGATCAATTTAGAGTCGGCGCTTCAGAAAACCCTAATTACAGACCGAAGAGAACGAAGCCCCAAATTTGCAAGAGGAACGGCCACCATTATTCATGAAAAGGAACAGAGGAAATAAAAGTCGAACGGGGCCGCTATCACAAAAACAACGGGTCGAACTCAAAAATATAAGAAGAGCAAAGGGCCGGCCATTTTATAAAAGGGGTTTTTATTTTAGGGTTATTTTATTTTAAATTGTTTTTAATTTGTATTTTTCTTTTTTAACCGTTTAATTTTCTAGTCGTGTGACTAGGGGACAAGCTACGTGGCGTAGCTTGAGAATTCGCAACTCGGTGGCTGAGTTGTGGCAGGGTTTTGAGCGTAGAGTTAGATTTAGTCGATAGCGGGTGTCGCGAGTTTACGTGTGTAAGCGAGGGACTATCTAATTTCTAGTAGAAACCTTGGGGGCAGCACGTAGGCAGGGTTTTGCCGAAGCTGGGTAAATTCTGTGTCGTTCTATTTCTGCATTTATTATTCTACTATTATCTGTGCTGCTATTGTTCTGTGATCTGTGTTGAAATTATTTTATAAGCTTCCGCGATTAATTTTTATAATTTATACTATCACCCTATTCTCCCCCCTCTAGGGTGAAATCGATCCTATAAGTGGTATTGGAGCTAGGAACAAAAGCCGTTTTTTGTTTAAAAAATTTGATTTTTACAAAACCAATTTTTTGTTTTAAAAATTTGAATTTTTAAAATGGCTTCTTTTAATACTGCTTTTGCTGAGGGTCAATCCATAGTTAGACCACCAATGTTCAATGGTGAATATGCTTATTGGAAAAATAGGATGGAAATCTTTCTGAAAACCATTGACGCTTGGAATATTGTTGAGACAGGTTATAGAACACCGACTATAACTGTAGATAATCAGGAAGTAGATAAACCAAAGGAACAATGGACAGAACTAGAAAATAAATTACAAAATACTAATGCTAAAGCTATGAATTCTATTATCTGTTCATTGGATCAATTTGAATTTAATCGTGTCTTACATTGTCTAACTGCGCAGGAAATATGGTACACACTAGAAGTGACTCACGAAGGAACATCTCAAGTCAAAGAATCTCGCCTTGCCATGCTAAGCAGCGAATACTAGAACTTCACAATGGCGAAGGAAGAAAATGTTAAAGAGATGCATGGACGACTTTCCAATATCGTTTATAAATCAAAAGCTCTTGGAAAATCATACACAGAGTTGGAGATAGTCCGAAAAATCCTCAGAGTCCTTCCACGAAAATTTGAAGCTAAGGTGACTGCCATTCAAAAATCGAAAGATTTAAAACAAATGAAAGTTGAAGAACTCATCGGAAATCTCACCACTTATGAGCTGGAAATGAAATTCAAGGAAGAGCGTAAAGGAAGTGACATTCGAAAGAAATCAATAGCTCTTAAAGGAACAACAGAAAGTGATGGTGGTGATGATGACGATGCAGCTGCAGAATTGGAGCTATTAATAAAGAAATTCAAAAGATGGAATTACAAATATGGAAATTCAGCTCGAATTCAAAAAGCGAAAAGCAGAATAGCTAAAGCACTAGACTACTCTGAAGAACAGAAGATCATCTGTCATAAGTGCAACCAACCTGGACACATCAAGCCCAATTGTCCTTAAAATCAACGCGACTTTAAAAAGAAATCAAAAAGGAAAAGTTTTGCAGCCACGTGGAATACAAGTGATGAAGATAATCAAAGTTCTAGCAGTGAGAGTGAAAAAGCAGATATGTGCCTTCATGGAAATATAACTGATAGCGACGATGACGAGCCAAGCTAGGTATCAAAACTTACTCACTCTGAATTACTTATTTATTTCCACGAAGTAAATGGCTATTTTGAACGACTTAGGGAGAAATATGCTAAACTTGAATCACAAAAAGTTACTTTGATAGAATTAAATGAACTACTTGACCAATTAGTTAAAACCTATCAAAGTAGGATCCCTAAGTGTGATAAGTGTCCAACATTTGATGAAGAAATTAAAAAAATCAGAAATTAAAATAAAATCACTTGAAAATGAAATTCTGATTTTGAAAGAAAATGAAAATACTAGGAGAGAAAATTCTATTAAAAAGTGCACACAATTACTGAACGAAAATGAATCTCTCAAAACACAAGTCCAACAATTGTCAACGACTTTAGATAAATTTTCGAAAAGTGAAAAATCGTTGAATATGCTATTAGGGAAACAAACTGTTAATACAGTTAGACAAGGAATTGGATATAATCAATCTAAAAATATTAGAAATGAGATTAATCGAGAAAATTTAATGTGCACAATCTGTAAAAAATATGGACACGATCACAATAATTGTTGGTATAGACCCAACATGTGAAAACTATACCGATTTGGGTTCCAAAAGGCACAAATATAAAAACTCTCAAAGTTAAACAAATTTGGGTGCCGAAGGGAACAATTATAAATAGTTTTGCGTCTTCACAAAATTATTTTTCTAAATATTCTGCCACTAACAACCATGGACCTATAAAAACAAATAGGTCACATAAATCTTTTCCCGTGTAGGTGTGGTGGCAGGCTAAGGAACAACAACAGTATTCTCTGGATTTTTGGCTGTTCCGAGAACACAACGAGCAACAAAGCAAAGTTCCTTAGCCTAGTATAAAGGTGACAGAATCACAATGGACAACGACGAAAAATATCGTAAAGGTAAAACAGGTAATGGTAAGTTTTAAACGATATATTAAATGTGATAATCTGCACCGTATTTTGAATTAAAATCAGCCAACATTGAGATGATGAAAAGATGATGATTTTGACTCTTACTTATTCAACATAGTTGGCCAATTATATTCTTATGCCAAAAACACTATAATAATCTCTAGATTCTTTGAATTACTTCATATATATTATTTTGGATTAAAAATAGTGTTTTGTTGGATAATAATACATTTGGTTATAATTCGGCTAACCCTATATTCACGGTTTTTGATTATTAACACGGCTTCATTTCAAATTCAAGAGAATGTCATTTAAATTGCTGTTAAAATTGAGTTTGAAATTTTCGGTGCACACTTCATGGTTTGGTCAATCAAATTCAATTAATGATGATTTGAGTGAAAGAGAAATTCAGATGCAGATTACACTTGTAATCTAGTTGATAGAAAAATTACTAGTTGTACGTGATTGTTGAGACATTTAGTAACTGCATCGTTTTTCAAAGAAAATATCTGCATATTTTTCATTTCAAATAATTTTCAAATAGCAGAAATTCTTCTCATATAACCCCCTCGAGAAAATCATTTTTGACCATATTTTCAGATTAGTCATTTTGAAAAATTAATTTGATGATTATTTTTTTAATTTGATTTTAAATGACTAATCTGACTCCCTAATGATTATCGAAAAGAAAAATAGTGATTGAAAAAGTGATGAGTGTTGATATTTATCATATATTATGACTCGAGACGGTATAATTAGTAAATTTCTTTAGAAATTTGAACAAGAGTTATAAAACTTTTGTTGGTAAAAATTCCATGACCATGTCTATTTCTATCATATTTCTAACAACCATCACTCATCAAAATTCTATATAGTTTGTCAATATGTGGTACTTTAAACAGGAATCGTTCGTTTTTCATTTTCACATTTTTTTTAAAAATAATAATAATAATAATAATAAATAAATACCAAAGCATTCACTCTCATTTAAAAGTCCTCACGGTTATGCATGGGTGAATTACTTGGAATTTGTTATGTGCTTCCATGCTCATTTAAAAGTCCTCATGGTTATGCATGTATGGAACGCATATCAAAAGTTGATTTTTAAAATAAACAAGTTGATTCTAATCCCATTTAAAAGTCCTCACGGTTATGCGTGGTTAGAAGATACTTGAATACATTTTTAAAAAAAATAAAATTGTGAATACTACTAATCTCATTTAAAAGTCCTAACGATTATGCATGGTTAGTAGATATTTAAATTTCCTGAAATAAATATACCACAAATAGACACAACTATATGGTTTTATCTGATGAAATCATTCCGATCATTCTAAAGTGGAATATGTGTCAATTAAAGTATTTATGATTTTTGTTTGATTTTTTATTGAAATTTAATATTTATATTCAATTGAGTTTTAATGTTGAATTAATATCGATCACCTTATCTCTATTTTCTCTAACACTATTATTCTTTTGCTGATAACAAAAGGGGGAGAGAAAAGTTAAGATTTTGTCAAATAAAATCAAGCAAAGGTCAAATAATTTTGTATTAGCATCTAGGCTCATTTGCATATTATTTAATTGTATGCATATTTGTAGGGGGAGCTTTGTGTAGAGAGGAAGCATTTAAATAGGGGGAGCAATTACAGCATATCAATGATCAAATACATTTAATATATTCAAAATCTTAAATATATGTTTGTTATCATCAAAAGGGGGAGATTGTTGAATATGCGCTTATATGATTTTTGTTTGATGATAATAAACATATATACATTCGTTTAAATGTATTTGTTAATGTACTATTTTATTTTTCACAGATTAAATAAATATTTGCTGAATAAATTAAATAACACAGAATTTGAATTCAAACAGAATATTTTATTCAAACAAATATTTATTACAATTTTGAATAGTACAAATTCAAGCTCTCACTATTCACTATACAACTTTGATACAAATTCAATTACATCACTATTTTACATTTACAGTTGACCTCACTACATATCACTCACACTCGTAGTATTTATCTTCAACTTCATTCCAGTTAGAATCCAGCATCTGAGCAATCTGCAAAAATATTCACTAACGCAGTAAAATTGAAAAAGAAATATTTTTGCAATATAAAATAAAAATGAATTTTTGAAAATAATATTTGCCTCAATCATTTGGGTTGTTCGTCATCATTTAAATTTGAATTCATCATACACGAACAGCTTGTGACATACACAGTGTATCACTGTATATGCAACAAGGCCGTGCACATCGAAATATACACTTGATAATGTTACAGGGACAAGTGAGCACAGGTCAAACCCAAATGAAAAGCCGGGTTCAACTCACGTGCAATAAAATAAATATCACAACTTTCAGCACAAGGTCAAATCCGAGCTTCAAGCTGGATTCAACTCAGGTGAAATTTCGAAAAATAAACAAAATGCAAAGGTCGAGCCATTGTTGCCATGACTCAAATCAAATGTAAAGCCTTGTCCAAAATCAAAATAAACAAAACACAGCAATATGTTAAAAACATATGAACCAGCAAAGGCACAATGCAAAGCTTCAGACCGGCATGGATATGGTAAAAGGTTCAGACACAAGGGGTGCACACAAGTACACATTGGAGCATACAGCTCAAACAAAATCAATGGTCAGTCAAGAGAGCCACGCATGAAAGCTTGAACATGTCCAGTTACAACAAAGCACCAGTACAACAACCGAAGCAACTCAACAGCAATGCATGCAACAGAGATCAGGCTTAATGAAACAAGCAGCTTTGAAGAAGTGAAACAACATCAAAGCATCACATACATATGTACATGAGAAATGACCGAAACATAGTGCATATATAACAGCGACCAGGCAGCATGACCAACATAAGGCAAACTACATGAAGACCAGGCTACACAATGAACTACATGACATGAACCATGCAACTGATCAGAGAATATCACTGACTCAAATAAACATACCAAATGAAACAATGAACAAGATATACAATGAAAATCAGTGCAACCCAAGTACGGCAAGCCAGAGATTCACGAAACCGAAAATGGCCGAAGCATCAAAGTCAGGTAAAATTCTAAATCGTGGTGGCCAAGATAGTTGACTGAGTTAAACATCAAAGCCGTGTGAAGCAGTATCAAATTATACAAAAGTTATCAAGTCAGATAAAATCACGGAGCCATAGTCAATCATAACAAATTCAAAGCGAGGATTTTAAACCAAGTCAACCGAGCAATATCAAGAATATTTGCATATGAATTAGTCAAGAAAAAATCGCAAGCATCCAAGCATAAACGATCGGCCGAGATAAATTCAAATATATATTGTACGAACGAAAATTAAGGGTTACAAACCCTATATAAGGAAATCATCATCGGTAATCTCATCATCGAATTCAAGCAAGCATAAAATCAGTAAAGCAAAAGCATATAATTACATACCGAAGCAAGGAAAGAATTCGATCAACGAAGCAGCCGAAGTAAGCAACAAGCATTCGATCGAACAAGACTTCACGCAATTAACCACCGATTCGATCAATTTAGAGTCGACGCTTCAGAAAACCCTAATTACAGACCGAAGAGAACGAAGCCCCAAATTTGCAAGAGGAACGGCCACCATTATTCACGAAAAGGAACAGAGGAAATAAAAGTCGAACGGGGCCGCTATCACAAAAACAACGGGCCGAACTCAAAAATATAAGAAGAGCAAAGGACCGGCCATTTTATAAAAGGGGTTTTTATTTTAGGGTTATTTTATTTTAAATTGTTTTTAATTTGTATTTTTCTTTTTTAAACCGTTTAATTTTCTAGTCGTGTGACTAGGGGACAAGCTACGTGGCGTAGCTTGAGAATTCGCAACTCGGTGGCTGAGTTGTGGCAGGGTTTTGAGCGTAGAGTTAGATTTAGTCGATAGTGGGTGTCGCGAGTTTACGTGTATAAGCGAGGGACTATCTAATTTCTAGTAGAAACCTTGGGGGCAGCACGTAGGCAGAGTTTTGCCGAAGCTGGGTAAATTCTGTGTTGCTCTATTTCTGCATTTATTATTCTGCTATTATCTGTGCTGCTATTGTTCTGTGATCTGTGTTAAAATTATTTTATAAGCTTCCGCGATTAATTTTTATAATTTATACTATCACCCTATTCACACCCCCCCCCCTCTAGGGTGAAATCGATCCTACACATACGCAGTGTGTATACACACCACGCTCTGTAATCTTCTCATATAAGCCCGAAAGGCGTGCTTGATCGGTATATCTGGCCATAGTTTATCTGAGTTAGGTGTGTAAATAATAACAATGTTAATACCTTTAAAAATAGAGAGAGCAAGCAATTGAAATCCAAACACTATTTTCACTTATTTAGTTCGACTTGTTATTCAAAATAAATAAAAATAACACTTTGTGAAACTTTAATAATCAACTAATGGATCCATTTCATAGTTGTATTATGTTATCAACCAAAACAACTAGCCAAACTAGAGTCTAATTGTGATGATAACTTAATTTTTTTTGGAGGTTTGGACGTGTAAAAGGACTAAAATTTCTTGATAATGACCAAAGCTTATATTTAACTTACTCATACCAATTTAAAATTAAATTCTTCATTGTAAATAATTTCGAAAACTTGCATCATGTAGTCTCATTAGAATCCACATATCGCATTTGGATTTTGTGGGTAGTATCTGTTGAAAACCCTCACAAGATAACACTCATCTTACTAGGGACACCTAGAGGTTTAACGACTTCTTGCATATGCTAAATGCAATCATGCTTTCTACAAAAACTGATTTATCCTAGTTTTTATTCAAGGACGAATAAAAAGATAAGTGTGGGGGTATTTGATGTGCACATAAAAGTGTATATTTTTATTATCACGTGTAATCTTTTTTAATTAAATAAATGAGCATATTAAGGTATTTTTATGTTTAAACCAATTTTAAATTATTTTCAAATCATCATTTATTTATCTTTGTTTGGGGGTAAAATTGTAATTTTGTATATTATTTAATTTGAGACAAATTATTTGCACATTTTTATTTGTAGGAAATGGAGTGCAAATATGAAAATATTTCATGGATGAGTGCATGCACATATGATGAAAGCAAATGGAGAATGGAAACAAAAGAATTCATGTAACATGGAAGAGCCCACATACCCACTACCAGTTGGTGCACAATTAAAAGTACATGCACATGTTAATGGAGGTTTAAAGGCATGCTAGTGGGGATTAATTATTTCCCTAATGATTACTTGGAGCTTACACTTTCTCAAGTGAATTTTAGGTAGTCCCCTAAAATATGAATTAGGGATTTAAGCATGTATAAATACCCCTTATGTTTCATGTAATGATCTTTTTCTTTTCATACAATAGTATAGCCACAAAAGCAAAGATAAATAAAAATCTCTTTAATGGCTTCTTAGCCTTGTCTTTACTTTCATGCAATCCTTATTTTATGCTTTCTTTTTATACTATTTTTATTTAATGCTCACTTACTTAGTTTATGCTTCTCTTATTTCATGTTAGTAGCATAGATTTAATTTTTGTAATCAGTTTAGCTTTATTTCATGCAAGTAGTTAGCTCTCTTTTCTTTTAAGTAGCTCTCATTTCCTTGTTTTTTGTAATGTTGAAATCATTTTATATTAACATGTTTTAAAATATGAGTAGCTACACCCTTTCAATTTAGGGGTAATGAAGCTCTCATGAAACATATTAAATTAACATAATAATTTCATTTTCGGTCTCTTTTATGTGCCTAATGGAAACTACAAATGATGGTGGTTTATTTTTCTTTCTTTTTTTGCGAATTTTGATATCCTATATTGACATCTCAAATAGGTTATGCTTAACTTCATATAAACATAAACTATTTGATCATTTGCCTAGGTTATATTGATGATGAAAGTTAAGCTAGAATCAAAATTTGATGGTCTGTGTCACTAATTCATAGTAAATATATCATACTTAAAATAGATTTTATTTTTAATTTTCATACCATTTTCATGAGTATTGATAACTGGGTTTAAATGGTGTGTTAGAGTTTTATGATTTAAGTTGTGCTAATTAATAACATAAATAAATCATATTTATAATAAACACATCGATCATTTCTACTTAATATGATTTTGTATTGATTTATATAAATGATTGGAAGTGGATTTGCCTCTAAATTGCTCCTTAGTATCATATTTTTATTCACTTTTACTCTAGCTTATTTTCTACAATTTTCTAATTTAAAACAATTTCAAAAACTTTGGATTAATTTGATTGAGTATTATTAAAATTTAATTCTTTCCCTGCGGATCGACCCATACTCGCATACGTACTGCGATTGTACGCCATGCGCTTCCAGTTTATAACGGTTATATTTTAACGATAATTTTCTAATCGATAGAAATATCCGTTGTTTCAATAGTTGAGTCTCGATATATGATAGTTCGAGGGTACGATTCCTCGGTATATGATTGTCCGAGAAGCTAAGTCCTCGGTATTCGTTTTGGCATTAAGACACGTTTAGAGGAATCAAGTCCTTAGCATATGATTTGACAATAGTGGGTTAAGACTTTACAGTCAAATCATGGGCATGTGATTAGGTGAGAGCTAGATTTTGTGAGAACTTAGCATATGATGTCACTGTAGTAATATATTATGTTTAGTTGACTTGTTGGGTTCATGTGACACAAATTAAGGTATGATTTTTGAGCGTAAGTGCTATTTTACTAGCTTATTAGTATTATACACTTATACGATGTGTTTTACTCACCAAACGTATGTTTGACCCTCTCTATCGTTTTCAACTTTTTAGTTATCATCAAATAGGATAATAGAGAGGATTGGTAGTGATTTCGAAGATGCGATGGTAAAAAGAAGATGTGCATCTACTTATTAGTTATTTTACTGCATCTTTGATATATATTTCTCAGATATTGAGACTATTTATTTATCTTTAGCATTTGGAGACATTATGTACCTAAAGATTACCAATTACAGTTTATTTTATTTATTTGGGATTACATTATTTTATTTTAAGTATTATATTTAGTTCTTTCCCCTGTGATTATTTCTATAACACCCCACCTCTATGCCCATACTACCAAAGAGTATTACTAGGTAATATAGTTTGATAATTTGGAGAATGAGGAAATATTGGGCTATCTCCCGTGAACATTCTCATGGGATGATATCGGTACGAATTCCAAAATCATATGGCCAACTTACATACTCCTACATGGTATTGGCACAAAGCAATATGCATGTGCGATTCTAGGATATAATAATACACAATATAAAATAAATTATATAAACCACATAATCATTAACACATCGATAACATATAACATAAAATAATTACAAGTCCAAGTGGATCTATAAAAATAATCAAATGCCCACTCATCAAAAATATACATAGCATGTCCAATATATACATCCTAACAACACAGGTGCACATGTAGCAACAAACATAAGAAACGATGCCCAACTCTGTTAATATATAGTTATCATCCTCTATTCCCAACAATCAAAAGCTGGTCACTTCGTCCTAAACCTGTAATGTCTCGAACTGAGTATTATAAAAACAACACATGGTTCAGACTATGTCTAAGATGTTGATGTCAAAGTATAGCAACAGCTAACAAGGTAACAAATATATACTTATATTGGCACATGGACAACTCAATATATATAACATCACATCTCATACCATACTAATATCATTACCTATTTAAATAAAATATAACACCCCGTAAATCAAATAGTAGTTAATTAAATGAATTAATAAATAATTATTAAGACCAAAAATAGAATTTGTACAAATGTTGAATTTGGCTATCAAACTTGCACCATTGTCTTTATAGCCATTTTCCAATCAATTTTCAAATATAAAGTTTTATGATCGGAGTTCAAATGGAAAAATTATTAATGTTTAAAGATTTAAAATTGGAAATAATTAAAAATATATTAAAGGACAAATATCATTAACTTGATGTTAAAGTAAATGTTAAATAGAGACTTAATTGTAAAGTAACCATTGTAGTTAAATCATATTAAATCAAACGCAGAAGGAAAGCAATCGAAATCAGCAATTAAGATAAACAACAATTAGTCGACACCCTTGTTGGGCCCGATCGACTTTTAATGGTCGACTGGTGAGAGTAGAGCAGTCAACCGGTTATCGACAGGAGGCTAACAATGAACCTAGGCTGAATGACCTAGATTTAGTAAATTTAGTCTAATTGGTAGAATTGATTCAAAAGCTTAGTAAATTTAGTCTAATTGGTAGAACATAGGCTGAATGACCTGGATTTAACTCCTTTGTGAGCAGTATTATATCCATAAGGTCAGACAGACCAGAATATAGGATATCCAAGACTGATCAAAGGATTATTGGTTTAGACAGGTTCTTAGTAAGCCAATATAACCTATATATAGAGATTGTTATTGGCAGGGATCAATAGGTTCTTAGTGATATCTTGAAAACTATGCTCGGAATAAGTTATCGAAAGATACCAATAAGTACATAGTGATCCCATAAAAACTATAACATAAGAGATGTTATTGGAGAATCCAATAGGTTCATAGTGACCTACTAAAGCTATATTGTATGTTATTAGTTAGTCCATGAAAACTAATAGGTTAATAGTGACCATAGAAACTATAACTTGAGATAGGTAGTCAGGTGAATGGGGATGGAAAATTTAGAGCATATTGTATGTTTGCATATCATCATGATACATTTTATTATGTTATGTCTTAACCATTGTGGATGCAGGTGCACAATATATAGTTATTATAAATTGGGTTAAGATACCAGTAAGGGGAAAACTCGTTCCGCTAAGAAGCGTGGTCTCACTAGATATCTATATGGTTCGATATAGCAGGTTACTATTCATACCAGACTTTTGTCTGACTCGAATTTTATGTTTTCCCCTTAAACTCTTGGGATCTCAATTTATTTTAAGTAGCTTGGGAGTTAAGGTTATCAAATTCTCCTTTAGATGAATAAGCTTCTGGAGACGTGCAAGCGGCAAGCTAACAATTAGGAGTTCTTTCTATTTGATTCCGCTATGTTATTGGATGTAATGGAAAAGTTGTTTAATTTCCTATATTTAAACTCTGATCTACTAAGGAGGCATCTTCATATGTCGTTCTTGGCGTATTTTGTAATAATTATATTTCTCTGAACGTGATTAATGAATTGGGATTATGTAATGAATTTAAAATGTGATTTGAATTGGAATAAGAAATTTGTTTTAAAAATTTAGTTTAAACTTTTTCATATCCATGTGTTTCTGGTATAACAATGTATCTAACATTACCGCATCTACTCATCGAGAATTAATAACTATGGATGACTGCAGCATCCGTAACTGTTAGATTTGGGTCTCTAAATGGAAATGTCACAACATTATAGATAGAACTGGAACAAATATGATAAGGGGGACGTCGAAGTAAATAAACATTACTACAAAACAGATCATTTGCTTTGATTATTTACCCTCTATTGCTTCGGTTCAATGTCGAAGAAAATGAAAATGAAGCAAGGCACCAAAATTGTTGCTTCGGTTGTTAAACCGAAGCAACAAGGGTTGTTTGCTTCGGTTCTTTAAACCTCCAAAGCAATTGATTGAGGCTTTTGCTTTTGTTGTGTCTTGATAACCAATGGAAATGGCCCTCTTTTGCTTTGGTTGTCATGACAACCGTAGCTAAAGAGCGTCTAATCTTCGGTTGTCATGAAACAACTGAAGCAAATGTTAGTTGAAGAATTTTTTTAATCGTAGCACAAATTCAAATCACAACAGAGATGACGCTAGTAAAATTAATAGGGAGCATGTACAAATCCTCTAATTTACAACCACAGAACCAAGAACCAAATATACACTAAAAGAATAAGGAAAAAAAGTTGCAAAGAAGTATTGGTTGCACATATATCAATCTATCTGTCATCATCACAAGACATGTTTGAAAAAACATCATTGGATCCAAACAATGAAACTAACAGCTTACTACTACACTACCAAACAATGATCAACATTTTTTTTATACTAGGATCACCACTTCTATTTCATTAACAATTAATAATCAAACTACAACTGCTATTTCTTAGTATTCTACTCATCAATATGAACATAAAAACATCAATTTAAATCTCTTTCCTGCACAAGGGACATAACTACTTTTTCTCAAACCATTTAGAGGTTCACTTGTAATGAAACTCGGTTTTAGAAGCGGCTGGGTCCCATTCCACCTCACACTCTTCGGCAATTTCTTTTAGTAACTTCAACCTTGCTTCCATAGAAGGAGCACGAACATAAAGCAATTACCTGCAATAGCTTTTTAATTTGTTTTAGTTTGATTACTCAGAAGTTAAACTTAGCTATAACCTGTAGAATCGTTCATAGCTAATGAAATATGAATGAACATAACTTAATAATAGTGGATGCATTATTTTTTTGTAATATAGTAATGTATACATATTCTACCTATTAATGCAATTTGGCAATAAGTTAGTGGCAGCAGCAACAAATTCCCTTCCATACTTGGCTGCAAATAATAACTAAACTTGTTGTAGTTCAGGTAAATATGAGCATCTTGGTGCAGCAAAACATACACTTGAAATTGCTTCCTTTAGGACTAAATTGCATTCCCAGTAAATTTTGACAGAATTACATTAATTACCATTTTTCTTGAAGATAATGATAGGCAACTACTGTACACAAATACTCGCATAAATAAATAAAGGAGGGCAGTAAATTTAAAATTAAACATCTCACTATTTTGGGTTATCGTACTACTATTTAGGGCTTCTAAGATACAATTTTCCTAATTTGGGTTATATGTTACAATAGAAAATCTTTGGTCCATCCATTTTAAAATACATTGCTATAAAGTTGTTTAAGTATTTTTACATAGAAGATTTTCGAAATTTGAAATCCAAACATGTACCAATTTTTTTAAATTTGAACAAAGTAATAAAATCCAAAATGATCAAATATGTAATTGAAACCTTATCCTCTTTATTCTAGAAAATGAAAAAGTTTGTTACTTTAACAAAAATCTATTATATGCAAGTGTTATGCATATAATAGTCATGGAAGCAGGTGAACAACCCTAGCTAGCATCATTGATTTAAGCATTAAATTCATGTGGTTCGGTATCCAATGAGATTAAGACAACATAATGTCAAATGTGGAACATATTAACTTCTTGAAGTAAAAATATGACTAGATAACAAAGTGAAATTATCCCTAAGACTTATTACCATCATCATTCTTCACCTTAAAGTCGTTTCTTTCATAACCTATTTTTCCTTTTCTATTATTATCAGATTTCAGCTACACTGACATAAAACCATCATTATAATAACTTGTCAGTCTCGATAAATTTTGTTATCACATGGACTAAATGGATTTTTTGAAAATCCACACTAGGTTTTTTTGAAAATCCACACTAGAGTTTTATAGAACATGCAAAAATCGTATAATGATTTTTATTGAGCATCTATATTCTTTGTTTTCAGTATGCTATGTGTTCATTCAAATACTGCCTTTATAGTTTTGATAGTCAACAATGGAAAAATAATTTGGGAAGTTTGTTTACACCTATTTATATGGGAAGTATGGCTAATTAAAACATATGAATGTAAGTACATAGATAATTAATAAATTACATGTCAAGCATAGGAATATTTCCAATGGTCCACATGTGCAGTTGTAGTAAATGATTATCAGATGTTAAAAAGATTAAGCCTCATGTGACTTTTAGAATACCCCATTATGGATTATAATGTAGAAGTAAAAATAATTTCATATAGTGTTGATCCATGTTTTATCTATGTTACAGTATGATGATATCTGTGATGATACACATCAAATGAAATAAAATTTATAATGAGATATAGGATACCATGATAATTGAGTATAGCTGGTGACCTGGATAAGTATTCTTACGTCATGTGGTAACATATGTGACTTTTCATCTTTACTTACTAATAGTTGTTGACATGATTTCCAAAATTTAGGCAATTGGTAATTGTAAATAGTTATTAAACGAAAAATATAAATATGGAGAAAGTATTCAAAGCTAAAAAGCAAAGTGTATAGTAAGTAGAAACTAAAAATGAATTAGAAACTGCATTATTAAGTCAAACAAAAAATAAAGTTGATATATTTTATTCAATAAAAATCAATTCCAGTAATACTTATATCAAGTCTCAAGTCATCATGATCATTAAGCATATAATCCAATGGTTACTAATGCTTCCCTGTAATCAAAGAAATAAAAATGAAGATTATAGTCAAACATGTTCCTAATTATTTTTAAAACCGGTAATATATAATGAATTACTGCAGTTTTAGAACAAGAAATTGATTTGGATGATTCAAATATTTATTAAAGATGAAAGAAATTGATTAATTGATTCATTCAAATCAATTAATTTGGCTGGTATATGGAAGGATATTTTGAAGGAAACTAATTAATTATTCAATCAATTCATTAGTCAATATATTTGTTATATGAAGAAATAAATGATTAGGCATGGAGAATAAAGGAAAGATATGGAAACCAAAATTATGTCATCTATTTGTACTAAAATCAAATCATGCAATTTGGAAAGATATCAGGGTAATCAGGAAATTGATTTTCTTAATCTCCAAGCAACCCTTCATTATCAAGTCTATTTAAATGAAGGAATTCCATCTTCATACGTACAAGCAAGTGTGTGAGAGTATCCACCATTATTCTTCCCTCTTTTTGTAATATTTTCTTTAGTGAAATAAAAGAAGTTGTTAGGTGGACGTAGGATATTCATATCTGAACCACGTTAAATCTTCTGTGTCTCTTATTTCTACTATTATTTTCGTGATACTGCATAATTGAATTTTTTTTAAGTGTCATTGGTATCTAGATAGGAAATACTAGATCCTGATCAAATAAATCGCTTCCGCTCAAATTTAAAAAAATTCACTATAGTCTGGTATCAGAGATAGTGTTATGGTTCCTGTTTGGATATTAATGGCTACTTCTAGTAAGTTTGTTGGTAGATCTGGTGTCAATTATGGAGTAACACGTTTTGATGGAAAAGGAGATTTTGGTACTTGGAAGATGAAGATGGAGGCTGTATTGAAGAAGGAGAAGACTTACAAGGTTATTTCTGCATCTGAGAAATTGAAAGGTATTGATGCAGCTAATTTGGAAGAGATAAAAGAAGAAGCTCTCACAATAATTCAGTTGAGCCTTTCAGATGAAGTTCTTAGAGAATTCTCTTAGAAGAAGACGACAAAAGAACTATGGGATGCATTATCGGATGCATATCAAGACATGTCTATCACTAATCGGATTACTCTTCAGCAACAACTCTATTCATTCAAGATGAAGCCTGAAGCTGATCTCATGGAGCATGTAGATGCTTTGACGACTTTGATTCTGAACCTGAAGGCGGCGGAAGTTGATATTACCGATGAGGCTCAAGATGTGACCCTCTTATGTTCCTTGCCTAAGGAGTATACTGCTTTTGTTAATTCCATGATTTATGGTCACAGTAAAATTTGCCTATCTAATGTAAATGCTGGTCTTCATAATGAAGTATTAAGAGGTAGATTGGCGAGCACTAGCTTGGATAGTGATACCGAAGGCTTATCTGTTCAAAGAGGTAGAGGCCAAAGTAGGTCGAAGAAAGGTGGAGGACGGAATTATTCACGGTCTCAGTCTAGGGGGCCTAAAAATTTGACTTGTCATTATTGTAAGAATTCAGGGCACTTCATAGCATAATGTCCCAAGCTTGAAGGTAGAAGAAAAGATTCAAAGCAAGCCTCGGCTTCTACAACAGAGAAATAAGATACAGAAATTGACACCGATGTATTTACAGCTTCTGGCTCTTCTGGGAAGAGCAACTTATGGCTGATTGATTCTGGCGCATCCTATCATATGACACCTGATAGGAACTGCTTTTCCACTTACCATGAAATTGATGGAGGAGAAGTTCTGATGGGTAATGATGTTTCTTGCCGTATGGTGGGTGTTAGTAGCGTGATGATTAGGATGTTTGATGGTGTTATTCGTACGATTACCGATGTTAGACATGTACCTGATTTGAGGAGGAGCTTGATCTCTGTTGGGGCATTGAGTAGACTTGGCTTGAAGATTGTAGTGAAAGGAGAGAAAATGAAGATATCGAAGGGTTCCATGATTGTTATGAAAGGTGTGAGGGCAGAAAATCTTTATCTATTAAAGGGCATTACTGTAATTGGTGAATCAGCTTCTATTACATCTGTTGCTTCAGATTCTTCCAGATTATGGTACTTATGGATGGGTCACATCGGTGAGCGTAGCATGGATGAGTTGAGAAAACGAGGATTGATTGATGGAGTTCATCACTCAAAACTTGGTTTTTGTGAAGAGTGTGTTCTTGGGAAGCAGATGAAGATTTCTTTTGGCATAGGAGAGCATAAAGCAAAAGCTGTCTTGGAGTATGTTCATACAGATGTCTGGGGTCCCTCCCCTTGTCAGTCTTTAGGTGGAGCCAGATATTTCGTTTCATTTATAGATGATTTCTCTCGTAAAGTATGGGTATGCTTTCTTCAGTCAAAGAGTGAAACCTTTGCCAAGTTTCAAAAGTGGAAATCTATGGTTGAGAAGCAATCAGGAAAGAAATTGAAAATCTCCATTCAGATAATGGTGGTGAATTTTTATCACAAGAATTCATCGATTATTGTGAGTCTGAAGGTATTAAGAGGCATTACACTACACCAGACGACCCTCGGTCTAATGAAGTTGCAGAAAGGATGAAGACATTATTGGAGAGAACAAGATGCCTTAGACTGACTGCTAAATTGAAGAAGGGATTTTGGGCTGAAGCTTTACCTATGGCGGATTTCCTCATCAACCGCACACCTTCTACTGCTATAGATATGAAGATCCCTGAAGAAATATGGAAAGGAGAGCATGTTTGCTTTTTATTTCTCAGAGTGTTTGGTTGCCCAGCTTATGTGCATGAGAGCAAAGGGAGGCTGGAACCTAGAGCTCGCAAGTGTATTTTTCTAGATTATAGGAGAGGAGTAAGGGATATAGGTTGTGGTGTCCTATTAGCAAGAAGATCGTTATGAGCAGGCATGTGACTTTTGATGAGAATGCTATATTGAATGTGGAGCCTTCCTCATCGGATGACAATGAGAGGACATGTGAAGAATACCAGACACAAAGCAAGTCATCTGTTGATTCTTTCCATAGAAGTTCAAATGATGTTTTTGATGACACCGTGGTTGATGAGGACAGTGGATCGAACTCAAGGTGGAGCTCATTCGAAACCTAGGCCTGTCATAAAAAGAAGAAAGCCTAAGTGGCTTGATGAGTTTGTTGGATTGAGCATCGAAGATATTAACTTCGATGATATGGCAACATATGCTTTGAATGTTGTCCATGATGAGCCTTGTGATTATAGAGAAGCTATCGCATCAGTTAACAGTTCCATTTGGTTAGTTGCTATGGAGGAGGAGATTGAATCATTGCAGAGAAATCATACTTGGGATTTGATGCCTCTTCCCACCGACAAGAGAGCTATTGGATGCAAGTGGATCTATAGAGTGAAAGATGGTGAAAATGGTAATCTCATATACAAGGCAAGGTTAGTCGCAAAGGGGCATGTTTAGAAGAAGGGGGTAGAGTCTCATGATATCTTTGCTCCAGTGGTTAGGCATACTTCTATTCGTATTCTTTTGGAATTAGTTTCTCATTATGATATGGAAGTAGAGCAACTAGATGTCAAAACTACATTCTTGCATAGTGATATGGATGAGGAGATTTATTTAAAGCAGCCGAAAGGGTTCATTGATAGTAACAGACCAGACTATGTTTCCAAACTTAACAAATCTCTATATGGACTGAAGCAGTCTCCTAGACTATGGTATAAGAGGTTTGATAAGTTTATGCTTTCACAGGGATACTCCAGAAGTTTCAAAGACCAGTGTATTTATTTCAAGAGTGTGATGGTGATATGATTTATTTGTTGTTATATGTCGATGATATGCTGATTGCATCTCAGAGTATGGTCAGAATAAAGGAGTTGAAAGCGGAGCTCAGTAAAGAGTTTGACATGAAGGATTTGAGAAAGGCATAAAGAATATTGGGCATGGAGATAAGCTGGGATAGGAAGCGGAGAGAGTTAAGGCTCACTCAAGCGCAGTACATCGAAAAGGTTCTCGCTCGATTTGGAATAGAGAAAGCTAAACTGGTTGGCACTCCATTAGGCTCTCATTTTAAGTTGTCAAAAGACGTATCTCCCTCATTGGAAGAAGACAAGAGGTATATGGATGATATACCTTATTCTAGTGTTGTTGGTAGTCTTATGTATGCGATGACGTGCACAAGACCAGATTTGGCTCATGCAGTGGGTGTTGTGAATCGATATATGTCTTACCCTGACAAAGAGCATTGGCAAGCTGTGAAGTGGATTTTTAGATATTTTCGAGGCACTTCTTCGGTGGGCTTGTTATATGGTGGAGTGGATGGTGACATATTTCTTAGAGGATACTGCGATTTTGATTACGCTGGGATAGAGATGCTAGGAAGTCAGTGTCGGACTATGTTTTTACACCTCGCATAGGTTCGATTTCATAGAGATCAAAGCTGCAATCTATCATAGCTTTATCGACTACCGAAGCAGAGTTGATATCGATTGTGGAAGCAACAAAGGAAGGAAGTATTATACCTACTTCGGTTGTTGGATGATCTTTCAATGGTGCAGCAGAAAGTAGAGCTATTTTTACACAGTCAGAGTGCGACTCATCTTGTAGAAAATCAAGTTTATAGTTTACGGACGAAACACATTGATGTTAGAGGTTTCTTTCTT
Organism: Allium cepa; assembly: GCA_030765085.1. NCBI lineage: Eukaryota > Viridiplantae > Streptophyta > Magnoliopsida > Asparagales > Amaryllidaceae > Allium > Allium cepa. The sequence goes on from CM060943.1 coordinate 805,257,288, forward strand.
ATGCTTGAGGAAGACGAAACAAGATCAAATTGTTGAAGGTGAGTACTTTGGATAATCCTTCAGATATGATGACTAAGTCACTTTCAAAGGACAAATTTGAGCATTGCTCAAACTTGATCGGTTTGATACCTGTTACTTGAGCGCCATGGGGCGCTAGACCCAACAACTTATATGTCGATTTCTTGATGATAAGATGAGGAAGAGAGATTTTTATATTTGAATCAAAATGGAGTGTTGAATTTGGATGATTCAAATATTTGTTAAAGAGGAAATAAGTTAATTAATTGATTCATTGAAATCAATTAATTTGGCTGGTATGTGGAAGGATATTTTGAAGGAAACTAATTAATTAGTTAATCAATTAATTAGTCAATATATTTGCTATATGAAGAAATAAATGATTAGGCATGGAGAATAAGGAAAGATATGGAAACCAAGATCACGCCATATATTTGTACTAAAATCAAATCATGCAATTTGGAAAGACTTCTGGGTAATCAGGAAATTGATTTTCTTAATTTATAAGCAACCTTTCATTATCAAGTCTATTTAAATGAAGGAATTTCATGTTCATATGTACAAGCAAGTGTGTGAAAGTATCCACCATTATTCTTCTCTTTTTTTGTAATCTTTTCTTTAGTGAAATAAAAGAAGTTGTTGGGTCTCCGTGGACATATGATATTCATATCCGAACCACATTAAATCTTCTGTGTCTTTTATTTCTGTTATTATTTCTGTGATACTGCATAATTGAATTATTTTTTAAGTGTCATTGGTATCTAAATAGGCAATGCTAAATCCTGATCAAATAAACCGCTTCCGCTCAAATTAAAACAAAATTCACTACAGACATCAGATTTCACTGCCTGATTTTTCTAATTAGGTTTAGAAAGAGAATAATACGAGATTACTTGAATGTGTGCCATAGAGTAGTGCATGTCACTGTAACATGGAAACATAAGATCTAACTGCAAATAAAGGGAGTACTTAAGTTAACCCAAAATAAGAACTAACGCAGGGTTTATAAAAGAAAAATGCACCTTTTATCAAGAAAAGGCATGTAAACGCACAAACAGATATACTATTCATGTCTTTATATATGTATCATACTTAGTGGCTAGTGCATCATTGTTTTTGTCGATTGATACACATACGATTTGGAAAATTGCAAACTGACCAATAGGTAGAGCTAAAATATGATGAAGTCATATTACTATTGGTTTAAAAAGGAATATAAATACAAAATAAGTACAATACAATCAAAGCAACCATCTACTTGATTTCATGATAAAAAAATCTCAAAATTAATAAACAGAAAAAATTTCAGATGTATGCAATACAATATATCAAATGAAGTTACAAGGTAAAAATATAGAGATGACAAATCAAAACTGTCACTGTCATATATATATTCATAATAAGATGCCAATTCCACACACTATTGGTTACCACTGAAACTCGGATTGCAAGTAAAGAATGTGTTAAACTAATCACATATTGCTACCATCTGTCAGTGATCAAAACAGTGTAAAAAAACCGGGAAATACGTATTCATAGGGTGATGGCATAGTACTTTTACTGTATTGCATAAACATGGTAAACGTATTAAATAGATATTGTTACTCCTATACCAAGAGAAGTTTTTCTTTTTAAATGTACTACATGAAGCATATTCATTGTTTTTTGCTGAGAAATGGAAGTAACATCTTTTTCATCTCGTACTGTGAAGAACAGCGTATTTTACAGGCAACTATATAATATTCAAGTTATATTTTGCCAAACAGTAAAAAAACGAACCTTAAATGCCAAAGTATTGTTGTGGTTTATCAAACATACGTGAACAACAAAGTCAGTAACTTTTGAAAAATACCCAAAAAATTATGTGATTTTTTAAGAAAAAGTTTTAGATGTCCAAAGTAGTTCAGAAGATTGTACAAGATATTACACAGGATATTTTGTAAAGTCAAATAGTGCACCGTAACACAGAAGTTTCTCAATTGATACATTATTGAACTGAAGCAAAAGTAAAATCGTGCGTATATCAGAATGGATGGAAACGAAACTAAAATTTTACAGCAGTAAATTCTAATACAAACATCTGAATATTATCTTTTCTAAGGATAACCTAATTCTTGATGCTGTAATATCAATGAGTTAAGTAGAGTAATCGATATTTTTACCTCGCACTTCAGCCTATGATGATGGGACAAAAATTGGCAGAAACAGTTGGTCGATAGTTATTTCGATTGAACTTCGAAGACATTAAATTACTATTATAATGAACTAAGGCTCGAGTATAATTGGTATGATCGATGATCAATAGGAAAAGGAGTTGCTTGAGGGAATTTTGAAATTAGAGGTTAAAGTCCATTAACATCAGGCCTGTAGTAAATCATTTTCAACTTCAAAAAATATCAAAGCGCAAGTAGGATCAATAAAAAGAGTTGGAATTTAGGTGGTTTGGAGGCAACAAGAAGTCCTAGTAGTGGTTTTAGAGAAGTTTTGATCCCGTTTGGTTTACTATTTTTAGTTTTGTATTTTCTTCTAAACAAAAATTCGTGTTTATTATGTATGATTGAAAAACACACAATTTTAAAAAATGAAACTAACATAGAAAACAAAAAACAAATTTATTTGATTTTTCGTGCTTTGAGACATAACAAAAGGATTGAAAACAATTCATCTCCTTCATTTTCCGTCCATCGTCGCGATGACTAAAAATTGTAAAAAAATTCCCACAATTTCTTGTATTTCGTAGCGTATGTTGAAAACACAAAACATAAAACTCAAAACGAAACCAAACGGGGTCATTTAATTTTAGAATTAAGGTTATGTTTAGGGAAGAAGAGTCGGTGTGGTAAATGGGGTTGTTTAATAAAGGGGTTTACTCATTGTTTATTTTTTTAATATTTTTAGAGTTCTATTGCTTCGATTGTTAACACAACCGAAATAAATGAGTACTCTATTACCTCAGCTGTGTTAATAACCAAAGAAAATGAGTGTTCGATTGTTTCGGTTGTTAATACAACTGAAGCAAATGACTGACCTATTAGTTTGCATGAGTTTGTTAAGGTGAGACCGAAGCAAATGATACTATTTGCGTTGCTTACTAACGCAATTGAAACAAATAAGACAAAGCAACATACATATTATGTACTAGTGACATTTAATCCTTAGAAGAATGAAGACTGTCCAAGATAAGCAGAAATCTTACACTGAAAGGTGAAGCACGGAGTTGGAGTTCGTCGTAGGTAACATGGTCTGTGCAAAGGTCTCGCCAATTAGAAAAGTTACCAGGTTTGTTGGTTCAAGAAACTTAGCATTAAGGTTTGTCAGGCGGTTTCTGATCATGGATAGAGTACAGAAGTTAGCTTATAGAGTAGAGCTTTCTGAAAAGTTGGTCGAGATTCACAGTGTTTTCCCTATGTCACATCTGCGAAAGTGTTTACATGATTCAGCTATTGCGATCGAGCCGGATCAGTTGGAAGAAGTTGACGTTGAGAGAGAGTTACTTTTTCGCCATGCACCTACTTGTATTATTGAGCATAAGACAATACGACTCCACAATAAAGTAATTAAACTGGTTAGAGTCCATTGTGTAGACAATCCAACCAAGAGTACATGGGTGCCCGTAGTAAAAAATCCGAGCTATCCAACCAGAGCTCTTTTCTAGTACGTTTCCATTTAAATTAGTATAATTACTAGTGCACGCAATATTTAGCTTATAATATTCCATAGGTAGGAAATTTTGGATGTTAGGCATGCCTTTGAATGTGTCGCTAGGATATATTTTGGATGAAGATTGCTAATGGATGAATTTTATTATATACTATTGCACATATGGGCTGATATGTTCGTGTTGGTCAATGATGACACCGTATTATCCTTTTTTTATCCGTTATATGCATAACAGTTGTTGCATTTTTGCATATGTATTAAATGGTTTCCCATCCATATAAAATTGCAAGTATAAGATATTGCATACATTTTGAATACATAGCATAAGAACTTGCATTTCAGAAGGTCGACCAGTTCAGCAGATGGCCAAATTTTACCTTACATATATGTTTATATGCATTTCATGGCATAGCAAGGGGTACGCCCTAGGTGCAATTATGTAATTGTTGTATATGTCTAATTCGATAACTAATCTAGTTCGAAATAAAAGGTTTTTTTTCTGTTATGTGCTTAATATAATGTGTTATATTAGGTAATTAATTTACTTGAAAATATAATTTATAGAAAATCCATAAATGATACATTTTATGACAATAGTTGCAATGTGTTATAACCACGAGTAATTTATCACAATAAAATTAAACATACTATTTTAAATATTCCTAGTCAAGATGTATCAAGACTAAATGCCAGTACATTCGTCGAGACTAGAGCACGTAACGCTCTATAATTGTTGGGCAGTGTATTGTTCATGGCTATTGAGGGCATTAAGGAGTTACGTACTGATAATTATTGTATAACAATGGAATGACTCACTTGATAATTTTTTATTGGTTGATACAACTAAAATCAAACGGAAAATACCAATGTGACTAAATTACATAATTCTCTTTACTTAAGAATACTATTGATCTTCAATATGGAAGCTTTGCTTTGATTACGTGGTATGATGTCGATCGAATGACTATTGTTGGGTCGGGTGGAAGTGTTGGAAGTGAAACACTATTCAAGAGAGGATTTATCTCCTTAGTTTTATAAGGTTATTATCATGGTCAAATGAAGTCAACTCAAAAGCAAAGTCTCTGGTCAAAGCAGTTCGGTTAATAATAATCGCTATTATTAAACTAAGGACTTTTTGTTTGGGTAATAGAGTTGAATATGGGCGATATTGAAATTTTAACCATTATTACATTCCATAAGTCTAAAGCGATATAGTTTTGACCAAGTGAATTGGTGTAAATAATAATCACTACCGGTTAACTCTTAATAAAGTAAAATTGGATTTTATCAATGCCAAGTAAGCGATAAATTTAACCATAATTTCACACTACCTACAAAGTGATGCGTGAACATTAATATTTGAATTGTTTAATTTAATCGCTAACAAAAATTTACACCTAAGAGTCATACAACCGAAACGTTGAATACTCCTTTTACCACCTAATTTCATTAATTTATAATTGTTACAAATTAACAAAATTAATTAATATTAGTGAACTATTAATTATAAAATTTTATTTAACACACGTTGAACAGTATTAACTAGTGTGCATGTAATAACTATATAAACACTAATCGATATTCCATATAGATATGTGTTTAAATAGAATTTGAATGTAATAAATATTGTTCGAACTTAAAGTGGATTTGAGTTTTGTATAGGGCTTAATATTTTGGCCATGATGGAAGCAAGATAAGCTAGCCAATCGATGTCTTATAGGGTGGTTTTGAATGTTTAAAAATATGATAATGGGTAAGAGAAAATTAAGGATCATGATCATAGTTTTGCTCTCTACTCTCTTCTATACAGAAACATCTTAACCCTCATTTTCTTTTTGATCTTTTGCTGACTCCCCTCACCTTTACTGACCGAAACATCCCCCTCCCACTCCTCAAATATTCAAGTAGTTTAAATACAAATTAAAATCAAATAATCATTGGTGGTAAGCCTATTAGGAAACTAGCAACTTCAGGATTATAATTGAATTCAAGGAGTTCACTTCTTTGTTTAAACATGTGAACTTTGGGTTCTTTATTTAATACCTACCTCATTTCTTTCCTCATTCTGTTCGTTTATTCATTTTGGTTGTTCGTTTATTCATTTTGGTTGTTCCTTCTTCTTTTCTCCGAAGCTACATCTTTTCAAACACGAGTTTCATTATATATATATATATATATATATATATATATATATATATATATATATATTGTTTAACCTTTCATCATCTCCCTTTTTCCTTCCCCTTCTTCCTCATTTTTCTTCTCTTTTCCAAAAAAAAGTTCTTCAAATCTACATTTTTTCTTCTCCTTTTCAAAATTTCTCCTTCAAATTTAGATTATACAAATTTTCTATCTCCTCCAAAACCTTCAAATATAAAAAAACAAGAAAGAAAATCAAGGTTAAAAGAAAGAAAGAAGTGGCGCATCCAAACCAAATTAGAGGAGGGAAAGCTAAAAACGCGAGTGTTTGACACACTCACAACTACTGGATTATTTTATGTTAGTGAAATTAAATTTATGATGTGATTAGAAATTTATCGATCGATGTTTAGTAGTTTAAATGGTCATTCTAGTTAAATTTGACTTTTATTGCATTTATTCATCGTTTAATTTAATATTTAATTTAAATTGTCAATTGACTACCTATTATTGGTTATCAGTTATCTGTTGATGGTTATTGATTGATTTGGAAGATGGATGTTTGATTTTTGATATTGGATGAGTGGATGTTTATTTTTATATTGTTATAACACTGCAAGTTTCTTTTGGTTGAAATGATACAAACTTGAACGATCTATAGATTAGGGAAAAATCGTTATGGGTTGAAATGATAGAATCGAGGGATTTTATGGATTTTTATTTAATTCGGGATTGCGGTTTGAAATGATATATAACCATAAAATTATAAATTGCGGATTGAAATTATAAATATCCGAATTATTTGGCCCCAAGGTAGAAAATTATATACGGACACCGGATTGGTTAAATTAAAAGATTTATGAATCTTTGAAATTTTGAATTCAGTTAGCTAGTATTTTGAAAAATAAATTGATTTATATAAACTGAAGTATTTTCGATAACCCGAACATTAATGCTAAAAATGGAATTGATTTAATGAATTTTTCAAAGAATTTAAATTGGAGTTTCAAGGTTGAAGTGTCGAATGTAAATGAATTTATCGGAATTGATTTATTGGAAATGTTTGGATATAACTTTGAAATCTATTTAAACTAAATTAAACTATTTTATCAACTTAAACTATTTTAATTTATTTTAGTCTATTATAACCTATTTAGTACAATTAAATCTATTTTCCTATTTTAAACTACTTTAAATTATTTAATCTATTTTAAATCCATTTAATGTAATTTAAATCAGTTTAATCCATTTTAATCTATTTAAATCATTTTAAACCAATTGAATCAAATTTAAATCTATTGAAACTATTTTAAATCTATTTAAACTATTTTAAAACTACATAAACTATTTATAACTACCTAAACTATTTTCTAAAATTTTCAGACTGTGTAAAGTTAAAGTAGTTAGTATCTAAATCCTTGATGATGATACAACCTAAGTTGGAATTTGAAATTGATACCTTTTGTGAAATGACATCTTCGAGTGAATAAGACAATTTCAAAATGAAGAATTAATTAATAGAACTTATCGATAATTTCAAAGTGAATGTGAATTTCAAAAGTGAATATGATTTGAAAGTAAATACGATTTCAAAAGTGAATATGATTTGAAAGTAAATATGATTTCTAAGTGAATATGATTTTGAAAGTGAATATAGTTTGAAAGTGAATATGATTTCGAAAGAGATATGATTTGAAATCGAATATGATATTTTGATATCAATTGTAAATTGACTTTTTGAAATGTAAAAAACCATCCAGTGTGAAATAAGCGTTTGGTTGTTAAAGAAACCGGGATCAGATATTGTCATACTCCCTACCAATACCGAAAACCACTTTAACAACTATGTATGTGGTGGAGATTCCAGAAATGAAGTAGGATGGTTTGGCGAACGATTTCTATATGAGGTATTGGCGTGACTCTGGCTCTCATGAGTCAGCTTAGATGTGACTAAAATAGAAGCAATACCTGGGCCAAATGAGGTCATTCCTCCGATCGGACATGCTTCTTCGATACCATATTATGACTTTGTGATGATTTGGTGGCCACCTTTTGATTTTGATTATGGGAGTGTGCTCCGAGTTGGTGGTAGTAGCTGTTATGCGTTACCACTAGCCCAGTTTTACAATTGGTAAATATACCATGGCATTGCCTCAAGTGCCATGTTCACATGCCCTAGAGCGCCTTCTACGAGTTTGTTTTATGTCGTACTTATGGGATGTCCTCTGGGTAAACCACCGGTTTAGTGGAGCTTATCGCGTTGTATAGACTACAGGAATATATAAAATGTGTTAAGGGGGATATGGGTAACGCCTTAACGTTATTTTAATACTTTTACTTTACTATAGATATATTATACTAGCGTATTGTACTACATAGTAGATAGTTTATCGGATCCTTAGAAGATGGAAATCCCAACATCTCTTAAGTTACTACACCCACGTTAGATAATGGATAGGAGATGTCAAACCCCGTAAACATCTCTAGCGCCATTACACTCATATTTATTACTATTGATTTAACATACATAAGATCATTTGGTTCTGACTCGAGTGTTTTGTCTTTTCAATTTGCTCGGGTCAGCCTGAACATTACAAGGTTGAAGACCTTATTTTTGAAGGATGAAGACGAAGATTTGTACTATTGTTATTTGTTTTATTTTTTTCGCTACATTATGTTGTTCTGCTGCATTTATTATTCATTTATTCATGTTTACGTAACTCTGATTTTTGTGTTGTAAAAGAATAATCAAATGTATATATAAAACATCTTAATGAACTATTAGTTGATTATTATATTTTGTCATTTCGCTGCGAGATTCTGTATTTCTTTTATTATTTCTCTTTTTCTTATTTATCCCGTAGCAATCTGCCCTTTTGAATGGTTTGAGTATGACATGTGTGTCTGCTTAAAATGTCCAAAAATGTAGGTCGTTACAGTTGATATCAGAGCTTCGGTTTAGCGATAACCTTAGCTTTGTGGGGTCTGGCTCGTATAAAATAAGGTAGTAATACACTAGAATGATTTGTTGAGTGTATATATGAGAGAGCGTATTTGTTAGTGTTATAAAAGGTTTTATATTGTGTTAATTTGTTCCGTTTTGTATTTATAAATTTTGGTTGGTGCAAAAAACGCTATGACATCGATAGGGATTTCTAAACACTTAATATGACAGACTGACACAATATTGTTTTGAAATATAGGTAAACGAAATAATTTTGCCAATTATATATTTTGTATATAAAATAATAAATTTTATAAATGATATAATGGAATGTAATATGTTGTTATTGGGTAGAGAAATTTTATAAATATTGATTGTAAAATAGGATTTACAAATAAAGTAAATATAAATTGAAATTTGAGAACTTAAGTTCCAGGATTTTGGAAATTTCTTTCAAATGATTTTTGAACATAATCTTAGCATTATTTTGGAATAAAATACTTGTTTCTGATATAAATATTTCAACATGATTTGAGAGAAATGTTTAAAGAATTTTTGAAGGAAATTAGTTCTATACTTCCCCTCTGTCGTTGGAAAATAATTTCGGTGATGAGTGCATGCAACATCGACATTCATTTTCGAGTTTCAAAGTGGGAAGGCAGCTGTCGTAGTTTTACTGTACATTTATTTTGATAAACAAATAATAAATTCAAAGTTTAAATATGTTAGGATATAAAAGTTATGAGTATACATACATACATACATATATATATATATATATATATTATTTTAAAATGATTTGAAAATGGAACTCGATATTTAGTTCTTAAATTTTCTAATAATTAGTAGTTTTCAATTATTGAAATGAATGAAATCTTGATTATTTTAAAAATTGGAATCGTTCTAGAATGAAGAAAAATATAAGTAACTAGATGCTAAGTGATAAATGGAAAATATAAGGAATTGAAATTTTTGACTGAAAAACAAATAAAAATGAAATAAAAATAAAAAATTGGATGTTAAAATGATCAACGAAATAGATAAGAAACTGAAATTTGAAAACTGTAAATAAAAAGGAAATGAAAATAAGAAATGGTAACTATTGAACATTTTAATAGCTTAATAATAAGACGAACTTGTATAATATTCAATTGCATTCTAAAAGAGCATATATATATATATATATATATATATATAACTTACCAAAATGTAAAAATTGGAATGTTAATAAGATTATGTAATGGAATATTATACATGTAAACTTTAGTAAATGAAAGTGTTCAATGGACATACTTTTATAAATAAAAATTCTAATGTTATAAATTGTTATGAACTTAAGTTGATAATTTGAAATGCTATTTATTAAATGTAAATAAAGGTGAATAATTTAAGAAAATAATTATAAACTAAAGTTAACATCTAAACTATTTATAATCAGACTTAATTATAAAAGTAAATACTGTAAGTAAATAATTATAAATTTGAAGTAATATTGTAGCCATTTATAATTAAAATGAGTACTATATGAATTGAATGATTGTAACTTCAAAAGTGTTGAAATGATTTAGAAATAAATTTAATATTCATAATACTATACATGGAAGAATGAATGTGAAAAAAAATAATCTATAATTGGTGAATTGAGTTATAACGAAACATACCTAATAATGTATAATCCAATAATTGAAATAAAAATAACTTATTTAAGCAATGAATGTAAAGTAATAAAATGAAAGAAAATGGCATTGTATGAATAAAAGAGGAATGAACTTTTGTAAGTAATAAGGAATGTAAATTAATGAAAATAAACATTATATAGATGAGAAAAGGAAAGCGAATGAAAAAAAGAGAGAAAATCAAACTAAATTGTAAAAATGAAGTAAACTAAAATAGAATGTATACAATACTTCAATAATGGATTCATAAATGATCTAAATAATTGCAATGGATATAACTTATATAATTAAAGAATGTAAATTAATGAAATAAGTCTTACATGAATGAATGGAAACTTAAATTTTGTAAGTAATGAACGTGAATTAAAGAAAATCATTGTATGAAAAGAAGAAAAATGAACAATAAATGATGTGAACATATAAATAGAGTAAACTTAAAAATGTGTTGAATTTTTGTTTGTATTGGCTTATGGATTGGTTGGGAATGGATACTTCTATTTTGTAGAAAGATGTATAAATAATCTGTAAGTTATCTATGACCGTTGAGGGTATGGTTTACTTCATAGTTTATTTGTCATTTTATATGATTAGAAGTTCTGAATCCAAAACAAACCAAATGTTTGGTTGCTATGGATGGATGGTTGCTCTCTTTGTTGAAAATGGTGTTTGTACTATTTGTTTGTGACTGATTATTGTTATGTTTTGTTATTTGTTGTTATTAGTTTAAACAACTTAATTATTTCTCTTTTACATAATTATTAACCTCTTTTGGATTATATAAGTGAAATACAGTCCATCAAAGCAATTGCTACTGCTTTTGGTTTCATAAAATAAGCGTTGTTTGCCCGACAAATAGGTCGTTCTCAGATTACGGTTTTATAACGGTATTATATTGTTTTTCCCCTTGTTGGGATATTTTATTTTGAAAAATATGATACATATTGTTATTATTGATATTATTATTTTCCTCAGACCTCTCCGTACAAAGGCGGCTCTGTCGAAATTTTCCATGAATTTTGGACTTAAGAAAATTTTGTGAAATGTTTTTCAAACTTTTGTTAACTTACATATAAAAGTACTTAATTGTTATAAATTGATATATTTTATTATAATTTAATTTTGTGAATTAATTGTTTATAGATTTAATATTTAAAAGGGATGCATTGATTACTTAATTCCTTCTCTTCCCTTCTTTTCCTTTTCGGAGATGAAAAGTTTTGAGTGGAGGAGAGTGTAACGACCCATAATTTTCGATAATTAAAAATTGTTAGTTTAACAAGGTTCTGTGAATCTAATGTTGGAAGAAATAAAAAACTGTGATTTAATAATGAAAATATAACTGGAATGCAATGTAATAATGTTAATTTAAAGTAACTAATAATTGTTCTAAATGTAATTCTAATTAATTAAAAGAATTAAAGAATTATAATTGATATATGTTGTAAATAATTATAATAATGTATGTATTAATGGATAATTGGATTAAAAGAGCAATCGATAATTCAAATGTTGACTAATTAATGAAATAAGGTGTAATTAATTGTAATTGATAATAGTAGTGGGGTAGTAATAGTTATAACAATTATTTGTAAATAATAAACTTACAAATGTGATTAAACATAGAAATGGTGGCAATTGTTATTTGTTTCCAATTCATTTAATCAATTTCAATTGAATGTAATTTAATGTTACTTTAATACGAGTTAAAACGATAACTTAAAAAGGTAAATGCAATCAAATGTGTAGAAATGTTAATTATATTCACAAGGCAATAATTGAATTTACAACAGAGTAAACCAAAGATAAATAAATTTATTAAGATTTTAAATTATAATAAAATTGACAAGTTCAATGTAATTGAAATATTGCAACTAATATATTAAAAGATGATGATGGTAGAATATTAATGTAATTTTAGTGTAATAAGGTATAAACAAACGTCGACTAGGTTTATAAAGTAATAATTGATTGAATTCAAAGATGGAATCAAAGTATAAATCAATTTATTGGAATTAAATTTTAATTAATTGGATTTAATTATAGTTGAAATTAAGCACCATAATCAGTAAAATAATTAACATTGAATTGACATTGTTTTGAATGTAATTAATGGATACGAATACCAAAGGCTAATTGTAATAAGGAATATAATTTATGAATATAAGTGGTAGAAAATAAAAATTTATGAATTTATTTGTGTTAACGTATGTTAAGAGATATTTTTATGATATTAATTTTAATTTTTACTAATAACATGTATTACAGTAAGGTAAAAAAAATTGGTAACATATATTGGGTGTATTTAATGACATTGTTTGAATGTAATTAATAATGGTGATTTTAATAATAGATGTTAATAAAGAATAAAAGTAATATATGATTATTTATTTGAAACATGTTTTAGTATAGAGAATGAAATTAATTATTTGTAAGTAAATTTCAAACTCATGTTAATAGATATGTTCATAATACAATTTAAAGGAAAACAATTGGATTAACTATCTTCCCATTACTCAGCGTATGTTTTGAAATTTAATTATTCGAATTAATAACAATTAAAACTTTCCATTAATAAGAAATAGAAGTGAACTGTAAGTTATTAGTGATATGTGCAACTAACATTTTTTGTTAAGAATACAATAATTATTTTAATGAGAAATATTAAGTTAATTGGTGTGTTCAGTATTATTTATTGTGTATCTGTACTATTATATTACTAGTGAGTTTGGTTTCAAGGGCACAGAAGCCTTCTTAGCATTATGTGAAATGAACGGTCACACTTTATCTTTCTTCCTTTTCCGGCTTCGCTCTCTACTTCATCTTCCTTTTGCACAAAGGAAAAAAAATTAGCCTATCCCATTTCTCCCTTTTTCCACCTAAAAAACAACATAGCAGCCGATTTCATCCTTCTCTGCTCTGCCCACTATTGTCGCCGATTACTTACAACATCTCATTCCAGATTGGGCGTGGTCGGAATTGGTTCATTTAAGGGGTGTCTTCTCTGATGTAAGCACTTTTTCTTATTCCTATTCGCAACTGATTTTGAATTAGACAGGTCCCTCTTCTTGTCGCTGAAGATTCCTTATGGTAGTTCAATTATTAATTTAGGTTTGTGGCTAGGGTTTGATTCGCCACTCCATTTTTAGTATGAATTTCATCTGTTATAGGAAAGAATTTGAGATTTTAGTATTTAAAGGTTCATATTGTACAAACTGTTTTTGAATCATGTTAATTTTTTCAATCAATCACTCAATTAGAGTATATAAGCACGGTCTCCTTGAAGGAGAGCGTCTTTAATATTCCTCTTTCGAGCATAACTTTGATACAACCAACAAGGTATCAAAATTTGATGTAATTTATATCAAAAGCTAAGCCATGGATATATCATAGTCTTTTCCAATAATTTCTCACCAAAAGATAAAACTGCTAACATATATACTACTTGTACTATGATTCAACGTTTCTTCTTTTTGCATGCAGAAATGAAAGGATACGGAAGTTCATAAACAACAAAGTAGAGGGCGTCAAAGAGTTTGAAACAGAAAGAGAAATTCTGATCAAGGAGCATGAGAAAGAAGCACTAGAGCTCAAAAATAAACATGAAGAAGAGAAGATTGGGATGGAGAAAAAACATAATGAAGAGGAAGCCGAACATGAGAAAGAATTTGAAACTGCTCTTGCCAAATTGGTAGAAAAGAATGCCCCTAATCCTTGATCACTCTATCCCATTATCATAAACTATGTTCATGGTCGATTGCATACAAAATATATGCATGGTGACAGTAATCAACTGAGACTAAAATAGTAGTTATTGGCAACCTTATCTTTGTTGGTGTTCTATGGTTCTTTTTGGTTGGCTAAGTATTTAAGTTTGGTGTATATTATGCCCGCAACCTTTTGGATTTTTTTGGATATGGCAATGATCATAGCTTGAAGTTATTGTTGAACTCCATTGACTTGAAAGCTTGTGAGTTCAATGCATCATCAAATAATTTTAATTAGTTTTATTCATTGTGCTTAAGGTTGGACAAATTTGAATCCTAAAGACAGTATATGACTAATTAATATCATCTGTGATATTAACTAATCAGACAAAGGCATATAATATATTATACCATCACTTATTTTTGGACTTTATTTGAGTTCACCATATGAATATATAGTTATGAACTTCCCAATTATACTAATTGAAGTATTTTACTTTTATTATTTTTCAGTTCAATAAATTATACCATGCATATATTGTTATTTCTGCAAGTAGCTCTTGCTATTTTAGGAAAGCATCACATCAAATAAAGCCAATGAGTAACCTTCATCTGCATTTTACCAGCCTAAATTGAACTGAGTTAATATAGTTTTACTTACTTTTGCTGATTCATCATTCAATAAAACCTTTGTACCAATATTTTCTGACTGGATATTACTGCTGTTGCTTGAAATTTGTTGGTTTCCTTCATTGCTCTTTTGAAAACTTTCATATACTTTCTCGTGTAAAAACATGTTGAGATGATCAAGTTGAAGAAAACGTCTTTGTGCTGGATTTTATATTTTCTGTTGTCTTTATAAAGTTATCATGTGATAATATTTTACTTTTTGGTTGAACAGACAGTCTTATTTAGTGATATTGCCTACAACAAATATTTATAGTTAGTTTATATTCAACAAAAGTAACCAGATTTACAAATCCCAAATCCACAATCCTATAATACTCCTGTAATTAGTGCTCAAATTTAGTTTGATAAACACATATTTCCTCAGATTTTACACATGAAGTTTGATCGACAGTTACTAAAACAATGTTAAGTTATAAGAAGCTAAATAGTAAATTTAACAGCAAATATGTAATGGATTGTTCATAATGATAAATATTTCATGACAATAACTTACAAAAAATATATTTCAAATTCTGGAAATGTAAAATTTCACGAATAAAGAGTATCCAGCTTCAGGTTCAAATTAATAAATGATAAAAATGCATTATCTATCAACCTCTAAGAGTTTAGTGCATATCTTTACTTTGCACACAGATTGTTATAACTTATGTTAACCCTATATTAATTTGCTCTATAAGGTTAAATGTTGATAGGTAAAAGATGATATTTATTTTGATGAAAATAAAAGATGATATTATATAACATTATCTCTATTTTTATCATCAAAAATTTTCTGCATTATTTTAAGAATCCGTGTGCGAAGCACGGGTTCACACTAGTTAACATATATTTCTGTGTATATTTGGAGTTAATGAAATGTATTGAAGGAAATATACGTTTTGAAAATTGAATTTCAAAAGTTGTTGCAGTATACTAATCCTTCCATCTTCATTAATTCATTACCTTACTTTATTCTACGGTCATCTCATATTTCGTTGAACCCTCTCTTTTGCATATTTCATTCCATTTGTTTTCTCACTTCTTGCCATAAATTGAATTACTAATGAGGTGTTATTTTGCATTTGAAATGAAATGTGTATGTGCATTAATTCATGAATTCATTTGCATGCGCTATTCACTCAAGCATGCATTCATTTTCCTTCAGAAACGAAAAAAACTTTTCACCTAGCACATTAGTCTAAACTAAATTAAATGCTCTGTTCTTTCTTTATGTAATGAATAGTGTTAGAATTTCATATTCCTCTATTCACGTTCATTATTCTTTTCATTTATTTATCTTCTCAAATTTTAAACGCCCATTTTCATTTATTTATTTCCATTATTATTATTTTTTACTAAATACTAGACTCTTTTGGTTTTCATGTAAGTTTCATTTATTTACACGTGAGCCTTGCCCTGAAACGTTTCCTATTAATAAAATTAATTGAGATAGCACACGTTTGAAATTTTATACCAAAAGTATTGCTTGCTTTGTGAACATATCTTTTAAAATTCAAACGTGTATTTTTCATTCTTTATTTAATACCTGCCTCATTTTTGTTTGTTTCTTCATTTTGGTTGTTCCTTCTTCTTTTCTTTGAAGCTACATCTTTTCAAACACGGGTTTCATTTTATTTGTATGTATATATATATATATATATATATATATATTGTTTAACCTTTCTTCACCTCCCTTTTTCCTCCCCCTTCTTCTTCATTTTTCTTCTCTTTTTCAAACAAAAATTTCTTCAGATCTACATTTTTTCCCTCCTTTTCAAAATTTCTCCTTCAAATAGATTATAAAAACTTCTCTATCTCCTCCAAAGCCATCAAATATAAAAAAACAAGAAAGCAAATCAAGATTGAAAGAAAGAAAGAAGTGGTGCATCCAAACCAAATTAGAGGAGGGAAAGCTAAAAACGTGAGTGTTTTGACCCACTCACAGCTACTAGATTATTTTATGTTAGTGAAATTAAATTTATGATATGATTAGAAATTTATTAAACGATGTTTAATATGTTTAAATGGTGATTCTAGTTAAATTTGACTTTTACTGCATTTAATCATCGTTTAAACTAATATTATATTTAAATTGTCAATTTACTACCTATTATTGATTATCAGTTATCTATTAATGGTTATTGATTGATTTGGATGATGGATGTTTGATTTTCGATATTGGATGACTGGATGTTGTATTTTTATATTGTTATAACACTGCAAGTTCCTTATGGGTTGACATGATGCATATCCGAACGATCTATAGATTAGGAAAAATCGTTATGGGTTGAAATGATAGACTCGAGCGATTTTATGGATTTTTTATTTAATTCAGGATTGCATTTTAAAATGATATATAACCATAAAATTGTAAATTGTGGAACGAAATGATAAATATCTGTACTACTTGATCCTGGGGTAGAAAATTATATACGGACACCGGATTAGTTACATTAAAATATTTTTGAATCTTTGAAATTTTGAATTCGGTTAACTGGTATTTTGAAAAAGAAATTGATTTATATAAATTGAAGTATGTTCGATAACCCGAATGTTAATGCTAAAAAGGGAATTGATTTAACGAATTTTTCAAAGAATTTAAATTGGAATTTCAAGGTTGAAGTGTGGAATATAAACGAATTTATCGGAACTGGGTTATTGGAAATGTTTGGGTATAACTTTGAAATCTATTTAAACTAATTTAAACTATTTTATCAACTTAAATTATTCTAATTTATTTTAATCTATTATACCTATTTAATACAATTAAATCTATTTTTCCTATTTTAAACTAATTAAACTTATTTAATCTATTTTAAATCCATTTAATATAATTTAAATCTACTAAATCTATTTTAATCTATTTAACTCATTTTAAACTAATTGAATCAAATTTAAATCTATTGAAACTATTTAAATCTATTCAAACTATTTTAAAGCTACATAAACTATTATAATTGCCTAAACTATTTTCTAAAATTTTCAGACCGTTCAAAGATGAAGTATTTATATCTAAATCCTTGATGATGGTACAACCCAAGTTAGAATTTAAAATTGATACCTTTTTGTGAACTGACATCTTCGAGTGAATAAGATGATTTTGAAATGAATAATTAATTAACAGAACTTATCGATAATTTCAAAGTGAATGTGAATTTCAGAAGTGAATATGACTTCAAAAGTAAATATGATTTCAAAAGTGAATATGATTTGATAGTAAATATGATTTGAAAGTGAATATGATTTTGAAAGTAAATATAGTTTGAAAGTGAATATGATTTCGGAAGAGATATGATTTGAAATCGAATATGATATTTTTTTATCAATTGTAAATTGACTTTTTGAAATTTAAAAGAACCATCCGGTGTGAAATAAGCGTTTGGTTGTTAAAGAGACCGGGATCGGATATTGTCATACTCTCTGCCAATGACGAAAACCACTTTAACAACTGTGTACGTTGTGGAGATTCCAGAAATGAAGTAGGATGGTTTGGCGAATGATTTTTGTATGAGGTATTGACGTGACCCTGACTCTCGTGAGTTAGCTTAGGTGTGACTAAAACAAAAGCTATACCTAGGCCAAGTGAGGTCAGTCCTTCGATCGGACATGCTTCTTCGATACCATATTATGACTTTGTGATGATTTTGTAGCCACCCCTTGATTTTGATTATGGGAGTGTGTTCCAAGGTGGGCGGTAGTAACTATTATGCGTTACCACCAACCTGGTTCCGCAATTGATAAATCTACCCTGACATTGCCTTGAGTGCCATGTTCACATGCCCTAGAGCGCCCTCTACGTGTTTGTTTCATACCATACCTATGGGGTGTCCTTTGGGTAAACTACTGGTTTGGTGGAGCTTATGGCATTGTATAGACTACGGAAATATATAAAATGTGCTAAGGGGGATATGGGTAACGCCTTAACGCTATTTTAATACTTTTACTTTATTATAGACATATTATAATAGTGTATTGTACTATATAGTAGATAGTTTATTGGATCCTTAGGAGATGGGAATTCCAAACATCTCTTAAGTTACTGCACCCATGTTCGACACTAG
This sequence comes from Allium cepa, assembly GCA_030765085.1. Classification (NCBI taxonomy): domain Eukaryota; kingdom Viridiplantae; phylum Streptophyta; class Magnoliopsida; order Asparagales; family Amaryllidaceae; genus Allium; species Allium cepa. Next base: position 805,276,159 of record CM060943.1, read on the forward strand.
ATAGAAGATGTCAAACCCCGTAAACATCTCTGACGCCATTACACTCATATTTATTACTGTTGATTTAACTTATATAAGATCTTTTAGTTTTGACTCCAGTGTTTTGTCTTTTCAATTTACTCGGGTCAGCCTGAGCATTTCAAGGTTGAAGGCCTTATTTCTGGAGGACGAAGACGAAGATTTGTATTATTATTATTTGTTTTATTTATTCCGCTACATCATGTTGTTCCGTTGCATTTATTATTTATTTATTCATGTTTATGTAACTCTGATTTTTGTGTTGTAAAAGAATAATCAAATGTATTTACAAAACAGCTTCATGAACTGTTATTTGATTATTATATTTTGTCAATCTGTTGCGAGATTTTATATTTCTTTTATTTCTTTCTCTTTTTCTTATTTAGCCTATAACATTCTGCTTTTTTGAATGGTCTGAGTATGGCATGTACGCCTGCTTAAAACATCCATAAAGGTAAGTTGTTACACACCTTCTTCGTAATTTTGAATATAGATCTAAGGACTTATTTTCAACCAGTTATTTGTGTATAGTTCATATATATGTGCTTCCAATAAAATTTCTATGTATATTTAAAATTACAAAACCAATTAAAGGTGAAATAAATGTAACATCCTCCTACTTGGAGACCCAAAACTAAGGGCTACGGATGCTGCAGTCATCCATAGTTACTAATTTTCGATGAGCAAATATGGTAGTTCTAGATACATTGATACACAGATCACAGAAATATGAAAAAAATTTAACAACTCAAAAACACATTTCCACATTCAAATCAAAACATTTCATGTTCATTACATAATCCTAAATAGTTCCTACGTTCACCAAAATATAATTATTACAATTACATCAAGAGCGACATATGAAGATTCCCCCTTGGTAGATCAGATAATATAGTATGGCTCATAAATCGGCCTTTACAAACAAACACATAGTGGAAAAGAAACTTAAAATAACTATATGCCTCCTTCACGTCCCCGGAAGCTTTATTCGTGTAAGAAGAGAACTTGAAAACCTTAAATTTCAAACTATTTAAAATCAATTGAGTATCCGAGAGTTTAAGTGAAAAACAAAAACTTCAAGTCAGACATAAGCCTGATATGAATTATAATCTAACATCTCAATCCTTTTAGATATGTAGTGAGACACTACACCAGAATAGCCATATTGCAACGGCTTTGAGCCGTTACAAAAGCATTTCGTAATGGCTTTATGCTGTTTCTAAATAAAGAGTGGCTAAAATTTAGGAATAGCTCTGGGCCGTTGCTAATTTACATTTCGCAACGGCCTTGAGACATTGCGAAATTTGAATTTGCAATGACTCAAGGCCGTTGGGAATTATTTCAATTTTTTTTAAAAGTTGAATTTGCTTCTTCTCCTATAATATCTACAAATAAGATGTTATAACCAAATATCATAACATAATATCTCAGACACTCGAGTTGATGAATTCAATGAAACAAGATACAATATCACAAATATAACATCATTATATGTGAACTAATAAATTGTTTATGCCCATGGCGTTTGAAGTCTCAATAAGAAGCATTATGACAATTTTATACAACTATACTAGCCAACACATCCACTCAAAAATATAGGTACTACAAATCCACTAAAATATACATTACCAAAATATTATATAGTCTGCACCTCAAACACTCCATGCCCAATAAGCGGTGGTTGCTAGAACAACCTGCAATATACAAGGTACAAGTTTATCATCATGAAAACTGCACGTATCGAATATACTCTTTGAATGAGTCTTGTAAAAAAATTAAAAATTGCTTTTTCTATAGAAGGGAAGTGACATACATCATATATATGAATAGAGGAATGAATTGTGCTAAACCCATTCACTTTCAAAATTAAATTATAATTTATTCACCTGCCTTTCAAATATTTAATACAAACTTGCAACTTTCATGCAAGTTAGTAAGATTATACTTTACAAATTTGCCACAATATAAGAATGTGTAAAACCACAATGCATGTATGGATAGGCATAATGTATATGAAGAATAATATTATGAGTTTATTTCAATGCAATATTTGTATATTTTGTGGTCTGAACTGAGGTTGGTGTATGTTAACAGTGGTAATGTTGTATGCTACTAATTTCTTCAGTGTGTATTGTTCTATGATTTTTATGTGAATATCAATTGCCATATAATTTTCCTTCACTTCTATCTTTTTTTCTTCTTATGATTTATCGGCATATATGTAGAGGTAATGTCTATAGTTAGTAATATACATTAGTGGTTGTGTCCAAAGAGTATATAAGTTTTTAAATACTGGGAATGTGATAATTTAGTTGGATTTTTGTAGTGTGTGATAAAGGCACCACTCTCCATTTTATTTTCTTCATACATCTTGAGAAAATACACAATAAATTATGCTTGTTATATGCATATATATAACTTAAATTTAATAACTTACCCATTCAAAAATGAAGATGGATTTAGAGAAGGTGAAAACCAAGATAGTTGATCTTGCCATGCAATCATGTAGAAAGAAGAAGTCGGAGGCTACTGATGCTTCTTTCTTGGTCGATGTTAGAGATCACGTTGATGAGTTCGTTCATGCTTCAATGGAAAAATACAAAACTTGCTCCAAAAGACCATCCGAAAGGTCAGATATTCTAAGTTCATAAATTTCCCAACGTTTTTGCTCCGTTATTTTGTTCATGCAAGTAAGTATTATTTAATGACCATTAGCATATAAGTTATTTTGAAATGGACCATAACTACAACCAGGTTAATATTTAATGACACATATAAGTTAAGTGTCGCAAGCTTGAAACACATTCATACGACTCTTCCAAGCAAACATAGTATGTGAACACTCAAAAGTTCAGTTTTCACTCCTATGTTAAAATGAAACATTAAAAACCTTGTCCAGTTCCTACGTTATAGAGTCCAACTCTGTTAGGGCCAGCATTGGCAAGAGCTTTAATGTGTGCATCAACCAAGTCATAACATCAACATAATCTCTTATACAAGTTCCATCACTTGTTTCATAATCTGTTCCTTTGACCTGAAATACATTAAAACAATATTATAGTGTTTGATCATAAATCTAACCTTGCTACCTTTACATAATTATTACCTGTAGGCCAGGAATTATTCCTAATGTCGTATCAAAGCAAGCACCTGATATACACGTCCATGCTCCCTCTATTTAGGTTTAGGTGATTCATTCACCTAACAATCCTTCTGGATCCGATTTGATTACATTAAAGTATAAGATTCTAACTTTAGTTACTACAATAGTGTATTGCATATAGTAGATAAAGGGTGCGACATGGTAAGCAGAGGGTGGAACATAGTAGGCGATTACTATACGGTGAAAACTTAAAATTGCACATGCAGGGTATCTAATTGGTATTGCATCTCGGAACCCGGGTGTTGTACCATGGACATTGGTCATTGCAGCATTGTTACTGGGTGTAGAAGAGGTGGTACTGGGTTGAGCCGGCACCTGCCAAAGAGGACAACAAGTCAAAATTATAAATGACAATCTAGTTTTAAAAATAAGATGACCTCACCAAATTCTGCAAAGAGAATGGAAAAACATTTAAAAAAATTGTCCAAATATATGAGAAAAGCAAAAAAAATGTTGGGCACCAAATTTCTATGGCTTCGATAAATATTCCAATTGATTTATGTTGAACAAGAAACATTGCTAGTATATAATGGAAGTTTAGAAAAGGAAAAAGAATTCCCTCTAGACTTACATGGAAACACTAGTGTAACATAATATGTAAATTCTACCGAGTTTAATAAGGACTTAACAAAGCAAGTTTAGGAAAGAAAAAAATTGTAGAACATACCAAAAACCATTGGTTGCTGAAATTTGGTTGATTTGATCTTTCAACCAACTAAGGAAAAAAGGTTGATTGGATCTTTCAACCTAATATGATGTGAATGACATTCTACTAATTGAACCTATTATGCTATAAGCATATGCAATCTCCATTTATCCTTCACCATCAAGTAATTGAATATTTTAAAACTCCACCAAATGTATGCACTCTTGCTATATAAAAAACAAGTAAGCAATTAAAATATCTAATCAAAGTTAAAATATATTTCATTTGCTACTTCTTCAATCATGCAAATTAAACACCATCTATTCATTTTTTTTCTACGAAGCATATTTTATTATTTAAATATTTGTTTTATACAGTGGTTACCCTCTTGTAAAAACAAATATGTAACACATAAGACCATGTACGCCTATAAAGAAAAGATTTCTAACAGATTATATAATTTTTTAGCTTCTTGTAAGAATCAAACTCAAAAATCTTATTCCATTTCAAAAAGAATCGATTTCTAAACCAATTTCCTGAGGTATCTCTATGGTGAATTGTAACGACCCTGGATTTTTATGAATTTAAATTGATAATTTAAATGAATTTTTTGAATTAAAATTGTAAAATTGATTATAAATGGCAGCAGGATTCCGCGATTCAAGTAGAAAATATATTAAGTCGTATGAATTTGAAAATTTGTATATATGTGAATATATATGTATATATTGGATTAGAAATAAAATCTTAAATAAATGGTTCTAAAAATAAATAGAAATAAAAATAAGTAGTCATGTAAGAATAGAAATAAATATATAAGCTAATATAATAAAAATAAATATAACAACTTTTATAATATGTACATAAAGTAAAATAAATATCTATCAAACATAAACAAAGCAAACAAATGAAAATGTAAATACATAAGAATATAAAACAAGAAGCAACCTAGGAAAGCAAGCAACATCATCTCAACCTATTAACAAATAAAAGCAAGTATAAAATACAACATCTCAGCCGAAATCAAATTTAGCATAGTGGAAATAAAAAAAAGTAAGTATGGCAAAAGATCAATGTACACATGCATTAAATGCAAATACCTCTAGCATACAAAAGAAATCATCAGCCGAGTAAAAAAAAGAAATGAAAGCATCTTCAACCACGCTTATAGTACAAAGAGAAGGTAACATCACCTTGTATAAAATAATAATCAACCTGTACAAAGAATTATAATACCCTGTAACACTTTTAGATACCAAGCCTTTTCATCTCAGTCATTCATTCGAACTGAGAAAAAATGAAGTGAACATCATCTTTAAACTTAAAACAAAAGAATTCAAGCTCTGTCCATCTTCTTAACTACAACCAAATGCAAAAGTTTCCAGAATCAGGAAAAAAATGAAATAAAATAAAAATCAAAGCCAGGATCCACTCAACTTCAGTTCAAAGATAAGAATAACTCAAGTGAATCAAGATCAGGTTCAATTTCAACTCAAGTAGATTCAAAGCAATCAAAACTGAATCAAAAGCATGCAAAGTATTTTGCTTCTCTGTTCAACAATTCCAGGCTCTGTTCTTTCCTACCAAGGTGAGTAAACAACGTGACATTAAAGCTTAAGTATTTTATTCAGTGAATGACTTGTGTTTAACCTGATACTTAGTTATCATTTTATTTCAATACTGGGAGCATTTGTATTTGAAATTTGAAGTGCTGGGCTATGTATCTCCTTCTCTGTCTAGTTCCAGAATATTGATCACCAATTAAGAAATTCAATGACTTGCTTTCAAATTTGTATTAGCCATTTGATCCTAAACAAAATAGCTCTATATAGGTATGAATGAGAATATAAAAATAGTTTTGCTAAGTGTAAAGGTATATAACATGGAAAATATTTTTTTACTAAAGGAACTTTAAAATTCAAAATTTTCGAATTTAATAAAACATTGCTTTAAGTATATAGTTAGAATCCTTACTTAAAACCATGATTTTTAAGATGTATTTGGTAATTTTTAGTGGGATGTTGTAATAGTAGTTTGAAGATGATCAAAATAGATATTTTGACAAATTTCCAGCGACGTGTTGTTCTAAAAGGGTCGGGCTTGCTCATGGAGGTAGAGAAGCCTACGTAGGTGGTGGGAAAAATAACTGGAGCTGTTTCAGTTCATCGAGGCGGCGGCGGTGAGCATTTGTTTTTCGTAACCCTAGTATTAGGTGGGATGCTTATTTCGATTCGTGTGTGGTCCTCTGACGATCGAGCTGTGCGTGATTTTAAGGGATGGAGGAGGAAGTGTTGAAGAGTTCGTGGCCGGAGTGGTTGATGTTCCGGTATAGATAAAATGATCTTTCTGAGACGAAAACTATTTGTTTCCAAATAATAAAAGCTTTCATATAGGAAGTGAACTTCCAAATTGTGTTAAAAAGGATTTCAAGTTAAAAATGAAAATGATTTCCCAAGTTATCGAAACTGTTTGAAAGCTATAAGATAAAATCTTGATTTAAAGATTTAAATGAATCAATCCAATTGACATGAAATTGTTTTGAAATCCGGGAATGAATCTTTGTGAAAATGGGTGAACTTAGTGAAATAAATCTTTTGTTTAAAAGATTTGAAAATGGTAATTTGTTTAAACCATTTGAAAGAAAGTTTTGAATAATTAAGTTGTGACTTAATTGAAATCCCATATCCATATGTTTTAAATATTGCGCTCACTATTTGGGTTAGCCGGGAAAGGACCTTTGGGTCGTATAACCCATTCCGAATATGTGATACGTCGTTATGGATAGCATTTAAAGACCGGTGGTGAAGACCGGGTATTTGCGAGAAAGATAGGATGACCTATCGATTGTCTATGCACTGAGTTGCTCCAGTATAGAGATTCCCTAAGTGATGGGAAGTTCTATCGGGATTGTGAATACCCGGATTACAAGGGCTTCTTTGGAAGTGCCTTCGGTTCTGTTCTAAATCCAGAACAGACTTGTATAGATTGTATGTCTGACATTACATTTTGAGATATAAAGCAGATTTCTTTCAAATACATTTATGTTGGTGGCGGAGAATTTATTCTCTTAGCATTAACACCCTTCTCTGAGACGTACGAGCTCAGAGGTTATGTAGTTGAAGGTTATCAGCGGTATGTTCCCAACTTGGTAATGTGGCATGCTGAGTGTTGCTGATCATTTATTGATCAAAGAGTGGCTTTTGTAAAATGCGTAGCTTTATGGACGAGACTTCGTCGAGCCTCACAAACCGGTAATGGTCGAAACAGGAATTGTGCGGCAAGGTTTCAGGGGTAGCTTCCCTAGGGTATGACCATTCCTTCTGAAAAAGGGTAGTGTCATGGTATGGAGCCATGATACTTACTCATGTGGACACACTATATTTATTTCTGTGTGGTTATTGGTTTAGAGGCGCCTCGTATAAAGGTCCCAAAGGACCGGGGGTGGCATATCTGAGGTTTTGTATATTCCCCGGGAAGGGGAGTAGCCGGCCTTGTTTGGCAGAGATCCAGTTGGGATGCTCGGGGCGTCCTTCCAGAGGCGTTTCCATGTGGCGATGGGAAGTTCCTTGGCCTGACCATTTGTTGGAAATCCATTCTTCAAATACGTACCTTGTACGGTTTTAGTTGTATAACCTGCCATGGAATGTGGCGGTAACCTGCTTTTGAACATGGTAGCTATAGTAGGCATACGATAATGGTCGTATGTTGGCTAAGATTTATATCTTTACCTTCGAAATGATTTTTACTACACTATGCACTAGTAATAATATCAAATGTTTCTTTTTAATGCGTATCAAGCATCTTTGACTATCATAAGGAGAAATCTCCTCCGATTCTGCGTTTGCATTGTGTGTGTGTGCGGGAGGCCTTATGGCAGTCTCATTTCTAAAAAGCATTGCAAATCTAATTTAAAATATTTCTTTGTTTGTTTTTAAAGATAAACTATTTTTGTTGCTCACACCAGTCCCATGACTGATCCGGAGTTTATTGTTTCTTTCCTGAACTCTGGGTGCTCAAAATTTTCTACACAAGCAGTCTAGAGTTGGGTTTTTCAAATAGTTAGGTTCAGTGAATTATCTGGAGCAAGTTCAGTCTTTGGATGTGGACGAGACTTGCTTGTCTTTGCGTATCGTGATGTTGAAACGAGCTGCTGCTGCTGGAGTTCTCTTTTGAAGACTATCTTGAGTTACATTGTTCCGCTGCTAGATGTTATCTATTTTCCTTTTCCGCTGCTATTTCTTATATCATATCTCTGATGTATATTGATATTCACTGTATCACTCTGTTGTATCAGATATTGTATCTGTGTCGTATATCAATGTATTATTCTTCTTTTCCGCTGTGTTGTTTACTTAATGTTGTTATAAGCTCCGGCGACTCGGATTTGAACGGTCGAATCTACGGCATTCGAGTACGATGTAAAGTATGAATGTCGATTTTCGAGCGCGAAAATTCGGGTTTGTCACATTTGGTATCAGAGCTAAGGTAAACATTTAGCTCAGGAGTATAACACATTAAGCAGCTCATTAGAGATAGGGTGAAGTATACCCTAGAATTAGTATATCCCTAAGATATCCATCTGAGTGCCTCTGTAAATTCTCTTACTATCCACTGATAGTGAGTATGAGTGCAAGAAGAGGATGAAATAGGGGACAGGGAAATACGACTATAAATGGTCAATACCCTGCAACAGTGGAAATAACTTTCTTATCAATTTCCTTTGATTCGATTCCAATTTCTTTTGATTGCTTCGTAACAGCTCCAGAAAGAAGTTTCGGTATGGTGATGGCCCTACGATTCGTTGTAGAAATTTATTACTTCGTATCTTCATCGGTTTCTTATCAGTTTTTGACTTAAAACATTAATGAATATGAATTGGAAATTTTAAATTGGAAATTTTAAATAAATTGGAAAATTTTAAATTGAGTAAAGTTAATAGAATATGAAGCTAAATTTGAATTGTATTGATAAAACGATTTCGTTTAAAACCAAATTTGAAATTCTATTATAATTTCTCGGGTTGATCGAAGTCCGAAGAGGGACGAATTAGTATATATTCTGAGATATTTTGACTTGAGTTTGGAATTCATATCTTAAGTTTGAGGAATTATAGGAGATCGAATCTTTCTATCTCTGTGTTGTTTTCATGCCTGCGAATTTCGACGACGAAATTCTTTTAAGGGGGGAAGTTTGTAACGACCCCGGATTTTTATGAATTTAAATTGATAATTTAAATGAATTTTTTGAATTAAAATTGTAAAATTGATTATAAATGGCAGCGGGTTTCCCCGATTCAAGTAGAAAATATATTAAGTCATATGAATTTGAAAATTTGTATATATGTGAATATATATGTATATATTTGATTAGAAATAAAATCATAAATAAATGGTTTTAAAAATAAATAGAAATAAAAATAAGTAGTCATGTAAGAATAGAAATAAATATATAAGCTAATATAATAAAAATAAATATAACAACTTTTATAATATGTACATAAAGTAAAATAAATATCTATCAAACATAAACAAAGCAAACAAATGAAAATGTAAATACATAAGAATATAAAACAAGAAGCAACCTGGGAAAGCAAGCTACATCATCTCAACCTATAAACAAATAAAAGCAAGTATAAAATACAACATCTCAGCCGAAATCAAATTTAGCATAGTAGAAATAAAAAAAAGTAAGTATGGCAAAAGATCAATGTACACATGCATTAAATGCAAATACCTCTAGCATACAAAAGAAATCATCGGCCGAGTAAAAAAAGAAATGAAAGCATCTTCAACCATGCTTATAGTACAAAAAGAAGGTAACATCACCTTGTATAAAATAATAATCAACCTGTACAAAGAATTATAATCCCCTGTAACACTTTTAGGTACCAAGCCTTTTCATCTCAGTCATTCATTCGAACTGAGAAAAAATGAAGTGAATATCATCTTTAAACTTAAACAAAAGAATTCAAGCTCTGTCCATCTTCTTAACTACAACCAAATGCAAAAGTTTCTAGAATCAGGAAAAAAATGAAATAAAATAAAAATCAAAGCCAGGATCCACTCAACTTCAGTTCAAAGATAAGAATAACTCAAGTGAATCAAGATCAGGTTCAGTTTCAACTCAAGTAGATTCAAAGCAATCAAAACTGAATCAAAAGCATGCAAAGTATTTTGCTTCTCTGTTCAACAATTCCAGGCTCTGTTCTTTCCTACCAAGGTGAGTGAACAACATGAAATTAAAGCTTGTATTTTATTCAGTGAATGACTTGTGTTTAACCTGATACTTAGTTATCATTTTATTTCAATACTGGGAGCATTTGTATTTGAAATTTGAAGTGCTGGGCTATGTATCTCCTTCTCTGTCTAGTTCTAGAATATTGATCACCAATTAAGAAATTCAATGACTTGCTTTCTAATTTGTATTAGCCATTGGATCCTAAAAAAATAGCTCTATATAGGTATGAATGAGAATATATAAATAGTTTTGCTAAGTGTAAAGGTATATAACATGGAAAATATATTTTTTTACTGAAGGAACTTTAAAATTCAAAATTTTCGAATTTAATAAAACATTGTTTTAAGTATATAGTTAGAATCCTTACTTAAAACCATGATTTTTAAGATGTATTTGGTAATTTTTAGTGGGATGTTGTAATAGTAGTTTGAAGATGATCAAAATAGATATTTTGACTAATTTCCAGCGACATGTTGTTCTAGAAGGGTCGGGCTTGCTCATGGAGGTAGAGAAGCCTACGTAGGTGGTGGGAAAAATAACTGGAGCTGTTTCAGTTCATCGAGGCGGCGGCGGTGAGCATTTGTTTTTCGTAACCCTAGTATTAGGTGGGATGCTTATTTCGATTCGTGTGTGGTCCTCTGACGATCGAGCTGTGCGTGCTTTTAAGGGATGGAGGAGGGAGTGTTGACGAGTTCGTGGCCGGAGTGGTTGATGTTCCGGTGGTCGGTGACGTGTGCGCGACGTGTTGACAGTTTTGGGTTTTGGGTGATATTTCTTTTGTTCCAGGTTTCTTATTTTTTTTAGCTCGAACTCAAAATTTCGAATGTGAGGTGATGCGAAGTTCGAGTGGTCGGAGGATGGTTTGAAGGTGAACGTCGACTTACTCGGCGACGAGGCGGCGGCTGGAAGCAAGCGACGGTGATGTACAGTGCACCGTGCACGATCTTCTTGGTTCTGGGTAAAACGATTTGGGTTGAAGCAAGGAAAATGGACTCGAGTTTCACTCGAGTGATTCCTGCGTTTTGCTCGAAGCAGGTAGGGGATGAACTCGAAGCAAAATGGGTTTGTCTCGAGTCAGTTAGCCTGGTTACAGTTTTTTGTAAACCTGTCTGAAATTTGAATTTGAGAAAATTTAAATGGAATTTAAATTTGTGAAATAGATTTAAACTAAGTTTAAATCCAGTTTTAGCAAGATTCAAATGAACTTAGAATCTTAAAGTTTAAAAAAAATGAAATTTGGTTTTTTTAAATCAAAATTTGAATTAAATGGTTTTAAAAAAAATTGTAAGTTAAAAATGTAATGAAATTTGAAAGCTTAATTTTTTTTTAATAAAAATTAAGTAGATTAGTTTTAAGAGCTTTCTCTTATATAAGTAATAAATGTTATTTACATTTATTTTTAAGAATTTTAAATTGAAATCTTAAATTGGTTAATATTTAAATATAAGTTCATTTTGAATCTTAAATTCAAATGGAATTTAAATTTAAATCTAAAAGTGTAATGTTTAAATTACACTTAAATGATTAATGAAATCATTAATAAATAAATTATTATCTTAGAGATAATTAAGGTAATAAAATGATTAAATTAATATGGTAATTAAAGAATGATTTATTTAATTTATAAATAAATAATTTGGATTAATTTATAACTAGAAATGATTAATAATGAATAAATCTAAGATAATTTCTTAAGAAAGTAATTAAGAAATATTATTAGTTAATAAAGATAATTAACTAAGGATTATTAAGTATTGATTTAAGGTGATTAATGTTATTAATTAATTGGATTTATTAATTTAGATAATCAATTATAAATTGCTTAAATGTAATTACTTAATGAAAGTAATTAAAGATTAATCACTTATTGTAATTAATTTTGGATAAATTGATTAATTAAAGTTAAATTATTTAGTTTAATTAATTTAAGAAAATTATTTGATAATTGGATAGGTGGATTTACTTAGTGAAATTAATGGAGAAAATTAATTATGGGATAATTAATTTATTTAATGAGTAATTAAGGAATTGATTAATTGATGTAATTAATTAAGGTGACTGATTTATTAATTTATATCAAATGATTTGTAATTAATTAATCAAGGTTGGATACTTTATTCATAAGTAGTTAAATTGAATTATCGTATTATATGTGATGCCTTGAATTGATTGCCCTAACTGATCTGTGACATTTTGTTCTGTGGATTGAACTGAGTATTTTATTCATTTATTGATGATACATCTGCATATTATCTGTGAATTGTGAATGGAAGATAAGCGTTATACTTTATATCGCTTATCAACTATATTTCTGTGTTTTAATCTGTGATGATTGATTGATGTTGCACTATTGTGTTAAACCCTGGACCACACTTATACACACACAAATATGGATTTCACGAGGAAATCGATTAAGTCAGAGATTTTGAAATGATTTACAAAATTGAATATTTAAATTCAAATGTTTTGGAAATGGATTGGGTATAAAGTGAAAAACTTTTGAAATGGAATTTCAAAGATGAAGTTTATTTTTAATAACTTGATTGAATTTTGTAATTTAAATATTTTGATTTAAATTTGAATTCAATATTTGAAATTGAATTCTATGATCTAGAATCTAGGGACTAAAGATGTTATACCAGTTTATATGGGTTAAACTATTTTAAAGATATTGATTTGAAAATTTGAATTTAAATTCAAAAATTTTAACTCCTGTAAATAAAATGATCTTTCTGAGACGAAAACTATTTGTTTCCAAATAATAAAAGCTTTCATATAGGAAGTGAACTTCCAAATTGTGTTAAAAAGGATTTCAAGTTAAAAATGAAAATGATTTCCCAAGTTATCGAAACTGTTTGAAAGCTATAAGATAAAATCTTGATTTAAAGATTTAGATGAATTAATCCAATTGAGATGAAATTGTTTCGAAATCCGGGAATGAATCTTTGTGAAAATGGGTGAACTTAGTGAAATAAATCTTTTGTTTGAAAGATTTGAAAATGGTAATTTGTTTAAACCATTTGAAAGAAAGTTTTGAATTATTAAGTTGTGACTTAATTGAAATCCCATATCCATATGTTTTAAATATTGCGCTCACTATTCGGGTTAGCTGGGAAAGGACTTTTGGGTCGTATAACCCATTCCGAATATGTGATACGTCGTTATGGATAGCATTTGAAGACCGGTGGTGAAGACCGGGTATTTGCGAGAACGATAGGATGACCTATCGATTGTCTCTGCACTGAGTTGCTCCGGTATAGAGATTCCCTAAGTTATGGGAAGTTCTATCAGGATTGTGAATACCCGGATTGCAAGGGCTTCTTTGGAAGTACCTTCGGTTCTGTTCTAAATCCAGAACAGACTTGTATAGATTGTATGTCTGACATTACATTTTGAGATATAAAGAAGATTTCTTTCAAATACATTTCTGTTGGTGGCGGAGAATTTATTCTCTTAGCATTAACACCATTCTCTGAGACGTACGAGCTAAGAGGTTATGTAGTTGAAGGTTATCAGCGGTATGTTCCCAACTTGGTAATGTGGCATGCTGAGTGATGCTGATCATTTGTTGATCAAAGCGTGGCTTTTGTAAAAAGCGTAGCTTTGTGGAAGAGACTTCGTCGAGCCTCACAAACCGGTAATGGTCGAAACAGGAATTGTGCGGCAAGGTTTTAGGGGTAGCTTCCCTATGGTATGACCATTCCTTCTGGAAAAGGGTAGTGTCATGGTATGGAGCCCTGATACTTACTTATGTGGACACACTATATTTATTTCTGTGTGGTTGTTGGTTTAGAGGCGCCTCGTATAAAGGTCCCAAAGGACCGGGGGTGGCATATCTGCGGTTTTGTATATTCCCCGGGAAGGGGGGTAGCCGGCCTTGTTTGGCGGAGATCCAGTTAGGATGCTCGGGGCTTCCTTCCAGAGGCGTTTCCATGTGGCGATGGAAAGTTCCTTGGCCTGACCATTTATTGGAAATCCATTCTTCAAATACGTACCTTGTATGGTTTTAATTGTATAACCTGCCATGGAATGTGGCGGTAACCTGCTATTGAACATGGTAGCTATAGTAGGCATACGATAATGGTCGTATGTTGGCTGAGATTTATATCTTTACTTTCGAAATGATTTTTACTACACTATGCACTAGTAATAATATCAAATGTTTCTTTTTAATGCGTATCAAGCATCTTTGACTATCATAAGGAGAAATCTCCTCCGATTCTGCGTTTGCATTGTGTGTGTGTGTGTGCGGGAGGCCTTATGGTAGTCTCATTTCTAAAAAGCATTGCGAATCTAATTTAAAATATTTCTTTGTTTGTTTTTAAAGATAAACTGTTTTTGTTGCTCACACCAGTCCCATGACTGATCCGAAGTTTATTGTTTCTTTCCTAAACTCTGGGTGCTCAAAATTTTCTACACAAGCAGTCTATAGTTGGGTTTTTCAGATAGTTGGGTTCAGTGAATTATTTGGAGCTAGTTCAGTCTTTGGATGTGGACGAGACTTGCTTGTCTTTGCGTATCGTGATGTTGAAACGAGCTGCTGCTGCTGGAGTTCTCTTTTGAAGACTATCTTGAGTTATATTGTTCCGCTGCTAGATGTTATCTATTTTCCTTTTCTGCTGCTATTTCTTGTATCATATCTCTGATGTATATTGATACTCATTGTATCACTCTGTTGTATCAGATATTGTATCTGTGTCGTATATCAATGTATTATTCTTCTTTTCCGCTGTGTTGTTTACTTAATGTTGTTATAAGCTCTGGCGACTCGGATTTGAACGGTCGAATCTACGGCATTCGAGTACGATGTAAAGTATGGATGTCGATTTTCAAGCGCGAAAATTCGGGTTCATCACATGAATCAATTGTAAAAATTATCATTGCTAACAAATTATCTAAATCAAAAAATTAATTCAGTTAACATATTATCTAAGGCAAGTAAAATTCAACACCAATAAGATAAGGAATAATTAGAGGAAAGGAATGAAAACCTAAGTAAAGTTAGCACAATTGTAAATAAAAAAATTCAAAAAAGAAACATATATTATAAATCTAGAGATGAGTTATTCATTCTTTGTATGTGCTATTTTTTGAGTTTATCATTATTATACCTAAGAAAGCTTGGTAAATATCTATACTTGTAAAGTGCTAACTTTGTTAACAGTTTCCCTTTTTTATTAAATATAAGTAGAGTTAATGATGAGTAAGTATAATTAATGATAATGTAAAGTCATTGGTGATTGTTATATGATAAACGTACGTAATAGAAACTTGGTGTAGGAGTAAAAATTAATGTGGGTAATTATTAACTAGTATAAAATGTCATTCTATCTATCCATTGCCTATACTATACAAGATTTTGGTTCTTTGTAAGTTCAAAATAATCTTTTCAGACCACCTCACGGTATCACTTTATACTAGATTAAGATAAGATTTAGGTTGACTAATACGGACTTAGTTTGCATTTGAGTCATACTGTAAACAATAACAACGAACAAATTATGAGAAGAAACCAAGTGAAAATCATACTTAAGTGTATTAAGTGACTTGAATAAAAGAAACTGTAACCTTAAATAAGTAAACTAAAGTTACAAAAAAGAGGTACCTAAGCTGGAATCTTCCAATGCCAAGTTCAAGGTAGAAGAAAGACTTGAAATACCAGTGTGATAATAAGTGGGTTCCCTCCTATAGTGAATTATAAATATATTATATGTTGATAGTTAATGTAACTTGGAAATATATAAACAAAACATATAAACTTATTACTAGCCAGCACCTACAAAATTAACCCTCTATAACAGAACTTATGACTTAGTTTTAGCTCATTTTATCAATCTTTCCACCATTCCCGTCGACCAATTTTTTTCTTAGTTTTTTAACTATAAATCATTTCCAACTGTTAAGGCCTTCACAATGATCAACCATTTCCATTATTGAGGCCTCAATTACTTTTGATATAAAACTGATAATGAAAGTGAGAAACATCAATACTTAATTTAAGAGACAATTAACTGGAAAAAAATTGGTTGGAGAGTGGTAGAAAAACCCGATCGTTATTTAACTCGCTAGCATCAGAATACTTAATTAACTACAATATTATGGATAATCAATATAATTTTTGAAACATGAAAAATGGAATAAAAAAATTAACCAGTTCTGCTGCCAGTAGCTGAGCAAAGCGGTTGAGTGGTGAATATGGACAGCTGACGCACGTCTTTGAAAGTGCTGGAGCTCAACTTCGCATGGAGGAGGTCGACTTGGGGGAAACGACGTATTAAGAAAGTGGCGAATTAGGGCTTATTTTTGAGATCAGGGAAGAATCGGGTGAACGTTTTGTTTTGGACATGGTAGTAGGAAGGTGGAAGATTTCTGACATGGCGAAGCTTTAGGCGGCGGATTTTGGGAGGAAGGCAAGGCCGTCGGTAAGAAGAGAGGAGTGGAATTAGGGATTTTGCCATGGAAATTTCCGAGCAGTTTTTTGCGAGCGTGTTATTTGGGTACAAGGTATATTATTTTGGGATCGACTTTTCTAACTGCATAGTTTCTTGGATGGTGGTGTGTATTTACGAGCTAGTTAGTTTGAAGAAAAAAGCGAGCATTTACAATGGTATGTTTTGAAATTACAATAGACTCTGTCTATTGTCAAGCAATTCGCAACGGCTCATAGCCATTGCGAATTTTTTACATGGCTCATTGTGAAACTGCCAATATGGTGTAGTGAGACCACGCCGCTTAGCGGAACGGGTTTTTCCCTCACCAGTATCCTAAAACTTTTATAAAACCATATTTTGTGCTCCTGCATCCACAATGGTTAAAACATGCATTTTAAAATATTATGATGATATGCATACTTGAAAATAATTAGGATTTCCCAATACCAGTTTAATTTGACACACTGTCATAATTATAGTTTCTAGGGTCACTATTAACCTTTTTAGTTTTCATGGGTTTACTAATAACCTTATTATAATTAATAGACTCGCTGTCCTATTCATAGTTTTCATGAAATCACTAAGAACCTATAGGCTCATGCCAGTTAACTTAATTAATTCATGGGTCCTCCTGAACCCATAGTCATTCCACTAATTAATCACCTTATCCTAGTTTTCATGGGTTGACTAGGAACCTATGGACTTATCCAGTAACTCACTTCATATCCTAGTTTTTATGGGTTGACTAGGAACCTACTGATACTTCCATTAGCCACACTTTTATCCTAGTTTTCATGGGCTTACTATAAACCTATTGACCAATGTCAATTCTAAATCCAGATATAGTTTTCATGGGTTCACTACAAACCAATTAGCTCGTGTCAACTGTCCTTAATGCTTAGTTTTCTTGGGTTAACTATGAACCTTTTAGTACGCATCAATAACTATCTTATCATATCATAGTTTTCATGGGTTTACTATGAACCTTTTGGTATGCACCAATAACTACCTTATCATATTTTTCATAGGTTTACTATGAACCTTTTAGTATGCACCAATAACTACAAAGTTTAGGCATCCTATATTTTTGGTCACCCTGACTCCATGGATGCAATTCTACTCATTCAGGAGTTTAAGCCATTATATTCACTATTAAGTTAACCTATGGGTTCTTCTACCCCTTTCCCAAAATAAAGTTATGGGTATAATGCGAATATATTCATAGTTGAAGAAGCAAAACAATAATTTAACAATACCACTCTTGTGGGGTTTAAAGTCCTTGAATTACATATCATAACATAGTAAACACATTTTGTAACAACCCGAGATTTTGGAGGTTACCGTTAATATTAAAGTATAATGAAAATCATAATTTAATATTGCGTTTAAAAATGAATTGGATAATAAAATGAGGGATTATATTATTTATTTTATATAAACAATATCTTGATGAATATAATTTGGGATTTGAAATTTAAATAAGTCATATTATTTTATTTGAAGTCTATTTCAATATTTGATGGTTGAAAAAAAGTGCAAATGAATGAAATAAAGTTTGAAAAACTTTATTTTTGGATTTGGATTGAAAATATATAATTGTGATGGTTTAATTTTAGTTAACTAGTAATATTGGAAATGTATTCCAATGTTAGCCTTCTATTGTAAAATAAAAAGAATAATATGAAGAAAATAAAATTTAGAAGTGTAATTTGGCTTGGAATGATATATTAATGTTATAAAAATGTTAAAACATTTTAATACACTTCATTAGACTTAAAAATAAATTTTATTTGGTTGAAATGGATGAAAATAGTGATTTTTCACTAAAAATGGGAATATTGGTAAATATTATTAAAAAATTGTGTTATATGGGGAAAATAATATTTTTAATTGGAAAAAATATTTTGATGATTAAAAAGTGTTAGAATGATTTATTTCAATTTATTTAACATGAAAGAATTTTTTTAAGTTATTACATTAAAAATAGTGTTTTTACACTAAAATGATGTAATTTGTAAAATATTGTCAAAGATAGAGTTTTATTTATAAAAATAACTTTTTATTGTCGAAGTAAATTTTATTTTTTTATATAATAACAATTTTATTACAAACAGTTTGTTGTAGATATTTTATTTGGTTAAAATGAGAAAATTAGTGTATAAATTGATTAAATAGGTTAAATATGTGTATAACAAAGGAATTTCTATAAGTATATTAGTCTTAGGCTTATTTGGGTAAGATTTGAATCCACTAACTCTCTCTAGAACAATCTAGAAAAGAGGAAATAGGTGTACGTACCTTTTTTTTCTTATCTTCCTCCCCAAAACAAAAGACACAGTAAATAGAGAGAAAGAAAAACAATGGCTTTCCCTAATTAAATCTCAATTCCACTCAATTTCGTTGTTAATTCAAGAAGAACTTCATCAAAATAAGAATAGAGAAAGGATTTCACCTTCAAGCTCAAATCTTTCTTCACAAAGTTGGGTGTTTGCTACCTAAAATCAAAGGTGAGTTTAAAACTCACATTTTCCAGCTTTGATTGAGATTTCAAGGTAAGAAATCTCAATTTTGTTTATTGCATGTTTATTTGTGAAATTGCCGTCAGTAAATTGGGCATATCTCTTTCGTTTTAAGTCGAAATTCGATAATTTAGATATTCTAGAAAGCATAGACATAGTCCTACAAGTTTAGTGTTTTGATTTTTCTACAATTTTGACGTTTTCTTGATGAAAATCGTGCTAGTTTGTTGTTGTCTTGAGAGCAAATTGACAGCAGCAACAATCATAGGCCAGAGAAGTGTTTTAGCCATACGTTTTTCGTTTCTTATCCAATTAAGTCAAATTTTCTTTGCTAGGAAATACATTTAATAAGGAGTAATTTATCTTCAGGTTTTATTTCGATATTTTACTATTTGACTGACCTAAAGCAGATTTGTATGCAGAAGTATAGTTATGCCTTTGATAGAATTTCCTGAGTTTGAATCTGATATTTTTTGAGCTGTATCTTTCTCGAATTTGATTGGAATTCGATAATTTTTTGATTTTTCAGAAAGCACAACTCATGTACTATAACTTTCATCCATTGAGTTTTCCTTAATTTTGAGGTTAGCTATGGCAAAATCGAATTATTTTACTGCTATCCCAAGAGCAAAACTATTATTTGCTTTTTGTTTGAAACTGAAACGAAATTAGCTTTAACTTCTTTATTTCTTACCCGAATTTGATAATTTTGGATGTTTCAAAAAGATTAGGTCATGAGGTACAAGTTTTGTTCATTGTGTTTTCTGTAATTTTGAAGTTTGCTTTGTCGAAATTATGGTTGTATGTTGCTGGCCTGAGAGCAAAATGACAGCAACAACAATCATTGACCTTTAGAATTGTATTAACTCGTTTTTGCTCTCATTCTCTTCAATTTTGATGATATTTTGAGATATTTTGAGAGCTGTGATGCCTATCAGTAGGCTAGCTATATTTGGAGAATTTGAAACTCAAATGTAAATGGAATTTGAATTGATTTTGGGTTAAATTCGTATTGAATTCAAGTTATCGGTTTTGAAATATCCCTCTTAGTTTTCATTGCTTTTGAGAACGGTTTTCACTAAACCATTTTTGAGATACATGGTCATTTCGAATTATTATTACATATTATTTTTTAAAATTATTTTTGTAAATAAAGATAGATTTATTTCCTATAATAAAGGAATTTCAAATATTGGTTTTAATAATCGTTTTCGGAAAATCGTTTTAAATTTCTGTTTTCTCTAATAAAATTATTTTATAAATAAAATTACTTATTTTTATGAACTTTGGATGTATAAGAAAGACAATTAAATGGTAAAGTAAAACATATGATATGGGACATATGGATTTGCTTTATCGCTTAATATCGGACTTATACGATCGAAACCCTTTCGATGAACTGTTTGAGATGATTTAAGATGTTATTAAATTTTGGGTAGATTATATGATCCGATAACTCCAAATTAGGAGTATATTCGATGAAGGACCATTTTAAGATGTCTTTCTTAATCGCCGATGAAATGATGTGAATTAAGAGCTAGAAATTCATACTTGGAATTATGGTTATAAATAACCATCGAGATGTTATTTTACTTGCCGATGAGATGAGGTAAGCTTCTTTATGATGATTTTATGATGTTGATATGTATTATGAAAGTTTTTACTTGTCGACTAGATGAGACAAGTCACGATGCCACTAGTACTCGTCAATAAGATGAGACGAGTATGGTATTGTATTTACTCGCCAATGAGATGAGGATGAGAATATTTTCATGATGTTTATTATGTTTTACTAGTGTGGTACCAAATAACGGCTAGTAAACCGTTAGGTGCGAACGTACAGTATGGGACACATGTTAACACCTATTGGGTTCCTATCCGAGAAGTTGAGACACATTCACGATATTTACTAGTACTACAGACCACGAGTACTCGATTGGAGTCATCACGATGTAGTTGCTACTCCGATCATCACGATGTTATTAACTTGGGTCTTTATGATTAGAAGTCATTATGATGTTATAGACTATAGTCATTCATGATGTTCACGATGTTAAGATGTTATTTGACTCCAGTCATCATGATGTTTATGGTACCAAATAGCAGTACTAGTCACGATGTAGCGCGCGTAACATTGCTTCGGCATGCAATCGAGGATCTGGCGAATCCAGGATTTCTTTGAGTTTTGATGTTTTAGATTTCACCGTCTTTAGATGATTATTACATTGATAGCCTAGTGCCAGAGGAGATGTATACATATATGGTGAAATCATTTATGATGTTATTCTTTGATTGAGTTATTTGCATTATGGATTGATGATTTGATGATTTTATAGACTACTTGATGTTAAGATGGAGTTGAGATGTATTTATAAATTTATACCATGAGATGAGGTATAAATGATTATGAAGAATCTTTTATGATGAGTTTTAGTGATGGATTTGAGATGTATCTATATTCATACCGATAAGATGAGGTATGAATAAGTATAATGCTTCTTTTATGATTGGGTTTTATATTTCCTTGAATGATCCTTAGGATGTGCCAATGAGATGAGGCACATCCATATGTGTTTTATTCTATGTATGAAGGATATGTACCTCTGATGTATTGTTATATTGGCAACCATTTCTAAGAAGATAGGCGAATCATTTGAAGTCATTATCCATATTCCTTTATACCGCCGATGATATGAGGAAAAGCGATGTTTATCAAGTCTTATCTTTAAAACTTTGCTCGTCGATGTTCCATTTGCTTAAGTGTCAGTTACGCCACTTAAGTATGACTTTATCATCATTATCTCTTCTACTTGCCAAGAAGAGATGTTGTCCTTTCTTATGATGTTGAAACCCTATTTAGGGCATGGCATCCTTTAAGAAAAAGGATACCATAGCTTCCACCTACTTATCCTTATCGATTATTCTATTTAACCGATGATTTTAGCTAGCCTGACCCATGTGTTTTCACTCGGGTCAGACCGAGCTGTTTCAGGTATCATCTATGGGGATTAGCTTGAAGTTGATGTTGGATACCAGCTTTTCTTTCTCTTGAGTAGTTTATGTTCTTTCGCATACTCCGATATAGTTATATTTGATTCGATGTATATAGTGTCGTCGAGTGCCACCTTTCTTGTATTCATATTGTATTGTGCTAAACATGTATTAGTGTATATGTGTATATATATGATGTTGATTACTATTCTGTGATGTGCTTTACCTTTAGTTATTGTATTTTGTTCTGATAGATTCGTTAGCCATCTATAGTTTTGGATTAAGCATTTACTGGGTATGTCGATCCACTTTAGTTGAAAAGAAAATTTATATTGCATTTATCGACGTATTTGGTAGATGTTTAAGACAAAATTATAGATGGTCGCCCTTAACCAGCCCTATTCAGCGCTTTAGTAGACGGAATCACCTGTTAATTCTCTTTGCTAAGCTGGGTCTCGGGGTGGGGTGTTACAGCTTCGTATCAGAGCTGCGGTCAAAACAAAGTAGAATAAACACAGAACAATATGTATATCATGATACATCGAAGTACAGTACGAGTGAATAATTGTCCTTTATTAAAGCTTGTTTTCGAATCGAGTCTTGATTCTTTTTTTGAGTTTTGGGATTGTTGAGATGGAATATGTGTAGGAATATAGATATATTGTATTCCGTAGTATTCTATAATAGAGTTTGATGTCATTTTATCTTGTATAAAATCTTAGTTGGGATTATTATATTCTTATTTTTGTCGGTGAGTGAGTTCGTATCGATGGAGCTGATTGATTTCTTTGAGCATTCTTGTTGCATTCCTTTGAGAGTTGTGAATCCTATTGAAGGGGTCCACAATGATTGGCTCATTGTGAGCACTCTGAGATTTTTATTTGATGTTTCTTTTGCGAGTATTTGTTTGTTACTCACAGTCTTGAGATGCATTTGATTTGAGAGGGGTTGACTTATTTGATATTAAGTCTAATGCTTTGTTTTATAGATCCTATTGTATATTTAGATTTCCTATTTCGATTGGTTTACTATTTCTATCGCTTTGGAATGTTAATGATGATTCCAAAGTTTCTGAATTCACTCTTAAGTATCGAGATTTTGATGACATGTCTCGAATTCCAGTCAAGGTGACTTTGTTGAATTTTGATGAGTCTGTTTGGTTTTGATATCCAATCGGCCAATCGAGTGTTAAATTAACCTTATTCCTAGTTGTTAGTCTTCGGTTATCCTTCCACGAGGACTTCCACTAAGGAATAGGTGAGTTTCTGGATTATTCGAGTTTGATTGAGTTTATCTTTCAGTTACATTGAGTATCCAAGATGTTATTCTTTGTAGCATTACTTCGTTTGAGGTAATGATTTGTTGTTTATGTGCTTCTTCTCCTTCGAGAAGAATATCTTGCTTATCCTATATCTTGATGATTTTTGGGACTGGCCCATGACATCGTAAGATTGACGAACACTCCACCTCCTTCTGTTGATTTTGAGAATCGAGTATTCTGGGAATATCTTGATGCATTCTCTATTGTTCTTTGGCTTGAGTTTTGAAGCTATATAAATATGAGTTTTAAAGAGAAATATGAGCTTTGAGATATTTAAAGAAAATCAAGAATATTTTGAGAATATATTTATATGAGTAGTATTTCTTTTATAGAAATAATTTGAAAGTGTTGGGTTGTCAATCGAGTAGTTAAGAGTTCTGGTCGATACGCCTGATCAACGTTATCGATAGGAATCTTCTAAATGCTATGATGAGGCAATCAGACACGACGGTTTGTGTTTTAAAAATTGATATTTTGAAAATAATATTTTGAGATCAAATATTAAATTTATTTTTGAATGGTAATTACAGCCATTGATTTTAGAGACGAGTAATAGAGTGGCGAGGCAGTTTTGATCGTTCGGTTAACTCTGCAGCTAACAGATATATTTATTTATTAAAGACTCAATGGCGAGGCAATGAAATTTATTTATTTTTAAATTATAAAGATGAGAATATAAATGAGATTATCCTTGAGTTGTACTTTATTGGAAGTATATTTTGAGATTTTAGAATCTATATTATATACGTTGGAGATTTTAAGAGAAGAGTTATAAGAGAATTTGAAGATTTTTTTTAAAACTATTTGAGTGGTTTAATAAAAAGAGTTAAGAGAATTTAAACCCTTAATTTATTTTAAGGAATATTATTATGGATTTATAGATTTCTTTTAATTTTGAAGTAAAAGAAGAAATTTGGACTTTTAATTTGAGTTTAAATAACTTACTAAGTAATATAGTAAAAAGTTTGAAAATTTTCAAATGTTGAAAATTGAGATTTAAAATTTAAAAGATGTTGAGATTTAAAAATTCTAAATATCTTAGATTAAAAGATAATTTGAGCTTATATCCTTGTTCTTGAGTATATTCTATCTTTGAGCTATTATTAACAACGTGCATTTTTCATGATCGTTTGAGTTGGTGGCCTTGTGAGAAGCCATCTTGTGATTTATCAATCTTTTCTATTATGTCTACCCTGTTGTGAGGATGTTCTTTCTGTATATTTATGCGGAAAATCTTATTGATGATCTTCTTTGTTGCTTGGAGTTTGGGTTTAAGTGAGTTTGATCCCGACTCTATTCGTAGAGTTTTGTGAAATCAGTCATTTTTGATAGATTAATTATTGATTATCTTATTGAGTTTTGATTCGAAGACGGGATATCTTCGAAATTCTTTCGAGTTACTTGGAAAATTCGATGGTTTGCTAATCACTATATTAGCATTTGATAGGCCATTGGATTAACCATGTGAATTTTTCCTTATTTCTATCTACCATTCTATGTTGAGAGTATGAATGGTTTGAGTTTCGAACTTGTCTTTTATCCTTTATCGATTGAATTTTTGTGTTGTTTACAGCCTTTTTCCATTAGAAATTGCGAGGATGCAATTTTGTTAAGTGAGGGAGTCTATAACAACCTAGGATTTTAGAGATTACCGTTAATATTAAAGTATAATGAAAATTATAATTTAGTATTGTGTTAAAAATGAATTGGATAATAAAACGAGGGATTATATTATTTATTTTATATAAACAATATCTTGATGAATATAATTTGGGATTTGAAATTTAGATAAGTCATATTATTTTATTTGAAGCTATTTCAACATTTTATGGTTGAAAAAAAAGTGTAAATGAATGAAACAAAATTTGAAAAACTTTATTTTTGGATTTGGATTGAAAATAAATAATTGTGATGGTATAATTTTAATTAATTAGTAATATTGGAAATTTATTCCAATATTAGCCTTCTATTGTAAAATAAAAGGAATAATATGAAGAAAATAAAATTTAGAAGTGTAATTAGGCTTGGAATGATGTATTAATGTTATAAAAATGTTAAAACATTTTAACACACTTTATTAGACTTAAAAATAAATTTTGTCTGGTTGAATGGATGAAAATAGTGATTTTTCGCTAAAAATGGGAATATTGGTAAATATTGTTAAAAAATTGTGTTATATGGGGAAAATAATATTTTTAATTGAAAAAAAAATATTTTTATGATTAAAAAGTGTTAGAATGATTTATTGCAATTTATTTGACACGAAAGGAATTTTTGTTTAAATTATTGCATTAAAAATAATGTTTTTACACTAAAACGTGTGATTTGTAAAATACTGTCAAAGATAGAGTTTTATTTATAAAAATAACTTTTTGTTACTGAAATAAATTTTTTTTATATAATAACAATTTTATTGCAAACAATTTGTTGTAGATATTTTATTTGGTTAAAAATGAGAAAACTAGTGTATAAATTGATTAAATAGGTTAATTATATATATAACATAGGAATTTCTCTAAGTATATTAGTCTTGGACTTATTTGGGTAAGGTTTGAATCCATTAACTCTCTCTAGAACCATCTAGAAAAGAGAAAATAGGTGTACGTACCTTTTTTCTCTCATCTTCCTCCCCAAAACAAAAGACACAGTAAATAGAGAGAAAGAAAAACAACGGCTTTCCCTAATTAAATCTCAATTCCACTCAATTTCGCTGTTAATTCAAGAAGAACTTCACCAAAATAAGAATAGAGAAAGGATTTCACCTTCAAGCTTTAATCTTTCTTCACAAATTTGGGTGTTTGCTATCTAAAATCAAAGGTGAGTTTAAAATTCACATTGTAACAACCCTGTATTTTGTGATTATTTTAATTGTATATTTTATTTATTTTAAATTGAATTCCTAATTTAAAACTTTATTTTATTTATTAAAATGAATAAAATTTGTTATTTTAAATATAAATTTTGATTTTGATGAAAATTAGAATTCCAAACAGGAATAAATAGAATATTTTCCCAGAAATGTGAATTTTGGTCAAACTGTGACTTTTAAATTTTAAATTTAAATTTTTGAATTTTTGAATTTTATCTTTTATTATGAAAATAAATTAAATTTCAAGAATACTGCTTTTCACTTCATTGAAATCCGATTTATATTGTAAAAATTATGCTTTTTACAATATTGTGTGTATATTGTTTTATTTAACAATATTGTTTATTTTAATTTATATAAATAATATTTTTGTTTGTAAAATCATATTATAATTTTTGTAACATGACATGTTATGTATATGTTTTATTTTTAAAACATTTTATAAGTGTTGTTATAATTTTCAAATGTTTATTGTATTTTGTTTTTAATTTTTTTACAGTATAGTTTCAATTAATTAACTATTTTCTTATTTATTTTATATTTTTCCTTAAAATTATGATTTATTTTTCTTTATCACTTTACTTTGTTTTATTTTCTATTTTATTTTCAAAAATTTTAATTAGTTTATTTGAATAAAAGAAAAGGAAATTCCAAGAGACTAGGCCTTTCTTTTCCCTTGATCTTTCATCTACTTGTCTCTTCATTTCATTTACCTTTCCATTCCATACTTTGACCGTCCATCCTCTTTAGCCCTAGCCGTGAATTTCTTTTCAGCATTCATGTGAAAATATTCTCCTCTTCCTCAAAAACTCACGGCTACCTTCAACAAGAAAAAAGGGCAATGACTTCTCTTCTTTTTTCTCATTTTCTCCTCTATTTCTATTGATTTTGCTTTCTCTTCTTCTAGGCTTTGCTCGGCCCCACTCCACCACCATCTACAGCAGCACCATCAGCCCCTCTCCTCTGACTGTGACAAGCCGTGTCGTCCAATTGAAGCCATCTCCACAAAACATTGCAAACTCCACCAATATTGCCTAGCCAAGCCACTATACTCCATCTACCCTTCATAGTTCACCTTAGCCACACCTCCAGCCACCACCACCAGCAAGTTCATCTCCTCTGGCCGCAATTTCAGGCATGTCCAGATCTGTATTTGATCATAGCCGAGCCTAATGATGTCATAGTCGAGCCTTGTATGCTCAAAAACTCTTTTTCTTGCCTTGTTCCTTTTGTTTTCCATGTTGCAACCACAAACACTTCACGTCTTCCTTGTAGCCGTGAGTGCTTAACCCGAGCTAAAGCATGATAATGGCTGAGTATGCGATCCTCTATGGCCGAGCAAAAGATCCCTTATGGTCGAGCAGTGGAGTGGTTAAGGCAAGGTTAAGCTGTCTTGTCATTGTTGCTTTATATTTCAACTTGTTCAATATTGTTTTGTGTTGTATATTCATGTGTTGCATTGTCTTGTTTGGTTTGTTGCTTACAAGATCATATCTTGGCTCTCTCTCATTTGAATCAAGTCATGCTGTATCGTGCTTGTCGTGTTTTTGGAATCGTTTTGTGTGTCATAATGGTCTCTAGCTTCAAAAAGGTGAGTCTTTCTCACTCTGACAATTTACTTATGAAATAGTGAATTAATGGCAAGTGTTTAGTAATTAAAAATGTTTGTGTAAGTTAATGATGATCATATGATATACTATGTCATGTTATTACCCTGTTAACTCTGTTAATTATCACCTGACATCCGATATATGATATTATATTGTGACATTGACATTGTTTATATTGTTTATGCATATGTTCACACTGCAAGTCCCTTGTTAGAATAGAATCACTATGGGTTGAAATGATACATACCCAAATAGACTTTCGAATAAGGAAAAATTGTTATGGGCTGAAATGATAGGCATGAGCGATTTTTATTGTATTTTATTTGACTTGGGATTGCTGGTTTGAAATGATAGAACTCGGTTTTCTTTTTAAACTGCATATTGAAATGATACATATCTATATCACTTGACCCCGGTTAGAAAATTATATACAGACCCCGTGATATATTTTAAATGATTTTTATATAGATATGTATTTTTAAAGTATGAAATTTTGATTTAAAAATATATATTTTATGGTTTTTAAGAAAGTTAAATATTAAGTTTTGAATTTGTGAGCTTAAGTATGTAAATTTGAAGTAATTGTGATTTTGACTTTAAATTTATATTTTAAAATGTAAGCAAATAATGTAAATTAAATTTGAAATTTGAAATGATATTTGAAATAAGATGTTAAGTTTTTTTGAATTTATGAGCTAATAAACAGTGAAATTTTGACTTAATAAATGAATTGAGTTTTGAATTGAATATTTGAATTTTAAAATTTTATTATGATAAATCATATGTTAAAATGATTTAAATGTGAAATTTGAAGTCTAGAAATATGATTTATAAATTTAAATAACGATAATTTGGAGTTTTATTGTTTCTGAAAAGTTATAATAAAATCTAGAATTTTATTAATAGCATTTCTAAAATGCTGTAATTTTATGACAGTGCTTTAAAATGTTGTTGTTTTGAACTTAACTATGTTTGAAATAACTAAATATCTATTACGGCATTTTATAAATGCCGTTATTCTTGAACTAAACTATTTTGGAATCTATAAGCTATGGTAACACTTTATAAATGATGTCGATGGTATTATTTGACAATGTTTTGAAATGTTATAGATTTTAACACTGTTTGAGTTATATTTTAAAGTGTTAAATGATTTAACTTGTGAAAATTGATTATTTGTGAAATACAAGGAGTTTTGAATATAATTTAATATTTAAATTGGAATTTTAAGAAAATTAAATTGAATTTGAATTTAAATAAGGTTTACTTGGTTATGTGTTAAACAGAATGAAATGTAATGAGATAAATGAATTTTTGAATGGAATTTTGAAATGTATTTTGTAATGATATTTGAAAAAATAAATAAATGACATATTTGTTTTTTAAATGATATTTAAATTTTAATATTTGAATTTGAATTCAAATACTGATTTGATAATGAGATTTTGAAAGGATATTTAGTTACTTGAAATTCTGGTTTATTTAAATGATATTGGATTTATGAAATGAATATTTCAAACTAAGTAATAACGAAGTTAAATTTAAGATATATGAAATTATATAGTTTAGTTTCAAATATGGGATATTAAAGCTTTGAAATTTAGTTTTCAAATTTATTTTGTGAATTGAATCTGTATTTGAATTTGATACGGTTTGAAATGGTTTGTTGGAAAACTAAATTGAACTTAACTGATAGTTTGAATTGAATTAAAATTTGAAATTTTAAATTTGGGATTAATTGTATAAATTTGTAAATGTAAAGAATTAAAGGAATGTTTCATGATTTCAAATGTATGATTTTAAAATGTTATGATTTTCAAAGTGTATGATTTCAAGTATTTTTTGTTTTGAAAGAGTTATAACTTTGAAAGTATTATGATTTTTGAAAGGTGAATATATGTTGAAATGGTTTTTGTTTCGAAGTATAAACTATTTTGATTTGGATATATATAGTTTTGAGATAAAAATGGTTTTGGTTTCGAAGTATAAACTATTTTGAAAGGTATATATAGTTTTGAAATGAAATGATTTGATTTTTAAAAGTATAAAATATTTTGAAATGACCAAGGCGTTATAATAACGTTTGGTTGATAAAGAGACCGGGATCGGAAGTTGTCATACTCTCTGCCAACTCTGAAACCTACTTTAACAACCGTGTACACGATGGAGATTTCAGAATGAAGTAAGATGGTGGCGATAATCCTATTGAGGTATGAACATGGACCCGACTCTCGTAAGTTGGCTTAAGGTGGCTAAAACAGGAGCGATCGACGGGCCAAGTGAGGTCATTCCTCTGATCGGACGCACTTCTTCGATACTATACTCTTACTTGTGGTTGATTTGATGGCCATCCTTCGATTTTGATTTAGGAGTATGTTTCGAGGTGGGCGGTAGTGCAACTGTTATGCGTTACCACCGGCCCGGAAGCGTAATTGGTATATCTACCCTGGCATTGCCTAGTTGTGCCGTGTCACCTACCATATCGAGCCTTACTACGAGTTTGTTTTTCTCACATAGCCCATGAAGTATTTAGGGTAGTCTCTCGATCTGGAGATATGTTGATACTGGATGGACTGTTGGGATTATTACGTGTTGGGGGTTATATGGGTAACCCTTCAACGCTACTTAAAAGTAAGTTTATTTTACTGTAGACACTATTATAATAGCGCAATATTACTACATAGTAAATAGTTTAACGGATCCTTAAAGAATGGACGATCCCAAGCATCCTTTAAGTTACTGATGCATTTTTGTTACTGTTCACTTGAGTTGATTTATAGTTCATAAGTATTTATGTCCTGGCTCGAGTGTTTGGTGTTTTGTTTTACGCTGGAGTCAGACTGAGTGATTCAGCATTCAAGACTCACCTTCAGAGCTGGAGCTTTTCTTGAAGATCCAGCAATCTATTTTTCTTTGGGATCCAGTGACTTCAGTGATGTATTCTGATTTGTACCTGATGTATCTTGTTACTCTTCTATTGTATCTTGTTTAACTATGATGTATCTTATTTTTTTGTATAGTAGCTTCATGAACTACCATCTCTTTTAATTCCGCTGCATTATTATTTACTCTGTGTTTGTGATATGTGGTTATTTATTTACTGTATATTTTACCAAATTTTATTTACAATGTGGTATTTTGAGAAATTCAAGTCCGACATGTGCGGATGCGAATGGTTGAAAATATCAGGTCATTACACACATTTTCTAGCTTTGATTGAGATTTCAAGGTAAGAAATCTCAATTTTGTTTATTGCATGTTTATTTGTGAAGTTACCGTCAGTAAATTGGGTATATCTCTTTCGTTTTAAGTCAAAATTCGATAAATTTAGATGTTCTAAAAAGCGTAGGCATAGATCTAATAGTTTCATGTTTTGAGTTTTCTAAAATTTTGATGTTTCCTTGATCAAAATCGTGCTTGTTTGTTGCTGTCCCGAGAGCAAATTGATAGCAGCAACAATCATAGGCCAGAGAAGTGTTTTAGCCATAAGTTTTTCGTTTCTTATCCAATTTAGGTCGATTTTTTTTGCTGGAAAATATATCCAATAAGGAGTAATTTATCTTCAGGTTTCATTTCAATATTTTACTATTTGACTGACCTAAAATAGATTTGTAAGTAGAAGTATAGTTATGTCTTGGACAGAATTTCCTGAGTTTGAATCTGATACTGTTTGAGCTATATCTTTCTCGATTTTGATTGGAATTCGATAATTTTTTAATTTTACGGAAAGCACAATTCATGTACTACAACTTTCATTCACCGAGTTTTCTGTAATTTTGAGGTTAGCTATGTCAAAATCGAATTTTTTTACTGCTATCCCGAGAGCAAAACTATTATTTGCTCTGTGTTTGAAACGGAAATGAAATTAGCTTTAACTTCTTTGTTTCTCATCCGAATTTGATAATTTTGAATGTCCTGGAAAGATTAGGTCATGAGCTACAAGTTTCGTTCATTGGTTTTCTATAATTTTGAAGTTTGCTTGGTTGAAATTATGGTTGTATGTTGCTGTCTTGAGAGCAAAATGACAGCAGCAACAATCGTTGACCTCAGAATTGTATTAGCTCATTTTTGCTCTCATTCTCTTCGGTTTTGATGATGTTTTGAGATATTTTGAGAGCTATGATACCTATCAGTAGGCTAGCTATATTTGGAGAATTTGAAACTCAAATTTAAATGGAATTTGTATTGATTTTGGGTTAAATTTGAATTGAATTCGTATTGAATTCAAGTTACCAGTTTTGAGATATCCCTCTTAGTTTTCATTGCTTTCGAGAACGGTTTCCACTAAACTATTTTTGAGATGCATGGTCATTTTAAATTATTATTATATATTGTTTTTTTGAATTACTTTTGTAAGTAAAGATAGATTTATTTCCTATAATAAAGGAATTTCAAATATTGGTTTTAATAATCGTTTTCGGAAAATCATTTTAAATTTATGTTTTCTCTAATTAAATTATTTTATAAATAAAATTACTTATTTTTATGAATTTTGGACGTATAAGAAAGGAAATTAAATGGTAGAATAAAACATGTGGTATGGGACACATGGATTTGCTTTATCGCTTAATATCGGACTTATACGATCGAAACCCTTTCGATGAACTGTTTGAGATGATTTAAGATGTTATTAAATTTTGGTAGATTATATGATCTGAGAACTCCAATTTAGGAGTATATTCGATGAAGGGCCATTTTAAGATGTGTTTCTTAATCGCCGATGAAATAAAGTGAATCAAGAGCTAGAAATTCCTAATTGGAATTATGGTTATAAATAACCATCTAGATGTTATTTTTACTTGCCGATGAGATGAGGTAAGCTTCTTTATGATGATTTTACGATGTTGAGATGTATTATGATAGTTTTTACTTGTCGATTAGATGAGACAAGTCATGATGCCACTGGCACTCGTCAATAAGATGAGAGGAGTATGGTATTGTATTTACTCGCCAATGAGATGATGCTGAGTATATTTTCATGATGTTTATGATGTTTTACTAGTGTGGTACCAACTAACGGCTAGTAAACCGTTAGGTGCGAACGTACGGTATGGGACATACGTTAACACCTACTGGGTTCCTATTCGAGAAGTTGAGACACATTCACGATGTTTACTATTACTACAGACCACGTGTACTCGATTGGAGTCATCACGATGTAGTTGCTACTCCGATCATCACGATGTTATTAACTCGAGTCTTTGTGACTGGAAGTCATTATGATGTTATAGACTATAGTAATTCATGATGTTCATGATGTTAAGATGTTATGTGACTCCAGTCATCACGATGTTTATGGTACCAAATAGTAGTACAAGTCATGATGTAGCGCGCGTAACATTGCTTTGGCATGCAATCGAGGATCTGGCCAATCCAGGATTTCTTTGAGTTTTCATGTTTTAGACTTCACCGTCTTTAGATGATTATTACATTGATAGCCTAGTGCCAGAGGAGATGTATACATATATGGTGAAATCATTTATGATGTTATTCTTTGATTGAGTTATTTGCATTATGGATTGATGATTTTATAGACTACTTGATGTTAAGATGGAGTTGAGATGTATTTATAAATTTATACCGATGAGATGAGGTATAAATGATTATGAAGAATCTTTTATGATGATTTTTAGCGATGGATTTGAGATGTATCTATATTCATACCGATGAGATGAGGTATGAACAAGTATAATGCTTCTTTTATGATTGAGTTTTATATTTTCTTGAATGATCCTTAGGATGTGCCAATGAGATGAGGCACATCCATATGCGTTTTATTCTATGTATTAAGGATATGTACCTTTGACATGTTGTTATATTGACAACCACTTCTAAGAAGATAGTTGAATCATTTGAAGTCATTATCCATATTCCTTTATACTGCTGATGATATGAGGCAAAAGCGATGTTTATTGAGTCTTATCTTTAAAACTTTGCTTGTCGATGTTCCATTTGCTTAAGTGTCAGTTATGCCACTTAAGTATGACTTTATCATCATTATCTCTTCTACTTTCCAAGAAGAGATGTTGTCCTTTTTTATGATGTTGAAACCCTATTTAGGGCATGGCATCCTTTAAGAAAAAGGATACCATAGCTTCCACCTACTTATCCTTATCGATTATTCTATTTAACCGATGATTTTAGCTAGCCTGACCCATGTGTTTTCACTCGGGTCAGACTGTGTTGTTTCAGGTATCATCTATTGGGCTTAACTTGAAGTTGATGTTGGATATCAGCTCTTCTTTATCTTGAATAGTTTATGTTCTTTCGCATACTCTGATGTAGTTATATTTTATTCAATGTATATAGTATGGTCGAGTACCACTTTTATTGTATTCATATTGTATTATGCTAAACATGTATCAGTGTATATGTATATGTATGATGTTGATTATTGTTCCGTGATGTGCTTACATTTAGTTATTGTATTTTGTTCTGATAGATTCATTAGCCATCTATTGTTTTGGATTAAGCATTTACTAGGTATGTCGATCCACTTTAGTTGGAAAAAAATTATATTGCATTTATCGACGTATTTGGTAGATGTTTAAGGCAAAATTATAGAAGGTTGCCCATAACCAGCCATATTCTCCGCTTTAGTAGACGGAATCACTTGTTAATTCTCTTTGCTAAGGTGGGTCTTGGGGTGAGGCCTTACACCTTTAACTTATATTTTATCAAGGCAATACTTCCTCAAAATTTCATACTTAAAGCCGTTACAAAACTCCTTTATATAAGTCGTGGGTTTTTCCTTTAAAAATTTATAGTGTGGGTTTATTTTCAAACCTTTTAAAATCGCACCTTTCGACCTTGTCGGAAGGTCTTCAAAACAACCATTTGAATCCTAACCTTTCGAAACCACTGAAAATATTCACCAATTTAAACCATTTGAAAGCACTGAACTCTTAAAATATAAAACTTTCAAAACTATTGGATTTTACCTTTCGATAACTTACTGGGTTCAAGTTAAAACACGCGGAAGGTCCTCTTTTAAAACCTTTCGACTACAGTGGAAGCAACCTTTCAACCTTGTCAGAAAGTCTATTTCGTAAGCTTTAAAAAAATTCATTTAAAACAGTAGGCCTTCGCCTTTAAAGCAACTCCTTCAAAAGCTTAGGTTATACTTCAATTATTAAACAAGTGTAACTCATCTAAGTCGAGGGCTTTGATACCCTTTGAAAGCAATGGAAGAAGCAGCTGCTTTTTAAAATAAGTAAACCTTTCGTCTTTGTCGAAAGTAACGAATTCGAAAGGTTGGAAAAGCGGCTATAACCTTTCGACTGTGTCAGAAGGTTCAAAATAAAACAATGATAAGTGACAGTAACCTTTCGACTGTGTCGAAAGGTTTTAAAACAAAATAGTGGTCGGTAATTTTTCGACTGTGTCGAAAGGTTTACAAACTTTATTTCAAACATTTGGCCTGGTTGAAAGCAACCAAGTCGAAAGCTCTGATTCAAAAGCAAAGCAGGTGAAAGATTTAGTTTATAAAACAAACATACCCCAACCTCTTTGGCCATCAACCTTTCGACTAAGTACCCTTTGACATTATTCAATTCATTATGTACCAAGTAACTTGATACCATATGCATTGAACTTTGACCTTGTCAAAAGCTAACCTTTCGACTATGTCAGAAGGTCTAGGTAGGAAGGTCTGATGCTAAAATTGATTGAAACATGCTAAAAGTATGATTTCTTTGATTCTAACTTAAAAGTATAACTTTTCAACTAACGTGCCTTTATTTTTCAAAATCCTATTGGTTAACAAATACTTCTTAGAAAAGTGTTGCCACTAATTTCAATAATTAAATAATAATTCCATTTTATAAAATGCCCCTTCTCATTAATTAAATATATAAAACATTTAAGTCTCATACCTTAAATAATTTTATATATTCATCAAAATAGTTAGGAAATTTTTGAAAACTTCCAAATGATCATTATTTTAGCTGTAAATAATTTATAACCCAATAAATCATTTTATTCACTAGAAAATTAATATAAAATCCATCTTACTTCCGAAAATTATGAAAATTGAAACCCATCTCCAAAATCATGTTTTCTATAACATAAAATTTTCATATGGCATTTAAAAATCATTTCATCTTGGTTTTACACTAAAACCGTGTATATCTACTTCTTAAACAACCTTGTCCAAACATATATAAATCAAAATCAAGCAAATCATCATTCAATATATCATAAAACAGATTTATCCTACAATTCAAAACCATATGATGTTAAAATCAAAATAGAGACGTAGAAATTATTATTCACCTTAAATTAGATAAGGAAATTGAAGTTTGGTTGAGACTGATTCCTTCTAAAATTGAATCCTAAGATTTTAAGTTGATTTTCTCTTCTCTTCTTCCTAATGGCCGACCTTGCTTTCCACTCATGTTTAAAATTTTGTTTGAGATAAAAATGAACGTGTATGACTAAGGGCATAATATAAGGGTGGGAAATATAGGTGGTACTTACTCTAATCCCTTGTGTTCTATTACTTAATCATTTTCATAAGTTCATTTGATTTAATTAAGCATGGCCACCTAGTTTATTAATCTACCTCAATTTCCTATTCTATTTAATTTATTCCAATTAAATCTCTTAAATAACGTTACTAAAATTAGAGGTGTTACAATAAAGGTATTTAATTTCTTCATTTATCAAACCAACTAAACGTTATCAATAAGGATCTATCTTCATAGAATTTGATATGAATTTCACCAATCCAATCTTTTTCCTTTTTCAATAACTATTATATTAAATTACCAATTATGGTTTTCCATCATCACCATTCATTTTAATTCATGGCTAAAAGTTGAAATTCAAATAAATTCTAAGTTGGAATTATTATTCATATTCAACAATTATATTTTCAAATCATATAGAATTATAAAGGAACCCAATTACTTATGATCGGTATAAATGTTGTAACCAACTCACTCCCCTCAAAGGTTTTCACCTTCTAGTTTGATTGTAATCCATTCTTCTATCCCTTATTAATTTGTTACTAGATTCATAACTCCTCTCTTCTTCCACTAATTTGATTATTTTCTTTATTTTTACTTTTGTTTTTGACTTGAATTTTTTTAAGGGATAGAAGAGTGCGTTGAAATTGAGGAGTTTTTTAGAGAGAGAAAAGGAAGAAAAGGAAGAAATGTACGTACAAGTGACAGTTGTGGTTTGGAATAAGAAATAGCGAAGAGCTAAAAACTAGGGCCTTTTAACTTAGATCCAAAATCAATATTTACAAAAATGCCACTGATTGTATTTTTCGTTATTTTCGACTTATTTATTGCATTTAGCAAGTTATATGTATTTCATTTTTGTAAATAGCATTCCGAACGCAAAGGAATAAGTCTCATGGCATAATACTAAGGTTTGTAAAAATTTGCATTATTATCCTTCAATGTAACATTACATTTTTCCCATACTATATTTTAGTTTGTTATTAAAATTTCTGGGGTGTTACAATGGACAACATAGGCAATGACAAGAGTACAAATTACTAACAAAAAATATTTTTTTAATTATTATGCTAAAATTATGTTGTGTTTTAAAATTTAATTTAGTTTAGCTTTACTTTGATTATTAATTATTCAAAATTTACTTTATTTGTTATGAGTTAAACTAGACATTTGAACATCATATGCTCATATGTAATGCATATAATGTTGATGTTATAAATATTTATAACTGAACAATAATGTAGATTGCCTGTTAATGTGTTTACAAAATTATAAAAAAAATGAGATAAATATGATGTGACATATTATAAATTAAGCAAAAGATATGTGGCCAAAATTGAATTCATGTTCATTTTCTGAAAATGAATTGAATTTGTGTGCACGCTATAATATCCTACATTTAAATATTAATTAATTTTGATCTTTGATTGATATATATTTATAAATATGCATAACAATATATATTTTACCAAAGAAGGTTTTGGGAAAATAAAAATAGTTCCTTTTTTTGGATTAAAAAAATATGTTAAAAATTTGAATTTTAGTTTTAAATAATATTGATTTACTTAATCAAGTTAATTTAGAATAATAAATATATGTATTATATATATATGTTAACATGTGTATATATAAAATTATTAATTTTAATTTTAAATTAACATTTATCCAATTAGTTAGATTGATTTAAAAATAATAGAAGATATATTTATATATTCTTCAACCAAAAAATGGTTATTCATGACAAGCACCTTTGTCCAAGTGGTTAATTGATTCGGCTTTGGTGCAGGATGTCACAAGTTCGAAACTTGCTTTCGAACGTTTATTTGACATGGGATATGTTGTCTCAATGATTTGTTGTATATAAAGTACCAGTTCAAAAAAATGGTTACTCATCTATTTATTTTCGTGTGGGAATATTATAATTTATATGTAGTATGATATATAAACACGAGCGATAAATAATATATTTATACTTATACATATAAACTGTATGTATATATATGTATTATGTTTCAAATATTTATATCTTTGTAACAATATTATAACACCGAAAACAAAAGGTTCGTACAAAACCACATACATATATATCATAAAAAAATAGTTTAATGTTTCATTTAATATACAAAATATATATGTATATTATATATACACACACTAATATTTTTAATCATGGTCAAGCCTATATAAATGTAATATTAATATAAAACTAATATAAAATGAATTTAATTACCTTGGTCTTGCCAATCAACTACATGTTTTACTGCAAGCCATTTCTTCCTCGGAGACCTCTTT
This sequence comes from Allium cepa, assembly GCA_030765085.1. Taxonomy (NCBI): domain Eukaryota; kingdom Viridiplantae; phylum Streptophyta; class Magnoliopsida; order Asparagales; family Amaryllidaceae; genus Allium; species Allium cepa. The sequence goes on from CM060943.1 coordinate 805,314,724, forward strand.
TCTCCTCCTTGATTGACTTGTAAGGGTGAGCTAGAAGGTTTAACTAACTTGAATGGATGTTAGAGGTGAGAGCTTATGCTTGAAAAAGTATGAAAAGAAAGAGAGAAATGTGTGGTATTTATAGCCACCAAAAAATTAAAAATATATCTTGTATGTTTTCCACATTTCTCTCCAACTTTTAAACTTGGTAAATTATTTACCTATTATGTAATGACGTCGGACCAAGCTCTCCATCTTTGGTACGTGGCATACGCATATGAGTTGGCACGTACTTAATTATAACAAAAAGGAATCCCTAATGGTACTTGCCTACTAACCCATATTTACACTTCACTTCTCCAAGTTATTTAGCGATACAAGACTAATCCAATTTCAAACTGTCGTTCCACCTTACAGCATGCGATACAACCCTAAAAATCTCCCCCTTGACTTGCATCCCATTGGAGTTGCTTTTGAGAGCATTGTTTTGTTTACACGACCCAGTCCGCAACCTTCGGCTCTGATACCAATTATTATGTAATGGCGGTCAGACCAAGCTCCCCATCTTCAGCATGTGGCGTATGCATATGAGTTGGCACATAATTTATTATAATAAAAGGAATTCATAATATTACTTATCTACAAAGCCATATTTATACATCACTTCTTCAAGTTATTTAGCGATGCGGCACTATTCCAATTCCAAACCACCATTCCTCCTTACAACATGCAAGACAATCCTAACTTCACCAAATAAAATTTAAAACTCATTTCTCCTTCATATCTTTACATGCTATCTTCAATCATAACCAATTTATATTTTTCGGACCAAAATAATTAATATATTAATGACAGATTAGGGGTATGCCAAGAGGGAAATTATGTATGTATGTATGTATGTATGTATGTATATATATATATATATATATATATATATATAATTTTATAACAAATCTTGTTTGCACTAAAGCATTTGATTTTTATTATATACTTATTATATTGTGTTATAATTGATTAAGTTAATTTAAAGTATAGCAAATAGAAAATCCTTAAATAATATATTATGTAATAATAATTACAAATTGCTGCATTTATGAGAAAATTATCATAATATAGAATAACACTTTGTTTTTAATATTCTTGGTCAAGGTACATCAAGAAAGAATATCGATGCATGTACTGGGACCAGAGTACGTAACTCTCTCTTAATGTTGGACATTGTATTGGTCATGGGGATATCAAGGGTTTACGTGCTCATAGTTATTGGATACCATGTAATGACTCATTTGAGAGTTTCATGTTGGTTAATAATAATTAAGTTAAAGAAGAAATCTCAAAGTAACAGTGTTACACGGTTTTATCGACTCAATTCGAGAATACTATTGAGTTTTAATGTGGATACTCCACTTTGTTTTTATAGTTAAATCATGGCATAGTTACCATCCATCGAGTATAGTTGGGTATGAGTTGGAGCATTAGAAGTGAAGCACTATTCAGTAGATTATCTCTCCTCGATTATAAGGTTAATATCATGATCAACTATAATCAACTTAATGTCATAATCTATGGCCAGAGTAGTATGGTTAATAATAAATTTTATTATCACTTTTGGACTAATCAAACCGAGTATGGAAGATATTGGAATTTTTATCACAACTAAATTCCGTACATCCTAAAGTGATACAGCATTGACGAAGAGAACATGTGTAATAATCGTTACTAAAAGATATCACTTAAAATTGTAATTGGATTTTACACACGAGATATTTAAGCGATAAATTAAGTCAAATTGTCACAACATCAGCTAAGGTGATGTGTGAATGTTGGATTTTGAATTTTTTGAATGCTAATCGCTGGCAAAATTCATACCTATGATTCGCACAACTGAATCTATTCAGCCTCCTGAACACCACTTAATTTAATCAATTCATAATAGTCATAGATTGATTAAATTAATTAATATTTATGGAACATTAGTTTTTATTGTATTTCTTGCATGAGGTATATTTAGTAAATGGAATGGCCTTTAGAAATGGTCTAGGAGCTATTAGTAATTAATTAATTATTGATATAAAAGTTATATATGTGCATATCGATATATGATATCGATGTATATTCAAATTTGGTTTAAATTTTTTTAGTAACAAATGGGTTTGAGTATTAATTGGTTATAGGACCAATATAAGTCAGCCAAAGAAGGGGTAAAAGGAGGGAGAGTGATGTGGACCCGGATTCGAATTTGTAGAACAGAAACGTGGAGATTTGGTCTCCTACTTCTCCTTATAAATACAAATCCAAGCCATCACCTTAGTTTTTACTTTCTGCATCCTCCCTCATTAGTTTTGGCTGCACTTACTTCCCAACCAACCAATTGTCAATGATAATTTTTCCAAATATAAGGAGCTACAATAACTTCCTATGGTAATGCATCAAATGGTAGCATAAGTGGTGCAAATCTAGGAAATCTAAGAGACCAATAGTTCAAGGTGTGAGCCTAAGACAACAATCTCTTTAGTTAAATTATATATTTATATTGTATGCTATTTATTCACAATTAGAATGATTTTATATATTAATGTCTCCCCTTAAATAAAAATGTATTAGGTCTCGTAAAATAATAATCTTACACAAAACACTTTATTTAATACAAAGTTAGAATTCAAATATGTAAGTAAATATTATAATTTGGCCATATATATACGTTAATACATATTATAATATTCTAAGAATTATAATAATTTTTAGTGATCATTTATTAAATTTCAAAACATAAAATTCATTTAAATCATATCTTGAAAATACGTACAAATATATTAAATTATTCTAAAATAAATTTTGACCGATTAAATTTGAAGAAGACGTTCCTGGAAGAAATTTAATTTAATTATATTATATACATTAATTATTAACTAAATACAATGTACATCTTTAATTTTAATACACACACACTTATCAAACTAGCTTTCAAATTTGTATATATTGATATTCTCATAACATATAAATGTTAAATTAATTATTTTGGTATTATTTTCATAACATATAAATGTTAAATGTATATATTGATATTCTCATAACATATAAATGTTAAATTAATTTGTATATATTGTATATATTGGAATTATTTTCAAATTTGTATATATTGATATTCTCATAACACTTAGAAAACATTTTACTTAAACTAAGTAGATGAGATATAGTACAATCACTAGGCTTTCATTGGGTCATTTTGTAATCATTTCAAATAATTTTAAGTACATCACCTGCTACAATCCCAATAGTTAAGAGTAACTCACTATCTACCATATAGATAGCGTTACGTAAACTAGTCTTGCTGGTACATGGATATCCCATCCACAAAATACCAAATGACTCAGAATATTTTAGGATAAGTTTTTATTTATCCAGTACTCATGCTCATTCATAACTGCCATCGACTAAACGCTTTGTCAAAAAGATTCCTACTTATATGTTATATGTACTCTTAACTTATGTATATTCACATATAATGTAAATAAAACTAAAATATACTTTTATTTTGAAAAATATTTCTCATAAGAGTCGGGCTACGCAATAAAATTAGTAATTTCCTAGGGCATACCCTCAAATCTATCACCCATCCTCCTCGAACACAACACCAATAACGATAAAAATATGAAACATTGGTAATTTTAATTATACACAACAAGTAAAAAATACACCAAAGTAAACTAATAGAACAAACAAACTGCAAATTCCTATAGGGCAGGGCTAAATTTAACCTAAAAATATCGTAGTGCAAATATTTGCCTGTGAAGTAAAAGTTTGCAACACAAATGTTCAAATAAATGTTTGTAGCACATATGAAAAAAGAAAATGGGGCAATAAAAACGTATGACGCTAAATATAGCACTTGAAAATTTGAACTTAAAAAATTATCAATGCTAAAAGATACAATTGAAATAACTTGCAAAATAAAACCATATGTGATTACCATTTTTTAAGAAGCAGACATGATACAACCACAATCTCTGTCCATCATAAAAGTGCCATCCAAAAATACTAATGGACAACAAAATTTAAACCAACGATACAAATTTCAAATATGTAAAAATCCTTCCAGACTCACGGGTGTTAGGATCACCTTAAAGCTTTGCTACCAGGATTAGGAATTAAAGCTTTATACAAAGACTTAAGATGATGTTAAGCAAGTAATTCAGTCTCATGTATCTCTTCAATAACTACTCTTATGTATATGCATCGTAATACTCCAAGATGGTATTACGTTCTATGAAATTTTTTGACAATATCTCTTGTCTTCGCCAAAGAATTGGATCTAGTATAACCAACAGCTAATTTTCTAACCAAAGAACTTGAAAAAGGAGAATGACCAACAGTATTAGCAACATGACTAAGAGCATTTGCATAGTCATTATTACAAGAAATCCAAGAAATAGAAACATAAGATATGCATGAACTCTAAAACTGTGATCTTTTCTCATGCAAATAACAATAACACTTTCCTTGTCATTTTCACCAATTTCAAGTTATAAACATTCTTAATACTGTAATCATTAAATAAAAATGATACTCCTCCATACGACTCAATAATCTTTGGCTAACATTCGTAATTACCAGATTAGAAGAATCATTTATTAATAGTTGTTTTAAACAGGAAGTAGAACAATAAATAAAATGATTGGGGGAGAATTACAAGAGCTTCTCCTAACAACATAAGAATTACAACCAACAATGCTTGAACTACAAATATGTCTGGGCATTAACAACAACTAAAAGAAACTTCCTTCGATTATGAGCAATGATTACTTCATGCAAATTAGAATTAGTATCAGTAACTTTAGTTGTATCATCCATGTCGTATGGTAAAATAATAAACAATATAGTCAACTCATTCCAAGGATGACAAAGTTCATTTTTATACTAACAACACTATAATTGTCCCTATAAATATCATTCCCCCATATAAACACCACAAGGTCATCGATTTTAAAAGACCTACAAATGAAATTGAAATGATAATTTAAAATAACAAATATATTAAATTGATAAATAAAAAATTATAGAGCACAAAATGCATATTAATATGTTGCCCATGAATGCAGAGAAATCTGCAGTTTAAACAATTATAGTATAACTATTTATAGTTTCATCACTTTTAGTTCCTTTAGAACTGCAAATATCAGCAGCGCAAAAATTTGCAATAAAAATTTTTAATTACCAATAATTATATAATACGATGCATCTAATAGGATAACAACTAATCATTACCCAGTGATCAATGTGATAATGTGATAATGAAAGGATACAAATCAATATAACTATGATACTCAACAGAAATCACATTGAAAAATAGAAATAAAACTTACCGAATTCACGGAAAATTATAAATATGATAATGTAATGTGATACTCCAAATTTACTTCTCTATAGTAGACGTCAATTTTCAAAATCAATCCACTGAAAAATGTAAAAGCTCAAGAAGAATTTGAAGGAAAACTATAGAAATTGTTGTTGAATTTAGAAATCATGTTCAAGAATCCAAGTTGAATCATACAAAGAATTATTTGAAGTCTCACCCAAGAACCATTGTAGTTGAAATCACCATTATTTGAATTCACCATTGAGGAAAGATATATTAGGGTTAGATGAAGAAATATGGTAAGCAAGAGAATGTATTGATCTTCTCACGGTTTGAAAAATGTAGAAAAAAGAAACATAATTTTGAATTAAAGTAGAAAAAGGATTAGAAAATAAAGTAAAAATAGGAGGGATGTATAAAATACTTTTTGATAAACGTAAGGAGATGTAGTTGCAGTAAAAACCAAAAGTAGTATGTTTTGACTTATGTATTACTTATAATTTGTTGCGATTTTCTTTTGATATTTTTAGGTTTGAAATGACTACTGGTGTGGGATCTTTATGGGATAAAAATTGTGGATATAATATTGATAATTATAATCACAATTCTTATTGTAAATTGACAATGAAAATATATACGTTTAACCAGGATGGATAGACTATGAAAATTCACAATAGTTTTAAAGATCGTATATGGGAGCCTACACCATATGTTTAAAATTTGATGCAATCCTAATTTTTTAATATTTTGAGCAACAATTATAGAGTTAAATTTTTTAAATTTATGACAACAATATTTAATTCTTATACACATGCAGCTTTATAATAAAAAAGAATGTCGAGAATTATAACATACAATAAAGGAAAATTGTTGTCAAAAAATTTATAGGTAACGCTTTTTACATGCGTGGTCATTTTTTCATCAATTCAAACACCTAAACAGACAGCTTTTCAAATAATGACATCATTGGTTTAGATGACATTTTAAAGATGCTACAAAATTTCCTTTTTATGTCACAATTTACGGCGAAGAAAATCATACATCAATTAGATGCTTGGTAATTTAGGAATAAAAAGGAGATAAAATAAGATACATACTTAAACAAGGCGATGAAGAGAGAGTCGACATGTATCATAACAATTTCGACTGCATATATAGCATAAGAACTAAACAAAGGCTCAAAAAGAAAATGCAAGATAAAGTTTGGTGTCCTCCTACTGGCAATTGGGTTAAACTAATCTTGTGAGAAGAAGTTAAATACACAAGTATAACACATCTGTTGCAATACGATTGAATTGGTTGTAGGGTACTATTTTTGATTGTTCGGAAACTTAATCTAAGCCTCTAGGTTGTTGTGCAATTAGGGATGTAAATCGGTTGGACCGGACCAGACAAATGTGTGTTCAGTTTTCGTTCCAAAAGAAATTAGATTGGATATGGACCAGACGAGATTTATGCTCATGTAAATTTTGTTGTCCTAATTCATGTCCAAAATGAAATCGAACCGATATGGACGTATATTTTTCAGACGCGGACTCAAACGGACACAGATAGACATTGCTATTTACATTAGATTTTATGCAATTAATATAGTTTCTATCAACTATATTGTTTTTATTAATATGTACTGAAGTATAAACATTTTATGAATCTTTACTTAATCAACCAACCAACAATCGCCATATTTGAAGAACATAGTGAATATCATCAAATTATAAGAAATTCAGACAGATTCGAATGAACACGAATTGAACGAGATTTTTGCTCGTATATATTTTATTATCTTAATCTGTCCTAAATGGAAATCAAACAAACTTGAATGGACGTTTTCCGACCATGGACTCGAATGAACGTTTTCCGACCATGGAATCGAATGGACATCCGACACTCATACAAAATTAATAGCCATATATGCAATGATCAAAGTTACCTACTATCTTATGGAAATATCCCTTGAGGCTTAAGATAACACACTCTCATCGATTGCGTAATTTACTATTAGGATAAGGATTCTGACTCCACTTTTTCTTTACATGTTTTAATGTAAAGTATTTAATAGTAATTTGTATCAAATCCATGAAGTAATAACAAATAGTAAAAAATTGATTGTGGTTCTTTATAGATTGTACCGCCATAAAACTTTATGTTGATTATTTATTACATATTTATTAGCATTGTTAAATTTGATTGTGTTACATGTGTTTTATATCATTGGTGCTTTCACATAAGCAAATATTTTCGATGTACACTCTGTACCTGGATATCCACAATTCACTAAGATCATTGATCAAAAAGACATGTCAACACTAATTAATTTAACGTTGGAACGAATTAGGTTTACTTTCTTATAAAACCTAACTCCGGAGAGTGGAACAAATGAATTCGGTTGGCCCGCAATAACCGACCCTTCTTTTAAGCCAGCCCAACAAGGGGCATCAATCCCTCAAGCTGTTTTTGCTTATGCGAGGGATAACTGCTCTAAGTCTTAAGGGATGCATAGCGCAGCTTGTTAGGACTCGAATCAACGACCTCTAAGAACTTTGTTTAATGGTAGCTAGGCAGTTCTGATCAACTAAGCTGTGCACGCGGACAAAAATTAATACGGATGACATTTAATGAATTACAAATAAAGTCTAGCAAGTGTAACGGGAAACTAACGTTAATGTTTATTTTTATTCAATCTGCATTTTAGCGAACAAAATATAAGTTATTCCTCGTCCTACCATCTATAAGTAAAAAAGCAACATATTAAGCTTAAATGACAAATTCATATTTTTATGGTTTGTTATTTTAACAGACAAAATAAGAAACATTATTCTACACATACAAGTCGGATTATAATGGCCACACAACTTAACAAAATTGCAATAGATGTGAGACATAGACTTCTCGACAACTATAACGGTGTGTTATTATAATTTTTTAAGATAAATTATTGAATTGACGAAAAAGTAGAAATATTTGAATCAACGGATATATGTCACAAAATTTTCAAAACTAGTAAAACTATGGCATAATAAAATCAGCTCAACTATACCTAGGATCCAAACAAAAATAAAATGGTTCGATTCAGTTGGTTAGCCATTAAACCAAATTAGTGCCTTGTAAATAATTTAGTAATAGAAAGAAAAGTATGAAATCGAGTATTATGCAAACTAAAAATCAAAATATGAAAATTTGAATAACTTAGGTAACATTTGGTTTAAAATAAGTTTGTGTTTTAAGTTTTCAATATTAATTATAAAATATGAAAGGACTGGAAGAATTACGAATATGATAGAAGAAAGATGGAGGGAACTACAGAGGTGATGGAGAAACGATGAAATGATGAATTTCTTCTCGTGCTTCATTCATTTTTCAAAACATGAAAAATAAAGAAAAGGTATTTTTTCTATTTTGTACGTTACCTTTGTTTTCTAAAATGATCGTTTTCCATAATATACATGTGTCATGTGCATTTTTCTACGTACGAAAATCCAAAACCAAAAAAGGTAAACCAAACATACCTTACTTTTTAATTGAAATTCAGTATTAACTCGGTAGCATCGGTTAATCCAAAACCGAAAACCAATTGCATAACCAAACTTTTTTTTAATTTCTAAACCAAATTCCGAATTGCCGTTTAGAACCCACAATTGCATAACCAATCATTAAATAAATTTCTGTCCGGTTTTATTGGATTAAATCCAACTTCGCACAGCCCATGTAAAAGTGCTCATTATTGTGGGCCTAAGCTACTGACTGGGCTTATAAGTTTACGAAGTAGAGCCCAGAACTTTGTGGAAGTACAAACCCTGCAACGTATCGGAAACTGGAATGAAATCAGAAAACCCTAGCATAGATCAATCGATTTGAGGTAATAATCCACTCACTTTTAGTCGATTTTGCTCTTAAAATGTGTTGTTTCAACTTTCTGCTTGGTATATTTCACCCAGTAATGAATCATTTTGTGCCGAATAAAATCTATAGATTGTTTGATGACCCTGTCAGAAATATGAGAATATGGCCACCTCATATCGTTTATTCTTCTCAGAGATTAACTTTTCCCATAATTTTCGTTTATCGTCATTAATTGATTTGAAGAATTGAAGTTTTAAGTGGAACTGAGGAGTACTGGGTAAGTTTTGGTCAATTTAAAGGACCATTTTACCATAATAGATAGATTATGATATATTTTTAAAATGCATTGATCAATTTGGTGGGTTTATTTATAATGTTAAGTTTTGTGTTAGTTTCAGAAGTGTGATTGCTGAACGTTTATCAGTTTAAAGTGTGTTCATTGATAATCAGAAATTCCTACTTAATTAGCCTTTTTTTTTTTTCTGTAATAAGCATTAAGAAGTGCAACAAGCAATTAAAGTGCTTAATGCTTAGTAGTCATAATTGATAACAAAACACTTATTGCAATAAATGCTTAATGACATTAAACATTTTTCAATGGATTAAAAAACAAAGCTGCATGTTTAGAAAAAAAATTGGATTTTATTCTGTGAAATGAACTCAGCGATGGTGTATTATCAAATGAGCTCTTTGAAACATGTGTACGTCATGTCCTTGCTTCATTCCGTGCTATCAGCTTCTTGTAGTTATTTTAATATTCTTGTAGTTTGCAAAGACGACTAAAAAGGTCATTTTTTTTAGAAGTGATGCCGGATAATGGTGGAACTTCCAAGCGAAGCCTTCCTTCTTGGATGTCTTCCAAAGAAAAAGAAACTAAATCTCGCAAAAAGAAGCAAAGTGATGACGATGATGGTAATGATGGTGATAATGGAGACATCGGATCAATACATTCTGCTCAAACTAGTACACAGTTCTCAAAACTTATGGTAAAACATCGGTACATGTTTCTAGGTTTCTTCTATTTATAAAGTGGGACAATGGAAAAAAATGCATTGATGTTTATATAAGATACTGACATGTTAGTAGTTATTGCTATGGATGTTAGAGGCATGTAAACTAAGTGCAACATAGCTAATACATTGGCGTGTTTTCAATTATGTCCTCCAATCAATTCTATCTCCTGATTGGACAGGAAGGAGTAGTTTTTGTGTTATCAGGGTTCGTTAACCCTGAGAGGAGCACATTACGTAAACAAGCAACGGATATGGGAGCAGAATATCGAGGTGATTGGACGTCAGACTGCACTCTACTTGTCTGTGCATTTCCAAATACACCCAAGTTTAGGCAAGTTGAATCAGATTGTGGTACCATTGTATCAAAGGTGAAGTAGCAGTTCCTAAATTTCATACTTCACTATTTCACAAATTCCTCGTGTTGAAGTACAATGAATGGTTATTGTCTTTGAGATATTTATAATTTTGGAGATATTTATTCTCTTATGTTAAATATGAGTTACCATAACTAAGACAATTCCATAAAATTATTTAATATAATACGCGGTGTTACAACTTTAGTTTCAAATGTACAGAAAAAATAGGGGAACAATAAAAGGACTCTAATCTTTATTAACAGGCATAAATTCAATATCACTGCATTTGTTCATGCAACTAAATTAGCCTGTTAACAATGATATCACATGTAAGCTCATTATATTGCTTGCCCTACTGATTTTATGTTCATATTTCTTGCTAATTTGTCGTCAAGCGTATATTGTTTCTTTGTAAACTAAAGGGGTTATATGGGTTATTAATCTTTAGAATCATATTTGCACCACTACAACACATTCAAATCAATTCAGACTTGATGTCTTGCTTATGTCTGCTGTGATTGTTTTAGGAATGGATAACCGAGTGTTACAATCAGAAAAAACTTGTTGAAATTGACTGTTATCTTATGCATGCTGGGAAACCATGGAGGAAGAATAGCGATCATCTTGAACCTAATAAAGGTGACAAATACCCACATTTTTCTTATTAAAATATATATGATGATATGATGCTACATAAAAGGTTATTGATATGGGCCAAGATATCATTCAAATCCTGCACATTTTCTGTGTACTACTTGGATTTATTTTTTTTCCTTCAACTTTTTTGTATCCAATTTTAGAATTATGAGCCGTATCTTTACCACTATAAGTCTGCTTTCTTCAAAATGCATGGCAATTTCATTCACCATTCATGATAAGTCTGTCGTTAAAGTGTGTTACTGAAATATTTTCTACCTATTACCTTTTCTTTTGAATAGTGGAAGTGTTTATGTATTTCATGTAACGTCCTATCTTTGTGGACGATTTAAATCGACGATAAAGCACACACGTCAGACTCAAACCATTTAAAAGGACAGATTGTTATGGGGTAAATAAGAAAAAAGACAGAGAAAGAAAGAAACAAACACAGAATCTCACAGCGGAATGACAAAATATAATAATCAAATAAACAGTTCGTAAAGCTATTTTATAAATAACATTTGATTACGTCTTTACAATACAGAATCAGAGTTACATACAACAGAAATAAATAACAATGCAGCTGAAAACACGATGTAGTAGTAAGAATATAATAAATAGTAATAGTACTAAATTTTCGTGTTCGTCCTCCAAAAAAGCAGTATTCGATACACTGAAAAGCTTAGACTGACCCAAGCGAATTGAAAAGACAAAACACTCGAGTTAGAACTAAAAGGTCTTATGTAAGTTAAATCAACAGTAAATAAATACGAGTGTAACGGCGTCGGAGATGTTTACGTGATTTGACATCTCCTGTCCAGTGTCAAACGTGAGTGCAATAACTTCAGAGATGTTCGGGATTTACATCTCGTAAGGATCCGTTAACTATTTACATACATAGTACAATACGCTATTATAATAGTGTCTACAGTAAAGTATTAAAATAACGTTAAGGCGTTACTCATATCCCTTAACACATTTTATATATTTCTATAGTATGTACAGTACCGTAAGCTCCTCCGTGGGGTTTACTCAGAGGGCACTCCATAGGTATGGTACACACCAAACTCGTAGAAGGCGCGATAGGGCATGTGAATATGACACTCGAGGCAATGCTAGGGTAGGATTCTACCAATTGCGGATCCGGACTAGTGGCAATGCATAACAGCTACTATCGGAACACACTTACATGATCAAAATCAAGGGGTGGCCACCAAATCATCATAAAATCGTAATATGGTATCGAAGAAGCATGTCCGATGGAAGGAATGACTTCACTTGGCCCGACGTAGCTCCTATTTTAGTCACATCTAAGCTGACTCGCGGGAATCGGGGTCATGTAAATACCTCATAAAGAATCGTTCGTCAAAACATCCTATTTTATTCTGGAATCTCCACCACGTACACAATTGTTAAAGTGGTTTTGGTATTGACAGAGAGTACGACAATATCCAATTCCGGTCTCTTTAACAACCAAACGTTTATTTCACACCGGATGGTTTCTTTATATTTCCAAAATCGATTCATAATTGATATCAAAGTATCATAATCAATTTCAAACCATATCACTTTCGAAACCCTATTTGCTTTCAAAATCATATTCACTTTCAAAATCATATCGATAAGATAGATTAATTAAATCTTTATTTCAAAATCATCATATTTACTCAAAGATGTCATTTCACTAGCAAATATCATTTCAAATCCCAAGTTAGGTTATTTCATCATTTAAACATATTTGTTTTTAAATCAAGGATTTAAATATAACTATTTACAATTTAGAATTTAGAAAATAGTATATATAGTTACAAATAGTTTAAATTGTTTAGTATAGTTTAAAAATATAATTTAAATGGTTTGAAATACTTTAAAATGATTTAAAAAGTGGATTAAAATATTTTATATAGATTTGAAATAGTTTTAGTAGAATTAAAATAGATTAAATAGATTTAAAATAGATTTGGATTAGATTTAATAAATTTAAAATAGATTAAAATGGTTTAATTAGTTTAAAATAGGATAAAATAGATTAAATTGGATTAAATAAATTAAAATTGATTAAAATAAATTAAAATAATTTAAATTGATTAAATAATTAAAATATTTCAAAATAGATTAACTTAGTCTAATAGCTTGAAAATCTTACTAATTAGAATTTAAAATAACATTTTAACAGTTTATATTAAAATACTAAATTTGAAATTAACATCAAATTTAACTATTTCTTCCATTTCAACGAATCTGGACCATATCTAGATTTCCAATCAAAACTCAATTACAAATCTTAAAATATCAATTTTAAGCTATTACAATTTCAATAGATTTCAAAGTTACAAATTTCAAATGTTTCAATGACTCAATTGCGATAAGTTTCGTTTATACTTCAAATTCAACTTAATACAATTCAAAATTTTCAAATTTAACCTTTTAAACAATTCAGTTTATATAAATCAAATTCTATTTCAAAATATCATTTAGCTGAATTCAAAATTCAAAATCATTTGATCGATCCGGTGTTTGTATATAATTTTTTACCCTATGGCCAAATGATACAGATATTTATCATTTCAATCCGCTTAGTTAAATTTATGGGTATATATCATTTTAACCCGCAATCCCGAATTAAAATAAAATCCATAAATCGCTTGAGTCTATCATTTCAATACATAATGATTTTCCATAATATATAGATCATTCAGGTATGTATCATTTCAATGCATAGGGAACTTGCAGTGTTATAACAATATAAAAATATAACATCCAGTCATTCAATATCAACAATCGAACATCTATCACAATCATCATCTAAATCAACTAATAAATAATAACAATTTACTGATTATCAAATCAGGTATTGACTGGAAATTTAAATATTCAATATTAAATTATATAACGATTAAATGCAATAAAAATCATATTTAATTGGAATGACAAATTAAATATATCAAACATTAACCAATCAATTTCTAATCACATCATAATTTTAATTTAACCAACATAAGATAATTCAGTAGTTGCAAGTGGGTTAAAACACTCACCTTTGATTTCAAATTGATCTAAAATCCAAAATAAGGTTCAAAATTCAACAGTCGCAGAATTCGTTCAAATCAGTTATAAAATGTCCGGAATTTCAGTACGATTCTAGCGGAACAAACCGTGCGTGAATCGGACCTCGTACGTAAAAGTTATTAGCGTTAGAATAATTGAAATCAAATTTTAAATAAATAAAATAAAAAGAAAAAGAAAGCATACGCTCAATATCTGGCCACGTCATCAAGTCGTGTACTTCGTTCGAACCCTAGCCCGCTCCGATGTTCTCGTACGCGATTCCGAACAACCGTCACCCACAAGACAGCGACCACCACTCTACCGCTGGCCATCGCGGCCATGTAGACCTCGCCGCCCACCTCAAAACTGCTCCACCTCACCACGCGATCGATTCCCGAACGTCGATCGAGGCCCCAACAATGCATAGCCGCCACAAATTTTCGAACCCTAATCGTATTTTTGGTTACGATCTAGTCGTTGATACGACGAACGAGCCACATGGATGAACTCCTCTCGTCATTTTCCACTCGTCCATGTCCTTGAATCGACGATCCGTCAAAGCTGATCACGACGCAATGAACGGTCGTGAATTAATCATCCAATTCTGGCCACACAGAAATCCAAATCGAAAAACAAACTGCAGATTTGACTTGCGCTCGTCGAGAGCTTCGAATCGGTATATAATATGACATAGTTTTGAGGAGTTTGTTTTTGAAATTGATTTGGAAATTGAATTGAGGGTTTTGAGATTGAATTTGTTTCCGTCATTTAAAAGAAGGAGATAGACAGAAGTTGATGTACGTACAGAACAAGAAAAATGACTGCTAGGGTTTGAGAAACGAACTATTTATATTAACAAACACCGATAAGAAATAAATGCATATCGAATCTGTATGAACGACGAATAACGACCAAAAATCTCATTCTGCTTTCAAAACGAAAATAGGTCAATCCATATATCAAAATATATGTTTTCGATAGTTTTAAACTCAATGGAACATGTTTCAAGTCTCAATTCCATCAAATTATTTATATTAATAAAGCCCGATTAGAAATAAACACACATCGAATCTGTACGAATGACGAATAGCGACCAAAACGCCCGTTCTGCCTTCAAAACGAAAGTAGGTCAATTCATGTATCAAAATATATGTTTTCGATAGTTTAAACTCAATGGAACATGTTTCACGTTCTAATTTCATGGTATGAAGAAGTTAGTTTAAAATCGGCTTATTTCAAATTGAATTCAATTAAATTGATTTCTATGCGTTTCGAGCCCTACAATCAAACAACAAGTCCGATCGCGATGAAACTTGAAACCTTACAATAATTCACCGTTTCGGATCCGATGAAACTGGTTTCGTCGAAATCCGAGACAATGGCCAAAATAGCTATTTTCACATTAACTAAATAAATTATTATTAAATTGATTAAATCACTTTTAAAAATAAATAACATGAGATAAAAATTATTTTGTATATATATACAACATTTATAAACAAGATAAATTACATTTAAAACATTTGTGACAATTATAATATGCATTTAAAACAAATGTGAGGCAAATACATTATAAGATTAACAAATGTAATCATCTCGTCATAAATTAAACATTTGTAGAATTAATGACATACAAAAATAACATGTGTCATAATTTTATCTTCTTTTCATTTTCAATAAAAGACAAAAACAAAATTATTTAAACATCTCCACTCTCTATCTCATTTCTTTTTCCAATAATTTCAAATTTAATAACTAACAATTTTCATCATTTTTGATTACTTGGACATTTATAATAATTTGAAACAAATTTACATATCTGTTCAATGTTAAATATTACACTAATTACATTGTTCAATTTCAACTGTAATTAAATCCAATTAATTATACTTTAATTCCAATGAATTGATTAAAATTTGATCTCAATTTTTTTATTCAATCAGTCATTACCCTACGGGCAGAGTTAACATTGAGTTATATCTTATTACATTAATATTTTTCAATTTGATCATAATTTCCATTAACGTAATATTTAATTACATTTAATTGCAATTGATTTTCCATTTAATTTAACGGACTAAACAAATAGGTAATATATAATAATTGTCACCATTAACTTTTAATCACATTTATTACAAACAAATGTTATACCAACTTACACAATAATAATTTTATCCAATTACAATTTATGACACATTATTTCATCAATTAATACAACATTTAAATTATCAATTACTCTTTTAATCCAATTAATAATTAATATACATATTATTACAATTAATTTACAATCTATAACCAATTATAACCTTTTAATCATTTCAGTTAATTGGAATTACATTTAAAGCATTTATCAATTACCTTAAGTTAATACTATTACATTTCATTCCAATTATATTCTTATTATAAAATCACAAATTTTTATTTCTTCCAACATTAAATCACAAATTTTTATTAAATTAACTATTTTTAATTATCGAAAATTACGGATCGTTACATTCCGGCTAGTATTTCTGGATCTTTCAATATAGTATGATGATCATTGTTTTAATGGTTTGCCATTTTTGTTTTTGTTTTTTTGTTTGCATCAACTGTTTGCATGTCGCCGAAAGTAGTAAATGAAATGAAATATGCTTGCATTACATCTCTTGTTAAATTTATCATGCTGCACATTTCTTTCACTATTCCAAGGATTGAAGCACCGTTTCTTTTGCTTTGAGTATTTTATTATGCAGACCAGAAAGAATTATCCCATGAAGAACCTAAAAAGAGACCTGGAAAGAAATCTCCTGAAAAGCAAGCTGGTCCTGCCAAATCTAAGGTCTGTAACTTAAACTTTGATTACGGTCATGCACTTGTGCTTGTGTACTTGTGCATGGGGGTGTGTGCTCGCACATGTGTGTACACGTGCAGGTGCACTATTACACTTTTTTTTTCTACATCACATTTTACAGTTCTATGATTTTTAATTCTACATTATTCAAAATCAAATGAAACTTTGACGATGTTCAATCTACGTTATAAACGTCATGTCCATAAAAATATGAGATTATCTCAAAACTTCTAACATGTTCAAACTGTTAAGTCAACATCAAACTGTGACAACATTTGTTTTAACCATCGATTTGAATATCTTAGAATTATTCAAATTAACTAAAATTTTGTCGAGATGATCTTGATGTACCACACTAGGAGTTTTGTAATGTCTTATGACTTACTTTGTAACTGTTTGAGCTTTGTGTTAACAGGGAGAATCTTCAAGCGCTAAAGTTTATTTCCCTACTTCTAAGATAAAACAGTGGGCAAATGATGATTTGAGAAAGACCGTGAAATGGTTAGAAAGTCAAGAAGAAAAGGTTTGTTCAATGCATTTATGCATTATTTGTTTGTTGGTTTATACACTTGCCTGCAACAGAATCGAATAATCATCATAGGATCCATGTATTCCGCAATTTGAAATTTTGTTGATTCACCAATGGATTATACTGCATGCCAAATTGTTATACTTGACACATACAGACACACACAGAGGACCCACACATACACCCCAGAGACACACACACAGATGTGTGTGTGTGTGTGTGTTATAATTGCATTACTAGTGAATTCTGTGATTTTGCCGATTCATTTTAATCTGCCCAACTATCAAATATTTAATTAAATATAATTTATAGCCAGAAGCAAGTGAAGTAAAATCTATTGCTGCAGAAGGGATCATCACTTGCTTACAAGACGCAATAAATTCTCTGAAAGAAAACAAAGTATGTCTACTACTCCTCCATGTTTTTTATTTTCAGGATACACATTGTCAGATATTCAAACTTGAAATTTCTGATTCGAATGTTTAAAATATGTTGCAAAATCTCCCTGAGAAAAATACGTATCAATTAGTTTACCAACATAAATGTTTATTAATTCGAACCTCTTAAGACTAGATTCAGATACATTAATAGGGTACCTACAACAAAATTATAAGCAATATTTAAACTTACAGCAATTTGCATAAATACTCTGTTGGTTAATATAAAATTAAATCTATTAATTGTAGGATATTCGGCTTGCAATGGAACAATGGATGTTTATCCCTCACGTTGTCGAAGAGTTAGCAGAGCTCGAATCCAAAAAGAACAAAAAAGCACCAAATTCAAAGGCAGAACTATGTAAATTGGCTAAAACATGTAAAGATATATACGAAAGCGAGTTTCAGAAATTAATCGATCCTCCTGAAGATAAACCGAAGATGAAAAAGAGCGATGAAGGTTCTGACAGCGACCGAACGATTGAGATGACCGAAGAAGAAATCGAGGTTGCCAGTAAACAACTGTGTTCTTAGCTTGTATATTCTGTAGTAAAACCGTGTTGTAAAAAATACCCATACTTTGTTCTGTTTTGCTTACAAATGCTGATGAAATAGAAGCAGTTATATATGATGCCAGCATCATAAATTCATACTCATCTGAAACACCTTTAAATATGGGTGTAAACAAAACCCAAAATCAAGAATATGGCTCTATTATCAGTGGCGGTGACATTATTCATTTTGGCTATCGCATTCTTAAGCATTTCGAATACTGTAACTGCGACAATGGCAGATGATGAAAAAGAATGTGCAGATCAACTGCAGAACCTCGTTGCCTGCATACCTTACGTTAGCGGCACAATGCAGAAACCAACCAATGAATGCTGTGACGATGTGGAGAATGTTCGAAAGAATATGCCGAAATGTCTGTGTGTTCTGATTATAGAAAGCACGGATACTGCATTGGATCTTCCGATTAATACTACTTTGGCTCTTCGAATGCCTGCTGCTTGCAACAGCGATGCCAAAATCACCGACTGTTCATGTAAGTACTCCTTATTTTAAAAAGAGGGAATGCTAAGCACACTTTTGTCTGTACTCTCAACTTGATTGGGTGACTGTGGTAAGCAATCATTAACAACATGCAGATAATAATGATTAATGAATCAACGCTCTCAACCAATCAATTAGAGAGTGCAAACACAGTTTCCCTCATGGAGAACATTTTACAAAGGTCGTCAATAGATATTCGAAAAATCCGAAATTCGTCCGTAACCGCATCTGAAAAGCGGATAAATATTCGATATTCGAAAAAACAGGTACGAGTGCGGATATTAAGACATTTGCGTCTGAAAATTACTCATTCAATTTTTGTTAAAATCATAGTTTATTTTACGTGTATTTTAATATAAATAAAGGTGTATATTTATGATTTTATTAAGTTAATAGTTTATATTATATGCATTTAACGTGTATTGATTGCTCAAAACTACTTATTATCACCATGTTTGTTATTTTTGCATACTTTCATAATCAACGAGATTGAAAAATAATAATGTTAACCAAAATATTTTATTTTGTGTTTCTCGATTTATCGATTATTGGCGTATGTGACAATTATTCGATATCCCTCCGTATCTGTGTATGCAGATATACGATATCAAAAATGATTTCGGATGCGGATACGGCACTATCTATATTTCAAAGTATCCGTTAACAGATCTATGCTTTACGTTTTTATCATTGAAAAAGTAAGTACATGTTATTGGTTTAAGAAATGTCGTTTGTATGCAGCGATTTTGAAGCTTTCGCAAGACTCTCCATATGCAAAGATATTCGAGGGCACGGGCGATGGTTCTTCGAACAAAACAGTACCAAATGCTGGTGCTGGTGCTGGTGCTGGTGCTGGTGCTGGTGCTGGTGCTGGTGTTGGTACTGGTAATGGCAGTGATGCAAAGAGAAGTGTTGTGAACAAAGGCAAGTCCATGTTAATGGTTTCATTTGCTGTGTTATTGATGCTCTGATCAATTATGTGGTGTATTACAATAAAAAACAAGTCTTGGCGATTTCTAATATTTTCCAGCTTTTATTTCTTAGCTTTTGTTCTAACTTGGATACGTATAGTTGTGCACCTAGTTGGAGCATTAAGGGGTTTATTCATAAAAATGAGAAACCTGGATTAAAAAGAAAATTATCCAAACAATCAGTACTTTTCGCCAAGTTTGAGGTTCCAATCAAAAAATCGAAATTTCGTTCGTTCTATTTCAAACCGAATTAAAAATCTAATTCGATAAAAAAAAACTATTAAGCAGAAAAAAATTGTATGATTATTTTTTTTAATTTGAGTTGCAAATATACGAATATTCAGAAGTGGAAAATAAGTATAAGGACAAAATTTGAAAAAAATTTAAGCTAAAAGAAAATAAGTTTCATTTTTAGACTGAAGGACAAACTTTTAAGGACAAATTAGCATTATATTTAGTTTTTACACTATATAAAATGCTAAATTTTCCCCAAAGTTTGTCCTTCAGCCAAAAAATGAATCTTGGTGTCATTGAGATAATTTTTTTATCAAAGTTTGTCCTTTTCCTTAATTATCTCTATTCAGAATTTGAAATTTTGAAATCTCAAACTGCTCAACTAAAAAATATTGAAAAAGAAGTGATGAACGTACATTGTTTAATATTATGAGTATATATACATATAATTAAAGAAATGCTTTATATTTAGTATTATAAGTTACAAATATAAGGTATTGTTGGTTTATATTTTATTTCTATAATTTAAAAAAATCTTTTCCATTGTGTTTCAATAAATTGAACAAGTATATATACAAATGATATGAAAAGGAAATAACGAAATCCGAAAGAGACGTTGGAATTGAAAATTTTGATATTTACGGAATTGGAATTTCTAAAATTATAACAAATTGAAACCGAGATCTTAAATCTTGAATTTTTCAAAAAAATTCCTATAAATAAACAACAGGTTTGACAACATTATGATCGGGCATTAGGTATTTAAATGATAATACAAGTACTACAAGTCTTAGTAATATACAACATATTATATGTCAATATATATTGACCTTTTATATAAAAGTCAAAACGTCTAACAAATAGGACGGTAATTTTTGTTTTCTTTTTATTTTTATTTGTGCAAATAATTAGGACTCCCAGAAACAGTTACCATCCTCTCATGCCTTCTTGGAACCATAACCTTAACCCTTATTCACAATATATACTACCCATTTTCCTACGCCAAAATGAACCGACCAAATCTAAACACTAGACTTTTATACCCTATTTTGATTCACAGCCGTAGCCGGTGAGCATCAACTTACACATAAATACGCAAGTTGGCTTCTTAAACACGCATAAATTGATAGGTGAACTAAAATGTTTATGCTTTCTTAGTATGTGTAACTTTCTGGTCGCTTGGTCATTTACTTGTTTGCATATTACAACCGTTCGTACAAAGATTTGTGGGTAGGTGCAAGAATGGCATTAGCTAAGGTGAGCAAGCCAAATTGTCGAGGGCAACAGCCACGAAGGACAACCTCTTCAATACAAAAATCAACGTATACAAAGCTAGGATCGATAGCCTTATTTATTTATCATCATTTGTAGTTTTCTGATATCAATCATAAGTTTATATTTCAATATTTGATCTACGTAACAAAGAGAAAGAACAAAATTCTAATAGAAACTTGTAGCTGATATCAACATGCTACAAAATAGTGTTAAATGGAAAGGTTATTGATCCAAATCACTTACACAAATATGTGTGTATGCATGTATATGTATGTGTGTATGCATGTACACGCATATATATGAAGTTTACGCTAGCTTAATAAATCAAATGAATGTTTAATGGTTATAATTCTACATCTTCATTGATTACCTTCATTTTATTCATCACTAATTACATTAATTCTATTATAATTATCATTTCTTCGATGAAATATATGATAATTGCATAATGATTATAATGATGCATTCGCATTGTACAAATGATTATTAATTAGTGATACATTTTATTTCTTCTCTTTGGAACTTAGCTATTATATATGTGTGTGTATGATGTGAAAGAACAAAATATAAAACTTTTACTTACACAATGGACCATCTAGTCATTATTATCCATGCAATGATATATGGTTCCTTCTAGCATATTACACCATCAAGGTGTCTAAACTTGACAACTGTTAAAGAGTAGTTGAGTTATAGCTATGTTTTACTATCACAATCAAATTTTAACGCTGTGACATAAAAAAGGAATTAGTTCCAAGTCAACCTCAAACATAATGACCATCAAATTATGTACTGTTTAGAATAAAAAACTTTCCAGTATATATTACGCAATGAAAATCAGTGTACTTAGATATGGACAAGTTTGCAGTTTTTATCTATTTCGTAATATCAAATATATAAATTAAATTTATATGTCGCTAGTTGTTATGGGTTTATATCATGCAGTTTTCAGTTGCATTTTAAAGTAGAAGTACCAATTAATGCAATCGTATAGCTATGATTTGACAACATGTGTTCACCAGATAATGATACAAATACGTGCGCATTTTGTCCTTCCTACTTCGTCTTCCACGGGTTTAATGAATCATAATTAAAGAAATGAATCTCGAAATTTCATGTTTATACTAGTACACTACTGATAAAAATACTAGTTTTTGTATGTAGATTTTACAGGCAATTTGTTAATGAGGATAATTCATTTTGTCTAATAAATATGGTTGATCCTCCATAATTATTAAAATATTATCTTAACATCATTAATTGGTTTGTAATAGCGCGCTTGGCCAGGGTTCTCTGGGCGATAGCCCATGGCGTAGTTTAGGGATGTAATACATTTTTCATATTTATTATTATATAAATTGTAGTATTTAGTGCAGATCCATCGTGTCACCAATTATGCCTATATTTTATGTCTAAATAAACTTTTCATACATACACACGGGGTTTAGCATTCTGTTCCAAGTCAAAATTCACCTTAAACAGGAGTTCAAGTTGGAATTTGCATTGGTGAGAAGATGAAAAGAAAGAATTACGCCTCCTGACAAAAAAGACTAATATTTCGATGAATGATGTAGTTTTATATTTTATTGGCGTCATTATTTATACATAAATTTGATCCTAATTTGAAAGTAATTGATTCGAGATGAAATTTCATCCTCGTTGTAAAATAACCATGACATTAAAATGTAGATTTAGAGCTATTGATTTAGTCGGCAGTTGATGTACTCGCCAAGTAGCAAATGAACAATGCACTATAGCAAGAACTTCAAATTGCCTACAACAATCATCGATGTCCAATGCTCAATCGATGACTTAAAGACGAAATTATTAGCGCATCACCATTAAAGCATTGGGGGAGTGTTGGCGGAGCGTAGGGATTTTCTACACTCCCAATGGTTAAATTTTGTTAATAAAGCTGGACAAATAAACGTCGAAAAAGGTCGAATCGATCCAATTAATATAGGATTGGTTTTTGCCTCGATTAACATATGGGCGAAAACTTAAATAGTTCTTTTTGACTACGTTTCTAAAACTCACTAGATTAACAAATAAACCTGTATCGGGTCATCGTCTCTTTTTACGGAGGGTGTGAACTTTTGTCAGAGATCTGCCTAATCATGATAAAATGAAGCGGACATAGATATTGGTCGGCAGAAAGTCTTGACAAATAGGGAGATGGGAGGATACGACCTAAGGGCAGTCCAAGGGCCTTATAGCCTTGTTATGGCTCGATCGCCATGTAATCGGGCGAGGAGAGATACAAAAGATGGTGGGAAGATGTTGTCGTCGAGACTTGAGGCTCTTTATCGTCCTTTGAGAATGATGATGGACAAAGGTCCCAATAAAGATATGATGGGGCGAAGAAGCCTTGTGGATGAGAATATAGTGGACAGACTGAATATTAGGCCGAGGTGTTCATGGTAAACATATGCTATGCAGACCTTTGTTGTTGGTCTTTAGGTCTGAGCAGTCCTCTTATATTTCTGTGAGAAAAACAAGCAAATTTTTACCATGTTCATCTTTATGGGAAAGGGCGGACTTGTTTGTTTGTAATTAATGCTCATGCTTTCATTGGTTGTGGTGATTCATTGCTCGAGATGGTTTTAGAAATATGATGTTTGATGTAGTGACGCACTTGATTAGAATTCGACAACTGTGATTGCTTTCCGCTCATTTCATCCAATAGTCAAGATTGGAGATCCAAATATATGAAAGGAAGGGGAAACTTTCTTCTTTCTCTTTACTAGACCATTGAAAACAACTCCACCATTAATTATCTTCAAGCTCTCAACAAACAGAAAGCTTTCCAATTCAGACATCGATTTCAATCAACAGTGAGTATTTCTTCTCTTTAATTTTCAACGGTGAGACTTGCCTAATAATTAAATAAAATTCAACGATATAAATTTCAATGTTATAAATAAATTATATAATTTTTCCTCCTAAATCTGAATTCATCCCTTTAATTTGATTCCTTCTCCTTTCCAATATAAAAGAATATGTATAACATGATATGTTTATACTATTGGAGTTACAGATCTGAGAAAAGATTTGAGATCAAGGTGGATATAGATTTATAATTATGAAAATTACATTGTTTTTTCGCAACGTTGATTCGCTTCTTCTCTTTTATATCCGCCCTTCTTTGATTTGTATATTTATCATTTCTAGAAATAGTGGAGAAGGGAAATGGTAGAGCTGCACCACTTTGATTAAAAAATATAAGAAAAGAAGTAATAGGTTAGACCTGTATTTATAGACGCTCGAACCAATTGGACCGGTTAGATTAAAAAAAATTAAAAACGGACCGTTCGACCAAGGTATATCCCTAGTCGCCACTTTAGGATCGGTCGACCGCTCCCCGTAAGTGGTGGAATACTGGTCGATCGGCCAAAGGAGGGGGTCGAATGGTGGGGTCCTGTATTTAATGTTATTTATTTTGTATTTCTCCGTTTTTAATTATTTTCATTTAGAAAACATCAAACACTAATAAATTCTTCGTTTAAACTCCGATCGCAAAACCCCAAATATATAGTTGCTCAGAAAACTGTCTCAAACGCAATGGTGCAAGTTTCGTATTCAAATTTTGATCTTTTTTCAAATTCCATTATTTATTAATTACCATAAATTTTAGGTGGGTTATAAACAATACACAATATTAAATAGCCATATATTCAAATCAAACTTTGATAATATATTCATAATCATGATTCATACAATACTAGTCATCAATACAATTCACATTAACACATTATAATATTATATGATAATATATACAATATTAGGTAATGCCTTCGTCATCTGCACCATCAATATCACTTATATCATCTTGACTCCATAATCCATTTATTATCGATAAAAGGTACAAAAACAATGTAGGGAGGAGGGACAAACATACATTTAAGTAAATGTGACTAATCTATCCTACATATACTTCAAAACTACAGTAATGACATCATTTTGTATCTGCTAATATGTAAACATACCTTAACCTGCTCAAACTTCATTCAAAGGGTACTATCTTTAGCATAATATAGTTAATAACTCAGTTAAGAT
Organism: Allium cepa; assembly: GCA_030765085.1. Taxonomy (NCBI): domain Eukaryota; kingdom Viridiplantae; phylum Streptophyta; class Magnoliopsida; order Asparagales; family Amaryllidaceae; genus Allium; species Allium cepa. Next base: position 805,340,340 of record CM060943.1, read on the forward strand.
CGTGTTGCGTCCAACTATACACTATACATAACTATATACAAAACCAAGAGGAGCGACTATTTCCATATTATCTTAGGAACAACCATTTCATGATACTAATGAGACAACTATTTCCCAAGAGAAACTATTCGCATGCACAAGCATCATAAATAACTATGGAACATATCAATGACACGACAAAACAAACCCCACACTCACTAAGCGCTAATACAAATTCTACATGATCACCAAACATTAGCAACTACATCATACACATTCGAGTCCATTCACCAAACATCCAATATTAAAACATCTCATTATATAATAGTCTCATCTACGATAGTTGCCTAAAAGTAGTTTAAAACACCATGCAATAGCTCGGTTATAAACAACGACATCTGTTCGACCCAGCCCTACTAGGGCCATGTTCAACCTAGTCCAACATTTGACCAGAGGTTAAGCAATAGAAAAACCAGTGGTAAACCATTGTACTAGAAATGGTCGGCCACTTTTTACTCAGAGGTCGACCTCTGCAAGTGCCCACAGTCAACTGTTGATTTTCCAACGATCGACTACTGCAAATGTAGGGTCGTTTTATTGCATTTGGCTGAATGTTTCCATCTATCGCGATGCTACCTCCTCTTAGATTAAGTCTTCCACTTCTATTGTTCATAATTCTTTTCTCGTAATTAGACTTCATGAGATTTAGAAGAAAGGACTAAAAATAGAGGGAATAGTGTATATATATGTATGTATGTGTAATAATAATTATGTTACTATAAGGTATCCCATTTCCCGGTTTTACCACTTCTCTTTCTCTTAGTTATGTTTTTCAAAAAAAAAAAAATTAAATTTTAAATAGCCTTTGTTCTGATACCAAGTTGTAATATCCTCAACTTTAGGACCCAAAAATAGACACTAATGATATTGCAGTCGTCATTAGTATTGCTTTCCAGCGATGAAATGGGATCCATTAATGTACCATTAGGAGCATAAGAAATTAAAAGTTTTTACAAAAAATTTTCATTCATCCATTACATATTTCATTACATGATCCAACAAATACAATGTTTGGATAAAATATAATAATTATAAAATATAAAATTCTGGAGCGACATATGACGATGCTCCTATGAGTGATCATAGTCATACTATAGATGGTTATAAAACTGTCATTGCATCCATACATAAGCAGCTATGCTGCAAAGTGCAATGAAAAATAAGTACTGATATTACCTGCCTCGTTCATGTCTCTGAAAGCTTTATTTCTAAACTTGAAATCCCTACTCTCGACCTACTCTAATGAGTACCCAAGAGTTTAAGGGGAAATCAAAAACTTCGGGTAGACAAATGTCTGGTATGGAATAATATTAGTCCTCCCAAACCAAAATAGTACATGGTGAGACCTATAGCAGTCAACAAATAACCCAAAAATCTGAAATTTATCCATGTCTTTATCCAAAAATAAGAAAATATCCGATATACGAAAAGCAGATACGAATATCCAATATTTGAAAATCAAATATGGATATACCATATCTAAAATTCTTTGTAGGTGTAGATATGGATACAACGTACCTGAATCTTAAAAATGTCTTTCCGCTATAGAATGAATTCAGATTATACTTAATTTCTAAATCTTAAACAAATATAAATTAAAGTTAATATTCATAATTCCCACATATTATTCCTTGCCATTAGAGTTTTATTAGAAGATCTTACAGTTTATGCTTTTATCTACAATTCTACATACCAAGCCCTATAACTATCCCATTTTACATCCGCCTAAAAATTACATCTATTTTTTCTCTTTTCCAAATTATGAAATATTCTTTAATTTTCTTCTTTAAGCTATCAACTACCAGTGCGCCTTCAATGATTTACTTTAGCTTTGAGTCATTGACATTTGACAGCACTCCAGGCTCTAGTACTTTGCTTCGGTGTTATGTTCTGTAATATGACTAAGGTTTCGTTTCCATCCAATTTATGCTAAGACCGTGTTTTTTCGTCGATTATGTTGTTGTTTGGTTTATCCTTTTGATGCTTATTAAGTTATCACCCTTTTTTTTAATTCTGAATTATCTAAGCATGATTGATGAAAGCAACATAGTCGATATAACACTACCATTGTGATGTCGAGTCATTCATGTTTGCCTATTTTCTTTTCGTACTAATCATCGTACCTTTTTGATTTATGATGTTGTTTGGTTTGAATTATAGTAAGGTGGTAATAAAATTTGGATATAACTCATTTTATCAATTCTAAATATTGTTTTTTGGTTTTTATTCTAAGATGATAAGTAACAAAATTACATAGTTTGAATTACTTATTTTATCTTAGAGTCTAAGATGATTAGTAACGAAATTGTTATTTTGTATGATTAAAAACAAAATTGCAGTAAGAAACTAAGATGATTAAATTTTTATTTTTCTTATCGATTATTTATATTTATTACTCTTTTATCGTTGACACCTGAAATTGACAAACACTTGAAGTTCTACTAGCTAGTATATTCCGTGTGATTCCTATGATAGTGATAAATTACAATTGATCTAAATCTGTTATACAAGAAACCTAAAATGTGGATACAAGGTTGCAACAAAATCAAAGAACCTTCAATAAATTTGGATAAACCATCACCTCAAAATGAAAAAACTTTGAAATATGAAGTTTGGAAAGATTTTCAAAAAAAATTATTATCAGAAGGTGGTATCAGGGAAACATGTAAACATCGTTCTATAGTATTTAATGAATCTGCCATATAAAAACAACTCGTCTAAAAAATCATGAAAAAATTGTCAAAGAAATCCTGATTGTATGTATATATATGGACAATATATATTGACAACAAATCTTGACTACCAAAAGTTCTCCAAACAAACCCATTAAATTAACGAGTTAGAGGTTTGATCAGAATAGAACTCGAAAGTGTTTTGCACATATAGTTACCAAACACGATTACCCGTTTTATACGACCGAACCTGTATATTTTCAAAAATATGTTAAGAGAATTAATCCAACAGTTTAAGTTCTTTTATAAAAGTATTGTTTGAATTGATATTCTAAAACTTTTATTAATACGAGAAGTGAATTATAAGAGATGTCTAATCTGTTATCATGCCATGTTAGGTTTACTACGAACTTATGGACATCTAAATACCATGATATAGATTATTGTTGCATAATTTGTCATTATATTCATAATAATTAGAAATTTAAAAAATAATTTCTTATCATGAATTTCCTCCTGGACACACTAGAGGTATGATCAATACTTATATCAAGTCAAAAGTGTAATTTTGGAATATTGATAAAAAATCCGTAATTATAGTGATAGTGCTTCAAATAATGACGTTACAATAATAGATATTAAGGAACGACTAGTTGGTAACGGTGTTTTTCCTGAATGGTGAATTGTTTCATATGCATTCACATATACTAAATTTTATTATACATGATGGGTTGAAATTTATGCAAGGTCATATTGAAAAAATAATAGAAAACGTAAATTTTACGAAGTCGTCTCAAATGAGAAAACAAAATCTAGAAAATGCATTAGCCCAAAATCGATTAACCTAGAAAGGAGTTTCTTATGATATTCCAACACGATGAAATTCAACATATCTTATGTTTAAAAGTGCACTTGAAATGCACGTAACATTTGAGTGGCTAGTTGATTTAGCTTATGATTACAAATGGTTGCCATCATATGAAGAACAGGCGATAAGACAATAAATTTGTGAATGTTTGAAAATATGTTATAATATGACACTTAAGCTTTCTAGTGTTATTATCTGACATCTAATTTGTAGTTTAAAAGTGTGTGATGTTTATGTGAGTGTTTTATGTTGGGAGAAAAATCATAAGTATATCCATTTTATGAAAGAGAAGATGAGAGTTCAGTTTGATAAGTATTGTCATACTTCCATTTAATGATAATTATTGGTATGGTTTTTGATCCCTACTATAGGATGACTTATATTGAATTTTTCTTTAACTTAGTTTATGGTGAATTCACAAGTTAATGTTAGGAAAATATGCGACCCTTTGAAGATTCTTTTCTCTTTATATGAAAAAGAAAGCACTTCCTCTACCAATGTCTCTAGCATTACTTCTTGAGATTAGAATCTCTGAATAATGGTCCTAAAAAAAGAGTAAAAATTGATCTAAAGTGGAGAAACAATGTTCAAGCAAAAATTCAAAAGCTCACAATTTTGGAAGACTAAACTTCATAAGTATTTATAATTTGAATTGTTGTCGATGGGTGAAGATGAGGATAAATTTGATATTTTGATGTGGTGAAAACTAAAAGCCCTATTTCTCCAGTTCTTGCTATGTTTGTGATATCTTAACAGTTCTAGTATCAACTGTAGCATCTAAATAAACTTTTAATACTAGAGGTAATTGATTACTGAGGATGGATCTTTATTGTATTTTAATACAGTAGAATCAATGATTTGCGTGAAAGGTCGGCTACCATCATATATTGGTGAGGCTTTGTTAACACTTAATCTAGATGGGATGCTGATTTATTTAAAATCTGAGGAAGCCAAAAATCAATATGTGATGAAGGGCAAGACTTATTGGGTAAGTTTACAACTCATTCATGATGTTCAAGATAAAGTTTTCACATATATGTGAATTGTAGCCACTAATTAAAATCAGTTTTAAAATTATTCTATGTATTGTGATTGACCGTGAGTTCAGTTTGTGTATGGTTTTGAATGTTGATGTTTTTATTAGATCTGAAATTACAAATTGTTCTGGAATTGGTTTATTTATTTTCTTATATAGTTGGTTAATGGTTCGTCTAACCAAATAATTTATGTTTATTTTCATTTATGATCTGAAACAAATCCTTTTGTTTGTTATCCTATTGTGTGCTGTTGTAAATCTTCTTTGTTTTATTAAATTACTCCTGTTATCACACTTATTCCTTTTAATCATGGATCAAATTTTAGTATATAAAATCATGAAATTACGTGTGTGTATGTGTGTGTAACATGTATATATATGGAGAAATTAATCAAGTCTTCTTCATACCTTGAAATGTAAACCAATATCTAAATCTTACTCAGTTGATTTTTTTTAGATTAATTGAATTTCATGTTTCAAAATTAAATTTATGTTTACCACATATAAGAATGTACCTAAAATAAAGTTATATTTCAAATTCAATCATATCATTAAGGTCAATAAATTAAATTGTAAAACTCTTAATATTTTATGTTAATTACGTCTTTTTAGATTCAGATATAACATAAACTATTTTTGTTTTTTAAATGTTTGGATGTTTGCTGTAATTAAGTTTGAAATTCCATATGGTATTAAATTAATTATTGAATTGGCGGTTGCAAAAGAAAAGTAAAGTAGAATTACACTACATGATTATTTTCTTTTTTTAACATAGATTTGATTATATTTAAGTGCAACACAAATTAACTTTTCAGTGGTTAAACGCTTCGACTTTGGTGCGAGAGGTTACATGTTCGAAACTTGCGTAGCGTCATTCGAACATATATTGACATGTAGTATGTTGTAGTACTATATGTGCTAATATCTAAGTACCCAATTTAAAAAAAAACACAAATTACATTTCCATCTTCACTCTTCTAATTTGCTCCTATATTAATTGTCGACTTTATGTGAATTATTTTCATACCCTTTTATGTATGTAAATATAAAATATGTGTGACAACAAAGATTACATATTTGTGTATGTATGTATATATGTGTGTGTGTGTGTGTGTGATACTGTCAATATGTGTATACAAACATATACATATATTGCAGTATACTCAAACATATGCATATACTTAGACATTTATATTCCCGATGTACGTGTGAGAATGTAACATGTATATGTAGGTATAAACACACACGCGCGCGCGCGCACACACACACACACATATATATATAGACACACACAATAGGTTTAAATCCCAATATCTAGATGTGCACATACACACAAACACATGTTTATATTAGCTCACTTATATTGTTATCTTTTTAAATATATATTGATGCATTCCTAATAAACATTTACTTAAAATGTTAGTATGTTTAATTAACAAATGTGTGCATATATATAATGAAATTAAATAAAATATGAATTTATTTAAAATTATTTAGATCTAATAATCTTTAGATTCCATAGGTCCAATAGAACTAAAATATGAAAATTTGAAATCTACATATTTCCTCCACTTCTGACTAGCCTGATTCTAATACTCTTTTTATTTGAGTCTAAACTGGGAGTGAAGTTTGATCTCTTTTGATTTGGATAATCCCTTTGAAAGCGTCCACTTTTATTGCATTCAAAGCATTTGACAATATCTTCACTCACTGATTTGTTTGAGTTGCCATTAGTCCATCTGTAACGACCCACCTTTTTAAACGGTTTAAGTCGACAATAAACCACACATGTCAACTCAAACCATTAGAAATGGAAGATTGTTAATGGGGTAAATAAGAAAATAAGAGAAAAAAGGAAAAACAAAACATAAAATCCCACAGCGGAATGACAAAATATAATAATCAAATAAACAGTTCATAAAGTTATTTTATAATACACATTTGACTACATGATTTTTACAACAATCAGAGTACAACACTGAAATACCAATAATGATGTAGCGGAAAATTCTAATAATATAATATATCAAACTCTATCTTCAACCTCTAGAAATAAAGTCTTCAACATTAAAATGTTCGGGCTGACTCGAGCATAATGAAAAGATAAAACACTCGAGTCAAAACTAAAGATCTTATGTAAGTTAAATCAACAATAAGTAAATATGAGTGTAATGGCATCAGATATGTTTACGGGATTTTACATCTCCTATGCAGAGTATAACGTGCGTGCAATAACTTAAGAGACGTTTTGGGATTTCCATCTCTTAAGGATCCGTTAAACTATTTATATATAGTAATATACGATAAATATATATAATGTATATTGGCAAAGTGAGATATTAAAATAGCTGTTGGGGATGCGGATTAAGGATCTTAAGGCAGAAATAACACTAGAGGGGGGGTGAATAGTGTTTTAAAGAATATATGAACTATATGACTAAATTAAAACTTTCAACACAAATCTAAACAGAATTCTAACACAGAATGATCACAGAACATATAAAAAATGCAAATAGTAAAATAAAGCAAGTAAAAGGAAAGAACACACCAGATTTTATACTGGTTCGGAATCCTCCTACATCCAGTCCTGCACCAAGGCAATATCCTTGTACAGATTTTTATAAGCCAATATCCAAATTACAACCCTCAATTTCTAAGGCCTTGAGGAACCCTCCTATCTCCGAGTCTGGGGTAAACTCTCTTGATTTACGGGACACAAGATCACCTTGATACTTCTTAATAACAATCCTTTTGAATGGATAGACTCTATGGACTTTTTGAATACAAATTAATCCTATAACTCTGAATAGCACTTTGATCTTTAGTAGAATGATGGAGAATAAAGTAGAGAGAGTATCTAAATGATTTCCTATTGAGAATTTGGCAGAATGATGGCACGATCTTGAAAATATGAAGTTTTATGGATATGGAATGGTGGAGAAGAAAGAGTGAAGAAAATAAGAAAATTGATTGTTAAAAAATTCGTTTTGGAAGCCTTTATATAGATGCTCAACAGTCATAACCATTGGCGAAAGGTTTATGAACGAATGGACACTTCTTTTGAAATTTGAATTTTGAATCCAACTGTCACCATGTCGACATGGGGTATCCCCATATGTCGACATCTCTCAGTTCAAAATTGTAGAGATGTTGTTTTGTAAAAGCATTTGAATTTAAAACAAGTTGAAACTTCTCTGAAGCAAAATAAAGTGTTTAAACAATATTTTGAGATAGAGAATGAATATAAAACATTATTTTATATATATATATATATATAATTGATATAGACCGTCAATCATATAAGTAATATTTAAAATCAGAATAAGTTTTGATGTTTTAAAAATAGAAGTTTTTAAAATTAGAATGAAGGAATATTTCAAGGCTAAAACAAAGTTTGAAAACATTTTTGAAAACATGATTTTGAAAGCTAAAACATTTTGAAAACAGATTTAAAAACATTTTGAAAAATCTATTCAAACTGAAATAGCAAGAACCTTCCTACAGAGCTCCTCCATAGGACTCGAGAACTTGTACAAAGTAGTTTAAATGATTTTGATTTGCGTGGGTTTGTAAGCCACTTGTCGTAGGTTTGTAAGCTACTTGTCATGGGTTTGTAAGCCACTGGTTTCGATAGAAATTGGGTTCCATCCCAAAAGAAAATTGGAAGAAAGATGAGAGTGCTATTATGAAGTTTTAACAAAATACTAGACACTTATCTTGAGATCTTGATTCTCTAGAGTCTTGAATCTTAAATCTCTAATCTTCATCTTGATGCTTGAGTCTTTATACTGATCAGTCTTCGATAATACCTGCATATACTTCCTATATACATACATACATACATATATATATATATGAAAATGTTAGTACATATTTTATAAAGTAAAGTATAATAACTATATAAGGTTGTTGTCGTCAAAACATCATCAACTCAGTTCCTAACAATCTCCTCCCTTTTGATGATGACAACCTTTATTTATAAAATATTCTTACCATACCATAACTCCCCATAACTCCCCCTTACTCCGTGACTTCTTCTTAAAACTACAACTTCCATTTTCTCCATCACTCCCCCTTACACCAAGCACATATATTTTTATAACTTTCTCCCCCTTTGTCATCAATAAAAACTATTAACTACTTAAGAATTCAAGAATGATTAGTATGAACAATAATATGTATAAAATAAGCATGAAACAATGAGTATAAGTGAACATATTTTTGTTATTACGACATATATAAACACGAACAAACAGAACAATGTAAAACGAAGAATAAAAAAAAGTACGCTTTAATGGCGATCCTTAACTATAGGAGACTTATGAATCGAACAATTGGGGTAGCGGAGACAAAAGTTTCCACGTTGTTCAATTATGTTTCCATTAGTATCAACAAGGATCTCACCAACGCAAATAACGCTCTCGTCCTCATTTATAGGGACTTCGGGTTGAGGAAAAGGTTGATCTTCCTCTTGGTCTTCTTGTGGCTCTTCCATAGGTTCTTCTTCCTCTGATTCTATGGCTTGTGAAGAGTCTTCAATATTAATAGGATTTGTACGGTTATCCATAAGGAATTTTTGTACATTCCTAATAATATTCCCTTGCCTTTGTTGTTCTCTAGCCATCCTAAGTTGACTTACTTGAATTTCAATCAACAATTGAAGGATATCTTTCGTCTTCTCTTGCAATTTGATCACTCGAGCGTGCGTAGATCGTTGAAATGGACCAGAATGAGGAGATGTGGGTTAAGTGGGTTCATTAGTAGAAGAGGAGGCCATTATTTATTGTTTCAGAAGTTATTTACAGAGAATATAGTGAAGAAAGAGGAGAAAAAACAAAATAAATAGATAAATAACCAAATAACTAACTTTGGAGGGAAATTCTATTTTCAAATTTTTGTTGGGTATATCGACATCAGGGGATGGGGCATGTCGACATGTCTTTCAGAAAAAGTGTAATTTTTATTTTGAATTTTTATTGATTATTATATTATATTATTTTATATTTCAGATTTTGAACAAATACCTAATTCTCTTCTAAATTTAGTAAAATTCTGCTCGGTTAACGGTTTAGTTAATATATCAGCAATTTGTTTTTCAGTATTTATATAATCTAGAGTTATTATTTCTTTAGTTATATTATCTCTAAGAAAATGATGTCTTATATCAATATGTTTAGTTCTAGCATGATGAGTTGGATTTTTAGATAGATTTATTGCACTAGTATTATCACAATATATTGGTGATTTACTTATGTTAATTCCAAAATCTTTTAAAGTTTGTTGCATATATATGACTTGTGAACAGGCCAGAGCAGCAGATATATATTCTACTTCAGTTGTTGACAAGGAAACAGTATTTTGTTTCTTGCTGAACTAGGAACCGAGTGAATGTCCTAGAAAGGGACAATTTCCACTTATACTTTTTCGGTCTGATTTACAACCAGCATAATCAGCATCACAATATGATATTAAATCAAAAGTATTATTTTTAGGATAAAATAAACCATAATCTAAAGTGTCTTTTACATATCTTAAAATTCTTTTAATAGCTTTTAAGTGAGTTTCTTTAGGTTGTGATTGGTATCTTGCACAGAGACAAACACTATGCATAATATCAGGACGACTCGCTGTTATATAAAGTAGCGAACCAATCATACCCCTATATAAAGTTTGATCAATATCTTTTGATTTATCTTCTTTACTTAAACCTACGTTTGTTGACATTGGAGTTGGTTTCCCACTAGAGGTACTTAAACCAAATTTATTGATTAAGTCTTTAGCATATTTTTCTTGACGTATGAAGATTCCATTTTCTAGTTGTTTAATTTGAAGCCCTAAGAAGAAACTTAATTCTCCCATGTGACTCATTTCAAATTCTTTAGTCATTATATCTGAAAATTCTTTACTCATTATGTTATTAGTTGATCCAAAGATTATATCATCTACATATATTTGAACCAGTTGAATATCTTGATCATTTCTTTTAATAAAAAGTGTTGTATCTACTTTACCAATTTCAAAACCAGATTGAAGTAAATAAGATCTTAGTCTTTCATACCAGGCTCTAGGAGCTTGCTTTAGACCATATAGAGCTTTCTTTAACTTGTATACATGGTTTGGAAATTTATTATCTTCAGAAAGTGGAGGTTATTCAACATAAACATCTTCTTTTACAAAACCATTTAGAAAAGCACTTTGAACATCCATTTGATATAATTTGAAATTATTATAATTAGCGAAAGCAAGTAGAATTCTTATAGCTTCTAATCTTGCTACGGGGGAAAAGGTTTCATCATAGTCAATTCCTTCTTCTTGACAATAACCTTGCGCGACTAAACGAGCTTTATTTCTTACGATCTCACCGTGTTCATTCATTTTATTTTTATAAACCCATTTAGTTCCAATTATACTTTTATCGTCAGGTTTAGGAACAAGTTCCCATACATCATTTCTGGTAAATTGATTCAATTCTTCTTGCATAGCAAGAATCCATGAATCATCAGACGATGCTTCCTTTGGATTTTTAGGTTCAATTGTTGATATAAAGGCTACATTACTCATACTACTTAATATATTTTTTGAGAGAAATGTGTGATACTCTAAAAAACGAGGAGAGCACACATGAAGCTATATATAAAACAAATATAAAGGAGCTGCCAACATGCCTGGCAGGTGACAAGACTATCAACAAGAAAATAAAAAGAAGAAGATGCCCCTCAAATGAGCCCCGGCAAAGCCACCGCCCACTATACCCTAATACCGAGCTCCGGCAAGGCCACCACCCGATAATAGAGTATTAGAGGCATCTAAAACCAGCTAAACTAAAATACAACACCCACAAAAAAAGAGACACCAAAGGACAAACTAAAAAGAAGAACTCCACTCTGAAGACTCTGAGTAGCCACCAAGAAGTGCAAAACGCGGTCGGAATCCCTGTGAGAAGCGATCCTGCCAACCAGAACAAATCTGCAAGCTATCCTGAAAACCAGTCAAGAGAAAACTAGCAACCTGTCAAAACCAAACCTGAAACAAAAACTTGACAACCAAGTTAGAATGAAACACATATATGTATACAAAAAGATTTTATATACATATATGTGAGAATAAAAACCAAAATGAAAATTAAAGCAAGGAAAAGCTAGAACCAAAGCTAACCATATAAAAAGGACAAAAAATAAAGAAATAAAAACAGAGATAAAAACAATACAAGAAACTACTATAAGGGCCGAAAAAAGAAAGAAAATTAAACTGCAACAAGTGAACATTATTTAAAACAGTACAGGAATTAAAAAAATATTATTAGGGGCAAAATTATTTAAGTTAAGTTTGAAAATATTAAAATTATATCTAACCTTGTTAAGATAATCCTTAAAGCAATTATTTTTGGCTAATTTATATTTGGGATTTGATATCCAATTTAAGCAAAAAGAAGAAATTGAAATTATCAAATTATTATAGTGATTAATTTTATTATTAAAAATCCTTTGATTTCTCTCAAACCAAATGAACCAACAAGAAATTGTAAATAAAGTATCAAGCAAGTATCTGATATCCTTGTTGAACTTAAATCTAAAAGAGTTCTAATAGAAAAAACAGTCAGTCACTCTAGAACTAATATTAAACTCAAAAATATTAAGGGTTTTAATAAGAATAAAATGAGTTACCATGCATTCATAATAAATATGATTAATATCTTTAGAGAAAGAATTACAAAAAGAACAATTATTATCAATAATAATATTTTTCTTTTTTAAGAGTTCAATAGTATTCAATTTACCATGAATAATGAGCCACATGTGAATTTTAGATTTAGGAGGAGCGTTAGATTTCCAAACAAATTTAAAACAATTATCGAAAACACCCAAAAAGTTAATAAATTTGTAAAAGGAATTCGAAGAATATTTCTTACTCTTATCCCACTCCCAACTAATGAAATCATTATCATTGTCAATATTGTAGAGATTAAGCTTAGCATAAAGCAAATAAAGCTGTCTAAGTATTGAGCCTACTAAAATACCATTAAAATTAAAAATCCAAGGAGGGTCACTATCAGAGTTAAAAACATCAGAAATAAATGCAAATTTAAAGTTACAAATATCATATAAATCTTTAAACTCAATCTTAAGTGGAGTAGCGGAAATCCAACTATCATGCCAAAAAGAAGTGTTATTACCAGAATGAAAAGTAATATTTACCCCTAAGTTGAAAATATCAATACATTTTAAAATGGATTTCCAAAAAAAGGAAAGTTTACAATAAATCGAAGGACTAATTTGATAGAGATTATAACTATCATTGTAGTAATATTTAGATATAATCTCTTTCCAAATGGCATTATCATTCGTATCTCTGAATTTCCATAACCATTTACTAAGAAGAGACAAGTTCATATTACGTAAATTAATGACACCTAAACCACCCTCTTTTTTAGACTTACAGACAATATCCCAATTAACTAAACATTTAAGGCTACAGTTTGGATTATCACCACTCCAAAGGAAGTCTCTTCTAATTTTATCTATTTTGTCTATCACCCAATCAGGAAAGAGGTGCATAGACATCCAATAGATTGGAAGAGCTGATAAAACAGAGTTAATCAAAACAAGTCTACCAGCTCTAGATAAGAATCTCCCATTCCAATTAGTAATCCTATTTTTAATTTTATCAATGATTAATAACCAATCCTCATGCTTAAGCTTTGAAGGTCTAATAACAAAACCAAGATAATTAAAAGGAAAACTCATAGTTTTACAATTTAAAGTATTAGCAACTAAATTTTCAACTTTGTCTAAATCATTTAAAACTAAAACCGAACTTTTATCAAAGTTTATTTTTAAACCTGACAATAGTTCAAAACTATAAAGAATAAACTTAAGAGCAATGATGTGCCTAGGAAGATGAGAGGAAAAAAGCAAAGTATCATCAGCAAATTAAAGGATAGACAAACCAAAATTCGAAAAATCATTACCAAAAAAACCCAAGAGATTATTATTAATAGCATTCTTAATAATCTTAGAAAAAACATCAGCCGCTAAATTAAACAGAAGGGGAGATAAAGGATCCCCTTGTCTCAATCCTCTCTTGGATTGAATCTTATTGCCCAAGATACCATTGACCATAATACTTGAGTTACCAGATTTAAGCAGGTTAAAGATCCAGTTAATCCATCTATTACTAAAGCCTCTGGCACGGAAAATATCAATAAGGAAATCCCAATCAACCGAGTCGAAAGCCTTAGCAAAATCTAATTTTAAAATAGCACAAGTAATAATATTCTTACAACAAAGATTAATGTATTCATGAACAACTGCTACACCATCAGTGATATTTCTACCTTTAATGAAAGCAGATTGAGAACAGTCAATTAAATCATTCATTTTTAAACTAAGCCTATTAGCTAAAACTTTAGAAATAATTTTAACAGAGCAGTTAATCAATGAAATAGGTCTAAAATCTTTTAAAGTATTACCACCAACTTTTTTATGTAATAAGATAACATTAGCAAAATTAAATCTAACTAATTGGAGATTTCCATTATAAAACTCATTAAACATATTAATTAAATCTATTTTAGAACCTCCTAAAAAGTTTTATAAAAAAGAATAGGAAATCCATCCGGACCCGGAGATTTATCTCCCGGTAAATCAAAAATGGCTTTACGGATTTCATCTTCAGTAAAAGGAACATCTAAATCAGAAAGATTAATATTAGAGACGGACGGATAAAGATCATTCCATCCAACATTAATTCTATGCTTATTAATATTGCCAAAGATATCTTTATAATAATCAGTGAAAGCATTATTGAGATCACGTTGTTCAACTAATTCCACATTGTTAACTAAAATGGAATTAATTGAGTTACAACGTTTTCTACTGTTAGCTAAATTATGAAAAAATTTGGTATTGTTATCACCTTCATTAATCCATTGAATTCTTGATCTTTGTTTCCACATAACTTCCTCTTTTTCAAGAATAGAATTAAGTTCCTCTTTTAAGTTATTAAGAACATTTTTCTCTCCTAAACTTAAATGTCTACATTCTTCAATCTTATTAAGTTTAAGCAACTCATTAAGAATATTCTCTTTTTTAATTTTAATATTACCAAAAATGTTTTTATTCCAGAATTTAAAAAAAATCCTGAGATTTCTAAGCTTGAGCACAAAAGCCTTAGCTGAATTATCGCAATACTTAAGACTATAATAACTCATAGAAAACCATTTATTACTGATTAAATTTGAAAAACCTGGTTCAAGAAGCCACATTTTTTCAAATTTAAAAGATCTACAAATAATTCTATGACTATCACAAGAAAGAATAATGGGACAATGATTTGAAAGGGTATAAGGTAAACCAAACACTCTACAGATAGGAAATTTATCCTCAATTTCACCACTAACAAAAAATCTATCTAAAAGAGCAAAAGAGGGAGAATCCATATTATTACTCCAAGTAAAATCTCTATTAGATAAAGGAATTTCAATCAAATTAGAATGAATAATAAATTGATCGAATTCCTCTATAGCCGAATAATCACCTTCCCGGGGAGAACGCTCCCCAATGAAACGAGTAACATTAAAATCACCCCCCAATATCCAAGAACCGGGGGCAAAAGATCTAAACTCGAGGCATTCGTTCCAGAGAATCCTCCTATCTATTTTAGAGTTAGGCCCATAAACATTAGAAATATTTAAAAAGGAATTATCAGCTAAATTAATTAAAATAATGTGTAAAGAGTGCTGCATCTGAATACATTGTAATAATTTAAAAAGGTTATCTCTCCAACCGATCATTAAACCCCCTGAAAAACCCACCGAAGGAAGAAAAACCCATTTACTAAAACGAAAGCCACCTAATCTTTTAAAAAATCGAAAATCAGGACATTCTATTTTAGTCTCTTGAAGAAGAACAACATCAATAGAAAAATCTTTAAAAAAGATTCTAGCTTTATCACATTTATTAAGGTCATTCAAACCTCTAATGTTCCAACTGATAATTCTCATAAACCCATAGATCTAGCCCTATCAAGTTCCTTACTTCTAATAAACTCACGATCTAGCTCAATATCAGAAAAAATAAAAGCAGATCTATTAGCTAACTGACTAAAATCAGAAGCAGATAAGTCACCCAGAGCATAAGAAGAATAAAAACTACCCAAATCAAAAAGCGAACCTGAGCCTGAATCCGTAACACCGCTTACAGTGTTCGAACCAGGAAACTCACCCGAAGACTGAGAACGACTACCACGAATCCTGATACTACGACGAACCGATCCACTAGAAGCTGAAAACTTCCTTCGTCTACCTCTCTTCGAAGAAGAAAAACAAGGCTCAGAAACTCTATCAGCCACACAAAACTGATCAGTCAAAATATACTCAGAACTTCTTTCGGAAGTACAAGGAACACGAGAATCAATAGGATCCGAACATGCCACATCCAGATTCCCAGACCAACCCAAACAGTCAACAGAGGATACAATTTTTGCCCTCCAATGTCACAAACATCATTACCATTGAAGGTATCAACAAGAGAAACCTTATCAACATTAGAAACCAGAACCCTATTATCATTCAATACAGTATCAGCGTGCATATCATCAGATGAGGGAATGAGCACATTAAGGAAATCCACATCCACATAATTTTCTGGAACAACAGCATAATCAAACTGCTCCAATTCACTTGAAAACAAATCCTTAGAATCCAAAACGACAGAAGAGGAATTTACTTCAACCCTAATCGAAATCTCTTCTTCCACAACACAGCCTAAATTCAACCGAGAAACAGTTAACATAGGCAATTCAACATCTAACCTTGAAGAGAAGGCTAAAACCTCATCAAACAAAAAAACACTGTCAAAATGATTTTCAATGACAGACACAGGAGAAAGGATCATAGGCTCAAAAGCAACTAAACAATCTACAACATCCAAATTATCAACTGATAGACATGTTGCCACATCACTGGAAAGATCACCATCAACTGGATTCAAAGAGCGATCTAAAGAGAACTCAGAAACAAAACCAAAGTTGGGAGACAAAACACCATCATCAGAAAATGCAGGACAATCAGAGAAGGCCACAGTATCAAGGCAAGTAAAACTGTTGAACGTAGGAATCTTAAAAGAATCAGTGATGCGTGAAGAAGGCAACACTTTATTGATCTTTGGATCAAAAAACTCAATCTTATTCATTGAATCATGAGAAGACATACAGAGAGAAACGTCTGGATCAAGCAAGATGGAATCAGAATTTGAAAAAACAATTCTATTACCGATTGCGAGCAAATCACATTCATCAAAAAACGATCCACCCTTGAAATTTGCTGAGATGACCGAAGCATCAAAATTCTCAAGATTCTCTGCATCCCCGAAACAACCAAGATTCTCCATACCAATGTTTGGCGAGTTAACTATATTAAAATGATGTAAAAGATCATCTAAATACCTCAAACCTTCAGATCTATTGAGCCGAAGAAAATTGATTAAAATCCCTCTCAACTTAATGAAATTTAGAACAAAACGAAAACCATGATCAACTAACTGTACATGAGAAATTGGAGGAGAAGATTCACAATTACCAAAATAGTTTTCGGGATCGCCAAACCTTGCTTTATAGCCTTTACCTATGTTCGGGGAATTAACCAAATTGAAATGATACAGCATATCTTCCAGATACTTAAAACCATCAACCCGGCTTTGCCACAAATGATCAAGCATAATCCCTTTCAAAAGCATGATCTTTAGCACAAAAACGAACCCATTCTCAACCAAGAACTCTGAAGAGGCAGAATCAGAAGAACTCGAACACTTAAAACTCTTATGGCCAAAATTGCCGCAATTAAAGCATCTAATAGGATCGCGGCATTGAGAAGCAAAGTGGTTGTCGTCTCCACATCTAAAACAGAAAAATTTACAAGATTTAGTATCAATCCATCTTTTTCTCAAAGAAAAAGGCCGCGACATTCGAAAATGTGAATTTGGCGGACGGTCTTTGACCACTTGAGAATAGGAACGCAGAGGAGCCGATTTTGAATCACTAAGCTGATGGGGCAATTTAAAATCATTGATGAAATAATCGGCAAGCTGATGAGGACGATTGAGGAAATCAAGAGGAAGAAATTGGGAAGACGAAGACGCCATTGCTTTTGAACAGAACGAATTATGAAAATAAATGTATTCATTTTACTCATACTACTTAATTGATTTCTAGTTCTTACTACAGAGTCAATATTTCCTAAAACATTTTCTATAGGATGATCTTTTGATATTTTAAATCTCTTATTAGGTTGATTTATTTCACTAATAGTTTCATTAGATTGATTTAAATTTATAAAATCTTCTTCATCATCTATTTGTAGAATATCTTTAAGATTTTCATCAAAAGATACATGCATAGTTTCTTCAATAGTATTAGTTTTTAAATTAAAAACTCTAAATGCTTTGCTTCTATTAGAATAACCAATAAAGAATCCTTTATCAGCTTTTGGTTCAAATTATCTAAATTATCTTTTGTATTAAGTATAAAACATTTACTCCCAAATACTTTGAAATAAGAAACTATAGGTTTCTTATTATAACGTAATTCATATGGAGTTTTATTTGTTAATGGTCTAACTAAAATTCTATTTAATATATAACAAGCTGTAGCAACTGCTTTAGCCCAAAAATATTTAGGTAAATTACTATCAGAAAGCATTGTACGAGCACACTCTTGAATCGTTCTATTCTTACGTTCTACTACTCCGTTTTGTTGTGGAGTTCTTGGAAATAAAAAGTTGTGAGTAATTCCCTTCTGAGTACAGAAATTCTCAAAATTTTCATTTGCAAATTCACCACCGTGATCACTTCGAATAGTTTTAATTTTGAAAGAATGTTGTTTTTGAATTCTTTTAGAAAAGTTTTTAAATATTTCAAAAGCATCACTTTTATATTTTTAAAAGATTGTCCAAGTATATCTTGAATAATCATCTACTATAACAAAAACATATTTACTATGGTTAATTGATTGAACTTGAGATGGACCAAATAAATCTAAATGAAGTAATTCTAGAGGACTAGAGGTAGAAATAGCATCTTTTAATTTAAATGAACTTTTCTTAAGTTTTCCTAATTGACAAGCATCACAAATACTATCTATTTTAAAGTTTAACTTGGGTAGACCTCTAACTAAGTCAAGTTTTGATAGCCTAGATAATAATTTGAAATTCAAATGGCCAAATCTTTTATGCCAAATCCAAGGGTCACTTGTATTAGCCAAAAGACATAGGTTATCATTTGAAATTTTCATACTAAGGATATAAATATTTTTCTTCCTAATACCTTCAAAAATTATATTAGACTTATCATCTTCAATGTGACATTTATCTTTTTCAAATTTAATTTTAAAACCTTTATCGCAAAGTTGACTTGTACTAAGCAGATTATGTTTTAAGTTCCTAACTAATAAAACATCAGAAATAAGTAAAGTTTTAGAGTTACCGACATTGCCGACCCAACCACATATCCTTTAGAGTTATCACCAAAATTGACTAATCCACCATCTTGATAAGTAATGTGCTTGAGTATCTCGGGATTTCCAGTCATGTGCCTTGAACAGCCACTATCAAGTATCTATTTATCTTTCTCAATTTGCACAGTTTGTCCATTGGGTGTTGATTCGTCAAAAGCCATATAACATGTCTGTTCCTGCATAACACACCAATTCAGTAGATAACTTGATTTTTCAAAATAATCATATGCAGACTTATGAAACTTTGATGAAATGCATATATTCAAAACAGTTTTAACACAATTTTCCAAAAATGCCATTTTTATATTTTTCAAGTTTCAGATTATGAAAACAATGAAAACCAATGCTCTGATACCAATTGTTAGGGATGCGGATTAAGGATCTTAAGGCAGAAATAACACTAGAGGAGGGTGAATAGTGTTTTAAAGAATATACGAACTATATGACTAAATTAAAACTTTCAACACAAATCTAAACAGAATTCTAACACAGAATGATCACAGAACATATAAGAAATGCAAATAGTAAAATAAAGCAAGTAAAAGGAAAGAACACACCGGATTTTATACTGGTTCGGAATCCTCCTACATCAAGTCCTACACCAAGGCAATATCCTTGTACATATTTTTATAAGCCAATATCCAAATTACAACCCTCAATTTCTAAGGCCTTGAGGAACCCTCCTATCTCCGAGTCTGGGGTAAACTCTCTTGATTTACGGGACACAAGATCACCCTAATACTTCTTAATAACAATCCTTTTGAATGGATAGACTCTATGGACTTTTTGAATACAAATTAATCCTATAACTCTGAATAGCACTTTGATCTTTAGTAGAATGATGGAGAATCAAATAGAGAGAGTATCTAAATGATTTCCTATTGAGAATTTGGCAGAATGATGGCACGATCTTGAAAATATGAAGTTTTATGGATAATGAATGGTGGAGAAGAATGAGTGAAGAAAATAAGAAAATTGGTTGTTAAAAAATTCGTTTTGGAAGCCTTTATATAGATGCTCAACGGTCATAACCATTGACTAAATGCTTTTGAACGAATGGACACTTCTTTTGAATTTTGAATTTTGAATCCAACTGTCACCATGTCGACATGGGGTATCCCCATATGTCGACATCCCTCAGTTCAAAATTGTAGAGATGTTGTTTTGTAAAAGCATTTGAATTTAAAACAAGTTGAAACTTCTCTGAAGCAAAATAAAGTGTTTAAACAATATTTTGAGATAGAGAATGAATATAAAACATATTTTAAATATATATATATATAATTGATATAGACCGTCAATTATATAAGTATTATTTAAAATCAGAATAAGTTTTGATGTTTTAAAAATAGAAGTTTTTAAAATTAGAATGAAGGAATATTTTAAGGCTAAAACAAAGTTTGAAAACATTTTTGAAAACATGATTTTGAAAGCTAAAACATTTTGAAAACAGATTTAAAAACATTTTGAAAAATCTATTCAAACTGAAATTGCAAGAACCTTCCTACAGAGCTCCTCCATAGGACTCGAGAACTTGTACAAAGTAGTTTAAATGATTTTGATTTTCGTGGGTTTGTAAGCCACTTGTCGTAGGTTTGTAAGCTACTTGTCGTGGGTTTGTAAGCCATTGGTTTCGCTAGAAATTGGGTTCCATACCAAAAGAAAATTGGAAGAAAGATGAGAGTGCTATTATGAAGTTTTAACAAAATACTAGACACTTATCTTGAGATCTTGAAATCTTGATTCTCTAGAGTCTTGAATCTTGAATCTCTAATCTTCATCTTGATGCTTGAGTCTTTATACTGATCAGTCTTCGATAATACCTGCATATACTTCCTATACATATATATATATATATATATGAAAATGTTAGTATATATTTTATAAAGTAAAGTATAATAACTATATAAGGTTGTTGTCATCAAAACATCATCAACTCTGTTCCTAACAATAGCATTAAGGCATTGCCCATATCCCCCTTAACACATTTTATAAATATCGTAGTCTATATAGTACTGTAAACTCCACTAAGCCGGTGGGCTATCAGGGAGCACGTCGTAGGTACGACACAAACCAAAATCGTACTAGGCTCGATAAGAAATATGACAAGGCACACGAGGCAATGTCCAGGGTAGGATTCTACCGTTTTGCACTTTCGGATTGGTGGTAACGCATAGTGCTACTACCGCCTATCTCGGAACACACTTCCATAATCAAATCAAAGGTGGCCACCAAATCAATCACAAAGTAACAGATATGGTATCGAAGAAGCATGTCTGATCAGAGGAGAGACCTCACTTGGCCTGGTATAGCTCCTTTTTTAGTCATATCAAGCTGACCGAAGGTCAGGTCTGCGTTCTTACCTCATACCAGTAGCGTTCGCCAAACCATCCTACTTCATTTTGGATTCTCCACTACATACACAGTTGTTAAAGTGGTTTTAGAATTGACAGAGAGTATGACAATATCCGACCCCGGTCTTTTTAACAACCAAACGCTTATATTTATCACACCATGGTCATTTAAAAAAAATCCAATAACAGTTTATACATTCGTATCAAGATATCCGTATACTTATTCCTAAAGTATAAATATATTCATAAATACCGAGAAAGATTTATTCCAAAAGCATGTCTGAATTCCCAACGCCCGTCCTTCATGGATGCTTGCATGCTTCCTCCAAGTGTAAGTGCTCGTGATCTTTTCTATAAAAAGCATCCATTTTCGACAGCGGCTTCCTTTCCAACCATTCCCCGACCTCCATATCGGGATGAATCCCCCTAGTCAACACCATTAGCACTATGTCAACCTTGGGATCTGTAACTTTTATCATGGCTTTGTCGAATTAATTCAATAAATCCTTCAATGACTCTCCATCTGCTTGAAAGAGTTTTGACAAAGACATGACAAGTTTTGAACGTGAAGTATGTAAGTGGAATTTCCCCATAAACTTCTTCGATAACTCGGTGAAGGATGATATAAACCTTGGTGGAAGTCGAGTGAAACACATCCTAGCTATTCCTTCTAGGAAAATTGAAAAACAGCAGCATATCAGGGCAATGAAAGCTCTGGCGGAATCCATATGCTATTCATACCTCACCAAGTCTTGCCTTGGTTCCATCATTCCTCTGTACAACGACATTGTTAGCATTGCGAATCTTCGAAGGTATCTCTCATGCAAAATGTTCTCTATAAATGGATTCCGACTAGGAGAGATACACCATTCATCATGGCTTCTGAAAAATTTTCGTTAATAAGTCTCCTGACCATAAACGACGGTAATCGGGCTTCGCCCCGAGTTTAAGCCTGGCGAATGCTCTCAGTTTGGCTCTCGCTGCCTAGGTTCTCCAGCCTCTGGGAGATCCATTCGTCCACCCGTCCCGTCTGTTTGATTCCCATGAGTTGTATCATCAATAATAGCATGAATTTCCATATTCCAATCATTAGCAATGCCTTCAAAAGTCAAATCCACACCACCTTCTAGACAGTGAGCTCTAGGCCCATTATTGGATGGATTAGTACCGACCCTTGAGCTACGGTCGGGACTGTTTCCTAAATTTGATCCTGGAGCTCATCCACTTTCTTAGTGAGATGTTCCAACAACGTTCTAAGTCCTTTTATGCTTTATGTCCCTCCATCTCTGCTTGGATGATGAGGAACCTTCTAACTCTGAACTAGAATCTCCTCTACTCCTCCTACGACTATTCTAAGTTAGATCATTCAGCAGTCTCAAGCTCTGTTGCATTGTTTGATTCATCTCATTCTGACTAGCATAGAATCTGTCTTCCATCTGCTTCATCATCCTATACATCTCCATTCTGGTCATGACTTCAATCGGATTCTGGATCTCCGGTTTAGTAGGTTGGACAGCTTCATCTACATGCTGGGCATTCTGGTTCTCAACTTTAGTAATAGCTTTGGAATTGGTAGAATGGTCACTTCTTAATGGGGCCATTGCAAATAGCTTCTCTTAGATTGTAGAAAATCTAAATTGTAGGCAATAGGATAGGAAAGTTTGATCTTTCTCTTGGACTTATGAATCCAATAGTAGATGGTGGATCCAAATAGCCTTGAGTTCAACTTTCAATGAAAGCACAAAAATGTTTGAACAAAAAATGGCACAAACACCCAAAAGTTAAAGTGGATGATAAAAAGTGAAGAACTATAATGAAAACGAGCAATAAAGAACGTATAACAATTTATAATGGTTCGCCAAATCAAGGCATACGTCCACTTTGTAGTTTTATTGCTTATGTTGTGACTTGGAAGCAAAAGATCTCAGGGGCCGGTACAACTCTGACACTTAGTTTTCAGAATAACAATAATATAAGGTAGAGCAGAATTAGAGCCAAAAGATCCTAAAAAATGAGCCCAACCTTCCTACTTATAGAGGTAGGGGCCTAAAATCTCATATAAAAATATTTTCAAGCCTCTACCTATGATTTAGACCAATTCTTCCAAGAAAGTAGGTGCCACCTCATCAATTTGTATGGGTCGGTACAATTCCAAGGTTAAGGGTCGGTACTGACCCATAAGATGGCCAATACGGCTGCCTTCAACTGTTCATCTTGGCTCATCTTAAGGTTAGCTTCGTGATTCCATAGTTGTTTGTACCAATATTAGCTTGTTTCTGAGTCCAAATGATGGAGTCATGAAAGAACCAAGTTGCTAATTCAAGAGTTCATGGAGATCGATAGAGAATTACTTTGAATCCATAAAAAACAATAGGGATTAGCTTTTATCATCAAGAAGAAGGCATAAGCAGAAGATGGGACCTAATGAATCAGAGAATAGGGGTCGGTACCGACCCATCAGTTGGATGGGTTGGTGCCTATCTTAGCCTGAGTCCCCTTTGCCTTGGCCTTATGACTCTGCTTGTGCTTGATTTCTAGACTGTTGGGCTATCTCCCTGCGTTTTCTGCCTAGATAACTCCAAGTTCAAATTGTCTAGTCTGTCCGAATATGACATGGTCTAAGGATGGGATAACAATGGTGTAAATGCCTTTATATTGGTATTATATTACTTAATCTATGTGTTGGATTTTGTCCTTGTCGGGGGAGCCGAGACCCAATAGCCCAGAGTGTAGTGTATTCTTTACACTTGGGGTGCAATTATGATTTTATTAGTTTGATAAACTTATGACGTGTTGCAGAGCACTATAGTAGAATAGTGCTAACTTATTGGATATAGCAGAAGATAATTTTTGAGGTATTTGTTACACTACCTTGCACAAATATCATTTAATATGTTTATTATCAAATACCTGCACATTAGTTATCATACAATTTGAGGATACTTCTTACTCACTGGGATTTATTTTACAACTCTCAATGTTGTCTCTTTTGTTATTTATTTTTTGAGTAGGTTGGTTGAATGGAGAAGATATTGTTATCCGAAGCAAATTTTAGAGCCATAACTATGTGATTATATATCTAATATTTTGTATACTGACATGTAAAACTTTATCATGTATACAAGACTAACTGTATATGGCATCTAATGAATTATTAAACTCCGCTTATTTGGAGTATTATGTACTATGATATTGGATCTTACATCTCATATACATATACGTGTATGTTCGCACACATGTCCTGCTAGTCTTGTATGTATAATATTTATATTCTCCCTTGTACCTTCCGCGATGAGACTTTTTTCATAATCTACGATAGATATGCTATGTTTAGTTTAAATTTTTACCTGACAAATCGTCGTTTATGAGATTTTTTCATCCAGGTTACGTTTGGTGCATAGATTTAGGATGATACAAATGATGGAGCCTTGTAGCAAACTATTAGAAGAAGGCGTTTCCTTCACTTATTTATACATAAAATACACAAGCACTTTTTTCCTTACTATCCTGATCATTTAACGCGGCAACTCCATTTAAAAAGAATAGTAACAATAATAACAACATCGCAACAGTAAAAAGTTCAAAAGGTTACACTTACTGGACAATTCACCGTCGCAAATGGCTAATGCTTTTACTTAATGACAACATATTTCACAATCAAATTTAAAGCGTAGACAAACACCAACATTTACACTATTTGTTTTCAGATGTAAGTATAAAATGCAAATACTTGCATAAACACTTAAAATTGCAAATATTATAATCAATTTAAGATGCTTGTACTAAAATACTAAAATTTCTCATTGTGTTCTTCAAAATGAAGATAAATGTGAATATTAATTCAAAACAAAGATAAATGCAAATATTTACATCATCCATATGAAAGTGCAACTAATCGTATATGTTTGTACTTTACATCATCCATTTGAAAGTGCAACCAATCGTAGTATTGATCTTATTTTACCTGCTCTATATGACGGTTTTGGGCCTTATCGGGGGACCCAGGAGCCAATAGCCTAGCGTGTAGTGTTTGCTTTACACTTGGGTGCGATTATAATTTTAGTAATTTGATAACCTTATCATGCATTGCGATGTGCAGTTAAAATCCCGCTAAATCCCTGCAAAATCTTTGTTATAGCGCGTAATGCTCTTCAACCGCTATGTTATTTAAATTTAGCGCTATTAAATAGTAGATCCCCTTCAAGCCCCACTATTTTTCTCTATACCTACCAAATCAAAACATTTTAGCACATTCTTTAGCAATATTAATATACAAAGGTTGATTTGATTAGTTATCATCTAAACCAAATCAACAAAGTTAAAGTAAAGACCTAATTTTAAGCCATAAGTGCTCAATATAAGTTAGAAATATATTGTAATCACAAAATCTAGTCCATATAAATCATTATATTATTCGATTTTGTTATATAAGATTAAGCGATATTTCTTTTACCTACACAAATGATGTGGCAATGAAAATAAATTAACTTTAAATATTTGGTTTTATATCTAATGAAGTTTTTTGCACCTCTGTTATATCCCCACTATATTCCTGCTTTATCCTTCCTATAACCTTTTACATCTCTATCGCTATAGAGCTAAGCACTTTAACTGCACAAGTATCGTGATACTATGATAGAGGAGTGCTAACTTGTTGAATACAAAAGAAGATACATGTTGAGTTATTATTACCTCGTACAAATATCATTGAGCATACTGGTCATGAAATACCTACACATTAGTTATTAGCTCAGAGATACTTCTCACTCACTAGGCTTTATGTTTGAACTCTCAATGTTGTCTCTTTTGCAATCTATTTTTTGAGTACGTTGATTGAATGGAGACATTGTTATCTGAAGCGGGTTTTAGAGCTATAACTGTGTATATTGATATGATTATCTATCAAGTATTTTGTGACAAGTGAAATTTTATCATATATATAAGACTAACTGCATATGACATCTAATGCATTTACTAGACTTCACCCGTTTGAAGTATTATGGACTACGATATTAGATCTTATCTCATATATACATGATGTCCTATTAGTCTTGCACATATATGATGTTATTGAAAGAGACGTTGCAGTAGGTTCGTATGGAATAGAAATGTGTAGATAGCAGAATATCACAAATAAATAAAAATGACACCAGAGATTTATAATGGTTCGGACCACTGTCCTACGTCCACTCCCTAAGCTCCTCTTAGGAATTTTACTAACAGAAACAACCCTCATTTTTGCCCGGAGGAATAGATTTACGACTATCCGAACAGCCGAACGGGATTTCTTGCCTCGACTGCTGAAGAGGACTTTCACAATACAAAGAGTTTGTTGACTGACTACTTGTGTTCTTAATAATGCGTATATGTCAAATCAATGTACATCCTTCCTATAATATTTCCTTGATGATAATAGTGTAGTTCGTGAAAGAATATGGAAATTTTGAGAAGATTTGTAATCTTTGAAATATGAAAATAGAGTGCTTTTGTGAAACTGAATGCTATAGATAAGATAGAAAGAATTAGAGTAAGATTAGTTGAAAAACATATTTGATTAAGCCTCTATTTATAGTATACAAATAGTTGAAATTATTCACGAAGAGATTCGATGATTAGATGTGAATTACGATTTGTGTCTCTTGGCTGAATAGTTGCATCTATTCGTTTTCAAAAGTCTGAAATAAAATTTCAGAAGTCTTTTTATAATCAAGCATATATACAGCAAGGAAATAGACAAATTCAGGCTATATTCAGATGTTTGAAAAATTCAGAATAGACGTCTGAATATTATGCTGAGTATATTTTTGTTTCAGCAGACAGACGTCTGAATTAGAAATTTCAGACGTCTGTTTGCTATGCCTTGTGCATATCTTAAAAAAGCATGCATGTGTGTGTATCACCAAGGAAGATTTTAACAATATCTAAACTAATACATACAAACTCAATTATAATCTTCAACTAAGCCCTTGAAATTTTTCTGTTGTAGAGTTTCTCCCTGCAAAACAAAGTTAATCGATACTAATATATATATATATATATGTATGTATGTATGTATGTATGTATGTATGTATGTATGTATGTATGTATGTATATGTATAGTTTTCATAATCAAAACGCTATAAAGCGAGATCCAACATTCTCCCCCTTTTTGATAATGACAACTATACATGTAACTTCCCCTGTCGATATGCACATATTTTCTCCCCCTTTTTCATTGACAAAAAGGAGATAAATAAGTTAAGATAAATATGCACAGTAACATACATAACATACAATAACATAATAATATTTACATACATACGAGTTCACCACCAAAACAGACACATAGTAGAGTTTTGTGCCAAATAAAGCAGAGCACCAAAAAATATTACAAACCATAGTAGAGTTTTAGTTGCAAAAATATCATAAAAGTCATACCAAGATTATCAACTTTCCATAGCCGACAAGCTAGGTCCAATACTTGCATCACCTCCTTTAGATCCATCATGTCCAGAGCTTGAGTCTGCGGCTTCTTTATCGTTAGAACTCGAAGGCCATTGAAATTGAGCCGGATCATGAGCTTGAGAAGATTGAGGTCCGATGCATGAGATTTATCCCAAATTTTGTTAAAAAGTTTCTTAAAGAATCAAACTTTTTATTGGTCTTATGCTCAAAACGTTGCAAATCTTTATGAATTTTTGATTGATTGCGAGAGAGTACAGCCCATGCTTGCTTAGGCGGAAGACCGGAAGAAACAATTTGAATATCTTCTTTCTCTTCTTCTTCTTGGACATAATGACGGCGACGAGAAGATGACTCCGCAATTGGAGTTTATGGCTGTGATGCGATATGTTCTTGCCAAGCTTGAAAGGACATATGTTCTAATGTTGATGGGTTCAGGTCAATATCCATAAGCTTCAATGTTTTTGGTCCAATCTCTTTGATACTTAAGGAAGCAGTGTCGGTATATCAATTCGACACTCAAGAAGAATACGTGTAATATAGGTACCATAACGAATTGTCTTATACTTCCGCTTATATGTAATGTCCACACATTCATCAAGTATGATCTTAGACCAATTTACTTGCTTATTAGAATAAATAGCATATAAAGCTTGAAAATCCCGTTTATATACTTTTGCATAACTTCCTTTCCTTGGTTGAATTGTTCGGACTAAGATGCGATTTAGAAGACGTGCTTGTGGACGTAGATGAGTGGAGGTAAGATTTTTCAAGTTAACTAAATTGTCGGACAAGAACTTATGGGAAACTTCATTACATTCTTCCATGTTAACTTCTATAGTGTCAATATCTTGACCTTGCCACGCGCAACGCAAAAGTTGCCCTAGACATTGAATCGGAAGAAAAATACGCTTACCGCAAACTATAGACCATACGAAATCAGTTGTATTTCTTGGTGTATGATGATCCAAATTCAAATTAGCCAAGAAATGTTTGACAAGCAAAGGGTAAATTTTGACATTGTTCATACTAAAATCTACTAAAGACTCGAAATTGAAGTGCCTAGCATATTGTTGAAGACGATATTTGTGAAAAGCATTAAATTATACAAAAGCCCCTTTAAAGAATTTTGAATTTTTCATTGCTTTATACCTTTCCTTTGCAATGTCATTCCATAGCCATCTTTGGATTTGATCTTCGGATTGAAGCTCAGATTCTTGTTGTCTTATACGTTTTGGTCTAATTGCCATGGATTTTGGTTGGGTGGAAGTGTTGATTTTTGAATTTAAAAAAATAATGGAGGTTAGGTTTTTGTATGGCAAAAAGGGGAAAGTGAAAAAATGAGTAGAAGAGATGAAGTGGTGGGTAAAAAGAGAGGACGTGCCTTTTTTAAAAAATGACTCAGCAAAGTCAGACGTTTGAAAAATGAAAACAGACATCTATTTTTGACAAATTTTAAACCCGAAGGAAATTAGTTCATTTTTGCCCTTTTTCAGACGTCTGTTTTATAGGAACCAGACGTCTGAATTTTCTTTAAAAGTTTGTTTACTTCAGTATTCAGACGTCTATTTTATTGGAAAACGACGTCTGTTTCCTCGACTTTTTGGTTCTACACTTTGCAAATTTTATTTTTATTAACATATGTATATTTGTTAATACGTTTATTATATAAAATAATCTAGTTGTATTACAAATAGTACAACATTAATTTTTTGGTGACGATGTCTTTTTTGATGTTAGTTCTCTGCATTCCTCATTATCCATACAGTTCTTGTCCCATGAAGTTGGGCTATATTGAGGTCTTTGTGGGAGACCCAAGGATTTATCGGATTGTTTGATGTACGATATGAGGAGGATGGATTAAATGGATTAACCGGTCGAGGTAAGGGTTCAAATACATCCTTTTTCTTCGAGCTGCAAAATTTTAAACCAATTTGTTCAAGAAGGCTTAGTCGTTTAGCCGTTACTTTCTGTTCAAAATACAATTCACGTTGAAGGTCTATTTGCTGCTGTTGATAGTGATGAATTTCATCGATCTTTTTCTTCGTATCTGGAGAGATAAATAGCGCACGTTTGGCTTTCTTAGAATCCGGTGTATACCCGGTTCGATAATTTTCCCATTTATAAACAGGCTCGTGTTTTGGTTTTGGCGTAGGAAGATGGGGTGATGCAGCTGAGCTATCTGTTGAGAAAGTTATGTTGATGAATGAGTTTGATTTGTTGGAGGACATTTTTCAACAGAGTTTGAGCTTTTTGTTTTGAAAAAGAATTTGTTGTATTTTGTTTTAGTTTTTAACATGTATATATATAGGCTGAGAGTTTTAAGGAAAGTGTGGTGTAGAATCAATAGGAGATTAGAGCCAGAAATTTAATTACCGGTTAATAATTGATTTTTAAATGAATGGTCTTAGAAGGATGTTTTAGTTTATGTAATATTATATAGTTATTTCAAGTGTACAGCTCAAATGGTTAAGTTATTAAATCCATAGTCAAGTGATCCAAATTCAAGTAGAACTTTGTCGTGATGATAATTTTGATTTTAAAATTTTGTAATTCATTTTTATATTCTTAAAGAAAATAATTTAAATATCTTTTACTGATATTAAACCTAATTCTCGGCGTAGTTTAACAAATGAATTTGCTAAAAATGGTTTGGTAAATATATCAGCTATTTGATTTTCGGTAGAGATATGTTCTAAGTTGATAATTTCTTTTTCGATATTGTCTCGTAAGAAATGATGACGAATATTAATATGTTTATACATGAGTGATCTACAGGATTTTTAGACAGATTTATTGCGCTTGTATTGTCGCTGTAAATTTTTGATTTTGATAAATTTATTCCAAAATCTCTGAGTGTCTGTTGCATATAA
The DNA here is from genome assembly GCA_030765085.1 of Allium cepa. Classification (NCBI taxonomy): domain Eukaryota; kingdom Viridiplantae; phylum Streptophyta; class Magnoliopsida; order Asparagales; family Amaryllidaceae; genus Allium; species Allium cepa. Next base: position 805,371,131 of record CM060943.1, read on the forward strand.
ATAATCTGAGCACAAGCTAAAGCTGCAGATATATATTCTGCTTCACACGTTGAGAGTGATACACAGTTATGTTTCTTACTAAACCAAGAAACAACTGATTTTCCAATGAAGTGGCACGTACCACTTGTACTTTTTCTATCCGTCCGAGATCCACCGAAATCATCATCACTGAAAGATACTAATTCAAATGGACATTCTTTCGGATAAAAAAGACCGAAGTCCTTGGTATTATTAAGATATCGCAGAATTCGTTTCACTACTCTTGAATGTGATTCTTTAGGATCTGCTTGGAATCTAGCGCATAAACATACACTCATCATAATGTCTGGTCGACTTGCAGTTAAATAAGTAGCGACCCTATCGTACTTCTGTCTAACTTTTGGTCAACTTTTTTCCATTGTCGTGTCGATCGAGATGAGCTGTAGTACTCATAGGAGTAGGTTTTCCAGAAGTTTTTTCCATTCCAAATCATTTAATTAAACTATTACAATATTTTTCTTGATTTATAAAGATACTATTGGATAATTGTTTAATTTGAAGTCCGAGAAAAAATGGTAGTTTTCCCATATGTGACATTTCGAATTCTTTAGTCATTATATTTGAAAATTCTTCACATTATTTTTCATTAGTTGAACCAAATATAATGTCATCTACATATACTTGTATAATTAAAATACCTTTATTAGTATTTTTAATAAACAAAGTTTGATCAGCTTTTCCGACTCGAAATTCTGAGTTAATTAAATAATTTTTAATTCTGTCATACCAAGCACGAGGTGCTTATTTTAGACCATATAAGGCTTTCTTTAGTTTATATACATAATTTGGATATTTTTCATGAATAAATAATGGCGGTTGTTCAACATATACATTTTTCTTAATAAATCCATTTAAGAAAGCACTTTTAACATTCATTTGATAAAGTTTAAAATTATGAAAACAAGCGAAAGCTAATAGAATACGTATTGCTTCTAGTCTTGCAACAGGAGCAAACGTTTCTTCATAATCGATTCTTTCTTCTTGATTATAGCATTATGCTACTAATCTTACTTTATTTCTAGTAATATTTCCTAATTCGTTTACTTTATTTTTATACACCCGTTTAGTTCCAAAAACTGATTGGTCATCAGGACGAGGAACTAATTTCCAAACATTATTTCGTTCGAACTGATTTAACTCTTCTTGCATGGCAATAATCCAGTATTCATCTGTTGAAGCTTCTTTTGGATTTTTAGGCTTAATAATTGAAAGAAAAGCAACATGACCCATTTGGTTTAGTTGACTTCTTGTTTGAACTTGCGAATCAATCTCTCCAATTATATTTTGTGTGGGATGATCTCATAGGATTCTCGGAGGAAATCTAATTCGATTGTTATTGTTTTGATTAATATTTTCATTATTTTCCAAACTTATATTTTCAGTGTTAGATATAATTTCTTCATCATCCTTAATGATTGTATGTTTATTAAAGTTTTCATCAAAAGATACATGTAAAGTTTCTTCTATTACATTTGTTCGTTTATTGAAAACACGATATGTCTTACTTCGTTCTGAGTAACCTACAAAAATTCCATGGTCGGCTTTTGGATCAAATTTTCCAAGTTGGTCTTTTGTGTTAAGAATAAAACATTTTGACCCAAAGATTTTAAAGTACGAAATATTAGGTTTTCTACCATTAAAAAGTTCATATGAAGTGTTTTTAGTTGAAGGTCGTATGGAAATACAATTTAATACATAACACGAAGTTGCTATAGCTTCTGCCCAAAAATGCTTTGGTAATGTACTTCCATTTAATAATGTGACGTCCAGCCTTTTCGTATGTTTTAAAACGACACACGTGCCGATTCAAACCATACGGAAAGGCGGATTGTTACGGGGAAAAGAAAACGAGAAAGAAATAAAACAAAACAGAATCTCACAGTGGAAGGATAAAATATAATAATCAATATACAATTCATAAAACTGTTTTATAAAACATTTGAGTTTCCTTTATACAATAAATATCAGAGTTCATATACCAATAAAAAACAATGTAGCGGAATACAGTGTGTACTGGAACAATATAATATATAATACTAATAATAATAATAATAATAATAATAATGAAATCTCCGTTTTCGTCCTCCAGAAATAAAGTCTTCGATCCTGAAAAGCTCGGACTGACCCGAGCGAATTCAAAAGATAAAACACTCGAGTCGGAACTAAAAGATCTTATGAGAGTTAAATCAAATGAAATAAATATGAGTGCAGTAACTTAAGAGATGCTCGGGATTCACATCCCCTAAGGATCCGTTAAACTATTTACTATGTAGTACATTTCGCTATTATAATAGTGTCTAATTGTGAAATAAACTTACTTTTAAATAGCGTTAAGGGGTTACCCATATAGCCCTTAACACAAATAATGTCAATAGTCTATACAGTACCGTAATACCTCCTGATTGGGAGGCTACCAGAGGATACTCCATAGGTACGACACAAATAGAAACTCGTACAAAGCGCGCTAGGGTAGGTGACACGGCACAACTAGGCAATGCCAGGGTAGATATACCAATTATGCTTCCGGGTCGGTGGTAACGCGTAGCTGCTACTACCGCCCACCTCGAGCAACACCCCCAAATAAAAGAAATCAAAAGTGGCCACCGAATCAATCCAAAGGTCAAAGTATAATATCGAAGGGATGCGTCCGATCAAAAGTGCTACCTCAATTAACCCGTCAATCGCTCCTGCTTTAGCCACCTTATGCCAACTCACGGGAGTTGGGTCCACGTATTTACCTCAAAGGAAACGCCGCCACCATCCTACTTCATTCTGGAATCTCCACCGCGTGCACGGTTGTTAAAGTGGTTTTCGGAGTTGGCAGAGAGTATGACAACTTCCGATCTCGGTCTCTTCAACAACCAAACATTTTTATAACACCGCGGTCATTTCAAAATAATTTATACTTAAACCAGAATATAAAATCCCTTTCAAAACCATATAAATACGATATCATTTTCTTTTTTTTTTAAACCAAATCAATATGGTATCATTTCAAATATATCCTTTTTCTAAAACCATACCACTTTAAAATTCATAATATCTCGAAACTATACATTTGAATTATAACTCTTCAAAACATAATACTTGAAAATCCATAGCTTTAAAACCATAACTTTGAACTTAAATGGTTTGGATATTCAACAGTATATAAAATAAAATGGTTTGAATTTAAAATTACTTTATAAAGTAAATAAATTTCCACGACTTTAGAATTTTATTCTCTTTAAATTAAGTCTAAATCCATAAAATTTAAATTCACTTTCAGTTTCAATAAACCATTTCAGTTTCAATATATTTCAAACTTTGAGTACTAAACAATTAGAAACTAAGGTTGGAAATTTCTATTCAACCATTAAAAGTTCTATTATTTAGTTTGCAATATTTGCATAATAAAACCATAATCATTCAAATAAAACTCAAATTACCTATAACTAAATGTTTCCTCCAATTTATTTATACTAGAAATATTCATTTAATTCATCTCGAATAAAAATTCCGTTATAAATATCATACCTTTTTACATTTAAAGTTAATAAATTCTACATCAACTTACGGAGTTTAATTCTTAAAAAAACTCAATTCCAAATAGATTTCCAATTTAACTTCCGATCTCAATTGATTTAAGTCATTAAAACTCTATATATACATATTCAATATCTTAACATGTACTTAACCATATAAAGTAATCAAACTCCATTATTCAACTTATTTATTTTATTCAACAAATTTATACATAGCTTAAATTCAAAAATTTAATTATATATGCATGTATAAAATAATATTTATATAAATAAAATTCGATATTTATTTAACCGTATCCTATCCAAACCATAGAAATCATTTTCAAAATATTTATATATATATATATATATAGACCGACGGTGTCTGTATAAAATTTTCTATCCTATGGTCAAGTGATACGGATATTTATCATTTCAATCCGCAATTAAAAAAATGCGGTTGTATATCATTTCAAACCATAATCCCGAATGAGATGAAAATGCATAATAACTTGCAGTTTATAACAATATAAAATACACACTCATTCATCCAATATCAACCATCAACCATTTTATCACAATCATCATCCAATTCAAACAATAGCATCAATATAGAACAGATAATAATCTTCAGGAATTAACTAGCAGTTTATATTCAACGATAAATTAATAACTGTTTAACTGGCAGTTTATATGCAATAGTAAATAAATAACAATTTAACTGGCAGTTTATATGCAATGAATACGTAAATGACAATTAAATTAAATAAATGCAATTTAGCTGAGACGATGATTAAAAATATGCCAAACAGTCATCAATAAATTTGTAATCACATCCAATTTTAATTTAACAAACATAAGAAATTTTAGAAGTTGTAAGTGGGTTAAAACACTCACATTTTGAATTTAAATTGAATTTGAATCCAATTTAAACTCAAAATTATCACAGTCTTCAAATTTGTCCAAACTAGCGTCAGAAGATCCGGAATTTCAATACGATCCTAACAAAAAAAATCGCGCGTAAATTCGAGTTCGTATGAGAAAGTTATTCGAGTTAAATTGTTTGAAAACAAAATTTATATAAAACAAAACAAGCTTACCTAACTAAAATGCCACGTCACCCAACAATTCTTCCCTCTCTCTCACGCGTTTGATTGAGACTTCCAGGCAACAGCGCGTTCGAGCCCTAGAAATCGAAGCTCAGACGCCGCAACTCCATGCAAAAATTAACGCTACTTCGACAATCCTAAACTCGATCAGCCTCCTCCGTTGACCTCATCACCTTGAGCCGACCCCGCCATGCCAACGCCATGAATTCCGGTCGTTAATTGCACGACCGCTGCCGTTCGTGTTCAAATGCCAAATTTGTCGATTGCATTGACTATCTCAACAAACGAACCCTAGATCCGTGACCTACACTCCACCCTCTTCCCAACGCCACCTCCTGATCGTCGATCGGGTAAAAATCCACCGTTGATTGTACAAAACCTAGAATTAACGGTTAAGGTTCACCACGAATTTTTGGAAAAATGATGATCCAAATTTGAAAACGAATCACACCAGATGATTACACTCTTCGAGAGCTTCGAAATATAATTTTTTCAAATTTTTCTGAGGAGTTGAAATTTCTGGATTTGAAATTGATTTGTGTTTGGATCTAATATTTGTTTTTCCGCCATTGAGGAAGAGGAGGAATAGAATGAATTTACGTACAAACAAATGAGTATTAGGGAGGCTAGGGTTTATAGCAGGATATTTATAGAGGAAGTTGGAATAGAATAAATGGATCGGGTTGAATACGCGCCAACGACAAAGTGGCCCCAAAATCCCGTTCTGACCCCAGAACGAAATTGGGTAAACCCATATATCAAAATAGGTGTTTTAAAATATTTTAAACGCAATGGAAAAGGTTTTAGGTTCAATTTGCATCGTAAGAAGAAAGTTATGCTAAAATCAATATTTTCAAATTGATTTCAATTGATTTCAAGCCCATACGATCAAAAGACATGTCCGATCGATACGAATCTTGAAATCCTACAATAATTCACCGATACGGATCCGATGATACTGGTTTCGTCGAAATCCGTTTCAGTGGCCAAAATGGCTATTTTTCCATAATTAAATAAATTAATATTAACTTAATTAAATCACTATTCCAATCCAATTTCTAAAATTTATAATTTCTAAAATTTATCACTTTTGATTTCTTAAACAATTTTAATAACTAACAACAATTCTATGTTAATTCAACATTAATTATTTCGCAAATTACCATATTAAATTTCATTTATTTGCACTAAATCAAATTTTAAATTCCAATAAATAAATAAATCTTGATTTTTCCATCCTTTTTAATTCCACAACTTGTTCAATTACAAAAATCATTATCATGATTTCTAAATATTACCTTAATTTAGCATTAATGTAACACTTTATTAGATTCGTTGCAATTGATTCCAATTCAATCCCAATTTATTAATATACTCTAATTTCATAACTTCTAAACATTTTATTTCCTTTTCCATAAGTGTAACATTTATTTTATAAATATTTATTTCCAATCCCATCAACGAATTAACAGGTAACCTTTAATAATTGTTTTCAAGCCAAATGTTACACTTAAGTTTATGTTGTATTCTACTATTTATCATATTATGAAGAAAATTTACATTATTCCCCACTATTACCTTAATTTATATTAACGTAACATTTAATTGACGCTTCATTCTATCATTAAACCTATTAGTATTAAATAGATGAAACTAACATTGGATTCATACTCTATTACGTAGATATCTTCAAATTTTATCTAAGTTTATATTTACATAATATTTAAATATTTGATTTCCTTTTTATTTCAATTAAATCCAATTACCTTAAATTTACATTCAAATAAATAAATAAATCCTGATTTCCATTCTTATTATTCAACAATATTATACTATAACATATTTAACATTTGTTTGTGTTTCATTACACTGATACTTCCAATTTCACCTTGATTCGTATTAATTATTTTATTTTCACTTATTGCGTAATAACTACTATAATTCAATCATATTTAAATTTGTCAGTTTAACCCATAAATTAAGATTTTACATCCAATATCCTAATTTACCTTAGTTCCATCCTGTATTACATCAATTGTTACTTAAATTTACACTAACCAACGTTAAATTAAGATTTATTGTAATCGGTTCCCAAAATTTATTTAATCCATTTAATAAACAAGTAACCTACATAAAATGCAACTTATGTGCTTTTAATTGCATTTATCTGTTCGTTACTTATCAATCCAGATTATAATTCCGTATATAACGCTAATTTTATTTCATTACATTAATTACTATTAAATGTTCTCAAAAATTCATTTACTTGGTTTTAAACTTTCTTTACATCAATTCCTAACCTATAAATAAATCTATGTTTCTATTTTATTTACATTTATTAAAAATTCATTTCAAATTCAATTAACAATAGGTAACATACAATTTAGCATTACCGTTACTCTTTAATCACATACATAAGCTTTTACTACATACAAATCATTGTTGCCATTTATTTTCACACTTCCGTTATGTTATTAATTACCATTAAAGTAACATTTATTATCTACAACAAACATTGCAATTACTTACCTACATTGATTGTAAAATTTTTCCATTTATTGCATATTACTTTCGGTTACTATAACATTGAATTCGTTAAATTATCACTAATTATATCATTGCATTAGTTAATACAATATTCCCATTTGTTTTTCTTATATTCAGTTTCTTAGCCTATAACAATTCTCATTACTTCAATCAATCGTAATTTCATTTCAACTGTTAATACTTATCTTTAATTTCCATGGTTTCATTCCATTTTCAACATTCACTTCATTATTAATTTTAATTTTTTTTATTTCTTCCTAAATTTAATTGCAAAAATTAAATTAAACTAACCAATTTATTTATCAAACTTTATGGGTCGTTACACTCTCCCCCACTCAAAACTTTTCGTCCCCGAAAAGGAAAAGAAGAATTAAGAAATCAACATATCTTAAATATTAACTTTATAAACAACTAAATTTACAAAATTAATTACTTTAAATAAAATATATAAATTTATAACCATTAAATCTTTTTATACTCAAATTAATAAAATTTGAAAAACATTTAAAGAAAATTCCAAGTCTAAAATTTACGGAAAATTTCGGCAGAGTCTTCTTTGTACGGAGAGGCTCAGGAGAAAATATAATATCAAAAATACAATATACAACATATATTTTCAAAATAATGTATATTCCCACTCGGGAAAATAATGTAATAATGCTATAAACCGTAATCCGAAAACGTACCTATTTGTCCGGCAATTAACGCTTAGTTATGAAATCAAAAGCAGTAACAATTTCTTCCATAACCTGTATTTCACTTATATAATCTGATAAGGGTTAGAAATTATATAGAATGAAATATTTAAGTTGTTCAACCACAAACAAATCAATCAACCATCAATCGCAACAAGCATACAGCCATCACATAAAATCAACACGCATCAATCATTCATTCATATCAAACAAAACAAATAGTTGTTCGGGCTCAAAAACTTTAAATTATACGGAAAGAGAAATAAACTACTAAGCGTACCCTTCACTTAACAGTCTGAGGTGAAACTAAATAGATTATTCTACCTTCCAAACAAATTTAAAGTATCCTTGCCCAAACTACCATAAACCAAAACAACACAATTCCAAACAATAGATTAATTTCATTTTTATTAATTTCATTCATATAACGATTCATCTTTTTAATTTACATTTTTTTTTCTCTTACAGTTTCATTTACTATTATTCATTTCTAACAAAATCTCATTTCACTATTTCATAACATGAAATTTTCTTTTATTATATTACATTCATTTATTCACTGCTTAATTTCATGTTTTTAAGTTTATAATCTTTTATTTATATTACTTATCTTTATATTATATTTTATTAGAAGCAATTTCAATTACACCTAAGTTTATACCACTAGAACAACAATTCTTATTTATTAAAGAATTTTATCAATTACTTTCATTACCTCAAATTTATTACTTGTACAATATCTATTACCTTCTCTTATTAACATTTCAACTTTTATATTTGGTAAGTTATAAATATGCTTTTTAAGAATGTAATTGAAAGTTTTTATTCTATTTCTTTTAATTAACTAAATGTTCAATAATATTATTCTTTGTTTCATAAGTTACAAATTTAAATTTTATTTTTATTTAATTTATAACTTAGAATTCAATCTCATATTCCTTTAGAGGTTTTAATTATTAGTTACCTATGTTCCAATTCACTACAATAATTGAAACTATAAATTAATGGAAACCTTAGAATTAAATACCGGGTTTAAATTTCAAATTATTTTAAAATAATGAATAAAGGTTTATACTTAAAACTTATATTTCTAATTATATTTAAAACAATTAAAAATTTATATTTGGTTATAAAAAAAATCTGCAGTAAACTACTACAATGGTCTTCCCACTTCGAAACTCGAAAATGAATGTCGATGATGCGTGCACTCATCACCGAAATTATTTTCCAGCGATAGAGAGGGGAGTACAAAACTTATTTCTTTTCCAAAATTTCTTTTTAAAACATTTCTTTCAAATTATATTAAAATATTTATATCAGAAAATACTTCTAAAATATTATTATTATATTCCAAAATCATTTGAAAGAAATTTTCAAAACCCCGGAACTTAAGTATAAAATTTCCAATTTGATTTATTTTATTTTCAATCTTTGTTTAACTATTATTTAAAAATTTCATTACCTGACAACCAATATATTGCAACCAATTATATGTATCTTTTATAAAAAATTATTTTATATATATAGAAAATATAATAGGCAAAATTATTTCATTCACCTATATTAAAATAAATATCATGTCGGTCTGTCCTATTAAGTGTTTAGAAATCCCTATTGATGTCAAAGCGTCCCATGCATCAACAAGAATTTATAAATACAAAACGGAACAGATTAACACAATAATAAAACTTTTTTATAACACTAACAAATACGCTCTCTCATATATATACACTCAGCGACTTCCATAGGGTATTTCTACCCTATTAATAAAGAGTCAGACCCCACAAAGCTAAGGTTTATCGCTAAACCAAAGCTCTGATACCAAATTGTAACGTCTAGCCTTTTCGTACGCTTTAAAACGACACACGTGCCGATTCAAACCATACGGAAGGGCAAATTGTTACGGGAAAAAGAAAATGAGAAAGAAATAAAACAAAATAGAATCTTACAGTGGAAGGATAAAATATAATAATCAATATACAATTCATAAAACTGTTTTATAAAACATTTGATTTTCCTTTATACAGTAAATATCAGAGTTCACATACCAATAAATAACAATGCAACGGAATACAGTGTGTAGTGGAATAATATAATATATAATAATAATAATAATGAAATCTTTGTCTTCGTCCTCCAGAAATAAAGTCTTCGATCCTGAAAAGCTCGGACTGACCCGAGCGAATTGAAAAAACAAAACACTCGAGTCAGAACTAAAAGATCTTATGGGAGTTAAATCAACAGAAATAAATACGAGTGCAGTAACTTAAGAGATGCTCGGGATTCACATCCCCTAAGGATCCGTTAAACTATTTACTATGTAGTATATTTCGCTATTATAATAGTGTCTAATTGTGAAATAAACTTACTTTTAAATAGCGTTAAGGTGTTACTCATATAGCCCTTAACACAAATAATGCCAATAGTCTATACAGTACCGTAATACCTCCTGATCGGGAGGCTACCATAGGATACTCCATAGGTATGACATAAATAGAAACTCGTACAAGGCGCGCTAGGGTAGGTGACACGGCACAACTAGGCAATGCTAGGGTAGATATACCAATTACGCTTCTGGGTCGGTGTTAACGCGTAGCTTCTACTACCGCCCACTTCGAACAACACCCCCAAATCAAAGAAATCAAAAGTGGTCACTGAATCAATCCAAAGGTCAAAGCATAATATCGAAGGGATGCGTCCGATCAGAGGTGTCACCTCAATTAACCCGTCAATCGCTCATGTTTTAGCCACCTTATGCCAACTCATGGGAGTTTGTTCCACGTATTTACTGCAAAGGAAACGCCGCCATCCTACTTCATTCTGGAATCTCCACCGCGTGCACGGTTGTTAAAGTGGTTTCGGAGTTGGCAGAGAGTATGACAACCTCCGATCCCGGTCTCTTCAACAACCAAACATTTTTATAACACTGCGGTCATTTCAAAATAATTTATACTTTAAACCAGAATACAATAGCCATTTCAAAACCATATAAATACGATATCATTTTCTTTTTTTTAAAACCAAATCAATATGGTACCATTTCAAATATATACTTTTTCTAAAACCATACCACTTTAAAATTCATAATATCTCAAAACCATACATTTGAATTATAACTCTTCAAAACATAATGCTTGGAAATCCATAGCTTTAAAACCATAACTTTGAACTTAAATGGTTTGGATATTCAACATTATATAAAATAAAATGGTTTGAATTTAAAATTACTTTATAAAGTAAATAAATTTCCATGACTTTAGAATTTTATTCTCTTTAAATTAAGTCTAAATCCATAAAATTTAAATTCACTTTCAGTTTCAATGAACCACTTCAGTTTTAATATATTTCAAACTTTGAGTATTAAACAATTAGAAACTAAGGTTGGAAATTTCTATTCAACCATTAAAAGTCCTATTATTTAGTTTGCAATATTTGCATAATAAAACCATAATCGTTTAAATAAAACTCATATTACCTATAACTAAATGTTTCCTCCAATTTATTTATACTAGAAATATTCATTTAATTCATGTCGAATAAAAATTCAGTTATAAATATCATACCTTTTTACATTTCAAGTTAATAAATTCCACATCAACTTATGGAGTTTAATTCTTAAAAAAACTCAATTCCAAATAGATTTCCAATTTAACTTCCGATCCTAATTGATTTAAATCATTAAAACTCTATATATACATATTCAATATCTTAACATGTACTTAACCATATAAAATAATCAAACTCCATTATTCAACTTATTTATTTTATTTAACAAATTTATACATAGCTTAAATTCAAAATTTTAACTATATATGTATATATAAAATAATATTTATATAAATAAAAATATGATATTTATTTAACCGTATCCTATCCAAACCACAGAAATCATTTTCAAAATAATTATATATATAGACCGACGGTGTCTGTATAAAATTTTCTATCCTATGGTCAAGTGATATGAATATTTATCATTTCATTCCGCAACTAAAAAAATGCGGTTATATATCATTTCAAGCCGCAATCCCGAATGAGATGAAAATGCATAATAACTTGCAGTTTATAAGAATATAAAATACACATTCGTTCATCCAATATCAACCATCGACCATTTTATCACAATCATCATCCAATTCGAACAATAGCATCAATATAGAACGAATAATAATCATCAAGAATTAACTAGCAGTTTATATTCAATGATAAATTAATAACTGTTTAACTGGCACTTTATATGCAATAATAAATAAATAACAATTTAACTGGCAGTTTATATGCAATGAATACGTAAATGACAATTAAATTAACTAAATGCAATTTAGCTGAGATGATGATTAAAAATATGCCAAGCAGTCATAAATAAATTTCTAATCATATCCAATTTTAATTTAACAAACATAAGAAATTTTAGAAGTTGTGAGTGGGTTAAAACACTCACGTTTTGAATTTAAATTGAATTTGAATCCAATTTAAACCCAAAAATTGCACAGTCTCCAAATTCGTCTAAACCAACTCAAAACATCCAGAAATTCAATACGATCCTAACAAAAAAATCGCGGATAAATTCGAGTTTGTATGAGAAAGTTATTCGAGTTAAATTGTTGGAAAACAAAATTTACATAAAACAAAACAAGCTTACCTAACTAAAATGCCATGTCACCCAACAATTCTTCCCTCTCTCCCACGTGTTTGACCAAGACTTCCAGGCAACAACGCGTTCGAACCCTAGAAATTGAAGCTCAGCCGCCGCAACTCCACGCAAAAATTGATGCTACTTCGACGATCGTAAACTCGATCGGCCTCCTCCGTTGACCTCATCACCTTGAGCCGACCCCACCATGCCAACGCCATGAACTGGTCGCTAATTGCACGACCGCTGTCGTTCATGTTCAAACGCCAAATTTGGCAATTTCATTGACTACCTACACTCCACCCTCTTTCCAACGCCACCTCCTGATCGTCGATCGGGTAAAAATCCACCGTTGGATTATCCAAAACCTAGAATTAACGGTTGAGGTTCACCACGAATTTCTAGACAAACGGTGATCCAAATTGGAAAACGAATCACACCAGATGATTACGCTCTTCGAGAGCTTCGAAATATAATTTTTTTCCAATTTTTCTGAGGAGTTGAAATTTCTGGATTTGAAATTGATTTGTGTTTGGATCTAATATTTGTTTGTCTGCCATTGAGGAAGAGGAGGAATAGAATGAATTTACGTATAGACAAATGAGAATTAGGTAGGCTAGGGTTTATAATAGGATATTTATAGAGAAAGTTGGAATAGAATAAATGGATCGGGTTGAATACGCGCTAACGACAAAGTGGCCCAAAAAGCCCGTTCTGACCCCGGAACGAAATTGGGTAAACCCATAAATCAAAATAGGTGTTTTAAAATATTTTGAACACAATGGAAAAGGTTTCAGGCTCAATTTGCATCGTATGAAGAAGTTATGCTAAAATCAATATTTTCAAATTGATTTCAATTGATTTCAATTAAATTGATTTCAAGGCGTTTCATGCCCATACGATCAAACGACAAGTCCGATCGATACGAAACTTGAAATCCTATAATAATTCACCAATACGGATCTGATGAAACTAGTTTTGTCGAAATCCGAGTCAGTGGCCAAAATGGCTATTTTTCCATTAATTAAATAAATTAATATTAACTTAATTAAATCACTATTCTAATCCAATTTATAAAATTTATAATTTATAAAATTTATAATTATAAAATTTATCACTTTTGATTTCTTAAACAATTTTAATAACTAACAACAAATTCTATGCTAATTCAACATTAATTATTTCGCAAATTACCATATTAAATTTCATTTATTCGCAATAAATCAAATTTTAAATTCCAATAAATAAATAAATCTTGATTTTTTCATCCTTTTTAATTCCACAACTTGTTCAATTACGAAAATCATTATCATTATTTCCAAATATCACCTTAATTTAATATTAGTGTAACATTTTATTAGATTCATTGCAATTGATTCCAATTCAATCTCCGTTTCTTAATATACTCTAATTTCATTACTTCTAAGCATTTTATTTCCTTTCCCATAAGTGTAACATTTATTTTATAAATATTTATTTCCAATCCCATCAACGAATTAACAGGTAACCTTTAATAATTGTTTTCAAGCCAGATGTTACGCTTAAGTTTATGTTGTATTCTACTAATTATCATATTATGAATAAAATTTATGTTATTCCCCACTATTACCTTAATTTATATTAACGTAACATTTAATTGACTCTTCATTATATCATTAAACATATTAGTATTAAATAGATGAAACTAACATTGGATTCATACTCTATTACGTAGATATCTTCAAATTTTATCTAAGTTTATATTTACATAATATTTAAATATTTAATTTCCTTTTTATTTCAATTAAATCCAATTACCTTAAATTTACATTCAAATAAACAAATCGTGATTTCCATTCTTATTATTCAACGATCATTATACTATAACATATTTAACATTTGTTTGCGTTTCATTACACCGATACTTCCAATTTCACCTTGATTCGTATTAACTATTTTATTTCCACTTATTGCGTAATGACTACTATAATTCAATCATATTTAAATTTGTCAATTTAACCCATAAATTAAGATTTTACATCCAATATCCTAATTTACCTTGGTTCCATCCTTTATTACATCAATTGTTACTTAAATTTACACTAACCAACGTTAAATTAAGATTTATTGTAATCGATTCCCAAAATTTATTTAATCCATTTAATAAACAAGCAACCTACATAAAATGCAACTTATGTGCTTTTAATTGCATTTATCAGTTCGTTACTTATCAATCCAGATTATAATTCCATATATAACGCTAATTTTATTTTATTACATTGATTACTACTAAATGTTCTCAAAAATTTATTTACTTGGTTTTAAACTTTCTTTACATAAATTCCTAACCTATAAATAGATCTATATTTCTATTTTATTTACATTTATTAAAAATTCATTTCAAATTCAATTAACAATAGGTAACATACAATTTAGCATTACCGTTACCCTTTAATCACATACATAAGCCTTTACTACATACAAGTCACTGTTGCCATTTATTTTCACACTTCTGTTATGCTATTAATTACCATTAAAGTAACGTTTATTATCTACAAGAAACATTGCAATTACTTACCTACATTGATTGTAAAGTTTTTTCATTTATTGCATATTACTTCCGGTTACTACAACATTGAATTCGTTAAATTATCACCAATTATATCATTGCATTAGTTAATACAATATTCCCGTTTGTTTTTCTTATATTCAATTTCTTAGCCTATAACAATTCCCATTACTTCAGTTAATCGTAATTTCATTTCAACTGTTAATTCTTATCTTTAATTTCCATGGTTTCATTCCATTTTCAACATTCGCTTCATTATTAATTTTAATTTTTTTTATTTCTTCCTAAATTTAATTACAAAAATTAAATTAAACTAACCAATTTATTTATCAAAATTTACGGGTCATTACAAATAACGTTCTTACGCAATCTTGTAGAGTTCTATTTTTCCTTTCTACAACTCCATTTTGTTGTGGAGTTCTAGGAAATGAAAAATTATGGTTTATTCCTTTCTTTTTCAAAATAGTTCAAATGATTCATTTTCAAATTCGCCTCCATGATCACACCTTATGTTTTAGACTTTTAAATTCTTAATATTTTGAATTCTTTTAACAAATTTTTTAAAATAATTAAACGTATCACTTTTATTTTTCATAAATATCGTCCATGTATATCCCGAGAAGTCATCAACTATTACAAAAACATATCGATTATGATTAATGGATTGAACCTGTGTTGGTCCGAATAAATCCATATGTAATAATTCTAATGGTTGTAAAGTTGAAATGACTTTCTTAGATTTAAAAGATGATTTAGTTAATTTTCCTAATTGACAATCATCGCAAGATTATTTATTTTAACATTTATTTTTGGTAATCCTTTGACTAATTCATTTTTTGAATTTTTTTTGGATAGATTTAAAATTAATATGACAAAATCTTTTGTGTCACAGCCAAGGATCATTATCTTTGACCATTAAACACATATCTTTATTATTATTAATTTTCTTGTTTAAAAATATAAATATTTCTATCTCTCTTTCCTTCAAAAATAAGATTTTGATTTTGATCAAAAATACAACATTTATTTTCAGAAAAGTTATTCTAAAACCTTTGTCGCATAGTTGACTTATGCTTAATAGATTATGTTTTAAATTTTTCACTAAAGAAACATTTGTAATGAGGGGTAAATTCGATATACCGTAGTTGTGCACATCTCCTTTGCCAATGATAAAACTTTTTGAGTTATCTCCGAAGGTAACAGAACCGTCATCAAAGTATGAAATATTTATAAGCATTTCTTTGTCTCCGGTCATGTGTTTTGAGCAACCACTATCCAAAATCCATTTTCTTTTCTTGAGTGGGACCTGCAAAAAATATTAATAAATATATTGGTACCCACTTTTTAACAGGGTCCTAAGAGTTAGATCTTAGAAAACCATATCCAAGTGGGTTCAATATCCCTTTTATAAAGATAATTACTACTATTGTGAACTATTTCTATAAAGGATTTTATATATTTGTTCCGAATTAAATTATTGTTTGATTTTGGAACCCACATTTTGATTTCCTTTTTCTTTTTAGTGTATCTTGGTATGTTATTTTTCAATACTATATTATGTTTTGAATTATTTTCCTTCTTAAAATTAGCATTTTTCTTTGGAGGAATTTTTGATTCCTTTTTAAAACCTAATCCATTTTTATTCGAAGAGGATTGAGAATTTTCGATAATTCTAGATAAATTTTCTCTTCTCTTATTAAAAGTAGAAACATTTTTAGTAATGTTATCTAACTTAATTTGAAGATTAGTATTTTCTAATTCAACTTGTTTTTTTTTTTTAATTGTGATTTTTAGAAATAATTTCATCATTCTTTGCCTTTTGAATTTCAATTTCTTGGCTCAAAAGTAGAAGTTGACTATCTGAGTTTGAGAGAGATTCTTGACCTTTTCAAGTTCCTCTTCCAATAATTTTTTCTCGTCTTTTAACATATCAATTTCAAATTCAGCTTTGTTCTGATTTTCACGTGTTTCTTTAAGTCTCTTTTTAAGAATTTTTATAGTATTTAAAAATTCAGTGTTTACTTTTACTAAATCATCATAAGATAAATTACTAACCTCAGATTCTTGAGCCATGAAGCACACATTTGCTTGTCCATTGTTCTATCATTATCACTATCTGATGAATCTGGATCTGAATCGTCCCATGTGACAGAAAAAGCCTTCTTTTTAAATTTGTCTTTCTTATTCTTGTTGTTGAAGCTTTTCTGATTCTCCTTCTTTAGTTCCGGACAGTCTTTTATCATATGACCTTTCTTGTGAGAATTAAAACATTCTAAATTTGAGGATGAAGTTGTAACGATCCAGGATTTCTGTCATTCGAAATTCGTATATTTAATCGATTTTAAATATGCACAAGTAAAATTTGTAAGTCGAATAAATTTTATTTTGAATATCTTGATTTAATTGGATAATTAAATCGATAATTTGATATGTGAAATTACAGAAATAATTGGAAATTTGGTCCAATGTGATTGAAATTTATTTTTAAAGTTGTATTAAATCATATTGGAGTTAGAAAGATGTTATAGAACTTTTAAACTCGAATTAAAAGTTAGTTTGCAGAAATTGAATATTTTAATATTTAATTGACGAGTAAAAATAGTCATTTTTCAAACTGTCTCGGATTTCGACGAAACCAGTTACATCGGGTCCATAATGTTAAATTATTGTATGGTTTCAAATTTCGTGTCAATCGGATTTACAGTTTGTCCGGGGCAAGCTAAAACGCACTGAAATCGGTTTAAGTGAATTTTAAATTTAAATAGTCTATTCAAAAGCCTATCTTCCAAATACGATCGAATTGGCCTTTAATATATATTCCATTGCGTGTGGAATGGGGGTAAAATATTATAAATGCCAGGCGACACGCTTCGTTTGGAGTTCGGAAAAATTTCGGGTGAATAGTGCGCGAATATTTTCTATAAACGCACCTCTACTTTTCACTTTTGCACTCAGAAACCCTAATTAGGTCCGGCCGCCACTTTCAAATTTTAATGGCCGAATTCATTTGTTTCTTTTTCCCTTAATCTCTCTCGATTTGCTCGCTTTTATCGAAAGTTATCAACTACAAAAATATAGAGCACGATGAGAGCTTCGAATCCATACGGTGATGTAGGGGTTTAAAGCTATGGGTCGGCAGCAGGATGACGTCGGACGGCCGAAGTTCGCGCATGAAATTCGAGGAAGAAGCTTGACCGAGCTTGACGGTATTTGGGCGGAGAGAGGAGCTTGCTTCGTCGCATTGATGGATGGAGCTCGATCGTCTTCATGATGGTCGATGGGGTCGCGATAGCTAGGGTTAATTGGCGGCTGTGGGTTGTTCAACGCATACGAAGACCTGGGGAGGGAGAAAGCAAAACACGGCCGAGATTGTAGGGGTTGAAACGTGCGGCCCAGATGAGAATTAGGTTAAAATTTGAAAAGAAAATGTAAATTATTTATATTTAAAAATCGTACAATCTTTAAAATGCTGTATTTTTGTCATACGAGGTCCGTTTTGGACGAAACAAATTGCGTCGGGTTCGTATTGACGAATACTACGCGATGGAGCTAGATTGGAATTGATTGGAGCTAGTGAAAATTTTGGATAAAATTAAACACGTGTTTAATTTTATTCGGAATAAAACGCTGCAACTATGTTTGAAGCAAAGTGAGAACTTCTCACTCAATCGAATTAGTTTCGATTTAAATTTTAAATAGTTAGATTTAAAATTTTGATTGTGTTGATTGTATGTTTGGATGATAAATTATTATCTATTTTTTTGAAAATAGACCCTATGCGCCGTATATCAAGCGGAAGTTATTATATTAAAAACATATATATACCGTGATATTCCATCTTGAAGTGGAATTGGTATTATATATGTACTTGGAGTTGATTTCCCGCATTATATAGCGGATGAGACCCTATTGCGCCGCATAGTAGCGGATAATATTTATATAAACCCATATACCTCGATATTCCATCTTAAAACGGGATTGGTATTGTGCTAACATCTGTGGATGCAAGGAAACAGGTTGGAGGGATCCAACTGGATTCCTCAATTAATTGAATTTGTTTCAAAGTTGTGTATTGGTTATTTATAATCTCTGTGTGATTATCTTTTGTGATTGAAATCGTTGAAGGCTAAAATTTAGCCGAATATAATTTTGGTATCGTTAGATACCAGAAATAAATAAATATTTGAAAGTATACGTTTTATTGAATTTTGGAATTGGTTCATTTTAAATAAATAAACGTTATAATTTTTATGTTATAGAAATTATGATTTTTTGTGAAATATAACCGAAATGTGATTTTTGAGATAAGTAGTTGATTAATTTGTAAATTGGTTTAAATTGGGATTTTTGAAAACGGTCTATATAAAAGATTTATAAAATTGATATTTATAAAACTAAAATATTGGAATTATAAAACGAGTTTTTATAAGTGTTAAAATGAAGTATAAATGGATTTCATAAGTGAATGAAATTTATAGATTTATAAATTGTGAAGTTATAAAATGAATAGATTTTGTAAAATAAAAGATTTATAAGAAATTAAATTATAAATTGGATTTGGCATTTAAATGAGATATAAATAGAATTTGTAAATTAAGGGATTATAAGTTGAAGTTTTTATAAAATATATATTTGTGTGTGTGTGTGTGTGTGTGTGTGTGTGAATTTATAAACGTTGTTTCATAGATCCAAAACCAATTGAATTTGATAAGTAAATATGAAAGGTTATTAAAGGAGATATATTCACGATTTTGGACAGTGAATAATATATTAAAGAAATGTTTAGCAAGTGATCTTTTAAATAGAATTAAAACGATTTGAAGTTGTTTTAAAATGTGTTAAGGATCGAAACCATAGATTTCAACATTCATTGTTGAAATAGACGTTTACGAGAAAGAAGGAAAAGATGGACTATAACACTGTTGTTATAGTAAATGATTTTCGAAAGGAAATGTTTTATACAGTATTGGGATTTATATATCTATCTTAATTTCGAATCCCTATACTAGTGATTTTGGGTTGTCATAACGATGTTTTACGCAATATTCGTTTTGACTCAAATGAATGGTTTAAGAGAATGTTTTCCTTAAAAAATAAATTATATACTTAATTATGATTTAAGTATATTGAATATTTTCCAAATGTTGAAAATAAATAGATTTTTGAATTACTTATTATTAAATAAGTATGGAAATGTTTTCCAATATGAAGTGAAATGTTTTGAGATTCTATCTCTTAAAGATAAATTGAAAGTGAATATTTGAAATCGATTTGAAAATTGTATATCAGTGGATATTTGAAAATTTAAATTCACATGGAATTTATAAAGGAAAGAGGAATTTGTTTAAAACAAACATTGATTTATTTTTGAAGTGTGGGAAAATACATCTTGTAAAGATATTTTTGGAAAATAAATAATTTGGGAAATTATTTGGAATCTGATGATGTTGTGCATATCTATTGATAGTTACATAACCGACTATCAATATTTACCTTTAAATGGGTGTTTGTTGTGATTTGCTTGAATTTGAATGCTACGCTTATTTTAAAATAAGCGCTCGATATTCGGTTTAGCCGGGAGAAGACCTTTGGGTCATGAATCCCATTCGGAATAGTGATACGTCGTAATGGATAACATTTGAAGACCAGTGTTGAAGACCGGATATTTTCGAAAACGGAAGGATTACCGTCGAATGTCTCTGCACCGGCTGATCTCCGATATAGAGATTTTATCACCTTTTGTGATGGGAAGTCCGGTCATGATTAGTGAATATCCGGATTGCAAGGGCTTCTTCGGAAGTGCCTTCAGTTCTGTTTGATCGCGGAACGGACTTGTATGGATGTGTGTCTAACGTTACAATTTGAGATGTTAAGCTGGTTTCTATCAAATATATTTCTGTTGGTGGCAGAGAATTTATTCTCTTAGCTTAACACCCTTCTCTGAGACGCACGAGCTTAGAGGTTATGCAGTTGATGGTTACTAGTGATACATTTTCAATTTGGTAATGTGGCATACGAAGTACTGCTGATCATTTGTTGATCAAAGCATAGCTTTTGTATAAAGCGTAGCTTTGTGGAAGAGACTTCGTCGGACCTCACACCCCGGTAATGGTCAAAACAGGAAAGATGCAACAAGGTTTTAGGGAGTAGCGCCCCTTAGGGTATGTGCATTTCCTTCTGGATAGAAGTGATATCATGGTATGGAGCCCAAAAACTTAACTTATGTGAATGTCGCAAATATATATGACTTTGTGATTGATGTTGGTTGAGGATCCTCGGATAAAGGTTATTACAACTGGGGGATGGCATACTCGTGTCAGTAGTTACCTACTTTTGTAGAGGTAACCCGGCCTTGTGTTGGTAGAGATCCGGTTAGGTTCTCGGGGCATCTCTCCAGAGGCGTTTCCATGTGGCAATGGGAAGTTCCTTGGCCTGAACATTTGTTTGAAAATCCAAAGAAACAATGCGAGCCTTGTACGGTTTTAGTTGTAGAACCTTCCATTTACTTATGGTGGTCACCACTGTTTAGATGATAGCTATAGTAGGCATAGTTCGGAATGTCTATGTTGGCTAAGATTTATATTATACTTTCGAAAGGTTTTCCACTTTGCACTTATAGTAATAATATCAAAGAAATTTGCATATCAAGCATGTTTGACTATCATAAGGAGAAATCTCCTCCGATTCTGCATTTGCATTATGTGTGTGTGCGAGAGGCCTTATGGTAGTTTCATTTTCTAAAAGCATAGCGGATCTATTTTAAAAATATTTCTTTGTTTGATATATTCTTTTTTGAGATAAACTGTTTTAAGTTCTCACACCAGTCCATGACTGACCTGGATTTTATTGTTTCCTTCCTAAACTCTGGGTGCCCACCAATTTCCACACGGGCAGTGTAGAGTCAGGTTATCAGGTCATTCAGGAATTCAGGAGTTGCTGTGGAGATCTGGAGGCAAGCTGGATGGCATGTCGTATCAACTAGTATATAGTATTTCTTTTCCGCTGTTTGTTGTTGTAAACTCTGATAATGTAATGTGATGTAATGTAATAACTGATATAGTTCTTTTTTTAAAGATATTCACTTATCTATTATATGTTGTTCCGCTGCGATTGTGAGATTCTGATATTTTTCTGTTGCTTCTTCTTTCTTTCTTCTTCTTTCTTCTACCTCTTCTTCTTTAACCCTAACGGTTCGGTTTTCCGGCATTCGATTGTTCGACAGTTGATACAGTGGACGTATTAATGTCGATTTTCGTGTGTCGAAAAATCATAATCGTTACAGAAGGTTTATTTGAGGAATTCTTTTTGAAGCTACTCTTTCTGAATTTTAGAAATTTCTTAAATTTTTTTGCAATAAGTGCTAGATCCTCATCTTCTAATTCTTATTCTTCTTTTTCCGAAAGCTACATTCCTTTTTCTTGTGCCTAGTCCTTTTTGGATTGAAGATTTACTTCATAAGACATGAGGTTACCTATTAGTTCTTCAGGTTTCATTGTTGATAAATCATTGGCTTCCTCAACGGCTAAAACCTTCCTCTCCCATTCGTCGGTTAAGGAGTTTAGTACCTTTGATATAATATCAAAGTCACTATATTTTTCTCCTAATCCTATTAAGGCACGAAGTATGTCTTGAAATCTTGAGTACATGTCGTTGATGGTTTCATTTTGTCTCATTCTAAAATTTTGGAACTAGTTTTTTAGCATTGAGATTTTTGTTTGTTTGACCTTTTTTGTATCCTCATGAATTATTTTGAGTGTTTCCCATATCTGATGTGCAGTAGTACAGATACTAACTCGATTGAACTCATTTCCATCCAAAGCACGGAGTAACATTTTCATAGCTTTGGCATTTGCACTTGCTTCATTTTTCTGAGCTATTGTCCATGCAGAGTAATTAGTTGTAGGTGCTGTGAATTCTGTTTGAGCTGCATTCCAAGCATCAAAACAGGTTGCTTGTATATATATCCTCATTCTTGTTGCCCAATAATTGTAATGTAAACTATTGAATAATGGTGGTCTTTGAGTAGATTGTCCTTCGGCAAATGTAGAGACAGTGGTTGTGCTGGTACTTGCGTTACTTTCCATACTATCAAAATATCAAATAACGGTGTTACGATTATTGGATGTCCTTGCTCTGATACCAATTGAAAGAGACGTTGCGGTAGGATCGTATGGAATAGAAATGTGTAGATAGCAGAATATCACAAATAAATAAAAGTGACACCAGAGATTTATACTGGCTCGGATCACCGTCCTACATCCTGTAACGACCCATAAAATTTTAATAATTTTAATTTGGTTTTATAACGTATTTAATTGGATTTTTTTGAGAAATTTTTAATAATAATATTTTGAAATAAAGTTTTAATATTTGGATTATGTATAATTAAATACAGCAAATGGTAAATTTTCAATTAATTATATGAAGGTCTATTTATTATGTAATTTTATTAAATTCAAGCTAGCTAATAATTGCTGATAATAAAGTATTTTCCAAGCCGAAATATTTTTACATAGAAAAATTCTAAATCATCTTCTGATTGAGGAGTCATTTTTCGGTTTTTCAAATTCGGACTTCTTTGGCTCCGTCGATCTTATTTTTCTGCGTTTTTGCTGCATTCTTCTGCTGGCAGAAATTCAAATTTTTATGATTCAACCGTGCCACTGATATTAATATACCATTGTGATCGTCTCGTCGTACTGATCTCAATGGTATATTTATTTCTGCATTGTAAGTTACCGTACGCGACGGAAATGATAAACTGTTTATCGTACCGGTATCCAAACTGGGGCCTTTTGACTCCCTTGCTTTCAAATTTGAACCCGTGACTGCCAAGCAGTATAATTAATTGCTTTATATTTTTGCAAGAGACAGTTGTCATCCCATGGCTATTTTGAAAATCAAAACGTGTAAAGTGGTATACGGTATTCATTTGAACGGCAACTTTTGCCTTTGTAACTTTCCTTTTTGCTTAATTGATTTCCTAGATTCACGGGCTTGACGTTTGCTTTTCTTCTGTTATAAAATAAATGGTGATTTCTTTCTATCTTGTAAATTTTTGCTTCCACTTCTCATCTTCCTTTTATATAAATTGTTATATTTTACCCCTTAGAAATTCATTCCGCCATAATACTATTTCCAATTACAACCCCCTCTACTGCTTACATCATTTCTTACATTCATTATCAATCAAAACCCACCACCGCCTCCAACATCCAACTCTAACAGCCTACAACAACAATCTGCTATCATCCTTCACACTGATTCACACACCATAACCAACTGCCCTAGCCTCATATGCTTCTTCCCCTACCTATCCATATTCCATCACCTGTAGAAACCTCCTTCCCACTCTCCTCCTTCCTCTTCCAATATAGATTTTCGAAGTAAAGATATGGAAAGTGCCTTCTGCTTGATATCCGCTTTGTGGCCACATCGTGGATTCATTCTATCGATATTATTCTTTCTGATTTTTGGTTTTCCGGATGTAATACTCGAGTGTTCCCACCGTGGCGTAACCCATGGTTTTTTTTCTCTCGCGACTGCATAGCGAAATTTCCTAGCTGAGTCTGGCCTAGGGGTACAGATTGTTTCCGGGGGGACCCAGGCGTAACAATTGTGTATCCTGCACTCTACTAGTCATCATGGCGTAACTCGCAGGGCTGAGAAAGCTTACAGATACAGATTGTTTCCTGAGGGATACAGGCGTAACTATTGTGTACTTGCGAACCATGGTCGGACAAAGGTTTTGGTTTGGTTGTTTTGTTTGGATTGTACTTTTCATATCTGTTTTAAAGGTTTTTCAATTATTTTCACTGGGTGTTGAAACAAGTCTACTAAGTACTTAAAGAATTCTAGCTTTGCGCCTAATCAACGCATGACCAGAGTCTGCAAGAACGAGGATAAACTTGTTTAAACATAGAGTTATAAAAGTATTTTTGAAAGAAAAAATTCGTTTCGATATAAAAGTATTTTTATTATAAAGGTATTTTATTATAAAAGTATTTCCAACAAGAAATTTTGTATTAATATTTGAAATTGAAATTCTTTTGTTTTGAAATTAACTATTCGTGCCCGATACTATTCTTTTTATAATCTACCTTATCTGCTTAGCTTTAGTTATTCACTTAGATTCTGTTTTCCGAATCTACCTTCTTTTTTTTCCTCGAATATATCCTTTTAAAATATTGTTTATTTATTTACTGCATGGTTTAATAATAAATTTAGTGTTATAAATATTTTAGGAGTTTTAATTTTATAAAACAAATTTAAAATAAATGACGATTGATTTGTTAATAATATTTGAAAGTATTTTGAGATAAAATCGGTAAATTTATAAATTAAGGATTTAAATGTTTTCAAATAACTTCCTTGTAATTATAACTAATGATGTGAATAATTGTTTCCAAATAGTTTCATATATTCATAAAGGTGTTATTTAAACATATAAATGTTACTTATAGAGGAAGCAGGAAATTTTACAAATGGGTTTTGAAAAGATTTAAAGTATTAAAGATAATTGAATTGCAAATGAAGTTTTCAAATGAATATTTCAAGTAAAATTTATATGTTCTTAAATTAATTGTTTATCTTGTCTTTCAATCTATTTCCTTTCTGGTTGTTTTTATTCTCCTACCTCCTTCCTTTTCGGGGACGAAAAGTTTTGAGTGGGGGAGAGTGTAACGACCCATAAAATTTTAATAATTTTTAATTGGTTTTATAACGTATTTAATTGGATTTTTTGAGAATTTTTTAATAATAATATTTTGAAATAAAGTTTTAATATTTGGATTACGTATAATTAAATACAGCAAATGGTAAATTTTCAATTAATTATATGAAGTTTTATTTATTATGTAATTCTATTAAATTCAAGCTAGCTAATAATTGCTGATAATAAAGTATTTTCCAAACCTGAATATTTTTGCATAGAAAAATTCTAAATCATCTTCTGATTGAGGCGTCATTTTTCGTTTTTCCAAATTCGGACTTCTTTGGCTCCGTCGATCTTATTTTTCTGCGTTTTTGCTGCATTCTTCTACTAGCAGAAATTCGAATTTTTATGATTCAACCGCGCCACTGATATTAATATACCATTGTGATCATTTCGTCGTGCTGATCTCAATGGTATATTTATTTCTGTATTGTAAGTTACGATACGCGACGGAAATGATAAACTGTTTATCGTACCGGTATCCAAACTAGGGCCTTTTGACTCCCTTGCTTTCAAATTTGAACCCGTGACTGCCAAGCAATATAATTAATTGCTTTATATTTTTGCAAGAGACAGTTGTCATCCCATGGCTATTTTGAAAATCAAAACGTGTAAAGTGGTATACGGTATTCACTTGAACGGTAACTTTTGCCTTTGTAACTTTCCTTTTTGCTTAATTGATTTCCTGGATACACGGGCTTGACGTTTGCTTTTTTTCTATTTTAAAATAAATGGTGATTTCTTTCTGGCTTGTAAATTTTTGCTTCCACTTCTCATCTTCCTTTTATATATATTGTTATATTTTACCCCTAAGAAATTCATTCCGCCATAATACTATTTCCAATTACAACCCCCTCTACTGCTTACATCATTTCTTACATTCATTATCAATCAAAACCCACCACCGCCACCAACATCCAACTCTAACAGCCTACAACAACAATCTGCTATCATCCTTCACGCTGATTCACACACCATATCCAACTGCCATAGCCTCATATGCTTCTTCCCCTACCAATCCATGTTCCATCACCTGTAGAAACCTCCTCCCCGCTCTCCTCCTTCCTCTTGCTCTCGGCCACAGGTGAGATCGGCTCCACCTTCAACGAAACCACCTCCAGCCGCCGGTGATGCTGCCACCTCATAACCACCACATTGTCGGCCGTGAACGCAGACCTCGACCTCCCTGTAGCCACGTCCCCGCTCCTCTCACGCGGAACCTGCCCTCATCACCACCTCCGTCTTGTCGTGTAGCTATCCTCCCTTCCGCAGCAGTTCACAGTTTCACCTCCCTCTAGCATTTGCGTGTGTGGCATGGTTTCTGAGATATTGTGGGTGAGTTTTGAGTTGCATCTTGGATTCCTCTGTTTATATATATTCTCTTATGTACCGCTTATGTATAACCTTGCTTTACTTTTTGCTGCGAGAGAAATAGTAAGTTATAAAACATAAGTTTGATATATAGGTAGAGTTTGCATGGGTTTAGATTTCCTTCTGTTGTTTAAATATAGTGTAGAGATATAAAATTTTGAGGAGAATGTATAGTATAATGTATTTTAAGTTAGTGTGTGTGTCTGTCCAGAGATGAATTACTATACAAACACAGTTGTAGAAGATCTAAGATCTATTTGTTTTAAAATATAAGTTTATACTAGTGATTATACGGGATAAAATTTGACATTGATATTTTTAAGATGACAAAGAAAGTTTAATGTTAGCGTTAACATGTAAGAAATGCTTGAAGCCTGTTTTAATATTAGAGAAAATACTAGAATTTAAATTTGTTAAATTGAGTTGGAGCTGTGCTCTCGGCCCTTCTCTTTCTTATAAATATTTTGCAATAAGTAAATTTATATCAAGTATAAGGTGTGTAGTGTTTCAGCAAATCCAGGAAGGTCGATATTGGTCTTAACATTAATAATGTGGAATGTTGACTTAAATGTTGATTTAAATATGATTATAAAAAAAATTTATGTTAATATTGGTTTTAAAACATAGTTTTGCAGTTTTCTATTATTTGCATTTATTTGAAAATGTATGTATGTATATGTAATTTTATTGCGTTTCAAGACTAACATTGGTTAAGAAAGTAATATAATAGAATAATATATGTATTTCATTTCGGTCTACATCATACAGTTTCTGATCTATTTTCATCGATCTCTATTTATTAGTTGTCCATCGTATTCGTGCCTATCTTGCTTCGCTTTGAAAATTTTGTTTGGATTTGTTCGATGTCTAGATCGTGATCCAGCATAGCTAAATTATTTGTCCAATCTATCTAGCCTCGAAAGGTGAGTAATCACTTACGATTAACGTTCTTTTATTTATTAAATTTGATTTAATTGAAATGACAATTGAAATATGAGGATGTAGTTATTTAAATTGTTATATATGCTATTATCTGTAGCTGTTCACTTATGGGATATGACACCATATCCTATTGTTTATATTTATTTTTGATGATATATGCCTATTGTTATTATTATTTTCATATCTGTTATCACTCTGCAAGTTCCTTGTTAGTATAGAAACCACTATGGGTTGAAATGATACATACTCGAACGGACTTTAGAATAGGAGAAAATTGTTATGGGTTGAAATGATAAAGCCAAGCGATTTTCATTTAATTGAATTTGGGATTACGGGTTGAAATGATATCCACCAGTATATATTTAGTGTACGGGTTGAAATGATAAATATCTGTAGCACTTGACTATATGATAGGAAATATATACAGACACCGTTGGTCCATATAAATATTTTGAAAATAAATTTCTACAGTTGAAAAGAAATATATGGGATTTAATAAATATTGGTTCTTAAAATATTATATATATAAATAGAAATTTTATATATAAATTTAATAATAATATTATTGAGATTGATTTAATCCATATAATATGTTTGAGTATTATTTGAGATTTATATTTCAAAATTTACCGTTGTAAAAAGTTGAATAATTAAGATTGGGAGATAAATTTGGGTTTATTAAAAATGGTATTTAAATAAGGATTTATTTAATCAAATCGATTTGAAATTATTGAATGAAAAATTTAAAGGTATGATTTTGTAACTGGATTTTTGATTAAAGTGATTTAATGAATATTTCACGTTTAATAAAATTAAAGAAATGGATTCCTAAGGCTCCTTCCGCTGTCTCTCATGCTCCCCTTCCTGCGGCTCTTTTGTCTGATCTGGGTCCGACTCTTTCTGTTGCTAGGCCTGCCTCTCCTTCTGCTGCGGTGGTTCCATGTGTTGCCCTTCCTTCTCTTATAGCTGATCTTGATCCTACCCGGTATCCTATTGATTGGGATGAGTCTGAGAGGTGTTGGGTTGATCGCATATCTGATGTGAGATTTAGCCCTGTGAATGACTCATTCTTTAGATTTGTTTCTCATGATCACACGGACCTTAGATGCCTCTATTACATTCCGTCTGGTGCGTCTTTAGTTCTTGATTTGGATGGTGAGTATGCGAGTAAGAATTCTGACATGCTAGCTGATACTTTTTGGGATCGCTCATTTATTTATTCTCCTGATGCCTTGGGTTACGATCCAACTCTTGCTAGCCGTTTCAGCCCCTTTGCTGGTCTATGTGGGAATGCCCCTTTGGATACTTTTGATCATGGTGATTCCTCCTCTTCGCAGGAGTCCTAGTCTTGGTGATTATCTTAGTTACTGTGACATATCTGTCACATACCTGTGCTGTATTTTCCTATATTTCTTAGTAGTTTAGGCACTTTTGCCTTTCTCCTGTACTTCAACTTTATTACTATGGTAATAAAAGTGGACGGCCCACTATAAAACCGGCCTGCCTTGCAAAAATAAAATAAAATTAAAGAAAATATTGAGTAAAATGTAATTTAAGGTTACTTAAATGATATTGAATCTAATTAGGAAGGATTTCAAGACTAAATAATAATGAGGTTAAATCGAGATCTATATGAAACTGTTATATAGAACATTTGAATAGTAAAGCCTTGAACTATATTGGAATTTAAATGGTTTATGTTGAGATTCAGATATGTATTTGAAATCAACGTAGTTGAATTTGTTATTTAGCAACTAAATTGAATTAAAGTGAAATTTAGGTTGAACCAAATTTGAATTTATTATTTAGAAAACTAAATTGAATAAAAATTTAGTTGAAACATTGAATACTTAAAGTTTTGAAATATATTGAAATATAAAGGGGAATTTTGTGATTACAAATCCGAATTTGAGATCGATAAATTGAAGTGTTTATTTTTGGAATTGAGTTGAATTTAAATTGATAAACTGAGATTGAATTTAGTTTGAATGGGAAGGTCGGGTTGATGTTGGAACGATTTGTTAAGTTGAGGAAATTGAAAATACTTTACTGTATAAATTATTTAATATATATAAATACTATTTTGGGAAATATAGAGATATTTGAAGTGAAATGATATTTGGTTTTGAAGTATAAATTAAGCTGAAATGACCATGGTGTTATAGTGTATATTTCTACCTTGTAGATAGTTCCATGGACCCTTAGAGGATGGTTATCCCAAACATCCTTTAAGTTATTTGTATTTCAGTTGATATTTCACTTGAGTTGGATTTATTGATACAAGAATGTTAATCCTGACTCGAGTGTTTTGTATTTTGCTTCACGCTCGGGTCAGACTGAGTGATACAGCATTAGAGACTCACCTTTGGAGTTCGGAGTTTCATTTGGAGATCCAACTATCGATTCAGATTCCAGCCTTTCCAGTTGATTGGTTCAAAGAAGTCATCTGTTGCATTGGAGACTTCACTGCATTTGAACTATTCGGTTGTATTTTATTTCTAACTCTGATGTATATAGTAGCTTCATGAACTACTATTCTTTATCTATTCCGTTGCATTATATTACTCTGTGATCTATGGTTGATTTATTTATTGTATATTTTAAGTTTTGCCAAATTTTAATTAACAATTCAGTAGTATTTTGAATTATTCAAGTCGGATATGTATGGTTTTATTGTTGATTTGAATGGTCCAAAATAGCGGGTCGTTACATATCCAGTCCCTAAGCTCCTCTTAGAAATTTTACTAACAAAAACAACCCTCACTTTTACCCGGAGGAATAGATTTACAACTACCCGAACAACCGAACGGAATTTCTTGCCTCGACTGCTGAAGAGGACTTCCACAATACAAAGAGTTTGTTGACTACTTGTGTTCTTAATAAGACGGATATGTCAAATCAATGTACACCCTTCTTATAATCTTTCCTTGATGATAATAGTGTAGTTCATGAAAGAATATGGAAGGTTTGAGAAGATTTGTAATCTTTGAAATATGGAAATATAGTGCTTTTGTGAAACTGAATGCTATAGATAAGATAGAAAGAATTAGAGTAAGATTAGTTGAAAAACATATTTGATTAAGCCTCTATTTATAGCATGCAAATAGTTGCAATTATTCACGAAGAGATTCGATGATTATATGTGAATTAAGAGTTGTGTCTCTTGGCTGAATAGTTGCATCTATTCGTTTTCAGAAGTCTGATTTTTTTTTTCAAAAATCTATTTATAATCAAGTATATATACAGCAAGGAAATAGGCAATTCGGGCTATATTCAGACGTCTGAAAAATTCAAAATAGTCGTCTGAATATTATGCTGAGTATATTTTTGTTTCAGCAGACAGACGTCTGAATTAGAAATTTCAGACGTCTGTTTGTTGTACCTTGTGCATATCTTAAAAAAAAGCGTGCATGTGTATCACCAAGGAAGATTTTAATAATATCTAAACTAATACATACAAACTCAATTATAATCTTCAACTAAGCCCTTGAAATTTTTCTGTTGTAGAGTTTCTTCCTGCAAAACAAAGTTAATCAATACTAATATATATATATGTGTGTGTGTGTGTGGTTGTCATAATCAAAACACTATAAAGCGAGATCCAACCATTACATCATCCGTTATTTCTTCACCATGAAAAGTTGTTATAAATTATAGCAGATATGCTCTATATTTAGTTTGAACTATTACCCCACAAACCATCATCCGTGAGATTTTTTGATTCGGATACCGTTTTGTGCATGAATTTAGGATGATACAAATGATAGAGCCTTGTAATAAACTGTTCGAAGAAGGCGCTTTCTCCACTTGTTCATACATAAAGCGCACACACATTTTTTTCCTTACTATCCTGTGTTGGGGTTAGATAATGAGACAACTCTATTTAAATAATAATAGCAATAATAAAAACAACAATGTCGCAACAATTAAAAGTTCAAAAAGTACAGTTAACAGATATAATTTCATTCACTATCCTTATAGCTAATGTTTTTACCTAACGATAAAATATTGCACAATCATTTCCGAAATGTAAATAAACACAAATATTTCCACTATCTGTTTCTAAATGTAAGTACAAAACGCAAATATTTGTACCAACACTTAAAATTGCAAGTATTATAATCAATTTAAGATGCTTGTACTAGAATACTAAAATGCCTCATTATCTACTTCAAAACGAAGAGAAATGCAAATATTTATCCTAGACAAAGATAAATGCAAATGTTTACATCATCCATGTAGAAGTGCAAGTAATCGTAGATACTTGCACTTTCTACTTGTATTGTATATAGCTTTTGCAAATGTTTAAAACAAAAGTTCACCAAGACATATATATTTTGTTTGAAAATATATAAAAGTTGTGATATATTAGCAATAAAGAAATTGAGGTGTATATATTTAGATGAGTGTGATTTTTTTTCCCTTCCTTAAACGTTCAAACTAATATGAAGGTCCATTTTTTATGAATTGAGCGAAGCGTTTGAGCAGGACATTTGAGCAGAGAATGTTCGATGAACGGAGAACGCGTTTGTATGCTGCGAGAGAAAGATCTAAACGGAGTATTTGAAATGTGTATATTTGAAAATAAAATTGATTTATATTTAATTAATTATTTGTTTTTTAATGAATAACATGTATCACTAATTTGCAAAATTAATTAATTAATTAATTAAATTATAAGACTCTACATTGCTTGAATTCAGTTCAAACCAACTCCATAATGTATAACACTTTGATACGATCGCAATGTAAAAAACGCGTCTCAAACGAACCTCATTTGTACAAGTTGTTAATTTTATAAATTTATAAAAACTTAAATGAAACGTGGACCCTTCGTGCGTCACATGCGTCGGACGTAAAAGCAAAGTAGTTCTGTTTATTAAGTCTATCCTCAAATCCAAAAGTTCACGTTGTATTAAAACAGTAAAGTGACAACTGACAATTGGGTTTGCTACGCTTAGCTGTATTTGTCCTACCCCTAAACGCAATACATAAACCAACTTGTGAATTCATATTGTTGATATGAATGTGACAATTAGCATGAAACAAATTTGTAAATGAATTTGTTTATGTTATTTCCTAAGTTTTAACCTAAAATCAAAATTATAAAATCCTAATTAGCTTTGTTTTTGTGCTGTATTATTTTATTTGCCAACCAGATAACTCAAAAGTAGTACAAACTTGAATTTCAAATGACTTGATTGAGTAATCTAGCTTATTTCTTGAGGTAAAGATGAGAGTTTAGTGGTTCAAACAAATAAAACAACCAAACCAAATTATTTTTATTGGTCCAAATCGATTTTCTTAACTAACCGATTGAATTTGGTTTTTATTTTTATGATCACTTGGTTTTTTTGATGACTACCATATTTTAGAACAGAACCAACAAATTACACCGAATACAAAAATATAGTTTGTAAAAAATGTAATTATCAATAAAAAGTTATATTACCTTTTTAACAATATTTTTTCTTTCAAATTATGCTAATGTCCATGTAAATAAAGTTGATCGTTCTTGTCCGCGGATGCGGCGCAGTGAAAAGGAGGCTTGAGTTCTGTTAAAAAGGCCCAAATTCGATTCCTACCATGCGCTTTCCTATCCTATATAAATTTACCCGAGAGTATGGAGGCGTGTATCAACGGACGACTTAACTGTACTCTCCTCAGGAGTTTACCGGACTGTCGGGTTCTCCTGGTTTTTCAGAAAAAAAAAGTTGATCTTTCTTAAAATTATAAATCATCACATTTTTCATATAAATACGGACCAGGTCAACCATTTGCTTCATATATATTATAATAATGAAACCCATTTAAAGACAAATCAATTAAACTAATCAAATCAAATCATATTTTTTTTTATTCAGCTTGTTGTTTTTTTATCGATTTCAAAAACAACCAACCATTTTTCCAACCCTAGTTATGTTTACTCGTCATTCTAACTTGCTCTATATTTTGTTTTGCATGCTCTAGGTATTTAAAAGAAGAAGAAAAAGGTTCATTTTGTCAAATGTCAAATAGTGCATTTACGGCAAAGCAAAAACCAGTTTGACTCCCGTGATAGCACGTTTAAAAGCAACAAAATAGTTTTACTTCTGGGGATTCTGATGATATAAAATTTTGCTTAAAGTTCAACGTGGTATACTACAAAGATTTTGTTTGGTTGAATTTTCTTGTTGATAAATTCATCATGCCATTGCCTACTAATAATAATAAAAACTGGCAGAATTAAAAAACTTGTTGTAATAATAGACTTAGTTAAGCCATCAGGATTAGTTCAGTTAATTAATATTTCAGACTACAAGATTAAATGTTACGAGTTCAAATCCTGAAATCGACACCTGTTTTGACAGTCTTGGACGGTTCTGTATTTCAGATGATGTGACAACCATTGACATTACCTGTAAATATTTTACATCGATTATTTTTAGTTATAAAATCGATGAAAACCGATTAAATTGGGATGTTTTAAGATATTATAACCTTTTTTCTTTCAATTATGCTCCTACTAATCATATTAGAAAATGAATCTTCTCAAGACCGGAGAATAAATATAAAGATATATATGTAATATTATCTTAATAGAAAACTTTTATAACCGATGTGTGTTAATATATTGATCGGTTATAACAACATTTCGTGTAAACCAATCAAAATCGCTACGATCAGTAACAGTTGAAGTCAGTACTCTCAAAACCTCTTATAACCGATACTACATAACTCACAGGGGAAGTCTTGGTAGAAAACTTAGTACAGATATAGAATTAGTTAATGATTTGCATTCAAATTTAAAATTGTGCAAATACAATCAAATACAAAGTTGAAATGTATCTGTGCAATTTTAAAGTGCACAAATGCAAATTTTAAAACGAGATCTATTTTTAATAAACTTATAAGCAAACTATTATCACAATAAGCTCGAAGATTATATCTAAGATCAGTCGTAGTTACTGTTTATCTGCACTTTTTTATAATCGTTTTAATGCAACATATAACAATTCAAAGGTTACATGGAAAGTGACGACAGCTGTCATTACAAAACTTCGATTTGAATTAATTAAACAAATATTATATGTGGTCAAAAATGGACTTCCCCTCGATCAAATTATTTCTTACCATGGGGTTAAAAAACATGCATAAATAGATCCGGCGGCCAAAGCAATTTGTCATTGGTTTATCTTCACATACACACTCTCTTTTTTTTGGATTCTGCTTCCATTCCTGAAATACATCGCGATTTACGATTAAACCTAAACTATTCTCTCTCTAGATTGTTCTCAAGTGTACCTGCAGCTGAACTTTTCGCGATTTGATTTGAATAGTAAGTGATTTTCTGCTAGTTCTTATCTAGATCTGCTCGTTTTAGCGGTTTTAGTTATAAAGATTTGTCTTTTTCAATGGGTTTATTCCTCG
Source organism: Allium cepa (assembly GCA_030765085.1). Taxonomy (NCBI): domain Eukaryota; kingdom Viridiplantae; phylum Streptophyta; class Magnoliopsida; order Asparagales; family Amaryllidaceae; genus Allium; species Allium cepa. Next base: position 805,406,639 of record CM060943.1, read on the forward strand.
GGTGCTTTGGAGTTTTTGCTTTGTATTCCTAGAAAAATTAGGCGTGAATGCATGATTTTAACGAATTAGGAGCGTGTTTGAAGTTCGGATTTTGATAGCTCTGAATTCACATTTGATTATACAGTTACGCGGAAGCAATGATTGTGAAATTGATTGACTACATGTTTTTTGCTATTGAATGTCGTGAGTTGATTGTCTGCTTATGTTTTTTTCTTCAAATTGATACATATTGCCGCTTTCTTTTTCCCTATTTTCTGGATGAACCAATATTTCAAAAGATGAGAAAGAAACTCTTTATTTATGAGAAAGTTGTTTTGTTTTATAAATTTTATGGAATATTAGTAAATTAGTCGCTGTCCATTAACAAATTTAGTGGAGGGTTCATATATTTTGGGCAATTTATTTTGAATTTAATCACCATTGATCCACTTTTAACTTAATAAACTCAAAAACTTCCTTCTTTCTACCAGATTCTGAAGAAGCTGCTGCTATAAGAAGTATAGTACCATGGCCGCATTTGCTTCATCGGCCTTCTTCCCTACTCCATCCACACCAAATTCGTCCTTAAAATCTTCAAAACCAGTAAATGGTAATCAAGATTCTCTACAAGTTAACGGATTAGTATCAAAAAAGAGTTTATCATCCAAACCCATGGATGCAAAAACACATGCTCAAGCTGTTCCAAAAATAAATGGAACGAAGGTCGATACGAAAAGAAACGATTCCTCAAAAGGCGAGGACGAGGCTATATATACTACTTCTGCTTCTCCTAGAACATTCTATAACCAGTTGCCTGATTGGAGCGTGTTGCTAGCTGCCATTACTACTATATTTTTGGCAGCTGAGAAGCAATGGACTCTTATCGATTGGAAGCCTAGGCGTCCTGATATGCTTTCTGATGCGTTTGGACTTGGAAAGATTGTTCAAGATGGGCTCGTGTTTACTCAAAATTTTCCTATAAGATCCTATGAGATAGGGGCGGATCGTACGGCCTCTATAGAGACGTTAATGAATCATTTACAGGTATATGTTACCTTATGTATGTTTACTGTTATCATCCATTGATTTGGACGGCCATATCAAATATTTGATGGTTTAGATTAATCTATGTATTTCAACATGAAAAAACTGCTAAAATGCACTTGTTGATCTATAGACTACTAGATATTTGGTTTAGCGGCCTAGATCAATAAGTGAATCACTGGTTTTCAGAAATCCCTTAAAATCATATAGATAACTTAATGTATGTAGCTGTAGCATTCTTGGAAAAGTGTAGTCTAGGTTCAGCAAATGAACATGCGTGCATTGTTAAACAACAGCTCGTAATGACTTGAAAATTCTCCTCGCTTTGTTTTGCTATGGCAGCGATGTCAAGAGATGTGACTTTGATCAAAAGCTCATGACCATTGACCATATGTGGTGATGTGTGTACAGTGTGTTACTATATACGACAGAGAAATTAGAACTATGTTCAACTGAAGATCATATGACATGCGAATGCAAAATATTAGCATGCTAAATATATGTGATTATTTTTCATTAATACTTAAAACTTTCGTTGCATGTTATATGGATGAACAGGAAACTGCACTCAATCATGCAAAGATGGCTGGGTTGTTAGGGGATGGCTTTGGCGCGACTCCTGAAATGAGTAAAAAGAATTTAATTTGGGTTGTTACGAAGATGCAAGTCCTTGTAGAGCACTATCCTAAATGGTCAGTCTCTTTTCTCAGAATCTCATAAATCATACAATCATAAACATATATGTGAAATTAGTTAACTAAGGTTAAGGGTTTCAACTTTCAAATAACGTCTTGTATATCAAAGGCTAGAAGTTCTGATTTTCATTTATTGTAAGTTAGAATCTGTATGCATATACGAAGGAACTCGTTTTTTTTAATTTGTTTTTTTAATTTTTTATAATTATAATTATCATGATTTGGTTTCCATTTAAAATACTTATAGTCAAACGTCTCCTAATTTGGATGCAGTTAATATTTTTTGTATTTTTTATGGACTTTAACTTTCATTTGGTTGAGTTGCCCAAGTCTATACGACTTTACCTTTTCCTGTTCCTTACTACTTGCATCAATTATTACCAAATTAGTTGGAAGTTGTAAAGTCAACTGTGGGCAGCTTGGACATTATACGAATGTCTGCTTGAAATTTCAGGAGAATTTCTGACATGTGATCAAAATTTCAGTTCATATTATTTTTTAGGGTAAAAAGTTGACTAAAGAATTTATATTTCATACTTGACATATGTTCAACATTTTGACTTTTGAGATATAACCAGGTGAATGACAATGGAGCATGTTTGACTCAGCTCTAAATTTGTATGTTGCTTATGCAACCAAATGTTAGGACTCAGTCTCTAAAATATATTGGTCTTGAATTTTATTTACAGGGGAGATGTGGTTGAAGTCGATACATGGGTTGGTGCATCAGGAAAAAATGGCATGCGCCGCGATTGGCATGTTCATAACATCCGAACTGGCCAAACTGTCATGCGAGCCACAAGGTTAGCCCCTTTAGTTTCAATATGTTACAGTTTTATATCATTGAATTATATGACTATACATGAGGTATAGAAGTCGAAAAAACTTTGATACAAAGCACAATTTTTTTTGATGCAACCCCCTCCTGAGTTTCCCCATTTGTACAAAAGGACAAGTGAAAATATTTATCAGATAATATAAAAAGGAATTTGTTTTGTATTAATTTGAAGCATTCTCCATTTGCATAAAATTTTTGATACAGATGTCTATATCAAAACATTCCTCATAGAAATCTCATGTTGTAACGCAAAGCTTTACCTATGTTTTTTTTAAAACTTGGCTATAATTTTTGCATATGGAAGTCGACTCAAAACCATCAATCACACATTCAAACGTCTTATCGTCGGTCATTTACATATTGAAATCGAAACTCAAGATTTATTTTCATCGTACATAATCATCTCTATTGTTCTTGAGTATTATTTACTTTTACGTGTAGTGTTTGGGTGATGATGAACAAAGTGACTAGAAGGCTATCTAAAATGCCCGAAGAAGTTAGAGCGGAGATAGGATCTTTTTTTGTCGAGCATGGCCCGATCATAGATGAAGATAGCAGGAAACTTCCTAAGCTAAATGATGAGTCGGCAAACTATGTCAAAAGTGGATTAACGGTATGTAGCAAAATATGATTAAACTGCCCTTAATGATATTTAATTTCTTATTTGCTAACATTAATTGCAAACATGCAGCCTCGATGGAGCGATTTGGATGTCAACCAGCATGTCAACAATGTTAAGTACATTGGATGGATTCTTGAGGTACCCATCCTTCGATTCAATTCAAACTCTAATGGATTGATTTTTAACTTCAGCGTAGCTAATTTTACTTTCAATTTTGTACATTGTTCTATTAGATAATACGGAAGAAATATGTCTAGGGTAGGCATAAGTAGGAATATATTGTTTGGTGCACTTTTGATAAACAAAGATGCACATGCTCTAACCCAATTATGTACATCCTCTGACCCTAAAATGATATAACATAATAAATCCTGTTCCCTTTTAGTCCGTGTTCGATTTGATAAGCACCTATGTTAGTTGTTTCATATGATTCCACATCTTTATATACATTGATATTGTTAGGTTAGGATTCAACATTTAATACACAAAGCATGAAAAATCCACATTTTTTTTCGATAGCCATGTTTTTGTTTCTTTATTAGTGTTAAATGGTTGTTCCTACTTGTGGACAGCCACCCAACATAGATTCTTGTGTACATAAACATGAGCAACTTTACCCCTAGGGTGGCTTATATGTTTCAAAACATGAGATGTCAGTGAAAGGTGCAATGTTCTAATTCCAACAAATGTTGTAAATCTCCTTGTGCTTTAGTATCATGGTTTTACCTTTTTTATTTCATTTCCAAAAATGACCATTGTTTTTCCTGTCTTTAAAAAAGAAAAAAAAAGTTGTACAAGTTTAGCACAAACTCGTGGCAAGCAAATGACTTGCATATTGAATGATATCATATATGTCTACTCATATGTAATAGCTATGTCCTACTACTCTTAAATTCATTTAAGAGAATCTCCAGGAGATGGTGGACTTTTAGCGTGAGGAAGAAAAAAAATGGAGGAAATTCCATTCCATCAATTAGTTCAGCGTGGATTTTCTTTTTCTTTTTTTTTTCCAAAAAAGAAAAAAATTCACTAAACGGTTATAAATTAAACGGCTTTTTGAAAACTATTTAAGCACTTTAGTGTATTTTTACATTAAAAGTAAGTTATTTGTCCCTAAAACAGACAGTTTAAGAGCTAAATGGTTTTTAGATTTCCATTTAGAGAATCCACACTTATACAAAAATGTAAATGATTCCCACATTCTCTCTTCCATGTTTAAATTTCAACTACTGGAGCGTGATGAATGAAATAAAAGTTAGAATTGCTCCTACTTTCTGTTAACAGACCCAGGTTTGGGCCTTGCGTTACATAGATTCTCGCAAAAAATTAGTACGTGGGGTTATAGGTGCACTGAGTTGAAGCAGACATGCACAACTTAATTCCCTTCAGGAGTTTACCGGTCCGTCGGTTCCTCCTGAGTATATTAAAAAAGAAGAAGATGAATTGCTCCCACTTTTGCATCTCTAGCAATTGCTGGAGATGCCTAATAAAATGATAAAATTACCACTATACCTTGTCATATTTTTTTCAATGTAGTAGTGCTTCACTATAGAATTTGGGTACCTGATATTTTAATTTTTATACTTTAGAGTGCACCTATCTCGCTACAAGAGAGCCACGAGCTTGTTAGCATGACCCTAGAATACAGGAGAGAGTGTGGAAGGGACAGTGTGCTTCAGTCTCTCACCGCTGTAACCACAGACAATACCACAGACACTTCGCATGAAAAAACTTTCACGGAGTGCAATCATCTGCTGCGGCTTGATTGTGGCGCGGAGATTGTAAGGGGACACACGGAATGGAGGCCCAAGAATGCCCAGGACCTCGACAACATGGGCCCACCAAACATGAACTGATGACGATCCAGTATAAAAATGTCACCTTATACTACTGCGATATCCTGTATTGCGCTCTATAAGCATTTTTACATATGTAAATAATCGATTTCAATGTATTTGTTGGATGCAGGGAAAAAAATTGTAGCATACCCAAAAAAAAAGTTTCTTGAACTGGGGTTTGTCCTGTTGTTTGTTTTATGTTCAGAAAGTTTAGTTTTGGAAGCAGTAATAATTGTAGCAATACGTCCTTGGTGTATGTATTATTGTTGATTGTATGGTTTGCTATTTGTGAGCTTATAAGCCATATTTTCATATCTTCACAAATGCTTTGTTTCAACTTTCTTCTACTTATAATATGGTAATGAAATAGACCAGAAGAAAAGCCTATTCCTTTCATTTTATTTTTAAGTCAAATAAAATTTTCAGGCTTATGGCTGAAATTTTGCATCATGTGCTCATGTTTGGTGGTGGTATAAGATTTTGGACATGTGATTTTCATATGTGCCTTTAACAGTTGTAGAAAGCAACTCTTCATTTGTTATTGATGTATAAGCCGGTTTGTTATTAATGTATAGATTTGGACAGCAAACTAAAGTGTGTACAACTCAGATTATTTATTATGATATCCTTTATTTTTGAACTGCCACGTATTTTGAGTAGACTTAAATGCCTTCGTTAGCGATTAAACTTAAAAGTACCTTTGATGTTTAATCATATGTGATGCAATATAATAAAGTTAAAACGCAATGTCTAATACAAATAAAAGTTGAACTATTTACACAAAATTAATTTCATTATTATGCTATTTCTTTAATGTTTTTATGATTTCCATCATTCCATACTTCAATATTAACCAAGCGTCTTGCACACGACTAATCACCAAAAATTTAATGGTATTTCATGTTAAAAAGAACTCATATTTTGATGCATTCAACACACATGAGAACAGAGAAGTCCAAAACCAGGCGTTTCCCTCATATAAAATTGTACCAAAAATTACGTAATTTGATCTGCAAATTATAACAATATAACATTTTTTTATAACAAGAATGATATTTTATTCATGACCTCTAAAAACTCTATCTAAAAATGTCATACTTTCAACCTAAAGATCATTGACATAACAATATAACATTCATGCCGCATAGTTCAGAAGATGTACCGAAACAATTGAATCAAAGAATCTCTAACCAAAGCACAAGGTACTTCGAAAAGGCATTGCATACAATCTTAAAGTTGGAAGATTAACAATTTCTACTTAGCATATAGAAATATTTGATGTAAATTGATATATAACAATCAACTCTGATAAAATATTGTAATTTACCGATCCAATATAAGATCAGTCCAAGGGTATCAAATTAAACAGTGCTATAATAACTCAATAATATAGAGAAGAAACTGAACTGAAATCAAAGTAAACCCTATGCTGCTGCTGCTATTACTGGAGTGTTGGTACAAAAATATCAAATAAACTATATTCTTTTGTTCCTTTGCCTTTTCAGCCCGATCAAATGTTCAATACAAAGTGTTATGGACTCTGCCACTAGTATTTTTATCTATCTTCAAAAGGTCGTAAGCGTGTATGCGATATATTTGGTTGATGACTGTAAGAATCTCTAAATGTAGTTGCAGAATTGGGTAGGTAATCTTTGCTTTCAGGTGCTGATGAATTATTTAACGGAAACTGCTGCAAAAAAAAGTGAACAAAAGACTGTCATAATAAATAAGAAAAGTAAATATAAAAATTTAGGGAAATAACTATCAGTAACAAAGAAACTCCTACACACACCAGTCCTTATTAACAAAATAAATATACAAAATAATTATGAATATAGAAAAGTTTTCCAGAATACGTGTTCGAAATCTTAGTAAAACTATTTTCCTAGTCATTTAATTAGTTTTAAGGGATCATTTAACAAGTTGCCAGCATGTAAGAATGCTTAACAAAACATTCGTTTTTTTAAACCTGAAAAGGACTTTGTTATCTTTTATTATTTTATGTTTTTTAGATACATGTTATTACTTTACATGACTACTTCCAAAAATATGGGTTTTTATAGCTGGAAATTGAACCCATAAAAAATAAGGAGGTGATTATGGTAAGAGTGGGTACCGAATTTGCAACCACATCAAAAAAAAAAAAAAGAATATTTTTATTAAGAACAAGATTCGATCTCTTGACGTCGTCGACGGTAAAAAAAAACTCTGTCCAGAGTGGAATTCGAACTTCTAATCACTTTATATATAGACTCAAGTATATTTTGGAAACACCAAAAAAGGTGTGACAGTAAAGGGAATGGCAGGCCGGCAGGGGGCGGGCAGGCAGGCGCATGCGTGCAAGCACATACACACATATATGCACGTGTATATGGAACAATATTTTTGAAATCTATTTATTGAATTGACGATGCTTGTAATTCTTTTTCAGTTCTTTTACTTTCTACTATTATGATTTAGTTATATTGACGATTAATAAGAAAACGGTAAAACGTGTTAAATTAATAACTGTTTGCACCAAAATTGGTCACAACACTCTTCAGGAGTCGTTGAAGATAATAATGAAGAATGTAAATTGAAAAGGAGTATTATCTAACAAAAACTCCAATCAACAATAATATAAATGCGTAGACAAGCGATTTATAGTGGTTCGGCGTGTGGCCTACGTCCACTGTGAAGTTTTTTGCAGTTTTATTGATTCTCTTTCAATGATTACAAGTTGTTACAGCCATCGACAGCAAGTTACAACTAGAAATTCGAATTCAACAGCAAGAATTTGATGTAGGATGATGGAGATCTCGATCCGGCAGAGTCTAGACGCTGGAGAATCCAAAAATCCTTTTTCTGTTGGCTCCGGGGCTCTATTTATAGGCGTAGGATGCTAATATTTCGCTGAAAATCCGGTAGACCGCTTCTGGCACGTGAGGAGGCCCACACGCCCGGCCTCAGGAAATTTGGGTCCACTTTGGGATCGATTCGAACTCCATTCGAATCGATCAGATAATCATCCAATCGAGGTGAAATTTGGTGTGGACATTCTTCAACATGTATGCAAGCTTCTGTGAAAATTTCGTGACATTTGGATTAGTAGATTGAGAGATATGGTCGATTCGAATTGCTGTTCCTTGACAGGCTGCTTGCTTCGACTCGATCCCGTTCGAATCGATGAGTTCGACTTGATGGCTTCACGCGCTTTCGTGATGACGTGGTGCGCATTTTCTGGGTCGATCCACTTTTCAGTCCGAGTCGACCGGGTCGACTCCATGATTTTTGCCACTTTGATTTAGTGGATCCGAGGGCTTTCTCCACACAGGGATTCGAACAGAGGCCTATTCGTACCGATCGTGGTGAGCTCTGGCCGATCGATACGAAGCTGCTATAGTGGGATGGATACGAACTCATATGCTCTGGTGGAGGCGAAGTAACGTATGCCGATGGATACGAACTTATATGCTCTGATGGAGGCGAAGTAACGTATGCCGATGGATACGAATTTATATGCTCTGATGGAGGCGAAGTGGAGCGACTTCATGGACTCGAAGGACTTCAACCTGATGGATACGAAGTGGAATGATCCCATGGATTCGAAGTAAGAGGAACTCGATGGATTTGAATACATGCTCTTCTGATGCATTCGAACTTAGGGCCATTTCCTCCAACTTGCATCGATGATAGCTTGAGCATACGAACTCGGATTGACTTGAAATTTGAGATACTGACTTCTACGATCTTTCTTGTCATATCCTATCAACTGTAGCTCAATCTGGATTCGGACAAAATTCATCGATATCCATAGTGAAGCATAGTATGACCAATCTCTGAGACGAACCGTCCTTTGTTTTCGATCGACCTTTTGATATCACGGCTTTGCCAAAAAAAGGGATAACATTTGCCCCCTAAAGTACGTCTTGTGGAAACATGATGTGCTTTGAAAAGCTGCAATTTCTCTCTAAACAATCATTGCTCTTTTGTCGAAGGTTGTAACCTTGCTTTGATATGATCGATTGTTGTAGAATAGCGCTTGGCTGTTGGTTGTTGTAATCGTAACAAGTTGAGTATTCGATCCCTATAAATGTTTAAAATCGAATGTTAGTCCGACATATATGCACATATGTTAGTTTGACCCTTGTTAACGTCGTGCGTTCACGAGTCGTTATCAGTTTTGTTTGTTGTTGAATTTTGTATCTATTCTCTCCTGAACCGATTTGGAAATTTGAGTTGGAACAACGCTTGATGGTTGTTGTTGACTATCCTCTTGTATCGATCCTCTCCTGAATCGATGTAAAAGGTTAAAAAGTAGTTTTTCACACCGATGCGAGTCGAAATGATGGATACGAAATGACAGTTCATATCGATGAGCTTGGATGGATACGAAACGTCCATTTGTACCGATGAGAAAGGATGGATACGAAATTGCTGTTCGTATCGACAGGTTTTGATGGATACGAAGCTGCGGTTCGTATTGATGAGAAATGATGGATACGAAGTTTTTGTTCGTATCGGTGGGTTGTAGATGAAGTCGTGAACCTGTTGATGTGAACGTGGACTTTGAGCTGATGGAGTTCACAATTTTTCAGTTGTCCCTGCTGCTTGCTTCGTATCGATGGGTCTGTCGTTTATTTTGAATCGATAGAAGCCTTCGGTGATGGACTCGAACCTACCGTTCGACTCGAGTGCTAGGGTGACCAGTGATGACTGGTCACATGGACCGGGAGACGAATCGACCCGGTTCTCCTATGGCTCGGTATAAATATCATGGACTTAGCCATTTTCACCTTTTTCACTTTTACTGTTACCTTGTACTTTCTGTGTCCTCGCATCGACTCGAAGCTTCCGAGAGCAGTTTGTCACGTCTTCGAATCGATCCAATTCTTTAATCCTTCGAAGTTACATTAAAATCAGGTAATCTAACGGGTAGTATCGTGTTTAGAACGATGAAACTCGAAGTTCCAATCCATCCCTCTTGCTATTATGATTGGTTTCGGTGAATTGAAGATCTGGGTGAGTGAGAGCAAGGTTGGGGATGGATGCGTTGTCATGGAGTCGAGGCCCTGTTTTGGAGGAGTTATGGAGCTTTCGAATCGAAGGAAGCATGCGATTTCGTATCGATACGAATGTGAGAGCGGCGGTCGATGCGAAGCCGGTGTTCTCGGATCGATGCGAAATGTTGTGCCTTTGATCGATACGAAACTCATCGCTTCGAACTGGATCGATACGAAACTCATCGTTTCGAACTGATCGATACGAAACGTATCGAGTCGAACACGATCGATACAAAGCGTATCGATTCGAAAATGGACGATACAAAGCGTATCGATTCGAACATGGTTGATGATATTTCATCGATTCGATACGAATTTGAACTGCAGCGACCGATTCCAAGTTGAAACTGAATGAACTTGGGATTTTTTGCACATAAAAATACTTGACTCCGACAAGCTTCTGCTTTGCATGATTGAACTCGATCGTAGAACTGCATATTGGACTACCATTCGAAGCTCGCCGATGAAACCGTATCCTAACAAAAACGTAACGAACTTCAACTTGGGCCGATCGTTTGCAAGTGGATGACACGGTTGTGACGGTCAGTGATGATTGTCATTTCCGGTTTGATTTTCAGAGTTTTGTCGTTCGTACGTTATAGTTTATTCCATAGAATTTGTTCAAGTAATGCACTGCACTGTACTGCACGACACATGCACTTTACACCGGGGAATGCACGTGTTTTTTAGCATCTAATGATGATTTCTCGTGAGTTAGCTAGTTATGGAAACTTCAAGTTCACAGCCGCAAGAAACTCAGAGTTCAGTCCCTCCCGTGCTCGAAGTACCAGAGATTGAGATTGAAGTTACCGGTCCAGCCCCGGACGAGTTACCTGACGCATCCTTCATTAATAACCCATCAAATTCTGTTCCGTCCAATATTTCGGAAGATATGTTAGGAAGAATATGCCTAAGGCATGGTTTGTCGATGGATGACGTGCTACTGCCGGGGCCAAATGATAGACCGCACAATCCACCGGAGGGATATACCGCATTCAATCTCCACACGTGCGCAGCTGAGACACTCCCTCCGTTTAACCAATATATAAGAGAAGTATTGTCGTTTTTGAGGATCGCCCCCTCTCAATTGCACCCGTACGGATACGCGTCGCTCAATAGCTTGTTCATTGCACTTATGAAGTATCTCCATCGACCGCCATTCCCGATTGAGATCAGATACTTGTTTAACTTCAAGAGTCGGGCCGATAGTCCATCTTTCACATTCTTGGAGGCGGTAAGAAATTGCCAAGTGATTACGGGGGATTGGACTAGACTGAGCTACTTCAGAACGGAATGGTTTTATGTCAGATGCCCCCCATGGTTCGCTCGACGATGGCTATTTAGACGCAAGTATTGCTATCTTTTGGGGTAGTTGATAGAACTGATGTATTTGAAGTCGAACTTACATCTATTTTCTTTTTCAGCCGCAATTCAGCGACCTGAAGGTGAACGTTTCAAAGAGATAGTTCGGGTATTTCAGGAAATCCCGAGTGAAGAGAGGAATATCGAGCTGCTATTGATAGATAGGAATCTTAGGATTCTCGGACTGATTGAAACAAGACAAAGCATAATGATCGATGGCGTCTTAAGGACTGCCTCGAAAGAACGAGTCAAACGGAGAAAGCCTAAAGTTATCGTGATTGAGGAGGCTGACTCGGAGAGAACTCATATTGATGATGAGCCATTGGGCGAATCTGCGGATGTAGCCCAAGATACCGAAGAACAAGGAAAAGACAAGGCAGTCGTTGTTGAGTCATCTAAAAAGAGAAGATGGAAATCAGTTGTTACGGCTCGATCCACTACCGGAGTTAGAATTTCGGAGATGTCTCCTCCGAGAACGGAGAATCTTTATGAAGGGCTTGCCGATATTTCAATTCCGGATGATGTGTCCTTGCAGCACGATGCCGGATTGGAAGAATTTTCTGAAGCCTTAGTTTTGAGCGAGTCTCTGCCTACTAGTGCGGTTGACACATCTGGTTGATCGGGGGGTTGCACCCACATTCACACTTCACGGCACTACACGATTTCTAAGTGTAATACATTCACTGTGAGAGACTATTAGTTTTGCTTTATGTTTTTGCAGGTACTATGTCTGGTAGAGGTTCGATGCTTGGTAGTCTCCGTAAGAAACGCCAGTCTTCTTCGTATTATGAAGGAGACAGAGATTATGACTATGGGCGCTCGAGTCATGAGCGCTCTGATAGAGAAAAAGATTATAGACGACGGTCTCGATCTCACACGCCACCTCCTAGAGCTCCTGCACCGGCTCCGGTTTATGTTTCGAGGCCTCCGGAAACTTCACGGCCCAAGCCGCCTTCCCAACCATCGAGGTCTGATACTCACCGCAGAACGGAAATCGTGGCCTCTCCGTCAACAGAACAGACATTGACGGAGCCTTCGGGGGAAGGAGCGGTTAGGCTTGCTCAACTGAGAAAAGAATTTCCTGAAATTTGTTTTGACGGGTTCGTTTTTCCCCCGCATCTGAAGAGGATACCGTCGACAGTTGCTCCTATGATGCACGATTATCTCTCGGACGTATTCTTTGAATATCAGGAATGGTCGAAGACCGCTAAGAAAGCATCAAAAGTGGCCTTTGATCGAGCGGTTACGATCGAGAAGTTGGAGAAAGAACTTGGTCAAAAGGACCGCATCATTCAGGCGCTCGGCAGTGAGGCCGAGTCTTCTCGAAAGTCGGAGATTGAAGCTCTCAGAAGAGCGGATGAAGCTCAGGCAGCGATGGATAGGATAAAGCGTGAACATTACACTACGGTGGAGGACATGGGCCACCGAAATACCATCGTGACTGCCGAGCTGGATGCGGCCTTGAAAGAGCTAAACGAGCTCAAGGCCAAAGTTGCAGAGATTGTGAAGGAAAGAGACACCGCTAACGTTTCCGCACAGGAAACGTTTGACCAGGCGGTGGAATTCCGAAAAGAGAGAGACGCGGCCTTGGAGAAGGTCCACGAGACAGAAGCCGAAGTCGATGAGAAAGTTCGTCAAGCAGAGACTAAGCTAGAGACTGAGATAAAAGAACTTCTCATCACTTATAATGCTAATGTGCTGAGGCACAGAAATTTGACATGGCTTGATGACTATCCGATGCATCTGTTCAACGCCTGAAATTTATTAGTTGAAGAAGAGAAAGCATCACATCCAGGCGAAGTTTTTTATGAATTCGAGTTGGAAAACCGTATACTGACTGATGATGAAAAGAAAGTTCTCCACGATTTCATGATCTCTCACGCAAAAGAGAGACTGGACACCCAACACTTGGAAGTTGGTGAGGGATCTGACGTTGCGCATCCACCTACAAGTTCAGAGATGATCACTTCATCTGGATTGGAGCCGACGCCAGCGACTGAGCCACAGTTGGTCCCAGGCTACGACCCGGAGCAGCCACGCTTATCTCCCATCAGGGAGCACTCTTTTGAAGCTGCTCAGTTAGGTACGAGTCAAGTCGAGGAAGGTACTCTGCACAAATCTGCTATGTGTTTGAACTGAAGTACTTGTATTGAAGCGTGCTCTGACAACTTCTTTTCTTTCTTGTCCAGTGAGTAAAGCAACATCGACAGCGCCTCCTGCAGTCCAAGAGCCACATCAAGAACAGGAGGCCATTATTACTGAAGCGATCGCCACGACGACAGCCGCGCCGACTGAGGTGACACAAGGGGGTTCAATTACTTTTGACGAACAAATGATGAATAAGCTCTTGAGCCAGCACAGTGACCCCTTTGTTGACATGTCTTTCGTTCTTGCCATGTTCCCACCTGCTTCTATTGCATCGTCACAGTCCACCGCTACTTATCGTGAGTCTCGTGCTGCTCGTGAGACTGAGATACTCGCTCAAATCGAAGCAAAGATGGAAGCGGCAGCGCACGGCGGTAATTCTGAGTGTGCTACGACGGCGGTTGATCTCACTCCTCTTGTGGTGACATCTTCTGCGGACACGCTAGTCGGAACCAGCGCGCCCGTTCCTCCCCCGGTGGTAGACCCGACTCCTCTGACTCCTCGGGAAGAGAATATTCCTTTAAGTTCAAGTTCGGAGGAGTATATCGATATCATGCCTTCGTCAGAGGAAGATCCGCCAAAGGGTACGGGGTCGAAGTAGAAGATTGCTAGCGGTTCCAGTGGTCCCGCGCTGAAGAGAGGAAACCGAAGAAGAAGAAGTAGATGATTCCCTCTAGTGCATTTTTGGCAGCTAGGAAGACATTTTAATTTTCCTTTTGTAGGCTATGTATAGATGCAGGCTTGGCCCCCTGCTAGTAGGAATTTTTTGAAAGAACTTGTACATGAATCTTCACATACAGTTAGTTGAAATAAAATTCGATTTCTTTGTTTCAATTCTCATTTCCTTTGCGCTTAAGTGTTTGCAGTGTTTGGCTTTCAGTACGGTGTACTTGTGGTGTTTTTACCGTCAAGTAGAGTTCGTTTTATTCGCCAAGTCTGAAAATCTTGGTCACATGTTGTGATCGATGAATGAGCTGAACTTCGGACATTGTATCACTTTAGTTAGTAATTAACACTTAGCTTTTTTGCCTCCAGTTTCGGGGAACAACATTCGTATTTTGGTGGTTAATCACACTTATTGCAAATCTTAAGCACACGTCCATGCTCTGGGGACTTAGGATAATTTGCGATCGATAATCTGGTTCGCACTCTGGGAATTTGAGAGTTATCGATGTTTGTAATACGGTTCGCGCTTCGGAAACATGGAATTGATGTTCATACTCCACTTCACGCTCTGGGAACTTAGAGTTAGTATTGATATTTCGGTTCGCACTCCGGGAACTTTGACTTGGTATTTGTGCTCCAATTCGCACTCTGGGAACTTGGAGATAGCATGTATGTTTGAGTTCGCACTCCGGGAACCTGTGATTTATGTTTATACTCCATTCATGCTCTGAGAAGTTGGAGTTGGCCAAAAGATGGTCAGTCACACCTGTTTGGGCTTTTTAGGAATTCGTTCACACTCTGGAAACGATGGATTTGATGTTTATACTCCGATTCGCACTCTGCGAATTTGAAGTCCGTTCACACTCTGGGAACGATTTATTGGATGTTTATACTCCAATTCACACTCTGAGAAGTTGGAGTCCGTTCGCACGACTCTGGGAACGAGTTATTGGATGTTTATACTCCAATTCGCACTCTGCGAATTTGGAGTCCGTTCGCACTCTGGGAACGAGTTACTGGATGTTTATACTCCAATTCACACTCTGGGAAGTTGGAGTCCGTTCGCACTCTGCGAACGAGTTATTGAATGTTTATACTCCAATTCGCACTCTGAGAATTTGGAGTCCGTTCGCACTCTGGGAACGAGTTATTTGATGTTTATACTCCAATTCGCACTCTGGAAAGTTGGAGTCCGTTCGCGCTCTGGGAACGATTTATTGGATGTTTATACTCCAATTCGCACTCTGGGAATTTGGAGTTAGTTGTAGGACTGTCGTGTGTTGGTCCAGTTCAGCCTTTGATGTGATGGTTTGCCCTCGAGCTGGGGTTTCACTTAGTGAGTGGCCGGTCGTATCACAGTCACTCGCTATTTGAATAAATTCCATTGTTTGATGGAACTTAGCTCTTCGTGTGTCGTGATTGTTGAACGTTGCATTCGGTGAATCACAACTCTAGGATAGTATTTTATTGCTGAAATAAGAAGATATGGCGAAGTCAATGCCTTATTACAAATTCAAATTTCATAATGTAAAGGAAATTGCAAAGTGTTCATAGATTGAATGAGCCTGTCATGTATGACAGTGACGAAGATCTTTGTCGTTCCAGGCTCCTTAGAAAGTTGGTCCGCCACTGATGGCGTTTATCACCAATCTTCCGCGGGGACAAGTGGAGTCCTCCTGTCTCGGTCGATTGGGTTCATTGTTTTGATTTGATGGGCCCGCTTCTCTGGGCTGCGGTGCCCGCACAAACTGTTCCAGCTTCCTTTCTCTGATCAGTTTTTTCAACGAGATCTTGTAAGTGACGACACTCGTTCGTATTGTGTCCGTAGCTTTCATGGAACCTGCAAAACTTTCCCGTTTGGATTTGCCTCTCTGACGACGGTTTTGGTGCAGGTTTTCGGTACTGAATTGTATTACAGGTTTGTAAGTACAAGTCCTCCAGTGATGTATTCAAATGAGTGTAACTGTCAAACATAGGATTCTTGCGCTGCGGGCCACGATGTTGATCTCGTTTTCTAGTTTGATTCACGCTCTCTCTTCGCCGAGCTTGTTTGTTTTTAACGTTCAACTGAACTTTTCCGGAGCTGTCACCGGACTGTTTGATTGCGACATTGCTTTGAATTCCTTCCGTGTTTGGCCCTGCATCGGTTTGCTTTCTAGACTGTTTCGCATCCTCACTTCTCAGGAATTGAGCCGCCTTGGTGTGGAAACGGTCCAATGATGCGGATGGCTTTCCACCTAACCAGTTGCCAAACTCAGAATCGGGGTCGATCCCCTTAGTCAACGCCGTAAGGATGGAGTTATCATTCGGATTACTGATCTCTGCACATGCAGTATGGAATCTCTCTAAGTAGTGTCTGAGCGTCTCTCCAGGAGCTTGAGTGACGCTAGACAGAGTGTTGACATATTTCGGCCTTGCGACGTGCATGCGGAATTGTTCAACGAATTTTGTGGCCAACTGGTCGAACGAAGAGATGGATCGAGGTGGCAATCGAGTGAACCACATGGTAGCAATGCTCCCCAAGGATATGGGGAAACTACGACACTTCACTGCATCGTCGGCTCTGGCAGCGGTCATCGACCATTCATATTTCAGAATATGTTGGTTGGGGTCGGAGTTTCCTTCGTACATGGGTAGAGTTGGCATTCTGAATCGCCGTAGGGGTTCAACAGTAAGAATATCGTCATTAAAAGGAGTGTGACTTCGAGAAATTCCCCAATCGTCATTCATGAGTCCCTGGCTCTCACGGATCATCTGACGTATCATAGTTGAAAGATCCGGCATTTGCGCGTTTCGTGCGGCGTGCGCCGGAGTATGATCACGTTCCATATTTTGGGGTTGGACCGGATGCTGTCGACGGTCCCAGTCTTGCCTTCTTGGCTCATAGTCCTCTGGGACGTACGGTTCAGGAGTACGTCCGCTATGACGACGGTCCAGGTTCAACTGATCTTGGGCGTCGACCCCTGGTTCATCCGCAACGTTAGTGGTGCGGTATTCTGCGGTGTGGTGAGGAACGGCACCTCTTCGGGAAGAGGGTCCGGTTTGGAAACTGGCTGATGGACCAACTCTCAATTGTCCAACGATCATTGCCGGTTGATCTCCAGTGACTGGCATGTGACTCCCATCTAGTCGGGGTCGTGGGGATCGATTGCGATAATCAGAAGATGAAGAACTTTCGCTGGAGGAGCGAGAAGCATGGTCTCTCTTGGATCTCTTTCGCTTCTGGCGATCCAGCCGGTTGATCAGCTCGGCATTAGTGCGTAGCTGTTCTGCTAGTTGTTGCCGACTCTGAGTCAGCTCTTGGAGTAGCAACTGTAACTCTTGTCGGGTAACCGAACCTGATGGTTCCGAGTGTACAGTAGCATCTTGATTAGATGAAGGTGGTGACGCAGGATTCTGTCCATCCTGTTCTTCTTGATTGATAGCGTTTGAGGTGGTTCTTGTGCTAACCATCTCGAAAGTTGAATTCCTTTCCTAAACTTTATGCAAATCTGAACAGAAGGGAAGGAACTTGGACTTGATGATCTGGATCTCTCCCTTAGATTTATTCAATCCGGTATCGATGACAGATCCAAAGAGCAGAAAAAAATTTGGGTTTTCTCGGTGAAAGCACCAAAGCGTTTGCACCAAAATTGGTCACAACACTCTTCGGGAGTCGTTGAAGAGATAATAATGAAGAATGTAAATTGAAAACGAGTATTATCTAACAAAAACTCCAATCAACAATAATATAAATGCGTAGACAAGCGATTTATAGTGGTTCGGCGTGTGGCCCACGTCCACCGTGAAGTTTTTTGCAGTTTTATTGATTCTCTTTCAAGGATTACAAGTTGTTACAGCAAGTTACAACTAGAAATTCGAATTCAACAGCAAGAATTTGATGTAGGATGATGGAGATCTCGATCCGGCAGAGTCTAGGCGCTTGAGAATCCAAAGATCCTTTTTCTGTTGGCTCTAGGGCTCTATTTATAGGCGTAGGATGCTGATATTTCGCTGAAAATCCGGTAGACCACTTCTGCCACGTGAGGGGGCCCACACGCCCAGCCGCAGGAAATTTGGGCCCACTTTGGGATCGATTCGAACTCCATTCGAATCAATCAGATAATCATCCAATCGAGGTGAAATTTGGTGTGGACGTTCTTCAACATGCATGCAAGCTTTTGTGAAAATTTCGTGGCATTTGGATCAGTAGATTGAGAGATATGGTCGATTCGAATTGTTGTTCCTTGGCAGGCTGCTTGCATCGACTCGATCCCGTTCAAATCGATGGGTTCGACTCGATGGCTTCACGCGCTTTCGTGATGACGTGGTGCGCATTTCCTGGGTCGATCCACTTTTCACTCCGAGTCGACCGAGTCGACTCCATGATTTTCGCCACTTTGATTTAGTGGATCCGAGGGCTTTCTCCACACAGGGATTCGAACAGAGGCCTGTTCGTACCGATCGTGGTGAGCTCTGGCCGATCGATACGAAGCTGCTATAGTGGGATGGATACGAACTCATATGCTCTGGTGGAGGCGAAGTAACGTATGCCGATGGATACAAACTTATATGCTCTGATGGAGGCGAAATAACGTATGCCGATGGATACGAACTTATATGCTCTGATGGAGGCGAAGTGGAGCGAGTTCATGGACTCGAAGGACTTCAACCTGATGGATACGAAGTGGAGTGATCCCATGGATTCGAAGTAAGAGGAACTCGATGGATTTGAATACATGCTCTTCTGATGGATTCGAACTTAGGGTTATTTCCTCCAACTTGCATCGATGATAGCTTGAGCATACGAACTCGGATTGACTTGAAATTTGAGATACTGACTTCTACGATCTTTCTTGTCATATCCTATCAACTGTAGCTCAATCTGGACTCGGACAAAATTCATCGATATCCATAGTGAAGCGTAGTATGACCAATCTCTAAGACGAACTGTCCTTTGTTTTCGATCGATTTTTTGGTATCACGGCTTTGCCAAAAAGCGGGATAACAATAACTATGTATAAAACTTAAAAATCTTCAAGGACTGTCTCGTATCTAGTATTAGCAAAGAAACCAATTTTTTAAAGTTCAACGGTACCTTTCTGAAAAATCAAAATTATCTTTATAATTCTCATTAAAATATCTAATTTATTCATGCTATTATATTTTTAACCGAGTTTTCAAACTTCCAACGAGCTAGTTGCACTCCACTTGTTATTGCTTGGAGTCTGTTTGGCAACAGCTTAATTTGGACCTCTTTACAAGAGGTTTGAATAGCGACTTCTAAGTAGTTTTAAATTGTAACTTGTAACTAGAAACGTTTAGATGTAATTTGACTTTTAAGTGGTTTTAACAACTTCTTAAATCATAAGAAATTGTTGCGCTTCACATTTCTAATTCTAAGTCAATTTTGCAAGCTCCTTGCAATGACTTATCGAACATTAGAATCGATGTAAGTCTAGATTTAGCTACTTATAAAGAGTTGCCAAACATGCTTATGATGTTTTTACTTATTTTATACTTTTGTATGCGTGTAATAAATAATACTCTTTTCACAAAACTTATTTAGTATCTTTTTAGATAAATCAAACTTCGTGTGTACATACATACATACACACACATAAATATACATATACATGTACATATACATACACACACACAAACACGTCAACTCGGTATAAATTATATATTAATCGAAATTTTGCAAATAATTGTATTCATTTGATTGACGACTTTGATGTATATTCAATATTTTGGACAAATGAATATTCACTGCATTGTTGGACAGATGCCACATGATTCAAAATAATGATATGACTCATATGAGTTACTTAAAATGGATAATATTATATGATTCAAAGTATAAATCTTGCTACAGGACACATGAACTACTTATGTGAACATTTGGTGATTCATCAAATGTTCATTTAACAAATGTAGATACTCAAAAATAAAAATGTTTCCAACTCATATATGAACATTTGGAGATCCACTCGCATAAATCTACGTGAATTTATTTATTGATCCCTTATTTTATTGAGAATTGATTAGTGACGTCAACTATTTAACATATATTCAGTAATTTGATATATAAATTAATTAGACTCGCACATAGTAAATGATGTAAATCTACCCACATCGTGTGTCAGTTTACTAATTAAATATAAAGAATAATATATTCACGACTGAGAGTACTATAATAAGGAAACAAAAAAAAACTGACCTTGTGTTTAGAAAACATATAAAAATATCACTGAAGTAAGCAATGTTGTCAAAAATACAGCCAGAATATTCACTCCATTGTTGTCCAAGATGTTTGTTCCTGATATTTTGATCACTGTTGGTCCTGGCTTACCCACCACCTTAGAAATAATAGTTGTCATTATAATTGTTGGACAAGAATCACATACTTCAAATATATAGTTGGCAACTTTATTTTGCACAAAAATCATGCGATTCAAACTAATGATATAGCTCATATGAGTTACTGAAAAACATATATTATTAGGAGATTGTTAAAGGGACTCCAATCCTAGATAGGAAAGTATAATTTTAGGGGGGGACATCAACTAAAATAAAATTATTACGTGAGTGGAATGATAAGAGGATTCAAATCAAGCAATCTACAATTTTACTCTTGTTATAAAACAAATTCGGCAACAACCTATCGAAAACTAAAAAGAGGAATGATGGATGGTCATTGTGGATCACAAAAACTACAATGATCTACGAAAAAAATCATCAGTATACCATGTTCACAGATTAGCAACGAAATGATAACAATAAAACGGTTGAGTCATACCAAAAATTATCAGAAAACTGAATTCATTTGGGCTTGATCAGAAAGCAAAATCATAAAACGATGGTGGTTTGCTGAAAAGGTTGCATAAAAATGCATGGTCCTCACTTTAATCGTGAATCATTCAAACTATGCCGATGAGACAGGGGTATTATGTAAATTGTATTTGATTTTTCATGGGAGGGAGGGCTAAAAAATTTGTTATCTCCCATAACAATTTTAAAAATATAGCAAAAATGATCATTCCTTATCTAAATTTGGAATCTCTTTAACAATCCCTGTTATTAAATGGTTTAATGGACAAATCTTGTTACATGAAACATGAGAACCATAAGTCAGTTATATGAACATTTTGGGATCCATTAAACGTTCATTTTACATATGTGGACCCTAAAGAAAAATGTTTCCAAGTCAGATGAACATTGGGAGATCCACTAGCATAAATCTAGGTGAAGTAATTTATTTATTTTGAAAATTGATAGGCGATGCCAAACAGTGATGGAGCTAGCTTTTAATTTTAGGTATGGCAAAAAATTGGAGGAAAAAACAAAATCCTAACAACAAAAAATTATCCTTTTCCCATATCAGCAGCCGAAAATAAAATAAAAATCAGTGGACATTTTACAACAATGGTAGAAAAGTAAAAGCATCATTTAATTGATCTGAAGGTCCGATAGGGTTGAATAATGAGTTGACATATGGAAAAACATTAGTTTGAGGTAGGGTAAATGCTTAAAAGCTTTACATTTTTAAAGTAAACTTCGAGAATTCAGGTACTCTGCCTTATCTAAACAATACATAGCTCCGCCCCTGATGCCAGGATATTCAATCACAAAATACCAGTGGTCCTCAACAGGTGAAGTAACTTAGTTTTCCAAGTAAACTTTGAATTGCGACTGGATTTGGATTTCTCTGGATAGTTGAGAAAAGGGTCGATTTGACATATGCCAAACATGCACTTTAGTTTGTTTTTCAGTGCATGGGCACATCAGGTCTAAGTCACTTTAAAAACTGCAAAGATGTATTTTAAGATGCATATCATTTGTCACCTTCATGCGAACTGTACAGAATCCGCTGTATTGAAGCATCGCACCCAATAAGGAATCTATGATGCTTCCACAAAGTCCAGCAAATGCAGAAATGGGTACTACAAGCAACTGCCTCCAAGCTACATCCATGCTGCATTTAACTGTAAATATTCCCATAACTACGTATGTAAGGCCAATAATAGTGCCACCAGCTGCAGCTGCAAAAAGTCCTTTTACAGTAACTCCACCATTTGTACCCTTTCTGACTATCTGGTATGACGTACATCAATTATTTAAATTAAGTTTTAAAAGAACATGATAAATGAGCATATACCCAACATGATCAATGGTAGAAGTTATAATTTTTGATGTGGGCATTCAAGAAAAACATATTCTAGTTTTAGGTCTCACTGAAAACTAATTGCAAAACTGGACCTACGTTTGTATAGAATTTTAAACTGTGCAAGCTTTAAACTGACATTATAGCTTGCACAATTTGAAATATTTGACCTATTATTTTTTATTTAAATATTTGTGCTCAAGCATTAAACTGGTATAATAGCTTGCACATTTTGAAATTGCACAAGCTATACTTTTTTTAAAAATAAAAATATTTGTACTAGCGCAATTTTGTATTGCGCAAGTACATTTTTGGGGATAAGAAAACCAGCCGGCTAATATCTTCTCTCATTCTCTTCCTCTCCTCTTTCATTTCATCTTTCCCCATTTTCAACCCATTTTACCACCATTTTCAACTTTCTCTTTCTCAATTCCATATTCAAATAAATCTCAAAATCTGAAATTGGCTTCAATTAGTTTGTTCTTTATTATCAAAATGGAAGGTTTTTCTTCATCTTCACAAATTAAAGGAATTTTTTTGAATATGAATTAATTGGACTTTTCTCATGTTTAACTAATTTTGGTTATAATTGTTGTAGTTGATTGATTTGATATGGAAATGTTGCTAGTTAGATAATTGAAAAAGAAAACCCTAGTTGTTAATTTAACTTATCATTTTTGTAGAATTACCAACTGAACCGTTGATAGAAGTGTTTTGTCTTAAACACAAACATAAGAGTGAAAATCAGTCGTTTATAGAGGTGTTGGCTTTTTTAATACATCGTTTTAAAAGAAAATACATTATAAAATTTTGATTTGTACCGTTGTTATAAATCAGAGCGTTAAAACAGTTCAACCTATAGACCACTGGAACAAGAGTAAAGAAATAGATTATAAAGATCTTTGATTGGAAGACAATTTAAAATTAGTTGGTTTTTGAAAAGTAACGCAAGTTGAATACATTAGATTAGATCACCATCTTATCACTGTATTATGTGTCGTTTGAGGTCGGAGACAAGTACTTCTCATATTAGAATAGAAGAAATGACTATCACTTTATGTGACGTTTATTATTTGTTAGGCTTAACCACAGATGATCCAAATACTGTGCTTGACTAGACGATTCTCCAACAATTCCGCTACATCTATTTTATAATTTTGTAAACTCTCCACCCACAATGAGTTCTCGTACAAGAAGGAAGTGCCGAACATTCTATTCTTGAAATTGTGTAAGAAGTATCGACTTTACCATTGATAATATGAGATGATGTGTTTCTACAACGTTAACAAGTTTTGTTTTCGTAACAAAAATCTCTACCACTTTCATTCCAATCAAAAATGTAGAATTAATATCATCGTCGTCTTCCACATCAATTGCGGATGAACCATCATCTCTGACCCATTTCACTACTATTTTTAAATCATATTCAAGAGGATTGATTCTTGTCACTTCAAATGCGCATTGTTGAAGCTCTCTAAAACTATAATATTTTTTAATTTCCAATCCTTTCCGTTTAACACCAATATATCTAGGTTTATCGTCTTCATCAACCAACAGTTCTCCGTTGTATTAAAATATAATTGTAACGGTTGACATTATCTTTAAAAAAACTTTCATATATCAAGAAATATTACTAGCAAAAACAATAATTATAACTCACGTGAAACTTAATTTAACAATTTTATCTGCTCTAACTTAACTAAATAATATTTTGGGAAAAAACCCTAAATTCAAATTTTTAAAATTAATACCTTGATTTGAGAAGAAAAGATTTTTTTTTTTGGAAAATCTTCAACCAAAAGTACTTTTATTTCGACAAAATCTTTGTTTGTGATAAAAAAGTTTGAAGAATAGAAGAAATCGGATTGAAGTAAGTTGGCTTTGGATGATAAAAGAGAGGAGGAAGGAATTGGGGTAAAACAACTATCTGTTTACATTGAACTTGCGCAATCCGAAATTGCACAAATTAATCACGCACGCGTGCGCACATACACATGGACGCACATACGCATATAGCTTGTGCAATTTTAAATTGAGTAAGCTATACTTACAGTTTAAAGCTTATGCAATTTTAAATTGCGCAAGCTATATAAAACATGCCTATTTCGACAATTGGATTTTAGGGAGCCATATAGCAACAATAAGTTTTTTTATATGCCTATATCAAAAATTTGTCCTATGCTAGTTGAAATAGAATAGCAGTTAATCATTGAAATGCTTTCTATATTTATACAGCCTATTTTAGAAGACCATGTGTACATTATTTTTGCCCATCTACAAAAATTTTAGTATGTATTTCATTTATATTGGTATAGTTGTCCAGTATAATCCGATGCCTCAGACAGAACAATGAAACATATTGTATTAGAAGAGTGATGATGAGCTCAAATTAAAAAAAGGGCACAGTGAAGACAATAAACACATAAAATTAAAGCAAACTATATCATTAAGAAGGATCCGGCCACATAAGGGTCCATGGTTTAGGAGAGAGCCCTGTTACGAATGAGATTTGCATTTCTAAACAAGGCCATGCTCGGCCCTTGAACCCACAACGAATGGAAACACTTTTGTTTGTTTTTACCATTAACAAAAATGAACTGATTCGGGTAATTTCATGTTTTTTTCCAGACCATAAATCAACAATGAGATTTGTAGAAAAGAAACAAGAATATTATTCAAGCAACAGAGTTATGACTTCCTTATTAGTTGAATGATACAAAATTACAAAAGTCTAATAAAACGTTGTATCATGCATTACCATGACAGAAATAAGATATTAACAGTAAATAAAGCAAAAAAGGAATGATTGTAGCATCAAATATACACTTATAACACGTTGTATGATAGTCAGAATGCATGATAATTCTTGCAGAATGATGATATGAACTTGAATACATCACTAACCATTGGAATAAAATTCTGATACCTTTAAGTTTGTAATTAATCGAGGTTTGGCATCGCTAAGCACCCCAATCTCAGAAGACCAAGTATCTCCATTACAGCAGGAGTAATGTCCAATTATACCACCAATAAGGCAGGTCAAAAGTTTAGAATGCTTAGTATTTAAGCAAATATCTTGACCTCCGGTCATTGTTCCAAGAATAACAGTTAATATAGCAGCAATTCCGCTGTTAGCTAAAACCTGCTTCCTAAAAAGCAAATAAGACCATTTAGACAGTAGTGACAGGATAATTGGGTAGTGAAAGATCGGAGATGAACGCAAATATATAACATAGCTTTATATCAGATGCTATGGGTACAACAAGCGTAAGGATTGTTTATTTTATTAGTAGTAACGAACATAGCCAATAAGCTAATAATACGAAACATAACATAATTAAGCACCAAAATTTGCTTCAAATAAGCTTTGCATATACCACACATGCTATCATCCTTTTCTTTGATTATTAAATTAAACTGACAAATATATTGCTAAATTATCCAATGCTAATTTAATTAAAAAAATATTTGAAAGAATTTTGGACACAAATCATACATTATTTCCCACATAACTTTCATATCCAGATAAAAGAGCAGTTACACATTATCTGATATCTTATTTGGGAGAGCAATCACCAAACTGTCTAGCAACACCCCCGAGGAAAATCAATCCCTACAATAAACATGGCATAAGAGCATACTACGGGGTCGCGCCGCACACATATGTGTGTGCGTGTGATTTTCTCCCTCCAAACATTTTCTACTCGCCAACAGACATCAAAATACCCTTCATTTTGACAAAAGGAGAAATATAATTCTACTTTTTTGTAAAATATAAAATAATTGGAGAAACAACCCATTTTAGTTTTCTACGGTTATCACTTCTAAAAGGACACTATACATAAACAATCATTAGAGATGCTCTAAATAACATCATCTTCTATCAGACACCAATACAAGTTTAAGAACATATGTCCAATCATCCAATCGACGGTCTTGAATCATATGGTGGAGATAATTATGATGAGTGCAATAATTTTGCTGAGTGTGATGTGTTGCAAATGGTATCAGAGTAAGTTTCTAGTAAAATTATGTTTTAACATGTTATGGGTAAATGTGAGCGAACATAGTGCTACTGAGAAGGGGTATTATTTATAATTATGAGGAACAAAGAAGTTGACAAACTAAGAAAATGTATTATTAAATAATCATGTGATTCGTTAAAGAGACTAAAATCACATTGGAGCATATTAATGGGATGTAAATCAATAAAAATAATTACACCCCTCAATCAACATTAATACCTATTGAGATATAAAAGTTGACACCTTAGCTTGATTCATACAACAGATTTGAGTGACCTAAATACAATATTTGTTATTTCTGTTATTAGTTCAATGTGTTTCAATTAATATGATTTATATTTGAGCAATAATAATCAGACTTAATATATTGCAATAATCAAAATCTCGGAGGACCATCTACTGCTTTTTCAAATATTTAAAATCATAAATCAACTTAATATTCAACTTACCAATTGTATACAAAGTAATTATTTGGTATAACTAACGCTTTCAAAATGACAGCCCTACATTTTTGTGTTTCCATTTTGAAAAAGTAAAAGATTTACAGGAGAAGGTAACAGTGTCCAATTTCAGTTGGCAACAAATTTTTGGATAAAGATGTAATATTTTATTATTTTTCAAGATTATAAAGACTGGTCACATACAATGCTTCATATATAACTCCTCCAAAACCTCCATTTACAAATTATAGCCTTGGCATTCCAAACTCAATTTGTGTGGTTGATTGGTATGGATTTGGAGAAATCAGTAAACAATATTTCGGTTATTAGCAGTGGTCAGCAAACTCAAAATATCAATTAGATATGTTTGGGCAATTATTTATCACAACAAACCAACCAATATGACTAATTCATACATGGGATAGTTAAGAATACCCTTGACAGTGAATGCGACAACTATTTGGACTGCAGTGTTGCAGAATACTGAGTAATTAAGCAGTGTCGATGTTTTGAACAGCATAAGGGTCTCGATCCGTATAAGGTTATCAAATTATAGCGATGTCACTACTTTAAAATTTGTGAACTCAATCCAAATATTCAGCAATAGTCAAAAGGACTAATATTACCAATTCCTCTGCCCTCCTTCTTTGAACTCTTCCTCGATCAATTTCTTCTTGTCCTCTCCAATTCTGGTCACTTTTGAGGAGGTGAAAAAGAAAACAAGAAGTAAAGCAGCACATCTTCAAATCAGAAAACAAAATGAAATAAACACATGTCCAAAAATTCAATGAGTAATTTCTTTATTAAAAATATACTAGCAACATACGAAATTTACAAAATTTGAATTTCACCATGTAATATTAATCTATCAATCAGATTGTACTCCTCAAGTTTTTACATTGGAATAGAACTTTAACCTAAATGACCAGTGTCCCAGCTTTAGACCTGAATATGAGGAATTTGTCACCATTAAGGCCTTAAAAAAGTTTTGCTTAAAGAGAAATGCTATTCACAGTCCACTATAAGCGTGAGATTTACTCCACTTCACAATCATTGGTAGGGAATTATGAAATTCTCATATTCTGTTAAAGTGATCATAATTAAAGAAATTAAATATGGAAATCTAGTTGTGTGAATCTTATACTTCAAAAGAAGTGCGAGTTTGATATTTCTTCCACTAAATAGAGGTTTATATTTATCTAGACACAAGTTAAACATTCCATAAAATGACTTCTGGTAAGGGTCCTCCACATTCGATCCCTCAAAACTTACAACCAGTTGACATAATGAAGAAGACACCGGAAGCTAAATAATACATTCGTCTTACACAAAATAAGTGATCCAAATATTCAAAGTTTCAGGAGTTCATGAAAAGTAAATGGCAGTCGAACACGATAAGCTAAATAACAGCATTAAAGGACTAAATATGAAAGCAGATGTAGGTGACGATCTGAAATATTTACCTGTAACCACCAGCGATCATATGAATCATCATGATGGGGATTCCGGCGATGACGCCGGATAGGTCAACAGAGCGCCTCCTGTAAGCTCTTGCTGCCAGTAACAAAGATATCAATGCAGAAACCAAAGATCGAATTTCCAAATCATTCATTTTGTTGTTGATTGATTTAGGATTTTTAGAGTACTGGAAAGAATTAAAGCTCAACTGCCAAGAAGGATGTTTATAATTTACTCCCTCCCAAATTACAATTTAACAAATAAGTATAGGTACTAATGACACACTGTTCCTTTCCCAACGCAAACTCTAACCCTGCTAAACCCCTAATAAGGGAAATAACCATGGACGCGAGATTTGTTGAGTTAATCAAAATACATTTCGCCGTTCCATCCCATGTATGTTCCATACTCACGCATTTTGGAGCAAGGAACACTTCTCTCGGCTATTTCCCCTTTCATTCCATAAATACTTCATCCACCACACATCCACGGTTAAATAATTTTCTTACCGAGAAGATAGACATAGGTACAAACTTTAAAAAAAAATTGATTGGATGACAACAATTTTATATTTTTGGTCTGAAAGACAAATGTTGATTATAACTATAGTGTAAAAGTTGAATATAATGCTAAATATAACTAACATTGTGCTTTAGTCTAAAAATAGAACCGATGTATTTCGGTCTACATTTTTTTCAAAGTTTGACATTTTTCCTAATTCTCCTTTTTTCTCTCGAAATTATAATTCAGTTTACTCTCTCCACAAATATAGTGTAACGATCCATAGTTTCACGTAACAACGGATTATAAAAATATTATTTTCATAACCAAATCGGGTAGGATTAAAGTATAACTTTGGCGAATGTTGAGTATTGATATCTATGAGTCTTAGAATTAATTTTGACCGTTTTTATCCTAAAAAATTGTATATGTTATAAATTTTGATAACAATCGAATTAGGGTCTGAAACCACTTCCAATGAAATATACAATGGTCTTCTATACGTAGAGTGACCACAATAGGTTTTTGGACTTACGGTTTCGAAGATATGGTCATTTGAAGTTATACGGTTTTGGACAGTTTAATGGGTAATTAACTTAAGCCCAATTAGATCCGGTAATCCATTTTAGGATTTGTGCCAAATAAACTGATTAGACAACCCCTAATTGCTTTCTCACTTTTAAAAAACTACTCTAACCTCCACTAATTAATTTCTAAGCCAAAAGCCATCAAATCTCTTGTTAAATCTAGTTAAATCAACCAAATAAAAGGTGATTAACATAGGAATTGGCAAGAGCATTTGGGTATTTTGAGATTTGTTGTCTAGCGGTTCATGAAGCTACTGTTTGGACCTGATTCATCTCGTTTTTGGTGATACTTAGCTTTTAATCACTATACTATAATGGTTAATATGATTTTAAATGATGTTTTTTTAAACGTTTTCAAAGATAAAAGCGTGATTTTTACTATAAATTTTAAGTTTTCTTTTTCATTTATGTCTCTTTCTTATTAACTGCTCTTTTGAAGTTCCCCTTAATTTAATGTGTTTTGGTCTGTCAATCATTTTAGAAGAAGCAACACCATTAATTAAACCTTATCCACTTGACCTGGAGGTCATCTAAACTTACCTATGTTTTATAAACAAATTTTAAATGCTTAAAAATAAATTTTGATTGAATCTATACATATGTCAATAATAGAGATATGTTAGAATTAGATTTATTTGGTTGTTGAATTAGAATTTGCATGTATGCATTGTATGAAATGTACGAAGGTATTGCTTTGAATAGATGTATTATATATGGTTGTATCGTATGAAAACGCCAACCGATAAGCGAATGAGAGTTAGGAATTGTTCTTTGCTAGATCATGTATACAAGTATGGTCAATAGGATGAATCATTCAACATGAAGTGCACAAAAGGTAAAGATCCATACTGATAGAGCAAAGTTTGAATGGATGTACTTTGAAGTGGCAAAACAACATATCGATGTAGATCTCAAGATTTCACGCAAAATGAAGTAGTGAAACATAGGAGGATCAATGTTGGAAGTCATGAAATGACTTAGCCAAAATTTAGCTAAGTCGCATCATTTGGCACTGACTCATATAGGTCGGTACCGACCGATGGTGGAGGAATTGGGTGCAAAGTTGCACTTTATGGTAAGTACTTGGGGTGACTTGAAGGCATACACGACGGGGACTTTGGGCATTTAAAGAGAAAACACGATAGCTCTCCACCACCGAATTATGGAGATGGGAGCACCATCGAAAGATTTGAGCTTGGGCCAAGGTGAAGATAACTTAGGGCTGTTGAGCTAAGTGCATGGAGTGAACTTCGAGGCTAGCTATGGGATGGTTTGGTGTTATGATACTTAGCTATTTTTGGCTAAGTAAGAATTAGAATGGGCAGTACTGACCCATATCCCCTAGTACCAAACCATACCATTTTTGGGGAATGCGAAGGGAGCGTCTTGTGGAGTGTGGTCGATCGATCATTGGCCTATTGAATGACAGAATAGTGAGTTTTGGTTTATGACCGAACGGTCTTCAAAGTGATGGAGACGTGAAGGAAACTCAAGGCAAGTGTAGTGATTTGACATGGTTGCTTCAGGAATGACATGGGAATGACGTCAGACTTTATAGAGGTCTTCCATACTTTGACGATCAAATAATGTGAGTTGTTTTGACGATCCATGAAGGCAAGTTTGCTAATGAAAATATACACTTTATTACTCATTTCACTGCCTCGACAGTTAACTGAAGAAATAATCAATTGACTAAGTTTTTCTATCAACTAGTTATATAATTCAGCCAGTTGAATGAGTGCAAAAATACGCTATTTTCTCGCTATTTCAAAATTTGTCAAAATTCGATCGACTGAAAAAGTTATTATTCAATTGATTTTTGTAATAACTGAATTTCTGGCTTTAATTCAATTTTCGAAATTGTTTTATTTTTCTATAAAGGCTACAACTTTTCAGTAATGCGTTTCTCTGTAGAAATTTTCTACCTCTTCAAAAAGACATAACTCTTCATCAAATCTTTTTAAAAATTATAAATAGGATTCAAGAAATCGGTTGTTTTTTCAACTTTGCACCCTCATGTTTCTTATTGCTTGAATCTCTAAAAAGCATTCAAATACTCAATCTTCAAAGCTTTGCAAATTAGATCCTATATTCACTATACATTCAAGTTGTATAACCATTTGGTTGATTATAGGAAGGGACTCACCTAGACAAATTAGTGTTATTAAGAATACACTGTTCTATACAATGATTTTGTAAACCTATATCTTCGGGTCAAGCGAGGATTATTTGGTGTTAGTGAAAGTCCAAAGGAAAGCTTGGGAATTGGACGTAGGATGAAAGGTCCAGACTGATAGAGTTAAGGTTATGCCCTAGGAGCAATTATGTCATTTGTTACATGTATCTAATTTGATAACCAATCTTGTTCTAACAAAAGATGTTTTCTTTTTATTATATACTTGTTTTATCGTGATATAATTAATTAAGTAATTAATTAACGTATATTAAATAAAAAATCCTTAAACGATATGTTTTGTGATAATAATTACAATATGTGTAATCATAAGAAAATTATCACATTAAAAATAACATATTATTTCAAATATTCCCAGTCAAGATGTTTCTAGATGGGATATTGATACATCTGTTTAGATTAAAGTGCATAATGCTCTCCAAATGCTAGGTAGTGTATTACTCATGATTGTTGGATGCACCAAAGGGTTACGTGTTGATCGTTATTGGGTAACCATAGAATGACTCACTCGAGAGTTTTTTGCTGGTTAATATAAGGAAGGTCAAACAGAGAATCTCGACGTGATGATATTACATAATTTTTTTGACTTGAGAATATTGTTGAACTTCAACGTGGAAACTCTACTTAGATTATAATTAATCATGGCACGTCGTCCATTGAAAGACTATAGTAGGTCTGAGTTGAAGCATTAAAATTGAAACACTATTCAATATATACTTCGTCTCCTCAATTTATAAGGTCAATATCATAGTCAATTGTAGTCAATTCAAAGTCAAAGTCTTTGACCGGAGCAACACCATTAATAATAACTGTTATTGTTGAACCAAAGATTTTGTGTTTGGACTAATCAAGTTGAACATGGACGATGTTGGAATTTTGATCAAAACCAAATTTCACAAGTCCTTATGTGATATAGTGTTGATGAAGGGAATTGGTGTAGATAGTTATTAGTACCAAGTACCACTTATAATAAGTAAAATTGGATCTTATCAAAAAGACGGGTAAGCTATAGATTCAGCCAAAATATCGCACCACTAGCTAAGGTGATGTGTGAACGTTAATATTCAAATTTTTCGATATTGATCGCGGCTTGAATTTATACCTTTGAGTTGTATAACCATAATGATGAATACTCTAAAAAACCGCATAATTTAATTAAATTTTTTAATTTTTGTGAGTTAATTAAATTACTTATATTTATGAAACATTAATTATTAAATTTTATTTGATTTATTTGAATAACTTTAGTACTTAATAAAGTTCATGTATAAAGTTATAAATGTGCATTCGATATAAAATATCGGTAGAATTTTAAACTAGATTTAAATAGATTGATTACTAAGTGGTTTTAGAAGATTTTTGAGGTTGATGTGCCTCTTTTATGTCGGTTCATGCATGATGAGGGGGGAGATGTTTTAAATGTGACTTGAAAATCCGAAGGAGCAATTAAAGGAAGAAAATAACCTTCATCCTTTACTCTTATCCGTGACTTACTTGAAACACATTTACGAAATGTCATTTTCCCAATTCTCGTTATTTAATTTGCTATCAGAAATATGAGGAAGGGGAGGCAGGATTTGATGAGGTTTAATAATGAATTAAATAGTGAAGGTTTTAAACGAGGGAATTAAAAGATTTTAATGTTTCCATTAAAGCCGATTCTCTTTCATCCATTCCATAATTCTTCCGAATGGTTTACTTTTCTTTCTCTCTTCTCTTTACCCTCTAATGGTTGAAATTCCATAAACCATGGAAGCAAAAAAAATCCAAAAAACAATATTAAATCAAATCAAAATAAAAGGTGATTGTTATCTCTAATAACTTTTGCAAATCTAGAAGTCGATTCAAACGAATCTAGGAGCTTCATTCGTCATTCAAGGTGCAACTTTTGGCTATATATTAAGGTACCATTCTAATTTGATTCAATTATATGTTTCTCATGTTCACATGCTATACATCCTACATCTTATATATTTGTGTGTTCACAAAGTTGATTTAATTTATATCCCTTTTTGTTCTACATCCCAATTGACAATATGTTCATTATGTTTATATATTTAGATCCTTCATCTTATTTGATTATCATTGATATTCTTTATGTAATTTAGATTGGATTCCTGTTTCAACAAACTTACATATGCCTAAGTCGTTCGATTTTTTTGTTATTATTTTGGAAGTTATCGTTTAAAAAATATTTTGGATTGAAAAACTATTTTATTAAGTGTATAATTTTTTAACAATTGTATACACAAAAATAATTAATTTGTTTATGTTAATTATTTAAACTTACCTTAGAAACTGATTTTTTTTTTAAGTTATATGGTTAATGTTTTGAATATAGTTCCTTCCGTTAGTATTTATATAAAAGTAAAGGTTGTTCTAATCTACATTTCATAATTCAACTTTTGTGTAAAACATAAATCTTTAGTTTCCTTTTGATTAAATGTTTGATTTAAATTTATCAACCTTAAATTTAAACATAATTACTTACATATGAAAATTATGAACTTTATATACATATGTTGTTTTAACTTATAAACATAATTTGCAATTACACACACACACACACACACATATATGCATATGTTATTGGTTCGAACCTCGCGTTCTACATCCAATCCCGAATCTTCCCTTCGGTATTTGACTGTTCTAAAAATCCTTTCTTTACCTGGAGGAACAGGTTTAAAACAATGCACCCGAAGACTTCCTCTACGGTATTTTTCTACTTTTACAGTAAAATAGTCTGACGATTCTTTGTATCTTCAAATATTGATTTGTCGGAATGTAGCGCAATAATCTTATACCAAAAATATCCAAAGAAGTATGAATAAGGTTTATGAAAGAAAAGGCGTTGTTCATAGTATTGAAGTTTGAAAGCTTTCAAATTAGAGAGATTGAAAATCTTAGAACAAAAAACTAAGGTAAGATCGAAAGTTGTGGTCCAGAGGCTATATATAGGTGTTGGAGAGTGGTGTTAAGAGTAGTAAGGTTTCTGAAAAGTTGCCGAGAAAAGAGAAGATGTTCTGGAAGAGAACTGACGAAGAGACATGAAGGGAATAGGAAGAGATGCAACCAGAATTGCCTTTAGAATTCCATAATCAGTACATTGATCATTTCCCATCGATCAATTGGTGGGATCGGCAGATGCATCGATGATCCGGTTGCTAAAGGTACTCTAAGAGTATTTTTCTTGTTTCTTCTTTATCATTTCTACTCTGAAAAATTTTGGAATTTTTTTAAATATCTAAAACAAATTTTCGATGTTGATGTAGTGGAGATCGTATGAGTGGTTTTATCAATGTATAACTCTAACGACGTTATAAAACCGATAAATTTAAAACGTACCCTATTTCATTCCTTAACTGTCAGCTGCAACTCTATAGTTTCTCCATTACTTATTTATGACATATTAATTGCTTCAGACATCTTGTCATCCTCTAACTTTGTTATATTTAAGTAATTTGCTATATATGCCTTTATTAGTAATAACAATATAGAGAGTATATTTCATTTACATCATCAAAACTTAGGTTCTGACATTCATTCCTTTTTTGATGATGACAACTACTTATAGTAATGGTAAATAATAACTCCCCTGAATATAAGACTCCCATGAATATATGGGATATTTTCTCCCCATTTGTCATCAACCAAAAGAGGTAAATATCAAATAGATAGATAAACTACACAAAATGAATAGAAATAACATCATAACTCAAATGTAGAACAAAATCATAAAATGTCATAACATGCATAACAGTACATAGAAATGAATAGGACCAAACACACACGCAAACACTAGTTGAAGTGACGACAACTAACACGTAGTCCGACTAACCCAAATGCAGAACACTGAATGAAATAAAAATTAGATATGATGAACACCATGACTTATTGATAATTTGATGAATGAGTCTTATGATACCCCTCAGGTATAGCCAGATCACTCTCTGAAGTGAGACCAACATGTGGTCTGGGGCCACAGGGGATACGAGATCCAGGACGCCTCTTCGCAGGTTTACTACCCTCTATATGAGGTTGAGAATGTCTCTCCAACACCCCACTCCCTTTCGTCAGTGATATGTAGGTCATGAATAGAAGGCTCTGGCATGTATGCACCATCGCCGGTAAAATAAAACTTGAAAGCACTGTCTTGACTACTTGTACTTTCTCTCTACTGAACATTGCCACAAAGTGAGAGAAGAATTCTCTTAATGAAGCCCAATTCCTTTTTCTAATTTTGCATATATTCTTTCATTTCTTTCTGATTTCCGAGAATGTCTTCTTTATTTTTCAAAATTTGCTCCTTAAATTCATTGTTCGGGTCATAAAGGGATGGGCTCCGTCTATTCTCACCCTGTATTTTGCTTTTTCCACCCCGATATTTTGAGAAAAAAAATCCATCCCATCTTTTGCTCTTTGCACCCCGTCTACTTCCAAAACTACCCTTTCCTTTCTTAAAAAAAACAGAAAAAAACTTCTCTTCATGCTCAAACCCTAACCCCCCGCTCTCAGCATATTGTTCACCATCAAACCCTCCAAATAATTCTCTTACCATTTCTCTTTAAAAACAACTTTCGATTAGACGGGGTGGATTTTGCACCACGTTGAGTGGAAAAAACTCAGCATATCTTAATTAGCTGAAATGAAATTATCTTTAGTGTAACACCAACGTTCCACGCGAACGAGGTTGTTGAACCAACCTCATCCGCCGCGAACGTGGTTGTGACAACAACCACGTGTTGATCGGACGAGGTTGGTTCAACAACCTCGTTCGCATGGAACGTTGTTGTGTCGAGTGTCAACAGATATCCGTTACCTACTAAAGGGTATAATTGGAACAAAAAATGTAAGATTTTAACCGGGGTGTGAAGAGAAAATACTGGAGGGCTAATAGCCGGACCCAAGGGATGGAATATCATCATCTAATGTGTCCTCAGATGTCTCAATCACTTTTGGTCTGATAGGGATGCAGGTAATACTAGGAGTACATGGAATGTGTGGCCAATAAGTCAGTGGATTCAATGTCTTATTATAAATACATTTATCAAGTACCAAACCAAATGCATTTGTGTTTATTTGTTCAATTTTCAAGTTAATTTCAAAATGCTTGAAGATTCTAGTTAGCAAGTTTCCATAGGGGTTATAGGACCTTGGCTTCCCTAATGAACCTTACCATATCAGTCAAAATGAGAAGAGCCCAATTAACTTTAAAACCATCCAAAATTGTGTGTCTTAGGAACAATATTATGTTGCACTTTTCAAGTACTAGACGAGCCAGAGGTCTTAAAAAAATTTTCTTGCTCTAATAACCTTTTAGAAAAATCTCATATATAAAGCTCTCATCTTCCATCTTAGTATCATTAACATGAAGGCCATAACAATGAATTCACAAAATCTCTCTTAGAAATCTTTTAGTTATTTCTATATTTAGACCATTCATACTTGATTGAATTGCAACTTCATTTCTATGATGACCAAACTTTAAATTTGCATAAAAAAGCCATAAACCTAGGGTAAAGTACACTACTTTTTCAAAATTTTCTTTGAAGAGAATGTGAATTAGGCTGGTTATTCAAAGATTCCATATAAATTGTAAGTAGAAAAATCAAATTTTGAAAGCCAATGGCATCCTTGTGAATCCTTATAGCATATTCCTTGTTGTTGAGTCATGCTTTTGATTTGGGGAATTCGAAGAGATTTTTGAGTAAAAGGACTAGAACAGGAGGCTTGTTTTTGTTTGGAAAAAGCCATTTATTTACTTTGGGAAAGAAGGGTTTGGAGAAAATGAAAGGGGGTAAAAAAACTGAAATGGTAAGAAAGATCTTAGGTTTGGCAAGTAAAAAAAAGTTTTGCAGGCTTCAAACATAAAATCTAACAGCTGAAATTGCTCTAATCGCATGATCGATGCAATGGCCAAGATTTGATTGGTTGACCGGTGAAGCGTTGAAAAGCCTAACAAACCATCCAGGCAATGTTTGAGTTATTTTTTTATATATTCCAAAAAAAAAATTAAATGAACTTGAATAAATTTTATATAATGAGAAATTAAGGATATTCACAATAACTATAGCTCTCATAATCGATTGCCGATGCGACATAATGTCTTAAACTACTAGTATAAGTATCCGTAATTTAGCCTACTCGAGTTCAAAAATTAGTTGATGCAAACACAATATTTTTGATTTTCTACACAAAGAATTAATATTTTTAACTAAAAGGAAATATATATTTTTATCTCTTTGAATCGACGGACCTATTTTGTGTTCCATCCACCCACTCCAAAAACACCTAATTTTCTTATAACTTTATCTTTTATGATCAAGATAAGTGTTTTTAAAAGTTAATATAATTTTTAATATTTGATTAAAAAAAGATTTTTTTTTTGAAATGGTACTTTATATACAACATGTCACTAGGACAACATATCACATGTCGATGAATGTTCGAACGCAAGGTTCGAACTTGTGACTTCTTGCACCAAAGCCGAATTACATAACCACTTGGACAATGATGCTTGTCAAAAAAAGATTTTTCATAGAAGAGTTTATTTAAATTCAATTAAAGAACAAACTCCTAAATCTCTTCTTAATTTTAGAAAAGTATTTTCAAAAGTGGTTTATTAAAAATGTCAACAATTTGATTTTCAGTATTACAAAATATAGTGTAATTATATTCATTTCTCTATATTATCTCTTAAAAATGATATCTTATTTCAATGTGTTTCGCTCTGGAATGTTTCGAATTTTAGATAAATTTATTACACCAGTGTTATCACAAAAGTAGGTGGTTTAGTTAAATTTACATCAAAATACCGTAATGTTTGCTATATGTAGATTACTTAAGCACAAGTCAAAGTAATAGAAATATATTCTGATTTACACATCGATAGTGGAACACAATTTTATTTCTTACTAAACCAAGATAATCCTGATTGACGGATAAAGTGGAAAGTTCCGCTCATACTTTTACGATCTGTTTTGCAGCCTCCAAAATTGGCATCACTATATGATACCAATTCAAAAGGGTATCGTTTGGGATAAAAAAAAAAGTTTGCAGTCTTTGGCATTGGACAAGTAATGTAAAATTCATTTCATTGCTTGCAAATGTAATTCTTTGGAATTTACTTGAAACCTAGCATACAAATAAACGCTTATCATAATATCAGGTATACTTGTTTAATATAATAAGGAGCCCGCCATACTTCTATATAATTTTTGATCAACGTCCTTACCATTTTCATCATTGTCTAAATGAAAACTAGTATGCATTGATGTTGGTTTACTACTAGTATTTGAAAGGGAGTGCGGATTAAGGATCTTAAGGCTAGTTAAACACTAGGGAGGGGGGTGAATAGTGTTTAATGGATTCTAAGACTTATATGAACTAACTTAACAATTATGACACAAACAAATGTAAAACTTAATCACAGAACAATTACAGAATCAAACATAGATGCAGAAAGTAAATAAAAAGCAGCAAAAGGAAATAACACACCGGATTTTATACTGGTTCGGAGTTACCCTACATCCAGTCCTGTACCAAGGTAAACCACCTCATGTAGATTTTTATTATACCAATGTCGAGATTACATTCCTTAATTTCTAAAGGCCTTGAGGTACCCTCCTGTCTCACGAGTCCGAGGCAAACTCTCTTGATTTATGGGCCACAAGATTATCCAATTGATTTCCAGGCACAACACACCTTATAGAGAGACTCGATAAACTTTTGATTACAAATTGATCCTATTACTCTAAACAACACTTTGATCTTCGAGAGAGGGCAGAGAATCAACAAGAATGAGATTCTAGTTTGATTCACTTGAGAATTTGGCAGAATTTCGGCATGATCTTAAAAATATGAAAATTATAGAATATGGATTTGTGGAGAAGAAGAAGTGAAAAAAATATGAAAATAGATGATTAAAAAATTCATTTGTGAAGCCTATTTATAAAGCACCCACGATCATAACCATTCGTGAAGAGATTTAAACGAATAGACACTTCTTTTGAAAATTGAAACTTCTGAATTCAACTGCCACCATGTCGACATGGGGTATCCCATGATGTTGACATCCCTATGTAAATGTAAAATTAGATTTTGAAAATGAAGTTTAAAAAAGAGTTTATTTTAAAACAAAAACAAATAATATTTTAAGGCTAAAACATATTTTTGAAAAATATTTTGAAAAGATAATTTTAAGGCTAAAATATTTTGAAAAGCAGTTTTGAAAATCATTTTTTGAAAAACCATTTGGAAGTAGTTTTGTAAGCTTCTTCCTGCAGAATATCTCATCACATCAGGACTCGAGAATTTGTACAAAATCAGGATGTTCGTGGGTTTGTAAGCCACTTGTCGTAGGTTTGTAAGCTACTTATCGTGGGTTTGTAAGCCACTAAGAAGGTAGAAATGAGTTCTATCCCAAATGAAATTCGGAATGAAGATTTCCATGCTATTATGAAGTTTTAACAAAAAAACTAGACACATATCTTGAAATCTTGATCTTGATACTCATGAGTCTTCAAACTTGATTTCTTCATTCTTGATACTATGCAGTCTTCAATAATCAGTACCTGCCTTATATATATCCTGTATAATAATATTCATACGTATCTAGACAATAGTGTTAGTTTATAAGTAATAATAAAATACGTTGCAAAAGGTGTTGTCATCAAAACTACTATCTCCAGTTCCTAACAGTATTTTCCACTAAAAATATTTTATTAAATCTTTGCTGTTTTTTCTTAATAAATAATTTTTTTTTCATTTAATTATTTAATTTGTAATCCTAGAAAATAATTAATTTCAACCATATGTGACATTTCGAATTCATTTTTTATTATTTCAGAAAAATCATCACAGAGCTTTTTATTAGTCAAAATGAAAATTATATCATCGGTACATATTTGGATGATTAAAATATCATTTTATCCTTTTTAATAAACAAAGTAGTATCGACTTTGCCAATTTCAGAACCAAAATTTAAAAGCTAGTTTTTTAGTCATTCATACCCAGCACGCAGTGCTTATTTAATACCGTGAAGAGCGTTTTCAACTTCAAAACATGATCTGGAAATTTTTCTTGTACAAATAGTGGTAGTTGTTCAACAATTTTTTTTTTCTTTAACATACCCATTTAAAAAAGCTATGTCCATTTGTTATAAAGTTATTTAGAGAAGCAAATATTTCCTCATAGTCAATCCCTTCCTTCTGATTGTACCCTTGAGCCATAAGTCTAGCTTCATTACATATGATATCACCATTTTCATCAACCTTATTTTTAAAAACCATTTTGTACCAATAACAAATTGATTTTCTAATCTTAGTATAAGTTCCTAGACATTATTTCTTTCAAATTTATTAGGTTTTTCTTGCATAGCTAAAATCCACTAATCATCCTTAGCCGCTTCTTTGTTATTTTCAATATGTAATATAAGCTAGATGACCCATTTGATTTAATTATCTTCTAATGACTGCTTTAAGTATTTACACCTCCAATTACATTGTCTATTGGGTGATCTTTTAAATTCTAGGAGATGCTTTAATTCATTATTGGTATCAGTGTTCATTTCTTCAGTTAGTTGTTCATTAGACAAAGGATAAGTTAGTTGTTTATTTGTTTCAGTATTTTCTTCATCGTTTATTTTATTATTAAAATTTTCATCGAAATATACATGTAAATTCACTTCTATTATATTGGTTTTTTATCGAAAATTCTATAAGCTTTACTTTGTTTTGAATACACTGAAGGATTTCTTCATCGACTTTCGGATCAAATTTTCCTGGAGGGTCATTGCTGTTTAAAATAAAGCATTTTGTGCCAAAAAATTTAAAGTAAAAAACTTTTGGTTTTCTATTATGAAGGAGTTTATAAGGGGCATTCTTAGTTAAAAGTCTTAATAAAACACGATTTAGAACATAACAACAAGTGCCTCGGTCTAGAAATTCTGTTATAGACTGCTATTGCTTAGTAATGTTTTAGCGCATTCTTGTAAGTTATATTTTTTTATACAACCCTGTTTTGTTGAGATGTTCTAAGGAATAAAAAATTACTTATAACCTTTTTATTGTAAAATTGTTGAAAATGATTATTTTCAAATTCTTCT
The DNA here is from genome assembly GCA_030765085.1 of Allium cepa. Taxonomy (NCBI): domain Eukaryota; kingdom Viridiplantae; phylum Streptophyta; class Magnoliopsida; order Asparagales; family Amaryllidaceae; genus Allium; species Allium cepa. The sequence continues at coordinate 805,448,326 of CM060943.1, forward strand.
TCCTGACCACTTTCAATATTTAAATTTTTAAATCTTTTAAATTTTGATTTTTTTGCTTACAATTTTTTTAAATATTTCAAAAGTTTCACTTTTATGTTTTTAAAAACAAAGTCCAAGTATATCTAGAAAAATCATTGATTATTACGAAAACATATTTACTATTATTTATTGATCTTGTTTGCATATGCCAAATAAAACTAAGTGTATAAGTTCTAAAGGATGTTTGGTAGAAATTCCATATTTAGATATAAAAGATGATTCTTAAATTTACCAAATTGACAAGCATCATATAAATTACTAACTTTAAATTTCTTTTTTGGTAAAACTTTTACGATATTTTTAGCTAATTTATGAATATTTTTGAAATTTACGTAACAAAAATGTTCATGTCGTAGCCATTGATCATTTATATCTGGAGCCAGACACAAATCATTATTGTGTCTTATTTTCAAATCAAATATATAAATATTTAGATTTCTTACTCCTTCAAAAATTAAATTTCCATTTTGATAAAAAATGCTACATTTATCCTTTTTCAAGTTATTTTAAAACATTTATCACACAGTTGACTAATACTTCAAAGATTATGTTTTAAATTTTCTACTAGCAAAACATTAGAACTTAAAAGGGAATTAGATATAACGACGGACGATACGTCTCCTTTTCGAATAAGGTTGCCTATGGAATTATCTTACATAGCCATTACACTATATATATATGATATATTTGTTAGCATCTTCGCATTTTCAGTCACATGCTTGGAGAAACTGCTGGTAAGAAACCACTTCTCCTTTCTATTTTTGGGAACTAAAAAAAAAGGTTGATTGGTACCCGCTTCCCAAGTTAGGCTCTTGGGGGTTAGGCTGAAGGTAAACATGCAGAAGGGTTTGGTATAACCTGTAAAAGTAAAATTGCTATTATTATGAACTTCAATCAAAAATTTATCTGTGCTTTTTTTTTCTTAATTAAATTATCATTAATCTTTGGAATTCAAATTTTAGTAGTTATTACTTTTTTCTTTTAGTTTACTATTTTTCGATTTCCTAAAGGTAGCATATAAGGAAGCATACTTGATTTTAGATTTTGACTCATTTGTTTTCTCATATCCTAAACATTTTAATATGATCAGGTTTTGAAATACTAATTAGACGGGATAGATTTCTTTTTCTTGGTTAAATTAAAATATGTTAATAGATAATTCTTTTATTTTATCTTCTAAAATATTTTTACCAGTTGTCAAAATATTATTAATATTTTGCAAAATATTTGCTTTATTTTTAAATAATCTATGGTATTTTTCAATTTATTTTCTTAATTTGATAAAATCATATTTTCATTTTTAACAACTTGAGTTTCTTTACTAAAATCTATATTTTTATAATTTTTGAAAAGCTCTTGTAATTTTAAAATCTCTTCTTCTAAAATTGCTTTTTCATTGTTACGCATATCAACTTATATTTTTGATCTATTTATTTTACCAATATATTCTTTATTAGATTCATCTACAGTCTTGTATTTGCTATCTAGTGTTATAGTAACTACTAGTAATTCATTAAATGAAAGTTCAGCTGGTGGCTCATTAGTAGCCATAAAGCATACATTGCCTTGTTCTAAATCACCGCCGCTTTGGATGATGATGAATCCGAGTCATCCCTGCAACTTATGAAGGCTTGTCATTTCTTTTTGTTGATTTTTTTCATATCTATTTTTCTTGAGTCTAGGGCAATCAGTCTTTGTATGACCAAATTTCTTATATTCGAAGTACATAATAGAGGTAGAGCTGCTAATGTTGTTTTTGCTATTCCCCAGAATTTTCCTTCTAGCAAATTGCTAAAATTTCTTGATCTTACGATCATTATTTGCAATGTAGGCCTTAGAATTTTCATCTAGTTTCAAATCATTATCTTCAGCCTGAAAAGCAATACTATGATTTTCTTTGGCTATTTCTTTTCTAGCTTCCTGATTAGCTTTATAAGACATCAAGTTTCTAATTAATTATTCTACCTTGAGAGTGGAAAGATCATTTACCTCTTCTATTATAAGAACTTTCCTCTTCCAATCATTTGTTAAGGAGTTCAAAATTTTAGAAATAAATCAAATTCAGTTAATTCAACTTCTAAGGCTACTAAATCATGTTGTATGCTTTGGGAACCTGAATACATATCAGCTATAGTTTCAATTTGCTTCATTTTAAATGATTGAAATTGATTTTTAATTCATTTGCTTTTTTTGTTTAACCTTATTTGCGTCTTCATGTGATTTTTAACATGTTTCAAGTTTACTCGTCATAACTTTGGAAAATTAACTTTTATCTCGTGCATCAAATATACATTCATGGCTCTTACATTGTTGGAGGGAACGGTTTTTTAAGCTTCCATCCAAGTACTCATGTTGGTAGTAGGTGCTACATACCGAGCTTGAGTGGCTTGCCATATCCTAAGTATGCTAGCTACCATATAAATTCTTATACATGTATCCCAAAAACCATAATTAGACCTAATGAAAAGAGGAGGACCTGTAATGAATTTCCCTTCCTAAAATTTGATATAGCTCATAATTTTCATATTATTTTTCAAAATCGTGTTACGAGTTTGAAAATCCTTGCGCTAATACCAAATGAAAGTGAATGTGTACAAATGAATCTAATAGAGGCCAACATTAGATCCATTCTCGAAATTACATTGGGATTTTATACTAGTTCGGACCTCTCATCTTATGTCCATTCTTGAAACTCATCTTCGGTCTTTCACTAATCAAAAAACGCTCACTTTATTTGAAGGAACAGATTTACAACAGGTTTCCTAAAAATGCCCTCTATAGGACTTTTCTATTTCTATTGTAAAAGAGGCCAACGATTCTTTGTATCTTCACATACTGATTTGACTTAATGCAATACAATAGTCTTATAACCATAAACAATCTCCAAAGAAGTATGAACTGGGTTTAGGACAAAAAGTGTGTTATTTAGAGTATTGAAATTTGAAAGCTTTGAAATCAATGATATATAATATTGTAGAACATAAAACTAAGGTAAGATCGAAAGTTGTGGTCCAGAGGTTATATATAGACGTTGAAGAGTAGTGTTGAAGAGTAATAAGGTTTTGGAAAGGTTGTAGAGAAAATATATGACGATCTAGAAGAGAAACGACTTAGAGACGCGAAGGAAATAGGAAGAGATGCAACAAGAATTGCCCTTAGAATTCTCTCACCGATGCACTGATCATTTTCCCACTAGTCGACAGGTAGGACCTGTAAATGCATGGTGACCCAATAATTGATGGTATTCGGATGGTACTTTTTTTCTTATTTCTTCCAATCTCTTTATCATTTCTACTTCGACAAATTCTAGAATTTTTTTCTAAAAGTCCATATGTTTTAGGGATTGTTCATGAAATTTTAGAAGCTTTGGAGATCATATGAACCATTTTAGTAATATATAACTCTATAAAATCGACAAACTTAAAAACATATTCAATTTCTTTTCTTGACTATCGATTGTAACTCTATAGTTTCTCCATTACTTACTTATGATGTATTGATCGTCTTGGACATCTTGTCGTCTTCTAGCTCTATTATATTTGAGTAATGTTTTATCTATGCCTTTATCTATAATAACAATATATAGAGTATATTTTGTTAACATTGTCAAACTTAGGTTTTAACACTATACATATGTTAGTTTATTTGATACACTTATAAATTAAAACTTGCAAAAAACTTACCAAAACAAATTGAATAAAAATAAATATTTTAATTAAAATATATTAGATTTGATCTAACTAACCTTTAGACTATGTGGGCCAATAGATTCGAAATAGATTTTGTTTTTGAAATTTACCTATTTCACCCGCTTCATATTGTCCCGGTTCTTGCATGAACCAGTATAAAATTCTTGTGTGTTCTTTCATTTGATCAAATTTTTATTATCTTAATGTTGCTAGTTATTTTAAATATCAATACTTGCCATATACTCGATCCTAAGTTACTTTCGACGTATGACATGTTTTACCATGGAGACACGTGCCAACAGATCGTTAATAACTTGGAGGTTTTGATGTGTGCTCAAAAGGAGGAGGCATGCGAATACATTTACTTGGATCTAACCGTATCTCGGATCTATGACTGTAGATTTATGTACCGTGGATTTTTGACCATAAGTGCAGTGTCATGACCTTTGAAATGACATGCAGTTGAGCACTAAGAAACTGATATATTGAGTAGTTTTTGACCATTGACGTGATCATACGAGTTGCTATATATCCAATACACTAAAGCGAGTAATGTGAGATTGCCTGACGATCTCTTTATTGCTTTATCCTAACTATGGATGTCACATGATCTAGGTATTAATGACTTGGATACCAAGACACCCCATACCGTACCTTAAGTTGTAGTACACCCACATGATATTGATAGTAGAGTAGCATATACTAATGTTATGTGCTGACTCTTTGGATGCATTGACAGTCAGGTATGATTTTCCATGCCTTATGTTCCTATTTACTATGTTGATTTTTATAATATTTGAGATTATAGATTGCTCGTACCATACTGCTATCCGACTCGAGGTTATTTGTTTTGCTTCTTCTCATCTATGTAGTGACCCATGTTTTACATATCAGAGGATAGTAAAATATTATTTTTAAGCATATTGGGTCGTATAACTCTATAACTTGGGGACATGACGAGTAGTGATATTTTTGACCTTTAGAGATTTTATTGGATAATTTTGACTTTGTAAACTTATAAGGTCTATAATTTTTAATAGGAGCCGAATTAGGGGTTGAGTCCACTTCTATTGGAAACATATGATGGTTTCTCTTTTCGTTTAGTTGTTATACTAGCTTTTCAGACTTACAGTTTAAGGGTAATGACCATTTGAAGTTTGGATAGTTTCTTGCTAGACTAGTGAGTAATAGATTTGGCCTGGATTAAGCCTATTAACCTATCTCGAGATTTGTGCCTAATTGAGAAGGTAGGATAGTTCCTAGTCACTTTTCTACCTTCCCAAAACAAAACCAAACTGTTCTTAATTGTTTCTTAACCAGAAAGCACCATATTTTCTTATTTTAATTAGCATAAACTCATCATTAATATGCAATTAACAAGGGAGATATAGGATTTATTGCTTTGACATCTTAGGATTCGTGAAGCTTGCTGTTATACCTCATATTTGCTTTAAGATTCAGGTATTTTGGTACTCGGTGATTTTACATCTCTCTTTATCCTTTGAATGTTAATATAGCAGAACCATGATTTTAAGATGAATTTTGATGTTAAAATGAGTTTTAAATCAAGATCTAACTTTAGTAACCTCTTTAAAATGAATTTAAAATATTAAAAACAAAATTTGATATGTATTCCACTATTTTGCAATCAAGTCATCATTTTAACATACAGTTAGATCTAGGATAATATATTTGTTTTAATTGCACTTCGATGGCTGATATATGTTGTTTTGATGTTATGTGATGATTGTATGTATTTGTTTGATGTGTGTGTTAGTTGTTTGGTGTAGTGAGAAATAGGTCGCCGTTTCTAGCAAATCGATGTAAAAGCATTCAAAACGTAATGCGGTTGAAGTATGTTGTTGTTTGAAGCTTGGCAAGGCCCTAAAATAACTTGCACGAGATTTGAAGGAGATTGGAGCAAATAAAATCATGTTTGTAGAGTTGACAAAACAAGTTGGTGGTGGAGTAAATCGTGCTGGTGTTGGTTTGCTTCAAGGAAATGAGGCAGGAGATTTGGGCAACGGGGAGCTTGGCTTCAGGCTTGGAATAAGGGATAAGAAGTTCGAATGTTGCGAACCTAGAAAAAAATATGGCTAAAGCATATGGTAGGCACCAATATAATGGCCTCGGAATGATTTAGCGGCTACTTCGAGGTAAGGAGAAGGAAACTCCATGTGTATTCAACGATTGATTTCGACGTTATGGCATAAAGGATAATGATGATCGATGATGAGGCAAATAATGAGACGCTTCGACGTGATATCTTGGAACTTTGATATGACGACTCTATGACTATGAGGGAAGGTATAGAGGTGTTTTGATGGTCTTGACTCGATGTTGATGGAGTTGTGTTTAGATGATGGCAATTCGATGGTGATGGAGTTGTGATTTGTTGATGACGACTCAAGGTTATTGAAGTCATGGTGACGATCCATAGTGACAAATTCGATGAGGAATGGAACTTGTGAGTGGAATAGGAGGATCGTGTTCTACTGTGTATGCAAATGGAAATAGAATGAGGATGTATTCAATTGATACTCGAAATGTTTTGAAGTGTGCTCGTAAAGAAGGGGTATATGAGGATGCTCACTTAGACATGAGGATAATTTTCATTGATGTGGATCTATATACCCTATACACTGAGTATACTTGGTCATAGTTTCCTAGTCTTAGATTAGCATGGATTCAAGCATCGAGAAATCTAGATTTTTTATTAGTCTTTGGCAAAGGATTAGGCATACAAATTATCATATATCCAACACACATAAGCGATTGTGATGATTGTTTGATGGATGTTATGTTTGTTATGTTTTACTTATCACTCTAAGGATGCCACAAGACTAGGCATTATAGACTTGGATACATAGACACTTGATATTGTGCTTAGATTTGTTGCACACATGTGATGGTGGTAATGATAATAGATTAGCATATAATGTTACGTGCTAACTCAAATTCAAATGTATACATATTTGAGGTAATTACACGCATAATTGAGGTAATTTATACATATTTCTATTTTTTTATCTATTTTCTCTCCCAATCCCAGTTCTCTTCTCAGATCTATAATTCAAATGTATGTATATACTCTTTTTATACATATTTCTTCGATTAAAAAGCATTTGGAGATAAATCTAAGATTCTACTTCAGAATTGGAGATTTGGATCGCTTTTAAAAGGTGAGCGGGAAATTTTATATATTGTTTATGATATTAAATCTATCCTATTGGCATACATTTGATTTTTATTCCTAAATCAATTTTGTTTGTGAATTATAGACTTAAATTAGTGTAGAGAACTATTGCGGACATATTCTTATTTTAGACCTAATTTGGAATATGTTTACACCTAGATTTGAAAATTAATCCTAAGGATTTTAGAATTTGAATGATGTATATATTATTCCAGATCTATACTTGGAAGTAAAATATGATTTTTGGATTATTGCTTAAATTTGTGCTAAGTTGTAGATTTTCCATTGTTTAATTTGTAGGAAGAACATCCGTTCGATTTTTATAAATTTGTTTACGGAAACTTTTGATTCAAAAAGGGGATGCTTAATTTAACAAGGAATAAAGCAAAAAGGGAAGAGACGTGTAAAGTATAGATTTATTCTCTATAGTTTACACAATCTATTCCAATCAAAAAGAAATTATCCATTCCTTGTAATTTCAAACGGAGTAAATCTTTCCTTTTTGTGTCATACCAATTTATGGAGATCATAGCGGAAAATCTTCCTAAGGAATCTAATTCCTGCAAATTAAATATGGAAAGCATATTCTAGTTAAATATATACGACTAGAATATATTTGGATAAGAATAAATAGTTTTATTATGTAGTTTATACGTATTTATTACATTAATGAATAAGAATAGTGTTTATTCATTATTTATGGGTAACGTTTTTTATTTATTATTATATTTAGGGAAGCGAATAAGTAGAATTATAAAATGTAATAATTCCCATTGATGAGCAATAAATTAGGAATTACCAATAACTAATAGGAAATAACGAATTGTAACTGAGCAATTGATGAGAAATAATGGATAAGATTAGATTAGGGGTTATAATTGGTTAGTTAAAGATTATAACTCCAATTAGTGGGCAATTAATGGAAGTGAATTTGGGAGTTACAATTAATAAGGACACATGGATAAAAAGGGACCGATAAAAATGGAATATATATAAAATGTTATTAATTTGGAATTAGTAATCATGCATAAATGTTTTAGGAAATGTCCATTAGGATTTTATGGATAAATTGACATTTGTGAGCATAAAAAGGGGATTTATGGGTATATGAGCATTTAAGATAAATCTAATTGCCTAAAATAAAAAGGAAGTTAGTAAGATAAATCCAATATCTACCTTAAAAAATATAAGTAAAGACTTATAATGGTAATTGGACTTAGCAGGTTAGTGATTCGAGGTCAGTAGAGTCACTCGATGGAAGACTGCCCTTCACTTTGAGGCTACCAACAGTCGGGTGCACTTACTACTGATATAGGATATCACTAATCCTAGGACCTGTGACGACTTGAGAGATTGAGCCTGCTTCCTTAATTTAAAAGTACTAAATGGTCTAAAATTGAAGTTAGAAGCGGTGAGGGATATCTCAATAGTGGTTCACTTCTGCTTTGAGGTATCAAGTGGCTATATTGTCCTCCTCTTTTCTAGAAGGAAGTATAAGTAATGTAGTGAGATTCTAAATAAATAAGGATGTCTCTAAAAGGGTTTACTTCAGTGTTGAGGTATTAAATTACTATTTTCGATCCCGCCTTCCTACCGAGAGAAGTAACCTAATGAGATTCCATATTTATAATTAAGAGTGATAGTGGATATCTCCGGAAGGGTTTGCTTCAGATTTGAGGTATTAAGTGACTGATCTAAGGGTTCTCCTCTCTCCTAAAAGAAGTATTAAGTAACCTAGTCACATTCTAAGCGATGTCAGCTAGATAGTACCAGCGAGGAGTCTGTCTTGGGGTTAGGTATTAAATGACAAAGGCTACCAACAAATAGGTGTTAAGTGGTCAGAGGTCTGCCTAGTCCTTATTAGTGACGTATTAAGTGGTTTAGGTATAGCCTCTCATATTGCTAAGGCTGTAATAATGATAGTACTAGTGAGGAGTCCGCCTAGGGATAGGTATTAAGTGATATACGATCTGCCTAGAATATAGGTATTAAATGGCTAGAAGTCTGCCTAGTCATTTTAAAGGTATTAAGTGGCTTGGGTACTGTCTCATACATGGTTATGATTTTATTGACGATATATGTGATAATAGTTGGACATCAAAATGTTGAAAGCCTTAAATAGTGGTCAGAGGTTTGTGTAGCTAGGATCCACCGACCATTGACAACACTATTAGGAAACCACCTTGGGAATATATCTTAAATGATGGAGTCTAACTTGATTGAGGTCTTAAATGGCAGAGTCAGCCTATTTCTCTTTTAAAAGTATTATGTGGTGATTATAATAGCCCACTTCATATTTAGAAGTATTAAGTGGCAAATGAGTTTGGAAGTATTGGGTGATTGATAAGGCTTTGTCAATATTTTGTACCTTGGAAAGGGTAGGTAAGTAATCGTGTATGCAATGCAAGGTTAGGTTAGAATTGCTAACCATAATAGACATAGCAATTAATTGGAAACCAGTTGATATGTTTATGTTATAGACAGTTAATAGATTTTCCAGTCACTAGAACGTTGTTCCGACTCCCTCCTTATTACAACCCATATGATAGATTTTAGACGTACATGTCATTGGAGCTAGACGTGCTTTATTGGTGGAGAAGTCTTCTTTTCTCTCATGCTTGTTGTTGATGTGATAATATGTTGTCCAAGGAATACTATTAATTCCAAGGTAGTAGCCTTGATCAGTATTCTTGTTCTATTATTGTTTTTGCTGCGAGTTTAGATTTTTATTGATCTCTTATAATGCTCATGCCTATTTGCAGGTACCAAATCAAACGATCTGTGCTATAATGGACTTGGGTTTTGATTTTTATCAAAATTTAGGCCCATTGAGATACTTGTTGTTACATTTGGTATCATAGCCTAGGTTAGTGGATCAGAGGAAGTAGGAATAAAACTGAGCGAACGTATTCATACTTTCCTATATAGTATTATTATATTTTTATGCTAAATTCTAAGAGTTTCGACTGTAGAAGTAATTGTAGTTTCACTCCGAAGGAATGGGAAAAGTAACTATGGATTGGATATATCTTAGAATTAAGATTTTCACGTCGACTCCAAAGTACCCCACCGAGTGCTAGCAATGTGTAAAGTGCTGTTGATGAAAAGCATCAGTGCGTTATATGAAAGAATCTCGAAGACTGGAGGTGTTCGACTTGATGGTTGAGATTATAGCTACTTTTTGATTTTGGATTTTTATTACAAGTTCCAATCGGAGACACATATTTATTCCAGATGGGAGGGAAATTAGGGTCTGTAGTTAGCAATTGTCTGGAGGCAAGTTTTGCTAGCATGCATTCATTGGTCACCTCTTTGATGGCAAACCAGATTTTTATTTGGATAATTAATGTCAGTTTCTTAGTCTAAAACATGCGAGAGAATTTTTATAAAGTATATTTTGTAAATGCCTTAGATTTTGGAAAAATCCTTATATATATATATATCAGTAAAGGCTTGATTTGATTTTTGGCAAATATAAGTTTGATTTTTATGGGAAGTTTTAGTATGAAATAGTTTCCATTATTTAGAGACAAGTATAAAGGAGCATATATTTAGCTTAGTGATTTTTCTATTTATAAAATCAAGGTTTTTAAAATCTTCTCTCTTTAAGATGAAGATAAAATAGGAATGACATTAAATTTTATTGGGGTATGTAGTTTGAAATGTTATCGTACCACTAACTATTGGAAGAAATATTTTTGTGTGAAGTATGTAGAAAATGGCAGCTGAAGTAATTTTGGATTTTTGGAATTTTTGTTGGTCGCAGCAGTTTTGTTGGTACGACTATGAATTGTTGGAGCATGGATTGGGACTAGGCGGTAGGCTTTGGCATTACCGTGATGAGGACATGAATTTTTCAGATCGTGTCAATTCGAAGGAGAAGGCGTGAAATGATTATCATTATTTAATTCGATCCTAATTGGGTCTAGGTTCGGTTAAAGCCCAAAGCCAACCTAGCGGTTGACCACCTAGTGGTAAACTCATAGTGGTCTACCAATTAACGATTTCTAGCATAACTTGAACCTGGAACGGGACTATAAAAGTTGCGTATGAATTTCCCAAGATGCATTCTTTCGTTCCTCCTTCCTCAACAAGCCGAACACAATCTCCATCCTCCTCCTCCTACAAGTAGTAGCCTCTCTCTTCCATTCCTTCCTTTGGTGGTGCCTTTTTTCCCTAGGAGTAGTAGCCTTGCTTCCCCTCATGCAGATCCTTAGCCATGAGACATTTGAGTGGGAATGCTACCCGTGCGGTATGCATCTTTTCACTTGCATCTTCACATTATATAGAGTTAGTCTTCGAGGAGAGCATGTGTTGACATAGGCACTTGTTCCATTAGATAGGCCCTTCCTTAGGACGATGGGGATTAGAGAGGCACCTGAAGAGTTTGGATCACAGAAGGAAGCTGGGAAGACATAGTGGGATCCATTGCTAGATCAGGAGGTTGTAGAGCCACAACCACAAGGTTTTAAGTATGCGGTGATTTGAGATTCCCAGATCTGAATTGAGGCCGAGATGCAAGAGATATGAGCTAAGTAGCAGTGCCAGGGTCGCGAGCTTGGATGCATAACTTCCATGCTCCGATCATTCAAAAGTCACGGAAGTGGTTTGGGCTCTCGAAGAGGATCAAGGTTATCCCGCAACATATAGGTAGTTGTAGGATTAGTAGTAGCAGTTGCTATTTTCTTCTAGCACTTGATTTCCTTTTAGGCTTTAGGTTGTAAGCATTAGTTGTCTTTATATGAACTCCTATAATATTATGAGAAACATTCCTTTTTGGATGAACTGCTATATTTATTAGAAAACAACATAAATAAGGAAATCTCATAAAAGACACTTAACTAACGCAAAAGAAAAAAATATAAATGACTTGAATTTTATAAAACAAATTATAAAATTTATAAATTTAGCTACTAAAAGTAAAACACCGTTAAGTCCTAAAAGGTATTAAAGTTCCGGTGGATAAATTTTAGCGAGCAAAGGACAGAAAAATGTATGTTATTGCGAAACTGCAGGTCACTATCACTATGCCTTAAAAAGCTGAAATTTATAAATGAATGTTATTGCGAAACTGCAGGTCACTATCGCTATGCCTTAAAAAGCTGTAATTTATAAATGAACTTGTGTGCTGATTGTTGTTCTAAAATAAAATAAAAAGTTTTCAAATTTTAAAAATTTACAATGTAATCGGATAAAGTCAATCATAGACTGTAACCCATTTAATAAATCCTGATTTGATGAGAGTGGCTTAATTTGTTTTAAAAAGCTAAAAACAAAAAATTTTGAAACTTTTTCAAAATTCTTCGATTTTTAAATATAAAATACATTTGTAAAAAATTTTGAAAAATGCGTTTTTAATTTTTAAAATTTTCCAACTATTTAGAAATTCATTTGAAAAAGATTTTAAATGAAAAATAGAAAAATTTTGATTTTGAATTTGCCACATGCTTAGCGTAGGAAAGAGTTGATGGGTTAGCGAATAAGAATTCTAGTGTTAAATAGAAGTCACGATATGTAAAATGTAGTTAACAAAAAGGGAAAAAGATGTTTTAGTTTTAGGATTTCTTTTTGCATACCTTGTTGATAGAAGAATAAAATGAATTTTGAAATACCTCTGTTTTAAAATTTTTAAAACATATTTCCTTATGCAGACTATACTTGGAAAGGTTGAAAAAGAATCAATGGAAAAAACAAGGTTCCAAGTATAGTAGAATCGGTACAAGAGAAGGATTGAAATATGAAATTCTCCATCTAAATATCTTTTTCAACATAAGAATATAGGTTTAGAAAACTGAATTTTCAGAATTTTGATGTTAGAAATTGTGTGCTAGGTATTGAATGCAAAATTGTTTGAACCATATCTTTATACGAATGTGGGAAATTGTTGCGTAAAAAAGGATTTTAAATTTTTGGAAACATGGATACTGTTAACGATATAATCATTAACATCCAAAGGTGCATTTGATTGAAATTGAACCAGAAGAAGATCCCTCTCGAAGGACTTTGAAAGGGTTTGTATTGTCAAAACCAAGAGTCAATGTTGCTGTCCTATTTACCGCCCCTTTCGAAGGGATCAAACGAGGTCAAGAACCCATTCGAATGGACCCCTTCGAAGGTGTCGATACAACAAATATGGGGTGATCTCCTTCGAAAGCCAAGATATGTTCGAAAGTATTCAAATTCCTTTCGAAGAAATCCACCTAAAGGGTTTGATTCAATGGTTACAAAAAGAACCCCTTTGAAGGTCCAGTATACTTCATAAGGATTTGATACTCGATATATATATAAATTTGAGTAAAGAGTGGATTCAATGTGCCATAAAGCCTTATTTTGGAATAATATCATATGTCCAATGGACTCAATGATGTTGAGTCATCGTCATTACGTTACTTTAGTGCCATAAAGGCTTTGGATAAAGTGACAATATGCTTTAAAGTCAAGGTATCCATATAGGTTCTATAGTGTAGCATATACTAATAAAGGGTTAAGAAGATAATTGTGAATCATGTGCAATTGTTCATTAGAAAAGCTAGTGACCGAGATGATCATTCTCATGTTTGAAATCAATATCATGTCCGTGCAACCTCTCTTTTTATTTCTCACAAATGGATTACAAGTAATAGAATTTGTCCCTAATTTGATTTAGGGTCACAAGAATTTGATTTAACAAACAAATGCAGGAATCAAAAATCGGACCCAAATAATAACCTTTAAGGTAGTATTTATAGATGTCGTTGAAAGGTCTCCTCACCGACCTTTTGCATCCATCCTTCCACCTTTGACCTTCTGCTTTCATGGTTTTGAAGTTGTAGGTAGGTATCCAGGTCTTCTGGCACGCTTACATTAGCCCCTTCGTCTCTATCGAAAGCATGCTAGAGATGAATACTGATCTGATATTCATCAATACCACTTTCGAATACTTCTAGAGCTTTTTGAAACTGTCAAAATGTGTGCTTCTTTTGGTGGCAAACAAATCATGGTACTTCATTGTGCTGTTTGAGTATAAGCAGAAGAATTTCTGACCCCTTCGTCACCTTTGAAACCTAGAATCAGAGTTAGGGTTGGTTACTTGGACGTGTGTAGAAGGGTGTTCAGACTGGTTTGAGAGGTTCCAATGGTGGCTGAATGATCATTGCGAAAGGTTACTTGTAATGGAGGAGGCTTCTTGATGGAAAGATGGTTGCGGAAGGTGGCTTTCAAAGGCAATCCCCTTGATTAATGCGAAAGCCCATCTTTTGATGCTTGCTGAAGCAATGTTAACATATACGAAGCCTTCCTAATCCTTGTAGAAGGGTCTAACCAATTTTAAAGGCTAGAAGTATAGGTAGAGTCTTCTTCTACGGAAGGTAGATAGTCGTGGAACCAAATATTTGATTTATGTGGAAGGGAAAATGTTGGAAGGGTTCCTTATTTTCATCTTTTGTGGAAGCATCCAACCCTTACAACATCAATCCAATCTCTTCAAAACCCCCATTTTGAACAATGGTGGAACTCTTTTTTCCCAACTCTTGTGAAGCCTATATAATGCTTTCGCAAGCCTTTTTTTTAACACCTGCGGAACCCATCTTTTGATGCCTTCGGAAGCCTTATTTCATACCTACATTCTTGAGGAACTTTATGATTAACATTTAGCTCCCCCTCCTTGTATGAATGAAGCTTTTATTCTTTAGGACAAAAATCCAAGAATTCTCTTTTGCATTGTTTCATCCTCAATGGTATTCCTTATCAATCGTATTTTCCTATAAAGTACAAAGTTGACAACATTTCTTATTATTAATTTGAAATTTATGTAAGAATATTCTCAATAGTTTATCCATACTATTGGAGATAGAATTAGAATTCCTGATAATAGAATTCTAGATATCTAATTTTGGGAATAGTGGAAATTAATAGATCCTTTTTTGAAGATAATAAGTGATGAGAAATTCACAATTAGGAATGATTAAAGACTGGTAATCCTTGTTTGACGATAACAGAATTCCTGAGAACCAACTTTGGTAATGATGTGAGAAGATCAGAAATTCGACTCTGGTTATATTAATAGAAGACCAGAAATCTAATTACAGAATTAACAATTTAGGGCCAAAAATCCAAACATGGCATTAATAATAGAAGTCTAGAAATCCTCTTCTAGAAATAACTGATAGAAGATCAAGAACCATCGTTTAATAATAAAAGTCTAGAGAACATCATATGGAAATAAGTCATAAAAGACTAGGAATCCTTACTTAGGAACAAATAATAGGAGTCTAGAATCCCTTAATTGGAAATAATAGAAGACCTGAAACTCAGATAGGGTATTGATAAGGGTTGTCCAAAAGTTAATAGTAGAAGACCCGAGACCCATATTCGAATATTAGGAAGAGAGATCTAGAAATTATTATTTGGAAATTAGTAGAAGACCAGAATCCATAATAGAGGTCTTGAAATCAATGACAGAAGTCCTAAGGCCCAAATTCGGGTATTAATGAATGAAGTCCAGAGACTAGTAGTAATGACCTGAAACCCAGATTTGGGTATTAATAGGTTAAGTCCAGAAATCATCCTTTGGAAATTAGCCGAAGGCCATAAATTCATATCTAATAATGAATGCAATCCAGGAATTATCGTCCAGAAATAAGATTAGAAATTTGTTCCTAGTAATAAGAAGGAAAGTTTGGAAATCATTATTCGAATAATAGATTCAAAACTCATCTGAGCCTTTTGTTTGCACCATTCTTTGGACTTAGATTGTTCGAATCTTATGCTTTGTGTCACCTTTCTGGTTCCAGGTACCTGATTTTTTCGCTATGTGCCACTCTTTAGGCTTCATAAATTGTTAATGTTTTGTATGCCACTTCTTGGGCTTGGACATCTTAGTCCATTGTTGTCTGATGCGCTTAGTTAGCTTATCCACAAGCAGGACCCAAGGACTTACCCGACCTCACTCCAGGAGGCGCTTTAGCCAGGTCTTATAGGCCGGAATGAAGGCATGTCCAATGCCTTGACCAGGCCATGGTGTGGCGGGATCAAGGGCTTACTCCATCCTCCCCCTAGGAGGTGATTCAGCTAGGTTATAGGTGGGACTGAAGGCTGGTTGGTGCCTTGAACTGGCCAAAGCATGACGCATTCAAGGGCTTACTTCGTCCCCCTTCTAAGGGTGCCTTGATCTGGTCATAGCATGGCATGATCAAGGGTTTGCAGATATTTTAACCTGGCCATAGCGTGGTGTGGATAAAGGATTACCCTATCCTCCCTCTAGGAGGCGCTTTGAGCTGTCCATCTTGACACAGACAAAGGCTTATGACCGTTTAAGGTAGTTTCCAAGTTTAAGTAGAATTCTACTCTCAACCATGTAGATTTTCTTAAAGAGGCGCTTTATTCGTCCAATGTTAGAAAGTATAGTCATAAATATTCTGCATTCCATCTTCTAGGAACCATATTGCCATCCGGTCAACTTAATTTGTAAGCTTTTGGAGGAATTACTTTGTATACAATTAGAGGACCTTCCCATTTTAGTCCTAACGGTCCGTCTGTAAGATTTTTAGTATTTTCCATCACTCTTTGGAGCATTATATCTCCCTCTTGAAATGATCTTGTTTTCACTTTTGAGTTGTAGTATTTTGAGATTCTTCTCTGATATTCGGCATATCGAATAGCTGCTTCATTTCTTAGTTCATGTATCAAATCCAGTGACTCTTTCTTCAACTCTTGATTGGATCAAATGCGTATGTGATTCATCGATGTGAAGGTATTTCAATTTCGATTGGCAACATTCCTTCGCACCCATGAGAGTAAGGGGTATGACCCGTAGTAGTTTTGGTGGATGTTCAATATGCCCAGAGTACGAGTGGTAATTCTTCCACCCAATTTTCTTTGGCCTTATTCAGCCATTTTTAAAAAATGATCTTAATAGTCTTATTGGCTTCTTCAACGGCTCTATTCGCCTTTGAATGTGCTATGGAAGAAATTTTTTTAATGGTTCCATTCCTGTGGAAAAATCGAGAAAATTCTTCACTTTCAAATTGTATTACATTGTTAAATATAATCTTATATGGGATCCAGAATCTAGTGATGATGTTCTCAATGACAAATCTAAGTACTTTCCTAGAAGTGATTTTGGGAAGCGGTTCTACTTCTACCCATTGGGTAAAGTAATCGATGGTAACTATAACATACTTTGCTCCTCCTTTAGTAATTGGCAATGGTCAAGTCAAATCAATTCCCTATACATCAAAGGGCCATGGATTGAAGATCGGGGTTAATTGGCTTAGTGGCAGAAGGGGAAGCTTTGAGTATTTTTGGCATATTTCGCACTTCTTCACATGCTCCTTTGATGTCTGATTCTTCTAGCTTCTTTTTTGTCAGATGGTAGTACCATTTGGTAAGATATTCTACAATATGTGCCATCTAGGTGTTCCTATAGCAATTGTATGTTACTGAATGAATGGGATCTTCACATCGAGTTTCTTCACTAATTTCTCTTTCTTGTGTCATAGCTTGAGATCTAGTTAAAACCATTAGTTCTTTCCCTGGTTCGAGCATTTTCTCTTTGATACTGGGACTTGCTTGTTGTCCTACTGGTACAATACGAGTTTCTGGAGCCCCTCTTGAACTAGCCAATTTTGCTAATGAATCTGCTTGAGAATTATTCCCTCTCGGAATTTGATGTATAGAAAAATCTTCAAATAGTGTAAGCATTTTCGGCACCTTCTTAACATATAAGGATATCATCTAGAGCCTTTAGTCTGATATATCTTCTTTGTCTGATTTACCATTAGTTGAGAGCCACTATAGATTTGAATTTATGGGATTTTGAGTTGTTGGGCTAGAGTTAGTTCTACCACCATTGACTCGTATTCAGCCACGTTGTTTGTTGTAGGAAATCCTAGTTTTATTCATAGTGTAGGCGGTGTCCATTTAGTGTGAATATGACAAACCCTGTTCCATCTCCCTGCTCATTTGATGCCCCATCCACAAATAGTTGCCATATGGACTTTTGATCTTTTTCTTTCTGTGACTGCTCTTTAACAGAACCTGTGCATTCATTGATAAAGTCCGCTAATGCTTGCCCCTTGATTGCTGCTCGTGGCTGAAATTCTATATCATATTGGCTAAGTTCAATTCTCCATTTTACTATCCTACCCTAAGTCTCAGGTTTATTGAAAACCTGCTTAAGTGGAAAGTTAGTCAATATCCTGACCGGATGTACTTGGAAGCATGCTTTAAGTTTCCATGCTGTAAGTATCAAACAATAAGCCAATTTTTCTATGATCGGGTTTCGAACTTTGGCATCTTTCAATGTCTACTCACATAATAAACGGGAAGTCGAGTTTCGTTTTCTTCTCTAATCATAACAGAACTAACCGCATATTCTGAGACTGCCATATATAAGTATAAGCTTTCTCCATTCTTGGGGCTAGATAATATCGGTGGCTTTTCTATATGATCTTTTAATTCTTGGAAGGCTTTCTTACAATCTTCTCCACACTCAAAATTCTTTTTCCTCTTAATTACGTTGAAGAACATGATGCATTTATCATTTGCCTTAAAGATGAATTTGCTCAAAGCTGCAACTCTACCAGTCAAACTCATTACTCTTTGCTTATTTTAGGCTCGGCCATGTCATTGATGGCTTGGATCTATTCAGGACTGGCTTCAATTCCTTGTACGCTAAAATGCATCCTAAGAACTTTACGAATGAACCCCAAAAGAACGTTTCTTAGGATTTAGTTTCATTTAATACATTCGTAATACTCCAAACATTTCTTCAAGATTAAGGTGACTCTTAGCTTCATAGGGCCTTACTAGCATATCATCTATGTAAACCTCCATGTTTCAGCCAATTTGTTCCGTGAACATTCTATTGACTACTCTTTGATAAGTAGCTTATGCATTCTTTAGTCCAAAAGGCATTGTTTTATAATAGAAAGTTCCTCAATTGGTAATGAAGCTTGTATGCTCTTCGTCTCGCTTAAACATTGGTTTTTGATCATATCCTGAATAAGCATCCATGAGAGATAATAACTTGTGTTCGATAGTTGCATCAACTAATTAGTCTATTCTGGGTAGCGAATAACAGTCTTTTGGGCATGCTTTGTTCAGATTAGTGTAATCGACAAAACTTCTCCACTTGCCATTCGACTTCTTTACCAGCACAGGGTTTGGTAGCCATTTTGGATAAAAAACTTCTTGAATTAATCTGTTTTCAAGTAGCCTTTTAAACTCTTCTTGAATTAAATCGAACTTTGTCAAACTGCCTTTTCTTTTGTCGAACAGGAGTCACAGTTGGGTTAATATTTAGTGCGTGGCACGTAACTGGTCAATCCCAAACATATCTGAGTGGGTCCATGTAAATACATCCTTGCTTGCTTTAAGGAATTGAATCAAGTCTGCTTTCAAGTTGTTCTCTAACTCTTTTCCCACTTTGACTATTTTGGTTGAATCAGTTGGATCTATACATATTTCTTCAAGATCCTCTATAGCTTTATCCTCACATTTCTCCTTGGCAATCCAATTTTGCGATGATCTTGCCTTTTTCTATAGAGTTAGCATCGGTCCTCTTCCTCTTCCCTCCAAGTGAGATGTACCTTTCAAACACACATTTATTCATTTTATTAGATCTTATTTTTGCTTCAAATGTTGGAAGTAAAAATCCATCATCTAAATGCTGAAAAATAGTAAAGGAATTATAGTTAGAAGACTACTCCCTTTTGTATTGATCGAAAATTGCAAAATACATTTCGCGGGAGAAAAAATTGTTCTCCTCGAATAATAACCCATACCCTTTTAGCCAAGAACTTTACCATCAAGTATTTTGGTGAGATGAAAGCATCCACCTCATCCAGCGTAGGACGACCAAAGAATGCATTGTAATATGAAGGCTGATCGATTATCACAAAGAGAATCTCAAAAGTTCTGTAGTAGGTAGCAGGCCCATCTGTACCACTAGCTTTACTTGCCCTACCGATGTCGACCTCTCATTATTGAATCCAAAGATAGGTTCATGACCAGGCTCCAGTTTATCCTCAGGAATGCCTATCTGATGAAAGCATGCTTGAAGATGACGTTAACCGCGCTTTCGGTTTCTACCAAAATCTTGGATACTATGGAGATTTAAGCTGTGATCATAAGGGGGTCATTATAAGGATGATGGATTCCTTTATTTAGCTCTTGTGGAGTGATGACAAGATTTGGCATTTTTATATTAAGTAGTGAGTTTTGAGAGCGAATCTTCCTATATAGAGTACACTCTTTCCCTATCTTCCTTGATTTATCTGTTCTTAGCTCCTTTACTATTTCCTACTGGATGCGGTCGCCCATGAATCACATCAATCCTGTTCAAAGTTGGACTTAAATTCAATGGATCTTCATCCTCTAAACAACATTACTAGGGAATTTTTGAGCTGCATTGTCAATTCTTGGTGCTTTCTGTTTATCTTGGACAAACTCTTTTAGATGTCCTTCACGGATCAGCTTTGAATAATCCCGACTAGCACTCGGTATTCATCTTTCTAATGGCCGCTCTTCTTATGATAAGCATAATAATTATCCCCTTTTCTCTACTCGAGGAAGTTCTTAGCCTTGAATGAAGTTGGGAAATTAACCTTTTCTTTAGTTGTGGCGTAGATATAAGACAAGGGTTTATTCAAAGCAACTGAATTGGTGTTGGAGTCTTCCTACCTCGACCTTTTGTGCCCTCGATCTAATCCAAATCTTCCAACCTCCTTCTTGAGGTTAACTTTCCTTTTAACATAGTATAATTCATCCATTCGAATGAATTTTTCTGCTTGAAAGTGAAAGTCTTGTAAATTTTTACATCTATGGACGAAGAGATTTTCCAAAACGGCGTGTATTCTATCAATCCCGAGTGCACTATGATTAGCTTATCTCTATCGTTCATGTCTTTGGCCTTCAACGCCTCTATAATGAATCTTATGAGATAACCACCCAACGATTCTCCCTGCCTTTGCTTGATATTTGCCAAGACGATGTAGTCAATTATTAGATCTTTGCATATGCAAAATTGAGCAAAGAATTCACAAGAGAACTGTTTCCATGAGTAGATAGTTTTCTCCCAATATTGGCGGTAAGCAGCCCTGTGAAGTGTTAAGGGAAATAATATGTATCGCACTATCCTTGAAGCATTATAAAGGTCCATTTAGCTATCAAAAGAGATTATGTGGTCATCAAGATCAGTGGTGCCATGGTATTTCATAGAAGATGAGATGTAATTGTTGTTGACATGATTTCTTCAATGAACAGAGCTACTCGATCATTACCATTCACTTGCTCATCTAAGGTTTTTTCCCTTTAGCACTCAGCATGTCTTTAACAACTTTCTTTTCCACGTCCTTCAAATATGCTTTAGTATCATAATGCTTTTTCGATTTGGATTTTGTTCCTTTGAGGTTGAGCTTCCAGATTGATCTAAGGATTTATCTTGCACTCTACCTTGGTGATCAACTTTAGTTGCATAACGTTCCTTCTTCTTTGATGATGTTAAGTCAAAATTGCTCTTGCTTTCGAACACGTAAGTCTTCAGATTCCTTCTTATGGAGAACACTTCATCCCTTGTTGTTAGCTTAGTGGTTTTAGATGATTTCTAAGTAAGGGATGCTTCCAGGAGTTCTTACATTTTATGTAGTTGTTGCTCCAAATGTTTTATCTTAGCTGCATTAACATCACGTTGTGCTATAGTTGATGGTTGTCCTGGCACAGTGCCTTCTAAGTTGAAGGTTGGTGTAATATTTTCCTCCAAAATTGTTGTGTGCAGCGCTTCTTCATCCGATAGGCCGAGTCATTTCAATTTCATTTTCCTACAAAAAATCAAACTTTCCATAATTAGTCTATAAGGAAAGAACGAGTATGGAGGTCCAAGCCCTCCTTCTACTGCCAAAAATGTTAACGATATAATCGTTAACATCTAAAGGTGAATTGAATCGAAAGTGAATAAGAAGAAGATCCTTTTCTAAGGACTTTGAAAGGGTTATTGTTGTCAAAACCGAGATTTAATGTTGCAGTCCTTTTTACCGCCCCTTTCGAAGAGATCAAAATATGGTCAAGAACCCATTCGAATGGACCCTTTCGAAGGTGTCGATACAACAGCTATGGGGTGATCTCCTTCAAAAGCCAAGATATGTTTGAAAGTATTAAAACGCCTTTCAAAGAAATCCTCCTAAAGGGTTTGATTCAATGGTTACATAGAGAACCCCTTTGAAGGTCCAGTATGCTTCGAAAAGATTCGAAACTCGATATATATAAATTTGAGTAAAAAGCGGATTTAATGTGCCATAGAGCCTTATTTTGGAATAATTTCATAAGTCCAATAGACTCAATAACGTTGAGTTATCATCATTAAGTTACTTTAGTGTCGCAAGGGCTTTGGATGTAATGATAATATGCTTTAAAGTCAAGGTATCCAAATAGGTTCTATAGTGTAGCATATACAATAAAGGGTTAAGAATATAAGTGTGAATCATATGCAATTGTTCATTAGACAAGCTAACGACGGAGATGATCATTCTCATCTTCGAAATCAATATCAAGTCCATGCATCTTCTCATTTTATTTCTTAGAAATGGATTACAAGTAATAGAATTTGCCTCCAATTTGATTTATGTTTACAAAAATTTATTTGACAAAGAAATGTAGGAACCGAAAATTAGTCTCTAACTTGGAACTCTAGAGTCGTATTTGTAGATGCAGGTTGGACCCTTCCGCGTCCATCCTTTCGAATTTATTGAAAGGTCTCTTCACCAACCTTTTGCATCCTTCTACCTTCGACCTTCCGCTTTCATGGTTTCGCAGTTATAGGTAGCTATCCAGGTCTTCTGGCATGCTCAAATTAGCCCTTTCGTCTCTATTGAAAGCATGCTATTGATGGATATTGATCTAATATTCATCAATACCGCTTTTGAATACTTCTGGAGCCTTTTGACACCATCGGAAGGTGTGCTTCTTTTGGTGGCGAACAAATCACGGTACTTCACTATGCTATTTGAGTATAAGCGAAAGCATTTCTGACCTCTTCATTACCTTTGAAACTGGAATCATAATTAAGGTGGGTTACTTGGACATGTGCAGAAGGGTATTCGGACTGGTTCAGAAGGTTGTAATGGTGGTTGAAGGATCGTTGCAAAAGGTCACTTGTAAGGGGGAAGGCTTCTTGATGGACAGATGATAGTTACAGAAGGTGGCTTTCAAAGGCATTCCCTTTAATTAATATGGAAGCCCATCTTCTGATGCTTTCAGAAGCAATGTTAATATATATGAAGCCTTTTTAATTTTTTTGGAAGGTTTAATCAATTTAAAAGTCTAGACATTGCAAAGCCATGCTTTCGAATGTGAAGTGTAGGTAGAGTCTTCTTTTGCAGAAGGTGGATAGTGGTGGAACCAAAGATTTGATTTATGTGGAAGGTATAATGTTGGAAGTGTTCCTTATTTTCATCTTCTGTGAAAGTATCCAATGCTTACAGCACCAATCCAATCTCTTCTAAAGCTACTTCAATGCCTTCATAACCCCCGTTTTGAACCATGGTGAAACTCCTTTTTCCCAACTCTTGCGAAGCCTCTATAATGCTTTTGCAAGCCTTCTTTTAACACCTGCGGAACCCTTCATTTGATGCCTTCAGAAGCCTTCTTTCATACCTACATTCTTGAGTGAACTTTATGGTTAACACATACATATAGAACTGGCAATATATATAGATTGTTTACACCATATTTTTAATTTTTTTAAAGAATGCATTCATATAGGAGGCACCAATTTAGTATTATTTAGTATACATATCATATGCATTATAATACACCATGTACCTATACATAATTAACTGCAAAACTGATTGTATACTAATTCGTTTGATAGCTTACAATGGTTATGCGCTACGTTACAGATTAGGTCCTTGAGGAGTTTCGAGGATGGAATTATTTTAAGGAGGGGAGGATGTAACACCCCATAAATTAAATGATAATTAATTGAAAAGAAATGGATAAATAATTACAAGAGTCCGAAAATGGAATTTTTAAAACTTTAAAATTTGGCTGTAAAACTTACACCGTTGTACTCAATTTTCTTATCGATTTTGATAAATAAAGATTTGCGATCGGAGTTCAAACGAAATAGTTGTTAACGTTTGAAGATTTCAGATTGGAAATAATTATATATGAATTAATAAAATAAATATTGATAATTAATGTTAATTTAACATTAACTAATACTCAGCGGCTAAGTAATATTAATGTTAATCAGATCAAAAAAAAGTTGCATAAGGAAACAAATCGAAGAAAAAATCAACAGTTAACATATACAATGAATGCTCGAGCCTCTCATTAGGACTGGTCGACTACTACCGATCGATTGATCGGTGTATATCGATCGATCGGTGGTACAAAGGCAGATGATATTGAACCTAAGTGGAATGACCCAGATCTAGTATAATCTAATACAACGGTTGGAATTGATTCGGACCCCTATAGATTCATACCTAGCCCCTCCCTTTTCTTCTCATATTTTTTTTTGAATCAACACTGAAGCTCTACCATTTTCTTTTCTCCACAAATTCTAAAAATTGTATAAACTAATATATATATATATATATATATATATATATATATATATATATATATAAGAGGAGAATAGTGGAGAATAACAGAGAAAGAAGAATAGGGTCGAAAAGAATCACTAATGCCAAAGGTAAATTATAAATCTAAGTCCAAAAATACGTTTATTTCAAACCAAATTGTATAAGCTTATATATATATATATATATATATATATATATATATATATAAGAGGAGAATAGTGGAGAATAACAGAGAAGAAGAATAGGGTCGAAAAGAATCACTAATGCCAAAGGTAAATTATAAATCTAAATCCAAAAATACGTTTAGTTCAAACCTCTTCTCAGATCTATAATTCTAATAGACATGTATATGCTTTTGATACATATTTTGTAGAAAGAAAGGGCGTCAAACAAAAATAATGGATTTAGATATAGAGATTTGAAAGCTTAGAGGTGAGTGAAAAATTATATAATTTCACATAATATAGGATTTATATCATTGAGAATCTATACCTTGTATGCCTAATCTTAAATTTTGGAGTTTAGGCTTAATTTTATATATGTAATAAATTTGAGAACCTTACCGACATATTTTGTGAATTGCTAACTTTGATTGAATATCATATATACCTAAATGTAGAAAGTAAGGGTGAAAGTAGTCCATAAAGGTTATGAATAATTCGTTAATAAAATTACATGTAAATTCCAAGTTGTTGTTTGAATATAATATGTTATCAAACATAAATTAAAGATTGTTATGAATTGGTTTAGGGTTTAAGTAATATTCTAATTCATTGGAACAAAGATGTTGCAATGTAAATTTCTATAAATTACACCACTTTATAATTATAAATGAAAGTGTATTATTAGAAATAGTAAGGAATATGACTAAAAGAAAGAGATGCACAAAATACGGATGTTACTGTATTTTCTACCGCTTATCTCAACAATAACAGAAAACACATTCTTTGTAATTTCAAACATAACACAAATCCTATTATAGGAAATTTATGGAAAATTACAGTGTTAATATTATCCTTTGGGAAGACTTATTTCTAATGCACTAAAATATATAAATATCTAAATGTAACGTTGTAGTATTATAAATAGAAGCAACAATAATAATTTAATTGTTAATTTAATATACATGTTTTAGGATAAGTTAGGAAATAAACAATAAGTGATGAAAGTACTAATAAGAAAACATAATAGGGAATTAGGAAAGTTATAGTAATTAAAGAAAGGCAGCTATTAGTTAAAAGGAATAGTAAAATATACCTAATCATATTAGTTAGTAATCAAGTAGTAAAAAGTATTTGATACATTAATAAGCTATAAATGAAATTTAATAGTATTAAAGAAGTAAGAAGTAAGTTCATGTAAATGTGTCTGAATACTAATAATTGAAATTAGGAGACACGATAATTTTTACAATCAAATTTATGTATCCTTGAATATACATCATGACGGGTGTGAATTATTAGATGTAGATAAATATCTAAATTAACTATGAATGATGTAGCCATTAGTAAGGGTTGGAATGCGAGTTCAGTAATATTGCACAACATAAGTCTACCCTATAAAAGGAGCTACCAGTGATTGTTTATGCATTATACTAATGTGAGGCATCTACAATTGTAGGACCCGTGGGAATATACGTTCGCATATAGGTAAAGAGAATATACCAAAGGGGTTTGCTTCAGGTTGAATGTAGAATATGTTAGTATATGATTTTTATTTGACGAGAATAACCATATATATATATATATTCATTTAAATGTATTTGTTATTGTACTATTTTATTTTTCACATAATTAAATAAATATCTGATAAATAAAATAAATAACACAGAATTCATATACAAATAAATATTTTATTCAAACAGATACTTTATTACAAATTCGAACAGTACAAATTTAAGCTCTCATTATACATTTACACATTGTCATTTTACAACAAAATTTCGAGTACATCAAAAATTTCAATTTATAATTTATCATCTCACTACATAGTCACTCAACACTCGTATTTTTATCTTTAACTTTGCTTCAACTTGAATCCAGCATTTGAGTTATCTGCAAAATAAACATTGACGTAGTAAAATTGAAAAAATATATTTTGTAGTGCAAATTAAAGTATGTGTTTTTGTAAATGTTATTTGCCTCAGTTAATTGGGTTGTTCATCAATTATTTCTTTTGAATTCATCTTACATGAACAGCTTGTAACATGCACAATGTATCATTGTACATGCCACAAGACCATGCACACTGATATACACTTGATAAAACTACAGGGACAGGTGAGCACAAGGTCAAACTTGAGCCAAAAGCTGGATTCAACTCAAGTAAATATGAGTCTTAACCAAATCAACATAACCACACTCAAGTTTAATGGTTCGAAAAAATGATCTCCAATGAAACTAGACTCAAATGGCTGCAACAACCCACACATGTACACAAAATAAAACAGACTTCAAGATCAAGTTTAGTTTCAACTTGAACTTGAACATATACAAAATGCCCAAGCAAATCCAGACAACATGAAGTACATGATGCAATAGAGCAGTGGACACAAAGTCAACCTGAAAGCATTTCAAAAGGAAGTAGTTGAAGTAAACAATGTATACCAGACAATGTTCAAGAACACATAACACATGGTCAGTCCAGAATCAAGTCTGACCACATTCATATGACTACATGAACAAGAAGACCAGACCCAAAGTACAATGCATCCTAAACTTCAAACATACAAACCAAAACTCCATGATGCAAAAACAATAGCCAAAATGAAGTACACAACATACACGGATGCATGTGTAAACACACACACATAGATATATATACATATATGTATGTATAGTGACAACCAGGTGAAGATTGAATCGATGATGAAGTGAAACTAGAAACATAGTGCACTATCACACCCAGTTCATAAGAATTCAAGACCATCAGTTACAAAAGAAAAAGGTATGAACTCAACAAGCTAATGGTCAAGAAACATGAATTCAATGAAGCAATGGTACAAACTGTGCAGATAAGCTACATGAAACAGAGATAGCAGTGAATAGATATGAACTCAGAGACTACCTAAAATAGTACATACAAGTTTATGTGCACCAAACCTTCAATGAGGAAATGTAGGTTCAAAACAATGAATATGCAATCACACTAAAACATATTGGACTGTTCAGAGACAAGAAATGGTAGCATACATATGCAGACAAGTCACAATACATCATGATGAACAAGACTCAACAAAATGTACAAGCCAGTGACTTCAATGCACAGGGACTCAAAGCAATGTAAGTGAACAGATCCAAACATATGAAACACAGACAACAATGGGAGCATTACACAAACATGAGATGAAGGCTACACGAAGAAAACACCATACACACACAAGTATACACACATGTATAGATATATATGTAGTGCACGACAACTAAACATGAAGACCACCAGAAATGCAACACAACTCAGACTACTACAACATACTACAAGACTCAAATGCAACATAGATCAAGCTTCAGATCAAATAGTGATGAACCAGACTACAATTACATATGCAACAACAAATTCAACAAATACATATGCCACCACAAAATTTAAACAGATAAAGAAACCTGATTACAAGAAATACTCAAAAGATAATATGAAGTACATACACATGTATACATATATGCATATATATGTATACACATATATCGGTTCAGTGAAGCAGTTTATAATTTTACAAAACAGTGTAGCAGTTCAAATAATGTCAGAAGTCATGAGTCATGAATGAAGCAATGCATATACGATTTTAAAAAGTCAGTATATTGAACAATGATTTAAAAGTCAAAATATTATCCCAAAAATTCAAATAGCCAAAGTCAAGGCAAAAAGAACGAAACCGACTCAGAGAAAATCAAACAAAGTCATATGTTTAAACAAGCTACTGAACAAATCGTATCACCGGCAAAGAATGGAAGTAGAGAAGAACGGAACTAACAATTCAAACAAGTCAAAGAATCAGAGATGAACAAGTTAAATAATATCAACAACATTCGACTAAATAATCCACGGCAAAGAAAAAATCTCAGAATGTTTCAAGCCAAAATATATATGAAAATATAGGAAATCGATTCCTATAAATACCCATTAACATCATCGGCAAAATGTATTCGATTTTGAGACAAAAATCCAGAGTATACTCTTAAATCGAAAACAAATTTATAACTCGGATCAAAATCGAGAATTAAAAGGGGCAGAATTCACGTACCAACTCAGAGCACAAATTGAACTCAACTGAATTGGAGCAGCCGCATATTAATCAAAGCAAGCAAATTGATTGACGAAGCAACTCAAAGCAAAAACATAGTTCAATTGATCTATAGGAATTAGCAGCTTCAAGTTTTCACGAAGCCCTAATTTTTGAAGAGGAACGAAGCAGCCATTGGATTCACGAAGTAAATAACAAAATTGGCCGAAGTATTGAAGTTATCTCATTGGTTCGAAGAAATATTAAGGGAGACGTTTTTTCTTATGATATAAATTAAAGCAGGCCGACCTTTATATATTTTATTTTGGGCTTAACATATTAAATAGGGTTTTGTTCTTTGTTTTGTTTAGTTTAGTTTGTAATTTTCTTTTAAATTTGCGTAACTTCTAGTCATACGAACTACGGTGGTGTAGTTCAAGAATTCGCAACTCAGTGGCCGAGTTGTGGCAGGGTTTTGAGCGTAGAGTTAGATTAGCCACTAGTGGGTATCGCAAGTTTACGTGTGTAAGCATCTGACCACTTTAATTTTTAGTAGAAACCTTGACGGCAGCATGTAGGCAGGGTTTTGCCGAACTTGGGTAAATTAGTGTATGATCTCTTCTGCATTATCTTTCTGTTTTATTATCTATGATTGCTTTTATTTCCGTATTAATTTTTTTTATTACAAGTATCACCCTATTCACCTTTCCTCTAGGGTGAAATCGATCCTACAAGTGGTATCAGAGCTAGGAATAAAAGCCATTTTTTGCTTTTAAAAATTTGATTTTTCAAAAACCAATTTTTGCGTTAAAATTTTGATTTTTTAAATAGCTTCTTTTAATAATGTTTTTGCAGAGGGTCAATCCATAGTTAGACCACACATGTTCAATGGTATATATGCTTACTAGAAAAATAGAATGAAATTTTTTCTAAAAACCATAGATGCATGGAATATTATTGAGACGGGATATAGGACACCAATAATAGTGGTAGATAATCAAGAAATTGAAAAAACAATGGATCAATGGACAGATTTGGAAAATAAATTGCACAATGCTAACACTAAAGCTATGAATTCTATTATTTTTTCATTAGATCAAATTGAATTTAATCGTGTCTCACATTGTCTAATTGTGCAGGAAATTTGGCACACACTTGAAGTGACTCATGAAGGAACCGCCCTAGTCAAAGAATCTCGCCTTGCCATGCTTAGTGGCGAATATAAGAACTTCACAATGTCCAAGGATGAAAATGTCAAAGAGATGTATGGATGACTTTCTAATCTCGTATACAAATCAAAAGCTCTCGAAAAACCATACATATAGTTGGAAATAGTCCAAAAAATCCTCAGAGTCCTTCCACGAAATTTTAAAGCAAAAGTTACTGCCATTCAAGAATCGAAGGATTTGAAACAAGTTAAAGTTGAAGAACTCATTGGAAATCTCACCACTTATGAGCTAGAAATGGAATTCAAGGAAGAATGTGAAGGAGGTGATACTCAAAAGAAAGCAATAGCTCTTAAAGGAACAACTGAAAGTGAAAAAGATGACAATGATGGTG
The DNA here is from genome assembly GCA_030765085.1 of Allium cepa. Taxonomy (NCBI): domain Eukaryota; kingdom Viridiplantae; phylum Streptophyta; class Magnoliopsida; order Asparagales; family Amaryllidaceae; genus Allium; species Allium cepa. The sequence continues at coordinate 805,478,593 of CM060943.1, forward strand.
TAGTAGAACTAGCATTGATAATAAAGAAATTCAAAAGGTGGAATCACAAGTATGAAAATCCAGCTCTAAATCAACAACTGAAATGCAGAATAGTCAAAGTTCTAGACAACTCAGAAGAGCAGGAGATCATCTGTAACAACTACAATAACCCGATCATATCAAACCAAATTGTCCTCAGAATCGACTCGGCCGAGGAAAGAAACCAAAATGGAGAAGTTTTGCAGTTACTTGGGATGAAACTGATGAAGCTTAAAAGCACTGGCAGTGAAAGTAAAAAATAAAATTTGTGTCTTCAAGGAGAAACAACTGACAGTGATGACGATGAGCCAATCGAGGAATCAAAACTTACTCATTCGGAATTACTTATATATTTTGATGAAGTAAATGGCTATTTTGAAAGACCAAGGGAGAGGTACACTAAAATTGAATCATAAAGAGATAGTTTGATAGAATTAAATAAACAGCTTGATCAGTTGGTTAAAAACTACCGAAATAAGAGCCCTAAGTATGATAAGTGTCCATCATTCGAAGAAGAAATTATAAAATCAGAAATTAAAATTAAATCACTTGAAAATGAAAATCTATTTTTGAAAGAAAGTGAAAATACTAGGAGAGAAAATTCTAATTAAAAAGTGCAATCTATTATTAAATGAAAATGAATCTCTCCAAACACAAGTTCAACCATTGCCTACAACTTTAGGAAAATTTTCAAAAGGAGAAAGATTGCTAAATATGTTATTAGAGAAACAAACTGCTAATACTATTAGACAAGTACTTGGGTATAATCAATCTAAACGTGTTAGAAGCGAAATTAATCAAGTCAATTCCAACTGCACGATTTGTGGAAAAGCTGGACACAATCACAATAATTGCTGGTATAGACCCAAACACGTGAAAACGAAACCAATTTGGGTTCCAAAAGGCACGTATATAAAATCCCTTAAAGTCAAATAAACTGGATGTCAAAAGGAACAAATATAAATTATCTTAGGTCTACACAAACATATTTTTCAAAATCTTTTTTCACTAAAAACCATGGACCTATAAAAACAAATAGATAACAAAAATCTTTTCTCGTTTAGGAGTGGTGGTAGGCTAAGGAACAACAACAATGTTACCTGGATTTTGGATATTCCAAGCACACGACGGGTGACAAATCAAAGTTTCTTAGCCTAGTACAAAGGTGGCAGAGTCGCAATGGTTAATAATGAAAAATTATCAGTAAAGGTAAAATAGGTAACGATACATTTATCTTGAACGAGATATTATATGTTGAAAATCTACACCACAATCTAATTTAAATAATCTAGTTGTATGATAAAGAAATGAATGTTAGTTTTGATTCTGACTTATGCAAAAATGTTGACCAATCATCTTTTCATCCTTGAACTAGTTCATAAAGATTTGTTTGGACTAATGATGTTGTTTTATTGGTTGATGATTACTCTACATACAAATGGATATATTTTTACTGCTTCTAGATCTAACACTATGTTCACTAGTTGTTTATGTGCACAATTTAAATTCAAAATCCAAAAGAATTTCATTAAAAAGCTGTAAAAAGGATTTTTAAGGTATTTTTGCAACTTCACAGTCTAGTCTATGATATCCAACTTATGATAACCTTGATTCAAAAGTTTTTCAGATGTAGATTATGTTGTTGTCAAGTTGATAGAAAAAGTACTAGTGGAACGAGTATTATGTTGAGACATTCATTAGTTGCATCACATTTTCAAAGAAAATATCTGCATATTTTTCATTTCAACTGATTATTAATTAGCGGATATTTTTTAAATCCCTTTCAGAAAATAGTCTTTTTTGTTAACTTCGCTTCAGATTAGACATTTTAGAAATTTGATTTTATATTTATTTTTTGATTTGATCTTAAATCACTATGTTAACTAATCTAACTCCCTGCTGAATATCCAAAAGATAAATAGAGACTGAAAAAGTGATGAGTGTTGATATTAATCGTATATTATGACTTGAGACAGTATATTTAGTAAATTTCTTTCAAAATTTAAACAAGATTTGTAATAACTTTTGTTTGTAAAAGTTCCATGACCATCTCTATTTCTATCATAGTTCTAACAACCATCACTCATCAAAATCTAATATAGTATGTCAAAATGTGGTATTTTAATTGGGAAATTAGTCATTTTTCAATTAATTAGCAATAAAAACATCCAAAGTATTCACTCTCATTTAAAAGTCCTCACGGTTATGAATGGATGAATTACTTGGAATATTTGATTATGTGCTTTCATGCTCATTTAAAAGTCCTCACGGTTATCATGTATAGAACACATATCAAATTTGATTATTAAATAGACAAGTTGATTCTAATCCCATTTAAAAGTCCTTATGGTTATGCATGGTTAGAAGATGCTTGACATTCTTTTTTTATATAAAATTTAAGAATACTACTAATCTCATTTAAAAGTCCTAACAGTTATGCATGGTTAATAATTATTTAACAGTTTCCTGTTATAAATATACCATAAATAGACACAACTATATGGTTTTATATGCCGGCATCACCCCTATCACACTAAAGTGGAATATGCACCTAGCAAAGTATTTATGATTTTTGTTTGAATTTTTTATTGAAATTTAATATTTATACTTGATTGGGTATTAATGTCTATCACTTGATCTATATTTTTCTAACACTGTTACTCGTTTGCTGATAACAAAAGGGGGAGAGAGAAGTTAAGATTTTGGCAAATAAATTCATATGTTTTGTTTTGCATATTCTCATCTATTTTCATAGCATATTCTCATATAGGCTCATTGCAATTGTTTTTTATTTGCATATTTTTCACGCATATGTGAAGGGGGAGCTTGGTTGTAGCGGAAGCATTCAAATAGGGGAGCAAATAGAATTCATCAATGATCAAATACATTTAATAGAGTCAAAACCTTAATATATGTTTGTTATCATCAAAAAGGGGAGATTGTAGAATATGCTAGTATATTATTTTTATTTCATGATAATAACCATATATATATATATATATTCATTTAAATGTATTTGTTATTGTCCTATTTTATTTTTCGCATAACTAAATAAATATTTAATGAATAAAATAAATAACACAGAATTCATATTCAAAAAATATTTTATTTAAACAAATATTTTTTACAAATTCGAATAGTACAAATTTAAGCTCTTACTATACATTTACACATTGTCACTTTATAGTACAATTTCGAGTGCATCACAAATTTCATTGTACAATTTATCATCTCACTACATAGTGACTTAGCACTTGTATTTTTACTTTAACTCTGTTCTAGCTCGAATCTTGCATCTGAGCTATCTGCAAAATAAACATTGAAACAGTAAAATTGAAAAAGAAAATATTTTGCAGTGCAAATTAAAGTATGTGTTTTTGAAAATGTTATTTGCCTCGGTTATTTGGGTTGTTCATCATTTATTTCTTTTGAATTCATCTTACACGAATAGCTTGTAACATGCACAGTGTATCACTGTACATGTCACAAGGCCGTGCACCGATATACACTTGATAAAACTATAGGGACATGTGAGCATAAGGTCAAACCCGAGCCAAAAGCTGGATTCAACTCAAGTGCAAATGATTCTCGACCAAATCAACATAACCATACTCAAGTTCAGTGGTTTGATAAAAATGATCTCCAATGAAACCAGACTCAAGTGGCTGCAACAACCCATGCATGTACACAAAATAATCCAGACTTCAAATCAAGTTCAGTTACAACTTAAACTTGAACATATACAAAATTCCCAAGCAAATCCAGACAACATGAAGTACATGATGCAATAGAGCAATGGACATAAGTCAACCTGAAAGCATTTCAAAAGGAAGCAGTCAAAGCAAACTATGTATACCAGACAATGTTTAAGACAACATAACATATGGTCAGTCCAGAATCAAGTCTGACCACATTCATATGACTACATGAACGAGAAGACCAGACCCCAAGGACAATGCAGCCTAGACTTCAAACATACAAATCAAAACTCCATGATGCAACAACAATGCAAAACAGCAACAAAAAAGAAGTACACAACATACATGGATGCATGTGTTAATATATATATATATATATATATATATATGTGTGTGTGTGTGTGTGTGTGTGTGTGTGTGTGTGTGTGTGTGTAGTGACAACCTGGTGAAGATTGAATCGGTGATCAAGTAAAACTAGAAACGAAGTGCACCATCACACCCAGTTCAAAAGAATTCAAGACAATCAGGTACAAAAACAAAAGGTATGAACTCACTAAGCCAATGGTCAAGTCAACATAAACTCAATGAAGCAGTGTTACAAACTATTTAGACAAGCTACATGTAACATAGACAACAGTGAATAGATATGAAATCAAAGACTACCTAAAATAGTACATACAAGTTTATGTGCACCAGACCTTCAATGAGCAAATGCAGGTTCAAAACAATGAATATGCAATCACACTAAAACATGTTGGACTGTATAGAGACAAGAAATGGTAGCATACATACGCAGATAAGTCACAATACAACATGATGAACAAGACTCAACAAAATGTACAAGCCAGTGACTTCAATGCATAGGGACTCAAAGCAATGCAAGTGAATAGATCCAAACATATGAAACATAGACAACAATGGGAGCAGTACACAAACATGAGATGAAGGCTACACAAAGAAACCACCATACATACATACACACACATACATAAATATACGCACATGTATACACACATATGCAGTGCATAACAACTAAACGTGAAGACCCCCAGAGATGCAACACAACTCAGACCAGCTACAACATACTACAAGATTCAAACGCAACATAGATTAAGCTTCAGATTAAATAGTAATGAACCAAATTACAATTACATATGCAACAGCAAGTTCAACAAATACATATGGCACTACAAAATGTAATCAAATAAAGAAACCAGATTACGAGAACTACTCCAGAGACAATATAAAGTGCATACACATGTATATATATGCATATATATGTATACGCATATATCGGTTCAGTGAAGCAGTTTATAATTTTACAAAACCATGCAAGTAGCAGTTCAAATAATGTCAGAAGCCATGCGTCACGAATGGAGCAATGCATATATGATTTGAACAAATCAGTGAACTGAACAATGATTTAAAAGTTAAAATATTATCTCAAAAAATCAAATAGCCGAAGTCAAGGTAAAAAGAACAAAAACGACTTAGAGAAAATCAAACTAAGTCATACTTTTGAACAAGCCAATGAATAAATCATAGCACCAACAAAGAATGGAAAGAGAAGAACAGAATTAACAATTCAAACAAGTTAAAGTATCAGAGATGAACAAGTCAAATATCATCACCAACAGTCGATTAAATAATTCATGGCCAAAGTAAAAAAATTCAGAATGTTTCAACCCGAAAATATATACCAAAATATAGGAAATCGATTCCTATAAATACTCATTAACATCATTAGCAAAATGTATTCAAGTTCAACACAAAAATCTAGAGTATACTCTTAAATCGAAAAAAATTATAACTCGAATCAAAGTCGATAATTAAAATGGGCAAAATTCACATACGAACTCACAGCACAAATTGAAATCGACTGAATTGGAGCAGCCGTATATTAATCAAAGCAAGCAAATCGATTGACGAAGCAACTCGAAGCAAAAACAAAGTTCAATCGATCTGTAGGAATCGGCAGCTTCAACTAATTTTTGAAGAGGAACGAAGCAGCCTTTGGACTAACGAAGTAAATAACAAAGTCGGCCGAAGTATCGAAGTTATCTCGTTGGGCCGAAGAAATATTAAGGGAGACGTTTTTTCTTGTGATATAAATTAAAGTGGGCCGGCCTTTATATATTTTATTTTGGGATTAAAATATTAATAGGTTATTTTGTTTTGTTTTGTTTAGTTTGTAATTTTCTTTTAAACTTGCGTAACTTCTAGTCGTATAAACTACGGTGGTGTAGTTCTAGAATTCGCAACTTTGTGGTTGAGTTGTGATAGGGTTTTAAGCGTAGAGTTAGGTTAGTCATTAGCGGGTGTCGTAAGTTTACGTGTGTAAGCGTATGACTACTTAATTTTTAGTAAAAACCTTGGAGGCAACACGTAGGCAGGGTTTTGTTGAAGCTGGGTAATTTCGTGTGTTATCTCTTCTGCATTACTTTCTGTTTTATTATCTATTATTGCTTTTATTTCCGCATTAATTTTTATTATTATTAGTATCACCTTATTCACCCCCTCTATAGTGAAATTGATCCTACATTGAAGTCCTACACTGCCAAGTTGGGTCTACTTCAATCCTTTTAAGGGGTACTAAGTAATCACATAAGCATTTTCTTGATTGCATTAGGCCATCTAAATGAGTGTGTGCAAGCTCCATGCTATGTCAGCAAGGTCGGTATCACATGTATGTGATAAGTAAGGCTGTACACATAGATCGAGAGTGTTTGATACTGGAGAGCTCATTAGAAAGACTTGGATTATGTCTAGACGGACCACACCTCCTACTAGTGTAGATTTCATATGGGACATGTATCACCTCAAAGTTGTTTGTTAGTTTATTTGTCATTAGGAGGCAAGGATAGATAACACCTAGATGGGTCTTTAAGATGAATTCGAATACGGATAAATAGTTGTAAAGCCGTTAAAGGGAGGCTCCTTGTGTATGCTGGAAATTTAGCCTAGACATTGATGGTGGACTTCCGATGCGGTGTAGAGTTATGGATACTAGCAGGGAATGTATGCTAATCCATAGAGGACTATGATACTTTGATAGACACATACACATATACCTATTGTATAACTCGAGTAGGTTGGGTGAATCATAGGCATACATGAAGTCAAAATGACTAAGCTTTAAATAATAGACATAATACGTAATGGAAAAACAATCGGCATAAACTAGTATTACGGATAAGGTGTGCAATTTATCGTCACTAGAACGTTGTTCTAACCTATCTTCATTACAAGTCACATGATATATTTAAAGGATAGGTACTGGCACAAGGCGGGAACAATAGAAGGACAAACTTCCTTATGCATTCTCGGCACTGACAAGGGTACTAGATCTTAGAAGTGTTAGCCTTGGTCAGTGTATGTATACGTTTTACTATATTTATTTATTCCATTATGAGTTCTTATTAATAGTTTTTGATATGCTTCTATTTTTTTTGAGAAAAATGTGTGATCCTCTATGAATAGAGGAGAGCACACATGTGAATATATATATATATATATATATCATGAACATAAGGACATAAGGTGCTGCCAACATGCTTGATAGGTAACAAAAACTAAATACATATATCAAAACTCAGGTACTCCTAAGATGAGTTCCGGCAAGGCCACCACCCATCACACCTCGATATCGAACTCCAGCATGGCCACCCCTCCGATATTAAGGTGTTAGAAGTACCTAAAAACTAAAGAAAACCAAAACTACTGAATGACGTCACAAACTAAAAAGGAAGCTCCAAACATCTGTATCGGAAGGGATGAATAAGCATCTACTCTGATGTGGATCTGCCGAATAGAGAAGCCGCTATGAAGACTCTGAACCAAAGGAAGGAGTGCCAAACTGAAGAATAGATCCTCCTGAAAAAAGTACTCTATGATGAATAAAGCAGTATCCTATATCTGAGGAGAAACTGCTGGCAGTCCTGGATGGAAAAACTCTGCTCTGATGACCTCTCTACAATCTGATATCCTACAAACTAAAGACACGAGTACCTATAAAATAACCTAATATCCTATCGCCCATACCTATATCTGAAAAATGACTAACAAAAAAATTTAGAATGATACATATATATGTATATTTATGTAATTAATATACATGTATATGTATTTATAAGGTAGGAAATAAAAACCTAAATAAGACTATCTGGACAATAATAGAAGATTTAAATTGCCTATAAACTAATACCACAACAGAGACTAGTACAAAAATTAAGACAGATCTTTCTTATGAACCTTTAATCATAAGTAAGTTATGATTAAAAGTGAAATCATCATATAAATTTGAAAAAATATTAATAATACAATTATTAATGTTAAAAAAATTATTGTTATGTTTAAAAAAGTGAATATTATGACTGACCTTGTTAAGATACCATTTGAAAAAGATATTATTAGCTAATTTATATTTGGGATTAGAAATCCAATTAAATAAAATGAAGAAATTGTAAAAATCAATTTGTTAAAATGACTATTATTATTATTAAAAATTCTTTGATTTCTTTCAAACCAAATAAACCAACTAATAATAATGAATAAAGTGTCTAGTAAAAATCTAATATTCTTTTTGAACTTGAAACTATAATTATTCCAACAGAAATCACAATCCGAAATTTTAGTTATTATATTAAAGTTAAAAAAATTTAAGAGTATTAATTAGGATGTAAATAGAATCCAAACAATCATAGTATATATGTTTAATGTCCTCAAGATGCAGATTACAAAAATAACATTTATTATCATTTTGGATGTTTTTTCTCTTTAAAAATTCTATTGTATTAAGTTTTCCATGAAGTATTAACCACATGTGAATTTTGAATTTAGGGGGAGCGTTAGATTTCCAAATATATTTAAAAGAGTTATCTATTGTAGCCGAAAAATTAATAAATCTGTAGAAAGAATTAGAAGTATATTTCTTACTCTTGTCCCGTTCCCAACTAATAAAATCATTATCATTATCAATATTATAAAGATACAATCTGGCTAAAGCAAAGAAAGTTGCCTAAGGGTTGAATCTACTAAAATTCTGTTAAAACTAAAATTCTAAGGAGGATCATTATCAGGAGAATAAACTTCATTAATTAAAGCATACTTAAAGTTACAGATTTCATAAAGCTCCTTAAATTCTAACTTTAGAGGCAAGATCGAAATCAAACGATCGTGCCAAAAAGAAGTACAATTACCAGAACGAACTATCGTATTAATTCCTAAGTTAAAAATTTCATGACATTTTAAAATGTTTTTGCATAAATTAGATAAATTTTGGGTGTATGGATATGTAGTTTGATATAATTGCTATTACCGTTATAGTAATATTTAGAAATAATCTCTTTCCATATAGCGTTGTCAATTATATCTTTAAACTTCCAAAGTCATTTACCTAATAGAGACAAATTCATATTAAGCAAGTTAATAACTCCTAAACCACCTTCCTTTTTAGCTTTACAGACTGATTCCCAATTTATTAAACATTTTAAACTAGCTTTACAGACTGATTCCCAATTTATTAAACATTTTAAACTGTTATTGAGATTTTCCCCACTCTATAAGAAATCTCTTCCAATTTTTTCAATTTTATCAATAACCCAATCTGGAAACAGATGCATGAACATCTAATAAATCGGAAGGGCTGATAAAACCGAATTTATTAAAACTAGCCTACCTGCTCTAGGTAAAAATTTCCTATTCCGATTAGATATCTTATTTTTAATTTTATCAACGATAATAAGCCAATCATCATGTTTGAGTTTGGTAGGTCTAATCAAAAAACCTAGATATTCAAAAGGAAAATTCATAATTTTGCAATTTAGAGTATTATCAACTACATTTTCAACTTTTTCAAAATCACTTAAAACTAAAACTGAACTTTTATCAAAATTTATTTTTAAACCCGATAAAAGTTCAAAACTATATAAAATAAACTTAAGAGTAATAATGTGGAGAAGCAAAAAGCAAAGTATCATCGACAAATTGGGGGACCGATATACCATTACGTGGTACGTCATTGCCTACAAACCCTAAAGACCCATTATTTAATGCTCTTTTAATGTTCTTAGAAAAAACATCAGCAACTAAGTTAAATAATAAAGGCGATAAAGGATCCCCTTGCCTTAAACCTCTCTTAGATTGGATTTTATTATCTAAAATACCGTTAACCATAGTATTAGAGTTACCAGTTCTAAGCAATTTCATAATCCAATTGGTCCATCTATGACCAAAATCTCTAGCATGAAAGATATCTATAAGAAAATCCCATTCTACTGAATCAAAAGCTTTAGCAAAATCCAGTTTTAAAATCGCACAAGTAATGTTATTCTTACAGCAGTGATTAATATATTCTTGAACAACCTCCACACCATCGGTGATATTTCTCGCTTCAATAAAAGCCGATTGTGAACAATTGATTAATTCATTCATTCTTAAACTAAATCTATTAGCTAAAACTTTGGAAATGATTTTAACCGAGTAGTTAATCAAAGATATAGGTCTAAAATCTTTTAAGTTTTTGGCTCCTACTTTTTTGTGTAATAAAAAAACATTTGCGTAGTTAAATCTCCCTAATTGCATTTTACAATTATAAAAATCATTAAGCATATTAACTAAATCAAATTTTAAAATGTCCCAAAATGTTTTGTAAAATAAAATAGGAAATCCATCAGGTCCAGAGATTTATCACTAGGCATGTCATTAATTGCTTTTCTAATTTCATTTTCAGTAAAAGGATTATCTAACTTTGATAAATCAACAATAGAATCAGATGGATACAAATCTATCCATCTAACATTGATTCTATGTTTGGTTTTAGTACCAAAAATATCCTTATAATAGTCTGTAAAAGCCTTGTTAAGATCTCTTTGATCAACTAACTCTTCATTATTATTAATAATAGAATTAATTGTATTACTACATTTTCTATTTTTCAAGATGCCAACACTAACGATCTTACTCTAATAGATTTAGGTTTTTGATTTAGCGAAAATTCAGACCCATTAATGAGCAGGTTGTTACACTGTTCTTGAAAATTAGCTCTGTTTTGATTTCCTTTAAAAAAAAATCATGTTTGAACATTTGGAATTTCACTTTGAAATGAAATAAACCTTTCTTGTAATTCAATTATTTTTCACAATCAAAATTTTCATTTTTTTTAATGCTGTCAAACTTCTTTTCCTATTTAACATTTTTCTGACGCATTTTAGATTTTCACATTTCAGTTTTTATTTTTTTTAGTCTAAGGCTATCAATAATTCTGCTTAATTCATGACACATGAGTAGTAAAACTTGATATGAAAAATCACTTATCACATCATCCTATGAATCATCAATGTCATTACCATCATCGTCAAACTGTCTTTTACAATTCTTGTCAGACATAGTTCTGCTGTTGAATTAGTTTTGGGAAGTTCTTTGTTGTTGTTGAGTTTTTCACTATGTTTTGTATCGAGAGCGTTCAAAATTTTCTATGAAGTTTAACAATGTGAGATATGGTTAAATTCAGATCTATCGATTGCAAAAATAAGAATATTCGTAGTGTTAGCATTAAGTGAATTATTATTCTTATCTATCACTTCCCAACCATTTTTAATAATATCTCCAAATTTAAAATTAATAGATTTTAATTCCATTATGGGTTTTCAATTTGAAAAAACTATTTTATTAAAAGTGGTTTGGACTAAAAATGGATAGACTCTCATTGAAATTATGACTAGGGTGAGAATGATATCAGATTTTTCCTAACAGTCTACTCTGATATCACTTGTCAAGATCATGCAATACACGTTAGAGGTGAATAGAGTATTGGAAATGTAAATGCAAAAAGCAAAGAATACTCAAATATATCCAACTTCAAACACTAACTCATTAGTGTCCACTACTACCCCCACAATTACCATTAGAGTTAAATATTCGATGCTAACAACACTTATAAATTTATAATCCTGCCAACCTAAATATATTAATCCTATGCTTAGTATCACTGCCTCAACTTTATCTCCGAATCGAGAATTCTCAAATCACAAACATTGAATTTTAGAGTTTAAAGTTTAAAAGAAAAATACATAACAAAATAAACAAATGCCCCTAGCAAAAAAATACGTTTCTAAAGGTAATTTATATAAAGTGAGGGTTATCGTGGCAACCTGCACCTCTCGACACATGATCCAAAGCCTAGAATGACTTTCAAACTCGTATTAGTGCGAAGAAGTACGAGCTATCGGTTTTTAAAGCATTACAAAGACCAAAAGTCTATGGAACTCAGCTGAAAATTCGTAAGGCATAATAATTTGATTTAATATACAAAATTATTCTTTGAACAAACCACTTCTCCATTGTTTATAGACCAAAAAATAAACCTTACAATAACAATTCTTCAACCATCCAAAATTAATCAAAATTAGACTTTGACAACTTGTAGTTGTGTAAATAAGTATTGAGAAGATCTAATTCCATTATTTTTGGATATTTATTCGATTTTTAATGAATTTTTGAGGAATAAAGATTAGGGATTCATATTTAGGTTTTAGTTGGAAGAATGCGTTTATTTGTAAGAAAGAGATGGCTCTAAACTTCTCATGAAAAGAAAACACATTCATACTAAACAAAGTTACAAGTCTATGGCACTCATAGCTAGAAATAGCCCGACTTGGGGATTTGTTTTTATTCACAATCCTTAAATCAGACCGAGTATTATTTGTGGGTTTTATTTGATATGCTTTTGGATATAAAGCAATGAACCGATCGAGTCAGCGTATATATGTATACACATATATTAGAAATTGATATAGTTGTATTTTTAATTAAATGGTTTGAAATGCATGATATAAACTCGGATATTATATGAAATATTAAAATGTGTAAGATACATTATCTTTGCATTTTTCGGTTTCGGAAACACCCACATGGCCTCAACTCCATACTACAGGATAGTATTGCTCAGCAATACTCTTGTATAATATGAAAATGATTGTTTTGGTTTGGGGGGTGGGGTGTGTTTGGTTTGTTGACTAGTGATCCATCCTCTTTTCTCTCTATTTTCCCCTGGATCTGCAAAATTAATTCGTCGATACAGTTTCCACTTTGCCATATAAAATAATAACGATGAGTCCACAAATGGCTGCGCTTGTAAGGTAGAGACTTTATCTTTGGATCGAGATGCTCTCTGTCAATTATTCAAGAGCCGCATCATTGTTGATGTTATTTGAGTTATGTATGGAATTGAATTGTTGAGAATTCTAAACTTATTCTTTACTGCGCCATCGTTATGGATATGCTTCAGATGAATTGTCCGATGTCGCTCTTGCTTGTGTTTTGAGGTTTTGATGTATTGCTCTGCCTTGGTCTGTTCAAAGGTATTCGTGAATGGGTATCAATTACAGGTATTGATGAGATGATTCTGTGTTTGCTTGAGATATTATAGTATGGATGAAGTGTGATCTGGTTCCGATTTGGTGAAGATGTGTGATGCTGGAAGCCTTGAGCTGTGATGAAATGATTTATGTCACTGCTCTTAATCACCATTTTTGTTTCCTGCTACTAGCTGATGCTTGAAAATTTCTTAATCCAACCTGTATGGTGGTAAGCCTTGGGCTGTGATGCGTAATAACTTCAAAAAATTGTTTTTAGTATCAAACAATCTCTTCCTTCTTAATAATAACAAACATATGTTAAGATTTACAAACAAAGTGAAAATCTGTTTGATATGTAATACATGTACATCAAACATGCGAAAGGTAATAGATGACAAGTTGATTGAAGACAATATTATGTTTTGTTGATAGATTACTTATAAGATACTCTAAGGAAAAAAAATCAGTTTTAGATATATGTTTGTTATCATCAAACAAGATGTGTACTCCACAAGAAGCATCTGTAGCATATACTAGGAAGGCTGACAGCTCTTTGAGGTTTCGCATTGATTACCGTGAACAGAATAAAGTGACAGGAAGAACAAGTAACTCCCGCGTATTGATGACTTGTTCAATTAACTTTATGGTGCGAATGTATTTTCTCAGTTGGACTTGGTGAAGGGATTCCACCAAAGGAGAGTGGTAGGGGAGAGTGTGCAGGTTACCATGTTCTATATGTCCATATAATGATGTCTCCAAATAACAACATAAAGTCTGACTAACATAATAATATAATATAAGGTACATGGAGAATAACCATAAATAATACAACTCTGGGCACCTGATCTCCTCCTCCATGCATCGTTTTCTGGCCAAATCATCTATTGGTATGTCCACCTATAGTGGGTATAAAAAGGGAAGAAAAGGAGCGGATCAGACAAAGTCTGATGAATGAATTGTATTACTGGTGTATGGTGTTCACAAGAAATAACTTTATTTATAATCTACACAACCTAAGGTGTCTATTTGTGTTCGTGTATTACTTATAAAGGATTAGTTACTTTACGAACCATGGATATAGTTCTTATTACACCTACATGAATAAATAGTTTATGAAGGTTTCCAACCAAAGGTTGAACAACCTACAACTAATAACTCTAGATCAATTTCTAGTATATAATCCTGATAATCAACTTCCTAACCAACACTAAGTTAGCATTTCTAATGATGATCCATGTATATCACACATGCACAGTGAGCGAATATCGCAATACCTGAGCTCGTGCCTAGACCAACATCGCATGCTTTCTACTCAAGGCACTGACTACAACGTTGCCCTTGCCTAAAGTGTATGAGATACTGAAATCACACGACACCAAGAACTTCGTCCACCTCTGCTACTTTGAATTCAAATCTTTTTAGGAGAATAAATACTTCAGAGACTTATGATCCAGGAATAGCTCAAGTCGCTCCCTTAAAAGACAATGCCTCCATGATTTGAAGGCGAAGACAATGGCAACCAACTCAAGATCATGGGCTGGTAGTTTCTCTCATGTAACTTCAATTGTCGACTGGCATAACAAATAGCTCTATCCTCCTGTATCAATAGTACGCCCAGTCACGTACCACAAGCATTGGTATAAATTGCGAATGCATTCATACCATTAGGGTGTACTAAAAAAGGTCCACTAGTCAACAACTCGTTTAGGTTAATAAAAGGATTTTCACATTCTGAGTTCCATGAGAAAACTATTTTTTTTGGTAAGACATGTCAACGTTGTAAAAATTTTAGCGAAGTCTTTAATGAACTTCTTATAATAGCCAGCCAAACCAAGGACACCTCTGTAGCATTCTTTGGTACATGCCATTCCTGCACTATGGCTACTTTACTAGGATCGACCGCTAGTCCATGCTCGGAGACAACATGTCCTCAAAGCAAACCACCTTACGCCAAAAGAGCCATTTGGGAAATTTCACCTTTAGCTTATGCTTATGGAGAGTATCGAGCACTTCTCCAAAATGCAACACATGCTCTTCCTCTCTTTTTGAATATACAAGTATGTCATCAACAAATACCACCACGAACTTATTTAGCAATCCTCTAAAGATTTGACTCATGAGGTTGATAAAATATGTTGGTGCATTGGTTAGCTCAAATGGCACGACAACCACTCGTAAAATCCGTCAGGTGTGCAAAAAGCAAGTTTTTGAATACTATCCTCATATTGGGGATGCAAGCAGAATCAAAAAGCGCAAACCTAAGTTGAACCAACCTGATAAGACCTATATTCAAAACGAATCCGATGGGTCTCGGGTTGGTCCCGATGATGAAAAATGCCAATAAAGACCCAATCAAATCAACACGAACCAATCCGACTAGAAAGTCCCAACCAAAAACAGTGGAATACATGTGTTATTAGAGTTATTACCCAACCAGACGCGAATCGATCAAAATCAACCCAAATCAAAGCTCAGGTTGGGTCTAAGTTTTAAAATGTATAGTCTGGACCTAACAAAACCTAACCCTCCTATAACCAAGACCCACTGGGTCAGGTTCGGGTCCATTAGGTCGGGTCTAATTACCACCCCAACCTTAGCTACACACAACTAATGAAATCAGGTAGCCAAGTCAAGCTGAGAGAGTACTTTTTCTCCAACAAATTGGTCAAAGAGATCGGCTATATAGGATAGTGGATAATGATTATTCTTTGTCAGTTTATTTAGCTCACGATAATCGAAGCAAAGTCTTATTGAGTCATCTCTTTAGTAGCAAAGGCAACTAGTGCTCCCCACTTTGAAATACTTCTCCCAATAAAGTCTTTATGTAATAATTCATTCACTTGCTTATTTAGCTCGTGTCTTTCTCTATGTGCCATATAACTAAGGGGTAAGACAATAGATCTAGCATTCTTTTCAAGATAGATTCAAAGTTCGGTCTCCCTATGGGTAGGAAGACTAGAAACTTTGAAAAAGACATCTGTGTAGTCACAAACTACTGGAATTGAAGCTAACTCATCATATAAAAGATCTAAAAAAATATAAGTAACTCAACATAACTGGACTTTTGGGATTACAACAAACCTCAAGGCTGCACCCGTTACAAGTACTTAACTGAACCAACTTCCTATCACAATCTAGCACTATTCCACACATAGTCATCCAGTCCATTCCCAAAATTAAACCAAACCTAGAGAATCCCAAAACTAAAAGAAACACAATTGAACCCGACACCCAAAATTTATAATTTCAAACCCTTACAAATCATGGATAAATGAATTGATCCTCCAACGGTGTTTGGTACTATTACAAGGTCTATAATTACACTAGTTTCTAAGTGCAATTCATCTACTGTTCTACTCGAAATGAACGAGTGTGATGCTTCAACATTAAATAAAGTATGAATATATAAATCTGAAAGAGTCAACAAACCTTCTATGACGACTTTCTTTCCCTTACACATAGTTGAGGCAGTGCTCGAGCTAGGGCTAATGTCAAGTGCATATGCTGGAACCACTTGGGTGGAAGTCTTAGGTGCATTCGGACACTCTCTCTTCATGTGCCCAAATTGGTTGCAGTTGTAGCATTTGATCTTTGCTATGCCTATCCTACAATCCTTTGCCAGATGCCCCTTGCATCGGCACTTCTTACACTTAAACATTGGCTTCTTTATCTTGCCCTAAGCTCCCATTCCACTTCTGCAGTGTCTTATTAAACAGGCTTCACCTATGCCTTCTTCAGTTCCTCCTTCCCAATCGAATTAAGCAACACCATCTCAACCAAGCTCTCAATTGTAGCTCTAGTAGGTATATAGCTCAACGCGATACCTTCAAAAATGGATTCAACCCGATAGCAAATTTCTTCACCTTTTTCACTTGTGTATTAATAAGATCTAACCCATACTTCACCAACTGATTAAACTCATTCACATACTCCTTGACACTGTGGTCACATTGCTCCAAATGAATGAACTTCTTCAACTCTACTCCTTATTCTGACTTAGAAATGAACTTGGTCTCAAAATGCCTTTTAAAATCGATCCAAGCAATCCGAATCTGATCCGTATCAGCAATAACAATCTCCTACCATATCATGGCTTCTCCTTATAAGTGCTACAAAGCTAACTGTCTCTTCACCACATCCTTCACACTCATCATAGCAAAAATCCTATAACAATTCGTCAACCATAACTGTGCCTCAATAATTGATTCAGTACCATAATAATTCTTTCAACCAATCCCAGCACAACTTAGGAAAATCCCAAGTAGGTGGAGGGGCTAGGGCTACAACTTGCACTTGCACCGCTGCTCTTTCATTGGGGTTGAGTTCAGTCTGGCCTCTTGCTTGAAGATACCAATGGAACCAAATAGGAACGTTCATGTCGAATACTTCCGTTATCTCACTAAACAATTTCCATTCTGATTTCTCATTCTCATCTATATGTAAATAAGAATTATTAGCAACTTTCCTTAGATAGTGTTGAGCACTATCAAACTATGAGGGTATGCTTATGTTATACTTATATATATATAGTAATACATTTTAAAAAATATACAAGTATGTTATCTCAATACGCACCTAATCCCTAAAGAATCTTGAAAATTGCACCGATACCAACTATGACAACCCTCACCTCCAGACACACTGATTCAAAACCTAAAGTGATTTTCAAAACTTGCATCGTGCCAAGAAGTACAAGCCGTTTGGGTTTTTGAACATTACATGATACAAAGACTATTATAAAATTTAAAGTATTCTACACTTTCAGATCTCACGGCAGAAGAAAATAAAATGTCAATACTAAAAATAATCAAGTCAGATAATAGTTTTAGTAATCATACCATACATGATGTCTCCAAATAATAGCATAAAATCTGACTTGTAAATTATATAATATAAGGTACATGGAGAATAACTTTAAAAAATACAACTCTAGGCGCATATTATCCTCCTCTATGCACCATGTCCTAACCAAATTACCTATTGGCCTGTCCTCCTGTAATAGGAATTAAAGGGGAAGAAAAGGAATGGATTAAACAAAGTCTGGTGAATGAATTGTATTACTAGTATGTGGTGTTCATAAGAAATAACTTTATTTGTAATCTATACAACCTAGGGTGTCTATTTGTGTTCGTGTATTACTTATAAAGGGTTTGTTACTTTACAAACCATGGATATAATTCTTATTACACACACATAAATAAATAGTTTATAAAGGTTTCCAACCGAGGGTTGAAAACCTATAAATAATAATTCTAGGTCAATTCTTAATATATGATCATGATAATTAACTTCCTAACCGACACTAAGTTAACATTCCAACCAACGGACCATGCATATCACACATATATACTGAGCAAACATTGCAATACCTAGGCTTGTGCCGATCATAATACCTCGACGATTAATGGCCTACATAAGCCTTTGTGTCACCTTCTTAATGGTAAACACATCATATGCTCTATCCTTCAACCCGAAGCTAAATAAATCACTATAGTGATTTAACCATTGGTCCAACCACTGCCCAGTCTTATAGTCCTACTATTGTGGACATCTCTTTCTCTTTTCCCCAATTCCAACATGTTTAACATATAACCGGGCATGCCCCAGTAATAATAAGAGTTTCTTGATGCACTACTATTGTACGCCTTGTCGAGTTCCATGTTACATCCACCATGAAGTATGAACCTAGGTACACCATCTAACGTAAAACTGATTCTTATTGCTGCACGTACTCTATAATGCTATGCAAACTCGTAACAATCGAGAAAGTTGGGACAAATCCCCTTATTCGTCTTAATTAGCCTACACTAGGTCTAGGTTCAATATAGGTTTGCTAAAATGATATAGATGTTTGAAAATTTGCTTCAGACCGATCCTCTTTCTTCTAAATAAATATTTTCTATACATTCAGACATCTGACTTCCTTTCTCAGACATCTGACTTCGATTCAGATGTCTGAAAAAGGATCCAGGAGTCTGAATCGAGCCAAATTTGAAATAATTGCTCTGGGTTAAGATTGTCAAAAATCCAGACGTTTGAATTTTAAATCAAATGTCTAATTTCTTATTCTGACGTTTAGTGTGGTGTTTATCAGATGTTATAATGTTTATTTATTTTTTATTTTTTTATTTCAATCATTTCTTTTGTCTTCTTTGCTGATTCGAGTATGGATTTAAGGTTCACTTTTAGCCAAATCTTGTGATAGCCTCAATCATGGTTTATGCGAGTTCACTGGTTGTTTTCAAGGATTATCTAAATATATAACTTTTAACTAAACTACCTATATTCCTTTAATAAAGATACACACATACACACACATCCCAAGTTATATAATCAATCCAAAGTAAGGAAAAAAGATATTTCGATTACTTTATTCATCCAATCAAACCAAACTTTATCAACAAAGGTTTATCTTTACAGAATTCTTTATTGAATTTGATATGAATTTCACTATCCTTTTTCATTTCTCAACAATTTATTCTTATTAAATTAACGGGTAGGCTTTCCTTATCATTACTATCCTTTTTATTTATAGCAGAAAATGTAAATCAAATAAAATCTAGGTAGAAATTATTATTCCAAATTCAACGATTTTATTTTTAAATCAAGTAGAATATAACGAAATTTAATTACTTACGAATCGTCATAACGTCATAATTAATTCGCTCACCTTTACAAAGCTTTCTTTCTTCTAATTGATTTTGAACCTCCTTTCCTAGGCCACCAAATTGATTGATTTGTCTTTCCTTCTCTTTTTCTTCTCTAATCTCGATTTTCTCTTCCTTTCATTTGAATTAGGTGTGTTTTATTTTATTTTTTATGAATAAATGTTTGAAGAGAATAAAAGTATTGTTTAGATTTGAGTAGTATCCGAAGAGGAAGAAGAAAAATAGAGAGGTAGCGTCTAGGATTTAGAGTGAAAAGGAATGAGGGTTAGGGTCATATTTATAGTTGAAAACTAAGGTTACCCAGTCTAAACCCAAAATTTAGTAAGTACAAGAATGCCATCGATTACAGTTTTCGGTAATTTTGACCCTAATAGGTTATATATTATTTCTAACTATAACAGTATTCTTGACGCAATGAAATAGGCCACGAGGCCTAATTCTAATATTTGTGAAAAAAATATTTTGTCTTTTTGTGTAAAATTCATTTTTACCCTTATTTATGTTTTAATTTATTATTAAAAATTCTAGGGTGCTACACATAACCATCATCAGCGTCGATGGTTAGAGTTCTTTGCCTCCTATGATTTTGACATTTCTCATACTCCTAGTAAGGGAAATGTAGTCGTTGATGCTTTGAGTAGGGGACATGCTAGCTTTAGATCGATGTTCCAAGACTGGACAGTTCGTGTATATTACGGGTGATTTCCTACCTAGATATAAGCAGAGCTATGTATGGTGGCGAGCTTGATTATCAGGCCAACTCTAGTACAATGGATCAATAATAGTCAAAGATGTGATGCTAGACTAGCAAAAATCATGGCTAAAATAGAGATGGAAGTAGAGTTAAAAGGGACGAAGCAGTACAAACTCGATCGAGATGGTTGGCTCTAAAAGGATGGTAAATTGTTTGTACCCGATGTTGATGGTTTGAGGGTTGAGGTGCTACGAGAATGCCATAATTCGAGATTGACTATACATCTTAGAGGTAATAAAATGTATCATGATGTGAAGAAGACATTTTATTGGGAAGGGATGAAAAAGGATGTTGGGACATTCATATCGAACCGTATGAATTTCCTGTTAGTGAGAGCTTAGCAGAAGAAGCCAAGTGGTTTTCTATAATCACTTAAGATTCCCCAGTGGAAGTGGGAACATGTATCGATGACTTCATCGATGGATTGCTAAGGACTAGAGGAGGGTACATACCATTTGGATCATAATCGATAATTGATGAAGAGTTCTTGATTCATACCTATAAGGTCTAATAAAATGACATCAAAGTTGGTTGAATTGTTTGTGAAGTGGATAATCTAATTCCATGATGTACCAAAGATCATTACAAATGATCAAAACCCATTATTCATGAGAGAATTTTAGAGGAGCTTAAAAGAGGTATTGGGGACAGACCTGCATTTGTGTATAACGTATCACCAACAAACTAACAAACAGATCGGGAAAGTGATTCGTGTCTTAGAGGATCTCTTGCAAGCTTGCATACTTTACTTTGGAGGCTCATGGGATGATCATTTACATATTGTTGAGTTTGCATATAGTAATAGTTATCAGTTAAGCATTGGTATGACACTATCCGTGGCAGTATATGATCGACCATGCAATACTCCTTCATGTCGGTAGGAAGTGGGCGTAAAACTAGAATAAGGCCAAATATGATTAGGGAGACTTCTGAGAAGATCGAGATCAATTGAAAACGACTAAAAGATGCTTAGGATAGATAACCGAGCTACGTTGATAAGGGATATTTTGATCTTGATATATCCGTCGGCTGTATGGTATTTGTCATAATCTCTCAATTGAAGAATATGGTTCAATAGGGAATTATGGGTAAGTTAGCACTGAGATTCGTAGGTCCTTTTCCAGTACTTTAGAGGATTGGGACCTTGCATATAGGGTAGATTTAACTCAAAAGATGGTAGGTGTGTACAAAGTGTTCCGTGTGTCTCATACTAGAAAGATTGTGCATAATTCAAGCATGATTGTGGCACCAAATTGACTGGATGATATAGAAGTTGAACCTTTAGCGTCAAAGCCTCAGATGTCGGTTTTTATAGTCGATTGGATTACAAAGAAGCTTAGGCGGAAGATGATGCAGTTAGCAAAGGCTTAGTGGAGTGAAAGCGAGGGCGATAACACTTGGGAGACCGAGGGAGCATGATTACCGCTTATTTGGAGCTCTTTACATGGTTCCATTTACCGCGTTACTTTCACATTTGCTAGTTTAGTACCATGAATGTTGGGGTTTGCATATGTCTTAATTCTTGCTTATGTGCTGCATGTTTGATTTTTGATATGTTTGTTTGACTGTTAGGCATGCTTGATATCCTTATATTTGGTTATGTTTATTTGGTTTGAATTTTAAGGGCGAAATTCATAATGGTTGGAGGAAAAGAATGTAATGATTCACATTTTTAGGTAACGATCCATTGTAAAAAAACTATTTTCATAACCAAATTGTGTAAGAAAAGGCTAAGCTTTAGGAAATGTTGAGTATTGACATTTGCGACACTTAGAATGAATTTTGGATAGTTTTTAACCTAAAAATTTATGAGGGATATAAATTTTCATAGTAGTCGAATTAGGGTCTGAAATCGGTTCCAAATGAAAGATACGGTGGTTTCTCTTTCTATAGAGTGGTCATAGTAGATTTTTGGACTTACATTTTAGGAAACATGGCTATTTGAAGTTAGAAAGTTTTTGAATTGATTAGCGAATAATTAACTTAAGCCCAATTAGGCCCTTATTTTGAGATCTGTACCTAATCAAACTGATGGGACAACTACTGTTTAACACCCTACCTCTATATTCATACTAGAGTATTACTAGGTAATACTATTTGATAATACGGAGAATGAGGTGATATTAGGCTATCACACATGAACATTCCCTTGGGTTAACATGGATGTGTATTTCAAAATCGTATAATACTCATCTAAATGTACTCAACATCGACACAAAGCAATAAGCAAATTCATTTTCAGGATTGAACGATACATAATATAAAACAAATCACAGAGTGAATATAGTCATTAACGCAGCGATAATATACGACAAAGGTATGTACAAGTCAAGTGGGGAAACAAAATGAATCAAATTCTCACTACTTCAAAAATGGACATAAGCTTTGTCCAATATATGGCACAATGTCATGCATACATGAGGTAACATATACATAGTGTTTTACAGTAATATCCTACTCTTATCTAAGCTTGGCACCCTCAAACTAATCATCTTGTCCATGAACCTAAAATATCTCGGACTGACCCAACTATTATATAAATAACACACGGATCAGACTATGTCCAAAATGTAGGTGTCAATATTTCATAACTACTAGCACGTATAACAATGATATCATAAAATAGCAAAAGGATACTTCAACAAAGCAACATACCATAAAATTATGCATAAGTATCATCACCCAAAATAAAATTCATGTCAAAATATATATCATGTATATGATATAAAGTGGGTGCAACATTTATACATCAAACTATCATCAAGCATAAGAGATCATCAACATCACATGGCATGCACTCTGTAATGCCTAAGATTATTTCTCAAATAATCGTGAAGTAGACATACCTAGGGTCCGTCATACTCAACATATATGAAAACACATATCAGTTATCCTAATCAAACATACATGAAAGACAAATATGGCATACCCTCAATAATCGAGGTCGTCTCTCAGATAATCATATAAAAGGTAGGTACATGATCCGACTGCATGCTCTCAGCATCTATAGCTATCCTTGATAGCTGTATAATCATTGCGTATGGGGTTACACAACTTCATTGACATACAATCTTATGAATAATCCAAGAGATCGATAATCACATAATGATCATCTAGACTTTTAACCTAGTAGTAATCGGCTTGGCTCTAAGCCAATGAAATAATTATGCGGTCTCTCAGACCTCTACTAATTCAGTCAGCTCTCAGTATCGTGGGTAGTCAACTAAACTCTCAATCTTATATGCTCTCAACATCATAAATAGCTATTTAAGCATCAGCCTTAACAATGATCCAATCAACTCTCAGCCGCAAACACAATGATATTATATAGGTGAATAAGTATGTGTCTATAACGTGTCAACTATAACAAGGTGGGAGATTAACAGCTCCCAGCCTACTCTAGGAGCATTCCCCATATGCTCTCAACACTACTCCTATAACTTTAGTTACCTCGACGGCCATCGTGATCAATTATCCATCTAGTGCAAGACTATTTTATGTAATGGTTATGACCCTACAAGTGCCCAACGGTAATAGACCACTAGCCTATGTGACAGTTGGGCAGTGGATCTTAGCCATACACATCAAAAAGGTGCGTTGCGTATTCAGGGAACGACCCCACAATTTGGCCGCTAGGATGGACTAGCATAATCTGGTTTACTCCACATCATATAATAGGAGTATACACATAATAGATAGACATATTTATGGCTTTCATCTTTCTCACTCTCAGTTTGCATCACCATATATAAGATACCCTGTATACTCGACCATGTTACGTAAAGTAATCGAACAAATATCAGTTCAGACGTCCCATACCACCTGGTGTTATTTGCTCATTTACCCAATGCTTGTAAACTACACTCACATAATATTCTATATCATTAGTCAAAAGAGTGATCAGAATAATATTACTGATTATCTCATACCAAATGATATTGCTACCTCTTTTACTCAGAATTCTCACATGTAGAACATCACATGATAATATTCTACGTAGCTACTCTAATAAATTATCAAAGAAATTTTTATCAAAACTCCTATATCAGATGGTATTACAATTTTATTTATTCAATATTCTCATTTCATAGAAATATAATCAACCATAGCCGTAACATCCCTTATCTTGAGGCCTGAAGCTAAGCAATATAGACGCTGCAGTCATGTATAGTATTAACTTCTGGGGAAAAAATATGGTAATATTAATGGCATCAATAATATCAGAAGCACATGAATATGAAAAAAAATCACAGATTCCAAAAACAAATTTTCACATCACATCGCAAATCCACGTTTCATAATCCATTACATAATCCCAAAAGATTCCTAGGTTTCGACTAAATATAATTATTATAATTTACAACAAAAGCGACATATGAAGAAGCCCCTTTGGATGATCAGAGTACTCAATAGACAAATCGGTCTAAATACATCACAACGGAGATAAAACTATTAACTCCTAAATAGCTAACTTCTGTCCCCTACTCGTCTTTGGAAGCTTATTCGTCCACCTGTTAAACCTATAAAACCTTAACTCTCAATCTACTCAAATTAATTTTGAGCACCTGAAAGTTTAAGGGGAAAACAAAACTTTGAGTCGGACAGAAAGCCTGGTGCAAATAATACTATACATCTCGGTTTATTGATATCAAGTGAGACCATGACGCATAGCAGAATGGGTTTCTCCTCACTAATATCCCTTTGAAAACGTATCCTCTTGCAAATCAGAATCCTACAATCAAGTTGATTAAAGAAGTAATAGCAATATCCTATATGCACACAAATCAGTTAATCAATGGACTACCTGTTCGAACAATATAGTTTTGTTTGGCTAACTACTAACCATTGGCTAACTCAAGACTTCGAAACAAAATAAATAATCTAACTTCTATTAGACACACTTTTGGACGATCTATCCTTAACTTACTTCTCCCAGGGTCAATTGATCCTAATAGTTTTGCGGGATCACCAGAAACCTATCTTTCTCTGTATATTTCTTTCTATGTGTAACATCATTTTAGTCTTACCTGTGACAAAGCCCTACATGCTGGAATTTTAGATTTATATTAGCTAGCGGCTAGTAGCTAAAGTACAGGGTATAACCCTGTACCTGTCTCATATAGTATTCTAATATATGAGTCATTTACTTAGGGCTAATTACCCCATCAAATTTTCCTTGAAAAAATTTCTTTCAAATTGATTTAACCTTTTAAATCATACATAAACAAGAAAAATATACCTTTTGCTTTATTCAAATATCTTTGCCACGATATATGCTTTACACAAAATAATATGATGAAAATATAAATTAATAGGGTTATTTATCCCTTTAAAACAAGTTAGATCCCTTCTTTAACTTAGAAAACATTAGGTTTTAAATCCAAGATATCACCTTCAATACCCTTGTTTAAAAAATTTAATCAGTCTCTTTCAAATCCATTGAAAGTACCCCTTTCAAAATAAGCTAATTACTTTACCTTGAAACACTAGGCCGAAAGGCCGAAACATACATTTCGAAACCTTTCAAAATAGACCTTTCAAAATTATTAAAAATGTCCCTTCGAAAGCTGTATAAAACCTTAGACATCCTCTTTTCAAAACACTTCAAACTTGCCTTTTGAAAGCATTGGAAACCTTCCATTCAAATACTAAAAGAAAACCTTTTGAAAACACTTGGGGATATCCCATTTGAAATCTTCATTATATATATATATATATATATATATATATATATATATATATATCGAAAGCACTAAAGTCCTTTACTTAAAACAAAACTTTCGAATGCATTAGGTTAAAGTAATTTTTTTTTGGAACATAGCTTCGAAAATATTTAAAACCATTCCTTTCAAAACCTTTGGGTTTTAATTGTAATATATTTAAGGGTCCTAAAAGAACTGGAGCGAAAGCATTATTCCTGTGTACAAAAAGTGGATGGTTTCGAAACCAACCCTTTTGAAAGCATGGAGAAGCGGGTTCAAAGTTTTAAAGGAAAAAGCACCCTTTCGAAATCTTTGATTCTAAAGGTTGAATGCGACAGGAGGGATTTCGACCCCCTTCGAAAGCTTCTTTTAAAAACAAAAGGAGGCAACCCATTCGAAAGCCTTTTCTTTATATAAACAAAAGCAAGTTGGTTAAGTCGAAAGCTCCAACCCCTTCGAAAGCCTTATTTGTAACCAAAATAGTTCAAAGTTTAAAAGAACTACTTCTACCCTTCGCATGTTTCGACTCTATACCTTCCGCCTAACTCCAATCCACTATGTACTAAAGCTTTGATACCATGTGTATTGGTTTTGACTAGGTAAGGGGCAGATGTATGGGGTTGAAAGGTGGCTGCTATAAGTGGCGAAGCAGAAATCATTTACAAAACTGATTTTTAACCTTTTAAATCAATACCTTTCCAAATAACTTACCTTATTTTTCAACATGTAACTGGTTGCCAATTCTTTTACAAAACCTTTTTCTTATAGTGCTGCTGAATTCAGTAATTAATAATTTTAAAACATTTAACAAACTGCCCCATCCCCTTTTGTAAACATATAAAACATTTAAGTCCCATACCTTAAATAATTTTATATTTTTAATGAAATATTGGAAAATTCTCCTAAAATTCCCATGAGTCACTTTTAATATGTTTTCTAGCATATTTAAATTTCTAACCCAAAGTTAACGTATGATAGCAAAAAATAATTTAAACCCAATTTAACCATTTTCTTTACTAGAAAATTCATAATAAATCCATAACAACTTAGAAATTAATGAAACTTGAATCCCATCTCTAAAATAATGTTTCCGACCTTATATAAAAGACGCAAGCCATTTGGATGTCATTTAATAGGTTTTTTCAAAAAAAACTTATCACAAAATTTATATGAAACAACAAAAATCGTCAACAAGCATATTTCATTTAAACAATCAAAACATGGCATTTTACTTTGCAAAATATATTCAGATCTTATCTAGAAAACAAAAATAATAAAAATGAGACGTAAGCTATTATTCACCATAGCTTATTGTATAGGAGTTTGAGATTTGCTCTTGGATTGATTTGATTTAGCCTCCTCATTGAATTCTTGCTTATCTTCCCTTTGTTTTCTTCTAACGGTGGCCGACCAAGCTTTGAGTTTAGTTTTATTTGTGACTATTGTAAATGAAATTGGAATAAGAGTTTAGGGTATAAGAACATAACTTATTCCTATTTTCCTTTTCTTATTACCTCTTCTTTCTTCATTTTATTTCTCTTTAGTTTGATAGTTAGATAAGGCAGACTACCCAGTAATCATACAAATCTCAATCCCTTAACCATTTACATTATTTCATTTAATTTATCTAATTAAATGTCCTAAATAATGTTAGTCAAAATTAGGGTCGTTACAGACTCCCCTCCTTAAAGAATTCAGTCCTCGAAATTACGATAAGGTACTCATAAAATCAATCATAAAGGTAAAACATACCATGCAACAAGTCAGGATAAGTATCTCTAACCCTGCTCTTAGTTTTCCAAGTACAGTCTCTCTCGTCATCACTCCATTGGACTTTGACTAATCTGACTGTCTTGTTCCTTAGTTTCTTCTCATCCCTCGTGATTGTATGAACTGATTTTGTAACTATAGTTAAATTCTGTTCCACTACAAATCATCTAACATAGTCAGTCTATAGTTGTCTCTGGATCTTAAATACGTTTCCTTAGATGAGAAATATGAAAAAAATTGTGGACTCCTGCCAAACAACTTCGTAACTCAACTCTATACATGAGTTTCCCAATCCTTTCTATAATAGGAGATAGTCCAACGACTATCGGGGCTAATTTTCCTGATTTCCCAAATCGGATTACGCCTTTCATCGGTGATACTTGACGAAAACATAATCTCCAACTGAGAACTCTAAGTCTTTCCATCTTCTATTGGCATAGCTCTTCTGCATAGTTTGAGCTTCCTTCATTCTAGCTCGAATGAACTCAATCTTTTGTATAGCTTCTCTAACCAAATATGGACCAAGACTAACATATCCCGGTCTCTAACCAACAAACGGAAGATCTGCATGGCCTTCCATACAAAGCTTCTAATGGTGCCATCCGTATACTAGGCTAATTACTGTTGTTATACGAAAACTCGACTAAGCATAGATGGTCTTCCCATGATCCCCTAAAATTAGCACACAAGCCCTTAACAAATCCACTAAGACTTTGTTAATTCTTTTCGTTTGCACATCCGTCTATGGATAGTAAGCGGTACTCATCTTGATCTTGGTACCTAAAGTCTCCTGTAGACTCTTCTGGAACTCACTAGTAAACAAAGCATCTCTATCACTGCTATACTATAAGGAATTTCATGCAGTCTAACTATATTCTTCATAAATAATTTAGCTAAAACAAATGCCATCCTAGTTGACTTAATTGGAATGAAATGGACACTCTTGGTTAATCTGTCCACTATAACCCATATGTTTTCACTTCCACTTTTTGACTTTAGCAACCCATCTATAAAATCCATCGAGATAGAATCCCATTTCCATACTGGAACATCTAAAGGCTGAAGTAACCACTTGGTTTCTGATGTTTAGCTTTTACCTATTGACAGTTCAAACACTGTTTTACCCGTAAGTATATCTCTCTTTATGCCTTCCCATAAGAAACTTGTTTACATATCTTGATACATCTTAGTTCCTCCCGGATGAATAGTGAACTTTGAATGGTGGCATTCTCCAAG
This sequence comes from Allium cepa, assembly GCA_030765085.1. Taxonomy (NCBI): domain Eukaryota; kingdom Viridiplantae; phylum Streptophyta; class Magnoliopsida; order Asparagales; family Amaryllidaceae; genus Allium; species Allium cepa. The sequence continues at coordinate 805,507,795 of CM060943.1, forward strand.
AACTTCCTTCTTAATGTTTCTCACATCCGGAATACATACTCTTCCTTTCTTCCTTAACCACCCATTCTAGTCAAGACAGAAATCTTTTAAGTCATCGCTCTCTATTCCATCCCTTAACTTTCTGATCCGTTCAGCTAATAATGGATCCACTTTTTTCTTAGAAGTAATATTTTTGATCATCTTCGGTCGAACTTCTAAACATGGCAACATAGTGGTTTCCTTACTAGATCTAGCTTCAGATCTCCATTATATTCTGCATGTAGTCAATGCTTCTAAATCATTTCACTTAGATATCATTACCAATATTGCATTCTGATGTTTTCTGCTAAGTGTATAAGCGAACTTGTTGCCTTTTCATGGTGCGTACTCAATATCAAAGTCATAAGCAGCTAAAAAATCTAACCATCTCTGCTGTCTCGTATTCAATTCCTTCTGAGAGAATAAATACCTCAGTGACTTACGCTCATATACAACTCGAATTGTTCTCCCAAAAGGTAACGTCTTCATACCTTCAATGCAAAAATTACTGCAGCTAATTCCAAATCATGTGTCGGATATCTAACCTCATGTGGTCTAAACGGTGGAGAAGCATAGGCAATCACTTTACCCATTTCATTAACACGACTCCTAATCCTATTCCACGTGCATTCGTATACACTACTAAATCATGATTCCTTTCTGGAACAACTAATAAATGTGCATTAGTCAATAAGTGTTTCAATCTCTGGAATACTTCCTCACACTTATCAGCCTAAATGAATTTCACATCTTTCCACGTTAGCTTGGTCATGGTGCTGCTGTCTGTGAAAAATCCATAATGAATCTTCGATAATACCCAGCTAGTCCAAAAAAAATCTTTATCTCAGTCGCTATCTCGGGTGTCTTCCAATTTCACCGCCTCGATCTTAGCCGGATCTATAGACAACCTTTTCTTTGAGATTATATGACCAAGAAACTTCACTTCCTTCTTCCAAAATGACACTTCGAAAATTTGGCTTTCATTTGATGTTGCTTTAACGTCAAAAGCACCACTCTAAGATGAACCTCGTGCTCTCTTTCATCTTTAGAGTATATCAAAATATCATATATGATACTAATACAAACCTATCCAAGTGCTTTTGGAAAACTCGGTTTATCAAATCTACAAAGAATGCTGGCGCATTAGTTAGTACGAATGACATAACTAACCATTCATACAATCCATACTGGTTCAAAACTCCATCAAAGGAATACTATCCTCAGCCACTCAAAGCTGATGGAAACCTGTTGCCAAATCTAATTGGGAAAATACTTTGGCTCCACTCAACTGGTCGAACAAATCGTCAATTGTAGGTAACAGATATCGATTCTTTATCGTCTTCTCATTCAACTTACGATAATCTATGCATAACCTTAACGATTCGTCCTGTTTCTTTACAAACACTATGGCTGCTCCCCAAGGCGAACTGCTGGGTTTAATAAAAAAATTTCCTTCCAAATCCACCAATTGCACCTTTAGCTCCCTCATCTGGTAGGTGTCATTCGGCTTGGCGGCCTACTTACCGGTTCTGCTCCTAGTACTAAATCTACCCAAAACTCAATAGCTCGTTTCAGCGGCAATCCTACTGCAGGTTCAAAGGCATCTATGAATTCTCTGATAATGAAAACTCGATTCAACTCGTTTTTTGCCTCCACAACACCCAACAAAGCATTAACCTCAAAAATAGGTCTTTCTATGGAGTATATAATCTGATCACTACAGTCAGGGTAAGCGATATTTTTCTACCATGGCAAAATATCCTAGCAGCGTATTTACCTAACCAATCCATACCCAGGATAACTTCAAATCTTACGAAATCAAACACATGCAAACTGTTAACAAATGTATGATTTAACAATTCAAACTCTAATTGGTCTCACTTCATCTTAAGTGTTGCATATCCTCCTATCAGATTCTCTACCCTTAAGGAAGTAACTAGGTATGAGGGTTCTAGGTTAAGCTTATCTACCAAACAATGAGATATGAAAGAATGCAGTGCACCAGTATTGAATATAACTCTAACTGATACACCATGAATCAAAAGCTTGGCTTCCCAACACAGCTTTTCCCTTCACCTCTATTGTTGGTCCCGACGTAGCTGGTTCCAACCAAACATCTTGCCTTTTTCATCCTTGGTTGGATCCTTGACTGATTCGTATAATGTCCAATTTGATCGCAGTTGAAACATCTTACTCCTTTCTTGTCAGCAGCTTTCTTCCTTTTTCATGTCCAGCATTCATGAGCTTAGTGTCCCTTCTTATCACGCTTATATTAGATAATTTCCGCCTTTCCATTCTTGGCAACTTCACTCTTCTGAGCTCCTAAGGTAGCAGTTCCTCTTCTGGTTCTGCCCTCCTTAAGCTCCCAGCCTTGTTTCCCTCAAGAAAAGCAAGCATCTCGTTCTGCCTTAAGGCCTTCTCAACAACTACATCACACAGATCTCTAATATGCGATAATGTGGCCTTAGCAAGCTCAAGCTCCAACCCATGGATTAACATCTCATTCCTCTTGATAATAGTATCAACTGTAGCTTATCTGTATCTTGATACCTCGTTAAATGTGGTTGCATACTCAAGCACCGTTATGTCTTTCTACTCCAATTCAACAAACTTCATGAGCAGAGTTGATTTAGTAATCTCCGACATGAACCTTTCTTTAAACCTTCTCTTGTACTCGGTCCAAGTCATAGTCTCCTTATTGACTCCAACTGTAACATTGTACCACCAATACAGTGCTGCTCTTTATAGCTGTCTAGAAGCGAGGCTCCTTTTCTGCTCATCATTGAGCTCTAAATCAATAAAAATCCTTTTGCAATGAAGTAACCAATTCTCCAATTCAATTGAACCCTCCGTCCCTGTAAATGGCCTTTCTCCTAGCCTAGAATAATCTCTACTCAATGTAACATAGTTATTGACCGCTGGAGCTCCCTGCTTTCCTCCTTCAGCATTTCCTCTAACTAACCCCACAACAATTCCTGCCTTGCATCATGTTAATGAAGAATTTATACATAGGTCCCATATCAACTTAAGGCACTCCAACGCCCACATTAGCATCTTGTGCCTGACCTGGATTCCTTCTAGTGTTTGGTTTGGCATTCCCATTAGTTGTGGTGCTTCCGCCACCAATATTAACTCTTCCATTTCTAGCATATATCTTAAGCCCGTAGAATCTGCATTCGAGTCTTTGTAAGATATAAAAGAATAGCCTAAGAGAGATGGGAGAATAGAGATAAAGCGTACACTAATATATAACAAATGTAAGTACGTTACTATAGTGTTATCCCATACCCTAAACTTTTCTCTAATTCCTTAGGATCATGTCTTTCAAAATCATCTTAAGTTTGAAATTTCCTTTAAGTTTTTCATAAACCTTTGCTCTGATTCCAAGTTGTAACATCCACTATCTTAAGGCTCAAAGCTAAGCGTTATGAATGCTGCAGTCATATATAGTATTAACTTCTAGGGACAAAATACAATAATGTTAATGGTACCCATAATATCAGAAGTACGTGAATATGAAGCAAAATCACAGATTCCAAAAACAAATTTTCACATTATATCGCAAATCCATGTTTCATATTCCATTACATAATCCATAACGATTCTCGGGTTTTGATCAAATATAATTATTATAATTTACGCAAAGAGCGACATACGAAGATGCCCACTTAGATGATCAGAGTACTCAATAGACATATTAGCCTTAATACGTCACAATAGAAATAAAACTAATAACCCCTAAATAGCTAACTTTTACCTCCTTCTCGTCTTTAGAAGCTTATTCGTCCGCCTACTAAACCTATATAACCTTAACCCTCCATCTACTCAAATTAATTTTGAGCACCCGAGAGTTTAAGGAAAAAATCTAAAATTCGAGTCAGACAGAAAGCCTGGTGTGAACAATACTATTACATCTCAGGTTACTGATGTTAAGTGAGACCATGCTGCTTAGCGGAATGAGTTTCACCTCACTAATATCCCTTTAAAAACATATCTTCTTGCAAATTAGAATCCTGCAATCAAACTAATATCAGAAATATTAGCAATATCATATATGCACATAAACCAGGTAATCAATATACTATCTATCCGAACAATATGGTTTTGTTTGACTAACTACTAATCATTGGATGATCTGGGCCTACCACACAAAACAAATAATCTAACTTCTGTTAGACACACTTCTGGACGGTCTATCCTTAACTTATTTCTCCCATGGTCAACTAATCTTAATGGATTTACGGACTCACCAATAACCTATCTCTCTTTATATATTCCTTTCTGTGTGTAACATCATTTTAGTCTTACCTGTGATAAAGCCCTATACACTGGAATTTTGGACTTATATTAGCTAGTAGCTAGTAGCTAAACTATATAGCGCAACCCTATACAGTCTCATCTGGTATTCTAATATCTGAGTCATTTACTTAGGGTTAACCACCCTATCAAATTTTCCTTGAAAACCTTTATTTCAAATTGATTTAATCTTTTAAATCATACTTAAACAAGGAAAATATTTTTTTTGCTTTACTTAAATATCTTTGCCATGATACATGTTTTCAAAAATAATGTTGATGAAAACCTAAATCATTAGGGTTATTTATCCCTCTAAAACAAGTTAAAGCCCTTCTTTAACTTAGAAAACATTAGGTTTTAAATCCAAGGTATCACCTTCTATACCATGTCTAAACATTTTAAACGATCCCCTTCAAATACATTGAAAGTACCTTTTCCCAAATAAGCTAACTACTTTACCTTGAAATGCTAGGCCAAAAGGCCAAAACATACCTTTTGAAAACTTTAAGAATAGACCTTTTGAAATCCTTGAAAATGTCCCTTCGAAAGCTTTATAAAGCCTTAGACATCATCTCTTCAAAACACTTCAAACTTGCCTTTCGAAAGCATTGGAAAGCTTCCATTCAAATACTAAAAGTAAACCTTTTAAAAATATTGGGGGATCTCCCATTCGAAACCTTCATTATATATATATATATATATATATATATATATATATATATATATATCTCTTTCGAAAGCATTAAAGTCCTTAAAAAACCTTTCGAAAGCATTGGGTTCAAGTAAAAGTTTATGGAACATAGCTGCGATTCCATTTAAAACCATTCCTTTCAAAACCTTTGGGTTTAACTTTCAATATATTTAAGGATCTTAAAAGAATTGGGGCGAAACCATTAATGTTGAAAGCATTATTCCTAAGTACAAAAAGTGGATGGTTTCGAAACCAACCCTTTTGAAAGCATGGAGAAGCGGCTTCAAAGTTTCAAAGGCAAAAGCACCATTTCGAAACTTATGATTTGAAAGGAGCAGGGGTTTCGACCCCCTTCGAAAGCTTCTTTCAAAAATAAAAGGAGGCAACCCATTCGGAGGCCCTTTCTTTATATAAACAAAAGCAAGTTGGTTAAGTCTAAAGCTCCGACCCCTTCGAAAGCCTTATTTGTAACTAATTAGTTCTAAGTTTAAAAGGGCTATTTCTTCCCCTTCAAAAGCATGTTTCGACTCTATACCTTCCACCTAACATCCACTATGTTCCGAAGCTTTGACACCATGTGTATTGGTTTCGACTTGGTAGAGAGTGGATGTATAGCGTCGAAAGGTGGCTGTTGTAAGCGGCGAAGTAGAAATCCTTTGAAAATTGAATTTTAACCTTTTAAAGTAATACCTTTCCAACTAATTTGCCTTATTTGTCAACATATAATTGGTTGCCAATTTTTTTACAAAACCTTTTTCTAAAAGTGCTGCCGAATTCAGTAATTAACAGTTTTAAAACATTTAACAAATTCCCCCTTCCCCTTTCGTAAACATATAAAACATTAAATCCAATACCTTAAATAATTTTATATTTTTTATAAAATGCTTAGGAAAAGTTTCCTAAAATTCCCATAAATCACTTTTAATATCTTTCCTAACATATTTAATTTCTGACCCAAAGCTAACATATAATAGTCGAAAATAATTTAAACCCAAATTACTTCCATAATCACTATTTACTCATTGCAATTCAATTCTCACTATTTAGTCAAACTACTTCCATAATCACACACTATACACTTCCACATTACCAAGGAGATTATAGGAAGAATTGTACTATCAGTCAATATCATAGTTATTTGGAACACAAAGTTTGCCAAAGAAACTCTATTGTATTAGCCTATTCTTCCGGGAGAAGTGAGTGTTATTTGGTTAAAGGAAATACAGAAGGAGAGCGTTGGGACTAAACATAGGGCAGGTGGTCCTAACCAATATAAAATATCCGTTGTGATTACAAATATTTCCTTTATACATACACAATTGTATGGTTTTTCTTAGATTAGTATATATAAACTTTTTATACACATAAGCCATATTATACATGATCCATGACAACCTTATATACAACTCACATTATATAAAGATCCTATAGTGGCTAACAAGATCACGCAAGGAACTGATTAATTTCCTCTAAGGAAATTTGGATGTGTTTGCTTAGATGCATGCCAATATTTGTGGGATATCATCAGAGATATCATGTCATGCACTATATATCGGTCCTAAGTTCACACCAGTGAAACAGAAAAGGCACAACCTGGACCTAAAGCAATCTGCTACATTGAAGGAAGAAGTGGATAAAATGTTGGCCTACAGCTTTATCTACGACGCTTTATTCCCTCGGTGGGTATCTAACCCCGTATTGTTAAAAAATTAAATGGAAAGTGGCGAACATGCATCAATTACTCGGATCTAAACAAAGCTTGCCCCAAGTACAACTTTCCTTTGCCAAGAATTGACCAGATTATTGACGTAACAATGGGGCATGAATTACTGTCATTTATAGATGCTTACTCTAGATACAGTCAGATCATGATGCGTGAACTGGATCAAGAGAACACTAGCTTTATCACAGATTTAGGATTATACTTGTTTGCGCTAAAAATAGTTATAAACACCCAAGAATAAATTTTATAGAGAAGTAAATGAAGAAAAGAAAAATTAAACTAAGTAAATGAACAAATACATAATAGCGAATAAACAGTAATCAAAGAAACAGAGGTTTATTGTGGTTTAGCGTTGTATGCCTATGTCCACTTTGTAGATTATCCTTTATTACTCTCTTGTGAATCAGATTACAACAGTAGAACAAAGGTAACACTTGATTATAGTGGAGTTTAGAGTAACAAGTAGCGTAAAGAATCCTAAAAATGAATCAACAGGTTTGTCTTTATAGTGTGAGATGACAAGATAATTCGCTAAGATTTCGAAAGAAGGCTCATTAAGTCTATAGGGGCCCACCATAATGATCGGTGGTCGTAGCTCGATATTTTGGAATGATCTGCTATAGTTATGTCGATTGTTATTTTCGGTCTCCAATTGATATGCGATTGTTTTTAGGGGTCTCACATGCCTCTTGACTTTTCTCCTAAAATATGAAGTCATTCTGTGTTGTTGATTGCGAGAAATGGATCAATCTTTGTTGCATTTGGATCATTCATTGAGATACACCGATCGTTATGAAGGATCGGTATAAAACTATTAATATAAAATGATCGGCATTCCTTGAACCTGAAAGTTTTGACTTGCGATCATTTTTGTGGGCTCCACTCTTTAATATACCGATGCTCTGAAAGTTTCAAGTGAGTTGGCCTTGTGGATTTTGAGATATCGATCGATCTTCGCTGATTTGAGTTGTTTTATGGATCGTTCTCGATCGATCCATATAAATCTTTACTTTGTATGTAATTCGAGCATATGAACTCTGATCGACTTGAAATTTAAATGTAACTTCACAGGGCTATCCCAGTCACTCAAAACTAATCGCACATCGGTTGGGACCCGGTCGGGATCTGCCTGACCATCATCCACATTGTTGTATAAAATCAATTCTTAAGGCTGATAATCACCTGTTCCTAGCCAAGTCGATGATATCATAGCCTTGCCAAATGGCAGGATAACATTTGCCCCACAAAGTACGTCTTGTTTCGAACAAGACATGCTTTGAAACATCACAAGCTAGAATCGTCCGAAAGAAATCCATCCGGTTTATCAAATAGTCGTTATCCTTACATTGATTTGTTTTCCTACCGAGGGTCGTAATTTCCTTATTTGTCATGACGATTGGTCGATTTCCAGTAGTATAAATATGAGATCACAACTTGTTGGTAATCATCCTATTTTGTTTCTGGTGATTTCTAAGCTTCAACAACTTGGTTTTAATTTTTCTTCGGTCGACTTCAAGCGAACACTCAATTTTTATTGATTTCCAAAAATTGAATTTTGAAACATATACTAGTGCTATATATGTCTATACCAAACTCTCGATCACGGTTACACGTTCATGGGTCATTGTCAAGTTTTGAAATTTTAATAAACAATCTCTACTGATCGTTGTTTTTATTTATGTATACATTTTTATGAAAAATGCTCATTATTGATCGTTATTTCCTCATTCATAATTCCCTTCTTTTTTTGTCCAATCGTTTATGGGCTTGTTGGATTTTGAATCATTTTAAAATGATCGGCATTGAGCTTGAGTGGAACGATCAGTATAAAGCATGCAATCTGATCGATCGTGACTTCAACTTGGCAAGGAACGATCATAATATGCTCTTCATATATATGCCCCCAAACTTAGTTATTTCCTTTAATTTCCTCATTCGCTTTGTATCATTTCCATTTGAGATTAAAAAAGAATACACAAACTTGTCCATCTTCTTTAGCTACTGATCCAAGAATGATCCGATTTTCCAAATCAATCCCTCCTCAAAAATCATTATCTTTCTAGTTCCTCCAGGTCTCATTCGACTTTGAATTCGAATCTATTTCTCTTCCTCTGACTTTAATTTTGGTAGTTCAATATATATATATTGTGATTTGAGTATGAGACTTTGAGTGTCATGAATCTTGTGTTGGTTAGTTTAGTTAGAGAAGTCGCTCGATCTGAATCAAGTTGGAGAGGGTGAGAATAGGAAAAAGTGAAATTGTTGATAAAGAAAATGACAAAAATTGATGCATAATGATGGTTCTTGGACGATCGATAAAAATTTGGACTTAGATGACTCTGGAGTGGATGATGGTGATGATGTACCAATCCTTTTGGAGTGTCGTAGAAGTTTGGGTATTTAACGATCGTCTTTGAATGATCAGTGGTGCTTTGGAGCTGGAAGCTTTTGAGGTGGAAAGGATAGAGTGGTACGATCAATTGATGACGTGGAGATAACAATCAGAATGGAAGGTTAAGAGAATGATCGTTGAACATGAAAAATTGTAAATGATAGGTGAGAATGAGTTGGTCAGAAAGGATTGGTAGTGACTGGGTTTAGCAACAATCGGCAGGAATCTCGAAGTGAACGATCAGATTGTTAGGTGGAGCTAACGATCGGATGAAATGGATAGGGTAAACAATCGGCATGTTTGACTAGGTTAAAAAATAGATTTTCATGCTATAAAAATTCAAAAAGGGAATCCAAACAAATGAATTTGAGTTTAAAGAGGAGCTTCAGCCTTGCATATTTAAGTGAACTCATATGACTCATATAGGATTTGAACCACATATTCGGTAATATATAACATCTGAACTATGACTTGAACCAATGCCTTTGACCATTCTCTTGAAGCATATCTATGATATGAACATAAAAATCAATCTTTTACGTGCCGATAATCGATTGTGTAACTTAAACTATGTCGTTCCCTAATGACACAGAGAAACAGCTGAGATGGTCAGGAATGATGGTCTCTCTAGTCGAACCTCGAAGTTTCGTCATCTTTTCCGTCTTTAGTTTCATACAACATTACATAACACTTTACCACACCACACTACACTCACTATGCACCCGAGGGTACAAGTTACTTCATCTGATCGTGATTTTTACCGATTTTAATAGCAATGGGTTTTAGATGTTTTGGGCGTCTTGCAGATATGCCGGCTGGATCATCTTCTCAACAGGATAATCCTGATGTTGAATTAAGTTCTGCAACTAAGTCTAATAGTCCGTCCTTTAGTCATTATTCAAAACAACCGGAAAGCCAGGCCCATAGTTTGATTTTTCTAATGTAGTTCCCATTCTTCCACTAGAAATTATCGATCCTGCTCTCAGTACTCTAAAGGATGTAGTTATTCTAGATAACCCTGTTGATTCCGTAGCCTTGAAAATTAAGGAAGATGCACTTTACTAAATCTGCAAGGCATGGAATTCCCTTTAACGATGTATTGAATCTGTCGTGGGAGGATAGGGCTCATAGACACCTAGAAGGATATAAGACATGCAACAAGTTCATGAGCTTGGTCGAATGCATCCACCATTTAACTCATACATTCGGTAAATTCTCCATTATTTTAGGATAGCTCCAACGCAGCTTCATTCGAACGGCTACACTCTTCTCAGTTGTATTTATATGATATTTATAGAGTTCATGCATCGTTTTCCAACCAATGATTACATTCGGTTCATATTCTCTTTTAAGTTATGGACATGGAGTCTTTCTTTTACATTTCTTGAGTCGACGAAGAGGTGTCAGATTCTAACCGATGCATGGAATAAAGCAAGCACCTTTAAAAGCAAGTGTTTCTTTGTCCGAGGACCGCTAGGTTCACTCGATAATGGATGGAAAGACGTATGTATTGTCCACTATCTTTATATTATCATGGAAAACCGACATTTAGGTTGTATTCTTGACCAAGTAATTACTTTTACAGGCACCATCACTCGGCCCTGCGGTAATCTTTATGAGGAGGCAGTCACAACTCTCAAAAATGCACCGCCTAAAGACAGGAATATTGAATATTGTCTTATGGATGAATGCCTTGTTACTTTTTGTTTGATAGAACAAGGCCTCAGTGTAGAGCTAACAAAAGTCGATCAAACTGCAAGGACAAGATCACGGGCTGCAGTCAGTCAAAGGGGCAATCAAATCGATCCCATTGTGTCCCCCGCCATGGGTGCTTGGGAATTCACTGCTATTGATGCCGAAGGAGATAAAGACAATGTGCCCAGTCACAATGATGACGAATCTGGTGCTGGAGTTGAGGTCAGATCCTCGCGGACCTTACATCGCTCGGTCCTCGATAGGAGAAAAAAGAAAACATTTGTTTATAAATTTCCTAAAACTCGCCTTTCTGATCAACTCAGGTCATCGATGGCTCCTAAGATTGTTCAAGATGAATCCTCTTCTCAACCATCAGACCGTTCAAGTTTGCTGCTTGATTCTTCTTCTAGTTTACCAATAGCACATGACCATGACGCTTTCCACTTTACTAACGTAAGTATCGATGGATCGGAACCTCCCACCAGAACTGGTACTAAAATTCCAACTTCTAAAGGAGAAGTTACCCCAATAAGCAAAGCTCCTGCACCTAGTTTGTCGAAGGGTAACATAAGGACAATTGCACACACTTGCACCCCTCAACATTTCATTATGCTTGACTTGTTCTTTCTACTTCTTAAAGTTGATTGACTTCTGTTTTTGTTTGCAAAAATGATGGTGAAGAAACGGAATATGTTTGATTCCCTCCGGGATATAAACCCCCAAGCATCTGGTTCATGCTTTAGATCTTACCGTCAAGGTAGTAGTCGAGAGTATTACGATGCCAATTATCGGTCTAGTCAGGACCATGGTCATAAAGATAGGGGTGGTAGGGACAACCTATCTCAAGATAAGCATCGATAAAGATCGAGATCCCTCCTCCAAAGGGTTTGGATAAGACGACTGATCGTCAAAACCACCTATCAATCCTTCTCAAGGTCCCCTTCCCATCTCAATTCTCTAAAGCATTTGGTTCCTTCGCACTCTCAGTGGACTAGTGATAGTCGTCTCCATAGCGAATATGTTGCTGCTCAAAGATCTGGTAAGGAAAGTACTGAAGTCGAAATCACTACTGAAGATCCTATGATCGATCCAACTGCTCGCATGGCACAACTTCAAGAAGAGTTTTCAAATCTATGTCTTGAAGGGTTCTTTCCCCTCCTAATCTGATGAGGGTCCCAGACCATGTCCAGAAAATGACTATTGATCGTGTCACTGTTATTCACAAGCAGTAACGTTAATGGATGAAGGTAGTAGAGAAAATGTTAAGAGATCTTTCGAGCATGTGGTGGAAATTGAAAAGTTAAAATGCCAGGAGCTCAAAATAAAAGAATTATCAATACGTTAAAAAATGAGTTAGAGGCTTCTAGGATCTCCCTAGTAGAGGCTGAGGGAAAAGCTAATGCTGTCGTCAAATCCATAGAGGAGATGAAATCCAGTCATCTCGATATGGTCTAGGTGTTGCATCATCGAAATTAAGAAATAGCCCTCGTGAGAGATATAGCTCAAAGTAGTGAATCTACAGCCTTGAAGGAGATAGCAAAACTCAAGTCTAAGCTCAAGTATGCAAACGAGGAGAAAGAGGATGCTTCGAAAATCGCTTAAGATGCTTGTGATGAGTTGGTTAATGTTAGATTTAAGAGAGAGAGAGAGAGAGACACGGCCGTTGAAAGGGCTAAAGATGTTGATGCGCTTATTCAGCGCGAAGTAGAAGCTACCAAGGATAAGGTTAGGGAGGAGATAATGAACAAGCTCGACCCACTTCTTATTCATTACAACACCAATGTTCACAAGCATAGAAATTTAATATGGCTTAGTGATGATTATCCCTACCAGCTTTGGCGCATGTGGGAATTTCTTATTGCAGAAGAAAAGTGACTCCTTAATATTAAGGAAATCGATCTGTCTACGCTTGAAAGTGAAATGCTTTTGGGCGGTGAACCCAAAACATTGCATGATATGCAGCTTACACTTCAGAAAGAATCCGCTGGTGTTTCTTCACATGAAGTGGGTGAAGGATCCGGGTTGGCACAACCCGATGTTACAACTAAATTTCCCCCAGCATCCATGGCTATCCCTAGTTCCATGGCAGATTTTTCAAGCATCCCCGGGTATGATCTGAATAAGCCTCAGCTTTCTCCAATTCCCGAACGCAGTTTTGAGGATATTTCGGCTCAAGTTGGAAGCCACAGTGACGAAGGTATTACACCAACATTTTTCGTTTCTCAAAAAGTTGGGGTGTAATAATTAATATTTCTAATCTTTTCACCAATTTTTTCTCAGCTTTAAATCTATTAGGTGTCGTTCCTCCTCCCTTGTAAATGACTAAATTGAGATCATAAGCGGCCGTGACAGAATCCATGAAAGTTACGACTTTGGTCACTGCTCAGGGTGCTCAAGAAGAAACCTTCGTTACTGATGATCAATTAATGGAGGCATTGTTCAAGGGAGGAGGCGACCTACACCATCAAATCTCTTTGATGAGGATGTTGTACTCATGGGCTCTTCCAACCCTACCGATGAGCTTAGCGTGAAAGGGTGTGTTGAGAAGGAAGAGTTGTTCAATAGAAGGAAAAAATTGAGCATGTTGATATGGATTTCAATGAGCCAATTACTATCCCGCTCTAGATGATCCCTCCTAGTGGGACAATCCCTTGAGATGAGGTCCCCCAGCTTTTGGTGTTGAAAGTGCCTCGATTCCTCCTGCTTCTAAAGATGCCACGATCCATGTAACTGAAGATGATTCTTCGAAGAGAAGCCGAGGCAGAAAAGGGTCGAAGAGAGGATCGAGTGGCTATTCGGAAGGAGCCACTCCTAAGATACAGAAGAAAGATAGGAAGTCCAAGAAATAATCTTTTGGTTGGTGTGATGCATAAATGGCTTGGATGGCTATGTTTTCTTTTCATTGGTCAGGTTTGTTTGGGTACGACCCCACTTTTGCTTCTCATTTTGGATAAACCTGTATTGTGAACATCAAGTTTAGTGTGAATAAGAATTCTATTATTTTGTGTAGAATTCTCATACACACTTGTTTAAATGATCGAGCAATCACATTTTCCATTTAATGTATTTGTGATTTGTTTCTCGTTGGATCGAATATCAATCCGATTTCCCAAGGCCTCCCAAAGGTCGTGACCTCGAGTCGTATCAAACACTGGGCTTGAGCCTTAATGTTACACCTCGAATTCAACGGTTTGAGTATTTATACTCCTGCCCCTAGTCTCACGTTAGAGGAGTTAGGTGGTGGATGGTCGACTCCATCCTTAGTGAGTTTATACTCCTCCCATCATTTTCTGGCCAAAGTTTATGAAATAGTGAGCGGTCGAACCACACTCATCTATTTGTTTATACTCATATTCGCACTCTAGGGATAAGAGTTAGTTAGTGGGCAGTTGGGTCACACCTTTTTATTTTGTTTATGCTCATATCTGTAATCTAAGGACAAGAGTCATTTCATAGGTGGTTAGTCACACCCATTTAGCATTTATACTCATATCCACACTCTGGAGATGTGAGTTACTTCATAGGTGGTCAGTCACACCTATCTAGAATTTATACTCGTATCGACACTCTAAGGACGTGAGTTATTTGGAAAACTGTCGAGTTTAGTTTGTTTAGTTAGTTGTTCTATTCTCAATTATGGGGTTTGATTCAATAATTGACCGATCGAATCTCAATCACTTCAGAGTTCTATTGCTGAATAGAAAGTAATGACATAACTTGTCTTATTACATATTTGGAAAAATAAATACTAAAGAAAATTCTAAAACTAAATATAACTGAATGAAAAAGAAATAAATTAAGTGAAATAGCATTCGAAAATGTTCGCTATTCCACGCCTTTGGGAGTGTGATGCCATCAACAGTCTCTAGCTTGAAGGTTCCCTCTCAAAGCTTCTGCTAGATGACATATGGTCCTTCCCAGGTTGGAATCATATGTGATAGGGTAGGAAAACTCCATTTTAAGATGAGATCACCGATTTCAAAGGTTCTAGGTCGGATATTAGTGTTATAGTATCGGGCGACTCGGTGTCGGTGTACAGCTGCCCTCAAATCAGCTTCCTCATGTTTCTTATCTATAAAGTTTAAAAATTCCGAGAGGAGATCTTTATTTGTTCTGGATCATAGTAAGTCACTCAATGAGAAGGAACTTCAAGCTCAATAGGAATAATAGCCACGGAACCGTAAGCGAGGCCGAATGGAGTATGTCCAGTCGCGGACTTATGGATTGTCCTACAGGCCCATAATGCTGTTGAGAGTTCATCCACCCACTTCCCTCTAGCATTTTCCAAACACTTCTTCAGAATGGACTTTATGGTTTTATTAACAGCTTCAACTTTTCCATTCTCTTGAGGGTAAGCAACTGCCGCAAATCTCTTTTTAATACGATGCCGATTGTAGAAGTCTTTGAATCCGACACTATCGAATTGAGTCCCATTGTCTGTTACAATAGTTCGTGGAAGACCAAAATGATAGATGATGTTATAGACAATGAAATTGATTACTTTCTTAGTCATGATCGTGGCCAAGGGTTCTGTTGTAGCCCATTTGGTGAAGTAATCAACTGCAACAATAGCGTACTTCACACCACTTTTAGAGATTGGTAAGAAATCGATAATATCTATACCCCACATAGAAAATGGCCATAGGCCAACCATTTGTGTAATTTTGGTTGATAGATCTCTTGGTACTTTTGCATATAACTGGCACTTGTGGCATCGCCTTACATAATCGGCAGCATCTCAATTAACTGTCAGCCAATAATACCCATAATGGAGTATTTTCTTTATAGGGTTTGCCCTCCAGTATGATCCCCACATTCCCCTTCATGGACTTCCTTTTGGACTTATTTTATTTCATCATGAGCGATACACCAGAGAAGGGGAATGGAGAAACCCTTTCTATATATAACTCCTTCCTGTATAATATACCGTGAAGCTTTGCGAAGGATTTGTCGCTTTTCATTCCTTTGTTCGGAAAGAACTCCCTATAGCAAATAATCTTTAAATAGAGTCATCCACGATTCCTTCTCAGACTCCGTCTTTAGTACTTGGTCAATTTCCATCAGAGTTATATTCCGAGCATTTAGTGCCTCGACTGGAACCAAGCCCATCTGTTGTGCATCCCTGGTGCTAGCAAACTTTGCCAATAAATCAGCTCTCTGTTTTGATCCATAGGAATGTGCGTAACATCATAATACTCAAAGTCAATCAACAACTCATGGACTTTGGTAAGGTATGGAGCAAGCTATTGTCCTTTAGCTTGGTAATCTCCCCTAATTTGGTATACTACCGATTGCGAGTCGCTAAATATTTCAAGAGACTTTATTCCCAATTTTCTGGCGAGCTTAAGTTCAGCAATGAGAGCCTTGTACTTGGCTTTGTTGTTTGTTGTAGGGAAATCAAGCTTTAAATCATAGCAAATTGACCGATTTTTGGGAATTACAAGCCCAATCCTAGCTCCAGAACAACGATCATTGGATACTCCATCTGTATACAACTTTCATCATATGGTAGGGATTTCATCGCTCTCTGGAAAATCATTCTGTGTAATAAATTCTGCTATAAAATCTACTAGTGCTTGACCCTAAATAGTCCTCCGAGGAAAATAAGTGACATCGAATTGGCTATGTTTAATATTCCACTTGAGTAACCTTCCAGATGTCTCAGGACGCTGCAAAACCTGCCCTAACAGCTGGTTGGTGCAAACATTAATAGAGTGTGCCTGAAAGTAGGGGCGAAGTTTCCATGATGCAATCAACGAGCACTATGCCAGTTTCTCTATCCTTGGATAGTTCCTTTCAGCCCATGTCAATCGCTTGTTAACATAATAGACCGATCTCTACATTCGGTTCTTTTCTCAAAGCAACATTGCACTTATTGAACGTACCAACACGGCTAAGTAGACATATAAATCTTCATGAACTGCTGGCTTTGATAAGATGGGGAGTCTCTTCAAATGATTCACCAAACTTGAAATGCGTCTTTGCAATCCTTTGTTCATTTGAAGTTTCATTTCTCTTTCCTTATCAAGTCTAGAAAAGGAATGCATTTGTCGACGGCTTTGGAAATGAATCGGCTTAAGGCAACAACATTCCTTTACAGACTCTATACTTATTTGATAGTCTTTGGTGCTTGGATATCGCATATAGCTTGAATCTTCTTGGGATTAGCTACGATTCCATGGAGGTTAATAATAAAACCCAAGAACTTCCCTGATGCTACACCAAAAGAACACTTCAAAGGATTGGTTTTCATCTTATAATGTCAGAGGATGCTGATCGTTTCTGCCAAGTCTCTAATGTGGTCGCTTGATCGTCGTGACTTCATGTGCATAACATCCACATATACTTCCATTAATTTTCCTATCAGATCTTTAAACATCCCATTGACTAAGTGTCGATAAGACAATCCTGCATTCTCTAGTCCAAATGGCACCACCACATAACAATATAATCCAACATCAGTAATGAAACCGGTATGCTTTTGATCGGGAACGTGCATTAGGATTTGGTTATATTTCGAGTATCATCTATGAAAGATAGAAATTCATGTCTCGCGATTGAGTCCACTAGCTAGTCGATCCTCGGAAGGGAAAGCCTATCTTTTGGACATGCCTTGTTCAAGTCTGAGTAATCAATGCATGTTCTCCATTTCCAGTTCGCCCTTTTCACAAGCATAGGATTAGATACCCACTTATGGTAGAGGGCATCATGGATAAACCCAATGTCTTTGAGTCTATCCACCTCCTCTTTGAGAGCGGCAGATCTTTTCAGATCTATTCCGCGTTGTTCTTATTTCACCGGGACATGCCTTGGGTCGATATTCAAAGCATGACCCACAATGGCAGGCGAGATTCCACACATGTTAGAGTGAGTCCAAGTGAACACTTCAAGATTCGCTTGGAGAAATCGGGTAAACTCTTTTGTCATTAGGGAGCTGAGTTGTGATCTGATCTTTAGGACCCCTGATGGGTCATCATAGCTAATTGTATCAATCACCCACACAACAAGTGCAACCATGGTCTCCTTGGGCTCCTTTTCATCGTCTCTCAGATCTATATCTTTATAGAACTGACTGTGGCACACAAGCCAAAGCTCAAATGTTAGTTGTCAATCCTTGGTGGCTTGGATGTTGACTGACTTGTCCAAACCTTTACCTTTCTCTCTTCGTTGGGCATCCCTCAAATCGACTACATAATAGGCAAATCTAGTTGCCTGATCACCATGAACAAGTCCAACACCATTATATGTTGGGAACTTAAAGTCAAACACCATGGGGTAAGAGCTGTTTGGAACTCAGTTAGGGCCGTTCGGCCCGAAAAAGCGTTGTATTGAGAGTCAACATCAAAAATAATGAAAGGCAAAATACGGATTCTCCTACGGTCACCTTCTTCCAACTCTACATGTAATTCAATATAACTAACAACTTCAGTTGCAGCACCGTTAAAGCCATGAATGTAGACTTTAGACGGTTTCAAATCCTTTGCTTCCATCTTCATCTGATCATAAGCTTTCTTGAAAATCATGTTTACAGAACTTCCACGATCAACAAATATTCTTCTCACAAAAGCGTGGTAGATCATGGCCTAAATGATCATTGGGTTGATCATTGGAGCCTCCACCTTGTATACATCTTTATTTCTAAACACGATTTCGTCTGCTATTATATATTGCTATATTGTCAGAGCTTCATCCTCCATGTTTGAACAATATTCAAAATCCACATGCTTAATTGCACTAGCATAGCACTCCATCTCATGCCAACTTTTATCAGCCGGGTGCGTCCTCCGACTAATGTATTGAATACTAATCTCCCACTAGTCCGTGTAGGTTCCTTAACCCAGTGCGGTGCTTGTCCTAGTTTGGTGTCAGATGTCCCCTGCCTGCCATCCTGAGGATTTTTTACGAACTGCTGTAACTTCCTTTCTCGAATCATATTTTTAATAACATCTTGGAAGTGCCTGCAGGTGTTATTCCCGTAACATTCATGAAACCGACAATATTTCCCGGTTTATTTCTGCTTCTATGTTGATTGTTTTTGAGGCATTTCATATACTGCATAGTATTACGGGTAGACAAATAGACATTCTCTAGGGATGTATTCAGTGGCATGTAAGTGTTGTACATTTGAGTCCTAGGCTTTCCTCTTACAAAATCCCTCTTTTGTTCTCGGCTCCTATCTCCGCCTTTCTTTTGTTGATTCAGTTTGTTCTGGACATTCGCTTGAACTTTTCCAGAGCTTTGATCAGACTACTTTACTGCAACATTATTCTATACTCCCTCTCCACTTGGTCATGCAACTTATTCTTCCTAGAGAACCTATCTTCTTCTTTCTTAGATATTGAGCCACCATTGCGTAAAAGCATTCCAATGTTACGGGTGGCTTTCCGGCTAACCAATCGCCAAAAAAATTCTGGACCAATCCTTCTTATCACGACCACCAACATTGCATGGTCATTCAGATTACTTATTTCTGTAACAATTGGAATCTCTCTAAATAATCTTTCGACTTGGTGCCTGGATCACGATGGATAGGGTCATTAAGTTGTATGCATTCAAAACTGCTCCATAAACTTTATTACCAAATCATCAAATCTAGATATTGACCATGGGAGTAACCTTGTGAACCACATCATTACAATCCCAAAGAGAGTTATGGGAAAACATCTACACTTGGTTGCACCATTTGATCGTGTGGAATCCATCAACCGTTTATATCTCATGAAGTGCTGCATGGGGTCTAGTTTTCCCTCATAGGCAGGCATCGACGCCATATTGAACCACCTTGGATATTCTGCATGCTGAACATTATCATTGAATGGGATATGGATTCTTGAGATTCCCCAATCATCATTGGTCAAGCCTTGGCTTTCTCTCACTAGTTGTTTGACTATAGCCGACAAGTCCGGCCTTTAGATAGTTGGTGCCAAGCGGTGGTCATGTTCCACCATACATGAATAGTCTGGTCGATGTCTACGAGCTGTTCCATGCCTTCTTGGTTTAACATCTTCTCGATGTGTATCTCGTAAATTCACTTCATCATCATTCTAGGGAATCATTTGGTCAATATTTAACCGAACTCCATCATCCAAATTGGCTGTAGCAGCTCCGGTTTGAATCCCGATGTGCATAGGCAAGTTCCCATCTTTGGCGAAGGGATCAATACTGATCGTTCTTGGCAAACCACGATGGTCTGCCTGTTGATGCCTCGAAGTTTCTATATGATATCCATATGTTTTGTGAAGCCTATGCCTATGATACCTATCCGATGAACTAGAACTCTTCGATGCTGAGTAAGGGGTAGGGTCCCTCTTAGATTTTCCTCGTTATTGCCGAGTGAGTTGGTTCATTAGGTTAATATTAGCCTGGATTTGCTAATCTAATTCTCGATGGCTATTCATTAGCTTTTCCATTAGATTATGGAATTCAGCTCATGTAATAGAATCAGTTGGATTTCAGACTTCAACTGGTTCAGTATTCACATCCATTGATTGATTGCTCGGGCCTCGTTATTGGATAGTAGCGTTTTTATTTCCTTCTATGTTCCGAGAAGTAGATCTAGTATTCTTCACCATTATTGATAGCTTTACTTTGATTTTTGCAAATCTAAGTCGAATGAGCAAACTTCCTAAAGATAACTAAGGATCTCCTTCGGGGGATTTAGCATTCCAGTAGCAACAAAAGGGAATCCCAATCAGTCGAGAATCAAAATTCTCAGTGAAAGGACCAAAATGTTTGCAAAAAAAAATGGTTACAAACACCCAAGAATAGTTTTTGTATAGAAGCGAATGAAGAAAAGAAAAATTAAATCGAGTAAATGAACAAGTAAACAATAGAGAATAAGCAATAATCAAATACACAGAGATTTACAGTGGTTCGGCGTTGTATGCCTATGTCCACTTTGAAGATTATCCTTTATTACTCTCTTGTGAATTTGGTTACAACAATAGATCATAGGTAACACTTGATTACAATGGAGTCTAAAGTAACAAGCAGCATAATGGAACCTAAAAACAAACCAATAGGTCTGTATTTATAGGGTGAGATGATGAGATATTTTGCTAAGATTTCAGAAGGAAGCTCTCTAGGTTCGTAGGAGTCTGTGGCCCTAACTCGATATTTTGGAATAATCGGCTATAGTTATGCCGACCATTATTTTTGGTCTCTAATTGATGTGTGGTCATTTTAGGGAGGTCCCATATACCTCTTGACCTTGCTCCTAAAATATGAATTCATTCTAAGTTGTAAATTGCAAGATATGGATCAATCTTTGTTACATTCGGATCATTCACTAAGCTACACCGATCGTTATGAAGGATCGATATAAAATGACTGGCATAAAACGATCGACATTCCTTGAACCTCAAAGTTTTGACCTCTGATATTTTTAATGCTCTGAAATTTTTAAGTGAATTGGCCTTATGAATTTTGAGATATCGATCGATCTTTACTAATTTGAGCTATTTTATGGATCATTTCCTATCGATCTATATAAATCTTTGCATTGTTCGTAATTCGAGCGTATGAAATTTGATCAATATGAAATTTGAAATATAACTTCATGGGGCAATGCCAGTCACTCCATATTGATTGTACCTCGATTGGGACCTGGTCCAGATCTGCTGACCATCGTCCACAGTACTGTATATAATTGGTTCTTAAGGCTGATAACCATGAATTCCTAGCCAAGTCGATGATATCACATCCTTGCCAAAAGGCAGGATAACAATACTGCTACTGGGTAATGTCGTTCAGTTTGAAGAAAACTGGAGCTATGTACCAATGAATGGTAAATACAATGTTCAAGAACCAAATGGAAGGAACAATGGAGGTATACGTAGATGACATGCTTGTGAAGTCATGGGTGTCTCAAAATCATTTGGATGATTAGTTGGAGATGTTTAAAATCTTGCAAAAGTATGGAATGAAGTTAAACCCCTTGAAATGTACTTTCGATGTTTCTTCAGGGAAATTTCTTGGTTTTATTGTGAGTGCAAGGGGTATAGAAGCCAATCTGGAATAGACTTACGCCTTGTAGAATGTCAGAGCCCTGAACATTGAAGAAGCAGCTTCCAAGCTTAAATGTGAAGATCGCCGTTTTAAGTCGATTCATCTCAAGGGCGACAGATAAGTGCACACCTTTCTTTGACGCCCTCAAGAAAGGTGAAAAGGATTTTGAATGGGATTAGTGTTGTCAGAAGTATGGTTTAAGGAGTTATTAAGGCATATGGAGTGCCATTGGTCTTATCCAAACCGTTGGATGGAGAGGATTTAATTATCTATTTAGCAGTGTTTGCTCATGCACTAAGTGCAGCATTAGTGGGCGAGGAGGAAAGGATTCAGAGATCGGTGTACTACATCAGCAAGAGGTTTAAAGGAGCAGAAAAGAACTACTTGAAGCTAGAAAAACTTGCATGCTGCTTGCTAATTGCATCAAGGAAGTTATGATCATATTTTCATGCTCATCCGACCAAAGAACTAATAGATCAGCCTCTGAAGTAGGTTTTGTATCAACCCAAAACTTCGGGAAGTTAAGTAGAATATTGAGTTGAGCCAGTACAACATCACTTAGCATCCGAAAACAATGATAAACAGGTATGAAGTAGCAAACTTCATCACCGAGTTTACCGCACGTTATGGTGAAGAAAAAGAGGATGTTGCAGTCGTAACTCCTTACTAGAATTTGTTCGTCAAGGATGTTTCAAATGAATTTAGCTCAAGGGTAGGAGCATTGTTTGAGACACCAGAAGGATGATCAATTTGTTTTGCACTAAAACTGGAATTCCCTACTACTAATAAAGAAGCTGAATATAAGGCGTTAATAGCAAGATTGCAAAAAGGAACTAGCAATAAAGATGCTGCACATATTCAGCGACTCACATTTGGTTGTCTGCCAAATCAGGAAGAAATATCAGGCAAGGGCATAAGACTAGAGCCTTACCTATCAAACACATTGGAACTATTTGAAGATTTATTGCTTTACATGATAACTCACATTACTAAAGAGGAGAACACGAAGAATGACTCACTAGCTAAGATGGCTAGTTCTGGAGAAGCATAACTGATGGAACTGGTTTTGATGGAGATTCTGACAGGTCCAAGCATTTAAATTGACGTCGATTGGATTTTGAAGACAATAGAGGAAAGAGAATCATGGTTTATTCCTATCAAGAACTATTTGCTCACGGGAATACTCCGTAAAGACAGGAACAAGCGGAAGAGACTTGTTCGAAAAGTGGCCCGATTTGTGTTATAAGATGGAATACTATATAGGAGAAGATTTTATACACCCTTGCTTCTGTATGCAACCAAGGATGAAGCAAGGAGGATCCTCATGAAAGCCCATAAAGTCAACTATGGTGATCATGCAAAGGGAAAACTCTAGCAAAGAAAGTGCTCCGATATGGATATTTCTGGCTGATAGTAAACCAAGATGCCGTTGACTATGCCAAACAATGCTACCAATGTTAGAGATTTGCAAAGATTCCAAGAGCACCATCTTCGAAATTTACACAGATGGTCAGCTCTTGGCCATTTGTGGGCTAGGGAATTGAACTCAACGGTTTGCTACTAATAACGAAAGGAGGAGTTAAATATGCTATCATTGTAGTGGATTACTTTACGAAATGGGCTAAAGCGGAATCTCTTTCTATAATTACAACAAAAAAGGTAATGAATTTTGTAACGAAGAATATCATTTGCAAGTTTGGAGTACCTCAGAAGACTATCATGTATAATGGGATTCTGTTCGAAAGTGCCGAGTTCAAGGGCTTCTGTAAACGACATTAAATTAAAAAGAGCTTCTCCGCAGTGGCACATCCTCAAGCAAACTGGCAAGTGGAAGCAGTGAACAAAATCATCAAGGTTAGATTGATGAGCTTCCACTAGCATTATAGGAAATTGGGTTGATGAGCGTCCACTAGCATTATAGGCTTACAGGACAACAAATAAATCGATGACTGGACACTCGCTGTTCGCCTTAGCCTATGGTTCTGAAGCTATGATCCTAGTGGAAAAGAAAGTCCCATCTTATCGTAGAAGACATTTCAACTAAAGAGAAAATGAGGAACTACTGCTCAAGTCCATCAACCTTGTCGACGAGAAGCGAAAAGAAGCTGAATTGAGGGTTGCTGCTCAATAGAAAAGAGTATCACGACACTTCAGCACCAAGGTCTGCAACCGTACTTTTGAGGTAGGATATCTTGCTCTAAAATGAGTTCTCTTAGATATGAAGGCACTTGGTCCAAACTGGAAGGACCCCATGCAATTTTCCAGAAACTTAGAGACAGTACTTTCAAGCTAGCGACCATTGACGAAGTACCGATCCCACATGCATCGAACAATGACCTTTTTTAGTACTACTACATCTAGCTTTCCTTATTTTATTTCTCGCAAATAAGCAATAAATATTCTAAAGGCACTGTAAATAGGCAGGGCTTGCCATTTTTTATAATTATAAATAAAGCTAGCATCTTGAACCATTGGAATTGTGTTCTTGTAAGCAATACTTATGTGCCGTGCAACTAGCAACAAAACCTTCTGAACCGGTGTGGCTCGAAATAGACGACACTGGGAAGGTCAAAACTGCCAGATCAACGTTGAAAATCAACCCACAACCTTTTGAGAATAGGCATTGCCCGGAGATAGGGGACACCGGGAAGGTCAAAACTGCCAAGTCAACTGAGAAAATTGACCTATAACCTTCTAAGAACTAGTGTTGCCTGGTGATAAGCGACATTGGGAAGGTCAAAACCACCGGGTCGGTCGGGAAAATCGAACCCATAATCTTTTGAGAAGCGGTGTTTCGCAGAGATAGGCGATACCATGATGGTCCAAATCGCCAGGTGAACAGTAAAAATTGACTAACCTCTTGAGAACCGGTGTGCCTGGAAAAAGGCGACGTCGAGAAAGTCCAGATCGCCGGGTCGACGGTGAAAATTGATCCTAACCTTTTGAGAACTGGTGTTTTCCAAAGCTAGGTGACTTTGGGAAGGTTTAAACCATCGGGTCGACATTGAAAATTGACCTGAACCCTTTGAGAATCAACGTTGCCCGGAGATAGCCGATATCGGGAAGTTCAAACTTGTCGGATCGATGGTGAAAATTGACTCCAACCTACCAATATTCGACGTATACCAGAGATTAGTGACACCAAGAAAGGATCTTTAGATTCAAACTATCGAACCGCTTGCCTCTGAAGACAAAAGTCGGTGCATGATTGAAATATATGACCCTTAGGAACCTGCCGTTGACTAGAAATAGGCGACAATAGGAAGGTGAAATTGTTCTAAGGTTGAGCTGATTGTTTGATTCAGATTTTAACCCTTTCCTAGGGATTGGAACCTTCTGGAGTAACCTCTAGAGTGTAACCATTGGAATTCTAGCATTTGGAACCGAAACTAGTGCACAATATGATTGACAACACCGAACATGGAAGAATTTGCTACGACGAAAGATGACAATGGCACATCTTTAAGATACATACATCCAGAATGACATGGCTAGGGATGTCAACTTGGGAAAATTTAGTTGTAGCCCAGAGATTGGCAGCATTGAACACACAACGCTTGGAATCAAGCGGGAAAGTCACTAGTTCCTGGAGATAGGAACTATCTACAAACGAACTTTCTGCGATAATGCTAGTGACCAAGCGGGGCATGGTCCGTCAAGGACAGGCAGGAATAGTATTAAAGAACCTTTTTTGGAATCATCACACTTACTCGATCCCAAAGTAGGGTTGAGAGTTAGACTAGGAGCAATAAGTCTAATTGCTCGCAATATGTAATCCCTCATACATCCTAAAGTCTGGCATTTGGAATAATAAATCTTCTGAACATGGATACGTATGCAAACTACTGGTCAAAAGGATCGTGATCGGGTTCAAATCATAATAACTATAGAGTCGGTTAAATTATAATTTTGTTCCACCAGGTAGGACAGTTTGGCATCTGCAAACAGAGCTAAGTAACAAGATACAAACAATGCAATAATAGGAGTACTATTTATTTACATGCACAGAGTTGCGGTAAATAAATATATTGCATGGAAACATAAGTAAAATTGCAGTATATGTAGTTATATTATATACACAGGCATTTGTACATAAATAGACATAGTACATGAAATGAAGATAAGTAAACTGAAGAGAGATTACATAACAAAAGTGAATCTATTATTACTAATAGTTTTTATTTAAAATCAAATAGCGGAGGCCGTACCCGCACAATCTTAGCCTATTCAAAACTAAAAATAAAAGTACAGACTCAATAACGACACAACTTCAAAAATGAAATCAGGCTACCATGCCAGCGGTCTCAAAGCACTCTTCACTTTTTCCCTATCTTACCACCTTTACCACTAAAGAGATGGCACTTGTACTTATTCTTTTTGTCATTAAATACCATGCCAGGGGTATCTTACCTTTGGAATGAGTGTACTCTTCACCCATCTTAGTATGTTGCTATTTAGATTGATCTGTTGAGGTCTCTGTGGGCTTTGTCCATGGTGGTCGGATCTTCAGGGCAAGAATCTTGAGTCTCGACTTATCGGTATAGAAGCAGCGAACTAGATGACCCCGATCCTCTTTCTTTACTTTAATTTCCCAATGTCCTTCCTCAGCCTCTTCGCCAGAGTCTTATGCCCAGTTGGTTTGGAAGCAGCTAGAATCATTAAGTGCTCCTCTTGAAAAACAAAAATATCCTCCAAGTTCTCTAGAGCAGCGATCTTCTCAAAATCGAGACCCATGCCAGAACTGGAGGCAAAAGCAGTTGCACCAGCCGCGTAGAGAGTGGTTGATGTAGTAAAGATAGCAATGGTTCCTGACCCCTGCAAAACCAAAAGTCTCGAGAGTGAATTGGAGCTTCTGGAAAATAGGCGAAATAAGAGAAATACCCAAGCTAGGGCTTCTTTTTCGAACGTTGACTTCAAATTCCCCTTCCTCTACTGTATGCTCCTTAGTTTTACTGACGGGAAGGGGAATGTAATGCTCAACATATGCAATTGTTGCTAAAGTCAGGATTGGCCGGGTAGTTTTGGAGTTAACTCCTATGAATGTAGAAATGGTCGCCGTCAGCTCTTTGGATTCTAAAGTGATGACCCGAAGAACTCAGGCTAGCAAGAAATCTGGTAGTAGCAGAATTAGCAGCCTCTATAGCAAGGAGGGCCTTTCCTATAAAAAGAAATTCTTTGTCCTCCACGTCAAGGTACATAGCCATCAACTCTTCCTCAAAGCAATTGTCTCCTACCAGTGTAGCCCTGTGCCACACTTCCTCCCAAACACCAATGAGGGTCTCGGAGTAGTCATCTCCGACCATCTTAGATTTTTTCTCATTGCTATGTTGGTACAAAAGTACAAAATGTTGGCATCAAGTTCTTCGCTGGTTTTGGCCCTCTCTTCCTGAAGCTCTTTAAGCTCTTGCTAAGAAATTGCAAGTTCAAGGTCATGGGCGTCTTTTTAGTAGATAGCTATTCCATCTCTTCAATGAGTATCTACTTCTCTTTACCAAGCTTTCGATTTTCCTCCCGGAGCTTAGTGAGTTCTACAGCATGTTCTGAGATAGTTTGGTCCCTAGCCTAAATAACCTTATCATTCTGGGTAAGCGCCTGGGCTCTCTCGTCAACTAGCTTCTTAAACTGGACACTCTCAGCCGGAGCATCTTTAAACCCATTCCTCATCATGACTTTGACGGTGGCTTGAGCGTGCTAACTCTTCCATTAAGCTGTCAGTGCTTGCCTTTTGCTTTTGAGTGAGGTATCTCTCTTTGGCGACCTTAACCAGATCTTCATCTCGTTCCTTAATCATTCATTCAAGGTCAGCTCTCATGGACTTGAATGATTAATTGTTGGTGTATTTAATCTTGTTTACCTAAGAGAGACCCGCATATAGTTTCTTCCACTTAAATCCCTTGTCGACATGCTGCTCAATGCTCTTTAAATTTCTTATCACTACCTCTTTTCACGTACTTGAGATGTCTCTATCAAATTTGAAACCATGCAAGAAGAAGTATGGAAATGCAGCCTATAAGCATGGAGGACCAAGGGAGAGTTAATGAGGAAGCAAAGACTTCCTTGGAGGTAGTGGGGGCAGTAACGACTAGAGCTTGGGAGGTTGAAACTTGTTGAACCAAATTTTTTTGAGCTTATGCATGTAACGATCTTGACTCGACCTTCGAAAATCAACACCCATACTTCACTTGTACTCAAATGCCGTAGATTCAAACGCCGAATCTGGCTCGCCGGAGCTTATAACACATTAAGTACAACAATACAGCGGAAGAAAATGAATAATATATCATTGATACAACAATGGATACAATATTTGATACAATATGATACAACAATATCAGAGATACAATAACAACAGCGGAAAAGATAATAGCGAAAGAGATAACTCAAGTATGATCTTCGATAAAGAGTGAATCCAAAATCTGCAACTCCAAACCAAAAGCTCATCCCAAAAGCTACGAGGACTCCACTCCAATAAGCTTGAACCATCATCAATGCTGAAGTGAAGAAATTCGATGCCAATGTGATTTTCCAACATCCAAAGATTGAATGCTATCGAATCTACCCCTACTATTTGATTATCTGAAAAACCCAACTCTACATTGTCCGTGTGGAAAATTGTGGGAACCCAAAGTTTAGGAAGGGAACAATAAACTCCGAGTCAAGTCAAAGAACTTCCCATTGCCACATGGATACGCCTCTGGAGGGATGCCCCGAGAACTTACCCAGCTCTCTGCCAACACAAGGCCGGTTTACTCCCTTCCCAGGAGTAACACCTAAGATATGCCATCCCCGGTCGTTTGCGACCTTTATCTGAGGATCCTCAACCACAAAGCAACATCACAAAGTAATAAATTTATAGTGTTCACATGAGTTAAGTATCTGGACTCCATACCATGATACCACCTTTTTCCAGAAGGAATGGACATACCCTAGGGGCGCGACCCCTGCAACCTTGCCGCATCTTTCCTCTTTCAACCATTTCCGGGGTGTGAGGTCCCGATGTAGCCTCGTCCACAAAGCTATGCTTTTCACAAAAGCCATGCTTCGATCAACAAATGATCAACAGCACTTCGTATGCCACATTACCAAATTCGAAATGTGTCACTAGTAACCATTAACTACATAACCCCTAAGATCGTATGTCTTAGAGAAGGGTGTTAAGCTAAGAGAATAAATCTCTGCCAACAAACTGAAATGTATTTGATAGAAACCATCTTTACATCTCAAAGTGTAACGTCAGACACACATCCATACAAGTCTGTTCTAGGTTTGAACAGAAGCGAAGGCACTTTCAAAGAAGCCCTTGCACTTTGGG
This sequence comes from Allium cepa, assembly GCA_030765085.1. Classification (NCBI taxonomy): domain Eukaryota; kingdom Viridiplantae; phylum Streptophyta; class Magnoliopsida; order Asparagales; family Amaryllidaceae; genus Allium; species Allium cepa. Next base: position 805,536,929 of record CM060943.1, read on the forward strand.
AATTCCCAATACCGATCGGACTCCCCATCACATATGGAGATCTCTATACCGGGCGCTAATCGATGCAGAGTCATTCGACGGGTTATCCTTTCATTCACGAAAATACCAGGTCTTCACCACCAGTCTACAAATGCTATTCATAACGTTGTATCATTATTCAGAATGGGTTATATGACACAAGGTCCTCTCCCGGCTAAACCGAATAATGAGCGCAATATTTAAAAACATATGGATATTTGGATCTCAGCTAAGTCACCACTTATTATCCAAAACTTTTCTTTCAAATGGTTTAAACAAATTACCATTTCAAATCTTTTTACAAAAAGATTCACTTTACAAAGTTCACCAATGTTTCATAAAGATTTATTCGCAGCTTTTCAAAACAATTTCCTTTCCAAATTGAATTATCTCATCCAATTATTAAACCAAAGACTCTATGTATAGCTTTCAAAACTATTTCCAAAGATCCATTCATAAATTTCAAAACAATTCCCATTTCAAATCTTTTATATATAAAAGATACACCATTTAAAATTCTCTTCAATTTCAAAACAAAGTTTAACAATCTTTCACAAAGGTTCATTCATAGCTTTCAAAAACAATTCACAATTTCATTTCAAACTTGAAAATTTTCAACACAAATTGGAAATCCTTTCTTTATATGAAAGCTATTATTATTTAAAAACAAATAGTTTTCGTTTTGAAAAAAATCCAATTACATTGTACGAGTTAAAGATTTTCAAGTATAAACTTTGGGTTAAATTCAAATTCCCAAAACAATACTTTTAAAAAAATGGTTTAAAACCTATATAAACACATTTATAACTTGAATAACCTTTTTAAACCACAATTTCCAAACATAGAATTCAATTTCAAATCTTGAATTAAAATTCAAATAAAATTATTTAAATTTCAAACTTTATCAATTATTCAAATAACTTTTGTCTTTAATTCAAAAGCTTTTCACATTTAACCCAATTCCAATACCCAACTATTTGGATTCAAAATTCAATTTTAAAACCATTTAAAAAATCTGTGACTTAACCAATTTCCTCATGCAATCCATATTTGTGTGTGTATGGTATAGTCCAGGGGTTTTACACAACAGTGCAACATCATCAATCATCACAGATTCAATCATATCAATTATTGATAAGCGGTATAATCTATAACGCTTATCTTCATTCACAGATTCACAAATAAAATAAATTTATCATAGATAAATAAATTACGTTCATCACAGATAATTACATTCATTATAGCTCAAATCAAAACAGAGCATCACACATAAGGGATATCAAACAATTCAACATTCAATAGAATCCAAACATCCATAAGTAAGGTTAATTAATCATCCGATTAATTGAAATTAGATTAATTACTTATGAATAAATTTACCAATCCTGGTTAATTAATATTAATTTATTACAAACCATTTTAAATAATTAACCTTTAATCATTAAATAATTAACCTTTTATAATTTAATTAACCTTTAATTATTAACTAATCAACTTTAATTAATAAATAAATTAACCTTTAATCACCAAATAATTATCCCTTAATTATTTATTCTTAGTTAATTACATTTATTAACTAATCCTTAATTAATTACCATTTAATTAGTTATTCTTAATTAATTACAATAGGTGATGATCCCTAATACCTTTCGTTACATTGACTAATTATCTTCTTTATCACTTGATAAACAATTTTAATTATTAATTAATTACTTTTAATTGACTACATTAATAAATCTTGATTAATAAATAAATTATCTTTCAATTATAAATTAATAAACCTTAGTTATTAATTAGTAACCCTTAATTACAAATTAATTAATTCTTAATCATAAATTAATTAAACTAATTAATTACACTTTAATTACCTTCTTAATTAGTTAAAAAAATCTTAAATCATTAAAACTTAATTAACCTTTAAGATAAATCCTTTATTATATTAATGACTTAATTATCATTAACCTATGTATTTAAAACATTATACCTTTTAATTAACTATTTAATTTCATCTCTAATTAAGATTTAAAATACTTACAAACTTAATCAAAATTTTAAATTAACAAATCATATAACAAATGTTTAAAAACATTTATTATATAAATAATAAATTCTAAGAAATAGTTTCGAATAAGATTTAATTTAAAATTTTAAAACTTGAACTTAGTTAAAGCATTTCAAAATATTCTCGGCCTAAACCCAGAAATCACGACCAGGAACCCGAGCGACAACCCACTTCCCCCGAGTATGTCCCCGAGTCACTCCTTCCTTATTATTATTTTTTTCTAGATTTTTGTTATGTTAAATTTTTAGCTTGTTGTAAAATCCACGCGAATTACCCTAACATAAACCCAAGATATTTCCACCCCTTCCTCGAGTTCATCTTCGAGTTCGAACTTCTTTCTTCTTCAATGAAACAAGACTAGCACCAGTTGTGCATGTATACATGCACCGATGATCAGAGCTTCTCCGATCATCGCTGCCACCCCACCCAAGTCACTAATCATCTCCTCACCTCACCTGAGCGCCTAGTATTGTCGAACCTATCGTGATTTGAAATCGAACACACAAGCTACCCAAAACCACCTGAAACCCAAAAATGCCTGAACCAAAAACGCCTCGCCTTGTCGACCCAGTTCACCAGAATCCCTGAAATTCCATCCAGAGCATCATCACATCTCCTAGCTTCGATTCCCCTAGGTCCGGTCTCATGAAACATCTCGACGATGTCGCAGATCTTTTGAGAACAAGCTTGCCCAAAAATAAGCCTTAAACCCTACATTCGTATCGCAACACCTCTGTGATCATCAAAAAATATGTGACCATTTTTCCTTCAATCTACAACACCTCATCTTCCTTCAGATTCTAAGTCGAGGCTCGATTTCACTTTGATCATCGAAAATTGACGATTCCAGCAATTCCGTTCAACTTCCACGTGCTCGAGATTTTCTAACTTAAAAATCATGTAATGATTATCTAAATTCATAATTTTGTAACATGAATCGAATTATAAACTCAAATCACAATTTCCAGATCTTTGAAATCCAGCTCATTTCTAATTTTATAAATAAGTGATCAATAAACACTCCTGAATTAGATTTTAAAATTTGATATATCATTGTTATAATCCCTTTTTTTCTTAGAGATCATTACTTAAAACATATTGGAGCTAGAAAGTTTTGAAAATTTTATTTTAGTATAAGCCTATAAGTTTTAAACAGAAAGCTATATGTCTAGAACCAGACATGCACATAGTAAACATTTCATATTCCCAGGCATGCAATCACATTTCACTTTCATACAAACCATATCTAAGTTATCATCATCACAGATTCAAGAAAATGAAGAAGTTCAAGTTAAAAAAAGAAGTCTGCTCACCAATTTCCTGAAAGAACAGAGAATTGAACTTGAACTTTGACAATCTAGGTTATGATTTGTTTGCTGAGATGATCTGCCACTATGATTGTATTCGAGTTGAATCTGGATTTTGAATTTGCATGCCTTGATTTCCAGACTTGAACTCAAACTGTTGCTTTCAATTTGCATTTTATTTTTCAGGGCTTTAAATTTTTGCTTTGATTGCTTTGCATTTCACTTTGATTTGTTACAGTGTTTTGAAAACTTTGATTAGGTTGTTATTTGATTTTCCTGGCTTTCTCTGATTTCAGTTTGAAAACTGGAAGCTTGATGTTGAAGTAGAGACTATGAATTGAATCTGAACTTAAGCCTTTAGTTGATTACAGTTTGGATTCTAGGTTTTGCTTTTGCATCTTTATTGGCTTGAGGTTGAAAATTTAAATACTGATGTTGTTTTTATTCTTGCTTTTGATCTTGTTTTTTTATAGGTTTGAAAAAAAGAGAAACCTGGTTTATTAATTTCTTCCTTTAGATATATTTCATATGTTTTAATTTAAAAGAAAATGAAGCCACTTGTTTAATGCATGTTGCAATTTACCCACATTTGTCAAATTGTATTATAAAACATTTACACTTGTTAATTTAAGCAATATTATGTTTGAGTCCTTTAGTTCAATTAATTTTTAAAATTTAGTTTTAAACCCTTGCTTTATTTTAATTTATAAATTTCATTTTAAACCTCATATTATTTTATTTTATAAATACATGTTGAACCCTTCTTATTTTAAATAGTATATTGATTTCAAAAAGATATATTTCTAATCTTAAACTAATACTTTACCTATATATATATATATATATATTTATAACTTCAGAGAATGTGATTTAAAATTGATCAAATAAAAATATATAATATATATTTGAACTTTAACTCTTTAAATAGCCTTTTATAAATTTATTATACCAATTTCAAAATAAAACTTTCAAATTATCATATTATAAATACAAAACAGTTTTTTTTATTATCAAATTTTAGAGTTTCCAAATCCAATTTATTTGTAAAATATTTACAAATGAATTTCCTAATTAAATTAAATTTATTTTGTAAAATATTTATTTTTAAAGTTTCAAATTCAAAATTTATATACAATCAATTTGTATTTATAAATAAATAAACAATCAAATGCTTTTTTATAAATATTTTTTTTATTCCATTCATCATCTATTTATTTTAAATTTCAAATCAAATTCTTATAAACACATATCCTATTTATCTTTGAAATATCACATTTATTCACATTTATTTTTATATAAAAAATACATTTTTATTTGTTTAGGAAATTTTCAATTTAATTCACTATTAGATTTATATTAAATATTTATGAATTTCCAAATAGAAAATCTATTTAAAAAATCATATTTACATACATTTATGTTAATAAATAAACAAATATCTATTTAAATTTGGAAAATACCAAATTAATTCACAATTTAATTTCAAAAATTAAATTTGAATTTGATTTAAAAATAGGAATGTTACAATGCATATGGTGGAACATCAACAAAAGGAGGTCCCCGATGCTCAAAGTAATCTCTTTTATGTTTGGTTGCATCGCGAGGTTGCTCAGTCTCAGCCTCCATTTTCTTTCTTTCTTTCTCTCCCTTTTTTTTTTCTCCCTATGAGCCTTGCAAGCCTCATCAGCCTATAGTCTTTCCTCCTCCGCCTCTCCTCATCAGTTTCATAGCAGCGAGGTGGGTAAGGATCAAGTGTCTACCTATGAATTGCTAGATTATGGGAAAGCTTCTTGTAGTAACTGCGACCCATGGAACCTGAAACAAAAGGTACATAGTATAATTGTGACTTCATAAAGCATACGTGTATGCAGTGATGCATGTTCATGATCCTAGTGATGTATGTGACACAAATGACCCCTAAGTACTCTATGGACCGTGTTCGCATGGGCGTAAAGATGGAGTTTCTCTATCTTTACTTACAAAACCTCCCGATGAGAAGGTAAAACTTGAGCTTGTTTCATCTAAGATGTCATGGAACTATGAAATCGATCTCGTCGATGTCACTTAAACTGACAAAGATGTTTCCAAAAGGGCGAGATCGAGGCAAAATCTCTACTGAAGGCAATATAGATTGGTCTCCAGTCGTTTCAGAAGTTCTTACGGCATTATGCTCTTGATATAGTGAGCTGGGGAGATCGGGACACAAACAGGGTGTTTCACACAAATAGGGCATTTCACCGAATGATTCACCCTCTTCTTATTCACTAGCGTGGTAGTCGCTATCGTTATCACTGGCACCTTCTTTTGCATCCTCAACCATGTGCTTTTTTCTTGCCCTTCTGAATCCCTTGTCTTCTTCAGGAATCGGGGACATCCTAACACCATTATCCCTATCGCTTGGGATATCACCACCAACTTTCTCTTTGTACTCTCTTTCGACGGGCTCATTTGAGTGCATCACACCAAATTAACCATCCAGATCCCCAGGAAGATCCTTGTTGGAATCACAAGTAAGGATGGGAAGCATGTATGAGCTTAGGAGCCATTGGAAGCAAGTGAATCTAAGACAACAAATCTATCGGGACCCAGAAAACCGCACTGCCGTAAGTTTTCATTCATGGGAAGAAATGAGATAGTGCATTATTGGAACCTAACTTCTCGAAGGCCCTTGAGTGTATCCTCATGCTCCTTGTGATTATCTCGATTTAAAATGACTATAAAGAAGTTAACATTGAGTAGGTAACTTGAGTTAAAGAAATCCTATTATGGAAGGGACATAGGACATGAAACTTACTTCCATGTAGCTAGAGTTCATTAATTCTCTACGTACATTGTTTGTAGAAATACTTCTTTTTAAAGTACAAGCATTTGTTGTGTGTACTTATGTAGAAATACTTTTTTTAAAGTATAAGCATTTGTTGTGAAGCTTTCCAATGACCTTGCCTCGGCACCAAGCTTCGATTATCATAAACGGGTCAGATTTTTGCCTCATCTTAAAGTGAAGTAGATAAGTTAACTCATTGAAATATGGAGCCTGGTTGAACCTGTTCATAAAGATAATGTAAATGGAACTCAGGAGAGCTTATCCATTTGGATGTATTTGGGATGGAGCGAACCCAAGTTTTTACAGAACCATCAGAAGAAAAGGATTGAAAAGCGAGATTGCACCACTTAAGCACATATATCGATTACACGTCATACAGGGGAATTGTGTGGAAATTCAACCCTCATGGGAAGAAGAACGTCATCTTCATGAATCTGTGCTGATGATAGATATTTTGAAGCATTCTAGCCGTCATAATCCTTGGCACTTCTTCCCACGGATAATTCAATATTCTTAAACCTTTAAGCTCATTCAGAGGGAGCGACTGATTTGCTACCAGCTCTACTAGAATCATCATGCCTTCTGATTTAGATGCAATAGGATGACCTAGTCCATTGGGAATAGTTGGTGAAGCCTGAGCTATGGAAGACCCGACTTCAGGAGGAGTTGTTGTGCCTTCAGCAGACTTGAGTTGAGGGATCAATGAATCATTCTAAACAACAAAACTTGGTCTTCAACATGGTTAGGTGTGTTTCAATTTTAAATTCGAACTCGTATAGCCAGCAATCGAAATCCAAAGGATGCCGTGTTAACCAATTTAATTTCGATTTTAGGCCAGGATAAGTGGGATATGTTAATCTATGTAGTGTGAATCATGTGTCCCGTACACGATGAATGGACCATCCTATGTAGATAGTTCGCTCGTGCTAGAAAAACGAGCCACATCCTACGTTGAAATTATACATCGTAACTTACCCATTGTCATTAAATAATTGATAATGAAGCCTATGTCTCGAGCAACCCGGAAGCTTTTCTTTTCAGGAACACAGAAATGCAGCAACAAGGAAAAGCAGTGCGATGAAATTATCCAAAACAACCATTCTCAAACAAGAACCATCTTGTTGGAATTTGAATGACGATGAGAGCTCAGCCATGTCTTAACTAGAGATAGCCAGAATCATAGAGAAGATTCATCCCTGGAATGGCATGCACACGACTAAGGAATTTTTTTATTGCTCGAGTGTAACACAATATCCAACCATCTCCTTCAAACTGCAAACATCCGTACCCTCATCACCATCATCGTAGCCATGAAATTCACGATTGCCAACCTTAGATCGTTGAAGTTTGGATCGGTGCTAGGGTTTTAAAGTCTCGAAGCTGACTTCACTTGGAGCCGAATCGAAGTAAGATGGCATCAGCGATTGGAATGGTAGCGTGGATCTCGAGGTCGATAATGGCGGTGCGGCAAGCGACGCTAGTGGTTGAATGTCGGTGGCGCTGGATCATGGAAGTTAAGAGGTCGGTGGAAAATGAATCAGTGTAGAGAGGTCATAGGGAGTAAGGAGTTGGTGGCACATAGTACTGAAGGTTAAAAGTGAACTCAAAAATTTCTAAGTCCTGAATATATAAGGAAAGGACATGATACCGAGAGGAACCACTCAGTACTGAGAGCTTTTTCTCCTCAGAAACTTAAAGAATGCATGGCAAAGACAAAGTATATCGTCTAGGGCATACAGCAGTCCTCGGAGTGTAGTCCACATCCTCAGTTCAGAAGTATGGAATTCTAACTATGCAGAACAACTGAAGGAATTTCAACTAAACAAGAGCAAAGTCTCGAGGCGATACTCGAACTATTGACTTGAATTCAAAAGATAACAGTCAAGGCCTTGTCTCGATTCAGCACTCGCTTTGTTTTCAATGAAAGCGTACTCTGGGGAGCAAGTACTGATCGGGTTTTTAACCAAGAATAATTCAACCAGAAGTAGAAGATTGACGAAGATGAAATGACACAAGAACTTGGGAATACGATCAGAAGGATGAAAGGAACTCAATATAATTCATCCAATTTAGAGCAAAGTAGAGGAGTCGGTACCAAAAGGTTTTATCTCGGTACGTATGATTTTCCTTCCTATCTTGGCTTCATAGCCCCATATGATTAATGTTCTACCTCATCCTCTTGTGGTCAAGTGCTTTTCTCGGAGTTTGGACGAGCAATTCTTAAGTTTGATGAGAAGAAAACCATAAAAGCAGGATAATTCAGGTATTATTAGAAGAATCATCTGAGTTAACTTAGAATATGTGGAATAGAACCTAGAACACATCAGTCTGGAGATAAAAGAGTACTACAAGTAGAAACAACAAGTTTCCTCTTAAGGTAAGCACTCGATACCGAGAGGAACCTCTTAATACCGAGTGGTTTTTATTGCACTTAGGCCCATAGGCTCATGTGTACATCTATGGGATTTCTCATGGGCTTCAACTCAAGTGGATTTCTACCATGCACATTTATTTCTCTGTGCATATCTAGCCTACTATAGCTAAAGAAGGATCTTCACTCTACTTTTATTATTTATCTCCTATCTCCTTCACGATAGTCACCTAGGCAGCTACTGTTCGCAATTCTAAGCTATAAAACTTGTAAAACCATTATATTAGTGACTAATTTTCTCAAACTCTATAATTATTGACCAATAAAATTATAAAGTGGACATAGGCCAAATATTGCCAAATCACTATAAAAATCTTTTATCTTGCTCTTCTTTTTCTACCATTTAACTGATCCATTTTTGGTGTCAATAGTTGTTAAAATAAGACAACAAAAAAGAATAACAAAACCAAATGTAACAGAAAACAACATGATATAATCAAATATAATTAATTAAAATTATCCTTTCAATAGAATGTTAACAAAATTACAAAATTATTGATTTACATGCATGTTCTAAATATTTATTAAGTATCTTAACCCATCAAATCTTAATCTAAAATTGGTAAATCATTTTTATTGACGTTGTTCACCTCAGTTTCTTCTGCCATTAATGGTTGGTAGGATCAATAATAATTATGTTTGAGGAACAAATTTCATTCTATTTATACGTTTCTTGGTTATGCATAATCGATCATATTTGCTCCATGACCCTCTTAGGTCAAAGTGGATATTGGAGACATTTTGGTGATTCAATTATATTAAATTTTAATTGGGTTAGTAAGTGTTTGGTGGGTGTAAATAGTACCACCATTTTATACATTTCTCTTTAATTTTTCAATCATTTGTTTCTGGAAATTTTACTCACTTTATAGTTCGACCTACATTATTTTTCTTTTTCATTTTGGTGCAAGACGGAGTATGAGCAATAGCTTTTATTAAAGCGAAGGTGTAATGGAAATGATTATGGTGTTGTGGGCCTAATAGAGTAAGGGTATGCCCTAGGAGCAATTATGTAATTTGGTTATATATAACTTAACTCTTATATAGAATCTTTTTTGAAGTGAAGTTTGCTTCTATAATATATATTAGGTATAGGTAATGTTTTTTTACACATAAGATATATTAATAGAAAATCCTTAGGAATGGTATTTTATCGATTGCAGTTGTGAAAGTGTTTATAGCAATGAGTAATGCACTGATATTTAAATACTTACTCCTTAAATGTTTTATGTCTAGATGTATTAAGAAAAGGACATCGATACATCTATTAAGACTAGTGTATGTAATGCTCTTCATATGGTGTACGGTGAATTAATCATGACTGTTGGAGGCGTCATTGGGTTATGTACTTATGGTTGTTTAGAACAACAATAGAATGATTCAATGCTAGTCTTCTATTAGTTAATACAACTAAGTAAAAAAATTACTTCAACTAATGACATGCAGTAATCTTCAGACTTGAGGGTACTACAGATCTTTAATAACTAGACTGTACTTTGATTATGGTCAATCACATACACAATCATAGTTGGGTATAAATGGAACTACTTGAGGTGAAACACTTCCCAACAGAGTATTTGTCTTCTTCATTGTAGAAGGTTGGTATCATTATGATTGGTAGTCGATTTAAATTCCAATTCTATGTCTAGAAGTTAAGGATCCATATCTCATTTAGTTAAGGTATGATGCTCTAGGCATAGATTTTAGAAGTCTTGGTTTTGAAACCCTAAGACATGAAATAAGGGATTTACTAGAATAAAGTTTCACTTTTATTGTATAAAAATTCCTGGCTAGAGTAAATCGGTTAATCGATAAATATTATCGGATTGAACCAAGAACCTCAAATTTGTTTATGTAATTAACTATGGATATCATTAGAGTTTTGACTATCGACCAAGCTCTAGATATCTAAGTGATACTATGATGATGAAAAGAATGCGTGCACTAAACATCAGTGCAAGGTGCAGCTTAATGTAGACTAGAAATTGGATTTCGCCTAAATTTATCTACAACCGACTGAACTTGTGCCCGAACTGTTCAACAAAGTCTACAAATGCTTCATTGATTTAAATATTTAAGTATTGACTAATGTCCAAGTTCACAATATGGAGTCAACACAGCAATATTGTTAGCTAATTTTCGAGTTTTTCCAATTTAAATTTAATTTATATACGTTATAAATTGATAATAAAATTAATATAAATATCATATTGATTTTTATAGCATCTTAGTTAATTATTTGAAAACTAAAAAGTAACTAAAATGATGTATAATTCTTATATGTTGATTTAATTAAGACAAGGGCTTAAATGAATTAATTAAATAATTAATTTGATTGTTAAATTAATTAGGCCAAGATCCCATAAAACCAAACGAGGACATGCCATATGCAAAGGAGGGATAAGGTTCTGTTAAAAAGAAGGTTTTGATTTATGGAAAGTTTTGAGATATGGTAGGCTATTTATATCCCTTCATTCTCTCTTCTCCATACAGATAAAAACAAATAGAGAATCCTAACATTCATTGCCAAAAAGGAAAAAGTTGGTGAATCCTAAAAGAAAGATTTGCAACTTTTGTTCAAGGATAAAAAATTTGGAATTCAAAGAGGAGATTTCTAAAAACCAAGGAGTTGACGACTAGCAATATCAAAAGGCACACATTTTATTTAATCATTCATGTATAATGTATAATCTCTTCTTTATGTTATTTTAACCCATTAAAAAAACTTTAAATTTTCTTTTGGAAGATTGTTTAATATATAGATATTTATTTCAATTAATATATACATATATGTATATATAAGTGTATATATGTATAATTACTAGTGTTTGAAAAACATTATTTTAAAATTCATGGGTTGGCCGTGGGCCCATAAATATACATATATATGTATATGAACACCGCCATAAGTTGTTTTTCGATTTTGAATTAATACACATATGTTTAAATACTTTGATTTGATTTGTTTTCTATTGTAATTTTTTTATTTAATATTATATATATGCACACACACATATATATATATATCAGTTTATTAAAACAAACACTTATATATAATATGGTTTTGATATTTATTTTTATTTACCTCATAGATTTCATGTATATTTAAAATTATTTTAATTTAATAAATTAAAGTTTAAACATGTCATGTATTTATTTACAAACCTTAATACACACACACACCCCAATGTTCATTAAAATAAAATTTTATTTTACATTTAAAATAAAATACATCTATTATATGTGTGCGTATGCATCTAGTAAATATATTATATTCTATTAAACTAATTCATAGCCAATAAAATTAAACATAATTTATGTATGTATGTATATATAACAGCTATTGACTACATATATAATTTATCCAATTTAAATTGTAATTTCTTCACAACTTATCATAAATATTATAACCATAGATCCCAATAGTTATTTACTAATGTGCGATATTTACTTATTTATGTACACCCCAAATAATCTTCCGTGTCTATAATGCTTACCATGTTTGCGTTGCGAATGAAAACACATCATAAATTAGAACATAAACTAAACATAAGTAAAATAACATAACATTGGGTTTAACACTTAATGGATGTAAATCACATTACATAGGTACAAATGTTTAATGTAAATTAACCAAATTAAGATTAACGCACATTACTCTTTTATTAATGCCTCTAAATATGATCAAGTGAAAAAGTAAATTGTTCGGGTAAACACAAAATACAATCCAGTACAAATTAATAAAAGTATTTTTCTAATTTCCCATTTTACCTTATTAATGATGCAATGGTATTAGAGCATACATTATGTTTGCATAAATAATTAACCAACACGTAGGGCAATCGCTTGAAAAAAACCATCTATTTGGATGTCCAAGGAAAACGTATTTAACTATGGAGAGGTTTCTGTAATTAAGGAACGTTTTCACGAACAAAAAACTCCTTCACTTTTGGCTTTGATCTGGCTCATCAAAGTGGTCCCTTTTTGAGGTTATGCCCTAGTGAAAGACTCAAAAGTATTTTATGCTTTAGGCTGACCTAAATAAGCATAATTGAATAATATAAAAAAACTAAAGAATTTAAAATTGGTTTAATTAAAATTAAAATTTATAAAAGCTGTAAATTATCGTTTTAAATTACAATTAAAATCAATGGTTATGAATATAATTTAAAATTAATTTAAAATTGTATTCATAAAGGTTATAAATAGTTAAATTTAAAATTGTTTTAGATTTATGTAAATATAAAGTTATATTTAATGATAATTACAATGTTTAATTAATAAAGTGATGCACATGGATATATATATATATATATATATATATATATATATACAGAACTAAATTAACTATAAATCATATAATAAGTTAAACTTTAAAAATATTATATATATAAAGAAAAGAAGGAGGCTTAAATGAATCAAAACCTACTTAGACTTAATAGAGTATACATCGAATGTATGATTTCATGAGTTTTTAGTCACCTCCCTATAAAGTCGAGAGTACTCAGAGTATTATTTTATATTATAAATTTAAAATAAATTATCTCTCCATCATTTACAATATGAATAGAGTGTTGTACGCACTTTGCTTGTTGAGTACCGTAGAGGTATGGATTATGTATAGTAACGTTTGCATTGTCCCTAGATAGGTAATAATGTTAATGGCTTTGTTGAGTACCCTCATTGGTTACATGATTACCCTTTGGCGATCGTGAATTGATGAATCTTGAGTATCTAATATACTTTAGGATTTATTGAACACCTTCAAAAAAATGATTTAGAGCAAGTAAAAATATGGCTAGGAGTTATATATGAGATATACCTAGTACATAATTACTTATCGTTTATGGGACTACCATTTGGTGAGCACATTTAAGGTTTTAGTAACAAGATAAATAGGCCCTAAACCCCATTGGATGATTTTAAGAAATTCTAATATCTTTTATTAGGGCTTTTGAGATATGCAAAATTTAGTGAGAGCTTTATTAGATAAATATATAAACCAATATAATAAGTATATGGACATATATGATTATAAAATATATGGAACTATAGAATTGATAAAATTATCAATCGATTATAACATATCAAATGAACTAATTTAAAAATTGACTAAGAAATGTTTGAATTTACTTACCAATAAATCTTTTGACATGTTCTCGCTTCAATTCCCATAGTAGAGCCGAATAACATAACCATTTAAACAATTGATTCTTGGTCACTTATGTGCGAACTTTTATGAGAATATTTATTATCTTCTACGAGTTATGATCTATAGAGCAATACAAGAGTATGGATATTAGATCAACATTCTACCACATACAAAAGTCGTATAGTGAAATGTCACGTTCTTAATATATGAAATATCAATGAAAATGTTTCATTTAAAATGAGCAAATAAACTACAGTGCAAGATCGTGTGTTCAATTTTGAATACAGTAATGACCTTATTATGTTATAAACAACACTAGACTAAGGACTATAATTAGATCAAGGATTTCAATCGCCAAAATGTTGGTTTTTCCCTGTTTACATAAGTGCAATTAATCCGATCTCCTTAACATGTTAAGATGACTAAGCACATTTTTATAAAGAATTTTGTAGAGACTATAGTAAAAGGTTTCCTTTTGAAGGATTTGACCTTTTAAAGGAGAAAGCAAATATTTGAGAATGGTAATAATGTTTGCATAGTAAGGATGAGGAGAGTGAATGTCACCTCTACTTCATAAGGTGATATCAAAATTGGATTTGTTTAAAATATTTGATGGTAAATAAGGAATGAGAAATATGATTTCTTGTCTAATTTATTTTAGAAAATTGTTCTCTAGGATTTATTTATTTGAGTTTGAGATAATTGGTCTGAACCTCTCAATAAATTACTTATAGTGGAAGAATAAAAACCCCGGTGTATGATTGAACGGGACTTCGTATTTCAAAAGTTGTTACTGTAACAATAGAAATAGCATGGGCATATCATATGACACTTATTGGTGGCCACAACAAGTCTTAGAAATTTTTTTTGTCATGTATACCATATAATATTTATGAAATAATAATAATTTTGGTTTTGGCTGAAAATATATGCAGCTTGTTTAATATGAATACTCATTATAGAATAAACATGTTTTAGTACATTATGATGGTACTGGTTTTCATAATAATGGCGATGCGTTGGCTAGAGAAAATTCAAAGGCATTTTAAATATTTATCAATTATTTTTGGAATCATAGACCTAGCCATATTTTTGAGAAACTACTCTTTAATCACATGGTTATGATTGTTCAGTACTCGTAAATTTTATCTCAAATGATTAAAAGCAAACCATATATTTAATGGGAGTGACAAAAGAGTTAACGAACCCTTCGGATTGAGACATATAAATGTATGTTGCCCAAGGTCTAATGATACCAAAAGCACATCCACTTAGTTCGTTAAATTCACCAATGAGTTTTATCTAATATGAACATTTATGTTTGATACATAAGTTAGATATATATGATGAATTATTAGAATATAAAACGAAAGTAGAAAACAAGAATATGCAAAAGAATGAAAACAAATAAATTTAAAAAAATAGGTAAGTGTCTTAGATAAGAATTCAAATAGTACCTAAAAGCGAATAAGATTCACTCTCAAAGTCATTCATCTCTATGCTACATAATGATGTATCAATAAGAAGTAATTGAACTTTATTGGACAAAGTACAATTGACAATTTGTGAAGTTGAGTTACTTCTTTCTATCAGGATATGTACTTAAATTAAGCATATATGTTAAATTCAATTTCATCTAATGAAAATATTACAAATTCATATAAGATATGAATTAAAAACAAAGATATGTGGCTGTCTAATTTATGTTATGAACATATGTTCACGAACTCAAAACTAGATCTATTTTATGTAAGTCTATAGACAATTCATAAACGTTTTGATTGACTATTCCACCACATTGAGAAACAAATTGTTGTTTTAAGAAACGCTAACTTCTTGCCAAATGAAATTCTTTCTACAAAACTTAGTGGTAGTGCAATGGACTTGGATATAGTCCAAGCTTCTAAAAAAGAAATTGGTCACATATATGAAGTAAACTTGACTAAGCCCAAAACATACACAACTCATAAGAATGTTTAATAAGAATTCTCGCATATCAAAGAGACACTATGAGTTTCTTATTAATATTGTGAAAACAAATTGTCAATAGCAACAATCTTCTCAGTTTTTCGACATGCCATGAAGAGAATAGACTCTGTTACATGGAATGATACTTTTAATCTAAAATGGATTCCAAGTACATTAACTTGATTTGATACATCAGCTATAGGTGAGTCTTTCGAGAAGAAGATCGATGCAGTTGTAATGTAAAACACAAGGTATGTGGGAAATGACCTCATTAATTTCAAATGTTGAAATTAGTGGAACAATTTTGCCAGTCAATGTGCTTAATGTTTGAACCTAGTCCATTTCATAACGGTGAAAATGGTAAATTTCAAAAAAAAATCTCTATTTGGATCTTAATGGGCATATAAAATCCATTAATTAGCATTAGATCTATTTAATGAAACATATTTTTTGAATAATTTATTATAATTGTTTATTTATATGATCTAATAAATCAAATATATTTGTGTGAATATACAATCAAGAGAGGTAAAGGAAGAAGTGGTCAACCGTAGATGAAAGAATAAATTGAATCAAATTCAATCAGATGAAAAGGAAGGTTTTATTTCATTTAGAGAAGGAAAATTTTTCATATCTCTCTTTTAAAACTTTCCTACAATTTTAGATCCAACAATTGGACGACATTATTCCATGTATGGCCAACCGAATAATGATTTGTATATGGACTGCTATATCTAATATCTATACGCACAAGTATTAGTAACACATAAAAGGCATAACATGATGATATGATAAACAATGAAAAAATCATATATATATATATATATATATATATATATAAGAGTACTTTGGCACGTGCGATGCACGTGCATAGAAAAAATTAGTGCTATAAAACAATGTTTGTAAGATTTATTTCATCTTACGAAATGACTTGATGTGTATGAAACGTTGCATTTTCTATGTGCATACATGCATAATAAAATTATTTATCTAAACATGAATAAGACTATATTATTTAAGGAAATAATTAATTGGGTAAAAGAGTAATCAACCTTACATCAATGTGCAGGGAAATGTAATGAATATTAAAAATAGCATTTTTAATAGTTTGGAACTTAAAAACTTCCGTTGTCTCTATTTTAAAAAGTAATAAAGCAGCATGTTAATACATAAGGAATTTTTCTTTTCAAATATGAAATAGTACATCCCATGATACTCCACTCCTCATGAACACTCAGTTAAAACTACTTTACACTTGGTGTATAAATTTTGAATTTTCAATTACTTGAATATTGTTATTAAATTATGTAGGACTGAAATTGATGTAATTAATATTCGCTAATCTTTTTATTGGTTGATGTCAACAGTAGTAGTTTGACAATATTTTAAGTACTAAGTATAGTTGTCGTAATCGTTTTTTCTCCTCCTTGTTCCGGGCTTGAGACCAGCATCAATAATAAGTTGATGGCATAGTTAAAAATGGTTTATAAGGGATTTTTTTACGTTAACTACAACTGAATTGTAGTAATAAAGTTGGAGACCTTAATCAGGTAATAATGTATCACATTGTAAACATCATTTCTGGCATCATAATTCTAGCTTAATGTTGACTAAATCACTTGGTAATCATATTACCTACATTTGATAATGAGATTGTTATATTATAATTTTCCAATTTCATTAAGTTACAAATTTCGACTTATGTTTAGTTGGTGTTCTTGGATGTTGTGGTAGGAAAATTTTGTAGCATTATATTTGCAGCCACTTTGTGCATACTTCATAGCATGGATGATATCCAGTAATAGAATTGACAGAAAAAAACAAATATAAAATGAAAATTTTGCGAACAACATCAAAATAGATTCACCTTAATGAATGTTGACTGAACTCCACTTTGCCAACATAATACAATATTCAAATTGTCCATTTTCATGAAGAAGTTATAGAATGATGATGGCTTGTGAATGAATTGAGATGCAAAAGTGCTCGTAGTGAAGAGAATCTTTGTTATCAAGTAGTAAAAAATGCACCAATTGTTCAAGGTGTGTAATAATATAACAATGTTTGAATATTTCAATTTGAACTAAACGCATTGAGGAGCACTGTCTTAATTTTTATAGGCATTCTTTTTCCTTCATTTTTGCTGAAACTATTTCCAAACTACTTTCATTATGATTTCCCTAGAATCATGATTAATGCGATATTAAAAAAAAGTAGAAATGTATTAGTTATGAGTATAGAATGCATAATGTCAGTTAAAGGGGAAAAATGTATAACCCTTGCCATAATGAAAGAGAAAGTACAAAAGGACAGTAGGAGCAGATAAATTCTAAAGGAGAAGAAGAAGTATTGTTTTCTCTTCAAAATGAAATAAGTATATGAATAAAATTTGAATGCAATAAACTTTTTATATGTAAAAGTTATTGGGTAGTGGTCAGTTTTTTTGTTTAGTGTGCGTATACAGTGGAGCATTGAAGTAATGCATGCACTATGCACGAAGGATAGTAATTTAAAATAGGTTTGTAAATCAAGTCAAACATTACCTCTACCGATCTAGTAATACAATAGTTACAATTATTACTAACATAGTTTTCAAAGTTACTAACATAGTGTGGATTTTCCAATATAGTAAATATAAACTTTAGTAATACAATTTTAGTAGTTACTAATATAACTATAAAAGTTAGTATAGATACTACTTCTGTCTGGATTTACAAATAACTTTCTTTATTTGAAATCAAATGGCCCATAACATGTCCAAGTTGTTCCTAAGCTAGTATTTGTTGTATTAATGCACAAAATTTGTAAAGCAATGGAAAAATGGAAAGAACTCAAATAAAAGTTAACCATTTTTATCTTTTCCCCAACTTCATACACTACATCCAAGAACAGTTATATTAAAAAAGAATAGACAACTTCCCTTATTTCAGCATTTATACCATTATATATACGCCTGCACTACTTTCAAATTGGTAATTATATAAATTCTTGTAGCTACCAATGGTTCCATCGGTATGATTTGGATATACAAATAAGAAATTATACCGAACAAATAACGAAATTGAAGATCTAGATTATTACCGAAAAATAAAAGGAGATCTAAAAGGTAAATGAAAAACAAACATACCTCGAATACTTAGTTATCGTAGATCCCGACTGAAGTGGTGGAGGAACAATTTTGGAAATTGAAATAATTTAGTATTGCCACTAGCTTTCTCATTTGGGAAGTTGGTAACTCAGATATTGGAGTACTAAGTAGGGTGACACTGTTCATCAAAGAGGACCTAGTAGCCTCTGACATAAAAATTGTAATCCTACTGGCAAAAGTAAACATATACTCCCATATGGGATCCTTCACAGTAGGGTGTACGTCTATCTGGACCAGCATTGTGACACCAACATTTTTCGTCAATGATCTTCTTCGTAGGTGTCAAAATGACGGGACTATCCCCAAACTACGTCAAGCATAGAATTAATATCTGGAAATGAAGCGATTGGTTGTACTTTATTAACCATAATTATTTTGTAATGACTAAGCTCAATCTCACTTCAGGAGCTTTAACTAAACATATATTTATGCACATTGCATTGAAGTTTAAGAGTTGTGACCTTGAAATCCTGCATAGTTTTCATTTTTGATGTCAATTTTTGAATCAATAAGCCTACAAAGTAACTATTGGGACGAAATCAACCTCACAAAATAATCAAGTTGATTGGGAAATATATTGAACATCATTTGTGCATCAATGGAAAGTACTATGAGCCATTGGAATATTAAAAAAATTTACTGAATATATTGCATGTAAGTGACGGTAGACATAAAATCACATGAATTTTTCACTTATAACAATCTAAAACCTAAGGCTTACTATAGAAAGCATCTAATGTTTATTCAAACAAATTAGCCAAAAGATGAAAAACAAAACATCATGAGTAATTCTCAAATATTAGAAGCGTATTAAAATAACATGTGTGATATTAAAAGTGATTTAGATTCGGCATCACTTAATCATATCCATGTATTTAATTTGCAAATTAGTCGCTACTTTCTATTCTGTTCAATATGTTACACACCCAGTAGCTTAAAACGTGAAAACATAGAGTGGATAAATACATTTTCAAGATAATATATATTTATTGTCACACATAAATTAAAAAGTACAAAATGCATCAACTGCAATAGCAACACATTCGAAACAAAGCAAACCTGGAAACAACATTCATGTTGATCATCGTTCAACCTCCTCAAATGGAATTCCTGTAGGGCTGCACGCCTATGGTATACAAAGTTCTACGTGATTGGAAAATCTTCTTATTTAATTGAAATATTTTGACGTCGGTTTCAATTGAATATGGAGCGGTGATCAAGAGACTAAAAACTAAAAATACGCATGTCGGTTATTTTAAAAGAACATTATGGTGGAAATATCAGAAAACCTGGTGTATGGTTACTGAAACAGTTTTGTCTACGTACGAACTTTGGCTATTGCATATTGTTGTGGGCATTTTAGGAAACTTGAAAAAGGCTTCACTTTGACCCTTTGACCAAGGGTTTGGCTTTATAGTATAAGATATCGTGTGTGTAGATATTGGGATATATATATATGTATATATATATATACTGATTTACTTAATTTTATTGATTAGTGAATATACATATACATACATACATACATAGTATGTATAGGTATAAAATATCTCCAAAATACATATCTTAATAAAATAAAGATTTTACTGATAATATCTTATATAAATGATTGAACTAAAGCTACAAACTCAAAATTGTAGGCTAAAGATCTAAATTTTACTTGTAGAATATATTTGAATTTAGATCAAGATTAAGTTAACTAATGCAAAGTATCTCCAATTAACTTTAAATTAATATTATAAAATATATATATGTGTGTGTGTGTAATAATAAGATTAAAATAATTTTTAGTTAATTTAAAATACACATACTTCTTATGTCAAACTGTTCTAAGTCATTTACAAGCACATACATATAAACACACAGTTATCCACACACACACACAAATATATATATATATATATATATATATATATATATATATATATATATATATATGAAATTAAGTAAGTGAACCTGTCGTAAAATTCCCCTTTTTTATTTTAAAAAAACCATAAGTTTGAAGTCCAAAAACATATGTTAAGTTGGATAAGAGATCAATGAGTTTTATGTTTCTAAATGATCATAATTCTGGTTAAAAACATAATTTTAAACACACACACGCACACACACACACACATATGTATGTATGTATGTATATTAATTTTACTATATTAAATTAAATCAAACCAAATCAATCAATTTGTTGTTTGAAATGTAAAATAAATTTCAAATAAAGATGAGACAACAATACCTATATAAAATTGTGATAAGAATAATATAAGTAATACATGTAAACTTAAAATTAGGATGTTCCTCATAGACCTAGCCTATTACTGACACCTTGATCTGCAAATTCCTTATAGATCCCGAGAATCAACATTTGAACTTTTAGATGAGCCACCTTGTTCTATTTTATTTGATTTAATTATTGGGTAAACAGGAAATAAAGTTTTAGCCATGAATGAAGGAGGAGTATGCCATGAGAAAGAGGAACGAAAAAGGAGAAAGGAAAGAATCAAATGGGAGAAAATCAGGGAATTTTGTTTTCATGGGGGAATGAAACCTTTTACATTCTCTCTATTTAAACTTCCTCTTTAATTCTCATTTAATTTTCAGTAAAGCAAAACTTCTCTCTCACATTATCATGACCAGCCATATTTTTCCCTATGTGGAATAAAATTTCCATAAGTTTGTTTAAGTAATTATCTATATTTAAATCTATTTAAATATATATCGACATCGTATATCGATATGCACATATATAACTTTTACATATACATCCAAACAATTACTAACAACATCCAAAACATCAAATAAACTAATAATTAACACTTTTTGAATATTAGCTAATGTAATTGATTTATAATATTTTATAAACTAATTAAATCATATGGCTTTTGAAAGAATTCAAAAATGTGGTTATAAGACTCATACGTGTGAATTCATTCAATGATTAGTATTAAATAATCCAATTATTAATGTTCACACGTCAATTTGTCTAGTGGTGTGACAGTTGAGCTAAATTTATTGCTTACAGATCTTTTTGATAAAATTCATTTCACATTTTCTTAGGCGATACTTTTTAGTAATAATAATTTACACATGTTCTCTTCGTCAAAACTATATTACTTTAGGATATATGAAATTTGGTATTGACCGAAATTCCTATAATATCCACCTTCAACATGATTTTTTCAAAACAAAGTCCTTGATTCAATAAAATAATTCATTATTAATCGTAATATTCTAGCCAGAAATTTTGACTTTGATTGACTACAGTTGACCGTGATACTAACCTCATACAACCGAGGAAATGAATTCCCTATTAAATTGTGTTTCACTCTTAATGCTTCAACTCAGACACAACTATAGTCGCATGATAGATCTACATGCCATGATTTAACTATAATCATAGTGGAGTACTCATACTAAAGCTTAATCATATCCTAAGTCGAGAGAATTATGTAATATCATCACTCTGGTATTTCCTATTTGATCAAGTTGTTGTCAGCTAACATGAAACTCTTAGATTAGTCATTCTATAATTATCCAATACCAATGAATACATAACCCCTTGGTGCCTCTGGCTACCATTAGTAATAGACTACCAACACTTGGAGAGAGTTATGCACTCTGGTCTCAATGAATGTATCGATATCCTCTCTCGCAATATCTCGTCTAGGAATATTTAACACAAAATGTTGTTTTATTTTGTGACTAATCACTCACGGTGGAAACTACTTACAACTATAACCACTTAACATTTTATTTAAAAAATTCTTATTAACATACTTTAAATTAATTACTTAATTAATTATATCATGATATAACATAAAGTATATAATAAAAATCAAACACCTTTATTACTAACAAGACTGACTATAAAGCTAGATTTATGCAACAAAATATAAACTTTCCCTTAGAGCATACCACTAACTCTTTCATTCTCCCACTTTCATTTGAGTCAATTAGCTAATTTTTGTAACATTTCCTCGATCAGTTCAGAACTGATCGAGCTAGTTCCTTAGGAAACAGATCTGCTATATTGTATTACAACCTACTCTGTCAGCTAATATCTCTCCATTGTTGATAAACTACCTTTATCATATGGAAATTTCATAGCATTTGTCCAGACATCTTGGGAGCCCTAGGTTCTTTCATGATCTTTATTGTGACATTGTTTTCACAAAACAAAATCGTGGGACTCTCAAAATTTGGAATCAACTCTAGCTTAATTATAAATTTGTGCAATTATATTTATACCGCTATCATTGCGGCGCTATTTAAGGTAGTATACATAGCATTTCTATTGAGTCCGCCACTACTGCTCGTTTCGAACATTTCCAACTTAAAATTCATTAATTAACATTAAACGTGAATTTAGGATTGACACGCTACATTCGATATCACTTAAGAAGTTTGCGTCCGAACATCCTCCATAAAGAGTTTATAGTTTTCATACAATATTCTCTAGTATTTCATAAATACTTGAAAATACTCATAATTGCAATTAAATAATGTCAAATTAGATTTGATATTCTCTTAATGCATTAGATACAGGGCCGGCCCTAGGGCAAGGCGAGCAAGGTGGTCGCCTAGGGCAACGGATCCGGCAGGGGCAATCGGTGGTGGTGGTGGTTGTTTAGAAATTTTTGAAGATAAAATATTTTGTAGAAGATTGTTAATAATTGAGTGTGTGGTGGAGTGGTAATTGCATTGTTGCATAATGGGGCAACCTAGCTTCAATTCCCAACAAAATGCAATATTTTTTGTTATATTACTTAAAATCTGGGATAGGGCAACCAAATTACTTGGGATGGCCCTGATTAGATACATAAGCAAAATATGATATTATAAAATCATAACATGTACGATAATTCCTATTTTCGATGCATAAGGAATCCATTTCATATACTCCATCATTTTAGTATGATGTCTACGTATATCGTGTGAGACAATCCCAACATCCTTTTATACTAGTCACAAAGGATGTCATTTTCAAATCCTACATCGATATCTAAACTGTAATTGATTTAAACACGAATACATTGTTAACAATCAATAATAAGTTATCTTACTTGCAGTTTAGAAATATCTTAGTACCCTTAATATTCTTTCTTACAGACACATGATTCTTCTGCGTCTTGATTGAAAATGTCATGACCCGGAAATTTTGATCCCGAAATTTCCAGATAGTTAGTGAAAAGAAGAAAGAGAAAGAAGAAAGAGATAGAAGAAGAACAGAAAAGAAACACATAATCTCACATTCGCAGCGGGTAAAATATAATATCACATAAATAATAGTTTTACAAGAAGAACTATATCATTACACTCATATCTTTATACATCAGAGTTATACATATAAATAAACACTGGATAAAACAATCATATCCAGATACTACAATATCATAGAGTAAACTCTCCATACGACCCTGCCATCCAGCTCGCCTCCTGATCTCCAGAACGTCCTTACCTGAAAATCTGTAATACTCGGTCTGACCAGAGCATTACATCAAACTATTTGATTTTTTGCCAAAATATTTACTTAACTCTGACATTTTTCGAGTGACGCTATCATATCAGTTCTTTGATCCTATCCAACACTTACAAACTCAATCATCATTTTAATTGATCTTATGACATTTTGATCATCATGTGCAAATAATGTATTCTAAATCATTATTCATAATTTCAGTACCTACCAAGATGTATAAAATTCAAAGTCATATTGGATGATAAAAGTATAATTCAAATTAACTAAATTACATTGATTAACAAATATGTCATGTTAGTTTAAAAATAAATAAATTTACAATGTTATTCTCATCAATTTTGCTTACTATATTCTAACTGCATCGGTCTTCCATTCTTGGATACACCCACAACCGATGGATAATATCCCTTTGGATAAAACTATCAAAATCATATTTTGATAATGTACTTGGAATCTATTTCAAATTTAAGCGTTATGCCATATATTAGAGTCTATACTCTTTATCGCTTATTGGAAACTGAGGAAATTGTTACTACTCACAATTCCTTTTCATGATATTGTTATGAAACTAATAGTTTCTCTTTAACGCACACGAATTCGTATTTGACATTCTAATGAGTTGTGTATTTTTACGCTTGGTTGGTTTCTTTTCATCTTATATAATCAGTTTCCACGCTAGAGTTTTTGGATTGTGTCCAACACTTACATAAAACTACTTCGACTTTGGGTTTATGAAACTTCTGTTCATAACACATATTAGTCAACCATTATTGATTGGTCACAAACTCACTTGGGGTGGTTCACACAAGATCACCCACAATCGATTTGTATGAAGCCTCTTGACTTACGCAACCTGTCACTTGTTTATCCTAGGACATGCAGGTTTCATGCTACTTCATATCTATATGATTTTGTAAATAGTGCTTTAGATGAAATCAAAATTTAACATATGTACTTATTCTTGAATACATATCCTTTTAAAAAAATTAATTCAACATCACACATCATCAATCGTACTTTGTCCAACAAAGTCTGATTACTCCTTCTAATACATTGTTATGTATCATAGGAAGGAATGATGCTATTATTGCATTCACATTCACACTACTTTTATTGCAACGTATTTCAAGGCAATTTACTTAGCCTTTCAGTTGAATCAGCAACCACTGCTTGTTAATTAATGCTCCTTAGCCGAGGTTAAACAAGAATTTAGGATTAACATAGTATATTTGATATCACTTATGAAGTTTGAGTTTGAGTAATACTTCATAAGAAATTTGTTGTTTCCATAAACAAATCTCTAGTATTTCATAAATACCCGTGAATACTCATAACTACCATTTAATTATATCAATTTGGATTTGATACTTGCTTAATGCATCAATTTCATAATGGATTTGATGCTTGTTCAATGTATTAATTATATAAGCAAGTAGCGATATAGTAGACAACATAACAAATATGATAATTTCGATTGTTAAAGCATAAGGAATCCATCTTATATGCTCCACCTTAAACATTTTAATATGGTGTCTACGTTTATATTTTGGAACAATCCAAACATCCTTACTTATGTTTTAGAAATATTTTAGTACTCTTAATATTCATTCTTACAAACATAACTTCCTCTGCATTTTCATTTTAACGCTCCTTAACGGAGGTTGAACAATAATTTAGGATTAACATAGTATATTTGATATCATTTATGAAGTTTGAGTTTGAGTACTCCTTCATAAGAAATTTTTTGTTTCCATAAACAATTCTCTATTATTTTATAAATACTTATGAATACTCATAACTACCATTTAATTATATTAATTCGGATTTGATACTAGCTCAATGCATCAATTACATAAGGGATTTGATGCTTGCTCATTGCATTAATTACATAAGCAAGTAGCAATATAGTATACAACATAACAAATATGATAATTTCGATTATTGAAGCATAAGGAATCCATCTTATATGCTCCGCATTAAACATTTTGATATGGTGTCTATGTTCATATTTTGGGACAATCCAACATCTTTACTTATAGTTTTAGAGATATTTTAGTACCCTTAATTTTCATTCTTATAGACATAGCTTCCGCTGCATTTTGACCAAAAATCATATTTGATTTCTCTATCAAAATGTTTGCTCAACCATGTAGCTTGTCAAACGATACCATTATATCATTTCTTGGAAATTATCCAACACTTATAAACTCAGTCATTACTCCCATCGACGTCGTGATATTTTGGTTATCATGTGTAAACAGCCTATTCTAAATCATTATTTAGAATTTATTTTCCAACGAAGAAAATTCAGTTCATATTTGCAATAATTGTGCAATAGAATCCAAATTAACTTAAGTACATTGACCGATGAATTTAATCTGAATCCAAATCTGAATAATTTGCAATAAGTTCAGGTCATATTTGCCATATAAACCAAATCTGAATATTTTTATATAATATAAATGTATCTTAGTGAGATGTCATATTTCGTTTCAATAAATTTGGACTGCTCTAGCCTCGTATATCTTATTTTCGACAAATTAGAAGCAGTTTGGCAGCGAAAATTGAGTTTTGATAGATGGGTCATATCACTATTATCTATGTACCATTTTGTTCATCTCGTCGCACTAAACTCCGCAGCACATTCATTTGTGCATTTTGTTACCCGGTGCATGGTGAAATCTACGAAATGGTTAGCCGTATTGGTTTCCATATTTGGGCCTTTTGGGTTTCATGTGCCTATTTGTGTGGTATCAATTTATGCCAGCATTTATTCTTTTTTCTCCCTATCCCTTCTCCTCCAATCTTGTTTTGTACGTTGCCTTGAATAAATAAATAATATATAATCAAAGTTGCTTTCATATTTCTGTTAACTTGCTTATCTTCTCTTTTCGCTCGAGTACTGTCCATGCCTTTCTATGTGTTTTTGCTCGAAGCTATCCCCTACCGTTTCATAACCCTATCATGTGCCATGCAAGCGGCCTTTACTCGACCCGAGCCCACATCATTGACCGTCCATCCTCTCTCCACCATGCGTGCCAACACCTCCTCCCCAGATCTACCATCCAAACCTTTCTTACCTACTTGGCCCTCATCATCACCCATCCCCTTGCCCACGCACAGCAACCTCCGCCCATGGCTGTAGCCATTTTCCTACCAGACTCCATTTTCCTCTAACCCACTGCCTTGCGAATCATCTCCAGCCTTTTCCACTTCCCATCGAAGCTTCTTGACAACAATAAAACCACCGCTCCATTTTCCTCCTTGCTCCAAACTGACAGCCGGCCATATCCCTTTACCCGAACGTAGACCCCACACCTGTGCCCTTCAAAACCAACATTGCTTTAGCCCATGCAGTCAGACCTTTCCTCACCTCCTTCTTGATAATTTTTTATATATAAAGAGTTCATATTTTTCTGGAAGCATGCTTCATCATCCACAAACTTCCTCCATCCAACGGCAACCTTGCTTGCATCATTTGTGACTGTCGCTACCACTTCGCATAACAGCTCCAACATCCCCGATATGCACCGAGCTCCTCATTCCCTACTATTGACCTCGCAGCACTCTTCTTTTCCTTCTTTTTCCATTATTTTATAATATATATTATTAGAAAGGAGTATAATATATATTATTTGTTTGCTCTAAAAATATATAGATTTTTAGATATATATAAAAGATATATAGATATTTTGTTTTTTTAAATATATAAGATTTTACAATTCCTTGTTTTATATTCAAATTAATTTTTATATGTGTGTCCTAATAAATATAAATTGTTAAATATAATATGAATATATTTTTTATGTTTTTAATTAAATATTGATTTTAAGAAAAAATAATAATATAAGAAATATTTTCCATTTATCTCAAGCTAGTTTTGATTTTTGAATTCATCGATTCGGGTCCATCGTGCTTTGATTTGGAATTTGCGCTTGGATTCATCGCATCTTGTTCTTGTTATTTCTCTAGCCTTGATAGGTGAGAAATCACTCATGATTAACAATATTATACTTAGTAAATTGATTTCACATGGAATGACGATTGAAATATGTTGTTAAATTTGAAATGTCGGTTACTTAATTATTGAATATGATATGTTATTATCTGCAATTGTTTACCGATATTAATTGACATATGACACCATAACCCCTTGAATATGTTATGTTTAAATTGCTAATTATGATCATATATCTCTATAATTTATATGGTGTCTTTTTTTGCTATTTATATTCTCACTCCACAAGTTCTCCGTTAGTTTAGAAATTCCCTATGGGTTGAAACGACACATACCAGATTGGTATTTTAGATTAGGGAAAATCGTTATGGGTTGAAATGATAAACCCAAGATTGTGGATGAAATGATATATACCCATAAATATTGAATTTAAATTGCGGATTGAAATGATAAATATCCGTATCACTTTATCCATAGGATTGAAAATTATATATGGACACCGATGGTCTATTTTTGAAATGATTTCCAAAGTTTACAAGGAAATATATGGGTTTTAATAAATATTGACTTTTAAATATAATATCAAGCTTTTAATTTTAATATGCATGTAAAATTTAGATTTTTAAAATTATATATTTGGAAATTTTAAATTTATAAGTTAGTTTAAAAAATATAAATTTAAAGATTTTACTTATATTTTATTATTTTTAAATATATAAAATTAGATTTAATATAAAATAAAATTCGATAATGAGATTTAATTTAACAAAAATTTAATTTAATTAGTATGTATTACGTTTATGTATTTATTTAAAATTATATTAATATTTTAAAAATAGATTTTGTAATATTAATGAAGTAAAGTGCAAAAGATAAATCATAGTTGATTTGTAATTTAATTTATTTAAGAATTGAAATTAAATAGAATTGATTTTGACTTATTGATTTTGAGATTTCAAAGATATGAAATTTATAATTTGATAACTTAATTTTGATTAAAGGTGATTAAATGAAATTTTCAAATTTAAATGAAATTGAAACTGAATATTTGATATTAATTTAAAATTGTACTTTGAGATTTTATTCAAATGTTATTAAAAATGATTTAGTGAATATTTTTTTTAAATTTAAATAAAAATAAGTTGGATTTTGAAATATAAATGATATTTATCAAATTGAGTTATTGTAAATTGTTTCAATATTTATACTTTGAAACCTTGTGAATTTGAAATTGTTTAAACTTGTAGTTCAACCTGAATTGAAATCAATATAAATTAAAATGATTTTACTTAGAATTTGAATTGGATTGAAATGTTTAACTGAGATTTGATTTAAATTGAACTTTGGAACTAAAGTGATTTGTATTGGTTTGTGGAATTTGAAGAAACATTCTAACTTGAAACTATTTCGGTGCACATACTTTAATATATAAACTATTTTAACTTAGAACCTATTTTAAATATAAACTATTTTCAATTTATAACTATTTTAATATATATAAACTATTTTCAATATTATAAACAATTTAAGTTGGAACTGTAATGATTTAGATTTTATGGATTTAAATGCGAATATTTTGATATAATGGTTTAAATTATTTTATGGTTATGATTTTGAAAATGAATATGATTTAAAGAGATATGGTTTCGAAAATGATATTATTTTTAAAATAAATATGATATTTTTTATGAAGTATGAACAATTTGAAATGATTATAAAAGTGATTTTATAAAATAACCACGGTGTGAAGTTAGCATTTGGTTGTTAAAGAGACCGGGATCAGATATTGTCATACTCTCTGCCAATACCGAAACCACTTAACAACTATGTGCGTAGTGGAGATTCTAGAACGAAGTTGACAGTTTGGCGATGATTCTGTATGAGGTATTAACGCAGCCCTGATTCCCGCGAGTCAGCTTGATGTGGCTAAAAACGAAGCTATACCTGGGCAAGTAAGGTTGCACCTCCGATCGAGCATGCTTCTTCAATACCATTCTATTACTTTGTGATTTGATCGGATGCACCTTTGATTTGGGAGTGTGTCTCAAGGTGGGTGGTAGTAGCTGCTATGCGTTACCACCAGCCCGATTCTGCAAAACGGTATAATTCTACCCTGGGCATTGCCTCACATGCTTTGTCACATGCCTTATGCGCCTTCTACGAGTTTGATTTGTACCATACCTATGAAGTGCCATCTAATAGCCCTCCAGTTTACGGAGGAATTACGGTACTGTATAGACTACAGGAATATATGAAAATGTGTAAGGGGGATATAAAAAATGCCTTAATGCTATTTTAATACTTTACTTTGCCGATAGACATATTCTAATAGTGTATATTACTACATAGTAGATAGTTCCATGGATTCTTAAAGGATGGGAATGTCAAACATCTTTTAAGTTATTTGTATTTCACTTGGATATTTCACTTGAGTTGATTTACTTGCATAAGAATGTTAATCCTGACTCGAGTGTTTTGTATTTTGCTTTATGCTTGGGTTAGACTGAGTGTCACAGCATTTGAGACTCACCTTTGGAGCTTGGAGCTTTGTGTGAAGATCTATCCTTATCTATTCAGTTTTCATTTATTTCCTGTTGTTTATGTTCGAACTTGTCAGATGCTTTTTATTAGTGACTTCTATATACTTGGAATTTTCTGTTGTATTTGTTTCAGACTCTGATGTTCTATAGTATCTTCATGAACTACAATTTATTTATTCCGCTGCTTATTGTTGCATTACTCCATGTCTGTGATTCTACGATTGATTTATTTACTGTATATGCTAAGTTTTGCCAAATATAAATTAACAATATGTTATTTTGAGCAATTCAAGTCTGGCATGTATGGATGATTATCGATTTAATGGTTCGAAATAGCAGGCTATTACATATGGAATCAGTGCCAGGTTTAGGAAAAACTTAGCATATGGATTAGAAAAATTAATTACAAAATCATCTTCGTTCAAGTTTGAAATTCTTCCTTAGGATCCTCCTAAATTAGGATTTCTTTTCGATTTTGGAACTCTCCCATTTGTTTTGAAATCCATTCTTGTCTTCCTGTTCTTGTTCTTCTTGATTCGGAAGCATTCCATAGCTCTATTTCTATGATCTCTGTAATAAATTTGAGCTCATCTTGCCATCTCAATTGGCAACTTTATCTTATGAGTGACTAATTCCATCGACGGTTCCGCCAACCTTAGTATGATTTGTAAAGAGGTGAAACTCCTTTACAACAGGCATTGATTCACCCGAGATTTCTATGTCCCCGGTTTTGATGCTGTTATTTCTTGTAAAGACCGAACCATTTCTCTAGTGGATGACCCGGGAAATTCTCTTATGATCGTTTGTCGAATGCCTTAGGATTATGCATGCAATTTTATCTTTTTGCTCGGTTCTTAGTTTAGTGATCTTGACTCCATCCTTGTCATCCAACTATTTTCGGATATCTTTGGTGAAGTCACTTCTCTTCCTCCCAAGCGGGAAATTGAATTCCGCATCAATCTTCTTCCTGGAGCTTGACCGGTTGTATGTCATCCCGGATGAATGGTTTTTATAAATGGTTTGTCATGCCCTTTGGATTAACCAGTGCTACAGCCTACTTCATTGACCTCATGAATCGCGTTTCTGCGATGTTCTCACCAAGTCTGTCTCATTTTCGTTAATGAAATTCTCATTTTTATAAGTCTCAGTTGACCAGGTTAAGGTCACCATGATTAATATAAGTCTATCCATCTTTGCTCTTCTAAAATTTAACTATCTTATCTTCCTTTTGAGCCTACCTTCTTTGTTAGAATTTTCTTTGACTAGGGTTCCTTAAAAGTTTAATCTCTATCCTTGTTTTGAGATCCATTCTTGAATCATCCTA
The DNA here is from genome assembly GCA_030765085.1 of Allium cepa. Taxonomy (NCBI): domain Eukaryota; kingdom Viridiplantae; phylum Streptophyta; class Magnoliopsida; order Asparagales; family Amaryllidaceae; genus Allium; species Allium cepa. The sequence continues at coordinate 805,569,137 of CM060943.1, forward strand.
TAAGGGAGCGTATTTGTAATTGACATAAAAATGTTTTATATTTGTGTTGTTTGAGTTGTTAAGTTAGAATTTTGGGTTTCGATCGATTCGTCTGGCCAACGCTATCGATAGGTATTCCAAAACACTTGAATAGAGAAAATTGACACAATATTGTATTCAGAATTGTTAAATGAAATGATTTAATGTATGATTATACTTTATATTTAAAAGTATAATTTTCTTAAACTAGATAGTTAAGTGAAGTTATTTTGCAAATGAAATGAATGTAAATAAAGGATTTTAGAATTAAATTTTCGGTGCTTTCAAAATTTTGTTTTTAATGTTTTGAAAAACATATTATTTGAAGGTATTTTCGAATGAAAATTGTTTTCAAAAGAATTTTAAAAAAAGTAAGTCGGTTCTCTCCTCTTTTGTCATTGGAAAACAATTTTGATGATTATGCAGCATCGTCGACATTCATTTTCGAGTCTCAAAGTGGAGAGACCACTTAATAGATTTGCTACACTTTTCTTTTGGAAAATGGATTTGATTTGAATTTCTTGAATATGATTTGATGAACAATACACACACACAAATATATATATATATATATATATATATATATATATATATATATATATATATATATATATATATTCAAAATGGTTTGAAGTGAAACCGGAAATTAAACTCTTAAATTCCGTGTTAAGTAATAGTTTTCAATTATTGAAATGAAACAATTTTTTTGAATAATTGGAATATCTAAAATGAGAAATGAAATTGAAACAACTCGAAACAGTTTAAACAAGATAAATTTATTTGTATAATACTAAGTTGCATTATAACTCAAATATAACTTACGTGAAATATCCAGAATGTAAAAGTCAATGTGAATATATAATTGAGGTTATACAAGACAAAACTTAAGTAATAAAATGTTCAAACTAAAATTTCTCTTAATAAAAATGGTTTGAACGTAATAAGAACATGAAACTGAATAGGACACAATATAAAAGGTAATAAGATGTCCAAAAATGAAATTTTGTTAAATGAATTTTTAAATAAAAATTGAAGGGTTATAATACATGGTTATACACTTAATCTGCATTGTAAGATATGTTAGGTGAAAATAAATTGAATAATAAAAGGGGATGCTATTTAAATAAATATGAACTTAAGAAACTAAAAAGGTAATAAATAAATTTATATCTTTGTAAACCATTTGGGATACAAAAGTAAATTACTAGGAATAGTTTAAATTGAATTATGAAGTGGAATCAAATTGAGTAAAGTTAAATGGATTAAATAAACGAGTTAAATAAAACAAAATAAAAAAAATTTGAAAGAGAAAAGAAAAATAAACTTAAATTATAAAGAAAATATGGAAGGTTAATAAATTGAAAGCAAATCAATTGAATGAAAATACATTAAATTGGAATCAACAAACGTGAATACAATGAATATTAATTAATTAAATAAAATGGATTGAAAGCAAATTTGTTAAATATTAATCAATTTAAAAACTAATGGAAATTTATATGGTTTTGAGTTAACAGTTTTGAATTAGCAATTTTGAATTGAACAAAATAAATGAAATAAAATAAATGGAAACTAAAATAAATGGAAATTAACTTTTTTATTTGGCACTATGTTTCGAATCTATCTTTCCTTTCTGTTGCAGCTATTCTCCTACCTCGTTCCTTTTTGGGGACGAAAAGTTTTGAGTGGAGGAGAGTGTAACGGCTAGGAAATTTCAACGATTTTATAACGTAATTAACTAAATTTTCATGAAGATAAACAATTAAAATTTTGTAATGAAAATTTGATATTTGAAACGCGTCTATTTGAATGTAGCAAATATCAGATTTTCATTAGAAAATATGAAAGTTATTTTGTTGGGTAATTTTATTTAATTTTAATTGAGTTAATTTGGTGAAAATAAATATTTTCGAAATCTGAATTTTTTATATATAATATAAATGTAAATCATTTTCTAAACGGAACGTCATATTTCTTTCACTAAATTTGGACTGCTGTAGCCCCGTTTATCTTATTTTCGGCGAATTAGCAGCAGTTTGGCTACGAAAATTGAATTTTTATAGATGGGTCGTATCATTCTTATCTATGTACCATTATGTTCATCTTGTCGCATTGATTTTCGCAGTATATTCATTTGTGCATTTCGGCTTTCGATGCACTGCAAAATCTACGAAACGGTTAATTGTATTGGTTTCCATTTTTAGGCCTTTCGGGTTTCATGTGTCTATTCAGTTTCCACCCTGTTGAAAACGAATAGCCAATTGTTTTTATTATTTCCAAAAATAGTCATTTGACCTTTGCTATTCGTTCATTCTTTTTTTTCTTTGTCCCTTCTCCTCCAATCTCGTTCTGTACATTGCCTTGGAAAAAAAATATAATCAAAGTTGCTTTCATATTTCTGTTAACCTGCTTATCTTCTCTTTTTGCTCGAGTACTGCCAGTGCCTTTCCATATTTTTTCTCGAAGCCATCCCCTACCGTTCAAAAACCCATCACGAGCCATGCAATTGGCCTTTGCTCTACCCAAGCCCACACCATGGGCCGTCTACCCACTCTCCACCATGCGTGCCAACACCTCCTCCCTAGATCTGCCATCCAAACCCTTCTCACCTACTTGGCCCTCGTCATCACCCATCCCCTTGCCCACACACAGCAACCTCCACCCATGGCTGTAGCCGTATTCCCACCAGACTCCGCTTCCCTCCGACCCATTGCCTTGCGACTTATCTTCAGCCTCTTCCACTTCCCGTCGCAGCCACCTAACAACAAGAAACCACCACTCCATTTTACTCCTTGCTCAAACCTGGTAGCCGACCATCTTCCTCTACCCAAATGCAGACCCCACACCCATGCCCTCCAGATCCGACCTTGCTCCAGCCCATGCAATCAGACCTTCCCTCGCTTCCTTCTTGGTAAAAAAAATATATTTATAAAAAGTTCATATTTTTCTAGAAGCATGCTTCATCATCCACAAACTTCCTCCTTCCTACAGCAACCTTACTTGCATCCTCCCTGACTGTCACCACCATGTCGCATAATAGCTCCAACATCCCAGGCATGCACCAAGCTCTTTTTTCCCTGCTATTGGCCTCGCAGCACTCTTCTTTCCCCTCCCCTTCCATTATTTTATAATATATATACATATATTATTGGAAAGAAGTGTTATAATATTCTTTTTTGCTCTAAAAAATATAGATTTAGCAAATATATATATATATATTATATAAACATTTTGTTTTTGAAAATATATATAGAATTTACAATTCCTTGTTATATATTCAAATTGACATTTATATACGTGTTTTAATAAATATAAATTGTTAAACATAGTATGAAGATTTTTTTATTTTTTATTTGTTTTTAATTAAATACCGATTTTAAGAAAAAATAATAATATAATATATATTTTCCATTTATATCAAGCTAGTTTTGATTTTCATGCTTTGCTTTGGAATTTGTGTTTGGATTCGTCGCATCTTATTTTTGTTATTTCTCTAGCCTCGAAAGGTGAGCAATCACTCACTATTAACATTTTTATACTTAGTAAATTGATTTCACATGGAATGAAGATTGAAATATATTGTTAAATTTGAATTGTTAGTTACCTAATTGTTGAATATGATATGTTATTATCTGCAATTATTTACCTATATTAATTGACATATGACACCATAACCCGTTCAATATGTTATATTTAAATTCTAATTATGATCATATATGTTTGTCATTAATATGGTGTCATTTTATGATATAAACTATTTATATTCTCACTCTGGAAGTTCCTTGTTAGTTTAGTTCCCTGTTAGTTTAGAAATTCCCTACGGGTTGAAATGATATATACCCATACGATATTTTAAATTAGGGAAAATACTTAAGGGTTGAAATGACAAACCTAAGCGATTTCATTGTTTTTGAATTTTGAAATCGTGGGTTGAAATAATATATACCCGTAAACATTAAATTTAAATTATGGATTGAAATGATAAATATCTGTATCGCTTGACCATAGGATAGAACATTATGTATGAACATTAGTGGTCTATTTTTGAAATGATTTTCAAAGTTTGAAAGGAAATACTAGGTTTTAATAAATATTGATTTTTAAATTTAATATAAAGATTTTAATTTTAATATATGTGTAAAGTTTAGGTTTTTAAAAAATATATATTTGGAAATTTTAAACTTATAAGTTAGTTTTAAAAAATACAAAATATAAGATTTTACTTATAATTTTATTATTTTTAAATATATAAAATAAGATTTAATACAAAATAAAATTTAGTAATAAGATTTAATTTAATAAAAATTTAATTTAATTAGTATATAATATGTTTAAGTATATATATAAAATTATATAAATATTTTAAAAATAGATTTTGTAATATTAATGAAGTAAAGTGGGAAAGATAAATTAAAGTTGATTTGTAATTTAATTTATTTAAGAATTGAATTTAAACAGAATTGGTTTGGACTTATTGATTTTGAGATTTTAAAGCTATGAAATTTATAACTTGATAATTTGATTTTGGTTAAAGGTGATTAAATGAATATTTTCAAATTTAAATGAAACTGAATATTTGATATTGATTTAAAATTGTAATTTGTGATTTTTTTTCAAATGTTATTAAAAATGGTTAAGTGAATATTTTCAAATTTAAATAAAATTAAGTTTGATTTTGAAATATAAATGAAATTTATCAAATTGAGTTATTTTAAATCGTATGAATATTTTTGAAGCCTTGTGAATTTGAAGTGGTTTAAACTTGTAGTTCAACTTGGATTTTAAATCGATATAAATTAAAATTGTAACGACTCGCCTTTTTGAACGGTTTAAATCGATGATAAACCACACACGTCAGACTCAAACCATTAAAAGGGCAGATTGTTATGGGTAGATAAGAAAAAGGCAGAGAAAGAAAGAAAACAGACATAGAATCTCATAGCGGAATGACAAAATATATTAATCAAATAAACAGTTCATGAAGTTGTTTTACAGTAATATTTGATTATACTTTTACAATACAGAATCGGAGCACATATAGCAGTAATAGTTAAATAATGCAGCGGAACAACATGATGCAGTGGAGTAAATATAATAAATAGCAATAATATACAATCTTCGTCTTCATCCTCTAAGGATAAATGGTCTTCGATACACTGAAAAGATCAGACTAACCCGAGTGAATTGAAAAGACAAAACACTCAGGACAGAACTAAAAGATCTTGTGTATGTTAAACCAACAGTAAATAAATATGAGTGTAACGGCGTCAGAGATGTTTACTGGGTTTGACATCTCCTATCCGGTGTTTACACGAGTGCGGTAACTTAAGAGATATTCGAGATTTACATCTCTTAAGGATAAGTTAAACTATCTACATACATAGTACAATACGTTATTATAATAGTGTCTATAGTAAAGTAAAGTATTAAAATAGCGTTAAGATGGTACCCATATCCCTCTTAACACATTTTATATATTCCCATAGTATATACAGTACCATAAGCTCCTCTGTGAGGTTTACTCAGAGGGCACTCCATAGGTATGGTACAAATCAAAGTCATAGAAGGCACAATACGGCATGTGAACACAACACTCAAGGCAATGCCAGGGTAGGATTCTACCATTTGCACTCCCGGACTGGTGGATACACATAGCACCTACTACCGCCCACCTCAAAACTCTCTCCCATAACCAAAATCGAGGGGTGGCCACCAAATCAATCACAAAGTCGTAATATGGTATCGAAGAAATATGCCCGATAGGAGGTGCGACCTCACTTGGCCCAGTATAGCTCCTGTTTTAGTCACATCTAAGCTGACTTACGGGAGTCAGAGCTACGTAAATACCTTATATAGAATCGTTCACCAAACCATCCTACTTCTTTCTAGAACTTCCACCACGTACATTGTTGTTAAAGTGGTTTTTGGTATTAGCAGAGAGTATGACGATATCCGATCTTGGTGTTTTTAACAACCAAACGCTTATTTCACACTGGATGTTTATTTTGAATTTCCAAAGCCATTTCAGAATCGATATCAAAATATCATATTCAATTCAAACCATATCACTTTCGAAATCATATTCACAAATAAGTTAAATTTCATTTCAAAATCATCATATTTACTGGAATATGTCATTTCGCTAGAAATTATCATTTCAATTTTTGAAAAAAGTTATAACATTCATTTAACCATTTCGTTGTCAAACCAAGGATTTAAATATACACTTCCACTTTACACAGTCTGAAATTTAGAAAATAGTTTAGACAGCTATAAATAGTTTAAATAGTTCAGCATAGTTTGCATAGATTTAAAATAATTTAAATAGATTTAAAATAGATTCAATAGATTTAAGATAGATCAAATAGATTTAAAATAGATCAAATAGATTAAATGGGTTAATTAGTTTAAAATAGGTTTAATTAGGTTAAATAGTTTTAAATAGATTAAAATAAATTAAAATAGTTAAATTTGATTTAAAGTAGTTTAAAATAGTTGTAAACAGATTTAAATTAATTTAATAGTTTGAAAACTTTAAAATCAGTATTTTAAAAATAATAAGTCTTTAAATAGCTTATATTAAAATAATTACTTTGGAATTATTTTCAAAATTAAACCATTTCTTCTATTTCAACACATCTAGACCAGTCCAACTTTCAGATCAACTAACTAAAATTGGTCTTTCAATTTAGATTCTCATTTAAACCATTTATCCAATATCATTTTCAAATCCAGGTTTGAATTATCAATTTAAACCACTTAAAATTAAATAGATTTCAAAGTTATATTCAAACATTTCCAATAACTAAATTTCGATAAATTTCATTTATGCTTCAAAAATTCAACATTGAAATTTCCATTTTAATTCTTTAAATGATTCATTAAATCAATTCCAATTTTAAACATTTAAACTTGGATTTCTAAAATAATTCAATTTATACAAATCAAATTTAATTTCAAAATATCGTTTAACTGAATTCAAATTCTCGGATTTAAAATCATTTAATTTAACCAATCTGGTGTCCGTATATAATTCTCTACCCTATAGTCAAGTGATATGGATATTTATCATTTCAATCTACAATTATTTTATATTTAGGGATATATATCATTTCAATCCGCAATTCCGAATTTAAATTCGAATCCATGAAATTCGGGCGATTCTTGGCATTTCATCCCCAAACAAGCCTTATGGATCGACTCAACACAACCTCCTCTTCCAAATGCCACTCCCTGATCGCCATATCGTCGAAGATCCACCGTTGAAATCCCAAACCCTAAAATGAACGGCCAAGCTTCATCTTCAATTTCTGATCAAACGGTGCACCAAATTGGAAAACAAACCACTGTAGTAGATTATGCTCAACGAGAGCTTTCCAATGATATAATACATTAGGATTTTGAGGAGTTTAAATTTTGAAATTGATTTAAAAATTGGATTAAGGGTTTGCAATTTGATTTTGTTTCTGCCATTGAAGAAGGAACAAATGGAAAAAATTGTACGACAGAGATAAGAAATAAAAAGGTTGCTAGGGTTTAGAAAGATCTATTTATACGAACAAAGCCCGATAAGAATTAAGAACACCAGAATTGATTTGAATTGACAATAACGATCCGAAAAGCCCGTTCTGCCTCCGAAACAAAAGTGGGTCATCCCATATATCGAAATAGATATTTTTTTTTAAAATCAATGGAACAGATTTCAAATCCTAATTCCATTGTATGAAGAAGTTAGCTTTTAAAATCAGCTTATTTTTAATTGATTTCTACGCATTTTGAGTCCGTACAATCAAACGACAAGTTCGATCGCTACGAAACTTGAAATCCTACAATAATTCACTGTTACGGACCCTGTGAAACAAGTTTCGTCGAAATCCAAGATAGTGGTCAAAATGGCTATTTTCATGTTAATTATTATTAAATTAATTAAATCACCTTTTATATTCAAATTTTATAACTAACAATTTTTATCATTTTTGATTACATAATAAATTATAATCCTTCAAAATAAATTTTCAAACCAATACCAATGTTAAAAATTGCACTGATCACAATGTTCAATGTTAGTAGCAATAAATTCAATTAATTATTATTTAAATTCCAACAAATTGATTTATTTGATTTTTGATCTTATTATTCAATCCATTATTACTCTATGGATATAATTAACACTGGTTTATATCTTATTACACCAATATTATACATTTATCATCTTACTTTATATTAACGTAATATTTTAGTTTCATTTAATTGCAATTGATTTCCAATTTATTACAACGAATTAATTGACCATTGTTACAACTTACTAATTCAACACATTTCTAAGTTTATTGTTTACAAACAAAGTTAATAAATTTACGTATTGATTAACTATTCTATATTAACCGATTTCAATTAATTACATATAATTTTACTGTTCAATATAATATTTGGTTTATTTCTAAAATTTCAGTTTATAACCAAATTTTATAATTACCATCACTTCAATTAATTGGAATTACATTAAAATAATTATCAATTTCCTTAAATTAATACATTCATTCTAATTATTTCTCATTACTAAATCTTAAATTTTTATTTTTTCACAACACTAAATTCCTAACAACTTATTTAATTAATAAATTTAGTTATCGAAAATTACGAGTCATTATAAAAATGTTTTTACTTAGAATTTGTATTGGATTGAAATGTTGAACTGAGAGTTGATTTAAATTGAACTTTGGAACTAAAGTGATTTGAATTGATTTGTGGAATTGGAAGGAACAATTCTAACTTGAAATTATTTCGATACATATATTTTAAAATATAAACTATTTTTAATATATAAACTATTTAGTATACAACCTATTTTAAATATAAACTATTTTGAATTTATAACTATTTCAATATATATAAAATATTTTCAATAATTTAAAATATTTAGGTTGGAACTGTTATAATTTAGATCTTATGGATTTAAATATGAATATTTTTATATGACGATTTAAATTATTTTTTGGTTATGATTTTGAAAATGAATATGATTTAAAGAGATACGGTTTCGAAAATGATATGATTTTTGAAATAAATATGATATTTGTATATGAAGTATGCACTGTTTGAAATGATTATAAAAGTGATTTTATAAGATGACCATGGTGTGAAATAAGCTTTTGGTTGTTAAAGAGACCGGATCTGATAATGTCATGCTCTCTACCAATACCCAAAACAACTTTAACAACTGTGTACGTGGGGGAGATTACAGAACGAAGTAGGATGGTTTAGCGATGATTCTATATAAGGTATTAATGGAACCTTGACTTCCGCGAGTCAGCTTGATGTGGCTAACATAGGAGCTATACTTGGGCCAAGTGAGGTCGCACCTCCGATCGAGTATGCTTCATCGATACCATTCTACTTTGTGATTTGATTGGGTGCACCTTTGATTTGGGAGTGTGTCTCCAAGTGGGCGGTAGTAGCTGTTATGCGTTACCACCAGCCCGGTTCTACAAAACGGTAGAATCATACCTTAGGCATTGCCTTGCGTGCCTTCTCGCATGCCTTATCGTGCCTTCTACGAGTTTAGTTTGTACCATACCTATGGAGTGCTCTCTAATAATCCTCCAATTTACGGAGGAATTACGGTACTGTATAGACTATAGGAATATATAAAAATGTGTTAAGAGGGATATAGGTAACACCTTAACGCTATTTCAATACTTTACTTTATTGAGAGACATATTATAGCGTATATTACTACATAGTAGATAGTTCCACAGATCCTTGAAGGATGGGAATCCCAAACATCATTTTAGTTATTTGTATTTCACTTGGACATTTTACTTGATTTGATTTGCTTGCATAAGAATGTTAATCCTGACTCGGGTGTTTTGTGTTTTGCTTTATGCTCGGGTCAGACTGAATGTCACATCATTTAAGACTCACTTTTGGAGCTTGGAGCTTTGCTTGAAGATCTATCTTTATCTATTCGGTTTTCAAATATTTCCAATTGTTTATGTTCAAACTTGTCAGTTGCTTTTGTATTCATGACTTTTGTATACTTGGGATTTTCGGTTGCATTTCTTTCAGACTCTGATATTCTATAGTAGCTTCATGAACTAATATCTATTTATTCCGCTGCTTATTGTTGCATTACTCTGTGTCTGTGATTCAATGGTTGATTTATTTACTGTATGTGCTAAGTTTTGCCAAATATAAATTAACATTCTGTTGTTTTAAGAAATTCAATTCTGATATGTATGGATGATTGTCGATTTGAATAGTTCGAAATAGCAGGTTTTACAAACTACATCGGTCTTTCTTTCGAAGACACGCTTATGGATGATGGATCATATCTCTTTGTGCACAATTATCAAAATCATATTTCTATAATGTACTTGGAATCTCTTTCGAATTTAAGCATCCCCCTATTTGGTAGAGTCTATACTCTTTATGGCTTATTGACTATTGAGAAAATTATTATTACTAACAATTCATTTTCTCAATATTATTAAGAAACTCAGGATTTCTCTTTAAAGTATGAGAATTCTTATTAGACAATCTAATGAGTCATTCCTATTTTAGGCTTAGTTAATTTCATTTCATCTTATGGAGCTTTAGATTGTATCCTATTCTTCATAAAACTCATTCAACTTTGAGGTCACGAAACCTATGTTCATAACATAAATTAATCAACCATTATCGGTCAGTCCCAGACTCCTTTTGGGGTGGTCCATACAAGATCCCTCATTGCACATTTTATGTGCAACATCCCGAATCACATAATCTGTTAACTCCTTGACCTAGTACTTGTAAAGTTTTCTTATCAACTCATATCTTATATGATTTCTACGATACATAAATTAAATTAAGCATGTGTAATTACTCACAAATACATATCCTTACGAGAAGAATAATCTTAACTTCACTCATCATTAATCATACTTTGTCCAACAAAGTCTGATTACTCCTAATCGATACATCATTATGTATTATAGGAAGGAGTAACTTTGAGATTGAATTTTATTCACTTTTGGCACTTTTAGAACTCTGTTCAATATACTCACCTATTCAATCAAATCAAATTGTTTATTTTCTTTGCACATTATATTTTCTACTTCCGTTATAAAGTCCATGAACTTATTAGAGATATAATGCTTTTGTATTAAATACATATGTTAATATTTGTTACAATTAATTGGTGAATCTAATAAAGTAAGTGGATTACTTTTGGTATCAATAGACCTTGGATATCATACATATATATGCATCAATCCGAAGAGTTTATTAACTCTATTGTCACTCACACCGAATCGGTGCTTTGCCCTTAATCTTTTGAGATACAATCCACGCATAACATATGATTATTTCTTAAAAATAGAGCTTAGTCCATAATTCCAAACTAATTATGGAAATTTTAAATACCACTGTATTTTCCATAGCTAACGCATCACCATTGTTATAGAAAAAATATCCTCATTATAATAGGTTTATTTTAAAATGAATATCCATCATATTCATATTAACATAAAAATTATATCTATTATCATTCAATACTGAAAACCGTTATTATTTCATGGACAATATTTGGTATATATACGAAAGAAATCTTTTATGACTTGATGCGTCCATTAATATGTGTCATACGATATCCCCCCACACCATTAGTTTAGCAGTGTATGAAATGCGAAACTTTATTCAAGCACAGGCTATTTATTTCATCCTTTGTAATTAGTTTATACTAAGAGTTTCAGATTAAAAAATATTAAACTCAAAGAAATAACTCTTATAGAAAGCAATTTTCTATAATACAATTACATTTGTATTATATATCACATTTATCATTCCATATTAAGTATCTACTAAGTATTTTGTACAATTCTCATTCAAATGTATCTTCATGAAGAAGAAGTGACTATTCACTCTCGTCATCCCAATTGTGCATATTTTACACTCACCATCAATCATTCATTTTCCATTCGAAGTGGTCAAACATTCAAAAAATCTTTACTACTAGACTTAACTGAACTCTTTACAAAAGTGTCTTCAGAAATCATTCACATTTTAAGGATATCGAATAGGTTGCACTTAAGCAAACTGACATTTCATTGATCGAATTCTTAGGTCAGTCTTTAGTCCTTTGGATTTCATTGTTTTCAAAACAATAAGATTCTTATTGTTTTCAATCGTATTGAACAAATGCCTTTGCATTATGATTTATTTTCTTAATTTGCAAGAACCAATTTCATCAAGGTTTCGTACGTTAAGAACACAAATGTTCACTATACAACTTTGTATGCGATGTAATATGGATCAAAAATCCAAAATCTTGTATTACTTTAGGGTTAATAATTCACAGAAGATAATAAACAATCTTAGGCAAATCACCATTTAAATGGTTAGTGTAACAACCCAGAAAATTTTAACAATTTTAATTGATTCTATAACGTATTTAATTGAATATTTGTGAAATCTTATAATAATTGAATTTTTAAATAAAATGTTTATATATTTAGAATACGTATATTTAAATATAGCAGATTGTAGATTTTCAAATAATTTTATGGAAGTTTATTTAATTGAGAAAACGTGCTGTCCAATTCAAGCTATTAATTGCTTTAATTGATTTCTGAATCAGTGCGTAACGGTTTCTTTTTACTACCGTTAAAGATTTCTATTGCTTAATACTTTTCCAATCCAGGTAGACTTTTCCATTCGTAACCATTAATAAATTTGAGATCATCGACCTTGCTTTTATTATTCCTTGTAGTTTCGTGCACTGACTTTACCTTTCCCACTACCCATAATTTTCTCTATACGTTTCTTTTGCAATTGAAGCGTATATTTATATTTATGGTGGTGCGTTTATTCTGGTCTCTCTTTATTTTTGTTTCTAACGCTTGAAAGAATCTCAAATCATCAAGCTAGTAGCATCCGTTCCTTCCCTCGCTTTCATAAGGCCTGTAATATATAAACCACTTGCTTATAGATCCGAACACAACTTTGTCATCAAATTTAATGTGCCTTCCTCTCCCTATTATTTCGGTTCCAACCTTCCTAGTAAATGGCTTTAATAAATTTTGGCTAAATCATAGCTACGGACTTTTCAAATTTCTTTCATTTTATATTTATTTCCAATTCCTTCATTGCTTCAAAATTTTTGAACGTGCCTAATCATCTCAGCATGTATATATAATGTAAGCCTACCTTTCCTTGGAAAGCTATTGCTCACAAAAATTTCCTGATTTCTTTCCTTTTATCCATTTTTATATCCTTGACTTTCAAAACTCATTATGTGTTGTACAAACAAACAAAAATTTATTGCTTTAAGTGTATAGCTAAATCAACTATTGACCGTTACAATTACTTTTTTTTTTCATTTCAATTTATTACTTAAATAACGTTTTGATGAATTAATGGACAGCTTTACGTTTCTTTTGCTTTTGAAAACTTTATATTTATAGTGTACGTTTCTTTTGCATTTCAAAAATTTGAAACATGCTGCCCCATTTAAGCCATTAATTGTTTTAATTATTTTTCTTAATCAACATATAACCGTTGCTTTTTATTATTCTAGGATTTACATCCATACTTTAATCTCTGCTGTTCCATTTATTTCATTTGAAATCTAAATTTATTTACCATTCATTTATAAGCCTCTTTCTCTTCCCTCTTTTACCTCTTCGTTTCCGTGTTTCTAGGAATATATATATATGTAGTATAGCATAGATTGCATCTTCTTTTCTCTCTGTAGGCTATTCGTTGCCCTCAAATTAATATTAAAAGAGGAGAGAGTTTTGTAAATATTATATAAAGTCATATAGCACGTTCACATATCAGATGCAGACCTACCTTTATATTTAAGAAACTAGCATTTTCTCTGTTACCTGAAGAATGCCCTTCGCCATGTCATGTTACTTGAATCACGCATGCATTCTTCCTTTAAAAATTGCCTGTTCTCATCTCCCCTCCATCTTTTCTTATTTCTTCCAAACCTGAGCATGAGCTCTCTCTTTTCCTTGGCCTGCCTCCTCCCCATGGCCGCATGCATTAGTTGGCAAAACATTTCCTCTCTGGTTTTTAAAAGTAAGTACGCATTTTATTTGATATAAGTCTATTTTATATATTAAGAACAGTATAGATTGTGCATAAGTTTTGTTTTATATGTTTACTGCAACTATGGGGATTTTGAATTCCCTAACAGTTGAACTTTAAAAATAATAATATATTTCATAATAGTATATATATGATAATTGTTATATTTATAAACGTGTATATAAATATTTAACTTCTGTTCATATATAAAGGTTAGTATATATTTATACTGTATTATGTATATTATTTTAAGATTTTATGGTATATAGTTTTTGACTTTTGTTAGCATATAGTTATCGTACGGCTTTTAGATACGTATGTTTTACTAACTAGTTGATAAGTTAAATATATATATATATACGCGTTTTATTTTACTATTGATAGCTTACGGTATATATGGTATAAGTTTGGCAGCCTTCTATTAACATACGTATTTTTATATGTTTTATATATTTGGTTATAACAGTTTCAACTATAATAAAATATGTTATTTTATTAGCTTTCATATGTTAGATATATAAAATATAGTATTTCAATTTTCGTTACTGTTTTGGTATATATATTATATAAAATTGGTGGGTACAAGTTTGATAGGTCAATTTATAATATATATATTTTTATGATTGTTTTAGTATTTTAGAGTCTACCGTACTATATTTTATTTTATTTTCAACAATTTACATAAGTTATATTTAAATGTAGGTATATATATAAATTTTCTATGGTAGTTTTACAGTATAAGTTATATCAATATTTTATAATTTCAACAGTATATGCTTTCAAAAGTTTATTTCATGTCAGCCTTAAGGTTGTTTGCACTGACTGATATACGTTGGATTTTTTTTTAAGGGATGTGTATTTTGATTTCAAGTATAGTCATATGTATAGTCATATACAAATTGGTAGAGGAAATGTTATATAGTATATATATGGTTATATTAATATAGTTGGTCTGCACACCTATGTATATATATTAACCGAGGCATGCATATTTTGTTGCATATTTTATAAACTGTGTCTGCATATGTTGGCTAGTTGTATATAAGCTCACTTATCCTATTTATCTTCCTTGATCCAATTCTGATTTGAATTCGTCTATTCTTATTATCAGCTTTGATATTGAACCGTGTCCATCTAGCTTTGTTTTGGAATTCGGATCTGGATTTCATAACTCACTTCTTTTTCTCTGGCCTCGAAAGGTGAGAAATCACTCACGATTAACATTCTTTTATTTACTAAATTTGATTTCAATTGAGACGACAATTGAAATATGAGGCTGTAGTTATATAAATTGTTATATATGCTATTATCTGTAACTATTCACTTATGGGATATGACACCATATCCTATTGTTTATATATTTATTTTGATGATATATGCTTGTTGTTATTATTATTTACATATCTGTTATCACTCTGCAAGTTCCCTGTTAGTATAGAAATCACTATGGGTTGAAATGATACATACCCGAACAGACTTTAGAATAGGAGAAAATCGTTATGGGTTGAAATGATAAACCCAAGCGATTTTCATTTAATTGAATTGGGATTACGGGTTGAAATGCTATCCACCCGTATACATTTAGTGTACGGATTGAAATGATAAATATCCGTAACACTTGACCATATGATAAGAAATATATACAGACATCGTTGGTCCATATATATAAATATTTTGAAATTTAATTCATTGTTTTGGAAAGAAGTATATGGTCTTATTAAATGTTAATCCTTAATTTTTTTTATATATAAAGGGTAATGATATATAGATTTAACAATATTTAATTTAGTCAAAATTTGATTTAATACATAAATTATGCTAAATATTTATGTAAATTTTATTCCAAAAGTATTCTGCAATTTACTAAGATTGGGAGATAAATGTGGGTTTTTCTAAATGATATTTAAATAAGGATTTATTCAATTAAATCAATATGAAATTTTTGAATGGGAAATTTAAGGGTATGATTTTGTAACTGGATTTTTATTTAAGTGATTTAATGAATATTTCACGTTTAAATAAATTAAAGAAAATATTGAGTAAAAACGTAATTTAAGGTTACTTAAATGGTATTGTATCTAATGAGGGATTATTTTAAGACTAGATAATAATGAGGTTAAATCGAGATCTATATGGAACTATTAAATTGAACATTTAATTAAATATTAAAGCTTTGAACTATATTGGGATTTAAATGGTTTATTTTGAGATTCAGATATGTATTTGAAATCAGTATAGTTGAATTTATTATTTAGAAACTAAATTGATTAAAAAGTTAGTTTGAAACGTTGAATACTTAAAGTTTTGAAATATATTGAACATAAAGGGTATTTTGCGATTTCAAATCCGAATTTGAGATCGATAAAATTAAGTGGTTATTTTAGAAATTGAGTTGAATTTAAATTAATAAATTGAGATTGAAATAGATTTAAATGGGGTGGTCGAGTTTATGTTAAACGATTTTTCAAGTTGAGGGAATTGAAATTTCTTTACTGTACAAATTATTTAATATATAAAAATACTATTTGGGAAGTATAGAGATATTTGAAGTGAAAATGATATTTGGTTTTGAAGTATAAATTAAGTTGAAAAGACTACGGTGTTATAGTTATATTTCTATCTTTTAGATAGTTCCATGGACCCTTAGAGGATGGTTATCCCAAACATCCTCTAAGTTAATTATATTTCAGTTGATATTTCACTTGAGTTAGATTTATAGATATAAGAATGTTAATCCTGACTCGAGTGTTTTGTGTTTTGCTTTACGCTCGGGTCAGACTGAGAGATACAACATTTGAGACTCATCTTCGAAGTTGGAGCTTTGCTTGAAGATCCAGCTATCTATCCCTTCAGTCATCCAGTTGATTGGTTCAGAGAAGCCATCTGTTGCATTGGAGACTTCATGGCATTTGAACTATTCGGTTGTATTTTATTTCTAACTCTGAGGTATATAGTAGCTTCATGAACTACTATTCTTTATCTATTCCGCTGCATTGTATTACTCTGTGTAAGTGATCTATGATTGATTTATTTACTGTACATTTTAAGTTTTGCCAAATTTTATTAACAATTCGGTATTTTGAATTATTCAAGTCGGACATGTGCGGTTTTATTGTCGATTTGAATGGTCCAAAATAGCGGGTCGTTACAGTTAGGGTATGAATATATTTAGTATTCCTAGCATTTGGCTCTTGCATGGGATAGTTACAATGTAACGACCCACCTTTCTGACCATTGAAAGTCGACACCAAACACTACTACTGTGTTCAAATGTTGCGCATTTAATAGACAAAAGACAGATTGTTGAGGTAAATAAAAAGAAAAGAACAGAGAATAGAGAAAACCAGAATCTCACAACCGAATCGACAACATATAATATAACAAGGACAGTAGAAATAGTCACTCCAAACATACAGAGTGTATCAGAGTTAAACACAAACCTTATTAGCTGGACAGTTATAAAATCCTAATCTTACAAATGTCGATGGGTATACTAAATGATACAACGGAAAATAAAATATCACGACAGGTGAATCTTCAGCTCCCCTCCATGAATCCCATAACACCAAAGCCAATCTAGAAAAATACTCGATCGGACTCGAGCATTATAAATAACTAATACCCGGATTGGTCTGGAAATACTAGCGTGAGATAAATCGAATAATGTGGAACATATATGAAAATTCAATGAGACCACACCGCTAATGCGGAATGGGTTTTTACCTTATAAGAATAACATCTATCACGCAACAGCGGAAAAAAATATTAGGAAGCAAATCCAAATATGATTGAGCATAAATAATATTAAACTAGACTTGAGAAATTGGAAATAAACCGAGTAAAATCCAAACAGGGCAGAATGGATAGAACAAGAAAAATAGTCCAACTTGATAGAATGGACTAAATAAGGTAACAGTCCATACTCCATAGAATAGGCTAAATAAAATAACAGCCCAAACTTGATAGAATGGACTAAATAAAATAACAATCCAAACTCGATAGGATGGATTAAATAAGCTCCTAAATGCCATAATGATGAGTTGGCTCTACTTATGGCAATTTAAAGCTAAAATAGATTCAGGGTTTTCGAGTCAAATAAGGAAAGGAAATTTTCCATCAAATGACTAAGAGGGTGCGCTCCCTTACCAAAAGTATACCTCTAGAAATATACTTGAGAACTCCAACGGCACTTGAAAACCTCCAAGCTGGACCACACCAACTGTTACCGAGAATCCAAGCACTTCGCATCTCAATGCGCAACACTAAATCCAATCTAGAGTGGATGTGAAATACCCTAATGGAAGCAACCCCACATAGCTTGGTCCCACTCACTCTTTGGGTTTAGTCATTTTTGATAAAGGATAACAAAGCTCAAATGAGCAACATATCATCTTAGAGTGACAAAAATAAAGTGGCTGAAGTAACTGATAGCTGAGATACCAACTATTGAGGACATAAAACGATCGTATATGGAAATTAAGTCATGTATACTTATCACCACTCATTCAATTCAAATTTGTACTATTTCCAGGTTAACAATAATACCGAGCAAGTCAAGGTAGTGTTACCTCAAATTCATGTCACAAGATTATTTTTAACTTTCGAAATAGTGACAAGTCTACTTCTTCGATGTTTAGTGCGAATTATACAAATAAATTGTTTCCATATAAGTGATTCGCTTTGTAGAAATAATTCATTTCCATAAACGAATCAAACTCTTTCTTTCTAAAAATGAAATGATTTTTTTGGCTTGATTTCCATATTGGTAAAACACTTTTAGAATTATTTCCAGATTGTTAAAACGTTAAGAGAATAATTTTTTTCAAGTGCGCGACCCCGAAGGCCAAAACCAACATCAGATCGAACATTCAGAAGATTATCCAACTTATCATCCCAATAATCGAGTTCCAATTCATTTTTATACTTTAAAAACAATATTAATTATCCCGAAAGATAATTAATTACATTTAAAATCCCTTTAAATAAGCAATCCATTATCTATAATAAAATAGATAATTATTTCCAAACATATTTATAACATTAGTAAATTAACTTTAAAATCATCATTAAGTCGGTTTGTTAAAGCAATTTTTATTATATTAGTTAATTTACATTAATCATCTTTATAAAACAATTAATTAAAACGATTTATTAAATTCAAATAGTCATTAATTAAATGAATAATTGATCTCAAACATCATTAATTAAAATGGTAAGTAATTTAAAATCCATTTAAAAACAATTAATTAAGTTTAAAATAATCATAAATTAATCGGATTAATTAAATTCAAACTCCATTAGCTGAAACCATTAATTAAAACATCATTTATTAAAATGATTTATTTAAGTGGAAATTAGCCACAATGGCCTCTTTAGCAAGTGCAATTAGTTTCTAGAACATACAACTGAAATATTTCTTTTTAAGGACAAAATGCAAAATAATTAATTTTCAAGGCCTAAAAACCAATGAAATTATTCTTTGAAAGTAATTAAACTACTGATTTTGTCCTTAAAAGTAATTATTCTGCTGACTTTGGCGTTGAAATTAATTTCTATGGAAGTGTGTCCTAGAAACTAATTGGAATGCAAAGTTTGTCCTTTTGGTGAAATATCCGTTTATTTAATTATAAAACATCATTAATTATGTTGATTTAACTAAATACTAAAAGTCATTACTTAAAAAAATTAATTAAATTTGAAAACAATCATTAATTAAAATGATTAACTAAATTCAAATATCATAATTTAAAATAATTAAATACTTTTAAATATCATTAATTAAAATGATTATTAATTTCAATAATCATCAATTGAAATAATCAATTTAATCCCATCATCATTAATTAAAATAATTAATTAAGTTCAATAAATTAATTGAACCCCATTATCTTTAATTAAAAGAATTAATTAAACTTAAATAATTATCAGTTAAAATGATTAATTAGGTATAAAACATCATTAGCAAAAATGATTAATTAAATCCAAAGACAACCAATTTTTAATCATCATTTATTAAATTGGTTAAATAATCTCAAATTAATTAATTTAAAAGATTAATTGATTTAAATTATCATTAATCAAAATGATCAATAAAATTTCGATATTCTTTATAGGGGAAACATAAGCTCAAGTTCATACAATAGGGTGTTTGGGATGAAGTTTAGTAAACGATGGTATAACGAAAATCACTATAATGACAGTTAAACTATTAAATGGAATATCGAAAATTAATTTCAATAAACCATCAATAACAGAATATGGATGTAAATAAATAATTATTGGCAACAAACCCACCTTTGGGTCTCTCTATAGATTTTTCTTGCGAAACATGTGTTATCGATAATATATAGATAATCATATGGGTTTAACGACCAAATTAATATGTCACCCATTTTCCAAACGGAAATTGAACCAATCAAGCAATCAAACAATTTTAACTAACATCCAAACAATCAATTAATATTTATAACATTACTAATATGATATAATAAAATTAAATGTGAGTTAAACACATATTGATTCCAGTTTTCGCCGAAGCGTTCCGATTTGGACTAAAATCGAACCGGCATTCGATTGTAGCCCAAATTTTCACTTGCTCCAAATCTATCTAAACCAACTCCATGGCGAAGATATTGCTTCCATGAGTACAACGCTACTTCCCACGTTCCATTCCGACCTCATATGAAATGTATATTGCATTTGAAAAATCTTAGAATTATATAATATAATTAGTTTTCTTAATTACTCCATTAATAAATTAATTACCCCCAAATCCTTTTCTTCCCAAATACTAATTACTCTACCTTCCCAGACATCCTGTGCATAAAGAAACCATGTACATGCAATCGACCCTCCTTGAATTCCTCCTCCATGCTCAACGATACAACTGTTAGTTGGCTAGTGTACTAAAACATATAGCACGCTACAATAAACTCGTCGCACAAGTTTATTAATTAGAATTACACTACGCTGGAATTCTGTATTAGATAAGTGTAACAATAAGTTACGTTATAAATAAATTACAACAACGACGTTATACTATTGTAAGAATTAGTACAACTTATAAACGAGAAAGATTACGGTGAATCTAACCAGTATATAAAGGAAATTCCGTCTGAGGCTTGTCGTAACAATTTCCTTAAGAATTTTATTTCAAAACTCTCCCAAGATACAACAGACGTAATCTGCACGAGATTGTAATGAGTATGTCAACTCTGTGATATATATGGAATATTGAGCAGTAGAGCAAAGAAGCAGAAGAAATTAGATTGGAATCAGATGAGAATGTGATTAGTATCTCTCCTATTTATAATTTCGTCCGCATCCCTTCAAACAGTCGCGTCCGCTTGACCGCACCTGTTTGGCCGCATCTGTTTGCTTCTAACGGGTCGCACCCGCTACTGTTCGCGTCCGCTTATGAACAGTCGAATCTCCTCAGGCAAAAACCCCGCGTTCGTCTTCACCCGCCCGCTTCTCTTCAAATTCCAGGCTCAGCCCAGTTTCAGACGAAGCCCAAAACCGTTAAACAGTGGCCTAGTAAAAAGAATGGTCATTTTAGACCCGTACCCGTACCCGTACCCAAGCCCGGCCCGGCTCGGTCGGACGGCGGCGGCGCGCGCTTGTGTGGTGGTGATGCATGATCTCCCTCCTCACAACGAAGCATACATTTGGGAGCCGCAGGCCCTCAATCTCCACTTGAGAAAGCTATTAATATACTTGGCTTTCCTAGTATATTAGGCGATGTGGGACTTATGTTTGTTATCATTCACTTTGTTTGTTTCAGGAATTCCAACAACGGCAAGCCGACGGCTCCAATGCCTCTCTCTCTCTGTACTCTTTGCGACGTTACTCATCTCGACATTGCCGAAACCAAACAGCATAGATCGATATGGTGGACACTCAGCTACAGGCAAAGACAACGCACCACCCTATCGTGCACCACACCTCCTCAAACTCTGGCTGTCGATGCAAGTCGACACTATGAACTCGTCCAAGCTGCCGAAACAAGCTCTAGCGTCCCTTGACAATCACGAACCCACTTCCACAGCCGACGTCGGACCCTACCTCTGACGTTCAAAGCCTCACGTGCCACCACGATCCCTTCTCCATCACATCAGGAATCTGACGCAACCATCCCCAACCACTAACGTCGCCTCAATCGCCTAATGTTGCTAACCCTAGTTCTCGAGCTTTCATTGTGAATGACCAGAACAACGTCGAACTCTATGAAATTGGTATAGGTATTGAGATACAGGCTAAACGAGTCCAAAGAAACAAGTTTTGTGATTTTTAGAGGAGTGTGGGATTTGATTTTGAATTTTGAATATTTGGGGCTTATTTTCGTTGTGCTGGAATGAAGCAACGGTGAGCTAAAGAGAAGAAAGATAAATGGCAACTTGAAATGAAAGAACAAAAAAAAATGGTGAAATTCTTGAAAGCCTTTGATTTTATAACCAAATAAAAAAATCAAAATGATTATGTTCTCCTTTACCATGACAAAAGGTTTCTTGATCCACCAAAATGTCCATGATGTCTAATCGTTATTTAAAGAAAATTGAATTTTGATATTACAGTGGTTTTTAAATAAATTATTTACAGTATCCTGCTAGGCAATATTTCGTTCGACTATAAACTACAAGTATACGAAACAAAAATATAATCGTGAACAAATATATACACGATCATAAATCAAGAGTGAATTACATAGATTGTTTTATTTTGTGAAAATTTTCAAATATCATCGTTTGCCGTAAATCGTCAAACAAATAATTTCAATATTTTCCATATTAAAAATTAGAGAAAATTCATATAAATTAAATTTAAATACGTTATCAAAAATTAAGTCATTTTATTACAATTTGATTTTTCTTATTATATATTATATTCGAACCATTTGTTACTGAAAATAAATTTGCCAAATGATTCACTATTATTAACTATTAATTTAAATGGAGTTAAATAGAATTAGGAAATCCATTTAATTAATATTTAATCCACAATTCAAATATTTAAGTATGCTATATATTTGAATTATAAGTTATTAATTCCAAAATCCAATTAGTTAAATATTTAAATTAATTAAATATTTAAAATTCAATGATCAAATTTTTGGGTTGTTACATTCTCCCTCCCCACTTAAGTGAATTTTGTCCCCGAAATTCCTAAGGAAGAAAATGTTTCCAAACCCTTAAGTTTAAATTATTAATTTAAAATGAGTCATTAAACTTATTAACTTTTAAAAACAAATTAGCTGAAATAGATTCCAAAATTTCCAAATCTTTTAAACACATTTAACTATACCAACTAATTTCTCCCATTTATTCATTTACCCCAAGATATAACTCAGAAAATCAAATTTTAGTTTTTCAAACATTTTCCAAATTTTCTTAGAAATATTCTAACCCTTGAATTTTCAAAAATCTCATCAGCGTCTCCTTTGCAGGGATCGATCGGTACAACTACGGCCTCAACGGCTCCAAACTAATCAAAGAAAACAAAAACCAAGTATTCTCCCATATCTGGGGCATAAAATCATCAACCAAATTAAATCTTCTAAATTTATTATGTACCTTTTTGCATTTGATTTATATTTTGGCAAATAATTTATTATCTTCTATGAAAATGCAGGTGCACAAGAATCGAATAACAATCTCTTGCATATCTGTACTTATGAAATCTAAAAGAAAATCGGGCTGACAAAAGCAATGTGATGCAACTCTACACGTAGAAATTAGTCTGATATAAATCTACATGCAACCAACAACTATATCTCAATCATATGCGGCGAACAAGTGGATATCCTATAATAGATTCAATGCATCCAATAATTTTCAAATATAGATCTAAATACCCGAGTTTTTCAGTTCAAAAATCTATTTTCAAATTTCTCAGATGAGAAAACTCAAAATCAAAATCAAAATGATAAGGAGGGGATTTCTCCAAATAAATTATGATGAAACTCTAGAATCAAAATAACAAGGAGCATCCAATGGTATTTCGGTTT
Organism: Allium cepa; assembly: GCA_030765085.1. Classification (NCBI taxonomy): domain Eukaryota; kingdom Viridiplantae; phylum Streptophyta; class Magnoliopsida; order Asparagales; family Amaryllidaceae; genus Allium; species Allium cepa. The sequence continues at coordinate 805,593,231 of CM060943.1, forward strand.
CTTCAAGAACAATTAGAGTGAACAAATATCTCTTCCTTTCCCAAAATCTTCAATAAATTTCTTTTTTTTTTCAAAATCACCGGGATTTAGGTCCTAACAACAATTCAAAATCCTTTGTCTATAAAGTTAAACTTTATAGACAATGGTATATGAAATCACATAACAATCACTTCAACTCATCAAATCAAATTAATCAAATTCCATGAAGGAATTAATTAACACTAGCAGTCAATCAAATTCCGTAAGGGAAACTTATCACTTAACATCGTTTCAAAATGTCAAATGACTAACAAACAAATCTTAACTTAGGTTTAAAACTTTCTTGACTGTCCAAAATAGGATAATTATCTAAGTGTACCGTTTTGTTCATTAGCCATTTTTTATTGCTAAGAAGATTATCCAAACTAACTTGGACAATGTGGAAAGTTATACTCTATATTTTGTTATTTTTTTTTTATTATTATGTTAATTTCTAATTCACTTATAATTTCACTTAGTATTTTATTCAATACGAACATTATTTATGAATTATTTCATAAATTCTCACCTAAGTTCAAAAATTATATTTTATAAAGTCATTTCTTCATAAAACATCAAATTATAACTTATTTCACTTTGTATACTATTCTTTTATATCCTGGGTATACATACGAAATTCGTTTTAACTTTTTCAAAAACCTTAATGGGGATCAAATCAAATTATGGTTTCTTAAAACCAAGTCAACCTATTACTCCCTTTTATTTAGAGTGTTAAAATGAATATTATTTATGGGTTGACCCAATCAACCAGTAGTTCACACTACTTAGATGTTTTAAAAAATTATATGGTTTTAATAAAAAAATGTTTATCAAAGCACTTCTATTTAATTTAACCCGATTTAAACCTATACTAAATTGTCCTATAACTTTTTTAAGGGAAAAAGATCCTATTTATCAAATCAATCTCTTATTACTAATATTTTTTGTTTTGGAAAACAATTCCTGTTTAAGGGTACTTAAAAATTAGATACCTGGTTTTAAATTTCAAACTCGTCTTCAAAAGTATACTACATATTTTAATATATAATAACTTCAAACAATTTATTTATCAAAACACTACTTTAGGTTTATTCGAATTTTGAACTCATTTCGCTTGCACAATGATAAAGAGAATAATTTACTAAGTACCCCACAACATTCGCTTAAGCGAACATCCGATCCTCACTTAGAAGATTATTCCGATTTCTACAAAACTAATCAATACAATTTCCTTTTAATTATCCCAAAAAATGCATCTCTTTTTAAAATTTTCTTCCTATAATATTTTCACTTTCAATTATTTTCAAAAGTATTGCTATTTCATTTCTCAAAAATTTCCTTTGAAATTATTTTCAAAAATTTTGGGATTTAGATTCAAAAATTCTTTTTAAACATATCTCTCAGACTGAATTTATATAAAATTTCCTTTATATAAATATCATTTCATATTATAATAATTTTTCTTTACTAAAATCAAATTTTCTCAAATGTTTATAATCTAAATGTTTTATCTTACCATTTAGACCGTATTTACAACTTTTTATAAAGTTTTATTCTTAACCCATCATTAGTTAAAAGGTGAAATTTCAAGCTAACATTTTTTTCCCGAAGACCTTTACAGTCAAATTGTGAAAATTAATTCATAAAGATTTCGTTTTAAATCAAAACTATAAATGCTCCTAGATAAACTGAGCACCATTCAACAATTAACAAACAACAGTTAATGCTTCTTATTAAATTAAGCATAACCGAAAAACAATAGTGATAAAAAATAAATATTACCACATTTATACCAACACAGCATATAACTATGTAGAGTATTGGACATGATTCCTCTATATATATAAAATATAATCCTAGGCAAAATATTTAGTTTGCTAAATTTTCAAAAATTTCAATACCATATCCGTTGGACTTGGTCGAGCGTTTAGAAATCCCTATCGATACCGTGGAATCCCACGCCTTGACCAGATTTCGTAAAAACTCACTAGACTAATTAACATAATGTGTTTTTATAACATTAACAAGTACGATCTCGTATATATAATGCTATCAGACTCATTCTAGGGTGCCGCTTACTGTAACGACTCATGAGATTTTCGACCCTCGAAATCCGACATCAATATGCTCACTGTATAGCATGCCGAGCAATCAAGTTCCATAAATACCAGATCATTAGGGGGTGAAGAAGAAAATGGATAGAAGAAAAAAGAAAATAATAATACAGAATCTCATAATTGCGGCGGAACAATATATAATAGATAAATACAGATCTTTTTACAAAAAGGAACTGTAACTGTTAATATACATACAATCATCAAAATACAACAATCAATACATTAATATGGACAGTTATTATAACTTGTCCTCACCAGTGCTGACTATACAGTCTGACACACACAGCAGAGTATAATCCATTATGTGATATATGACTAAAATCTTCTAGCTCGTCTCCTGAGCTCCATAGCATTCTAACCTGAATCTATAATACTCGATCCGACCCCGAGTATTATAATAAAATAACACCCAAGCCGGTCTGGAAAACCAGCATGAGAAAACACACTCAATTTGAATTTATTACTGTTATCAAAATCCTTTGGAAATTAGGGTATCTCGTAAGACCACGTCACACATAAACATGGATGGGTTTTTACCTTACAATAATCAAAACAATTTATATCAAAATCATTTGATATTATAATAGTGTCTATACAAAATAAACTATAAAATAGCTGAAATGCTTGCATATGATGTTTCAGCATAGTTGCGCACTATCAAAACCGTACAGGCTCATAATGGATATTGGATTCCATACAATGACTGGGCTACTGGGGTATCGTCCGCCATAGTACATCTCTGGGAAAATGTATCAAGATCATAGCTAATGATCTCTACCAACACAGGACTGGCCTACCCCTTGCTGGATAGTACCGAATATGTTATCACCCCAGGTGTTCCCACCCTAATCGAGCGCTCTATTTTCCATGCACAACCATATCTATAACTATAATATATCCGAGTGTATCTAGAGAAGTGATAACATACCCTACTTGGATGCGACCCACTTAGCCCTGCTGCATCTTGCCTGTTTTAGCCATTCTCGGTTGATGAGGCTTGAGGCTACGTTTTACCTTTAGAATAACATTCATAATTGGAATGCAAACATTACCTTCCAAGCAATGATGTAATGATAGCATTCATCCATACAAGTTGTTTCGGGTTTGAACAAACCGAATCTCTTTCAAGATCACCATCTCCATTTTCATGATATCACAATTTGTAACGCACAAATCGGGTCGAAGTGGTTTTTGAATAATTAAATCCAATCCCAGTCTTTTCGAAACAATCAACGAATTTGGCCAGATTTAATAGTCGGTTATTTAACAATCAAATTACACACATAAGCAGTCACTAGGCCTGATTTTATAAATCTTTCAAAACATTCCTTTTAAAATATCTTTACAAAGATATGTACTCAAATATCATCTAGTATATTCAATAATTGAAAACATTTACAAATACTTCTATCCATATCAGGATATTTCGAATCATATCAATACCTAAAAATAATTTTTTCATTTCCATTTTTATTTCAACACTTTGAAAATATTGTTATGATAATAATCTCGAAGTCAAAATATTTCAAATCCTTCCAGTCCAATATTTTGGAAGTATTTATAAGTATATTTTCCAAATCATTTTATTTCCAGTACCTAGGAAATATTCCATTCTATTTTATACTCCCTAAATCCTTTACAATTTTCTTGTAAACTCCTTCTCTCTCTCATTTATAACAGATTCTACAAGTTTTCGAAATTCATTAGTTAACTTCCTTTAAATTTTCCATAATTTATTGCACTTGTCTATAATTCCGACTACCCATTTCTAACTTCTTTTATTAATTCTAATTCATTTTCAAAGTTCTCGTATTTCAACATTCTGGAAGTTTCCTTGAGTTTCTAGAAATCCATTACAAAATTTCTTTTATAAAAATCATATCTTTTAAATAAACCCCGTTTACACGTCTCGAGAGGATTTATCAATAAATTACAATCATTTCAAAACTCTATATATATGATTGGTATTTTTAAAGAATAATAATTTATCTTTAAAACATGTTTATGTAATTATTTAAAATATTAAAACACTTTAAATAAACATCGATAACTGATTCCCAATTCATTTTAAATAAAACTAGTCAATGTATAAAGCTGATTTTAAAACTTAGAATTTATTTCAATTAATATTAGATATTTGAAAAATCTATTTTTCGAAGTATTTCAAAACTAAAACAGTTTTAAATTACATAATTAAATAAATAAAAATTTCCTTTTAAAACAAAACTTAACTTCTTGATAGAAATATACTTTTAAAATTTCAATAACCAGTTTCAATTTATAAATCCCTCTCGATTCATAATACATCGATTTTATTGCGATTCCCTAAACATTCTCACATTTCAAAAATAGAGTCTACTATTTTTCCAAAACTGATTTCCATATCTCGGTATAAAATTCACACTGTTATTTATATTCCCAATTTATCAACTGGTATCATTTTCCCTTATTTATAAACATCGTTTATAAATTTAAAACTCCTTTGAGTTTCACCTGTTTATAAAACTAATTTCATTTATAAAATCTCATTTTATGAATCCATTTCTTAATAAATCCTATTTATTTTTTAATATCGATTTGAATTTCTTTTCCATAAATTTAGAAATATCAATTAAAAAATCCTTTGTAAAAAATCGTTTATACAAATTATCTTTAAATCTCTAATTAAAACATTTTAGGAATAGTCAAGTACCTCTTCAAATCAAATTATTGTTTTATCCGAATCAATTTCTTTTAAAATATCCGAATTCCGATATAAATATTTTTTTATCCAAAATCTCCTTTTGATTCCTTCAAACTCAAAAATAATATTTATGGTATTTAAAATACCAAAATTAAGGCCAGGGTTACTATATCATCAAATCATCAAGTCACACAACAATCCGTAATAGATTTATTTAATCACATCGTATATCACTATATATGAAAAACAATCAATATATTTGAGGAATCCAGTTGGATCCCTCCAACCAGCTTTCCTGCATTCACAGATGTTATACAACATAAAATTTCAATCCCGCTTCGAGGCGGGATACCACGGTAATATAGGGTTATCTACTATTATGCGGGGCACATAGTGTCTCATCTGCTCCAATCGTTGGGAAATATACCCAACTACTAATATATATATATATATATATATATATATAAAAAATATAACATCCAACCGATAGTAATATATCAATTAAACCAAGCATCCAGTAATCAATTTTAATTATTATAAACTAAATCCAGTAATGCAAAATAAGTGAGATTTACTCACCTTGATTTTCATTTGCAATCCATTCCAATTTTAAATTAAATTGAACAACGTTCAATTTAATTTAAAATTACAGGTGACCCCAATAAATCCAAACCAATATTGTTGTATATCACTCGTCGATACGATCATGACATGTCTCGTCGCGTTCCATTTTGACCTCGTATGGATAAGTTATTGAATTAATTAGCTATCTCAATTTAAATTCTTAATTAAGTAAACTAATTATATAATTTAATTTCAATTAGTATTACCGCTTCCCCCTAAAAAAAAAGTCAGGTCGACTCCAACCTTGACCGCTCTTTGGCCATCGACTGCTCCTCAATCTCCATACAGAAGCCCACACCAACATTACTGTCCACCTCCATGTCAACATCATCACCTTCTTGATCCAACCAAACACCACCAGACACCCTATTGAAGAACGCAACCAGAACCCACTTTGGCTGCGACTTCCTCCTCCATTCCCTCTTTCGATCATCAACTGCTAGGTCGTTATCGCCATCCCTTGCCACAACCCATCACTTCGCCTATCCACACCACAAAACCCAAATCACTAACTTGATCAGACCCTGCGTGTTCAAACCCTAACGTAACTGCTCGACCACGCCATCGAGCTCCAGGACACCGCCTTCGTCGTCCATGCTCTCGTGATTCGTCTTTAATTGCGATTTGATTCTGATTTTTTTATATGTCGATTTCGTTTTAGAAGAAGAAAAAAAGGTAAATGCAATTTTTAAAGGAAGAGATATATACAAACATAGGCAAGGTGGCTCGAGTAGGTGTTCAGGGTGGTACCTCTGTTTTGATTTAATTTATTTTAATATTGAATATATCTCGTATTACGTACCGTGAAATCTTGATCTCCTTTTAAGGCATGCCACCCAGTATCTCTAATGTTATATCTATATTCCGAACCCAATGGAACAAGTCTCGAGGACTAACTCGATTGTATATGTAAAATAGCTTTTTGAATACAATAATTATATTAAATTTTCAATATTAATTTCAACGCTTTTCTACCCCTTACGATCAAACAGAAAATCCAAACTCTACGAAATTTGAAATCCGATAATAATCCACTTTTAAGGATCTAATGGAACTAGTCTCGTCGAATTCCGAGACTATGTCCCAGAAGGCTATTTTTATATATTAATTAAAACAAGTAAATTCTAAAATCAACTAAATCACTTCTGAACCGACTTTAAAAGTTTTATTATCTTCATTCTTGTTAAATAGTGATCAAATAAGATTTCAAATTATTTTATCAAATAAAAATCCAAGATTCAATTATTTAAACGATTTTCAATTATAAATTCAATAATTAAATTTATCAAATAAATCGCTATATTTGGAACTTAAGTTTTATACCACTAATTTGATCGATAAACTTCATACTAAAATTCCTTCTACATTTCAAATTCAACATTTAAAATAAATTAAAAGTTCAAAATCAAATGACTGAAAAACCGGGTCGTTAAACTTACCCTATCTCCAATGAGCCAAACCCTACCAAAGCCAAACTTCTCGCTTAACCTTACGCTCTGATACCAAATGTAACGACCCGCCTTTTTGACCATCGAAGGTCGAGACCAAACACTACAACGGTGTTCAAATGTCACACATCCAATCGACAAAAGGACAGATTGTTAGGGTAATTAAAAAGAAAAGAACAGTGAACAGAGAAAAGCAGAATCTCATAATGGAACGGACAACATAAAATATAGTAAGGACAGTAGAAACAATCACTCCAAACATGCAGAGTATATCAGAGTTAAAAAAAACCTTATCAGCTGGACAGCTATAAAATTCTGACCTTACAAATGTCGTTAGGTATACTATATAATACAGTGGAAAATAAAATACTACAACAGGTGAATTTCAACTCCCCTACATGAATCGCTAACACCAAAGCCGATCTAGGAAAATACACGTCCCAACCCGAGCATTATAAATAAATAACCTCCAAAATAGTCTGTAAATACCAGCATGAGATAACTCAAATAATGGGGAACATATGTAAAAATTCCGTGAGACCACGCAGCTAAAGCGGAATGGGTTTTTACCTCACAAGAATAACATCCGTACAGGTAAGAGCAAAAGTAAATATCAGGAAACAAATCCAAATATGATTGAGCATAAATATTATTAAACCAGAGTTGAGAGGATGGATATAAACCGAGTAAAATCCAAACTGGACAGAATGGATAGAACAAGGAAAACGGTCTACTTTGATAGAATGGACTAAATAAAGTAACAGCCAAAGTTGATAGAATGGGTTAATTAAAGTAACAGTACAAACTCAATAGAATGGCTAAATAAAATAACAATCCAAACAAGATAGAATGGGCTAAATAAAATAACAGTCCAAACTCGATATAATGGACTAAATAAACACTTAAATGCAGTGATGAGGAGTTGGCTCTACTCTTGGCAATTTAAAACTAAAACAGATTCAGGGGTTTCGAATCAAATAAGAAAGGAAATTTTCCATCAAATGACTAAGAGGGTGCGCCCCCTACCAAATGTATACCTCTGGAAATATATTTGAGAACTCCGATGGCTCTCGGAGACCTCCAATTTGGACCCCGCCAACTGTTACCGAGTATCCGAGTACTTAACATCTCAATGCGCAACACCAAATCCAATCTAGAGTGGATGTGAAAAAACCTTAATGGGAGCAACCCTACATAGCTTGACCCTCACTCGTTCTTTAGGTTAAGTCATTTCCAACAAAGGATAACAAAGCTCAAATGAGCAACACATCATCTTAGAGTGATGAAAATAAAGTGGCTAAAGTAACCGATGGCTGAGGTACCAACTATCAAGGACATAGAATGATCGTATATGGAAACTAAGTCTTGTATACTTATCACCACTCATCGAATTCAAATTTGTACTATTTTTGGATTAACAATAATACCGGGCAAGTCAAGGTAGTGTTACCTCAAAGTCATGTCACACGAATATTCTTAACTTTTGAAATAGCGGCAAGTCTACTTCTTCGATGTTTAGTGCTAATTATACAAATAAATCATTTCCATATAAGTGATTCGCTTTACAGAAATAACTCATTTCCATAAATGAATCAACCTTTTTCTTTCTAAAAATGAGCTGAACTTTTTGGCTTGATTTCTGTAGATTGTTAAAACGTTATGGGAATAATTTTTCCAAGTGCGCGACCCAGAAGGCCTAAACCAACATCAGACTGAACACCCAGAAGATTATCCAACTTATCATCCCGATTATCTAGTTCCAATTCCTTTTTATACTTTAAAAACAATATTAATTATCCCAGAAGATAATTAGTTACATTTAAAATCTTTTTAAATAAACAATTCATTATCTATAATAAGATAGATAATTATTTCCAAACACTTTTATAACATTGGTAATCAACTTTAAAATCTTCACTAAATCAGTTTATTAAAGCAATTTCTATTATATTAGTTAATTTACTTTAACCACCTTTAGTAAATCAATTAATTAAAAGAACTTATTAAATTCAAATAGTCATTAATTAAATGAATAATTAATCTCAAACATCACTAATTTAAATGATAAGTAATTCTAAATTCCATTAACTAAAACAATTAATGAAGCTTAAAATAATCATAAATTAATCGGATTAATTAAATTCAAACTCCATTAGCTAAAACCACTAATTAAAACATCATTTGTTAAAATGATTTATTTGATTATAAAACATCATTAAGTAAGCCGATTTAACTAAATTTTGAAAATCATTAGTTAAAACTATTAATTAAAATTTAAAAATCATTAATTAAAAAGAATAATTAAATTCAAATATCATTATTTAAAATGATTAATTACTTTTAAATATTATTAATTAAAATGGTTATTAATATAAATTTTCTTTAATTGAAATAATTAATTTAATCCCATCATCATTAATTAAAATAATTAATCAAGTTCAATAAATTATTTAAACCTCATTATCTTAATTAAAAAATTAATTAAACTCAAATAATCATTAGTTAAAATGATTAATTAAGTATAAAACATCATTAACAAAAATGATTAATTAAATCTAAAGATAATCATTTATTAAATTAGTTAAATAATCTCAAATTAATTAATTTAAAAGATTAATTGATTTAAATTATCATTAATCAAAACGATTAATAAAATTTCGATATTCATTTTAGGGAAAACACAAGCTCAAGTTCATACGATAGGGTTTTGGGGATGAAATTTAGTAAACAATGGTACAACGAAAATCACTATAACGACATTTAAACTATTAAATGGAGTATCAGAAATTGATTTCAATAAACCGTCAATAGCAGCATATTGATGTAAATAAATAATTATTGAGAAACATCCCTTTATGTCTCTCTACATATTTTTCCTGCAAAACAATGGTTATCGATAATATATAGATAATCATATGGGTTTATAACGACCAAATTAATACGTCATCCATTTTCCAAACGGAAATTCAACCAAACAAGAAATCAAACAATTTTAACTAACATCCAAACAATCAATAAATATTTATAACATCATTAATATGATATAATGAAATTAAATGTTATTTAAACTCACATTGATTCTAGTTTTTGCCGAAGCATCCGGTTGGACTAAAATCGAACGGGCATTCGATTATAGCCCAAATTTTTATTTGCTCCAAATCTATCCAAATCAACTCCATAACGAAGATATTGCTTCCATGATTATAACGTAACTTCCTGCGTTCCAATCCGACCTCATATGAAATATATATTGCATTTATAAGATCTCAGAATTAAATAATATAATTAATTTTCTTAATTACTCCATTAATAAATCAGTTACCCCCAAATCCTTTTCTTTCCAAATACTAATTACTCTACCCTCCCAGACATCTCGTGCAAAAAGAAACCATGTACATGCAACCGACCGTCCTTGAATTCCTCCTCCACACTCAACGATATGGCAAGCCGATCGCTCCAACGCCGCTCTCTCTCCGTGCTCTTTACAATGGTACCAATCTCAACACGGCCGAAATCCAACAGTGGAGAGTGATATGGTGGACACTCGGCTACAGGCAAAGATGATGCACCTACCTATCATGCACCGCACCTCCTCAAACTTTGGTTGTTGATGCAAGGCGACACCATGAACTCGTCCAAGCCATCGAAACAAGCCCAAGCGTCCCCTGACAATCACGAACCCACTGCCACAACCGATGTTGGACCCTATCTCCAAGCTTCAAAGCCTCGTGCACCACTACCAATCCCTTCTCCATCACTTCAGGAATCCAATGCAACCATCCCCGACCACTAACTTCGCCTCAATCGCCTAAGGTTGTTAATCCTAGTTCTCAAGCTTTCACTGTAAATGACCAGAACAACGTCGAAATCTAAAAAATTGGTATAGGCATCGAGTTACAGACTAAAAAAGTCCAAAGAAACAAGTTATGTGATTTTTAGAGGAGTATGGGATTTGGTTTGAATTTTGAAGATTTGGGGCTTTTTTCGTTTTACTGGAATGATGCAACGGTGAGCAAAAGAGAAGAAAGGGAAAAGGCAACTTGAAATGAAAGAATAAAAAAATGGTTATGTGTTTAAAAGCCTTCGATTTTATAACCAAATAAAAAAATCAAAATGATTATGTTCATCTTATCCATGACAAAAGGTTTCTCGAGCCGTCAAAATGTCCACGACATCAAATCATTATTTAAAGAAAATGGAATTTTGATTTTACAATTGTTTTCAAATGAATTATTTACGGTAGTCTGCTATGCAATATTTCATTCGACTACGTACTACGAGTAACTGAAATAAAAATATAATCATGCACTAATATGCGAAACAATCATAAATTAACAGTGAATTACGCAGATTGTTTTATTTTGTGAAATTTCCCAAATACCATCGTCTGCCGTTAAATCATCAAACTAATAATTTCAATATTTTCCCATATTAAAAATTAGAGAAAATACATGTAAATTAAGTTAAAAATATGTTATCAAAAACTAAGTCGTTTTACTACAATTTGATTTTTCTTATTATTTGTTATATTCGAACAATTTGTTATTGTAAATGAAATTTGCCAAATGATTCACCATTATTATTTATTAATTTAAATTGAGTTAAATACAATTAGTAAATCCATTTAATTAATATTTAATTCACAATTCAAATATTTTAAATATGCCATATATTTGAATCATAGGTTATTAAATTCCAAAATCCAATTAGTTAAAGATTTAAATTAATTAAATATTTAAAATTCAATAACCAAAATTTTTGGGTTGTTACAGATAATATGCCAAATAATTATTGGTAAGCATGTCTTAAATTTTTGTTCATCCCTATTTAATTCATTAGTATATTAGTTTATAAATTTTTTTATCAATTAGACTTGTTGCATAAATTTGTTGAAGTAGGTGACTTTAATTTCATATATCATGTGCTCTTACAATGTTAGAAAGGTTAAATGTTGTCATTTCGTTTTCTTATAAGGCTCCCACTAGATTTTTATATTCCTCGAAACCCTAAGAGAAATATACGAATCTTTCAATTTCTCTAGTGGGTTTTAGGACTCGCTTGCCTTGGGATTTTGATCTTGTGTTTGCTCAGTAAATCATAAACCAACAAGTGACAGATAACTCTTTATCGATTGTATTATATACAGTTCCTAACAATTGTCACTTCCTTAATCTTAACCTCGACCTGCAGTTTGCTCAATAACTTAAGTGAGATTTCTCTCTCTTACCTAACATTTCACACTGGCCTAAATATATGTACATACCTTGAGTTTTCTCAACAAATTCATGCCTTTATCTTACTTCGTCTAGGTAATATATTAATAGTATTATACATAACAGCTCTAGTTTGACTTTTCTCAACAACTAGTGCATCTCTAAAAATAATTTATTAATATACAACTAATAGAGGGCAACTTATACTAAAGATTCATAATCTTTAATATACTTTGAGTAATGTTGATTCAAGGAATGATGTGTTTTATATGAAATACCCTCGTAAGTGTTGGACATATCTAAAATCATGGAATACGTACCTTGCATATGTATTCACTTTAAAAACTTGTTTGGGGTTACTATAGTTCCACTTATACTTTGTTTGTACGTATATGGTTCTATAAATTTATTTTATTTCTAACTATTCTAATTTAAGTAACCTATAGTATGTGTGTGTATATATGTCTTATTAGTTAAATCATTTTTAATTATTTTCAATTCTTATTAATTAATTCATATTCAATTAATGTTTCATATTTAGTCAATAATTTTATTAGATTTTATTTTATCGTAGAAAATTTTACGTTATTCATCTTTAATTATTTAAGATATATAACAACTTATAACGTTTATAGTTTTTCTTATATATACATATATACAAACTAATTAATTAAATATTGATTAATAATTTATTTAATAAAATTTTCATTTAATTAAAAATTTAACCAAATATTTAATTAATTCTAGAATTTTAATTTATTTTTTCTTAAACAATTTTAAGATAAATTTACAACTATAACTTTTATAATTACACACATATATCAATATGCATATGTATGTTTTTTATCAATCAAATTTAATTAATTATTTTATTTTATTTAATTAATCATATTAGTTAGATACATATTTAAAATTTTAAGATTAATTATTTTTCCAAATAATTTTGAAAAATTTAAATTTATTTTATAATATTTATAAAATTTATTTTATACTTCTAAATTTAAAATATATTTTAAATTTTCAAATCTTAATTTGGAAATTGACCTAAGACCGAAACTTTGGACCTTACAACTGGGCCATCCTTTTCGGACTTGCTCCACCCAATGGGTTGAATATTAGCTTGGGAGGGGAATTATTTAATTACCGGACCTCAAACCTAGACACCACCATTCTAGACACCTATTGGATAAGTAGGTGTTATTATTTAGCCCTAAATATTGACTAATTCGGCTGCATAAACCATTTGGGTTGCGATACCATTAAAGAAAATCAATTCGTTTTGCAGTAGATGAAATGGGTAAATCTTAGGAAAAAAAATCCTTTATTGTATCTTAGTAAGTTTATGAAGTCTAACATCCAATACTAAATCCAATCTTTGTTTATTTTATTTGAATCTTTTTCTTTATTTAATTAGTCTAATTAATTAAATATATTTAATGTGAATGTATGATAGAGAAATAAAAAAAGAGAAGGAGAAAATTAATTAAAAATGAATGAGAGAATAATATTATATAGAGATAGCAGAATCTTTCTCGTTCTTTCTTTAAAACTCATCTTTATAATTTCTAATTGTTTGCACAAAAAATGGACAAACACCTCCAAGTCGTATTATTTAGTTGATTATATGTGATTTTCAATGATTTTAGATGAGTATGTAAATATGAGAAAAGTAGGGGCTGAAATGTAAAAGACACACAGATTTATAGTGGTTCGGCCAGAATGCGCCTACGTCCACTTTATATGTTATTATCTTCTTTCTTTCAGGTTACAAGTACAATGCGTTGTATACAAGTGTATGAAAGTAGTTTGAAAGTTCCTTCCTTGCTTGAGCTCTCAAACTTGTCTGCCATTGTTGTACCCCTGCCCCTCTATTTATAGAGTGAGGTAGGGGGCAGGGGTCTTGGAAGTATATAACTGCTGGTGGGCCCGGGCTGCAGCGATCTGGACTGGCAGTTGTCTGGTTCGGCGGAGGACATTCGGCATGGAGCTTGGTCCGGTGGTAGGCGTGGTCCGGTGGTAGTGTGGAGATGGAGTTTGGACCGGTGTTGGTTCTCGTCCGGTAGTGGAGGAGAAGCTTTGGTTCGGCTGAGGGGTGGTCCGGTAGTGGTACCTCATCATCTGGTTCGGTGGTGTGGAGGCGAGGCTTTGGTTTGGCATGATCTCATTCGGTAGTTGGGCCTTGGTTTGGACCGGCATGGAGATGTGGGGGGTTGGTCCGGTGGCCTTCGTGCCGAATGGAACTGCTGCCAAGGGGATGTTGGATGGGCTTTAGCACTTGAGTACATGGAGATGCCGAATGAACCTCGCATGGGGATGCCGAATGGAACTTTGGACATGAGTGTTGAATGAACTCCTTACTGGGTGGAATGGGGGTTGCCAGCCCGGGTGAAATTTACGCTTCTCGGTCTCGAGACCTTCTGGGTGAGAATCCGCCCAACATTTGCCCCCCAAAGTGGGGCACGTGCTTGCATGTGTCGCGCTTTGTTTCCCTGTAGTGGGCGTGGTTTGTAAAACGACATAAGCTGGGTGTCCATATCCTTCGGATGTCCTGCAAAGGAAATTATAGCTTCAGTGTGATTTCAAATGATGACCGTTCGAGCTCGTTATCGATGCCAGGTCCACGTTCGAGTGGTTCCCCGGATCGTTTTCAAGGTGGTTTATCGCCAGCTCAGAGCATGCCTAGGGATCGTTCGCGATCCCGTACATGTGTAAGTAGCTTAGCCATTCTCTAATTATCAGAGTCAAATATTCGTCTAACCGATGGGCTTAAAACAGGGGTGTCAAAGTGTGAATTCTCATGGCGACGGGGTTAATAGCCATTCAGAGCGTGCCTATGGACCATTCGCGGTCGCGTACACGAGTAAATGATTAACCCACGTTGGTGAGAGATTCACGACTTATCCGTTGTTATCATATTCTTTATTTTATTAGTAAGATCTGGAGTTCGGGACTTATCTGAGTGAGGCGCCCTGCGTGCCCCCTGGTTCCTGGTCTTGGACGGTAGAGAGAGAGTTCCATTCAGTTCTTGGTTGGTCCGGCTATTCTCATTCGGCTTATGGTGGTCCGGTATTATTGGTCCGGTTGGGCAAAAATGTTTGGTTCGGTGGTTGTGAATTCGCCTATATATAGAGGCCGTACCCCCTTGTTTTTCTTTACCGAACGAGTAGAGCCGAACCATATTGAGCACCGAACCAGTTAAGTACCGGATCAAACAAATACCGAATCGATCAAGCGCCGGACCAATCTAGTACCGAACCAGGTATGTTCCCTTTTGCCGAATACATACGAAAGTTTTCATTTTACCGAATGTGACTATGGCCTTGGGGCCGAACGAGATGGGAACCGAAGGGATGGTAACCGAATGAGATGGAAACCGAATGAGATGGAAACCGAATGAGATGGAAACCGAATGAACTGGGAACCGAATGAACTTGTGAACTTGAAAACTTTAGTTTGCGAATGAAATCCCACACTTGCACGCATTTGTTTGTTTACTTTTCTATGTTCCTTGTCCTAATGCCTTGCTTTCCTTGTGTTGCAGAAAATGTCTCGCAAAGCGGAAACACGATCAGACAGAAAAAAGTCTCGAGGCACAGGAGAACCTTCTTCTTCCTTGCCCCCAGTCCAACCAGGATCCGGGCAACATCGACCTATCCCGAGGTCTCTAGTGGATGGATATGGTCCACAGGAACTTTTGATCTCTCCTCCGGATTGCTTTCCCAGCTCCCTAAAGGAGGAGCAACTTGACGTCATATCCCGTTCCTTCGGGATAGATAGGGCCCTTATGCTGCTGCCGGGAGATGGGGTGATGCCATATAATCCTCCCGAGGGCTACTTCGCTTTTAGCAGATATCATTGTATGTGCGGTGCTATCCCCCCTATCAACGCTTGGATTATTAGCTTCACCACATATTTGAAGGTGGCTCCCTTCCAGCTTCAGCCTAATTCTTATGCCATCCTGGTGAGCCTCTTTGTTATCTTCCAGAGGAGGTACGGGCGTCCTCCTTCTAACCGGGAAATTCGATACTTGTACAACCTGAGAGGCTATAAGAAGGGGTCTCCGTATATTAGTCTGGAAGCGGCCGTGCCCTTCAAACCAGTCCTGGACCTATATTCCAAGTTTACCATGTTCAAGAAAGAGTGGTTCTTCATCAAGGACGATGCTGTTTCTTTCCGCCTTTTCACTTCTGGCTGTAAGATGGATTTCATTTATATTTTCCATGTTTTGACTGTAGTGTTTTTTTCTGACATGCTTCTATTTCTGGCTAGCGACAGGTGGTATTGCAGTTGTGGAGGATGATTCCTTGGTACGAATGGCTGCTGAACCAAATGCTATTCCGGCATGGGATCGGTCGGCCTCCTTCTTGATCAGGAACGCAACCCTCTTGGAGTATAATTTGATCTTACCGCACCAGTCCGTGGTTAAGCAAAGAGACACGGCTGAGGAGAAGGCTGCTAAAGCTAAGGAGGGGGATAAGGTAAAGAGCGGTAAGAGGGAGCCTTTCGCAGAGCGTCCCGTGGTCGGGGGGAAGAAACTGAGGAAGTCCGATGGCCCTTCTCCAAGTACTTGCCCGACTGTCCCGGAGGAGGAAGGTGTAGAAGAGGAGGAAGGAGGCGAAGTTGGAGAAGGGTCGGAGGGTGGAGGAGATGGCGACGGTCAAGGTGGTAGTGGTGTTGCTGCTCTAACCTCTGAACAAGACCTCGAACTGGATGAGGCTCTCCGTCGGGCCTTCGGGGAGTCGGAGGGAGAGTCGGAAACGAAGAAGGGAACGGGGAAGGCAAAGGAAACCGGCAAAGCTGTGGCTGGCACTGACCCATCCTCTAAGGGTTCCTCGGCTAGGGTGATTCCGGCGATGCAAGGTGAACTTTTGTCTTCTGCCGATTCTATTTTCGATAAGGACTTAGAAATTTTTTACGGTTCACTTCCGTCCTGGAATGAGATCCAGGACTTATTGCAGTATCCCACTCCTCCGCCGGGTTTGTATAATAGATGTGTCTCCTCACTTTTCTTTCTTTTTAACTTAGCACATTTTTTGAATTGCGGATTATTGTATGTTCGTAACACTTGTTCTTTATTCCAGGGGCAGGCCAGGCGGGTAAAACGTCGGATGTTCGACACCGCCTTGAACAATTTAAGTCGAGGAGAGCTTCCGCGAAACCTTCTACTGATCGCACTGGGGACGTAGTCAAGTACCGCCCTCTTCTTGGGGTCATCGAAGAGGGCATTCAGAAAAGGAAGCGGAGCCGTTCCTTATTTGAGTCTTCTTCTGCTTCGCAGCTTCCTACTCTGCCTCTTCCTACTCAGCCTCCTCGTGATACTACGGAGGAGAGCACGGAGCCCTGCCCCCCTCCTCCTCCTTCCAAGAGTTCTACTGTCATTCATATAAGGCGTCCCGATGTGTCTCGCCCCGTGCCTCGTGACCCTTTTGCCGGTCATCCTGATTTAGACCCAAGTTTTCGGGACATTTCATTCGATGAGACCACGGGCGAGCACCTCCTTCCCCGCAACCCCATGGTAAGAGTGTTGGACGAGGCCAAATCTTTAGATCTTGATTTACTTACTACACGGGTAGTCACTATGGGGGATGAGGCCAAGGCTAATATCGACCGAGTGGCCGCAGAGACCAAGAAGTTAATGGAACATCATGCTAAGTTGGTCAAGGCCGGGGAAGAGATCGGGAGTGCTAACATTCGGTTGAGGTTAAAGGTTGCCGATCAGGCCAAGCAACTCGCCGACCAAGCCATCCAGATTTCCCAGCATGAGGAAGCCTCCAAGCGCCTGAAAGAGACCATGGAGAAGGCCAGTAGGGCGGAATTACGGAAGATGGAGGTCGCTTGCAGGGAACGGATTAACATAGCTATCGCAACGGTGGATGAGGTTCGAAATGCGGATCTCGAGCGGGTAGAGGAGTTGTCAGGGAGGCTCGAGGCTGCGGAGATGGCTCAGGCCGAGTTGAAGGAGGAGATGGAGGAGATGAGGAGGTCCCTCAAGTTGAAGGAAGAGGAAATGAGGAGGTCACTCCAGGCTGACTGCTTGAGATACCAGTCAGAGAGGGACGTCGCCGTCGCCAAGTTGCAAGCTTCCGAGGCCCGGGTGAGGGAGTTTGAGGAAAACGAGGGGATGATGGATGAGATGCTGCAGGATATGTACTTCCACACTTGGAAGGAGGGCGGCTTGTCTTGGATGGACGATTACCCTCGGGTCATGGCCAAGGTGTATCTCCAGGCTTTAGAGGAGGCCAGGGTGAACGCGGGTAAGGAAGGCGGAGAGGCTTTCAACTTGAGTGCGGTTACTGCTCAGTTCTCAAAGGAGGAGCAAGCGGCGGTGAAAGAGGGGATGCGGCTGCTCGCTGCAGAGGAAGCGGGCGTGCAGTTGGATGATGAGGATCAAGCGGCGGATGCTGGTGAGTCATTCTTTTCCATTTCTTTTCTTTTCGTGTTTTCATAACTTGATCGTTCGTTTAATGAATTCCTCTTCTGATCTGGACAGGTGGGACTTCAGATCCACATGCTGGGGGTTCTGATCCTGCGGCTAAGTAGGCTGGGGGAGTTGGTGATGGAGTGTGGATGCATCTGCCATCTTTTTTGTTTCTTTTTTATCACTGTTTATGTTAGTCTTTGACATGCAACTGTAATAAAATTATTTGTAAAGAATAACTTCGTGTGATCTCATAATAGAAGCTGATTTTGTCATGTTTAAATGTTGTTGCTATCTTTATGTGCCGTGTGAGAAGTATAATTATGTATATGCCTGTGATTCTAGTTGTGTTTGATGTTAAGTTTTTGCTTGAAATATAACTTCACGTTTTGCAATGTCAGTGTATGAATAAGCTATAGTTACGCATTTATGTACAAGAGAAGAGAGTACCGCCCTTTATGTTTTATTCGCAGGCGGTAGCTTTGAGTGTCTTGTGTAACTGTTTACGAGTATAGCTGAGCGCCCTGCCACCCAGTACGCAGGCTTCGAGCCCCATGAGTGAATGCTTCCTATTTGGTTTCCTGTACTTTAGAGTTTGTTATACAGGATAGGAGAAAAATATTTAAATGAAAAGGAAATATAGTAAAAGTAAAACTTCCAGTCACGGAAGGCCGTCGATGTGCTTAAGTTCGTGGCAAACGGGTTTTGTAGTCACTTTCCCTAGCTGTGGGTCTTGGAGACATTTGTCACCCATCTTACGCCTCCGCGGGGAGTTTTCTTTTTTACCACAGCCGCACTTAAGACACATCGGAGCCGAGATCGCGCACGGTAACTACCCGAACCATTATGGTCCGTAATCGTGGGTATTATTCGATTTACCGTGGCCGGCTAGCGTGGGTGCCGTTGGCCGTGAACTACCCCTGGCTGGCCACACCTTATGTTGGGGCTTAAAGTAGGTTCACAGTTACCGACGAGCCGAACGCCGTAATGAGCTGCCATCGGCTATAATCGGCCTTTATGATGACTTATAATCGGCTCATTACAGTTGGCTTTGAGGGCAGGCGCGCAATGAGTTAACTCGCAGCAGAGGGATGCTGGAGCAAAAGAGTCTCATTGGCGAGTGCATAGAATCGTAGCGTACCTGTTAGGCCTAGTCCAGATGAGGCCGCGGTGCGTCTTGAGTGGAGATGCCATAGGATTTTGTTCAACAGAAAGGGATAAAACTTAACAAGTAGCCAAGACATAAAGGAACAAGTTAAAAAGAGACAAGATTTTTTTAAAGTGGTTCGGCACGAAAATGCCTACGTCCACTGATTCTCTTTGTTAATTCACTTCATATGGGCAGTACAAGTTAAGAAAAGTATCGACGGAGGTGTCGGATGTTCCATGCCCTCTGGAACACCTCTCCGTCCACTGTTGACAAAATGTAAGCTCCGTTGTGGAGATCTTTGTGAATTACATATGGTCCGTCCCAGATGGGGTCCAGTGCCCCGGGGCGCGGAAAGATTCGCCTGAGGACAAGATCTCCTTCTTGTAAGCTGCGATGCTTGACTTTGGAATTGTATAGTGCTGCCACTTTTTGTTTGTGAGCTGCTGCTTTGAGTGCTGCATCGTTTCTCCTTTCCTCAATCAGTTCCAAAGACATGAGGAGGAGTTCTTCGTTTTCTTCTGGGTTGTAGTGGATCCTACGGTGGGAAGGCACAATAGTCTCAACTGGGAGCATTGCCTCCGATCCATATGCCAAAGAGAAAGGAGTATGTCCCGTTGATGTTCTGAAAGATGTGCGATATGCCCATAGTGCCGTAGGAAGTTCGTCCACCCAAGCGCCTTTTGACTTTTCAAGTTTCTTCTTGATTAGGGTTTTGAGAATTTTGTTGACAGCTTCAACTTGTCCGTTTGCCTGAGGGTAAGCTACTGATGAGAAGCTTTTATGAATTCCATGCTCTTGGCACCAGTCGGCAAATTCTTCGCTGTCAAATTGGAGTCCGTTGTCTGATACGATCTTGAGGGGGACTCCATACCTGCACAGAATGTTTTTGATCAAGAAGTTGATAATTTTTGCTGAAGATATTTTATTTAAAGGTTCCGCTTCCACCCATTTGGTGAAATAATCGACTGCCACTATAGCATATTTGGCTCCGCCTCGGCCCGTTGGCAGTTCGCCAATTAAGTCAATTCCCCATACAGCAAAGGGCCAAGGGCTGGTCATTTGAGTAATTTCGTTTGTGGGCAGTCGAGGGATCTTGGCGAACTTCTGACATCTGTCGCATTTCTTAACGAAGTCTAGGGTATCTTTGTTTAGTGTGGGCCAGTAATATCCATATCGGAGTATCTTTCTTGCCAAAGTCTGTCCTCCAGTGTGATCTCCGCATCCTCCCTGATGGATGTTTGTTAATATCTCCTTGGCTTCCCTTCCGGCGACGCATCTTAATAAGGGGCTAGAGAAGCCACGCCGGTAGAGGATGCCTTCTTGTATTGTGTAGTGGGGAACTTTTCTCAAGATCTTCTTGGCTTCGTCACGCCTGTCGGGTAGTATGCCATCTTGCAAATATTTCCGGATAGGAGTCATCCAGGTTCCTTCTTCGATTGCAGTTATCAGATTTACTTGTTCGAAACTTGGGGCTAGCTGCCTTGAGATTGCTGGTGCTCCGGGAATGGTGCTGTCCTTCATACTAGCTTGCTTTGCAAGTTCATCTGCCTCTTGGTTTTCTTCTCGAGGAATGTGTTTGATTAGATAATGGTCCAATTGATCGAGCAGCAGTTTGGTTTTCTTTAGGTATGCTGTGAGTCGTTCTCCTCGAGTCTGGAATTCTCCTAGTACCTGGTTTACGATAAGCTGAGAATCACTATGAATACATAAGGAATTGATTCCAATTTCTAGGGCCAGTTCCAATCCCGCTATTACTGCTTCATATTCAGCATCGTTGTTAGTGGCCGTGAACTCCAATCTCAATGCATAGTACAACTTTCTTCCCCTGGGGGTGATGATCACAATACCTGCCCCCGAGCCTTGTTCGTTCGATGCTCCGTCTACAAAGAGGTTCCACTTGATGTTTTTTGCTACTTCAGATTGTTCCTCGCCTTCGTTGATAGTGAATTCGGCAATGAAATCAGCCATGGCTTGTCCTTTGATAGCGGTACGAGGATGGTAGGTGATATCATACTGACTTAGTTCGATGCACCATTTGAGGAGTCGCCCAGAAGTGTCAGGACGATGGAGCACTTGTCTCAGTGGTTGATCGGTTAGAACCCTGATGGAGTGAGACTGGAAGTAGTGGCGCAGTTTTCGTGACGCGATCAATAAACAATATGCTAATTTCTCAAGTTTAGGATATCTGGCCTCTGCCCCTGTAAATCTCTTACTTATAAAGTAAACCGGGCGTTGTGTGCGGTCTTCTTCTCTTACCAAGGCGGCGCTTAGAGCATGAGATGATACAGCGAGGTATAGGTATAACACTTCACCTTCATTTGGAGTTGAGAGTACTGGTGGTCTCTGAAGGTGTTCGATGAGGTTGAGGAAGGCTTTTAAGCATTCGTCGGTCCACTCGAACCTCCCTTTGTCTTTCTTGAGTGCTTCGAAGAAAGGGACACACTTGTCAGTTGCCTTGGAAATGAATCTGCTTAGGGCGGCCACCTTTCCGTTTAGGCTCTGCATTTCTTTTCGAGTGGAAGGTATCCTTATTTCTTTTAAAGCTCGGATTTGTTCAGGGTTTGCTTCGATTCCTCTGGCGTGGACGATGAATCCTAAGAATTTTCCCGATGATACTCCGAAGGAGCACTTTAGAGGATTCAGCTTCATTCCATATCGGCGAAGTACCCGAAACATATCGTCCAGATGGCTTACATGGTCGTTGGCTTTCCTGGACTTCACCAACATGTCATCCACATATACTTCCATAGTACGTCCTATCAGTTCTGCGAACATTTTGTTGACGAGGCGTTGATAGGTAGCTCCAGCATTTTTGAGTCCAAAAGGCATGACTTTGTAACAATATAATCCGCGGTCGGTGATGAAGCTAGTGTGGTCCTGATCGGGAGCGTGCATGGGGATCTGGTTATATCCGGAGTATGCATCCATAAAAGATAGGAGTTCGTGCCCAGCTGTGCTGTCCACGAGTTGGTCAATTCGGGGAAGTGGGAAGCAGTCTTTCGGGCAAGCGTCATTCAGATTGGAGAAGTCAATACATGTTCGCCACTTTCCATTGGCCTTTTTTACTAGCACTGGGTTAGCGATCCATTCTGGGTAGATGGCTTCCCGTATGAAGCCATTAGCAAGTAGATTTTTTACTTCCTCATCAAGGGCTGCTGATCGCTCTGCCCCCATGCTCCTCTTTTTCTGCTTTACTGGTACCTTGGTGGGATCGATGTTCAACATGTGGCATGCTACGTCTGGGGAGATTCTTGTCATATCGGCATGGGTCCACGCAAATACATCTAAGTTGTGGCGGAGAAAGTCAGTGAGTTGATCCTTCAATTTCGTTTTCAGCTGAGATCCGATTTTTAATAGTCTACTTGAATCATGCTTATCTACCGATACGAATTCCATAGCCTCTGCAGGCTCGGCGGTAGCCTCCTCCTCTTTATCCCTGGGGTCTAGTTCATTGAAGGGATCGCTTGTGTATCGAAGAGGAGGGGCTTTCTTTAGTTGCTATGCCTCCAAGCTTTTCATGCAGAGAGTAGTCTCTGCATCTTTTCCTTTATTCTTTCTGCGGTTATTGCGAAGTTCAGTTACGTAGCAGTCTCGGGCAGCACCTTGATCTCCTTCTACTTCTCCTACTCCGTTGTCTGTTGGAAATTTCATTTTCAGGCACCAGGGGGCTAATACAATCTGAAAGTCAGACAAGGCTGGTCTTCCCAAGAAAGCGTTGTAAGCCGAGTGGTTTTCTATTAGTACGAACGTTTGTTTTCGCACAACGGAGCGGGGATGACTTCCTATTTCGACGAAGAGGTCAAGTTGCCCGAGGGGCATTTTTGCATCTCCAGTGAAACCGTGCAGTGGTTTGTCACAGGGGGATACATCCTTCATTGATAACTTCATTTTGTCGAAAGCATGTCTGAATAGGATATTTACGGAGCTTCCTGTGTCTATTAGAATCCGAAAAACTTTAGCTGGACCGAACCAGGCAGAGATGACCATAGGATCCATATGTGGGTACTGTCTTCCTTCCAAATCACGCCTACTGAATATGATGTCGTCGTTCTCTTTTCGTTTCGGGTGGCGTTCTTCCGTGATGGAGTTAACATAGCCTTCTGCATTTCTAAGCGACTTGCCGTACCTTTCCATCTCTGCCCAACTTCTGTCGGCGATGTGTGGTCCTCCTGAGATGGTAAGGACCACTATCTTCTCTTGACTAGAGCCACTGGTGTTGTGATTGTTGCGATTCCCTCCGCCTACTTCTGGGAGGGGTTGCTTTGAGTTCTCATTGGCAGGAGTTGGAGTCCTGTTCTGACTTTTCACATAACGTTCCAGTCTTCTTCTTCTAATGTGTTCTTCGATCAAGTCCCGAAGATGGTGGCATTCATTGGTGTCATGTCCGTGGGATTCGTGGAAGCGACAGAACTTTCCGGACTTGAGTGCGTTATCTGATTCTTTCTTGTGCGGGGGGCGCTTGTATCCGAGTTCGCCCTGAGTGGCTAGGTAGATGTTTTCGATTGTTTCATTCAAAGGAGTGTAGGAGTCAAATCTTGGCCCTGGTCGATATTGGCGCTTCTCAACCTTTCTGCCCCCAGCATTGTCTCTAGATTCATTTCTTCGAGCGTCCTTAGCTGCAGTGGGAACCTTGTCCTGAACTATCTTGCCTTGTTGCCCTGACTGCCTCTCCGTAGCAGCGTCTTCAAGTCTCATATACTTTCCAGCTTCATGGAAGAAATCAGGCAAGGTAGCTGGTTTTTCCTTAGTTAATCTTCTGGCAAACTTGGTGTCTGGATGTACACCACTACAGAGGGCCATTAGAGTGATTTTTTCATCGGCATCTTGAACTGCTGCCGCTGCGGCGTTGAACCGTGTTAGATATTGTTGCAGCGTCTCTCCGGATTTCTGTTTGACATTGGATAGAGAATAAGCATCCCCGGGTTGTTCCACATGGATGCGGAACTGGCTAATAAACCTTTCTTTTAACATCTCCCATGAGCTGATGGATCCTTGGGGTAGATGGCAGAACCAGGAGGTAGCTAGATCTGATAGGAATAGCGGAAAGCATTTACATAATACTCCTTCTGTTGCTCCACTCATGAGCATATGCTGGGTGTATCTCTGCAGGTGTACGATGGGGTCGGAAGTTCCTTTGTAAGGTTCCATGGTTGGCATTTTCCATTCCCGGGGAGTGATGGCAGTTTCGATATTTCGGGTAAAGGGACTGGTGACCCTAGCGCCTATTCCCCGGTCCCTTTGCTCCCGTTGGACACATTCTCTGAATAATCGTGCCATCCGCTCGTCAGAACTTGGAGCGGACAAAAATGAGCTCGGTTCTTCCCTGCGGGATCTATCTCGTCCAGATGACCTGTAGGGATGGTACAGTCTATCACCTCTAGCATTATCCAGTGGTTGTCTTTGGCTGCTTGGATGCACGCTAGGACCAGCTACAGTTGCCCCCTGCCTTGATCTTCCCCTGTGGGGTTCTGTTTCGAGCACATCCATGGGGTCAACTTCGGGCTGGGTTCTAGCTCGGCTCCGTTCAGCGGGGTTTCTATGATTAGGTGGCATGACTGGCTCAGCTACATCCGACCCTCGCCTGGTGCCTCCCCCGCTAGGTTCGGTTCCAAGGGCTTCCTCGAGTCGGAATTCGGGCTGAGTCCGGGCGCGGCCCCTATCATCGTTTTTCCTGTTGATAGCTTGTTCGAAGAGTGAAGACCTTTGTTGCCTCCGGGATCCTCCGGATTGGGATTCACCCCATGATTCAGTGTTGCGGTTGGACTCTTCAGCATCCCTTAAGCGTGTCATGAGTTGGTCCACCAAAGTTTCTTGTTGGGATGTGAAGCGGTTAGTTACTTCAGCCACAACCCTGTCCAGATCTGCCCTAGTGATTGGTTGTTCCGTTGCGGGACCAGTTGGATTTTCCTGATTTTCATCTGGTACTGCTGTTGAAGTGGGCTGATCTGTGATTGCTGGATCTGGAAGGCTGCTAGTTGCGATGTTCTTTCCTTTGTTAACATCCCTTCTCTGTTTGGAAGGCATGATTTCTAAGAAACGAGTGATGTCGTTAGGAAAAAGGTTGAGTGGGAGAAGATGAAGTTTGAGTTCAGCTCTCAATGAAAGCACCAAAAATGTTTGCACAAAAAATGGACAAACACCTCCAAGTCGTATTATTTAGTTGATTATATGTGATTTTCAATGATTTTAGATGAGTATGTAAATATGAGAAAAGTAGGGGCTGAAATGTAAAAGACACACAGATTTATAGTGGTTCGGCCAGAATGCGCCTACGTCCACTTTATATGTTATTATCTTCTTTCTTTCAGGTTACAAGTACAATGCATTGTATACAAGTGTATGAAAGTAGTTTGAAAGTTCCTTCCTTGCTTGAGCTCTCAAACTTGTCTGCCATTGTTGTACCCCTGCCCCTCTATTTATAGAGTGAGGTAGGGGGCAGGGGTCTTGGAAGTATATAACTGCTGGTGGGCCCGGGCTGAAGCGATCTGGACTGGCAGTTGTCTGGTTCGGCGGAGGACATTCGGCATGGAGCTTGGTCCGGTGGTAGGCGTGGTCCGGTGGTAGTGTGGAGATGGAGTTTGGACCGGTGTTGGTTCTCGTCCGATAGTGGAGGAGAAGCTTTGGTTCGGCTGAGGGGTGGTCCGGTAGTGGTACCTCATCATCTGGTTCGGTGGTGTGGAGGCGAGGCTTTGGTTTGGCATGATCTCATTCGGTAGTTGGGCCTTGGTTTGGACCGGCATGGAGATGTGGGGGGTTGGTCCGGTGGCCTTCGTGCCGAATGGAACTGCTGCCAAGGGGATGTTGGATGGGCTTTAGCACTTGAGTACATGGAGATGCCGAATGAACCTCGCATGGGGATGCCGAATGGAACTTTGGACATGAGTGTTGAATGAACTCCTTACTGGGTGGAATGGGGGTTGCCAGCCCGGGTGAAATTTACGCTTCTCGGTCTCGAGACCTTCTGGGTGAGAATCCGCCCAACACTAATTAGTTCTCAATTAAGCGAAGCCCTTATCCCTTCTAGAACAGTATCTTAATTATTAATCTACATTAATTAGATATGGCATATGAGTGCAAACGAGAATATCCAATATGTTCGTTTATAAGTAATATGACGTGCATGCAAAATATATAGCATAGGTGATGTGAACTTGGTCAATTATATACAAGTGTAGATATGTCTACCATGCATATACTTAACGTTTATATGTATGTTAATTGTCATAATAAAATTATTTGATATAAGATATAAATATACATATTATATTTTGTAAATTTAAGTTTCATGAAATAGTAAGTATAATCTTAAAAATTACCCTATACAATTTGACTACATCATAATTTTCAAATTCAAATCCAAAATTAAGATTTCAAACTTTTACTTGGTAAACAAATGTTCAAATGTCGGGTCTAATTCTAAAAAATTAACTCAAAATTACAAAATATCTTAAATTTGAATACTACTATTATTATAAAATAATAGTAAACATAATGTCATTATATTATAATACATAGCCAAAATAATTTTATAACTCCAACCATGTACATTTTATATTTCGAACTCAAAAGCTAAAAATTTAGTTATATTATTATAAAATATGAATTTGTATCATAAGTAATATTTTTTCGTGAGATAATAATTTTTTATACTTAGACCACTAAAACGGATTTTGATCTAACAAACATATAAGCTAATTTAAAATATGATATGGATAAAAAATATGACATCAATATATCTCACAATTTATGATGATTAAAAATTAACTAATAATTTTTTAAAATCATTAAAAATTAGTTTTACTTCTACAAAAATTTTATACATATATATTTCAACAAATGTGGCTAAAATAGAAAAACATGCAAACATACTTTTTAATTTAATACTATCATATTGAATAAAAACAAAATATTTAATTAACTAATTAAATTGTTATAGTTGATTATAAACACAGTAATGGCAATAACATATATAAAAATGCTAATAAGCATGAATCAAAAAATATAATATAAAAGAAGATTGAACCTTAAAGATCAATCCAGTTAGTGATAACTTGATTTGAAAATTCTCCTTGGATTACCTAGAACAACATCCAAACCTTAGTAGAATCAGATGTGCCACCTTGTATTTGATTTGATTCCTTTAGGTAAACGAAAAAAGTTGGCCGTGAAAGAAAGAAGAAGGAGAAAAATTACATGAAGGAAAATGAGGCAATCAATTGTGAAAAAATATTTTATTTTGATTTAGAGCAGGAAACCTTTTGACTTTTCTCTCTTTTAAATCTATCCCCATTAATTCCCTTTAATTAGATCTCATCCATATCTCCTCATGTCTCTTATTATAGCCGACCATATCATATATTACATGGACCATTATTTCCAAAAGCCTGTTAAAGAAATTAACAACATTTAAAACTCGTCTATAAATATACCGACATCATATATCGATATGTGTATATAACTTATACATATACCCAAATAATTACTAACGGCACCTAAAATTTTGAATAAATTAATAATTCTCAAATATTTGTTGATTTATTTCATTTATATATAAACTAATTAAATCCTGTGATTTTTCGAAGAATTCACAAACGCGATTGGAAGACTCAAAGGTGTGAATTCAGTCAACTATTAATATTGAACAATTCAAATATTGACAGTCACATATCATGTTAGCTAGTGGTTGGATAGTTTGACCAAATTCATCGCTTGTAGATCTTTTTGGTGAAATTCAGTTCAACATTTTCTTAAGTGGTACCTTTTAGTAACAATAATTTACACATGTTCTCTTCATTGAAACTATAACACTTTAGGATGTATGGAATTTTGTATTGATCAAAATTTCATATTATCCATATTAAACTCAATTTCTACAAAAGAAAAGTCCTTAGTTCAATAATAGCATTTATTATTAACCATATTACTCTGGATAGAGGTTTATATTTTGAGCTGACTATAGTTGACCTTGATACTTACCTTATACAACCTAGGAGAAAAATTCTCTATTGAATAGTGATTCGTTTCAAATGCTTTATAACCAACTTTTGTCAGATGATGGGTCATCATGCCATGATTTAACTATAACCAAAGTAGAGTATTTATGTTGAAGCTCCATGGTGTTCTCAAGTCGAGAGAACTGTAATGATCTACCGATCATCTAGGCCTCCGACAGACAGGTCGTTGGGGGTAAAAGAAAAGAAAACATAAGAAGAAAGAAGCATAGAATCTCACAACACCTTGAAATCATATATAATAGAACATAAGATAGTACATACAGTCACTCCCATAATGAAACATCAGGGTTACAATAAGTAACAACTTCAGTCAGGGATAGTTATAACTGTCTGCCTGCCCCCACAATGCTGGTACACAATTATATACAAACAACAACAGAATCAATAGATAACTAGATAATGGTGAATCCTCCTATACCATGCTCCTACAAATGCGTCCATAAGAACCTAGACTACTTGGCTACTCAAAAATTAAAGTACCTAAAAGTTTAAGGGAAAGAAATAAAACACTGGGTCAGACATGAGTCTGGTACGAGTAAACTCAAAACACAAAGGTATCTCGTAAGACCATACCGCACATAAACACAAATGAGTTTTTACCTTATGATAACGAAAACATTTATACTTAAAAGCAGGGACATTATTATTAGTGTCAAGGGTTTAAAATAAATATATAACATGGATGAAATGCTTATATCTCACATTCTAGCATATTTGGTTTACAACTAAATCTATAAAGCATGTAGTGGAAAATTGATTCCAACAATGAAAAGGCTACCAAGGAACCGCCTGTAATAGTACATCTCTATAAAAATGTACCGAGGGCCTAATATGGACCCTCTGCATGGCAAGACCGGCGTACCCTTTCCGCGATAGTAACAAATATAATCATGCGATTAACAACTATACTAGGCCCAAAGCATATATCAAAAGAAATATCGATCTAGATCAGGAATGATTATAACCTAATAGCAGCGACCACATAGCCATGCGGCGTATCCCATGTTTTATTCATTTCTGGGTATGAGGCTCGAAGCAACGATTATCATTTTTTGCAAATCCATCTTGGAATGCAAACACTGCCCTCCGAGCAATAATGTAATGCCATCATTCATCCATACAAGTTGTTCTAGGACCGAACAAACACACATACCTTACTACCTTCCATTTTGGAACGACCCTCGGGATAAGTAGTACAACTCCATAGCATACTTCACACTGATTCAAAACATAAAGTGTTTTTTAGTTTGAAGTGGTTCGGATAAACCATATTTATCCAAAATAGATGTCTCCAAACTAAAGCGATTAATTCTTGGATGACTTAATTCCAATTCTTTTAGTAGTATGAAAACAAATATAAGAGTCTACTCCAGGAAATCTTAAATATATATTCCTAAAAGCGAACCATGTTTTATAGGAATGAGTCCTCACTGGAGGATCTCAAACCATATGAAATCATGAAGCTTTTATATACTTCCCAAATCAAAATAGGTCAAGCTGTTGAAAGTAGACAAACCACTATCTGGTGTAAGTAATTTGTTTGCATATGGGAAATCGAACATCACATACTTATCACCACTTTTCAGTTTCAGCCCCGTACATCCCTCTATTAACAATGAAGTCGGATAAGTTAGAGAACTACCCTTGCCTCCATATACATTCTTAAACTCTCACAGATAGAAACAGATTTCCATACCTCAAAATTTAGTGTCAAGTATAACATGAAGTACGTCCCATATCCTTAATTAATAATGACCTATTTATAGAATTTAATCCTCTTATACTTATCACACTTCCGATATTTTGACTTCTCTATCCCTTTCCCAGAGTCGAAGCTAGGTAAGTAAGGGCATTGATTGCTCATAGTATTGCCTAGACATTCTGATTCTAGATCTCATAAATAATGGAAAGTCTACTCATTGGTTTAGTGCTAAATATAAGATGACTTACTTTCCATAAACGTGTCAACATTTTTAGCACTAATTATCAACTTTGTTTTGTTTTCCTTAATGGCACAGGCAAAGAAATCCCTTGTTTGAAAACCATGTCCTTTAAAAATAATCGAAAACCAATTTTGTAAATTTATTTATAATCTTTGATTTCAAAAGTCATTTATTTAAAACCAAAGCTTGATTTTAAAGCAACATCTTTCCTTTATACAAGTAAACACCTTTTTAATAAATAAATTCCAAACCTCTTTAAAAAGTCTTTATAAACAATTTTGAAACAAGAGTCGAGTTTGGAAAAATTATTTAAAACCTTTCTAGATAGGTAAGGTAGTAAACCACTTTAAAAGAAACCAAGGGATTTTCAATGTCGCATGAAAATGCATAACAAGTCAATTAACTAGACTATGCAACATTCTTAGGCATTTATATATGCAAACAAATAAAAAAATAAAAAAGGCAAGGAACTACTTAAAGGAATTCTACAATAAGAGTCCCCTGTAAACCTTATCATATGCACTTCAAAGTGTATCATCATGACTCTTCGCTATAAACACTTCAACTTCATTCCTTTTACTAGTTCCTTATCTAAATCCTATGTGTCATCCACTTCCAAGTGAGAACTAAACCAAAATAAATACACATACGAAAGGCATACAAATTATAATGACAAAATAATTTAAGTTTAAAGTTACTTATAAGCGAGCTTAACTCACTTAAACAAATACAAACTCCACTTCAAGCTACAACGACCTTGCAGTCAACACATGAAAACAGCTTTCTTTTGCAAAACTTGCTTCACAAGACCCATGGAGGATCATTTGGATTCAACCATGGCTAGGGAGGGCTCAGCCTTGACATTTATTAGGGATTTTGGATTTCATTTTGGTAAATATGTAATGTAGAAAGGGATAGAAATGATTTTAGGAACTTGTTTATGGATAAAGATGAAAGAAGTAATTTTGAGACAATTTTCTTTTATAAAACAAAGGTGGAAGAGTATTAAAGAGAGTGGAAGTGAGGAAGAGTTTTAAAAAATGGAAATGAAATGAAAAAGAAAAGGTAAGGAGATTATGTTCTTTTATAGAAATTGAAAAGTGATAAATTACCAAACTACCTTCCTTCAAATAGGTTAATACCCTCCTTAACATTTAAACAACACATCCCCTTCATCATGATACACACGCCCCCTTCTTTATGTCACATTAGCCATCGCATCATCTATTCTAATGTCCTTTTGTATTATATTTATGTGATTAATTATTTTTAAAATATAAAAGGAAAGTCCACTTTATAATTATTTACTTAATTACCTTTTTATATTTGTTCTAACTAAACCATTTAATTAGTAAATTCCTGTTTTTATTTGTATATAATTGTGCACATATGTACAGTAGTGTGCACAACAAGTTTCGCCAACTTTTGGTCGATGAAAAATCAAAAATATAATATGATTTTCGGTGTCATTTTCAATTTTTCTTCGTACTACTTACTTTTGTAAACCAAATTTTAAAACAACTTTATTATCATAAGTTATTATATAAAAAAAGGTCTATTTGAGTTATAAAACACATTATTTAATTATTTAAAAACATATTAAATATTTACAACTAAAGTAACTAGATTACAGGTTATTGCAGGAACTATGAACATCGTCATCTTAAGTTTTCCTATTTGGCCTAGTTGTTATAAACCAATAGGAAACTCTCCGACGAGTCACTCGATGGTTATCCAATAATTGCGAATACTGTAACAAACCTAATTTTTACATCATAACATAAATAAAACCTTATTTCCAAAATAATGATTAGCTAAAATCGATTTCGAACATTTTATTTTTATTAAATTTATTTATTCCACGATGTAGAAATCAGGATTGTTATAAATACGTAACCCTATGTTTCCCCTAAAACTATGAGTAACACACTACCTAATATTTGGAGAGTGGTACACACTATAGTGTCAACGAATGTATTAATATCTTTTCTCGAACATCTCGATCATGAATATTTAAAACAAAATGTTATTTTATTTAATTAATTATCCATGATTGAAAATATTCACAGTTATAATCACATAACATTTTATTTAATAATTTTTTTATTAATATACTTTAAATACTAATTACTTAATTAAGTATATCACAATATAATAAAGTATATAATACAAACCAAACACTTTTTTTACGAACAAGATTTATTACTAAGTTAGTATATGTAACAAATTACTCCTAGGACATAACACTAACTCTTCATACTAATCACTACATATTAGTAACACAATATCAAGATCATCAAATGTGTACTAACTGCTCAATAATAGCAATAATAGTAACATAACATCAAACTCATTGTGTGCTAACTACTCTATATTAGTAACAACGCAACATGACTATAATTCACTACATAATGTCCATATAGTAGCAATGATAAATTTTTGCATAGCTCATCCTAATGCGATTCCACCTCTATACAACAAGC
Source organism: Allium cepa (assembly GCA_030765085.1). NCBI lineage: Eukaryota > Viridiplantae > Streptophyta > Magnoliopsida > Asparagales > Amaryllidaceae > Allium > Allium cepa. Next base: position 805,626,342 of record CM060943.1, read on the forward strand.
GTATATGATAATTTTAAATAGCAATTGATTGTAGATGTTATGACAATGCAAAATAATGTATTTACACATATAGTCTTTTTTTAAGTATACAACGTCTTATTATAATTCATTATGAAAACACATTTATCAACTTTATCTTAAAATAATAATAAGTACTCAAACCTATAATATACTATAAAAATCATTCATTATAAATTTATTACTTTAAATATCACAAAACTTCTTTTTTTAATCAAAAATAGTAAGTTTACCAAATTACTTTCAAAAACAATAATATTATTACTTTATGTCAAAACTGTAACATATACTCAAACCTATTTACTATTTTTCGTAGGTAATTTATTACTATTTATCCCAAAAATAATAATATTAAACTTTAAATCTTAAAAATCCTTTTTATTGCTACTTATCTCATAGTAGAAATAAATTAACCTAAAATACCTTTGAAAACACGTCTTATTATTATGTTACTATTCATAAAATATCTCTTATTTTTACAGCTTAAAATAATAAAATTATTATTCCATAACATTCACAAAAAGAATTATATTGTTATTAACTCGAAACAATACAGCCTTCTCAAAATCACATTATTATTTATTAAACACTTTCGTTTATAAATAATAACAAATCCTCCAAATTCTCTTTGAAAATAGATATTCCATTATTATTTATGAATTTCCACAGAAATTCATAAATGATAACCTTATTAAAATTATCATATCAATTTCAGTATTAGTTGTTGAATCACTGTTATTTACAAAAATCACTCAAAATTTGTAAATAATCTTATCTATTAAAATTACACTATTGCTACTCCTTTTTTGTTAGTTAACTCTTTTTGAATCAACAATTCATTACTATAAATCATTTATTATCCAATAATATAACAAGTAAAAGTAAACAATCAAACTAGGACACATGGCATATCAGAACATTGCAATAATCAAACAATCATTAAAGGAGCTTAACATATCTCAATAAATGTATATTTTCATCGGTGGATATTATATAATATTTTCAAAATATAAATAATTCTGTCTTTTTAATCTTACCAACATGCTTTTACAAATATATCTAAATGCCAACAAACTATATGCCGAAATGTTCGGAGTTTCATTACTAATCCAAGGGAATAAACCACACGTAAAACATAAGTCGTATGCAAAAGATACGACGATAAGAGGATTCACCGTTTAATATGTAAATATGAAATAATTTGGGGCTAAAATGAAAAAATTACTTTCTCCTCAAACATCGTCATACACACGAATATACTCAATCGCTAACTTCTTCTCGATCTTGTCATCGCCTCAAGCTACCAAACCTTGGTCAAACACCTACGTGGCACTGCTAAAACCTCCCGCCTCTATTGCTGACCATTGTTGGCCCCTTAATGCCTGAATCCGCCACCACCACCTTTTGATTTTGAACCCTAATTGAATTTGATCACCTCGACCAGATCAACCATATTGAACGACTTATCTCATCCGCCTCTACGACTTGGTATCCTCATATCATACTATAGTTATCATTTCACCATTGGTTGCAAAACCCTAAAATAGATGCCACTCAATTTTTTGATGATTCCTTAACTTCTATCAAAAATTTAGCCTAGATTCAATCAAATTCCAAAAACAAACTTCACTACTGTGTTCATGCCATTGCACCGTATGAAACGACATATAATAAGGCCTTATTTCAGATTGATGTGTACACTGGTTTATTTTGAAATTAGTAGAGATAATCACCATTAGCCTCGAGGAAATTCAGATATGTGATAAGATTAGAAAATGAAGAAGAATAGAATGATAGCCGCTTAGGGTTTCTTAGTAGCGTTTTATTCATAGGAAAAAAGGAATGTGTTAGGCTACAACGACCATAAAGGTCCAAAATACCCATTTCCAAACATCAGCAAAAGTACGACATGATATCTATCAAAATTTAGTTTTCTATTATTTATAAACAATGGAAATATGAAAATACCTAAAATGACAACTCCACTAAAAATTGCCTTTTATCACTAATTTAATTTAAGTGGCTATCTCATAATAAATTAATAATTATTATGTCAAATTATTGGTCGTTAAATTAATAATTAGTAGTATATTGTTTACTTATAATATTAGAAATGATTTAGTGCTTTTGATTTTCTCTTTAATAGACATATGCTTCCTATGCATTTCGAACAAAATTAAACTATTTGATTTCTATGTCAAAATACTTACTCAAACTTTAGATGTTTATTTGTTGCCATTGTTGTACAAGTTTTTGGGTAATACCCAAAAAACTACAAATTATGTTATCATTTCCACCGATTTCAGCCATTTTGACTATTTTGGGTAAACAGTCTCTTGTAAATCATCATTAAATGTTTGGTTTTAACATCATCGTGCCAAAACATAAAGCAAATTGTGCAATAATTCATGAGTATAATCCAAATGAACTTAATTACGTTGATTACAGAAATTATTCCCCTAATTTCAACGTTTGAAATTGATGAGGTCACTTCCCATCGATCCTTCTTTTTTACATTCCAACTACATCGATTTTCTTTTTGAATACCCAATTCTAGCCGATGGATCATATCCTTTTGGGTACAATATGAGTAACGACCCGTATTTTTTAGTCTTCAAATTTAGATATTTAATTTGTTTAAATATTCAGATTTGAATTAAATTATAATAAAATCTCTGTTTCAAATTTAGACTTGATTTCTAATGAAGTACTTTTAATTTAATTTATAGAATTTTTTCATAATTGTTAGTTTAGAAAATAAATATATTTTCGTTTGACGCTTTTTGCGGTGAACGTCGGTACTTTTGAAATTTCACAGAGTAAATTAACTTGTCTGTTTTATTCTTGTTTTGAGATTGCGTTACTTTGTTCTGCGCGGTCGTATTTTATTTTGTATCGTTTATGATTCGTACGTGAATGAGATATATATAGCGTCGTACCCCGAAACTTCTAAAATTAAAAAGTTAAATAAAAGTCTGATACAATCGTTTTTCTTTGCCCATCCTTTACTAAATAAATTGGTGGATTTGCATTAAATAATTGTCCTGGTTTGCATTAAATACTTGTCTTCATTGCGTGGTCTTGGTCTAGAAATTATTTGTGTTCATTTTATATACGAGTACACGTTCATTTTTGTTTCCATTTTTTTATGCTTCATTCCTCTTCTCTGTGCTCTTTCTCTCTCTCTCTTTTTCCTTTTTCATTCACCGTATATGAAAAATAAACATCAGCACATATAAAGCAAAGAATGCATGGAGGAATGCATTGCAAATACCTGTGTATGAAAGAGTGTGTGTATGTGTGTCGTGATAGGCTTTGTGTTGTGCTTAGGTCGATCGGTGGAGTCGGCGGCCTTCTGTTGTGGCCAAGGCGGTGGATGCCAGAGCTGCTCAGGGACGCAACAGGAGGTTAGTATGTGGAATGCATAGATGAAAGCTTGAATGAATTATGTTTGGAAGAAGATGAAGCTACTATTCATTTCACTTGTTTTTACACTTTAGTCCTTGTTATATGTTCAATTGCAAGGGTAGGGGGAGAGGCGTTGCTTTCTTGTGCATGGGTAGAAGGTTTGGGCTTGGCCCAGCTAGTTGGTGAGAACATCTATATATTTTTATTTAATTATATATATATATATATATATATATATATATATATCAACATGTTAATCTTTGAAGTTTCGTATAGCGCCTATTTTTAAATCCATTTTACCTACGGATTTTTGCATTGGGTTCGTATGAACGAGCACAACGTTATAGTGTAATTTATCGATAGCTTTGGAAATATAAAAATTTATGATATATGAAAACAGTCATAATTTAAATAGGTTATTTCAAATAATAACGTCGTTTAAATTTATATACCTTATTAATTGATGTTTATTTAGCCAAATAAATTACTATTGAGTTAAGCTGGATTGAATAGGGTAATTGGACATCTTTTAGTGAATTAAAACCCCATTCCGCTAATTAAATTAATTTGACAATTAATTACCAGAAATAATCCTCGTTCCGCTACTTTATAGATTTGGACATTTGATTGCATGTCGTTAATTAATTTGCCACTTTGAATATGTGATATGACAAACCATGATGGTTAAGTATTGAATTTATTTTAACAGTCGTGGATTATGTAAATATTTGCTATTAACTTGAAAGTTAATTGAATAGTATAGTAGCTCGTTTAAGTACGATGGTGATCGTTAAGCCTCCTTCAAATTCGAACAATTAATTATTGATTTGAAAGTTAGTTTAAGAATAATTATTTTTATTATAAGGTTTAAAGATAATTATTATTCGGTAATAAGATTTAAAAGGGTAATAGCTTAATAATAATAATATTTTAAATATAATTATTTTTATTTAGTAATAAGATTTAAAAAGGTAATAACATATTAATAATAATATTTTAAGATAATTTATAATTGGTTTAATAATGATTTAAAGCTGATTATTTTATTAATATGATTTTTTAAAAAGTTATTTCATAATGTTATTTAAGAATGTTTAATTCTATTTAAAGTTATTTAGTTATAGTTTAAAAATGTTTTAATTATATTTTAATTATTTATTTAAAATGATTATCTACACATTAAAATTTAGTTAAAGTTAATTAGTTATATTGATTTAAGTTATTTAATTGTATTTTAAAGGATAATTAATTTTTATATTAATATGAGTTTAAGGTTAATTAATTACTGTTTTAATAACATTTTAAAGTTAATTAATTATTATCATAACATTATTTTGAAGTTAACTTATTAATACAACAATAATATTTTAAATTAATTTTACATATTATTAATGAGATTTTGAAGTTATTATTTTAAATGAATTTAAAGTTAATGGAATAGAGGGATGTTTAAAATAATAACTTATTATTTTAAGTTATATTAAATAAGTTATGTTTATCAAGAGGACTTTATGGACTTGTAGAGTCTATTAAATTAGTTTTAAATTATGAGAAGAGGTTTATAAATAGTTTGTATATTTATAAAAGGATTTATAAATGAGTTTTAAAGAACTGAGAAAGGGAGGAGTGTTATAAATGAGATTTGGAATTTTTAAGAATGTTTTATAAAGGGATTGGTGTTTTGGGTTTTCCAGTGATATTTGGGTTTGATCGTTTAAATATGATTTTAAAATAGGAAATCTTTTTAAGCGTTTGGTGAATATAATTATACCATTGAGATAAGTATATAGTTATATTTTCTAAGTATAAAAAATATAGTGGTTTGTGAATATATTTATCCGGCTGAATAAGTACATGGAAGTGATTTCTAAGTATTTGAAATGTGATTTTAAATTAATGAAAGATTAATTTAGGAGGCTTAGGGATTCCAATGGGAAATATAATCTTTGTTTGGAATGTTTGTTTATTTGATAGTTATATAACCGACTATTAAATTTTAGCCTAAATATGTAATCTTTCTTAATTTTGGTGGTAGGGAAATATTCCATACTTAACACCGAAAGATTTTAACTCTGGAAATATCTTGGAGAAACACGGGTATTATATGGTACAATTACCATTGGTGGTCCTATATTGTATGTATAAACTCGTTTCGTTCTTCTAGGACAAATGATAAGGAGATATGTCCACTTAAATGCTTAGGGGGTGATCCTCGCTCTTATGTATTATTTAATTATTTCCTAAAGAACCTATATTGAGCATTTAGAAAATCGGTGTTTGGTTTTGTGGAGCACCCGGGAAGTGGAAGAGTGTACCTGTAAGAGATGACTCGAAACTCGTGACCACTACGAAAACCATATACGGTTCTATGGAGGAGATTCGAGATATATTAGAATGTTGGGATCCATGTGTGATTCTGAGACCTGTTGGGGAATGAGAATCCGGGTGTGATTCCAAGATCAATTGGAGATGTGGGAATCTATGTGAGATTCCAAAACCCGTTGGGGTATTGGAATCCATTTTGGATTTTGTGATCTATTTGGTGGCGGCGCGTAAGATAGAATGTAGGACGTAACCTCATCAGCGGGAATGACTAAAACCAGAGATAAAAGGCATGGTCGGTAGGATTGGCAAACCCATAGGGTGTAGTCATCTCCTCCTAGATGTCACTTATAGGTTTAATGCATACATGGAGCGATGCACTCGGTCTTAGTGAGACCAGCTATGTTTTCCTATGGTACATCACTAGAGATGTATGCTGCTATGGAAGGATATCTTTGATCATTGTGCAAGAGGACCGTTCCTCGAAGTACTAAGGGCACCTCCAATGAAATCCAACACAATTAGCGAACGTGCCTTATCAGATTTTGATTTTATATTTATTATTGTTGTGATGTACACTCACGAGCATCACATCTATTTGATTATTATTATTATTTTCTTCCTTAGACATTATTGTAATATCAATTGATTTTCTGATATAAAGGTTTTGGTTATCGTAAGGTAAAAATCCATCTATGTTTATGTGTGGCTTTATCTTACGAGATACCTTTGTTATAAAAAGTTATTTAAACTTTAAGAATCCATTTGATTGTATCTCTCATGCTGGCTTTACCAGACTGACCCGGGCATTGTTTTCCTAAAATTCTCGGGTCAGACCGAGCATATTTCCAGGTTTACTTGGACATTTGGAGCTTGAGGAGATCAATTGGAGGCCCAAATACGTACTCACGTAGAGGTTATTTTTCTATTGCATTTATTGTTGTATTTATTAGCAATTGTGAGGACATGTTGTTATTACTGTCCGGGCTGAAACAGGTTAGTATACTCTGATTGATATCCGTATATATATAAATTACAATTTTGTTTATGTGTAAAGATTTATTATATAATATAGATTATTCATTCCGCTGTGAGATTCTGTACTTGTTTAGTCCTTCTTGTCTTCTTTCTTTTTCTTAACTATCCACATTTCCGTTCAATTTGGGTTGGACATGTGTGGTTCATTGTCAGCTTAAAGTGTATGGAAAAGTGGGTCGTTAAAGGTACAATTTCCAAAACCATATTTTCTCAACACGCTTGGAATCCATTTTAGAAATAAATCATCATGCCATATATAACAATCTATACTCTTCATGGCTAGTAGTCAATTATGGAGATTGTTACTATCAATAATTCATTTCCTCGACATTGATAAGAAACTCACGGTTCTCTTTAATATGCTAGAATTCTTATTAGAAATTCACTTTGGGCTTGGTTAAATTTACTTCATTTATGCCATCGGTTTCTATGTTAGAATCTTCGATTTACTCCATGTCCGCCACACTATCACTAATTTCCCTAGAGAAAATTTTCTTTGAATAGGAGGTGGAATTCTTAAGATGATAATTTGTTTCTCAGTGTGGTAGATAGGTATTCAAAACATTTTATAAACTTCCTACAGATTTCAGAAAAGAGATCTGGTTTTGAATTTATAAAACTTACGTTTAGAACGTAAATTGAAAAGCCCCACGCAACTTAAACTACTTAAGTTTGAGGTTCCTTCCTAATAGTCTAGGAATTTGTATCTCAACGTTTGATGAAACCAAAATTTAAAATATGTGCTAACCTTCTGCGATGAGAGGGTTTTTGAACATGAGCAAATTGTGAGCTTTGGTTGCTGGTGATTTTTAGTAATGTTAAGTATTGTTGTATGCTTGTTTTTTTTATCAATGGTCATGTTGGAATTTAGAGGATGAAATGTTTTTAGTGGGGGAGAATGTAACGACCTAAACTTTTGAACACTTTGTACTAAAATATCTTAATTATGTGAATATTTGATTCTCGATTTAATGTGATTAAACTAGACTTATAACCTTATTGTTCACCTTTCAATGAATAATACATGTTGGTAAACTTTTTTTTAAATTATGTTTGCTAAATTATATAGTTCAAAGAAATATCAATAATGTTTCCGAAAATCGTTTTATCGGTAAACGGTTTTTACTCGATAAATGTTGTTCGAACATTTTGAGCATGTCTAATATATCAATATGTTATTAATTAGAAACAAAAATATTTTTCTTAACATGGCTAACTATACGTGAATAGTATGAGATTAGAAAATGGATTCAAGAGAAGATATTTTGGGGTAGGAAGGAAGTTTGGTCAAAGTTGAGCTAGAAATTTTGCACATGGAAAAGTGGGTGCTTAGTGTCCTTCCATGTAATGATATATAATTTCATCACTTCTAAATGGAGTATCTAATTTACTTTAAATATTAAGATATAGAATTTACAAACAAATTGTAACGACCCGTAATTTCGCTACTTCGAAAATAAGAGATTTCGTTCGTTTTAAATTTAAAAGGAGTATAAATCTTAAATAAATATGTTATATATAATAAATAATTATCTATTCTTATAGTTAATAAATTAAAAAGTATAAATTTGGATTTTAGAACAAATCAACAAAAGTTAAGTTTTATTAAAAATAAATAAAGGCTTAAATAAATGGATTTAAATATTTATCTAAAAAGATAAATTTTATTTAAAACATCTAATAAAGATAATAAAAGTATATTAAAAGATTTAGAAGAAAGTTAATAATTGTTTTACAAAAATAACCAAAATTTGTCGCATTTTGTCAGTTTTACATACACTGTAAAATTTGAGATTTTGATATTAATTAAATATGATTTTTTAATATAAAGTGACTTGTTTTAATTTATTTATTAAAAAGTTCATTTTAAAGTTTGGTTTACTTCAATATATAGCTTAATAAAAACGTCAAATTTTGACTGTAAATTTGTCGACAAAAACACCATTTTCAACCAAAACAAGTTGTCGACAAGTTGTTGCAACTTGATATATTTTCTAACTTATAAATACAAGTTTACATACTATTTAAACATTCTACATTTAGTACTAAATACAAAAAGAGATTACTTTTGAAAATATTTACATAAATATAAGAAAGTGTAAAAGTATGATTTGACATATTTAAAAATAATTAAAGCTTTTATAAAACAACACCATTACATAACCATCTCTTCTCTTACACATGATATAACATATACACCTAAAATTCAAGCAAATGGAAAGTGAAAAGATAGCTAACTTAAGGAATTAATGACACATACACCCACCATTAATGCAAATCAAATCACTACAAAAGTCTTCCTTTAAAACACAAAACCTAAGAAAGAAATGATAAGTAATCATTTCTATTTTTACCATCACCATTAATACATATCAAATCTCAATTTTCACATAAAAGTAAATTTATATCTAAATTCAAAAATGAAGAGGGTATTAATGTCATTTACCACTAAAAATCTCCACTTATAAATATAACTACAAATCTCTTCATTTCCACTTCACTTTCATTTCACAAAATTTTCAAAAACCGTCTCTACTTCCACCATTTCCCTTCTATCTCTAAGCTATCACCTCCATACTCAAAACCATCACCTTACATCACCAAAACCAAGCTTAACTTCCACCTATCCCTTCCAAAACCCCAAAGCCGAGCCTCACACCCCCTCTTCCTCACATCCCAAGCCGTGCCACCTCCTCTCCATCTACCTTCGGCCGTACCTCCTCCCTACTAGCCAAGCCGGGCCCCTAGAGCCCAAGGCCGAGCCCACACACCAAAACCCGAGCCTACGAAAAAGTTTGACGGAGTGGATATGAAGGTGAGAAATTCTCACCGCTTTTTAAATTATATTGATTGTCATGCTTAATTGGTATGTTAGATAATCACCATTTGATGATATAGATGTTTGATTAATTGTTTGAATATGTTGGATAATCCATAGTAATGTTATGACATTTACCGTACTAAATATGTTAGTGTTATATGATAGTTGTATGGTTGTGATGATAATTTGGACATCAAATTTCTATTAATTAAGTAATCCCTTTGATTAATAAGACCATATTTTTTTTAATATGAGATATTGTGGGAAAATAAGTCTCGTTTCATTTAGAAGTGAAATTAAAGTTAAAATGGAAGAGAATTTGAAATTTGAAGTGAAACGTATTTGAAAAGGATAGATAATTATAAACTGAAATTGAGATGAATAGTGAAATTGAAATCGATTTTGAAAAAGTGAAGTTTAGTTTGAAATTGAATTGAATTTTAAATTGAAATTGGATTTGTCATCTAAGTTTTAAATGTGTTTAATTTGATATTAGAATTGAAATTGAGTTGAAACTGAAATTTAAAATTTAATATTAAAATAATGGGAATATAATAATATTATAATTTGATAATAATGAAAATATATTTTAAATACTTTAAAACGTGAAAATATTGATTGAAAATGATTTGTGATGATTTTATAAGTGTTGAAATCCAATTTGAATAGATTATTTCAAATATTGAAAAATAAGTTAAAACTTGACGCGTCGCGCAATGGTAGTTCGCGATTTCGCGCCGAAAAGTTCATGTGACGCCCCACCTCTATACCCACGCTAGCCAAGAATACTACGGTGTAGTGCTGTCAACTAGCACGGAGAATAAGGCTGTTAAGGAGAGACCATCCATGTGATTGCTTATCACACGGTGGCTATAAATAATCTTCGGAAACAAACATAGAAATAAGCATAACACAAATCAGTCACAGACATCCATATCACAAAGGCGGAAGAAGATATGAATATATAACTAACACATGAAAGTGTACATCAGAGTAGTGGTCAAAAAGATCCACAATAATACAAAAGAATAGCAACACGTGCTATACAAAAGAATACAACTATTAGTCTATATCTTAAGTATATACAACAAAAACTGCTAATCTAAATAGTTAGCCAAAAGTCAGAGTAGCAAATCCCGGGAAGAAGTCAAGCAGAAGCACCTGTAACATCTCGATCTGACCCGAGTATTATTTAAGAAAAAATAAACGGATCAGTCTAGCTATAAATATCAGATGACATGGTATAAAGTAAAAGATATGGCATAAACATAAAATATTCATACTGACATACTACTATAAGTATGCAAATGATGATCAACAGAAGATCAATCAATAAGAGATAAATCAATATCACAAGAATCTTCTCAAAGATCCAAAGAGGGCATCATACCCTAAACTTGTACTCATAACAAGTCAATGACATAAATTCCAGAAATCAACACAAGAAATCCAGAAATCACAAAAAAAGGAAAAGAGGCCTATCACATGACGGTCCGAAGACCATGGGGAGCTACCCCATATGGGTGAGTCGGAATCACCCAGATGAGGTCTAGGCTAACCAAAAAGCAAAAAGGTATGTGTGAGTGGAGTCACACAAATGGTGTCTAGCCTAACCTCGCAACAAAAAGGTATGTGTGAGTGGAATCACACAAATGGTGTCTAGACTAACCTTGCGGACAAAGAGATATGTGTGAGTCGGAATCACACCAATGAGGTCCAGTCTAACCTTGCAAACAAAGAGACATCGCACAATTGCTAGTCTAAATCATAAAATGATCGTCATGATCAACGAGAAGTGTCAATTACACTAAGCTAGTAAATATAAAAGTTTATCTTCGTGTCCATAACCACTTGCTTAACTTAAATATTTACGAACAAACTGTAAATCTTCACTAGAAAATTATCACAAGAGGTTCAATCGAACAAGTCCAAGAATTAACCGACGAAGTGAACGCAAGCGTTTCATACCACTTGTTTTACTAAGCCGTTTAATTAGATTTCTCGTTCGAGTGAGGTAAAGGTTTGTATATACTAGTAGATTGGAAAAAGGGTTAAGAAAAGAGCTTTGTTATTGAAAATAGAGTTGAAATCATTTTGATATTTACTACTAGTATTGAAACCTTCATATTTCTAAAGTTGTTATCCCGCCTTTTTAGCAAGGCCGTGATACCATAAAATCGACCGAGAAGCCAAAGATAGTTTGTCTCGAAGAATGGTCAACTCAGCATCTCAACAAAGCAAGTTCTGTTGAATGTTTTCCAGATAAGATCCCCTACGGAGGGGGCTGGCAACCCCACCAAGGTGGGGGTGCTGGGGCAACGCCTCCGCTACGGGGTTCGACTTGCCCGGTCATGTCGCGGGGGTCCAGCGGGGTGCGGGGCAGCGCCCCGTCCAAAACGGTACGACCTAGTGAAGACCTAAGGGAGGATAGGATCGAGCGACTTAATGGTTGCGACCTAGGGGTCTAAGGGGTCAAGCGACCTAGTGGTTGCGACCTAGAGGTGTTCGCGAGTTAACAGAGGTAAGCGAGCTAAAGTCTCAAACAAGGCCTAACGACTTAACTGCTCGCGACCTAAGTGAGAAAACAGGTCAAACGACCTAGTGGCTACGACTTAGGGGGTGTTCGCGACCTAAGTACGCGACCTAATGTGGTCAAAGACCTAACTCGGTCGCGACCTAACGGAGCAAAGGGGCGAACGACCTAACTGGAGTCATGGTCCTGCGACCTAAAGGGGGTCAACGACCTAACCACATGGAGGACGAGCGACCTAAAGGAGAACAAGGTCAAGCGACCTAAACGGGGTACGCGACCTAGTGGAGTAAGAGGGAAACAACCTAGGGGCTTACGACCTAAAAAGGAACGAAGGCCAAGGACCTAAAGCCCGAACGAGTTAACATATGTCGCGACCTACATGGTAACGACCTAACGGAAAACGACAGAGTGACCTAGTGGCCTAAGCGACTTAATGTTAAATGAGCCATTCGACCTAAGGCGTTAACACGCGAGCGACCTAAGGCGTTCACACGCGAGCGACCTAAGGCGTTAGCTCACGAGCGACCTAACTCCGAACACGCACAAATGGCCAGAACGACCTAAATGCAGAAAATTCACCAAAACGCTAAAAATTGGAGTTTTTCGCCAATCCAATCCTAACCAAATGCAAATGTACATGCTAAAGTGATAGGAAATCATCCCCAAACATCCGTGATAGTTATAGACAAGAATGTGAGATAAAAATCTCACCTTTGGGCCAAAAATGAATGAAAATGAAGCTTTGAAGCAAAGCAAGAATCGATCCACTTTAATCTCAACACAAGAAGCTTGAATCCAATATCTTCTCTTTGAATTTGGAGTTGAAAGATGGATTTGAAGTAGAAGCCAAGGTTTGGAGTTTTAGTTTTCCTTTTCACTCACCATTAATGCTTGAGCTAGAGTTTGGTAGGAATTTATGAAGAGTGAGGAGAAGGAGAGAAGTGGGCTTGAGTTATAATGGCTAGACTAACCCAAAGTCCAAAGCGGGAAAAGTTAGTGAAATTTCACTAACTCCAAACCTATCAATGTTTATACTTGACAAAATTGTAAACGACATTTCGAACTCAATGGAAGTGGCCTCGAGTCCTAATTCGACCATTTGCAAAAAGTAGCTTTTCGAACCAATATCCGAATAACGATAAAATATTTAAACAAAATATTTAAATATATAATCGATAAATATGCGGGTTGTTACAGTTCAAATGAGTGTATAGAGTGGAATACGGCTCGGAATTCTTCGAGATAAGAAAATTCTGGACTATTATATCCATATCTCCTAAATGAAGAAAGAAAATCAAAGTTTCATTAAGTAGATTTTGAAATAAGTCCAAATCAATTTTCCAGGAAAATCGCGCAAGTGTAGTTAAGTGACCATAACAGAGAATTTGTTTAAATGAACGTTTTAATTATGAAAAATATGAAATAAATTTGATAAATCTATTTAAATGATTTAAAAGAGATTTGGATTGGAAAATATGAATTATCGAATGTTTAAAAGCTGTTTAATTCAAATAATCTTATTTAGCACTTTTCGCAGCACTTTTCTGCTGCGAATTCTATAACTTTTGAAATATGAGTTTAAATGTAACAACGTTTCCCAGAATAAATTGTGAATGTTTTAAAAAGGATAATTAAGCGTTTTTGAAGGATAATTTGGAATATTTATAAGCAATTCCAAAATAACGTTGAAAATCTGAGTATGCGGAAACGACTAGTACATTTGTCCCATCTGTGAGATCTGGGAAGATAAAATAAGGTGTTTAACTAAGGTTAGGGATGGAGCAACCAATGCCCTGAACTTACCTGACCTATGTTTTCTTTTCTTAGACGAGGGGTGGAACAGATCGAAGGGAAAGCCCGGATGCTCTTAAATAAAAAGATTCTGTTAAGTTTTTCAAAATAAAAGAAGATTGGTATTATCCAAAAGTTAAGAAATCTTCAAAAATGAATGATGTCTATGATCCAATTTACTTAAAAATGTTTGCTAAGATTGATTTAGGGTTTATCGTAAACGATGTCTTACATAACATTGTTTTTGACCCGCCTAAAAGTTAAAGAATTTGATCAAGAATTAAGTAAGGAAATTTGAGATATTTTCCAAAGCAAAAGAATGAATTTCTTAGAAATTATTCTAAGTCAAAAGAAAGATATTTTGAAATCATCCGAAAAGAATTAAAGTGAAAATAGACTTAATAAATCCTGTATACTCATATTCACTTTTATCAAAAATTGGATTTCGAAGGAATCAGAGTCGGATTTGAGTAATTCCTATTCGAAAACCACTTCGAACCAATGTATACGTTCGAACGTGAAGACATGTTGAAGATGATGATTATTGAAGACCGTGGATCTTCATAGCGTGAAGACTACTTGTTGAACGTGCTTTGGGTAACTCCCATTATGGAGTTATTTATAGTAGTGGTCTCCTCGTGATGGAGATTTTTCGAATTGCAAGGACTACTCGCTACTAGTGGTAGTAGGTGAGTGCCTTCAGTTTGTCTTTTTCCTAGACAACTTGTATGGACGTTTGTCTGACATTGCATTTCTAACGATTACGTACATTGATTTTTACAAACGTACATCAGTGGTGGCGGAGAAGGCAACTTCTTTTAGCTTAACACCCTCCTTGAGACATACGAGCTCAAGGGTTGTATTTTTGTGGAAGACAATTAGTACTTGACGGAAATGGCAATGTGGTATTCAAAGATGTGATATATGCTTTGTAAAAAGGTAATCGTAGCCTAAAACCCCATCAAACCAGAAATGACCGAAACAGGATTAGATGCAGCAAGGCTAAGTGGGTCATTCCCAATTAGGGTATGATCATTCCCTTCTAGATATATTTCTTCTCGCTATGACGTCGGGGTGTAAATTAATGTGGTGTATGCTATGAGGGCCCTCGAATAAAGGTCGGTAACGACTGGGGGATGAAATATTCGACACCATCTAGTTAAAGAGGTGGGCCCCTCTTATGTTGGTAGAGAAGCTGTGTGATGGTTTCTCGAGACATTCATCTAGAGGTGTACCCATTTCAGAAGGTAGATCCCGTGCCTGGTCATTTGTGTGGAAATCCATTCCCCAATAAGAACCTTCGGACTTGATTGTAAACCTATTATGTTGGAATTTAATCAATGTAACCATTTCGGCTAAGATTAATAAGTTTATTTACAACTGTTTTCAAAGAGATGTCATTAGAAATAATATCTAATGTTTTGATATAAAAGTGTTTTAGTTATCATAAGGTAAAAACCTGTCCGTATTTATATGTGGGTGTGGTCTTATGCGATACTCTTTATTTTCAAAGAATTTTATCCAAAGGCTGATATATGACACTGTCGTTAATTATTGATTTTTTTTCTCACGCGGGTTTATCAAGCCTAATCCAGGTATTTTCAATACTCGGGTCAGATCCGAGCAGTTTCAGATTTAGTCGAAGATGGTTGGAGTTTCCAGAGGAGAGCTGGAGATATTCATCGACGTATGGACATATTCTATTATCCGCTGTACTTAGTGTATTTTGTTTTATATTTGTCAGCAATTGTAAGGAAAGATGTTTATAACTGTCTAAGCTGAATTTAGGTTAGACTCTGATATATGTATTAAAAGTTTTTCGTTGTAAAAATATTTGTTTAATATTATATGTTATTCCATTCAAGTGAGATTCTGTTCTGTCTACTTTTCTTCTTTTACCCTTAAAGATCCGTCTTTTCGTGCAATTTGAGTTGGACATGTGTGGTTTATTGTCGATTCAAAGAGTATAGGAAAACAGGACTTTACATTTGGTATGAAAGCTGAAGGTTAAGCAAGAACCTTGGCTCTGTTATGGGTAAAGTCTCATCAGAGATAGGATTTGTAATATACTAGGATGAGTAACTTATTAGAGATAGGGTTAGTAACACCCTAGAATGAGTTATGAGAATATTATATATATGAGAGCGTATTTGTTAATTTTATAAAAGTGATTTTGTTTTAAAGAAATTGGTAAATGAAATAATTTACCTTGGGTTTATATTATAAATATTAAAGGGGATATTATTATCTTTTGGGTTAGAAATTAAGGATTGATTGTAATTTTGCTTAGTGAAACTAAAATATGAATATCTTGTGATTAGAATTGCACAATTTGACTCCATATAGAATCAATTAGCTGAAAGCTAGAATTTAGAACTTTAACCATATACGCTTAGATATTTAGTATTAAGAAATAATAATGATTAAGTGATTATCATAATTGATGAATTTAAAAGCTAAGTACAAATATCTTGTGAAGTAAAATTCATATTTTGACTGTAAGATGTTTGATGAAAATATTGAAGCTACAAGTTGTAATTAGAGAAAGTAAAAAGAGAATGCACACTTAGAAAAGTTATTATCAATAAGATGGGAAAAAGATAAACCTAAATTGAGACTTTTTATAAATATACTATAAAAGGATAAGTTCTATAACTTATAAAGGAGTTAAGATAATTTGAAATTTAGACACTTTGACTAGGTTAAAATCAAAATGAAATTTAGGAGCAAGAGGTATAAGAAATATCATCCTAATATAAAAATTTGAATTAGTGATACATTAAGGGTAACATTTGTAATTCATAATGAAGTAAGATTAGAAGGAGATAGTTTTAAATAATATGGTTAGTAGGGTAATTGTTGGATGAAAAATGTTAATAACAAATACCATGTGAATTAAGTTTCACAATTTGACTATAAGGTATTTGATGGATTTAAGATTAAGAAATTTGATTTAGAAAATGGATAGGTAAAATAAGTTAAGTTGTTAATCAAAGAATCAGTGAGAAAATGGCATACACTCAGTAAAGTTGTCTTATTAATATATGGATTGGATAAATAATATTAGCTAAATGAAAACCTTAGGTAAAGAAAACTAAGGGTTAAGTTTTATAACTTATTTATTTGAGTAGAGTTCTATATTAGTTAAACACCTTAGTTGAAGTAATAACAATTTGAAGTTTGGGGATATGTATATATGCTCTTAGGAAGCAAAGGTATATTGTACAAGTTTAAGTCATATTTGTATGCTTAAGTAATAATGGATCTAGTAAAAAGTGAATGGGTATGAAATAAACTTGGATTAGTAGAAATTTTGAAGAAATGTATTAGGTAAAGATGAATGTGAATAAGTACATAAGTTAAACGTAGATTATTTCAGCACATAAATTTTGATCTAAGATTTGAGTACAGAACTTTAAGGTGCTTACACCAGCCCGAGAAAGGATTTATCACTCGATTCTTGACGGGAAGCATTGATGAGAATTTATGATTATGTACAAAAGTTTTCTATCATAGTTGAGAGCTATGTAAGGAAAGCAAGGGTTTGTGATCAAGAAGTCTGATCAAAGTCCTCATTAGAAAATCGGGGGATCGATATTAGTTTGGAAGTAAAGTTGTGCATTCGAATAATAGATCGAATCAAATATCACATATAATATGATGTTTTGGGTCTCTCTACTTAGTAGTTGGATAGTTATCTCAAATAGTAGGCACTAAAAAATAGTGGTTGGATTGATGTTTTGGTATGTATATATATAGACCTCAGGTATTGTACATGCTCAGGTCAAATAATGTGTTATGTGGTGGTATTCGTTTATCTTGATATAGTATCAATATGGTTGTTTGGATACATAATCTTGTTTGGTTGTTGTATATATTATCTTAAATATGCAATATGCACTAGGATGGGTAGGATAGAAGTTTGAGTTGATGCATGTATATATAACCATAAGTACGTGATAGATACTCAGGTTAATGTGAGAAATCTTTATATGTATGTTTGGCATCATTTGTTTTAGTATTGTTATGATATCGACCTTCTTCTTTTATATCATCAATAGAAATAAATTAAATTATTTGAGGATATAAGTATGAGATAGATTCCTTTATCTAACTTTCATTTCGAGGACGAAATGCTTTTAAGTAGGGGAGAATGTAATGACCCGTAATTTCGCTACTTTGAAAATAAGAGATTTTGTTCGTTTTAAATTTAAAAAGGAGTTTAAATCTTAAATAAATATGTTATATATAATAAATTAAAAGGTATAAAATTGGATTTTAGAACAAATCGACAAAGGTTAAGTTTTGTTAAAAATAAATAAAGGCTTAAATAAATGGATTTAAATATTTATTTAAAAAGACAAATCTTATTTAAAACATCTAATAAAGATAATAAAAGTATATTAAAATATTTAGAAGTATGTTAATAATCGTTTTAGAAAAATAACCAAAATTTGTCGCATTTTGTCAGTTTTACATACACTGTAAAATTTGAGATTTTGATATTAATAAATGTGATTTTTTAATATAAAGAGACCTGTTTTAATTTATTTAAAGAAGTAAAAAGTTCATTTTAAAGTTTGATTTACTTCAATATATAGCTTAATAAAAACGTCAAATTTTGACTGTAAAATTTGTCGACAAAAACACCGTTTTCAACCAAAACAAGTTGTCGACAAATTGTTGCAACTTGATACATTTTATAACATATAAATACAAGTTTACAAACTATTTAAACATTCTACATTTAGTACTAAAAACAAAAGGAGTTTACTTTTGAAATTATTTACATAAATCTAAAAAAGTGTAAAAGTATGATTTGACATATTTAAAAATAATTAAAGCTTTTATAAAACAACATCATTACATAACCATCTCTTTTCTTACACATGATATAACATATACACCTAAAACTTAAGCAAATGAAAAGTGAAAAGAAAGCTAACTTAAGTAATTAATGACGCATACACCCACCATTAATGCAAATCAAATCACTACAAAAGTCTTCCCTTTAAAACACAAAACCTAAGAAAGAAATGATAAGTAATCATTTCTATTTTTACCATCACCATTAATACATATCAAATCTCAATTTTCACATAAAAGTAAATTTATATCTAAATTCAAAAATGAAGAGGGTATTAATGTCATTTACCACTAAAAATCTCCACTTATAAATATAACTACAAATCTCTTCATTTCCACTTCACTTTCATTTCACAAAATTTCCAAAAACCTTATCTACTTCCACCATTTCCCTTCTATCTTCAAGCTATCACCTGCATACTCCAAACCATCACCTTACATCACCAAAACCAAGCTTAACTTCCACCTACCCCTTCCAAAACCCACAAAGCCGAGCCTCACACCCCCTCCTCCTCAGATACCTAAGCCGTGCCACCTCCTCCCCACCTACCTTCGGCTGTACCCCTCCCTACTAGCTAAGCCGAGCCCTTACAGCCCAAGGCCGAGCAACACACACCAAAACCTGAGCCTACACTTTCCTACATGCCTAAACCCAAGGCCACACCCTCCTCCACACCAAGGCCGTACTCCCTCTCCTCCATATAAAAAAACAAAAGAAAGAAAAAAAGAGAAAGAGAAGAAAAGAAAAAGGAAAAAAGGAAGGAAAACAAAAGCGTTCGCAAAGAAATTAAGCTAAGGCGAGAATTCAAGTCATTCGGGAAAAGCGCGCTGTTCGAAAAGCACGTAGCCTACGAAAAAATTTGACGGAGTGGATATGAAGGTGATAAATTCTCACCGCTTTTTAAATTATATTGACTATCATTCTTAATTATTATGTTAGATAATCACCATTTGATGATATGAATGTTTGATTGATTGTTTGAATATGTTGGATAATCCATAGTAAGGTTATGACATTTACCGTATTGAATATGTTAGTGTTATATGATAGTTGTGTGGTTGTGATGATAATTTGGACATCAAATTTCTATTAATTAAATAATCCTTTGATTAATAAGACCATATTTTTGTTATATCTCATATTATGGAAAAATAAGTCTCTTTTAATTTAGAAGTGAAATTAAAGTTAAAATGAAAGAGAATTTGAAATTTGAAGTGAAACGGATTTGAAAAGGATAGATAATTAGAAACTGAAGTTAAGATGAATAGTGAAATTGAAATCGATTTTGAAAAAGTAAAGTTTAGTTTGAGATTGAATTGAAGTTTAAATTGAAATTAGATTTGAAATCTAAATTTTAAATGTGTTTAATTTGAGATTAGAATTGAAATTTAAAATTCAATATTAAAATAATGGGAATATAATAATGTTATAATATGGTAATAGTGAAAATATATTTTAAATACTTTAAAAAGTGAAAATATCGATTTAAAATGATTTGTAATCATTTTATAACTGTTGAAATCCAATTTGAATAGATTATTTCAAATGTTGAAAAATAAGTTAAAACTAGACGAGTCGCGCAACGATAGTTTGCGATTTCGCGCCGAAAAGTTCAAATGAGTGTATAGAGTGGAATATGGCTCGGAATTCTTTGAGATTCCGAACTATTATATCCATATCTTCTAAACGAAGAAAGAAAATCAAAGTTTCATCGAGTAGATTTTGGAATAAGTCCAAATCAATTTTCCAGAAAAATCGCACTAGTGTAGTTAAGTGACCATAATAGAAAATTTGTTTAAATGAACGTTTTTATTTATGGAAAATATGAATTAAATTTGATAAATCTATTTAAATGATTTAAAACAGATTTGGATTGGAAAATATGAACTATCGAATGTTTAAAAGTTGTTTAATTCAAACAAGCTTATTTAGCACTTTTCGTAGAACTTTTCTACTGCGAATTTTATAACTTTTGGAATATGAGTTTAAATGTAACAACGTTTCCCAGAATAATTTGTGAATGTTTTAAAAAGGATAATCAAGCATTTTTGAAAGATAATTTGGAATATTTATAAGCAATTCCAAAATAAAGTTGAAAATCTGAGTATGCGGAAACGACTAGTACATTTGTCCCGCCTGTGAGATATGGGAAGATAAAACAAGGTGTTTAACTAAGGTTAGGGATGGAGCAACCAGTGCCCTGAACTTAGCTGGCCTATATTTTCTTTTCTTAGACGAGGGGTGGAACAGATCGAAGTGAAAGCCCGGATGCTCTTAAATATAAAGATTCTATTAAGTTTTCCATAATAAAAGAAGATTGGTATCTGTGTAGTTAATGCCCCGCTATAACCCCGCTGTATCTCATAGCGGATTTGTACCGCTATGATTTTTTCATATAGCCCAAAAATATAGCCTTTCCGCTTTAATCCCCACTATTTTCGCTATATCCCGTTATTCCCGCTATATTTTGCTATTTCCGCTATATCTTCTTCAATAAAATGAATTAAAAAATTGCATTTATACATTATAAAAATTATGAAACTAATTTATTTGATTTTATTTTTAATATATTTTCAAAAATGAAAATACTTTAATATTCTACTAAATTCAATTATGTTATATAACATTTTTACATTTATTTAAAGTATATTCACATATTTTTTGTTTAAAATTATTTATGTATTAATTATAATTCAATTGAATGATAATTTTTCATTTAATTAACATTTATATATTTGTAAAAACATTAAGTATAAGTTTTATATACTACTTTAGAGCCATCCGCTATATCCCGTTATATCCGCGCTGTATCCCCGCTTTGACTTTTTGCACCTCCACCGCTTCGAATCTGCCGAACGCTTTAACAGCACAGATTGGTATTATCCAAAAGCTAATCAATCTCCAAAAATGAATGATGTCTATGATCCAATTTACTTAAAAATGTTTGCTAAGATAAATTTAGGTTTTATCGTAAAAGATGTCTTAAATAACATTGTTTTTGACCCGCCTAAAAGTTAAAGAATTTGATCAAGAATTAAGTAAGAAAATTTGAGATATTTTCCAAAGCAGAAGAATAAATTTCTTAGAAATTATTCTAAGTCAAAAGAAAGATATTTTGAAATCATCCGAAAAGTATTAAACTGAAAAGAGACTTAATAAATCATGTATACTCATATTCACTTTTATCGAAAATTGGATCTCGAAGGAACGGGAGTCGGATTTGAGTAATTCCTATCCGATAAGCACTTCGAACTAACGTATACGTTCGAACGTGAAGACATGTTGAAGATGATGATTATTGAAGACCGTGGATCTATATAGCGTGAAGACAGCTTGTCGAACATGCTCTGGGTAGCTCCCACTATAGAGTTATTTATAGCAGTGGTCTCCTCGTGTTGGAGATTTTTCGGATTGCAAGGACTACTCGCTACTAGTGGTAGTAGGAGAATGCCTTCGGTTTGTCCTGTTCCTGGACAACTTGTATGGACCTTTGTCTAACATTGCATTTCTAATGATTACGTACATTGGTTTTTACAAACATACATCAGTGGCGGCGGAGAAGGCAACATCTCTTAGTTTAACACCCTCCTTGAGACATACGAGCTCAAGGGTTGTATTTTTATGGAAGGCAATTAGTAGTTAATGGAAATGGCAATGTGGCATTCAATGATGTGATATGTGCTTTGTAAAAAGGTAATCGTAGCCTCAAGCCTCATCAAACCAGAAATGACCGAAACAGGATTAGATGCAGCAAGGCTAAGTGGGTCATTCCCAATCAGGGTATGATCATCCCCTTATAGATATATTTCTTCTCGCTATGACGTCGGGGTGTAAATTATTGTGGTGTATGTTATAAGGGCCCTCGAATAAAGGTCAGTAACGACCAGGGGATGACATACTCGGTACCATCTAGTTAAAGAGGTGGGCCGGTCTTGTGTTGGTAGAGAAGCTGTGTGATGGTTTCTCGGGACATCCATCCAGAGGTGTACCCATTTCGGAAGGTAGATGCTGCGTGTAACGTCCGTCTTTTCGCATGCTTTAAATCGACACACATGTCAATTCAAACCATACGGAAGGGCGGATTGTTATGGGGTAAATAGGAAAAAACAGGGAAAGGAAAAAAAACAAAATAGAATCTTGCAGCGAAATGATAAAATATAATAATCAAATATATAGTTCATGAAGCTGTTTACAAAATATTTGATTTTATTTATATAACACATATCAGAGTTACACATACCAGAGAAATCAACTAATAATGCAGCGGAACAATTGTAATGCAGTGGACTAATATAATATATAATAGTAATAAAATCTTCGTTTTCGTCCTCCAGAAGTAAGGTCTTCAAATCCTGAAATGCTCAGACTGACCCGAGCGAATTGAAAAGACAAAACACTCGAGTCATAACTAAAATATCTTATGTGAGTTAAATCAACAGGAATAAATATGAGTGCAGTAACTTAAGAGATGCTCGGGATTCACATCTCCTAAGGATCCGTTAAACTATTTACTATGTAGTAATATTTCGCTATTATAATAGTGTCTATTGGTAAAATAAACTTACTTTAAAATAGCGTTAAGGAGTGACCCAATATTCTCTTTAACACATAATATATTCACATAGTCTATATAGTACCGTAATCTCCCCCGTACTGGGCGTCGTCAGAGGGCACTCCATAGGTATGGTAGAAAACAAAATCGTATAAGGCGCGCTATGGTAGGTGACACGGCACAACTAGGCAATGCCAAGGTAGATATACCAATTACGCATCCGGGTCGATGGTAACGCATAGCCGCAGCTACCGCCCACCTCGAGCCATACCCCCAAATAAAAAAATCAAAAGTGGCCACCGAATCAATCCAAAAGTCAAAATATAATATCGAAGGGATGTGTCCGATCAAAGGTGCTACCTCACTAACCCGTCAATCGCTCCTGTTTTATCCACCTTATGCCAACTCACGGGAGTTGGGTCCACGTATCTACCTCAAAGGAAACACCGCCACCATCCTACTTCATTCTGGAATCTCCACCGCGTACATGGTTGTTAAAGTGGTTTTTCGGAGTTAGCAGAGAGTATGAAAACTTTTGATCCCGGTCTCTTCAACAACCAAATGTTATTATAACACCACGGTCTTTTCAAAATAGTTTATACTTTTAAAACCAGAATAAAATATCCATTTCAAACCATATAAATACGATATCATTTCTATTTTAAAACCCAAATCCATATGATATCATTTTTATTTCAAATATCTCGTTTTTCCAGAATCATAGTACTTTCAAATACATATACCTTAAACCCCATAGCTTTGAAACAAAATTTTCAATACTTAAATGGTTTAAATATTAAATTACTTTATATAATAAGATAGCTTCTTTAATTTTACAAATAAATTCTGAAAACCGATTTGAACCGCTCAATAAACCATTTCAATTCATATATTTCAAAGCTTTACATGTTCCACGATTTCAAACTAATTCTTTGATAATTCCGTATAAATCAATTTCAATTACTATTATTTAGATTCTAAATGTTTACTTAATAAATCTAATATCTTTTAAGAAAAACCTTTAAACTTCAAGTACTGGATATTCTTTCAATTTAATTAACTTAATAATATCCATTTAAATCCTCCAAACCAAAATCAAGTTATTAAATCATACCTTTTAAAATGTCAAATCTATTTAAATTAGAATCAATTTTATTCTAGAATATTCTAATATACTTTCATTCAAATCAAATTCATACTTATCTTCCCACCTTATTCCGATTAAACTCGAGAAATAAAATTTTAAATAACCACTTAACCATATTATATTCTAATAAAATCAAACTTTATTATTTAACTTCTTTATCTTTAAACCAATTTTTATACATAGCTTAAAACTAAAAATTTAACTATATATAAAATAACGTTATAAAATATACAATCAATATCTCATAACCGTATATTTATTTACAAAACCATAGAAAACATTTTCGAAATATATATATAAATATATATATATAGACCACGGTGTCTGTATAAAATTTTCAACCCTATGGTCAAGTGATACAGATATTTATCATTTCAATCCGCAATTTAAAAATAAAAATTACGGTTATATATCATTTCAAGCTGCAATCCCAAATGAGATGAAAATGCATAATAACTTGTAGTTTATAACAATATAAAAAACAACATCCATTTATCCAATATCAACCATTTATCGCAATCATCATCAAATTCAACAATAGCATCAATATAGAACGGATAATAAACAACAGGTATTAAATAACAGTTTATATTCAATAATAAATTAAATAACTATTTAACTGGCAGTTTATATGCAATGCATAATTAATTAACAATTTAACTGGCAGTTTAGATGCAGTGAATAAATTAAATAGCAATTTAATTTAAATAAATGAAATTAACTGAGATGATGATTAAAAATATGCAAAACAACCATAAATAAATTTTAAATCACATTATATATCAATTTAACAAACATAAGAAATTTTAGAAGTTGTGAGTGTGTTAAAACACTCACCTTTTGAATTTAAATTGAATTTAAACTCAAAAATTTGACAGTCTTAGAATTTGTCCGAAACAGTGGCAAAATGTTTGGAATTTCAATACGATCCTAACAAAAAAAACCGTGCGTGAATTGGTCTTCGTATGTGAAAGATATAGTGAAAATTATGCTTGAATTTTAATTTCCAAAAAAAAAAGAACACATATTTACCCCGCCACGTCATCTCAACATTCATCTTCCAGAAACGTTCGCATAGAACCGAAACCCACCCTCTTACTGTACAATGCGTTCGAAAAGGAGCAAGGTTCATGATCGCACGTAAAATGGTCGCCTTCAAATTGGTGCCGCACTGCCTCAAATCACGAGCCGCGACCCCTAGGCGCCTCACCTCTATGACTTCCCCCCATGCACGGCCTCGATCGGCACGAAAAAAAAGCAGCCGCCACTTTTAACTAACCTTAATCGAATTTTGCGCAAAATCCAACCGTTGATTTTCCAAATAAACTGCATAGATGCAGTCCCCTTGGTCCACTCTACAATACCTAGAAATGATTTGATGATCCGACAACGTTCATCGACTCGCGATGAACGACCGTGAATGTTTCCACTGATTCCGGATGCACAAAAATTCCAATCGAAAAACAGACAGTGGATTTGGATTGCGCTCTTCAAGAGCTTCGAATTGATATATAATTTGCTATATATTGTGGAGTTTGAAATTTTAGCTTTTGATTTGGTTTGGAATTGCATTTGGATCTATGATTTGTTGGTCTGCCATTGAGGAGGAGAGATAGTTGAAATATACATACAGACAAATGAGAAATAGGAGTAGGCTAGGGTTTATAACTGGTTATTTATAGGTAAGGTTGAAATAGAATAGATGGATCGGGTTGAAAATACGCGCTAATGACAAAGTGGCCCAAAAAGCCCGTTTCAACTCCGGAGTGAAATTGGGTCAACCCATATATCAAAATAGATGTTTTTAAATATTTTAAAAGCGATGGAACAAGTTTCAAGTCCAAATTCCATCGTACGAAGAAGTTATGCTCAAATCAATATTTTTTAAATTAATTTCAATATATTTCAATTTCATTTATTTCATGGCGTTTCGAGTCCGTACGATCAAATGATAAGCCCGACGGCTACGAAACTTAAAATCCTATAATAATTCACCGTTACGGATCCGATGAATGGTTTCGTCGAAATCCGAGTCAGTGGCCAAAATGGCTATTTTTATATTAATTAAATAAATTAAAAATCAATCAATTAAATCCCCTTTTTAATTTCACTTCTATAATCGACAATTTTATCACTTTTATATTTCTTAATCATCTAAAAAAATTTAAACAAGTTTAGATGTCAATTTAAAGTTGATTAATCTATTAATTGCAGTGTCAAATCTTCAGTTTCATTATATTCAAAATTATAACTTAGATTTCCAATAATTCTATTAAATTAAATAAATCAATGATTATTCCATCCATAAATTTCAAATAGATGGATTTAATATTGGATTCAAAATCTATTATCTTAAT
Source organism: Allium cepa (assembly GCA_030765085.1). Lineage (NCBI taxonomy): Eukaryota > Viridiplantae > Streptophyta > Magnoliopsida > Asparagales > Amaryllidaceae > Allium > Allium cepa. The sequence continues at coordinate 805,653,196 of CM060943.1, forward strand.
TCATCATTATCAAAAGGATGCAATTTACATTGGTTCACGATTGTTTACATTTATTTTCTTAGATTTCATCTACATTTCCATTTATGCAATATTTTAAATATTATATTTTCATTTAATTGCAATAAATCATGTTATCGTAATTTAAATTCAAATAATAAATAAATGTTGATTCCCATTCTTATAATTCAATATCATTATCCTATAAACATATTTATCATTTGTTTACGTTTCATTACACAGATACTTCTATATACATCTTATATTCGTATAAATGGCTATATCAAAATGTGAAATCTTATCTATTACACATATTAATTAAGGTTTTAAAACCAATTTATAAAATTTCCTTAGTCCAATCCTTTTTACCAAATATTTACCTTATAACTAAATTTATGTTACTATTAAATTTACATTCACACTTCCGTTATTAATTTAACAATCATTAAAGTAACATTTATCAACAACAACAAACATTATGATTATTTATCCAACATTGATTGTATAAATTTTCCATTTATTACGTATTATTGTATCAATTGATATAATTTTAAATCTATTTCCCAAATCTACTACTTTCAATCAATTAAAACTACACATTTGTTTAAATCAATTGGGATTTCACTACATTTATTATTTATCAACTTTTTTAAACCTTATTACCTAAATTTACATTCAGTTACTATTGAGCAATACTATTTCATTTAATTCAAAAATTCAACTTGTTTTACTCAAATTCTCGTTATTGTAAACCTTTATTTGTTCATTAAAATTTAATTTCAATTCCAATTCAATCAACAATTTCAACATGCAACTTATAATAATTGTTTACAAGTATGAATATAATTAACATTAATTTCAAATATTATCTTAATTTACATTTGAAAGAGGGGGCTATGCGGTAGGATCATGTAATATGGAATAACGGAATAGTCTAGGTAGATAAAGTAGGTAAATGCAAGGAGACACCAAGATTTTATACTGGTTCGGACCTCTAGTCCTAAGTCCAGTCCCTAAGTTTCACTTAGGAATTTCACTAACTAACACCCTCACTTAACCCAGAGGAATAGGTTTACAACTTACCTGAACAACCGAATGAGATTTCTTGCCTCAACTACCGAAGAGGACTTCAACTCAGTTACTAAAAAATCAATATTCAACTTGTTGTGTTCTTATCAACACTATGAGTCTAATGTAGTACAATATTCCTATAATCTTATCCTCAAGGGTATGCAATGTGTTTGTGAAGATTTAGGAAATGTGAATTGCTATGAATCAAAAGAATGTTATAAACAAAACAGTGATTCAAGCAATAGTTTGGTGATTGCTTTGAGAATATCTAGAGAATATGATCAAGAAAATAGTAAGATTAAAGCAAGAGAATTCGGTGAATTGAATGATGTTAGAATCATGTATATATACTTGTAGAAGAGGTGCATTTGTTGTCAAAGGTTGCAAACAAGAGATGCTTCCATTTCCATTGGAGAATGGTTGCAACTCTTGGGAGGAAGAAGGTGTCTTTTCAGAGAAAATTCGCAGGTTCAAATTCAGTCGACTGAGCAGGGAATTCAGTCAACTGAAAATGTGAAGCATTCAGTCGACTGAAACTGTGCATATTTATATATGTGTACCGGTTTCACTCGACTGGCCATTCCTGTAACGACCCGATATTTTCAACCATTCGCATCCATTATAAGTGTATAGGTAGACACTCATGCCGGAATTGAATTGCTCAAAATACCGCGTTGTAATTAAAAATTTGGCAAATCTCAGAATATACAGTAAATAAAAATCACAGATCGCAGACATAGAGTAATAATAATGCAGCGGAAGTAAATAAGATAGTAGTTCATGAAGCTACTATATAAATATATCAGAGTTACATAAGACACAATTGAAGAAATAAAATACAACAGAAGTTTAAATATGATAACCAAGTACAAGCTGAATAGAACAACCGAACTGAAAAGATGAAACTTGACAAGTAGATAATCTCCAGCGATTTCAATCTCCAGAAAGTGGAAATCCAAATCTGTGAATAACTTAGGCTGACCCGAGCGTAAATAAAAATACAAACACTCGAGTCAGGACATACATACTTATACAATGTAAACCAACTCAAGTGAACTGTAGTAAAGGTACAAGTAACTTAGAATATGCTTGGGACCGCCCATCCTCTAAGGATCCGTTAAACTATTTACTATGTAGTATATTGCGCTATATACAGTAGTGTCTAATCAGTAAAGTATAATCATATAGAAAATAGCGTTAAGGGGATGGTGAACCTTAACGCGGTTGGATCTTTAAAACCAAAATCGTAGTGGGCTCGATATAAGGATATGACACGGCACGCGAGACAATGCCAGGGTGGATACACCGTTTGCACTCCCGGACCGGTGGTGACGGCAAGCCAGCAGCTTCCGCCCACCTCGAACAATACCCCCGAATCAAAGTGGCGCCACCGAATCGAATCACAACAGTAATAGAATGGTTTCCGATGGAGCATGCTCGATGAAAGGGTGCGACCCTTTGTGTAGCCCGGTATAGCTCCTGTTTTAGTCATATATGCCAACTCACGGGAGTTGGGTCCACGTAATATACCTCGAGAACGTCGCCACCATCCTACTTCATTCTGTAATCTCCACCGCGTACACAGTTGTTAAAGTGGTTTTCGGTATTGGCCGGCTATAAGACAATATCCGATCCCGGTCTCTTTAACAACCAATCGTTATTATAACCCGTGGTTATAACCTTTTAAAACAATATTTATACTTCAAAATAAAATATTATTTCAACCCAAATTTTTATCAAAATAAAGATTAAATCATTCCAAAATATCATATCTTTCGGATCTTCTTTTCAAATCATTTTAATATCAAAATATCATATCTTTCAAAACTTCATTTTCAAATCATTTTAATATATCAAAATATCATATGTTTTCAAAACCACATTTTCAATCATTTAATATATCAAAATATCATATCTTTTTGAAACCACATTCATTTCAAATCATTATTCATTTTATTCAATTTAAAATATCATTTCAATCCATATTTCAAAACAGTATATATTCCAAAAATCATTTTTAATCATTAAAATGAAGTTATTATGTTTAATAATTAAATTATTAAATTTCCAAAATTTTCGACTTCGAAAGTTCATTTATTCACTTAAGTTTATCAAAGCAGTGAAAATTCACTTTTCGTGGCATTTAGAAAACGCTACGGAAAAATACATTCAAAACAGTTAAATTTAACAAAAGACAACATTTTAAAATGTTGTAATAGGGTTTACTTAAATTTCGAATAAACTTAGTTAAATTCAACAATTTATAGCACTTACAAAAATTGCTATAATAGCTTTTAATTCAATTTAGCTTTTTAGTTCATTATCATCAACTACAGCATTTCAAATGCTGTAATATCATTTACATTGTAATTAATAGCATTTCAAAAATACAGTCAATTAACTTCAAATATTCAATATAATTTCTCAACCAATTATATTTTTATTTAAAATATTTTTAACTAATAAAATCATACATTTTCACATTTATAACATCATTTAATTTTTCCTCAAGTTCATGATCTTATAAAGTTAAATTTCCATTCAAAAATCAAGATTTATTAATAATTCACTTATTAAATTGCAATGTTCAATTTTAAATCCATTACATTAAATTTCAACTTAACACTTAAGTTCAAATTCTCAAATATAACTTAATTTTATTTTTATTTACTTAACTAAAAGTTCACTTTTAAGTCAATTTCATAAATTTCCAATTTTAGTTATATTTCAAATTTTCAACTTAAAATATTCTTTCATTTCACATTTCAAATTTGTTAAAAATCATTAATATGATATAAAATCACTTTTAATTCATTTAAATTCAAATTATCATAAATTTATCATAATTTCATATTCAATTTAATTTCCAATTATAATTAAATCAAATTTTCCAAATAACTCATGTTCGAAATTTTCTAACTTTTCATTAATTCATTTCACTTACAATTGTTCAGAAAATCAATAATACTTTACAAAATTTATTTTTAATAAATTTTAAATCAAAATATTATAATAATTACATTTCTAAAATATTTTAAACATTTTAGAAAAACATATTTTAACTACGGGCCTGTATATAATTTTCTATGCTAGGTAAAGTGATACGGATAATACATCATTTCAACCCGTAATTTACAAAGAAAAATCCGAGTTTTATCATTTCAAACCTGCAGTCCCAAGTAAAAGAAATAAATTTGAAAATCATTCAGGCCTATCATTTCAGCCCATAATGACTTTTCCCTATTCTAAAGTCCGTTCGGGTATGTATCATTTCAACCCATAGTGATTCTAGTCTACAGGGAACTTGCAATGGTGATAAACAAATATGAATGAACAGTAACAACATATATATAATAACAGATGATATGACATGAAATTTAACAGGTTTAACATCATATATAAATAATCACAGTCAGTTATAACATCACATAAAATTCTACACATTCAATTGTTGTTGTTTCACAACTGCATAAGTATAAACGTCGTGTGAGTTTTACTCACCTTTTATGGTTGGAGATTTCAATACCAATGACACAACTGATTCCATAAGGCACGATGGCACAACAATAGGCTCAAGTGGGAAGAGATCCAAGCTTAGAACTTGTGTTACAACCCAAAACAAAATATCCAAACAAACACAAATTCAATAAAACTAGATATGAAATAACTTTGAAATAAAAAGGAATAAAAAGAGATACGAATGCAATGACTTTTTCCTTGCTTTCTCTATTCTTTTGCACGATCTAGGGGTTTATTTAGGTCAGGTTTGACATGACTTTGGCTCAGGTTTGATCATAGGAATGCATGAGATAAAGGCTAGAACATGCGGAGGAAGTTACAACATAAGAATATCAAGAGACTAGGCAACATAATGTAGTTTTGGTGCACCACAAAGCTTGTCTACATGCATTGTTTGGCTCGGCTCTTGATGTTTCAGATCTAGACAGAGGTTGGAGGGTTTTGTGATGATCAGATCAGAGGTGGTGGTTGCTGCTATGGTGGTGGTTAGGGTGGTGGTTGAAGTGGATGAGTAAGAAAAGGCCAAACAAGCATAGATCTAGGCTTTTGGTTGCATTTGGAAGAGTTTGACCATCAAGAGGTGTTCGGCCATGGTCATGGCTGTAGGCTTAGATGGTGGTGATGGTCGGGAAGAGATGGAAGGGGGTGGTGGCCGTGGAGCAAGGGGGAAAACCGCTCCAATCAGGGGAGAAAGCAAATCAAATTTGCATAGAAATAGGAGAAAAAGTAGAAAGAAAAGAGGAATTTACCTAAAAAAATTTCTTCAAGATGGAGGCCATGATTTTTAGGGTTTTGGAGCTTTGAAAATTCATGAATAACAGGAGGAAGTCGGCTTAAAAAAAGAGAGGAATAGTTAGGGTTAATTTGTGAAAGGTTAGGTTAAAAGTAAAAGGGTGGACTATAAAGGCCCATAGGAAGATAGAAAGTTTAAGGCCTTTCAAACTTCTTTTTCTATTTTGTAAATACATAAAAAGCCTGATAACATAGATAAATAATCTCAGAAATAATTTAAATAAGAAAAATAAATAAATACATTTTAAATTATATAATTTATATAAAGAAAATATCAATATATGTGAAACTAGGCTAAATAAATTGAAACAACCCAAATAATCTTTGGAAAAATCTATTTTTAATCAAAATACATATAAAATTAATATTGATAAAGTATAAACACAACAAATAAAATTGAATGTATAAAATAAATAAATAAATTTTAAATATATATAATTAAATTAAGAAAATAGCAAAGAGAATAGAAACTAGGCTTAATAAATTGAAAACAATTTCAATAGACTTTAGAAAAATTATATTATCATTTCAAAAAATATTAAAAGACAAAATATACATAAAATAACATATAATCGCATATTAGAATAAGATAACTCAAGTAAAATATCTTTTATATAAATTAAAACAAAGAATATTGTTAAATAACCCTATATACGCACGATATTGTAAATGGTATAACTTTCACAATTTAAATCCAATTTCAACGAAACGAAAAGAAGTGTTCTTAAAATTCTATGTACTTTCATAATAAAAGATAAAATTTAAATTTACAAACTTTTAAAATTTTAAATTAAAAGCCAAAGTTTGATTATTTTGACCAAAATTCACTTTTTGGAAAATATTCTTTTTAGTCATGCTTTGGAATGATAATTTATATCAAAACTAAGTTTATATTTAAAGTAACAAAATTAATCATTCAAAAAAAAATAAGTTTTTAAATCAAAATTCAATTAAAATAATTAAAATATACAATTAAAAATAATCACAAAATACAGGGTTGTTACACTTCCTTTCAGTCGACTGAACTACTAAAATATGCACAGTGAAAGTTTAAATAAAAATGAAGTTCATAAATGTGTTCTAGTGTTCGTGAAAGCTTCTTGAGGATAAGATTTTAACAATAAATCTACACTAAGACCTATATAAAAATCATACTTATGTTTATTTGGTCTTCATCGATCTTCCTTTAGCTTTGCACATATCTCTTCCTTTTTTGTAGAAACACATTGTCATTGATCAAAATCTTCGCGTATCAACATTCTCACCCTTTTTGATTGATGACAATACTGATTTATTCTAGAGATGTATTTACTTATTTTTCTCCCCCTGAATGTATGCACTATCTTTCCTACAAGACAAAGTTAGTACCATAGATTTTCTCCCCCTTTGTCATCGACAAAAAGGAAGAATTTACAGTAGAAATATTTCATCAAAACAATCACTGAAGCATAGAGAATAGAAAATTTGCATAACCATGGCTTAAAAAAGTTAAAAATGTTACGTCGAACAAGCACAAAATGGCTATTTATACAAGCCATAAGAAAGTTATAAATAAACATCAAACCATATTAAAATTACTCATCTTTATCCCAGTCATATGAACCTTCTCTTCCTCATGTTGGTTCACGTATGACGGGTCCTCCTGTTGGTGGTTTGTACGCTCTTCCTCCTTGGCCACCACTAGCTCCGCTTGTGCTGCTACTTGTTTGCTCTTCGGATGACGTCCATGTAAACGTAGGTGCCGGATGTTTGCCACGAGATGTCGAAGCAGTAGTGGTGCTTGAGCACGAGATTGCATCCCATAGCTTGTTGAAGAATCCTTTGATTTTGTCAAGCTTGTGATCTACCTTTTTAAGACGAGTATCAAGAATTTGTTGATTTCTTGATAATATCCCCAATGATTGGTTGGTAGCAAAGCTTGGGTCAACAAGACGAATTTCATCGTCTTGCTCGAAATGTTCTTCGTGGTGAGTTTGTGGAGGTTGTTGTTGTTGTTCTTGATGCCTTGCTTCCCATTCGTCGAGTGATATTATGCGAGGATGTCGAGATGGGAGTTGCATTAGGCTTATGGTCCGGTGGTTAATTTGATGGACCATTGTATTCTCTGACTCAGGTAATGGCGTATCGACATTGAGGAGAAGTCACATGATGTAGTCTCCAAAATAGATAGTGCGCATTTTGCCATTATTAAAAGTGATAAACTCATCAAGAATAAGTTTTACCCAATTGACTTGTATATTGCCAAAAATAGCATATAGAGCTCGATAATTATTTGGGTAGACAGTTTCGTACGAGCCCGTGCGAGGAGTAATTGTTCTCATTAGAGCTTTGTGAAGGATTCTTGCCATAGGTCGAATAGAGGTGGACTTAAAATCTCTAAAGTTGATATTATCATCCATAATCGATGGTTTATGTTATCGCGAATTTGTGGATTGAATTCTATCTTGACTAGCTTTCTCTCGACATTTGGTGATTCTAGAATGTGTGCTATTCTATCTAATGAAAGCCAAACTTTCTTTCCACATACCATACTCCAAACACTATTGTTTGGATTTCTTGGAGTTTGGTGTCCAAGATTAAGGTTAGCATAAAATAATTTGACCATTATATGATTTATGGCGTGGTCATTTCTTTTCAAATCCAAAAGAGAAGTTAAACCTGCTTGATCGGTTAACGCTTGGATGTTGTATGTTTGAAAGCGTTGGAAATCAATGAAGGAATGCTCGAAAATACGGGAATTCTTCATCTTATTCCATTTAGTGACAGCTACTCCATCGTAAAACCATTGCGCTATTTGAGCATCAATTGGCTCGGAAGATGAAGAAGAGGAAGCTTTTGATCTCTTTGGTGCCATTTGAGTGAAATTTGAAGGAATTTTGAAGAATTGGGGGCTAGGGTTTTGAAAATAATTGGGGAAGAAACTGTTTTGGAAAGTAAAAAGTGAATGGATATGTAAAGAATTAGTGGATAAAAAGGGGGAAAGTTGCCTGGGAATTGGCGTTCAGTCGACTGAATAGGCTGTTCAGTCGACTGAATTGAAGGCCGAAAATTTTCTAGGTTGAATTCAGTCGACTGAACAGGGTTTTCAGTCGACTGAATTTTTGTCTGAAAGTTTCTGTTTGTATGCAGAGGATTCAGTCGACTGAATTATAATTTTTTTTTGGTTTCTGCCTTAAGTCCAGTCGACTGAGCAGGGGGTTTCAGTCGACTGACCCATGTATTTTGTTGTTCTTTGTGAATTTTGAAAGTAAACACTTTATTCAAGTAAATAATTACAATTATATAGATGTAATACCATGAATAGATTTCAAAACTAACTATTTCTTAGGGGATGGACTTGGAGTTTTTTTCCCTTCTCATATAATTTATATCCCATGAATTTAGACTATATCAAGGAGTCTTAGGAGACATCCAAGGATTCACAGGATCAACTGGTGTACGGTATGATAAAGACGGATCAAGTGAACTAACGGGGCGAGATAGTGATTCAGCCACTTCGTTCTTTTTTGATCCACAAAAGCGTAAACCGATTTTCTCTAGGAAGCTTAATCATCTAGCCGTAACTTTTTGTTCAAAGTATAATTCTCGTTGAAGATCTATTTGTTGTTGTTGAAAGTGATGAATTTCATCAATCTTTCTTTTTGTGTCTGGAGAAATAAAGAGTCTGCGTTTCGCTTTCTTGGATTCTGGTGTGTAGCCAGTACGATAATTATTCCATTTGTCTGGCTCATGTGTCGGTGTTGGAGTGTTACCGACTGAAGAGGTGATGTTGATCGGAGAAAGAGAGTTGTTGGACGACATTTTTATAATGAATTTTTCAAGATTTTTATTCGTGAGAATGAGTTGTGAAAAAGAAATATTTTTAAGATATATTTATAGTAAGGATTTTCTAAATATATAGTGGTTATAATTTTTTAAAGTTTTTCATCCACTTAATGATTTAATGGTTACCATAATTCGGTTAAAAATGTATGGTTTACAAATGACTATTATTTTATAATATATTATGTAACATATTCTAAAAATAAATTGAAAATCTCATTTTTTTCTTTATTCAGTCGGCTGAGCATATAGTGTTAGTCGACTGAATTGTGTAGATTTTTCTAACTTTCTCTATATGATATCTTTAAAAGACATTATTCCTAACTCTCGTCGTAATTTTATGAAGGAGTTTTCTAATAGAGGTTTAGTAAATATATCGGCAATTTGATTTTCGGTAGAAATATGTTCTAAATTAATTATTCCTTTTTCGATATTGTCACGTAGAAAATGGTGACGAATATCTATATATTTTGTACGAGAGTGATTAACCAGATTTTTAGATAAGTTTATTGTACTTGTATTATCACAGTATATTGTAGAATTTGTTAAATTTATATTAAAATCTTTAAGTGTTTGTTGCATGTATATAACTTGAGTGCAAGCTAAAGCAGCTGATATATACTCTACTTCGCAGGTGGAAAGCGAGACACAATTTTGTTTCTTACTAAACCAAGATACAAGTGATTTTCCAATGAAATGGCAAGTACCACTTGTACTTTTTCTATCTGTTCGAGATCCACCAAAATCAGCATCACTGAATGACACTAACTCAAATGGACACTCCATGGATAGAAAAGACTGAAATCTTTAGTGTTGTTAAGATATCGCATAATTCGTTTTACCGCTCTTAGGTGTGATTCTTTAGGATTAGATTGAAAATGTGCACATAAACAAACACTCATCATTATGTCAGGTCTACTGGCGGTTAAGTGAGTAAGGAACCTATCATACTTCTAAACAATTTTTTATCTACACTTTTGCCATTTTCATCTCGATCGAGATGTGCAGTGGTACTCATAGGAGTAGGTTTAGCAGAAGTGTTTTCCATGCCGAATCGTTTAATTAAATTAGCACAATATTTTTCTTGGTTTATAAAAATTCCATTTGTTAATTGTTTGATTTGAAGTCCGAGAAAATATGATAATTCTCCCATATGAGACATTTCGAACTCATTAGTCATTAAATTTGAAAATTCTTTACATAAATTTTCATTTGTTGAACCAAAAATAATATCATCTACGTATATTTGAATTATTAAAATATCTTTGGTAGTATTTTTAATAAAAAGCGTTTGATCTACTTTTCCAATTTTAAATCCCGAATTTAATAAATAATTTTTAAGTCTTTCATACCAAGCACGAGGTGCTTGTTTAAGACCATATAGTGCTTTCTTTAATTTAAATACATGATCCGGATATTTTTCATGTATAAATAAAGGAGGTTGTTCAACATATACATTTTATTTAATAAAGCCATTTCAAAATGAACTTTTAACATACTTTTGATAAAGTTTAAAATTGTGGAAACATGCAAAGGCTAATAGTATACGTATTGCTTCAAGTCTTGCAACGGGAGCAAATGTTTCTTCAAAATCAATACCTTCTTCTTGATTATACCCTTATGCTACTAGTCTTGCTTTATTCCTTGTTATATTACCTTATTCGTCTACTTTATTTTTGTAAATCCATTTTGTTCCTATTACCGATTGATTATTAGGACGGGGAACTAATTCCCAAACATCGTTACGTTCAAATTGATTTAATTCTTCTTGCATTGCGATAATCCAATAATCATCTGTTGATGCTTCTTTAGGATTTTTAGGTTCTATTGATGAAATGAAAGCTACATGACCCATTTGATTTAGTTGATTTCTTGTCCTAACTTGAAAATTTATTTCTTCTATTATATTTTGAGTTGGATGATCTCGTAATATTCTAGAAGGAGATCTTAGTTCATTATTACTATTTTCAAGGTTTGTTTCTTCTATATTTATCAATTCTTAATCATCTTTTATATTTAATTTTTTATTAAAATTTTCATCAGAAGATATATGCAAAGTTTCTTCAATTATGTTTGTTCGTTTACTAAATACTCGATATGCTTTACTTCGTTCTGAGTATCCTACGAAAATTCCTTCGTCGTCTTTTGGATCGAATTTTCCTAGTTGATCTTTTGTATTTAAAATGAAACATTTTGATCCAAATATTTTAAAATAAGATATATCTGGTTTTTTATTATTAAATAGTTCATAAGAAGTATTTTTAGTTAATGGTCTAATTGATATTTTATTTAATACATAACATGCAGTAGCAACGGCTTCTGCCCAAAAATGTTTTGGTAGAGAACATCCACTTAATAATGTTCTTGCGTATTCTTGTAATGTTCTATTCTTTCTTTCTACAACTCCATTTTGTTGAGGAGTTCTAGGAAATGAAAAGTTATGATTTATTCCTTTCTTTTTACAAAAAGTTTTAAAAGCTTCATTTTCGAATTCGCCTCCATGATCGCTTCGAATATTTTTAATTTTCAAATCTTTAGTGTTTTGAATTCTTTTGACAAATGTTTTAAAATGCTCAAAAGTGTCACTTTTATTTTTCATAAAAATAGTCCATGTATATCTTGAAAAATCATCAACTATTACAAATACGTATCAATTATGATTAATGGATTGAACTTGTGTTGGTCCAAATAAATCCATATGTAGTAATTCTAATGATTGTAAAGTAGAAATATTTTTCTTAGATTTGAAAGATGATTTCGTTAATTTTCCTTTTTGACAATCATCACAAAGATTATTTATTTTAAAGTTTATTTTGGGTAAACCTCTTACTAATTCATTTTTAGAAAGTTTTCTAATAGTTTTAAAATTTATATGACAAAATCTTTTGTGCCATAACCAAGGATCATTATCTTTGGCAAGTAAACACATACTTGTATAATGATTAATATTCATATTTAGAACATAAATATTTCTTATCTCTATTTCCTTCAAAAACAAGATTTTGGTTTTGATCAAAAATACTACATTTATTATCCGAGAAAGTTATTTCAAAACCTTTGTCACACAGTTGACTTATGCTTAGTAGATTATGTTTTAAATTTTCAACTAATGAAACATTTGTTATAAAAGGTAAATTTGATGTACCGTAATTGTTCACATCTCCTTTGCCAATGATATAGCATTTTGAATTGTCTCCGAAGGTAACCGAGCCACCATCAAAGTATGTGATGTTTGTAAGCATATCCTTGTCTCCGGTCATGTGTTTTGAACAACCACTGTCTAATATCCATTTCTTCTTTTTGAATGAGACCTGAAAATAAATATGAAATTATTGGTACCCACCTTTTAATAGGGTCCTAAAAAGTTAGAGTTTAGGAAACAAACCCAATTTGGTTCAGCATCCTTATAAATATAGTTTTCATTATGATGAACATTATCCATAAATGTTTTAATATATTTATTTCTTATTAATACATTGTTAGTCTTTGGTACCCAAATTTTAACTACCTTGGTTTCTACTTTTTATTTTAATAGATTTCTTTAGCAATATTTGTTGTTTTGAATCAACATTCCTGTTAAGTTTTATATTTTTCTTATTAGGAATTTTTGACTCTTTTTTATAACCTAAACCTTGTTTGTTTGAAGATGATTGAGAATTTTCTAATATCTTACATAAATTTTCTCTTCCTTTGTTAAAGTTAGAAACATTTTTAGTGATGTCATCTAATTTAGCTTGAAGTCTATTATTTTCTAATTCAACATGTTTAATCTTAATTTTTAACTCGTGATTTTCAGAAACAAATACATCATTCTTTTTCTTTTGAGTTTCAATTTCTTGACTTAAAAGTGATAATTGAGTTTTCGAATTTGAATAAGATTCTTAAACTTTTTCAAGTTCTTCTTCGAGAATTTTCTTTTCATCATTTAACATATCTCTTTCAAACTCAGCTTTGCTTTGATTTTCACGAATTTCCTTAATTTTCTTTTTAAGAATTTTTATTGTGCTTAAAAGTTCAGTGTTTACTTCAATTAAATCATCAAAAGTTAAATTACTTACCTCAGAACTTGAGCCATGAAGCATACATTTGCCTGTTCATGTCGCTATCAGTATCATTTTCGGATGAAGATGAATCTGAATCGTCCCATGTTACAGAAAATGCCTTCTTTTTGAATTTATCCTTTTTTTTTGTTGTTGAAGCTTTTCTGATTTTTCTTCATTTGTTCTTGACAATCTTTTTACATGTGTCCTTCCTTGTGACAATTGAAGTATTCTATATTTGAGGATGAAGGTTGCTCAAGAAATTCTTTTTGAATCCGTTTTTGTTTCCTTTTCTATACTTTAAGAATTTCTTGAAATTTTTGGCTATAAATGCTAGATCCTCATCTTCAGACTCTGATTCCTCCTTTTCCGCATGAAAAGCAACATTCTTTCTTTCTTGAGCTTGATCTTTCTTAGCTTGCATATTTACTTCATACGACATAAGATTTTCAATCAATTCTTCTGGTTTCATTGTAGATAGATCATTTGCTTCCTCAATTGCTAGTACTTTTCTCTCCCATTCATCAGTGAGTGAATTTAGAACTTTAGACACAATGTCAAAATCCGTGTATTTTTTTCCTAGTCCTATTAAGGCATGATAAATGTCTTGAAATCTCGAGTACATGTGATTGATGGATTCATTTTGTCGCATTCTATAGTTTTGGAATTGATTCTTCAGCATGGATATCTTTGTTTGTTTAACCTTGTTTGTGCCTTCATGTATGACCTTAAGTGTTTCCCATATCTGATATGCAGTAGTATATATGCTAACACGGTTGAATTCATTTCTATCCAGGGCGCAAAATAGCATATTCATAGCTTTGGCATTTGCACTAGCTTCATTCTTCTGAGTTTGTGTCCATGTAGGATAATCGGTCGTGGGTACAACAAACTCTGCTTGAGTAGCATTCCAGGCTTCGAAACTTATTGCTTGCATATAAATCCTCATCCTTGTAGCCCAATAGTTTTAGTTTAGTCCATTGAATAGGGGGGTCTTTGGGTAGATTGTCCTTTTGCAAATGTAGAACTATAGGCAGATGTTGTGCTTGTACTTGCGTTATTTTCCATATTATCAATATGTCTGATAACAGTGTTATGGTTATAGAACGACCTTGCTCTGATACCAACTGAAAGAGGGGGCTATGCGGTAGGATCATGTAATATGGAATAACGGAATAGTCTAGGTAGATAAAGTAGGTAAATGCAAGGAGACACCAGGATTTTATACTGGTTTGGACCTCTAGTCCTACGTCTAGTTCCTAAGCTTCACTTAGGAATTTCACTAACTAACACCCTCACTTAACCCGGAGGAATAGGTTTACAACTTACCCGAACAACCGAACGGGATTTCTTGCCTCAACTACCGAAGAGGACTTCAACTCAGTTACTAAAAAAACAATATTCGACTTGTTGTGTTCTTATCAACACTAATGAGTCTAATGTAGTACAATATTCCTATAATCTTATCCTCGAGAGTATGCAATGTGTTTGTGAAGATTTAGGAAATGTGAATTGCTATGAATCAAAAGAATGTTGTAAACAAAATAGTGATTCAAGCAATAGATTGGTGATTGCTTTGAGAATATCTAGAGAATATGACCAAGAAAATAGTAAGATTATAGAAAGAGAATTCGGTGAATTGAATGATGTTAGAATCATGTATATATACTTGTAGAAGAGGTGCATTTGTTGTCAAAGGTTGCAAACAAGAGATGCTTCCATTTCCATTGGAGAATGGTTGCAACTCTTGGGAGGAAGAAGGTGTCTTTTCAGAGAAAATTCACAGATTCAAATTCAGTCGACTGAGCGGGGAATTCAGTCAACTGAAAATATGAAGTAGAATTTTCAGGAACAAATTCAGTCGACCGTGCAGGAAATTCAGTCGACTGAAACTGTGCATATTTATATATGTGTACCAGTTTCATTCGACTAGCCATTCCTGTTCAGTCGACTCAACTACTAAAATATGCACAGTGAAAGTTTAAATAAAAATGAAGTTCATAAAATGTGTTCTAGTGTTCGTGCAAGCTTCTTGAGGATAAGACTTTAACAATAAATCTAGACTAAGACCTATATAAAAATCATACTTATGTTTATTTGGTCTTCATCGATCTTCCTTTAGCTTTGCACATATCTCTTCCTTTTTTGTTGAAGCACATTGTCATTGATCAAGATCTTCGCGTATGAACAACATTGACATAATAGTTAATTACCTTCAACGAATTTTATTCCCCAATTTATTAAATGCAATCAATTTGACCTTACATACTTCAATATTCCCATTTTTATCTTAATTCCAATTCACTATAGTATCAACTTTCAATTTCTTGCAATAAACTCGTTTATTATAAATTTGCATACCAATAAATTTGTTTCCAATAAATATGATTGATTCAATTCAACCTTTTAATTAAGTCTATATTAATCAATATAACATTTCATAGGTTAATTATTAACATTTACTTCATTATAAATTATAAAAAATTTATTTCTTTAGAAATTTAATTCCAAAATCTTATTAATATGACAAACTTAATTAACGAAATTTACGGGTCGTTACACTGCGCGTGGTCATTTGTATGGAAATCCATTCTCCAATAAGAACCTTCGGACTTGATTGTAAACCTATTATGCTGGAATTTAATCAATGTAACAATTTCGGCTAAGATAATAAGCTTATTTGCAAATGGTTTCAAAGAAATGTCATTAGAAATAATATCAAATGTTTTGATATAAAAGTGTTTTAGCTATCATAAGGTAAAATCCCGTCCGTGTTTATGTATGGCCGTGGTCTTATAAGATACTCTTTATTTTTAAAGAATTTTATCCAAGGGTTGATATATGACACTGCCATTAATTATTGAGTTTTTCTCACGCTGGTTTATCAAGCCTGATCCGGGTATTTTCAATACTCCGGTCAGATCCGAGTAGTTTCAGCTTTAGTCGAAGATGGTTGGAGTTTCCAGAGGAGAGCTGGAGATATTCATCGACATATGGACTTATTCTATTATCCGCTGTACTTAGTGTATTTTGTTTGATGTTTGTCAGCAATTGTAAGGACATATGTTTATAACTGTCTAAGCTGAATTTAGGTTAGACTCTGATATATGTATTAAAAGTTTTCCACTGTAAAAATATTTGTTCAATATTATATGTTATTCCATTCAAGTGAGATTTTGTTCCGTCTACTTTTCATCTTTTACCCTTAAAGATCCATCTTTTCGTGCAATTTGAGTTGGACATGTGTGGTTTATTGTCAATTGAAAGAGTATGGAAAAACAGGACTTTACATAAATAATCATGTTTTACGTGATAAATAAGAATAGTGACTTATTTTTAGAGTTGGTTTACAAAAAATAAGAGATTTTTGAGATTTATCGTAAAATTGACAAAAGCCAGTTTTCGATAAAATTGGATATACGTTAAATTTATATTTTAAATGATAAATAATTCTTTTTAAATTGTTATTAAATGGCAATAACTGATTGATAAAAGTTTTATGAACATATGTATATACTTGTTTTATAAAGGTATACAAACTTTGTCGCACTTTGACTAGTCGACGTCTTATTTTTACAATTAGATATTAATATTATTTAATATGGTTTTGTAACTCAATTTATCTTTCTTTAATTATTTAAGATGAGAACAAATCAATTTTCAAGTTTTGTTTACATAAATAAATTGTTTGATTAAAAATAAAAAAAATGTGACTAGAAAATATTTTGTCAAAAATCAACATTTTGTTCAATACAAGTTGTGTAAACGTTTTGCAACTTGAATAGTTATTACACAAACACATTAACAAAGAAACAAACACCTCACTTATATTAACTAGGGATTAATTAAGCTAAGTTTTTACTTAAGTACATAAAAGTACTTAAAGAAGATATTTTCACCAAATCCAACACATATCAAATCAAATCACATCGAAACAAACGCAAATGAAACCAAATCTCCGCCTTAGTCCACTTTTCCAAGTAGGTTCATTTCTTAAGTATTAAGTAAAGGTGACATAAAGTGATGATGTGATGTGATGCGAAGATGGTAAGTGTTGAAAAAGTATTTTTCACTTAAAGTTAATGAAGGGTATTTGTGTCATTTGACAAAGCTTAAGGGTTAAGGATTCTAATGCTACAAATATAGACCCTTACGCTTTCATTTCTTCACAGTTCCATTCATTCTATTCTTAGCTTTCTTCTTCTCCTTCCTCTCTATTTTAATGGCTTCTTTGTTAAAGAAATTATGAAAAAAAAATTGGTAGAAAAGAAAAGAAAATTATATACATACATATATATATATATACACACACACACACACACACATTCACTCCACACTTCAAAATGAAACCAAAACACCATATCTTCCACTTTAAAACCTACGGCCACACTATAATCATCCAAGGCTGTGAGCTATTGAGTGAGGGAGGACCAAGGACGTGAGCAATTGGAGCTTGGGGAGGAATTGCTTGAGTATTAGAGGTGTCGTAGAGCCAAGGCCGTGAGCATTTTAGTGATAGGGAGGCTTGGCCTTGAGTACAAACAAAGAGAAGTGGCTTGGAATTGTTTAAGTAAAGTTTACAATGGTTTAGTGAAGTGCTGGATTAAATGAATGTTGGTAGGAAATGAAACGATTTGGTTAATGGTGAGTACTCACATTTTACTAATTAATCTCTAAATTATTCAAGTATAATGGTTTGAAAGTTTAAAATACATTGGATGATTAAATGTTTGATATTGGATGATAACTTGATTGATATTATGATTAGTTATATAATTGTGATATGGTTGATAACATGGTTTGATAAATGATAGGAGGAATGGTTAGTAATTGGCCATATTTTTAAATGGAAATTTAATCCATAATTAATATGTGTATGGAGTAGTTTAGCCTCTTATTGGTTTTAAATATCTAAAAAGAGTTGAAATGAATATTATAATAATAAAGTATTGTAATATGAAATGAAATGGAAAAAGAGTTTGAAAAATGAAAAGCATTTATTTAATGAGTTTAAAATGATTTAGAAATGTTTTATAAACATCTTAAAGTGTTTCCACGAAGTTTGAAAAGAAATTGAAAAACAAATCAAAACTAGGTGCGTCTCGTAAAGGTAGCCACGATTTCGCACAACAGAATTAAAAAAGTATAGAGAATAGAATATAACACAAAATTCTTCAAGATAGGAATTTTTCAGAATATTATATCCATAGTTTTAAAATGAAGAAAAAACATCAAGATTTAATTAAGTAGACTTTAAAATATGAGTAAAACGAGCTTTTAGAAAAATTGCGGTTTTGCCGTTTAAAGCCCAAATTTGAAATGAATAATTTGGACGCTAAAAATAGGGAATTAATTTAATAAATATATTAAAATGGTTTAAAAGAGATATGATTTATATAAACGAATTTCCAAATGATAGAAAAGTTGTTTTAACCAAATAAGCTTTTAAAACACTTTTTCGCAACACTTTTTAGTAACGTTTGCACACAATGGTTTTAACTTAATTATTCTTTCCCGAATCGTTTATGAACCTTTTCAAATAAATAATTAAGTAATTAAGGATGATTAAGTGGGTTAAAAATGAGTATGTGAAAATGAATAGTACATTTGTCCCACTTGTGAGGGTCATCGAAAATCCAACCGAGGAATGTAACAGATCGAAGGGAAAGCCCGGATGTTCTAAATTTAAAAGATATAATTTTTCAGATTCAAACAACATGGACTACTTAGAAATGATCTTCTTATACTTGGTATTAAATTTCATGGAGGGAATCCATCCTATCCATGTGAACTTAAAAGGTGATTTCACATTTATTCGATGAATAGTAAAGGTGGAATACATAAATTAATTGATATTGAGTAGAATTAGTATAGTTTCCATGATCCTTTTTATTCAATAATGTTTTCCAATATGAGATTTTAAATAAATGATTTGGACATATTTTCCTTATTAAAAAGTGAAACGATTTAGAATTATCCCAAGATTTAAAAAAGGGTTTTAATTAACCAAAGGGTTTGATAAATGAGGTTAATGATTCCATATACTCTGAAAAAGATAAAAATGATTTAATGAATATATCTCTAAGAGAAATTTGATTTAAATAAAAAGGTTAATTAGTTGAATGTTGTGCAATAATTACCTATATACCTAAATGCTTTTTTATCAATGGTTGGTTCGGAGAAACCAGAATCGGATTTGAATAATTTCTGTCCAAAACCACTTCGAACCAATGTATTCATTTGGAAGTGAAGGCATGTTGAAGATGATGATTATTGAAGATTGAAGATCTTCGGAATGTAGGGATTGCTGTCATGAGTCCCAGAGTTTGCCCTATATTATATTTATATTGCAACGGTGTCTACATTTTGAAATCTTCACTGTATTAAAGGCCGAATATCTTCACAGCTGAAGGTCTGCTTATTGACATTCTCTGGGTTACTCCTAATATGGAGATATTTATTATAGCAGTGGTCCTGTCGTGTTTTGAAATCTTTCTAATGCAAGGACTACTCGCTACTGATCCTAGAGAAGATTCCCAAAAAAGATGTGGTAGGAGGAATTCCTTTTGTTTCATTCAGCCCCTGAACGAACTTGTATGGATGGGTGTCTAACTGTGCATTTCTGATCTTATTAATTGATTTTTATCAACGTATTATCTGATTGGTGGTGGAGGAGGCAACTCCTCTTAGCTTAACACCCTTTCCTAAGATGTATGAGCTCAGGAGTTATGCATTCGTAGAAATCAGTTGTGTGATTAAGGAATGGCAATGTGGCATTTAAAGTGGAACCTATTATGAGAAAGGCAAAGCGTGGCTTTGGCAGAAGTTGAGCATATCCTTACATCCCAAGACTGACACAGGATACTATTGGTCTGCAGGACATATTTCGGGCTATCAATTATGAGTAGTGAAAGGCATCTTTTGCCGTAAGGCATCTGTTTCCTTAAGATGATGAAATGGATAGGTATAAAGGCCGACTGAGACCGTATAAAGCCATTGAGCAAATACGATGTACCGTGGTAGTGTAGCTAGTGCAGTTCCAAGTGGCTAGCTTAAGACAAGTGATAAAGTCACTGCAAGAACTATATTTGTTATGCATGGATCGAAGGAAAAGGCCACCAGTTCTCTATTATGTTGGAAATCCAATTCCACTCGGACATTGTGAACATTTGAAAATCCAATATTTAATTGATTTTAAATATTTGAAAGTTAATTTAACTTGAATTTCAAATATCATTTTTTGTTTGGCAATTAAATTCTTAAATTTAATAATATAAAATTTGGTTAAAATATTAAATACTGAGTTTTAGGCTTGTTAAAAATATTTTTAAAGCTTAGAAAATTTGTACTGATGGTACTGAAGATCATGGAAGCTTCAGAATTGAATTTGGAAATGCTTTGATTAGTTTTGAAAATTTATCGTTTAAATTGATATTTAACAATAGCCTTCCGAGGCATAGTCTTGGAATTCAATGAAATCAGTTCAATTGGATCCGTAATATTGTATTATTATCGGATTTCAATTTTTGTAATATTTGGGGTTGTCATGGGATCGTACGATAGATAAACACGTTGAAAATTTATATCGAAATCTATACTATAATATTCTTATTGAGTTAGATTTCAAGAGCACATAGGCCTCATTCATATTTTGGAAAATGAACAGTCACGTTTTTAATTTCTTTCTATTCCAAACTTTGAAATGTGATAACTTTTTCTACGTTAATTGGATTTAAGAATCGATTTCACTATTAAATTTCAAATTTAATATGCTTTCCAATGATATCCATTGTTGATTGTTTTGAAAATTTTCAGCCACCGATTCTACTTTCACAAATTGCAGTCAAGTCTGGTGAAATTCAACGTTACCAAAATAAATCAACAATGTTAGATGGAATTAGAAATGGAACTAGAAAGCTCAAAAGCATTATAAACAATTATATGCTTCTTATTATATTGAATTTGCTTTGACTGTAAAAGAAATACAATGATATTCTTCACATTAAAATAAATATTGTTGAATAATGGTTGTTGGTTCCAACACTTCAGACATAAAATATGTATGCTTTGGATTTAGCATATTTTTCACAAGAATCGTTCAAAACAGAAATAAATCTCTTTATCCTCTAATCTTATCATTCTACAATAATACGATGCTGCGTAAGTGTTCCTAGACATAGTCAGTTATGGGATCATCATCAACTCTTGCGCTCTCATGAATCATGTCGACGTTGTTTTTGGCATTTTTGGATCAATTGTTAAGTGTAAACCAAATGTTGTTACCTGCACCGGTCTTATAGATAGTTATTACTGAAGCTGCAAATGGAATCAACGACATCAAGTATTAAAGGAAATGATTGATAAAGGTATCTCACCAAATGAAGTTACATATAGTACAGCTGATGCATGGAGCAATAGCCGATGCACACAATAAATTTATATGTGTATAATTTATATGTGTATTGTGTGGAAATTTTATCTTTGAAATTATTTTTGTTCGATATTTTGCAATTATCAAGCACCAGTACTATCTGCATTACTGTTTTCAAATATTTATACACAAGTTTTAGACAAAATGCAAACTAATTTGAAAATTGATAAAAAAGATCATTATTTCTTAATCAATGAACCACATAAATCATTTAAACATGTTATGATGAAAAGAGGTTGAGTGCGGTCCGTATGCGAAGCATGGGTTCGCACTAGTTTAATTTAATAGCTGAGTCCAAAAAACTATCTTCTCCATACGATCAAATTTGAACTCGAAACCTTTTCCGTTGCATTCGGAATAAGGGTTCAACCACATGTTCCCTTTTTCTCTGAAAATTTCAACACGTTTATAAAAAAAAGATAAAGAAATAAGGATGATTCGTTCAACGATCTTACCTTCTTTTTTATTCCAATTAAAATCCCTCTTCTCGTTTAAAATGGCGAACGAAATCATTCTTTCGTTCAAAATCAAATTCATTCGTTTGTTCAGAGAAGAATATAATGGCAGATCGATTTTAAAATAGGTGGGCTACGCCTCTTTCGTCGCCCAAAACAAGTCAAAAAATCTCAAGTATTCATATCGATTCGCGAGACGAGATTGGCGAAGTATGGCATTGCCGCACGCATTTGGGTCGGTGGTGAAGAAGTGTTGGCGAATGTGGGGTATGCGTGCGCACGAATAAGGGGGACTCATGATTCTAGCTCGCGACTTTGGGATGCGAAGCAGCGACGAGATAGGGTGGTTGATGGGTTCAGCGAGATACGACAACATCATTCTTTGAGGCTCGGCATCGATTGTGATAGACGGTGGGTAAGCGTCACAAGTGGAGGGTTCGTCAGCAAAAAGCTGTCGGCCACGACGTAGTGCTCGACGAACTTGAGGTTGTCGTGAGTAAAGTGGAGCGAGAATGCGGTGGTTCGATTTAGGGATTTGGCGTGGGGTGTTCGAGTAGGCTGAGGGATGAGTTCTGACGCTGTGTGGTATAATGCATGCTTTAATTTAACCATATATGTATATATAGTACAGTGAGTATAAAACTATTTTCTGTTTTTTTTAAAAAAGAATAAAATAAAATAAGTATACTTATATGCAAACGTTCACTTACTAGTTATTTTAATAATGTAATATGGAGAAAGATTGTTTAATAAACTTATTCAATTATCTTAGTCGCTAAGAATATTTCATTAAAATAAAATTAGTTTGAAATTAAATTATTAGAGAAAATAAAATTTATTAAATGGAAATTGATCTGTCCAATTATTCGAATATTAATCAATTGTATAAATGTTTATACAAGGTCGAAATTGTGAAGAAAATCAAGCCGGAATGGAAATGGATTGCAAACGATAAAATTAAAGGTGAGATCTTCTCACTCAAATTGTTTTGCTTGTTTAATTTAAGTAGTTAAATTTAATTTGTTGGATGTGCTTGGATGAATTCAATAACTTATCCATTGGTGATGTTTGATATAGTAGTGTGTGTGTGTGTGTGTATTGGAGTGATTGATTTCCTGCATTATATAGTTGATGAGATCTTATGTGCCGCATAATAGGGGATGATATGATATAATCTCATATACCGCGATATTCCACCTCGAAGTGGAATTAATATTTAATTGTTGTGCTAACATCTGTGGATGCAGGGAAACAGGTTAGAGGGATCCAACTAGATTCCTCAAAATTGTTGAATTTATTTCATATGTTGTCATGTGATATGTTTATAATCTGTAAATAATTATATTGGTGATTGAAAGTATTGAAGGCTATGGTTTAGCCGAATATATTTTTAGTATCGTAGCCAAAAATATATAATTGAATTTTTGGAAATTAAATTAGAAAATTTTAAATAAATAAATTTTAATAATTTAGAGAAAATATATTTTTAGACTATAGAGAAAAATATTTTAATAAATAAAAATAAATGAATTTTTGAGAGATTAAATAATATAGTTTAAAAGTTGAAGAATTTATTTAAAATTCGGATTTTATATAGTTTGGGAGAAATAAAGGAATTTTTTTTAAAAGGTAGTATATTTTGAAAATCAATTTGGAATTTGATTTGGATGTCTGAAAATAAAATTTTTGAAAATCAATTTGGAAATTAATTTAGTGTTTAAACAATAAATTTTTGAAAATCAATTTGGAAAATTGATTTGGTGTTGGAAAGTGAATATTTGAAAATCGTATATCAATGGATATTTGAAAATTTAAATTCACAATGGGAATTTATAAAGGAAAGGAAAATTTGTTTCAAAAATAAATATTGGTTTATTTTTTAAAAAGTGTGGAAAGAAAATTCACGAATTTGGGATGTAAATTGAAATAAATCGAGAAGGGTTTATTAATTGATTTAAATGGACCATTTTGAAATGGAAAATGTATTTTCCTTGGGAAGCCGAGTATGTTTTCAAAGTAGCTTTTAAATGTAAATTAAAAATTCTAAAAATTGGTTTTAAAAAGAATGTTTTTGGAGAAATTATTTTCGTAAATTGTTTTTAAAATCTTTAAAGTAAATTTTTATTAAGTTAATTATAGAAGTGATTATTTTAAAGATTTAATTGATATTTGATTTAGAAAATGGTTATTTAAATAGTTATACTCTATCTAATAATTTTATTTTTAAAATTAGTTTAGGCTTAAGTTTATATGAGATATTAGTATAATATTTTCATAACTAATATTTAAATAAATATTTTAAAATAGTTTTTATTTTAAATGTTTCCAAGTATATATTTGGATAAGTGATTTAATTTTTTTTAAAGTATTCGGAATCGAAAAATTTTCAGTAGAAATAAATAATATTTGAAAATTTATTCCGCGTAAGGAAAGTGATTCGAAATTTGTTTTCAAAAGGCTAAAGTGTGAAAATATATATTGCGAAGATATTTTGAAACAAATAATTTGGAAAAAATTGTTTAAATTTGATGATTGTTGTGAATATTGTTTGATAGTTAAATAACCAACTATGAGTATAAAAAATTTGTGAAATTATTGAGGCTTGATGTTGTTGTGAATGTAGTTTGATAGTTAAATAACAGACTATCAATATTGGCCTTTGAAACGTCACTTGAATTTGTATTCAAAATAAGCGCTCATTATTCGGTTAAGTCAGGAGAGGACTTTATGTCATAAAACCCATTCCGAATAATGATACGACGAAATGGGAATGCATTTGAAGATGATGTAGAAGACCGGGTATTTTCGAAAACCGAAGGATTACCTGTCGAATGTCTGTACACTGAGTTGCTCCGGTATAGTGATTTATATCATCCTTTGTGATGGGGAGTCCGGATGTGATTAGTGGATATCCGGATTTGCAAGGGCTTCTTTCCTTAATTGGAGGAAATGCCTTCGGTTTCGTTCGAACCCGGAACGGACTCGTATAGATGTATGTCCGACGTTACACTTTGAGATGTAAAGCCGGTTTCTATCAAATACATTTCTGTTGGTGGCGGAGAATTTATTCTCTTAGCTAACACCCTTCTCTAGAACGTACGAGCTCAGAGGTTATGTAGTTGATGGTTACTAGTGATATATTCCCAATTTGGTGATGTGGCATGCTAAGTGTTGATCATTTGTTGATCGAAGCATGGCTTTTGTGAAAAGTGTAGCTTTGTGGAAGAGACTTCATGGGGTCTCATACCCCGGAAATGGCGAAATAGGAAAGATGCAGCAAGGTTATGGCGGTTGCGCCTCTCGGGGTATGTACATTTCCTTGTGGATAAAAAGTGGTATCTGGTATGGAGTCCAGATATTTAACTTGTGTGGATAAAAGTGGCAGTCTGGTATGGTGCCTGGTTTATTTACTTATGCGGTTGTTGGTTGTTAAGGCGCCTCGGATAAAGGTCGGTCTAGACCGGGGGGTGGCATACTCGTGACAGTTAGTTACCTAGTTACAGAGGTAACTCGTCCTTGTGTTGGCAAAGAGCTGGTTAAGTTCTCGGGGCATCCCTCTAGAGGCGTTCCCATTCGATGAATGAAGTTCGTTAGCATTGATCATTTGTTGGAAATCCAAACAAAACAATACGAGACCTTACGATTGTAGTTGTATAACCTGCCATCTCAGGTGGCAGCTATAGCAGACATAATATAATGGTACCTATGCTGGCTAAGATTTATATTATACTTTCGAAATGTTTTTCACACTATGCACTAATAATAATATCAAAAGATTTTTGCATATCAAGCATGTTTGACAATCATAAGGTGAAATCTCTCCTAAGTGTGCGATTGCATTGTGTGTGTGTCGAGAGGCCGTATGATAGTTTCATTTTCCAAAGGCATAGCGGATTTCTATTTATTTTCTTTTATGCAAAGAACTGTTTTAAGATCTCACACCAGTCCCACGACTGACCTGGAGTTTATTGTTCCCTTTCTAAACCCTATGTGCCCATAATTTTCCACACGGGTAGCCTAGAGTTAGGTTATCAGTTGTTCTGGAGCGAAATCAGAAAAGTATGTTTTGGAGATCGGGAGACAAGCTGGATGGCGAGTCGTATCATGTATGATATGTTATTTTTTCCGTTGTTTTGTTGTTGTAATACTCTGATAATGTAATGTATCAAATGATATAGTTCTTTTTTTTTTAAAGATTATTCATTTGTCTATTATATATTGTACCGCTGCGAATGTGAGATTCTGATATTGTTTTTATTTTCTTCTTCTATCTTCTTCTTCTTTAACCCTAACGGTTCGGTTTTTCGGCATTCGATTGTTCGGCATTTGATACTGTGGACATATTGATATCGATTTTCGGGCGTTGAAAAATTGGGTCGTTACAGATTGGTATCAGAGCAATTGGTTAACGATAACCTTGTCCCTAATGGGGATTACTCATTAGAGATAGAGTCAGTAGTACTCTAGAATGAGTTTGAGTGTAACAATAGATATGAGCGCGTAATTATTAGTGAATACAAAATTGTTTTATATTGTGTTGATTGGTTTGTTGAGTCATGTATGGATTCTGGTAAATACGAGTAATTAAAGTTGTTGATAGGGATCTCTAAACACTTGTACAGAATAATTCGACATAGTATTGTTTTAAAATAGGGTAAATGAAATAATTTTACCCAAATTATTGTTGTATAGAAAAGAAATAATTTTTCGTAGATTATTATAGTTATATACAATTGCTTGGTTGTTAGGAAGTGATCAAATTAAATTATTATCATTGATTGTTGAATAAAAATTTGATATTATAACTAAAAGCCAAGAAAATAAAATTCATATACAAATGGGATTTATAAATGTGATTTATAATTTGAAATAGAATTCCAGAGAAATTTTTGAAATGTTTTTGAAAAGATTTAAAATTAGGAAAATTTGGAAATTAAATCCCTTTTTAGTTTGAAAATGATTTCCAAAGATTTTGGAAAAATAACAGTGAAATTATTTCAGAAATATTTTTGAATTGGATTTGAAATATGAGGGAATTTGGAATTTAAAAACATTTGAAAAATGCTTTCGAAGGGATATAAGCACTAAACTCTTTTCGGTCGCTAAAAAATAATTTCGATGATGACTGCAGCGTCATCGATGTTCATTTTCGAGTTTCTAGGAGAGGAATTGTTGCCAAATTGTTTTAAATGGGTGTTGTTTGGAAAACGGGTTTGGTTTTGGAAATTCAAAAGGATAATTTGAATTGATTTCAAAAATGATTTTTGAAATACTTAAGTGATTATTTAGACTCTGGAATCTTATTAAAACTGTTTATTAAATAATAAATAAGTCTGAAAATTTAGAAAGATTAAAAATTGGAACTGAATTTAACTTGGATTAATTTGAACAAAAGAAGATTTGAGTCAAATAAAATGGTGATATGAATTCAAATGAAATTGAAATGCAAGTAAATGAAATTGAAACTGAATGTTGAAATTCGTTTTGAATTTGTCAGTAAGTGGAATTCAAGCTAAACATTGGAATTGAAGTTGAAGTGAGTTAAATTAAGTAAAATGGAAAATTTGTCATGTTGGACCAATTGAAATTGAAATTGTAAAATTTGTTCGAGGAAACTAAAAGAAGTAAAAGTTTGGAAATTGAATTCAAATAAATTTGAAAATGAAATATTTGAATAAAAATATAAATTAAACCAAAGTGGTGAAATGAAATTTAATATAAGGTGTATATAGAATATTTGCATTGAACTTAAGAAATAAAGTGTGAAATTCTTAAGCAAAAATTGGTATTGGAGAAAATATTCTCGGTTAAAATTTGAATGAAGCTTAACAAAAGGAGTGTAAAATGGTGATTGTGAATAAGTGAATGAAATCAATATAAATGCGAATAAAAGAAAAATGATATAGCTAATAATCAATTAGAAATAAATACGTAGGATATACGTATATTATTTTATTCACGTATTCGATCCAGAATTCGAGCATAGAATTTCGAGATAGTTATATTGATCCGAGTTGGAATTTTTCACTCGATTTTCGACGACGAACCTGGATATGGATTTTTGGTTTATTCTGGAAATTCTCTATCATAGTTTATGGCTATGCAAGGGGAATGACGGTTTCTGATCAAGAAACCAGATCTGAGTTCGCACTAGGAAGTCGCGTGGACGATACTAGTTTGAAAGTGAAATTATGTGATCGAGTGAGCGATCCAATTTGATACTGCGTACAGATGATATACGGACATCGTACGGATTTGAATGAAATAACGATTCAAACTTTTGTAAAGAAATGTATAAACTGGTTTGAATGTTGTAATTGGGCATTATTGCTAAGTAGGATATCTAGGTGTTATAAAGAAAAAGGAAATTGGATTTTTAATTTCGAAGATAATTTAAATTGCTCGGAAAAACAGGTATGTATTTGAATTTCTATATGAAATTTGATGATTTTCTTGTCAAGCCACTTGGCATTTTGTTTTCTTTTTTGAAATCCGGGGGTAGTTGTGGCATTTTGTAGTCATACCGAGCTAGCAGCGCAAAGGAGACGCTGGCGGAAATTTTCGAAAATGTAGGGAGTTAGAAAAATTTTGAGAAAATTTTGAAAATAAAAATAATAATTTAAATTGTTGAGTAAATAATGCTGTTTTGAAACTATGGAAAATTTTGGAAGTTAGCAAGAACATTGGTGTCTTTAATAAAAAGATTGTTTGAGAATTTGTTAAAGCTGTTGGTTTTGGGAAAATGGTCAATGGGTTATGGATCATTCTTTTTAACTAGTAATTTATTGACGAAATTCTTTTAAGGGGAGAAGAATGTGACGACCCGGTAATTTTGAACATTTGAAAATGAAATATTTAATTGATTTTAAATATTTGGAAGTTAATTTAACCTGAATTTAAAATATCATTGTTTGTTTGGAAGTTGAATTATTAAATTTAATAATATAAAATTTAGGTAAAATATTAAATCATGAGTTTTAGGCTTGTTAAAAATATTTTTAAAGATTAGAAAATTTATATTGATGGTACCGAAGATCATGGAAGCTTCAGAATTAAATTTGGTAATGCTTTGATTAGTTTTAACAATTTAATGTTTAAATTGATATATAAAAATAACCTTCCGAGGCACAATCTCGAAATTCAACGAATTCAATTCCATTGGATCTATAATATTATTATCGGATTTCAATTTTCGTAGTATTTAGAGTTGTAGTGGGATCGTACGATAGATAAATGCGCTATAAATTTATATCGAAATTTAATTTAATGGTTGAGTCCAAAAAGCTATGTTCTCCACACGATCAAATTTGAACTCGAAACCTTTTCCATTGTGTTCGAAATAGAGGTTTAACGTTATAAACGCCTGGCGGCACGCCTTGACTGGTAATCGAGATTTTGAGTTGAGGAATCGAGACGATTTAAATTTGAATTTGAATTTAAATATAATATTTTTTCATTTTATATTTTATCAGACCCTTGAGGACCCGTTAAAGAAAATTTCAACCACATGTTCCCTTTTTCTCTCAAAATTTCAACATGCGTCGTTTATTAAAAAAAAAGATAAAGAAATAAGGATGAGTCATTCAACGAGCTTACCTTCTTTTTTATTCCAATTAAAATCCCTCTCCTCGTTTAAAAATAGCGAACGAAATCATTCTTTCATTCAAAAACAAATTCATTCGTTCGTTGAGAGAAAAATATAATGACAGATCGATTTTAAAATAGGTGGGCTATGCCTCCTTCGTCACCCAATAAAAATAAAAATATCCCAAGTATTCCTATCGATCCGCGAGACAAGATCAGCGAAGTATTTGGGTCCGTGGCGAAGAAGTGTTGGCGAATGTGGCGCATTTTCGCCCGTGAATAATGGGGACTCATGATTCAAGCTCGCAACTTTAGGAAATGAAGCAGCGACGAGATTTGGTGGTTGATGGGTTCAGCGATATACGGCAGCATCGTTCTTTGAGGCTCGGCATCGATTGTGATGGACGGTGGGTTTGCGTCGTAGGTGGAGGGTTCGTCAGCAAAAAGTTATCGGCCGCGACGTAGTGCTCGACGAACTCGATGTTGTCGCGAGTAAGGTAGAAGCGAGCATGCGGTGGTTCTATTTGGGGATTTGGCGTGGGTGTTCGTGCATGCTGAGGGGATGATTTCTGTGGCTGTGAGGTATAATGCATTCTTTAATTTAACTAAATAAATATGTATATAGTACAGTGAGTATAAAAACTATTTTCTGTTTAAAAAAAGAAAGACTAAAATAAAATAAGCATACATATATGCATACGTTCACTTACTGGTTATTTTAAATAATATAATATGGAGATAGATTGTTTAATAAACTTATTCAATTATTTTAGTCACTAAGAATATTTCATTAAAAGAAAATTAGTTTAAAATTAAATTATTAGATAAAATAAAATTTATTAAATGGAAAGTTATTTTTCCAGTTATTCAAATATTAATCAATTGTATAAATATTTATACAAGGTCGAAATTGTGAAGAAAATCAAGCCGGAATGGAAATGGATTGCAAACGATAAAATTAAAGGTGAGACCTTCTTGCACAAATTGTTTTGCTTGTTTAATTTAAATAGTTAAATTTAAAATTTTGGATTTGCTTGGATGAATTTGATAATTTATCTATTGATGATATTAGATATAGTAGTGTGTGTGGATGTGTCTTTATATATATATATATATATATATATATATATATATATATGTATGTATGTATGTATATTGGAGTGATTGATTTTCTGCATTATATAATGGATGAGACCCTATGCGCCGCATAATAACGAATGATATGATATAATTCCATATACCACGATATTCCACCTCGAAGTGGAATTGGTATTTAATTATTGTGCTAGCATCTATGGATGCAGGGAAACAAGTTGGAGGGATCCAACTGGATTCCTCAAAATTGTTGAATTTATTCCATATGTTGTGATGTGATTTCTTTCCAATCCGTGAATGGTTATATTTGTGATTGAAAGTATTGAAGGCTATGGTTTAGCCGAATATGTTTTTGGTATCGTAGGATACCAGAAATATATAATTGGATTTTTGGAAATTAAAGTAGAAAATTTTAAGTAAATAAAATTTAGAGAATTGAATAAATTTAAAAGAAGTAATTTTGAAAACGTAAAGATTGATTTTTGAAATCCCATCAAATAAATTTTCAAGTACGGAGAAAAGATTTTAATAAATAAAAATAAATGAATTTTTGAGAGATTAAGTAATATTATTTAAAAGTTGAAGAATTTATTTAAAATTCGAATTTTAATTAGTTTGGGTGAAATAAAGAAATTTGATTTTTCAGAAGGTAGTTAATTTTGGAAATCAATTTGGAATTTGATTTGGGTGTTTGAAAATAAAAATTTTGGAAATCAATTTGGAAATTGATTTGGTGTTTAAAAATAAATTTTTGGAAATAAATTTGGAAAATTGATTTGGTGTTGGAAAGTGAATATTTGAAAATCGATTTGAAAATCGTATATCAGTAGATATTTGGAAATTAAATTCACAATGGGAATTTATAAAGGAAAGGGAAATTTGTTTTAAAAATAAATATTGGTTTATTTTTTAAAAAGCGTGGAAATAAAATTTACAAATTTGGGATGTAAATTGAAATAAATGGAGAAGGGTTTATTAATTGATTTAAAAGGACTATTTTGAAATGGAAAGTGTGTTTTCCCTAGGAAGCCGAGTATGTCTTCAAAGTAGCTTTTAAATATAAATTAAAAATTCTAAAAATTGGTTTTAAAAAGAATGTTTTTGGAGAAATTATTTTCGTAAATTGTTTTTAAAATCTTTAAAGTAAATATTTATTAAGTTAATTATAGAAGTGATTATTTTAAAGATTTAATTGATA
Source organism: Allium cepa (assembly GCA_030765085.1). Lineage (NCBI taxonomy): Eukaryota > Viridiplantae > Streptophyta > Magnoliopsida > Asparagales > Amaryllidaceae > Allium > Allium cepa. Next base: position 805,685,200 of record CM060943.1, read on the forward strand.
TTTGATTTAGAAAGTGGTTATTTAAATAGTTATACTCTATCTAATAATTTTATTTTTAAAATTAGTTTCGGCTTAAGTTTATATGAGATACTAGTATAATATTTTCATAACTAATATTTAAATAAATGTTTCAAAATAGTTTTATTTTAAATGTTTCCAAGCATATATTTGAATAAGTGATTTAATTTTTTTAAAGTAGTCGGACTTAGAAAATTTTCAGTGGAAATAAACAATATTTGAAAATTTATTCCGCGTGAGGAAAGTGATTTGAAATTTGTTTTCAAAAGGTTGAAGTGTGAAAATATATCTTGCGAAGATATTTGAAATAAATAATTTAGAAAAAATTGTTTAAATTTGATGGTTGTTGTGAATATTGTTTGATAGTTAAATAACCGACTATCGGTATAAAAAAATTTGTGAAATTATTGAGGCTTGATGGTTGTTGTGAATGTTGTTTGATAGTTAAATAACATACTGTCAATATTGGCCTTTGAAACGACACTTTAATTTTGATTTCAAAATGATCTCTCATTACTCAGCTAGCTGGGAGAAGACTTTATGTTATAAAACCCATTCCAAATAATGATACGACGAAATGAGAATGCATTTGAAAATGGTGTTGAAGACCACGTATTTTCGAAAATGAAAGGATTACCTTTCGAATGTCTCTGCACTGAGTTGCTCTGGTATAGAGATTTATATCACGCTTTGTGATGGGGAGTCCGGACATGATTACTGGATATCCGGATTTGCAAGGGCTTCTTTTCTTAATTGGAAGAAGTGCCTTCGGCTCCGTTCGAACCCGGAATGGACTTGTATGGATGTATGTATGACATTACACTTTGAGACGTAAAGCTGGTTTCTATCAAACACATTTCTGTTGGTGGATGAGAATTTATTCTCTTAGCTTAACACCCTTCTTTGAGATGTACGAGCTCAGAGGTTATGTAGTTGATGGTTACTAGCGATATATTCGCAATTTGGTAATGTGGCATGCTAAGTGTCGATCATTTGTTGATCGAAGCATGACTTTTATGAAAAGCGTAGTTTTATGGACGAGACTTCGTCTGACCTCACACCTCGGAAATGGTCGAAACAGGAAGGATGCAGCAAGGTTATAGGGGTCGCGCCCCTCAGGGTATGTTCATTTCCTTCTGGATAAAAAGTGGTATCTAATATGGAGTCCAGATATTTAACTTGTGTGGATAAAAGTGGTATTCTGGTATGGAGCCCAGATTATTTACTTATATGGTTGTTGGTTGTAGAGGCGCCTCGGATAAAGGTCATTCTAGACCGGGGGGTGGCATACTCGTGACAGTTAGTTACCTAGTTACAGAGGTAACCCGACCTTGTGTTGGTAGAGAGCTGGTTAAGTTCTCGGGGAGTCCCTCCAGAGGCTTTCCCATTTGGTGAAGGAAGTTCCTTAGCCTTGACCATTTGTTGGAAATTCAAACAAAACAATACGAGCTCTTACGATGCAGTTGTATAACCTACAACCTCAGGTGGTAGCTATAGCAGGCATAATATAATTGTACCTATGCTGGCTAAGATTTATATTATATTTTTGAAATGTTTTTCACACTATGCACTAATAATAATATCAAATATATTTTTGCGTATCAAGCATGTTTGACTATCATAAGGAGAAATCTCCCTCAAATGTGCGATTGCATTGTGTGTGTGCCGGAAGGCCTTATGGTAGTTTCATTTTCCAAAAGCATAGCGGATTTCTTTTTATATTCTTTTATGAAAATAACTGTTTTAAGATCTTACACCAGTCCTATGACTGTCCTGGAGTTTATTGTTTCCTTTCTAAACTCTGGGTGCCCATAATTTTCCACACATGCAGACTAGAGTCGGGTTATCAGTAGTTCTGGAGCGAAGTCAGAAAAGTATGCTTTGGAGATTGGGAGACAAGCTGGATGGCGAGATGTATCATGTATGCTATGTTATTTTTTCCGCTGTTTTGTTGTTGTAATACTCTGATAACGTAACGTATCAAATGATATAGTTCTTTTGTTTAAAGATTATTTATTTATCTATTGTGTATTGTACCGCCGCGAATGTGAGATTTTGATATTAGTTTTGTTTTCTTCTTTTACCTTCTTCTTCTTTAACCCTAACGGTTCAGTTTTCCAACATTCCATTTTTCGGCATTTGATACAGTGGACATATTGATGTCGATTTTCGGGCATCGAAAAATTGGGTCGTTACAAAAGCCATTGAGCAAATACGCTGTACCGTGGTAGTGTAGCTAGTGTAGTTCCAAGTGGCTAGCTTAAGACAAGTGATAAAGTCACCGCAGGAATTATAGTTGTTATGCATTGATCAAAGGAAAAGGCCGCTAGTTCTCTATCATGTTGGAAATCCAATTCCAAACATGTGCTTTACATTTTTTATTATAGTCCAAAAATAGCAGTAATGCTTTGTGAACATTTCAGCTATCCCTTTTGGTATCATATATTCCATCTGGTATATTCCATTGACCTAGTCCGAATATATTACTATAGTCCGGATATTGATATTTTCTTTGTATATACATTTATTTGAAAGTGTTTTCAAACTGATGTCATTAATAATAATATCAAAGTGATTTTCTGTATAAAGTATTTTGTTTATCATAAGGTAAAAACCCATCTATATTTATGAGGGCGTGGTTTTTCAAGATACTATTCTTTTCAAAGGTTATGTTTAATACCCATCTATGACTCCATTATATGTTTATGTTCGAGTTTCTCATGCTGGTTTATCAAGCCTGATTTGGGTATTTTTAACATTTGGGTTAGATCCGAGTAGTTTCAGGTTTAGTTGAAGATGCTTGGTGTTTGCAGAGGAAAGCTGGAGATCTTCATCTACATATGGACATATTCTATTATTCGTTGCATCTATTGCATTTGTTTTTATTTTCCAGCATTTGTAAGGATAGAGGGTTCATAACTGTCCAAGCTAAATCAAGGTTAGACTCTAATATTGTATTCAATATTTTCCACTGTAAAGATTATTATTGAAATAGTATATGTTATTCCATTATGTTCTATCTTTATTTTCCTTTACCCTAACAATCAGACTTTCCGGCACTTGGATTTGCGACACGAGGATTTATTAGTGTCGATTTTCGAGGGCCGTTAATTCCAGTCATTACATTCCATAGAGAGTAGGAGGTGGTAGTATCCTCTTATTAGAATCTATAAATATACTTCATTAAGCTCATAAATTAGTTTACAAAGTAAAGCACAAAACTATGTCTTCATGCCTCTTCTCTTCACTTTAAATTCCTAAACAATATCAAATGAAGCCCAAACTCTCTCAAACTATGGCTAAGGCCCAAAGGAAAAATAGGAGCATGGAAAAGCAAATAAAAGGTGTCAGAAGAGGAGCACAAACACCACCATCGATTTGTAGTCGCGAGCAATTTTGGAGAACCAAGGATCATCGGGAGCAAAAATGAAGGAAAGTGGTATCTTTAGCTTGTTTAGTGATGATAAGAAGTGTTATTGTTTCTAGTTGGTTTGTACTTTGTTTTAGTTACGTTTAGGGTGAGTTTACTCACCATTGAAGTGTATTATTATGTATATATACATTTGTTGTTTGAATATAAAGTTAAAGTAAAGAACTAATGCAAGTTGTAACTTTTGGACCCCTTTTCTTTGGAAAGCAAGTGACAACTTTATATGTAGTATAATCACTTCAGTTATCCTCTATAACATGTGGCATGACTTTTTTATACTTGTTTGATTGGGTTGTATGTGGTATGGAAGTGTATGCGTGCGAACGTTTATAGTGAAAGAGTCGCTATAAGTGCACTTTGTAAATCCCTTGTGTTTTACCTCTTTAAATGGTTATATGTGAATATGTTATGAAAGAATATATTTTTATTGTGCTCTACACTTATAGTAGTGTATGCGACATCGAGGAAATTGTTTGGAAAAGTATAGAACTTGTTGAACAAAGTTACAAAAGTTACAACGAGAAAGGTTATTATATGAGCACTTAGATAATGACTTAATTTTAGCGATTTTCAATATTATTTTGAAAGGCATCCTTAGAACATTTTTTGTTTTTTTATTAATTACTTTATGTATACTACCTACTATAAAAAAATTTAGAGTTTAAGTTGTTATGGGACTGGTCGAACAAGTGGTAAAAAATAGAAGCGAAATGGTTGCTATATGAGCACTTTGAAAGATATCATTAAGGGTTCCTTTGATTGTTTTTAAGTCGTTGAAGTATACTACTTACTGTAAAAATTTAGGATCTTAAACCTTCATTTGGATGGAGAAATCTTGCCTCAAACTTTCACGCCTTTTAAATATGCTATCTGTCTAGTATCTTTTACAGCACTTATAAATGTTGTCTCTGACCTACATCAGCATTTATTTTTATGGCATTGTCTAGTGTCGTGTAGTTTTAAGCCACTTGTGATTTTAAACTTGGTTAAAATGTTATTTAAATTTATTATTTTTATGAGATCTATTTAGGAATGATGAGTAGCAGGGTATAAAGTACTTTAAAAGTAGTTTTAAGTTTAAATATATTTTTAATGATTATTTACGAATTTTTAAAGTAAAAGGTTTATTTTGTAATATTTTTTAAATGGTTATTCTAATAATTTCTAAATTTATTATTTTTACATTATATTTTGTACAGGTATTTAAAGCATATTTATAAGTATTATGATGACCTGCATTTCGAGAGGTTTATGTCGACAATAAACCACACATGTCCAACTCAAAACAATATGAAACACAGATAATCAACGTGGTTAATTAAGAAAAATAAGAAAAGAAGAAAAAAGATAGAATCTCGCAGCAGAATGACAAAATATAATAATCAAATAAACAGTTCATGAAGCTGATTACACAATACATTTAATTATACTTTTACAACATCAATCAGAGTTATACTTACAATAGAGATAAAATAAAACAATGCAGCATAACAACGTGGTGCGGGGGAATAATACTAGTAATATAATATACCAAATCTTCATCTTTGTCCTCCAGCATAGTATGACCTTCAATGCACTGAAAACTCAGGGCTGACCCGAGCATAAAGTAAAACAATACATTTGAGTCAGGACTAAAAAATCCTTATGTAAGTCAAATCAATATCACATATAATAGGATATAATAGCATCAGAGATGTTTATGGGGATTTACATCTCCTATCCAGTGTTTAAATTGTGTGTAATAACTTAAGAGATGTTATGGGATTTTCCATCTCTTAAGGATCCATCAATATATATATATATATATATATATATATATATATATATATAGTAGAATACGCTATATATGCAATGTGTAATCAATAAAATAAATATTTTTCTTAGCGTTAAGACTTTGCATTAATCCCATTTAATGTGATTTTAACATGAGGTTTATATAGGTCCTGCAATGGAACTAATAGAATGTCGGTAGCCAGTGAGTCCCCTATATGCACATGTCAAGTCAAAATCGTATTGGTCTCGTATAAGGATAAAAGTATGGCAAGGCATGTGAGGCAATGTCCAAGTGAGGATACCACCAGTTTGCGACACCCTGACCAATAGTAACAGACAACTGCAGCTACCACCCATCGCATCCAACACTCCCATAATAATAATGTGATGATAAAACGAAGAAGTTTGTCTGCTAGAGGATGCTAACCTCATTGGCCAGGAAGGACTCCTATTTTAGTCATTTCAAATTTACACAAATGTCGGGGCTATACATCATCGTTCTCTTTCTTCAAATCTAGCAACGTACACCAAATCCAACAACTTCGTTCTAGAGTCTTCTCTATGTACATAGTTGTTAAAGTGGTTCCAACATTGACAGAGAGTATGCCAATAATCAGCCCCGGTCTCTTTCAGAACCAAACTTCATTTTACACATCGGTTGGTTCTTTTACATTTTGAAAACTATTCATACTTCATATCAAAATATCATATTCACTTCAAATATCCTTCATTTAAAAATCATAATATTTACTTTATATGTCATTTTCACTTGAAAATCAATTCACTCAAATTTCCATTTCGAATTTCAACTTAGGTTATAACTTTATTTTAACCACATTCTTATTTAAATCAATGATTTAAACGTAAGCAGTTCCTAACATGAATAGTTTGAATTTTTGAAAATAGTCCGAACAATTTAAGTAGTTAAAATAGTTTAGATAGTCGAAATAATTTAAATAGTTTAGAGATTGAAAATAGTTCGATATAAAATAGTATGAATATTGAAAATGGGTTATATATTAAAATGATTTGAAAATTTAAATAATTTAATATTTTAAAAAGATGAGTTTTAAAACAGTTTACAGTAAAATAATTTATAATGAAAGTAGTTTCAAATTTATAACTATTTCTTTCCATTTCCAATAAATCCGAACTCAGGTCCGAATTTTAATCAAACATATTTAATTTCAAATCTTCCAATTCAAACTAGCTTCGATCTCAAATCAATTTAAATCGACTCAATTTCGATTTCAGTTCAAATCAACTTCAATTTCGATTTCAATTAATATTAACTTCAATTTCAATTTTTAAAATTCATTTGTTACTTCAAATCCAATTCAATATTCGATTCAATAGCTTTAGTTTTAATTCAATTCTCATTTTAAACCATTTCAATTTATATAGATTTAAAGTCCAATTTCAATTTACCGATTTAAATCACTTAAATCAAGTTAAACTTCAACGTCCAATTCAAGATTCAAATCTTTAAAATAATTCAGTTCTAAGGCTAAATTTGAAATATCCATTTATATCACTTTTACTTAAATAAATTCGAAGTTCAAGTAAAAGTTCAAATGTTAAAAACAATTCAATTTCCATAATTCAAGTCGTCTCTCGATTATAACTTCACATTTCATATTTAATTCTTTAAAACAATTTATTTAAAAAAATTGATTTCAACATTTCAAAACTCGAATTTGAAAATAATTCAATCTTTATGAATTCGATTTTTATTTCTTTTTAGATTCAAATTCAAGAATTTTATAACCATTTAAATTTAACCAATCTGGTGTCCGTATATAATTTTCTATCCTATGGCCACGTGATCAGTTATTTCGATTTTAATTTCAGGGATGGATATATATCATTTCAATCCGAACCAAAATGTCATAGGTATATATCATTTCAACCTATTTCTTTATTTATTCGAATATAATCCAAATAACAGTTTATATGTTCTTAAATAATATACAAGGTGATAACAGGGTATACAAGTAAATAAACATCCAATCATCCAAATGTCAACCAATAGCCATCCATTACAATCAACATCCAAAACAGTCAATATATTATAATAGTTAACCAGTTATGAATATCGGGTGCTTAACGAGCAATTCTGTTTCAATCTCAAATTTAACCGTCGATTACAAGTTCCTAACCGTTCAATTTATATGTCAATTCAAATGTCAGTCCAATTACCAAATCACAGGCAATAAAAATAAACCACTTCATGATTTTAATTTAAGTAACATTGGAATATTTTAGTATTTCGTGAGCGGTTTAAAACACTCACCTTTATTTAAAAATTAAAAATTTTCAGGGTCAAATAACTTCGAAACCAACTCTATGTCGTAGTCGACTCCAATACAAATCCAACGCAACCTGTTTCACTCAAATCCGACTTCATACGAAAATTTTGTTCTGTTGTTAGCATAATGATTTAATTAAAAATCTAATTAACTAAAATAAATAAAATTATACTTAAACCTATTTCTTTCTCTCTCTCGTTCGCTCTACTCAGGCTGATGCACGTAAGCTTTTTGTTTTTTGTCTCTCGTTCAAACGATTACACCACCATCAGTCAAGCCACCGTCGACCCCACGCTCGCGTCAAGCACCCTGCCCCGTGCGCCACCTTCTATCTTACCCTCACCAGTCGCGCGTGCAAAAATGAATGGCGAACCCAAAAATGTAGCGGTGAACCCAAGGGCTTTGCTGACGCCTCGATCGATGATAGCTCGATCCAATCGTTGGTTAAGCTCGTATCGATGCCCTCTACATTTCCCAGTTGAAATCGAAGGCAAATTTTGCCTCTGTAGGCTCCCATCGACGATGGCCATTGGATAGAGGGTTTTAATGGCAGCTGTTGATTTAGATTTAGGGTTTTCTTGAAATGAAAGAAAGTTACGGCTATTCATTGAAAATTTTCATGGCACTATTCATCCATGAAAATTTCAAACTCCAAACGAAGTGTGCGGTCTGACGTTCTATATGTTATAACCCTATTCCAAACATAAAGGAATACATATCGAGAGCCAATTCCATCATTTTAGAAGATAGCTTTTCAAAATCAAATTATATTAATTAAATTTCTCAAAATAAATTCTAAGTGTTTCAAGCTCGCACGACCAAATGATAAGTTCAATCGCTACGAAACTTGAAATTCTATAATAATTCACTATTTCAGGTCCAATGAAACTAGTATCGTCAAAATCCTAGACAGTTCTCAAAAAGTCTATTTTTACACGTTAATTAAAACGAGATATTTTTCAAAATAAATTTATTCACTTTAAATTCAAATTTAAAAGTTTACTAACTCCTTTCTATTTCTATAGATTTAAATCAACTATTGAAATCATTTTCATTCACATTAAATTCAAGATTCGGTTATTTAAACAATTCCAAATATTAAATATAACAATTAAATAGTCAAATAAATCACTATCTTTGAAATATAAGTTATTTAACTTATAAAAGTTGCTTTTAAAACGAATTCAAATAATAAACAACTACTTCCATTTTACAGTAACTCAACATCAATGCAATTATTGTATGCAACAAAAGTTATCATTTCTTACCAAACAAACGTTTTCTTATTTCTAAAATTTACACTTATCAAAAATACAATTTCATGTAAATAAATTTCTACATTTATTTTAATAAACAATCATTCGATTCTTTATTAATTTAACATTGATTATTTCAATTTCTGTTATCAATTACTTACAAATCAATATCATTTAATTTACTTTTTAATCTGAGTTATCATCTTTTATCTTGTTGAATTTTGTTATTTAAAATTTTATCAAAGTTCATATTCAATAAATTACATTAATAAATCATTAAATTTTATTTCTAACCATTTTTGTTCAATAATTATATTAAATTTAATAATTTAATATAGTTAAAAATACGAATCGTTACAATCTCCCCCACTCAAAACTTTTCGTCCTCAAAAAGTGATTAAGTAAGGAATCTATCATTTGATACATTTTACTCAAAATAATCAACATAGGGCTTTAAATTCTTTTTTGCAAAACCTTTACTACGCTTCTACTTTGCCACTCTGATATTGGCTTATTGGTAAAACAAGTTAGAAAATTTTAAAGTCTCAAAACTTTTCTAACACCCGAATTTACGGAAAAGTACGACAACGACTCCTTTGCACAGCTCGATCGAAAAAATTTACAACACACACACACGTATATATATAACAATATGCATATCATCTCAGTGATGAGGCATCCCGTAGGGAAATATATAAATGTACGGTATGTAATCCGAGATATGTACCTTATTATTATTAATATGAGCGAGTTTGCTCATATTAAAGCGAGCAAGAGCAAGAGCAAGTCAAATCGCATATACATCCAAACGGTCTTCATACGTACCTATCTCAACTCAAGTTTGCATATAATAAGATATAGAAAACACGCATGAGTTTAATAGAACTATATAGCATGTATTCTTAATTTGAATCATAAGCATAAGCACTAGTACATAACATAATATCATAAGTAACCAGAAATGATTATAATAATCATTTGCAACAAAAGAAACCATTAAATAATTAATATCCATCTAATTAATCCAACTATATCAATTTACATTATCCTAAATCAACAGTTTATTTATACACTATCATCTCTTATTAACATTCGTTCTTTGTTAACATCCAATTGGTTTACTTATTATATCTCATTCTTATTCCCGATTATTTTATTTACATTCAATTCCTTTTACATTCACCTGATCCGCATTCAGTTTAAATCAAATTAAATTATTTATATTGCTTTTGCCTACATTTAATTCATTAATATTCACTTATTAATACATTAAATTTCAATTTATGTTTAAAAATATTTTATTACATGTACAATTTACTTAGTATATTTTTTTAATACTAATAACACTTAATAATCATTTCATAAAGTTATTTACTTAAGTTTATAAACATTTTATACAATACTTCATTTTTTATTACTTCACAACTTAAGTTCATGTTTGTTTCTATCAAACAACATAAACGTATCCAATTTTTTTTGCAACTTAAGTTGAAATGCATTTTATATCTTATGTTCATCTTCATTTCAAAAGTCAAATTCTATTTTATTTAACTCGATTTTATCCCACTTTACTTTATCTTAGTTAAAATTTTCTTTTCTTATCATTTACATTCAACAAATTTAAAATTTGTTTTTAGCTTAATATTTCACAAATCTATAAGTTATTCAAATTTATTCACTTAAATTTCATTTCATTATTTTATCTAATTCATTACAAATACAATTCATTTAAACTATCTTGAGTTAAACAACATTTTGCTTATTTCATTTCACTAACTCAATTTATTTAACATTACTTAGGTTAATTCCTTTTATTTCATATCTCAAATTCAATTTTTCTTTTGTTTTCTTAATTAAAATTTTCAACCATTTTTATTTATTTGGATTTACTTTCCTATTCATATTCATAAGTCGTAAACTTATCTTATCTATACTATTTCAAATTTTATAAGTTCAAAAACCCCTTTTTTCGTATATTTCAAATTATACTTAGAATTTTACAATCAAAACTTGTTATAATCAAAAGTAAATTCCTTTCGGTACAATTCTCATTCAGAAACTCAAAAATGAATACTGACGATGCCGTGGTCACCCTTAGAATTATTTTCCAGCAACCAAAGCGAGTTGAATGCCTTTATTTCTTTCAAAATTCCTTTTAAAATATATTTCTAGTCAAAACATTTCCAAAATAATAATAATATTATTTTTGAAAACTTTGAAAACAATTTTTAAAAATGAACGGTATTTTAAATTCTAAAATTATCAGCCTTTAAATTTCATTACTTTATTATGAAAACACTTCATTAATTTGCATCTTTATTATTGTAAAAAATTCTTATTGTAATTAGATTTCAATTCAATCTAATTATCGAACACTTTATGAAATAAAGTTCACAAAGTATTCGTATTTAGTTTAATTCAACCAATAATCGATGATAACTAAATATTATCATCTCCTAACAACAAATGTCCATAAATAAATTTGTATTTTCATAAACCTATATGGTTATTTAAGGAAGATTATTTATTTATATATATAAAATATAATTAGGTAAAATTATTTTATTTCAAATTTAAAACAATATTATGTCGACTTGTCTCATTAAAGTGTTCAAAAACCCCTATTGATAACATGGCACCTCATGTATTGACTAGAATTCATAAACTGCTCAACAGATAAGCAAACACAATATAAAAAATTTAATAACACAAACTAGTATGTGTTCTCATACACATACACACAAACACTCAAATAAACTCATTCTAGGGTATTACTACCTTATCTCTAATGAGTCAATCCCCATCAAAGTTATAGTTGTCGCTAAACCAAAGCTCTGATACCAACTGTGACGACCCACATTTCAGGAGGTTTAAGTCGACTGTAAACCACACATGTCCAACTCGAAACAATCCGAAACACAAATAATCAATAAGGTTAATTAAGAAAAATAAGAAAAGAAGAAAACAAACGCAGAATCTCACATCAGAATGACAAAATATATGTAACGGCAAAGAATTTTAGTCATTCGATATTCGTATATTTAATTGATTTTAAATATTCACAGGTAAATTTTATAAGTTGAATGAATTGTATTCCGAATATCTTGATTTAATGGGAAAATTAAATTGTTAATTTAATATTTGGAATTGTAGAAATAATTGGAATTTGGATTTAATTTGAATTAAAATGAATTATAAAGTTTAATTAAATTCTATTTGAATTAGAATGATGTTAGAGAACTTTTATAATTGAATTAAAAGTTAATTTATAGAAATTGAATATTTTAATATTTAATTAACGTGTAAAAATAGCCATTTTTCAAATAGTCTCAAATTTTGATGAAACAGTTTCTTTGGATCCGTAATGATATATTTTTGTAAGATTTTAAATTTCATATCAATTGAATTTACGGTTTGTCCGTGGCAAGCTAAAACGCGTAGAAATTCGTTTAAGTAAATTTTAATTTGAATAATTCGATTTGAAAACCTATCTTTCAAATATGATCGAATTGGGTCTCGATATATATTCCACTATGTTCGGAATAGGGGTAAAACATTATAAACCCTAGGCGGCATGCTTCATTTGGAGTTTGAAATTTTTTTGGATGAATAGTGTCGCAAAATTTTCTATAACAAGACATGATTCTTTCCATTTGCAAACAAAACCCTAGCTAGGGTTGCAGCTGCCACATTCCTTTTAATGTCCAAAATCTTTTGATTCTTCTCTCCTTAAAATCTCTAAACGCGTAAGCAATTGCAAAAAACATTCAACTAGAAGATTGTAGAGCTCGGCATGACCATCAATCCAACAGTTATGATTCGTTTCACGCGATGGATCAACGGAAAAATTCTCGTGTTCATTCGACCTTTGCACACGACTTTTGAGGTGAGATGGCGACTGAGTTCATCAGATTTCAAGGTGGAGGTGCGCCTGGGGTTAGGCTTCGATGTGGCAGTGTTTGATCATCGTATAGACGATCGTGGATGGAGACAAAATTCGAATAAAACGATGGCCGATGGGTTATTTTTGACCTAGGAATCATGCGATGGAGAAGAATGAAAAGGAGCAGCCAGATCTTGGTTATCCAATTCGTGCGACTGTGATGATATTGAGGTCTAATAAAAAAGAAAAATGTGCAATTAATTATATATTATTTCATACAAACTTTAAAACATTGTAACTTTATCATACGATGTCCGTTTTTGACGAAACGAATTGCGCTTGGTCCGTATTGATGAGCATTACATTTAGAGTTGATTGGAGATAGTGTAAATTTTGGATAAAATTAAATGCTTGTTTAATTTTATTCGGAATAAAACGCTGCAAGTGCTAGTGGAACCAATATGAGCACAACTCACTCTTTCTAACTCACTGATATTTTTATATAAGTGAGAATAAATTTATTTTATGATGATTGATGAATGCATGGATAATATATGATATTATATATATATTGATTGGTATTTAGATATATTCCTGCCTATTATAGCAGATGAGACCCTATATGTTCCCGGTTATGAGCGGATGACCCTTTGTATGCGCGTCTGCCTCGAAGCAGACATTATACATATTTTCTAATATGTATATTTATTGCAGGTGACAGGTTGGAGGGATCCAACTAGATTCTTCACCTGCATTGATTTTATTTACAAATATTGATATATGCTGTTATCATGTGATATATGATGTTGTGGATGTTGCGATTGATGTATTTACTGTTGTTGCAGCATTTTGCCTATTTTTAATAATTTAAAATATTAAAGTGATGATTTCAAGTTGAAAAGGATTTTTAAAGTGAATTGAAAATATAAAATTTTGAGTTGTTAAGTAAATGAATTTATTTTATTAAAATGTTATAATTTTTACGTTATAAAAATTATGATTTTTGAGAAATAAAATCAGAATGTGATTTTTGAGATATGGAGTTTACTATTTTGTAAAATAGTTTAAAATGAGAATTTTGAGTTTATTATAAATGGTTTATATACAGATTTATAAAATTGAATTTTTATAAATTGAAATAATGAAATTATAAAGGAGTTTGGTAAACGTTAAAATGAAGTTATAAATGGATTTTTTTAAGTGAATAAGATTTGTACATTAATGAAGTTATAAAATGAATGGATTTTGTAAAAAAAATGATTTATAAGTAATTAACTTATAATTTGGATTTGGCATATAAATGAGATATATATATGGAATTGATTTATAAAGGAATTTAATATATGGAATTTTTCATCAAATAAATGGAATTTATAAATATTGTTTTGTAAATGTGAAATCAATTTAAATTTATAAATAGATATAAAAGTTTATTAATGGAACTTCATCCATGATTTTGGACAGTGGATAATCCTTTAATTTAATGTGCAACAGTAATGAATTTGATAAGAGAATTATATTTACGAGTTTAGACAGTGAATAATCTTTTAAATTTAAAGACAGGTATTGGAAAGTGATATTTTAAATGAAGTTAAAATGGTTCGAAGATGTTTTAAAATGTATTACGTATTGAATACATAGATTTCAACATTTATTATTGAAATAGACGTTTTCGAGAAGTAAGGAAATGGACTGTAACACTGTTGTTATAGTAAATGGTTTTCAAAACAAGATGTTTTGTATAATATACGGGATTATATATCTATCTAATTTTCAAATCACTATACTAATGATTTTGGGTTGTTGTAACGATGTTTTACGCAACATTCGTTTTGACCCAAATAAATAAGTTTAAGAGAATGTTTTCCTTAGTGTATATATATATATATATATATATGTATATATACACACACTCAATCCTGATTTAATTACATGTATTATTTTCTAAGTGTTGAAAGTAAAGAGATTTGTGAATATACTTATATTGTCGAAATAAGTATATGGAAATGTTTTCCAATACTGAAATATCGAAATGGTTTTGAGAATATATCTTTTAAAAGACAATTTGAAGTGAATATTGACAGATGATTTAATTAATAAAAGAATAAATTGAAAGGGCCTAGTGATTGCTTATGGTGCTAAATATTTGTTTGTTGCTTTGATAGTTAAATAATCGACTATCAAATTTGCCCATTTTAGTTTCTCGACTTGATGTGGGAACTATTTAGTCGTACACTTAGTACGTATCCATCTATGTAGGCTTGATTATCATTTGCGTTGAGGATGTTGATTTGTATAGTGCGGAGTATTACTCCAATCTATCGAGCTTCCTTGTTGGCCGAAGGTTAGCAAGTTGAAAATTGGAGACGTGATAAGTTTATGGGACTTAGATTCCGTGTGAGGTTAAGAAACTCTTTTGCGTTGTTGGTGCGAAGAGACCGGGATCGGTTTAATCGAAAACCACTTCGAACCAACATTTATGCGACAATTGTGCAGATTTGTTATGATGATACTGATATTCAAGATTTTCATAGTGGAGGACTGCTTGTTGATCATTTGGGGTTAAAATCCCAATATACATCCAGTAGCAGTAGTCTCTTTATTATGAAATATCCAATGCAAGGACTATTCGCTACTAATCCTAGGGATTTTTCGATAGGATGTGGTAGGAAAGTACCTTTAGTTTGTCCTATTCCTGGACAACTTATATGGATGTCTGTCTGACATTGCATTTTTAAAGATTACGTACATTGATTTTTACAAACGTATATCAACGGCGGCGGTGAAGGCAACTTCTCTTAGCTTAACACCTTACTTGAGACGTATGAGCTTAAAGGTTGTATTTTTGTGGAAGGCAATTAGTAGTCAACGGAAATGGCCGTGTGGCATTTAAAGTGATGTGATATGTGATATGTGAAAGGTAATCATTACCTCAGGCCTCATCAACTGGAAATGACCAAAACAGGGTAAAATGCGGCAAGGCTAAGTGGGTCACTCGCAAGTAGGATATGATTATCCTCTTCTAGATATATCTTTACATGTTATGACGTCGTGTATCTAATTAATGTGCTTTGTATGCTAGATGGCCCTCGGAAAAGGTCGGTAAGGACCAAAGGATGATATATTCGGTACCATCTAGTTATAGAGGTAGGCCGGCCTTGTGTTGGTAGAGCTTCCTATATGATGGTCCTCGGTACATTCTAGAGATATACTGCCGGAAGATAGTCCCTTCACCTGATCATTTGTATGGAAATCCAAACTCCACTACATACCTACCATTTTATTTGTAGAGCCTAGTATGTTGAAATTTAATAATGGTAACAATTTCGGCTATTTTGAATATTATTTGAATACTAGACACTATTATGATATAAGATGATTTGATATGAAATGTTTTAGTTATCGTAAGGTAAAAACATGTCCATGTTTATGTGCGGGCGTGTCTTACGAGATACTTCTGTTTTAATAAAGGAAAAGTTTAGTAATTTAATAAATTTCGTTCAGTGTGTTTCTCACTCTGGTTTACTAGACTGTTCCGGACGTTCTTCCCTTTTAATGCTCGGGTCAGACCAAGTATATTTACAGGTTCAGTTTGGTGCTTTTGGAGCTTCAGTAGGAGAGTTGGAGATCTTCATTTCCATATACACATATCTGTTTATTATTCGCTGCTTAGTTGTTGTATATTATCAGAATGTGAGGATAGGTTATTATAACTGTTCAAGCTGATAATTAGTGATTGATTGTTGTACTCTGATTGAGTATGTATATATAGTTTCTATTTTGCAAAGATTATTGATATGATATTATAAGTTTTTCGCTGCAATGTGAGATTCTGTATTGTTTTGTTTGGTTTTATCTTCTCTCTTCTTTTCTTTCTCCTAATTTCCATCAGTCTGTACTTGTTGGGTCAGACATGTGTGGTTTATTGTCGATTCAAAGGGTACGGATTTCCGGGTCGTCACACGTTGTATCAAAGCTTAGATTTTGTATATTCCTAAGCTTTTACGTGTACTCAGTATAGATAGGGATAGTAGCACCCTAGCTTGAGTTTGAGTGTATTATATATATGAGTGTGTATTCATTAGTGATTATAAAATGTTTTATATTGTGTTTGCTTATCCGTTGAGCCGTTTGTGAATTCTGGTCAGTATGTGGGATGTCATGTTATCGATAGGAATTTCTAAACACTTAAACAAGGCAAGTTGACATAGTATCATTTTAAATTGGGTAAATGAAATAATTTTACCTCGATTATATTTTATATATAAAGGAAACAATTTTTCAGAAATTATTAAAGTGTATATAAATTGATTGTTTGGTTGTTTGAAAATGTAAATATATATAAGTTAATAAAGATGTTTGAATAATCTTAATAAAAACAAAAATTGTAAAAGAATAAAATTATATAAGCAAATGAATTATATAGTATGAAATTACAATTAATATGATATGATTTACAATTGTGAAATAATCTTATATATAAGAAATGAAACTACATGAATATATTTATAAATATGAGTTATAAATAAAAATGAATTTGAACTAAAATTTGAAAATTTGAATCCCATTTATTTTGACAGTTATTTTTCAATGTTAAAGAGGTTATATTATTATAGATCTAAGTAAGATAAATGAATTTGGAATAATCTTATATAAGTAAAGAAAAATAGTGAAATTATATAATAAAAAAGATTTATAAATATGATTTATAAGTAAAAGGAAATTTTTAAAAGAATATAAAGCACTGAATTCACTACTATTGCTGGAAAATAATAAGGGTGATGGCTGCAGCATCACCAGTATCATTTTCGAATTTCTATGTGATGGATTTGCTACCAATAGTAAATTGGAATTTAAGTTTTATTGTGATAAACGAATTTGAATTTGAAAATCCAAGTTGAAACTGATAAATATAAGTGAAATGAATTTGGAGTTGTAATATGAAATAAAAAAAATTAACTTTAGTAGAGTTGAATAGATTTGTGTTAGCATAGTAAGATATATGATATGGAATTTAACTAAAGGAAAGTTAAATGAATGGAATTGGATTTACATTGGATTATGTAAGTTATTGAAAAGGAAATTTAAACTTAAATGGTAAGTGATTATATGATGTGAATTTGGAAGTTTAAACAAATAAGTCGCATAACTTATAAAATGAGAAAATGTAAGTAAAACCAAATATTAAAATTGTTAAACAACTTTGTTAAGCAAAATGAAATCTGAATTTGAATAGTGATATGAAATTTGACTTATGTAAAAGTTAGATAAAATAGAATTTGAATTAAATTCGAGATGAACTTAAGTTGTATAGTGGAAGTAAATGCAAGTGAGAATGAAATGAAACATAGCTTAAGTAATGTTGTATGAAGTTGATTTTGATATTGAAATGAATTAGCAACCGAATTAATGAATGAATTGAACTAATGAAATAGATTAGTAGATAAAATATGGAATAATGGATGAAAGTGTTAATTCATTAAAAGCTAATGAAAATGAGTATTAAACCAATTGAAATTAAAAGTGTTAAACCTAATTGAAGGTAAATAAGTAAAAATGAACGTTGAGAATAAATTAAATAAATTTAGTCATGTTGAATATTAATTGCTTGATAGATGGTTGTTAGTTGATTGTATAGAAATTCATATGAAATCGAAAGCTGAAATAATTGAATTCAAATTGGAAGTAAGTGAATCTAAATAAGAATTGAATTTGATTTAATTTGGAAGTGAACTAACTTGACTGTAATTGTGAATGTAAACTAATTGAATATAAACGAATGAATATTAGTAGAATCCTATGTTAATGAATCAAATGTGATTTAAATTGAAAATCAATTCGGCGAATATTAATGAGAAATGAATTTATATTGATTTGGTTATAGATTTGTTGAATGTTAGTTGGATGATAGTTATTTGATGGTTGAATTTATTGCTTTTGAATGCATTTGCTATATTGACATATATAGTTGTTATATTGGTATATGTTGTATATTGATATTACTTTACATATATACATGTTTCTCATTTGTTTGTTGAGTGTTTTGTAGGTGCAGATGGTGTATGCTTCGCATGTGGAGCTTGCTTTCACGCTATATTAGGCGTATGCTCGGTAATAATACATATGGTACATATCTCGGATTACATATCGTATTTTATATTTTTTCCCTACGGGATGCCTCATTCTCGAAGATGAGACGCATATTTGTGATATATATATATACACATATATATATATGTTGTGATCCTACTATGATCGAACTGCGCAAAGGAGACACTGACGAATTTTTTGAAAATATAAGGCATTAGAAAGTTTTAGAAAATGGAAATTTTTTTATAACTATAATTTGGATATTGAGTTGAAAGTTAGACGATATTAGTCGGTTTTGAAAAGATAACTAAGTATGAATTTGAAAACTTATAAAAGTTTTTGTAAGAAGTATAACTAAATGATTTTGGAAAAGTTAAACACTTAAGAGATTTGGTAATTCAATTTTCACGAATTTGTTTTGAAAAATTAATGGATTTTGTGGCTTTTTCTTGCTTGGTAATTTCGAGAACAAAATTCTTTTAAGTAGGGGAGAATGTAACGATCTAGAATTTAAATCATTCGATATTTGTATATTAAATTGATTTTAAATATTCACAATTAAATTTCATAAGTTAAATAAATTGTATTTCGAATATCTTGATTTAATGGGATAATTAAATTGTTAATTTAATATTTGGAATTGTAGAAATAATTGGAATTTGGATTTAATATGTATTAAAATGAATTATAAATTTGAATTAAATTCTATTTGAATTAGACCGATGTTAAAGAAGTTTTGAAATTAAATTAAAAGTTAATTTATAGAAATTGAATATTTTAATATTTAATTAACGTTTAAAAATAGCCATTTTTATACAGTCTCGGATTTCGACGAAACTAGTTTCATTGGATCTGTAATGTTATATTATTGTAAGTCTTCAAATTTTATGTCAATCGAATTTACGGTTTGTCCGTGGCAAGCTAAAACGCATAGAAATTTGTTTAAGTAAATTTTAATTTAAATAATTCAATTCGAAAACCTATCTTCAAATAGGATCGAACTGGATCTCGATATATATTCCATTGTGTTCGGAAAAGGTGTAAAATTGTAAACACCAGGGGACACACTTCATTTGGAGTTCAAAAATTTTTCTAGTGAATTGTGTCGCAAAATTTTCTATAAAAGGACATTATTTTTTCCATTTGCAAACAAAACCTTAGCTAGGGTTCAACCACCATCTTCCTTTCGATGGCCGATATCTTTCGATTCTTCTCTCCTTAAAATCTCTAAGTCCATAATCAATTACGAAAAACTTTAAACTAGAAGATTGTAGAGCTCGGCATGACCTATCAACCCAACGGTTATGATTGGATTCACGCGACGGATCAATGGAAAAATGCTCATGTTCATTCAACCTTTGCATATGATTATCAAGGCAAGAGGCGACCGAGTTCATCGGCTTTCAAGGTGGAGGTACGCCTGGGGTTAGGCTTTGATGTGGCAGTGTTTGATCATCGTATAGACTATCGTGGAGGGAGAAAAAAATTCGAATAAAACGGCGGTCGTTGAGTTATTTTCAACCTAGGTATCATGCGATAGAGAAAAATGAAAAGGAGCAGCCAGATCTTGGTTATCTAAATCGTGCGGCCGTGATGATATTGAGGTTTAATAAAAAAGAAAAATGTGTAATTAATTATATATTAATTCGTACAAACTTTGAAGCGTTGTAACTTTGTCATACGAGGTCTGTTTTTGACGAAACAAATTGCATTGGGTCCATAATAATGAGCAATACATTTTAGAGTTTGTTTAGAGTTGATTGGAGCTAGTGTAAATTTTGGATAAAATTAAATGTTTATTTAATTTTATTCGGAATAAAACAATGCAACTGCTATTGGAACCAATGTGAGTACAACTCACTCTTTCTGACTTACTGATATTTTTATATAAGTGAGAATAAATTTATTTTACGATGATTGATGATTACTTGGGTAATTTATGATATTACATATATATTGATTGGTATTTGGATAAGTTTCTGCCTATTGGAGCAGATGGTACCCTATAGTTCCCATGTATGAGCGGATGACCCTTTGTACATGCGTCTGCCTCGAAGCGGACATTATACATATTTTCTAATATGTATATTTGTTGCAGGTGACAGGTTGGAGGGATCCAACTGAATTCCTCATCAGTTTTTGTTTTATTTACAGATATTTATATATGCTGTTATCATGTGATATATGATGTTGTGGACGTTGCGATTGATGTATTTAGAGCTATTGCAGCATTGGGCCTATTTTTGATAATTTAAAAATATTAAAGTGATGATTTCAAATTGAAAAGGATTTTTAAAGTGATTTAAAAATATAAAATTTTGAATTGTTAAGTAAATGAATTTATTTTAAATAAACAAATGTTATAATTTTTATATTATAAAAATTATGGTTTTTAAGAAATAAAATCAGAATGTGATTTTTGAGATATGGAGTTAATTATTTTGTAAAATAGTTTAAAATGTGAATTTTGAGTTTATTATAAATGGTTTATATATTGACTTATAAAATTGAATTTTTATAAATTGAAATAATGAAATTATAAAAGAGAGTTTGGTAAATGTTAAAATAGAGTTAAAATTGGATTCTTTTGAGTGAACAAGATTTATAAATTAATGAAGCTATCAAATGAATGGATTTTGTAAAATAAATGATTTATAAGCAATTGACTTATAATTTGGATTTTGGCATATAAATGAGATATACATGGAATTGATTTATAAAGGAATTTTGTATATGGATATTTTTATAAAATAAATGGAATTTATAAATATTGTTTTATAAATGTGAACTCAATTTAAATTGATAAACTAGATATAGAAGTTTATTAAAGGAACTTCGTCAATGATTTTGAACAGTGGATAATCCTTTAATTTAATATGCAATAGTAATGAATTTGACAATAGAATTATATTCCCGATTTTGGACAGTGATTAATCTATTAAATTAAAGATAGGTTTTGAAAAGTGATATTTTAAATGAAGTTCAAATGGTTTGAAGATGTTTTAAAATGAGTTAAGTATTGAATACATAGATTTCAACATTCATTGTTGAAATAGACGTTTTCGAAAAGTAAGGAAATGATGGACTGTGACACTGTTATTATAGTAAATGATTTTCGAAACGAGATGTTTTGTATATATACGGGATTTATATATCTATCTAATTTTCGAATCCCTATACTAATGATTTTGGGTTGTTCCAACGATGTTTTACGCAACATTCATTTTAACCCAAAGAAATATGTTTAAGAGAATGTTTTCCTTAATGAATAAAATATATACTTAATCCTGAATTAAGTATATGTAATATTTTCCGAGTGTTGAAAATAAAGGGATTTGTGAATATGCTTATACTGTCGAAATATGTGTATGGAAATGTTTTCCAATATTGAAATATTGAAATCGTTTTGAGAATATATCTTTTTAAAGATAATTTGATGTGAATATTGGCAGATGATTTAATTAATAAAAGATTAATTAAATGGGCCATTTTAGTTCCTCGACTTGATGTGGGAACAATTTAGTCGTACACTTAGTACGTAGCCATCTGTGTAGGCTTGATTATCATTTGTGTTGAGGATGTTGGTTCGTGTAGTGTGGAGTATTACTCCATTCCATCGAGCTTCCTTCTTGGCTGAAGGATAGCAAGTTGAAAGTTGGAGACGTGATAAGTCTATGAGACTTAGTTTCTATGTGAGGTTGAGAAACGCTTTTGGATTATTGGTGCGAAGAGACCGGGGTTGGTTTATCCAAAAACAATTCAGACCAACATTTATGCGATGATTTTGTAGGTTGGTTACGATGATATTAATATTCAGGATTTTCATAGTGAAGGACTACTTGTTGATTGTTTGGGGTTAAAATCCCAATATACATCTAGTAGCAGTAGTCTCTTCGTTGTGAAATATCCAATACAAGGACTATTCGCTACCGATCATTGGGATTTCCCAACGGGATGTGGTATGAAAGTACGTTCGGTTTGTCCTATTCCTAGACAACTTGTATGGATGTTTGTTTGACATTGCATTTCTAAATATTACGTACATTGGTTTTTACAAACGCACATCAGTGGTGGCGGAGAAGGCAACTTCTCTTAGCTTAACACCTTCCTTGAGACGTATGAGCTTAAGGGTTGTATTTTTGTGGAAGGCAATTAGTAGTCAACGGAAATGGCCATATGACATTCAGAGATGTGATATGTGAAAGGTAATCGTTACCTCAGGCGTCATCAACCGGAAATGACCAAAACATGGTTAGATGCGGCAAGGCTAAGTGGGTCGCTTCCAAATAAGATATGATCATCCACTTCTAGATATATCTTTACACACTATGATGTCGTGTATCTGATTATTATGGTTTGTTTGCTAGAAGCCTTGGAAAAGGTCGATAACGATCAAAGGATGATAAATTCAGTACCATCTAGTTATAGAGGTGGGCCAGTCTTATGTTGGTAGAGGATCCTTTGTAATGGTCCTCAGTACATTCCTTTAGAGATGTACTGCCGGAAGGTAGTCCCTTAACTTCGTCATTTGTATGGAAATCCAAAATCCCCTATGCACCTACCATTTTATTTGTAGAGCCTAATATGCTGAAATTTAATAATGGTAACAATTTCGGCTATTTTGAGTATTATTTGTATACTACACACTATTATAATATAAGATGATTTGATATGAAATGTTTTAGTTATCGTAAGGTAAAACATATCCATGTTTATGTGTAGGCATGTCTTACGAGATAACTTTTCTTGATAAAGGAAAAGTTTGATAATTTAATAAATTCAGTTGAGTGTGTTTCTCATGCTGGTTTACCTGATTGATCCAGGCGTTCTTCCCTTTTAATGCTCGGGTCAAACCGAGTATATTTGCATGTTTAGTTTGGTGCTTTTGGAGCTTCAGCAGGAGAGCTGGAGATCTTTATTTTTGTATACACGTATCTGTTTATTATCCACTACTTAGTTGTTGTATATTATCGGCGATTGTAAGGATAGGTTATTATAACTGTTTAGGCTGATAATTAGTGATTGATTGTTGTACTCTGATTGACGTATGTATATAAAGTTTCTGTTTTGTAAAGATCATTGATATGATATTATATGTTTTTTCCTGCGATGTGAGATTCTGTATTGTTTTGTTTAGTTCTATCTTCTCTCTTTCTTCTCTTCTCTTCTTCTCTCTTCTTTTCTTTCTCTTGACTTTCCGTCAGTCTGTTCTTTTTGGGTCAGACATGTGTGGTTTATTGTCGATTCAAAGGGTACGCATTTGCAGGTCATCATAATATAATACCAAATAAACAGTTTATGAAGTTGTTTACACTAGACATTTGATTACACTTTTACAACGTCAATCAGAGTTGTAACGAGTCAATTTTTTCACGCTCGAAAATCGACATCCATACTTTACATCGTACTCGAATGCCGTAGATTCGACCGTTCAAATCCGAGTCGCCGGAGCCTATAACAACATTAAGTAAACAACATAGTGGAAAAGAAGAATAATACATTGATATATGACACAGATACAATATCTGATACAATAGAGTGATACAATGAATATCAATATACATCAGAGATATGATACAAGAAATAGCAGCGGAAAAGGAAAATAGATAACATCTAGCAGCGGAAAAATATAACTCAAGATAGTCTTCAAAAGAGAACTCCAGCAGCAGCAGCTCGTTTCAACATCACGATACGCAAAGACAAGCAAGTCTCGTCCTCATCCAAAAGACTGAACTAGCTCCAGATAATTCCCTGAACCTAACTATCTGAAAAACCCAACTCTAGACTGCTCGTGTAGAAAATTTTGAGCACCCAGAGTTTAGGAAAGAAACAATAAACTCCGGATCAGTCATGGGGTTGGTGTGAGCAATAAAAACAGTTTATCTTTAAAAACAAACAAAAAAATATTTTAAATTAGATTCGCAATGCTTTTAGAAAATGAGACTATCATAAGGCCTCCCGCACACACACACAATGCAAACGCAGAATCGGAGGAGATTTCTCCTTATGATAGTCAAAGATGCTTGATACGCATTAAAAAGAAACATTTGATATTATTACTAGTGCATAGTGTAGTAAAAATCATTTCGAAAGTAAAGATATAAATCTTAGCCAACATACGACCATTATCATATGCCTACTATAGCTACCATGTTCAATAGCAGGTTACCGCCACATTCCATGGCAGGTTATACAACTAAAACCGTACAAGGTACGTATTTGAAGAATGGATTTCCAACAAATGGTCGGGCCAAGAAACTTCCCATCGCCACATTGGAACGCCTCTGGAAGGACGCCCCGAGCATCCCAACTGGATCTCTGCCAAACAAGGCTGGCTACCCCCCTTCTTGGGGAATATACAAAACCTCAGATATGCCACCCCCGGTCCTTTGGGACCTTTATACGAGGCGCCTCTAAACCAACAACCACACAGAAATAAATATAGTATGTCCACATGAGTAAGTATCAGGGCTCCATACCATGACACTACCCTTTTCCAGAAGGAATGGTCATACCCTAGGGAAGCTATCCCTGAAAACCTTGCCGCACAATTCCTGTTTCGACCATTACCGGTTTTGTGAGGCTCGACGAAGTCTCGTCCACAAAGCTACGCTTTTTACGAAAGCCACGCTTTGATCAACAAATGATCAGCAACACTCAGCATGCCACATTACCAAGTTGGGAATATATCGTTGATAACCATCAACTACATAACCTCTGAGCTCGTACGTCTCAGAGAAGGGTGTTAATGCTAAGAGAATAAATTCTCCGCCACCAACAGAAATGTATTTGAAAGAAATCTGCTTTATATCTCAAAATGTAATGTCAGACACATAATCCATACAAGTCTATTCTCGGTTCGAACAGAACCGAAGGCACTTCCAAAGAAGTCCTTGCAATCCGGGTATTCACAATCCGGATAGAACTTCCCATCACTTAGGGAATCTCTATACCGTAGCTACTCGGTGCAGAGACAATCGATAGGTCATCCTATCGTTCTTGCAAATACCCGGTCTTCACCACCGGTCTTCAAATGCTATCCATAACGACGTATCACATATTCGGAATGGGTTATACGACCCAAAGGTCTTTTCCCGGCTAACCCGAATAGTGAGCGCAACATTTAAAACATATGGATATGGGATTTCAATTAAGTCACAACTTAATAATTCAAAACTTTCTTTCAAATGGTTTAAACAAATTACCATTTTCAAATCTTTTAAACAAAAGATTTATTTCACTAAGTTCACCCATTTTCACAAAGATTCATTCCCGGATTTCAAAACAATTTCATCTCAATTGGATTAATTCATTTAAATCTTTAAATCAAGATTTTATCTTATAGCTTTCAAACAGTTTCGATAACTTGGGAAATCATTTTCATTTTTAACTTGAAATCCTTTTTAACACAATTTGGAAGTTCACTTCCTATATGAAAGCTTTTATTATTTGAAAACAAATAGTTTTTGTTTCAGAAAGATCAAATTTTATTTACACGAGTTAAAGCCTTTGAATTTAAATTCAAATTTCCAAATCAATACCCTTAAAATAGTTTAACCCATTTAAACTGGTATAACATCTTTAGTCCCTAGTTTCCAGATCATAGAATTCAATTTCAAGTATTGAATTCAAATTTAAATCAAATATTTAAATTACAAAATTCAATCAAGTTATTAAAAATAAACTTCATCTTTGAAATTCCATTTCAAAAGTTTTTCACTTTATAGCCAATCCATTTCAAAAACATTTGAATTTAAATATTCAACTTTAAAAATCATTTCAAAATCTGTGACTTAATCGATTTCCTCGTGAAATCCATATTTATGTGTGTATAAGTGTGGTCAAGGGGTTTAACACAATAGTGCAACATCATTCAATCATCATAGATCAAAACACAGAAATATGGTTGATAAGCGATATAAACTATAACGCTTATCGTCCATTCACAGATTCACAGATAATATACAAATGTAAATAAATGAATAAATCATACACGACATAAACCACAGAATAAAATATCACAGATCAGGTAGGACAATCAATTCAAGGTATCTCATACAATACAATCATTCATAAGTAAGGTCAAGCATTCAATAAACATTTATAAGCAGGATTAATTAATTGTTTAATCCTAAGTAATTCAATTTATTCCCAATTAAATTAATTACTTATGAATTAATTATTCAATTCTGATTTATTAATTACAATTCATTTGATATAATTAGTTAATCAAACACTTTAATTAATTATTCTTAATTAACAAATTATTAAATTAACCTTTAAATCAATTATAAAATTAATTAACCCCTTAATTAATTATTTTAAAGAAATAAAATCTTTAATTACTTTCATTAAGAAATTACCTCAGATTTAATCATCATTAATCATTTCTGATTATAAATAAATCTAATTATTTATTTATAATTTAAATAAATCATTCTTTAATTACCTTATTAATTAAATCATTTTATTTCCTTAATTACCTCTAAGATAATAAATTTCTTTATTTATGATTTCCTTATCATTTATGTGTATTTTAAACATTACACTTTAAATTTCAGATTCAAAATGATTATATATTTAAACATCTATCAAATTTAAATATCCATTTATAAACCTATATAAGAAAAGTTCTAGCTAAACTACTTAAATTTTTATTTAAAATTTAAGCTTTAAAATACATTACGTTTTATCTTGCAAATTCAAGATAAAACAAAACATATATTTTCATTCACAATTCTTTTATAAAAGAACTTTATCAAAATTCAAGTTTAAATGTTTGTTTGAAAAATAAGTTTACTTTTTAAAAAGCTATTTTAATTTCGACTTGTTTTAAAACAATTCAGATTTTAAAATGATTTAAAATTATAGATTTGAATTCAAAGAAAACTTGAATCCATTTTTAATTTTGATTAAAGTTTGATTTTAAACTTTGTTTTAAAATTTTGATATTCTACTTAATCGCTTAAACCTTTACGTTATTAAAACAATTTGAATTTGCAAAACCTATTTCCAAACTAAATTTCAAAACTGAACTTGAATTTATATTTAGACCTTTGTTTTGAAACTTTAATTTAAACTTTGCTTTAAAACTTGAATTTTAATTCCCGAGTCAATACTATATTGGCTTCAACCCAATACTGGAAACCCCCGAGTAAAATACTCGAGTTACGCGAGTCAAATTCGCGTCTTCCCCCTGCTCCTTCTTTCTTCTACTCGTGTTCTTCTTCTTCCTTTTTTTTGCTTTTAACTTTGTTAAATTTAAAACTATTGCACCAGACTAAAACTCGAAGCAAGCCCCGAAAATACTCGTGCACATCACGCGACAACTACAACACCAAACCAGACCGCCCCATCGTGCACGCGACCACCGTACACCTGCACGCGAACCCCAAACTCCTCCGGCCACCGTTTCGATCATCAACAAGTCAATGTCGACGCCTTGAAGCCCCGCAACCACCCAAACGTGTGAGAAGATCATCGAGTCAAAATTGAACTCGAAAACGAAACCTGGAGACGCACGTGCAAATACCCCTTTAATCCTGTCAACGCTTGGTTCTCGATGCCTCGAACATCGAAGTTCGTACAACTCCGGCCGCCACCTCGTTTATACCCCAACTTCCATCGCTCCAAACCCCGAAGTACTCGATCACTTATTGGCAACGAACGAGACCAAATACAGTACCACGTTAAAACTAGGTTTAAAATTTTAAAATGTTCGCCGCCGACGTCACAGTCATCTTCGCCACCTCCAACTATTTTTCTCCGACACCCCATAGGCTACTCCTTCTCCAGCCACGAATTCGACCACCACGAATCGGTCGATCATCAGAAATTGGTAAAATTCCACTTTTTAAACAAAGACCAACTGCTGCTAACTCCCATCACTAAAAATCATCAATCCACACATAAAAATCATAACTTTTATTCAGGATTTAGGCTATACACTTGAATCAATGTTTCCTGAATTTCAAAATTCCCAGAGTATAAAGTTTTGACTGTAGAAACTTAGATTTTTCATCCTATATACATTTTTTTCCATGAAACCAGTTTTAAATTATTACCCATACTTAAACACGACTAATCATGTTTTAAAATCAAGGCCTAATATTGATTTGGGAAGAGGAAGTTGAATTTTCTTTATGGGTCACTTTGGAACTAAACAGAGAAGAAAGAGCACTGGCATATGTATGTACAAACAGAGCAATAGCAACATAGATTCAAGTCTGAATAGCTATATGTTACTCACAGAAGTATTCAACAGTTTAACTTTTAAGTTTAAAACAAAAGTTACTCACACTTAAACATATTCATTTTCCAGAAATTAATATGCAACAGATAACATATACTTTAAATTAAAAAATGATGTTACTCACTTGTGTTTCTAGAAAATGAACACATAAGTAAATTTACACAAGATCAAAATAAAACTGTTTATAAAATTATGTGTACTCTCAGAGCATTCAAATGTATAAAACTATACTTGTTTCCAGATGTAAATGCAACAAAGTCAAGTTTGTTAAAATTTTAAAATGTGGATGTTACTCACAGATGGGTTTTGAAACAGAGGCCTGGAAACTGCTTTGCATTTGAAATACTTCAGATATCAGGTTGTAGACTTGATTCTGCATGCTTGAAATTTGCTTTTGTTGTTGTAGTTGAAGTTTGGTTTATGTTTTGATTTCTTTAGCTTATGAAAAATGCAGACATTTGAAACTGGAATGCAAGCTTTGATGAACGTAAATAGAATAAGGGGATTGATGTATATGAAGAAAGTAAACAGGGTGGTTGTTTGTACTATAAGCATGGCTGAAGGTGTGTGTGTGTCATGGGCTGATATTGTTGTTGTGCTAGTATTAAATGCTTTGGTACTTTGTTTCCATGCTTTGCATCTCGGCTGATATATGAAATGTTAGATATTATATTGCGTACTAAGGACATCTTTGCATTAATGGCTTAAGTCCTTCATGTCTTCATTATGATATTTTATTCCTTTATTTCGGTTGTATATGTATGATTGTAATCCTGGTTGTCTTCTTTTGCAAGTTCTTTTATATACATGCTTACCCAATTTGTTTGTACAGAGTAATATTTTTTTCTTGTTTTATTTACTTAGCTGATATCCTTGGTAGCTGGTACTATCTAGCTTTAGTAGCCAAGGTGTATATGTTTGAAGTTGTTTTATAAATATTTTCTTTGTTTATTGGTTGAGAGATTTTGTACTGATTTTCTTTGTTTGTTTCCTTGCATTCTTTTCTTAGCTTTCATTTGTTTTGTTAACACTTTATATTTTATAGTTTATCTTGTATATATGTATTTCTATTCCAACTTAAATATTCATCTCTAGAATTTTGTTATATTTACACAAAACAAAAAAAAACAAAAATCCATCTCAATTCGATTGAATTCAAATACATTTTTTCATTTCAAGTAATTCATTATTTAACTAATATTTTATATCAATTACCAATTTATTTTACAGTTTTTATCCGAAAATTAAATTTAAATATCAATTTAAACTTAATAAACTCGAGATCGTTACAGACTTCCCCCTTAAAAGGAATTTCGTCCTCGAAATTCGTAGGCACGAAAACAACAAAGATAGATAAAAGATAGAGAAATATCTTTCCAGATCAACTAGATATAAATTCTGCATTTGGCTTATCAAATCAGAATATCAATAATAGATATAAGAACGAATCTATTTAACACTTCATAAGATATTCGGGTTATCCAGAACTATGAAGTATGCAGAGGCATTGGTCAGTTCGATGAATAACTAACCGTTCGTAGAATATATCTGGATCCAAAAGTAGATATGGATTCCAAACTCAAGTCGGAATATCTCAGAATATATACTAATTTGTCCCTCTTCGGACTTCGATCAACCCAAGAAATTACAATAGAATTTCTAATTTGGTTTTAAACGAAATCGTTTTAGCGATACAATTTAATTTATCCTTAATATTCTATTAATCAAGTTAACTCAATTTCAAATTTCTAATTTCAAATTTCAATTGATATTCATCAAGGTTTAAATCGAAAAGCTGATAAGAAATTGATAAACATAAAGGTTTCTACAACAATTCGTAGAGCATCACCGCATCGAAACTTCTTCTGGAGCTGTCATGAAGCAATCGAAAGAAATTGTAATCGAATCAAAGGAAATTGATAGAGAAAGATTGTTTCCACTGTCGCCGGGCATTGACCATTTATAGTCGTATTTCCCTGTCCCCTATCTCATCCTCTTCTTGCACTTATACTTACTATCAGTGGATAGCAAGAGAATTTACTAAGGCATACAAACGGATATCTAAGGGATTACACATTCCAGGGATACTTCACCCTATCTCTAATGAGCTACTTAATGTGTTATACTCCTGAGCTAAAGTTCAACCTTAGCTCTGATACCACATGTAACGAGTCAAATTTTTCACGCTCGAAAATCGACATCCATACTTTACATCGTACTCGAATGCCGTAGATTCGACCGTTCAAATCCGAGTCGCCGGAGCCTATAACAACACTAAGTAAACAACACAGTGGAAAAGAAGAATAATACATTGATATACGACACAGATACAATATCTGATACAATAGAGTGATACAATGAATATCAATATACATCAGAGATATGATACAAGAAATAGCAGCGGAAAAGGAAAATAGATAACATCTAGCAGCAGAACAATATAACTCAAGATAGTCTTCAAAAGAGAACTCCAGCAGCAGCAGCTCGTTTCAACATCACGATACGTAAAGACAAGCAAGTCTCGTCCTCATCCAAAAGACTGAACTAGCTCCAGATAATTCCCTGAACCTAACTATCTGAAAAACCCAACTCTAGGCTGCTCGTGTAGAAAATTTTGAGCACCCAGAGTTTAGGAAAGAAACAATAAACTCCGGATCAGTCATGGGACTACTGTGAGATCCAAAAACAGTTTATCTTTAAAAACAAACAAAGAAATATTTTAAATTAGATTCGCAATGCTTTTAGAAAATGAGACTACCATAAGGCCTCCCGCACACACACACAACGCAAACGCAGAATCGGAGGAGATTTCTCCTTATGATAGTCAAAGATGCTTGATATGCATTAAAAAGAAACATTTGATATTATTACTAGTGCATAGTGTAGTAAAAATCATTTCGAAAGTAAAGATATAAATCTTAGCCAACATACGACCATTATCATATGCCTACTATAGCTACCATGTTCAATAGCAGCTTACCGCCACATTCCATGGCAGGTTATACAACTAAAACCGTACAAAGTATGTATTTGAAGAATGGATTTCCAACAAATGGTCGGGCAAGGAACTTCCCATCGCCACATTGAAACGCCTCTGGAAGGACGCCCCGAGCATCCCAACTGGATCTCTGCCAAACAAGGCCGGCTACCCCCGTTCCCGGGGAATATACAAAACCTCAGATATGCCACCCCCGGTCCTTTGGGACCTTTATACGAGGCGCCTCTAAACCAACAACCACACGGAAATAAATATAGTGTATCCACATGAGTAAGTATCAGGGTTCCATACCATGACACTACCCTTTTCCAGAAGGAATGGTCATACCCTAGGGAAGCTATCCCTGAAAACCTTGCTGCACAATTCCTGTTTCGACCATTACCGGTTTTGTGAGGCTCGACGAAGTCTCGTCTACAAAGCTACGCTTTTTACAAAATCCACGCTTTGATCAACAAATGACCAGCAACACTCAGCATGCCACATTACCAAGTTGGGAATATATCGCTGGTAACCATCAACAACATAACCTCTGAGCTCGTACGTCTCAGAGAAGGGTGTTAATGCTAAGAGAATAAATTCTCCGCCACCAACAGAAATGTATTTGAAAGAAATCTGCTTTATATCTCGAAATGTAATGTCAGACACACAATCCATACAAGTCTGTTCTGGGTTCGAACAGAACCGAAGGCACTTCCAAAGAAGTCCTTGCAATCCGGGTATTCACAATCCGGATAGAACTTCCCATCACTTAGGGAATCTCTATACCCTAGCTACTCGGTGCAGAGACAATCGATAGGTCATCCTATCGTTCTTGCAAATACCCGGTCTTCACCACCGGTCTTCAAATGCTATCCATAACGACGTATCACATATTCGGAATGGGTTATACGACCCAAAGGTCTTTTCCCGGCTAACCCGAATAGTGAGCGCAACATTTAAAACATATGGATATGGGATTTCAATTAAGTCGCAACTTAATAATTCAAAACTTTCTTTCAAATGGTTTAAACAAATTACCATTTCAAATCTTTTAAACAAAAGATTTATTTCACTAAGTTCACCCATTTTCACAAAGATTCATTCCCGAATTTCAAAATAATTTCATCTCAATTGGATTAACTCATTTAAATCTTTAAATCAAGATTTTATCTTATAGCTTTCAAACAGTTTCGATAACTTGGGAAATCATTTTCATTTTTAACTTGAAATCCTTTTTAACACAATTTGGAAGTTCACTTCCTATATGAAAGCTTTTATTATTTGAAAACAAATAGTTTTTGTTTCAAAAAGATCAAATTTTATTTACACGAGTTAAAGCCTTTGAATTTAAATTCAAATTTCCAAATCAATACCCTTAAAATAGTTTAACCCATTTAAACTGGTATAACATCTTTAGTCCCTAGTTTCCAGATCATAGAATTCAATTTCAAGTATTGAATTCAAATTTAAATCAAATATTTAAATTACAAAATTCAATCAAGTTATTAAAAATAAACTTCATCTTTGAAATTCCATTTCAAAAGTTTTTCACTTTATAGCCAATCCATTTCCAAAACATTTGAATTTAAATATTCAACTTTAAAAATCATTTCAAAATCTGTGACTTAATCGATTTCCTCGTGAAATCCATATTTGTGTGTGTGGGGTGGGTCAAGGGGTTTAGCACAATAGTGCAGCATCATTCAATCATCATAGATCAAAACACAGAATTATAGTTGATAAGCGATATAAACTATAACACTTATCGTCCATTCACGGATTCATAGATAATATACAAATGTAAATAAATGAATAAATCATACACGGCATAAACCACAGAATAAAATATCACAGATCAGGCAGAACAATCAATTCAAGGTATCTCATACAATACAATCATTCATAAGTAAGGTCAAGTATTCAATAAACATTTATAAGCAGGATTAATTAATTGTTTAATCCTAAGTAATTCAATTTATTCCCAATTAAATTAATTACTTATGAATTAATTATTCAGTTCTAATTTATTAATTACAATTCATTTGATATAATTAGTTAATCAAACACTTTAATTAATTATTCTTAATTAACAAATTATTAAATTAACCTTTAAACTAATTATAAAATTAATTAACCCCTTAATTAATTATTTTAAAGAAATAAAATCTTTAATTACTTTTATTAAGAAATTACCTTAGATTAAATCATCATTAATCATTTCTGATTATAAATAAATCTAATTATTTATTTATAATTTAAATAAATCATTCTTTAATTACCTTATTAATTAAATCATTTTATTTCCTTAATTACCTCTAAGATAATAAATTTCTTTATTTATGATTTCCTTATCATTTATGTGTATTTTAAACATTACACTTTAAATTTTAGATTCAAAATGATTATATATTTAAACATCTATCAAATTTAAATATCCATTTATAAACCTATATAAGAAAAGTTCTAGCTAAACTACTTAAATTTTTATTTAAAATTTAAGCTTTAAAATACATTACGTTTTATCTTGCAAATTGGAGATAAAAACAAAACATATATTTTCATTCACAATTCTTTTATAAAAGAACTTTATCAAAATTCAAGTTTAAATGTTTGTTTGAAAAACAAGTTTACTTTTTAAAAGGCTATTTTAATTTCAACTTGTTTTAAAACAATTCAGATTTTAAAATGATTTAAAATTACAGATTTGAATTCAAAGAAAACTTGAATCCATTTTTAATTTTGAT
Organism: Allium cepa; assembly: GCA_030765085.1. NCBI lineage: Eukaryota > Viridiplantae > Streptophyta > Magnoliopsida > Asparagales > Amaryllidaceae > Allium > Allium cepa. The sequence continues at coordinate 805,719,932 of CM060943.1, forward strand.
TAAACTTTGATTTTAAATTTTGTTTTAAAATTTTGATATTCTACTTAATCGCTTAAACCTTTACGTTACTAAAACAATTTGAATTTGTAAAACCTATTTCCCAACTAAATTTCAAAACTGAACTTGAATTTATATTTAGACCTTTGGTTTGGAACTTTAATTTAAACTTTGCTTTAAAACTTGAATTTTAATTCCCGAGTCAATACTATATTGGCTTCAAGCCAATACTGGAAACCCCCGAGTAAAATACTCGAGTTACGCGAGTCAAATTCGCGTCTTCCCCTGCTCCTTCTTTCTTCTACTCGTGTTCTTCTTCTTCCTTTATTTTTTTTCTTTTAACTTTGTTAAATTTAAAACTGTTGCACCAGACTAAAACTCGAAGCAAGCCCCGAAAATACTCGTGCACATCACGCGACAACTACAGCACCAAACCAGACCGCCCCATCGTGCACGCGACCACAGTACACCTGCACGCGAACCCCAAACTCCTCCGGCCACCGTTTCGATCATCAACAAGTCAATGTCGACGCCTTGAAGCCCCGCAACCACCCAAACGTGTGAGAAGATCAACAAGTCAAAATTGAACTCGAAAACGAAACCTGGAGACGCACGCGCAAATACCCCTTTAATCCTGTCAACGCTTGGTTCTCGACGCCTCGAACATCGGAGTTCATGCAACTCCGGCCGCCACCTCGTTTATACCCCAACTTCCATCGCTCCAAACCCCGAAGTACTCGATCACTTCTCGGCAACGAACGAGACCAAATACAGTACCACGTTAAAACTATGTTTAGAATTTTAAAATGTTCTCCGTCGACGTCACAGTCATCTTCGCCACCTCCAACTATTTTTCTCCGACACCCCATAGGCTACTCCTTCTCCAGCCACGAATTCGACCACCACGAATCGGTCGATCACCAGAAATTGGTAAAATTCCACTTTTTAAACAAAGACCAACTGCTGCTAACTCCCATCACTAAAAATCATCAATCCATACTTAAAAATCATAACTTTTATTCAGGATTTAGTCTATACACTTGAATCAATGTTTCCTGAATTTCGAAATTCCCAGAGTATAAAATTTTGACTGTAAAAACTTAGATTTTTCATCCTATATACATTTTTTTTCCATGAAACCAGTTTTAAATTATTATCCATACTTAAACACGACTAATCATGTTTTAAAATCAAGGCCTAATATTAATTTGGGAAGAGGAAGTTGAATTTTCTTTATGGGTTAGCACTTTGGAACTAAACAGAGAAGAAAGAGCACTGGCATATGTATGTACAAACAGAGCAATAGCAACATAGATTCAAGTCTGAATAGCTATATGTTACTCACAGATAAGTATTCAACAGTTTAACTTTTAAGTTTAAAACAAAAGTTACTCACACTTAAAAATATTCATTTTCCAGAAATTAATATGCAACAGATAACATATACTTTAAATTAAAAAATGATGTTACTCACTTGTGTATCCAGAAAATGAACACATAAGTAAATTTACGCAGATCAAAATAAAATTGTTTATAAACTTATGTGTACTCTCAGAGCATTCAAATGTATAAAACTATACTTTTTTCCAGATGTAAATGCAACAAAGTCAAGTTTTTTAAAATTTTAAAAGGTGGATGTTACTCACAGATGGGTTGAAACAGAGGCCTGGAAACTGCTTTGCATTTGAAATACTTCAGATATCAAGTTGTAGACTTGATTCTGCATGCTTGAAATTTGCTTTTGTTGTTGTAGTTGAAGTTTTGTTTATGTTTTGATTTCTTTAGCTTAAGAAAAATGCAGACATTTGAAACTGGAATGCAAGCTTTGATGAACGAAAATAGAATAAGGGGATTGATGTCCTTGGTGGCTGGTACTATCTAGCTTTAGTTGCCAAGGTGTATATGTTTGAAGTTGTTTTATAAATATTTTCTTTGTTTATTGGCTGAGCGATTTTGTACTGATTTTCTTTGTTTGTTTCCTTGCATTCTTTTCTTAGCTTTCATTTGTATTGTTAACACTTTATATTTTATAGTTTATCTTGTTTATATGTATTTCTATTCCAACTTAAATATTCATCTCTAGAATTTTGTTATATTTACACAAAACAAAAAAAACAAAAATCCATCTCAATTCGATTGAATTCAAATACACTTTTTCATTTCAAGTAATTCATAATTTAACTCATATTTTATATCAATTACCAATTTATTTTTACAGTTTTTCCAAAAATTAAATTTAAATATCAATTTAAACTTAATAAACTCGACATCATTACAAGAGTTATACATAAAACAGTGACAAATAATACAATGCAGCAGAACATCGTGTGAGGAAATAATACTAGTAATATAATGTACCAAATCTACGTCTTCGTCCTCTAACATAGTATGATCTTCAATATGCTGAAAAGTCAAGGCTGACCTGAGCATAAATAAAACAATACACTCGAGTCAGGACTAAAATATACTTATGCAAGTTGAATCATATCACATAAAACAGAAGTGTAATAGCGTTTGAGATGTTTAAGGGTTTTTACATCTCTTGTCCACTGTATAACGTACGTGCAATAACTCAAGCGATATTACGAGGATTTTCCATCTCTTAAGGATCCATCAAAATATCTATATATAGTAGAATATGCTATATATGTAATGTCTAATTAATAAAATAAATATTTTTCCTAACGTTAAGACTTACATTAATCCCCCTTAACGCATTTTTAAACACGTGGTCTATGCAGGTCCAATAACATAACCAGTAGAACGTAGGTAGCCAGTGAGTCCCCTATAGGCCCATATCAAATAAAAATCATAGTGGTCTTGTATAAGGATAAAAGTATGATAAGGCATGTGAGGCAATGCCCAATGTGGGATACTACCAGTTTGCGACATCCTGGCTGATGATAACACATAGCCGCAGCAACCACTCACCGCGTCCAAGACTCCCATAATCGGATTGTACGTACTAATCAACAATGATGTGATAATAAAACGAAGAAGTGTGTCCGTTAGAGCTAGCTAACCACATTGGCCAGAAAGGGCTTCTGTTTTAGTCATTTCAAATTGACACAAGTGTCGGGGCTTTCGATCATCGTTTTCTTTCTTTAAATCCAACAGTGTACACCATATTCAACCACTTCATTCTAGAGTACTCTCCACGTACATGGTTGTTAAATTGGTTCCAACATTGACAGAGAGTATGTCAATAATCGTCCCCGGTCTCTTTAACAAACGAACGTCATTTTACACACCCGTTGTTTCTTTTACATTTCGAAAACGATTCATACTTGATATCAAAATATCATATTCACTTCAACATATCCTTCATTTGAAAATCATAATACTTACTTTACATGTCATTTTCATTTGAAAATCATTTCGTTCAAATTTCCATTTCTAATTTCAACTTAGATTGTAACTTCATTATAACCAAATTCGTATTTAAATCAACGATTTAAACATAAGCAATTCCCAACATGAATAGTTCGAATTTTTGAAAATAGTTTGATAATTTAAATATTTAAAATAGCTTAAATAGTTAAAATAGTTTAGAGATTAAAAACAGTTTGATATAAAATAGTTTAATTATTGAAAATGGCTTATATATTAAAATGTTATGAAAATTTAAATAATTTGAAAATTTAAAAAGATGAATTTTAGAACAGTTTATAGTACAAAAGTTTATATTGAAAATGTTTTCAAATTTAAAACCGTTTCTTTCCATTTCCAATAAATCTTGACTCAGGTCCAAATTTCAATCAAACCGATTTAGTTTCAAATCTTCCACTTCAATTCATCTTCGATCTCAAATCAATTTAAATTGATTCAATTTCGATTTCAATTCAAATCAACTTCGATTTCGATTCAAATTAACTTCAATTTAGAAATGTTCAATTTTAACAAATCCGATTCAACATTCGATTCAATGGCTTAAATTTTCAATTCAATTCTCATTTAAAACCATTTCAATTTACATACATTTCAAGTCCAATTTCAACTTACCGATTTAAATCATTTAAATCAAATTAAACTTCAACGTTCAATTTAAGGTTCAAATCTTTAATAATTCAATTCCGAGCCCAAACTTAAAATATCCATTTATATCACTTTTACTTAAATAAATTTGAAGTTCGTGTAAAAGTTCAAACCTTTAAAATAATTCAATTTCCTTAATTCATGTCATATCTTGAATATAACTTCACATATCAAATTTAATTTTTAAAACAATTTCTTTTGTCAAATTTTGATTTCAACATTTCAAAACTTGAATTTGAAAATAATTCAATCTTTATAAATTCAATTTTTATTTCTTTAAAAGAAAATCATTTAAATAGATTCAAATTCAAGAATTTGAAACTATTCAGTTTAACTAATTCGGTGTCGGTATATAATTTTTTATCCTATGGCCAAGTGATCAGTTATTTCGATTTTAATTTCAAGAATGGATATATATCATTTCATTCTGAATCGAAATGTCACAGGTATATATCATTTCAACCTATTCTTAATTTATTCGAATATAATTCAAATAATAATATATACAAATAAATAAACATCCAATCATCCAAATATCAACCAATAGCCATCCATCACAATCAACATCCACAAAGTCAATATATCACAATAGGTAACTAGTTATGAATATCGGGTGTTTAACTAGCAATTCCATTTCAATTTCAAATTTAACCATCGATCAGAAATTCCTAACAGTTCAATTTGTATGTCAATTTAAATGTTAGTTAAATTACTAAATAACAGTCAATAAAAATAAACCACTTCATGATTTCAATTTAACCAACATCAGAATATTTTAGTATTTTGTGAGCCGTTTAAAACACTCACCTTTATTTGAAACTGAATGGCCGAGGTTTTCAACCCTCGAAAATCGACACTAATACATCCCCGTGCCATAAATCGAAGTGCCGAAAAGCTTGATTATTAAGGGAAAAGAGAAATAAAGATAGAATAGAATCTCATACGAATGGAATAACATATATATTTCAATATAAAAATTTTACAGCGAAAGTTTTTGAATACAATATTAGAGTCTAACCTAGATTCATCCTGGATGATTATGAATCTCTATCTTTACAAATGCCGACAACCAAAAAAACAAATGCAGTATGCAGTGGATAATGGAATACGTTCATACATAGATGAAAATCTCCAGCTCTCCTTTGGAAACTCTATGCGTCTTCAACTAAACCCGAAACTACTCGGATTTGACCCGAGTATTAAAAATACCCAGGTCAGGCTTGATAAACCAGTGTGAGATGCTCGAAATATTAAATGCTGATGTAAATCAAATCGTTTGAAAAGAAGGGTATCTCCTAAGACCACGCCCGCACTTAAATACAAATGGGTTTTTGTGTTATGATAACTAAAATACTTTATATCAAAACGTTTGATATTATTTTCAGTGACATTGGTTTGAAAACTTTTTTCAAGAAAATATACATAAAGCAAGTATCAGTACCTAAACTAAGTCTATAGTAATATATCCGGACTAGGTCAATGGGATATACCGGACATAATATATGATACCAATAGGGTAGGTGCAACATTTGCAAAGCCTTACAGCTATTTTAGGAATACAATCAAAACTGTAAAGCTCCTATTGGAATCGGATTTCCAACATGATAGGGAATTAGTGGCATTTTCCTTCGACCATGTATAGCAACATAATTCCCACGGTGCCTTAATTGCTTTTCTCAAGTAAGTTACTTAGAAATGCACTTGCTGCACTACCAATATCCGCTAGCCTTATTGCTTTTCACAAGAAAGCCACTATATTAAAATAAATGCCTTAAGGATCCAGATTCCACTGGACTCCTCCATACTCATACAACTAATAGCTTGAAGTATATGCTCTGTAGACCACATAATTACCCGTATAATCTCCAGGATGTGGCTCATGAGGCTGCGCTCAATTTTAACAAAGCCAAGTTTTTTTCTTTCCATAAGGCCGTTCTTTATTCTTCCATAAAGCACATTCCACTTAGAATGCCACATTGCCACTCCTTAATCACACGAATGATTTCTACCAATGTATAACTCCTGAACTCATACCACACAAGAAAGGGTGTTAAGGTAAGAGAAGTTGCCTTCTCCGTCACCAAGCAGATAATACGTTGATAGAGATCAATTAATATAATCAAAAATGCACCGTTAGACATTCGTCCATAAATTTTATTTCTGGGACTGAATGAAACCGAAAGCACTCCTCATACTACCATTAGTAGCGAGTAGTCCTTGTGATCCAAAGATTTCAAAACATGATAGGACAACTACTATAATAAATGTCTCTATATTTGGAGCTACCTAGAGAATGTCAACAAGTAGCCTTTTCGCTATGAAGATCTTCGATCTTCAATAATCATCATCTTCAACATGTCTTCATTTTCGAATGTATACATTGGTTCAAAGTAATTTTCGGATAGGAGTTACCCACAACCGACCCCGGTTCCTCCGAACCAATCATCGATTAAAAGATATGAAGTTCATATGTGATTATCAATCAACATTCACATTTTTATTCGTTCATAAATATCTCAGAGAGACATATACATTAAATTGTTTCCTTTACCTTCTTAAAGGTATATGGAATCATTAAGCCTCATTTATCAGATTATTTGGTAAACTTTGAAACCTTTTTAATCTTGAAATAATTCCAAATAGTTTCACCTTTTAATTAGGAAAACATTTCCAAATCATTTCTATGCAATCCAAGTTATTTAAATTTGGACAAATTTTCTTTTAACTTTTTGAAAATTTTGATTTGAGTAAACCAAATTTACCACCTTATCCATCGGGCTAGTCTAGATAGCCAGGGAGAGCATGAAACTGGTTTTCCAAACTCAAGCTTAGACACTATTTCTCTGCCACACATAGGCGATCAAGTTATTTAATCGACTCTATATCAGTTAACATTTAAAAATTCCATAAATTCTTCGAATAATCTTCCAAATACTTTATTAACCATTTGAAAACATTTAAAAAAGATTTGTAAAAGAACGGTTGCGTTTAAAACTATATTTCAAAAGTTATAGAAAAGTGCAATGAAAAAGTGCTGCTAAAAGTGCTTTTTAAGCTATATTGATCAAAATGACTTTTTGATCATTTATAAATCCATTTTTATAACTCAAATATCTTTAAAAACATTTAAAATATTTGTTTCATATTTTTAAACATTTTAAAAATATAAATTAAAAACATTTTCCACTTTGGCCACCGAAATGCCTAAGCGCGATTTTATCGAAAACTAGATTTGCTCGTATTTTAAAATCTACTTATCGAAATCTCAAGTTTCATTCTTTGTTTGAAAACTATGGATATAATAGTTCAGAAAATTCTTATCTCAAGAAATTCTGAGCTACATTCCATTCTATACACTCATTCGACATTTATGACACTAAACCGCGAAATACCGTTACGCAACGCGCTTATTTTTGACTCCAAATTTATTATTTGTTAAAACTTCTCCAAATTGAATTTTAATGTTTGTTAAGCATTTTAAAATATTTAAACCAATATTTTTCCATATTAAATCTCTTTTTCACTTTTAAATATTATTTTCCAATATTTTAACTTATATAATATGATATTATTATAATATTATATTTGACTTCATAGATGATTATAAAATCATATTAAATTCCATTTTCATTTTTCAAAACATTCTCTAACATTGAAAGTTATTATTATCTATCTTCTAACTATTTAATTTATATATCCATATAAATCAAATATCATTCCTTTAACATTATAAAATACCATCTTTCCTTTTCCAAATGAAACCTTTTCAATTTTTAAATCATTTCAAACCATTCCTCGTTTATGATTTCAAAACATTTCGAGGCTTAACTTTCCATATATACCACCATTTATTCCTTCATGGGTTAATTATAGGTAACACATTAACTATCATCATAAACTTCATATTATTAGTTCATTCTTTTTTTTCATTCATACAAGTGAACATCCAATGTTAATAATCAAGTATACATCCATATAAACATCCAAACAAACATGCCAATTCATGTATAATCATGTCAACAACTTTTATATACTTGTAAACAATAATCTTAACTTGCTTCTAACTTGCAAATCATTTTAATCATAAACTAAAAAGGAAAGTGTTTCTCAGATGTCACCATCATAGCTCCCTCCATCCTCTAGCTTCTTCGGATCATTCGATGGAGCTTCTGCTTCAAGACAAGCTACCAAACTCCTCTCCTTCACTATAGGGTTCGTCCATGGCCTTAACCAAGGCGAATCTTAACCTTTTGCTCACTAACTTGCTTCCAAACTTTTTTGGAACCTCATGCCTTCAATTCGGCATATCCGACTTCTCATTTCCAGCACTGAAGCCTCCAAACTCCACTCCTTTCCTCTAGAATTTTCGGCTATGGGGTAGAAATGGTGGTGGCTGAACTTTGTGGTGATGAAAGAGGTGCTAGAGACTTTAGAAGAGTCAGAGAAAGAGAATGTGTGGTTAGATCTTTGTTTTTACACATTTTTCTCTCTACTTTCCCTCAAATATTTCATGAAAGAAGCCATTAATGGAATCATGGAGAAGAAAAGAGAGAAATGAAGAAGAAAAGGAAGAAATGAAAAAAGAAGAGAAAGTGGAGAAGTATTTATAGGTGAAAGGAAGAGATAAAATATCTAAGATATTTACCTGAAACATCGCATCACAATTATACCACTACCTCCCCATGCATGTGCCACCATCACATCATTCATGATTACCACCATGTGTTACATGTGATGTGTAAGATGAAGAGATGTTTACTTTTGACTTTAGAATGCTTAAAGGTGAAGTAAATGGAAATATCTTAGATATTTCCTATATGTATATATAAGCGTTTATATATGTTACATGTGATTATGTGATATTTATACATGCATATAAACATGTGTTAGTGTTATTTACAACATTGCAGCAACTTGAAATGACTTTCGTTTGTTAATCGTTGAAAATCGAGAAGTCGATTACCGGTTACATTTTTAGTTATAATTTTAATTACATAAATACGTAAACAAAATTTGAAAATAAATTTATAATCATTTTAATTTATTAAATTGATCTCATTTAAATTATGAAATTATATAAATCAATATTAACAATTATTTACAAAAATTGCCATTATACCGATAAAGCGATATCAATTTTCTTATGTTCTATAACTGATTATATATCTATTTATAAAACTATTACAAATTATTTATTATAAGTTTATAATTATTTAAAATGAATTATTGTCATTTATAAATAATTATTTTGAATAATTATAATAATTATCAAGTCATTAAATCTCAATTTAAAATCATAAATCAATTATTAAATATAATGGCATCACTAATGATTTCATGAATACTTTTATTTTCCAAAAATAAATTAATTAATTTTGTTGTTCAAAACATCATAATCTATGTTTTTAAAAGTTTTATTTCAATATTTAAAAATAAATATAATTTATCAAATTGATAAATTTACGGATTGTTACAAAAAAATTCAGAGTCAAACAAATTCAAATCCAACTCCATGCCGTTGATGACTTAGATATGAATCCAACGCAACTTGTTTCGCTCAAATATGACCTCATACGATAAGGTTATTCAGTAATTAGCGTAACGATATAATTAAAAATATAATCAACTAAAATAAATAAAATTAAACTTAAATATATTTCTTCCTCTCTCTCGTTCGTGCTAGCCAGGTCGATGCGCTTAAGCTTTTTGTTTTTTTGTCTCTCGTTCAAACGATTGCTCCTCCACTAGTCGAGCCGCCATCGACCCCACGCTCGTGCACCAGTGCACCGCCTACTGCGCTACTTCTTTCTGCACCCTCGCCAATCGCGCGTGTGAAAATGAACAACAAACCCACAAAATGCAACAATAAATGCGAGGGCTTTGTCGACTCCTCGATCGACGATAGCTCGATCTAACTATTGGTTAAGCTCATATCGATACCCTCTACATTTCGCTCTTTGAAGTCGAAGGCTAATTTTGCATCTAGAGGCTTCGATCGGCGATGGCCATTGGATGGAGCGTTTTAATGGTAGTTATTGATTTAGATTTAGGGTTTTTGCCAAATGAAAGATAGTTAGGGCTATTTATAGAAATTTCCATGACACTATCCATCCTTGAAAATTTTAGACTCCAAACAAAGCGTATCTCCTGACATTCTATTTGTTATACTCCTATAATGAACACAACGGAATATATACCGGGAGCTACTTCCATCATATTCAGAAGATAGCTTTTCAAAATCAAATTATATTAATTAAAATTCTGAGAATAAATTCTACGCATTTCAAGCTCGCATAACCAAACGATGACGCTATAAAACTTGAAGTACTACAATAATTTACTATTACGGATCCGATGAAACAAATTCCATCGAAATCTGAGACAATGCACAAAAAGAATGTTTTTACACGTTAATTAAAAACGAGTTATTTTCCAAAATAAATTTATACTTTTAAATACAATTTTAAAATTTCATTAACTCCATTCAAATAAATAAAATTTCAATCAACTTTTGAAATCGTTTTATTCACCTTAAATTCAAGATTTAGTTATTTAAACAATTCCAGATATTAAATACAACAGTTAAATTGTCAAATAAATCACTATATTTGAAACATAAGTTATTTATCTTATAAAATTTGTTTTTAAAATGAATTCAAATAATAAAAAAAAGTACTTCCATTTTACAGTAATTCAACATCAATGCAATTATTATATAGAGCAAAAATTATCATTTCTTACCAAACAGATGTTTTCTTATTTTTGAAATAAATACTTATAAAAAAAATTCATATAAATAAACTTCTATTTTTCTTTTTTATAGGCATTCATCCGATTCTTTATTAACTTAACATTGATTATTTCAATTTTTGTTATCAATTACTCACAATTCAATATCATTTAGTGCACTTTTTAATCTGAGTTGTCATCTTTTATCTTATTGACTTTTGTTATTAATTTTTTTTATCAAAGTTCATATTCAATAAAGTACATTGATAAATTAATAAATTTTATTTCTAACCATTTTTGTTCAATCAGCAAAAAATATGATAATTAAATATAGTTAAAAATGCGGGTCGTTACAAGCATTTTTAAGGTATTTATAAATGAGGAAGGTTCAATATCACCTCTATTTTGGAGCATCCCTTTAGCACCCTTATCATATCTTGAGCTACACTATTTCAAATCAATAAATTTTTGTAGATGTTAAATCCATATACGGAGGACCATTTCTACAAAATTTAGGGTCATTTCAATATCTGCAGCCTTTTCAAAATTCTAAATTTAATTATTCATTGTTCAAACATTCATTTTAACAATTAAATTTAAACATCAAATATACTATGCTACATATATCGAAATGAGCCCAAATTTTGTAGAGATGGTCCTCTATATGTGGATTGAACATCTATAAAATTTTATAGCATTTGGAGTAGTGTAGTTCAAGATATGATAGGTGTAACAACCCGTATATTGAACGATTATATATTTAAATGTTTTATTTTAATATAGCATCGTTAGTCGGATTTTGGGTCCGAAATGTTACTTTTTGCAAACGGCCGAATTGGAGCTCGAAAACATTTCCATTGGTTCCAAAATGGCGTTTGCGATCTTTTTGAGTATAATCTTTGATATGTTTGGAGTTTGTGAAATTTTGACCCTTATTTTATTGGGTTTTGGGTTTGGGTTCAGCCCACTAGTTAACTGATACCCTAACCCAACCCCTTCTCTTCATTCATCCTCATTTCATTTCATTTCTTAAGCTAGAACTGAAAATGGTGGAAGGGAAAGAGAGATAGAAATTTGCAAGCCCTAGTTTCCTCTTACAACTTGATTTCTTGCTCCAAATTCATAGAGAAGACAAAGGTAAGCTACTCTTCATCTCCTCTATCTCTTTCTCTCTTCAATTTCAGAAAGTTTTCCTAAACCTAACTTAGGAAAATGCTTGTTTGATCTTAGATTGAAGCTTGTTGGGTTGTAGTAGTGATTGTTGGTCTTCTTCTTGGGTTTTAGCTCCTTCATCTTCTTTGTTTTGGGTTAAAGGTGAGTTTTGAACTCACATCTACTTCTCTTGATTTCATTGATGTTGGGTATGAATTCCTAGCACTTGTTCATATGCACTTGCTTTTGGTTTGGATTGAATTAGTGAATACCTAAATTTTTAGTGTTTTGGGTTCAATTCTTTAGAGATCCTAACTTTGATGTTTTGATCATGTTTTGGTGATGCATTGAAGTGCTTATAGGGCCGAGTAGCCTCTAGGCGTAAACCCCTAGCGTCCACGCTCGTCCGGTTGATAGTTGGTAGAGTTTGCACTTCATTTGTTATAAGTAGGAAATGCAGGAAATTGGGTTCAGTCGACTGGATCCTCTGTTCAGTCGACTGAGCTGAAGCCCGAAATTTTTCTGGACAGTGTTCAGTCGACTGAACAGGGATTTCAGTCGACTGACCTGCTCCTGTTTTCCTGTTTTGCCTATTTATGTTCGTTTTGATTGGTTTTCCGGATTTTATCGATTCATGTTGGTTCTTAATGGTTGTTATTGCCTCTTTGACTTTGATAACTTATTTTTGACTTCATCCACGGGGTTTTATAAAATAATCTTTCTAATCATATTAAAAGCTCGTTCTCCAATTTATAAATTCTATTTAAACACACGCACAATTTCGCACTTCGAGCGAAGTGGAAGGGTGATTAAATGGTTGGACAAAACACGGACCATGAATCTGTGCGTTTATCTTTCCGATTAATCCCTGACCTATTCAATTGATCGTTTTGACCTTCGGGTTTGGTTTACTGAGGATATGAGGTGAACCTTGTACTGCTCCGAGTGTGAAATTAACTAATGGATAGTAAACCGTTTAGTGCGAACGGGTGGTTATGAGACTCACGTTACTACTTTTCGGATTCCTTTCTGGGAGTTTGTGACACATGCTGCCTTTGGGATAGTGTCTTCGGACTGTCTCCTCTGGCTTGTTTCCTTTAATATCGCTTTTGGAGTTAGTCCTTTGCCCTGACTCGAAAGATATTTGGGGTTGTCGGTTACCTTTAGTATTGCTTTCGGAGTGGTTTCTTCACCACCGCTCAAGGGATATTGGAGTGGTTTCTTCACCACCGCTCGAGAGATATTGGAGTGGTTTCTTCACCACCGCTCATGATGTTTCATTTATATGTATATTCCCTAGGTATTGCTTTTCTGTATTGGTTCTTTGGAGCCACACGAAATATAGCGTTTACCTTGTGGAACTCGTATTTATCGGTATTTGTTGTTTGCCTTTATGGCTTGTTTTGAGATATTCCTATCCTTTGTTTCTATGAGTTGCCAATGATGTGAGGCTTGTTTTGTTATGATATGATTCATCTTTTGTTAGATGACTGTGTTATCTCTTTTAGAGATATTCGATATACTTTGTGACCTTGCAGGTTTATTGTTGTTCAGTTTATCTAACTGATTTGTTTAGCTAGACTGATCCGTATATTTTATACTCGGGTCAGACCGAGTTGTTTCAGGTTAGGTGCTTTGGACTTAGCCTATTTTGCTTCCGCATGGACTATTCAGCTTGTTCCTTTTTGTCATAGCTTTTGTGTAGTCCCATTTTGTTGTAACTCTGATATATGTATTATTTTGGATTCATCTGTATAATGTGGTTTGCAATACCACTTGACGTGTAATATTCTGTATACTCTGTTATGTACTAGTATATGTGTATATGATGATCTACTGTTCTGTGATGTATATTACATTTGAATTATTATATTCTGTTCTGATAGATCCAACCACCTATGGTTTTTTTTTAAATATTCATTGGGTATGTCGACCTGCTTGGTATGACTATTGTCGATGTATTCAATAGATAATTAGAGCAAGGCTATAGATGGTCGCTCCCAACCAGCCTTATTCTCCGTGTTAGTTGACGGCATTACTCTGTAGTGTCCTTGGCTAGCGTGGGTATAGAGGTGGGGCGTCACAGCGTGGTATCAGAGCCGAGTTCAGAACAAAGTATGACAAACGCAGAATAGAGCACATATTACAGTACATTAAAGTATACAAGTGATACAAACCTTTGAATCATCGTGGCTCTTTATTCCATCAAGGTTAGATAGAATTTGGGGAATACGTCTAGGAATGCATTTTATTCCATAGTATTCCATATTGAAGTATCTACCTTGTGAATAATCTTGTTCTTATCTTACTTTCAGCGTATGGCTGGAAGAGGCAGGGGACGACGTTCGGATGCTGGGCAATCCAGTGGCTCACATCCAGATGGCGTTTATATGTCTGCTGATCAGTTTTTGGAATTGTTTAGGAGCACTCAGCCTCCAGTTCCTCCTCGAGTATCTCCACCTCGCAAGTCTGCCTTTGCACGTCAGTGCAGTGATTTTTCTCATCTTGAAGGAAAGCCGTTTAAGGGCTCCGAGTCTGTTTTTGAAGTCCAAGCTTGGCTTCGCACGTGCGAGCGTATCTTTTCTCGCATGGATCTTTCTGACCATGATAGAGTTCTTGTAACTTCTAGCTTATTACAAGAGCGTGCTCTTGATTGGTATGAGCTTCTTGTAGCCGAGATTGATGAGTCTACTCTTTCTTGGACTCAGTTTCGGGGACGATTTGAACTCAAGTTCGTTCCTGAATCTGAAAAAGTTTTATTGACCCGTCGCTTCCTTGAGTTGAAGCAAGGGAAATCTTCTATTTCTGAGTATGTTGCATCATTCGAGGCTTTATCTCAGTATGGTCTTGAATTCATCAGCACTTCTTATAAGAAGAATCCGAAGTTTGTCTCTGGTCTTAAGAAATATCTTATGAAATCTTTGTTGCTCCAACTTAAGCTTTCCTTTGAGGAGTTGGTTGATTCGGCACTTCATCTTGAAACGGTTGAGAAGGAGGGTGATAGTGGTAATGATGTTGAGGTTTCTAAGAACCCTAACAAGAAGCCGTTTCCATTTCAGAAGTCCAGGTCTTTTCCTTCCAAGAAGAAGAAGACTGGTGGTCCTAGTTCTCAGCCACAACCTTCTGGAACGCCTTTTGTTCGGAAGTGTTTCAATTGTGGTTCTCCTGATCATATGATTCGAGCTTGCCCTAAACCTCTCTTCTGCCGCTATTGCAAGAGGGAAGGTCATCGTAGTTCCACTTGTCCCATTGCTCCGAATAATTCTTCATCTGGCAAGTTAAATGTAGTGAATGCTTCTGGAGGTCCTTCTCAATCTAAAGGTATATCTCCATCTATTTTGGAAGGTTCTATTTTATTTCATGATCATAGTATACGAGTTCTTTTCGATACGGGTGCATCACATTCTTTCGTATCGAAAAAGCTCGTTGATGATTTATCTTTGGATGTTTCTTGTTTGGTTACTTCTTTAAGGATTGCGAATCCTAGTGGGGGATCCGCGACCCTTAGTTTGCTGTGTGATGATGTTAAGATTGTTTTATGTGGTTTTTCTTTTCGTGCGAATCTGCACGTTATTTCTTGTCTGGGATTTGATATGATTTTGGGAATGGACTGGCTAGTGAGATATGATGCCAGGATTATTTGTTCGGAGAGAATTTTCTATCTTCGACATCCGGATTCGCCTACTCAGCTATCTCTTGTTCTTCGGGATGTGGGTAATTCCAAAATGGCTTTATATTCTCTTGACTCGCGAGATGATGATGATATGTCTCGTATTCCTATTGCTTGTGACTTTTCTAATGTTTTTGAGCCTGTATCAGGTTTGCCACCCAAGCGGGCAATTGAGTTCCGCATTGATCTCATTCCAGGCGCGCAGCCAGTTAGTCGTCCTCCCACGAGGATGTCTACAAAGGGAAATGAGGAACTCAAGAAGCAGCTTTTGGAGCTTGAGTCCAAGCAGTTGATTCAGTCCAGTTTTTCTCCGTGGGGATCCGCGGTCGTCTTCGTGAAGAAGTCTGATGGAACTCTTAGGCTTTGCATTGACTATCGCAAGCTTAACGAGTTAACCATCAGAAATAGGTATCCATTGCCAAGGATCGATGATATGTTCGATCTATTGAGTGGTGCTAAGGTCTTTTCTCAGCTCGACCTTGCCACGGGTTTTCATCAGTTACGAGTCGCGGAGGATAGCATACCTCTTACAGCTTTCCGCACTCGTTATGGTTCTTTTGATTGGCTCGTTATGCCGTTCGGTTTGACGAACGCTCCTGCTTTCTTTGTCTATCTCATGAATCGGGTATTCCGGGAATATCTCGATAAGTTCGTCCTTGTGTTCATTGATGATATCCTTGTTTATTCTAAGTCTGAAGCTGAGCATGCTAATCACTTGAGAATTGTATTGAGTACTCTACGTCGTCATCAGCTTAGAGCCAAATTCTCCAAATGCCACTTTTGGGAGAATAAGGTTAAGTTCTTAGGCCATGTTGTATCTTCCGATGGCATTTCTGTCGATCCCTCAAAGATCGAAGCCATTCAGAATTGGAAGAGGCCCGAGAATGTGCATGAGATTCGTAGTTTCCTTGGATTGGCGGGTTATTACCGTTGGTTCATTAAGGATTTTTCCTGTGTTGTGCTTCCTCTCACCATCCTTACTCGGAAAGGTATTCGTTTTATTTGGTCTGACAAGTGTGAAGCTTCCTTTCAGACATTGAAGTAACTTCTCACTAATGCTCCTATTCTTGTGGTTCCCGAGGGGAATCATGATCTTGTTGTCTACACCGATGCTTGTGGTAGTGGTCTCGGTGCTGTTCTTATGCAGAAGGATCGGGTAGTTGCTTATGCTTCTAGGCAACTGCGTCTGAATGAAGTTCACTATGCCACTCATGATCTTGAGCTTGCCGCCATTGTCTTTGCCTTGAAGATTTGGCGACACTATTTGTTGGGCGAGCGCTTCATTCTCTATACCGATCATAAGTCCTTGAAGTATTTGTTCACTCAGAAGGAACTCAATATGAAACAACAACGTTGGCTCGAGTTTCTTGCTTCCTATGACTTTGATATCCAGTATACCTCTGGTAAGGGTAATCGTGTTGCTGATGCGCTTAGTCGCAAACATTCGACTGTTATTTCTATGATGCTTGCCGAATGGAATATTCTTGAAACTCTATCTTTTTGTGAAATTCGGGATCTAGGTTCATCTTCTGATTCTCCTATTCTATTATTTAGTTTGGGAGCTCGACCTATTTTGTTGGATTGTATTGCCGATGCTCAGCGGCGTGATCCTGATTTGTTGCATTTTATTCAGCTTTGTGAGTCTGGATCTTGTGATGAGGCGTTGCAAGATTTTAGCATTGACTCTCATGGGTGTCTTCGTAAGAAGAACCGTCTTTTTGTGCCTTCTGATCTTGCACTTAGGCATGACCTTCTTGATGACTGTCACCGTTCTAAGTATACCATTCATCTCGGTAGTAGCAAGATGTATGCCGATATGCATCGTCTTTATTATTGGGAAGGCATGAAACGCGATGTGGCGAGTTATGTGAGCAATTGCATAACTTGTCAGCGTTTTAAGGCCGAGCATCAGCGTCCTTTGGGTCTTATTCAGCCTCTTGAGATTCCATTGTGGAAATGGGATCAAATTTCTATGGATTTTATTGACGGCCTACCTCGTTCGAGATCGAGACATTCTAGCATTTGGGTTATTGTTGATCCCCTCACTAAGTCTGCTCATTTTGTCCCTATTAAGTCTAATAGGACTGCTTCGTATTTGGCTAAGTTATATGTCAAGGAAATCGTGAGACTTCACGGTGTTCCTAGTTCTATTGTGAGTGATCGTGATCCTTTATTCACGAGTCACTTTTGGAAGAGGCTTCAGCAAGCTTTGGGAACGAAGCTTAATTTTTCTACAGCTTATCATCCGCAGTCTGATGGACAGACTGAACGGGTGAATCGTATCTTAGAAGATCTTCTCCGTATTTGTATTTTTGATTTCGGTGGTAGTTGGGAGGATCACCTACCTCTTGTAGAGTTCTCCTACAACAATAGTTTTCAATCTAGTATCAGTATGGCTCCTTTCGAAGCCTTATACGGAAGGCCATGTCGATCACCTTCTTGTTGGTTGGAATCTGGAGAGAAGCTTATTCTTGGTCCAGATTTTGTTCGTGATTCTTCCGAGAAGATTGATCTTATTCGATTGAGAATGAAAGAGGCACAGAGTCGTCAGAAATCCTACGCGGACAACCGTAGGCAGCCTCTCGAGTTCTCGATCGACGATCTTGTTTTTATTCGTGTTTCTCCTTTGAAGGGGGTTATGCATTTCAGTACGACTGGGAAATTGGCTCCTCGCTTTATAGGACAATTTTCTATTACTGAACGTATTGGCCCTGTGGCTTATAGAGTTTCACTTCCAGCTCATTTATCTGGCATTCATGACGTGTTTCACGTCTCGCAACTTCGGAAGTGTCTTCGGGAGTCGGATTCTATTATTGCTTCTCCTGATTTACAAGAGCTTGAGGTCTCACCGGACTTATCTATTATGCAGTAGCCTGTTCGCGTGCTTGACACGGAGGTGCGACACCTTCGGAACAAGGACGTGCCGCTCGTTAAAGTTCAATGGTCCGCTAATCCCAATGATTGTACTTGGGAAACCAGAGAATTCATCGAGCGATCTTATCCGGGGTTTCTATCTTAGCTTGTGAACGGTGAGTATGTCTTTTCATCTCAAGCTTATTCCCTTTTTCTTTTGAATGTTGTATGTATGTAGTTGTTACAAGTATCGTCTCTAGGAATTGCGGGGACGCAATTTTGTTAGGAGGGGAGATCTGTAACAACTCGCATATTTAACGATTATATATTAAAATGTTGTATTTAAGTATAGCGTCGTTAGTCGGATTTTAGGTCCGAAATGTTACTTTTTGCAAACGGCCGAATTGGAGCTCGAAACCATTTCCATTGGTTCCAAAATGGCGTTTGCGATCTTTTTGAGTATAATTTTTGATATGTTTGGAGTTTGTGAAATTTTGACCCTTATTTTATTGGGTTTTGGGTTTGGGTTCAGCCCACTAGTTAACTAATACCCTAACCCAACCCCTTCTCTTCATTCATCCTCATTTCATTTCATTTCTTAAGCTAGAACTGAAAATGGTGGAAAGGAAAGAGAGATAGAAATTTGCAAGCCCTAGTTTCCTCTTACAACTTGATTTCTTGCTCCAAATTCATAGAGAAGACATAGGTAAGCTACTCTTCATCTCCTCTATCTCTTTCTCTCTTTAATTTCAGAAAGTTTTCCTAAACCTAACTTAGGAAAATGCTTGTTTGATCTTAGATTGAAGCTTGTTGGGTTGTAGGAGTGATTGTTGGTCTTCTTCTTGGGTTTTAGCTCCTTCATCTTCTTTGTTTTGGGTTAAAGGTGAGTTTTGAACTCACATCTACTTCTCTTGATTTCATTGATGTTGGGTATGAATTCCTAGCACTTGTTCATATGCACTTTCTTTTGGTTTGGATTGAATTAGTGAATACCCAAATTTTTAGTGTTTTGGGTTCAATTCTTTAGAGATCCTAACTTTGATGTTTTGATCATGTTTTGGTGATGCATTGAAGTGCTTATAGGGCCGGGTAGCCGCTAGGCGTAAACCCCTAGTGTCCGTGCTCGTCCGGTTGAAAGTTGGGAGAGTATGCACTTCATTTGTTATAAGTAGGAAATGCAGGAAATTGGGTTCAGTCGACTGGATCCTTTGTTCAGTCGACTGAGCTGAAGCCCGAAATTTTTCTGGATAGTGTTCAGTCGACTGAACAGGGATTTCAGTCGACTGACCTGCTCCTGTTTTCCTGTTTTGCCTATTTATGTTCGTTTTGATTGGTTTTTCGGATTTTATCGATTCAAGTTGGTTCTTAGTGGTTGTTATTGCCTCTTTGACTTTGATAACTTATTTTTGACTTCATCCAACGGGTTTTATAAAATAATCTTTCTAATCATATTAAAAGCTCGTTCTCCAATTTATAAATTCTATTTAAACACACGCACAATTTCGCACTTCGAGCGAAGTGGAAGGGTGATTAAATGCTTGGGCAAAACACGGACCATGAATCTGTGCGTTTATCTTTCCGATTAATCCCCGACCTATTCAATTGATCGTTTTGACCTTCGGGTTTGGTTTACTGAGGATATGAGGTGAACCTTGTACTGCTTCGAGTGTGAAATTAACTAATGGATAGTAAACCGTTTAGTGCGAACGGGTGGTTATGGGACTCACGTTACCACTTTTCGGATTCCTTTCTGGGAGTTTGTGACACATGCTGCCTTTGGGATAGTGTCTTCGGACTGTCTCCTCTGGCTTGTTTCCTTTAATATCGCTTTTGGAGTTGGTCCTTTGCCCTGACTCGAAAGATATTTGGGGTTGTTGGTTACCTTTAGTATTGCTTTCGGAGTGGTTTCTTCACCACCGATCAAGAGATATTGGAGTGGTTTCTTCACCACCGCTCGAGAGATATTGGAGTGATTTCTTCACCACCGCTCAAGGGATATTGGAGTGGTTTCTTCACCACCGCTCATGATGTTTCATTTATATGTATATTCCCTAGGTATTGCTTTTCTGTATTGGTTCTTTGGAGCCACACGAAATATAGCGTTTACCTTGTGGAACTCGTATTTATCGGTATTTGTTGTTTGCCTTTATGGCTTGTTTTGGGATATTCCTATCCTTCGTTTCTATGAGTTGCCAATGATGTGAGGCTTGTTTTCTTATGATATGATTCATCATTTGTTAGATGACTGTGTTATCTCTTTTAGAGATATTCGATATACATTGTGACCTTGCAGGTTTATTGTTGTTCAGTTTATCTAACTGATTTGTTTAGCTAGACTGATCCGTGTATTTTATACTCGGGTCAGACCGAGTTGTTTCAGGTTAGGTGCTTTGGACTTAGCCTATTTTGCTTCCGCATGGACTATTCAGCTTGTTCCTTTTTGTCATAGCTTTTGTGTAGTCCCATTTTGTTGTAACTCTGATATATGTATTATTTTGGATTCATCTGTATAATGTGGTTTGCAATACCACTTGACGTGTAATATTCTGTTTACTCTGTTATGTACCAGTATATGTGTATATGATGATCTACTGTCCTGTGATGTATATTACATTTGAATTATTATATTCTGTTCTGATAGATCCAACCACCTATGGTTTTGTTTTAAATATTCATTGGGTATGTCGACCTGCTTGGTATGACTATTGTCGATGTATTCAATAGATAATTAGAGCAAGGCTATAGATGGTCGCTCCCAACCAGCCTTATTCTCCGTGTTAGTTGACGACATTACTCTGTAGTGTCCTTGGCTAGTGTGGGTATAGAGGTGGGGCGTCACAATAGGGGTCCTCCAAAATAGGCGGCCATTGAACCTTCCTCTTTATATATATAAAAGAAAAGTAAGTGAAGTATCTTAAAAAAGTTGAAGGTGGTTTTGGCTGTAACACTTAGTAATAATGATTGGTTTTGAGAAGTTATTAAAAGTATATTACTCTGTTAAATATGTGTAGATATACTTAGATCTTTAAAAAGAATATTTTAAAAATAATGTTAAGTATAAAATGGTTTTTGGGTTTAGTGTAAACAATGAGTGACATTTGTTTTTAACCATATTGAATATACTTTGGAGTATACTTTGTTATTTATAATGAGTACTTTTTTAAAATAATGATAAGTATGGAATGTTTTGGGAAAATGATATAAAAAGTAAAGGTTTAATTTGTAGAAAAGAGAAGGTGTTTACAATAACAATGTTTTAGTAACATTTGTTTTTAACCACTTTGATTATATTTTAAAGTGGGAAATCTCATTAAGTGATTTGTGAATATTCTTATACATTAGAGATAAGAATATGAATACATTTTGAAGAATATAAAGAGTAGAATGAATAGTGAAGTGGCATACATGTGTGTATGTGTATATTTTATAAAGTTATTTAAATATGGGCAAGGATCGGCTATATCTCATTTTCGGTACACCCCAAATTCCACTCATATCAGCCACAAGTTCCAAATAAAATAAAAGAGTGAAGTTGAAAAGGAGAGAAAGTATATTATTTTATTTGGAACTTATGGCTGATATCCAGGGGGATTTGAGTGCAGCAAAAATGAGGTGTAGCCGACCTTGCCCTTTAAATATATATATACAAGTATTTACAAAAAGTATTATTTGATATTATGGGGATTGGAAGTTGCTTGTGTGACTTAGTCATGTTTGAGTGTTTACTCGTTTATGGAGAGTATTTACTACTATGCTTAGCACTAAAAGCCGACAAAGTAGATTTGTTCTATCTATGAAGTTAAGAATGAATTGTCAAGGTAAGGCTTTGATGTAGCCAGTGCTCTAACCTACCTAAATTCACTCTCAACCGGAGGATAACATAAGTTAAGAATGTTGAAAACGATGATAAGCGTACAAGACCCGACTTTCATATGTCATCGTTTTATTTCTATTAAATTTAACCCAAATTAACTTAGGAAATATGTAAAGGAAACATGATTATCATATGGTATGGTTATTCTCTCGATGATGCTATGCCTTTCATATTAAATCTTCTTGGTCTTCTAGGACAAAAGATAAGGAAATCCGTTTGGATAAGAGAATATCTCTTCCCTTGTGCAGTGTTTGTTTATTTTTGAAAGAACCAGAGTTAAGTTAACCGAAAATTCATCATTTAGTTTTGAAGAGACCAGTAGATTGGAAATCCTTGTTCTTTTTCTTTTTATTTACCCTAACAATCTGTCTTTCTGGCACTTGTGCTGGCACGTAAATACCGTCAATGTACTAGCATCAACATTTAAGGTCGAAAAGACTGTTTATTACAATGTTGCACTTGTAACATGCACGTATAAGTGTACTTGATACACTCATTATAATATATTTAAATTAAATTAAGTAAAATATTCTTTTAAAACAAATTATATAAAATGAGATTTTATTTAAAATTATAATTGATCGGATCTTATAAACCCTTTAGACTTCATTGGCCCAATAGATCCAATAATAGGATTTTTTTTGAAATCTCCTTTTTTCGTCTACTTTCGACTAGCATAGTTCGTTCAATTGCAGCTAATTTATTAATAAATAAATTATTTGTATGATAATTGTCCATTTAACCTAATTGAATGTATTTTTCTATCATATATTTTGTACTTACTATCTTTCTTTTTATATAAAATCTTTTTTACTATTCCATTATTTGGTTTTTAACAACTATTATAATAAAATATTAATTTATACTTATATTTATTATTATTTACGGATTACCCTAGAAATCCATAAATAATACCATTAGAAAATATTTACTCTTTAAATATCTCAATTTTAAGCATTATTTATAAATAATCATAGTTGATTCTTTCTGTAATAGTTTTACTTGTAGAATCAAATAATCTACTACCAACTTATAGGGTATCTATTATACTAACTAGCTAATTACATAATATTACGACTATCACATTGAATTATACAATTTTACTAGTCTATTGTTTAATATGTAAGCAGCCACCTAATCAATATAATGATTCAATAATAGATAATACAATCAAACCTAACTCAACAGTATTTCACAATCAAAATATCAAATAAGCATAACTATGTATTAGTGTGATACATATGTATGTGTAAACACACACACACACATACATATATATATATTGATAATGGATAATTATTTTATATTTTTGATATTTATAAACGTGGATACTTATAACCTTTTGAATTCACTAAGGAACTTTCACCAATAGTCTCAAAACCCAACAAATCATATGCCAAAATGTTTGAAATCTCACCGGGAACCTAACACCATAGACCACACGTGTAACAAATGTCGTCTGCAAATGTTATGACGATTAAAGGTTATAGAGTTTGAATTGTTTTAATGAAAAAAACAAAGATTTCATGAAAATTTGCAGTCTCCTTCAAAATATGTTGAACCATTTGTGGCCATTGACCACCACCTTTGATCACCCGTAAATTCCTTCTCCGATGACTATTCATCGATCGAAGATTTGCGCCATCTTCCTCTTACTGTCACCTACATCGATGCCCTAGATGCCGCTACCGATTATCTATGCCTTTGGTGAATTATTCCAGCCAATCCAAGTTGATCTAATATGATCAAAAACGTTTAATAGGTTCCATTTTTGTTCCCCTATGTAGCAGTGTCTTTCGATCATCGTTTGGTCATCATCTCACCATTGAATATGAAGAAAATCGTGTCGATCAGCAATGGGTAAAAAAGTAGATTTCTAAAAAAATCTATTTATATTATAGTGGGCCTATGAAGTCTAATGGTATTTCACTATGTAAAATCTAGTAATTAAATAAGATCATATTTTATTAAACTTATTTTTACATATGTCAATTAATCACATTAATTAGTTCAACTTTAGTTGGATGTATTTCGTATACATTAAGCGATATAACAACACAACATAATGAAATATAAACATGTGTATAATTACACACACACGCATAAATATTGAGATTTATATCTATTGTATATACATATATGTTATCCTTACATACAAATGATAATCTCATATGAATATCAAAAATATAAATGCCTAAGCATATACATATGTTTGAATAAACTATATTTGGTTTGTATACACATATTGATAGTACTGTATACATATTGTTTTGACATATATATACATATATTTGATATTTTATGTCCACTTATATATACATTTAATACGCACACCCATATACACACACATCTATAAAGTTATGTAAAAATCAATGTGATAAAACTAGATATTTCGAAAGAAGAGTACGTTTGATTGAAAGTGAAGGTGGAATAAAATTTTACATTAGATCTGGATCAAATCAAATCAGAGATAAAGAGGAAATGGAATAAAGTAATGTCTTATGATTCCTCATTCACAAAAAATAATTAGTAATAGATTATGTACCATATAAAATTTCAAAGTTAACCATAATAAAATATCCAAAATTTAAAAATTAAAGATATGAAAATAAACATTTAGCTTGAAAATTAAAAGTATTGTCATAATTTAATGTGTTGTTCCAATGAAACAATTAATTCTAAAACAGTACATATATACACACACACAAATGTGTATATAGTAAATTAAGATTTGATTTCAAAATATACATTTCACTAAGCAATGAACTTGAATATATATAAGTTTAGAATAAATTAACCTGACTAAAAGTATAAAGTAATGTTGTTTCAGAATTTTAAAAACATGAAGATGAAGCATATAAATATGTATACACACATACATATATGTATTTATATGTGTGTATGTGTATTCATAATTCAATGTCATTTAATATATAATCCGTGATTGTAAGAGAATTAAATTGTAATAACAAAAGTTAATTTTATTACAACAAATCAGATCTACATAAACCTATAATCTCAGATCCAACAAATAAGAAAATTAGTTTCATAATACAATTAGTTTTGACTAAAAAATTAATTGATTAAATTTGTGATAACAAAAGTAAGTCTTACAACAAATCAAATCTACATCAACTAGAGATTTCATATCTAATTAGAACAATATCAATATTCAAAATAAAACATACATAATTTTAATTTTTCTTTTAATTGGCAGTACACAATAAAATTCAAAATATATACAATAAATGGCAATCATTATACATGTATCTGAACTAGTTAAAGTTTAAACATCATGAATGAATTCAAAAGGAGGAAATCAATTTTGAAAAGCCTTGCCATTTTGTAGCACCATGACTTGTGACTTCTCTTTAGATCTCTAAATGAATCCAACATCCAACTTTACAAGAGAAGGATGAACCATCTGGCTTTTAACTTCCCTTAATTTGCCTTAATTTGAAGTCATTTTTTATTATATGGAAATGGAATCCATGGAAGGAATTTCTTAATTATTATTTAGATGGAATTTCAACTATTGCAATATCAATGCAGCTTTATTATTTAATTTTGAAATCTAACCGACTTTATTATCTGAATAGTTTCAATTGTTTTTTCAATGAGGTTGTCTCAAAAGGTAGGGCTAATGTTTTAAAGACCCAACCCAACCTCGGTTTGACCACGGTTAACCTTCAACCTTGGAGCACTATGGTTATTGGAAGAGGTATGGAAGAAATTTTATGTAAAAAAGAAATGAAATAAAGAGATTTATTCTTAATGGGAAAAAGGATCCTCTCGCATTATCCTCATTAAACTTCCTCATTCAATTCCCTTCTAAAATTTCAATTAATCAATCTCCTCATCTCCCAAAGATATTGCCAGCCATAATTTTCTTTAATAAGGAGGAAAATTTCCAAAAACACTCCAAGTAATTATTTGTTATTTAAAGCTTGTTTAAAAATATACTAAAGTTTATATCGATATATGCAAATATAACTTTTATACATGCATTTAAATAGTTACCAATAACATTCAAAGCATCGAATAAATTAATAATAATAATATTTTCAAATATTAATCAATTTAACTTATTTATAATATTTTATAAATTAATTAAATTGTGTGATTTTTCAAAGAAATCACAAATACAGTGTGATTCGGAGGTGTGAATTCAGTTAGCGATTAATATTGAAAATTCAAATATCAACTTTTATGCGTCGCCTTATCTAGTGGTATGGCAATTTGACCGAATTCATTGCTTATAGGCCTTTTTAATAAAATCGTGTTTTATATTATCTTAAACAGTACCTTTAGTAACGATATTTTATACACATTCTCTTCATCAACACATATCACTTTAGGATTTATGCAATTTGGTTTTGGTAAAAATTCCAGTTTAACTTTATTCAACTCAGTTAGTCCGTAAACATAGTCCTTGGTTCAATAATAGCATTTATTATTAATCATACTACTTTGTCCAAGATTTTGACTCTGAATTGACTGTAATGGACTGTGATATTAACCGCATAAAACTAAGGAGATGAATTCTCTATTTAATACTGTTTCACTTCCAATGTTTCAACTCAAACCCAACTATAGTCACTCTATGGATCGTATCAAGATGATTTAACTGTCAAAGTTGAGAATTCATATTGAAGTTCATAGTATTATCAAATAAAGGGAACTATGTAACATCGTCATTCTGAGATTTCATGTTTGATCTAATTGTTATCAGCCAAAATGAAACTCTCAAACAATTCATTCCATAATTATCCAATAACTACGAGTACGAAACCGCTGCTGCCCCCTGGGAAATACACTAACATTTTGAGAGCGTTACACACTCTGTTTTAATTGGGTATATCGCTATCCTTTTTCGACGCATTTTTCCTATGAATAATTAAAATAATTCGTTGTTCTATGTTGTAAAAAGTTTCTCATGATCAAAGCAATTTTTAAGTATTATCACATAATATATCATTTAAGGATTTTCTATTTTAATATATTAAATTAATTACTTAATTAATATATGTAATATAACAAGTATATAATAAAAAAAAACTAAACACCTTGTTTACAAACAAGATTGGTTATAGAGTTAGATATAAGTAACAAGTTAAAAAATTTCCCCCAAGACATACTCCTAGCTCTCTTAATCTCCCACTTGCATGAAAGGTCAGTCATGGAATCTTAATTCCATTCCTCCAATCAGTTTTCTCAAAATGATCAAGCTAGTCACTTAATGAACAATATGCTATATTGTCTTAATTATCTATTTTGTCAAACAACTCTCTCCGATAAAGAGAAATTGCTTTTTTCATATGGAATATTTCAGTCTATTTCATAATTCCTAGTGAGCACTAGGTTCTTTCTCGATCCTTATCACATTATTTTTTCACAAAAAAAAGCCATGGAATTCTCTACATTTGGGATCGCCCTAGCTTAGTTATAAATTTGTGAACTTACATTTATACCACTTTCATTGCAATGCAATTCAAGGTGACGTGCATAGCCTCTTGGTTGTGCTATCAGCAAATTTTTTATAGTTTTCGAACATACTCAAAAAATAAAATAGACAGAAGAACGATAGAAAAACAATAATAAACACGTAGAAAACCATCAAACGATGGTAAAATGAAGAAGTGCGAAAAAGATAGTTGAAAGCAGAACTTGATTTCATAGACTTCCACTGATTTGTGTGTCATGGATCATGACCAAGTCAGAGATCAGGTGGAAGCTAGGAAAATTGGAAAGACACTCTGAATAGATGGTTAAAAACATAAAGGCATGAAGCAAAGCAACCCAAGAGATAAAGCAATGCCACTTCGAATGGATCTCGAGTTAAATTTGACCCAAGACATAAATCGGCCCGAGTTAACTCGATGATGAGTTGTACATCATAACTTGATGATGAGCTGTGGCACGTGGGTTGGGTTTGGTCGAGCTAGTTATGTGGAACGACGTGCATAATGTGGAGATCTTGTGTAGCAATTTTTGTAGCCAAATGTGGGGATCTTCACCCATAAGTAGAGATAGAGAGTGCTTGGAAAAGGGACATTCATTTCTCCTTTATTGTAAACTTATAATCACGATGATTAATAAAATATTAACTCTAACAAATACTCTACTGCAATATCACTGAGTTGAGACTACTAAGTCATAAAAGCATTGTAAAACAAAGGATATTCAATAAAAATCGACTAAGTAGACGTAGGCCAGAGTATACGCCGAACCATAATAATTTTTTTTTGTTCATTTCTCGCTTTTACTCTCTTTTCTTATCTAATTTTTATAGTTTGATATTTTATTTGGTCTTTGTCCCATTTTTGGTCTAAAATTTTGGCGCTTCCATTGAGAAAACTCGAATTTAACAACTTGAAACTTGAATTTAAAGATGATGAAGAGGCTTAACACTAGATCTGTTGCTGGAGGAAGCAAACAAGAGCAAGGGGCGGCTAGGAGATGTCCTTAGGATTAAACCCCCCATCCATCTATGTAACCAGAGATGAGATAGAAAGACTGATGAAGGAAATGCAAGATAGGATGATAGCTCTGTAGGAGGAGATGCTGGATTCTTTAGAATAGTAGAACAAATAGAACAGCTAGAATTGCTAAAAACCTAAAGTAAATGCCATAAGGTGGAACAAGTGCACCTGGAAATGAGACAGAAAGAATTGGAGTCAACCCCCTAATGACCTAATAGATTATTGCCGATCCAAAGGTTCAACTCGGCACTGAGTCATGGGTCCTAAGTGGCATGATGGATGCAAAAGTTAGATGGGATGGAGCAGGTCTAAGAAATGAAGTTGGGTCATAACACGAGAATTAAAATGCGAATGCGAATGTACAACAATAGGAGCTGGAGTAAGAAGTTCCTCGTAAGAATAAGGGCAAGACGAATGCATGGATCAAGGACTTTAATTGGATGATGACGGAAGGATTGGTAAAATGGTAAGATGAGTATTAAGAAGTGGACCCTAGAAATGGAGCTTGGAGAAAATGAAAAGGAACCATTCACCCACAAAAATCTTGTACACAAGGAATCCACCTAAGTTCAAATTATTGGTGTCAGAGACATATGATGAATGGATGGATTCGACCATTCATTTGATGAGATATATCCGATATATGGAGATGTTGGGAGCTATCGAGTAGGTAATAGGATGATATTTCCATATATATTTGATAGATTTGGCAACGATGTGGTTCAGATGATTAGAGAACGGGTCCACTAGCACATGGAATGGCTTTGGTGGATAAGTTTATGAAACAATTCAGTGTTTATATAACATGATCAAAGAATGTAGTGATGCTTTTAAGCATGAAACAAAGGGCCGAGGAGACCCTGCTAAGTCATTTGACCAGGTTCAATGCAACAGTCATTGTAGTTGATAAGCTGGATCCAACGATAGTTCTAATGACGGTAGTTTCTAGAGTTGCTAGCAAAATTGATTTCAAAGTTGATTTAATGGAGATCCTTTAATGGATCTGATGGATTTCAATCATCAAGCTGAGAGATTCCTACGTCAGATGGATGCTGAAGCAAATGAAGGCACCAATGTCAATGTTGTGAGTGATGGAGGATCGTCTGAAATGGGATTTTAAAAGGACAAAGGAAGGCAAAAAGCCGATGATGGCTTTGGAGAACTAAAGTAAATGAAAATGGAACCAAAGTTTTCCTCTTATACTGAATTGACTAGAATCCTAAAGAGATTTGCTTGGATACAAGGGGTTGGTTCCCTATGGGAAACTAGCAAAGAGAGAGCCTATGGATTGGAAGAAGAGGTATGGAAAATTTTGCCTCTTTCATAAGCCAGAAAGTCATGGGACGAATGAGCGCAGGCATCTGTAGGATCTAACAGAAGAGAAGGTTTGGAACAACCGATTGCCACAATATGTAAGGAACCAAATCATGATAGTGCAACTAGAGCGCCCCCCATCTATGTTGGATTTGTCTTGATTTGGCCAAGGATGGTTATCCTATGATCAGGATGAACTAGGATCAAGTATGATCTCTGCACTTCTGTTTTCTTCAAATAAGATCTAAAGGATTACTACTGGACCGCATACACATGCATGAGATCTTGACCAATCCCCGAACACACCCTGAGTTTGGGTCCAAGAGTAATACTTGATTGGATAGGATTCTTGGATGTTTGAACTCGATAAATGGATGAATGATAAATATATTGATTTAAAAATCACACGAACGTGATTATTGATATTGGTACAATGAATTGCCAATGGAGTTTGGTTATTCCTTAAAACCAAGATAATGAAATGAAAGAATATGAGTCCGCTCATCAAAGAGTGAGCGGATGGACTCATATAGGATAGCAAACCCCCTCATTAGAGAGCGAGTGGATGGGTACGCTCAGAGAGAAAGCCCATTCATCGAAGAGAGAATGGATGGGTGTGCTCGAATAGCAATCCCATTCACTGAAGAGTGAATAGATGAGTGCGCTTGGATATCAAGCCCTCTCATCGAAGAGTGAGTCGATGGTTATGCTCGAACATTGGGTTCCCTCATTTGAGAGCGGGCGTATTAGGCTCAATCTAGATGTGTGATCCAAAGAGATCAGGAACTGGATTGGACACATGATCCAAAGGGATCAAAAGCTACATTGGGTATCGATTATGCAATCTGGAGAGATTGGAACCTAAAATGGACATCAATTATGTGATCCAGAGAGATCAGAAACTAGACACGGGACTTAAATTCCACTTGACTGTGAAACGATTGGATAACGATCATTGGATTATGATATTGCCTCAATTCGGTTGGACTTATTTATGAAGGGATGCTACGCGATTCCAAACAATTTATAAATGATGCTTCGATTGATGGCAGTTCACTGCAATAATTGATGACTTATGACAGCTGAATGATTGATGGAAGTCATTATCTTGATTTGGTGAGGCATTCTTATAATAGGATACTAGGCGATACTAGACGACTTATAAGCAATGCTCCAACTCGTGGTAATAAGCTTCTACATTTGTTGATTCATGATTACCTCACATACGATAGTTAACTCCTAGGAGAACATGGGATTATTTTGATATACAATATAAGATATATAATATGATAATCCTAAAAGAACACAAAATGATGATGATTTGCAATTAACACTTAAAAAAGGACTCGAGTCCTTAGCTATGATGTCCAAAACAGCCTTTGATTTACAAGCGAATCCAAAGGAACTAGATCATTCGTTACCGCTTGATTAGTCGATAGATAGAGAGCTCAGCTACTAATGATTTGCTAACATTGATATTTGTTCTTAAGAAAAGAACAACTTATATTCTCAAGACGTGTTTTATGGGGAAAAGTGTTATCATCAAAATTTCCAGAGTCTCTGAAAAAACTCGAATGATTACACTAGATTAAAGAACAATAGAGAAATGGATACAAATAATTAAAAAATATTACAAGACCATAGAATGAAGTAGTACAAAAAAGGTATTTGAAAAGTGGAACTTGAGTCCATGGACCCCAATCAAGTTGTGCCCTATGGACCATCATTGGGTCATAGATTAGGTGGAAGCTAGGAAAAGTGATAAGAAACTCAGAGTAGATGGTGAAAAATATGAAGGCAGACCCAAGAGCTAATGCAATGCAACTTCAGAAGGAACTCGAGTTACTTGAGCTTTGACACAAATCGACGTTAGTCAACTCAGTGACGAGTTGTAACACTTTGGTCAGGGTTTGGTTAAGCTATTTTTATGGAACGATGTGCATAACATGGGGATAGCGTGTAGCAATTTTTGAAGCCAAATGTGCATATTTTCATCTATAAATAGAGGAGGAGAGTGCTTAGGAAAAGAACTTTCATTTCTCCTTCATTTTGAACTTCTAACTATGACGAATTGTTAAAATCTTAACTCTAATGAATACCCTGCTAGATTCTCACCAAGTTAAGACTACCGAGTTGTAAGAATAGCCCTGTAAAAACAAAAGATAATCAATAAAAAATGGACTACGTGGATGTGGGCTGGAGTATTCGTCGAACCACTATAAAATTTATGTTCTTTTCATGCTTTCACTCCTTTTTTCTAATTTTCAAAATTCGATATTTCATTGGGTGATTATGCCATTTTAGTTCAAACAGGTTAAGTCAGCCATCGCTGCTCATTTAGAAAATTTCCAACTCAAAGATCCTTAATTAAGATTGAATATGAATTTAGGATTGACATACTATATTCTATATCACTTGTAAAGTTTTAGTTTGAATACTCCTTCATAAGGAGTTCATTTTTTTCCAGAGACAATTGTAGTATTTGGTAAATACTATAGAATACTTATAACTATCATTTAGCATTGTTAACTTGATTGGTACTCACTCAATGAAACAATTGCATAAGCAAATAGAGATGTAGTAGACAACACAACATGTATGATAATTCCTATTACCTATGCATAAGGAATCTATCTCTTATGCTCCCCATTAAACATTTTAATATGGAGTCTATGTATATCGTTTAGGACAATCTCAACATCCATATTTGTCATTTTAGAAATATTTTAGTACCTTTTTAATAGCCTTTCTCACAACACATGCTTCCTCTTCATTTTGACCGAAGATCAAACTATTTAATTTCTTTATCAAAATATTTGTTCAACTCTAATGCCTGTCGAACAATACCATCGTGTTAGTTCTTTGATCAAATCCTAAAACTCACGTACTCATTTACCGCTACAACCAATTTCAAGACATTTATGTTGTTTTGTGCAAATAGTCTATTCTAAATCATTATTTAGAATTTTATTTTAAATGAAAATCCCAAAACTCAAAATCACATCGTCGATAGTTTTGCGACTTAAATCTGAATTAACTTAAGCACATTGAATGATGAATCTGTATGGTTAGTTACAATAACTGAAATTTATGATGTTATTCTCATCAAAGTTGCTTACTATATTCCAATTGCATTGGTCTTCCTTTTGAGGAGACGCATGTGGCCAATGGATCGTATCCCTTTGGGTACAATTATCAAAATCATATTTTAAAAATTACTTGGAATTGATTCCAGATTTTAGCATCATTCCAGATGATGGAGTTTATACTCTTCATGGCTTATTGACAATTGAGAAGATCGTTATCATTAACAATCCCTTTTCTTGACATTGATAAGAAACTCGCCATTTCTCTTTAATGTGCGAGAATCCTTTAAGACTTTCTAATGTGTCATATTCGTTCAAGGCATGGTTAATTTTATTTTATCTTATGTAATAATTTTCTATATTAGAGTCACTGGATCATATCCAAGTCCATTGTACTATCACTAATTTCTAAATGAAATTCCTTCATTGTGAAGGCGGTGTTTCTTAAAACAATATTTGTCACTCAATACATCGAAATAGGAAATAGGCATTCACAAACATTTTATGAATTGCCTTTTATTCTCACATAAAAACTGATGTAGTTTTATGCCTATGAAACTTAAGTTCATAACATAGACAAGAAAACCCTACATCTTAGTCTATTTATGCAACAACCCACCTTTCTCGACATTGGATTAATGCCCTAACTGATGTTTAAATCTCAAAAACTGAAAATGGCAGGTCATTAAGTTATAATAACAAGAAACAAACAGAGTCTAACTATAAACTTTTGAACTCATAGTGCAAGAAAACAACATATGATATAAAAGATCTTCTATTAAACCTTGCTCCAAATACATAGTTAAACTTGTACAATAAATCCAATCTTTAACACATACAAGAATATACTAGTCAAGGTTATATTTACAATTTATACAATATCTATAATACAAGGTCTCTGTCACCATGTCTTCCATGTCACCAGGATCCATCAACCTAGTGATATACATAAAAAGAATAATAGGAGGGGTAAAAAGATATGTTTGAGTGAGTGAAACTGATCTATTCCACATATATTAACTTACTGACAGGTATGAGTAATAACATCAACATGTAAGAGTTGATTACTCAATTAAGGTCAAGATTACACCTAATCATTTAACATGTCCTAAACATCATACATCTGTCAATGACGTGATATTGTGTCCTACGCTTACTATACGCAAATATATACTTAGCTAATAAGGTCAATCAAATGCATAATACCGAGGAACATGTATTTCCTTGAACAACTAATACATTATTACTGAGGAAACAACCATTCTCTAGAATAACTATTTTCTGAATCACTAACACTAATACTGAGGGAACAACCATTTCCATGGAATAGCTATTTCCTTTTCGAAAATTGTAGTAACAAAGAGTTTTCCAGGACAAATATTCCCTACACACATTCTTCATACACAATCAACCAAACAAACCGGTTGTACATTATACATACCCAATATCCAATCATATGAACGCAATATGATACCTAACATCGACATTCAAAGTAGCCCAAAGTGTCCCTCGAAGCCTTGGTTATGCAAAACATATATTGTTCGGCCCGAACCTCTTGGTTAAACATTTAATCAACACACATGATAATAGGTTGACCGTCAATGTCCTGATTGGTCGACCGCTTATTGGAACCAGTTGGCTGGTAGTGAGCTTTGATCGACCCATCTTGATGAATTTATTTTAGGTTTTTTAATTTTATTTCATTTTGGACAATGTTTCTTCTCCGTTTTTCTTTCGTGTTTCATTTTTTCATACCAATTTGTTGTGGCATCATTAAACCAATGCTCATACTTTAATTTGCATTAAAAATCTAGTTTATACCATATCATACGCGATCAAAATCTCAAAATAAACTATTTACTTCCATTGTCATATAATGTAAGTCATCTCCCTATTGGTTCTTATTCTTACATTCATTTATTGTTTAATTAGTTGTATTTATACTTAAACCTTTCCTCACAACATTTCTTTAATCGTTATTTGATTTAATCTACATCAATTTTATAAATTGCTTAGTAAATCTATTGAATTTCCAATTTAACTAATTACTTATTTTAACATCATTTATTTTTTGATAATCATTTAAACAGTGATTTATTACTCAATAAAATATGAAATCTATTTATAACATAGAACTAAATCAAATATAGCATTATAGTTGTTTTATATGCGATAGGCACAAGCCCACTAACTCGGATATAAAGGCCAAACCCCAAAATATCCATTTTCCGAACTTATGCACCTATGGTTCTTCAAAATTTGCCTCCCCCTTGGTATCAGGTCATAGTGCTCACTGTCCCTTTTTTTGTTGATGTTTTAATTAAATTTTGTTAACATTTGAGTGAGATATGATAAGTTGAATATTTTGGGATGAAGAGGGAAGAGAAGACATAAAAGGTAAGAAGATAAAATGAAAATTCTCAAGTAACGTACAGTAGTTTGGGCTTTTATATGTAGAGGGAAATGGCTATTTACTTCAAATTCAAATATTCAATTCTAGCTTAAAGTGAATCTAAGACCCAAAACTTAAATTGCCTATATCTCTTTCATACAACGTTTAAATCAAAACAATTTATATACGGTGTGAATTAGAAAAACGATTTGACACAATAGTGCAAGTACTAACACCAACTTCCACAGTTGGAAATGATCAAAATTTTCCCCTCCAATATTTATATTAATTAATTTATCACTCAAAAATGATTATCATTAATTATTAATAATGTTGGGGTATTACATTTCCCTATAAAACAATTTCATCCTCCAAATACCTAAGGAGAAAGAATGCAATTTCCCTCATTTTCGTATTGCTTATACAAACACATTCTTAACATCTAATCAATCCAACATCCATTTAAGTCGAGCGCCCATCCAAGTAAAAAAATAAACCAACCATACAAAAACATCCCTACATAGCGTATAAGTCTGTAATTAATTTCATTGATAGGCGTATGTGTTCACTAGCATATCAAAGTATTTATAGTAGCGCTTGTGTACTTTATGAAATGCACTAATACTGTAGCATCTGAATATGAATGCAAATGTCTATCATTCGGAACCTCCTACATGAATAAGATGATATGACCTATAAGACATGTATGTAAACATCCTAGGGTGAATTTGTGAATTCTATATGTGTGCAGAAAATAATCCTTTCAACATAACATATGGTAAATACATACATATGTAAATCAAAGGGATCAAAGCATACATAACACACCAAGATTATAACACAGTCCATAATATATAAAAACAATCGTCCTAGTCAAGTATCTAACAAACTATGTATCCTAAGCAAAAATAATAAATCAATAACAACAATCCAATCAAACGTAGATACTAACTAAAATAACAATTAAGTATATGGAAAATGTTTTGGAAAGGCAAAATGAAAAGATCGAATCTACTTCTCTACTTTTCAAATACTCCTAACTAAATCATTTCCCATGTAATCTAACATACTCTACTGCTGGCATAAACTAATTTTTAAATATTGACCTCAAATGTACATTCACATATACAACTTCTACAATCCATGCTACTAACTTGGATAGAGATGCCACATGCACAACGACAGGTAGCCTTAACATGATTATGCTCCAAACGAAGTGCAGTCTCTCATACCATTCGTAAATGAACATACGCAATAGCAAAATCATTTTAGTAGTACTTTCCTTGATTCGTCTTTTGGACTAAGATAAGGCAACACAAAGTATGCGGTGTCTTGCCCAAAAAAACCCAAATGACTTGAATCACTATATGATTCCTCCTTTCTCCCAAGAATATCAACAGGATATAAGCCTTAACCTGCTAGACATAACAAATCTTCCATTACATTTTCCAATCGTACTTAAATGGTACCATTACGCTTATGATATCACTTGTCCAAACATCCAAACAAACAAAATCCTATTATATTCAACCCATTCAATTATAACAATCGATATCCTAAATCTGAATGGAACTCCAACCTAAGCAAATATCAACCTAAGATAGTGAGATTATGAAATGGTTGAATATTTGATACTTCAGTTACGTGTACCTCTTATCCAATATAAACTATGCACCTTTAAGTCGCTAAGCTAAAAAAAATTCTTTGAATACATAGTTCTTCTTAATTTGAAGGATGATTGAAAAAATATAACTATTCCTCCATCAAAGCCACATTCAAACCTTAAAGTCCCACTTTCCATAAAACCGCCTTCACATCGTTTATGCGTGTAAACTATAATACTTATCCTTATATTGTCTTAATACCAAACCTAATATGGGATATCCTTTATAATCAAAATTAGGCTCGTTAACGGATTTTTTTGGATGTAAATAGTACCATATTAGCATCCACATCCAAATCAAATATCGAATATCAATGTTCTGTACAGATGGATATTGGATAATTATCCTATCCACTAACGATTGATATATCAAGAAACAAAAATAGAAAATTTCGGTTTAGTACAATTGTTTCTCGATCCTACTGATTATAAAAGTTATCAAAATCATCGAATATGAGGATAATAAATAGTTTTTAGCAGTTAATATGCATTAAATGCATATTACATAAACTATTAACTTAAAAAAACAATAAATACATATGGTTCATTGTACTAAAATACACATAAAATAAACTATAATATGAAAAAAAATCGATGGATAATTTTTGGATGTGGATGCCTTCATATTTGAATCTATATCCACTTTTTTGGATATTAGATATTTAACAGCTTTTTAGATAAGGATGCATATGAATTTTTCAACATCCATTAACAACATTAATCAAAAGGTAGCTTAATTACCCTTCATAATCAAAAAATCCAAGCTTAAATCATTTTCTTATATAAACCAACTAATTGTATCTTTCTCACATATCTTTCTGACAACTTTCTTTTCTCCCATGCTATGGACGAGACAACTCAACTGGGATGGCGTCTCTCTATGTCAATCCAATTGACTTCATACTCGATAATCATAATAACACCTTAGCCTAAACTAATAGCGTTTGGGGGTATTCTTTAGGGTAACTTTGAAACTTATTGTAACTTATTAACTCTATAATAAAACCCATTCAAAATAATGGTGTTTGTCTTTCAACTATATACTTATCATATTATGGTATTTTATTTGTTAGATAATTTAAGTCCATTAAATAGAAAATCCTTAAATGACATGTTAAGAAACAGTAATTGCAGAAAAATGCATCCTATAGAAATTTATCCCATCAAAATAACAAATCATTTAAATATTCCTAGTCTTCATCCATTGAGACTAGAGTATGTAACATTCTACAAATGGTAGGCATTTATTACCCATAGCTGTTGTGGAAATCAAGGGGTTACGTACTAATAGTCACTGGTTAACTGTGGAATGACTCACTCGAGAGTTTTCTATTGGTTAACATAACTAAATTTAAACAGAGAATCTCAAAGCGATGATTTTGCACAATTCTCCCAAGTTGAGAATTGTATTGAACTTTAATATGGACACTCCACTATAATTATAGTTAAATCATGGCATAACGTCCATTGAACGAGTATAGTTGGGTCTGAGTTGAAGCATTGGAATTGAAACACTTTTCAATAGAAAATTCATGTCCTCAGCTATATGGGTAAATATTATGGTTAACTACAGTAAAGTCAAAGTCAAAATCTCTGGCCAGAGTAGTGTGGTTAATAAAATATGTTGTTTTTGAACCATAGACTTTGTTGATGGACTAGCTAAGTTGAATATGGACGATATTGGAATTTCACCAAAACCAAATTCCATAAGTCCTAATATGATACAGTGTTGACGAAGAGAATTGGTGTAAATAATCGTTGTTATTGGGTACCGCTTATAATGACTAAAATTAGATTTTACCTAAAGGAAGTGTATGCGATAAATTTAGCCAAAATATCAGACCACTAGCTAAGGTGACATGCGAACATTAATATTTGAATTATTCGATATTAATCGATAACATAATTTACACTTTTGAGTCGCTGAACCAAAATGATGAATACTCTGGATAACCAGTACGATTTAATTAATTTATAATTATTTTAAATTAATTTAACTAATTAATTAATAATTTTATTAGATTTTTAATAACATTTTTTAATAAAGTGCATACATAAATGTTATAAATGCGTGTATTGATATAAGATATCGATGGAATGTTTAAATTGTATTTAAATGAAACAAATATTAAATGGTAATGGAAGATTTTGTGGGCCTCTACTTCATTCTATGGCCAACTATTGGGGCAAGGAAAGGTTTTCAAATTGGATTTGAAAAAGAAAGAATTTCTTAAAAGGAAGAGGAAAGAATTCCAACATTTATTCTCGTTTTTTTTACTTTCTTACATACTAAAATTTATTCAATCATTTCCTATAATTCCTCCTCTCTTCCTTGGAATAATTTTTAGTGGTAGCATAGATCAAGAAATTTCAAAAAAAAATCAAATAATAATTATAAACAAAAGGTTGTTTTCTTCTTTAATTCTTGCAAATTCTAGAGATTGATTCTATTGGGTCTAGGGGCTTTTTTATTCATCATCTGAAGGTGTGATTCATAGGCAACGTTCAACGTAATTTTCAATTGATTTATTTATATATCTCATCGTTTATATGTTTTATGATGATTAAAAATGTGTCCAATCGATCTTCTTGCAATCAAAGCTATACAAATTACTAGTGGCCTGTAATCGATAAGCATGGATTAGGGGCTAATCTTTTAGGTGGGGATTAATCGAGAATTAATTAGAGCTAGTTGTTTATTATAACTCATGTATTTTGGATAAAGTTTTAGTGTTTTATTTAGTATCGATTGATATAAATTAAAATTTAGGATTTTGGATGTATTTCAGAGTAGCCAAGTAGGAAGACCATCTAAAACTAGCACATTGATGCTTATACATTGCATTGAACATTAAATAATGCTTGACCGGTGCATAAATACTTGTTAGATTCTTACATGAGGCAATAAACATTATCTAGGAGGGCCTAGACAAATCGATACGCAGTAATCCTCGCTTATGCTAGGCAGGGCCTCGATGGAGACCTAAATGGATTTTTGTAATAGTTCTTGTAGTATGTAAATCAAAATCCTCTTCTATCTTAATTGAATATATATATATATATATATATATATATATATATGGAATTGTTCTGTTCTGATCTACATATATTATCACCCTTTGTTAACATATATTCATCTCACATTGATATGTTTGGTATCTTTGTCACCTTTTTTAATTTGTTATTATTTTATATAATGCTTGGATCTGTTTATTCTTATCATAAATTAACACATGCCAAACTCGTTCCTCTTCCTTTGTTTGGTGATTTTGTTTTAAAAAGGAAGCTATAAGTTAAATTTTGATCTAGATCTACTTTTATTTTACAAAACTTACATATACAATTGCAAATGAATTGTTTATACTAATTATTTATTATTCCTTAAAGACTATTTTCTATAATTATATGGTAGATTTTGAATGCAAACATTTGAATATTTTTCATGTAAGAATGAAATTTTTTCGATCTAATATTTGTAATGGAATTTTGTACAAATAATATTTTCTCTTTTTCCAAGTTTGATAGTTTTAAAAATAAATTATTAAACTCTAGTTTCCTTTTTAGTTAAGAAGTTAACCTAAATTGTTTGCTTTTAAATCCCACTTGTTTACATACATACATATATACATATACACACACACACACACACACACACACATATATAGACACACACAAGTGCGTGTGCATATATATATATATATATTATAAAATAGAATAATATATAGTGGTGAATATTGTATTTTATAGTATATATATACATACATTATAAAATACAATGTTCACCATTATATATTGTGCTAATCATAAATGTTAAAATTGTAGTTTTATATATATATATGGAAATATACATGTATTACCTGTTTTCAAAATAGATCTTATGTAATTTTATAACTTATAATGTCAAACCTTTTCTTTAATTTAAACCAAATTCATTAATATTAATTATGGATTATAATTACACAAAATTATCGAAAGTGATTTTATAATATATGTTTACATACATACATATATTAAATCAATATCATGTCGACAAAGGCATACGTAAAGGACAAATTGATCCATCGCGGTTTAAATCCCAGCATCTATATACATTCCCATTACCCATATATACTTCTTATCTGTAACAATTGTACTTTGCATGAATAAGTATATTTGATAGACTTGTAAATATTAAAAATAACACAAAAAACCGTTTTAACATAATTGAAAAAACAAAGATTTTATTCAAACTATTTTAGATTTGATCAAAATCCATTTAGGCTTCACAGACTCAACTAAGACCAAAATGAAAATAGTGTTTTGAAACTTAACCATTTAACCTGCTTCTGACTGGCCTAGTTCCTATAATAATATAAGAGCCAAATAGTTTATGAGGTCTAGATTAGCAATGTTAGGGCTAATTGATTAAAGCCTACTCATTTAATTAGATGTTTAGAAAGGCAGCGTCGAAGGACTAGATTTGGATAATTAAGTACTCTACCTTACCCGGCTATTGGCCTAGCCAGAAGGATGATGTACACTAAAAGATTATCTCCAATATAAAGGCTCAAATTGGTTTTGGAACTTAGGATAATTTTTCAAATTATGTTTTGAAAATTTAAAAATTATATTTTAAATTTAAAAGTTAAGTACAAAATATGACATGTTATAAATGGTACAAAATTTACAAAATTAGTTTTAAAAGTTAATGAATTAGTTTCAAATTTTTCATCGTAATAATTTAATTAATTAGATTAAATAAATAAATAAAAGTCAATAAGTAAAATAGAACATATAATGATGTGTGTATGTTTATCTTAAAATATTTAAGGTAAATGATGATATAATTTTTAATTTAATATTTTAACTAAAATATTATTTTAATAAATTAAATTAATTAAAATATAATTAATGATTTATATACATGTATATTGATATATATGCATAATTACTATAAATGTCATAGTCTATCTTTATCCCTAAATTGTTAAAGATGAATAATTCAAAATTCAATAGTAGAAATTTAAATGAAATTAATCAAAGTGTTAATTAAATAATTAATTAAATTAAATTAAATGTGATTTAAAGTAAATATAGTGGAATTATAAGAAATCCATGGATTTAAAGAATGAATACGCGCGTATAGTACATATAATGTGGTTTCAGATGTGTTTGATACATAAATCATGAGGGTGTTTCTTAAGAAATACATTATTCCTAAAAATCGATATTACACTCTAATATAGAAGTATTGAAGATTATGAATCTCTAGTATACATACATACATACATACGTACGT
The DNA here is from genome assembly GCA_030765085.1 of Allium cepa. Lineage (NCBI taxonomy): Eukaryota > Viridiplantae > Streptophyta > Magnoliopsida > Asparagales > Amaryllidaceae > Allium > Allium cepa. The sequence goes on from CM060943.1 coordinate 805,762,457, forward strand.
ATATATATATATATATATATATATATATATATATATATATATATATAAGTTGTCCTCTACCATTTATATATTAGTAAAATACTTGCATACTCTTTAGTTGTTGATCTTCCTTAACCTAGAGATGTTATGTGTAATAATATTAGTATATTAACTAAATGTGATAAGATACATGCTTGTATTTATTGATCTTCCTCAAGGTACATGCATTATACTTAGGCCGTCATGAAATTGTAGGAATGAGTGAATAATCTCCTTTGATTTGTTGATCTTCCTCAAGTTCAGGATGAGACTAGGACAAAGACAATGGGTTAGGAGTTTTATATGATATAGCCAACATGGTGTTATTCATCGCATATGGGCCTATGAATTATTGATCTTCCTCAAGGTCATAATCCCAAGGCATGCAAATCCTAACACTCACTAGTGAAACCGAAAGGTTTCTATGTTTCCTCTTAGGGTTTTAGGAAACATTAAGTTCTAGTGAAATCTCATTAGATAAATGAAATATAACTATTTAGTATACCTATGTTATAAGAACATCTGTAATGTTTAAATTATCGTAACTATTTAAATTAAATTTGTAGCAAAATGACAAATCTAATACTGTTTTTGAAAATGACAAGCTTACCAATACCTAACTCCGTCGACGGGCTAAGAGCAATCAAGGTAGCACTCACATATGAAAAGTTATGGTCATTTAGAAATGAACTTCTAAGAGAAAGACCTACTGAAGGAGTTGACCCTTGAGTAGTTAAATCTTATAATACTTAGGTAGCTAATTATGAAATTGCTTAGTGTCCACGTTGTCGTCTTTAGACAAATCATTGCAAATGCGACATGAACATTTGTCTAAGAAAAATATTAAAGCTTATTTTAAGTAGCAATCTCATTCCACTATATTTGCAAGAATATTTCCAAACCACTATAAAAAATGTTTGGTCTTTTCTCTTTTTTAACCCCTTTTCTTTTATAATCTATATTGGCTACTTGATTGTGTGTTTGTGCCATTTTTGGTCCAAACATTTTGGTGCTTTCACTTAGAAGGAACTTGAGATTTGATTTGAGAAAAATGAAGAGGCCATCTACAAGAAAAGCTATTGCCGGAGGAAGCCAACAAGAGCTTAAGAGCAACATGAGGTATCCTCAAATTCAAATCATTCAATCTACACGACTAAGGAAGATATGGAAGAATGGTGGAAAGTATGCATGAGAGATTGCTAGCTAGGAAGGAGGAAACGATGGATTGGTTCTTCACAAGGAAAGAGCAGCAAAGGATAGTCGGAGTAGTTGGAAACCAAAATCAGAGGCTGGGTGGAGAAATGAGTGCACAAGGAGTTGGGGCACAAAATTTTTGAACAGACCTCATAGATACACCACAATTTGGTACCAAGTCAAGACAACTCAGTACCGAGTTAAGAGTTCTTGTGGGCATGGTTGATTTAGATTTAGGACAAGTACGAGCATGCTTGAGGAATGATGTTGAACCATGGAATGGAGATCAGAACGTGAATGTACAACAACAAGAATTGGAGCTAGAAAATGCCTATGAGAATGGAGGCATGATAAAGAACTGAATCAGAGGCACATAGAAGCCTTAAAGATAAGCGGAATAAGGCGATCGTCTAGCGGAGTTGGTAAGACAAGTACATCGAGGTGGAGTTCCAGATTGATGTTTGGAAGACATAAATAGAAACCCTTTCACCCTAAACATTCGATTCGCTAGGAATCCATAGGATTTTCAACTGCCTATTTTGGAGCTGTATGATGGAAGGATAAATCTAACAGTGCATTTAATAAGAATATTCAACCATCAGAGTGTTGGGAACTTTTAGATGAAGTAATGGGATAGTGTTTCCCATTATACTTGAAAGATTTAGCAATGATGTGGTTTTGGTGCTTGGAAAATGAGTCCATCAGCATGTGGACTGGACTAGTCGAGAAGATTATGAACTTGTTCAGGGTTCATATAACATGACTAAATAATGTATTGACACTTTCAAGTGTGAAGCAGCGGCCTGGTGAGATGTTATGAAGTTACTTAACAAGATTCTACGTAGAAGCCACTGTAGTTTAGAACCAAATCCGTTGATAGTCTTGATGGTAGTGGTTTCTGGAATTACCTTTAAGATCAAATTTAAGATAGCTATAAAGAAGGATCCCATAGTGGATCTTATTGATTTTTACTACCATGTTGAGAGATATTTGTGCTAGGAGGATGTAGAAGCTGTAACAATCCGTAAATTTTGATTATTAAAAATAGTTGATTTAATAAGATTTTTGTAATTAAAATATTAAAAAAAATAGAAATTGGTTATTTAATGTGGATGTAATAACTAATTTGAATGGTAAAGAATGTAATTTAAGCTAAATTATTAATAGATTGAAGGAGATTACAATAAATTGAAATGATGTAAATGTTGAATTTATGAATGAGGTATAATATAATGAATGGAAATTGAGTAAGACCATGGTCCTGTAAGCAATTGTAACTTTGGTCTGTAGACAATAAGCTTATAAATGTAGTTAAAATTAAACAGTGACAATTATTATGTGTTACATGTTTATTTAGTCTATTAAATTGAAATGAATAGTCAATTTTTAATAATATAAACAAAAGTTACATTAATGTGAAATGTAATACAATGTTTAGAAGTTGTTAAATTGGAGTATATTAAGGAATGAATGGTTAACTAAGTTTTTAGAGCAGTAGTGGACTTAATAAAAAGATTTGGAATTGAATCAATTTTATGTATTGAAATCAATCTCTAATAATTGGATCTATTGTAGTAAAAGGAACTAAATATTACATTATTTGAAATTAAGATAAAATAGGAACATTAATGCACTATGGTATAAACCATGAGAATTATACCGTATAATGAAATGGATTGAATAACTAGGTGGAGTTAAGAAAATGGATTTATTGGGAATTTAAAACTTATACTTTTTACTCTAGATAAATTACAGTGTTTTACACGCAATAAATTTCCGTACTTTTATTATACACATATTTTATATTTTTTCTATATCCATCTCTATTTTATCTTTCTATTTTTATTTGTCTAGGCTTTTATTGTACTTATTGGAGTTTATTTGTATATATTCTTTTATTTAATGGCTTGGAAACAAATTAATTAGACATATGTTACTTTGTTTAATTAGGCATAGGTTACATTTGCTTTATTTCTTGCCTTTTATTTACCTATTTATTTAATTACCTACCATAGCCGTGTATATTTTTTTCCTAGCTGTGAGAAATCATTCCACAAATCACGTACAAGAAGATTTATTTCTCATTTCAATCTCCTCATTTTCATTTGCAATTAAGAATAAATATATACGTTCCTTTCTCCTTAATTATACCTTTTTCGTTTCCTAGATTTACTTCTTTGCTTGCCTTCCAAACCACTCCATCTATTAGCCATGAGAAACTTTATCAATTCACGTACAAAAATTTATTTCCCACTTCTCATATTCATTTGCACTTAAGAATAAAATATATGCAAGTTTATTTCTCCTTAGCTTATGTTTTTTTGTTTCCTATCATTTACTCCTTCTTAGCCGTTTCTTTTTTACTTCCATCTTTAGCCGTGTATTTCTTTTGATAACTCACGCATAAACAATTCTCAAAACTCCTCATTATCATTTGCGTGAAGAAGAAAATACAGCAAGCTCTGATTATTCCATGACTTCCTCTTCTTCTTTTTCTATTTTCTTTTCTCTTTTCTTTTGTTCTTCTTCAAGCATGGCTTGGTCTCCACCTATTGCCGACCACACCACCTCCTCCTCACCACCAAAGCCTAGCCGTGACCACCATAGAAGCATACACCACCAAAGTTGATAACAAACCTTAACCAAGCCAATTATTGATCACCTTGCTTTGATTTATCAACGTTAGGTCATTTTATTTTCTATCTTTTCATAGTTTTTATCTATAATTCTTTTGTATTAAATCATTACTTATATATGTTATGCATTGTGTTGTTTACAAGTTTGGATCTGACTCTTCATCAACTTAAAAAACATAGTCGTACATTGTCATGCCTTTTCGTGCTTTGCGGAGTTTGGATGTGTGTTTGATTTTGATTCTAGCTTTCAATAAGGTGAGATTTTTCACTCTACACAACGTACTTTTATAATTGTGAAACGATGACAAGTGAATTGTAGAAATTATTATGTTATGTTCATACATGCCTGTGATTGATTATATGATGTTAAATTGTAACGACCCAGAATTTCTGTTATTTGAAATTCGTATATTTAATTGATTTTAAATATTAACAAGTAGTAAGTCGAATAAATTTCATTTTTTCGAATATCTAGATTTACTTGGATAATTAAATCGACAATTTAATATTTGAAATTATAGAAAAAATTGGAAATTGAGTTTAATGTGATTAAAATTGATTTATAAAGTTGAATGAAATTATATTTGAATTAGAATGACGTTAGAGAACTTTTAAAATCAAATTAGAAGTTAAATTGTAGAAATTGAATATTTTAATATTTAATTGACGAGTAAAAATAGCCATTTTTCAAAAAGTCTCGGATTTCGACGAAACGAGTTTCATCGGAACCGTAATGTTATATTATTGTAAGATTTCAAATTTCGTGTTAATCAGATTTACGGTTTGTCCGAGGCAAGCTAAAATGCATAGAAATCGGTTTGAGTGAATTTTAAATTTAAATAATTCGATTTGATTGGAGTTCAAAAAATTTTCGGGTGAATAGTGTTTCGGAAAATTTCTATAAACGGACCCCATTATCCTCATTTTTGCTCAAACCCTAGTTCTAAATCCTAGCCGCCAGTTCTGAGTTTAATGGCCGAAAACTCATTTCGTTTCTCCTCCTATATCTTCCAAGCTATCGACATTTATCAAAATCTTTCAACTAGAAAAATGTAGATCATCACGAGATCTACAGATCCAATGGTGGAGATCGAAAATAGGGAGATGGATCAACGGCGAATTGAGTGCAAACGTCACGCGTTCGAGAGGCGATTTCTCAGCCTAGGCACGATCGAGTCGAGCACGGCTCCAGGCGATTATAGTGTTCGAGTTGCTCTTCGAGGCGATGGCCTCTGATCATCGTCAAACTGATCGTAGGTGGAGCGAGAATTTGTGAACGAGAGGCGGCTAATGGCTTCGGTTGCGTTTGAATAATCTGGAAGAAGGAGAAGCAAAAACCGCACGGCCGAGATCTGTGCAAGCAAAAATGAACGACTCCGATCTCTTCTAGGTTAAAAGAAAATAAAATTGTATATTAAATTTTATATAAATGTGTACAAACTTTAAAATGCTGTAGCTCTTTCATACGAGGTCAAAAACTAAGGAAACGAATTGTGTTGGGTTCAAATTGACGAGTACTACGCGATGGAGCTAGATTGGGATTGATTTGAGCTAGCGATAATTTTAGGTATAATTAAATGCGTGTTTAATTTTATTCGGAACGAAACACTACAACTATTATAGGAAGCAAAGTGAGAACTTCTCACTCAATCGAATTTGTTCGATTTAAATTTTAAAATTGTTAGATTTAAAAATTGCTTGATTGTGTGCTTGGATGATAAATTGCTATCTGTTGTATTGAAATAGACCCTATACGCCGCATATTAAGCGGAGGTTATTATATTAAACACATATACCGCGATATTCCACCTTGAAGTGGAATTGGTATTATATATGTACTTGGAGTTGGTTTCCCGCATTATATAGCGGATGAGACCCTATTGCGCCGCAAAATAGCGAATAATATTTTATATAAACCCATGTATCGCGATGTTCCATCTTGAAACGGGATTGGTATTGTGCTAACATCTATGGATGCAGGGAAACAGGTTAGAGGGATCCAACTGGATTCCTCAACAGTATTGATTTATTTACAGATATTTGAGATATATTCTGTTATCATATTGATATATGATGTTTGGATGTCGTGGTTGATGTATTGGTGCTGTTGCAGCATGGGGACTATTTTTGGAGTTTTAGAAATGTTAAATTAACGATTTCGAATTTAAAAGGATTTTCAAGTGATTTTTGAAAGTATACATTTTATTGAATTTTGGAACTGATTCATTTTAAATAAATAAATGTTATAATTTTTATGTTATAAAATTATGATTTTTGTGAAATATAACCGAAATGTGATTTTTGAAATAAGTAGTTGATTAATTTGTAAAATGGTTTAAATTGGGATTTTTGAATTATTATAAACGGTTTATATAAAATTTTTATAAAATTGATATTTTATAAATTAAAATATTGGAATTATAAAACGAGTTTTTATAAGTGTTAAAATGTAGCATAAATGGATTTCATAAGTGAATGATATTTATAGATTTATAAATTGTGAAGTTATAAAATGAATATATTTTGTAAAATAAAAGATCTATAAGTAATTAACTTATAAATTGGATTTTGGCATTTAAATGAGATATAAATAGAATTTGTTAATTAAGGGATTTTATAAGTTGAAGTTTTTATAAAATATATAAATGTGAATTTATAGACATTATTTTATAAATCCAAAATCAATTGAATTTGATAAGTAAATATGAAAGCTTATTAAAGGAGATATATCCACGATTTTGGACAGTGGATAATCCTTTAATTAAATATGTAGAGGTGTTGAATTTGGTAAATGATTTATATTCATGATTTTGTACAGTGAATAATATATTAAAGAAATATTTTAGGAAGTGATCTTTTAAATAGAATTAAAACGGTTTGAAGTTGTTTTAAAATGTGTTAAGGATCGAAACCATAGATTTCAACATTCATTGTTGAAATAGACGTTTTCGAGAAATAAGGAAAAGATGTACTATAACACTGTTGTTATAGTAAATGATTTTCGAAAGGAAATGTTTTTGTATAGTATTGGGATTTATATATCTATCGTATTTTCGAATCTCTATGCTATTGATTTTGGGTTGTCGTAACGATGTTTTATGCAACATTCGTTTTGACCCAAATAAATGTGTTTAAAGAGAACGTTTTTCTTAAAAGAATAAAATATACTTAATAGTGTTTTAAGTATATTGAATATTTTCTAAGTATTGAAAATAAATAGATTTGTGAATTACTTATTATTAAATAAGTATGGAAATGTTTTCCAATATGAAGTGAAATGTTTTGAGATTATTTCTTTTAAAGATAAAATGAAAATGAATATTTGAAATCGATTTGAAAATCGTATATCAGTCGATATTTGGAAATTTAAATTCACCACGGAATTTATAAAGGGAAGGGAAATTTGTTTGAAAATAAACATTGATTTATTTCTGAAGTGTGGAAATAAATTTACGGATTTGGAACATAAATTTAAGTAAATCGGTAAGGATTTATTTAATTGGTTTAAATGAAGCATTTTGAAATAAAAGTGTATTCTCCCTCGAAAGCCGAATAAAATTTGTGAATAGATTTGAAAGATATATATATATATATATATATATATATATATATATATATATATATAATTCTAGAATTGGTTTTGAAAAGGATACTTTGGAGAAATTACTTCTTAAATTGTTTTAAATCCTTTAATTAAAGGTTTATTAAGTTGATTTTAGAAATAATTATTTCTAAGATTAAATCAATAATTGTTTTAGAAAATAGTTATTTAAATAGTTATACTCTATCTACTAATTTTACTTTGGAAAATTAGTTTGGACTTAAGTTTATATGTAATATTAGTATAATATTTTACAACTAATATTTTAATTAAAGCGTTCAAAGAAAAATAGTTGTATTTCAAAGTGTTTTCCAAATATATTTTTAATAGTGATATAAATTATTTTAAAGTATTTGAACTAGGCAGATTTCCAGTGAAATGAATAAATATTTGTTTATATATCCCGTGTAGGGAAATGACATGAAACTTGTTTTCAAAAGTTGTAAATGTGGAAAATGGTTTGAAAATTTGTTTTCAAATAGTTGAAGTGTTAAAAATATATCTTGTAAAGATATTTTTGGAAAATAAATAATTTGGGAATTATTTGGAATCTGGCGATGTTGTGCGTATCCATTGATGGTTAAATAACCGACTATCAATATTGACCTTTAAATGGGTATTTGTTGTGATTTGCTTGAATTTGAATGCTACGCTAATTTTTTTAAAATAAGCGCTCGTTATTCGGATTAGCCGGGAGAGGACTCCATTTCATATAATCCATTCCGAATAGTGATACGTCATAAATGGATAGCATTTGAAGATCAGTATTGAAGACCGGGTAATAGTGAAAACGATGGGATGACCTATCGATTGTCTCTGCACCGACAGCTATGGTATGGAAATTTCCTTTGTGGTAGGAAGTTCTATCGGGATTGTGAATAACCGGATTGCAAGGGATTCTTTGGAAGTGCCTTCGGTTCTGTTCGAACCCAGAACAGACTTGTATGGATTGTATGTTTGACATTACATTTTGAAACATAAAGCAGATTTCTTTCAAATACATTTCTGTTGGTGGCAGAGAATTTATTCTCTTAGCTTAATACCCTTCTCTGAGATGTACGAGCTCAAAGGTTATGTAGTTGATGGTTATCAGTGATATACTCCCAATTTGGTAATGTGACATGCTGAGTGCTGCTGATCATTTTTTGATCAAAGTGTGGATTTTGTGAAAAGCGCAGCTTTGTGGACGAGACTTCGTCCAACCTCACAAACCGGTTATGGTCGAAACAGGAATCGTAGCAGCAAGGTTGTTTGAGTGTAGCGCCCTCTGAAGGTATGTCATTTCCTTCTGGATTATAAGTGGTATCATGGTATGGAGCCCAGATACTTACTTTGTGGTTGCTGCAAACTTATTACTTTGTGGTTGTTGGTTGAGACGATCCTCCGATAAAGGTCGCAAACGACCGGGGGATGGCATGCTCGTGTCAGTAGTTACCTATTACAGAGGTAATCCGGCCTTGTCTAGCAGAGATCCGGTTAGGATCCGGGGACGTCCCTCTAGAGGCGTTCCATTTTACTTGGGAAGTACCTTTGCCCGACCAGTTGTTGGAAATCCATTCATCCAATGCGAGCTCTTTACGGTTTTAGTTGTATAACCTGCCATTTACTTGTGGTGGCCACCACTGTTTAGATGGTAGCTATAGTAGGCATAGTTCGGAATGTCTATGCTAGCTAAGATTTATATTATACTTTAGAAATGTTTTCCTACACTTTGCACTTATAGTAATAATATCAAAGAAATTTGCGTATCAAGCTTGTTTGACTATCATAAGGAGAAATCTCCTCCAATTCTACGTTTGCATTATGTGTGTGGCGGGAGGCCTTATGGTAGTTACATTTTCTAAAAGCATTGCGGATCTATTTTTAAAATATTTCTTTTTTTTGTTTTTTTTAAGATAAACTGTTTTAAGTTCTCACACCAGTCCCTTGACTGACCTGGAGTTTATTGTTCCCTTCCTAAACTCTGGGTGCCCATCAATTTCCACATGGGCAGCCTAGAGTCAGGTTATCAGGATATTCTGGAATTCAGGAGGTGTTGTGGAGCTCAAGAGGCGAGCTGGATGGTGAAACGTATCACTTGTATATGATATTATCTTTTCCGCTGTGTATCCACTTGTAAGGACAAGTTCATATAATTGTCCAGTTGTGTTGTGTTGTAAGTTGACTTTGATGATGTAATGTATAAAATGTACAGTTCTTTTGATTTAAAGATTATTCCTTTATCTATTATATGTTTTTCCACTGCGATTGTGAGATTCTGATATTGTTTCTATTGCTTCTTCTTTCTTTCTTCTTCTACCTCTTCTTCTTTAACCCTAACAATTCAGTTTTTCGGCCTTCGATTTCTCGGCAGTTTATACAGTGGCCGTATTAATGTCGATTTTCGAAGTCGAAAATTAACCCGAACTTTACATTTGGTATCAGAGCATTTGGTTAAGCAACAACCTTGGTTCTGTTGGGTGTTACTCATTAGAGATAGAGTCAGCAGTACTCTAGAATGAGTTTGAGTGTAATAATAGATATGAGCGCGTATTTGTTAGTGAATATAAATTGTTTTATATTGTGATGATTGGTTTGTTGAGTGGTATATGGGTTCTGGTCAATACGAGTAATTAACGTTGTTGATAGGGATCTCTAAACACTTGTACAGAACAATTTGACACGATATCGTTATAAAATAGGGTAAATGAAATAATTTTACCTCGATTATATTTTACATATAAAGGAAATAACTTTTCAGAAATTATTAAAGTGTATATAAATTGATTGGATGGTTGTTAAAAATGTAAGAATATATATAAGTTAATTAAGAAAATAATTGTATAAGCAAATGAATTATTAAGTATAGAATTATAATTAATGTGATTTACAATTATGAAATAATCTTATATATAAGAAGTGAAACTATATGAATATATTTATAAATATGAGTTGTAAATAAAAATGAATTTGAACTATGAATTGAAAATGTTGAATCCTGTTTATTTTGGAAATTATTTTCCAAAATTAAAAGTTAAATAAATTAAATTGGATTAGATAGGTGATTATTTAATATGATTTGGAAGTTTAAATATATAAGTTGTACAACTTATTAAATGTGAAAATGTAAGTGAAACCAAATGATAAAATGGTTAAACAATTTTGTTAAGCAAAACGAGATATGAATTTGAATAAGTGACGAAATTTGACTTTGGTAAAAGTAAAATAGAAATTACTTTAGAATTGGAATCTGAATTGGATTTGGAAATTTAAGTTAAGTTAAACAAATGATATTTGAAATGGAATATAACTTAAGTAATGTTGAATGAAGTTGATTTTGGTATCGAAGTAAATTAATAAAGTGAAGTGATGAATATGAACTTGAGTTATATAAATGAAATTCAACTAATTGGAATTAAAAGTATTAAACCAAATTGAATGTAAATTTAATAATTGGGTTATGTTGGTTATGATTTGATTGTTAGTTGATTGTATATAATTCATTAAGTGTTAATGAAATTGAATTGATTAAATGGAAAGATATGTAATTGAATATGAATTGAAAGTGAACTAATGTGAATTGGTTGTAAGCAATTAAAATTTGTATCAAAACCTTATAAATTGCTTATGGGAATTATTTTGATTGCATTGCTTATGAAAACTATGTGTTTTCTATTGAAAATTAGTGAAATATAAATGAATTTCCTATATATGTTACTTACCTATTTAAATTGAGTAAGTACAGGTAATGGGGATGTAGTTGGCTGGATTTGGTCACGCTAAAATGCTAATAAATAACTGTTTTGCTTAAAAATGCTAAAAAGGTACGCCTACGCAATAAAAATAGGAAATACGAACTGTTTTTCTATTTTTCTATTTTTCGACCGTGTGGGTCGATGTATATATATTTATATCTATCGTGGTATTTCAAAAGCTCCTCCGTACAAGGAAGACTCTGCCAAAATTTTCCGTAAATTTTGGGAGTTAGAAAAAAAATTAAAAATTTTTGGAAAATTTTTTTGTTAACGAAAAGTCAATTTCTAAATTGAAGTGAAAATGTAGGAATTGAATTAGAAAAGTGTAACCATCGAATTTTGGAAAATTTAAAATGTTTAAATGAATTTGAAATTTAATTTGAACAAATGGTTTTGAAAATTTAATGGATTTCAAGACTTTTTCTTACTTTGGCAATTTCGAGGACGAAATTCTTTTAAAGAGGGAAGTTTGTAACGATCTAGAATTTCTGTCATTTGAAATTAATATATTTAATTGATTTTAAATATTAACAAGTAGTAAGTCGAATAAATTTCTTTTTTTCGAATATCTAGATTTAATTGGATAATTAAATCGACAATTTAATATTTGAAAATGTAGAAAAAATTGGAAATTGAGTTTAATGTGATTAAAATTGATTTATAAAGTTGAATGAAATTATATTTGAATTAGAATGATGTTAGAGAACTTTTAAAATCAAATTAAAAGTTAAATTGTAGAAATTGAATATTTTAATATTTAATCGACGAGTAAAAATAGCCATTTTTAAAACAGTCTCGGATTTCGACGAAACTAGTTTCATCGGATCCGTAATGTTATATTATTGTAAGATTTGAAATTTGTGTCAATCGGATTTGCGGTTTGTCCGGGGCAAGCTAAAACGCGTAGAAATCGGTTTGAGTGAATTTTAGATTTAAATAATTCAATTCGAAAACTTATCTTTCAAATACGATCGAATTGGCTCCCGATATATATTCCGTTATGTTCGGAATAGGGGTAAAACATTATAAATGCCAGGCGGCACGCTTCGATTGGAGTTCGAAATTTTTTCGGGTGAATAGTGTTTCGAAAAATTTCTATAAAAGGACCCCATTATCCTCATTTTTGCTCAAACCCTAGTTCTAAACCCTAGCCGCCAGTTCTGAGTTTAATGGCCGAAAACTCATTTCGTTTCTCCTCCTATATCTTCCAATCTATCGACATTTATCAAAATCTTTCAACTAGAAACATGTAGATCATCACGAGATCTACAGATCCAACGGTGGAGATCGAAGATAGGGCGATGGATCAACAACGAATTGAGTGCAAACATCACGCGTTCGCGAGGCGATTTCTCAGCCTAGGCAAGACTGAGTCGAGCACGGCTCCAAGCGATGATAGTGTTCGAGTTGCTCTTCGAGACGATGGACTCTGATCGTCGTCAAATTGATCGTAGGTGGAGTAAGAATTCATGAACGAGAGGCGGCTAATGGGTTCAGTTGGGTTTGAATAACGTGGAAGAAGGAGAAGCAAAAACCACGCGGTCGATATCTGTGCAAGCAAAAATGAACGGCTTTGATCTCTTCTTGGTTAAAAGAAAATAAAATTGTATACTAAATTATATATATGTGTGTACAAACTTTAAAATGATGTAACTCTTTCATACGAGGTCGAAAACTAAGGAAACGAATTGCTTAGGTTCGTATTGACGAGTACTACACAATGGAGCTGGATTGGGATTGATTGGAGCTAGTGATAATTTTTGGTAAAATTAAACGCGTGTTTAATTTTATTCGAAACGAAACACTGCAACTATTATAGGAAGCAAAGTGAGAACTTCTCACTCAATCAAATTTGTTAGATTTAAATTTTTAAATAGTTAGATTTAAAAATTGTTGATTGTGTTGATTGTATGCTTGGATGATAAATTGTTATCTGTTGTACTGAAATAGACCCTATACGCCGCATATTAAGCGGAGGTTATTATATTAAACACTATACCGTGATATTCCACCTTGAAGTGGAATTGGTATTATATATGTACTTGGAGTTGATTTCCCGCATTATATAGCGGATGAGACCCTATTGCGCCGCATAATAGTGGATAATATTTTATATAAACCCATGTACGGTGATATTCTGTCTTGAAACGGGATTGGTATTGTTCTAACATCTGCGGATGTAGGGAAACAGGTTGGAGGGATCCAACTGGATTCCTCAACAATATTGATTTATTTACAGATATTTGAGATATATTCTGTTATCATATTGATATATGATGTTTGGATGCCGTGGTTGATGTATTGGTGCTATTGCAGCATTGGGCCTATTTTTGAAGTTTTAAAAATGTTAGTAACGATTTCGAATTTAAAAGGATTTTCAAGTGATTTTTGAAAGTATACATTTTATTGAATTTTGGAATTGATTCATTTTAAATAAATAAATGTTATAATTTTTATGTTATAAAAATTATGATTTTTGTGAAATATAACCGAAATGTGATTTTTGAAATAAGTAGTTGATTAATTTGTAAAATGGTTTAAATTGGGATTTTTGAATTATTATAAACAGTTTATATAAAAGATTTATAAAATTGATATTTTATAAATTAAAATATTGGAATTGTAAAACGAGTTTTTATAAGTGTTAAAATGAAGTATAAATGGATTCCATAAGTGAATGAAATTTATAGATTTATTAATTGTGAAGTTATAAAATGAATAGATTTTGTAAAATAAAATATTTATAAGTAATTAACTTATAAATTGGATTTTGGCATTTAAATGAGATATAAATAGAATTTGTTAATTAAGGGATTTTATAAGTTGAAGTTTTTATAAAATATATAAATGTGAATTTATAAACATTGTTTTATAAATCCAAAATCAATTGAATTTGATAAATAAATATGAAAGCTTATTAAAGGAGATATATCCACGATTTTGGACAGCGGATAATCCTTTAATTAAATATGTAGAGGTGTTGAATTTGGTAAACGATTTATATTCACGATTTTGGACAGTGAATAATATATTAAAGAAATATTTTAGGAGGTGATTTTTTAAATAGAATTAAAACGATTTGAAGTTGTTTTAAAATGTGTTAAGGATCAAAACCATAGATTTCAACATTCATTGTTGAAATAGATGTTTTCGAGAAATAAGGAAAAGATGGACTATAACACTGTTGTTATAGTAAATGATTTTCGAAAGGAAACGTTTTTGTATAGCATTGGGATTTATATATCTATCGTATTTTCGAATCCCTATGCTTGATTTTGGGTTATCGTAACGATGTTTTATGCAACATTCGTTTTGACCCAAATAAATGTGTTTAAAGAGAACGTTTTTCTTAAAAGAATAAAATGTACTTAATCATGTTTAAGTATATTGAATATTTTCTAAGTATTGAAAATAAATAGATTTGTGAATTACTTATTATTGAATAAGTATGGAAATGTTTTCCAATATGAAGTGAAATGTTTTGAGATTATATCTTTTAAAGATAAATTGAAAGTGAATATTTGAAATCGATTTGAAAATCGTATTTCTGTGGATATTTGGAAATTTAAATTCACCATGGAATTAATAAAGGAAAGGGAAATTTGTTTAAAAATAAACATTGATTTATTTTTGAAGTGTGGAAATAAATTTACGGATTTGAAACGTAAATTTAAGTAAATCGGTAAGGATTTATTTAATTGGTTTAAATGAACCATTTTTAAATGAAAGTGTACTCTCCCTGGAAAGCCGAATAAAATTTCTGAATAACTTTGAAAGATATATATATATATATATATATGTGTAAAATTCTAGAATTGGTTTTGAAAAGGATACTTTGGAGAAATTACTTCTTAAATTATTTTATATCCTTTAAATAAAGGTTTATTAAGTTGATTTTAGAAATGATTATTTCTAAGATTAAATCAATAATTATTTTAGAAAATAGTTATTTAAATAGTTATATCTATCTACTAATTTTACTTTGGAAAATTAGTTTGGACTTAAGTTTATATGTAATATGGGTATAATATTTTTACAACCAAAATTTTAATTAAAGCGTTTAAAGAAAAATAGTTTTATTTCAAAGTGTTTTCCAAATATATTTTTAATCGTGATATAAATTATTTTAAAGTATTTGAACTCGGCAGATTTCCAGTGAAATGAATAAATATTTGTGAATATATCCCGTGTAAGGAAATGATTTGAAATTTGTTTTCAAAAGTTGTAAAGGTGGAAAATGATTTGAAAATTTGTTTTCAAATAGTTGAAGTGTTAAAAACATATCTTGTAAAGATATTTTTGGAAAATAAATAATTTGGGAAATTATTTGGAATCTGGTGATGTTGTGCATATCCATTGATAGTTAAATAACCGACTATGAATATTGACCTTTAAATGGGTATTTGTTGTGATTTGCTTGAATTTGAATGCTACACTTATTTTTTTTAAAATTAGCGCTCGTTATTCGGATTAGCCGGGAGAGGGCTCCATGTCATATAACCCATTCGGAATAGTGATACGTCGTAAATGGATAGCATTTGAAGAGCGGTGTTGAAGACCGGGTAATTGTGAAAACGATAGGATGACCTATCGACTGTCTCTGCACCGATAGCTACGGTATGGAGATTTCCTTTTTAGTGGGAAGTTCTATCGGTATTGTGAATACCCGGATTGCAAGGGCTTCTTTGGAAGTGCCTTCGGTTATGTTCGAACCCAGAACAGACTTGTATGGATTGTATATCTGACATTACATTTTGAGATATAAAGATGATTTCTTTCAAATACATTTCTGTTGGTGGCGGAGAATTTATTCTCTTAGCTTAATACCCTTCTCTGAGACGTACGAGCTCAGAGGTTATGTATTTGACGGTTATCAGTGATATACTCCCTATTTGGTAATGTGGTATGCTGAGTGTTGCTGATCATTTTTTGATCAAATCGTGGCTTTTGTGAAAAGTGTAGCTTTGTGGACGAGACTTCGTCGAACCTCACAACCCGGTTATGGTCGAAACAGGAATCGTAGCAGCAAGGTTATTTGAGGGTAGCGCCCTCTGAGGGTATGTCATTTCCTTCTGGATTATGAGTGGTATCATAGTATGGAGCCCAGATACTTACTTTGTGGTTGCTGCAAACTTATTACTTTGTGGTTGTTGGTTGAGAGGATCCTCGGATAAAGGTCGCAAACGACCGGGGGATGGCATGCTCGTGCCAGTAGTTACCTATTACAGAGGTAAGCCGGCCTTGTCTAGCAGAGATCCGGTTAGGATCCGGGGACGTCCCTCCAGAGACGTTCCATTTTACTTAGGAAGTTCCTTTGCCCGACCATTTGCTGGAAATCCATTCATCCAATACGAGCTCTTTACGGTTTTAGTTGTATAACCTGCCATTTACTTATGGTGGTCACCACTGTTAGATGGTAGCTATAGTAGGCATAGTTCGGAATGTCTATGCTGGCTAAGATTTATATTATACTTTCGAAATGTTTTCCTACACTTTGCACTTATAGTAATAATATCAAAGAAATTTGCGTATCAAGCATGTTTGACTATCATAAGGAGAAGTCTCCTCCAATTCTGCGTTTGCATTGTGTGTGTGACGGGAGGCCTTATGGTAATTACATTTTCTAAAAGCATTGCGGATCTATTTTTAAAATATGTCTTCTTTTTGGTTTTTTTAAGATAAACTGTTTTAAGTTCTCACACCAGTCGCATGACTGACCTGGAATTTATTGTTCCCTTCCTAAACTCTAGGTGCCCATCAATCTCCACACGAGCAGCCTAGATCAGGTTATTATGATATTCTGGAATTCAGGAGGTGCCGTGGAGCTCAATAGGCGAGCTGGATGGCAAAACTTATCACTTGTATATGATATTATCTTTTCCGCTGTGTATCCACTTGTAAGGACAAGTTCATATAATTGCCCAGTTGTGTTGTAAGTTGACTTTGATGATGTAATGTATAAAATGTACAGTTCTTTTGATTTAAAGCTTATTCATTTATCTATTATATGTTGTTCCGCTGCGATTATGAGATTCTGATATTGTTTCTGTTGCTTCTTCTTTCTTTCTTCTTCTACCTCTTCTTCTTTAACCCTAACAATTCGGTTTTTCGGCCTTCGATTTCTCGGCGGTTGATAAAGTGGGCGTATTAATGTCGATTTTCGAAGTCGAAAATTAACCCGAACTTTACATAAATGCTGTTTATATATTTGTTACATCATCTGTTGTGATATTATATGCTATATTGTTATAGTTATTTCCTATTTATCACACTGCAAGTTTCCTATTACTATGGGTTGAAATGATACATATCCGAACAGACTTTAGGATAAGGAAAATCACTATGGGCAGAAATGATAGGCTTGAGCGATTTTTATTGATTTTTGTTGTATTTATTTTTCTTGGGATTGCGGGTTTTAAATGATAAAACCCGAATTTTTCTTTTTAAATTACGGATTGAAATGATACATATTCGTATCACTTGACCTAGGTTAGAAAATATTATACAGGCCCATGGTTAATATTTTTAAAGTAATATTTTCAAAAAATTTATTAAGTATTTTGAAATTTTGGAATATATGGAATTTTAACTTAAAATTTGATTTAAAGATTTGAAATATAAAGAGATATCGGTTTTTATAAGTTAAAATGTTATAAGCTGATAATTGGTTTAAAGTGTAATTTAAAAATCTTATTTGGTTTTAAATGGCAATTCAAATTTTTTTATTTGTGACAAATAATTTAATAATTAAAGTTGATTAATATGGAATTTTAAAATCTAACCTGATAATTGCAATCGATCTTTAGTTTTGAAATGAGTATGGTTGTATAATAAATGATGTATTTTGAATTGAGAAAATGAAATATAGTTTTTAATTAATGCAAGAAACATGTAAAGTCCTAATTAACGAAAGAACATGTAAATTTTTTAATTAATGCAAGAAACATGTAAAGTTTTAATTAATGAAAGAAACATGTAAAGTCCTGATTAATGAGAGAACATGTAAAGTTTTTAATTAATGCCAGAAACGTGTAAATTTTTAATTAATGAATGAAACACGCAAGTTTTTAATTAATGCAAGAAACATGTAAAGTCCTAATTAATGAAAGAGCATGTAAAGTTTTTAATTAATGAAAGAAACATGTAAAGTTTTAATTAATGAAAGAAACGTATAAAGTCCTAATTAATGAGAGAACATGTAAAGTTTTTAATTAATGCAAGAAACATGTAAAGTTTTAATCAATTAAAGAAACGTGTAAGTTTTTAATTAATGCAATAAACATGTAAAGTCCTAATTAATGAAAGAACATGTACAGTTTTTAATTAATGCAAGAAACATGTAAAATTTTAATTAATGAACGAAACGTGTAAAGTCCTAATTAATGAATGAAACATGTAAAGTTTTAATTAGTGTGGTATTGATTATATTAATAAATTTTCTTTGCTGTAATAGAAATGTAAATTAAAACGTACATTTGATAATGTTAGTTTTAATTAGTGTAATATTGATTAAAATGATAAATGTTCTTTATTGTAATAAATGTAAGTTGAAACGTACATTTGATATGTAAGTTGTAATTAATATAAATGGCATATTTTAAATGATTAAATAATAAAGTTTCTTTATTGTAATAATGATGTAAGTTAATAAGGTACTTTTAACTTAACATAAGAATTTTAGCTTTAAATTGTATATTACGGTAACAAAGTTTATTTAACTATAAGGCTATGATAAAATGACCATGTTAAAATTTGTGAATATATAAATACTTTGGTTATATAAAATGTTAAAGTGGAAAGTATTACATTCCAAAAATGCTATGATTACTAAGTATTGTTATTTTAAGCAGTATGAATTCCAAATGATAACATTTCTAAATTGGTAGGATTTTAAAGTATTATGGTTTCAATATGTTTGGTTTCAAAGTTGTTATAACTTGAAAGTAATATGCCTTTGGAAATGAAATTATTGGAAATTGTATTTAATTAAGAATTGTCTTTAAATATGTAAATTTGAATCTATTGAAATTGAAGATTTAAAAATATGACTTTATAAAGTGGTTTGGTTTAAGATGATTTAAACAATATTTCGAGTTTAATAAATTGAAGGAATATTCAATGATTTGGAAACTGGGTTTTATTTAAATGAGATATTGATTTGGTCTTTGGAATTTAAAGGATATATTATTACTTTGGTTTTTGAAATGGGAAATGATACATTGATTTGATTTTGAAAGGAAATAATATAGTATTTAATTTTGAAATGGATATGATATTTTAGTTTTAAAGTGTAAATGATTTTGAAAGAAATAACCATGGGTTATAAGGGTTATAATAACGGTTGGTTGTTAAAGAGACCGGGATCGGATATGGGCATACTTTCTATCGATGCCGAAAACCACTTTAACAACCGCTTACGCGGTGGAGATTCCAAAATGAAGTAGGATGGCGGCGGCGTTCATTTGAGGTATATACGTGGACTCAACTCCCATGAGTTGGCATAAGGTGGCTAAAACAAAAGCGATCGACGGGCTAAGAAGGTAGCACCTTTTATCGGACGCACTCCTTCGATATCATTCTATTACGTTGTGATTGATTAGGGCCCTTTTGATTTTAGGGGTGTGGTTCGAGGTGGACGGTAGTAGCTGCTACGCGTTACCACCGGTCTGGAAGTGTAATTGGTATATCTACCCTGGCATTGCCTAGTTGTGTCGTGTTACCTACCCTAGCACGCCTTGTACGAGTTTGATTTGCGTCGTACCTATGGAGTATCCTCTGGTAGCCTCCCGATCAGGAGGTATTACAGTACTGTATAGACTGTTGGCACTATTACGTGTTAAGGGCTATATGGGTAACCCTTTAACGCTATTTAAAAGTAAGTTTATTTTACTATAGACATTATTATAATAGCGAAATATTACTAGATAGTAAATAGTTTAATGGATCCTTAGAGGATGGGCGGTCCCAAGCATCCTTTAAGTAACTTGTACCTTTCTATTACGCTTGAGTTGGTTTACATTGTATAAGTATGTATGTCCTGACTCGAGTGTTTTGTGTTTTGCTTTACGCTCGGGTCTGATTGAGTTATACATCATTAGAGGCTCACCTCTAGAGTTGGAGCTTCACTTGGAAACCCAGCTATCTATTTCACTTTCAGTTATCCAGTTCATTCCGGTTATTCAGTTGAGTCTAGTGATGGATTCTGTTTGTACTTGATATCATATTGAGACTTTTGTTGTATCTTGCTTAACTCTGATGTATATTTATATAGTAGCTTCATGAACTACTATTTCTTTACTTCCACTGCATTTTATTACTCTATGTCTGTGATCAGTGACTATTTATTTACTGTTTATGCTGTGTTTTGCCAAATTTAAATTACTATTCGGTATTTCGAACAATTCAAGTCCGACATGTGAGGATGCGAGTGGTTGAAAATTGTGGGTCGTTACAGAAGCTGAGAACCTAAAGTCGACGTTGTAGATGATTGAGGACCACCCATGATAGAAGACTAAAGCAACAAAGGAGTAAGCCAAAGTTTTCCTCCTATATAGATTTGACCTAAATTCTAGAGAAGATTTACTTAGACATCAAGGGGTGGTTTCCTTACAAAAAGCCTGCTAAGAGAGAGCCCATAGGTTAGGAAAGAAGTTTTAAAAATATTTTGCCTATTCCATGAGCTGGGTGGCCACAAAACGAACGAATGCAGGCATTCGCGATGCTTAGTAAAGAAATAGGTTTGGATTAATCAATTACAGCAGTATGTGAGGGATCAAACTGCAATGGTATCGCGGAAACGATAACGATTAAAATGAGATATGTGGTCACAACCGAGGATCAGGGTCAGGTATTGTAATCCCAGATGGACTAATGTCAGATTTATTTCTTACATATTGGCTTTTCTTTAAATAAAACATGAGAGATTGCCTCCAAACTACTAACATATGTAAGGGTTCTTGATTGTTCCTGAGGCATGCTCGAGGTTAAGGTCCTAGGCTTGACTAAAGTAGATTTTTAATTTTCTTCTTGATGCAATTAATTTTAACTTTATGATTAAATGATGTGTATTTTGATTTGGCAATCATTCGAACATGATAAACGATTTGATTTTTTTACGGGATACTAATGGATCTTGGTTATTCCTTTAACTAGATATAATAAAATGGTAAGATATGGTTCCTCGATTGGAGAAATGAGGCGATGAAATGCGAAGTGCAAGTTCGACTATTGGAGAGAGAGTAGATGGAATTGTACGAAATAATGAGTCCCCTCGCCAGAGAGTGAGTGAATGTACACGCTTCAAAATTAAGTTCCCTCATCAAAGAGTAAGTGGATGGATTGTATAGGATATTATCACCAGAGAGTGAGTGGATGGATGGGCTTAGATATTGATTCCTTTTGTCGAAGAGCGAGTGAGTGGACTCACATAGGATAGTGAGTCCCCTTATCGAAGAGTGTTTGGATGGGCGTGCTTGGATATTGAACCCACTCGCTAGAGAGCAAGTGGATGGACTCATACAGGATAGCGAGTCCCTTATCATAGAGCGAGTGGATGGACTCGCTTGGATATTGGTTACCTCAACGGATAGCAAGCGGATTAGGCTCATTCTGGATATGTGATTATGTGATCTGGAGAAATCAAAAATTAAAGTTTGGGATTCGAATATCTCGTGATTTTCAAATGATTTGATAATGAATACTGCACTATGGCATTGCCTCGATCCGATTGGACCTGTGACAAGATGTTAGGAGACTCTAGATGATTTATAACTAATGTTTCAAATGGTAGTAATGTACAACAATGATTAATGATGCCTGATTGCATAATTCATGATTTACCTATTCAAGCTATATCCAGTAGAACATGGAACAATATTGACATTGATATATGATATTAACCCCGAGCGAATGTGGGATGGCCTAGATTTATGATATATGATATAATAGTTTTGAAAGTGGAATGATTATAACTTATAGCTAACACTTATAGCAAGGACTCAAGTCCTTAGCTAAGACGGGTCTAGGTCTACCTTTGATTTGTAGGTAAATCCAAAGGAACCGGACGATTCGCCGCAACTGGCAAGTAAATACCCATGGAGCTCAACTACCGATGATTGGTCACTTTTGATATTTATTCTTAAGCGAAGCACACTTGATATCCACAAGGCATGCTTTAGAGGGCGGCGTTATAAGCAAATTTTCCACAGTCTCAAAATGGACTAGAACGATTGAACTTGACTAAGGAATGATAGAATGATGGAACCAGAGACTTAGGAAGCATCATAAAATAGTAAAATGAAGCACTGAAAAAGTGATAGCCAAAATTGAACAAGGCTTATAACTCGGCCCTCCTTGACTCAACCTCTACAATTGGGGCCCGAGTTGTAGCTCATGATAAGCTTATAACATTTGGCTACATGATACAGAATATGACGAAGTTGAAATCAGAATGGGGCAATGCGTTTAAGGTCAGCTTGGCACTAAGTTTGAAGTACAACTCGGGTCCAAGCTATGAGGTATTGGTAAACTTGGCTATGATTTCTTAGGAAAAGTTTATGCTAGACATGGAGAATGTGTGGAGCATATTTTAGGGCTTATTTCGGTAACTTTCGTCAATAAACAAGGGTAGAGAGGCATTGTAAGGAGGAACCTTTCTGAGCTACACTAAATAAATACGAGTTGAGTTATTCAATTCTGAATTATAGCCCATATGATTCATACCTAAGTTGTAAGCAACCAAGTTGTAAAAACTACTTTATAGGTGTAGAGTATAATCAATAGAAAAAGACTAAGTAGACAAAGGCTAGAATATTTGCCAAATCATTATACAAATTGTGTGTCCTTTTATCTCTTTTAACCCCTTTTCTTTTATACTACATTAGCTACTTGACTGGATGCTAAGTATGTAATGTCGGTATGGGTTTGTATCGATCGAGTATCGATATGCGACATTTTAAAATACCATGATAGTACCATATAATATAGGTAAAATATTGGACATGTGTAGAACATGTTATAAACAATATTAATCTATGTTATAATAATTTTATATTGAAGTTAATTTTTCAAATATTGGACAAATAATGTCTAATTTCTATCGAAGACTGATTATATATAGTTTATAGATTATGATCTGTTTACTGAGACATTTAATTAAATACAAACCATAATATAGGCTCATAAAAACTTATAAATTCATATAATGTGCGTCTTTATTATTTTCTTCGTTTTTATACTATATTGATTGTTTCTTCAGTCTCTAATCGTCTACATTACTTTCTCAAAATTTCCATATATATATAGTTATATCATTTTCATTTTCACTTAATTTATCAAATACGAGATGTTCATTAGATACCAAATAGTACTTTAGCTTGTTCCTTATTGATATAGAAAATGTATAAATTTACTGCTCTTCAACTTTCAGTTCTTGGTGCATGATAGTAAAAAATAAAATAAATTCTTATAAGCTAACTTATCAACTAAAAATGGTGAACCAAAAAATAACTAAAAGGAGAAGTAGCTCTTTAGTGATCTTGTCTTTAGTTGTAAAGTCTATAAAATAATGGAATTAGTATAATTTTCTTTATTGAAAGACTAACAAAAACTGTATGGTTAAAACTAAAAAATTTGTGCATTGGAATTCTAATATGGTCAACATATTTTCATTTACCATATACCTATGTTATATTAAGCGCTGAGCGAGTTGAGGTGAGGCGATAGAAGTCTCGCTTCGCTTACTGTCGCTTAAGCGCCGCCTAAGCGCTACTTAAGTTTTTAGCATAAATTATTCATATCAATATAAATTCATGTTAAGTGAATAAATTAAATGTATCGTCTATGTATTCACAAATCGATCACAAAAAAAGTGAAGTTTAACTTATAGATTTATAGGTTGCAAAAGCTAGATTTGATATTCGCTATTCATTAAAAGTAAGCTCACTCGAGTTGAATACAAACCATGCAAATTTGGTAAACAAATATAAACACATCTTAATGCAAATTGCTACTTACCATCCTTCGGCCCATATGATAGAAAATGAGAAAATTTTATGGGAGAATGTGGCATTTTTGTTATAATCCAATTTCTTTTTATTTTAAAATAATGTCTTTTTGTCTAGTAGTGCTTAATCATTGCTTAAAGTTATGCCAAGCATAGATAAGCGCTAATTAACCGCGCTTAAGCGCTAAATGCTTAATTTTATTGATTTTTCAAAAAATTAAGCATTTTACAAGCATTTAGCGCTTAAGCGTGCTTGTCATAACATAGCTATATACAAAAAACAAATATTGAGAATGCAAAGATATTTATTTGTAAAGATATTTTATCCAACACACACACATAATAATGAACGGCATTCTTAAAAATATCTAGTATTTTACACTAAATATTGAAGTTATATATCCACAAATACCGAATGATATATCGGTAGTGATATCTTAAGTGATATTTTGAAATTATATTGGCTTAGGAGCGATATGAGATATGGGCGATATATTAACAATATTATCTGATATTAACTACATGGACTAGGTGTTTGTCCATTTTTCATCCATATAGTGCATATATTAGAAAGAAAAAGAAAATGCTACAGCTTTCATAGTCATGTACGTCGATGACCTACTCGTAAATGGCAATGACATTGCATTATTGCAATCGGTGAAAGCGTACTTGTTCAAGAACTTTCCCATGAAGGATTTGAGAGAAGCAGCCTACACACTTGATATTAAAATCTACAAAGATAGATCCAAAAGATTTCTGGGATTCTCCTAATCCCTATACATAGATACTATACTAAAAAGATTCAGTATGGAGAACTCTAAGCATGAAAATATTCTAACGTAGTCTGGAATCGTCCTTTGGACGCTCTTCGTAATGATGAGGAGAAGGAGTATATGAAGAGGATACCGTATCCATCAGCTATTCATTCCAAATGTGCGTTATGCTATGTATAAGACCAGATATGGCTTATTCATTAGGATACATAAGCCAATACTAGTCCAGCCCTCGTGAGAAGCATTGGACGGTTGTAAAATGTGTTTTTAAGTATTTTAGAAATACTAGAGACATTTTTCTAATTTATAGGAATGATGACCTCCTTCTGAAGGTTTATTCTGATTCTAACTTTTAGAGTGATATCAATGATAACAACTCTATATCTGGTTCTGTTTTTACATTAAACGGTGGGGCTATCGATTGGAAAATTTCTAAACAAGAGACAATAGCTGATTCAACAAAGGAGGTCGAACATATCGCCATCAATGAAACGAAAAAACAAGCGGTCTAGATGTGTAAGTTTGTGACTGAGCTATAGGTTGTTTTTAAGTATTTTAGAAATACTAGAGGCATTTTTCTAATTTATAGGAATGATGACCTCCTTATGAAGGTTTATTCTGATTCTAACTTTTAGAGTGATATCGATGATAACAACTCTATATCTGGTTCTGTTTTTACATTAAACGGTGGGGCTATCGATTGGAAAATTTCTAAACAAGAGACAATAGCTGATTCAACAAAGGAGGTCGAACATATCGCCATCAATGAAACGAAAAAATAAGCGGTCTAGATGTGTAAGTTTGTGACTGAGCTATAGGTGTTTCCAAATGTTGAGAAACCCATAACATTGTTATATGATAACAATGCCATGATGCAAATCAAGAAAGTGCCCAAAATTCACAAGAAGTCATGGCTTATTCTTCGAAAGTTCCGCCTAATAAGAGTATTTGTAAGTAAGAAGGAAGTCATGACTGAAAGAGTAGGTACTAAGAACAATATAGGATATCATTCATAAAGGAACTAACTCAACTAGTTCTGAGCAGACTGATCAAAGGGATGAGACTGAGATTCCATAATTGTCCCCAAGCGCAAGTAGCAAACTGATAGAGCTAGGGGTATGCCATATGAGAAATTCTGGAATTTATTGTAAATTATTTGCTCTAAATAAAATCTCATTCGGAATAAAATACGTTTTTCTTCCTCTTATATACTTTTCATATTATGATATGTTAATAATTAAATAATTTAATTATATTAAATAGAAAATTTTTAAATGTTGTTTTAGGTGATAGTAATTTAAAATGTGTTATAATCATGAGAAATTTACCATATCAGAATAACATATCATTTTAAATATTTCTACTGAAGATGATTCAAGAAATGACATTATTTCATCCATTGAGACCAGAGTATGTAACGCTCGCCAAATGTTGTGCAGTAGTAATAACTCATAATTTTCATCATTTAAAATACTCAAATAAGTTAAATTTGACTGGAGGGAAAAATCATCATTTTTAAAATTTTTGAATTTGAAAATGAAACTAGCACTATGGTGACCATCTTATTTTTCTAATGCATACCTTACATTCATTTCTCCGAATTGAAGTCCAGACAAGAGAGATATCATAGCATTTGTATGTCAAAATTTGAAATTTTATAGCTCAACCCAACAAATTTCAATGGACAACTTATCTGACCTATACATACTGGTTTTTTATTTCGTTCATAATCTAAAAAATACATTTTCTAAGTACGTATTCTACTTCTCCTTCTTCCTCTCACAAAATAGAAAACTCTCTTTAATACAAATATCTAATAATACCTTCACTAAAATCAACAATTTAGAAACTGAATCGAAGAGCGAGTCTAGGCCTATTATCTAACACTAATTAATGTCCCAAAATCTTATATTTGGAGGTGAATGCAACTCTAGATAGCAAGCAATTTGGAGGCTTTTAGATTATTATGAGTGCTTTATGCCTGATTTTGAATATACACTTTTCAATCTTGTCTACTTCTATGTAATTGTGCTTAGGAATAGAAAAAATGGATTATGTTGATAATACTTAAATATTATAGAAATAAAAAGAACTAAAATTTGAAATTTAATGTAATTTAATTATGAAACTTATATAGAAAGATAATCAAGTTGATGATTGGCCAAATAATGCAAAATAATGTAAACAATAGGGAGTAGAGATAGCATATGATGTATATGAGACCAATAACCATCGTAAATGCATGGAATATTATAAATTTAGGTTTGTGGTTAATAAATTCATACATAAAAGAATAAATTTAGAAATTTTGGTGAATATATATTTATTTTGTGTGTATATATAAATATTTTAAAGAGAAATGTTGAAAAACAAGTTTTTTGTTCTAAAATGGTTTTAGAAAGATATTCACCTATTTCAAATAATAATATTATAAAATGCATTTTATGTGAGTGATTATCTAATATTTAAAGATATATGGAAGAAATGTACTTTTTGCACTAGATTAAATATAGTAAAAATGTATACGTAATATATATAAGATAAAAATATTGGTGAAGCGAAAATGCATACTTATAAAACCTAAATACCAGTTTGTATTCATCGACTTTTGGCGTGATTTTTTGAAACAATTTTAGCTTAAACATCTAGGAAATTTGAATCATTAGATATTAGAGACATCAAATTGAATATAGAAGAAAATGATTTCGAAATCGAGTGAAAAAAGAAGAAGTTACGATCGTTACAAAACCGAAAATAAATAAATAAATAAATAAATATAGCTTTCTGGAAATTGTTTGGATTTTAGAATTCTCATGTACATCAGTCAATGGTAGTACACCGATGCATCAATGTGAAGAAAGACTACACAATAAACCTAGGCAAATAAATCTAGGTTTAATAACATAAATCTATTCTGGGCTTTTTCTATGAGTTTTGGACATCGAATAGTGGTGTTTTGAAGTAACTTTTTGACCCTATTTAATTGGAAAGGTTTTCGCGTATATACGGTTGAACGTGTTTGTGTATGTGATATATATGAATATATACATATGAGTAGTCACCATAATTGACTTATTTATACTATTGATTTGAGACCTCTAGTAGTTATTATTGCAACAAGATCGCTTAGTATGTATAGAAAATCTAAGGTGAGTGTTGTTGTACGGAAAAGTGTCTGTAAGCCTGTATGGACTTGTCCATTTGGTGATTTAGCCATGTGTTAATGCAAGGTAGACTTGGCTTTGAGTATGGATTAGACTATACCAAGGAATATTGAAATGTATTGGACTGATACCTTATTTCGTGAAGTTAGGCATGCATCATTGTATTATTTGACTTAGGTGAAACTGGATTAAGGTATGATAGGTTACCAAAATTATCATGGTATTATTTGGAAATGTCTAGAGTATGTTGTAGATTAAACGTACATCACTCACTAGACTATGATCCGACCCTCTCCTTTTTTTATCTTTTTTTTTATCAATAGGTTGATGGAAACTGGACTGATGTAAGGAGTGACACTGGATGATGCAGATGATGAAGGCGTTGCTATTATAAATAGATATGTATATTAATAATCATCTACATTGATTGTATGTATTTGTGGATTTGGACTGGGTTTGGTTATACTTGATTATGTATTTACATTGGATCCATCATTTAACGTAAAGTGGTATTTAATTTAATTTATATTTTGTTTCCTTCTAATGTGAGTTCAGAAAGACATACATAGGTTTTAATATATTGTTTTGGCTTTTGTTATCTTAACCTAAAGACAAATCACTTTCGGCTTTTGGGGTTTACACACTATCCGTTGCATTAAATTGGAAGGTAGAAAATGGCGGGCTATTAAAATAGTGTATTATACATGGATGTTGGGGGCAACATGGGGTTGATAGTTATTGGTTAACTATAGAATGATTCACTCGAGACTTTTTTGGTATAATATAGCAAAGGTCAAATCGAGAATCTCTCAGTGCCGATGTTACACAGTTCTTCGGACTTGAGAATGCTGTTGAACTTCAATGTGGACACAATAATTTGAACAAAGTTAAATCAAGGTATATCATCCATTGAACAACTATAGTTGGGTCTTGGTTAAAGAACCGGTAATGAAAAACTATTCAACAGAGAATTCATCTCCTCGGTTATATAGGTTAAGTATTACGATCTACTACAGTCAACTCAAAGTTAAAATCTCTAGCTATAATAATAAGATTAATAATAAATGTTACTATTGAACCAAGGTTATTGATTATGGACTAGCTAAGTTTAACATGGACGATGTTTGCATAAAAATGGGGCAAACATCTCCAATCTATTTATTGTAGAGCTATGAATATGGGGTTTTATAATACAACTGTTATATTTGTATTATGATTGATTTGTAGAGAGCAAATCACATACAAGTTATGAAGAAAGTAAACTGTAGTAAAGTAAAGAACATAAAGATTTATAGTGGTTCATCCGGAATGTACTGTGACGACCGCCCATGACTCCCGCACCAAAACAAGGAAATAATGCGCTGAAAGGCGTGCCAGGCAGCCATGAACGACAGTCAGGGAAAAACAAAACAAAAGAATCTCTATCGCATAACTCACAGCGCATGGATAAAATACAATAGAGAAATATAATATAGTGAAGCTCCATAGAACAGAACATCATCATATAAGCATCACAGTAGTTTTGTACAACCATCTACTCAAATCCATACATGAAAGCCTCACTACAAATCACTCAACCAAATACAGCAGCGGATACCCAGTACATATAGTAAGAAAACTAATATGCAAAGCCTCCTGCTTGTCTTCGTCATCTTCAGCGTAGAACTCCTAGCACAGCACCTGTCACCTGCTACCTAGTCTGCCCATCCCAAACATGGATGAACAGCCCAAGGTAATAAGAGGAGACATAAAACCTTGAGTCAGACAAAGTCTTAGTGAGCAGTAAATTAACTATCAAACATACCAAAAGAGCATAAGGAATAAAAGGAATAGGAACTAAACCATCCCACTCCACCTCTTCTCACAGTGATAGCCCCCAGACACACACTAAGGAGAAGCAATCATAGCATAGCAGGTAATTAAAATAAAGCAATAATCACTCGAGTCAAGGACGATGTTTTCCAAATACAAACCCCCAAGGCCTAAACCAAGATCAGATAAGCACCCAGAAAACACCGCACTTGAGACCGAATGATAGTACAACCAAACATCCATGACTCTGGCTATCACTGTATCATTGCCTTGATATCACCGTTAGTTGAATGACCACCTGTCAAGGGCTAATGGTAACCCCGGTTCTAGCCATAACTCCGCACGTCGTCGCAGCCCGTGCCTAGGAATTTTCGCAACTACCCAGAGTACTAGCACGTCGTCGCAGCCCGTGCCTGGAACGTCGTCGCAGCCCGTTCCAACGTACCCTTGCTTTGAGCATGCTAGAACCTTCAACAACGATAAGATCTCAGCCTCCTAGTCATCCTCCTCGACGACTATTTCCATACTAGCTCAAGCGCCTCTCAAGCTAACCATTATCACCAACTCGGATCGCATCACCGAGTAATCAACATAACTTTGCACGTCGTCGCAGCCCGTGCTTGGAACGTCTTCGTGACCCGTCCCATCACAACATATGTCTTGCCTCATCACATCATAGCAAAGTCTCTCTTCTTGGAACGTCATCATGACCCGTCCCATTCCAACATCACACCTTGCTTTATCGCATCATAGCAAAGTCCCATCTCAATCATGCTTTGCCTTCTCGTATCATGGCAAGATCCCACATCCTCGAATCCATCCATATGAGCTTCCACATCCGCTTCATATGCTACAGGCAGCTTCCACATTCAAGAGCTTTTCCACCTAGCTTTTGAATCATCTCGAACCATCTTGTTCCAAATCAACCACTAGCTAACTTGAAACAATCCAAATCATTCATCAATACAAACAATCAAGCATTCAACAAGATTTAATAAGCAATATCAACAAAAATGGCAATATCATAAATAAATGAGCATAAGTCCAACATGCATGATTCATAGGTTTTTAGCATAGATCTATCAAATATAAAACATGGGTTTTGTCTCTAATACTTGTTAAACAAATATGCATAGGTAAACATCTTCAAAAATGATGGATCTACATGCAGACTTAAGGACAATGCGAGAAAATGCTATTTCAAACACATAAACTAGCTACCAATCCACTACACTCCTTTGGGTCCGCGTGAGAGATAACTACCACTCACCAAATCACCCAAACACTACAAAAACTACACACTTCAGATCTGGACAGCAAGGACTTGGGCTTGATCCGGAGAAATTTCACTTGAAACGGTGAAATCTAGCCTCTTCGGATGAAAATCTTCAACTTTGGCTCTTGATCTTTGATCTTGATCTTCAATCTTCAATGGATGTTAGCACTTGATAGAAATAGAGAAAGAAGTGAAGAAAATACTGTAGTCGAGTCTTCAAAATGGCAGCACTTCGTCGCTTCAAAAACCGGTGCCAAAAAGTGAGCCAAACCCCTCTATTTATAGGCTGGAAACTCCTTAGGTCGTCGCCCCTTAGGTCGTCCCCGACCTAACTATGAGTCGTTGCCGACTCATCAGCCCCTACGACCTACGACCTAACCAACACAACATACAACCAAGGCCGACTTACGACTTAACCCAGACGCGACCTAAAACACAGGCCGACCTAACGACTCAACGCACTGCCGCATTTCCTAAGTCCTAGGTCGCCTGACGACTTAACTAGCATGCCGACCTACGACCTAAGACCCTGCCGACTCAACTCCTTGCCGACCTAACACAAAGTCGGTCACGACCTAAAAAGCCTCCGACCTAAAATACTGCCGCGTTCCCCAAGTCTTAAGTCGTATGACGACTTAACTATGACACACACGACTCAAGACCCCACGACCTAACTCACTGCCGACTCACTACCTAACTTAGGTCGTTTACGACCTAAGTCTGAACAGTACTCACGCGACCTAACAAACCAGACCGACTCAACGACCTAAGCCCCCCAACGACTCAACGTGCCTGCTGACCTATCCCCCTAGCGTCCTAACGCTAGCCCTTAGGTCGTTGAACGACCTAACTCTAAGTCGCTAACTCGGCGACTTCCTTAAGTCGCTGCCTACTAACACGCTAACCCCTTAACTCGGCAAACCTTATGAGTCGTAACTCGTTGACTCGGCCACTTCCTAAGGTCGTCTACGACTTACTATAGGTCGGTCACCATCACTAAGTCGCCTAACTTTTAGGTCGTTACTTCTATAACTCGGCAACTCTTAGGTCGGTGAATTTCTTATCTCGGCCAACACTCCAACCCGTAACCCCTCCTTGAGTCGGTCCCCTATGAGTCGGTCACGACTCATCCCTTAGCTCGGCAATGCTCATGAGTCGGTCACAACTCATACTCCACCCGGGTTAACTTCTAAACGACTCAAGCTAGAGGCAACACAAACAACACTATCGACCTGCAAATTCTACGATCTATCGACACGTAAAATACGGGTCGTTACATTCTCTCCCCCTTAGGAATTTCGCCCCCGAAATTCCAAGCAAACAATCAGAAATCAAAGATATTCCGCATGCCTACCATCCAAAGCAATCAACAAACCATGCAACCAATTCTAGCCTAGCATGCAGAATTCTAAGACTCAGAACAAGCTACAAATTCATGAGATGTCACGACACTTTAGGGCCATACCTCGAAGAGTCCGGGATGAGCTGCCTTCATCCTCTCTTCCTCCTCCCATGTACAGTCGTTAACATCATCACTCCATTGTACCTTGAGCAACGTAATCGTCTTCCTCCTAAGCTGTTTCGTATCGGTTTCAACAATACGAAGCGGCTTACGAGGTCTCGAAACAACTGGATAAACCTCCAAGTCTTCACAGCTATCAGCAGAAACCACAGTAGTTGGGTCGTGCACATACTTCCGTAGATAAGATACATGAAAAACATTGTGCACACCCGCCATCTTTTCCGGTAACTCCAATCTATAAGCGAGCTTTCCAATTCGCTCGATAATCGGGAATGGTCCAACAAATCTCGGAGTTAACTTTCCTTTCTTTCCGAATCTAATGACACTCTTCAGAGGAGAAATCTTCACAAAAACCATATCACCTACGTCGAATTCCAAATCCTTACGACGATTATCGGCATAACTTTTCTGACGATCTTGGGCTGCCTTCATTCGTTGCCGAATGATCTCTATACAATCTGAAGTCTGTCGAATCATCTCTGGCCCAAGTATCAGCTTTTCTCCAGCTTCCAACCAACATGTCGGAGAGTTACACGGTCTTCCATATAATGCCTCATATGGTGCCATACCAATGCTCGACTGATAACTGTTATTATAAGCAAACTCC
The DNA here is from genome assembly GCA_030765085.1 of Allium cepa. Taxonomy (NCBI): domain Eukaryota; kingdom Viridiplantae; phylum Streptophyta; class Magnoliopsida; order Asparagales; family Amaryllidaceae; genus Allium; species Allium cepa. The sequence goes on from CM060943.1 coordinate 805,795,797, forward strand.
ACCAAATGAAGGTGATCCTCCCATGATCCTCCGAAGTCCAAAACACAAGCTCTAAGGAGATCTTCCAAAACTCGGTTGACTCTCTCAGTCTGACCATCTGTTTGAGGGTGATAAGCTGTACTCAAACACAACTCAGTTCCCAAAACTTCCTGGAAGCTCTTCCAAAATCCACTAGTGAACAACGGATCTCGATCGCTCACTATACTCTTCGGAACACCATGGAATCGAACAATCCACTTCACATACAACTCAGCCAACTTCGATGCAGTCCTAGTCGATCGAACAGGAATGAACCTTGCACTTTTAGTCAAACGATCTACGATGACCCAAATCCCTTCATTCCCTGTCCTGGTTCTAGGTAGACCATCAATAAAATCCATCGACACTTGCTCCCACTTCCATGTAGGAACTTCTAATGGCTGAAGTAATCCACTGGGCTTCTTCTGCTCAGCTTTCACTAACTGGCAATTCATACACTTGGAAATAAAACTTCCAACATCCTTCTTCATACCTTCCCAGTAGTAAGCTCTCTTCATATCCCGATACATCTTATTACCACCTGGATGAATTGTCAACTTCGAGTGATGACTTTCCCTTAGAACTTCATCTCTCAATCCATCCACATCGGGAACAACCAATCTTCCTTGCTTTCGAAGCCAACCCTCTCGATCGACCTCGAATCCCTTATCCTTCTCTGGAGTTAATCCAGCTTCCAAATCTCGGATAATCCTGACAAGCTTATCATCTCTCTTTTGGCTCTCACCAATCCTTTCCACCAGAGTAGGCCTTATCGATAAGTTTGCCAACATCTCAGGTTCCAACTCGCATCTAGGCCTGAAATCAAACTCAGCCAAATACTCGAGACTCCTCCACTCTGAAAACATGGCTCCCAAACCTGCATGTCTTCGACTTAACGCATCAGCCACTGCGTTACCTTTTCCCGGAGTATAGGCTATACCAAAATCATAAGATGCTAGAAACTCTAACCACCTTTGCTGTCGAAGATTCAAATCCTTTTGGGAGAACAGATACTTCAACGACTTATGATCTGTAAACAACTCAAATCTAACCCCCAATAGGTAGTGTCTCCACATCTTCAAAGCAAACACAATCGCCGCTAACTCCAAATCATGAGTTGGATAGTTCCTTTCATGCGGCTTCAGTTGTCGACTAGCATACGCAACAACTTTATCCTTCTGCATTAGCACTGCTCCAAGTCCAGTACCACATGCATCGGTGTAAACCACCATCTCATCATTCCCACTTGGAATAGTCAAAACAGGAGCACTCGTCAGTCGCTCTTTTAGGATTTCAAAAGCTTGCTCACACTTAGCATCCCATCTGAACACTTGGTTCTTTTTCGTCAATCCTGTTAACGGTGCAGCTATCTTGGAAAAGTCTTTGATAAACCGACGATAATATCCTGCTAATCCAAGAAAACTTCTCACATCAGATGCATTCTTAGGCCTAACCCAATCCTGGATCGCTGCCACCTTAGCGGGATCAACCGCTATTCCATTTCCAGAAATATCATGACCTAAGAACCTCACTTCATTCTTCCAGAAGTGACACTTCGAAAACTTAGCCTTCAGCTGATGTTTCCTCAAAATTTCCAAAACAATCCTCAAGTGCGTCTTGTGCTCTCCCTCAGTTCTGGAATAAATCAAAATATCATCAACGAACACAAGCACGAACTTATTCAACTGATCTCTGAATACTCTATTCATAAGATCCACAAAATATGCTGGCGCGTTAGTCAACCCAAATGGCATTACCAGCCACTCATAAAATCCGGACGGTGTCCTGAAAGCAGTCTTCGGCACACTATCCTTCGCCACTCTCAATTGGTGAAATCCCGTTGCCAAATCCATCTGAGAAAACACCTTAGCCTCGTGAAGCTGATCAAACAAGTCATCTATTCTCGGTAATGGATACTTGTTCTTCTTAGTCACCTTATTCAGCTCACGATAATCAACACACAACCTCAACGATCCATCCGCTTTGGTTGCAAACACAACGGGCGCACCCCATTCGGACACACTTCTCCGAATGAATCCTTTCCGCAAAAGGTCATCAACCTGCACCTTCAGCTCTTGCTGCTCCCTCGGTGCCATCCGCCTAAGAGGCATCACAACAGGTCTGGCTCCCTCAACTAGATCGATACGAAACTCGATCTCCCTATGCGGCGGCAACCCTTTGACTTCCTCAAAGACATCACCAAACTCATTCACAATAGGCACTGATGACAGTCCATCCCGTGGAACAACTAGCGAATACATGAAGCTCATGAAGACGCCTTCTTCATGCTTACATCGTATCACAACCTTTCGCCCTTCCACATTCCCGATTGTCACCTCAAGCCTCTCACAATCAATCCTAGCCGCATACTTCCTAAGCCAGTCCATACCCAAAATAATTCCGAACCCCGCAAAGTTCAGAACAAAGCAATCACAAACAAACGAGCAATCATGACTCGACACAACTAGACCACGGCATAACATACACAAACATGACGAACCCCCTACCGGATTAGTCACAACCAATGGCCTATCAACAATATCCGGTTTCATACCTAACCGGCTTACCAAATCATCACAAACAAAAGAATGCGACGCTCCAGTATCAAACAACACTCTAACTGGAACACCACAAATAGAAAGAGTACCTTGAACCACCACACTCTTCCCCTTTTCTTCAGCAGTCGGAGCTTTTGAAGACGACGGCACAACTCCCAAAGCATAAGCTTGCACAACTTGCCTGTCCTTCCTCGGTTCTGGACAATCCTTCCTGAAATGCCCTGGCTTATCACAGTTATGGCACTTCGCCGGCGCCTTTGGATTCCTACAATCCTTGGAGAGATGGCCCTTCTTCTGACAATTATAGCAGGTCACTTCGCCCTTTGGCTTCTTCTGGCCATCCTTACTCTTCTGCTGCTGCTGCTTCCTCTTCCTATTCCCACTCTGCTGTGGTTTAGATCCTTCCCTGGTTACAGCAACAACAGAATTTTCCTTAGGGAACAAACTCTCATGCCTAAGGGCTTTCTCCACCAGCTTCTCAAATGGATCGTCCAAGTGATCCACTAACTGCCTCCCAAGATAAGCATCCAGACCAGTCACAAACTTCTCGTTCTTCTGGTAGGGAGAATCAATATACGATCTGGCATACTTAGACAAAGCTTCGAACTCGGAAATATACTCAAGAACTGGTCTCCCACCTTGCTTGAGCTCTACAAACCTCTTGAACAAAACAGACTTCTGAGCCGTAGAGATGAACTTAGCTTCAAATCTAACTCGGAATTGCTCCCAAGTAATCTCTTCTTCTGGTGTATCTATAGTGATAGAATTCCACCAATCAGCAGCTCTTCCCTGAAGCTGTCTCGATGCAAGCTTCCTCTTAGTTGCATCCTCAATCCCTAGATCACCAAAAATCCTTCGGCAAGCATCCATCCATCTCTGCACTTCAATAGTAGACTCCGTCCCTAAGAAAGCTTTTCCTCCAAGAGAAGTATAATCCTTACAAAGCTTGGCAAAATCCACCGGTCTCGGAGTTTGGACTTGAACTCCAACATCAACAGTAGGCCCTGGAACGGGCATCCTCCTCATAATCGAAGTCATCATCGCTTCGAACATAGCCCCATAATCTGCAGCTCCTTCTGTAGCATGGCCTTCCCTAGCAGCTGGTCTTCCTCTACGACTCATTCTTAATATCTGTAAAAAGAATGATTAGAACACCTTAAGAAACAACTGCATAAGGAGTTCAAATCCTTCTAAGCTACTATATTATATATAGTAATCATCCATCAAAATACAATTACGTCTCTCTTACGTAATTACGTCAGCGAGCGTTGGCTGAAATCGATTAACCAAAGCTCTGATACCAAATGTGACGACCGCCCATGACTCCCGCACCAAAACAAGGAAATAATGCGCTGAAAGGCGTGCCAGGCAGCCATGAACGACAGTCAGGGAAAAACAAAACAAAAGAATCTCTATCGCATAACTCACAGCGCATGGATAAAATACAATAGAGAAATATAATATAGTGAAGCTCCATAGAACAGAACATCATCATATAAGCATCACAGTAGTTTTGTACAACCATCTACTCAAATCCATACATGAAAGCCTCACTACAAATCACTCAACCAAATACAGCAGCGGATACCCAGTACATATAGTAAGAAAACTAATATGCAAAGCCTCCTGCTCGTCTTCGTCATCTTCAGCGTAGAACTCCTAGCACAGCACCTGTCACCTGCTACCTAGTCTGCCCATCCCAAACATGGATGAACAGCCCAAGGTAATAAGAGGAGACATAAAACCTTGAGTCAGACAAAGTCTTAGTGAGCAGTAAATTAACTATCAAACATACCAAAAGAGCATAAGGAATAAAAGGAATAGGAACTAAACCATCCCACTCCACCTCTTCTCACAGTGATAGCCCCCAGACACACACTAAGGAGAAGCAATCATAGCATAGCAGGTAATTAAAATAAAGCAATAATCACTCGAGTCAAGGACGATGTTTTCCAAATACAAACCCCCAAGGCCTAAACCAAGATCAGATAAGCACCCAGAAAACACCGCACTTGAGACCGAATGATAGTACAACCAAACATCCATGACTCTGGCTATCACTGTATCATTGCCTTGATATCACCGTTAGTTGAATGACCACCTGTCAAGGGCTAATGGTAACCCCGGTTCTAGCCATAACTCCGCACGTCGTCGCAGCCCGTGCCTAGGAATTTTCGCAACTACCCAGAGTACTAGCACGTCGTCGCAGCCCGTGCCTGGAACGTCGTCGCAGCCCGTTCCAACGTACCCTTGCTTTGAGCATGCTAGAACCTTCAACAACGATAAGATCTCAGCCTCCTAGTCATCCTCCTCGACGACTATTTCCATACTAGCTCAAGCGCCTCTCAAGCTAACCATTATCACCAACTCGGATCGCATCACCGAGTAATCAACATAACTTTGCACGTCGTCGCAGCCCGTGCTTGGAACGTCTTCGTGACCCGTCCCATCACAACATATGTCTTGCCTCATCACATCATAGCAAAGTCTCTCTTCTTGGAACGTCATCATGACCCGTCCCATTCCAACATCACACCTTGCTTTATCGCATCATAGCAAAGTCCCATCTCAATCATGCTTTGCCTTCTCGTATCATGGCAAGATCCCACATCCTCGAATCCATCCATATGAGCTTCCACATCCGCTTCATATGCTACAGGCAGCTTCCACATTCAAGAGCTTTTCCACCTAGCTTTTGAATCATCTCGAACCATCTTGTTCCAAATCAACCACTAGCTAACTTGAAACAATCCAAATCATTCATCAATACAAACAATCAAGCATTCAACAAGATTTAATAAGCAATATCAACAAAAATGGCAATATCATAAATAAATGAGCATAAGTCCAACATGCATGATTCATAGGTTTTTAGCATAGATCTATCAAATATAAAACATGGGTTTTGTCTCTAATACTTGTTAAACAAATATGCATAGGTAAACATCTTCAAAAATGATGGATCTACATGCAGACTTAAGGACAATGCGAGAAAATGCTATTTCAAACACATAAACTAGCTACCAATCCACTACACTCCTTTGGGTCCGCGTGAGAGATAACTACCACTCACCAAATCACCCAAACACTACAAAAACTACACACTTCAGATCTGGACAGCAAGGACTTGGGCTTGATCCGGAGAAATTTCACTTGAAACGGTGAAATCTAGCCTCTTCGGATGAAAATCTTCAACTTTGGCTCTTGATCTTTGATCTTGATCTTCAATCTTCAATGGATGTTAGCACTTGATAGAAATAGAGAAAGAAGTGAAGAAAATACTGTAGTCGAGTCTTCAAAATGGCAGCACTTCGTCGCTTCAAAAACCGGTGCCAAAAAGTGAGCCAAACCCCTCTATTTATAGGCTGGAAACTCCTTAGGTCGTCGCCCCTTAGGTCGTCCCCGACCTAACTATGAGTCGTTGCCGACTCATCAGCCCCTACGACCTACGACCTAACCAACACAACATACAACCAAGGCCGACTTACGACTTAACCCAGACGCGACCTAAAACACAGGCCGACCTAACGACTCAACGCACTGCCGCATTTCCTAAGTCCTAGGTCGCCTGACGACTTAACTAGCATGCCGACCTACGACCTAAGACCCTGCCGACTCAACTCCTTGCCGACCTAACACAAAGTCGGTCACGACCTAAAAAGCCTCCGACCTAAAATACTGCCGCGTTCCCCAAGTCTTAAGTCGTATGACGACTTAACTATGACACACACGACTCAAGACCCCACGACCTAACTCATTGCCGACTCACTACCTAACTTAGGTCGTTTACGACCTAAGTCTGAACAGTACTCACGCGACCTAACAAACCAGACCGACTCAACGACCTAAGCCCCCCAACGACTCAACGTGCCTGCTGACCTATCCCCCTAGCGTCCTAACGCTAGCCCTTAGGTCGTTGAACGACCTAACTCTAAGTCGCTAACTCGGCGACTTCCTTAAGTCGCTGCCTACTAACACGCTAACCCCTTAACTCGGCAAACCTTATGAGTCGTAACTCGTTGACTCGGCCACTTCCTAAGGTCGTCTACGACTTACTATAGGTCGGTCACCATCACTAAGTCGCCTAACTTTTAGGTCGTTACTTCTATAACTCGGCAACTCTTAGGTCGGTGAATTTCTTATCTCGGCCAACACTCCAACCCGTAACCCCTCCTTGAGTCGGTCCCCTATGAGTCGGTCACGACTCATCCCTTAGCTCGGCAATGCTCATGAGTCGGTCACAACTCATACTCCACCCGGGTTAACTTCTAAACGACTCAAGCTAGAGGCAACACAAACAACACTATCGACCTGCAAATTCTACGATCTATCGACACGTAAAATACGGGTCGTTACATGTACCTACGTCCACTGCCCATTTTAATTATTCTTCTATAGATCTTAGATACAATGCCCAAGATACGATATACAGTGATACGTAGCACAAAAGAAAGTAAGATATAGCCTAAGATATCTTGTTTGACTATTCATGTGACGCTGTTCTTGCCTGCCTATTCTTGTTTGGTTGTTCGTGTTAAGCTATTCCTATGAGGCAGTTTTTGTTAGGCTGTTCCTGCTAGGATGTTCTTATTAGGCAGTTTCTGCTAGCCTGCTTAGCAGTTCCTATTAGGTCATTTCTGCTAGGTTGTTCCTGCTAAGCTGGTCCTATTAGGCAGTTTCTGCTGGCCTATTTCTAGATTTCTCCAATTTTTCCACCATTATTGTTGTAAGTTTGACTCTCTCCAATTCTCCCCTCATTATTTTTGGAAGCTTTGCTATTTATAGAGTGGAGAGGTATGGTGGTCACTCAAATAAATTCCATCAACTTGCTCGGTTCAGATAGTTCCATATGTACACAATATAGTTGGAAGTCCCCAAATATATTCTGATTTCATTCTATATGTATATGTATGTATATACATATATATCTTGTTTGGTTTGGTTAGAAATCTTGTCCAGGTATGGTTGGTTCGGTGAAAAGAACATGTCATCTTGTTAGGCAAGTTCTTGGACCTCCTACCTTAGTTAAGTCTCCTTTTTATGCCAAGCAAGCAATCTTGACCAATAGTGTCCACTGTTTACACTAGACAATATTTCATGTTCGATGGGTGGACCGCCTAACATGAAATGGTGTTCAGTGGATAATCTACCTAATATGATCCCATGTTCGGTAGCTAGACCACCAAACAAAGAATGATGTTTTCAGGTGCTTTCACCGAGAATCGATTCTCAACATGCTTTTGATATCAAAGAACAAGGTTAGTGCTACCAGCGGGAATATAGGGAATGGCCACACACCAAATCAAAAAACTACCAACCAGGATGATCATTTGGCTAGCACTCAGGTGCTTGTATACGTAATTACCATTAGGAACCTTGATAGAGTTGTGGCCAAGCAAAACGATGTTTTGCTACCAAACATCAACAAATGGTGGACCAACTTATGACATGCTTGGGGTAGCCGCAAACTATTGATCGCAACACTTGAACACAAGGGTGATCCTAGTCTAGGGGATCCATAAGATGAAGGAGGTCACACTCTGGCAAAGAATCTTATCAAGAAGGTCCAAGAGCAAGAAGCAGGAATGCTGAAGGGATGAAAAGATGAAGAGTTCAATCCGAAGCTAGACCAGGGAAGCGGTTCGGTGCCGAACCAAATAGGATAATGCCAAACTATGGGTAGCTACAGCAAACTCTTCTTATTCCCTAACCGAAATCGTGGTCAATAGAGGATAAGACTATAATTGGGACTAGTCTAAGAGTTATGATCATGCCCATAACCGAAGATTGAGTTATCATACAGAAGATGAAATAAATTATTCACCCCACATGGAAAGGTCTAACTGTCATTGATGTCACCCCAAACCGGAGGATAGGATGACTTGAATCATTAGACTATTCATTCAAATGTGAGCAAGTGGAGTGAGAAATTTGAGCTTAGCTTAGAAGAACCTTCTCCTTAGGAATAGAACTACCAGGAACCCTACATATTCTAGGATCCCTACTATGGAACCATATCAAGGACTTGCTAACCTTGTAGTACATTTACAATGGTATACCCAACACCTTTTGGTAAGTGATGCTATAGAAGAAGCATTGTGCAAGTGTTTTCCTATATTCTTGCCAGACTTAGCTACTATGTGGTTTTATGGTTGACCCTATGATCAATTTGTTCTTGTACGATGTTAAAGAAGAAGTTTACAAGTCAATTCCAAGTGCATATTAAACAACCAAAAGATGGATACTCATCATCTGATGTGAAGAAAAGGGGAAGATGAGTTGTTGTGACATTACCTATCCTAGTTTAATGCCACAGCCATTGGAATTTAGAATGGAAGGTTCACCTTGATGACCTGTATAGTGGGGTGCAATATGGAATGAAGTTTACTAAGAGATCGAAAATGGAGAAACCAACCACATTAGAGGAATTCGTCTATTAGCCGACTAAGTACATTAGGTTGGAATGCGCTGCATCAGAAAGGAAACCCAGTATACTTACTAGAGAAGAGTTTGGTAGTGGCTGCAGTTGATGATGGAAAATATGGCAGCTTTTTTCCTAGCTAAGTATTTGGAGGTAATGGAGCATTTCTTAGACTCGTAGAGCAAGCAGCACAAATTTTGGTCCAGAGAGACCAAGTCTACAATTATATCTGCAACCCATCAAGAATGGACGCAAGGGAGTAGGCAAGATAGGAAGGAGTCATGGAAATATGGACTTTCTCAAACCAAACCGACTAGAGAATGAACCAAATTGAATTGATGTAGAACCGATCGGTACCGAACCAGCAATATAGTCCATGCCAACCAAGGAAGGATGTCACACCAGAAGTCAATGCTAAATTTGGAACCACATTCTTGGCTACCAAAACATGACCATCTTAGTTTATATCGAATGGTACTCAAATGCTTGATCTATTGCACGAGGGGCACGACGTGGCCCACTAAACAAACTAAGGAAGCATTCTAGCAGCGAGAGCAAGTTGCTGGACTAATTGTTGAGTGTTAGGTGAGAGGAGTAGTAGACCAGAGCTTGATAAGATGAAAAATAGCCAGCGCACTCCGAACATCAGATATGCAGTGAACTCCTAGATTTTAAGACATGGTCATAGAGCAATATGTTAGAAAAACTGTGACGACCCGGAATTTTTGAGCATTTGAAATCAGAGTATTTAATTGATTTTAAATATTTAAAAGTTGATATTTAACTTGAATTCAAGTACCACCATTTATTTGGATAATTTAATTATTAAATTAAATAATTTGAAATTGGGTAAAATATTGAATCTGGAGTTTTAAGCCTATTAAAAATAATTTGAAGGCTTGTAAAATTTATATTGATAGTGCTGAGGATAATAAAAGTTTTGAAGTTGAATTTAATACTGATTTGTTCAGTTTTAAAAATATATCGTTTAAATTGAGTTTAAAAATAGCCTTCCGAGGCACAGTCTCGGAATTCGACGAAACTAGTTCCATTGGATCCGTAATATTGTATTATTATCCGGTTTCAATTTTCGTACTGTTTGGAGTGATCGTTTGGTCGTACGATAAGTAAACGCGTTGAAAATTTAATCGAGATTTTTTTAAAAAATATAAAAAATATAAAGGTTAAATTAGCAGCCACCCTATAATTGTACTCGAGCCACCGTAGCACCTGATTTCCGTCGACCTAGCTTATCTCCTCTTCTCGTTTAAAGCTCGTATCCTCCTTCACAAGAAAAAAAATCAAAATCAATCAGTTCGTTTCTTAAAAAAACGGAGACCGAGAGAAAATGTAATCACAAGTCCGTCTTTCCCTTCGCCTCGTTTAAAGTCAAATTCAGATCATCGTCCCATTTAATCGCACACGCCTCTTCCCTATTTTCTTTCCCGAGCTTCAGGCAAGTGAGATTACATCCCTTTGAATAAATAAAAAATTGAACGAGATCGGAAAATCACGTATATGGGAGTCGCGATGGGGAGCAATGGCTCGCAGCTCTATTCGAGCAGTAGAGGTGCAATGGGGGAGGGTCGGTAGGGGTGAATCGCAAGTAGATCCTTTGTATTCGAATCGAGAAAGGGGTCGACGTCTTCGTCTTCGGTCGCTGGAAGGGAGCGAAGTATCGAGGCGAGGTTCTCGATCAGGGCAGCGAGCGTGGCGATTGTTCCTCGGAGGCGCGTGCGGTTTGTCGCGACCTGATGGAGGCTCGGCGTCGGCGGTCACGAGGCGGATTTCTCGATGGATGAATGGCATGTCGACGTTTAGGGTTTGTTCGATTAAGTCAATGAGGTATTTTCGTTTTTCTTTGTTTTTACTTACTGATATTTGTATAAACAGATTAGACAAAGGAAATTAGGAATTTTACAGGAAAATTTAAATATATGTGTACATGTTTTACTTACTGTAGATTTTTAAAATATATATATAATAAATATAGTAATTTTTAAATGATTAGAAGTTTATGTAAAATTAGATTTTAAATCTGTATAAATGAATTTTTATAAAGGAATGGGTTTGATAATTAAGGTGTTGTAATTAACTTGTTTAATTATTGGGTTGCTAAAAATAATTTGTTAAAAGAAACTATTAGTTTAAAAATTTTAAACCAAATAATGAGTTTAATTGAATAAATAAATGGTGAATAATCGTTTGATTGGTTCAAATAATAATAAATTGTACAATGTTGATACAAGGTTTTACATCATGGAAACAAGCCAGATTAGAATGAATTGCAAACAACAAAATAAAAGGTGAGTTAATCTCACTCACCTGGGTAATATTCAAATTTTAAATAGTTAAATTTAAATAATTGGTTGAATAATTGAATTAATTGATGTGTTATATTATAGTATATAATACATCTTGGAATAATTGATATTCCGCATTATATAGCCGATGAGACCCTATGCGCCGTATAATAGCGAATGATATTATATTTAATCCCATATACCGTGATATTCCACCTCGAAGTGGAATTGGTATTTTATGTTGTGCTAACATCTATGGATGTAGAAAAAACAGGTTGGAGGGATCCAACTGGATTCCTCAAGATTTATTTAAATTATTTAATATTCTCTGTTGTGATTATTTGATATTCTATGATGAATTATATTAGAATATTGAATGCTATGGTTTGCTTGAATGTATTTCAGTACACTAAGTTATCAAAATATATAAATTGGATTTTGGAAAGACAATAAAAGAGTGGAGTTTTAAGTAAAATAATTATAGCGAACTTGAATAAATTAAGAACGAATTGAAAAGGAATGGAAGTGATATTAAAATACTAACTAATAAATAATTTCGAGCATGGGAAAAAAGGGAATTTTGAATAAAACAGAAATTAATGAATTGTAAATTTAAATGATATCATTTAAAGGAATAAAGAATTATTTTAAAATTTATTTAAAGGGATAAAGAAGTAATTTGGGAAATGTAAAATTGGTATTTTCAGTTAAAAGTATTTTAAATCATAATTAAGGAATAAAATCTGAAATTAATGGATTTTGCAATAAATGGATTAAATTGGAATGAGAATTGATTTAAGTGTGTAAAACCGGGATTTTAAAGGAGAATTTGGCTATGAAATTTATAAACCGGTTTTTCTAAAGTAAAGTAATATATCAGTGGATATTTGGGGAAAAAAATTCACGATGGGAATTTATTAAAGGAATGGGAACATTTGTTTAAAATAAATAGTGATTCATTTTTAAAGAATGTGAAGAGAAGTATATTTCCCTGAATAGCCAAGTACTTTTCAAAGTAAATTTTTAAATATAAGATAAAAGTTTTGATTTGTTTTAAAAAGCATGTTTTAGAAAATTTGTTATTGCTAAATGTTTAAATTCTAAAGCAAGTATTTTTCAAATCTATTATTGTAGTAATTATTTAAAGGTGACTTAGTATTTTGTTCAAAGGAAAACATCTAGTTTTATATTTTATAAAGTAACCATATTTTAATTATTTCTAAAGTATTATTTTAAATAAAGTATTAAAGTAGTTTTTCTAAATTTAAATGTTAAAGCATATTTTACAATAAAGTGTTTTTAAATTATTTTAAAAATCTAAAGTTTTGTGCTTGGTGATTTTAGTGGAAATAGAAAATATTTGGGAAATTTATTCTGTAAAAGGAAGATCGTTTGAAACTATTTTAAAAAAGGTTTGAAAAGTGGAAATATATCCTGCAAAGATAGTTTTGAGATAAATAAATAATTTGGGAAATTATCTATTTTGTGATGGATGTTTGTGAATGTTAATTAATAGTTAAATAACCGACTATCAATATTGGCCAACGCGCTGATCGTTTCGAAGAGACCGAGATCGGGTTTGCTACAATACATCGTGATAGGGGTTCTCGCTTTGCGTTAGGTGGCGAACGGGAGACTTTTACCCCTACATGTCCCCGGGGGTAGTATAAGGCCTTTTGGGGTTGGTTGCGAGTCGAGAGGCTGGCCGTAAAAGCAAACACAAGGTACCAATGTAAGCCATGGTGGGACTGGGATGGTTGAAAAGCCCACCAGTTGTGGCCGCTGTCGATGTTTGAAAAGCCTAGACCGTTACAGCTGGTATCAGAGCTTAGGTTGGTGATAACCTTGGCTCTGGTGGGAATTCCTCATAGAATAGAGTCTGTAGTACTCTAGAATGAGTTTGAGTGTATCAATAGATATGAGCGTGTATTTGTTAGTGAATATAAAATTGTTTTTATATTGTGTTGATTTGTCGGTTGAGTGTTTATGAATTCTGGACGATGTATGGGATGCCATGTTATCGATAGGGGTTTCTAAACTCTTAAACAAGATAAACCGACATAGTATTGTTTTAAATAGGGTAAATGAAATAATTTTACCCAAAATTATTTTTGTATATAAAAGAAATGATTTTGTAATTGTTATAGTTATATATGGATGCTTAGTTGTTAGAAAGTGATAATATTAAATTATTATCATTGTATGAAAATTGAATAAGAAATTAAAATAATAACCAAAGATCAAGAAATAAATTGATAAAATAAATGGAATTTGTAAATGTGATTCATAATTGAATAAGGAATTGAAATCATAATTAATAGCTAAGAAACAAATTCATATACGAATGAGATTTGTAAATGTAACTATAAATGTGATTATAATGTGATTAATAATTAAAATAAGATAAAATTCCAAAGTAATGTTTGAATATAAATTTAAAGGATTTGTAATTTGAAAATTTGAAAATTTAAATTTCCTTTGAATTTGAAAATGATTCTCAAAAAGTTGGGAAGATAATATATATTTGAGAAATATTTTTGAATCAGATTTGAAATCAAGAGAGATTTGGAATTTAAAAATATTTGAAGGGATTTTAAAAAAATAAAAGCATTGAACTCTTTACGGTCGCTGGAAGGAAAATAATTCCGATGATGATCGCGACATCATCGGTGTTCATTTTCGAGTTTCCAAGAGGGGGATTGCTACCTGGATGTTTTGGATTAATGTTTGTTTGTGAAATTTGGTTTGATTTTGAAAATGCAAAGGAATAGTTATGTTTAGATACATATGTTTTCAAAATTGAATTTTGAACATTTTAGTAATGAGTTTAAACGTTTAAGCAAAAGGAAATTGAAATTGAATGTTAAACTTAGGTTTGAATGGAAAATTTTGTCAAGTTGGACTAAATAAAACAAAGTTTTTAGATTTGAAATTAGTAAGTAACTGATTGATTTATATGGCATGCAAATGAAATGAATTTGAACATTGGATGACGTTTGATTTAAAATTGTGTAAAATAAAGAGCAGAATTAGTTCAAATGGACTAAAATAATTAATGTTTGGAAATAAAATTTATTGGTTGAAAATGAATTTGTGAATGAACAAATGAATTTATAATTGTAAGTAAATGAACTGAAATTGGATATTGTAATGATATTAAATGGAATTAAGTCCTTGCGTAACAAAATTCAAAGGAATGGTATGTAGCAAGATTTAACTAGAGTTAAGCTAAATAAAATTGAATTGAAATGAATTCAGTTAAGTTATAGATAATATTGGATGGAATAAAATTCTTACTTAAATAAATAAATGTAAACTAAGTAAGTATTGAATTGGATTAAAATAGATTTGGTGTAAGTTGTAAACAAATCCGATTCAAGCATAATTGAAAGACCTTATTATTAATAAATTCAATAATGAATTGTTAATGTGAATTAAAATTAAGAATGGATAAAATAATAAACTAATCGATTAAATTAGTAAAATGGTTGGAGATTTGATCAAAGGAAAATCAAATCAAAGATTTAAATGGAGGTTGGTGGAACAAAATAAACTTAAGTTATTGGTGTAATAGTTTGAAGAAAATAAATAACTTAAGTAAATTGTGAGATAATTATTTAATATATTGGTTGTCGAGTTTAATAAAATGGTTTGGAATCAAACTTTTTGGATATGAAAGAAAATGCAATGAAAAGTTTGTGAATAAATTAAAATGGGATGGAATCAAGTGTAAATTGAGTTGGAATCAGTTTAAATGGTTATAAAGCTTAAGTAATTATTTCTTCACATTAATATTGTCGAATTGCATAAGAAAATGGATCGTTCGATGTAAACGGGATTAGATAAAATTCTATGAGTTATTAGAAGTGAAATAGGATGATTTTGAAATCAATTGGAATGAATATGAGTTTACTTTGCTTAGAATGAATTAAATATAAGCGTGTAAGTTGTAAATCACTTAAACTGAATGGAATGGTTTGAGAATTGGTTGTGAGCAATTGTAATAAGTGTCGAAACCTTATATGTGCTTATGGAAATTATATAACGTGCATTATATGTGAAATTTATGTGTTAGCTATTGAAAGTAAGTGAAATGTTAATAAATTGCATATATTTAGTACTTATATGTTTGAATTGAGTAAGTACAGGTACGGGGAAGCCGTTTGGCTGGATTTGGTCATGCTAACTGCTAAATAATAAGTCGCTTGCTTAAAAATGCTAAATAAAGGTACGCCTACGCAATAAAAATAGAAAATATGAACTGTTTTTGTTTTTTCGACTGTGGGTCGATGTATATATATTTATATCTCTTTTTAAATTGCAAAAGCTCCTCCGTACAAAGGAGACCCTACCAAAATTTTCCGAAAATTTTGGGAGTTTGATTTTTTTTTTTGAAAATTTTAGGAAATTTTTTGTTAGCGATAAAACAATTATAAATTGGAAATTGAAATAAATTAGTGAATGGAACTAATTTAAAATAACGGTATGAATCAGTTATAAATGGAAGATAAAACTGAATACTCAGAGTTGAAAATAAATTAAATTCATATGGAGATGGGAGAACCTATTTGAATAGAAGTAGATATAAATTAAAGTGGTGAAATAAAAATAAATATTTGTATAAAATATTTATATTAAACTTAAGAAATGAATGGAAATATCCTTAAGTAAATTTGGTATTGAAAAATAAAATTATTCTAGGTGAACAATTGAATGAAAATTAAAACTGAAAGTTGTGAAATGGGATAATTGTGGATAGTGAATAAAAATAAAAATAATGTGAATAAAAGAAAATTGATATAGTTAATAATTGATGGATACAAATACGTAGGATGTACATATATTTATTTTATTCGCATAGCGATTTTATCCAGATTCGAGCATAGAATTTCGAGATAGTTATATCGATACGAGTTAGGATTTTTCACTCGATTTTCGACGGCGAACCCTGGATATGGATTTTGATTGATTCTGGAAATGACTATGCAAGGAGAATGACGGTTTCTGATCAGGAAACCAGATCTGAGTCCACACTAGGAGTCGGGTGGACGATACTATTTCGGAAGTGAAATTGTGTGATGGAGTAAGCGATCGGATTCGGTATTGCGTACGAATGATATAGGTACATTGTACGGGCTTAAATGGAATGAATATTGAAATTTCGTAAAGGAGTCAAATAAATGATTTTGAATGTTGTGATTGGATATTATTGTTAAGTAGAGTATACAGGTATTATAAAGGAAAAGAAGAATGGGATTTGATTTCAGAAGATAAATTTGAACTGCTTGACAAAAAGGTATGTATTTAAAATTTATGTATGAAATTTGATTGGGTTTTGATCTAGCCACTTGGCTTTTGTTTTCTTTTGAAATTTGGGAGCCCGTGGAGGCATTTTGTAGTTGTACCGAGTTAGCCGTGCAAAGGAGACGTTGGCAAAAAATTTCGAAAATTTAGGGAGTTAGAAAATTTGTGAGAAAATTTGAAAACATAAAACTTGGTTTTGAATTATAATTTGAATGATTGAATAAATAAAGTTGTTTGGGAACTATGGAAAAGTTTGGAAGGTTAGTTAGATGGATAGTGTATCTTTAATAAAGATTGCTTGGTTGTTATTAAAACTGATTGGTTTTAGGGAAGATAGTTAACGGGTTGTGGACCATTCCTCTTAACTAGTAATTTCGGGGACGAAATACTTTTAAGGGGGGAGGAATGTGACGACCCGGAATTTTTGAGCATTTGAAATCGGAAGATTTAATTGATTTTAAATATTTAAAAGTTAATATTTAACTTGAATTCAAGTATCACCATTTATTTGGATAATTTAATTATTAAATTAAATAATTCAAAATTGGGTAAAATATTGAATCTGGAGTTTTAAGCCTATTAAAAATAATTTGAAGGCTTGTAAAATTTATATTGATAGTGCTGAGGATAATAAAAGTTTTGAAATTGAATTTAACACTGATTTGTTCAGTTTTAAAGATATGTCATTTAAATTGAATTTAAAAATAGCCTTCCGAGGCACAGTCTCGGAATTCGATGAAATCAGTTCCGTTGGATCCGTAATATTGTATTATTATCCGGTTTCAATTTTCGTAGTGTTTGGAGTGATCGTTTGGCCGTACGATAAGTAAACACGCTGAAAATTTAATCGAGATTTTTTTTAAAATATAAAGGTTAAATCAGCAGCCACCCTATAGTTGTACTCGAGCCACCCTAGCACCTGATTTCCGTCGACCTAGCTTATCTCCTCCTCTCATATAAAGCTCGTATCTTCCTTCACAAGAAAAAAAATTAAAATCAATTAGTTCGTCTATTAAAAAAATGGAGACGGAGAGAAAATGTAATCACAAGTCCATCTTTACCTTCGCCTCGTTCAATGTCAAATTCAGATCATCGTCCCAGTTAATTGCACACTACTCTTCCCTATTTTCTTTCCTGAGCTTCAGGTGAGATTACATCCCTTCGAAATAAAAAAAATGAAATTGAATGAGATCGGAAAATCGCATATATGGGAGTCGCGATGGGGAGCAAAGGCTTGCAGCTGTATTCGAGCAATAGAGGTGCAAAGGGGGGGTGGGCAGGGGTGAATCGCGAGTAGACCCTTCATATTCGAATTGAGAAAGGGGTCGACGTCTTCGGTCGTTGGAAGGGAGCGAAGCATCGAGGAGAGGTTCTCGATCAAGGTAGCGAGCGTAGCGACTGTTCCTTGGAGGCGCGTGCGATTTGTCGCGACCTGATGGAGGCTCGGCGTCGACGGTCGCGAGGTGAATTTCTCGATGGATGGATGGCGTGTCGACGGCTAGGGTTTGTTCGATTTAGTCAGTGAGGTATTTTCGTTTTTCTTTGCTTTTACTTATTGATATTTTTATATACAGATTAGACAAAGGAAATTAGGAATTTTACAGGAAAATTTAAATATACGTATACATGTTTTACTTACTGCAGATTTTTAAAATATATGTATATATATAATAAATATAGGTATTTTGAAATGATTAGAAGTTTATATAAAATTAGATTTTAAATCTGTATAAATGAATTTTTATAAAGGAATGGGTTTGATAATTAAGCTGTTGTAATCAACTTGTTTAATTATTGGGTGGCAAAAATTAAGTTGTTAAAAGAAACTATTAGTTTAAAAATTTTAAATCAAATAATGAGTTTAATTGAATAAATAAATGGTGAATAATCGTTTGATTGGTTCAAATAATAATAAATTGTATAATGTTGATATAAGGTTTTACATCATGGAAACAAGCCAGTTTGGGATGGATTGTAAACAGCAAAATAAAAGGTGAGTTAATCTTACTCACCTGGGTAATATTCAAATTTTAAATAGTTAAATTTAAATAATTGGTTGAATAATTGAATTAATTGATGTGCTATATTATAGTATATAATACATCTTGGAATGATTGATATCCCGCATTATATAACGGATAAGACCATATGCACCACATAATTGCGGAAGATATTATATTTAATCCCATATACCGCGATATTCCACCTCAAAGTGGAATTTGTATTTTATGTTGTGCTAACATCTGTGGATGCAAAGAAAACAGGTTGGTGGGATCCAACTGGATTTCTCAACATTTATTTAAATTAGTTAATGTTCTCTGTTGTGATTATTTGATATTCTATGATGAATTATACTGGAATATTGAATGCTATGGTTTGCTTGAATATATTTCGGTACACTGAGTTATCAAAATATGTAAATTGGATTTTGGAAAGACAATAAAAGAGTGGAGTTTTAAGCAAAATAATTATAGTGAACTTGAATAAATTAAGAATGAATTGAAAAGGAATGGAAGTGATATTAAAATACTAACTAATAAATAATTTCGAGTATGGAAAAAAGGGAATTTTGAATAAAACAGAAATTAATGAATTGTAAACTTAAGTGATATCATTTAAAGGAATAAGAAATTATTTTAATAAAGGGAAAAAGAAGTAATTTAGGAAATCTAAAATTGGTATTTTCAGTTAAAAGTATTTTAAATCATAATTAAGGAATAAAATATGACATTAATGGATTTTGGAATAAATAGAGTAAATTGGAAATCAATTTGAGAATTGATTTAAGTGTGTAAAACCGGATTTTAAAGGAGAATTTGGCTATGAAATTTATAAACCGGTTTTTCTAAAGTAAAGTAATATATCAGTGGATATTTGGAAAAAATAAATTCACGATGGGAATTTATTAAAGGAATGGGAACATTTGTTTAAAATAATAGTGATTCATTTTTAAAGAATGTGAAGAGAAGTATATTTCCCTGAATAGCCAAGTACGTTTTCAAAGTAAATTTTTAAATATAAGATAAAAGTTTTGATTTGTTTTAAAAAGCATGTTTTAGAAAATTTGTTATTGCTAAATATTTAAATTCTAAAGTAAGTATTTTTCAAATCTATTATCGTAGTAATTATTTAAAGGTAACTTAGTATTTTATTCAAAGGAAAACATCTAGTTTTATATTTTATAAAGTAACCTTATTTTAATTATTTCTAAAGTATTATTTTAAATAAAGTATTAAAGTGGTTTTTCTAAATTTAAATGTTAAAGCATATTTTACAATAAAGTGTTTTTAAATTATTTTAAAAATCTAAAGTTTTGTGCTTGGTGATTTCAGTGGAAATAGAAAATATTTGGGAAATTTATTCTGTAAAAGGTAGATAGTTTGAAACTATTTTCAAAAAGGATTGAAAAGTGGAAATATATCCTGCGAAGATAGTTTTGAGATAAATAAATAATTTGGGAGATTATCTATTTTGTGATGGATGTTTGTGAATGTTAATTGATAGTTAAATAACAAGTACATCTCTCATACTTATCATATTTTCCCCGTTGATTGGGTAACCTAGGCTTTGATACCAAATGTAACAACTCACCCTAGAACAGGTTTGAATTTCGACCTCGAAAAGGCCCCAACAAAATTTAGATCCATTCTAAGGTACGTTGTTGGTAGAACTAAGCAAATAACAGTATAGAGTCATTATTAAAGTTTCAAAACTCACAACAGATGGAATAAAATATAATAACAAAGTGTACCTATTTATTTCAAATTCATAAATATGTCAAAATACAAAGTACCATCCAATTGTATCATAAATCTGTTACAACAATAGTCTAGATACGTGGTTACATATAAGTGCAAATAAAAATGATAAATAGTGCCATAAGAAAACCACCTCTATCTCTAAGCGTCACCTTCGCCATCAACGTCCTTTAACCTATGTTGTAATGAGGAGGGAGTCAGAATAACAAGTGTCTGGTGAACAAACAACTCGAGTCTTACTTTTTCAGTACTAGGGCAGTATATTTCAAAATAAAAATATATCTATGAACATAAAACTATTCAAATCATTTAATACTTCTTTTTTAAGGAAAGAAGCAAGTTTTCAAAATTCTAAAACACAAATCCTATGTTATAATTACTAGTGATGCAAGAGATAATACTTAAGCCACTTAATACCTTTTATTAGAAAATAAGCAGATCGCGCCATTTAATACCTATTTCCAAGGCATACCCCTCAATATTGCTATCTAGCCGGGCATCATATGGAATCTCAAGTCACTTAATACTTCTTTGTTTGGAAAGGCGGACCTTCAATCAGTCAGTTAATACTTTATCCAGAAGCGGACCCCTGTAGATATACCATCTAACATGTCCCATAGGCCATTCAATACTTCATTTAGGAAAAAGAGGCTGGCTCTCGAACAACCACATAATACCTTGAGACCCTGAAGTAGGACCCTCATATTATGACCCATACTTATAATGATTTCTCACATTAGTCCGACTATTCATAAGGACTGGTAGCCAGAATAGCTGGGTAGATTTTTCCTATAGAATTTGAAACTAACCTCGCATTATTACTAATATTTATTATAAGGATATATCACATCAATAGAAAGTGTACACAATTGCTGGTAGCCTCAGAGTAAAGGGTAGACTTCTTTTATGTAACTCTATCAACCTCGCATCCCTATGACTTAGTCATACATCAGTTACTCTCTATACACACACACATATATACATACATACACACACACTCGCTCATCTTACCATTTCATAAATAAGGCCTTATAAGGAAACTTCCTTTATATGACCTAAAATAATAATTAGGCTATATAAGGGTTTCCACTTATTTTCACCTACCAATCAATTGCACTCCTAATGGGGGAAAATAAATAAAAATAAAGCCTAATTACCTGTGCCACATACATAATAATTATATGTTAATTACGCAAATAGAGATAATTTAATATTCATGCCTAATAAGTTCTAAGCGCATGGATTTTACGCCATAAACTAGCGTTAAATGTCAATTACCTAACCCATTATTATTGCAAGCAGCTTTCTCTTCAAATCCCCAATGTTTCAACATATCGAAAATAAGGGATTACACTATCCAAACAGGTAATAAATGTTCATACCCAAAACTGTAATAACAGACTTATAAATAAACTAGAAACTCAATTTATTACATTAATTAAACAGGATATCCTAAACAATACGAATTGCAATCTAAATCCCATATTTTATTCAACTCCTCTTTTACAAAGAAATTGATAAGAAGGAAATTTATGTGGAATAAGTGGTGTAAACTACAAATAAAATCCATAATTTAAACACCTTATCTTTATTGAATCACGAATTGAACCAAAGAATAAGAAGAAGAAGTGGAATAGACTATGAAATTATCAAAAATTGCATAAACAACATCAAATTAATGTAAATAATTGAGAATCTCAATATAAAATTGACATTTCAAAATAAAGAAATTTGTGTAATTTTATCTATCATATTTTTGAAATTCCAAAATCCCTATGGTATATTTAAATCCAAAAAGAAATGCACTAAACAATTATTGAAAAAGAAATACTAAGGTTTCGACATATTAGCATTGGCTTCATTTTAATGGATTTGTAGCCATTCAATCCCTTCTATAATCTCTCTCTTTTGATATACATGCACAATAGGGAAAATGTATATATATTCATTAGATTTAGAATAATTGGAGAAGAATATGATAAAAAATAAATTGGAGGAAGAAGAAACAAATAATAAATAAGTTGAATTCATACCTAAATTCTCAATGGAGTTTCTGAATTTTATTAGAGAGATAGCTATGGCATAGTTTCGTCGTATTCCCCAAAATATTACGAATAAAAAGTGGAGAGGATAGAGTATTTGTAAGGGTTGAAACATAGAAGAACCGTAGAATGGAAGTAGGTGAGAAACGAATAATTTTGGAGTGTTAAAATAATAACACACCCCTTCAAACTCTAATTGCTACTGCCAGAAATTGGCTCCGATCGGTCGACCACCCCGCTCCCACCGGTCGATCGATAGGGATCGACCAGTTGTAGTGAAGGTGTCGACTGGCTGATTATTTTGGTCCATTGCATTATTAATTAATTTATTTTCCCTATTCAACTTCAACGTTAAACAATAGTCAAATGTTGGTTAAGATTTTCTTAGCCCCAAGCTAATTTTTAAAAATCAAATTCTTATTTTAATTTGAATTCAAACTAATTTAGTTTAAATCTTAAAATTTAAAACATCCCTAATTTCTTCGTTTGGGTTCGGTTTTCAAGTTTCACCACCAACACAACAGAATAACTTCCGTGGTCAAATTCTAAGTTTTATTAAATTTCTACATTCTACCTTATTATATTTACTTAAATTTAATTTAATTTATTTTTGGTTCATTTTATGGTGTGTTACACCTAAACACCATGAATATTAAAAGCCTTTTATTCATTTATATCAAGTCATTCTTTGACACGTAGTCGTCCAATCCCATCGTTTTACTAAAGGGAGCTGATGATCCTCATTTATTCTCACTCAAAAATCTAATGCGATTAAAAAAATCTTGTGAGAATCCTTGGCCAAGTTATATACCCTACTTCAAACTCCAATATGACCCAAATCTTTGGCTCAAATAGTTGAAATTATATGTAGAAATGAACGTGACAATTCCAACCGCTTCCTCTATGTTTTTCAGACATAAAGTGATGTACTGGTCACTCATGTTGAATACCTATAGCTCCAATCTATCTTGAATAAAATTCTACATTTAAAGTAGCACCTGAAAGTCCTTACTATCTCCCACTTTGTTTCTAGATATTTTTTGAATTTTCTTATCGCTTCAGCTCTGAGTTTATTTTCTACTAGCTGTATACAATCTGCTTTGGGTTTGAACATGTGGTTCTTCACATCTAGTACATGACTAAGCTTATGAAGCCCTCTATCATTTCCACACATAATCATCATTTATTTAGTTTGGTTCGATCATATAATTCATAACTTCCATTGGAAGGTCCCTCGTTCTCGTCGCGTTCTTCTTCCCCTTATCATTCCAACCCAGGTTTTTTTTGCTAAAGGTCTTTTTTAATCTGAGTCTAGATTCTTTGGCTTTGTGGAGGGACTCATAGTAGATTGATTTTTTAACTGGTTTGTCAATCGACTGTTTGGTATGGCATGTCGGTCATATTTACTGATCGAATTGGCACTTTTACTGGCCATCACATGTCTAGGATTCTTGCAGTCTGGAACTTGCATGTAATTTATTTTTGTGGTTTTTTTATTATTCATATCATAAGCATTGTATATAATATTAGAATTGACAGGAATAAGATGGAAATAGCCTCTAATAGGTTTTTAGTTTTACTCTATAATTTCGCAAATCTTGAATCATCCCTCCTAGGAGCTGCTGGTGGAGTTATGTAGTTACGAGTTAATTCAATGGCTCCTCAATGATTATTCTCTAGGGTGGAGCATTACTGACCAACTCTCAGCTATTCTGACTATCCCCTTCCTCTTGCTTGTCTAAGACACCGATGCTTTCTTCTAGGAGTCTACCTACTTACTCATGTATTTGGTTGTATTAATCTTAATGTTGTAGTTATTTATCAATGTGTAATTTGGGCTTTCTAACATTGAGATTTTACCATTACGATTTTTGTGTATAATTAGGACGTTTAACTCCAATGAACTTTTTTACACTGCTATTATTACTATAACCATTTCTTTAGACTAAGTTGCTTGCTTGTCTGCCTTGCACGCTGCTTACATTTTTCTGCAAAGAATGTCTATTTCGAAAACTGCATTGTATTCCACTTCCATCATCTTTAAATTTATTTCTCTTCTATGTCTTTGTAAATCCACTCTTGCCATCATTAGTTATTTTATTGCCTCATCAATTCTATTTATTTCTTTCCAGTTCTCCTCCTTTTGAGATCTTCACCAGTAGTTGACAATTTGTGTGCTTCATTTGTTATTTCACTCTCCGTTCTATGTTTTATTTCTACTTCTTCTTGCTATAAAGAAAGTTATCAACTTTGTGGTAAAAAACATTATATGTCGATTATAAATTCCATAGAAGATTATCATCGGCAATGGAACCCAGTTCGAAAGTGTTTAATTCAAGAATTTCAGCAATCGGTATCAAATCGACCAGGACTTCATAGCAGTAGCACACCTACAAGTGAATGGAGAAGTGGAGGTGGTGAACAAAATTATCAAATTCATCTTGAAGAAGCAATTAATGAAAGCCTAGGGCAACTCGGTTGATGAACTACTGCTATTATTATGGGACTACCAAACAACGCATAAGTCCACGACCGACCATACTCATTAGCTTTAGCTTTCGGATCCAAGGCTATGATTCTAATTGAATTGGAAATCCCTTCTCATTGAAGAATATACTATCATTGTACTATCATCCCAAGATAAACAAGAAGCTCTTGCTTTAGTCCCTGAACTTAGTCAACGAGAAACAATAAGCGACTGATTTGAAGTTAGCTGCTAACTAGAAAAGAGTATCGCAATAAATCAATACCAGAGTCAAAACTGTACCTTTGAGATAGGCGAACTCATTTTAATATAGGCATTTCCAGGTCCGGTGGGACTTGGCCCAAATTCGAAAGGTTCTTATGAGATTGAACATAAACTTGGAGATGAAACTTTCAAGTTGGTGACCGTTGATGGAATCTCAATTCTAACAATGTGGAATAGAGAGCACTTGAGACCCTATTTCACTTAGACTGATCTTTCTAAATAGTTGACTATACCCTGATGTAATGAGGCAGAATCTGCCATTCTTATGTTTATAAATAGAATAGGTTTTGGGGATCGATGGAACTGTATTCTTAAAAGCCTGACTGTGTGCTACGTGAATAATAGAAAATTTGAATATTTTGTCTTTGAAAATCCAAATATCTAGGTGCACGTTTATAGGCACTAATGAACTCCTTTGATCCATGATTGGATCGCTAAAGTATAATCACACTTGGGTCGATTGAAAGCTCCTTACACATTTGATCTTTGAATAACACCTAGACATAGGTGATGTACACGTAAATGTACATATTTTTACCACCATATTTATTCTATTTAAATTAAATAAATGATCATATTGGGTATTTTAACGTGTTTTAACCAAAATCCATATTAATTCCAAATTGTTACATATCCATCTTCATATAGAGGCAAAACAGTCATTGGCATGCATATATTTTTTTGAGAAAAATTAATTGAAAATTTATATTTATGTAGGAATTTGATCTCAAATAGGAGTAGTTTCATGAAGACACGTGCATGCACAAAATGAATACAAAAGAATGAAGATGAAAATAATTCAAAGTGAAGAACATGGAGGATCTCACTTACGCACCTACCTTAATGCACAAAGTAGAGGCTAATGCATATGCTTATGGAATTAATGGCTTCATGTACACTTAAATGATGATTAGTATAAGCTAATGATTGCTTGGCCTCCACACTTTCTCAATGGCATTTTGGACATTCCCCAAATTATGGATTAGGGTTTCATGCTTGTATAAATAGCCCATTATGTTCATATAACCCCCTCGCCCTTGGTCTCTCTTAGTTTAGTTTAGGCTCAAAATAAAACTCAAAGCTCTCTTTCTCTTTTCATGGCTAGTTAGCAATTTCTTTTATGTAATTTTTATGCAGCTTTAATATATGAATCTTTTCTTTTCTTGTTTATTTCCTTTCATGTTATAGTGTAGATTTACATTCATGCAAAGTAGAATAGTTCAAATTCTTGTTAATTAGCTTTCTTTTTTCCATTAGCTTTCATTTTCCTTTCCTTTTGCTTTCATGTTGCTAGCTACATTTGTTAATCAAATGACAAATATGAGAGGCTAAAGCCCTTCAATTTAGGGGTAATGAAGCTTTCTAATTATGTAGCTTCAACTATTTGTTAATTCATGCTCTCTTTTTATGCTTAATGATGGTCAATGATGTTAAATTTATGTGATTCAAATATTTCCAAAGAAGATAAGAAAATAATTAATTGATTCAGTCAATCAATTAATTAGGCTGTATATGGAATGATAAAGAGGAAAGATATGCATGGTATCTTTTAGAAAATGGAAACTAATTAATTGCTAATCAATCAATTAGTCGGATTTATTATATGAAGATAGAGAAGGTTATACATGGAGATTAATTTAAGCAATAGAAATTTATGGAAACGTAGATTTTTTGTCATTTATGTGCATTGGAATCAAATCAAGTAATCTGAAAAGGTTGTCACATAATCTGGAAGTTAATTTTCTTCATCTCCAAGCATCCTTCATTTTCATGCCTATTTAAATGAAGGAAGTTCTTCTTCATATGTGTGTGAGCGTGTGAGAGAGCATCCACCATTATCCTCTTCTTCAGTAAACCCTAATTTCTGCAGTCAATCAATTAGGGGTTTTGAGCGCAAACAAGTCTTTGGATAAATTGATTATTCAATTTGTAATTATAGGTTAGTCTCTCCACTTTGCTACCTATAATTTTGTAATCTCTCTCTCTTTTGTACTCTCTTTCTTCAGTGAAATAAAGAATAGTTGTTGGGTCCGTGGACGTAGGCAATCTAGCCGAACCACGTTAAATCTCTGTGTTCTCCTTTCTTCTATATTTTTTTGTTTGGTGATTATTTTTCATTGAATTTGTGGTTGGTAATTAATCGACAAGCTAGATCCTTCTTTTGATTGTTTCCGCGCATTAGCATTCCGCTGCGTTTTTGGAGTTTGTGCGAATCAATTGAATTTCCGCACAACAGTTTGGTATCAGAGCTAGCTGTCTTGTTCTAGATTAGTTATCAATGACAAATTCTTTCAGTAGTGGTATGAAAAATTATGGTATCACCAAATTTGTTAGAAAATGAGTTTTTGGAACATGGAAGGTGAAGACTAATGACGGTGTTCTTCAGCAACAACTTCGTTCATCTAAAGAAAGAGATAAAAGCCAAAAGCACCTTGGAGGTAGAGATATGCGCAGGTCTCATTTCATGGGTCCTAGAAAGGGTGCTTGCTATTATTGTAAGAAGAATGGACATTTCATACGGGATTGTCCAGCTCTTAGAAAGAAGAGAGAGAAGAAGGAGAAAGCTTCAGTTTTGCCATCAGTTAGATCAGATGCGGATAGAAGTGATAGTAATACATCATTACTTTCAGCCAGTACTTCACCTTTAGAGCATACAAGTTGGGTGATTGATTTTGGAGCCTCTTGTCATATGACGCCAGATAGGAGCTGTTTTGTCAGTTACAAAAAATTGATGGCAGAACAGTTCATATGGGGAATGACACATCTTGTCATGTTGTGGGCGTTGGAAGTGTGAGGTTTAGGATGCATGATGGTGTTGTTAGGACTATCACGGATGTTAGACATGTTCCGAAGCTGCGTAGAAGTTTGTTATCAGTTGGAGCTTTGAGTAGACTTGGTATGAGGATAATAATAGATGGAGAGAATTTGAGAGTGGCGAAGGGTTCCTTGGTAGTGATGAAAGGGGTGCGAGTTAATGATATTTATGTGCTTCATGGAGAGATAGTCTTAGAAGAGTCGGTAGTTTCTACTGATTCTAGTACTTCAGATTCTACTCAGTTATGGCATCTTCGTTTAGGTCATGTTGATGAGAAGAGTCTTGAAGTATTAAAGAAGCGTGGGTTGATTGATGGTGTTTGTCAGTTGAAGCCTAGCTCTTGTGGAGATTGTTCTTTTGGAAAGAAGAAGCATGTCACATTTGATGTTGGAAGACCTAGAGCTACAGAGTTTCTAGAGTATGTTTATTCTTATGTGCGGGGACCCACCCCGGTTGCATCTTTTGGTGGAGCCAGTTACTTCGTCTTATTTATGGATGATTTCTCACGTAAGGTTTGGGTCTATTTCTTAAAGGCCAAACATGAAATATTTGCCCAATTTTGTAAGTGGAAGACCTTGGTAGAGAAGCAGTCGAGGAAGCGTTTGAAGGTTCTCAAAGTTGGAAATAGTAGTGAATTTATGTCACAAGAATTCACTAACTATTGTGAGTCCGAGCATGTAATTAGATATTTTTCTATTTCAGTTGAGTCACATTGTTACGGAGTGGCGGAGAGCATGTGTCGGATATTGTGGGAGAGAGCTACGAGCTTGAGAACGACTGCTGGTCTAGAAGTGGGATTTTGGGCAGAAGCGATATCTATGGCAGTATTTCTCATCAACCGCACACCTTATATTGCCATAGATATGAAGATCCCAGAAGAGATATGGAAAAGAGAGCCTGTTGATTATTCATTTCTTAAAGTGTTTGGTTGTTCAACTTATTTAGAAGATGAGAGACATGATAAGTTGAAGCCTAGGGAAAGCAAGCACATTTTGTTAGGCTATAGAGAATGAGTGAAGAGGTATAGGTTGTGGTGTAAAACAACTAGAAGAATTGTGACTAGCAGGCATGCGATATTTGATGAGAGGTCTTTGTTGAAGGTGGAGCCTCTATCAAGTGATGACATTGGGAGGACAGAAAATTGCCAAACACATTTGGAGTCATCAGATTGTTTCCATATTCAGAAAGATATTGGTATTTCCGATGATACCATGGTTGATGAGAAGATTACAGAGGTTCGGACTCTAGGTGGAGCTCACTTGCTGGAAAGGCCTTTTGGTTCAGTTGGCCCTATTTGTAAGCATATTTGTAGCGATGATTCTTCATCTTATGCTTTGAATGTTGTGGAGCTTGTTAGTGAGTCTGTTGATGTTGACTTAGGAAAGTCTAGCAAAATTCTTGTGGAGGAGATTGGAGTAGATAATATTGAGTATGTCCTCACTCAATTTGGAATGGAGAAGGTGAAGCGCGCTGTTAAATCTCCATTGGTCTCTAGAAGATTAGTATCTACATGTTCATCTCCAACATCGGATTTGTTGAAGAATTTTGGTACTTTCTCGTATGCATTATGTTTGATGATGTGCATACTATCTTTCTTGTGCTTGGGAAAGATTTGGAAGCTTTGTTTGGGCAATATTGCCCAAACTAGTTCACATTGAACTTGTTGACGTAGACCTAACAATTTGTCGAGATGTGGTGATGCAGAGAGATAGTTGTATTTGAATCAAGGTGGAGTGTTGAATTTATGTGATTCAAATATTTCCAAAGAAGATAAGAAAATAATTAATTGATTCAGTCAATCAATTAATTAGGCTGTATATGGAATGATAAAGAGGAAAGATATGCATGATATCTTTTAGAGAATGGAAACTAATTAATTGCTAATCAATCAATTAGTCGGATTTATTATATGAAGATAGAGAAGTTTATACATGGAGATTAATTTAAGCAATAGAAATTTATGGAAACATAGATTTTTTGTCATTTATGTGCATTGGAATCAAATCAAGTAATCTGGAAAGGTTGTCACATAATCTGGAAGTTAATTTTCTTCATCTCCAAGCATCCTTCATTTTCATGCCTATTTAAATGAAGGAAGTTCTTCTTCATATGTGTGTGAGCGTGTGAGAGAGCATCCACCATTATCCTCTTCTTCAGTAAACCCTAATTTCTGCAGTCAATCAATTAGGGGTTTTGAGCGCAAACAAGTCTTTGGATAAATTGATTATTCAATTTGTAATTATAGGTTAGTCTCTCCACTTTGCTACCTATAATTTTGTAATCTCTCTCTCTTTTGTACTCTCTTTCTTCAGTGAAATAAAGAATAGTTGTTGGATCCATGGACGTAGGCAATCTAGCCGAACCACGTTAAATCTCTGTGTTCTCCTTTCTTCTATATTTTTTTGTTTGGTGATTATTTTTCATTGAATTTGTGGTTGGTAATTAATCGACAAGCTAGATCCTTCTTTTGATTGTTTCCACGCATTAGCATTCCGCTGCGTTTTTGGAGTTTGTGCGAATCAATTGAATTTCCGCACAACAAATGAAGTGTTTTATTTGTTGTTTTTGCTTTGATGATAGCCTATATTGTTGACACCAAATAGGTCATGTTTAAACAATCACTAACACAAATGTCTCTTCATCAAAATATGATTATGACATAAGAAAGTGATTTGAAATTCAAATTTGATGGTCTATATTTCTAATCAATAGTTTACAGAGTCATGAATATATTAACTCCAAGTGGATTGTGTTGCAAATGGTTACACAAACACATAATATATTGATGACTGATTTAATATAATCCAACAGAAATATCTTAGCTAATCAGGATATAAAAGAACAAACACATATATATTAGCGACTAATTTTATATAATGTAACAAATATAATCTATTGCTTCTTTAGAAGTCATAAATTGACGCAGATTTCCAAAAAAATTCATAGTACCGATCAATTCAAATATTCATATAGCATAATTAACTAAATTCATTCAATGATAATAACAACATCACGTGTTAATTGACTTTATTAAATTCCTTTGGAAAATTCACTTCATTAATTCACCAAATCACCATGCTAATCAAGTGTTAATGAATCAGTTCCGATATTAGGAAAACCCAAACCAAAATTGAAAATAGGGTTTCCTTACCCATGACAGCAGGTAGAAACCGACCAGCGGCAACAATGGAGGGGATGATTAGACGTAGAGCAAGGAGTGGCTAGGCAATGCAGCGATGCTACTTAGGAGGTTTCAAAATTTATAATTCGGCTTGGAACGATACTAAGGGTTGGAATGAACGAGTTTTTTCTTCCAAATATCCCATTTCGCAAATGCTTCTTCAACTGATTTTAGAGCCAGATCTAAGCATGTAAGATATCACATCGATCAAAATATAAACCCCCCCCACCCCCTCCCCACCCCCCCCCCCCCGATTCCCTCCGTTAATCGCCATATCCGTGCATCCAGTACTTGTTTTTTTTGGTTGAAGTAGTTAGCGTCCATCGCATTCTGGGTAGGTCACGTGACCTCGCCGCCATGCCTAACAAGATTCCGCCTTGGGTTTTCTATCTGCCATTGAGGTCTGGTGGGGTTGGGATTCTGGTTGAGATGAAGTGGAGACTGAAAGAGGAGCGATGAAGAAAGATTCTTAGGAGAAATAAAAAATAGGGTCCATCTATTTCACCCCAGTAATTGCTGTTAAAAAAATTGAATTAATAATTCCACTTTTCCCCTTTAACAATTATTTATACATGAAAGCACGGTAGACATGTAAACAACAAATAACGCAATTGTAAGGTATTGTACAAACAGAAACTTTCTTTCCTGTGAAAATCAGTATTACTTGGAAGCAACGAAGAAAAAATCAAAACCACGTTTTTCCTTAGCCTGGAATCACTCAAAACCACGTCTGACCTCTGCGTAGAATCTCAATGAATGACGCTACTTCGAAGCAATGAAAATAAAAAAACAACGTTTGATCTTTACGCTGGTTCAATTCAAATATCGTATTTGTCAGAGATTATGTATAAAAAATCTATGCACCATAAGGAATCAATACGAATTGGAGATAACCGTGGAAAAACATAAATTACGTTTCGGTTGGGCGTTGTAAATCTTGAAACCATGCACAGACGTTGATAGCTAAAGCTCCACGTTACACTTCTCCAACAAAAGCATATTTTTCACGTCAACATGAAGCATGAAAAATGAAATAAAACACCGTCAACATTGAACAGAAGCATCATCATGTACACGTTTTGCATTACATTTAATTACTACAACAAAATAAAAATTTTCAACATTAAACATTAGACAAAAACAATAAAATAAATCAAACGTGTCAAATAACAATCAAAATGAAATAGCAAATTATTGTCAATAAAAAATAACAAATAACTAAGTAAAATGAAGTAGGAAAGAAGAAAAGAAAATGTAAAAAATAAAGGAAGAAGGGTAATTTTGGAATAAACGGGGTGGAGAAAGGAAAATTTAGGGTGTGAATTATTTTCTAAAATTACCGAGATGGGAAAATCAATTATCGGGGTGGCAATAGACGGACCCTAAAAAATAAGGACAGTTCGAGGAGATGGAATGAATAAAAAAGTTAGGCCCCATTTGGTTTCGTATTGAGTTTTATGTTTTATGTTTTCAACCTATACTACAAAATACAAGATATTGTGGAATTTTTTTTACAATTCTTAGCCATCGCGACGATGGACGGGAAATGAAGGAGATGATTGTTTTCCATCCTTTTGTTATGTCTCAAAACACGAAAAATCAAATAAACTTGTTTTCTACTTTCTATGTTAGTTTCATTTTTCAAAATTGTGTGTTTTTCAATCATACGTAATAAATACGAATTTTTATTTAGACGAAAATACAAAATTAAAAATAGTGAACCAAAAGGGGCCTTAGCCTGCCAATAAAAACATTTTTAACTCCTGCCTTATTTTTCCTTCTTTACCAATTAAGAGCAGATAGGATATAAATGTTGGCTTCTTGTGCTACATATAATGGCTTTTATTGAGACTCAAAGATGTGAATTCAGCCAGTGATTAATGTTGAACAATTTATATATTTATGTTCACATATCATCTTTTTTAACAGTGTGATAGTTTGTCCGAATTCATCGCTTCTAGAGTTTTCGATAAAGCACATTTTATGTTATTTTAAGCGGTACCAATAGTGACTATAATTTACACATGTCCTCTTCGTCAACACTATATCACTTTAGGATATATGTAGTTTGATATTGGTTAAAATTTTAAAATTATCCACATTTAACTTAATCAGTCCATAAACAAAGTCCTTGGCCCAGTAATAATAATTATCATCAGTCTTTCTACTATGGTTAGAGATGTTGACTTTGAGTTAACCATTATACTAACCTCATACAACTAAGGAGACAAATTCTCTATTGGATAATGCTTCATTTCCATTGCTTCAACTTAAACTCAACTATAGTTGCTTGACTGCTGCTATGCCACGATTTAATGGTAATGAAAGTGAGTTACCACATTGAAGTTCTTCAATATTCTAAAATCGAAGGAACGGTGTAATTTGACTTAGTTGTTATCGGCCATCAAGAAACTCTTAGACGATTCATTCCATGGTTAACTAATTACTATGAGTAGATAATCCCTTAGTGCCTCTAGTAGCCATAAATAATACATCATCGTTTTGAGAGCGTTACGTCTTTGGTCTCAACGGATGAAACAATTTGAACAGGAATATTCAAAACAAATTGTCATTTTGAATTGCAACTAACTACTCATGATTGCAACTATTTTGTAACTACAATCGCATAATATTTTATTTAAGGATTTTATTATTAACACATTTTAAATTGGTTATTTAATTAATTATATCACAATATAATAATGTACATATTAGAAAAAAAAACCTTTATTATGAACAAGATTGATTACAGAGTCAAATATATATGTATAACAAATTACATAATTGGTTCTAAGTCATACCACTTACTCTCTCACAAAATCCACTGTTATAGAATTGATTATTTTACTAAGTGGGTAGAAGCCAAACCATTGTCCAACATAACTGCGATAGGGTTCTAAGTTCATTACTAAAAATATAGTAACTTGGTTTAGACTACCAAACAAAATTATTTCCAATAATGGAAACCAACTCAAAAGTGAGGAATTTACTTGATTTTGTGAAGAGAATGTGATAATAAAGAGTTTTTTTAGTATCTTACCCAAAGGCCAATGGAGTGGTAGAAACTGTGAATAAAGCCATTGAGAACATCTTTAATAAATAGTTAAATCGAGCTAAAGGGAATTGGATGGAAAAACACCCCTTTTCTTTTGGCTATATAGAACTTCAACCAAAATGACATCCGATCATACAACACATTCCTAAACATATGGGTTCAAGACCACGTTGCTAATGAATGTTCAATTTCCATAATGTTATAGAATTGCGTACACATATAGCCTAACTAGGAATTAAAAAGGAACCCTTAGACTTGATCAACGAAATAAGTGATGAGGCTGCCTTACGAATGACAGTACTAATAGAAAATCTCTAAGTATTATAACTCAAGAGAAAGAGGAAGGACATTCCAAAAAGAAGCAGGAACTCATAAGCGTAATGGCGAATGCTAAAAATCTAGCAAATTGATCTTTGGGACTACATTGAGAAACACCCTTTGGTCAACCCTGAAGTTATATCTCCAGGGGCTTATCGATTAAGTGGACCAGATGGAAACCTTATAGAAAGATCATGGAATGTTAAATATTTAAGATCATATTTCACATCTTTTTGCGAATATGAGAAAAGAAATATTATATAATAGACCAATTTTGGGTCCAACAACCAAGAAAGAATTTTAGAACAAGATAAATTGCTTTGATCTAAGGAGATATCCTCAAGAAATTAATTTTTGAAAAGGAATTTTTCAAAATCAGTTTCTGAAACCTAAATTCCCAATGAAAATAATAAACTTTCCTTGGTATGCCACTTGAATGCTGGACAAAAGGAAAGTTACAAAAAAATAATTTCCAAAAAGGCTAATTTTTGAAATTAGTTCGATAACCAAGAACCCTACTAATGAAGCATCAATAAAAATTTACTCATGCCATTAGTGAGTATAAATAATGGGGCAATCCATAGTTTAAAATTCACTATGCTTAACAAAGCTTCTGACCTTACGACGTCAGTTAGATTCTTTAAGCAAAGACACACTTTACACCTGACAGTGTTAAAAGACCTTGACCAAGTTCTAAGAAACCTAACAGTAGAGTTAGGAGGCCCTTAGCATCTTTTTCTAAGAAAACCATTCAAATGTCCAACAAACGGTAATAAGGATGGTCCACAAAGCCTTCTGCCTCGCCACTTGCACTTTGTCAGAACAACCATCCACAAGAAAGAGTATGGATGGCAAATAATTTAAGAGAATTAAAAGTTCATCAAGACTACGCATAAGGAGGCTAGCCAAATATTGCTTGATAAGAAAGAATGTGCCGATAAGAGATTTGTCACATTAACTAATCAAAAGCCTGAGAATTGAATTAATATGTGAAAATTTTATGGTTAAATGACCACTTTAGAAAAAAAGTTTAAGAAAATGTTTACAACATGACCATGTCAACCAAGATCAGAGTGAAACATAAGTTACATATGAAAAATGAATATTTTATCTAAAAATGAGTACTCGCTAATTTAGTTTTTGAATTTGCATGGTTAACGGGTATCCTAACTAAAGAAGAAGGACATCTCTAAAAAGGGAAACTTATTGTGACTAAAGAGCAAGGAATGATAAAATTGAATAAGAAAATAAGGTCAAGAGTTTCCTTAAGCTAAATTATAACAAAAATGTCAGAGGATGTGGGGTGGGCAAATGTTGCACCCTATATTTGTTAAAGGAACGACAACGACAAAAAAAAAAAAAAAAAAAAAAATTTTAGGTGACCAAAGACAAGCTTTTGCATGGTGCTATCATATGTCAAAGATTGAAAACTATCACATGGCAAAAATAGAGGATCTATCACATGTTTAAAGCCAAGGAGCTATCACATATCAAAGAATGAAAAGCTATCGCATCGTTAATATAGAGGAGTTATCACATGTGTAAAGTAAAGGACTATCACATGTAAAATAATGGAAAGCTATCACATAGGTAAATTAGAGGGGTTTGCTGCCTGCCTGTTTTGTGAGGGGAAGGGCTTGCTGCCTGCCTGTTTTGTAACAGGCGAAACAGTGGGCGATTTTTGAAAAATCGCCCAAACAAATTAAGAGCAGGCGATTTTTCAAAAATCGCCTTTGGCGAATTTTGAAAAATCGCCACCTTCAGAACAGTAGGCTGCCTATTTTGGCAATTGTTTGTTTTCACTTAAAAGATAGAAGTGATACAGAGATACCTCCAAACAACTCTATATTATCATATAAATTCGTCCGACGACAAATAATTTGATATAACCATCAATTTCAGAGAAAATCAAACATACATTCTACGAATAGGTGAGATTATCCCTCAGTTACAAAGTACTAACAACAAATAAATCTAACAACACAAAACTACTAACGTACGATCTACGAAAGGTTAAAATAGCCATCGATTACATGAAAATAAATGAAGTACCCAACATAGAGTTCATGATATAAAACCATTTGTCAAATTTGCGAACATAAGCTAAATATGACATTTTCTTCCCTACCAACATTTTCTATTCATTTCTTCAACTAATTTTTTCAAACGCCTAACTTCAGCTTGCATTTCGAGTGCGTATTCCACTCCTCGAGCACACAATGGAGGATCGATCCACTTCATAAATTTACAGCACCCCACTTCGCCATGATTCATCATGTCATCTTCGTAAGAAGCACAACCGTAAAATCTTCGTCCAGCATTGGTTTCAGTTTTGGCTACGACAACCACGCATTCATCGCCGCATCGGCAAACTGGATATGCACCGGATGACAATGTAGGCCCTACAGGATTACAAGGACTAAGTACTTTACCTTCAAAAGAAATTTGCTTGCCCGGTCTTTGGTTCGCTACAACTTCACGTAAGCGAGTGTTGAGAGATGATGTTCCCGAATGGAACTTTTGACGTATTGGCCTAAATTGTGTTTCCGGAACAAATTCAACATCACTTAGATGCGTACTGTCCCTTCGCGCTTCAAACTCATCGTAACATTTCGACATCGTCTCGTCGTCTATCTCCCAATCTTCCATGTTTGTTTCAGCTGCGAGTACGTCAACAATGGTTAGAATACACAACAGCTCCGAATTAGGATTTTAGTAAGCGTAAATCGATATACATTACCCTTTACCGAAGATTACACTTACTTGTTCAGAAGCTTTGATTGTATCTTGTGAGAATCGGACTTTTTTTTGGTTTTCTATGAAGTAGGGTTTGCAAACTTTCAGCAATTTGATGATAAGTTTTGTAAGTTTGGTAAAGTTGATGGTGAAAGAAGATGGTAGGTGGCTGGTTGGATTTATAGCAGGGTTTCTGCTGGCGATTTTTCAAAAATCGCCCAAAGCAAAACAATTTATTCTACCTGGGCGATTTTTGAAAAATCGCCCGTTGGCGATTTTCGAAAAATCGCCAACGCTATAGACCAGCAAAACGAAAACTAGTCTATATTTGTAAATACTTTTGGAACTGGGCTATACTTGTTATATCTTTTCAAAACTGGCCTATATATGTAAAATTTCCATTGCAAAATCAATTGCTAAAATGATAAAGTATTATCTAAGAGTTTCAAATACACTTCAAAAATACAATATATCTAAAAATTCAAATGAAATGCCTTCAACATGAATGTCATTTTCTCGTATTTTACATGGTCCACACGGTGATTTTCCATACAGGAACTTATATAATATAACATTTCCTAAAAGAAAAGAAATCTATCCGATCAACATTATAAAATTTAAATTCACTGAAAAATTATTAGCAATGAACAAAGATATGATTTAACATCTACCTTAATTTAAGAGGAGTCATAAATATATTAACTCCAATGGATTGTGTTGCAAATGGTTACACAAAAACATAATATATTGATGACTGATTTAATATAATCCAACAGTGTTATAATATATGTAAATATATAAGTGAATATGCTTTTATGGTTTTTTATTTAGTCCCACATCGTGGAATTGGTTAAGTCATTTGCTCTGAAGCCTTTATATAAAGGAGGCTATGTAATGTAAATACATATCTATTCTCAGAAGTGAATAATATATCTTTTGTCTCTCTCCAGTGGCTTCTATTTTTCTTTATTCTATAACACGTTATCAGCACGATCTCCACAAAAGTTTTTTTTCAGATCTACAATTGTGATAATTTATGAAATCAAATCTATTCTTCTCCAGATCTAATTATAGATCTCAAAATGGTAAGTTATTTTTCTAATATGATTGATCTAATCTTCCAATTTTTTTTTTATATATTCCATTCCATTCTAGATCTACTTCTTCAGATCTAAATCTACTGTCTTATTTTTTAGACTTTATTATACTAGTCTTATAATTTTATATCTTATATAGATCTAAACTTTGAGATCTAATTCTTATTTTGTTGGTTATTATATTTCAGATCTAATTTGTTTGTTGTTGCTATTTTTCTGATAATATTATATTGTAGATTTCAATATCATACTTATTTTTATGCTTTTGAGTTCATTTATTTTGGAATGCAAGTTTGAACTTGACAAAATTTTGATATTGTTGATTAAAGCAAATTTTTTGACATGGATTTGAGAAATCAAACATGGTTGGTAAATGGGGTTTTCATTTTGAAAACCTTTTAATTTGATTTAGATTTGAATGCAGACTTTGGAATTTATTTTGATATATGATTTATATTTCCAGAAGAAATATTTTATTGTTTCTAAGAGAAACAAATATAAATATAATACGTATCTAGAAGATCGTATTAAGTGAATGGAAACATTAGTAAAAGCTTACATGATAAGCTTAATATCTTCCAATGTTTCCTTTAAAAAAAAAGAGAAAAGAAAATAATAATTGAGAACCTGCAGCTTTCATAAATCAGTAAATTACAAGTTTCCTCAAAACAAAGAACCAGAAGTTCTAACTAAAAAAGAGGATTATATATCAAAACTCAAATATATAAATTTGAGATGTGAAGCTTTGAATTATTAGAAAATCTAATTCAGATTATGGTAAATTTCAATTGTAATCAAACCTGAAGTTTGATAATGAAAATCAAGTTGTACCATTTAGGATCTAAAATACTAAACAAAGATTTTTTTTAAAGTAAAATTGGAACCTGAAGTTCTAAAAATATTTGCCAATGGTATTAACTACTAAATCAAATAAATATATAGAAACTTGTTCACTCCAGAAGTAGTGAAAATAATATATTAAAAAAAAAGGTCTCCAGAAGAGATTTGTTGATATATTTGGTGCTTTTACTAAACCAAATAAATACGAAGAAATATATATACTCTCCTACTCTCTTTCTTTTTAATTAAAAATAAGCTGTTCTGATAGAAAGTTTATTTCTTAATTTTTTTTCCTTCTTCCATGCATCCAATCGCTCTTCAAAAGGTAAAATATAATAGATCAAATATAATAGATTTGAAATAATCTTAATTTCCTAAATTTCCAAAATAACTTGTGTTGATTTGAAGATTTACATGTTTGTTTTGATATATTTGGTAAAGAATTACGAAGTTAGTTTTCTTATGAAAATAATAATGATTTGGATCTGAGATTTATAGTTATTTATGATTATGAATGATATGGATAGATCTGAGATAATTTTGTTTATTTAGAAATTCTGATTATTGGGAAATAAAGTTTCGCTTTAAGATATTTATTTTAATTTTATTATTGAGTAATATTGAACCTATATTTGAGATGAAATTATGTTACTTTGAGTACTGTTTGTTCAATTAGTTCATATATTTATAATGAAATTATTTTGCTATGACAGTAGTTATACCCTAAACCACATAAAGGTTAATTGTTGTTATTTTTATCACAAATGAATTAATTGCAAGTGTTATGGTAATAAATTAAATCATTTATTGTCATAATGCATTAAATGCATTGATTATTGTAAATTAAATGACGTTGTATGTTTGTGTTTGAAATAAGAATAGACGTATGATTTACTATTTGATGTATTTATTTTGACAAGTAATGTGTGTTGTAACGGAAAAAATAGGTTTGACAACAACTTGAAGTTGTGCAAAGGAATTATTTTAATAGAAGTTGTATAACTCAAAGTCCAAGGCCTGAAGTCTGGAATTACGAAAAGATTTTCAGACAAACTTTACAAGCTCGAATTCTTGTCAGAATTTTTTTTTAATTTGTCAAAATGTACAAGCTTCTAAAAAAAAAGGCAGTTTACACAAAATTTTAGAACCCGAAGTTCATAATAAATTAGTGAACTTGAAGTTCATGGATTAGAAGCCCGAAGCTCTATTGAAATTGTGTAAAATGATAAGGTTGTACTTCTT
This sequence comes from Allium cepa, assembly GCA_030765085.1. NCBI lineage: Eukaryota > Viridiplantae > Streptophyta > Magnoliopsida > Asparagales > Amaryllidaceae > Allium > Allium cepa. Next base: position 805,836,234 of record CM060943.1, read on the forward strand.
GAACAAGTTAAAGGAAAATAATATATTATCATATGAGATAATAATGCTGCATTCAAGAGATTACAAAAATATCCAAACGAGTTATACCTTACCTTATATCTTCATATTTATATTATATTAACCAAATATCCTGAAGATATTATGTTATATGATGTATCAAACATCATTGGATGTGTGTGTATTAATCTCTTGAAAAGATGTTTTAGAGATTTATTTATATTTATATTGCAAAATATAACATCCTAGAAGAGATGTTATAGAAATTTTATTTTTGTTACATTGCAATTCCTTAAAAGGAAATACTATATTCCCCGAAGGAATAATGATATAAATATTTTTGAGTAATAAAAATAATTTATCGAGAAAAAAAATGATATTGTATACCAATGTTACACTCCAGAAGTAGTGGTTTTATCTTTCGCATCTTACTTTCATTTGGTGCATCTAATTTTGTTACTGTATTTAAAGTCTGATATGTCATTTCAAAGATAGTTACAACAACAAAAAAATTCCAGTAGGGATGTTTTATGTTATTGTAAAGGTAGTAATTATGTAATTTCTACAAATAGAAACATTTTACATTGATATGACATTCCAATAGTACATATATATCTCTAGAAGAGATAAATTCACTCCAGAAGTAGTGATAATAAAATATCCCTAAAAGAGACTAATAAATTAGGAAATGATAACATATCTCTAGAAGAGATTTGCTTATATGTTTGGTAATTTTATTAAACCAAATAAATGCATAGGAATTTGATTATAAAGGATCCTAATTTAGCTTAGATTAGATCCTAAAAGTTTGAGAACTATACATACGGTCCTGAGGAAATCTGTATCTGTAACATTTCAAGTATCCAGAAGATACTATTATTATTTTTGCTGTAATTTTTTTTACAGAACTCTCAATAGAGATGTGTAGAAATGTCTATACGCAATTAAAATTATTCCTTGATAAGTAATCATAATTAGGTTCAAAAAATGATATTTGAGATATAATTGAGGAATAAACTTAACAATTTGAAGTTGTGTGTATATTTTATTCGAACCAGAAGTTCGATATGTTTTCAAACCAAATGTTTTGAAAATTATCATGCTGTTTTGACAGGTTTGCATTGACATTGATTTATAAATAGAAATTAATAGTTTGGATCCTTGTAATAGTTTGTTCTAAAAATCACTAATTCAAATGAGAAAGAATATGAAAATTTTATAATATATATGTGATACGTGGACGCACGTATACATCCATATATGTAAATATTTAGCTAACAACCTGAAGTTTGTTATAAGCTCATCTTATAGATTATGCATAGACATTATTTAGTGATTTAAAATTCAATCAACATAAATGTTGAATGACCTGAAGTCATGTATGTATTCAAATGATCTACACAATAAGTAAATTCCTCCAATTGCTTAGATCAATGAATGAGAACAAACTCTAATAATCAATATCAATTGAATGCATCTTACAAAAGAATTATCCTCCTATTATTAATATGTATGATGTATTTGCTAGTAGAAATATCGTAATGGATCAAAATAAGAATCCAAAGATGATTATTATTTAATGTGACAATGTTTGTCAACATTGAGGGGGAGGATAAAGGGATACAAGTTCATTTTGATCATCAGTGTTAAATATTTATTAAAATATACAATGATGCAAAATATTATCAATATTATCCCTAGTAGACTTTCTCCAATATAGATTTGAATCCCTGAAGGATCAAAATTTGTAAACCACATCTGAAATATGGTTCAAAAGTCAGTTCAAAATATTTTTGGAGTTAGTAATAAAGATGCCAAATAAAGGAGGTGGGTGTTCTTGAAGAAACACTTAAGGATGCTCTGAAAGAGATCCATGACATGATTCTCAAATAACCCTAGAAGTGGGTTAGGTACCTTAAACATAATTAAAGAGATCTCAATAATTCATGTCTAGAACTGACAAGAAATAATCATCGATGATAAATTTGCAAATAATAAAGCGCTTATATTTATAAATAGATTAAGAATCTTGAATTAGGGGAAAACATGACTGGCCATCATGAATTCCTTAATAGTAGAGAAATATGGACATGTAGTCCGCAAAGTACCGAAAGTACTTGAAATGCTTAATATACCCTGAAGGTATAAATGTGGTTTAAAATCATATTAAATAATGAAAGTATACAAATTCCTGAAGAATATAAATAACTTTCATTGTTATAAAGAATGCAAAGAACAAGAAGAGTAAATTTCAACCTACTTTTAAGTATTGTTGTAATGAAAATCTTGATATAATTCATGATGAGTAGATTACTTCCTATTTTTAAGTATCGTTGTAATGAAACTCTTAATATCCATTGAAGTGATAGTTGCGATATGCAAATACTTATTAAAGTATACGAATTTCTGAAGAATATATATAACTTTTGTAGCATGAAGTATAGATTACAAATTTCTTCTAAGTATTGTTGTAATGAAAATCTTGATACATCAAGATGAGTAGATTACTTCCTGCTTTCTAGTAATGTTGTAATGAAATTTTTAATATTCATGAAAGATGTATAGTTGCAATGCGCAAAACTAATTTGAAGCATAAAAATGAAAGCACATGAAGTGTTTTTCATAAAAGTAGCATACAAATGCATAAAATGCAAACCATATTTGGAAGAAACAATCTTAGAAAATTTGATTGTATCAAAGAAAACTATTAATAAATTGTATTATGAATGAGATACATATTTATGGATCCAGAAGTATCTATAACCAATTTAAGTTTTCGAAAGACGAATATGAATTCAGAGGAAAAATTAAAATCAGGGGGAGAATTCATAAGTATTTTATAATGCACTCTTTTTCCTTAACTAAGATTTTTCCCACTGGGTTTTTATTAGTAAGGTTTTAACGAGGCATTATCTTGATACAGAAGTATCAACTCCCTAGTAACATTTGAAATAAGCTATAATGTACTCTTTTTTCTTATTTAAGATTTTTCCCACTGGGTTTTTCTTATTAAGGTTTTAATGAGGCATTAGTTTGATCCAGAAGTATCAAGCTTTATTTAAAGAAATAAGAAAATAAAATATGTCATTGTACTCTTTTTCCTTCACTAAGATTTTTCCCATTGGGTTTTTCTTAGTAAGATTTTAATGAGGCATTATTTTGATCCTGAAGTATCAAACTTTTATAACGGATATCATTTTTAGTATGATATTTATGATTTCACAAGTTGCACTCTTTTCCTCGTTCAAGATTTTTTCCCACTGGGTTTTTTTAATAGAGGTTTTTAATGAGGCAACAGACAATATCTATATCGACTGAATCGATAAATGCAAGCAAGATAATAATGAGGGGGAGCAATCATCATACAAAACGGAAATTTCAAATTATCCGAGCATTCAAGATTTTGAAGACGCATATTCAAGGGGGAGTGTTATAATATATGTAAATATATAAGTGAATATGCTTTTATGGTTTTTTATTTAGTCCCACATCGTGGAATTGGTTAAGTCATTTGCTCTGAAGCCTTTATATAAAGGAGGCTATGTAATGTAAATACATATCTATTCTCAGAAGTGAATAATATATCTTTTGTCTCTCTCCAGTGGCTTCTATTTTTCTTTATTCTATAACAAACAGAAATATCTTAGCTAATCAGGATATAAAAGAACAAACACATATATATTAGTGACTAATTTTATATAATGTAACAAATATAATCTATAGCTTCTTTAGAAGTCATAAATTGACGTAGATTTCCAAAAAAATTCATAGTACCAATCAATTCAAATATTCATTTAGCATAATTAACTAAATTCATTCAATCATAATAACAACATCAGGTGTTAATTGACTTTATTAAATTCCTTTAGAAAATTCACTTCATTAATTCACCAAATCACCATGCTCAGCAGTTAGTGTAATAAATCACTTTAGGATTCCATTCTAATCAAGTGTTAATGAATCAGTTCCAATATTAAGAAAACCCAAACCAAAATTGAAAATAGGGTTTCCTTACCCATGACAGCAGGTAGAAACCGACCAGCGGCAACAATGGAGGGGACGATTAGACGTAGAGCCAGGAGTGGCTAGGCAATGCAGCGATGCTACTTAGGAGGTTTCAAAATTTATAATTCGGTTTAGAACGATACTAAGGGTTGGAATGAACGAGTTTTTTCTTCCAAATATCCCGTTTCGCAAATGCTTCTTCAACTGATTTTAGAGCCAGATCTAAGTATGTAAGATATCACATCGATCAAAATATAAAGTACACCCCCCCCCCCCCCCCCACGATTCCCTCCGTTAATCGCCATATCCGTGCATCCAGTACTTGTTTTTTTTTTTGGTTGAAGTAGTTAGCGTCCACCGCATTCTGGGTAGGTCACGTGACCTCGCCGCCATGCCTAACAAGATTCCGCCTTGGGTTTTCTATCTGCCATTGAGGTCTGGTGGGGTTGGGTGTAGTTGAGATTCTGGTTGAGATGAAGTGGAGACTGAAAGAGGAGTGATGAAGAGAGATTTTTAGGAGAAGATAAAAAATAAGGACAGTTTGAGGAGATGGAATGAGTAAGAAGGTTAGCCTGCCGCTAAAATCATTTTTAACTCCTGCCCCATTTTTCCTTTTTTATCAATTATAACCACATAGGATATAAACGCTGGCTTCTTGTGCTACAGATAATAACTTTTTTTGAGACGAAGATGTGAATTCAGTCGGTGATTAATGTTGAACAATTCATCGTTTCTAGAGTTTTCGGTAAAGCACATTTTATGTTATTTTAAACGGTACCAATAGTGACAATAATTTACACATGTCATCTTCGTCGATACTATATCACTTTAGGATATATGCAGTTTGATACACTACAGCAAAACTCCAATTTAAAAGCAGCCTTTCGCATGATAAACTGGCTTGAGTAACTAAGTGCATATGGTTAAAATTAGATGAATGAAGTTGAACATTTGTACTTCACTTGCTAGTCATGTTATCATGCGATATAATATATGGCTGCACTGGATTCAAGGGTTGTTACTAAACGCTTGGACCACAGTCTTGTCGAGTTGGTTTATTATTTTTTACTCTACTTCACTTATAAATGCTACTTGATTTTATGGCATGTTGTATACTTTGTATTAGTCAATCGCCTAATGAAATAGTGTGATGAATATTTAGTGTTTGCGTTATGAATCCGATTTAACTTTGTGTATACTTTTTTGATGAATGATTCTCAGGCATTACTTTTGCTTTACAAGTAGATAGATGACCGTGGTGCAAAAAAAAGGTTGCAATGAATTATGGATCGAAGTTATTTTTGCTGCTAGAACTACTTTTTGGTTTTAACGTATGTACAACTTGCTTTTTTTTGCTATTACTACTTGTTCTATATTTTATTTATGAACTATTGATTGCGGACTATTTATGTTTGGTGTAAGAATATTGTGTATCTTGATTATGAAATTTCATACATTGGTTATCAAATATGTGTCCAAAATGTGGTATTGATACAATATGTTGATTTTGAAATGTATATTGATATAATATGCTAATTTTGAAATGTGGTATATATACACATTGTGACTGATGTTCACTAAAATGGAATTTACAGAAAAGTAAAAAAAGCCTATTTGACTTAGCTATGTATAAAATTTAACGGTGTTTTTAAAACGCTATTAAAACATTCCACGTGTTTTTTAAACATCGTTGAATGTTTTAACAGCGTATTAAAAATGCCGTTAAATTGTATCTAAAACATAAAACACGATTTATTACAACAGGTAAATGCTGTAAATAAATATCACAACAATGAAAAAACGCTATTAAAAGTTCTACCAAATTAGACCAAACGCTGTTAAATGATTTCATGGCACCAGGGAAACGCCATAAAAAAAGATATTTAACAACATTTATTCCTTGTTATTGTATATCTCTGACATATAACGGCATGTCGATATACATCGTATGTAAAAACGCTGTTAATAGATTTTATAGCATTTTTGAAACGCTGTTAAAGGTCTTGTTTGTTGTAGTGATATTGGTCAAAATTCCAAAATTATCCACATTTAACTTAATCAGTCCATAAACAAAGTCCTTGGTTCTGTAATAACATTTACCATCAGCCGTTCTACTATGGTAAGAAATGTTCACTTTGAGATGACCATTACACTAACCTCATACAACTAAGGAGACAAATTCTCTACTGAATAGTGCTTCATTTCCATTGCTTCAAATTAAACTCAACTCTAGTTGCTTGACTGCTGCCATGCCACGATTTAACTGTAATGAAAGTGAGTTATCCACATTGATAATTTGACTTAGTTGTTATCGGCCATCAAGAAACTCTTAGACGATTCATTCCATGGTTAACCAATTACTATGAATAGGTAACCCCCTAATGCCCCTAGTAGCCATGAGTATTACACCATCGTTTTGAGAGCGTTGCATCTCTGGTCTCAACGGATGAAACATTTTATCCAGGAATATTCAAAACAAATTGTTATTTTGTACTGCAACTAATTACTCATGATTGCAACTATTTTGTAACTACAATCGCATGACATTTTATGTAAGGATTTTATTAGCAACACATTTTAAATTGATTATTTAATTAATTATATCACAATAGAATAATGTACATATAAGAAAAAAAATCTTTATTATGAACAAGACTGATTATAGAGTCAGATATATATATATATATGTATGTATGTATGTATGTATGTATGTATGTATGTATGTATAACAAATTACATAATTAGTTCTAAGTCATACCACTTACTCTCTCACAAAATCCATTGTTATAGAATTGATTATTTTACTAAGTGGGTAGAAGCCAAACCATTGTCCAATATAACTACGATAGAGTTCTAAGTTCATTATAAAAATATAGTAACTTGGTTTAAAGTTCCAAACAAAATTATTTCCAATAATGGAAACCGATTCAAAAGTGATGAATATACTTGATTTTGTGAAGAGAATGTGATAATAAAGAGTTTTCTTTAGTACCTTACCCAAAGGTCAATGGAGTGGCAGAAACTGTGAATAAAACCATTGAGAACATCTTTAATAAACAGTTAAATCGAGTTAAAGGGAATTAGATGGAAAAACTCCCCCTTTTCTTTTGGCTATATAGAACTTAAACCAAAATGACATCCGATCATACAACACATTCCTAAACATATGGGTTCAAGACCACGTTGCTAATGAATGTTCAATTTCCATAATGTTATAGAATTGCATACACATATAGCCTAACTAGGAATTAAAAAGGAACCCATAGACTTAATCATCGAAATAAGGGATGAGGCTGCCTTACGAACGACAGAGTACTAATAGAAAATCTCTAAGTATTATAACTCAAGAGCAAGAGGAAGGACATTCCAAAAAGAAGCTGGTACTCATAAGTGTAATGGCGAACACTAAAATCTAGCAGATTGATCTTTGGGACTACATTGAGAAACACCCTTACCTGAAGTTATGTCTTCAGGGGCTTATCGATTAAGTGGACCAAATGGAAACATTATAGCAAGAACATGGAACGTTGAATATTTGAGATCATATTTCACATCTTTTTGTGAATATGAGAAAAGAAATAATATATAATAGACCAATTTTGGGTCCAAAAACTAAGAAAGAATTTTAGAAAAGGACAAATTGCCCTGATCTAAGGAGATATCCTCAAGAAATTAATTTTTGAAAAGGAATTTTTGAAAATCAGTGTCTGAAACCTAAATTTTCAATGAAAATAACAAACTTTGCTCCGTATACCAATTAAATGCTGGACAAAAGGAAAGTTACAAAAAAACAATTTCCAATAAGACTAATTTTTGAAATTAGTTCAACAACCAAGAACCCTACTAAGGAAGCATCCACAAAAATTTACTCATGCCTTTAGTGAGTATAAATAATGGGGCAACCCATAGTTTAAAATGCACTGTGCTTAACAAAGCTTCTGACCTTACGACGTTAGTTAGATTCTTTAAGCAAAGACACACTTTACACCCGATAGTGTTAAAAGACCTTAACCAAGTTCTAACAAACCTAACAGTAGAGTTGGGAGGCCCTTAGCATCTTGTTCTAAGGAAACTATTCAAATGTCCAACAAAGGGTACTAAGGATGGTCCATAAAGCCTTCTGCCTCACCACTTGCACCCGGTCAGAAAACCATCTAAAAGAAAGAGTGTGGATGACAAATGGTTTAAGAGAATTAAAAGGTCATCAAGACTATGCATATGGAGGCTAGCCAAAATATTGCTTGATAAGAAAGAATGTGCTGATAAGAGATTTGTCACATTAACCAATCAAAAGCCTGAGAATTGAAATAATATGGGAAAATTTTATGGTTAAATGACCACTTTAGGAAAAAAGATTAAGAAAATGTTTACAACATGACCATATCAACCAAGATCAGAGTGAAACATAAGCTACATATGAAAAAAGAATATTTTATCTAAAAATGAGTGCTCGCTAGTTTATTTTTTGAATTTGCATGGTTAACGTGTATTCTAACTAAAGAAGAAGGACATCTCTAAAAAAAGGGAAATTTATTGTGACTAAAGAGCAAGGAATGATAAAATTGAATAAGAAAATAAAGTCAAGAGTTTCCTTAAGCTAAATTATAACAAAATTTTTCGAGGATGTAGGGTGGGCAAATGTTGCACCCTATATTTGTTGAAGGAATGATAGCGACAAAGCAAAAAAAGAGAAAGAAATGGTTAGGTGACCAAAGACAAGCTTTTGCATGGTGCTATCATATGTCAAAGATAGAAAACTATCACATGGCTAAAATAGAGGATCTATCACACGTTTAAAGCCAAGGAGCTATCGCATATAAAAGAATGAAAAGCTATCGCATTGCTAATATAGAGGAGCTATCACATGTGTAAATTCAAGGACTATCACATGTAAATTAATGGAAAACTATCACATAGGTAAATTAGAGGGTTACCACATTTTTAAATTCAAGGAGCTACCTTATGTCTAAGATAGGGAATCTCTTGCACGTATAAGACAGGGAAGCTATCGCATGTCTAAAGCAGAAAAGCTATAGCATGTCTAGAGTTAAGGAGTTATCACATATCTAAGACATGGAAGCTATCGTATATCTAAAGTAGAAGAGCTATTGCATGAATAAGAAAGAATATCTATTACATGTCTGGAGTAAAAGAGCTATCACATGCCTAGAGTACAAGAGCCGTCGCATGCCTAGAGTTGAAGGGTTATTACATGCCTAGAACCGAAAAGCTATTGCAACTCTAGAGTAAAAGAGCTATCGCATGTCTAAAATTAAAGAGACAGAGGAATTGAAGAGCCATTACACCTCTAGCTAAAGTGTTATCGTATGTCTAAGGTAAAGTGCTATTGCATGTCTAAAAGGTGCTACCGAACATCTAAAAATACGGCGGAAATCATCCACATGTCAGCTTCCTGTTAGCCCTACTACGCCACATCAGCATGGAAATAAGAAAAAGGAACTAGTGGCACATGTCATTTTGATAACGTGCCACATCATTAATTGATTAAAAGATCTCAACTGTCTAAAGGTATGATCTGCCACGTGTCAAAAATATGATGATGCAATTTTCCTATAAATAGACATGTACCCCACAATTAAGAAGAGACAAATTCCTAAGTTATCTTCTTCTTCTTTTCATTTATAACCAAAGATTAAATAAAGAACTCGAACTGGGGATTTATTGGTGGATTGGAGTCAAATTGAAATTGAACATTTGTGACAAAGAACTTCCTTATTTTGATATTTGCATATTTGCTTAAGGAACAACTCCCTTTTCCAAGTAACATAAGACCCTCTTACATTAACATCTAAGTTAGAACAAATCTAGGCTTAAAAATATACATTAGAATAATAGAGAGAGATTTTTAAATACCCTGTCATCATCAATGTTTGTAACCGTTTACGAACTAAAAAGATTTTTGCATCAAAGATGCTTCTTTCTACATATGCAACAATATAAAAATGATAATCCTTCATATTTCAAAACTATTTTTAAACCATCGAAATATGTGTAATTTAAGCTTTTAAAATTTGTAAGTTCATTATAGAATACACACGATTTACCTAATATATATTTTTAGTTCAGCTGATTTTGTTGGTATTTTAGGACGACGACACACTTTAAATTTTATGTTATATAAATTGGCATATTAACCTCACTGGAACTAATTTCTTAACGATTAGATTACAACACATGTTTAACACTGGAAATTGTAGTAATGTATGGACAATAATTTCTTTTTTTTAAGTATTGGATATATATATATATATATATATATATGTCAAATAATGTATAATAAGATAAATTTGCTCATTTGTTATCACACATATACGAAGAATGTGCCTATATATTGACAATGTTTATAAGTGAACAACTTCAAACATTAAGGATCATATAAGATATTAATTCATGCCATTGATAAAATAGATTACTTGATATTCATTTAATTTCGGCTTATAGTAATTAAAGAACTAAATAAACTAATTATCTTTAATTAAAATTAAATTTAGTGAAAGAATCATTTGCATATTAATGCTCCTTAAAGCTAATCAATTAGATAATTAATTTTTCACCAGTTAACTCTTTTTAGGAAAAAATATTTTAAAGGACAAATAATCCTAATAATTTAAACATATGTTAAGCCTAACTTTTACCCATAAGGATAGGCCCAAAGCCCAGTTATGAAACAAATCGTTCCCCCTACTTGAAACAAACTTTCCATTTCATTTCATGCTTCACTCCCCTTTTAATTTAAAACTTTTCTTCGAATCACCCTTAAAATTCAAAACTAATGTAATAATGATATCTCAAACTTGAAGAAAATCAATATCACCAACAGAACCACAAACTTCAATGCCTACAGAACAACCATCAAAAATCCATCGGTAACGGCCTATTCCAAACGTCGAAAACTAGGTCAAAATGCCTCAAAATCGCAAACAAAAAAAATCTATACTAGAAAGTTAAAATTACCAAAAGTGCAAATTGAATAAAAAGCACAACAAAAGTTAGAAAGAAGAAAAGAGAAGAAATGAACAAGCAACAAAAAATAAAAATTAAGTAAAAATGAAAGAAAACATATTGCAAAAGGTAACTGATAGTATAGAATCAAGTACAACAAAGTTGATACGATTGTATGGTAACAACACTGAAATTTTTGATAGAACAATGAAGAAACTACGAAGCACAAAAGAACCAATAAGAAAGAAAATGAATACCAATGGCTAAATTTAGAAAGAAGAACAAAGAAAAAAAATGAAAAAATAATTCAACAGAAAAATCAAACAGAAAATCAAAAGACAGTGCAACGGGTAAATGATACTATAAATTATTAAAGTTATATCGATAGTATCAAATTATTAAATTTATATGCTAATAGTATCCAAAATTTTAAGTAGAAAAAAGCAAAAAAAGAAAAGGGAAAAAATGGAAATGAAGAATCTAAAGAAGAAGAGATAAATTCGGTAAAATTATAAACAGTTCCAGTTTATTACATATTATTTGCTGCAAAATTGATGCCTAGTGTTTGTTTGATTAAGGTTGTTGCTATATAATTTTAGAAATTATTTTCACTATCATTTCTAACAAAACTGATGCCAAAACATTACAAAAATGATACCTACTTTCTGTTTAATCGAAGTTAATGCTTTGTAATTTTAGAAATTATTTTGACTATCATTTATAACAATACTGATATCAAAATATTGCAAAAATGATATCTACTTCCTGTTTGATTGAAGTTGATGATTTGTAATTTTAGAAAACAATTTCATTGTCATTTATTTAACAAAACTGATACCAAAATATTGCAAAAATGACACCTGCTATCATTTTAGAGTTGATGCTTTGTAATTTCAGAAATTATTTTCATTGTCATTTATAACAAAACTAATACCAATATATTACAAAGATGATACCTACTACCTATTTGATTGGATTTGATTCTTTATAATTTTTAAAATTAATTTCTCTCTCATTTATAGCAAAACTACTACCAAAATATTAGAAAATGATACCCACTGTCTATTCGATTAGAGTTGATGCTTTGTAATTTTGAAAATTATTTTGACTATCATTTATTACAAAACTCATACCAAAATATTACAAAAATGATACATAGTATCTGTCTGATTGCAGCTAATGCTTTGTAATTTTAGAACTTATTTTGACTATAATTTATAACAAATTGATATGAAAATATTGGAAATACATAGAATGTTTAATTGAAGTTGATGCTTTGTAATTTTAGAAATTATTTTGACTATTAATTGTAAAAAAGTTACCAATATATTGCAAAAACAATACATGTTAATGAACTATATGCCACTTTTTATAAAATAGGGTTATGATGATTTTGTGGAGACCTATCACAAAAGCAAAAATCTTAGAATCTGCAAAATCTTATCTAACGACATGTGAAGAAAAAGATGAAGATAAAAAAAAAATATCTAATGTTGCATATGGATGTGGCTCGAAAGCTACATACGAGATTATACAATTGGTAAAAAAGAGAAATGGAATTACAAAACAAAAATAGACATTTCGAAAGGAACACAATTTTACCAATTCTTTACTATTTTTTATGAAGACAACATTACAATGAAAGAATGCAAGAAATATCAAAATAATCTAAATGCATTGATATCAACTTGTTATTCGATATGTCAATGGAAGGAAGAAACTTAGAGCCAAGAACAAAAATGACAAGAAAAACAATTCTAATGGAATGTAGAGATTTTGCTAGAAGAATTTTTGGAAATTCTCCATTCATCACTAGGAAGTTACTTGAAAGAAGAATACAACAAGACATAGAGAAAAGGCAAAAACAAAATGACGAAGGCTTGCCATTAATAATAATAATGGTCGTTTTGTTGACATTCTTTTTTTCTGATAATCAACAAAATCTAAAATATGGATTTTTACCATATCTGACTAATATGGAAAAGTTGAAGATAGTCTCTCGGCCAAAAACAATAGAAAAGAATTCCAACAAATTTATGAAAAAAATTTATTCACGAACTAAAGAAAATGTTGGGATGCTCTATGCTTACATTTGTAAGATATGTTATTCAAAAACATTATTATTGGAAATATTTTTTTTATCATATCTAATCAGTTTTTCAAATATTTACAGCATTGCATTTGTGAAAAATATGAAGCTCATTTGACCACGGCAATAATATAATGAAAATTTGTCAAGATTTGGAAGATAAGATTTGCAGAAATTAAAACCCATAATAGTTAAACAATTTTTAGATGATGTTAAAGAGGATGAGGTAAATTAAGACTTTATCCTACCTACATTTCTCAATATCATTTTATTTTCTACTTAGTACCAATTTTCCCACTATATTTCTTTTTCTACCATTTTGCCTACTACCTCGTAACATTGTTAACAATCCCTGTTTTTAAATCTCATTTTCACTTGTACTTAGTATAAGTTTTCACAAAAAGGTTTCTAAATATTATTTATATTTCCACTTACTATTATTATTAATAAACCATTTTGCCTATTACCATTTATGCTTCTACAAAAATTCACTTATAACGCACTATGGGGTATCATATTTGTCTTTGCATAGTATCAGTTTCAATACTATATTTTTCCATGTAACATATTTAATTTTTGCTAAGTATCAATTTTCAATTTCTCAATATCTTTGTATTAGATGCTTAGTATCATTATTATAGATGCTTAGTATCAGATTTTATTAACCTTAATAATGTAGTATTTTTTTCAAACAATGTCAATCAATACAACATTTTTTTCAAACCAATGATACTAATATTCACCACAATTTTGAACCAAAATTTAACGATTAATTTACTAAAAGTAAAACATAGCTTAAAACTAATACATATTTTCATCTTTAAAATGTACAGTTGAAAGAAATTGAAAATATTTTTCCACATGTGGCAAGGCCTCTTCAAATAACCTCAACAATAAGACAATCAAACAAAAAGGACGAAGAAAAGCAAACCAAAAAAGAAAATTTAAAGTGATAGAAGAAACTTTTGGAACATTTGAAGAAGAAGTAACGATTAAAGTACTGCAAATGCATATAAAAGATTTGGAAATGAAGTTAAGAAAATAAAGAAGGAGGTGGAAATGGAAAAGAAAATAATGTTACAAGTAGAAAAGGAAGTTTAAAAATAAAATAAAATAAAAATAGGAATGAAAGCCAGAGATGAAAATAATGAAGAAGAGTGTAACGACCCAGGATTTTAAGTAATTAAAATTTAAATATTTAATTAATTTTAAATATTAATAAGTGAATTTATAAGTCGAATAAATTTTTATTTGAATAATTGGATTGAATTGGATAATTAAATCGATAATTTAATATGTTAAATTATGGAAATAATTGAAAATTGGGTTAAATATGATTGAAAATGATTTGGAAAATTTGATTTTATCATGTTGAAGTTAGAACGATATTTTAGAACTTTTAAAATCGAATTAAGAGTTTATTTGTGAAAATTGAATATTTTAATATTAAAATCGACTAGTGAAAATAGTCAATTTTTGAACAGTCTCAGAATTGAACGAAACCAGTTCCATTGGATCCGTAATAGTTAGTTATTACCGGATTTCAATTTTCATGTCAATCGGAGTTATCGTTTGATCGTGGCAGCTCGAAACGCATCGAATTATTTTTAATTTTAATTTGGCGAGTTAAAATAGCCATTTTTCAAAAAGTCTCGGATTTCGACGAAACCAGTTTCATCGGATTCGTAATGTGATATTATTATATGGTTTTAAATTTCATGTCAATTGGATTTACCGTTTGTCCGGTACAAATTAAAACGCCTAGATAATCGTTTAAATCGGTTTAATTCAAATTGAACGTTTGTTGCCATAACTCGCACAGATGACCGAATTAGCTTTCGAAACCTGTTCCATTGTGTCCGGAACGCGGGGTAAACCCCAGAAACGCTGGTTACGGCGCGTGAATCGGAGTTTGGAAATTCCGGATGAATAGTGTTCGTTCGGTTCCTTATAAATACCCCCATAATTCTCAAAATAAATAACAAAACCCTAATTTCATCTTGTAGCCGCCACCCCCATTATCTATGGCCAGAAATTCACGAGCTTCTCCTCCAATTATCTCCCAATCCACTCAATGATTTCGAAAACTTTCAACTAACAAATTGAAGAGGGCATCAAGATCTACAAGTTCAACGGATATGATCGCGAATGGAGTTGTATGTTGTGAGTTATGTGGCCGCGTTCCCCTTGCGTTCGCACGCGTTTCTAGGCAGAAAACACGACCGAGCTTGCTCGTGTTTGGGGCGGTGATGGAGTGATGGACGAGCTACGCGATGGAACTCTCTGATCGAGATATAGGTTGGTGATGGAGAAGCAAGATTAAAACCTAATTTAGATAGTGTTGGGTTCTTTGTTCGGCTATGTTACTGAACGCGTGAAAGATGAAGAAGAAAGGGGTAGGGGACGTGCGGTCTTGATCAGGTTGCAGGAGATCCAAGGGTGATAATTGAGTAGGTTAAAATTTTATAATAAAATTTGTAAATTTTTATAAGTTAAAATTCGTGTAACTTCATAAATCATAACTTTTTCATACGAGGTCGAAAACGCGCGAAACCAGTTGCGTTGGAATCGTATGGACGAGTACTACGCGATGGAATTGAATTGGAGTCGTTTGGAGTTAGTAAAAATTTCGTGTAAAATTAAACGTCCGTTTAATTTTATTCGAAATAAATCGCTAAAACGAAATTGAAATCAAGGTGAGAACTTCTCACTCAATCGAATCAGTTTTGATTTTTATTTTAAATAGTTAGATTTAAAATACTTGAATGCATGTTTGAATGATGATTGTTATCTATTGATTGTTAAAATAGACATTATGCGCCGTTAGTAAGCGGAGGTTATTTATTAAAAACATATACCGCGAATATTTCATAAACAGTGAAATTGGTATTATATATAATAGCAATATATATATATATATATATATATATTGGCATATGTATATATTGGAGTTATTGATTTCCCGCATTTGTATAGCAAATGAGACCCTATTGCGCCGTCTATTAAGCGGATAATATTTTAAATCCCATATACCGCGATAATTTCGTACTGGAGCGAAAATGGTGTTGTGCTAATGTTTTTGGATGCAGGAAAACAGGTTGGAGGGATCCAACTGGATTCCTCAACAGTATTTATTTTTTATTTCAGATATTTTGATATTTGATGGATTATCATATCGATATATGATATCGTTGTTGTCGTGATTGACTATTTGGTATGTAGCATCATTGGACCAAATTTGGAACTTTCAAATGATTTTTAAAGTGATTTTTGAAAATATACTATATGTTTGGAATTGATCCATTTTAAATAAATAAACGTACAATTTTAATGTTATAAAAATTATGATTTTTGAGAAATATAGTTAAAAAAATGATTTTTGAGAATATGATGCTAATGATTTTATAAAAGAGTTTAAAACGGGATTTTTGAATTTGTTATAAAAGTTGAAAATATAGGATTTATAAAATTTAATTATTTTATAAATCAAAATGGTGAAATTATAAAGGAGATTAAAGATGTTTTAAAGAATAATATAAATTGACTTATATTAAGAGATTTATAAATGGATATTTATAAATTGAAATATTGACATTATAAAACGAGTTTTTATAAGTGTTTGAATGAAGTGAAAATGAATTTTGTAAATGAATGGAATTCATAAAATTTTAAATGGTGAAGTTATAAATGAAATTTATAAATAGTAAGATTTATAAATTTTATAAAGTTATTAAAAGAATGGTTTTGGATAAATCATTGAATCTTATAAGTTATAGGATTCATAATTATGAAGTTCAAAGGAACGATTTTTGCAAACAAATAAATTATAAGTATTTAACTTATAATATGAACCTTTGGTATATAATTGAGTTATGAATTGAATATAGGAAAATAAATGGAATTTATAAACGTTGTTTTATAAATTCGCAAACGACTTATTTTGATAAGTAAATTGTTGAAACCTATTAATGGAGTTATATTCACGTTTTTGACTGTGAATAATCCTTTGAAATGAAATGAATAGAAGTGATGAAATTTGTAACGTAGTATATTCACGTTTTGAATATTGAATAATATGTTAAAGAAAATGTTTAGATTTGATGTTTTAAATAGAAATTAAAACGATCTAACGATGTTTTAAAATGTGTTGAAATTCGAAACCATAGATTTCAACATTCATTGTTGAAATAGACGTTTTCGAGAAATAAAAGGAAATGGTGGATTATAGCACTATTGTTATAGTAAATGATTTCCGAAAGGAAATGTTTTGTATAGTATTGGGATTTATATATCTATCTTAAGTTCGAATCCCTATACTAGTGATTTTGGGACGTTGTAACGATGTTTTACGGAACATTCGTTTTGGCCCAAATAAATATGTTTAAGAGAATGATTTTCTTAAAGAATGAAATATATACTTAATTTCGATTTAAGTATATTGAATATTTTCCAAGTGTTGAAAATAAATAAAATTGGTGAATTACTTATGAATAAATAAGTATGGAAATGTTTTCCAATATAAAGTGAATGTTTTGAGAATTTATCTTTTTGAAGATAAACTGAAAATGAATAATTGAAATCATATATTCATAGATATTGTGAAATATAAATTCATTATGGAATTTATAAAAGAAAGTGGAATTTGTTTAAAAATAAATATTGATTTATTTTTGAAGTATTGAAATTATATATCTTGTAAAGATATTTTGTGAAATAAAAAATTTGGAAAATTATTTGGAAACCGGTGATGTGTGCATATCCATTGATAGTTCAATAACCGACTATCAATATTTCCCTTTGAATGGGTATTTGATGTGATTTGTTTGAATTTGAATGCCACACTTATTTTTGAATAAGCGCTCACTATTCGGGTTAACCGGGAAGGACCATGGGGTCGTATAACCCATTCCGAATATGTGATACGTCGTTATGAATTGCATTTGATGACCGGTGTTGAAGACCGGGTATTTGCGAAAGCGATAGGATGACCTATCGATTGTCTCTGCACTGGGTAGCTCCTGGTATAGAGATTCCATAAGTGATGGGAAATTCGATCGGGATTGTGAATACCCGGATTGCAAGGGCTTCGTGAGAAGTGCCTTCGGTTCTGTTCGAGCCCGGAACAGACTTGTATGGATTGTATGTCTGACATTACAAATTGAGATATAAAGCAGATTTCTTTCAAATATATTTCTGTTGGTGGCGGAGAATTTATTCTTTTAGCTTAACACCCTTCTCTGAGACGTACGAGCTCAGAGGTTATGTAGTTGAATGTTATCAGCGATATATTCCCAATTTGGTAATGTGACATGCTGAGTGTTGCTTTGAAATGATCATCGTGTTGATTATTTGTGATAGGATCATTTGTTTGATCGTCTATCTTGGTGATCATTTCTATGATCATTTGTTGACCCAAAGCATGGCTTTTGTATAAAGTATGTTTTTGTGGACGTGACTTCGTCGAGCCTCACACCCCGTGAATGGTCAAAACAGGAAAGATGCAGCAAGATTATGAGGGGTAGCGCCCTTTAGGATATGTGCATTTCCTTCTGGAAAAGGGTGGTATCATGGTATGGAGCCCAGATACTTACTCATGTTGAAAACACTTTATGATTGTGTGAATTGATTGCGAGCGCTCGGTTGAAAGGTCCCAAAGGACCGGGGGATGGCATATTCAGTCAGTTGTTACTCAGTTAGGGGTAACCCGGCTTTGTGTTGGTAGAGATCCGGTATGGTTCTCGGGGATGTCCATCCAGAGGCATTCTCATGTGGCAATGGGAAGTTCCTTGGCCTGATCATTCGTTGGAAATCCAAAGAAACAATACGATCTTGTACGGTATTAGTTGTAGAACCTATCATTCACTTATGGTGGCGCCCCACTGTTTGGATGGTAGCTATAGTAGGCATACGATAATGGTCGCATGTTGGCTAAGATTTATATTCTACTTTCAAAATGAATTTTTCCTACACTATGCACTAGTAATAATATCAAATGTTCTTTTAAATGCGTATCAAGCATCTTTGACTATCATAAGGAGAAATCTCCTCCGATTCTGCGTTAGCATTGTGTGTGTGTGCGGGAGGCCTTATGGTAGTCTCATTTTTAAAAGCATTGCGAATTGACTTTAAAAATATTCCTCTATTTTGATTTTAAAGATAAATAAACTGTTTTGAGTTCTCACACCAGTCACATGACTGACTCTCCTAAACTCTGGGTGCCCACCAATTTCCACACGGGCAGTTAAGAGTTAGGTTTATCAGGATATTCTGGAGTTGCTGGAGGCAAGCTGGATGGCATGGCGTATTACTAGTTATATAGTATTTCTTTTTCCGCTGTTTGTTGTTGTTTGTTATTGTACACTCTGATGATATGATGTAATGAAATGTAATGTAATGTAATAACTGATATAGTTCTTTGTTTAAAGATTATTCATTTATTTATTATATGTTGTTCCGCTGCGAATTGTGAGATTCTGTTATTGTTCTGTTGTTTTCTGTTCCGTTCTATTTTCTATTTCCTTTCCTTCTATTTTCCATCTTTTTCTCTCCTCTTCTACCTCTTTTCTTTTCTTAAACCATAACATTTCGGGTTTCCGGCCTTCGATTTCTCGGCAGTCGATAAAGTGAGTATCGATGTTGAATTTTCGAAAGACGAAAATTTCCGGGACGTTACATTTGGTATCAGAGCATATGGTTAAGCGACAACCATGGTTCTGTTGGGTATTACTCATTAGAGATAGAGTCAGTAGTGCTCTAGAATGAGTTTGAGAGTAATAATAAATATGAGAGCGTATTTGTTAGTGAATATAAATTGTTTTATATTGTGATGATTGGTTTATTGAGTGGCATATGAACTTTCGTCAGCGTGGTCTCGACAACTATGCCGAAGGGGTTTCTAAACACTTGAATAGAACAATTCGACACAATATTGTTTTAAATTGGGTAAATGAAATAATTTTACCTTGAGTATATTTTTATATATAAAGAAATAATTTTTCAGAATTATTAAAGTATATATAAGTTGTTGAATAAGTTGTTTGAATAATCTAAATTGAAGAAGAATTGTATAAGCAAAAGAATTATAAGAATTGAATTATAATTAAAGTGAATTACAATTGTGAAATAAACTTATATATATATATATATATATATATATATATAAGAAGTGAAACTATATGAATATATTTACAAATATGAGTTGAAATAAAAATGAATTTAAAGTTAAATGAAAATTTACTTTAGAATTGGAATCTGAATTTATTTATAAGTTGGAATTTAAGTTAAGTAAAAACAAAGTGGTGTTTATAAAATGAAGTATAAGTTAAGTGATGTAGAATGAAGTTGATTGGTATCAAAGTAAAGTAATTGGAATTCAATTGGAAGTTAAGTGAATCTTAAATAGAATTGAATTTGATTTGGAAGCGAACCAACTTGAATATGAATTAGTGAATATAAACTAATTGAAAATAAATGTTAGTAAAAACATCCACTGTTAATAAATAAAATGTGATTAAATTGAGAAAACCATTTCATTGAATATTAATGAGAGTATGAATGAATATTTATTGGTTATGAATGCTAGTTGGTTGATGGTTGAATATATTGCTTTTACTACATTTGCTATGTTGGCATATATAGTTATTATGTTGTTATATGTTGTATATTGATACTATTGTCTACATGCATGTTCTCATGTTGTTTGTTGAGTGTTTAGTAGGTGCGGATCGCGTTTGCTTCGCATTTGGAGCTCGCTTTCGCGCTATATTAGCCGTATATGCTCGCTAATAAAAATATAAGGTACATATCTCGGATTACATACCGTACTTTTACACTTTTTTCCCTTCGGGATGCCTCATTACTTGATGAGATGTATATTTGTGATATATATACTGTCATTTTTTTTTCAGATCGAGCCGCGCAAAAGAGACTATGGCGAATTTTTCCGAAAATTTAAGGCGTTAGAAAAAATTTGGGAAAATTGGGAAAATTTTGAAAACTATAAATTTTGATTTTAGAGTTGAAAGTTAAACAATAGTAGTTTGGTTTGAAAAGATAACTAAGTATGATTTCAAAACTTAGTAAGTTATTGTAAGAAGTTTGGCTATGGATTTTGGAAAATTAATAGATTCTGTAACTTTTCTTACTTAATGATTTCGAGGACGAAACTCTTTTAAGGGGGGAAGATTGTAACGACCCAGGATTTTAAGTAATTAAAATTTAAATATTTAATTAATTTTAAATATTAATAAGTGAATTTATAAGTCGAATAAATTTTTATTTGAATAATTGGATTGAATTGGATAATTAAATCGATAATTTAATATGTTAAATTATGGAAATAATTGAAAATTGGGTTAAATATGATTGAAAATGATTTGGAAAATTTGATTTTATCATGTTGAAGTTAGAACGATATTTTAGAACTTTTAAAATCGAATTAAGAGTTTATTTGTGAAAATTGAATATTTTAATATTAAAATCGACTAGTGAAAATAGTCAATTTTTGAACAGTCTCAGAATTGAACGAAACCAGTTCCATTGGATCCGTAATAGTTAGTTATTACCGGATTTCAATTTTCATGTCAATCGGAGTTATCGTTTGATCGTGGCAGCTCGAAACGCATCGAATTATTTTTAATTTTAATTTGGCGAGTTAAAATAGCCATTTTTCAAAAAGTCTCGGATTTCGACGAAACCAGTTTCATCGGATCCGTAATGTGATATTATTGTATGGTTTTAAATTTCATGTCAATTGGATTTACCGTTTGTCCGGTACAAATTAAAACGCCTAGATAATCGTTTAAATCGGTTTAATTCAAATTGAACGTTTGTTGCCATAACTCGCACAGATGACCGAATTAGCTTTCGAAACCTGTTCCATTGTGTCCGTAACGCGGGGTAAACCCCAGAAACGCTGGTTACGGCGCGTGAATCGGAGTTTGGAAATTCCGGATGAATAGTGTTCGTTCGGTTCCTTATAAATACCCCCATAATTCTCAAAATAAATAACAAAACCCTAATTTCATCTTGTAGCCGCCACCCCCATTATCTATGGCCAGAAATTCACGAGCTTCTCCTCCAATTATCTCCCAATCCACTCAATGATTTCGAAAACTTTCAACTAACAAATTGAAGAGGGCATCAAGATCTACAAGTTCAACGGATATGATCGCGAATGGAGTTGTATGTTGTGAGTTATGTGGCCACGTTCCCCTTGCGTTCGCACGCGTTTCTAGGTAGAAAAACACGACCGAGCTTGCTCGTGTTTGGGGCGGTGATGGAGTGATGGACGAGCTACGCGATTGAACTCTCTGATCAAGATATAGGTTGGTGATGGAGAAGCAAGATTAAAACCTAATTTAGATAGTGTTGGGTTCTTTGTTCGGCTATGTTACTGAACGTGTGAAAGATGAAGAAGAAAGGGGTAGGGGACGTGCGGTCTTGATCAGGTTGCAGGAGATCCAAGGGTGATAATTGAGTAGGTTAAAATTTTATAATAAAATTTGTAAATTTTTATAAGTTAAAATTCGTGTAACTTCATAAATCATAACTTTTTCATACGAGGTCGAAAACGCGCGAAACCAGTTGCGTTGGAATCGTATGGACGAGTACTACGCGATGGAATTGGATTGGAGTCGTTTGGAGTTAGTGAAAATTTCGTGTAAAATTAAACGTCCGTTTAATTTTATTCGAAATAAATCGCTAAAACGAAATTGAAATCAAGGTGAGAACTTCTTACTCAATCGAATCAGTTTCGATTTTTATTTTAAATAGTTAGATTTAAAATACTTGAATGCATGTTTGAATGATGATTGTTATCTATTGATTGTTAAAATAGACATTATGCGCCGTTAGTAAGCGGAGGTTATTTATTAAAAACGTATACCGCGAATATTTCATAAACAGTGAAATTGGTATTATATATAATAGCAATATATATATATATATTGGCATATGTATATATTGGAGTTATTGATTTCCCGCATTTGTATAGCGGATGAGACCCTATTGCGCCGTCTATTAAGCGGATAATATTTTAAATCCCATATACCGCGATAATTTCGTACTGGAGCGAACTTGGTATTGTGCTAATGTTTTTGGATGCAGGAAAACAGGTTGGAGGGATCCAACAAGATTCCTCAACAGTATTTATTTTTTATTTCAGATATTTTGATATTTGATGGATTATCATATCGATATATGATATCGTTGTTGTCGTGATTGACTATTTGGTATGTAGCATCATTGGACCAAATTTGGACCTTTAAAATGATTTTTAAAGTGATTTTTGAAAATATACTATATGTTTGGAATTGATTCATTTTAAATAAATAAACGTATAATTTTAATGTTATAAAAATTATGATTTTTGAGAAATATAGTTAAAAAACTGATTTTCGAGAATATGATGCTAATGATTTTATAAAAGAGTTTAAAACGGGATTTTTGAATTTATTATAAAAGTTGAAAATATAGGATTTATAAAATTTAATTATTTTATAAATCAAAATGGTGAAATTATAAAGGAGATTAAAGATGTTTTAAAGAATAATATAAATTGACTTATATTAAGAGATTTATAAATGGATATTTATAAATTGAAATATTGACATTATAAAACGAATTTTTATAAGTGTTTGAATGAAGTGAAAATGAATTTTGTAAATGAATGGAATTCATAAAATTTTAAATGGTGAAGTTATAAATGAAATGTATAAATAGTAAGATTTATAAATTTTATAAAGTTATTAAAAGAATGGTTTTGGATAAATCATTGAATCTTATAAGTTATAGGATTCATAATTATGAAGTTCAAAGGAACGATTTTTGCAAACAAATAAATTATAAGTATTTAACTTATAATATGAACCTTTGGTATATAATTGAGTTATGAATTGAATATAGGAAAATAAATGGAATTTATAAACGTTGTTTTATAAATTCGCAAACGACTTATTTTGATAAGTAAATTGTTGAAACCTATTAATGGAGTTATATTCACGTTTTTGACTGTGAATAATCCTTTGAAATAAAATGAATAGAAGTGATGAAATTTGTAACGTAGTATATTCACGTTTTGAATAGTGAATAATATGTTAAAGAAAATGTTTAGATTTGATGTTTTAAATAGAAATTAAAACGATCTAACGATGTTTTAAAATGTGTTGAAATTCGAAACCATAGATTTCAACATTCATTGTTGAAATAGACGTTTTCGAGAAATAAAAGGAAATGGTGGACTATAGCACTATTGTTATAGTAAATGATTTCCGAAAGGAAATGTTTTGTATAGTATTGGGTTTTATATATCTATCTTAAGTTCGAATCCCTATACTAGTGATTTTGGGACGTTGTAACGATGTTTTACGGAACATTCGTTTTGGCCCAAATAAATATGTTTAAGAGAATGATTTTCTTAAAGAATGAAATATATACTTAATTTCGATTTAAGTATATTGAATATTTTCCAAGTGTTGAAAATAAATAAAATTGGTGAATTACTTATGAATAAATAAGTATGGAAATGTTTTCCAATATAAAGTGAATGTTTTGAGAATTTATCTTTTTGAAGATAAATTGAAAATGAATAATTGAAATCATATATTCATAGATATTGTGAAATATAAATTCATTATGGAATTTATAAAAGAAAGTGGAATTTGTTTAAAAATAAATATTGATTTATTTTTGAAGTATTGAAATTATATATCTTGTAAAGATATTTTGTGAAATAAAAAATTTGGAAAATTATTTAGAAACCGGTGATGTGTGCATATCCATTGATAGTTCAATAACCGACTATCAATATTTCCCTTTGAATGGGTATTTGATGTGATTTGTTTGAATTTGAATGCCACACTTATTTTTGAATAAGCGCTCACTATTCGGGTTAACCGGGAAAGGACCATGGGGTCGTATAACCCATTCTGAATATGTGATACGTCGTTATGAATTGCATTTGATGACCGGTGTTGAAGACCGGGTATTTGCGAAAGCGATAGGATGACCTATCGATTGTCTCTGCACTGGGTAGCTCCTGGTATAGAGATTCCATAAGTGATGGGAAATTCGATCGGGATTGTGAATACCCGGATTGCAAGGGCTTCGTGAGAAGTGCCTTCGGTTCTGTTCGAGCCCGGAACAGACTTGTATGGATTGTATGTCTGACATTACAAATTGAGATATAAAGCAGATTTCTTTCAAATATATTTCTGTTGGTGGCAGAGAATTTATTCTTTTAGCTTAACACCCTTCTCTGAGACGTACGAGCTCAGAGGTTATGTAGTTGAATGTTATCAGCGATATATTCCCAATTTGGTAATGTGACATGCTGAGTGTTGCTGTGAAATGATCATCGTGTTGATTATTTGTGATAGGATCATTTGTTTGATCGTCTATCTTGGTGATCATTTCTATGATCATTTGTTGACCCAAAGCATGGCTTTTGTATAAAGTATGTTTTTGTGGACGTGACTTCGTCGAGCCTCACACCCCGTGAATGGTCAAAACAGGAAAGATGCAGCAAGATTATGAGGGGTAGTGCCCTTTAGGATATGTGCATTTC
The DNA here is from genome assembly GCA_030765085.1 of Allium cepa. Taxonomy (NCBI): domain Eukaryota; kingdom Viridiplantae; phylum Streptophyta; class Magnoliopsida; order Asparagales; family Amaryllidaceae; genus Allium; species Allium cepa. The sequence goes on from CM060943.1 coordinate 805,861,853, forward strand.
CTTCTGGAAAAGGGTGGTATCATGGTATGGAGCCCAGATACTTACTCATGTTGAAAACACTTTATGATTGTGTGAATTGATTGCGAGCGCTCGGTTGAAAGGTCCCAAAGGACCGGGGGATGGCATATTCGGTCAGTTGTTACTCAGTTAGGGGTAACCCGGCTTTGTGTTGGTAGAGATCCGGTTTTGTTCTCGGGGATGTCCATCCAGAGGCATTCTCATGTGACAATGGGAAGTTCCTTGGCCTGATCATTCGTTGGAAATCCAAAGAAACAATACGATCTTGTATGGTATTAGTTATAGAACATATCATTCACTTATGGTGGCGCCCCACTGTTTGGATGGTAGCTATAGTAGGCATACGATAATGGTCGTATGTTGGCTAAGATTTATATTCTACTTTCGAAATGAATTTTTCCTACACTATGCACTAGTAATAATATCAAATGTTCTTTTAAATGCGTATCAAGCATCTTTGACTATCATAAGGAGAAATCTCCTCCGATTCTGCGTTAGCATTGTGTGTGTGTGCGGGAGGCCTTATGGTAGTCTCATTTTTAAAAGCATTGCGAATTGACTTTAAAAATATTCCTCTATTTTGATTTTAAAGATAAATAAACTGTTTTGAGTTCTCACACCAGTCACATGACTGACTCTCCTAAACTCTGGGTGCCCACCAATTTCCACACGGGCAGTTAAGAGTTAGGTTTATCATGTTTAAGTTAGAACAATATTTTAGAACTTTTAAAATCGAATTAAGAGTTTATTTGTGAAAATTGAATATTTTAATATTAAAATCGATTAGTGAAAATAGTCAATTTTTGAACAGTCTCAGAATTGAACGAAACTAGTTCCATTGGATCCGTAATAGTTAGTTATTACCGGATTTCAATTTTCGTATCAATCGGAGTTATCGTTTGATCGTGGCAGCTCGAAACGCATCGAATTATTTTTAATTTTAATTTGGCGAGTTAAAATAGCCATTTTTCAAAAAGTCTCGGATTTCGACGAAACTAGTTTTATCGGATCCGTAATGTGATATTATTGTATGGTTTTAAATTTCATGTCAATTGGATTTACCGTTTGTCCGGTACAAATTAAAACGCCTAGATAATCGTTTAAATCGGTTTAATTCAAATTGAACGTTTGTTGCCATAACTCGCACAGATGACCAAATTAGCTTTCGAAACCTGTTCCATTGTGTCCGGAACGCGGGGTAAACCCCAGAAACGCTGGTTATGGCGCGTGAATCGGAGTTTGGAAATTCCGGATGAATAGTGCACCAAAAAACAAAACAAACTTCATAATGGATCAAGATACACTTGTAGAGACAGAAAAATAAAATGTAGACATTATGGACACAACAAATGAAACAAATTGTAAAATTGATCATGATACACCTATAGAGATAGAAATAAAAAAAATGCAGACATGATGAACATAACAAATGAAAAAAACTATCCAATGAATCAAGATAGGTTGTAGAAATAGAAATATAAAATGCACAAAAACCGAACACAACAAAGGAAACACATTATCTAATGGAACAAGATATCATTATTAATAGCCAAATCATGCACTACCATTATCCAATACTCGGTTTTACTCCTTCGACTTTTAAACTATATGACTCAGACGAATTTGAAATAAAAAAATAAACTGTATCATGAAAAATCAACAAAACCTACTAGTCGAAGAAGAAAGAAAACAATGCAAAACAAACCAAAAAACCAAAAACAGTTTCTTACGTCAAGAGATTAAAAGAAAAAATAAGAAAAAGAAAAGATGATGATAGCTTTGAGTATGGACAGCGGGTGAAAAAACCAAAAACTAAAGGAAAAAACAAAGACATGAAGAAGAAAGTTCAAAACAATTCACCGCATGGCCATTAGTGGTAATAGAACCAACATTTGAAGATTGCATCTATGACACTTCAAATGCTTAGAATACTTGAATAAAGAAGAGAAAAACATAATTAAAACTTTCTTTGCTTTGATAGGAACACAAAAGTAAGTTTATAAATATTGACACTAATGCTACATATTAAAATAACTTTAAGTACTTGATTCAATCTTTTTTTTTTAAACAATGAAGTAGCATGGGAAGACACAAAAACACTATTAATGAAGGATGCATAATAGCAAATGATATGCTCCGACACGTGCTTGATGGAAAATTCACAGATGGACATGTACACACACACATACACACAAATATTTGCTTAATAATACTGATCACTATCAAAATAATTAGAAAAACCGATACTGTTGATAAAACTAATAATAACATTTTTCAATAAATACTGCTACTGTTTAGAATACCGTATTATTTATTATTTAGTATTGCTTCATCAATAACAAAAACTTACAATTTTCTGTTGTTAATATAGATAGTGGATTGGTGTATCTCAAAATTGGACTGGTAGAGCACAACTATGCAATAAGCACAATAATGATTAACCAAAACTTTAATATGCAAGTGCACAATAATTGCTACATATACTAAATGATAACTAATTTCCATATTCACCAGAAAGGAACAGTTTCTGATGTACAAAGTATTAAAAAAATATTTAGTTCTGCCTTTACTTGAACGAATTGTGAAGGATAAATATGCAAATGCTATTTATTGTCATTTACATTATGAGGACCATTGGACGTTGGTAACATTGACATATCCTACAATGCAATGGTTTTACGTAGATTCTTTACGGCCGAGAAGATCAAATGAAAGAATAAACCTAAGGCTAAAAGCACAAAAGCTGGTATAATATTTTCAGAAAAATTAAGTAATATAATCGAAACATAGTGAACATTAATTAACTTTATATTGTTTTGTCTTTAACATATAAAAGAAGTCAAGCAGATATTGTAAGACGTGTGGAAAACCAATAATATACAAGATATGGAAGTGAAATAAGATGAAATCCATCGGATTAAATGTGCAGAGCAAGGAGAAGACACGTAAGCTATTTTATTTGTTAAAATTATACATACTAACAATAAAATTGATACTAGACCTAAAATTTACAGTAAAACTGAAATGATAGCTGCTTAATATTAGAACATGTTATGTGTTTTCGTTATGGTCTTTTATATATAATACTATATATTTCTTGTATCCCTAGTACACTAAGTTGAACCAAATGGGTACACAAGCTATTTTTTTTTAATTTTGCAATGATAGAAAAAAATTGTTTATTGTCCAAACAAATTTTTTTCATTTCATTAATAGTTTTCTTCAGATCAAAATTGATACCTATAGGCATAAAAATTGATACCTGCAGGCACAAAAATTGATACTACAACTATGTATAACTGAAACAGAAACAAAATGATTGTCATAGATATTAGAATTATACCTATAGGCATTAAAAATTGTACGACAACTAATGCTAACGCCGATACTAAAATTGTTAATTATTTCATTTCAAAACATATTATCTACTTGCACCATTATCTTTTAAATACAATGTTATATATTTGTTATATACCCGATATTACAGTTGATGCAAACTGATACTACCAAAATATTTTGCTACAAATAGGATTAACTGTGGAATATAAGTCATGATATTTATCGTATCACTAAATAAAAGCCAAATACCAGTCAAGATAAAACCTAAAATTATGCTGTAAACCAGAGAAAAAATATATTAATACCACTAGAATTTATTCGATTTCATGTTATGACTGGAAGAAAACAAAAATATACAGAAGTAAATTTTTTGTAAAAACAGCTTTGGTGTTCGATTACAACTAATATACATTTGTGATGTTGTGTTTCAACTAGTTGAAGTTAGCTTTGTTTTACTTTATATATACACACTTGCTTATTCAAATTTTATCAATATGTTATAATAAACAAACTTATTTCTGTTGCTGTAAATATTAGCTTTGTTTAACTTTATTTATAAACATCATGTGATGTTATGTTAAGACTATATTTTATTTATAGTTGAAAGTGTATAGGACCGTGTAATATGGATAAACAGTAATACAGAGTATAGATAGTAAATAACGTGGAATATAAAAGCAGTATAGTAAAATGACACCAGAGATTTTATACTGGTTCAGAGCACCGTCCTACGTCCAGTCCCAGACTCCTTCTGGAATTTCACTACAACAACCCTCACTTAACCCGGAGGAACAGGTCTATACAACCCTGAGCAGCAGAACAGGATTTCGCCTCAGCAGCCGAAGAGGACTTCACGCCTGAGCAGCAGAACAGGACTTCAACAAATACGAAAGTATATTTGACACTGTGTTCTTGGTAACACTGATTTGTCTCTGATATTACAAACTTCCTATAATCAAATCCTCAAGTGTATGAAGTGTATTTGAAGATATGAAAGGAAGGTAATGCTAAGAATCGAAGATTATGAAAGTTAATTTGGAGATTCCAAGCAATAAAAATGTATGCTCGCTGTTTGAATGTAAATATTAAAGCACAAGAAGAGTATTGGAGAGTTAGAATGAAAATCGATGAATATGAAGTGTTTGGGAGTATCTATATATAGTAGCTGAAGAGTTACTGCCATTGGTGAAGGGTTCTGACGAAGAGGAGCATCCATTTCCGTTCAGAGAAGAGTTGCTTCCCTTTGCAGAAGAAGATGTCCTTTCAAAAATATGACAGTTGGGTTCAGGTCAGTCGACTGGTCGTTTTGGTCAGTTGACTGATTACAGAGTGTAAAAAACTCTCGGGATCAGGCTCAGTCGACTGACTTAGATCATCCAGTCGACTGAATTTAAAAACATGCACATTTATGTTAAAATGCACAGATTCAGTCGACTGGCTGATTGTATTCAGTCGACTGAATTCTATTATTAAGCAAAAACTGCAGTAGCTTATTTGGTTAGAGTACTTGCCTTCCAATCTAGTGACTCGGGTTCGAGCCCTGCTCCATGCACTTTTTTGAAAACTTGATTTTGATTAAAATATGCATGCAAGTTTATGTGAATAACAAGTTTATGTGAATGATGATTCTTGAGGAAAAATTTTAACAAAGCACTAACTAGACTCTATATACATATTTGATGACTCTTGTTAAAATATATAACTATATGAACCATACTTTGAGTCGTTGAGTCAGGATGATCTCGTAGTCGTAGATTCGTGAATTTTTGTCAGCAATCAAAACCTATAATCCAACATTCTCCCCCTTTTTGATGATGACAACTCCATTTTCTACGAACGAATCTTTGACAAGCTTTGTTGATCTTATCTCTCTCGCTGAATATCTTCCTGTAATTGTGCTATAGATTTCTCCCCCTGAATCTATGCTATATATTCCTATTTAATCTTTTTTTTCCCTTAATCTGTGCTTGCATAGTTTATTCCTGCAAATAGTGTTAGAGAGCAATATCTCTCTCCCCCTTTGTCATTGACAAAAAGGAGAGTTTATATGATGATATAAAATATATTTTATATATGTGTTAACATAGAGCAATATAAAACAAAATAACTACTACTTATAACGTAAGGTATCAGAAAAAATTAACATTTAAAGCATGCGATACCCAAGGTTCTTATAATTTCCTACTTTTTAGGAAACCATACCAATTTGGGTGTAGTTGAACCTTTATAAATATAATTTTCATTATTAACTACCATATCAAAATAATCATCAATGTATTTTTCTCTATTTTTCCAATTAACAGGAACCCATATACTTAGATAATTTTTATTCATATTTCCTGTTAGTGATTTTGCACTTCTAAAGAAATTATTGACATTATAGGTCATAGTAGTATTTGAATTTCTATACAAATTGGATTTAGGCTTTACTCGAAATTTAGTACTAGCACTACCATTTTTACTATACATGAAAGCATATCTAGTGCTATTTCTACGATCAGTTTTATTATATCCTAAACCCATTTTATTTGAAGTAGATTGAGAATTTTCTATTATTTTAGAAAGATTTTCTCGTCCTTTATTAAAATTAGAAATATTTTTATTAATATCTTCTAGCTTAGTTTTAAGACTAGATTTTTCTAACTCTAATACTTTAGTGTTAGATTTTAAATCATTAATTTCAACTGATAAATCATCATTTTTGTTCTTCTGAATTTCTAATACTTGAATTATCATAGAAAGTTGTGAAGCTAAATTAGAATTATATTCTTGAGATTTTTCAAGTTCTTCTTCAAGAATTTTCTTTTCATCTCTAAGCATACTAATTTCCAATTCAGATCTATTTAGTTTTACTTGTAACTCCTTATTATATTTCTTAGTCTGTTTTTCAAAATCTACTATTTCAAAATTAAGTTCAACTAAATCTTCAAAACTTAGTTCATTTACATCATCATTTGAAGCCATGAAGCCTACATTTGCTTGCTCTTTGTCACTGTCACTGTTGTTTTCTGATGATGAAGAATCTGAATCATCCCATGTTACGGAAAATGCTTTCTTCTTGAATTTGTTCTTCTTGAATTTGTTTTTCTGTTTTTCTGGACAATCTTTTTTCATATGACTCTTCTTATGATACTCATAACATTCCATGACAGATGATGATGGTTTATTGTTATTATTGTTGCTAGAATTATTTTTGTAGCTCTTGCCCTTGTTATTCTTTTTGAATTTCAAAAACTTTTTGAAATTCTTAGCAATAAATGCCATATCCTCTTCATCTGAGTCAGAGTCATCTTGTTCTGCTTGAAACGTTAGATTCTTCTTGTCTTGTGCTTGAACTTTCTTTGCCTGCAAATTCACTTCATATGACATTAGATTTCCTATTAACTCTTCTGGTTTCATAGTTGAAAGATCGTTTGCTTCTTTAATAGTTAGGACCTTTCTTTCCCATTCATCCGTTAAAGAGTTTAGGATTTTTGATACTATATCAAAATCAGAAAAAATTTCTCCTAATCCTAATAGAGAATGATAGATATTTTGAAATCTAGAATACATATCATTAATAGATTCATCTTGTTTCATTCTAAAGTTTTGAAACTGTTTTTTGAGCATGGAGATTTTGCTTTGTTTGACTTTGTTAGTTCCTTCATGAGTAATTTTAAGCGTTCTCCATATTTCATAAGCAGTTTGACACATGCTAACACGATTAAATTCATTTCTATCTAGTGCACAAAATAACATGTTCATAGCTTTAGCATTGGCAGTAGCATCTAATTTTTGTGAGTTTGACCAAGTGGAATATTCTCTAGTAGGAAGAGTGTATTCATTCTGTGTGATATTCCATGATTCAAAACAATTAGATTGCATATAGATTTGCATACGAGTAGACCAATAATTATAGTTTAAACCATTAAAGAATGGAGGTCGTGCAGTGGATTGACCTTCAATAAAACTAGTATTAGTGGTGTTGTTTTCCATATTAGCAAGATATCAGATAACTTTGTAACGGTTATAAGATGCCTCGCTCTGATACCAAATGAAAGTGTATAGGACCGTGTAATATGGATAAACAGTAATACAGAGTATAGATAGTAAATAACGTGGAATATAAAAGCAGTATAGTAAAATGACACCAGATATTTTATACTGGTTCGGAGCACCGTCCTACGTCTAGTCCCAGACTCCTTCTGAAATTTCACTATAACAACCCTCACTTAACCCGGAGGAACAGGTCTATACAACCCTGAGCAGCAGAACAGGGACCTGAGCAGCAGAACAGGATTTCGCCTCAGCAGCCGAAGAGGACTTCACGCCTGAGCAGCAGAACAGGACTTCAACAAATACGAAAGTATATTTGACACTGTGTTCTTGGTAACACTGATTTGTCTCTGATAGTACAAACTTCCTATAATCAAATCCTCAAGTGTATGAAGTGTATGTGAAGATATGAAAGGAAGGTAATGCTAAGAATCGAAGATTATGAAAGTTAATTTGGAGATTCCAAACAATAAAAATGTATGCTCGCTGTTTGAATGTAAATATTAAAGCACGAGAGGAGTATTAGAGAGTTAGAATGAAAATCGATGAATATGAAGTGTTTGGGAGTATCTATATATAGTAGCTGAAGAGTTACTGCCGTTGGTGAAGGATTCTGATGAAGAGGAGCGTCCATTTCCGTTCAGAGAAGAGTTGCTTCCCTTTGCAAAAGAAGATGTCCTTTCAAAAATATGACAGTTGGGTTCAGGTCAATCGACTGGTCGTTTTGGTCAGTTGACTAATTACAGAGTGTAAAAAACTCTCGGGATCAGGTTCAGTCGACTGACTTAGATCATCCAGTCGACTGAATTTAAAAACATGCACATTTATGTTAAAATGCACAGATTCAGTCGACTGGCTGATTGTATTCAGTCGACTGAATTCTATTGTTAAGCAAAAACTGCAGTAGCTCATTTGGTTAGAGTACTTGCCTTCTAATCTAGTGACCTGGGTTCGAACCTCGCTCCATGCATTTTTTTGAAAACTTGATTTTGATTAAAATATGCATGAAGTTTATGTGAATAACAAGTTTATGTGAATGATGATTCTTGAGGAAAGATTTTAACAAAGCACTAACTAGACTCTATATACATATTTGATGACTCTTGTTAAAATATATAACTATATGAACCATACTTTAAGTCGTTGAGTCAGGATGATCTCGTAGTCGTAGATTCGTGAATTTTTGTCAGCAATCAAAACCTATGATCCAACAATAGTTACACCTGAAACTTTTACTAATAATATGCAAAAATTGATACTATATTTTGCTATACCTGAAACTGATATTAATAGTATGCAGAAACCTAAACCATATTTTGTTATACCTGCAAGCGATAAATAACATGCAAAAACTGACACCACATTATGTTATTCCTGAAACTAATACCAATAGTGTGCAAAAACTGATACTAAAGAACTAATATTGAATAAACTAAGTAACATCACCACATGATAATTCACTACATGCCATGCCACATATATCTTCTAACTCATAAAAACATCGTTAATCATCTCATTTTCCTCACCAATCATAAATTAATGCCAAAGTAGCAACAGGTAAAGAAAATGATACTATACATCAATTAATCGAGTACGTATGAAAACCAATCTGTAACCGAGATAGATAGGTTAACCGAGCCAACTATCGAATGCTACGGCTAACTGAATACACAACTTGGTTAGGATAACTACCTAATCGAGCATGTAGGAAAGCAAATCTATAACCGAGCTTACCATTGAATGCAAAATCTAACCAGATACACAACCTAATCAGGTACATATAGATGCAAAAGCTAACCGAATGCACAACCTAACTGGGTATATACGGATGAAAAAGCTAACTGAATGCACTACCTAACCAGGAACATACATATGCAAAAGCTAACCAAATTCTCTACCTAATCGAGTACATACAGATACAAAAACTAACCGAATGCACTACCTAATCAGGTACGTATGGAAACCAATCTGTAATCGAGATAAAATTAGTTAACCAAGCTGACCAACAAATGCAAAAGCAAACCGTAGGCACAACCTAATCAGATACATATAGATGCAAATGCTAACCGAATGTGCAACCTAATTGGATACATATGGATGTAAAAGCTAATCGGATGTGGTATCCAATCACATGTCGAATAAAATCTGTACCTGAGATAGATTGGTTAACCAAGCTTACCATTGAATGCAAAATCTAACTGGATGGACAACCTAATCGGTTACATATGAATGTAAAAGTAAATCAGATGCACAAACTAATCAGGTACACATGGATCGAAAAGCTAATAGGATGAACAACTTAATCGGGTACATATGAATGCGAAAGCTAACCAAATGTACTACCTAATTGGTATATATTGATGCAAAAGATGACCAGATGCACTACCTAATCGGTACGTATGAAAGAAAATGTATAACCAAGATAGATTGGTTAACCGACCTAACTATTGAATACATAAGCTAACCGGATGCACAATCTAATCGGGCACATATGAATGCAAAAGCTAACTGATGCACAATCCTAATCGGGTATATATGGATGCAAAAACTAACTTATTTACTACCTAATTGGGTACGTATGGAAGAAAATATATTACCGAGATAGATTGGTTAACTAAGCTTACCATTAAATGCAAAAGCTAGCAGATGCACAACCTAGTTGGGTATATATATATGTAAAAACTAATCGGATGTACAACCTAATCAGGTACATACCGATGCAAAAGCTAACCGAAAGCACTACCTAACCTAGTATATATGGATGTAAAAGCTAATCGGATGCGCTACCTGATTGGGTATGTATGGAAATCAATCTATAATGGAGATAGGTTGATTAATCGAGCTAACCATCGAATCCAAAATCTAAGCACAATCTAATTGGGTACATATAGATGCAGAAGCTAACATGATGCATAATCTAATTAGATTGCATATGGATGCAAAACCCAACTGGAAGCACAACCTAATCGAGTACATATAGAAGCACAACCTAATCGGGTACTAAGATTTATAAAATGCTACTATAAAATGTCGTAATGAGCATAAATATACATAATCGTATTTATTAAAAATAACAAAAATTGATACTATAAAGTATCATTACTACACATATCTAAAAAGAAGTTATAATTGTTTATAAACTGCTGTTGCAATTTTTTAAAATACTATAATTCAAAAACTGCTATTATTCTATTATAAAATAGCACTATGAATAGAAATATACATAACTATATTTATTTAAAGAAATAAAAAATGATATTGTACAATATGATTACCACACACTTCTTAAAAGAAGCCACGATATAAACTGGTATTAATTTTTTGAAAATTACTACAATTTATAAACTTCTACTATTAAAAAACATTACAAATATAAATATACATATTTCCTCAATTTAAAAAACAAACAATAATACTACATGCGTCTAAAAAATACTACAGAATGATAAAATCATACTACAGCTTAATTGGGTACATATAGATGCAAGCCTAACCAAATACACTACAAATGATATTATAAAGTGATGAAATGGTACTACAAAAACTAGTCCTAACTTAATCAGGAAAAAACTCACTGTACAAATACTGAAAATATTGATTCAAAATAACCTACAAATAAATAAATATTAAAATTGATACTGGTTATACTACTAAAATGATTTTGAAACTAAAACTACACATAATACTAAATAACCTGGTTCAATTACAAAGATAAAATCAATGTCAAATTAAAATATGCTAAAACGAATACACTTTTATAAACAGGTTCAACTGCAAAAAATTGCAAAAAAAGGTTATATAACTAATTATAAATCTCAACAAGTTCATAACAACATGAAAAACAAACTATATCTTCTTAGAAACTTGACAATTACGCTTATTGTGATCAAATTGTTTGCATACACCGCATCTATTTTGCTTATTTTGAAAAGATGCAAATCCACATTTGCATTTGATAGATGATCTACCAACATCACATTTCTCCTTAGGTGGCTTAATAACATCTTCAACACTAGCATCCATAATAGGCTTATCAAAATTAGAAATAGGATTTATAGCATTAGCATAAGAACAATGATAAGCATCAACGTTGAAAAAATACTTAATAAAATCATAAATTGACATTTTTGACTTGTTCATGCACTTAATAACATGAACATAAGGAAATGATATAACTTTTCCTTTGGTTGCAACTGCAAATCCATTCTTTAAGATTAGCATGGTAAGAGTTTAATGCTTTCATTTTAAAAATAAACTCTAAGGACTTGAGTACATCCCATCCAAATACTTTTTCAATCAATTCACCAAAACGAAACTCAATAGAAGGACAAAGTATAGTATACAACCAAAATCTAATACTGCAAAACACAATATTTTAAAATTCTAATACCAACCATAAAGTAAATTTTATACACAACAGTACCAAAACTTTGATGCCATATATGAACTACATTATGATACTATAAAATATAACTTTTTTAAATTCTGATACCAACTATTATCTAAATTTTGGTACCAAATATTAACTAAAACCTAATGCAACACACATCATTATTTTAAAATCTAATACCAACCATAAAGTAAAATTTAATACAAAGCAGTAACAAAACTCTGATACTACACAATATTACTTTTTCCAAATATTGATATCAACTATTAACTAAATTTTCACAACAAAAAGTAATTAAATTTCGATAACACAATATAACTATTCTCGAATTCTAGTATGTATACAAGATTTGATACAAAATGTAACAAAATCCTGAATCAAATATTTTGTACATTACTAAAAAATATAACAATATTAAAACAAAACAAAAAACACCTCTATTACCATTTTTTTTTACAGCTAGTACCCATCAAAACACCTAGACGTCCACTTAAATGAGTAGCATCTAAAAATATCATAGCTCGACAATGCTCGAAACAAAGTAAACAAGCACCTAAACCAATAAACACCTTCTCAAATTGATTACTATAAGGATTAACGTCTATATTGACTTAACTACTTAGATTATACTACTTCAATGCTTCTAAATACTAATTCAAATCATTATAGGTCATAGCATGATTACCATGCAATTCCATCAAGGCAGATTGTTTCCCAAAATAAGCAAAGAGTGAGACAAGTACATATTATATTCTCTTCTAAAATCAACCATTATATATTTAGGCTTTTTATGAGGACAATCATGAATCTCATTAATAATCAACAATTTAACAAGCTCGCTAGAATATATGGATTATTCACATCCCTAAGACCAACCCCACAAGAATGATCACTGACTAAATGTCAAATGAAATTTTTATTAAGCTGTCCAAAATTACAAGAACCACGCACTTCAAAAAGACAACCATCCTCAGACGAAGAACAAATAGCTATAATTCTCACATAATAAATCTTCAAAAACACCAATCATATCCTTTTTGAATTTTTTATGCCATAAAAGGTTCTATAAAATCATCATCTCCTCCAAATCAAAAACCAACAAAATCAAAAATTAATAACCTTGAACCTCTCTTCAACATATCCTTTAAATAATATTTATTTGAACAATAATATCGGAGCACAAAGATCCATTGGAGGATGAATAACTAGGAAGATTAGATTAAATTGAAACAGAATTACCACCATCATTTTTTAATAAAGAACTCTTAACCTTGAAGTTAAACGAAATAATGCGCTCTTCTTATATAATTGAAAACAAATTATACTTTGAAGATCGAAATCAGTATCAACCACGATAACTTCAAGTGCTTATGAAATCTCAATGGACAAAGGAGTAAGTTGAGACTAATAATGATAAATTTCATTATTTAAATCGTAGAAAGAACAATCAACGGACAACCGAGTGCTGACAGTATTATCATCAAGTACAAACACAACATGAAGGCTATTGTCCTCGCTGCCAAAAAAAAGAACTGTTTGCTTTACATTTTCATTTTTATTCTAAAACAATATCATTTTCTTTATATAACATAAGCATAAGCAAATGGATAAAACAGAAATATTAAAAATGATACCTCCTAGCACTAAAACTTATACTGTAACTGACAATGACACCGATGCCAAAATAGATATTTAACTAATTTCATAACATGTTTTATGTCTGCATCATATTTCCAAATTGACCATGGATGTAATTACCTACCTTTTTGATCCCTGGGACCACACTTAACGCATCCTCGGTGTTCGTGTGTCATTGCCCAAGCATCAAAAAGATGAATCGTCATACAGTTTTATAAATAACCAAATAGAAACCTCACAACAAGACTAACAAATTAAACACGATAGTTAATAGTACATCAGGTTACTCCTTAACAAGAAGTTATTAGATTTACACCAAAGTACTACAAATCGGCTCAGGCAGTTGTAACATTCTGCTTTTACAAATGCCGAAACAAAATACACTTGCACAAATAAGATAAACAGTAAAATAGATGGCTAAGTAGATAAAAGCCTCATGCTTGGACGCCATCTTCAAAAGAGCCCGACAAAAGACCTGCTACTCTTGGACTATTCAAATAAAAATGAGTACTCAAGAGTTTAGGAAAAACAAACAACTCGGGTCAAAAGATATGTCTGGTATGAGTAAAACTTTAATAAAGGTATGCAATTAAACATAAACATATGTGACTACCCGCTGATCATGGAATGAGTTTTCTCCCACATAAATCAACATCCAAATGTAAAGAATGGATAAATAATTAAACATCACGAAGAGTGGTTGACTTTTCCCGTAGCAAATAAATTTAATGGTTCGAATCAAATCCACTACAACAAAATGTTGATGTAATAGCAAGTAGGGATTGCACAGTAAATTGGCTTGCTGTCATTTGATGCTAATCCCTTTTCTTATTTAATTGATAACGTGTTTAGCCGCAGTTAATTAGACAAGAAAATTACTTCGCGGTTTCTTATTCCTGCCCGCCTAAATTTCGCTTTTTCGTTCTCCCCAAAAAAAGATCCCGCTCTAAACCTAAATTCATCCTTCAACCACGACCCCCTCAAATTCAATCTCCATCTCATAAAAGCCCAGAGAAATTCGATCCCCAACTCACGACTCTCCACAACTATCCACGCCTGAAGCTGTCGCCTATTGCTCTGACTCTCCACGCATCCTTGAAGAAGCAGTATCAGGCAGGCGTCGTTGAAGAAGCAGTAGCCGGCATCGTTGAAGAAGCAGTAATCGACATCGTTTGAAGAATCTGTAGCAGGCATCGCCGAAGAAGCTGAAGCATTGAAAACAGTAAGCTTTGATTTGTATGTTGGTATTTTTTTAGTTTCTGTATGTTTCGATCTCTATTTTATTTTGAAATCGGTAAGCTTTGATTTGTAGATAAGTTTGACAATGTTAGCCGAGTTCTGATTTCACTTGCCATGTTAACCGAGTAGATAAGTTTGACAATGTTAGGTATCATTGTGGCTTCTCTCAAATTTATTTGAGGTCTGGATAAGCAAAGATTCATCAAATCCTGTGATAATAAACATAACTTTGTATTAGTATGAAATAAAGGTATCAAATTAGTGTTGTTTTAAATGATTCATTAGATGTTGCTGAATCAAGTGTACAATGCGGTAGCATGAGTTCATTAGAAAAATTCATTAGATGTGAACTTTGAGTGCATATATCCTTATGATGTATCTGAATTCCCTTCACAGTTATCTTTTGTTTAATTATAATAAGAATGGGATTCCTTTTGGTTTTGGACAATTTTTTCCTGGGACTTCCAGTGAAAAAAAAAACAGTCAATTTCACCATTATATAGTCTACAATATGCATTAAACCTTCATTATTTCAGGTAAAATTTTCAGAAGTAGAATGTATATGTAATAATCAGAATATACCTGTGTTGTTGAGAAAGCTGATTTATATCTAGTTTCACCGTGTGAACTCTGAAAACAATTTTTGTTTTAGTACTAAAAAACATATTAAAATGAAGAAAACAAAATTAATTCATTTAACACAATAACCATGATTAGACTAATCATCAAGGGTAAATATATAAAATATACGTGTTTGTTGTTAATTAAACTGTTCAGCCTCACGCTTTCTATGTTGCTGAATCAGAAAATTGCACAAGAAATTCCATGCAAATTTTTAGTTCAAGTTTGAGAATTTTTAGTTCAAGTTGATAGGGTGATAAGAGCAGTTTGAGAATTTTTGGCCTCGCACTAAACTGGTTTGGAGCAATATGAAATGCATGTATACTATATAGAAAATGAAGTAATAAAGAAATACCCTGCATAGCCACGTTGATACCACAGGTTGCATGTGAAAGTATGAATAAACATGCATTGGAAACAAATTTGACCATAACATTCATGGTTTACTTTAGTTCAGTCAATATGGAAGTTTGTTATGTTTTATTCCTTTCATTTTGTTGCAGCAGCTTGAAAGTAGGCAATCATATTTTATAAACAACTTTCGAAAATTGACTTATTCGTTTTCTAGTTCTGATGGTTGCTTTTCCACTTTTCCAAAAATTGATTTTTGCACTTCTATTATTCTGGCCTCTGAAAATATCAAACAATTCAAAATATTATTTTTGTAGTCCTAGTCAAATATTACATGGCAAATTTTTTCCACTTGAGCAAATATTTGTCAGGAATTTTTCTTTGAAAGAGCGTCCTTGATATCTTTTATTCACAAACGAAAAGGTATGTACAAAATGCAAACTAGCCCAAAATAAGGCCAGAACCAAACTCAATTTGAATCTTCTTTAATTCTAGACCTGTGATGATCAAATTTTTTGCTTTCTTCTGATATCACTTCAGCCTAAGTTTTTTCTTTCTTTTGTTTGTTGACTTTGCTTTTTTCAATTTCCTTAGATATTGTCTTTTTTTTGTTATAGGAAATTTATATTCGAAATCTGGACCTTTTGTTTTTTCCCTTTTTGTTTCCTGTCTTACTCTTTTTGACAGTGAAGACATATAAACTTTTCTTTTGTCTCTTTTTCAACTTTTCTCCTCATTTTTAAGCTTGTAAGTTTCAGCCATTTTTTATTGAATGTTTTTTGTTTCTTGAATCAAGCTTTGGCTGCTTTCCTACTTTTGCTTGATGTTAGTAATTTGAAAATTGGATAGTCAATACAAAGTCTCTTCTTTTTTCTATCTATTACAGTTGTATAATTAATATATGTTAAATATCTTTTGGATTAGAAGATATAACTTTTATGCAAAATTAGCTGTTTACAAGTTATCTTTTAGTAATGAAACTTTCCTCAAAAAAATTAGCTGTTTGCATGGACTGCAAACACAACTATTTCCACAAGTTGGCACTCTTATGCAAAATTAAGAACATTTAAGTGTATGGAAATCATATTTAGCAATTATTTTAAAAACCAAAAGGGTGAATGAGGAATATGAATTCCTAAATAAGACCATCATTTTGGCAATGATTCTTCCTCCCGGTAATCGATATGAACAACTAAGTATTCTAATTGCTCGCATAACATATGTTTGCAGGTACAGATATGCGTAAATGTTCTTTTCTTTTGAGCCATTTTCACCGCATGTTTTCTCTTAAAAGATAAAAATAAAGTAAAATACAACGGTGTTAATCTCTGATAGAGGTTCCAATTTGTACCACTCTTATCACCCTAAGCAAGCTTATCTCTGACAGTGTTTTGTAGACTTTTGTATGCATGTAGCTTTTGACTTAATATGACAGAGGTTCCATTTTCCATATTTTGTACCACTCTTATATCTGACAGTGTTAATCTGTGATAAAAATAGTCTTCCTCGCATATTGTGCTGTTGTTTTTTTAGAAACTTGCTTGTTGCAATATTATATACGGCGATGGAAAAAGATTGGGTGCATTTGCATAGGTAAGAATACAATATTTGGATTAATATTTAACTTGGAAATTAAAATTAAAATTTTATTTTTTATGTCAATACCTTTGTTTTTTAATTTTAATATAGAACTAGTAGGGAGTACGAGAAAGGAGCATGGAATTTTGTGCATGCCGCTAAGAGAAATTTAGGAAATATGGAAAAAAAATTGTGTCCTTGCTTAGATTGTCGAAATCTTACTCATCAATATGATGACATTGTTGTTGAGCATTTGATTATTAGAGGAATGGATCCTTTATACAAGTGCAGCAAGTGGTATAGTCACGGCGAGCAAATAGATGAAGCTAAAAAAGTGAAATTGGATGACACATATGAGTTACTTCAAGCCATTCACTTTGAAGATGAAGAGTTTGTCAACCATACTTTTTTCTCCGATAATAAAAACGATGATGATGCACAAAAGCGAACAGATGATTTCTTTAAAAATTTGGAAGATGCAGAAACTCCACTGTACCCTGATTGCGTAGATCAAATAAAATTATCTGCTATCACTGCGTTGTATAATTTGAAATGTGAAACCGGATTATCTGATACTGGTTTTGATAAGCTTCTTAGCGTGCAACAATTGTTATTACCCAAAAATAATGTCCTTCCGAATACTTTATATGAACTAAAGAAGTTCCTCAAAGTATTCGACATGGGATTTGAGAAGATTCATGCTTGCAAAAATGATTGTTGTCTTTTCAGGAAAGAGTACAAAGATTTGAATAGTTGTCCCAAATGCGGTTCTTCGAGATGGAAGATAAATGAGCGAACGAAAGAGGTAACGAAAGGTATTCCAGTCAAAGTGTTGAGATATTTTCCAATTATTCCAAGATTTAAAAGAATGTTTAGATCTCAGCAGATGGCAGAAGATCTAAGGTGGCATTTTAGTAATAAAAGTAATGATGATAAAATGCGTCATCCTGTGGATTCTTTGACATGGAGCATGGTGGATGATAAATGGAAATCATTTTCAAGTGATCCACGTAACCTTCGACTTGGTCTTGCTACTGATGGATTCAATCCATTTGACATTAAGGGTTCAAAGTATAGTTGCTGGCCAGTGGTGCTTGTGGCATATAATCTCTCGCCTGTACTATGTATGAAAAATGAGAATATTATGTTAACATTATTAATTCCCGGCCCAAAGTAACCTGGAAATGATATTGATGTATATTTAGCTCCTTTGGTAGAAGATTTGCAGCACTTATGGAGTAACGGAGTGGAGGTTTATGATGCATTTAGCAAGACATTGTTTAACCTAAAAGCAATCTTGTTATGGACTATAAACGATTTTCCGGCTTATGGAAATCTCGCTGGATGTTGTGTAAAAGGCAAAAAAGGTTGTCCATTATGCGGTGTTAATACTCACCATCGATGGCTAAATCATAGTCGAAAAAATGTCTATATAGGACACAAGAGATTTTTACCTTTATCAGATCCATTACGAAAACAAAAGGCTTGGTTTGATAATACTGTGGAGAAAGGTAACAAACCCAGAATTCTTACAGGTAGAGATATTTCGGTTATTTTGAAAGATTTTCCAAATTATTTTGGAAAATTCAAAAATGAAGAAATAGAAAAAGAAAAGAAGAGAAAGAATAAGAAGAAGCTAAATAAAAAGAAAATTATAACGACTACGAGTAAGAAGAGAAAATGCACTGACAACAAAGAAGGTGAAAACGATCCTACAGAAAATGAGCTATCACGGTGGAAAAAAAAATCAATTTTCTTTGAATTACCATATTGGGAGGTTAGTATTCAAAATTTATCTTATTCATAAAAATATAACTATAAAATTATATAATGTTTAACTGTCATATTATTGATGTTTATAGGAACTTCCACTCCGCCACAATTTAGATGTGATGCATGTTGAGAAAAACGTTAGTGAAAGTTTACTCAGCACAATGTTGCAAGATAGCAAATCAAAAGATGGCATTAATTCTAGAAAAGACTTAGAGGATTGGGGAATTCGACATGCTTTATATGCGCAACCTCGTGGGAAGAAAACATATCTTCCACCGGCTCCGTATACTTTGTCAAGTTCTGAAGAAAAAAATATTTTGTAGAAGATTGTATGACTATAAGGACCTGATGGTTATTGCTCAAATTTCAAAAGATGTGTGTCGTTGGAGGATTGCAAGGTTAGTGGATTGAAGTCGCATGATTATCATGTTTTGATGCAACAAATGCTATCGGTTGCAATTAGAGGATTGCTCCCAAAGAGGCCAAGGAAAGTAATAACCCGTTTATGTGCATTTTTTAATAATTTATGTCAGCGTGTTCTTGATAGAGAAAAGCTACAACAAATGGATGATGAGATTGTCAGAATTATATGTGATCTTGAAAGATATTTTCCACCTTCATTTTTCGACATAATGATTCATTTAACAATTCATCTTGGAAAAGAAGCTCGATTATGTGGACCAGTTCATTTTCGTTGGATGTATCCCTTCGAAAGGTATATGAAAACACTTAAGGATTATGTAAGGAACTATTCAAGACCTGAAGGATACATTGCAGAGAATTATCTCGCCGAAGAATCTATGAGATTTTTTGGTGATTTTCTAAAGAAATCATCTCAGTTATGGGAGAAAAAAGGTAGAAACAAAGATTATGAGAATGATGATGCAATACTCGAAGGACGTCCGATATCAACATGCAAGACATTTACATTGACGGCTAATGAGAAGGAAGTTGCTCATTTGGCTGTGCTAATGAATATGGCTATAACCGAGCCATTTTTAGAGCAAGCACATATTGTTTTTTTATTGTCTTAATATATGTGTGTTTATAAATGTGATTTAGCACCTTTTATATTATGATAGTATGCATTTGGAAGAGCTACAAAATTTGGACAAGCGCATGGAAAGAAATGCTACATTGCTATGGAAAATTCACACAAAAAACTTTGCCGATTGGATTAAAAAGAAGGTTGATGAAATCTTTTAAATTTTATTTATAGGTTTGAAAATATATTTTTTGACTCTACATTGAATGGATTGAATTTTTTCAGATATCTTTAAACTCAAGTGAACATGATGATTTGCTAAAATGGATTGCCTATGGTCCAAGTAGTACTGCTTGTCCTGCAAAGGATATATAATTAATGGGTTACGTTTTCACACAAAATATGTTGAGAGAGAAACTCAAAATTCTTGAGTGACTTATGATGATACTACCATGTGTAGAGCAAGTGCGAAAGATGTCTCTCAAGTAGTTGATGTGGTCACTTATTATGGGGTTTTGACTGACATAATCCTGTTATATTATCATAAATTTTGTATTCCAATTTTTAAGTGTCATTGGGCAAACATTGGAAACAGAGTGAAAGTTGAAGATGAATTACTCTTGTTAACTTACATCAAAATCAAGCTTTATTTTCGAGGGATGCGTATATCCTTGCATCTCAGGCGAAACAAATTTTTTATTCAAGAGAGAATGACTCTTCTAATTGGCATGTTGTAATGAAAGCACCACCAAGAGGTTTTCATGAATTAGAAACGATCGATTATATTGAGGGCACAAGCTATGTTGTACAAGATTGTGAAGAAAACGAGATGGATGTTGATTATGTGGAGGATGCTAGCTATGTTAGGGAGGATTGTGAAGGCATACTGGAGAAAAGTATTCCAAACCACCATTGATTATGCTTGGATTAGTTTCTGTATGTAAGTATACATTCATAGAAAATGTAGGCACAAGTGACATTTTTTTTATATTATCAACAAATCCTTTGAAATGACAAGCACCATTGTCCAAGTGGTTAATTAATTTGGCTTTGGTGCAAGAGGTCACAAGTTCGAAACTTGCTTTTGAACGTTTATTGACATGGGATATGTTGTCCCAATGATTTATTGTATATAAAGTACCATTTCAAAAAAAAAACAAATCCTTTGAAATTATGACTTGATGAGTATGCCTACTTATTTTCCCGATTTCACAAAGTAAACAGAGAAGAGAAGGAAAACCTGGATGTTGGCTGTTTTGTTAATTTGTAAATATATAATCATGCATCTTATTTTTTTTCCATAAGCACAAAATATGGAAGCTCTGTTTTATCAGTTATTTGATTAAATAAAATTGCATCCAAAATGACTTAAGGAAGACGAGTCAAAGTTGAATGCTAAAATGTCTTAATTGAGTATGTTTGGCCAGTGTAATTGTTTAAACAGCTGTAGTACTATCAAGCTTTCATGTGTTAATGAACACAGTATCATGCTTTCTAGATTCAAGACATATAATATAGCATGTTCTCTTATTTGAACTCATATAGCAGTGGCCTGGTTTCAGAAAATTATTCTATTTTTGGTTAAGTTTTCAGTTTTTCCTTAAAAAACAAATGAAATAAATATTTTGCATTCACTTCTCTTCTCTACGTCGGTTTGTTTTGATTTCAGCTCTATTAGTGTTCATCTTTACTGCATTTGTTGCTACAGGCATTGTAGTTTTTATGTTCCTTGTTTTGCTTGTTATTTTGCTATATGCATTTGCATTTCATTTGCTCACAATTAATAGCTGTTTGCTTCTACTTAATCAATTCAGGAGCAGTTTGATAATTTCCAATGACTAAAAGTAAGAGGGTTGCTCTAAGATGGCTAAAAGTAGTAAGTGAAATTCGGACTGAAGACAACTCGCAAGAAAGTGAAAACCGAGTCATACAAACGGAAGAGAACAACGATGCTCAAATCGAAGACAACGCTGAAGCAGGTGACGAAGATACAATGCAAGAAAATTTTGAAGTTGATGTTAATGAGGGAAGTACTAGAGATGCTGCTGCAATTTCGACCGCGAAGCGCAAATATAGGGGTCCAACCAAAGTGAAAAGACTTCCAACGAATCTTGAGAATCGTATTGAAGTCGAATTTGATGCGGATGGCAAACCAATAGGATATGGGTCTGTCAAGCTGTCTTCGTATTTAGGTCCGCTAGTAAGGGAACATGTTCCGGTTACCCTTGATAAGTGGAAGGAACTAAGTAAGGAATTACAACTTGCTTTATGGGGATGCATTCAGGTATACACTGTTTTTATATTGAACAAATTTTATACTCTGGTTATGCCTACAATATTTCTACTCTGAATCGTGCCTTCTTGCTGCAAACGATACATGTCACCCTTTGGCTGATCAACAAGAAATGGTTTCTGGCCGTTTCTGCTCTTCCCAATCAGCAAGAAACGATATATGTATACACATACAGACGTTGTTCATATGTTTGTACTCTGGGGGTTTTTTCCTTTTCTTAAATTAATGTCCTTAAATTACATTAAATGTTAAAAAAATTATACAATGTCTTTAAAGCTCATTAAATCTTACCTTTTTTATTCGGTGTTTAAATAGGAAAATCTATTAATGAAAATGAAATTAATATGAATGTATTAAAACGAAACAGGAACAAAGCTAACCAATAGAGCAATTATGATATGATCTAAAGAAGGCAATTAAAAATTAAAATGAACATTAATTAAGACATTTTCGTCGACCTCTTTCATCCTATGATCGATCCATAGAAAGGAAGACTTCGATACCAGTTTAATCAATGAAATTCTCCATCGATTGCTATACATTTTTGCCCAACATGATATAGGAAAAAAAAGAGGAGAGAAGATAGTACATCCGTAGAAGTTTCTGCATAAATTCAAATGCCAAGAAATTCCAAAAGCCATCAAAGATAACTCTGCCTTGGGATTCACATTAAGATGGCACTTGAATAATTCATGGAGTGAAGACTTGCAAGGTCGCTCCATAAATCCCCATCAGTGTATCTGCTGCCAATAACAGCTACGTAAATGTCTTCAACTATTAATACTATAGTTACTAGCCGCCTCAATGGTGCAAGAATGAATGTGAAAGGTAGGATTCATATTCTCAGTTCTAATAACAGCATCTTCAGTGTATTTTTATCTATACTTTTGCTTTGTTTTTTGTTGAAGGTGCTGTATATTGACATGTATATATGGCAGATATTACGTTGTCCAGATTTTATTCTGTATAGTCAATTACTGTAGGTCGTACACCAAGAGCTAGAATACATATGTTTCAATCATCAGTCGGTTGAGGTCAAAAATAAGCTGTTGCGCTTTGTTTAATTTGGCCTTTAGAGCATCTCAATGCTACAGACTGAGTAAACGAGAATCAATATTAGTTAAGTGACGTGAAGTCCATATACAACGTCTGTTGCTATGTTCAATTAATTTTGCAGCTGTTACCAGGGACAGAGGAATTGATCCCTGCTATCAATATCAGTTTTTACTTTGTACCATTTTGTATTTTCTCTCATAGATCAAATATTTAAATATAAACTTATTACTGATATCAATGGACTGCAAACGATGCTGAATAAAAGGGCTATTGATATAGCTCTTAATTTTGTTATTTTCTTTTTTTAATGCACAACATTCATGGAGGAAACACTATTTTACTCTTATCTTGTTATTTTCTTTTTATACACATGATTCAATCAGGAAACACTATTTTGCTTTTATTGACGTACTCTTGCTCATTTTCATTTTTTTTCTTCTCTTGTTCCTTGACTCGAACTCGAGACCATGAAAAAAATCCTAAGAATTTGATTTAGTGTCAGTTACCGAATCAGTTTTATGAATTGGTACCGCTTAAAGCACAATTGAACCATTGGTTCGTAAAATTTCACTTATCCTTCTCTTGTAATTATGGTAACACCAAGTACAAAACATTAGCAACCACAATTTACTAAACAGAGTATCTTCATCAGACTCAAGTTTGACATGTTCTTTTGCTTAGTTATATGGAAACTAGCTATTAACATAATTCAATTTTGATGATACATATGAATAACCTATATATGAAGAATAATGAATAATAATAGGATTCGATTTTGTATCATTCAGCTAAAAAATGGACTCAGTATGACGGTCGTCGAACCGGTTTGCAAATGCTGCAAATTGCAATTTTATATAAATAAAATATTGTTCCTTACATTTCAGCATTGTAATTAAGATACAAAGAAATAAGCAACACGCTACAATGGACGTAGCAATATATTAGGTCAGTGTAAAAATTATGTATGTTCTTTCTTGTACTTTTGCTAGCATTTCTATAAAAAAATGTAAAATACAGTCAACAGAAAGAGAAATACTTGGAATAATCATGACAAAAGTTCTATTTGAATCACATGCAAAGACTATAACAGCTGATATTGTAAATGAAAATGTTTTAAAACAAAAGGCACAAACAAATTAATATTCAGTTGTAGTTGTCCATGCAATTAATTTTTGTCCACCAATTTAGTCCTTCAGTTTTCAGCTTCTATCATATTTGTATTTATATAACATCAAATTACCACCGATATCTATAAAAAGAGTCACACTTTCATCATGACTTCAACACTTATTTATATAACATATGCACAATTGGCTTACATACATGGTAGCACTGGTGTGTGTCATTGGCTTACATACATTTGAACATAAGCTTTGACTTAAGAAGTAAAGTTAGAAGTATTTCAAATGTACACTTATTCAACGTCAACTTTGTTGATGTGTTGTGTTGCAGGTTAGATTTAAATTGGATGAGGAATGGCAAAAAGCGGGCATATTTCAGCAAATGAGGTGCATTTTTAAAGCTTCAAAAGCTAGATTAGTTCGCAAAATAGCAGTTGCAAGAAACGAAGAAGAAAGAAATCAATTGAAACCCGACAACCTAAGTATGAATGAGTGGAAGAAGTTTATCAAGTCCAAAACAACTCCAGAGTTTAAGGTAAAGTCAGTTTCAGGTTCTGTTGGTGAAATTAAGCAGTAGTTACACATTTATTGTTGATGAGATTATATGCTTTAAACAACATAAATAATGTATTATTTTTTTCTCAGGAATTGAGTCAGAAATATAAAGCTATTAGAAACAATCAGATACCACACACATGTAGTCGTAAAGGAATGGCTCGAGTGGCTGATGATTTGGTAAGAATTGCTAATTTATTTACCATAATATTTATTAACTACTTATTCAATGTGATGTGTTGTAATAAATATTCTTTAAACATAGAGAAAGACGAGTCCTCATCCATCTTCTGTCAATCGATCTCACGTTTGGATCAAATCCCACACTCGAAAAAATGGCGAACCGGTAAATGTGACTGCTGTAGAGGCTATCGTAAGTACTTTGAAATTTTATTAGGTAATAATTTGTCTGCTATTGTGATAGTTCGATTGTGTATAATATGCATTACGACAACTTGTATAGGAAAAAATTAAACAAATCAACAATGAATCAAATTCTAGCTCAACAACCAATTACAGAGAAGATGCGCTTGCAAAAGTGTTGGGACAAGACAGACCAGGACGATTGAGAGGAATGGGAAGAGGTATGAACTACAGCAAGGCAATATGGTCACACATAAGGGATAAACAAACCATCGTCATGCAAAATCAAATTTCAGAATTAACCGCGATGGTTCAAATGCTTGTGAAAAATCAGGTATGCACTATGATGTCATGGCTGTGAAGACCAGTGTTGCAGTTGGAAGAAACACAAATGTTTTGCTGGCCTTATTCATGGTTTGCCGCACTATGACATCATTACCTATGCACTATGATATCATTACCCATGTACTTTGTTATGCTTAATGGTTTGCTGCAAGAATCTCAATTGAAAACATGTAGAATTTTATTTCACGTTTCATTTTAAATTATAATTTTTCCTATTTTACATCATAAGTAGAAAAACAAATATAGGGTGAAGAAATATATTTCCTTTGGACTGAACATAAGACCACACATTACATCAGTAATGTTGAATATGCGCTTATATGTTTTTGTTTGATGATAATAAACATATATATTCATTTAAATGTATTTGGTAATGTACTATTTTTTTTCATAGATTAAATAAATATTTGTTGAATAAAATAAATTACACAGAATTTGAATTTGAATTCAAACAGAACAAGTTACACAGATTTTAAATTCAAACAGAAATTTTATTCAAACAAATATTTATTACAATCTTGAATAGTACAAATTCATGCTCTCACTATACATATACATTTCTGAATACATCACGATTACATCACAAATATTTTTACATTGATAACCTCACTACATATCACTCACACTCGTATTTTGTCTTCAACTGCATTCCAGTTTGAATCCAGCATCTGAGAAATCTGCAAAAATATTCACTAACGCAGTAAAATTGAAAAAGAAATATTTTTGCAATATAAAATGAAATACGATTTTTGAAAAAATGGTTTGCCTCAGTTATTTGGGTTGTTCGTCATCATTCACACTTGATTTCATCACAAAGTAGTGCACATAGATATTACAGGGACATGTAGCCATAAGTGGCTGCAATACACACGTGTACATTCATACACGTGTGCACTGCCTCGCCAACTCGTGTGCGCAGCCAACAAGAGCAAGTGTACAACAGTGTCAAGTTGCAAACAGTTCAAAGCTTCGACAAATCACAACAGACCAATTCCAAATGACTCAGTGAAGTCAAAGTATGAAACTACGTGACATAAATGCAACTACAACGATGCAAGCGAAGAACCAAAGTCAGTGGCAAGCTTCAAACTGCATAAGTGACCATGCAAACTGACTCGAACCAATACAGTGACAATATGCAGCATACCAGAGGTCTCAACAAGAAAATCAAGTACAAGGCAACATGTACACCATGATATAATGTGCACCAGTAATGCAAACTATAGATACAAAGAACAAAGAACATACATGAAGAACCAGAATACAAGTACAGGAGGCAGTTCAATATAAACATGCTCAGGTCAGAGACAACACACAAACCCAAATGAATATCACAAGTATGATCAGTGGTACACATGCAAGCTCGAGCACAAATATGGAAACTGCACCAAGTGCAAATCACCAAATGAAGACCACAAATATATCAACTCAACAAGAACAGTACAGTCATGAAGTATGCAAAGAGCTCGAGCATGAGATATGTCAACTACATGAAGCAACAGTCAGACCAAACATGAAGGCTACATGAAGTATGCAAGTTCAATCTCTTCATTAAACAACTCAAGACCAAGCTGCAAACATTCAAAAGTGCCAACAAAGAATGCAAGCTCGGCCAACATAATGAATACTGCAACTACACAGACCAAACATCAACAAGCAGTGCAGACCAAAGAAATGCCACCAAGAACATATGAACAGAGTACATGCATGAAGCATGAAATCACAAGTTACAAACATCAAGTCAGGCATGAAGACAACACAGTTCATATACAAAGCTCAAGTCACAATGTCGAGCATGCATGAAACAGTTCAAATACCAGTGATACAAGTGCAACACAGTTGCAAACAACATGACAGCACTGCATCAATGCAAAATGGAATGAATGCAACATGGACTGCACAAATTCAAGACAGCATCAAACAGCAACAGTGAAGACTGCATAAGTGATACAAGTCAGAGCAACAAAATCATCACAATGAAGACCACTATGTAGTGTATAACAGTGACATGCACATCATCCAAACAACAAATGAATGACCAGAACAATGACCAAGCAATGACCAAACTACATAGAACATCAACAATGCAACAATGTGCATAACAGATCAAAAGCAACTGTTCTTAACTGCAAGTTCAAACCAAAACACAAGTGCACAACCAACTCAATCACAAACAAGTGCACCACTGAGCTATGAAAATGAAACACAATGGCAACACCACAAATTAACTGCAACATTTCCACGAATGCAATGCTAATTCGAAGATCATGTTAAACCAACCAGAAGAAGATGGCCAGAGACAAAGACATGATGACCACGAGACTCAACAGTGCGGAGATGGGCCGAAGTCATAATTCAATGATAAACTCAAATTTGTATTCTTTGAAATAGTCAGCAAAATTAAAAAGGTAAAGTTTCTGTTTTTTTATACAAGAAGAATCGAACGTGTAAAAGTTAAAGCCGTGTGACTCAAGGCAATCGAACGCTACAGAATAGAAGCCGTGCGTATCAAAGTTGCAACAAATCAGGAAAGTGATGAAGTCGCAAGTGAATACGAACGAATCAATTGATTCGAATTCATATAAATACAAACCCCATACTATCATCATCGGCATCGAGTTATAGAGTCAAGCAAATCATTAAAACCAGCAACGAAAAGAAATAACATACCGAATCATCAACAACTCGATCATCAGAGAACGAACTGTCAACGCAAATCGATCATCAGAGAACGAGCTAGCAACAAGAATCAATTATCAGAGAACAAGCGACGCAAGCCATCGGTCACAAATCAGAGAATCGATCATCAGAACGAAGCCCTAATTCGAGAAAGAAGCCGAAGCCCTAATTCGACAAAGAGAGGCCGCATTTTTACTTCACAGTGGATCGGGTGAAAAATAACAAGGGTCGGCCTTGTTTATTTTCAAAGGGGTTTTAGTTATTTAGTTATTTAGGGTTTTAAATTAAAGGGGTTTCTTATTTTATTTGAGCAAAAATTATGCATTCAAGTTCGTATTTTAATTTTTGCTCCTGCGGTTATTTTTGAAGTTGTTTTTTCTTTTCGAGTCGAAGAATTTGTAAATCACCACATAGGGATTAGGTAGTGTCAGATTGTCTATTTAGAATTAGTTCAGTGAGCAGGGTGTGCGAGTTTGCAAATCTCTATAGGCGGGAGCAGTGTTTGCGAGTGAGCGAAACTCTATAGGCGGGAGCAGGGTGTGCGAGTCTAGTAGAGTGTTTGTGAGCGGGAGCAAAATGGTCTGCGAGTCTAGTAGAGTGTTTGTAAGCGTGATACTGTTTAATTCTAATAGAAATCTGTGAATACAGCAGTAGGCAGGGGTTGCCGAAGCTGGGTAAATTTTGTGTGTGATTTACTTTTCAGCATATTTATTTCTGCAGTTTATTTCTGTGTTTAAATCGAGAAAATTTGCTATAACCCTATTCACCCCCCCTCTAGGGTTAATCTAGATCCTACAAGTAACATCTATAAAACCCTCTTGCATAGTTCTAATGATTCTATATTTCCTTGGCACAATCGAATATGGAATAGATATGGCTCTGCAAAAGATAACATGTTGCTTTTAAAAATAATCACTAATTCCTTTTTGACCCAAGACAAACTCATTTCTAGAGGTTTGCTGTCTGATGTACACTGCATTTTCTACAACTTTGGTATTGAATCCAAATACCATATTTTATTTGAATGTGCATTCGTCAATGTTCTCCAATATAATGCTCATCATTTGAATGTGCTGTCTGATGAATGGTTCTCGTTTTATTTGAATGTGCTCCAATATAATGCTCATCAATGTTCTCCAATATTTTATTTGAATGTGCTGTCTGATGAATGGTTCTCGTTTTTCAAATGCACCAAAATAAAGAGTTCTCCAATATAATGCTCATCATCATTTTTAAGAAATTTGCTGCTACTGTTTGGCATGAAAGAAATGAGAGACTTTTCCTCACAAAATCAATGACTTTAGAACTATGCTTTAGTAAAATCTGCAATAGTATATCTTACACCAGATTATTCATCAAGGAAACAGAGTGCTAAATTCAAAATCCTTTCTTCACCCTATATTTGTCTACTATATAAATATGATCATGAGCATTTTTGCCAAAAATATAAGTGATAAGTGGCTTGTTTTATTTCAATATTTTCTTAATATTTGATATTCAATATATATATATATATATATATATATATATATATCAATGAAATTACGTTCAGATCATGAGGCAAAGGTGTGTTGATCATAATATGTTCAATGATTGCGTCCATAAATTTTTTTATTTTTTATTTGAAGTTCAATATTCTGCTACCCTGAAATTACTGCATTCGCGTATGCTTTTATTTTTTATTTGAAGTTCAATATATCAATGAAATTACATTCAGATCATGAGGCTAATGTTGTTTTTATATTTGTTTGACAGAGAAAAGAAAGCCGGGATGAAGCAAATGTATCTCAAGTGGTAAAAGTTATTTATATTACTAGCGATATCATTACATTTGAAATTTAATTTATTATTAATATAATTTTCATTTGATTAATTGTAGAACAATTATGATAAAAAATATGGCACACGTGATTTATTGGATTGGAGTGAGACAGACGAAATTGTTGCGGAAGGAAGAGTTGTGTCAAGTGACCCAAAGGAGCTTGTCCAACAAATCCCTTTAGGGTCTGATGCCAAGAAAGTTATAATAGACACTGTGAGAAAACCAGATGCTTTCTTGTGGAGACCTTCACTTTATTTGACAGGTATTGGAGAAGTTGAAGGTGATATAGTAGCGTGGCCAGCTACTAGAGTTGTTTTGCACAACTTAGATAACTTTGACAAAGAAGATAATACAGTAATCTTTCATCTTTATATTAATTAAGTTTTTAGCTTGAATGTATAAAAATAATAACCAATATGTTTTTTTAATAGAGTAAAAGTAGCAGCACACATCATAAATGCAAATTAATCGATTGGAGTGGGAGCGAAAAATTAGTTGCAGAAGGACAACTACTTTCGAGTGATCCAAAACAACTTGTAAACGATCTCCCTCTTGGACCGGCTGCCGTTGCAGTTTGGATAGATAATGCAAAAGTGGAAGATGCTTTTCTATGGAGGCCTACTAAAGGTTTGACACGAGTTGGGGAAGCAGTTGGTATCAAAGTTGCATGGCCTGAGTCAAAAGTAGTTATCGAAACCATTAACGGTGCATCATCGGATGATCATAGGAGTAATGTCGGAGTTGTCGAGAAGGTAAACTTATTTATAATCGATTCACTTTTTTTCATCTTACGAATTGTTGAAGCACATAATAAAATAGCCTTTTTATTTATTGATAGAGTACAAATTTTATGGCAAATGGTAAATGCAAGTTGATCGATTGGTCGAGAAAGAGAGAAATAGTTGCATTAGGACGCGTGTCTTCAACCGATCCAACTTCAACGGTTCATTGTGTTCCTTTGGGAAAAAATGCAATTAAAGTTTGGGTAGAAATTGCAAAAATTCCAAAAGCACGTCTATGGAGAACAACATCCGAATTAGAAGTCATTGAAGACGCTCTTGGCACTACGATAGCTTGGCCTGCTGCGAACGTTATAATGGAATCAAATTCTAGTAAGTATACTTTCTTTAAAAAAAATTTATTTATTTTTTCAGTTCGTGTCACACACAAGTAGCAAGTATCAAGGCTTTAAGTCGGCTTCTTAACAAACTTCTAGAATAATTTCATTCACAGTTGGAACTCTACAAATGTCCTCCTTTTAGGCTTAACCTCTGACAAGAAGAGGTATAAATAAATACATAACTGGTAGTTACTGTAATTGTGGATTAATCCCCAACATTTTTTGAGAAATATTCAATCTAGTTATTGCAATCTAATGCTGTATAGTGAGTGAAGTGCTGGCTGTTCGGTGAGGTGTTGATTTGGTTGTAGCAGTTGTTGTAGTGTTAGGTTGCAGGCGATTGTAAGGGATTGTTGGTGGATGTATAGGATGAACAGAGGATGGGTTTTGTGAGTTGTATTTGGTGATGGAGTGTTGTTGCAGTGTGATGATACTAGAGTAGAAGGCGATTTGTGTGAATGGCAGAGGGGACAGTGAACTTGCAGGGGTGATTTCAGTTGTCAAGTTGACGTTTGTGTGAATGGTTTGGGTGAAGGAAGCTTGTGAATGGTTGTTTACTGTAGACTTGTAGGAGGGTGATGAGGTCGTAGTGATGAGCATGGGTGAGTGGGGTGTTGCTAATGGTCATGTAGGTGGATGGTTTTGGTTGTAGGAGAATGAGGATGGAGGAAGTTGTTGTTGGTTATGGGAAGTCAGGTGATATGGTTTGTGGTGAATGTAAGCTGCGAAGGCAGTTAGTTTAGATGGTCGGTTGAAGGGGCAGAGGGCTTGGCAGTAAGGTGGAAACTGAAGTGGGGTAGTTAAGTTGGCAGAGGTGGTGAAATTGAAGTAGAGGAGTTGACGGCAGTGAATGGCAAATGCGTGTCTGATTGTTTCTGTGCAGGGTTGACAGTTTTAAGACTTGTGGTTTGTGGTGAATTGGTGCAGTTTAGTTGATAGGCAAGTAATTGAACTGATGGTGAATGTGGTGTGTTTGGCAATGAGTTAGAAGGAGTCGAAGTGGATGTTAAGAATCCAGCTGTAGGCAGAGGAAGGGAGATGGATGAGGAGAAGGTTTTAGTCAGTGTAGGCAGAGGATATGTAAGTTTAAGTCAGAGTAGGCAGTGAGTCAAAATTATACACTGAACAATGATAGTGGTAACTTTAGATTATTTTTTTGTTTGAAAAGGCTAACTGCAAAAAGCACGGAGGAGCTAAACTTTAACTTTGCACAGTGTTACTTATATGGATGAAATCAGCACATAGTTAAAGAGTGATATAAGTAAAATGGTATGAATCTGAAAGGGGTATTCGTCAGACTAAAATATTTTACGGTGGAAGGAGTGTGCAGGTATGGCAGTTAATAGTTGTGCATGTGTACTGCTTATGCAACAATAATGTCAGATAGAAAATTTGCGAAATATGTAAAAGGGTATTTATTAATATAAAATAGGCTGGAAATGAATGGAACAAAACAATTGGCGTACATAGAAAATTAATCAACATCAAAATGTAAGACAATGTTTTACTATTTATAAATTTAAACCGACAAAAGGTTGGTAATTTATGAAGTGGAAAGATAAATAAATATGTTAGTTCACTCAGTCAATAGTTAGAACGACTACCGCTGACTGATATATCACCTAAATTTTGTAAAGCAACCTGAAGATTTTGATTTTGATTTTTCTTTCTTTTTTTCGACTAAAGTATTCTCAGCTCATATACTAGTTCATTTAGTAGGCTGAGTTCATGAGCTCAATCAGCTCATATACAGTCCTTATCTTTTTTTGTTATGAAAAATTATATAACTTGTGGATGATGTTTAGGTTGAAAAATAACCTATGTGCTTCGTTTTGACAGGTGCTGTATGATGATACCGGGGTTACTACAAGTTGCAAGGGAGGAAAAATTATTTTGCTGCATTCATTCTCTTTCAAATCGGTCTAAAGCTTGGATTAATGTATTTTGTATTGACGTATATCTTTGCTTTTAGTATGTATCGTTTTGATTAGCTACAGTTGTTATTGTTTTTTTGAGATCACAAATATTTAATGTTTGAAACTTTGTTTACGAATATTATGGATATATATATTGTGGTTTGGCTTATGTCTCCATTTGATTACGGACATCACAATGTGATAATTGTGTTTTTTTGAAATTTTATATTATATTCGTAGAATTGTAAATTGTAAGCTGGAATGTATGTAGCAGCAATGATAAAAACTTGTAGCGTTTTAACTGTGCTATGGAAAGATGGTTTTCCCAGTTTTAATATACTACAGCATTATGATAGTGCTATAAACAGTTTTCATAGCAAATAAACAATGCTATAAAAGACAGCTAAACGCTATAAAGAGTAGTTGTATTTAAGCATACAATTTACGATTGCATCCCAAAGCGCTGTTGAATTTTGTTTTGTATAGCGTTTTTGGACGCTATTGTATATTTCGTATGCATGGCAACTTATTGTTATATAGCATTCATAAAAACGCTTAGTTTTACTTCATAGCGATTTTTCAAGGCTATTACAAATCATGTTTATAGCACTTTTAAACCGCTATGAAAAGTCCTTGTCCATAGCGTCTCTTATAGCGTTTTTTATGTTGCTCTTATAGGTCACTGACCTATAACAACATGTTAATATACATCGTACCAAAACACGCTATAGTAGCCTATAATAGCGTTTTTTCAACGCTATTAAAGGGTGTTTTTGTTGTAGTGATCAGAAAAGGAAAATCTCCATCAAATGACTAGGAAGGTGCACCACCCTTGAAGTATAACTCTAGTAATATACTTATGAAAATCTTATAAACTCCGTGACACTTCTTGGACAATACCAAGCCGGATCCCGTCAAAAATTACAGAGTATCCGAATATTTCACATCTAATAGTGCTACCAAATCCAATCTGGATGAGATGTGAAAGCAACTTAATGGGAGCAATCCCGCATAACTTGGCTTCCCCTCGCGCTTTGGATTTTTTTAATTTTTGAAAACGGATATCAATGCTCAACGGAGCATAAATCATTTTAGAATGACGAAAATAAAGAAGCTGTAATAACCGATAGTCGAGAAACCAACTATCGGGATGTAAAAACGAACATATATGGAAATTAAGTCTTGTATACTTATCACCACTCATCGAATTCAAACTTGTATTATTTCTTGGTTAATAATAATATCCGACAAGTCAAGGCAGTGTTACCTTAAAGTCATATCCCACGATTTTATTAACTTTCGAAATAGTGACAAATCCACCTCTTTAATGTTTAGTGCTAATCAAACAAATAAATCGTTTTCATACAAGTAAATCGCTTTACAGAAATTAATTCATTTCTATAAACAATCCAGAATCTTCTTTTAAAAACCTGAATTTGTACATAGCTTCATATTACAAGTATTTTCTTTTAAAAACTTTGTTGATAAAGTTCCCTAACTTCAAAAAATCATTAAAAATGATTTCATAACTTAAAACATCCTTATTACATTGACTACTTAACTTTTAAAACTTTGTTAATTAAACTGATTAATTAACTTCAATGACCTTTAATTAAAAAGTGTAAATTACCTTTTAAAATATCGTTAATTAAATTAATTAATAATATTTAGTTAACTATAAATAATTAGATATCATTATTTAAAAGTGATTAACTAATTTAAACTTTATTTAAGAAAATATTTATTTAAGGTTAAACAGATTTATTAACTTTTAAAAGTCATTAATTAAAAGATCAATTAATTTAAAAACAAAATTAGTAAATTGATTATTAAATTTAATCCATCATCACTAAAAGATTAATTTACCTAAACATCATTAGATAAAATAATTAATTAATTTCGAAACATCATTAACCAAGTGATTAGTTAATTTCAAACATACCGTTAATAAGTTAATTAGTTAACTTTAACCCTTATTAATTAAATTAAATAATAATTATTAAAATAATTAATTATTTTTAAAACATCATCAATTAAAAACTTGCTTAACTTGTAAAGTATTTCAAGCACGATAACGAAACCAAATGGTTTCGATAAAGTGTGATTTTCTGAAAGTGCCAATATAGCAATTATCATTATATGGATAATTCAGAATTCAAGCATATGGCATTTGCAACACAACCATATATCACATAAAAAAGGAATAACCATATGTACATGATGATTTATAATAATACAACATATACCAAGAATTTATTTATAACGGGACTAGGTTAGTTTCTAAATTTTTATATAACTAATGATTCGCTTACCAACTATCCAAAGCGACTAAATTTCAAGAAACAAAACCAATCCATCAATGAAACCATTAACATAACCATACAATAAGCATTTGAAATATGCAAATATGAGCATGAATGTACTTTTAACTTTATGGTTCAAAGGTGGAAGCTTCACTAACCAAAACGCTTACTAACTCGAATCAAAATCGCATTAACTCTTCGAACAACACTAGAACTAAGCTTCCCTATGCACTTGACTTGATTTGGTGGACTTTTATGGGTTTTTTGGGCTTAGCCTAGAGCATATGAGGCTCTACCATGATGGGTAGTAGGGGTACAGGGTCTTGTTTTGTAGAGAATGGTTTTGTTTTGGTAGAGGAGGAGTTTTAGATGAATATGTAGAGTTTGGTAGTGAAGAAAGCCATATTTTGTCAACTTTAAACATGGACTTGGAAGCCATGGATGTACATAAACATGTAGAAAAGTGAATATGAAAATGAAGACGTAAAGTGAGAATGTGTGGAGATGGTGGGTATTTACAAACATATAAGTGGAGTACTATTTAAATTCGCTTAAACATTGAAATAATATAAATGTTATCATGTAACATGGAAGCCATGCCTCTTCACTATCCTTAGTATACACATCATCCCCTTTAGGTTGATCTACACCATGTTTTAGGTCCTATTCTACGTAGTTTAGGTGATGACTAGGTTATAAAAATAAATTCCTAAGGTTATTTAATATAATTTGTGCATTTTTTGTCAATCAAGGTTAATATTTAAACTAAGCTTGATTATTACTTTAACTCATTTATTATCTTATCATATGACATATGTGCATGTGTGTACATGTGTCTATGAGTGATAAAAAAATGTGCATAATGTTTTAGACGACTTTCCGATGCCGAAAAGTTGAATGTTCGGAAAACATTTTTCGGTCACATTTTCTATTTTTGCTTGAACTATTTATTTTGGTAAACAAAATTTGAAAACGATTTTTATATCATTAATTTATATTTAAAATGTGTTTATTTGGTCATTAAAATCCATTATTTAAATATTTAAAAATGATTTAAATATTCAAATACAAAGCGATTAATTTACGGGTCGTTACAATGGAATATACATCACTAAACAAAAATTGAATACCAAACTAGTTAAAACACATAAGGAAAACAATGATGCATAATAAAAGAGGAAAGATAAAAAGATACCGGCTACTACTTCCTAAATTTTACATAGAATATTAAAAAGCGTAACATAACAATAAAGATGAATTTCAAATTAAAATAGATACAGAAAATGACATTAGAAATGATCTAAATCAAAGAATCAAACACCGACAGAAGAAAGTATCAAAATGATATTCTTTTTCATAAATCTGAATTTTGACCCAAATATAAATGACCCTAGGAAACCCAATATTTAGGCCGACTTTGGTATCATGTGATGTTAAAAAGTGTAATAACGCACATGGTGAAGAATTGTTTATTTAAACCAAATTTTAAACACTATTTCATTTTATGCACAATTTCTCTATTTCAAGTTGAAAACATTATTAACATAGCAAACTATATGCATATTTAAATATAACGATTTAAATACAAAAACCCATATTCAACTTTTTTCACTTACATTTGAAAGTTAATATGCATGCTTAGTGATGTAATATTTATCAAGTTTGAAATGACCGATAGGTGATGTTATCATTTGTCATATAAAGTCGTTTAACTCTAAAAATCTGAAGTTATACTATGCGCTTTGAGATTACTACAACAGATTGTAAATAAAAGTCTACGAATAGTATTCAAAAAAAATTAAAGCTAAGAAAATTACAATCGATACTAACACACATCCATATAACCAAAAAATATATATTAAAAAATACACTGCTAAATAAACTATGAGATAAGATTATATGACACGTGCAACGCACATGCATAATTTATTTATATAAAATTATTAATTTCAACATAGCTTTGATAAAAATAAACTAAAAAGCATAAATGAAGAATTTATCAGTTTTTTGTTCGAACATCATTTCAAACTTGTAACCTTAATTACATTTCAAATTTTCCTTTTGAAAATAGAGGTTAAGTTTTGTTTTTGGAGGATTAGATCTTCAGATCACTTGTTTGCATGTAAAGGAATTTCTGAAATTTCACAGTTAGAACTAAAAATATATATTAAAAATGCACTATATTAGCTGAATTATCACATGTAACCCATTTTTTATTGGCTCCATTTTGATATATGACAATAGAATTTGGGGCTATTTACAAAAACCACAAAATTCGTGGTTCAAGAATGTTAAATCTATTTCTCTTAGTTCCATTTAAT
Source organism: Allium cepa (assembly GCA_030765085.1). Taxonomy (NCBI): domain Eukaryota; kingdom Viridiplantae; phylum Streptophyta; class Magnoliopsida; order Asparagales; family Amaryllidaceae; genus Allium; species Allium cepa. The sequence continues at coordinate 805,899,714 of CM060943.1, forward strand.
GAGAACTAACAGCCATAACCAAAGGGGTTCGTTCCATAAGGGTGCTACTATTTACACCTACGTAAACTCTTCTCTTGTCCACCTATCTTTTCATCCACTTATCATCTTCACTCACTCATTGACACCTATCTTTTCATAATCTTTTCAAAAGAATAACTCAACTTCTCCTCTCAGTCTTTCTTCAAACAACAAAATCAGAATTTCTGCATCTAATTTTTCCACAATCGATCTTTCTTTAATTTAATATTTCATCAGGATATATAAATGTTAGGAAATCAATTCTACAGTTTCGATGATAACAATTATACAATGGAAATCAACTATGCATATATATCTATATTTACAGGTAACTGTTAAAGTAAACATCACCGAAGAGACAAGAACATGACTCAAAAGAAGTATCAAGAGGCTACAAGTAGATAGAATCGGAAGAGGAATGACATGGGCACTTGAAAAGCAACATGCACAAATCCAGACGTCTAACTGCACTAGCCAGACGTCTGATTGATTCCTCTAGTTCGCAAATCAGACAGAATCAGACGTCCGGTTAATATACTCAGACGTCTGAAAAGCAACCATATACAAAAAATGTATGAGAGCCAGACGTCTGAAACTTTCTCCAGATGTATGATTTTGAACTCGGCCATGTATATTCAAAGCACAACTGTCACAATTGAAAAGACACGTTCGCTCCTCTTTGCTGCAACTCTTCATCACCATTAGAAGTGACCTTAGAGCACTTACTAACAGATGCACCTACACAAAGGATCTCTCTACCACTATAAATAGCAACAGGAATTCAAGAGAAGATCTTACTTACTCACTTATACTCTTTACTCTTATACTCTGATTAATATTTGATCTCTAGCAATCTAATACCTGTATTTTAGTCTTCTATATACTCAAAACTCTTCAATCAATATTATATATATATATATATTGGAAGTATTTGTACTCAACAGTCAATTTCGTGTTATAGAACACACACTTGACAAGAATAAGCTTTTGTAACCAAGCCTATTCCTCCGAGCGAAGTGAGGGTGTTTGATAGTTGAATTCCGAAGAGGAGCTTCGGGACTGGACGTAGGATGGGAGGTCCGAACTAGTATAAAATCCTAGTGTGATTATTTCCATTTATTTTGCTATTATCATCTATCAAGTTTATATTAGATACATTATATAGTTAGTTCACGTATACTTGCACACACACACACACACACACACACACACACACACACTACACGATCCACTCATATAGATTTACAATTGGTATCAGAGCCAAGTTTGATCAAAGAACAATAACACGTTTTTGAATCACTTTAATATGGCAAGTATTTTTCAAGAAGGAAAATCCACAGCACGACCCCCACTATTTAATGGATCTAAGTATGCATATTGGTCAAAACGTATGAGAATTTTTATGGAAGCAAATGGTCTAGAAATTTGGTCAGCCATACAAGATAAATATGAAGCACCTACTACTGCTATGAACACATGGACCAATGCACAAAAGACCTTAGCATCAAATAATGCTAAAGCTATGAATGTTTTATTTTGCTCTCTAGACAAAAATGAATTTTCACATGTCATGTTATGCACAACTGCATTTAACATTTGGCGTACCTTACAAATTACACACGAAGGTACAACAAAGGTCAAACAAACTAAGATTTCAATTTTGCAAAACAAATTTTCGTCATTCAGAATGAAACAAAATGAAACTATTGTTGACATGTATTCTAGATTTCAAACTATCCAACATGATCTTATGGCATTAGGAGTTAAGTTTACTGATTTTGATTTAGTTTCTCGAATTCTCAACTCTTTAACATCAGATTGGGAAAGGAAGCTTTTAGCTATTGAAGAAGGTAATGATCTCTCTACTTTCAAAGCTGAAGAGTTGATAGGAAATTTAATGTCCTATGAAGCTAATTTGCAGGCACGAAAAGAACTGGATTCGGAGAAAAAGAACATAGCATCCCAGCAACAAAGAATGATGACTCTGACTTAGATGAAGAAGAGATAGTTTTCATTGCCAAGAATTATAATAGATTCAAGAAATTTAGAAAGATGACCAAATTCCAAAAAGAAGGGAAGTCTAACACAACAAACCTATCTCAAATCAAGTGTTATGAATGCGATCAATACGGACATATGAAGAAGGATTGTCCAAAACTTAACGATGATAAAAAGAAGAACAAATTTGAAAAATTCAAAAAGAAGAAAGCCTTTAAAGTAACTTGGGATGACTCGGACTCTTCATCATCTGAAAGTGATAGCGATAGTGACACATAACAAGCTAAGTGTGTTTTGTGGCACAAACTGATAAGGTATGTCCTGAACTTAGCTATGACGAATTATTAGAACTTAGCATGGAATTAGATGATAAATTTAGACAAATTAAAAAATTGAACAAAGAATATATAGTCAAATTAAATAGACTAGAACTAGGAATGTTAAAAGATGAAAAAATTATCCTAGAAGAAGAACTTGAATTATCTCAAAGATAAAATCAAAAATAATTTGATAGAAAGTGAGGCTATTACTATTGATTTTGAAAACACTAAAATAGTGAAGGATAATTTGTTAGAAGAAAATGTTGACTTAAAAAAACAGTATTGAAATATTGAAAATTGAAAATATAGAATTAAAAGAAAAATTAGATAAAATTACAAATAATGTGTCAAAATTTAATAAAGGAAAACAAGATTTGAAAAATCTTATCAAAACTTCAAAACCATCAGGCAATAGAACTGGAATAGAATTTAAAAATCCTTTTAAACAAAAAGGAAATGATACTAAAAATATTAATTATATAAAAACTAAAAGTCGACCTAAGTCTAAAATGAATACGAAAAATATGAAAATTTGGATTCTTAAGACAAATAATAATTTGATCAGACAAAAGCATATTAATAATTTCTTAGATAATGTAGTCTATAATAAAAATTATATTTATAAAGGCACCAAACCATCTTGGGTATGGTTACCTTCTCTTAACAATTAAGACCCTAACAAAATATATGTGTACCAATTAAAACATCTTTTATTTTGCAAGTACTCAAAATAAAAAATAAGGAGAAATGGATACTAAATAGCGGATGCTCCAAGCATATGACCGGAAATTCAAAAATGTTATCAAATATAACATTCATCGATGGTGGAACGGTAACCTTTGGAGATAGTTCAAAAGGATATGTCGTAGGCATTGGAGAAGTCATCAACTCTGGTATATCTAACTCTCCTATTATTACAAATGTTTTATTAGTAGAAAATCTAAAACACAACTTACTAAGTATTATTCAATTATGCGATAAAGGTTTTCAAATAAATTTTGAAAAAGATAGATGTAATATTTTAGATAATAACAAACAACTTATTTTTGAAGGTGTTATAAACAAAAATATCTTTGTATTAAACATGAATATAAATAAAAATTCGAATTTATTTTTAACTGCCAAACATAATGATCCATGGCTATGGCATAAACGATTCTGTCATATCAATTTTAAAAATATTAATAAATTGGCAATATATGAACTAGTTAGAGGTTTGCCTAAAATAAATTATAAACTAGAAAATTTATGCGACGATTGTCAAATTGGAAAACGTAAGAAAAGCTCTTTTAAATTTAAAAATAATATTTCTACGAAACAACCATTAGAATTATTACATTTAGATTTATTTGGTCCAACACAAATACGATCTATAAATCATAACAAATATGTCTTTGTAATAGTTGATGATTTTTCAAGATACACATGGACTTTGTTTTTAAAACATAAAAACGATACTTTTGGTACGTTTAAGATATTTTCTAAAAGAATTAAAACAAAAATGGATTTAAAAATTAAAAATATTCGAAGTGATCACAGAGGAGAATTCAAAAACGATCCTTTTACTAATTTTTGTAATAAGAAAGGAATAATTTATAATTTCTCTTTTCCTCGCACACCTCAACAGAATGATGTTGTAGAAAGAAAAAATCGTACAGTACAAGAATGTGCACGAACATTACTAAATAGTAGTGGTCTACTGAAACACTTTTGGGCTGAAGGTATTGCCACAGCTTGTTATGTATTGAATCGAGTAACAATACGTCCTATGACTAAACAAACTTGTTTTGAAATATTTTTTGATAAAAAACCTAAAGTATCGTACTTTAAAACTTTTTGTTCAAAATGCTTTATATTAATACAAAAGATAACTTAGGTAAATTTGACCCGAAGGCCGATGAAGGTATCTTTGCTGGATATTCGGAGCGTAGTAAAACATATAGAATTTTAATAAAAGAAATAATACTATTGAAGAAAGTTTACATGTTTCGTTTGACAAAAATCTTTTTAATCATCATACTAATGATGAAGAAGAAATTATTCTACCAACAAATTCTACTAATAATGAAACAAATGTTCAAAATAACACTTTGGTATCACCCCTTAGAATTCTTAAGAATCATCCAAAAGATAAAATTATTGGAGATTTTAATTCTAGAGTAACTAGAAATCAACTTAATCAGATAAGCCATATAACATATGTATCAAATTTTGAACCAAAAAATTATAAAGAAGCTTCAAATGATAATTTTTGGATAATTGCTATGCAGGAAGAATTAAATCAATTTGAACGTAATAATGTTTGGAATTAGTACCAAGACCTGAAGATCAATTGGTTACAGGAACAAAATGGGTGTTTAAAAACAAAGCAGATGAAAACGGAAATATTATTAGAAATAAAGCACGTTTAGTTGCTCAAGGCTATAATCAAGAAGAAGGTATCGATTATGACGAAACCTTTGCCCCAGTAGCTAGATTAGAAGTCATTCGTACATTGCTCGCCTTTGCAACTCATCGCAATTTTAAATTATTTCAAATGGATGTCAAAAGTGCTTTCTTAAACGGTTTTATCAAAGAAAATGTATATGTAGAACAACCTCCACTATTTGTTCACGAAAAATATCCAGATTATGTTTTTAAATTACACAAAGCACTATATGGATTAAAACAAGCCCCTCATGCATGGTACAAACGTCTTAAAAATCACTTAATAACATCTGGTTTTCAAATATGCAAAATAGATACAACTTTATTTATTAAAAGAGAAAATGATGATATTTTAGTTGTACAAATTTATGTTGATGATATCATTTTTGGTTCAACCAACGAAAATCTATGTAATCAATTTTCAAATATTATGAAAAATAAATTTGAAATGTCACACATGGGGGAATTAAAATTCTTCTTAGATTTGCAAATAAAACAACTTGAAAATGGAATTTTTATTCATCAAGAAAAATATTGTAACAATCTATTACGTCGTTTTGAAATGGATAAAATTTCAAGCAAACCAAAACCAATGAGTACCATTGTTCACTTATAAAAAGACGATGACGGAAAAGATTTTGATGAAAAATTATATCGGAGCAAGATTGGTTCTTTACTTTATTTAACGGCTAGTCGACCCGATATTATGATGAGTGTATGTCTATGTGCTCGATTTCATGCAAAACCAAAAGAATCTCATATAAGAGCTGTTAAGCGTATTTTACGTTATCTATCTAGTACTAGAGATTATGGTTTGTTTTACCCTAAAGAATAATCGTTTGAACTAGTTTCATATAGTGATGCAGATTTCGGTGGATGTAGAACAGATCGTAAGAGCACTAGTGGAACTTGTTATTTTATCGGACAATCTTTAGTTTCATGGTTTAGCAAAAAGCAAATTTGTGTTTCTTTATCTACTTGCGAAGCCGAATACATCTCCGCAGCTCTAGCATGTGCACAAGTGATATACATGCAACAAACACTAACGGATTTCAGCAAAATTATCAACAAATCTCCATTATATTATGATAACACAAGTGCTATAAATTTATCAAAAAACCCTGTTAATCATCACGAACTAAGCATATAGATATATGCCATCATTTTTTACGAGACAATGTTGAAAAAGAAACTATTTCATTAGAATACCGAAAATCAAGTAGCAGACATCTTTACGAAACCACCAAATGAACAAACTTCTATTAAACTCCGACGAAATTTAGGTATTTGCTCATTTCAAGATCTTCTTCCTTAAAATTAATCAATGTTTCACTTTAAGGCTATGATTAGTTGTTTATTTTACTACCATAAATTATACTTACTAATTTTTGAACCTTTAATTTTTTAGACAGTTAGTTTGTCTATAAATAATTCTTTCAACTTATATATAAAGATGTATATAAAACTTTATACACACAATTCATATCTTCCTTAAACAAACTGTGACGAACCAGATTTATCACGCTCGAAAATCGACATCCATACTTTCGATCCCTACCTGCGAATTACACGCGCGAGCTACAGATTGAAATCGAGACCCACCGATGAAACAGGCAACCATCCCATCACCAGAAATTGTCTTGAATACGACGTCTCCGATCACCAAAACACGCGAAGCCTCGGCCATCACCTCGTCACTTCATCCTCTACCCTCCCCTTCGATCCTACGCAGCTCGATCCACCAGAGATAGAGGAAACACCTCATCTTCGACCTCAACTAAAAACAACAGCTAAACCCTAAACTTCATTCGTTCCTTCAATCCTTTCAATAGAAAAATTATTTAGCATTTTTCCCATTATAATCGATTACCAGGCCTACTTCGTGCAAAGTTTCAGCGATCGAAATTCATTTAATTACTGGGAATTGACAAAAATCCAATTTTTGTTCAACCAACCACTGCTTCCTAACCCCAACATTAAAAATCATCAATATAGTTTCAAAAATCCTATTTTCGAATAAGTATTCATGTGATGTATTTGAAATGACAATTCAACATGTTCGAAATTTTCATCTTGATAAGTTTCCTGTAAAATTTTGAAATTTCATACTGTATATTATTGTTCTTCTTCTTGAACTATTTGTATAATAAAATTCTTGCTCAAATACACATCTTTTGTTTTGAAACCCGAGCTTGATAGTGATCAAAACATTTCTTTATCGAATTTTGTTCTATTTGTTTCATACTGAACTCCAAGAACAGAGGAGGGAATCAATTCACAGAGCTTCAAATGTTTAATAGCATGATTTAATTATCACAACAACTCAATCTAACATGGTCGTATATAAATAGTGTTTGGGTATGAAGGATAGCTTGTTTACTCACCTGATTCTTTTTGAAATGGACAGAGTTCTTTTATGTTGAGATAAGCAGTGAGTTTGCAAGCTGAAGCCCTCCCTCTCGAATCTCTGGTTTTCAATGAGGTTGTATGTTTTGTTTTTGTTTTAGTTTGAAGTATTGGATCTCTAAGGCTTCAGGTTTGTTTGAGTTGCCTTTGAAGTTGAACTTCCAGATTTGAATTGATTTATTCTGCTTTGAATTGTTTAAAGCTTCCAGGTTTGAAACATTTTTTTTTCTTTTCTTGGCTTTTGATTATCGAAACTAAGATGAGGAAGATTGATATTGATATATAGGAAACAAGTTACAGGTTATTATATTGTTTTGTATAAGAAGATCATTTTTCTTTTCTTTGTTTTATCAAACAAGATCCCGACTGCTGATTTTATTTTTGTACTAGAAATTGTTTATAAATCTTTCATCAGAGATTTTCTAAGTTTTGTAGGCTATGGTACTCCTACTTTTGTATGCTAGAGGTATGGTATTTAATGCATATGTACCCTATATTTCTATACTTATCTTATTATTTGTTTGTACATATATATTTTACTTTGTCAATGTTCTTTTTTTTGTTAGTGGGAGGCTGCTGCACTATTGCTATCCTCATGTGTACTAACTTGTCTCTTTTTTTTCCTTCTTGAAGTACACTTTGTAATAAGAATGCATTTTTATTATTTTATATACTTTGTTTCTTTACTTGCATAATTTTTTTTCTTGCTTGTCTTGGCTGATGATTTCTTTTGTACAGGGTATTATATTTAAGTTTGTACAACAAGCATTGTTGAGCTTCTGTGCATTATGGCTGAGATGTTTGTATACATCTTATTATTTTTTCTTTGTTTGATTAACAAGATCTAGGCTGATATGAAATGCTAGATATCATATTGTGTGCTAAGGACATCTTTGCATTAATGGCTTAAGTCCTTCATGTCTTCATTATGGTATTTCATTCCTTTTGTTTATGTTCCTACTTATCTTCTTATATATTTCCATATCAAATTGATTTGTTTACTTTGCATTGACTAAATATATTTTTCTCTTCTACTTTGGTAGCTGCAGATCTCATCTGTTGGTGGCTGATGATATTTCCTTGTGTGCTAACATTTATTTCTTTGTTTTGTTTCTTATTACTTGTGTGGTTTACTTTCAAGTATCTTATTTGCTTTTATAAAGTTATTATATTTTAGTATCATCTTAAGTGTTCGATTTATGTTCCTTTATATAAGAATTTAACTTTAAATAACCATTGAAAATTCATTGTATTAAATTCAAGGTAAAATTTTCAAATAAAAATGCATACTATAAATACAAAGTAACTTTCCTATAAATTTCAAAATTCTATAAACACACATATAATTTTTTTAGAAATGATTTTAAAGTTAAATTTTCAAAAACTATCTATTTATAAAAATAAATAAGCATATATCTCATTCAATTTGAAAAATTCAAATTAATTCTCAATTCTAAACTTTGTTAAAATTTGAGATCGTTACAGACTTCCCCCCCTTAAAAGGAATTTCGTCCTCGAAATTCGCCAGAGAGATATAACGAAGATAGATGAAAGATAGAGAAATATCTTTTCAGATCAATTAGATATAAATTCTGCATTTGGCTTACCAAATCAGAGTATCACCAATATGAGAACAAACTCATACAATACTACATAGGATACCCGGGTCATTAAATTCTACGAAATAAGCAAAGGCACCGGTTAGTTCGAAGGATAACCAACCGTTCGTAGAATATATTCGGACCCAAAAATAGACAGATATATGGATACAATTCCAAAACTTTTAGTTTAGAACTAAAGTATACCTAACTTGTCCCTCTTCGGACTTCGATATACCCAAGAAATTTCAATAGAATTTTAAATTCGGTTTTAAATGAAATAGTTTTATTCATACAATTCAATTTATCCTTAATATTCTATTAATCAAGTTAACTCAATTTAAAATTTCCAATTCATATTCATTAAGGTTTAAATCGAAACTGATAAGAAATCGATGAAGATGCGAAGTAAGAATTTTCCTACAGTGATTCGTAGGGCCATCATTATTCAAAAACTTCTTTCTGGAGCTGTTACGAAGCATCATAGAATTGAAATCGAATCAAAGGAGATTGATAGAGAAAGTTATTTCCACTGTTATAGGGTATTGACCATTTATAGTCGTATTCCCTGTACCCTGTCTCGTTCTCTTCTTGCACTCATACTTACTATCAGTGGATAGTAAGAGAATTTACTGAGACATTCAAACGGATATCTTAGGGATATACTCATTCTAAGGTTTACTTCACCCTATCTCTAATGAGCTACTTAATGTGTTATACTCATGAGCTAAAGTTTAACCTTAGCTCTGATACCAAATGTGACGAACCAGATTTTTCGCTCTCGAAAATCGACATCCATACTTTCGATCCCTACCTGCGAATTACACGCGCGAGCTACAGATTGAAATCGAGACCCACCGATGAAACAGGCAACCATCCTATCACCAGAAATTGTCTTGAATACGACGTCTTCGATCACCAGAACACGCGAAGCCTCGGCCATCACCTCGTCACTTCAGCCTCTATCCTCCCCTTCGATCCCACGCAGCTCGATCCACCAGAGATAGAGGAAACACCTCATCTCCGACCTCAACTAAAAACAACAGCTAAACCCTAAACTTCATTCGTTCCTTCAATCCTTTCAATAAAAAAATTATTTAGCATTTTTCCCATTATAATCGATTACCAGGCCTACTTCGTGCAAAGTTTCAGCGACCGAAATTCATTTAATTACTGGGAATTGACAAAAATCCAATTTTTGTTCAACTAACCACTGCTTCATAACCCCAACATTAAAAATCATCAATATAGTTTTAAAAATCCTATTTTCGAATAAGTATTCATGTGATGTATTTGAAATGACAATTCAGCATGTTTGAAATTTTCATCTTGATAAGTTTCCTGTAAAATTTTGAAATTTCATACTGTATATTATTGTTCCTCTTCTTGAACTATTTTTATAATAAAATTCTTGCTCAAATACACATCTTTTGTTTTGAAACCCGAGCTTGATAGTGATCAAAATATGTGGGATCAAATTTTGATCTATTTGTTTCATACTGAACTCCAAGAACAGAGGAGGGAATCAATTCACAGAGCTTCAAATGTTTAACAACATGATTTAATTATCACAGCAACTCAATCTAACATGGTCGTAGATAAATAGTGTTTGGGTATGAAGGATAGCTTGTTTACTCACCTGATTCTTTTTGAAATGGACAGAGTTCTTTTATGTTGAGATAAGCAGTGAGTTTGCAAGCTGAAGCCCTCCCTCTTGAATCTCTGGTTTTCAATGAGGTTGTATGTTTTGTTTTAGTTTTAGTTTGAAGTATTGGATCTCTAAGGCTTCAGGTTTGTTTGAGTTGCCTTTGAAGTTGAACTTCCAGATTTGAATTGATTTATTCTGCTTTGAATTGTTTAAAGCTTCCAGGTTTGAAACATTTTTTTTCCTTTTCTTAGCTTTTGATTATCGAAACTAAGATGAGGAAGGTTGATATTGATATATAGGAAACAAGTCACAGGTTATTATATTGTTTTGTATAAGAGGATCATTTTCCTATTCTTTGTTTTATCAAACAAGATCCCGGCTGTTGATTTTATTTTTGTACTAGAAATTGTTTATAAATCTTTCATCAGAGATTTTCTAAGTTTTGTAGGCTATGGTACTCCTACTTTTGTATGCTAGAGGTATGGTATTTAATGCATATGTACCCTATATTTCTATACTTATCTTATTATTTGTTTGTACATATATATTTTACTTTGTCAATGTTCTTTTTTTGGTTAGTGGGAGGCTGCTGCACTATTGCTATCCTCATGTGTACTAACTTGTCTCTTTTTTTTCCTTCTCGAAGTACACTTTGTAATAAGAATGTATTTTTATTATTTTATATACTTTGTTTCTTTACTTGCATAATTTTTTTTTCTTGCTTGTCTTGGCTGATGATTTCTTTTGTACAGGGTATTATATTTAAGTTTGTACAACAAGCATTGTTGAGCTTCTGTGCATTATGGCTGAGATGTTTGTATACATCTTATTTTTTTTTCTTTGTTTGATTAACAAGGTCTCGGCTGATATGAAATGCTAGATATCATATTGTGTGCTAAGGACATCTTTGCATTAATGGCTTAAGTCCTTCATGTCTTCATTATGGTATTTCATTCCTTTTGTTTATGTTCTTACTTATCTTCTTATATATTTCCATATCAAATTGATTTGTTTACTTTGCATTGACTAAAGACATTTTTCTCTTCTACTTTGGTGGCTGCAGATCTCATCTGTTGGTGGTTGATGATATTTCCTTGTGTGTTAACATTTATTTCTTTGTTTTGTTTCTTATTACTTGTCTGGTTTACTTTCAAGTATCTTATGTGCTTTTATAAAGTTATTATATTTTAGTATCATCTTAAATGTTCAATTTATATTCCTCTAAATAAGAATTTAACTTTAAATAACCATTGAAAATTCATTGTATTAAATTCAAGGTAAAATTTTCAAATAAAAATGCATACTATAAATACAAAGTAACTTTCCTATAAATTTCAAAATTCTATAAACACGCATATAATTTTTTTAGAAATAATTTTAAAGTTAAATTTTCAAAAACTATTTATTTATAAAAATAAATAAGCATATATCTCATTCAATTTGAAAAATTCAATTAATTCTCAATTCTAAACTTTGTTAAAATTTGAGATCGTTACAGAAACAAAATATAGCCATGTCTTCTGGAGACTCTTATATATCCATCTCCACCTCAACACCAACAATGGACAGCTCGGCTGACACGCCACAACTGCTTCCTACACCTACACCAAAGCAGGAGCCAACGAATAGGTGGTCCTCGTATCATTCGGGTTTTACTCCCGATAACAAGAAGACCAAAAGATCTATGTTTGTCTCTCCTAACACAAAGGAGAAAATTGATGAAATTCATCATTATCAGAAACAACAGATAGATCTTCAGCGAGAACTATATTTCGAACAAAAAGTTACAGCATGTCAGCTAAGCTTTTTGAAGCAAGTAGCGATGAAGTTTTGTTCATCACGGAAGAAAGATATCCATGAACCATTACCAAAACCTTGTAGTTCTTTAGATCCCTCGTCTTCATATCGTTCTCCTTCGAATCCTTCACCAAGACGATATTCTGGCTCCCCGAGAACTCATGAACGTGGAAATATATGGTCTCCACTTAAACCATGGACGGATGACAAGTCAGGAAATCGCAAAACTTCATCGCTTTCTAAATAAATTATATTTATTGTATGTATCTATGATTATCTGTTCTTTTATTTCACAATAATAAAATTATTTATTATAAAACATTCGAGAAATAAGCAAAACCATCAAATTTTAGGCTATTTTTAGCCACACTGCTTATTTCAGACGTCTGACTATGGCCTTCAGACATCTGACATAATGATATACGTCTAAAATTTAAGCACTATGCATATGTCAGACGTCTGATATACCCCCAGACGTCTGAAATTTTGCTCTATCATTCTTCAAATAAAAATCAAAGAATTTTAGACGTTTGAAATAAGATCCAGACGTCTGCCTTAGTTCTCTGCCATGAAGTTTTTCAAAAATAAACCAAACTAGACATTTGGTTTTTATACCCAAACGTCTGATAAAACAACAAATTCGATCAAACCAGACGTCTAAACCAAAAACCAGACGTCTAAATTTATCTGTTGTACTCAATTTAGGGCAAACCAGATGTCTGATTTCCAATCTAGACTTCTGATTCCTAATCGACCATTTAAATTCGCCCAGATAACATCATTTTTTTTCTTTTATCTCAAAATTGTTAAAACCTACGATTTTCTCAGACACAATTTTTCTTCTTCAAAAACATCATTTTTAAGCAAATCAAATGTAATGCCTCCTCGCACTAAGAATCCTAAGATGTCAAAACGAAAACAAGACTAACCGACTTCATCTTCAAATCCTCAGGTGTGCTCCGATGAACAGATCGAAAGGTGGATGAATAAAGCGCTGCATTCCATTAAAAGGTATGAAGACATCCAAAAGAAAAAACTCCACATAGATCCATTCTACAATCTCCTTAAATTTTCTATGTATGATTTGGATGAACTTTGTGAAAATGCCAGGTTGGAAACCCTAATTTCTTTCACTTCTAATGATATCCAAATAGACCAATTAGCCATATTTCTATTCTATGCGAATTTAGATAGTACTCGGTGTGGAACACTGAAAATGAGGATATCTGGCTCTGGTCTAGCGTGTATGGGAGCACGATAGATTAACTTCGGGCATAATAGGTCGAACCCTAGGATGATCTGACACAGGGAAAGATTTATACAACATTCTCGATATGCGCTTCAAGCCACGAAACAGTATTACACATCAAATTTGGAAGGACGAAATGCCAAAATTTGCCTCCAAATGTTTACGTCCAAAAGCTCGACTGCTAACTCGAATGATAATTAATACAATTGTTCCACGAATGGAAAGTCACGACCAAATTAACGAATTAGAGCACAAAGCCCTATATGCTCTATTTAGTGGAACAAGGGTAAATTGGGCCAAGCTCATCTTCGACGAGCTCAAGAATTTTTGGACTCGATCAAGGCCATCAATTATTTACCCAACTTATATTATGAGACTTCTTCGTGCACGTAACATTCCATCCTATCTATCAACCTTTGAAGAAATCTCGCCTAAATATGCTTCCACCAAATTCTTCTCTCTGATGTACCTACCCGAAATTCCCCCAGATGTCCTTTGAAGATTGGTCGCATAATCATCAATCTAGACGAGTTGAGCCTCCTCCTCAACCACATATTGAACCATCCAAGAGGAGGAACAACATCGAGAAGCAACTCCACCTCCTCCCGCACCATTTGATTATCCGGGACAAGGTGAAATTATAGAGACTTGAACGGATGCAAATCCAAATGAAAGTATTTGAGATCTCACTCTTCTAAACCAACATATTCTATCCTAAAATCAAAAACTTTTAGCCAAACGAATTGACAAGTTCGAAACATCATTTGCTACACGCCTAGCAAAAGTTAAAGAATCTCTTTCGACTGTCTTGTCGGTTCTTAAAGAATTACTACAATGGGTTCATGGTCCAACACCACCTTCTAAAGTTTGGCGAACCACGGTACATTCTCCTCCCGCAAAACATTCCAAACTCTCTGAGGATGAACCTCTCAAGCAAGCTTTGACATCTCCTACAAAGGCTAGCACTTTTGAAAAAGAAGAACCAAAGGAAGATGATCAAAATAAAGCTTCTCGAAAGGAATCATAGATTTTGAGAACCATAGATTTTATGTTTATGGAATATCAATTTTTGTACAAATCTATGTTTGTAATCAAACTTCAAGTTATTAATAAATTTTCTTTTTGATGATTGGTTTCAATTTTATAATTCTTTTTGATAATGCCAAAGGGGGAGAAATATAATGTTTTATAATAAAACATTAAAAATAAGCACATATTCAGAGGGAGATTTATAATTTATATATAAGTACATTGAATAGTTTTCATCGTCAAAAATGGGAGATTGTTAGGAAATCAATTCTATGGTTTCGATGATAACAACTATACAATGAAAATCAAGTATGCATATATATATATATATATATATATATATTTACATGTAATTGTTAAAGTAAACATCACCAAGAGACAAGAACAGGACTTAAAAAAAGTATCAAGAGGCTACAAGTCGATAGAATCGGAAGAGGAATGACACAGACACAGGAAAAGCAACATGCACAAATCCAAACGTCTGAGTGCACTAGCTAGACGTCTGATTGATTCCTCTGGTTCGCAAATCAGACAGAATCAGACGTCTGCTTAATATACTCAGACGTCTGAAAAGCAACCATATACAAAAAATATATGAGAGCCGGCCGTCTGAAATATTTTTCAGACGTCTGATTTTGAACTCGGCCATGGATATTCAAAGCACAACTGTCACAATTGAAAAGACACGTTCGCTCCTCTTCGCTGCAACTCTTCATCGCTATTAGAAGCGACCTTAGAGCACTTACTAACAGATGCAACTACATAAAGGATCTCTCTACCACTATAAATATCAACGGGAATTCAAGTGAAGATCTTATCTTACTCACTTATACTCTTTACTCTTATGCTCTTATTAATACTTGATCTCTAGCAATCTAATGCCCGTATTTTAGTCTTCCATATACTCAAAACTCTTCAATCGATATTACCTATATATATATATATATATATATATATATATATATATATATATATATATATATAGATTGGAAGCATCTGTACTCAACAGTCAATATTCGTGTTATAGAACACACATTTGACAAGAACAAGCTTTTGTAACCAAGCCTATTCCTCCGGGCGAAGTGAGGGTGTTTGATAGTTGAATTCGGAAAAGGAGCTTCGGGACTGGACGTAGGACGGGAGGTCCGAACCAGTATAAAATCCTGGTGTGATTATTTCCATTTACTTTGCTATTATCATCTATCAAGTTTATATTAGATACATTATATAGTTAGTTCATCTATACTTGCATATATATACATATATATACACACTACACGATCCACTCATATAGATTTACAATAAATCCAACTAATTCTGTTACAGTTATGTTGTCATCGACTTTAATTTATTTAGATTTTCATTTTTTTATACCATGTAACCCTAGCTAAGATTAACATGGTAAAGAATAATTTGCAGCTGAGATTAGGTGTTATCGTGTAACATATTATGAACATTCATTACTACTTCGATCAAAAATATACAATTAATATTGATTTCATTATTGGTTGAACGAAAAAAGAAAAAAACAATGAAACCGATTGTAGTAGAAAACAATATGACGTGGTCAAATGTATTTACTTATGATAATCCATTCTCCAGAAATTAACATATTTACATAATATTGATTTATATTCATATTCTAACCAAAATTAAATATCTTAACTAATCAATTTTTAATTTGAAATTCATAAAAGAAAATTTACTTATGTTTTTCATCTTATTTTTTTGTCATTAATGACAACAAAATTGAAAATAATTGTGTTCGAGTTTAGATTTCATTGTTTATATGTTGCTCGATAATCATTTAATTTCAAATCATTTTTTAAACTTAAGGTGAGATCTATAAGTAGATTTCACGATTTAATTTTATTATTGTTTAAGTGGCATTAGTGAGTGTTTAGGTGGTTGGAAATAGTAAAACCTTTCATAAAGTGCGTTGTTATTGGCAAAAAGTGCATTGTTATTGGCAATCCGTTTCCTTTTCTAGCCACCTTTATAAATTCAATAGAAATAAGTATTTTGTGTATGCTTCGAACCACTATATCTTATCCCTTCAATCCGTCCTTTCTTCCACAGTCATATCCAATCAAACAGACAACTGGTCATTTTATTGCACATGATTATCACGGCTGTTCATTACCGAAAGGCACGCTTTCATTTAGCTAAATATAGCCGAACAGTAAATATACCACCTTTGTTTCCGAACCTCAATTGGCATGGCTGTTTACAACTGCAGATCATTTTGTAACAGGCATTCGAATTATACATTTTATTTCATAGAGCAAACAAGCATTCAAATTTATACTTTTTTTTTTCACAAAGCAAACATGCATTGAAATTTATAGTATGCAGGCACTCAAATTTATAACACAGTCAGTTTCACAACCAATAAGCAATATTATACAATCATTTTATTTCACAAAGTTTGAAGTCATTTTGTTTTAAATAGCACACAGGCATTCAAATGTATAGCATACATGCATTCAAATTTATACAGTCATTTCATTTCACAAAGTTTAAAGTCATTTTATTTCACATAGCATATATAACACACATCCAAGTTTCAGGTATATATAACACAGTCAGTTTCACAACCATAAAATCAAATTTCAGGCACATATAACACAATCAGTTTCAAGCAGGCAAAAAGACTTGTATTAAGTTCACAACCATACAAATACCCAGTTTCATGCAACGAGAAATATATAGTTCACATAAACTAACGATAAAACACATTACAACCATACAAAATACTCAGTTTTAGACAAACAGAAATACATAGTTTACAAAAACTAACTGCCGAACACATACTTCTCATACGATCGTTCTTCCCTTTTGCACGTTTTTCAGGTTTATCCGGTTGGTTGAGTACTACCTCCAACAAATCAATAGTTTAACGTTCTACATCAAGAACATGAGAAATTGTTCTTTGTTAAGTAACCTAAATATTTGCTTCAGCTTTTCTACAGCTTTTCCAGCAGCAACTCTGTCCATAAATTTAAAATATCCAAAAAAAATTCCACATTGATTTTACTCTCTATTACAAAAAAACGGACGAAAATTATAGCTTCTTACCAACTTATCATTGCTATCAATTTTCCTTGAGCAACTCTTCCTCACGGCCGAGTTTTGAATAATGGGACGTGGCACACTCAAACATCATGACATGTACTTAGCCGTACAATTTCAACGATTGACTACATGAGTAGACCGTGATTTTAACGAAAGTCCATGATCTTGCCAATTTTTCAAATATCAGTATCCATTCTCAAATTCAATTTTGTATTGGTTAGCGGTTTGACCTATTGAGGAATGTTGTGCAGAATATGGTTGAAGCGTATGGTTTTGAGGCGCGTAATCGCTGTCCTTAAAGCAATATCTGCCCCCACTAGAGTCGAGTTTGCTAACAGAACGTGTATGGAGAGAATCGGGAAGGAAGAAGATGTCTGGACTGGTATGGGTTGATGACTATATGTAGTAGGTGAACAGGTGCGACCGTTTGAACAGACGCGTCCACATGCCCCAAGTGCCCAAGTGCCCATCTTTGACCCATAATAATAATGCATAGGTCCAAGCCCACATTCTCAAGCCCCCATGCAATCATATTCAAGCCCATATCAATTTAATTCACAATATTCTAAGCCAACCATTCCTATATACCTAGAAATAGTAAGAAAAATTTGGTGATGTGGGACTAATTGCTTCCCTTTTAAAACAATCTCCCTCAACAATCCCCCACTAGATTGTTTTATCGATGATGTTCAGTCTTATTTTAGTTTGAGATTACGCATCGTATGTGGTATCTATTCGATTAAACCACACATTAGTGTTAATATCTCAGGACTCTAAAGAAGAGCTGGGTGGTCTTAACTTAAACCGAGTCTCCTATGAGTTATAAAGTCGGAAATATTACACATGCAATTTCAATTTACCAATAAATTTCCCTACCTGTGAGCACCGTTGTGGCCATGTGCTCCATCCCAGCTTAATGAACTTTTACAAGAGCAAACCCTATAAACTCTTACTTAGAAGCGACACCACTTCCAATTTCATAAAGGTAAAGTTCTTTTCCTTTTCAATGTCTCTGTTACCAGACCAATTAGAACTTTATTAAGAGTTATTCAACTCAGCCTCTTCATTCCTGTAACAGTTTTCACTAATTTGACTTAGTGCCTTTCCAATCATATGATAGTTTGTTATTACCCATTAAACCTTAAAATTAAGCTAATTAATATTAAAGTTTGGTTTCCGCTATCATTGATTAATACAGGGTTTAAGTCCTATTCCGACTGATGTGGATCTTACCATTTCTCTAGTTAGAGCTTTTGTGAATGGGTTTGCCAAATTATTGTTGGATCTTATGTAGACAATAGTAATTACTCCATCATTTATTATTTGTCTTACATATTCATGTCTAAGGCTTATATGTCTTGATTTCCCATTGTATATGTTACTATATGCTCTTGACATAGTAGCTTGACTATCGCATCGTAATAATATAGCTGGCATTGGCTTCGGCCATAGCTTGATATCCAGTAACATATTTCTTAGCCATTCTGCCTCCTTCCCGGCGGCAACAAGTGCTATAAATTCTGATTCCATTGTGGAGTGCGAAATGCAGGTTTGTTTCTTTGATGCCCAAGAAATAGCACCTCCACCTAATTTGAAAATCCAACCCGAGGTAGATTTATTATCACCAGCGCTAGTTATCCAACTTGCATCAGTATACCCTGCTAATACACTTGGAAATCCATTGTAAACAAGTCCTAGATTACAGGTTCTTTTGAGATAACCAAGTAATCTTTCAATTGCTTTCCAATGATCTATACCAGTATTGCTGGTATATCGTGCAAGTTTGCATATTGCATATGCTATGTCAGGTCTTGTACAATGCATTACATACATTACACTTCCAATAGCGCTTGCGTATTCGAGTTGAGCAATACATATCTCTTCATTTTTATTGAGATTGATATTCGAGTCTATTGGGGTACTTGCATCCTTAATTTTTAGACGTCCAAACTTCTGAAGCACTTTTTGAATATAATGTGATTGACTTAGTGCATAGCCCCCACTAACTTTACTAACTTTTATAACCAGAATTGTATCAACTTCATTCAAATCTTTCATTTTAAATTTTGAAGTTAAATAATTCTTGGTGTCTTGTATCCCTTTCATGTTAGTACCGAATATTAATAAATCATCTACATATAAACAAATGATTACTCCATATTCCTTTGTGAATTTGGAGTAGATACATTTGTCGGCACTATTATATGTAAAACCATTTTGGAGTATAATTGAGTCAAATTTTTCGTGCCACTGTTTTGGTACCTGTTTTAATCCGTATAACGATTTTGTTAGTTTGCAAACTTTTCTTTCATTTCCAGGAAGGATAAAACCCTCTGGTTGTTCCATGTAAACTTCTTCATTAAGTTCACCATTAAGGAAGGCCGTTTTGACATCCATTTGGTGGATATGCAACTGATAAATTGATGCTAATGCTATTAGTACTCGAACTGATGTAATTCTTGCAACCGGAGCATAAGTGTCAAAGAAATCAATTCCTTCCTTTTGCCGAAAACCCTTGGCTACTAATCTAGCTTTGAAAGTTTGCATGCTACCATCGTTATTAAGTTTTCTTCGAAACACCCATTTGCAACCAATAGGTTTTGACCCTTGAGGCAAGTCTACCAAGACCCAAGTATTGTTTGATAAAATTGAATTCATTTCATCATTAATTGCCTCCTTCCAAAAAGCAGAATCTCTAGAAGTTATAGCTTCTTTGTATGTTTTTGGATCATCCTCTATATTTAGTACAATAGGAATTTTGTTAGTAACTTCATCTCGGGTTCCTTCTACAAGAAACGCTATAGCTTGAGACGATATAAAATCTGGACCAAAAGATTTCTCTTTCCTGATTCTTTGTGTCCTTCACATTTCTGTTTGTTCTTCTGTTATTTTCCTTTTATTACTAGCAGAAGGTGTAGAAACATCCAGTGGTGTTTGGGTGGTGTTGGGATTTAATGGTTGATTTGTGGTTGAATCATCCTTAAATTTATTTTCAATAAACTCAACATCCCTTGATTCAACAATTGTGTTTGAGGATAAATCTAGTAGTCTGTATGCTTTAGAGTTTTCAGCATATCCTACAAACAAACTTTTCAATGCTCTTGGACCTAATTTAGTCCGCCTCGGATCAGTCACCCTATAGAAAGCAATACACCCCCACACCTTTAGATACCGTAGATTAGGTTTTCGACCATTCCATAGTTCATAAGGAGAAACTTTAGTTTTCCTTGAAGTGATTCTATTATGCAAATGACATGCAGACAACAATGCTTCCCCTCACAAATTAAGTGGTAATTTAGCATTTAATAGCATAGAATTTACCATATCAACCAGAGTTCTATTTTTTCTTTCAGCCAATCCATTTTGTTGTGGCGTGTATGGTGCAGTATGCTGATGAATAATTCCATGTTCTTCGCAGAAGTTAGAAAATTCTATGGAGAAGTATTCTCCTCCTCTATCACTACGTAGGACCTTTATTTTCCTACCCTTCTGATTTTCAACTTCTGTTTATAGCGCTTGAACATGTCAAAAGCTTTATCTTTATTTCTGAGTAAATACACACATGTGTATTTAGAAAAATCATCAATAAAGATAATGAAATACATTTTTCCACCTCTGGTTAAAACTCCATTTAATTCACATATATCGAAATGAATTAAATCCAAAAGTTCCGAATTTCTTTCAACACTTGGGAATGATTTCTTTTTAATCTTGGCTTGTATACATATTTCGCATTTATCATGTTTATCATTAGTAACAAGAATAAGACCATGTTTTGCCATATACTTTAAAGATTTATAGTTTAAATGCCCTAAAAGTGCATGCCATAAAGGTAAAGAATCAATAATATAAGCAGAACATTCTTTTATTTCATTAATACTGAGTTTGAACATCCCATTACATGCATAACCTTTACCCACAAACATGCCATTTTTGGACAGAATTGAACTACTAGCCTCTAAGACAGATTTGACACAGCTTTTGCATAAGATTGATGCAGAGACAAGGTTCTTTTTGATATCAGGAACATGCAGCACATTCGTGAGTGTAATCTTCTTATTAGAAGTAAATTGAATCTCGACTGTTCCTTTTCCTAGAACTTTTGCTGCATTCCCATTACCCATGATCACTTCTTGTTCTGCAACCTCCTTATATGTCTTGAACAGATCTTTATTATTGCAAACGTGAACTGTTGCGACGGAATCAAACCACCAATCTGAAGTTTTTGTTTCAGAAATTGCCAAGTGCACATCGGTTATCATACCAATTTGTAAATCTGAAACCATCGCAATGATTTCCTGCACTTCTTCATTCTGAACCATATTTGCATTTCCAGATTGTGCTTTATTCTTTTTTGGAGGAGCCCTGCACTCTCGTTTGTAATGGCCAAGTTTGCCGCAGTTGTAGCAAGCCCTGTTCTTCTTATCTTTTGGATTAGAATTGGCTTCAGACTTGCTTTTCTTATTTGGCTTAAAGTTCTGATTTTGACCTTTCTTCCTCTTTTTTCCAGAATTCACATTGTTCACGTTGTTTGGTGGAAAAACACCATCGCGAATTCTATTCTCCTCTTCAATCCGTATGTGTTTTCCAATCCTTTCCAACGTGAGTTCTTCAGACATGTGTAGGAGCTTTTTACGATAATTATTCCAACTAGGTGGAAGTTTAGCAATGATAGCCCCCACTTGAATCGATTCTGGAATTTGCACTTTTAAATCGGCAAGTTTTCCAACCAGAACTTGTAAATCATGCATCTGGTCCATAACAGAGATATCGTCTTTCATTCAAATTCAAAATATTGCAAAGTAAGAAACTTATCTGTTCCAACTTTCTCGGTTTTGTATTTTGCTTCCAGTGCATCCCAAATTTCTTTAGGTGATTTTAGCGGAGTGTAAAGATCATACAAACGATCTGATAGCGTGTTAAGTATGTGGCCTCGGCATAGCAGTTCATCTTCCTCGCATTTCATCGTCTGTTTCTTCAGTTCGTCGGTATCTTTATCTGTCGGAGGAGGAATTGGTGGAAGATTCTCATCCAGAACATATGAGACTTTAAGAGTGGTGAGAAGAAACTTCATCTTGTCCTGCCATCTCGTGAAATTGGTTCCGTCCATTCTGTCCAGCCTGACGAAGTCCTGGTTCATGATTTTGAATGTCGATTCTACACCGTTTTCCATTGCTGGTATTGCTTTAAGAATATTGAGGAGAATATGGTTGAAGCGTACGGTTTTGAGGCGCGTAATCGCTGTCCTTAAAGCAATATCTGCCCCCACTAGAGTCGAGTTTGCTAACATGGTAGAATGCAGATTGCTTCCTAGGATACAACAAAACCAGAACTCAGAGGCGTAGCAATGCCTGTGAGTTCAGTGGGATGTTTTTATTGGTTGCATAATAAAACAGAACGTGTATGGAGAGAATCAGGAAGGAAGAAGATGTCTGGACTGGTCTGGGTTGATGACTATATATAGTAGGCGAACAGCTGCGACCGTTTGAACATGCGCGTCCATCTGTTTAAATTCAAAAAAAAAATGACTATTGCCAACAGTCATACCTTTTCCGTACGGTCACGCACGCGCCCACGTGCCCAAGTGCCCATCTTTGACCCATAATAATAATGCATAGGCCCAAGTCCACATACCCAAGCCCCCATGCAATCATATTCAATGTAACGTATACGATTTTTCGTTGCCGAAAAACCGAATAGTTAGGGTTTTAAAAAGAATTTAAGAGAAGAAAAAGAGAGAAGAAGAGAGAAAGAAGATAGGAAATAGAGGGAAAAGAAAATAGAAAATTTTAAAATGAACGGACAGAAAGAAAACAATAGAACAACATCAGAATCTCACAATCGCAGCGAAACAACATATAATAATAAATGAATAATCTTTAAACAAAGAACTATATCAGTTATTACATTACATTTCATTTCATTACATCATATCATCAGAGTGTACAACAACATACAACATCAAACAGCGGAAAAGAAATACTATATACTAGTAATACGCCATGCCATCCAGCTTGCCTCCAGCAACTGCAGAATATCCAGAATATCCTGATAAACCTAACTCTTAACTGCCCGTGTGGAAAATTGGTGGGCACCCAGAGTTTAGGAAGGAAAACAATAAACTCCGAGTCAGTCATGTGACTGGTGTGAGAACTCAAAACAGTTTATTTAACTTTAAAATCAAAACAGAAGAATATTTTTAAATTCAATTCGCAATGCTTTTAAAAAAAATGAGACTACCATAAGGCCTCCCGCACACACACACATGCAAACGCAGAATCGGAGGAGATTTCTCCTTATGATAGTCAAAGATGCTTGATACGCATTAAAAATAACATTTGATATTATTACTAGTGCATAGTGTAGAGAAAAATCATTTCGAAAATAAAGATATAAATCTTAGCCAGCATAGACATTCCGCACTTATGCCTACTATAGCTACCATGTTCAATAGCAGGTTACCGCCACATTCCATGGCAGGTTATACAACTAAAACCGTACAAGATCGTATTGTTTCTTTGGATTTCCAACAAATGGTCAGACCAAGGAACTTCCCATTGCCACATGAGAATGCCTCTGGATGGACATCCCCGAGAACCAAACCGGATCTCTGCCAACACAAGGCCGGGTTACCCCTAACTGAGTAACAACTGACCGAATATGCCATCCCCCGGTCCTTTGGGACCTTTTCACCGA
This sequence comes from Allium cepa, assembly GCA_030765085.1. Lineage (NCBI taxonomy): Eukaryota > Viridiplantae > Streptophyta > Magnoliopsida > Asparagales > Amaryllidaceae > Allium > Allium cepa. The sequence continues at coordinate 805,923,975 of CM060943.1, forward strand.
GATCTCGTAATCAATTCACACAATCATAAATAAAGTGTTTCAACATGAGTAAGTATCTGGGCTCCATACCATGATACCACCCTTTTCCAGAAGGAAATGCACATACCCTAAAGGGCGCTACCCCTCATAACCTTGCCGCATCTTTCCTGTTTTGACCATTTCCGGGATGTGAGGCTCGACGAAGTCTCGTCCACAAAAACATACTTTATAAAAAAGCCATGCTTTGGGTCAACAAATGATCATAGAAATGATCACCAAGATAGACGATCAAACAAATGATCCTATCACAAATAATCAACACAATGATCATTTCACAGCAACACTCAGCATGTCACATTACCAATTTGGGAATATATCGCTGATAACCTTTAACTACATAACCTCTGAGCTCGTACGTCTCAGAGAAGGGTGTTAAGCTAAAAGAATAAATTCTCCGCCACCAACAGAAATATATTTGAAAGAAATCGGCTTTATATCTCAACTTGTAATGTCAGGCATACAATCCATACAAGTCTGTTCCGGGATCGAACAAAACCGAAGGCACTTACAAAGAAGTCCTTGCAATCCGGATATCCACAATCCTGATCGGATTCCCCATCACATATGGAGAACTCTATACCGTAGCTACTCGGTGCAGAGTCAATCGATAGGTCATCCTATCGCTCTCGCAAATATCCGGTCTTCAACACCGATCTTCAAATGCAATTCACAACGACGTATCACATATTCGGAACGGGTTATACGACCCCATGGTCCTTTTCCGGTTAACCCGAATAGTGAGCGCTTATTCAAAAATAAGTGTGGCATTCAAATTCAATCAAATCACATCAAATGCCCATTCAAAGGGAAATATTGATAGTCAGTTATTGAACTATCAATGGTTATGCACACATCACCAGATTCCAAATAATTTTCCAAATTATTTATTTTCCAAAATATCTTTACAAGATATATAATTTTCAATACTTCAAAAATAAATCAATATTTATTTTTAAACCAATTCCACTTTCTTTTATAAATTCCTTAGTGAATTTATATTCCAAAATATCCATGCATATTACGATTTCAATTTTTCATTTCAATTTATCTTCAAAAAGATAAATTCTCAATATTCACTTCATATGGGAAAACATTTCCATACTTATTCAATAAGTAATTCACAAATTTTATTTATTTTCAACCTTTGGAAAATATTCAATATACTTAAATCGAGATTAAGTATATATTTCATTCTTTAAGGAAATCATTCTCTTAAACATATTTATTTGGGCCAAAACGAATGTTGCGTAAAACATCGTTACTACAACCCAAAATCACTAGTATAGGGATTCGAAATTAAAATAGATATATAAATCTCAATACTATTCAAAACATTTCCTTTCGGAAATCATTTACTATAACAACAGTGTTATAGTCCACCATTTCCTTTTATTTCTCGAAAACGTCTATTTCAACAATAAATGTTGAAATCTATGGTTTCGAATCTCAACATATTTTAAAACATCATTAGATCGTTTTAAATTCTTTTTAAACCATCAAATCTAAACATTTTCTTTAACATATTATTCACTATTCAAAAACGTGAATATTCTACGTTAACCAATTTCATCATTTCTATACATTTTATTTCAAAGGATTATTCACAGTCAAAACGTGAATATAACTCCATTAATAAGTTATAACAATTTACTTATCAAAATAAGTCGTTTGCGAATTTATAAAACAATGTTTATAAATTCCATTTATTAACCTATTCAATTTCATATCTCAATGGTATACTAAAAATTCATATTATAAGTCAAATGCTTATAAAACGATTATTTTACAAAATCGTTCTTTTAAAGACTTCCCAAATTATAAATCTTATAACTTATAAGATTCATTTATTTATCCAAGTATATTCTTTAATAACTTCACAAAATCTATAAATCTTACTATTTATAAATATCCATTTATAAATCTCTTAATATAAATCAATTTATATTATTCTTTTAAAACGTCTTTAAATCCCTTTATAATTTCATCCTTTTGACTTATAAAATAATCAAACTTCATAAATCCTATATTTAAACTTTTATAATATATTCAAAAATCCCGATTTAAACTATGTTATAAAATCATTAATCCATATTTCTCAAAAATCAGCTTTCAACTATATTTCTCAAAATCATAATTTTTATAACTTAAAAATTATAGCGTTTAATTATTTAAAATGGATCAATTCTAAAAATATAGTATATTTTCAAAAAAAATCACTTTTAAAATCATTTTAAAATTCCAAATTGGGTCCAATGATGCTACACACCAAATAGTCAATCACGACTACAACGATATCATATATCGTATATGATAATCCATCAAATATCAAAATATCTGAAATCAAATAAAAACTGTTGAGGAATCCAGTTGGATCCTTCCAACCTGTTTTCCTGCATCCACAAACATTAGCACAATACCAATTTCGTTCCAGTACGAAATTATCGCGGTATATGGGATTTAATAATATTATCCGCTTAATAACGGCGCAATAGGGTCTCATCCGCTAAAAAATGCGGGAAATCAACAACTGCAATATATACATATGCCAATATATATATATATTGATATTATATATAATACCAATTTCACTGTTTATGAAATATTCGCGGTATATGTTTTTATTAAATAACATCCGCTTACTAACGGCGCATAATGTCTATTTTAACAATCAATAGATAACAATCATCATTCAAACATGCATTCAAATATTTTAAATCTAACTATTTAAAATAAAATCGAAACCGATTCGATTGAGTGAGAAGTTCTCACCTTGATTTCAATTTCGTTTTAGCGATTTATTTCGAATAAAATTAAACGGACGTTTAATTTTACCCAAAATTCTCACTAACTCCAAACGACTCCAATCCAACTTCATCGCGTAGTGCTCGTCCATACGATTCCAACGCAACTGGTTTCGCGCGTTTTCGACCTCGTATGAAAAAGATATCAATTTTATAAGTTACACGTATTTATATTCATAATTTTACAACTTTTTATAAATTTTAAAACCTACACAAGCTCTTGGCCGTTGAATCCACTGCAACTTAATCAAGACCGTTCCCCTTCATCTCTCCCAAACGTGACATCCCCAGTAAACACAACACGCACAAACAAACCCATCTACATAGAACTAGGGTTTGAATTCGAGCCATCAACGACGAACTCTACGACGATCAGGATGCGCCAAATCAAAGCCCCTAACCTCCTCTATGCTCGGCCTCTTCCTTATGAAGCTCGGTCCCCTATGTTGCCTTGAATTGCGTGCGTGAATGGTGGAGAACGCGGCCTCCTATCTCCCAAAATACAGCTCCAATCTCGATCGTGACCGTTGATCTTATAGAGCTCTTCGTGCTCTTCGATTCTCTAGTTGAGAGTTTGTTGAATCGTTGAGTGGATTGGGAGAAAAATAAAGAAGAAAAAACGAAAATCTCGGCCCTCAGTTGTAACTGGCGGCGGCTGCTAGAAATTAGGTTTAGGTTTTTATTTTTTTATAAAATTTGTGAATTTAGGGGGGTATTTATAGGAAATTTTTTAATCACTATTCATCCGGAAATCCCAAACTCCGATTTACGCGTCGAAACTGACGTTCCTAGGGTTTACCCCGCATTCCGGACACAATGGAACAGGTTTCGGAAGCTAATTCGATCATCTGTGCGAGTTATGGCTACAAACGTTCAATTTAATTTAAACCGATTTAAATCGATTTCTAGGCGTTTTAATTTGTACCGGACAAACGGTAAATCCAATTGACACGAAATTTGAAACCATACAATAATATCACTTTACGGATCCGATGAAACTAGTTTCGTCGAAATCCGAGACTTTTTGAAAAATGGCTATTTTAACTCGCCAAATTAATATTAAAAACAATTCGATGCGTTTCGAGCTGCCACGATCAAACGATAACTCCGATTGACACGAAAATTGAAATCCGGTAATAACTAACTATTACGGATCCAATGGAACAGGTTTCGTTCAATTCTAAGACTATTCAAAAATTGGCTATTTTCACTAGTCGATTAAATATTAAAATATTCAATTTTCACAAATTAACTCTTAATTCGATTTTAAAAGTTCTAAAATATCATTCTAACTTCAATTTGATAAAATAAAATTTTACAAATCATTTTCAATCATATTTAACTCAAATTTTCAATTATTTCCATAATTTAACATATTAAATTATCGATTTAATAATCCAATTAAATCCAATAATTCAAATTAAAATTTATTCGACTTATAAATTTCACTTATTAATATTTAAAATTAATTAAATATTCGAATTCTAATTACTAAAAATCCTGGGTCGTTACAATATTCAAGCCTATATCAATTTAATTCACAATATCCTAAGCCAACCATTCCTATATACCTAGGAATAGTAAGCAAAATTTGGTGATGTGTGACTAACTGCTTCCCTTTTAAAACAATCTCCCTCAACATGACCTCTGCGACATTTGTGTGCACCCATTGGATTAGTAAGGATGCGCTGAGAAATATCAAACTGACGTAGCACTCTATTGCGATAGTATGGCTTCACATTATCGAAACACAAAATTAAATGTTAAAATTGGGTACAATTATCCACAACTAAAATGTACCGAGTAAAATCGAATACAATATTTATTGAGTAAAATGCATTCTTAAGATTGCATGAAGGATAAAAAATTATCAAAATTGCAATACATAGTAAAGATAAAAATTTATCAACATTGTCATACATAGTAAAGTTATAAAAACGTGTAGTATCAAAATTGCTTTAACATTTGCAATACAAACTACAATTATCATAATTGTACAAATGATAAAATTATCGAAATTGTAAAACATTGTTAAGGCAAAAATTTATCAAAATTGTAACACACTGTAAAATGGGTATTGTAGGCTCAAGGAAAAGTTGTAGAAAAATTTAATTCTAAGAGTAAGAAGTTTGTTTTTTAGGCTGAAGAACGTTTTTTAATGTAAATCACAGAATAATAGTTACAATTATCATTTTCTGTTTACATTAACAAATGTCCTTCGGACTAACAAGTAAATTTGTTGTCCTGAAACTAATTTTTTTTGCAACTTCTTCCCCGCGTCTAGTTTGCTGTAATAAAATTATCAAAATTGTAATATAAAAATTCCTACTTGTTGTAATATACATTAATAATAGGGATGAATATGCTAAATATGAAAGGACATTATTGTAATCTGCACTGCATAAGTAGTCTATAAATATGGAGCTTGATTGTATTGTAAAAATATCTCTCAATCCAATAGAATTGTTCTCTCCCTAATTGCCTTCATTCTCTTTATTCTGTAACACGTTATCAGCACGAAGGAATGCGAATTAATTATTGACCTCAACCTGTTCACCTTCAAACTTTCCAACTTCTCAGCAAGTAATTAAATATTAATTACTCTGACCATTTCTCTTCTGACCATTCCAATTCTAAGGCTATTTATATTCAAAATCCTATTATATATATTAGTGCAGACGAGTCTTTTGGAATATATCTACATACATTCTATTTCTTATTTTCTTTAAAACAGCAGGTAAATGAATTGTTCTTGCATTTCTTTATAAACTCGTTACTTTTCCTCTCTCCAAAAAGGTAATTGTCAATATCATAGTTTTTTTGATGAAGCTATCAAGTCAACACATGCTAGTTTGGGGTTCGCTTCTATATTTTTCATGTCTTTTCTTGTATCACTCTTATTTTTATTCTTTGGCTTCTAAATTCAATATTTTTTTTCCCTTTGCGGATCTATTGCCAAATAAAATTCAAAAGTTTGGAATGGAATATACGCAAAAGCTGACTTTCATTTCTTATTTGATAAATACATGAAAGTTGCAAAATCCAAATGTTTGGTTTTGTTGATACAATTTTTTTTTGGTATGTTGTTTGATACCATGAATGAAGACTTTTCATTTTTTTCTTTTTAGCTGGAAACAAACATATAGTGAATGCTGTTGTGGCAAATATTTTCACCTTATGCAATTTATTTTATGAACAGTTCACAAAATGACAAACATCGCCAAGCTTGAATTTAAAGCTTTGGATATATCTGGAGACAACTACTTATCATGGATATTGGATGCTGAGATTCATTTGCAATCTCAATGCTTAGAAAATGCCATTAAAAAGGGCAATACTATGTCCCAGCAGGACAAGACAAAGACTCTAATATTTTTAAGACGTCATATCCATGACGATCTAAAAACAAAATATTTGACTGAAAAAGACCCTCTCCACATATGGAACTCCCTGAAGGAGCGTTATGACCACCAGAAGACAATCATACTTCCAAACACTAGCAAGAGTGGTTGAACCTGAGGTTTCAGGACTTTAAGTCCGTAAGAGAATATAATTCTGCAATGTTTAGAATCACTTCTAAACTAAAATTATGTGGAGAAAAGGTAGATGACGCACAAATGCTTGAAAAGACTTTCTCAACATTTCATGCCTCGAATATACTCCTGCAGCAGCAATATCGAGAGCGTCATTTTACAAAATATTCTGAACTCATAGAATGCTTACTAATTGCTGAACAAAGTAATGAACTGCTTATAAAAAATCATTCCTCAAGGCCAACTGGTTCAACTGTATTACCTGAAGTTAATGCTAATTTTGCCCACTCTGTAAGAGGTAGGGGTCGAGGTCGAGATAGAGGACATGGTCGTGGACATGGATATAACTCTAGCAGAGGTGGTTATGGTGGTTTTAAAGGTAACGAAACCACCAACTTTAAAAAGCAACAAAAGAAAATTGAGCCTATAAAGAACAATGATTCAGCTTCAGAAAATAAAAGGCATTATGAGGAAGTTTGTTATAGATGTGGACGATCTGGTCACTGGTCTCGTACATGTAGATCATCAAAGAAAACAGTTGAAGAATATCATCGCTCGAAGAATATTGAGGCAAATAATGCCGAAAAGTTACCTGAAAACACTAACCTGAAGTTAGATGATTTCTTCGAAGATGACAATGAAAATTTCATTAATGATGAAAATCTAAGTGCAATGATCAATGATATGACCGAGTTGATCAATTAGAAATGTCTTGAAGTTTGTTATGTTACTTTCATTTTATTTCATTAGCTTGCATCAATAAATCAGTTTGAAATTTGTGTTCGTTTAATTGTATTTCCCTTTGCAGTACTAGTAATGTGTAATGTGGATGTTGTTTTTAATCAATAGCCTATTTTAATCATATTACTTTGTTTGTTTACATTACATTCATTTATGCATACAAATTTTTAGTGATTGACTAATCATTGTCTTTAATTCTTAAGGTATGGAACGCCATTTGGGTGATGATATATGCTTACTAGATAGTGCAACTACTCATACAATTTTGAAAAACCAGAAGTTTTTCTCTGAACTATCTAAAAATTTCTCAACTAAAGTCTCCACTATAGCTGGATCTGCTAATATAATTGACGGGTCCGGAAGAGCCCATATAATATTACCAAATGGTACGCATATCTTTATTCATAATGCATTATACTCAAGCAACTCTAAAAGAAATTTGCTGAGTTTCAAAGATATAAGAATGAATGGATACCATATTGAAACTATAAATGAAAACAACAAAGAATATCTTTGTGTTATTTCTAGAATTGAAAGCCAGAAGCTTATCCTAGAAAAATTTGGCACAATTTCAACTGGTTTATATTTTACAAAAATTGGCATAGTTGAATCTCACTCTATAAACATGAGCCAGAAGCTCACAAATACAAAGACATTGATTCTTTGGCATGATCGCTTGGGTCATCCTGGATCAACTATGATGCGTAAAATTGCCAAAAACTCAAACGGACATGATTTATCAAACCAATTGAATTTACCAAGTGATTACTTATGTGCCCCATGTGCACAAGGAAAATTAATCACTCGACCATCATATAGTAAAATCACCTCTGAATCTCCAACATTTCTACAAAGAATTCAAGATGATATATATGGCCCAATCCACCCTGAATGTGGACCATTCAAATATTTTATGGTATTGATTGATGCATCAACTCGTTGGTCACATGTCTGTTTACTTTCTACAAGAAATTTGGCATTTTCTAAGCTACTTGCTCAAATAATAAAATTGAGAGCACACTTCCCTGATCATCAAATTAAATCGATTCGACTAGATAATGCTGGAGAATTTACTTCTCAAGTATTTGATGATTATTGTCTATCATTGGGGATTGAAATTGAACATCCAGTAGCTCATGTTCATACTCAAAATGGTCTAGCAGAATCATTAATTAAGCGCTTGCAACTTATTGCAAGACCATTGCTTATGCAATCAAAACTACCCGTTTCAGCTTGGGGGCATGCAATTTTGCATGCATCGAAATTGGTTAAAATCAGACCAACAGCTTTCATCAGCTTTCACCATCACAGCTCTTAACTGGATTTCAACCAAATATTTCACATTTACGAAAATTTGGTTGTGATGTGCATATACCTATTAATCCCCCACTTCGTACTAAAATGGGTCCTCAACGACGGTTGAAAATTTATGTGGGATTTGATTCCCCATCGATAATTCGTTACCTTGAACCTCTTACAGGTGATGTCTTCACTGCAAGATTTTCAGACTGTAAATTTGATGAGACAATCTTCCCGCCGTTAGGGGGAGAAAAGACCGTTCCAGTAGAACGACGTGAAATATCATGGAATAATCCATCTATGTCTTATTTGGATCCACGTACTAAACAATGCCAATATGAGGTACAAATAATTTTGCATATTCAAAATATTGCAAATCAACTGTCGGATGCATTTAGTGACACTGCAAAAATAACTAAATCTCACATTCCAGCAGCAAATGCACCAGCAAAAATTGATGTCCCTGAAGGATCAAAAATAAATATAGCAGCAAATGAATCTAAAGCAAGACAAAAACGTGGAAGACCAATTGGTTCAAAAGACTTGGCGCCTAGAAAAAGAAAGTCTAATGAAAAATCATCAATTAAGGAAACTCCTGAAGAGGTTATAAATGATCAAAAAGATCACTCAAATGAAAATCCCAATTCTCCTAGAAGCGCGGAAGGAAATATTATCCCAGAAGAGATAAAAGAAGATTCCAACGATAAAATGATACCTAATAATAATGAGATCTCAATATTTTATACGAACTACGAAGAAATATGGGATCGAAGTAAAATAATAATTGATGATGTATTCTCATTCGCAGTAGCTACTGAAATAATTGAAAGTCATGACCATAATAAGAATAATGAGAATGATGATAATGAACCAAATAGCATAAATGAATGTCGAAAAAGACACGATTGACCAAAATGGAAAGATGCTATCCAAGTGGAACTAGATTCACTTCAAAAACATGGTGTATTTGGACCAATAGAGAAAACACCAGAAAATGTTAAACCAGTAGGTTATAAATGGGTATTCGTTAGAAAACGAAATGATAAAAATGAAGTCGTGAGGTACAAGGCACGACTTGTCGCACAAGGTTTCCTGCAGAGACCAGGTTTTGACTTTAATGAAACTTACTCCCCTGTCATGGATGTCATAACATTCCGATATTTGATAAGCCTTGTAGTTTCTGAAAAAATCGATATAAGATTAACGGATGTTGTGACAGCTTATCTTTATGGTGAATTAGATACCAACATTTACATGAAAATTCCAGATGGATATAAATTGCCTGAAGCAAAATCAAAGTCCATGTACTCATTAAGACTAAGATGATCACTATATGGATTGAAACAATCTGGAAGGATGTGGTATAACCGTCTTAGTAAATGTTTGGTAAAAGAAGGATACGAAAACAATCTCATTTGTCCATGTGTCTTTATAAAGAAATCGGTAAAGGGATTTGCTATCTTAGCAGTTTATGTTGATGACATAAATTTGATTGGAACTCCAGAAGAGATTGATGAAACAATAAATTATTTAAAGAAGGAATTTGAAATTAAAGATCTTGGCAAAACTAAGCACTGTCTCGGTCTACAGATTGAGCATAGTACTAATGGCATATTAATCCATCAATCAAACTACATTGAGAAAATTCTAAAGCGTTTTCAAATGGATAAAGCATATCCACTTAGTACGCCAATGGTTGTTAGATCTTTAGATATTAAAAAGGACCCTTACCGCCCAAAAGAAGAAGATGAGAATGTGCTTGGCCCGGAAGTGCCATATCTTAGTGTCATTGGTGCATTATTATATTTGCCCCAATGCACAAGACCAGATATTGCATTTTCAGTAAATCTTCTAGCAAGATACAGTTTAGAACCAACAAAAAGACACTGGAATGGTATAAAACATATCATGTGATATCTTCGTGGAACGACAAATTTGGGTTTATTTTACTCTAACATAGGCAATAATCCAAATCTAGTTGGCTATGCCGATGCAGGTTATCTTTCCGACCCACATAAAGCAAGATCACAAACTGATATGTATTTAATAACAGCAATGCAGCAATTTCAGGGCGATCTACAAAACAAACATTGGTAGCAACATCATCCAATCACTCTGAAATACTAGCACTACATGAAGCAAGTAAAGAATGTATTTGGCTAAGATCACTGATTGAGCATATTCGAAAAAGCTGCCAACTTCCATCAGTAACGGAAAGGTCAACCATTATTTATGAAGACAATGCAGCTTGTGTAGCTCAAATTCAAGCGGGTTACATTAAGGGTGATAGGACGAAACACATTTCTCCTAAATTTTTCTTCACACATGAGCTACAAAAGGATAACAAGATAGAAGTGAAACAAATCCGATCCCAAGAAAATCCAGCGGACTTATTCATAAAGGCGCTTTCAAAATCAACATTTCAGAAGATGATGTACAAAATTGGTATGCGTCGGCTGCATCAACAAACTAATTGAATAATGCGTTATAATCCAGGGGGAGCGTATGAAATACGCTATAATGTACTCTTTTTCCTTCACTAATATTTTTTTCCACTGGGTTTTTATTAGTAAGGTTTTAAAGAGGCATTATCTTGATTCAGAAGAATCAACCCTCGTAGTAACATCATAAAATATATGTTACTTAAAGATGAAATCATGTTGTACTCTTTTCTTTGTTTATGATTTTTTCCCACTGGGTTTTTCATAACAAGGTTTTTAATGAGGCAATTACTCTTATCATCTTTACATACGCATATTCAAGGAGGAGTGCTGTAATATACATTAATAATAGAGATGAATATGCTAAATATGAAAGGACATTATTGTAATCTGCACTGCATAAGTAGTCTGTAAATATGGAGTTTGATTGTATTGTAAAAATATCTCAATCCAATAGAATTGTTCTCCCCATAATTGCCTCCATTCTCTTTATTCTGTAACACTACTCTAATAATTGTAATACATAGTACAATTATCAAAATTGTACAAAGCATAATAATTTAGTAGAAGTTATCCACTCGGCTAGACGCTATAATGCTCAAGGGGAACCCATCGGTTTCCAACAACCGTATGAAAAGAAAAAATAAATTCACGGCTCAAAACAGCCGCGATCGTGCAAAATCGAAATAACAATTTAGGCGTCGATTGCTGGGTTGGTTGAATGGAATTTAGGGTTTTGAAAGCAGGCATGCTTGTATACAAATTATCAAAAAATCGAAAAATAAATTTTAAGGTTTTAAAAGCACTTACGCGAACGACTTGGTTGAACGGAAGACGTCGACAGCTGAGTTGAACGAGCTTTCTTACCCATTGAGTTGGAGCAGACGAGAGAGCTTCAATGGCATGCGTATCTTTTTTTTTAAGGCCGTTCGTGAAGAAGAGGGTGAATGGGTGCCTGTTGAATAGAATGAAATAGACGTCGGTGATAAGAAGATGGCGGTTAATTTTTGAATGGTGGCCATTAGTTTTAGTGGTCAAAGAAACCGAGGTGCTGATACACTTCATAAATTATCAGTCATTTTACTGTCATTGTTTTCAACGCCAAAGTCTTATATATTCAAGATTTATGGGTTTTGGCCGAGAATCAGATCTATCAGGAAACGACTAAATTCGAGGTATATGATCTTTGAAACCCGATCTCTGTCGATCCTATTTCTGAGTTCTGATTTTTGTTTCTGTTTCTGGCGGTATTTCTTTTCGAGTAATTTTGGTTGAAAGTGTTCTGCTTGTCATTTTGTTTTAGTATCACAAGTTGAAAGTTTTGAACTATGCATATACTTTTTATTTTCCCTGAAAAAAGATGAAGCACAAATTTAAGGGATTCAGGTATCACCATTCCATCACAAATCGACTTGTCGATTTAAATCGATTTTATAGGCTCCTCAGTTTGTATTTGTCAGTATGGCCATCTATGGTTGTGTTTGTTTTGTATGCTAATTCTGAATGCTGAAATCTGAATGAAGAGTATATAAAAATTGTTCTGTTTTTTTATGCTAAATGCTGAATTTTGAATCATAGAGATGTATCTTTCTTGTAATATCATGCACTGATCTTGTGTATATATTAACATATGTTATTCCTGATTAGTGATTCTTTACAATATATGTGTACCTTAGATCATTCAACTATAATTCACATGTCAAGCGGAATATCATATTTCACGTTTAATTAGCAGCATTTAGTAGATTATGATTCTACTTAGAGCTAGCGCTAGTAATACAAGAATTAGACACAGTATGGATTATACAAGATTTTAGGAACCTAAGTTGCAGCAACATATATAAAGCCTGATAAGGAGCATCACATCAACAAAATATCAAACAGCAGAAGTGTTTGGTTCTATTCAACAAAGATTTAGTCATCAAAACTACAAACTTTAGAAAGAGATGATTTGAACAAAAGGTTATATCAAGCATTGACAACGAAATACCCCATACGTTAGATGTCAAATAAACCTGTAAATTATAATCAAAATAAACAATGGTGTTCTAAAATGAGACTTGTATTTCAAAGTATTACATCACAAAGATGAACATTTATGAAAGAATACAATCGCATGGAGCAGAACCTACCAGGTGGTGGTGACATCAATGAAGCCAGTTGAAGAAGAATTGGTAAAATAAAACCTATTCCATACTGATATTTTTTAGAATACAGGATCAAAGAAAACATAATCATTGAATTTGTGCAATAAGCAAGTTATAATCGCTTAGTGAGATTGCTGCTATTTTAGTTCTGGATCTTATGACTTTTTTAAACCAAATGGGAATGTTCCATCTGATCACTTGTTTATGGACCCATTCAGCGAGTTCTGAAAATGAAGAAATGAACGCTGTGTATTATTCATCAACGTGCAAACCATTTTTTTCTACTTACATATGTAACAATTGGAAGCACATAAATTTTTTGAGTAGACTATACTTATATATCTTACTTAAGGTTTCCTATCAATCAGTCAGGCCCGGCCCTAGGGCAAGACAGCCGAGGCGGCCGTCTGAAGCAACACATCGGAGGAGGGCAACAAATTTTTAAATTTCTTTTAACCAGTTTGTTTAATTTATATAAAATGGCAACCATCACCCAGAGAAACTCTAGTGTAGTGGTATGTTGTTCTAATTTCTTGCTCAATGTGCTGGGTTTGAATATGGCTGTTTGAATTATTTTTGGATAATATATTTTCACTTTACTTCCACCTTGGGCAACCAAATATAACGGGCCGGCCCTGCAATCAGTACGTGTGCAAATTTTCTTGTTTTATCTTCTTATATTTCAAATTAACCCGGCTTTGTTAATATTTGAAATTGATCCTTCACTTAGACACTTGGACATATTAGTTATGTTCATCACCATACATAGCGTTCAAGCTGATGTGCTAATACAATGGTGGAGCTAGCATTATTTTTTAAAGGATGGAACATTTATTGCATAAAAGTTGTCCGATTAAAGTTAAAAAACAATAGTTTCAGTGGGGTAAAATTTTGATGTTCGTTTGACCTCGTATTTTTGTGTATGGTTATCATAATTTATTTTAACATTTTGAGCTTAACATGTATTGATAGAAGGTTATAAGAAGAAGAAAACGTACTTTCTATCAAGAAGTTAACATAATTTCTAAAAAAAATTAATTTAATTTAATTAAATAAAATACATGTATTTGGAAACTTGCATAGATTAGCTAGTAACTAAAATATGAATCAACATGCGCAAACATATTAATCTAGTTATGGATGATTTTTATTTGAGGTACCGTATTTGGACAAAAATTAAATTGTAAAGATTTATATAGTAAAAATTGATCTGTATGTAAATTTGTAACATTTCAGACATGGTAAGATTTTTATTTTAATTAGAATTTTTATCATGGTTCGAGATTCCAGCTGGTACCCCGATATTCCGACCATTCCGATTCTATTTTGGTGGCGACGGGGACGGAATTCTGCTAAAAATCCATTCCGTCACTGCAGTTAAATAAGAAGAACAAAAAATGATCTAGATTGATAAATACCTGTGAGAAGAGAGGGTGACAAGACATCAAGATGGAGAAGAAAGAAACGCTGCATCTTGGGTTGGCCTTTTAAAGTTTTAGACAATTATTCCTTTGTTAAGGAATTATGGAATGATAATAAAAATTGTAGTGTTGGTGTAAAATAGTTTGTGTTAGGTTGTTATATTAGTGAATCATTATAAAATGTTTCTTATAAAATTCAAGTAAAGTTTATTTTTGTTTAACTTGAATTATTTTCAAATTATTTATAGAAAAAATTATACTAATTAGCATACCTATTCAAAAAATGTACCGCAATTAGTACACCGGAATTAAAGCGGAATTTTCGACACAGAACCAAAATTATGAAATTTCTTGATACCGAAACGGAAACGGAAAGTGGGATTTTGAACCTTGGCTTTTATACGATATATACGATCTTGGTAGTATTACTAGCTCCTCCACTGTGCACACTTATGAGTTAGGTTTAGTAGCACCCTTAGCATGTAACATTTTATTTGTACTTGAATACGGTCTCAGTATTAATTTGATCGGTGGTTATTAATATTGTTGCCATGGTAATAATTAATCATCAATATTATCAATATTGGTGGTGTTAGTATTAAAATTTTAGAAATGAGCTAGATTGACGTGCAAAAGTACATCATCTTGGTTGTCGCTGAATTTAACACACTTTACAAATTGTAACTAAAACTAATACATTTTGTTTTTCTATTCAGGCTTGCAATTACCAAACCATAACAAGATGTCGGTGAATCAAGTGAAATCATTTGTCAAAAACCATCACATAAGCATTCATGCTTCATTTCTTAAAAGGGTTCTAAACTCCAAAGAGGTCGAGAGCTCTTCCTCTATAAGCTCCAAACCAACCAACAAATCAACCATTGAAATCAACCTTGCCGGTGATCAAACTCACATATTTGATCTCTCACCAGAGTTAATCTTTGATATTTTACTGTCTCCCTAGAGATGATATCTCTGCTTGTAGGTTGACATGCAAATTATTTCTTTCCCTCACAACCTCGCCCTCTTTTCTTGTTTCATGCCACTCTCTTTATCGCCACACAACCCGTATCTTCTTTTTCAACAATAAATTTCGCTAGACTCTCGGGTTAATTTCCACTTCTTCAGGCGTTACTAGTTCGATCAATAAACCATCTAGAAAAATCCAAGTATTTCAATGAAGGTCTTTCCGTACTTGCCTCTAGAATTGGACTTGTTTTACTTGGAAACCCTGATCGCATCAATCGCATACAGCTTATAGTTTTCAACCCTGCTACCAAGGAATCGTTTCAATTCCTCTCCTTGCTGATTACTTTCCACATAACTGGGGCATTGCTTTTGTCACTACAAGGAAAACCGGATTTTGCGTCGGCTAGAAACCGACGCCGGCCGTCGCTAGCCGACGCAAGCCGTTTCTAAAAGCCGTCGCTATATTAGACGTCACCAAACAGTATTCGAGTCGGCTTTTGCGTCGGCATCGTCACACTTTAGTGACGGTAAGTGACGGCTCTATTCACGTGGTCGTTTTTTTTAAGAATTCTGTTTGTCGTAACAAGCCGACGCTAACCTGTAACCACAAAGCCGTCGCTAGCCGACGCCAACCTGAAACCTATGAGCCGTCGCTAGCCGTCGCTAGCCGACGCAAACCTGAGTTTAATTTACAAACAGCTGCTGTTTGCGCCTTCAAACCACAATATAAACAATTTCCATCGAACTATAACAACATTCAATCTTCCAACACAAGTATAACACCAACCTTTCATCAATCGAACATAAAATTCACAATTTTTCATGAAACAACTACTATATATCTAAAACTCATCAATCAAACACAACATTCACTAATATACATCATACTCCACAATACATATAAGTACTATCAAACAAATCATACATCATTGTCCTACTCATCAACATACACCAAACCGGACAACAATAAGTTCAACACAATACAACACAATAAGTTCAACAAAAAACAACCTTACCTACTCATCATCTCCAGACACATCATCTCCAGGCATTCTTCCATGCTCTGCCAAGTATGTCGCGATATGCGCATCGAGCTGCTATACAAAAGTAGTGCTCTTCCGCCAATCATTGATCTCCGCGATCTGCTGACGCAACAACGCTATCTCCTCCACTGCCCGGGATCTCCTGTAAGCTCTCTGGGACGATATCGCCTGTGAAATAGTTAATAGCTAGTTATAATTTATGTTTCATATCATATTACATGTATATATTAGTTAATGAAGCAGTTTACCTTCATATTTCCATAACTATATCGTCTATTTCGCATAGGCGGATCTACAATGACGTCCCAAATATGGTTTGACTCCTCAACGGTCAACTCCTCACGTCCACTGGTCTGCGCCATACGTGCCTGCTCCGCCTCATATGACTCCTGCGATGATAAATAAAAGTTTGACACGAAAAAATTTAATTTATATTTTTTAGCTGTGAAATAAAGTATTATCAAACACTATCATTACGGATAAGCATGTTTACCATTACAGATTGAGATTTGACGTTTTTCCATCTATACGAAACATTTTCTTCCTCGTCTGTCTCCTCCACCGCATGTGTGGCAGTAAACAACTCAGTCATCGTAGGCTCGAGATTGTACTTCTTACACTAAAAATATATATATATGAATAAAAAATGTTACCAATGTGATTAAATAATGTTACAGATATACATAAACACGATTTATAAATTTACCAATTTGTTTTTGTGTTGCTGAAAAGATTTCGAGCCACCACGATGTACAACAGGATTCTTATTCCTGTTTTTGTGGTTCCGCGCTGATATTTCCTATACATTTAAACACAAGGTTAACTATATTAATGCAACTAATACACGAAATCTTAAAAATTTTAAATTACAATTCGAAAGTGGATAGCTTACTTTGAATTCAGCAGTATCCCAGAGCCGAAGAAACTCACTATATGCGTCAGTGCTCATCCAACTAGGCTTTTCTCCCGCACTCTTTACTTTAGTTAACGTGTTTCTATAATTTTTTCTCATTCTTTGATTCCAATGATTTCTAAACACGTCCAGATCCTACGGCTCAACACGTACGACAACCTGCATATTGAAATTAACTTGAATTATAAACATTCTATTGACATTCAAATCAAATAAAAATTTATACTTGATTACCATCAAATCTGCCCATATTGCGTTCTTTACAGGCGCGGGGATGTTGTCCCACCGTGGCCAACAGCCGGACATCCTACTCATAAACGTCTTTCTCGATGTTTGTAGAATGAAATCTGAAGGCTCCACCTCAAAGCCCCTGTATAAATTTTGATGTACATATTTAATATATTTTAAATAACATACTTGAAATATATTTGATACTTACCATGCCGTCTTCGGAACTAACTCAGCAACGGGGCGTAAATCTGGCGCACTGCCACTGGCACCTGCGTCGGGAGAAGGAGAAGGCTCAGACCTACTGCCATGTCTCCTGTAAGACATATATGCTACAAACATATCATATCATATATCGTATATCATATCAGAATATATCATATCATATCAGAACATAACATATCATATCATATCAGAACATATCATATCATATCATCGCATAAAACATTCCACTTGATTCAGACTTTAAATATTACATATGTCATTAAAAAACATTATACAACATGCAATTCAAATATTTACATATGTCATATTTAGACTCTAAATATTATATATGTCATAAAAATACATTATACAACATGCAATTCAAATATTTAAAATTATCAGTCTTGGCCGTTCTCTGATTCAGAGTCGGTCTCGTACTCTATATCGTTTTCTTCAACACTTTCAAATGCATCTACCAAAACATTTGATTCATCATTCAACCCTACATCAATGTCATCAGTTATTATTGCTTTAGTATTTGGCTCAAGATCCGCTTGATACGCCGTTTCGTCTGGAATATTATTTCCGTCAAATGTAAATTTTGCCTTTGTTTTAAAAACAACCGACCAATCCGCTTTATCTCTTTTCAAGGATGGATACGAACCAAAATAAACCTGTAACGCTTGCTTGACCAATACGAAAGGATCATACTTATAGTAACGTGAGGTATGTTTTATTTCAATAAGTTCATAATCTTTGTGCACGTTGATTCCAGTACTAGGAACATTGCTAAACCAGTTGCATTCGAATAAAAAAACTTTTTCTGCAGGTCGTATGTAATATGTCAACTCTAAAACCTGTGTTAAGACGCCGTAAAAATCTTTTATATGCTCATCTGGATCGTCACTGTCTTTGACAAATACACCGCTGTTATATGTCAATTTTTCGGCACCGTAATCTTTGGTGTTGAATTTGAATCCATTGACGAAGAATATTGGATACGTCTTGACATTTCTTTTTGGTCCGATCGCAAGATGTCGTAATCCTTCGTCAACGACACAGTTTATTGGATCATAAACGTAATTTGAAAACCGTTTAGCAAATTCTTTACTGAGATCGCCAGATGGATGCAGTGATTCGTATATACTGCAAATATGTAATATGTTTTAATATAATTAATATGTAAGTATAATTGAATTATATATGAATTTATAATTACCTGACAAATGGTGCAACTTCTGGACAATTTAGAAGAACATATGTGTGTGCTACATGGTGATCTCTATCGTCTAACCATATTTCCACACATTTTCCAGCATGTCGGCCATGTTGTCTAAAAATAGATAACATTGCTTGAGAAGAATCATGTTCAACGACTTCTTCATTACGTGGAACAGTTACAAACGATAAGTTCACATGATCATTAAAATAATGAGAGAAAAAGAATGAGGCTTCTTCTTCAAGATATGATTTGCAAATCGAACATTCAACTCGTGATTTTTGCCTAATTTTTTTCTTCAAATGATTCAAGTACCTATTACAACTTTATTTTAAATTTAGGTGTGACGCCCCACCTCTATACCCACGCTAGCCAAGAACACTACGGTGTAGTGCTGTCAACTAGCGCGGAGAATAAGGCTGTTGAGGAGCGACCATCCGTGTAATTTCTTATCACACGGTGGCTATAAAATGATCTTCGGAAACAAATATAGAAGTAAGCATAACATGCGAATCAATCACAGATATCCATATCACAAAGGCGGAAAGAGATATGAATATACATCACATAAAAGTGTACATCAGAGTAGTGGTCTAAAAAGATTCACGATAATACAAAAGAATAGCAACGCGTGCTATACAAAAGAATACAACTATGAGTCTATATCTCAAGTGTAAACAACAAAAGCTACTAATCTAAACAAGTAGCCAAAAGTCTGAGTAGTGAATCACTGGGGGAGGAGTCAAGCAGTAGCACCTGTAACATCTCGGTCTGACCCGAGTATTATTTATAAGAAAATAATAAACGGATCAGTCTAGCTATAAATATCAGATGACATGATATAAAATAAAAGATATGGCATAAACATAAAATATCCATACTGACATACTACTATAAGTATGCAAATAATGATCAACAGGAGATCAACCGATAAGAGATAAATCAATATCACAAGAATCTTCTCAAAGATCCAAAGAGGGCATCATACCCTAAACTTGTACTCATGACAAGTCAAAGAGATAAATTCCAGAAATCAACATAAGAAATCCAGAAATCATAAAAAGGGAAAGAGGCCTATCACATGACGGTCCGAAGACCATGGGGAGCTACCCCATATGGATGAGTCTGAGTCACCTGAATGAGGTCAAGGCTAACCAAAAAGCGAAAAGGTATGTGTGAGTGGAATCACACAAGTGGTGTCTAGCCTAACCTTGCAATGAAAGAGACATCGCGCAATTGCTAGTCTAATTCATAAAGCGATCATCAAGATCAACGAGAAGTGTCAATTACACTAAGCTAGTAAATATAGAAGTTTAGCTTCATGTCCCATAACCACTTGCTTAACTTAAATATTTACGAACAAACTGTAAATCTTCACTAATAAAATTGTCACAAGAGGTTCAATCGAACAAGTCCAAGAATTAACCGACGAAGTGAACGCAAGCGTTTCATACCACTTGTTTTACTAAGTCGTTTAATTAGATTTCTCATCCGAGTTAGGTAAAGGCTTGTATATACTAATAGATTGGAAAACGGTTTAAGAAAAGAGCTTTGTTATTAAAAATAGAGTTGAAATTGTTTGTTAAAAGAGTTTTGATATTTACTACTAGTATTAAAACCTTTATATTATAAAGTGACAAAATACATAAGCAAGTGTAGAAACAATCAGTCACAAAGATCGCATACGGAGATGCGAATAAAATCCAAGGAAATCAGCTCAATGTTTTTCAGATAAGATCCCCTACGGAGGGGGGGTCCAGGGAGGGTGGCAACCCCCCAAGGTGGGGGTGCGGGGGCAACGCCACCGCTTACGGGGTTCGACCTGCCCGGTCAGGTCGCGGGGGTCCAGGGGGCAGCGCCCCCGGCGGGGTGCGGGGCAGCGCCCCGTCCAAAACGGTACGACCTAGTGAAGACAAAATGAGGTCTAACGACCTAAAAGTTAAGGGTCCACGACCTATAGGTTCACGCGACCTAGGTGGAATGCGACCTACGAGATAGGCAAGTGGAACGACCTAAAGATGAATGGGTCGAACGACCTAACGTGAGCACAGGTGAAGCGACCTATCGGTCCAACGACCTAAGGGGAAAATGCAACCTAGGTCTAACGACCTAACTGCTCACGACCTAAGGGTCTAAAGGGTCAAACGACCTAGTGGTGTTCGCGAGTTAGCCGAAGCGAGCGACCTAAGAGAGACGAGCGACTTAAGGAACTCGCGACCTAACATTTGAATAGGTCAAGCGACCTAAGTGGTCAGGCAACCTAAGGTCTTACGACCTAACGACCTACGGTCTAAAGGCCACGCGACCTAGAGGATCTGCGAGCTAACGAGGCCGACCTAAGGTGCAAGCGACCTAAGGGACAACGGGCTAAAGTATGGTACGCGACCTAAAAGATGGCGCGACCTAAGGTGAGAGCAGGTCGAGCGACTTAAGGCGATGTGCGACCTAAGACCTAGCGACCTAAAGGGATGCGCGACCTAAGAGAGGCATCAGGTCGAACGACTTAAGGGTGATGCGACCTACGACCTAAGCGCCATACGACCTAAGCTCAAATACGAGCTATGAGCTAGCGACCTACGACCTAAGCTCAAATGCGAGCTAAGGCCTACGGCCTAAGGCCCTAACGTACTAACATTTGTCGCGACCTAAGTGGTGACGACCTAACAAGGAAAGGCTGAGCGACCTAACGCTGCAGAGGGGATTTAAGGCCAGAAACGACCTACGACCTAAACCCCATACGACCTAACGTGAAACGACCTAACTCCGAAGTGAAAATTCAAGGCAGTGCGACCTAGCGCGCTAACACGCGAACGACCTAAGGGTTAGGTCGCGAGCGACCTAACTCCGTACACACGAAAATGGCCAGAACGACCTAAGTGCAGAAAATTCACCAAAACGCTAAAAATTGGAGTTTTTCGCCAATCCAATCCAAACCAAATGCAAATGTGCATGCAAAAGTGATAGGGAATCATTCCCAACAGTCCAATATAGTTATAGACTAGATTTGTGAGATAAAAATCTCACATTTGCTCCAAAACCCAATGAAAATGAAGAACAAAGCTTGAAGGCAAATGGAGAAACAACCACAAGCTTGAATCCGATGTCTTCTTCTTGAATTTGGAGTTGAATGTTGGAGTTGCAATAAAACAAAGACTTTGGAGTTTTAATTTCTCATTCCATTCACCATTTTTGTTGAAGCTTTAGTGTTAGGAAATGAAATGAAGCAATGAAGAAGAAGGGGGGTGGAACTTGGGCCTAATGGGCTAAAAGTCCAAACCAAAGGCTCGAGTGAAAAAGTGGTGAAATTCCACTAACCCCAAACATATCAATGTTTATACTTAGAAGATTGCAAACGACGTTTCGAACTCAATGGAAGTGGTCTCGAGTCCTAATTTGACCGTTTGCAAAAAGTAGCTTCGGACCAAAATCCGATTAACGATAAAATATTTAAATATAAAAATCGATAAATATGCGGGTTGTTACATTAGGTATATAAAACTGAATTTTAAACTAACATAAATATTGCCGATATTCAATATTACCTCTCAAATGGATATATCCAACCATATGAACAGGACCTCTAAGAAGTGCTTCGGATGGAAAATGAACAGGTAGATGCTCCATTACATTAAAGAAACCTGGCAAAAATATTTTTTCCAGCTTGCAGAGCAGTATAAGAATTTCTACTTCAAGTCTACGTATACGGTCGACTTTTAACGTCGTCGAACAAAGTTGGTTATAAAACAAACTTAATTCTGTTATAACGCTCCATACTTTTACGGGCAGCAGTTCTTTGAGAATCACGGGTAATAGATATTCCATCATGATATGACAATCGTGACTTTTCATCCCACTCAATTTATTGTTTTTAAAGTCAACACATTTACGAAGATTAGAAGAAATCTCATCAGGACATCTTAGTGCTTCCGCCCACTTTAGCACGAGTTTTACTTGCTTACTGTCTAGCTCATAGCATGCTTTGGGTTTTTTTATTGTCATTGGGTTTCATATGAAGTTCGGGACGTTTACAAAAGTTTTCTATATCAAGTCTTGAATTCAAATCGTCCTTTGTTTTCCCATTTACATTCATAACTATATTAAACACATTATCAAACACGTTTTTTTCGTTGTGCATCACGTCAATATTATGTCGGAGTAGGAGATCTTTCCAGTAGGGTAACTCCCAAAATATACTTTGTTTGCACCAATTATGAATGTCTGATTTACCTGGAATTTCAGTCTGCACTCCAGTTTCATGTATTTTCGGATACTCTTTTACAATTTCATATGTTTTTTCGCTTGACCAAATGTTCGGTGGTTGCACACTCTCTTCTCTGTTAGCTATAAAGCTTTTTCTATCTCTTTTAAAAGGATGATTGAGATGGAGAAAACACTGATAACAATCAAACCAAGAAATTTTCTTTCCGTACCGTAGCGAAAACGCCCGTGTTTCTTCCATGCAATAAGGACAAGCAACACTAATTATCATCACCTAATACGCAATAATCACCATTTTCAAATACATAATCAACTAATTTTCTAAATTAGGTTTACCATTATATACCCAATTAAAATAATAAACTATGTATCATAAAGTAATAACATATATTCATCAATTCCAAACCCATAAATCATCCAATTCCAAATCCCTAAATCATTAACTAATTTAATTTAAACCTAAATTAAACAAAGCTAATGGAAAATAGAAGTTATTGGCAAGCGTGGAGAGGTTCAAAGTAGCGATGGAAGGTTGCGATGGCCTCTGGTAGCGGGTAGCGGCGGCTGGCTGCGGGAAGGAGGAGGAGCTGAGTGAATGAGAAGAGGAAAGTGGAAAATGTTCTCTCGGCTGGAGTCTGTATATTCGCGATTGGTGGCGGCTAGCGACGGCTAGCGATGGCCGCAATTTTTAGCCGTCGCTAGCATCTGTCGCTGTACAGCCGATTCTAGTAGTGTGTTGGCCATATTAATTCAAGAAGTTTCGAAATAATCGTAGTTGGAAGTGGAAGATTTGTATACACTTTTAGCTCTAAGAACAGGCATTGGACAAGCATTATTACAAGCTTTGATGGTAACCATATAGACAATGCGTCATACAGTTTTTTTTCATGCAAATCAGCAGTTCATGCCAATGGCATTCTTTGTTGGTAGTCTCACCTGAGAGTTTACAACATAGAATACTCGCACTTCTCTGTTGTTAAATTTCCAGTTGGTGAAACGACGTCTATTTACTGTTTAAGTGAGACAATGGATCACCTGAAGTTCATATCGGTAACAGACTGCATGTTAAGAGTTTGGGTTCTGGAGGAAGCTTGCCTATTGTGGAAGTTGGAGTGTAAAATGATTCTTGGCTTCATGTCGTTCCCATTGGCTTTGTTGAATCTGATAACGAGGTTGTGCTTTTAGAAGGATCATGGTCGCGTAGCGTCTTCACTTTTGGAGAGGAAATTGAAACGTTGCGCTCAGGATCCGATTTTGTTTAAGATGTGGAATATGGGTCGGTTTTTCCCCTACAAAGTGAATATTGATTTTCCCTCCATTCCCACTAAAGTTCTGAATTTTCCTTGCCACATATATACATACACATACATTCACACATACACACATATACACATGTATACATATATACACACACATATATAGTATGTGGTATAACACTGTATGGTAACCTCTTTATTGGTGTAGATTGGTATATTTTTTGCATGATACATCCTTCTTTGATATCATATTTTGTCTAAAATGGCAATGCTCTACAGTTGTTGAAACTTGACTTCAGTATGCATATAATGGATACCATTGTACTTCTTGCTTACACTTTCCAACTATTGATATTCAAGTGAAAAGATGAAAGTTTGTTATAGAATTTGATATGTAGTTTTTCTATGGATTGCATAAAGCTGTTTCCTTCCAGGTATATTTCAACTTTGACATTTTACATTGGGAAAAATGCTTGAATTCTTGTGAAGTTGTCATAAGTGGCCTTCTCCAGTACACTTGATCTTATAGCTAAGTACTAATTCTGTGTTCCCCTTTTATATTTTTTAACAACATTAAATTATTGATTTTTTTTTGTTATGTAAAACATCTGAGAAGAGAAGGTACATGAATATTGATACATTATTACTTTTTATTTCTTTAACAATAGTGTGTTAATATGTAAATTCAACAGATGTGTTGGTTGATTTTCAGTGAGCAATTACACTTTTGTCTTATCCAGGGGGAATGATGGGAAATTTGCGAATTACACAATATGAACAACTTCTTTATGTTTTCATAATGCATGTTTTCATAATGCATAGCCTACAACAGTCATTTAGGATGAGCATCTCATTGATTTCCACTGGTTTTGGTCAATTCCCCATAAATTCTAGCCGTTGGGATGTTGATCCACATGGGTTGAACTTGGGATTTTGCTGCCTTCGAAAACTGGGCAGACCAAAAGTGCATATTGCATCCTATTTCTTTACTAGCAATTCCAAAATCCTTGTTTCCTCACAATATAACCGAAAAGTTCATTAAGCATACGAGTTCTAGCTTGCGTAAGTTAGTCTGGATTGCCGGTGCCGCTCCTACTTCAATAACTATATTATAACTATATCATCCATAGTTCTATCCTATGTCAAATCAACACTCATCATATCTGGAGTCTGTGTGTTCATCCGCACTCCATTCATTATTTTCAAGCACAAATTAAAGTTCATGGCTGCATATCGCACTTCCACATATTGCACATATGTCGTTTTAAATTTGTCCGAATTTAGTTTCTTTTGAATAAATTGTAATTTGAAGATGTTTATAGGTAATTATGGATTGAAGATATAGATATTTATAATGTTTCTAAGTAAATTAACTTTAAATGGGAACGACCATATCAAATAATATTACCACATAACAAATAAAAGAACTTATTTGATTTTAATTCAAATTAATTGGATAATCGGATACAAATTAATGCTGCTTTATTGAAATCCAATTTAATAAGAAAATCAGTTCTATAATATTTTTCTTTAATGATAATCAATCTAAGTTCACCTTTTGTACAACATAACATGTAATTTTGTAATGGACTAAGATTCCTTTTTAGTTTTACTTAATCACGTATTTTTAAAATGAACCTTTATTAGATTGTGGTGTGTAGTTCATATTCATATTATCTGCACATTTCTTGACAAATTAGGGTATTTAAGAAGCTAGAATCATCAAATTTGATGATGCACAATCAACGAGTCAAGATTTTTGGGAAGTTAATATAGTAAAAATAAATGCAGTGGTTACTATATGTGTGTGTATCATAATCTATAAAAGTAAATGATATACTAACTGCAAAACTTAGAAGGAGGTCCAGCGGTGAAACTATTAGTTCTCATCTATGTTTTGAGTTTCAAAAAAATAATGATTGACTTAGTTCTTTTATACTTTTAGCTTTAAAAATAAATGATTAGCATAATTTTTTAATTCAATGTTATTAATTTGATAAAATGTTTATTTTTCAGTTTAGTGTATATATTATAAGTGAATACTATCATATTTTTAGTCTTTCATATTCAGTTATTTAATTGTAATTGAGTAAATATGTCTACTAATGATCATTAATTCATTTAGTTGGCATCAAAGAGAATTAGTTTGAGAATTAATATATAATTAATTATATCGTTGGAATTAATTAGAACCAATTGAAATTAACTATGATTAATTCTCTGTTTAGTTTAAACTAATATATAAAACCGGAAAATAGGCAGAAGGAAGAAATTGCAAAAAAATTTAGTTTCAGGGACAACAAGTTTTCTTTTTAGTTTGAAGGACACTTTTTAGTATAAACTGAAAATGATAGTTACAACTATCATTCTGTGGTTTACACTAAAAGTGTCCTTCAACCTAAAAAGCAAACCTTTTGTCTATAAGACAAAAAATTTCTTCAACTTTTTCCTTGAGCCTAAAACCCCCTATATAAAATATTAAATATATATCATAATTTACTTTAATTTTTAGTTGCATATAACAAATTACAAGAAATTTTCCTCAAGGACAATTTTTAAGGCTTTTTTTAGATTTAGGACAGCCCGCTAATTATTTTCTCACAAGGACACACGCACGTATTTTCCTTTCAGCCACTTTCACGTGCTTCTTCTTCTTCTTCGTTTCGATTCTGCCGCGATCAAATTTACTCTCGCAATCAAAATGTCGATCAACCTTGTTTGGTCATTTCAATTTCATTCTTCTGAAAATTATAGTTCATCTATTATATTTTTCTCATGCGCGTTTGTCGACCTCGTTCTTTTCATATTTCTACCGTGATCTCGTTTTCTTTCAAAGTTTTGATATAAAGTTGTTTGGGTGTATATAAAGTTGTGATAGAGTTGAAAAGTATCATATTTCATGTTCAGTTTTTGGGTTTCGTTTTTATTTTTTTCTTATTATCATTTTTTTTATCAGTAACTGAGTATCAGTTTTGTATACGATAGGTATCAGTTTTGTGAAATTGAATAATTAATGTTCTACATTGAACATATTTTTACTAATGTTTATTTTTTATTTTTTTTGGCTGTGGGGATAACAGTCTTCTTTGTCTGTTTGTGTTGAATTATAACACTTTTAGCAATCGATTGTATATTGATTGCTCTTTATATGATTTGAAGAATGAGATATAAGCTTGTTATGATTGAAAAAGTATTATTGATTGGGTTGTATATAAGCTTGTGATAGAGTGGAAAAGTATCATATCTTAGGATCAGTTTTCTCGTATCATTTTTATTTTTCTTAGTATAATTTTTTTTTGATTATCAGTAACTAGGTATCAGTTTTGTATACCTTAGGTATCAGTTTTATGAAATGGAAAAACTAATGTTCTAAACTGAACATGTTTTTACTAATATTTTTTTTTGCAGTGGTGATAATGTGGCGCAGGTAGACCATCAGCTAAGTCTAAAGAAGGATTTTCATATTTTCAGAACAAGCATAACAGATGTGGCGAGTGCAAAGCAGCTTGGTCATAATAAATGGAATTGTCAAGCTTCGAAGAGGATATGATTTGATTTTTCATTTTGAATTTATTCAGATTAATAAGTGGATGTGTGACTTGTTTTGGTGGTTTATTGTAATTGAACCTTTTGTTATTACTTTGTATTCAGTATATCATGGAATTTGTTGTTAATTTGTGTTCAGTTTATTGTAAGTGGATGTATTCAGTTTTAGTATCAGTTAAATGTTTTTACAGTATTAGTTCTAGTGTGTGTTTTTACAAGTAGGAGCAGCCTTGTTTTAAGAACATAACATCATTACTTCATAAGTATCAAATTGCAACAGAACATCATTACTTCACAAGTACAAATTTCAACAGAATTACATTACTTTACAACTATCAAATTTAATTGTGAAACATCAAATTTAATGGTACAAGCATATAGTATTATGCTTTGAATTAAAATATTTAATATTTTTACTAGCACACTTAGTATCGATTTGTGTATGAATTTTTTCGTTTGTAGCTATTACTTTAAGACATATTTGCTAAATATTTTGTTTTATTTTTTATTATGTAGTTATCTTTTTTGTTTTCGTAGGTGTCAGTTTTGTTTCTGTAGGTATCAGTTTCTTTTATGTAGGTATCAATTTTGTTTTTGTAGGTACCAGTTTCTCTTATACGGGTATCAGTTTTGTTTCTGTAGGTATCAGTTTCTTTTATGTAGGTATCAATTTTCTTCCTGTAATAACTGTTTATTTTTGAACTAACTGTTTTTGAAATTGAAAGATAATATTTTTCAATTTTTTGTTATGAATCATTTTTTTTTCAAGTACGTTGCTTCACCTTTCTACATATACAACAAATTGCTTCTCTGACTTCACTGCCCAAAAACCCAACTTATCTGCCATGTCCAGACTCCAATCCACCTTCCTCGACTAACACAATCATCGCCAACAACTCGCGACCTCAACCTCGACCAAATCGCGACCTAATCAAAATTTTCTCCTCACCGCCTCCTGCAAAACACCAACCACAACCGCGACATCAAATACAGACTCAAAGAAATTGGAAATTGTAATTTTGGTTTTGTGAAAGTGATTTTGGTTTTGGGGAAACTGTGGAAATTGATTTTGCTTCTGAGCAATTGAACGAGAAATCGATTTGTTTTGATTTAATTTTATTTTTAAAAGAAAGTCGTCGATTTCTGAGTGAAAGCGAGAAGGAGGAGACAGACATAATTCTTTGTCTTTGTTTTAATTTGTATCTGGGCTTGGGCTTTGTCCTTGCGGTAAAAGTTTTTTGCGCGTGTCCTTCTGAGCAATTATTTACTTTAATTTGTCCTTTAAAATTATTTCCCCTAACAAATTATACTTTCGTGGCCCCTATTTTGATATTTATTTATAATATAATTTAATTGTCTGCAAACTAAATGAATCTTAAGCCATGTATTTCTTTCCTTTTATAATCATGGTGCGGCCTGAATTTATCACAAGATCTATAAAAATAAATCGTACATTAGCTTCAAACGCGAGAATCCCAACTAGTGAAATCATAGATTAGCATGCTTTCTCTTGGTCCTTTCTATGTTTTAAGTTCCAGAAGTCTTATTATTGACTTCAATCACTTTTAAAACTAACAGAAACACACCTGTTTTTCCAAAGATCGTGAATTTATTAGAGAATACGTGTATTTTAGTTAATTTAAACTTCACATTCCTATATTTTAGTTTAATTCATTATCGATGTTACTAATGATTCTAAGGTAAGATTCAATGAGGAATTAATATTACCATATATTTTTTCATATTTAATATTCCATTAATTAGTTATGATTTAATTCTCAAATGAACTTTGATTGATTCTTTTAACTATCATTAAAAACGATTAATTTAAGAACCAATGCGTAATACATTCTCGAATTTAATTTAGAATAAAATAAAACATTAAATTCACATTCAAAATAGTACACAAGTATATAGTTTTTATGGTAATGGTAACCATTACTGTACGAGAAAAGAGTCACCATACCAACATCGTTGTTATATCAAAAATGATTGTCGATACTTTACCGTTATCGCTTGTAAAATGTTCATTGGTAGCGGTAAACCGGTAAATCATGGATTGATAACGCTAAATTTCCCAGTAAATAAATCCATTAATATTTTATTACATTAAAATTTTAATAATGATAAAAATATTTTTCACTAATTCTGACTCCATTAATATTTATATAAACATTTTGCTCTATTTTAATTGCAACCAAAAAAAATTCTTAATCCAATACAAATTATTTTTGATAATGTGAATAAATAATTTTATTAATCTTAAACTTTAAAGTCAATGAAGCAAAAAAGAACCATCATCATAAATGATACTACTACTTAAAATCTTTTAAATTTCAGAACTTCTTTTAGTTAGGATTAATTAAAATAATGAAAAAAATAACATTCTTGCAAATTTATCTTACCGCTAGTTTTGACATTTTTTTACCACTATATTTATTCTTAACAATGATAAATTTACCATTGTCGTACTGATAACTTTGGTATATCGATATAGCTCAATATTGGTTACCAACTGCTTGACATTGATATGGTAATGGTGAATTTACCATTACCATAAAGCTCTATTCGTATCAATTATCATAATGTCTTTTAACTTCAAATCTCACTAACCAAACAATAATATTGAAATCTTCAATGGAAGGATATGAAGATTTAGATGGAGATTATGACAACAAAGATTGAAATTAAGATGTATACTATACCGATCCGCCTTTTTGACCATCAAAAGTCGACACCTAACGCTACCACTGTGTTCCAATGTCGAGCATCCAATTGATAAAATGGTGGATTGTTAGGGTAAATAAAAAGAAGAGAACGGAGAAAAACAGAATCTCACAGCGGAACTGACAACATATAAAATGCAATGGCAATAGAAATTTTCACTCCAAACATACAGAGTATATCAGAGTTAAAAACAAACCTATTCAGCTGAACAGTTATAAAATCCTGACCTTACAAATGTCAATATACTACATAATACAGCGGAAAATAAAATACTACAATAGGTAAATCTTCAGCTCCCTCCACGATTTTCAAAACTTCAAAGACAACCTGGAAAAATACTCGTTCTGAATCAAACATTATAATTAAATAACACTCGTATTAGTCTAGAAATACCAGCGTGAGATAACTCAAATAATGGGGAACGTATAAAATTCTGTGAGAGCACGCCGCTAACGCAAACGGTTTTCCACCTCACAATGATAACATCCATACAGGAAAGAGCAGAAATAAATAACAGGAAATAAATGTAAATAAGGATAGACATAATTAATATTAAAACCAGACTTGAAAGAATAAAAATAAACCGAGTAAAATCCAAACTGAACAGAATGGATAGTACAAGAAAATAGTCCAACTTGATAGAATGGACTAAATAAGGTAATAATCCAAACTTGGTTGAGTGGATTGAATAAGGTAACAGCCTAACTTGATAGAATGAGCTGAATTAGTACTTAAATGACGTGATGAAGAGTTGGCTCTACTCGTAGCAATTAAATCTAAAAAAGATTTGGGGTTTTCGAATTAAATAAGGAAAGGAAAATTTTCAACCAATGACAAGGAAGGTGCACCCTCATTGAAGTATACCTATAGTATTATACTTTGAGCTCGGCCACATGTTGTGTGACACTTCTCGAAAATGTACCAATCGGACCCTGCCAGACCTTATCGAGTATCCGAATATTTCACATCTAAACTCAAAACGTTTTTCACGTGACGATACATAAAAATCTAGATGATATGTGAAATACCCTAATGGGAGCAACCCCACATAGCTGGACGTCCGTTCGTGCTTTTGGTTTAGTTGTTTCGGGAAAAGGATAACAAAGCTCGAAGAGCAGCAAATCATTTTTACAGTGACGTTACACCATGAACAAAGCTGAATTCAATAATTAATAAATAAACAATCGAGGATTTAAAATGTCATATATGGAAATTAAAGTTCATATATTTACCACTACTCATCGATTATAGACAAGTCTTATCTTTCTGCTAAAAATGAAGCCGGGCAAGTTGAGGTAGTGTTACCTCTAGGCATCACATTGATGACATTTTTAACCTTTGAGATAGAAACGAGTCCAAGCCTCAATGTTTAGCGTTAAATGCATGACTAGATTCTTTCCATATAAGCGATATCGATTACAAAATTATTTTTCTATAACCGAAGTCAAACTTTAGTTTTTTTTTAAAAACCGAACTTGTGATTGATTTCCATATTGGTAAAACACTTTTAGAATTAGTTCCTGATTGTTAAAACATTAAGAGAATAATTTTTCCAAACGCGCAACCCCGAAGGCCTAAACCAACATCAGACTGAACACCAGAAAATTATCCAACTTAACATCCCAATAATCGAGTTCAAATTCCTTTTTATAACTTTAAAACAATATTAATTATTCCAAAGATAATTAATCACATTTAAATAAGAAAATCCATTATCTTTAATAATATAGATAATTATTTCCAAACACTTATATACCATTGGTAAATTAACTTTAAAATCTTCATTAAATCAGTTTATTAACTTTAAATCAGTTGACTAAAGCAATTTTATTATATTGGTTAATTTACTTTAATCACTTTTACTAAATCGATTTATTAACTTTAAATGTCATTAATTACAAAGATTAATTAAATTCAAATAATCATAAGTTAAAATGAATAAGTCATCTCAAACATCATTTATTAAAACAACAAGTAATTTAAAATTCCATTAATTAAAACAATTAATTAAGTTTAAATAATCATAAATTAATTGGATTAATCAAATCCAAGCCTCATTAGTTAAAACGATTAATTAAAATATCTTTTGTTAAAATGATTTATTTAATTACAAAACACCTTCAATTAAAATGATTTAACTAAATTCCTAATATCATTAGTTAAAACAAGTAATTAAATTTAAAACAATCATTAATTAACATGATTAATAAAATTCAAATATCATTATATAAAATGATTAACTACTTTTAAATATGATTAATTTAAATGTTTATTAATTTCAACGGTTATAATCAAATAATTGATTAAACTCCATTATCATTAATTAAATTAATTAATTAATTAAACTTAAATGATCATTAATTAAAACGACTAATTAAGTCTAAACATCATTAGCAAAAATGACTAATTAGACCTAAAAGTAAACCAAATTTAAAACGTTATCTATAAAATTGGTTAATTAATTCCAAAATATAAGTTAAAATGATTAATTAATATAAATTATCATTAGTCAAAATTATTAATAAATTTTCAATATTCTGTTTAGTGGTAACACAAACTCAAGTTCATATGACAGAGCTCTGGGGATGAAATTGAGTAAATGACGATATAGCGAAATTGCTATAATGACACATAACAAATTAAATGGAATCTTAGGATTTAATTCAATTATTACAACATAAAGATGAAAATAAATAATTTAATGGCGAGAAACCCCTCAGGGTCTCTTTACAGGTTTACCCTGTAAAACAATGGCTACGGATAATATATATATATATAATCATATGGGTTCATGACGATCAAATTAATATGTTATCCATTTTCCAAACGGAAATTCAACAAAACAATCAATCAAACAATTAAACTAACATCCAAGTAATCAGTAAACGTTTATAATATCATTGATATGACATAATAAAACTAAGTGTGAGTTAAACTCACACTGATTTTCGCTTTTACCAAAACGTCTCGATTTTGGGCTAAACCCGAACGGCGAACGGTCGTTCGATTTTAGCCTAAATTTTTGAATTGCTCCAAATCCATCCAAACCAATTCCATCACGAGGATCTCAACGACATTAGTCCAGTGCAAAAGACGGCATTCGAATCCTACCTTGTATGAGCAAGATACAAAATTTACAAGTTATCGATAAATTTAAAATTAACATTAAACAACTTTAAACTAATTACAAAATCATCCCTGCCACTCCTTCTTCCCAATTTAACACTCCCTCTCCCTGTACATGATATGCATTCCATTATCGTGCATACACAAACCCCAAACTACCTCTATACAAGACGGAAACCCAAACTGACAACGTTGAGCAACTGCTGATACAATCTCTACCTCCTGAATCCATCACCTATGAAGCCGCAACCCCAAAAATGTCACGACCTTCTCCTCTCTTTGTCATCCGTATAGGGGACGGAACCCCTCCAAAAGCAATCATAACTTCTCATTTAAGGCTATAAGATAGTTTTCAATGTGAGAAATTCAAATCCAAACTCTTTTTTGCAACTCGTTGAACCAAAATTCCAGAATTCTAACCCTAGGTTGACTACCTATGTCTCGATCATCCAAAATCAGATGCGCAAGCTATAACTTGGGTATAGGGTGGAAGTTCTAGTCGAAACGAGATTTTTAAAACTTGTTTCATGATTTTTAGAGGTGTATACCTATAGTTCTTGAATTTTGAAATTTGAATTTAGAAAAGAAAAGGTGTTCTTATTGTTACATGGAATGTTTAAATAGATTTAAAGGTATGGAGGCTGAAAGGATTGGGTTGGGATAGTTAAGGCTGATATGATTAAATATATATTATTTAAAATTTAAAATATTCAACAAAACATACCCGAAAATCTCGAACTCCAAAAGAGGCGTGCCGCCTGGCGTTTTATATGTTATACCCCTGTTCCGAATGCAACGGAACTAGTCTCGAGGTCTAATTCGATCTTATGCAGAAGATAGCTTTTTAGATCCAGTTATTGTATTAAATTTCCTATCTTAATTTCTACGCGTTTCGAACTCGCATGACCAAACGATCCGTCTGATCGTCATGAAATTCGACGACGTATAATAATTCATTATTATGGTTCTAACGCAATTAGTTTCGTCAAAATCCGAGACTATGCTGCTGGAATGACAATTTCATAGATTTAAATATCGTTTTTATACTTTAATTATTGACATTTCTTCTACCTATTTATATTTGTAAATAAATTTACAAATTGAATTCACCAATATTATTCATTTATTAAAAGGAGTTAAAGAAAATTATTAGATCCATTTAATTAACTTTTAATTCATAATTCAAATATTTAATCATTCCCCATCTTTTGAATTAAAGGTTATTAAATTCAAAAATCCAATTATTTAAATATTTGAAATTAATTAAACATTAAATAATCAAATGACCAAAATTTTAAGCTGTACATATACTCCTCCATTGTCTTAATTCTTAACAATCATTTAAATTAGGGAATTAGGGTTTTGAGAATTTGAGAACGGAAGGAAAAAATAGTTTTGGAAGTGTATAATAGTATGAGAAAGACGCAAGAATAAATATAATTATGGATAGTTAATCAAGTAATTTGATATTAATTTTACAAGGAAAAAAACTAATGATTAGATTATTCCATTAGCAAAATTATCTAATTAACGAAATATTTTTTTGCCCATTTATCCAAAACCGCCTTTTCTCAATTCTTAATAAGAAAAAAAAATGGCCAAAGACTAAATTTATATAATAAAAATAGAGTACCTCAGTAACAGAATATCAAGCATATAGTAGTGACTAGACTTAAGCATAAGTTCTCGATTATTAGAACATATTCTCACATATATGCACCTATATTACTCTTCAAGTAGGCATGGTCGTCTCATAATTTATCATCCACAGATTTAATATGAGGTCACCAATACAAACTGATGCTTAAAGGAATCAATACACTAAATTGAAATTTCAAATTACAATATGTTGAAATATGAAAACTGTTACATTTACTTGAAACAGGTAGAAAAATGAATTGAAACACAATCCCTATTTTTATATTTATTTGTATATGAATTTTTAATTTCAATCTAATTGTCAATAAAATGAATTTTATGCCATTTATCTCTTTCTTTTTATAACTATGATACAAATGAATTTATTACAAGTTTTATAATAAAACATAAATTGAAACATGTGAATGCAATTGTGAAATCATAGATTATCCATGCTTTTGCTATTCGTTGTAATGCTTCGTTTGGTTCTTTATATATTTTTAGATTCTAAAACTCTTACTATAACATTTATTCAATTTTAAAACAACTAAAAAAACACTTAGTTTTTTTAAAATTGTAGATTTATTAGGAAATACATGTAATTTAGTCAATTTAAACTTACATGATTATTTTTTAATTTAATTGATTATTGATATTACTAATGGTTTCAAGCTAAGATTCATTAGGAATGAATATTACCATATTTTTTCATCTTTAATATTCCATTAATCAATGGTAATTGAATTCTCAGATAAATGTTATTTAATCCTTTTAATAGCATTAAAAGAATTGATCCAAGAATCAATGTGTAACGACCCACCTTTTTGGACGATTTAAATCGACAATAAACCACATATGTCTGATTCAAACCATTCAAAAGGAAGGATTGTTAATGGGGTAAATAAGAAAATAATAGAAAAGAAGGAAAAACAAACTACAGAATCTCGCAGTGGAATGACAAAATATAATAATCAAATAAACAATTCATGAAGCTGTTTTACAAATGACATATGATTATACTTCTACAATTTAAACCAGATTTATACATACATCAGCAAAATAAAAAAAATAATGTAGCAGAACACAATAAGAAGTGGAATAATAATAATAAATAGCAATAATATACTGAATCTTCGTCTTCGCCCTCCAGAAAATAAAATGGTCTTCAATACACCGAAAAAGCTCAGACTGACCCGAGCATAATGAAAAACAACACATTCGAGTCAGAACTAAAAATTCCTATGTAAATCAAATCAACTACAAATAAAAATATGAGTGCAATGGCTTTATAGATGTTATACGATTTTTCATCTCCTATCAAGTGTACGACATGAATGTAGTAATTTATGAGATTTCAAATAATTCGAAATGCCAATTTTAACCACTTTGTTTAAAATAAATTCGAAGTTTAAATTAAAAACTTATTTTTTTTTAATAATTAAGTTTTAATAAATAATTCAAATTCAAGAAGTTGTATGGGTATATATATTATTTCAACCCATAATTTAAATGTCTTAATTATCCAATTCTAAAATGATTCAGGAGACCACTTAAATGATGTCAATAATATAGAAGGTGATAATAGGGACATATTAAAATAAATAAACAACCATACATCCAACATATCAATCAATAAGCATCCATTTCAAACAAAATCCAAATCAACCAATATATTTCAACATATAATAGTTATCATTATCAAGGTTTAACTATCAATTAAATTCCAATATAAAATTAAATGTCATTTCAGATTCAATATTAATTCAAATGACAACTTAACTCAACAAATAGAAATAAAAAATATTATATATCACATCATATATTTTATTTAATTTGCAATGGAATTTTTAGCATTGCGTGAGTGCGTTAAATCACTCACCTTTTTTGCTTTTCCTTTTCTAACCAGATTTTGATCGGCAACTACTTTCTCATTTTGTTTTGTTTCCTTGCTATCTTAATATATTTTTTATAGAAAGTTTTGAAGAGAAGATTATAAAGATCTGGATTTGAAGAAAAAGACATGGAAAGAAGAGAAGATTTGAAAAAGAAAAAAATTAAAGAAGAAGAAGAACTGAAAAAAGGAAGCTTTGAAAAAGAAGAAGATTTGAAGAATAAGAAGAAGAAAGAGAAAAAAAAGCTTTGGAAAAAAGAAGAGAAAGGAGATTTGAAGAAGAAACATGAAAAAAAAGGGAGGAAAGCGAAGAGAGACAAAAATGAAGCTATAGAAGATGAGCTTTAAAAAAATAAACGAAGCTATAAGAATAAAAATTAAAACTGGTGAAAAGCTAATAAAGCTAGATATAAACAAAATAGGAATTGAAATAAAGTAAAAATATGAACAACCCAAAAAAATGGTAAGGGTTAAAAGAGGTGAAGGAAAGAATTAAAAATATGAAAAGTAGATAACGTTCATGAAATGAAAAGGCTTTAGACAATATAAATGGAAATGGGTAATGAAACAAATGAGAAAACAATGAAAAAAGGTGTGACAATTATTAATTAGAAAGGTAATGAATGGACGAACTCTACTCTATAAAAAAACTTTTGGAATTTAAATTCAAAATATTTGTTCACCCAATTAATTTTGTTAACCCCAAACATATAAAATTTGACATTCATTAAAGATTTAATTACCACAACATAACTTAATTTGAACACACCAACTTACATAACGGAAACCGCCGCTACATAAAATAAAATATGAACC
Organism: Allium cepa; assembly: GCA_030765085.1. Lineage (NCBI taxonomy): Eukaryota > Viridiplantae > Streptophyta > Magnoliopsida > Asparagales > Amaryllidaceae > Allium > Allium cepa. Next base: position 805,962,191 of record CM060943.1, read on the forward strand.
ATGATTTAAGAATTCAAATTTAGAAACAATATTTTTCTCGACATGTAATAACGAACTCAAATATTCAATTTATTTTAAATTTCAAGGTTAGTAATAAAATCACTTCCATGCAACCTATGCTTGCTATTTAACTACCGTAAAATGTTATTTTAAAATTTTAATTTTCTCTTTTACAACATTATATTTATATTCAGAATGGAAATATTCACTTTACTTTCCTCAAACATTCTTTTATTTTCATTAAAATGCTTATTCGTTACTTACAAATCACAAAAGTAAACATTCTTATATTCTAAAATGATCAACTTATACAATATTAATTCCATTCTTACATTTCCAAATAATGTACATTCCAAATGAAAAAAATTCTTACATTAAATTTATTAGTTGCACTTTGTCTTTTTCCTTTTTCAATTAAAAGATTTCAATAAACTTATTGCCAATTAATTTTAATCTTCCATTTCAAAACAGACCCTAATTGATGAAATCAATTAAATAAATACGTGAACATTGTAATCCTTATTTATAGTCATGCAAACACGTTTATAAAATTACAGTATCTAACAAATATTAAATTACATACTAAATAAACGTTTTTCTCTATCAATCAATATTCATTTAACCCTTCATTAAAACTTACATTTGTTCTAATCCTTGTTATTAAATGATATTCTAATACGCGTTAGAACCTTCCACTTTATTGCTTCATTGTAGTTTGTTGTTTTAGAATTTTAGTTATGGTCCAAACTTATGATCTAATAACATAGTTAACATTTGTTTTACATTTCATTACGTCAGTATACTCCAATTTCCATCCTTATTTGTGTTAACTACTATGTTTCCATTTTATTGAATTTTGGTCAATTTCACACATTAATTATAATTAAAGTCTCAATTAATTTATTTACTATGGTTTCATTCTTTTATTAAATCAACTATCGCTTTACATAGGCAACATTGTTATATCTTCCATTACATCGATATTTTTCCATTTCATCTTACCTTTCATTTACGTAACCTTTTATTTCATTGATTGAATAAATTCACTTATTAAAATTTCCAATTCCAATAAATTTGAGTAAACTGATTTCCATCCTTTTATTCAAATCTAAGGTCATACTATGAAAAAAATTACATTGGTTACATTGTATAGAATCAATATTTTTACCATTATGAATTAAACCTACATTAACTGCACTAATTAAGGGAATTAATTGCCATTTATTTCCAACTAAATTTAATAGACCAAATAAATAGGTAATATATATAATAATTGTCACAGTTATCCTTTAATTACATTTATAAGTTTATTACTTACAAACAAATGTTACTATTTCTTTCATAACACTAATTTTATTTAATTTCCATTAACAATATATTATTTCATTAATGAATTCAATGTTTACATTCGTTTTCCTATGTTCACTTTATAATCAAATATAACCTTATACTATTTCAATTAATTGGAATTCCATTCAAATTGTTAATAATTAGCTTTAATTAATATTGTTGCATTTCATTTTAGTATTATTCTAGTTATAAATATTTAATTTTAATTTCTTTCAAAATTTAATTACAAAAATCTTATTAAATTTACTGTTTTTAATTGTCGAAAATTACGAGTCGTTACACAATGTATAATTGATTCATTTGTTTAATTTGACAAAAAATATTACATTAAACTCACATTCCAAATGGTATTCAAATATCAATTACCATACTATCCTTTTACTTCAAATCTCACCAACTAGGGATTGAAACTAAGACATGTGTTGAATTCGGATGATTCAAATATTTGTTAAAGAGGAAAGAAATAGATTAATTGATTCAATCAAATCAATTAATTTGGCTTGTATATGGAAGGATATTTTGAAAGAAACTAATTAATTAGTCAATCAATTAATTAGTCAATATATTTGCTATATGAAGAAATAAATGATTAGGCATGGAGAATAAAGGAAAGATATGGAAATAAAGATTATGCCATCTATTTGTACTAAAATCAAATCATGCAATTTGGAAGGATAACCGAGTAATCGGGAAATGGATTTGCTTAATCTCCAAGCAACCCTTCATTATCAAGTCTATTTAAACGAAGGAATTTCTCTTCATATGAACAAGCAAGTGTGTGAGAGTATCCACCATTATTCTTCCCTCTCTTTTGTACTCTTTTCTTTAGTGTAATAAAAGAAGTTGTTGGGTTTCCACGGACGTAGGATATTCATATCCAAACCACGTTAAATCTTTTGTGTCCCTTGTTTATGTTATTATTTCTGTGAGACTGCATAATTCTTTTTAAGTGTCATTGGTATCTAAATAGGCAATACTAGATCCTAATCAAACAAATCGCTTCCACTCAAATCAAAACAAAATTCACTACAGTTTGGTATCGGAGCAAGTGTTATTGTTTCTATTTGGATATTAATGGCTACTTCTAGTAAGTCTGTTGGCAGATCTGGTGTCAATTATGGAGTAACACGTTTTGACGGAAAAGGAGATTTTGGTACTTGGAAGATGAAGATGGAGGCTGTATTGAAGAAGGAGAAGACTTACAAGGTTGTTTCTACGCCTGAGAAATTGAAAGGTATTGATGCAGCTGATTTGGAAGAGATGGAAGATGAAACTCTCACAACAATTTAGTTGAGCCTTTCAGATGAAGTTCTTAGGGAATTCTCTTAGAAGAAGACGGCGAAAGAACTATGGGATGCATTATCAGATGCATATCAAGACAAGTCTCTCACTAATCGGATTATTCTTCAGCAACAACTCTATTCGTTCAAGATGAAGCCTGGAGCTGATCTCATGAAGCATGTAGATGCTTTGATGACTTTAATTATGAACCTAAAGGCAGCGGAAGTTGATATTATCGATGAGGCTCAAGCTATGATCCTCTTATGTTCCTTGCCTAAGGAGTATACTACTTCTGTTAATTCCATGATTTATGGCCGCAGTAAAATTAGCCTGTTCGATGTAAAGGCTGGTCTTCATAATGAAGTATTAAGAGGTAGATTGGAGAGCACTAGCTTGGATAGTGATACCGAAGGCTTATCTGTTCAGAGAGGTAGGGGCCAAAGCAGGTCGAAGAAAGGTGGAGGACGGAATTATTCACGGTCTCAGTTTAGGGGACTTAAGAATCTACCTTTCCATTATTATAAGAGACCAGGGAATTTAATAGCATAATGTCCCAAGATTGAAGGTAGAAGAAAAGATCTAAAGCAAGCCTCAACTTTTACAACAGAGAAATCAGATACAGAAAGTTACACCGATGTATTTACAGCTTTTGGCTCTTCTGGGAAGAGCAACTTATGACTGATTGATTCTATAGGAACTGCTTTTCCACTTACCGTGAAATTGATGGAGGAGAAGTGCTGATGGGTAATGATGCTTCTTGTCGTATGGTGGGTGTTGGTAGCGTGATGATTAGGATGTTTGATGGTGTTATTCGTACGATCACCGATGTTAGACATGTGCCTGATTTGATGAGGAGCTTGGTCTTTGTTGGGACATTGAGTAGACTTGGCTTGAAGATTGTAGTGGAAGGAGAGAAAATGAAGATATCGAAGGGTTCCATGATTGTTATGAGAGGTGTGAGGGTAGGAAATCTTTATCTATTAAAGGGCACTACTGTCATTGGTGAATCAGCTTCTGTTACAATTGTTGATTCAGATTCTTCTAGATTATGGCACTTACGGATGGGTCACATCGGTGAGAGCAGCATGGATGAGTTGAGAAAATGAGGATTGATTGATGGAATTCATCATTCAAAACTTGGTTTTTGTGAAGAGTGTGTTCTTGGAAAGCAGACGAAGATTTCTTTTGGTATAGGAGAGCATAAAGCAAAAGCTATCTTGGAGTATGTTCATACAGATGTCTGGCGTCCCTTCCTTTGTCAGTCTTTAGGTGGAGCCAGATATTTCGTTTCATTTATAGATGATTTCTCTTGTGAAGTATGGTATAATTTATTCAGTCAAAGAGTGAAACCTTTTCCAAGTTTCGAAAGTGGAAATCTATGGTTGAGAAGCAGTCAGGGAAGAAATTGAAAGTTCTCCGTTCAGATAATGACGGTGAATTTGTATCACAGGAATTCATCGATTATTGTGAGTCTGAAGGCATTAAGAGGCATTACACTACACCAGGCGACCCCCAGTCTAATGGAGTTGCAGAAAGGATGAATCGGACATTGTTGGAGAGAACAAGGTGCCTTAGACTGACTGCTAAATTGAAGAAGGGATTTTGGGCTGAAGCTTTATCTATGGCGGCTTCCCTCGTCAACCGCACACCTTCTACTGCCATAGATATGAAGATCCCTGAAGAAGTATGGAAAGGAGAGCCTATTAGCTATTCATTTCTCAGAGTGTTTGGTTGCACGGCTTATGTGCATGAGAGCAAAGGGAAGCTGGAACCTAGAGCTCTCAAGTGTATTTTTCTAGGATATAGGAGAGGAGTGAAGGGATATAGGTTATGGTGTCCTATTAGCAAGAAGATCGTTACGAGCAGGCATGTGACTTTTGATCAAAAGGCTATGTTGAAGGTGGAACCTTCCTCATCGGATGACAATGTGAGGACATGTGAAGAATACCAGACACAAAGCAAGTCATCTGTTGATTCTTTTCATAGACGTTCAAATGGTGTTTCCGATGACACCGTGGTCGATGAGGATAATATCGATGTTGGTACAGAGGATCAAACTCAAGGTGGAGCTCATTCAGAACCTAGGCATGTCAGACAAAGAAGAAAGCCTAAGTGGCTTGATGAGTTTATTGGATTGAGAATCGAAGATATTAACTTCGATGATATGGAAACATATGCTTTGAATGTTGTCCATGATGAGCCCTATGATTATAGAGAAGCTATCGCATCAGTTAACAGTTCCAGTTGGTTAGTTGTTATGGAGGAGGAGATTGAATCATTGTAGAGAAACCATACTTGGGATTTGGTGCCTCTTCCCACCGACAAGAGAGCTATTGGATGCAAGTGGATCTATAGAGTGAAAGACGGTGAAAATGGTAATCTCAGATACAAGGTAAGGTTAGTCCCTAAGGGGTATGTTCAAAAGAAGGAGGTAGAGTATCATGATTGCTCCAGTGGTTAGGCATACTTCTATTCGTATTCTTTTGGCATTAGTTGTTCATTATGATATGGAATTAGAGCAACTAGATGTCAAAACTGCATTCTTGCATGGTGATCTGGATGAGAAGATTTATTTAAAGCAGCCGGAAGGGTTCATTGATAGTAACAGACCAGACTATGTTTGCAAACTCAACAAATCTCTGTATGGACTGAAGCAGTCTCCTAGACTATGGTATAAGAGGTTTGATAAGTTTATGTTTTCACAGGGATACTCCGAAAGTTTCAAAGACCAATTTGTTTATTTCAGAAGATGTGATGGTGATATGATTTATTTGTTGTTATATGTTGATGATATGCTGATTGCATCTCGGAGTATGGTCAGAATTAAGGAGTTGAAATTAGAGCTCAGTAGAGAGTTTGACATGAAGGATTTGGGAAAGGCACAAAGAATATTGGGTATGGAGATAAGCAGGGATAGGAAGCAGATAGAGTTAAGGCTCACTCAATCGCAGTACATCGAGAAGGACCTCGCTCGATTTGGAATGGAGAAAGCTAAACCGGTTGGCACTCCATTAGGCTCTCATTTTTAGTTGTCAAAAGCTTATCTCCCTCATCGAAAGAAGACAAGAGGTATATGACTGATATACCTTATTCTAGTGCTGTTGGTAGTCTTATGTATGCGATGGTGTGCACAAGACCGGATTTGGCCCATGCAGTGGGTGTTGTGAGTCGATATATGTCTAACCCAGACAAAGAGCATTGGCAAGCTGTGAAGTGGATTCTTAGATATCTTCGAGGCACTTCTTCGGTGGGCTTGTTATATGGTGGAGTGGATGGTGACATCTTTCTTAGAGGATACCGTGATTCTGATTACGCTGGGGATAGAGATGCTAGGACGTCAGTGTTGGGCAATGTTTTTACACTTGGCATAGGCTCGATTTCATGGAGATCAAAGCTGCAATCTATCGTAGCTTTATCGACTACTGAAGCAGAGTTGATATCGATTGTGGAAGCAACAAAGGAAGGACCATAATTCAGTTTTTGGATGATCTTTCAATGGTGCAGTGGACAGTAGAGTTATTTTCAGACAGTCAGAGTGCGATTCATCTTGTAGAAAATCAAGCTTATAGTTCATAGACAAAGCACATTGATGTTAGAGGTTTCTTTCTTATGCTTGAGGAAGAACGAAACAAGATCAAATTGTTGAAGGTGAGTACTTTGGATAATCCTTTAGATATGATGACTAGGTCACTTTCAAAGGACAAGTTTGAGCATTGCTCAAACTTGATCAGTTTGATACCTTTTACTTAAGCGCCATGTGACGCTAGACCCAACAACTTATATGTCAATTGTTATATTTGAATCAAGGTGGAGTGTTTAATTTGGATGATTCAAATATTTGTTAAAGTGGAAATAAATAGATTAATTGATTCAATCAAATCAATTAATTTGGCTGGTATATGGAAGGATATTTTGAAGGAAACCAATTAATTAGTCAATCAGTTAATTAACCAATATATTTGCTATATGAAGAAATAAATGATTAGGCATGGAGAATAAAGAAAAGATATGGAAACGAATATTATGCCATCTATTTGTACTAAAATCAAATCATGCAATTTGAAAAGATATCTGGGTAATTGGGAAATTGATTTGCTTAATCTCCAAGCAACCCTTCATTACCAAGTCTATTTAAATGAAGGAATTTCATCTTCATATGAACAAGAAAGTGTGTGAGAGTATCCACCATTATTCTTTCCTGTCTTTTGTACTCTTTTCTTTAGTGAAATAAAAGTTGTTGGGTCTCCGTGGACGTAGGATACACATATTCGAACCACGTTAAATCTTTTGTGTCTCTTATTTTTGTTATTATTTCTATGAGACTGCATAATTCTTTTTAAGTGTCATTGGTATCTAAATAGACAATACTAGATCCAGATCAAATAAATCGTTTCCGCTCAAATTAAAACAAAATTCACTACAACATGTACTCCTTTACAGTCCTAATTTATAACAATTGTTTAAATTAGAGAATAAAGTTTCAGGGTTTTAAGCATGAAAAGGAAAGAAACAATTTTGAAGGAGCAAGTGCGAGAATAAATATAACAGTGAAATAGTTAGTCTAGTGATTTGATACTAATTTTATAAAAAAAGAATTAACAATTATATTATCCACGTAAAAAATTATCTAACTGAAGAAGTACATTTTTCATCTTTTATCCAAAACCATTTTTTCTTCAACAATTCTCGATAAGAATAAACAAATACCCATCATTTATGATATCCTTAATCAATGTATAGGATCAACTATTTGTGATTGACTTACCTTAGTGTAGTCACTTTGTGACTCGCTTGTATGTGGTTGTGTGATTTTTGATTTGCTTTCATGATAGTCCTTTGTTTTGTTCGCTTTCATGCGATGTTGTGTTTTAGTGATGTATGAAGTATTTTCATATTGTCACTACTATCTCTAGGAAATACTAATTTTCATGTTGGATTTTATGATTTCTGAGATTTGTTATTCAACGTATTTTGATGATTGCTATTGTGCAGCATGAGATGATTCTGTGACGCGGTGAATGTTTTATGATACGTTTGTTGTTGAGGTCTTTTGTATGCTATGTATTGGTTGGCGTATACTATTATTATTGATATCTAATAGATATCTTGACGAATCATGTATTCTTAGTGCGAACTGCTTTCTTCCAAGGGGAGACTAATAAGAAAAGCTCCAGAAGTTTAGCCTGCTAAACTCCTATAGTCCAAAGGTGCCGGATATCCATAACATTTGTTCCTTTATATCACACTGCAAGGTGCTATGCCTACTAATGAATGACGTGAATGTTATGATATCGAATATAGGTTGCGGTATAGACTACTGGTTTTCTAGTATAAGATTAGACACTAAAAAATACCACGACTTGAGGTGTGAAAGCCATAATCAAGGCGCTAAGGTAAACAACTGGCCTACAAGGCCAAGCAACCAAATGTAATTACGAACATAGAGAATTATAAAAATAACATGCTTCCCCAAGATACCATTAATCACAAAGTGTTATAAACTTATCAAATAGAAATTACTAAAGCAACAATCGTGTGTTCCATAACCACTCAATGTTGCTAAAACATTTACTATTAGTTAGTAAATTCCACTACCAAAGACTCTACACAAACATGTCATATAATTAAACAATAAAGTGATAACTAATGTCCCATAACCGCTTGTAACTACTAAATTGTTTAAGTATACTTCTCATTTCATAGAACAAGCAAACACATAGTTTGAAAGCTAATTTACATGAAAATTCATCAAATAAGCAATTACTAAAAGAAATAATCCTTTGCCTGGATTTTATGTAAAAAGCTCCATTTTCTCTTAAACTTAATATTTAAAGATAAAGTCAATATGATTTTATAAAAGACTACAAAGGATTTTTAAAGATATAATATGTTTTTTGTACTAGTTTTAAGAATTATCTCCTCGAAAATTTATTTGTAATATATATATATATATATATATATATATATATATATATATAAAATCATATATCTCTACTAATAATTTTTATTTTAAAAATCAGAGTATTAAATGAAATTAAATAGTGTATACGAAGATCAAACTTCCAAAACAAATACAGTAAAACCAGAATCAAAACATAAATAAAATCTGGAAAAGTAATTGTAAAAAACACATGACTAGTCGACTGAGAGGTACTGATCAGTCGATTGGTCGAATGCCTGGAACAATTCTACAAAACACACGTCCAGTCGGCTGGATGGTTCCATCCAGTCAATTAGTCGAATGCCTGGAGCAAACTCCAGGCAATTGTTTTTATCATCTTAGGCGTCAAATTTTAGAGATTCCGACGTAACTTATGATGTCTGAAGCATTACTACACTATTAAACCTGTACAAATCAACACCAAACATAACATATGGTATTTAACATGCATCAAAATGAAGTGGTTTTGTGTACCAATACTTGCAAATTTTGCTGCTATTCTAAAATCTGAAGTACTGTAAATTCATTTACTGATAGTGCTCAAACCAACCTAGAACCCAATCAATACAAATTCAACACAACAACTAAACAATATACAAGTCATTAAAGATAATTTGTAAGGTATCCTCACCTTACTTCTTAGCTATAACAATACAAAAACTGCTGCAGCTTCTTCTCAAACAATTAAAACCCAAAAAAAAAGCGATTTAAATCTTTAAAAATGTAATAAAAGGATTTTTGTAAATACAATGGGAACCGAGCCTCGAATACCATAAGTGACAATCCGTTGGTGTAAATCTAAACAAAAACTATCCCACTCGATATATCGATATAATCTCATAGCGGAATAATATTATATGTTATACCAACATAAACATTACATTCTATATAAGGCATGGTATGGAAATAAAATTGATATAACAATATAACTAGAATACATTGTCTTAATACAAACTGTGTATTGATTGATACGCAAAATACAATATGTAGCATCACATACAAATAATACCTGAAGTGCATATAACATTATACTGATAACCGGAGATCATGGTCCTGAAGATCACAGTCTCCATAATCCTAAAGATCCAACTATTCTACTAACATGTCCTCCGAATACCTAACTATAGGCCTACCCGTGAGAATACTAAAAAATCGTTCAAGAAAGAAAAGTAAAGAAAACAAAGGTCAGACATAAGTATCTTGAAGGGGATATTGCTTAGTATAGTGTATATATGTAACCTATAAACATCTATTAAATATGTTCAAGGATCTTTGGGTAATATTAATCATACACCGTCTTTCCCTATCCTTATGCCGATAAGTTAGGATAATATATAGTATTGACTCTATTTTTTTAACAGTACATACTATAACAAACTATGCTATTGATAACATGATAAATATAGGTAATATCATGCTCCATAATTGACAATATCATAGTTCTCTGAATCCTAGTATAATGAAATTGAAAGAAAATACAATTGCATAATAATACTATATACCCAAGAACCCCATACCCAAACCTTCTGTAAGAATAATGAGTAACACTTTATGCTAGTGATATTCGGATATCCATAGCAGATATCTATGTGTTAATTTCCTCTAGTTACTAGGAAAGACATGTACAGACCCACATATAACCAGTGACTTCGAGTCAACACCTAAATGTTGACTTGTAGGTCCTACCGCAACACCTGCTTGTGCTACGAATAGTATATGACCCACTTGAGAATAGTTCCTAATCTCCCTTCACCCATGCTTCGAAACCATGTCTATAGGTCGTGTCATTACTCACAGCACAATGATTTCATTTTGCTAATATCATATTTATGTGGTTACCTTATTAAACTAATCAAAACCGTAATCACCTATATCCGAATACACACTTCTCCACATGTATACACAACACAAAATTATTGTCATACCTATATGGATTATTAATTTGTTTCCTATAGTGCGTCATACTAATCAGTAGCCCCAAGTAAGGAGTAATAAGGCTATATAAATCGCTTAAAATGTGTATCTATATCTATAAATTTGTATAATATATTTTGTGCATTGATTGGGAGCTCTAGTCAGACGTACCGAAACTATATATAGATCACTTAAATTGCATACCAACAAATATATATTATTTCCCATGCACCTTCCAATAGCCTCATGTCGGACACACTAAGTGCATATGAGGCTTAAACCTATATCAATAAATATATATAATATACTACATGCCCCTTCCAGTAGCCCAAGTAAGACATACAATATATATATATATATATATATATATATATATATATATATATATGTTTAAATCACGTATTAATAAATATACTATTCTCCATGCACTGCATAGGTACCAAAATTCAGTCATACTGAAACTATATAACACCTAGATCGCGTATTAATATATAGACAGGTACAAAAACTGTATATGTGCGTGTATAATATCCAGTCCAAATGTATGGAATGAATGCACACGTATCGTGCACCTATACATCAATGTAGGTAACCAACGACCAAAGAATCAAATCCATTATCTTAACACTTACAATCATATAAACCACTCAACCAATCACTAATGTGGAAATAAACATATATGTCTAAATCATATATTTGACATTTACATAGGATCTCAAACAAATAGCCTATGTTAAATTGGTTCATACCAAATACCAAATACACACACACACTTACACTCACATACAAACACACACATATATAATCATCAAGATCTTATAATACAATATAGACGAATATAAATATTTATAAACATACATAAAATACAAAGAATTACTCCCACTCATCTTATCAGCATTTCTCAATAGTCCAAACTTGTCAGGATAGGGATTTTCGACTCACGAAAGTCGACATTAATACGTCCACTGTATCAACTGCCGAACAATCGAAGGCCGGAAAACCGAACCCTTAGGGTTTAAGAAGAAGAAGGAAAAAAACAACAGAAACAATATCAGAATCTCACAATCGCAGCAGAACAACATATAATAGATAAATGAATATCTTTAAAACAAAGAACTATATCCGTAAGTACATTACATCATCATTACTTTTCATTAACAGAGTTTACAACAACGAACAGCGGAAAAGAAATACTATATATTAGTTGATACACCACGCCATCCAGCTTGCCTCCAGATCTCTACAGCAACTCCTGAGTTCCAGAATAACCTGATAAGCTAACTCTAGACTGCCCGTGTGGAAAAATGATGGACACCCAGAGTTTAGGAAGAGAACAATAAACTCTAGGTCAGTCATAGGACTGGTGTGAGAACTTAAAAAGTTATTCTTTAAAAACAAACAAAGGAATATTTTAAATTAATTCTCAATGTTTTTTTTTAGAAAATGAGACTACCATAAAGCCTCCCGCACACACACAATGCAAACGCAGAATCGAAAGAGGTTTCTCCTTATGATAGTCAAAAATGCTTTATACGCAAATTTTCTTTGATATTATTATTATTATAAGTGCAAAGTGTAGGAAAACATTTCGAAAGTATAATATAAATCTTAGCCAACATACGACCATTATCGTATGCCAAATATAGCTACCATGTTCAATAGCAGGTTACTGCCACATTCCATGGCAAGTTATACAACTAAAACTGTACAAGGCTCGTATTATTTCTTTGGATTTCCAACTAATGGTCAGGCCAAAGAACTTCCCATTGCCACATAGGTACGCCTCTGGAAAAACGCCCCGAGAACCTAACCGGATCTCTGCCAACACAAGGTCGGGTTACCCCTAGCTGGGTAACAACTGACACGAAGATGTCATCCCCCGGTTGTAACCGACCTAAATCTCGGGATTCACCAACAACCACAAAATAATAAGGTTGCAGCAACAACATAGGTTAAGTATCAGGGCTCCATACCATGATACCACCTCTATCCAGAAGGAAATGACATACACTAAGGGGGCGCTATCCCCTAATAACCTTGCCGCATCTTTCCTGTTTTGACCATTACCGGGGTGTGAGGTCCGACGAAGTCTCGTCCACAAAGCTATGCTTTATACAAAAGCCACGCTTTGATCAACAAATGCTCAACAGCACTTCGTATGCCACATTACCAATTTGGGAATATATCACTAGTAACCATCAACTACATAATCTCTGAGCTCGTACGTCTCAGAGAAGGGTGTTAAGCTAAGAGAATAAATTCTCCGCCACCAACAGAAATATATTTAATAGAAATCAGCTTTACATCTCAAATTGTAATGTTAGACACACATCCATACAAGTCCATTCTAGGTTCGAACAGAACCGAAGGCACTTCCAAAGAAGCCCTTGCAATCCGGATATTCACTAATCAGACCGGTCTTCCCATCACAAAAGGGTGATAAAATCTCAATATCGGAGATCAACCGATGTAGAGACATTCGACGGTAATCCTTCCGTTTTCGAAAATATCCGGTCTTCAACATCGGTCTTCAAATGCTATCCATTACGACATATCATTATTCGGAATGAGATTTATGACACAAAGGTCCTCTCCCGGCTAAACCGAATAACGAGCGCTTATTTTCAAAAATAAGTGTAGCATTCAAATTCAAGCAAATCACAACAAATACCCATTTAAAGGTAAATATTGATAGTCGGTTATTTAACTATCAAGGCCAACAAACAAATATCCAGCACCATAACAATCACTAGGCCCTTTTTATTAATCTTCCATAAATTAAATAACTTGCTAGATATTCACTTCAATTTATCTTTAAAAAGATATATTCTCTAAACCATTTCAATTTCTACATTGGAAAACATTTCCAAATACTTATTCATATTCAATTTATCTTTAAAAGATAAAAACCCAAAACAATTCACTTCATATTGGAAAACATTTCCATACTTGTTTAACAATAAGTAATTCACAAATCTTTTTATTTTCAATACTTAGAAAATATCCAATATACTTAAAACACGATTAAGTATATATTTTATTCTTTTAAGGAAAACGTTCTCTTAAACACATTCATTTAAGTCAAAACGAATGTTGCGTAAAACATCGTTACGACAACCCAAAATCAATAGTATAGGGATTCAAAATTAAGATAGATATATAAATCCCAATACTATATAAAACATTTCCTTTCGAAAATCATTTACTATAACAACAGTGTTATAGTCCATCTTTTTCTTATTTCTCGAAAACATCTATTTCAACAATGAATGTTGAAATATATGGTTTCGATCCTTAACACATTTTAAAACAACTTCATATCATTTTAATTCTATTTAAAATATCACTTCCTAAACCATTTCTTTAATATATTATTCACTGTCGAAAATCGTGAATATAAATCGTTACCAAATCCAACACTTCTACATATTCAATTTAAAGGATTATCTACTGTCCCAAAATCTTGGATATATCTCCTTTAATAAGCTTTCATATTTACTATCAAATTCAATTGGTTTTTGGATTTACAAAACAACGTTTATAAATACACATTTATCTATATTTTACAAAAACTTCAACTTATAAAATCCCTTAATTAACAAATTCTATTTAAATCTCATTTAAATGCCAAAATCCAATTTATAAGTTAATTACTTATAAATCTTTTATTTTACAAAATCTATTCATTCTATAACTTCACGATTTATAAATCTATAAATTTCATTCACTGATGAAATCCATTTATACTTCATTTTAACACTTATAAAAAATCGTTTTAAAATTCCATTATTTTAATTTATAAATATCAATTCTATAAATCTTTTATATAAACCGTTTATAATAATTCAAAAATCCCAATTTAAACCATTTTACAAATAAATCAACTACTTATTTCAAAAATCACATTTCGGTTATATTTCACAAAAATCATAATTTTTATAACATAAAAATTTAAAACGTTTATTTATTTAAAATGAATCAACTTCCAAAATTCAATAAAACGTGTACTTTCAAAAAATCCTTTTAAATTCGAAATCGTTATTTTAACATTTTTAAAACTCCAAAAATAGACCTAATGATGCAACAACACTAAGAATAACAATCGCGGCATCCAAACATCATATATCAATATGATAACAGAATATATCACAAATATCTGTAAATAAATCAATATTGTTGAGGAATCCAGTTGGATCCCTCCAACTTGTTTCCCTGCATCCACAGATGTTAGCACAATACCAATTCCGTTCCAATACGGAATATCGCGGTATATTGGATTTATAAAATATTATCCGTTATTATGCGGCGCAATAGGGTCTTATTCGCTATATAATGCGGGAAATCAACTCCAAGTACATATATAATACCAATTCCACTTCAAGGTGAAATATCGCGGTATATGTGTTTAATAAATAACATCCGCTTAACATACGGCGTATATGGTCTATTTCAATACAATAGATAATAATTTATCATCAAAACATACAATAAACACAATCAATCAATTTTAAATCTAACAATTTAAAATTTAAATCGAAACATATTCGATTGAGTGAGAAGTTCTCACCTTGCTTCCAATAACGGTTCCAGCGTTTTATTTCGAATAAAATTAAACGTGCGTTTAATTTTACCCAAAATTTTCACTAGCTCCAATCTATTCCAATCTAGCTCAATCGCGTAGTGCTCGTCAATACGAACCCAACGCAATTTGTTTCGTGCGTTTTCGAACTCGTATGAAAGAGATATCGCGTTACAAAGATTACACGAATTTTAAATATAATAATTTACATTTTTTTTAATTTTTAAACCAGCTACAAATCTGGGCCGTTCGATCCAAGACCTAGAATCTCAGCCGTGATTTCCTTTTCTTCCCCATTCAGTGAAACGCGCACGAACATTGAACCCAAGCCGCCACTTAAACCCTAATTCGCGCAACCCATACGAACACTTTCACGTTGATCAGCCACCGTCCTTCTGAAGCTCGTGCTTGACTCTATCTCCACCATGAACAAGGTGAAGCTCGGCCGCTCCTGTGTGTGAAAAATCGTGCTCGAACGCAGTGACTTTGAGCACGAACCGCCGCTGATTTACTCGACCTTAAACGATCATCACCGTATATAATCGAAGCTCTCATCGTCCTCTAGAAGTTTGTAGTTGAAAGCTTTTGATGATAGTGAGTGGATTGAGAGATATTGAGGGAAGAAGAGGAGAAAATGTTGCCCATTGATAGTATAAGTGGCGGATATGGCTGAATGAATTAGGGTTTGATGCTAAAATGAAAATAAGGGGTCCTTTTATAGAAAAATCTCGCGACACTATTCACCCTAAATTTTTCCGAACTCCAAACGAAGCGTGCCGCCTGGCGTTTATAATGTTTTACCCCCATTCCGAACGCAATGGAATATATATCGGAGGCCAATTCAATCATATTTGAAAGATAAGTTTTTGAATCGACTATTTAAATTCAAAATTCACTCGAATCGATTTCTACGCGTTTTTACATGCCCCGGACAAATCGTAAGTCCGATTGACACGAAATTTGAAACCATACAATAATTTAATATTATGGATCCGATGAAACTGCTTTCATCGAAAGCCGAAACTGTTTGAAAATGGCTATTTTTACTCGTCAATTAAATATTAAAATATTCAATTTCTGCAAATTAACTTTTAATTTGATTTTAAAAGTTCTATAACATCATTCTAACTCCAATATGATTTAATACAACTTTATAAATCAATTTAAACCACATTAAACCCAATTTCCAATTATTTCTGTAATTTCAAATATTAAATTATCGATTTAATTATCCAATTAAATGTAAATAGTTGAAATAAAAATTATTTAACTTACAAATTTTACTTGTTAATATTTAAAATCAATTAAATTTACGAATTTCCAATGACAGAAATTCTTCGTTACAAACTTCCCCGCTTAAAAGAATTTTGTCGTCGAAATTACCAAGTAAGAAAAATTCTTGAAATCCATTAACTTTTCAAACATCCATTTGTTCAAATTGGCTTTCAAATTCGCTTAAGTGTTTAACTTTCCCAAAATCCAATAGTTATACTTCTTATAAAAACTTTACTAGGTTTTCAAATCATACTTAGTTATCTTTTCAAAACTTTTCAATTTTCTCAAAAATATTCTAACGCCTTAAATTTTCAAAAAAATTCGCCATAGTCTCCTTTGCGCGGTTCGATCCGAAAAAAATGGCAATATATATCACAAATATACATCTCATCAAAGTAATGAGGCATACCGCAGGGAAAAAAGTGTAAAAGTACGATATGTAATCCGAGATATGTACGTTATATATTATTAGCGAGCATATACGGCTAATATAGCGTGAAAGCGAGCTCCATAAGCGAAGAAAGCGCAATCCGCACCTACTAAACACTCAACAAATCATGAAAAACATGTATATATGAAAGTAATATCAATATACAACATATACCAACAACTATATATGCCAATATAGCCAATGTAATCAAAAGCAATAAATTCAACCATCAACCAACTATCATCCAACTAACATCCATAACCAAATCAATACACTTTCACTTCTCATTAATATTCAATGAATTGGTTTTCCAATTTAAATCACATTTGATTCATTAACATTGGATGTTTTTACTAACATTCATTTATATTCAATTTCAATTAGTTTGCATTCACTAATTCCTATTCAAGTTGGTTCACTTCCAAATCAAATTCAATTCTATTTAAGATTCACTTAACTTCCAATTTGATTTCAATAACTTTTGCTTTCAATTTCATTAATTCAATTTCATATGGATTTCTATACAATCAACTAACCATCATCTAACAAACAATGTATATCCAACATTACCAAATTTCTGTACTTTGCTTACATTCATTTACATTCAATTGATTTACATTCAATTCATTCATTAATTCAATTGCTAATTCATTTAACAAATAAGGTTGAATTTCATTTATATAACTCAAGTCCACACCCATTTAATTCACTTTTTTTGTTTTACCTCGATATCAAAATCAACTTCATTCAACACCACTTAAGTTATATTCCATTCAAACATCATTTATTTAACTTAACTTAAATTTCTACTTATAAATCCAATTCAGATTCCAATTCTAAAGTAAATTCTATTTAACCTTTACCAAGTCAAATTTCATCACTTATTCAAATTCATATCTCGTTTTGCGTATATTCATCAATTTCACTTTGAATTTTTTTTTAAATTTTATTTTCAAATTTGTTTATCACAACAAAACTTCAATTTCCAATTTACTATGGTAGCAAATCCATCACATAGAAACTTGAAAATGATACTGATGATGCTGCAGTCATCACCCTTACTATTTCCCAGTGACAGTAGTGAATTCAGTGCTTGATATATTCCTTTTATTCATAAATCACATTTATAGGTCTTTTCTTATATAATTTCACTTATTATTATATATATAAGATTAGTTCACAATTATAAATCACATTAATTATAATTCCATACTTATAATTCATTTGCTTATACAATTAACCTTTTCCAATATGTTTTATTTAACTTACATATATTCTTACATTTCAAAAACCAAATAATCAATTTATATACACTTTAATAATTCTGAAAAATTATTCCTTTATATATAAAATATAATCGAGGTAAAATTATTACATTTACCCAATTTCAAATGATACTATGTCGGTTTATCTCGTTTAAGAGTTTAGAAACTCCTATCTATACGGTTGTACTTCCCGCACCGACCATAATTCATAAACAGCTCAACGGATAAGCAAGCACAATATAAAACATTTTTATATTCACTAACAAATATGCGCTTATAACTATTATTACACTCACACTCATTCTAGAGTACTGCTGACTCTATCTCTAATGAGTAATTCCCAACAGAGCCAAGGTTGTCACTTAACCATAAGCTCTGATACCAAATGTCAGGATAGGAATTTCGATTCATGAAAGTCGACATTAATACGTCCACTGTATCAACTGCCGAACAATCGAAGGCCCAAAACCCAAACCCTTAGGGTTTAAGAAGACGAAGAAGATAGAAGAAGAAGGAAAAAACACAACAGAAACAATATCAGAATCTCACAATCGTAGCGGAACAACATATAATAGATAAATGAATATCTTTAAACAAAGAACTATATCAGTTATTACATTACATCATCATTACTTTTCATTAACAGAGTTTACAACAACAAACAGCGGAAAAGAAATACTATATATTAGCTGATACACCACACCATCCAGCTTGCCTCCAGATCTCTACAGCAACTCCTGAGTTCCAGAATGACCTGATAACCTAACTCTAGACTGCCAGTGTGGAAAAATGATGGGAAACCCAGAGTTTAGGAAGAGAACAATAAACTCCAGGTCAGTCATGGGACTGGTGTGAGAACTTAAAACAGTTATTCTTTAAAAACAAACAAAGAAATATTTTAAATTAGATTCACAATGTTTTTTTAGAAAATGAGACTACCATAAGGCCTCCCGCACACAGACACAATGCAAACGCAAAATCGGAGGAGATTTCTCCTTATGATAGTCAAATATGCTTGATATGCAAATTTTCTTTGATATTATTATTATTATAAGTGCAAAGTGTAGGAAAACATTTCGAAAGTATAATATAAATCTTAGCCAACATACGACCATTTTCGTATGCCTACTATAACTACCATGTTCAATAGCAGGTTACCGCCACATTCCATGGCAGGTTATACAACTAAAACTATACAAGGCTCGTATTGTTTCTTTGGATTTCCAACTAATGGTCAGGCCAGGGAACTTCCCATTGCCACATAGGTACGCCTCTAGAAAGACGCCCCGAGAACCTAACCGGATCTCTGCCAACACAAGGCCAGGTTACTCCTAGCTGGGTAACAACTGACACGAATATGCCATCCCCCGGTCGTAACCGACCTAAATCCCGGGATTCACCAACAACCACAAAATAATAAGTTTGCAGCAACAACATAGGTTAAGTATCAGGGCTCCATACCATAATACCACCTCTATCCAGAAGGAAATGACATACACTAAGGGGGCGCTATCCCCTAATAACCTTGCCGCATCTTTCCTTTTTTGACCATTACTGGGGTGTGAGGTCCGACGAAGTCTCGTCCACAAAGTATGCTTTATAAAAAAGCCACGCTTTGATCAACAAATGCTCAACAGTACTTCGTATGCCACATTACCAATTTGGGAATATATCACTAGTAACCATGAACTACATAACCTCTGAGCTCGTATGTCTCAGAGAAGGGTGTTAAGCTAAGAGAATAAATTCTCCGCCACCAACAGAAATATATTTGATAGAAATCAGCTTTACATATCAAATTATAATGTCAGACACACATCCATACAAGTCCATTTTGGGTTCGAACAGAACCGAAAGGACTTCCAAAGAAGCCCTTGCAATCCGAATATTCACTAATCACGACCGGACTTCCCATCACAAAGGGTAATAAAATCTCAATATCGAAGATCAACCGATGCAGAGACATTCGACGGTAATCCTTCCGTTTTCGAAAATATCCGGTCTTCAACACCGGTCTTCAAATGCAATCCATTACGACATATCATTATTCGAAGTGGGATTTATGACACAAAGGTCCTCTCCTGGCTAAACCGAATAACGACCGCTTATTTTCAAAAATAAGTGTAGCATTCAAATTCAAGAAAATCACAACAAATACCGATTTAAAGGTAAATATTGATGGTCGGTATTTAACTATCAAGGCCAACAAACAAATATCCCGCACCATAACAATCACTAGGCCCTTTTTATTAATCTTCCATAAATTAAATAACTTGCCAGATATTCACTTCAATTTATCTTTAAAAAGATATATTCTTTAAACCATTTCAATTTCTACGTTGGAAAACATTTCCAAATACTTATTCATTTTCAATTTATCTTTAAAAGATAAAAACCCAAAACAATTCACTTCATATTGGAAAACATTTCCATACTTACTTAACAATAAGTAATTCACAAATCTATTTATTTTGAATACTTAAAAAATATCCAATATACTTAAAACACGATTAAGTATATATTTTATTCATTTAAGGAAAACGTTCTCATAAACACATTCATTTGAGTTAAAACGAATGTTGCGTAAAATATCGTTCGACAACCCAAAATCAATAGTATAGGGATTCGAAATTAAGATAAATATATAAATCTCAATACTATATAAAACATTTCCTTTTGAAAATCATTTACTATAACAACAGTGTTATAGTCCATCTTTTCCTTATTTCTCGAAAACGTCTATTTCAACAATGAATGTTGAAATCTATGGTTTCGATCCTTAACACATTTTAAAACAACTTCAAATCGTTTTAATTCTATTTAAAATATCACTTCCTAAACCATTTCTTTAATATATTATTCACTGTCCAAAATCGTGAATATAAATCGTTTACCAAATCCAACACTTCTACATATTCAATTTAAAGGATTATCCACTGTCACAAAATCGTGGATATATCGCCTTTAATAAGCTTTCATATTTACTTATCAAATTCAATTGGGTTTTGGATTTATAAAACAACATTTATAAATTCACATTTATCTATATTTTATAAAAACTTCAACTTATAAAATCCCTTAATTAAAATATTCTATTTAAATCTCATTTAAATGCCAAAATCCAATTTATAAGTTAATTACTTATAAATCTTTTATTTTACAAAATCTATTCATTTTATAACTTCACGATTTATGAATCTATAAATTTCGTTCAGTGATGAAATCCATTTATACTTCATTTTAACACTTATAAAAACTCGTTTTAAAATTCCATTATTTTAATTTATAAATATCAATTTTATAAATCTTTTATATAAACCGTTTATAATAATTCAAAAATCCCAATTTAAACCATTTTACAAATAAATCAACTACTTATTTCAAAAATCACATTTCGGTTATATTTCACAAAAAACATAATTTTGATAACATAAAAATTTAAAACGTTTATTTATTTAAAATGAATCAACTTCCAAAATTCAATAAAACGTGTACTTTCAAAAAATCACTTTAAAATCCTTTTAAATTTGAAATCGTTACTTTAACATTTTTAAAACTCCAAAAATAGGCCCAATGCTGCAACAACATTAAGAATAACAATCACGACATCCAAACATCATATATCAATATGATAACAGAATATATCCCAAATATCTGTAAATAAATCAATACTGTTGAGGAATCCAGTTGGATCCCTCCAACCTGTTTCCCTGCATCCACATATGTTAGCACAATACCAATTCCGTTCCAATACGGAATATCGTGGTATATGGGATTCATAAAATATTATCCGCTATTATGCGGCGCAATAGTGTCTCATCCGCTATATAATGCGGAAAATCAACTCCAAGTACATATATAATACCAATTCCACTTCAAAGTGAAATATCGCGGCATATGTGTTTAATAAATAACCTCCGCTTAATATACGGCGTATAGGGTCTATTTCAATACAATAGATAATAATTTATCATCCAAACATACAATAAACACAATCAAGCAATTTTAAATTTAACTATTTAAAATTTAAATCGAAACAAATTCGATCGAATGAGAAGTTCTCACCTTGCTTCCAATAACGGTTCCAGCGTTTTATTTCAAATAAAATTAAACGTGCGTTTAATTTGACCCAAAATTTTCACTAGCTCCAATCGATTCCATTCTAACTCTATCACGTAATGCTCGTCAATACGAACCCAACGCAATTTGTTTCGTGCGTTTTCGACCTCGTATGAAAGAGATATCGCGTTACAAAGATTACACGAATTTTAAATATAATAATTTACATTTCTTTTTAATTTTTAAACCTACTGCAACTCTGGGCCGTTCGATCCAAGACCTAGAATCTCGGCCGTGATTTCCTTTTCCTCCCCACTCAGTGAAACACGCACGAACATTGAACCCAAGCCGCCACTTAAACCCTAATTCGCGCAACCCATACGAACACTTTCACGTTGATCAGCCACCGTCCTTCCGAAGCTCATGCTCGACTCTATCTCCACCATGAACAAGGTGAAGCTCGGCTGCTCCTATGTGTGGAAAATCGTGCTCGAATGCAGCGACTTTGAGCACGAACCGCCGCTGATTTACTCGACCTTAAACAATCATCACCGTATAGAATCGAAGCTCTCATCGTCCTCTAGAAGTTTGTAGTTGACAGCTTTTGATGATAGTGAGTGGATTGAGAGATATTGAGGGAAGAAAAGGAGAAAATTTCGGCCATTGATAGTATAAGTGGCGGATAGGGCTGAATGAATTAGGGTTTGATGCTAAAATGAAAATAAGGGGTCCTTTTATAGAAAAATCTTGCGACACTATTCACCCTAAATTTTTCCGAACATCAAACGAAGCGTGCCGCCTGGCATTTATAATGTTTTACCCCCATTCCGAACGTAATGGAATATATATATCGGAGGCCAATTCGATCATATTTGGTAGACAAGTTTTTGAATCGACTATTTAAATTCAAAATTCACTCGAATCAATTTCTACGCGTTTTTGCTTTCCCCGGACAAACCGTAAGTCCGATTGACACGAAATTTGAAAATTTTAACATTACGGATCCGATGAAAATGGTTTCATCGAAATCTGAGACTGTTTGAAAAATGGCTTTTTTTACTCGTCAATTAAATATTAAAATATTCAATTTCTGCAAATTAACTTTTAATTTGATTTTAAAAGTTCTATAACATCATTCTAACTCCAATATGATTTAATACAACTTTACAAATCAATTTAAATCACATTAAACCCAATTTTCAATTATTTCTGTAATTTCAAATATTAAATTATCGATTTAATTATCCAATTTAATCTAGATAGTCGAAATTAAAATTATTCAACTTACAAATTTTACTTGCTAATATTTAAAATCAATTAAATTTATGAATTTCAAATGACAGAAATTCTGGGTCGTTACAAAACTCCAAAAAAAAGTTGTGCCATGTTATAGAAATCTCGATGTAATGGCGAAAATCGTGTCTTGATTCATGCTTGTATGCAAAATATAAATTTAATAAGTTAATAATTCATATTAATTAGTTGACCAACTAATTAGTTACCGATTAAACATAATTACCTTTTAAATCTCTCTTCCCAAACTGCCATAACTACCACTCAGGACCACCAAAGTATCTCCCATCTTCACCATCGTTCACCTCTTCCAAAGTTGAGCTCGATTCCCCTTCGGTATCAAGTCCAGGCTCCCCTATCCAAACGCATTAGCTTTACTCTTCATGCCCAAGCTAATGTCGCAACCCCTCAATAGTGATCGCACGACCTACAAAGCACTCTCCCACATGCGTCTTTGCTAGAGAAGAGTGAATGTGGCTGCTGCCACTGCCTGATTGAGCCTCCATCACTTCTAGAGTCACCAAAATCCATGAAGCGGACCTCCCCTTCATGTTAGCCTTATCCAAACACCATCATCAACCATGCTCTAGTGTTGATAGCTCCTATGAACCCTAACTTTACTGTGATAGGTTGAGAAAACAGGATGAACGAAAGAGAGGAAGAGTGAAAGTCAAACTGGCTCTTTTACTTTTGAGTGGCGACCTCTATATTTTAAAATGATAGAGAGATAAGTTAATTATGTTTAGGGATATTATATTTTAATTTGTGTAATAATCTCGTTTGCATTTATAGCTCGTATAAGTTGTAGAAGCATCATATTACAAAATTCTTTGACATAGCACTTCATCTCATTTTTGTCTTCGCAATGGTATTTAATATGGCACTATTCATAACAAAGTCTCGAGATTCCATTTTCATGCATTTCGAAGTCATATGGACTATCGATCATCCGATTCTAGAAATCTTTGACCATGAACTCTTATTATTATTCACCTTCTAGTATCATGAAATATCATTTAGGGTTCCACCGTGCTCGACTATGCACACATACCCGTACAATACATATGATTATAAATATATCTCAATAAGGATGTAACATCAAATCTATTAATATTTATCCCCAAAATCTCATGAACGAATATTTTAAACTCAATGGAATAGCTCTCGAGTCCTAATTCATTCATCTTCAAAAGATAGTTTTTAGAACATTAAGTTTAAATTAATTAGTATTTAAATCTTTGGGCCTTTTAAAATATGGGTTATTACATTCACACCCACTTAATATTTTTATCTCCACAATCCCATAGAGCGGAGCAACATAAACAAACTATCCTAGCACCCATAAAGCATACCCGATAATAACATTTATCAACACTAGCATTCAAGCAACTATCATAATGAAAAAAAAGTGGCCATACACTACTATACAAAGCGTAACCATAAATAACCAAGCAATCAATCATTAGTACTTGTGTAAGGAAAATCATATACTACCAAATTAAGCTATAAATTCTTTAAACCTTAACAAATCAACCTTTGGTTATGGAAAAATTCATTAGTATCTTCCATGTATGACGTGCTTCCCCACGTTCCCCAATTTGTTATATATGGCATAAATAACAGTATGTATCATATCCAATACACATCATAATAAATATATAATATCTATCATGAGTATCTCTTTATCCAACTAATTGGCAAGAAACTTACCATTTAGATACAATTTAAAACAAGAAAGCTTCCATGTAGCCATGCCCTTGCTTTCATGTACCATGCTTTTACTCAAAATTTGATATTGTAAGTACGTATCATATTCTATTTACAATCACACAAATTCATACTAGTAGGAAAAGATAATTCTAACATACGATATATGAATATACAGCCACTTATAGAGTTAAGGATATGTCCTTGGGCTAATTATACATTTGTTACATAAATCTAACTTGATACCAAATCTTGTTCATAATAAAGTTGTTTGATTTCTATAATATACTTTGTTATATTATGATATAATTAATTAGGTAGTTAATTTAAGGGCATTTCACTGAAGGACAAACTATGCAGTCCAATTAGTTTCTAGGATACACATCCACAGAAATTAATTTCAAGGTCAAAGTCAGCAGAATAATTACTTTTAAGGACAAAGTCAACAGTCCAATTACTTCCAAGGACATAATTTCGTAGGTTTTTACTCCTTAGAAACCAATTATTTTACATTTTGTCTTTAAAAGTAATTATTTCAGTTGTGTGTCCTCGAAACTAATTGCACTTGCTAAAGAGGCCCTTGTGGCTAATTTCCACTTAATTTAAAGCATGTTAAATAGAAAATCCTTAAATGATATGTTATATGATAACAATTACAATCTGTTGGAATCAAGAAAAATTTATCAAATTAAAATAATATATTATTTTAAATATTCCTGTCAAAATGTTTTAAGAAAGGTTATTAATTCATTTATTGAGACTAGAGTACGTAACTCTCCCTAAATGTTGAATAGTGTATCAGTCGTAGTTGTTGGAATACCAAAAGGTTACATACCAATAGTTATAGGATAATCATAGAATGAAACACTCGAGAGTTTTCTATTGGTTAGTGATAAATAAGGTTAAATAGAAGATCTCAAAGTGTCAATGTTACACAGTTTCGAATGACTTGAGAATACCATGAAAGTTCAACATGTATACTCCACTTTAATTATATTTACATCATGACATGTTGATCCATCGAGTGACTATAATTGGGTCTAAGTTGCGATAGAGTTAGGAATACACGCTAGGGGAAATTCTATAATTTATTGTAAATTATTAAGTATGTAATCTCGTTGAACTAAAATTTGGTTTTGATTGTATTATATATGTAACATTCCATATTTTGGTAACATTATTTAGGATATCTAATTAGTTAAATTAATTAAAATAATGTGTTGATTAAGGGATTGAGATTCGATTTAATTAAGGAGCATCCGAGCTATTTTGAAAATAAATTCAAATAAGAGTTTAAATTGAAATAGAGGAAGGGTAAATACCCTAAACCCTTGGTCATGTACCCCTACATGAACATTTCATTTCATCTAAATTTTTAGAATAAGAAACATGCCACCGTTAACTAGAGAAAGAGGAAGAAGATAGAGAAAAGCTAGAAAGAAGCTCAAGCAAATCAAATCCATTCACATCTCAATCCGTTTAATCATAAAAGCTAAGGTGAATAATGTTTACATCTCATTTTGATCATGTTTTCGGTTTTAAGATGAATTTTGAATATTATGCAATGATTTTCCATGTCTTTGAATAATGGAATGAATATATATACTTGTTGATGAATTATGGTTGTTCATATTGAATTTATGATATGTTTTAAAGAAAAACCCTATTAAATGACATCCAAATGTCATGAAAATTTTCTTGGAGATCAAAAATCTTATTTTGGAAATAGGTTTCAATTTTTAGAATTTTCTGAAATTATGTGGAACTTATATGAATTTTCTAGTAAAGAAAATGTTAATTTGAGTTAATAATTATTTTTCAATAAATAACAAAAAATTTGATATTGAAATTTTTATATGTTGGGTAACAAATTAAAATAGAATTTGTAAATTTTAGTAGATTTTTCCTAAGTTTTTTAATAATTATATAAAATTATTTAAGGTATGTGACTTAAATATTTTATATAATTTAAGGAAGGAGAAGGTGCTTTTTGCAAAATAATTTAAATTTTTTAATTCTGAAAGTCGGCAGTCCTTTTGAAAAATTACAGTACTTTTTATTAATAAAGAATAAGGCAACCAATCGAAATTTGACACGTAAAGCGGGTAAGGTGAAAAGAATTATTTACTACATATTTTTCCCTGTTTCGATGCTTTTGGCACCTGCTTTCACCTTTGTTGGCTTCCAATGAGTTCATCTGCCTTCAACACCATCAAAACCAATACACATGGTATCAATGTATTGGTACATAGCGAATTGGATAGAGGGAGAAAGGTATGAATTCGAAACCAGGAGTTCCGAAGGGGTTGGAGCAGTACTTTGTTTTTAAAAGAAAAGGCCACTTGCTTACTTTCGACTAAGATGCTTTTGACTTGGTTAGCTCGACTAGGTCGAATGGTTTTAAAAGGAAAGGTTTCGATTGGGTTGTGACACTATATTTAAATAATTGCTTTCTACCAAGTCGAAGTGCAACAACCTAGAGTTTTACTCCTTTGATTTGTGAATATTTAATTAATTCAAATATTCAAATTTATAGGTTTTATAATGGAAACAAAACACTTTTAAATAATAAATAATGATGGTAAAATAGTTTTTAAGATTTATTTACAAAAATATATAGTTCAATGGAAAACAGAAAATGTGATCGAAATTCATTTT
Organism: Allium cepa; assembly: GCA_030765085.1. Classification (NCBI taxonomy): domain Eukaryota; kingdom Viridiplantae; phylum Streptophyta; class Magnoliopsida; order Asparagales; family Amaryllidaceae; genus Allium; species Allium cepa. The sequence goes on from CM060943.1 coordinate 805,989,943, forward strand.
CCAAATTCTCGAATTTTCGTCGGTTAAATGTTGCCAAAAACATTGTGACTCTAATATAAATGTTTTCAAATATATTTGCACATCTATTAGTTATAATTACATATATACATAAATATATATGCATGTACATCAGTTATATAAGGCAGTGATGTGACATATTGTGTTTAAATAATAAAAAGATGCCTTTGGAAACATACATAGACATGAAGTACATATGCATTTATGTCATGTTGGAGAAATGAGGTGTATAGAGGGACACAATTTCGTGGGTTTAATAGGGTTTAGAGGGACAAGTATGGTGAGGTGTCATCTAAGGAGAGGAGGAAATGTACTTAGGGTTTTCAAGGTAATTTGGTAATTGTACTTAGTATAAAACAAATTTCATAATACTTCACATTCTTTATTTTTCATTTTCTTTATCTCAAAATCTTACCTTTTCATTTCCAAGCTTGAAAGTTTTAATGGCTTCCAAAATGTTTGCGAGTTTTAATCTTGAATTTTAAAATTTTAAAATATGTAAACTAATTTGAATCCCCCTTTTCATTTTTGAAAAAATTCCTCCCTTTTACCCTAATTTCCTTCGGCCATAGCTTCCACAGAATTTCACCAAATCAAGATTTTCTTTTTTTTTCAAATCATGTACAATTCAAGTTGCTACAAATTTGTAGTCTACAACTTTTTCTGATTTTGGGCTTAGATACTCTAACACCCATTTTTTTTAGAGTGTTTTTGAACATATAGCATCAAGGCCGAAAATTGTCCTCCTTGTTTCGGCCATTACCTTCTCAAGAATTAACCCAAATGAGTGATTATTTTTTGAAATGATAGAGGAAAGAATTTTCTAAAACTTTCCAATGTACCACTTTGTCAAAATCCAAGAGGAAAAGGTCCAAAATCGAGAAGAAAATGACCTATTTTTGAGTGGATTCAGTGGTTTTTCAAGCTTTCCAAATGCTAAAGTATTTCAAGTTTTCAAACGTTTTGGTGAGTAAATTTCTAATATTTTGTAAATAACTTAATTTTTTGTGTATATATCATATGGATTTGTATGTGATGTTGTTATATGGATTATAGCATGTGATTGTATGTTGATAATATTGGTTGAAAGTTAGACTTGAAAGTGAAGTCTAATGTTCTGTGAATAAGGTAAAATTGTTATCCTTGTTTATGTGTTGTTGTTGTGGTATGATTATGATGTATGAGAATGTGTATATGGTGGTATGTTAAGAAAAAGTCGGCATGTTAGTGGTTAAAGTAACAAGAAGTCCGTTGTATTAAAATCAAGTCATTTGGTTTTAAAAATCAAATCTTTTCAACTTCAAACTTTTTTCTGGGTTTCAAAACTATTTTCTTGTGTTTTCAAAAAGTTAGTAAGCTTTATGTTAAGTTTTCTAAAGAAAATGGAAAACAAGTTAGAAATTTCGGGTATCCATAGCGATAATCACTATGGATGCAGTTCGCTTAAAAATGCGATTTTTGAAAAGTTTGGTTTTATACTTTAAATTGTTTTGTAAATATTTTATAAACTTAATAATAATGTTTTAGGAATTTAGTTAAGTTTTTAATAATTAATTTTGATAAATTAAATTTTTAATAATTAATAATTAATTATGGATTAATCAAAGTTTAATAATTATAATTAAGTGAAGATTAATTATTAATTAATTAACTTGTAAAGTTAAGATTTATTTTAATTAATTAATTATTTAATTAATTAACTTTGAAATTAATTATGAGTTAAGTAAATGGTTTGTTTTTAATTAATTATTATTTAAGTATAGGATTAATTATTAGTTAATTATTAATCAAGTGTTAATTATTTTTGATTATAAAGTATTAAGGGGTTTAATTTATAATAAATTATTTATAAAAGGTTTAATTTATTATTTAAGTTTTAATTAAAGATTATTTTATTAATTAATTAAGATTCATTAATATTTAATTATGAACGAAGGGTTGAATTATTATTTAATAATTAATAAAGGATTAATTAGGATTTATTTATTTATTTATTTAAGGTTTAAATATTTATTTAAATTAAATTAAAATTCAATTTAGTTTAATTATAATATAATAAGGGTTTAACTTATAATTAACTATCTTAAAAGGGAAGTTTAAGTTTTAAATCCTTTGTTTTCGAAAAGTGAAATTATTTAAAGGTACTTATTTTCAAAGATGGTTTTGAATACAGGTGATTCAAGTGTTAATACCATTAAGAAACCATATAACAATAAATGAGTTATAAGATAAATTGTTGGGTTGTTTGTACATATGTTAGCAGAATAAATCCCCATTCTGCTATAAATTAATTGATTGTTTGTTTATTTGGTTCTTTGGACATGTTTTAGCATAATAAATCCTCATTTTACTATTAATTGGTTGAATTGTTTGGACATCTGTTTAGCAGGGCAACTCACCATCCTGCTATTATGTGATTTGAACATGTATATACTAGTTAGTTCATACTGACATGTTATTCCTTGATTTGGATATGAGTTGTATTAACATATATGTTACCTATGTAAATAACGGTTAAGTGAACTAAAATTGAAACTGAATGGTAACTTAAATTAGTACCATTAGGATTGCTAAGCCTCTTTTCGAATTACTGAAGTATGTTTTTGAATTAACTTTAATTCTTAGATCGATTTGGGTTTAAAGGATATAAATGGTTTTCAAATTTTATAAATAGTTTATAAAATTATTTTTAAATAATATCTTTGTTTTTAAAAAAGGATTTGTTAAATAAAAGGTTTTACCTAAAGTGATTTACAAATGGTACCTTGAAAACGATATTTTATAAAGGAGATTCTGTAAACGAATTATGAAGGAAGTTTTAAATAGTTGCAAAAATAAAAAGAGATTTTATAAATCATTTTAGATATTTTTGAAAGACGTTTCGAATCAAGTTTGAAAAAAATATAAAGAGGTTTGAAATGTGAAGTGAACTTGTAAAAGAATTTCTATAACGAATAAGTAATGGGTTTATAAAGTGAACGAGTTTTATAGTAAGTGATGTTTTGAAAGGGAATGGTTTGGCCATTTAATATGGAATGTGAGAAGGGAGAATTTTCCAAATGTTTTTGGTAAATGTTTACATTATTTTTCAAAGTAAATGGGATGTAAGGGGTTAGGAAAAGTGTTTTAGAAAAGATCCCTGATAAAGTTTTATAAAGTGATTTTATTAACTAAAGATTAATTAATAAAGACTTGGAGTATCTTATATGGAATTGAATCAATGTTTGATTGTTTGTGAATATTGATGGTTAAATAACCAAATATCAAATCTGGGCCAAAACATAACTTTGGAAATATTAAGGTGAAACACGAGAATTATATGGTACAAATACCGTCGAAGGTGTTATACTGTACGTATAAGCCCATTTTGTTCATCTAGAATGAATGATAAGTAAATATGTGCACTAATGGTTAGGATGTAAACTCCGCTCTTATCTTTTGTATTCTTATTTCCTAAAGGACCGGGTTAATTTTACTGGAAATTGTCAACAGTTGTTTCGAAGAGACCGGGATCAGATTTGTTATTCAAAAACCACTTTGATCCAACTCAAGCGTTCTGAACTGTAGACATCTTGAAGCATGGGATCGAGGATCGAAGATGGAGCATTGAAGTGCAAGGGCTACTTGCTACTAATCCTAAGGGTGATTCCAAAATGGATGTAGTAGAAGTAGTGCCTTAGGTTTGTTTTTATCCTGGACAACTTGTATGGATGAATGTCAGCATTGCATTAATGCCTGGAGGGCAGTGTTAGAATTTCAAGTTGGAGTGCTATTTAAAAAGATAAAACAGAGCCTCAAGCCTTGTCAAGTGGGAAATGACTAAGATAGGGCATGAAGCAGGGCTAAGTGGGTCGCTTCCATTAGGGTATGTCATCTTCTTTCTAGATTACCTTATTTTTATGGATTTGGTTGTGCATGAGAGATCTCAATTAAGGTTGAAAGACCGGGATGATGACATGTTCGGTACTACTAGTCAAGTGGTAGGCTGGTTCTGTGTGGCAGGGTACGATATGTCCTGTCAGACCCAGGTTCATTTTTCTAGAGATGTACCGATCAGAGGTAGTTTCTTACCTAGTCGTAGTATAGAATCCGTTCTCCAATACGTGCTTTTATGGTTTTGATTATAGAACCTGGTATGCTGGAATTTAATTAATGTAACAATTTCGGCTATTTTAATAAGTATTTGTACTTAGACATTATTAATAATATCATTGAATTTTCTATAAAACTGTTTTGGTTATCATAAGGTAAAACTCGTCCGTGTTTATGTGTGGTGTGGTCTTACGAGAAACCTTTGATTTTTAAAGAGTTTTGAAAAGTAATAATTGAGTTGTTTGAGGTTACTCACACCAAACCCATGTCTGATCTAGAGTTTTATTTTCTTTCCCTAAACTCTTGGGTGCTCAAATTTTTACGAGTAGCCAAGTAGTTTAGGTTTTTTAATGGATGCATTTTGGAGGAGCTCGGAGCAAGAGGCTTCACCATAGCTAGTTAATATCTATTTTCTGTTGTATACTATACTCTATATTTCATGTATAAGGACAAGCTGTTATAACTATCCTAGGGTAGAATTGTATTAGTATAACTCGGATGTATCATTTTTGAAATGACTTTGTAAAGTATTATGTTTATTAATATATTTTACTCCGTTGCATTATGAGTTCTGTGATTGTTTTTTTTCTTCTATCTTCTTTATATTCCCCCAACGAACGGTGTTTTCAACGCTTGATGGGTCAGCATGCAATATAGTTGTTGTATTAGTGTCGATTTGAGGGTCAAAAGCATGAGTTTTATGTATAAGGACAAGCCGAGTCGAGTTTTCATTATTAGAGAATTCGTAGATGTGTTTGAGCCTGTAGTTGGATTACTACCGAAATAAGCCATTGAGTTTCAAATAGATTTGGTTTTGGAAGCCATACCAGCGAGTAGGCCGCCAAGTAGGATGAGCCCTACAATGATGAAGGAGTTAAAGGTGTAGTTAATGGATTTAGAAAGCATGAGTTTTATCAGGCCGAGTAGCTCGCCTTGGGAAGCAGCCGTAGCGTTTGCTAAGAAGTCGGATAGATCGTTAAGGCTGCGTATTGATTATCTAATGAAAGGATGATGAAGAATCGATATCCAATACCAAGGATTGCCAATTTGTTCGACTAATTGAGTGGAGCCAAGGTATTCTCGCAGTTGGATTTGATGAGAAGTTTCCATCAACTCAGAGCAGCAGAGGATAATATACCTTTGACGACATTTAGGACCAAATATGGATTGTATGAATGGTTAGTTATGCCATTCGGAATGACTAATGCACCTACATTCTTTGTGGATTTGATGAACCGGGTTTTCCGAGAGCTCTTGTATGGTCATATTGGTTTCCATGGATGATATCTTGATATACTCTAAGGATGAAAGACATCATGAAGTTCATCTTAGAGTGATGCTTGAGACTTTGAGGCAGCATTAGTTGAAGGAAAAGTTTTCAAAGTGTCATTTCTAGAAGAAAGAAGTGAAATTTCTTAGTCATGTAGTCTTAGAGAAAGGGTTGTTAGTAGACCAGACTAAGATTGAAGCAGTGAATAGTTGAAAGAGACCCGAGACAGTAACCCAGATAAAGAGTTTTCTTGGGTTGGTTGGTTATTATTGGAGATTCATTAAGAATTTTTCATGGATAGCGGCAACGATGACCAAGCTAACAAGAAAGGATGTGAGGTCTGTGTGGACCGATTAATGTGAGAAATCATTCCAAAGTTTGAAACACTTGTTGACCTGTGCACCGGTTTTGGATGTTCCAAAAGGGAATCATAATTTGGTGGTTTATACGGATGCGTATGGAACAGGACTAGGAGCTATGCTGATGTAGAGAGGTGAATTGATTTCCTATGCTTCTAAACAGGTCAGATCGCATTAGGTCATGTTTCCAACACATGATTTGGAATTGGCTGCTGTGATTTTGGGATTGAAGGTGTGAAGACATTAACTTTGGGAGAAAGGTTTGAGTTGTATACAGATCATAAATTGCTAAATTATTTGTTCTCTCAGAAGGAGTTAAACATAAGACACCAAAGGTTGTTAGAGTTTATTGCTGCTTATGATTTTGGGATTGAGCAAAAACTAGGGAAAGACAATAAGGTTGCAGATGCACCTAGCAGGAAACATTATAATGCATTTTTAGTGGTGATTGCCGAGTGGAAAGATTTGGAAGCATTAGCAGATTGCAAAGTGCAGTGGAGATCTGACGCTGGGTCTAGTGGAGAAATCATAGTGTTATCTTGTTTCGAAGTTCAACCAGAGGTGATCGAAAAGATTGCTTCTAAACAGATGGAAGACCCGGTATTACCTAAATGGATCAAAAAGTTAAGAGATGAAAACGAGAGCGATGACTTAAACGATTTCGGTCTTGATCAAAATGGGAGGTTGAGAAAGAAAGGAAGGTTATGTGTTTCGAGTGTAGGAAACATAAGGAAAGAAGCCTTAGAGGAATGCCATCGTTCGAAGTGCTCTATTCATCCACGAGGTATAAGATGTATTAGGATACAAAGAGGAGTTTGTTTTAGGAAGGAATGAAGCGGGATATTGGTTTGTGTGTAAAGCAGTGCTTGATTTACCAGCAGGTAAAGGTTGAACACCAAAAGTCAAGTGGATTGCTTTAACCATTAGACATTCCGGTGTGGAAGTGGGATTCTGTTTCTATATTCCGATGTGGAAGTGGGATTCTGTTTCTATGGATTTTATTGACGGGTTGCCAAGATCGAACAAAGAAAATGATAATATTTGGGTCATAGTGGACAAGATGACCAAGAGTGCCCATTTCATTCTAGTTAAATCAACCAGAACCTGTTTTGACAAAGTTGTTATGAAGAATGTGGTTAGAGTGCATGGAATTCCTAGTAGCATAGTTAGTGATAGAGATCCTTTATTCACTAGCGAGTGCTGGAAAAGTCAACATGAAGTTTTGGGAACCAAGCTCAAGATGAGTACCACTTGCCATCTACAAAGTGATGGCAAATGGAGAGAGTTAAAAAAATCTTAGAAGATTTGTTGAAAGCTTGTATTTTATATTTCGAGGGATCATGGGAAGACCATCTACATTTAGTCATGTTTTCCTATAACAACAATTATCATACTAGTATTGGGATGACACTGTTTGAAGCTTTGCATGGATGGCCATGCAAATCTCCCATATGTTGGTTAGAGACCGGGAGATAGATTGGTTCTTTGTCCAGACTTGGTTTGAGAAGCCACCGCAAAGATTGAGGTCATTTGGGCTAGAGTGAAGGAGGCTCAGTCTAGGCAGAAGTGTTATGCAGATAAGAGGAGGAAAGTTTTAGAGTTCTTAGTTGAAGATCAGGATTTCATCAAAGTATTACCGATGAAGGGTGTTATTAGATTTGGAAAATCAGGAAAGTTAGCACCGAGATTCAATGGACCTTTTCCTATTGTTGAGAGGATCAATAAACTCACATATAGAGTTGAGTTACCGAGCAGTTTAGCAGGAGTCTACAATGTTTTTCATGTTTCTCATCTTAGAAAGTGTGTTAGATACCCGAAGACTGCTATTGCACCGACTATACTAGATGATTTAGTGGTAGAACCATATTAGACTATAGTAAGGAAGCCCATTTCAATTGTTACGAGAGATGAGAAGAGGCTTAGAACCAAGACGGTCAGATTAGTTAAATTCCGGTAGAGCAACGATGGAAGGGACTATACTTAAGAGATTGAGTGCAGGATTAGAGATATAAATCCTGACTTGTTTGATGGTATGTTCTACCTTCTTGTTTGATTTGTTGTGCACCTTATCGTAATTTCAAGGAAGAAATTCTTTAAGGAGAGTAATTTGCAACACTCTATATTTTTGGTAACATTATTTAAGATATTTAATTAGTTAAATTAAATAAAATAATATGTTGATTAAGGGATTGAGATTTGATTTAAGCAAGGGTTACCTGGGCCATTTAAACAATAAATTTAAATATGAGTTTATATTGAAATAAAGGAGGGGTAAAATAGAAAAGAGGCCATTCTTATACCCTAAACCTTTGGCCGTGTACCCTTACACAGCCATTTCATTTTATCAAATTTTTTAAAATAAGAGGCCGACCACCATTAACCAGAGAAAGAGGAAGAAGATAGAGAAAAGCTAGGAAGATGCTCCAGCAAACCAAATCTATTCACATCTCAACCTCTTTAATCACAAATGCTAAGGTGAATAATGTTTACATCTCATTTTTGAACGTGTTTTTAGTTTTAAGATGAATTCCAAATATTTTGCAATGGTTTTTCATGTCTTTAAATAATGGATGAATATATATACTTGTTGATGAATTATCCTTGCTCATATTGAATTTATGATATGTTTTAAGGTAAAAACATATTAAATGACATCCAAATTCCTTGCAAATTTTTATGAAAATCATAAATTTTATTTTGAAAATGGGTTTCAATTTTTAGAATTTTTTGAAATTATGTGGAATTTGTATGAATTTTCTAGTGAAGAAATGTTAATTTGGGTTAATAATTATTTTCGGTTAAATAATAAAAGATTTGGGACTGAAACTTTTACATGTTGGAAAATATATTAAAAGAGATTTTCTAAAATTTTTGTAGATTTTTACTAAGTATTTTAATGATTATATAAAATTAGTAAAGTTATGGGACTTAAATGTTTCATATAATTAAGGAAGGAGATGGGTCTTTTTGCAAAATAATTTAAATTCGTTAATTCTGAAAGTCGGCGACCCTTTTGAAAATTAGCAGTACTTTTTATTGGTAAAGAAAGTGGCAACCAATCAAAATTTGATATGTAAAGCGGGTTAGGTGAAAAGAACTATTTGCTATATGTTTTTGCCTGTTTCGATGCTTTCGGCACCCGCTTCCACCTTGGTTGGCTTTCGACCGAATCCCTCGGCCTTCAGCACCATCGAAACCAATGCGCATGACATCAATGTATAAGTACGTAGTGAGCTGGATTAATGATGAAATGTATGAAGTCAAAACCAGGGGTTCCGAAGAGGTTGCGGCTGTACTTTGTAATTTTTTTTAAAAAGGCGCATGCTTGCTTTCGACTAAGATGCTTTCGGCTTAAATATTTTTAAGACACTATTTCTATAGTTGAAGTAAAATCCAAATGGTCTCGAAAGAGATAGTTTTAAAAGATTTCAAAACTGATGCTTTCAACTTTAATGGGTTTCTGATCCTTTTGCTCTACTTGAAGGCAGAATCAAATGGTTTCGACGGAGACATTTTAAAGGGTTCGAAGGGGTAAATTTTCGAATGGTTTCAAAAGGTTTCCACATATTTTAAATTGGACTCAAAGTTCTTTCGAAAGGATTGAGTTTTGACTGTTTCAAAAAGTTTTAACGACTAGTTTCGAAAAGGATGGTTCCCCATGTTTTTGAAAGGGTTGAAAGGAAGGATTTTTTTCCCTATGTTTTTGAAAGGAAATATTTAAAATGTTTTAAAGGAGGATGTCTAATGTTTTAAAGCTTTTGAAGGAAAGAATTTTATTGGTTTCGAAAGGGTCACTTTCAATGGTTATGAAGGGGTTACCTTCAAGGGTTTCGAAAGGGTTGTTTAAAGGTTTCAAGCAAAGGTTTCAAAGGATTAAGTAGGCAATATAGCCTAAGTATTTTCAAGTAAAAAAGGGTTTTAACTTGTTTTGGAAGGATAGTTAATCCTTATTAAATACCATCAACTTTATTTTGAGTAAAGTATATATATCATGGAGAAATAGTTTAGAGTAAAGCTAAGGATATATTTTCTTTGTATAAATATGATTTAAAAGGTTAAATCATTTTGAAGAGGTTTTCAAGGAAAAAGATAAAGGGTAGTTAGCCCTAAGAAAAATGATTCTGATAGTTAGTCCATTTTGATCTAGACAGTTAGTTCAATTTGCGGGCGGTCAGCCCGATTTCATGGACAGATAGTCCATTTATTAGCATAACGGACCTTGTTACTTTGTTGTGGATAGATAGTCTACTTATTACTTGTTTTATGGATAGATGGTCCATTTATTAGCATAAAGGATATTGGTATTTTGATATAATTAGTGTGATTAACTAGTTTGGTTGTAGGAAATGATTTACAAAATATATGTTTTAAATGGATATTATTGAGGGGAAATCCATTCCACTAAGCAATGTGATCTCACCTAATATCAGTAAACAAAGATGTAACAATAAATATTCATAGCAGGATTTATGTCCGACTCGAAGTTTTGTTTCCCTTTAAAGTTCTGGGTGCTCAAAATTGATTTGAGTAGGCTGAGCGTTAAGGTTTTCGGGTTTTAGTCTTTTGTCAAATAAAGCTTCCGAAAACGAGCGGGTGGCTAATAGATAGCTAATAAGGAGTTACAGTTTTATTTTGATTCCACTGTGTATATTAAGTCAGATATGACTATATTACTTTGATCAACCAAGGGGGCATCGTCATGTATTGCTCTTGGCATATTTTGTAATGATTATAATTAATCTTTACCTAAAAACAATATGGGATTATGTAACCTTGGATATGAAATTGTTTTTGAAATGTAATAAGTAAAATGTTACTTTTGGAAATCTGTGATTTTGTTCATATTCAAGTGCTTCTGATATTATGGATTCCATTTTTAATTACCATATTTTGTCACCATAAGTTAATACTACAGATGACTGCAGCATTTATAGCGTTTAGCTTTTGTCCTCCAGATACGGCATGTTAAAATATACATATCATAATGTGTTATGTTAATTATTTATTTAATTCAAGTATATTTGATATAAAAGTCATAAAATATTAGTTTTGTGATATTAATTATAGTGTATTGTAATCATAAGAAATTTGTCACAAAGAAAATAACATGTTATTTTAAATGATCATAGTCAAGATATTTCAAGATAGGATATCGATACATCCTTCAAAACCAAAGTATGTAACACATTTCAAATGTTAGGCAATGCATTACTAGTGCATTTTGGGGGTACTATGTTGTTACGTACTGATAGTTACGGGATAACGAATGATTCACTCGATAGTTTCTATTGGATAATATAACAATGGTCAAACCAAAGTAACAATATTACATAGTTCTCTTGACTTGAGAATACAATTAAACTTCAATATAGACACTCTACTTTGATTATAGTTGAATTGCAGTACCACATCCGTTGGACGACTATAGTTGGGTCTAAATTAAAGTATTGGAAGTGAAACAATATTCGATAGAGAATTTGTCTTCTCAATTATATGAAGTTAGCACCACGGCCAACTATAGTTAACTCAAAGTCAAAGTCTCTAGCAAGAGATGTTTGGTTACTAATAATTGTTGTTATTGAACCAAGGATTGCGCTAGGTTTATAAAAGTTGAATGTGATTTATATTGGAATTTGACCAAAACTAAATTCCATATGTTGTAATGAGATGTAGTTTTGATGAAGATAAATGGTTTAAATAATCGTTCATACCAGGGACTACTTAAAATAGTAAAATTGGATTTTACTAGAAAACATGTAAGCGATAAATTCGACCAAACTGTCACACTATTTGCTAAGGTCATGTGCAAATGTTATTACTTGAATTGTTCGATATTAATCGCTGACTGAATTCACCCGTTTGAGTGGCACAATCATAGTGATGAGTACTCTAAAAAACCACAGGATTTAATTAATTTATAATAATTGTAAATTAATTAATTAAATTATTTATTAAATATTAATTTAAAATTTTATATGATTTTTGGAGTAACATTATTATTTAATAAAGCGCATATATAAAAGTTATATATGTATGCATCAGTATGCGATATCAATAAAAAATTTAAATTAGATTTGAAATGAAAAAATACCAATCTATTTTGGAGTATATATCGGAAAAATAGGCCCATATATAGCTAGTCAGAAAGGTGGGGGTGGGGTGCTTTTTATTTGACAAACCAGGTTTTGAATTGACAAAGAGAAGAGGTAAATTAGTAGATCCGGATCTCCTCATTTTACTCCTTCGTATTTCTATTGATGCATCTATCCTCTCTTTTTTTTTTCCGGTCTTGAGCCTCCACCCACCTTCCCTGGCCATAAATCCCAAGCCAATTTTTGTCGTTTAATTTTCAAAATAAAATTAAATCAAAATCAAAGGCTATAGTGTGGTTTTCTACAAAATGAAGTGCACTTTAGATTAGATCTAAAGAGTTATAGATTCAACATTTAAGGTACACATTCAAGGCTACAACATTAGTAATTTCTAATATGGGGATGGAAACTAAAACCGAAAATCAACCCAAACTGACCTGAACTTAATGGGTCTGTTTGGGTCAAGGTGATGAAAAATAATAGAAAGACCCGATCAAACCTTACTCGAACCGAACCGACCCGAAAAACCAAACCTAAAACATTAAAATAAATTCATTTTTAGTATTATTGCCAATTGGGCCCTAAATCACCTGAACCAACCAAACCGAACCTCTGGTTGGGTCTAGGTTTAAAAATGTGTAGTTTGAACCCAACAAAACTCGATCCATCTTGAACCGAGACCCATTGGGTTGGGTCAGGGTCCAGTTGCCACCCCTAATTCAAGCCTACTCTAACCTAATCATTCGCCTAAATGATGTTCATATGTTAAACCTATATAGGAAAAAAATTGTTCAACTATTAGATACAACACGTAAGTAGGCTACAGAAAAAAAAATGATAAAAAATAAAGTGGCTAACACAAAGGGATAGGACATCCCAATTTTTTCATTTCAAATTATCTAATTCAAAACTGAGAATAGCAACTAACAAGGCAACCGGGTGGTGCAAATGAAATTCTAAAGTAGGGAAGCACTACAATAATTTATAAATTTCATTTAACTCTTCTTCTCTAAATCATAATTTCTAACAAATCACCTATAAAAAAATTCTCACATATAATGCCTGTAAAGCAATGGACAATCTTTTGAAATTGATGAAGTCAAAGAGGACGTGTTTTAGATCGATGACAACTCTCTTTTCCCAGATAGTTTCAACCCAAAATTTACAAATTACATTAGGAATTAATCAAAAACGATGTTTTTTAAGTAATTTTAGGCATTCAACAGTCAGGTAAGATTATACGAATCGTAAATTTATATGTTTAATCCCTAAAAATATAGACTTATAGACTTTGTTAGATTATAGGCCAATCTTTTTATGTATTGCAGTTTACCAAATTTTTTCTAATTTATTATGTAATAAGTCGGAGCATTACCTTAACAAATACATATATATATATATATATATATATATATATATCAAAATGCATTCATTAAAGATAGACTCATCATAAAAAATTCTCCTTTAGCACATGAAATGGTGGGAGGTGTCGATAGGAAGATGGAAAACAACACATGCATGAAAGTAGAGTTGCATAAGGCTTGCAAAAAAATTAGTAGGGAATTCATATATCATATGTTTCTACGTAGGGGATTCTCTAATAAGTTTGCACATCTGATATATAAATGTATATCCACTTCTACTTTGTCAATCCTTTTGGATGGCAGCCCTTTGGGATTATTTTGTGGTACAAAAGGCATAAGGCAAGGAGATCCACTGTCTCCTTTCCTTTTTTTCTATCACAATGGAATATTTTGCAATTTTATTAAGCATGGAATACCATGAGGGCAACATAAACCCAATTCTTCCTATTAAACCAACTCCCACTCACCTTCTGTTTGCTGATGACATTTCAATGTTTATGAAATAAAGCACTAAAAATGCAGAAAGCATTGTTAAAATCATTAAATAATTTAAAGAGTCCAAGCATTTAGAAATGAACAAACGGAAAACCACACTGTACAAAGGTGAAAAATCTTAAGATCAAATCATCAATATATTAAATATCCAAATTGGCATATTTTGGTCATGTATTTGGGAATTCCCTTATCTTAAAACAAATTAAAATCTTAGAGTGTTGTTAGATAAATTTCATAAGAAATTCAATGTTTGGGAAAACATGATGTTTAATGTAGGTGGCGGAATTGAATTAATTGAAAATATGATAAACCCAATGCCATGTTTTGGATTCAATTCCGCCAGTTACCAACATCAATCATAAGCAAAATAAATTCAATTTTTTCCAACTTTGTATCAAAACAACATCAATGTGTGCTTGAATGACTGCGTCGCCCAAAGTTTGAGGAAAGCATTAGAATAAGAAAGTTAGAAGATGTCACTAATGCAACTGCTCTGAAACTCATGTGGAGATTTATCCAAGGTGAATGCATATGGGCTCAATGGATGACAAATAGATACTGCAAAAATAAAAACATTTAGACCATCATTGAAGACAATAATGCATCACATACATGGAAATTTCTAATCAATACAAGATCACGGGCTATGGATATAACTAAAAAGAAAATTGTTAACGGAGACAGCACAAGTCTATGGTTCGATCCTTGGGTTAATTGCAGTCAATAAAATATTTATTGGGATGACATTATGTTTTAATCATTGGTGGCCACAATAAGACGGTTTCTTATATCATTTCCCATGGACAATAGAGAGGAGGTAACCCATGTTTGCTTCCTCACATCACCCAATGGATTCTCTGGATCCCTTTGAATCATAGCTATGCTGATGATTATTGGGTTTGGAACTTATGAAGCAATGATGATTTCTCATTTATTTCAGCATGGAACCGTGTCAGAGAGAAAAATATTAAACTAGAATTATGCAAGTGCATCGGAACAATGATTGCTCCTAAAATGTTATGTACCTTGCTAGCAAAATCAAATAAACTACACAACAAAGACAAAATGATTAGATGGAACGAAGCAATGGATGTGGGATGCGTACTATGCAAACAAGGGATTAAAACATATAATCATTTATTCTTTCGACGCCTTACTCAAACACAATATGGTGAAAGGTCAAAGATAATCTACAGCAACGAAATACAATCAACAATGATATCAATGACGTATTTGAACGAGTCTTTGGAAATAATGGTGGTAATAAATCGCTTAACAAGTCAGTTGATATAGCAATAACTACGTTAACTAGCATGTTTGGGTGAAGCGTAACATGGGTGTCTTCCAAAACATTGAAACCCCATCTAGTATCATATTAGAGCTACTAATTTCATATGTAAACAACTTCTAAAGCATGCATGCATCAAAGATGAAAAAACAAATAGGAAAAACTTCTTTAGAGAATTCGGGTAAGATTTTCTATAGTCACATGAAATTGATGGCAGAACTAGAAATAACACAACGTCCAAATCATGATTTAGTAGCAATTCATGGTGCTAACAACGTCAGTGATAAGAAGCGCTAATACCTCAGTTATTGATTTTGATGACAACAACCATATAAAATATTGATACAAATGTTTTGCCAAGTTATACAATATGTAGTGCAGAATATTACAAAGGTGTTGAATCGAAGACTGTACAGTATACAAACTCAAGGTAAAGATTTAAAGACTCATGAGTTTAAAGAGAAAGATCTGAAGAGCTTAAGATCATAATTTAGTATTTGGAGTCCTTAAAATATTATGTTAAAATCCTTGATAGCAATTTCTAATCTTATCTCAATTTCTAATCTTTTGATATTTCAAGTTATTTTAATTTCAAATATATATTTTTAAATATTTCATAAAAGTTTTTATAAGTTCAAAAATATTTAAAAACTATGTACAAAATTATATTACCAAATATAGAATTTTCAAAACAATAGAAGAAAACATTTTCCAAAATTCACTAGCATATGTCAACATACATATTTTAATATGTCGACGTATAGGCCGTTAATTTGGTTTCTAAATTTTGAAAGAAATTGTTTTTTGGATACAACTCTTCATGAATGGGTATAACGATTCATTTACAATATAAAAGGGAGTGCAAATGAATTTTTAATCAATTAATAATTAACTTACTTTCTTTTCATTCCTTAGTCTCTTGAAAAATATACCCTATACTCTTCAAAACCATATAGAATCAATTCATACACCATCGTATTAATTCACCACTACTTACTTACTATTTTGCAAGCATCTCCCTCCCATTTAAAAAATCAAAGTGTTATCGAAGAGGCTATAAGATCCATTGTATCTAAAATACAACTACTTTTCTTTAGAAAAACATCAAATCTACTCTTTTTTGTACGGATGTGCTTAGTACCCGTTCAAATCAAGTGAGTGTATTTAGTAGCCTAGTAAATCTAATGGGTGATCTTATTGTCCGATAAATCAAGAAAGTTTGCCCCAAACTCGTGATACAAGAGGGTATGTCTCATAGCATTGAAATCGAGATTGTATTCTGATTTGCCTTTTACCTCGTTTAATGTTGGCGACCGAAAAGAAATCTGCACAAGCGATTGTACTGGACCGGATGTAGGAGAAATCTGAACCAGTATGAAATCCCAGTGTCATCTCTTTAACTCTTTACTTTACTTTATTGCTTTTATATTTATTTGTGATTACATCTGCGACTGATTATTAGTATAAATCTGTATTGTTAATCTATGATTTGATATTAATCATGATAGAATATTAGTGATATTTACATAAGTTAGAAAACACTATTTACCTCCTCTAGTGTTAAATTAGCCTTAAGATCCATTATTTCTTAATTCACATCTGGTATCGGAGCACTAGGTTTTCAAAAAATCATAATCTGATTTTTGAAAAGTATAAATGGCCAGCAGTATTGTTAGTACACCTGTTAATACATTTTTGGAAGGACAATATACCGCTAGACCTCTAATTTTTAGTAGCAATAATTGCACTTATTGATCACGTAGGGCGAAGATTTACTTTTTAGTCCAATGGCTTAGATATCTGGAATAATACACATACCGAATACACTGAACCCTAAACCTACTTTTCACAATGGATTGTTGACCAAAAGACACAAGCACTTAATAATTTTAAGGCTATGAATATCTTATTTTGCACATTAGATAAAAATGAATTTAATAGAGTTTCTATTTGTAAGTCTACATATGAAATCTAAAGAACACTGCAAGTTACACATTAAGGAACTAGTAACGTCAAACATACTAAAATTTCCATGTTAACGGATCAATTTTAGTTATATAAATGAATCAAAATGGGTCTATTTCTGACATGTATTGTAGATTTCAAGATATAGTACATTTTTTAGTATCATTCTGTAAAAAATCTATGAAGAGGACTAAGTTAAGGAAAATCCTCAATTAAATCTCCTTAGGGTGGGATCAAAAGGCATTAGCAATAAAGAAGCAAATGACAATAGTACTTTAAAAATTGAAGAGCTAATAGGTCATTTAATGTTCTATGAAGCATAATTATAGGATAGAAGAGAAAGAAATGGAACAAAAAAGAAATCCATTACTTTCAATGCAGTAACCGATGATCAGGATTCAAACGATGACAATGATGAGGAGATTGCCTTCATGACTAGGAATTTTAGAAAGTTCCTAAAGTATATAAAGATGAATGACTTTCGTAAACTAGAAACAAAACTGCTCCAAATGAATCTGCAATTAAATGTTTCAACTGTGATGAACATGGTTCTCTACAAAGAGTCTTCTGCGTCAAAAGAAATCAAGGATCTCGCCAATCACCGATTATCCAAAAAAAACAGCTTACATAGCAACGATAGATGATTTAGATACTACTTCAAGTAACAATGATCGGGCACTGAGGATGCAAAAATATGTTTCACGACAATAGTAGATTAATAAGAATAGACCAAAAGAAAGGAGCAAAAAGCGGTACTTTTATTTTTTTACATATCATTTTTTGGATTATTAAATTTAGGAATAAAATGCAGATTAATAATAATATTGAATGCATACAAGTGTGTGTGTGTATAGAAATATTTTGCATTAATTTTTTATCGATGACAACAACCATACGAATATAGATATTAATGTTTTACAAAGTTGTATACTATGCAGTGCAGAATATTACACAGGTGCTGAATCAAAGACTATACAATGTAAAGACTCATGGTAACATGAGTTTAAAGATAAAGATATGAAGAGCTCAAAATTATAATTTAGTGTTTAGAGTCAATATAATGTAATGATAATGTCCTTGATAGAAATTTCAGATGTTTTGATATTTTAAATTATTTTAATTTCAAAAATATATTCTTAAATGTTTTATTTAAAAAAATTATGAGTTCAAAAATATTTAAAAACTGTATTCAAAATTATTTTACAAAATATAGAATTTTCAAAAAAAATTAAAAGAAACATTTTTCAAAATTCACTAGCATATGTCAACATTTAGGCCGTTAATTTGTTTTTCAAATTTTGAATGGAAGTGTCTTTGGACGCAACTCTTCATGAATGGATACATCTTGTTCATTTAATATATAAAGAGGGGTGCAAACTTATTTTTAATCAATTAATAATTCACTTCTTCTCACTCCTTGTTCTCTAAAAATTCTTTTGAAAAATATACTCAATACTCTTTAAAGTTATAAGGAATTAATTCATACTCCATCGTATTGATTCACTACTACTTACTAGTTTGCAAGCATCTCTCATTTCAAAAATCAAAGTGATGTCGAAGAGGTTATATGATCCGCTGTATCCAAAGTACAACTGTTTATCTTTGGAAAAACATCATCTCTATTCTTACTCATGTGGTTCTGCTTATATCTCGTTCAAATCAAGTGGTGTGCTTAGTAGCCTAATAAATCTAGTGGGTGATCTTGTTGCCCGATAAATCAAGTAAGTTTGACTCATGATACAGGAGGGTATGTCTCGTATCCTCGAAATCGAGATTGTTCTAGTTTGCCTTCTACCTGGTTTAAAGTTAACGATTGAAAAGAAATCTGTACAAGCAGTTGTACGAGACTGGATGTAGGAGAAATTTGAACATGTATAAATCCTTGATATCATCTCTCTAACTTTTGACTTTACTTTATTGCTTTGAAATTTATCTATGATTACATTTGTGACCGACTGTTAATATAATCCCATGCTGCTAATATATGATTTGATATTAATCTTGAAAGAATTTTAAAAATATTTATATAAATTAGAAAACAAGATTCACTCTCCCTCTAGTGTTAAATTAACCTTAAGATCCACTATTATGCAACCACAAGAAGGGGATGCAGTACCAGATCAGAACGGTCTTCGACAATAGGGGCAAGGATCTAATGAGGTTCGTCAATATCATGAGCTTTCTTACCATGCTTTTTGTAGATCTAAAAGTTTACTTAATAAAGATAGTGAAAGAAGTATCTTGATGAAAGTTAATGTAGCCGGCAGATATTAATTGAAAATAGTCGAATGCATCTTGTAAAGTTCATTTTAAAAAAATTCATTTTATGCACTTTAAGTATTCAAATAGTGGCATACAGGGAACATGCAGGGACTATTGAGTATGATTGTTATGTACAACTCATGCCACAATTTTTCCTAGAAAGCTCAATCATTGTATTTCTTCCTTTTAGTAAATAAAGCACCCGTTTAAAAAATCCCTTTTTTACCTCGAATTTATATATTCTTTTGTTGTTTGATTTACATACATATACGCACACTTTTAAATTGAATTAAGAAAACATATGTGTGTGTGTATTGTTCTTTTTGCCCAACCACAAATATATATAATTTTTAAAAAATAAAAATAATTTTAAAAACGTTTTTAATTTAAAATTTGAATTTTATAATTAGTGTGCATACAAATTAATTCAATAATTCGTGTTCATATATAAATATAAATAATATATATTTATAATTAAATCCGAATAAAGATAATAATCTACAAATGCATTTTAAACCTTTTAAATTGTTAAAAAATATATTTTTTACTTATAAATCCATATAAATTTATAATAAATATTTTTTTGTAAAATAATAAATATTTTTTTATAAAATTATTTTGTTCAAATCCACATAAAGTTATAAAATAGAATATTTTTGATAAAAAGGTTTCGGTTGAAAATACAAAAAAATTATTTTTACCAAATGATTATATATGTATTAGTATTTTATAAATAAAATTTTAAAGTGTGTATATATATAAATATTATTTTGAGTATTCATTTAATAAATTAAATTCTGTGTGTCTATATATATATATATTCACAAATATGTATATATTTAAACATATCAATAATTTAAGTTTGAAATTTAAATTTGAAATAGATTTTTATTCTAGATCAAGATTTATTTTACATAAATTTAAATCTACCTTAAGATATTTTAAATATTAACTGAAATTATGTTAATTGGTCAACGTCTTCAAAATAAATACAACTAAGTTCGTATAAATGTTATATTTATGTGTGTGTGTATGTGTATGTATGTATATGTATGTATGTATGTATGTAAATATCCAAAGATATGAGACAACTAAGAATGTGTTCAAACAAAAGATGTCAAAGGGCATGAAAGTGAATAAGTAGGTTTAATGATGTAGGGCTATATTGAAAGACTTTCTCAATTAGACATTTTGATAAGCAATGAGCTACAAGTGGATTTGATCTTAGGGTCTCTTTGTAACAACCCACCCTTTCAGAACCTAGTAACTAAAAAAAGAAATCCTTATTTGACAAGTTGTTGTGTAATACATGTTAATATATAAAGAGCATAAAATAGAAACTATGCTAACTAATAACTTTTAGTGTTAGCGCCAAAATTGGTCACTAACACCCAAATGTAAATGAAAGTACCGACTAACAGTCATAGATAATAGATAGAGTGTATGTAGAGAGTAATAACGTGAAGAATAGTCAAAATTAAAATGAAAGCAGTAAAGAACAGATTTATAGTGGTTCCGCTAACTCCAGCCTACGTCCACTCCAGAAGTATCTTTTTTATTGCTGCAATAATCGATTACATTTACAAAGTGGTAGACTAGCCTTAGCCTTAGAGAATAGTAAGTCAATGAACCGAGGAGAAGAATATCCTTTTCTAAAACCCCACACGTTGTATATATAGACAAAACCAAGCTGTTGGGCCTCCTGAGTAGTTTGGGCCCACCAAGACCATAGCCGAACCCTACTTCATTATGCCGACCGACCTTGAGCAGTTGGTATGCCGAACGAGGGGAGGTGCGCCGACCGATGGGAGGTGCGTCGACCGAGGGGAGGTGCGCCGACCGAGGGGAGGTATGCCGACCGAGGGGAGGTGTGCCGATCGAGTGGAGGTATGCCGACCGAAGGGAGGTATGCTAGTCGATGTCCAATGCTGAGCGACTTCCAATGCCGAGCGAGCTACGATGCCAAATGGCATCCAGTGCCGAGCGAGCTACGATGCCAAATGGCATCCAGTGCCAAAAGACTTCCAATGCCGAGCGAGGTATGATGCCGAATGACATCCAATGCCGAACGACTTCCAATGCCGAGCTGCAATGCCGAGCTGCAATGTCGATCCGCAACAAAACAACCATCCTGAACTTCCATACCTTGACCGGACATTGCCATGCCGAACGGCCGAGCCACAAGGTCGAACTCCAAACACTTCGAACCACTTCATTCCGACCGAACGACTTACCATCTGTCCAAGTGAACATCATCCATTTGAACCGAACCCATCATATTTCAGCCTCGATAATCATGAAATTGTTTTAGTTAAATCCTCCTGTCTGTGGCCTTGCCAAAAGGCGGGTTAACATTTGCCCCCCAAAACATGCCTTGCTATTGGAAGGTGTGTTTTGAATAGCCTCAAATACGATATCCAAAGTCCATATCCTGTTTATAACCATATTATTAAATCAATGACCTTTCCGAGTTTAACCTTGAATCCGTAGACCTCGCTAGATCGCGTTATCCTGTTCCAGCCTCGACTTTCTAATCAAGGACTCGTATGTTATCCGGCCTCGACTCTCCGGCCAAGGGCTTGCGTATTCACCGGCCATGGCACTCCGGCCAAGGGCTTTGATATTTTCCGGCCTCGACACTTCGACCAAGGACTTTTATATTCACCGGCCTCGGCACTCTGTCCAAGGACTTTGATATTTTTCGGGCTCGGCGCTCCGGCCAAGAACTTTTATATTCACCAGCCTCGACACTCAGGCCAAGGACTTTGACATTCACCGGCCTCGGCACTCCAGCCAATGACTTTGATATTCACGGGCCTCGGCACTCCGGCTAAAGACTTTTATATTCACCAACCTCGGTACTCCGGCTAAGGACTTTGATATTTTTCGGGCTCGGCACTCTGACCATGGACTTTTGTATTCGCCGGCCTAGGCACTCAGGCCAAGGACTTTGACATTCACCGGCCTTGGCACTTCGGCCAAGTACTTTGACATTCACCGGCCTCGGCACTCCGCCTAAGGACTTTAATATTCACCGGCCTCGACACTCCGGCCAAAGACTTTTATATTCACCGGCCTCGGCACTCAGGCCAAGGACTTTGACATTCACCGGCCTCGGCACTCCAGCCAAGGACTTTGATATTCACCGGCCTCGGCACTCCGGCGAAGGACTTTTATATTCACCGGCCTCGGCACTCCGGCCAAGGACTTTTATATTCACCGGCCTCGGCACTCAGGCCAAGGACTTTGACATTCACCGGCCTCGGCACTCCGGCCAAGGACTTTGATATCCACCGGCCTCGGCACTCCGACCAAGGACTTTTATATTCACTGGCCTCGGCACTCCGGCCAATGACTTTTATATTCTTCGGCCTCGGTACTCCGGCCAAGGACTTTTACATTTTGTCCGAGTCCCTTCCATTACCCTCCGACGAAGGGACACGTAACTTGCGGTCACTGCCCCATCTCTCAAGTCGGGACAGTAATCACAAAACCTGAACTATACGTTACATTGTTCCGAATCCAATCAGAAAACTTGAAATCCATATCAAAAATTGAACAT
The DNA here is from genome assembly GCA_030765085.1 of Allium cepa. Classification (NCBI taxonomy): domain Eukaryota; kingdom Viridiplantae; phylum Streptophyta; class Magnoliopsida; order Asparagales; family Amaryllidaceae; genus Allium; species Allium cepa. The sequence goes on from CM060943.1 coordinate 806,012,710, forward strand.
CCAAGCCAACATGGCAAACCAAAAAACCAACCAAACCGGGAGTCCAATTCAAACTCCAAAACCATACTAAGAAAAGTAAATGTCCACAGTACCAAAGTTTGCAGAAAAACAGAAAGAAAACGGGATTTCATAGACCCAAGCAGCACGGTTTTCCTTCATCTCAGAGCACACCTAGGGACCGTCCTCGATCCCGTACGTATGTAAGTGACCTAGACGTATTACTTTAGGTACTATTACTTATTCAGAACCATCAAACAATTCAGTTTAAAACAAGCCGACGCTGATCGGACCCAGTGCCACCATTGCTAGAGGTAGTGGTGGCCGCTCCCGTTCCACTGCTACAGCTCGATTCCTTATGTATTGCTGTAGATAGCCATTCCTTACATGCTCCTCAATGATACCCCTCCAATGCTTGCAGTCATTTATGTTATGCCCATCCAACTCATGGAATAGGCAATGCTTTCTCGATGCCCGCTCGTATTCAGAAGGCTCTCTCCTTGGCCGCCGTCGATACTAGAGGCACCCTCGAGTGTCCAAGTAAATCCTTTCTAGAATCTCGATTAAATCTGTGTAAGAAAAAAACTTTGACTCCCTTCGAGGTTTCTTCGAAGTGTCACCGTTGCCATTTGTTTTCCTTTTTCCTTTATCGTCTTTACTTGGATCCTCGAAGGGTGAATCTCCACCCCTCACTACATAAGCTTCAGCCTCTCTCCTACTCTCTCAGCCTATGCATCCTCCTGTCATAGGAACCTTTTCGCCTCATGGTAGAACTCCCTGAAATCCCTCGGTGGGTCCCTTTCCAACGATATCTCGAAGTCCGAATTATCCGCGATTCCCGAGACCGCTGCCATCAAAACCATTGATGGATCGGGTCGATCCACTGAGGCTACCGCTACGTTGAATCTGGTTAAGAAGTCCCTGAGCGATTCCCCTTTCCATTGTTCCATATATGTCAGAGTCATCACGTTCTTGGGTCTGACCATGTGTACCCGAAATTGTCTCCAATGTTGGTAGCTTAAAGTTCGGTGGATTCCTAGCTTGCCTGATAATAGGAGTAAAGGGACTCCTATTCACATCCTCTAAGTCTTTGTTTACCAACCCACCTCTCACAGCTCGTCTGACCATCTCCGTTAATCTGTCATTGTCCCTGAGTTGTAATCCTTGTCCGTTGCCTCCGGTCTGCCCCCCGAGTTCATGAGGGAACTTTGGCACATACTCCTCATCTCGTACTCCTGCATTCCTATTAGTGTCGGCTTGCACAGCGTCATCTGGTATCCCTCCATGGATTGGCCCAGCATTTCCTGGTGGTATGCCCCCGAGTCTAGATCCATCCAAGTTGATAGCCGTCCGCTGATTGGGGGATGCCCCCTGCTGAGCCATTCCCTCCGCTTGCTGGTTGAGTGCTTCTGACCCAGCTCCACGGATCTGGGTTCCTGCATTTCCTGCTTGTGCAAATTGCCTGAGACGAGCCTGCATCATCTCCTCTTGTCTTTTCAACATTACTTCCATCTCGTCTCTGGTGATGTAGATGGATGCTTGACTTGCACCAGCTCCGGAGGAAGCCTCTTGACTTCACTCCTGATTGCTTCTTTACGTCACTTGTTTTCTTGTTGATGGCCTAGCCATTGCTTTCTTCAATCCAAGTTCCTAGCTCCAAAATCCCCAAGTGCTTGCCTTCTCAGTGCAAGCACCAAAATGTTAGCGCCAAAATTGGTCACTAACACCCAAATGTAAATGAAAGCACCGACTAACTGACAAAGATAATAGATAGAGTGTATGTAGAGAGTAATAAAGTGAAGAACAATCAAAATTAAAATGAAAGCAGTAAAGAACAACAGATTTTATAGTGGTTCGGCTAACTCCGGCCTACGTCTCCAGAAGTATCTTTTTTATTGCTGTAATAATCGATTACTGTTACAAAGTGGTAGACTAGCCTTAGCCTTAGAGAATAGAAAGTCAGAGAACCAAAAAGAAGAAGATCTCTTTTCTGAACCCCCACACGTTGTATTTATAGACAAAACCAGGTTGTTGGGCCTCCTGAGTAGTTTGGGCCCACCAAGGCCATAGCCGAACCCTACTTCATTATGCCGACCGACCCTGAGCAGTTGGTATGCCAAACGAGGGGAGGTGCGCCGAACAAGTGGATGTATGATGACCGAGGGGAGGTGCGCCGAACGAGGAGAGGTGTGCCGATCGAGGGGAGGTGTGCCGATCTAGGGGAGGTGTGCCGACCGAGGGGAGGTGTGCCGAACGAGGGGAGGTGTGTCGAACGAGGGGAGGTATGCCGATCGAGGGGAGGTATGCCGACCGAGGGAGGGTATGCCGACCGAGGGGAGGTATGCTGATCGACGTCTAATGCTGAGCGACTTCCAATGCCGAGTGAGGTACGATGCCGAATGACATCTAATGCCGAACGACTTCCAATGCCAAGCGAGGTACGATGACGAACGACATCCAATGCCGAAAGACTTCCAATGCCGAGCGAGGTATAATGCCGAACGACATCCAATGCCGAACGACTTCCAATGCCGAGCGGCAATGCCGAGCCACAAGGTCAAACGCCAAACACTTAGAACCACTTCATTTCGACCGAACGACCTACATCCTATCCAAGTGAACATCATCCATTTGAACCGAACCCATCATATTTCAGCCTCGATAGTCATGAAATTATTTTAGTTAAATCCACTTGTCCGTGGCCTTGCCAAAAGGCGGGTTAGCATTTAGAATCTTACATTGATTAGTCTCACAAAATGTTATACCATACAAACATATCTGATTATATAATTGATGTTACTACATAAGTTTATACAATCCAAATCCATACACTATCACATCATACCTTTAGTATACAAATTATTCACAACGTCTTAGGTACAATATTTACAATATATATAAGTCCACATCTCCTGATCCATCTCGTCACTAGATTCCTTCACCTTGAACAATATGGATAAAAGAAAATATAGGAGTGGGTTAGACATATGTTTGAGTAAGTGAAGCCAATCTAATCTATGTATATTGCTATGATAGTGATATAACATGATTCAAATCTAATGTATAACACCTTTTGGTCCCTGTGACGACCCGACTTTCTACGCCCAGAAAGACGTGCCATCAATAAGAAAGAAAGGGATAGAAATAGAAAGAAAAGAAAGAAAGAACAACAACATTAGAGTCTCACAGCGTAATGGAATAAAATATAATACATCAACATAAATATTACATAGTTATCTGTACATCAGAGTTATACAATATCATACAACATGACTATCATATATATATCAGTCAGGACATACATCTCAAATACATCAGGACTAACTAACACAGCGGAACTATAAAGATATATATATGTCAACGACGCTGAAGCCTCCTGCTCCATTGCTCCTCCAGAAGTCGTCAAAGCTAACCTGAATCCTTTGGCTACCCGTAAAAATTTGGGTACCCGAAAGTTTATGAAAAACAAAAATAAACTCTGGGTCAGACATGGGTCCGGTATGAGTAAACGGGTTAAAGTTGTTTAACTTTGAAAATCATTTAAAATAAAGGTATCACGTAAGACTCCCCACAAATAAATACGGGCAAGTTTTTACCTTACGCTAACCAAAACATTTAATATGAAATCCAGTGATATTATAATAGTGTCTAGGGTTTTCAGGTAAAATATAGAAATAGCTGAAATGCTTACATCTCACATTTCAACATAGTTGGTCACAATCAAAACGTACGGCGCTTATTGGAAATTGGATCCCATACAATGGCAGGGCTACTGGGGTACCGCCCATCACAATACGTGGTCTAGATCACAGTACCGAGGATTACTCCCTTCATCCCCTACAACACAAGGCCGGAACCATTCCTTACTGAACAGTCCCGAACAAGATAACCCCGCAGTTGGTGTACATCCAACCGCCCACACAGCCGAATAAAGGGACATCTAGACAGAGGTATATCTCGTCCTGCTTGGGCATGACCCACCTAACCTTGCTGCACCTCCCCTGTTTTAGCCATTCCTGGTTGATGAGGCTTGAGGCTGCGATTACCTTTATAGGACATATCACTTAGAATGCTCATCGTCCGCCTGACGATGTGCTGAAAGCATTCAATCCATACAAGTTCGTTCCGGGTTCGAACGAAACCGAAGGCATTATCTCGTTACACTCGTTTTGGAATCACCCTCAGAGTCAACGACGATAACCCTTGCATTCTGAAAGCACCATCTCGATTTTCACTTCAGAATTCACGACCTAACGTTTAATTTGGATCGATGTGGTTTTCGGAATATCAATTGGATACCCGATCCCGGTCTCATCGAAATCCAAACGCCATTTTAAAGTCCAAGTTGTCTAATTAACTTAACAGTTTAAATTTAACAATTGAATTCATATAGCAATTTAATACGATAATTAACAACAGATAAATCATATAGCAATAGATAAATAACATCAGATAATTCATATAATGATTGAATACAGATAAATCATGCATAACCATCACAGATATATCACAGGACATCACATATATAAATAAACATCAGAGGCAATCAAATAGAGCTATCGATTCATATCAACATGTCATTTGATTTAATTTAAACTTAATTGCATACTCAAGAGCAAATTATATTTTATTCTTTATTTAATTAATTACGATTAATTAACTTATTCCAATTTATTAATTACTTATTAATTTTTTTCTTAATTAATGAATAAATTCTTAATTACTAATCAATAACCTTAAATATTGATTTATAAAACTTAATTACACAATTAACTATTATTAATTGCTTAATTAATTATTAATTAACATAAACGTTCAATCCATAATTATTATTTAATCCGTTATCTCTGATTTGTTAATCAATCAACTTCAAGTGATTAATTGAATTCTAGATTACATAAGATTTTATACAAGACTATTATTAAAATCCTTAATTATTAATTTGGATTATGTAATTAAATTCTATTTAAATTAATTATGTACCTTGTTTCAGCAAAGCTTGAAGGCTATCGAAGTTTAAAACAATTTATAAACATTAACGCTTATCTTATATAACTTAACCAGTATTCAAATTAGCAAATTACAGGAATTGTTAAACCCGGAGTTAATCACGTGTTCATCTCATGAAAGTCTCGAGTCCCCCTGCATCTTCACGCGTTCAAACTCCCTGATTCTATTTCTTCTTCTCCCTGACTCTCCTGTTTCTTTTCTTCCACTTACCCTTTTTTTTTTCAAACTTAAAGTTTTAACTGATAAAACTTAATAACACTCACGCGCATACTCAAACTCATCCAGGCTACAAAACTCGAAGCAAGGCACGACAACTCTCGAGTTCTCCTCGTGTCGGCCCAAAAACACAGACATCTCCGCCGCCGTGCACGTGCACGGCGGTCCCCCACCGCGACTGCGCTCCGCGACACCACGCACAAATCTCTTGTCGTCCCCTCTCACGAATGCAACACCCAAGTCAGCCCTAAAGTCACAAGATCAAAATTCGACTAAAAATGTCGCACTGAAGTTCAACACAGAAGGCCAAAAACCCCTTGTCCACATCATCGCAACCGCTACAGACGACGTGTCCACGTCCAAACCTTGCCAACACCCCTCTCGTGCACCTCCCAAAATCCCAGATCACTCGGTCAGGTTGAGGTGTCGCACGACTCAAATGAACAGAACCCCAAAATACAGACTCCTAAACCCTACTATTGAATTTCCCCAACAAAACTTGCATTCGAAAATTATTTCAACAATTTTCTGTTAATCTCCTATCCTTATACTAGCTACGTGCAAATTTTCACCAATAATTATTGTAGGAATTAACAGAATTTCATGAAATTGCATATATAGTTTACTAATGAACTGCTGTGTACATAGTTAACTAAAAATTATAATTTGAAGCTTAAAAATCATAACTTAGTATGTTATTCCCAGATATAAATTTGAATTTACAATTTATTCAGTTCTAGTGTTGATCATTATTTACTTTATACTGTAAATCAACTTTACAGTTACTATGATGTTAACAATACAGTTTTCAAATGTTTAGTTTTGCTTATTCTACTAATTTTTTTATTCTAAACTAAATTTATTAAGTTAAATTACAAATTACAAGATGATTTCATATAAAAGTATGAAATATCTTTTAACTTCTTTGACTTAACAGAAGTATGGAAACCTGAAGAGCAACTATAAGAATATACAGTGCAAAGCAAGCAATCCAGAACTTCCAACATACTCATAACAAATTTTTCATAAACTTCAAATTAAGAGTTAGATTAGAAATTGTTTACTCACCAAGAATGATTGCAGAAGAAACTTGAAACAGAGCATAGTAAGAAAACTGCAGTTGCCAAAAATTTGAATTCCAGTAACCTTTATGCTTTCTGAACTTTATTTTGAACTTGTATTTGATCTAGAAATATTAAGTTTGGTTTATATTCTTTTGTTTATTCTCCTTCTTATCTCAGGTTTGTTTCATAAGTTTTAAAACTGAACTAAGAATGAAATAAAATGATGAATACATATATATATACTTGTAGCAATGGAGTCTTCTTGCACAAGCTTTGGCATAATAAATATCTTGCTTATTTTATTATGTACTCAAGCCTGAGACAATTAAAATTTCGGCTGGAGATATGTTATTTCAGAAGCAAAAGGTGGCTAATTAAATGTTTGCTGCAGATTTTAATTTGCGTTTGTACTAAAACCTGAGAGGTATTAAAAATTTCGGCTAGAATATAATTTGTTTCAGATATAAGGCAGCTAATTAATGTTTGTACCAATTGTATTCATTTATGCTAACACACAATAATATTTACTGACACAAAAGATATTTGCAGGCTTATTATGTACTATAAGACTTTGCTAATATACTTGCAGTTTCATTTGTTTGGACCTACTACTGTTAATATATACAAAAATGTTGGCTGCAGATAATTTGTTTCATTTGACTTCAAACTTAAGTTAACAATTAAATAACATGTTTGCTGCAGATTTGATTGCTTGTACTAATGTTTTCTTTTAAGTTAACACAGCATAAATGCTTGCTGACACAAAGCTTTATCCTATGCTTGTTAACTTCATACTTGCAGATTTCTTTTCTTCATATTTGGACAAACTCATGTGATCATATAAACAAAAATATGTGTTGCAGGTTTTCATTTGTGCTAACATCCTAATGATGTTTGCAGACCCATTTTGTACCAAAAATATTTTAGTTTTGTTTTATTATTTATGCTAACATATAAAAACATGTTGCTGGCACTTGACATTGGATTTCTCTGTTGCATAAGAATTAGTTTGCAAGTCAACTTATACTAACATAGAAATGATGTTTGCAGGTCTTTAAAGTTTCTTCATTGTTGCTGAGCAAGTTTAATTTCTTATGTTTATACATTTTATACTTATAAATGCTTCGTTGACCAAATTATATTTGTATAAGACATATGCAGGTTCTCATTTGTGTTTGAACTAATTTTTTTCATTTCTATTTATATCTTATAACTATTATATTGTACTTATGTTTGTAACCATATTTATAAATATTTATATTTATGTAGAAACTCATGTTAAATATTTACTTGCTTATGTGATTTTAGTTATACAAGTTATTGTTAGAATATTGCTTAAATCTTAATTTTATTTAAAGTTTACTCTTTCAATATTTGATTTGTAATGTATACTTTATATTACTTATACAAACTTATATTTAATTAAATTATACAACTGTTATAATAAACTCAGCTTAATCCTATTTTACATTAAAGTTAAATATTACAAATATTTGATTTGCAACTTATATGTGCATTAATGTATATATGAATATGATTATGTTATTGTACTTGTTCTTATTATTAACTCCATACATAAATCTGATAATTTAATGCATTCATACTTAACATTTAATTTAAATAAATAAAACAGGTTTAATTTTTGAATATTGTTAAAAGAGTCTATTTACATTTTGAAATTATATTCCTTTATAACCTATGTAAAACTAATAATATCCAAATTCTTATTTATTTACAAATGAAAATCTTATATTTTAATTAAATTCGATTAAAAACTTATTATAATCATAGGGTCAAATTTCCGGGATGTCACATTCCTCCCCCCTTAAAAGAATTTCGTCCCCGAAATTTAAACAACAGTTAATTCAAAAACTTAGTATCAACAATCCAAACATACATATCATCCATACGAAAACAAACAATCAAACAGTCAATCCTAACTTCATTACTAGTTATCCGGACAAAATTCTGGATGAGCTTTTCTAAAACTATCAAGAGTTTCTCAGGTACAATCTCTGGGATCCTCACTCCATTGCACTTTGACGAGTTTCACCACTTTGTTCCTGAGTTACTTCTCGTCTTGATCTACAATCTGAACATGATCTCTAACCACAGTCAGGTTAGGTTCTACTTCTAAATCTTCCTGAACAACTGGTTCTACTACTAATAATGGTCATGAATAAATTTCCTAAAATGAGATATTGTGAATTCCAGACATCCGTTCTGGCAATTCAATCCTGTAGACTACAGTTCTAATTCTTCCCAATACTCGGAATGGACCAATATATTCCGGAACAAGTTTTCCCGTTTTTCCGAATCTTATAGCACCTTTGATTGGGGAAACTTTAATAAAAACTAAATCTCTGATTTCAAATTCCAACGGTCTTCGTCTCTTATCTATATATTCCTTCTAACGATCTTGAGTAGCTTTCATTCTTTTCTTGATAAGCTCGACCTTCGCAGAAGCTTCACGAATTAGATCGGGTCCAAGCACAAGTCGATCATTCGATTAAGTCTTTCCGTCTGTCTGTCCGTTTGAGGATGATAGGCTGTACTTAATCTCAAACTAGTTCCCAATGCTGATTGCAAAGCTTTCCAAAATTTACTAGTGAAATTAGAATCACAGTCACTTACTATGCTAATAGGAACACCATGCAATCTGACTATCTCCTTCAAGAAAATTTCTGCCAAGGAAACAACGGTACAAGTCGCTTTAACTGGAATAAAATGGGCACTCTTCGTTAAACGCTCCATAATAACTCATATCCCTTCATTTCCTTTCCTGGTTTTAGATAAACCGTCTATAAAATCCATCGAGATCATTTCCCATGACCAATCTGGAATTTCCAAAGGTTGTAATAGTCCAACATACTTTTGTTGATCTCCCTTCACTTGCTGGCAAATGGCACTATTATTTACAAAAGCAGCTACATCCTTCTTCATATTCGGCCACCAGAAAACTCTCCTCAAATCTTTATACATCTTCGAAATTTCCGGGTGAATCTTCAATTTGGAGCGATGACCCTCAGCTAAAACTTCTTGCCTCAATCCATCAATATCAGGCACACACACAACCGACTCTTAATCCTTAAAGTACCTTGATCATCTATCTTGAAATCTGAATATCGTTCGTCCTTAGTTCCAAGAATTATTCCCTCAAAAGATTTAACTTCCATTTGCTTACTAACGATCTTTTCTTGGAGAGATGGAACGACTTCCAAAAGAGATATGACCGCATTTCTACTAAGAGCATTAACCACAACATTTGTTTTTTCCCGGAGTATACAAAATATCCAAATCATAAGATGTCAAAATTCTACCTATCTCTGCTGTCTCGAATTAAGATTTTTTTTGAGAGAAAAAAATATTTCAACGGTTTGTGATCCGTGAATAACTCAAACTTTTCTCCTAAAAGATAATGTCTCTAAATCTTCAAAACAAAAACAATAGCTAACAGTTCTAAATCATGCGTAGCATAGTTCTTCTCATAAGACTTCAATTGTCTACTACCATACGCAATCACTCTGATATTCTGCAACAACACATGCTTCCTTAGAGTTTCCAAAACAATTCCCAAATGTTGCCTGTGCTCTCCTTCCGATTTGGATTAAACCAAAATATCATCAATGAATGCCAGCACAAACTTATTCAACACATAACCTTAGCGAACCATCCGGTTTGATGACAAATACAGCAGCAGAGCCCCAACCAGAAGAACTAGGTCTAATCAAATCTTTCTCCAAAAGATCTTGCGTCTGCTTAACCAACTCTTCTCTCTCTCTAGGAGGCATTCTCCTACTGGTTGAATCACCGGCACAGCTCCTGGAATCAAATCAATACGATAACTCAATCTCTCGATGTGGCGGTAGACACTTAACTTCTTCGAAAACATCCGGAAGATCTTGAACCACTTCAGTTTCCTCACTTCCTCTTGAGAAGTCTCAACTCCTCACAACAAACTACACAAAAGAATTCCAGAATTGTCGCACAACACTCTGGCAATTCTACCCAAATTAGTTTGTTCTTCCTTCACAATTCAGAACAGCCAAATACTGTTCAGGTCAATCCATTGAAGAAACGAATCCACTCTGCTACTTCTGAAATCACTTCAAGAAAACTGCTAATCAACAAACCTTCTCAACAGCACACAGAACTCTTCCAGCTATAGAACTCATCCTCAATGTCTAAAGACTTCTATTCAGAGCTCTTCGAGAAACTCGGGCCTCAATCAAACAAATACCCTATTGAACTTAGTCACCATTCCGAAACGGACATACTTCCTTAACTAGTTCCAAAGAAACATCTTCGGAGATATCCAAACTTACTGTGTCTCATCACACAGCTACAACTCCTTGAGATCTCAAGATATCATGCTTGACTTCTGTCCAATCGACAGATCCAAACTCAAGCTCATACAAAATCACATCCCAACAATAAAATCCTCACTTCATCCAAAGCTCACTCGAGACGGTAATAGGTCTACAGTCTCGACAGATACATTCCATCTACAAATATTCAAAACTCCAACCATCGGTAGTCGTGTTTCACACACCACTACCCTATCTACCTTATACTCATATTGGAATACCCGAACAGGTAACCCAATAAATAGTTAAAAATAAATAAATATAGATATATCAAAATTACAAATACGCTCTCTCAAGAAAGAAATCACTCAAGAGCCTAGGTATTCACTCAACCTAGCGCTCTGATACCAAATGCGACGACCTGACTTTCTACGCCCAGAAAGACGTGCCATCAATAAGAAAGAAAGGGATAGAAATAGAAAGAAAAGAAAGAAAGAACAACAACATTAGAGTCTCACAGCGGAATGGAATAAAATATAATACATCAACATAAATATTACATAGTTATCTGTACATCAGAGTTATACAATATCATACAACATGACTATCATATATATATCAGTCAGGACATACATCTCAAATACATCAGGACTAACTAACACAGCGGAACTATAAAGATATATATATGTCAACGACGCTGAAGCCTCCTGCTCCATTGCTCCTCCAGAAGTCGTCAAAGCTAACCTGAATCCTTTGGCTACCCGTAAAAATTTGGGTACCCGAAAGTTTATGAAAAACAAAAATAAACTCCGGGTCAGACATGGGTCCGGTATGAGTAAACGGGTTAAAGTTGTTTAACTTTGAAAATCATTTAAAATAAAGGTATCACGTAAGACTCCCCACAAATAAATACGGGCAAGTTTTAACCAAAACATTTAATATGAAATCCAGTGATATTATAATAGTGTCTAGGGTTTTCAGGTAAAATATAGAAATAGCTGAAATGCTTACATCTCACATTTCAACATAGTTGGTCACAATCAAAACGTACGGCGCTTATTGGAAATTGGATCCCATACAATGGCAGGGCTACTGGGGTACCGCCCATCACAATACGTAGTCTAGATCACAGTACCGAGGATTACTCCCTTCATCCCCTACAACACAAGGCCGGAACCATTCCTTACTGAACAGTCCCGAACAAGATAACCCCGCAGTTGGTGTACATCCAACCGCCCACACAGCCGAATAAAGGGACATCTAGACAGAGGTATATCTCGTCCTGCTTGGGCATGACCCACCTAACCTTGCTGCACCTCCCCTGTTTTAGCCATTCCTGGTTGATGAGGCTTGAGGCTGCGATTACCTTTATAGGACATATCACTTAGAATGCTCATCGTCCGCCTGACGATGTGCTGAAAGCATTCAATCCATACAAGTTCGTTCCGGGTTCGAACGAAACCGAAGGCATTATCTCGTTACACTCGTTTTGGAATCACCCTCAGAGTCAACGACGATAACCCTTGCATTCTGAAAGCACCATCTCGATTTTCACTTCAGAATTCACGACCTAACGTTTAATTTGGATCGATGTGGTTTTCGGAATATCAATTGGATACCCGATCCCGGTCTCATCGAAATCCAAACGCCATTTTAAAGTCCAAGTTGTCTAATTAACTTAACAGTTTAAATTTAACAATTGAATTCATATAGCAATTTAATACGATAATTAACAACAGATAAATCATATAGCAATAGATAAATAACATCAGATAATTCATATAATGATTGAATACAGATAAATCATGCATAACCATCACAGATATATCACAGGACATCACATATATAAATAAACATCAGAGGCAATCAAATAGAGCTATCGATTCATATCAACATGTCATTTGATTTAATTTAAACTTAATTGCATACTCAAGAGCAAATTATATTTTATTCTTTATTTAATTAATTACGATTAATTAACTTATTCCAATTTATTAATTACTTATTAATTTTTTTCTTAATTAATGAATAAATTCTTAATTACTAATCAATAACCTTAAATATTGATTTATAAAACTTAATTACACAATTAACTATTATTAATTGCTTAATTAATTATTAATTAACATAAACGTTCAATCCATAATTATTATTTAATCCGTTATCTCTGATTTGTTAATCAATCAACTTCAAGTGATTAATTGAATTCTAGATTACATAAGATTTTATACAAGACTATTATTAAAATCCTTAATTATTAATTTGGATTATGTAATTAAATTCTATTTAAATTAATTATGTACCTTGTTTCAGCAAAGCTTGAAGGCTATCGAAGTTTAAAACAATTTATAAACATTAACGCTTATCTTATATAACTTAACCAGTATTCAAATTAGCAAATTACAGGAATTGTTAAACCCGGAGTTAATCACGTGTTCATCTCATGAAAGTCTCGAGTCCCCCTGCATCTTCACGCGTTCAAACTCCCTGATTCTATTTCTTCTTCTCCCTGACTCTCCTGTTTCTTTTCTTCCACTTACCCTTTTTTTTTTCAAACTTAAAGTTTTAACTGATAAAACTTAATAACACTCACGCGCATACTCAAACTCATCCAGGCTACAAAACTCGAAGCAAGGCACGACAACTCTCGAGTTCTCCTCGTGTCGGCCCAAAAACACAGACATCTCCGCCGCCGTGCACGTGCACGGCGGTCCCCCACCGCGACTGCGCTCCGCGACACCACGCACAAATCTCTTGTCGTCCCCTCTCACGAATGCAACACCCAAGTCAGCCCTAAAGTCACAAGATCAAAATTCGACTAAAAATGTCGCACTGAAGTTCAACACAGAAGGCCAAAAACCCCTTGTCCACATCATCGCAACCGCTACAGACGACGTGTCCACGTCCAAACCTTGCCAACACCCCTCTCGTGCACCTCCCAAAATCCCAGATCACTCGGTCAGGTTGAGGTGTCGCACGACTCAAATGAACAGAACCCCAAAATACAGACTCCTAAACCCTACTATTGAATTTCCCCAACAAAACTTGCATTCGAAAATTATTTCAACAATTTTCTGTTAATCTCCTATCCTTATACTAGCTACGTGCAAATTTTCACCAATAATTATTGTAGGAATTAACAGAATTTCATGAAATTGCATATATAGTTTACTAATGAACTGCTGTGTACATAGTTAACTAAAAATTATAATTTGAAGCTTAAAAATCATAACTTAGTATGTTATTCCCAGATATAAATTTGAATTTACAATTTATTCAGTTCTAGTGTTGATCATTATTTACTTTATACTGTAAATCAACTTTACAGTTACTATGATGTTAACAATACAGTTTTCAAATGTTTAGTTTTGCTTATTCTACTAATTTTTTTATTCTAAACTAAATTTATTAAGTTAAATTACAAATTACAAGATGATTTCATATAAAAGTATGAAATATCTTTTAACTTCTTTGACTTAACAGAAGTATGGAAACCTGAAGAGCAACTATAAGAATATACAGTGCAAAGCAAGCAATCCAGAACTTCCAACATACTCATAACAAATTTTTCATAAACTTCAAATTAAGAGTTAGATTAGAAATTGTTTACTCACCAAGAATGATTGCAGAAGAAACTTGAAACAGAGCATAGTAAGAAAACTGCAGTTGCCAAAAATTTGAATTCCAGTAACCTTTATGCTTTCTGAACTTTATTTTGAACTTGTATTTGATCTAGAAATATTAAGTTTGGTTTATATTCTTTTGTTTATTCTCCTTCTTATCTCAGGTTTGTTTCATAAGTTTTAAAACTGAACTAAGAATGAAATAAAATGATGAATACATATATATATACTTGTAGCAATGGAGTCTTCTTGCACAAGCTTTGGCATAATAAATATCTTGCTTATTTTATTATGTACTCAAGCCTGAGACAATTAAAATTTCGGCTGGAGATATGTTATTTCAGAAGCAAAAGGTGGCTAATTAAATGTTTGCTGCAGATTTTAATTTGCGTTTGTACTAAAACCTGAGAGGTATTAAAAATTTCGGCTAGAATATAATTTGTTTCAGATATAAGGCAGCTAATTAATGTTTGTACCAATTGTATTCATTTATGCTAACACACAATAATATTTACTGACACAAAAGATATTTGCAGGCTTATTATGTACTATAAGACTTTGCTAATATACTTGCAGTTTCATTTGTTTGGACCTACTACTGTTAATATATACAAAAATGTTGGCTGCAGATAATTTGTTTCATTTGACTTCAAACTTAAGTTAACAATTAAATAACATGTTTGCTGCAGATTTGATTGCTTGTACTAATGTTTTCTTTTAAGTTAACACAGCATAAATGCTTGCTGACACAAAGCTTTATCCTATGCTTGTTAACTTCATACTTGCAGATTTCTTTTCTTCATATTTGGACAAACTCATGTGATCATATAAACAAAAATATGTGTTGCAGGTTTTCATTTGTGCTAACATCCTAATGATGTTTGCAGACCCATTTTGTACCAAAAATATTTTAGTTTTGTTTTATTATTTATGCTAACATATAAAAACATGTTGCTGGCACTTGACATTGGATTTCTCTGTTGCATAAGAATTAGTTTGCAAGTCAACTTATACTAACATAGAAATGATGTTTGCAGGTCTTTAAAGTTTCTTCATTGTTGCTGAGCAAGTTTAATTTCTTATGTTTATACATTTTATACTTATAAATGCTTCGTTGACCAAATTATATTTGTATAAGACATATGCAGGTTCTCATTTGTGCTTCAACTAATTTTTTTCATTTCTATTTATATCTTATAACTATTATATTGTACTTATGTTTGTAACCATATTTATAAATATTTATATTTATGTAGAAACTCATGTTAAATATTTACTTGCTTATGTGATTTTAGTTATACAAGTTATTGTTAGAATATTGCTTAAATCTTAATTTTATTTAAAGTTTACTCTTTCAATATTTGATTTGTAATGTATACTTTATATTACTTATACAAACTTATATTTAATTAAATTATACAACTGTTATAATAAACTCAGCTTAATCCTATTTTACATTAAAGTTAAATATTACAAATATTTGATTTGCAACTTATATGTGCATTAATGTATATATGAATATGATTATGTTATTGTACTTGTTCTTATTATTAACTCCATACATAAATCTGATAATTTAATGCATTCATACTTAACATTTAATTTAAATAAATAAAACAGGTTTAATTTTTGAATATTGTTAAAAGAGTCTATTTACATTTTGAAATTATATTCCTTTATAACCTATGTAAAACTAATAATATCCAAATTCTTATTTATTTACAAATGAAAATCTTATATTTTAATTAAATTCGATTAAAACTTATTATAATCATAGGGTCAAATTTCCGGGATGTCACAGTCCCACCTAATGCACTACATGATAATGTTGTACCATCTAAGAAAGATCTGGCCTTGAACACCCATCGTAGGGGATACCCAATACGTAATCTGATTTCATCACCTACGGTAAAGGATTAAACATCTACAACTATTATCCAGTCTCATCACCTATTGTAAAGGATAGTAATACGAACTATACTCACGCCTAGTCCCGCCATGTGCACTAAAAGTCGACTTTTATCCACATCAAACTTCTAGAACAACATCGTTACTCTATAGGAGACCGCATATCAATACCATGAACTAAGGATCCAGCATGTTCGCTACATGATTCAGGTATTCGTTCACTGTTTAAAGCTACTTATACTACATTTGTATCCCATCATCACTGCCAAGCTTCACGTCAAAAATACTTATACAGACCAGAGCGTCGCATGCTGATTCGAGCAAGTGAAAGCCCAAAATTCTTAAACATGGTCTACCATTAATGCACCAGTCTACACCCATCGGTGCGTCGATGTGAAGCCCAGATATGTAATTTCGAATCAAAATTTTATTTTTTAATTCTAATTTCATTTCTTTCCATCTTTGTTTGTTTTTGATGACACGCATACACATACACTACAACTAAGTTTCTAAGGCCCTAATGCACATATATATACATTAGTTTGAGGTTTCATTAGAATTTTGATTCAAAGTTGATAACAAAATGGGTTATGTTGATTTCTCGAAGTAAAAGTAACAATCTCTTCCTCTCCAAATATTTTAGTTATAGTTTTACTTTCTGATTCATGTCACAAATTACTTACTAGAAAGTATAACCAATATATATCAGATTTTATTAAATTTTCAACACTAGTTTAGCCTTAAATCATCTTATAATAATATTATGGCGTTATAACATGATTGGAGAAATTTCACTCACAATTTCAAGCTGAAGAATCTAAGTTCTCTTTGCTGTTCAAGAACTCCAGAAATTCAAAACTCGACTATAGCCTCTAATTCTATATCAATGGGTAGAGTGCCTCACCATGATTGAACATCAGTTTGTTTCGTTGAAAATTGTTGAGATCTGAGAGAGAAATAGAGATGATATGATAAGGAAGAAGAGGGAATAGGTTTCAAAAATAAGGATGATATAGAAATGAGATTTTAAAATTAGTCACGTAACTTTCAAAATGGGTTATTGGAAGAAAATCTGAAGCACTATTTAAATTGAATGCAAATTATAAGGTTTGGACAAATTCAGCCCAATCTAGCCCTTTTCTCAACAACGTTTCAGCCTACTCCACTAAAACCACAATATTTATCTCATACAAACCCCGATTCGGACAAATAATACTCCATTTCAATTAGAAAAATGAGAGCTGCACAATGGTGCTACTCCTATCAGCTAATTCGACTATCTATAAATTACCATTTTGCTTGTTTAATGGAAATTTACTAAAATACCCTCCAAATCATTTTCAAATTTATCTATTTATTATTGTTATCTAGGTTTTATATAAAATTATGGGTATTACGTTCTCCTTACTTAAATGAATATCCTCGAAATTCTAAAGAACGAAAAATGTAATTTACGCTAACTTTTTTATTTACACCCTCGTACCACTCATATGTGCAACTATTCAAATCGTACAACCATATATATTCATAGTATAGTGACGCATTAGCGTTCCAAATGTGTTCTAAAATGAACATGATAATGATAATTTGAGCAAATCTGGCACAATATATTAAATGCAAATGCATCTTATATGAATGCAATAGTACGACATATGCAACACTCCAACTCTATACCCGTTTTACCCAAGAGTATTTCTGAGTAATACTGTCAAGCAAAACGGAGAATGAGGAAAAGTGGGTGATGCACACATGAATATTACCTTAGACCAACACTGAATGTGTCTCATAATATAAAATTACCCACCTCGATGTAAATAGTCTCGGTACAAAGCAATAAAGACGCATGGTTCCCGAGGATAGAACAGTGCACAATACAAATAAATCATAGAAAATACAAAGTTATCTACACAATAGTAACATATAATAATAAATATACACAAGTCTAAGTGGGACTACAAAATAGTCAATGCCCATTATCATCAAAAATATACATACATGTCCAGTATTAACATCTCAATATCACATTAACTTATACAAAATGGAACTCAATACACCTAATGATATCTAGCCTCCAACTAAGCCCAATAAGCCATCTGGTTGCATCGTCCTTGAACCTGAAATGTCTTGAATTGACCTGAGTATTATATAAGTAATAAATGGGTCAGACTATGGCTGTATCTAATGACAAGAATATAAACAATATCTCAAGGAAGAACACATACACAACATAATAAAGAAATCCAACCAAAGTAATAATAAAACAACCGCAACACATCGAATAACATCCAGAACACATCAAAGACCAAAACAACCGTAAGACAACAAACACAATCACATACATCACACACCACACATCAAGCGTCCATTGCATACATCACACACAACATACAGCTCACACATTGCACGCATCGCACATATCTACACATCATACATCTTACACCTCACACATCACATATATCGCACACATTGTACATCACACAATTTATACACCTCACACATCACATATATCACACACATTGTACATCACATAATTTATACACCTCACACATCACACATCATACACATCGCGCACATCGCACACATAATATATTGCACATCACATATCGTGCACAGCACAACTCATACATCAATTCATTCATATTTATTTAGCAGTCTAGATCTATTCATTTTTTACTTCATTTTTATCTTTATTATTGCTTCTACTATTATATGTGTTGTTGTAATTGCTAGTATCAGAAGCCGAGTCAACAGCCAAGCCTCGCCGCTCTCTGGTGCAAAGGGAGACCTACTCTTAAATATTTCGTGAGCATTCTCACTAGTCTTTAGCTGCACAATAAATGCACGTTGCTTCCTCATACCTTGCTTCCCATCGTCAACCTCCTACCACATTTTGTGTTCGTCCTGTTGGCCCGTGTAGTAGACTATGACCATGCGACGAAGGGGCTATGTCGCTGCAACCATCGAAGAGCTACCCCATGATCGGTCAATCTAGGATGGGGATAGCAAAAACTCCTAGCCCTCACATCATCGTAAGAGACTTCACATACCTCATTCCGCTCAAAAGCGGAGATAATCATATTTCTGCTTTATAAATAAATAAGGTAATAATATATTACACCTCAAGTCATAAATCCAAATAATATCAATTAATATTTGTCTATAATATAGAATAATTCACCGATATCCAAATATCAAATAATTGGTCTTCGATGAATTAACCGACATTATACTTGTGTTGAGAAATTAGTATACCCCACATGGATGTCCCATAGCGCCCGGTGAAACACAATTATGTACACAACACCCTCTATTAATCGATATTAATAAATTTCCACTTCACTTATTAAATTAATCTCGCTTAATTTTACTTCAATTCATTATACTGTTAATTTCATTACTATATAATTTAACACAATGGGTATTTAACTTCATCTCATTTGCAGCAAACAAATCAACAATCATCCTTAAACACATCAAAACATTAATCAATCGGTAGTTAACGAGATGAAGGTTTTATTTAAATATGTATTTCACTTCATTTTTCCTTCTTTTATTAAAATACAACCTAATCACAAAAAATTTCTTTTTTTCTTATAAAACCACTTCAATTAATTTAAAAAATACATCTTTATTCATTTCCCTCTTTTTATAAAATAATAAAATTCCTCAAAATTCGATAACTTAAATTCGCATATTTTGAAAGAAACTTTATTCAAACCCATCAACGAATTGAAAACCTCCAAAATCCTTTCATCTAAAATTTCTAATGTTATAAAAACACTATGAATAAGTTTATATTTTCAAATACCATAAAAAAACCTCAAATCAAAAGAATTTTCTCAATCCATAATTATTTTCAAACTCAAGTACATAATTTCAAAATCATCATTTAACATACTCATTTATTTTCCAAACTTCTTTAAAACCATTTTTATCGAAAATTAATTCATTAAACTTAAATTTCAACCTCATATATATATATGTGTGTGTGTGTGTGTGTGTGTGTGTGTGTATTTAAATACTTCAATAATCAGACAAAAATATACTACTTTCCAAAAATTCACTTCACGATATGTATTTCAGACCCTATAAACGATACTTTTCAATAAATAAAACAAATTGCATTCGAGCTGCAACTACTTCAAAATATTGTTCTATAAACTTACCATCTATTAAATTCAAAATACTTATCACTTTGAAAAATATATAACTTCGAATTCCATATCATAAATGCTCTTCAAATATTTTCATAATCAACGATAAACAAATAATCTAACTACTTGAAAATTCACTTATCAATAAAATTTCAAAACTCAACATTTATCATACAATTTTAGTTCATAAAATTTTCAGAATTATTCCGCTTATTATTTTTACAAAATCATCTCTCTTTCAAATTTTCCATTAATTTCCAATAATCTCAATAACAGCATAATTTTCTTCAACTCAATATTTGTCCACTTCCATTTTTCAATTATTTCTATCATACAAAATTATTTACATTTTAAAATATTTTATATTGACTAAAATATTTCATTCAATTAAACTATATCATTTAAAAAGAAACTAATGATTTAGTTTAATTGGTTAAAATCAAATCTCTTATTAAATAAAATTTCATTAACTAAAATTCATTTTCAGAATACAAATAATCACAAATCAAATTCAAACCCTTTTATTTTATTAAACATATTTATTTTTAGGACATAGGAAGTAGGGTTATTACAACATAGTAGGCATGTATACGGAGCAACCTTTGTATTAAACTGGTAGTCCTACATGAATGAAACTTTACTGATATATAGGATAATATATAATATAGTATCTAACAAACATCGCAAATAAATCCTAACATCTAATCTAAGCAACCAAAATCTAGTTCCTAGCAAATCACACTATCCAGAAAAACATACCAGTAAAGAGTTTAGGATGAGAAACCTGGATTTTCTCCTCAGGTTCCTATACACCCTCCGTTGGATCGTCTCCCCATTGAGCCTTCACCAACTTTATCACTTTATTCCTCAGCCTTCGACCCCATGCTCCATTATTTATGCAGGTCCTTTAGCCAATCATGCATTAGTTTCTAATTCCATATTTTCCAAGTAACTAGACTCCACCACTATAGCTGAGTAATGTACACATTTTTGTAAATGTGACATATGGAATACATTATGAACTCCAGCTATTCTCTCTGGTATTTCCATCCTATAAGCCAATCCTCCAAACTGCTCTAGCACTTTAAACAGTCCAACAAACCTCAGCACTAACTTTCTAGAGCTTTCAAACCTCATCAAATGACTAAGAGGCGATACCTTCACGAATACAAGATCACCAACTTCGAATTCCAGCTCCTTTCTCCTTTTATTAACATATGATTATTGTCTATCATGTGCAGTCTTTATTCCTTTTTTTTTATCAATTCTACCTTATTTGACGTATTCCTTATCATCTATAGTCCAAATATCATCATATCCGTTAACTCCCACCAACACGAAGGTGACTTACACGGCTTTTCGTACAATGCTTCAAATGATGTCGTTCCAATACTAACCTGATAACCGTTATTATTTATGAATTTCACTAATTGAAATTTTTTTTTAAGTACCTCTAAAATCTAGAATACATGCCCTCAACGAATTCTCTAACATCCTTTTTACACTCTCGGTCTGTCCATCTGTCTATGGGTGATATGCCATGCTTAAACTCAGCTTCATATCGAAACAATCCTATAGGATCCTCCAGTACTCACTTAGGAAAAGTGAATCTCGGTCACTTATAATATTCACTGGTATACCATGAAACCTCACTACTTCTTTAATATAATATAGCTAATGTTCTTTACGGGAATGTAACGTGCGTTTTTCATTAGTCGATCCACCACTAGTCAAATACTCTCATTGCTTCTTCTATTCCTTGGAAACCCATCCATAAAATCCATTAAAACACTTTCCCACTTCCACTATGAAACTTCTGAAGGCATCAGCAATCCACTCAACTTCCATTGCTTCGCCTTAACCCTCTGGCAAATGAGACTTTCACCATATACCCCACCGCATCAATCTTCATCTCTGGCTAATAAAAACATCGCTTCATATCTTTATACATTTTTTCACCATCAGGATGAATGATAGTCCTCGAATGATGACACTTCCCTAAAGCCTCATCAATCAGCTCCTTCAACTATGGCACACGCAACCTTACATCTCGCCTCAATTTTTCCTTCATATACTTTGTATATCGCTCCAAATGACTCAACTTGTAACCTTTCGCTAATTGAGCCATGATCTCAATGAACTCCATATCCTTTCTCTATTTCATACCAATCTTATCCGCTCATGCACGTCTAACTTCCAAGGCAACCAATAATCTAGGTGCAATATTTGTTGTTAGTCGAAAATCAAATCCAAAAATATATTCCAACCACCTCATCACTTACATCATAGCATTCGATATTGTGTGCTTCCCACTCAATGCATTCTCCATAACATTACCCTTTCCAAGGGTATAAACAGTACCAAAATCATAAGATTCTAAGAACTCCATCCATCTCTATTACCTTAAGTTCAGCTCTTTCTACGAGAATAAATACTTCAACGACTTGTGGTTTTAAACAGATCAAATTTTTTGCCAAGCAAATAGTGCCTCCATGACTTCAAAGAAAATAAAATCGCGGCCAATTTCAAATGTGGTGTAGGGAAATGCTTCTCATGTGTCTTCAACTGCCAACTTGCATATGCTACAACCCTACCCACATGTGTTAAGACAACACCAAGACCAATACCACAAACAACATAGTAGATGGTAAATGGTTTAGTACCATTAGGGATAACCAAAATAGATGCACTCATCAGGATCTCCTTCAACTTGACAAACTCCTCATCACACCCGCACTCCAAACATAAGCCAAGTTCTTTTTTGTAAGCTTCACCAATGGTAAAGACATCCCTACAGAGTTCTTTATAAACTACTAATGGTAACCAGCTAATCCTAAGGAACTACATATTTCTAAAGCATTCTTTAGAACTTCCAATCTTTAACAGCTTCTACTTTTGCTAAGCCCACCATCAACCCATTACTAGATACAACATGTAACACGCCTAATATACATACATACATACATACATACATACATACATACATACATACATACATATATATATATATATATATATATATATCCGACATATAGTTTAAATATTTAATTATGCGATAATTAAATAGAGAGTTGAAAGTGCATTATTTGCTAAGTTAATTAGTTAGTTAACATAAGCCAGCCTTAAGAAATGTGATGAAAAGAATGATCTAAAGTAACTAAAACATAATATAAAGGGGTAAAAGAGAAAGAGAAGATATACAAAATATTCCCTTTTCCTTTGTTCATTTCATTCCATTTAAAGGAAGAAAAATGTTAGGGAAAAAGAAGTTAAGGTAAATCTCAAAATTTCAATAAGATCAAAGGTGAATAATATGCACCAATCTCTTTATGTTTTGATGTGTTTGGTTATGATTTGATACAGATCCAAATTTTATTGATTGTTTATCATGCACGTTAAATGAATATTCATGTAAATGGTTGAGCGATTATTGTTTAGGAAATATATAGGATTTTTCGAAAGACTATTGATGTGAAAATCTAAGTTTTTGATATTCAAAATGTTTTAAAATTTTGAAGTAATGGTTAAAAATATTATTTTGGAGATGGACCTTAAATTTCATAATTTTGGAATTATTATTCACTTGTTACGAATTTTATAAGTGTGAAAATGGTAGATTTTGGAATTTAATTATTTAAAATATGAAAAATAATTATTTTTTTGCAAAATATTAATATGATGTTAATAAGATAATTTTTAATTTTTGAGAATTTTTTACAAGCGATCACAAATCAAGCTAAATTTTTTTACGCATAGTGAGCATATTCGTAAAATGTAATAAATAATATAGTTTAAGGAAAATCATATCTATGAAAAAAAGAAAAATTATCCACTTTGAAATTCTAGAAGAATTTTAAAAAGATTAATGTGACCAGTGAGACTTTGACAAATAATATGAATTTGGTTAAAAGTTACATTGTTACTGGAAATTTTTTAGTTTTAGAAAATATTACAAACAATGCCAAATAATCCATGAAAGCCATCATTTCTAATCGATGATGGTCACCGATTTATTAAACTTCAAAAGCCTTGTTCTTCAAGTCACGATAGCTTTGTTTTTTATAAACTTTAAAAATTTCTGTTTTGACTGATGATGACTCCATTTTTATTATCTTGTGGTATCCATTACCCATGATAGCTATGATTTTATCAGCCTTAGAAAGCTTCATTTTGGTTTACCCATGATAGTTATGTTCCACGACAATTATATTTTGTCGGCTTTTAAAATTTATTGTTATAACACAGGATGGCTTTATTTTCACTAAGCCATGAAGGCTATATCTCACGGGGGCCTAATTTTCATTTACATTGAATAGCTACTTATCATGATAAGGCACGAAAGCTTGGTTTCGTATATGGCACAAAGATTATGTTTTATTAAGTCACGATGACCATGTTTTATTTAAGGCTCGATGGCCATGTTTTATTAGAGGCATGATGACCATAATTTTGTAAAGGCAAAATGACTAGTATCAATAATATGCGGTAGCGTATATGTAAACCCATGAAAGCTTAAGATTTATCTAGGCACGATGAGACATGTTTTGAAAGGACGGATAACTTAATTGTAAAACATGGGAAGAATTTTGACTCTGTTTGGGCTAACTCTACTCAAACAAAAAGACGATTTTCTTAATTAACTATAATGATTCTTTAAGAAAAGAAAAGATATTTTAAAGTGTTATTTATGAATAAAGTTTTAACTTTGAATAAGTAATTTCGTGTATAAAATTGATTATCACATTGAATATATATTTGGATGATTGCTTGTGTGTTATATGTTCATCTTTGCATTTTAGTTAGTTATTATTGCATATAATAAGATGTTGACATATTCACCTATGTGTTGAGTTCCATCATCCAATAGGGATTTGGGAACCAATGACTAGCAAGGGTTGTTCCAGCAGTGGGTATGGTCAAACTTAACTCCTTAGTGAGTATTATTACATCTAAGAGATCGAGAAGATCAAATTGTGTTAGGATGTCCTGGACTGATCAAAAGACATGACTCAAACTATTTTAAACCAGACTTAGGTAGAGATTGGGTAGGATCGTGCTTTATCCTCCAACGATTAAGCCCTGGTTGGTTAGATCCATGATTTCAATGCATAGATTTTGCCCATTCAGGCTAAATTTTGGTGTTATGTATCCAAAGGAACTTATAGCAGTTCGCTCACCTATGTTTTCTTCCACCATTCTTAGGAGACCATTAGTTTTTCTCATACCGGTCCTAGGAGTCTGTTGTTATTTTCTTCTAAATGGACAAGAAAACTGTGGGATCATTTGATATTTGGCCTAAGTCATCTTGGTTGGCTTTTATATGGCCTAAGAAAACTAATATAGATTCATAATGACCGTGGGAAAACTATATCGTTGAGTGAACCATTTTATGGGAGAAGGAAATTATATGAATATGTAACCCTTGGACCCTTGTGAATGGCAGACTATTCATTTTAACACATACAGGCATGATATGTTAATGATGTTATGTGACAACCCGCACCATAGTGTGCCCGAATTTTCACTAAATCAACAATCCAAGTCGGTCGAGGCATGGATCGTTTGTTTGGTATCCTGTAAATAAATACATGCATATTAGAGCACTATCAATATAAACTCACAGTGAAATAGTAAAGTGTAATAAAAACATATAATTACTAACCAAGGTTGACACCTCTATTATCTGGTGTCTTTGTCAGTATCTAGCATGCATAAGGAAATACAGCCTTTAATAATTTTTGGCCTTGCACAAGTACATGTCCTTTTAAAGCTGTCACATGGGTTGTAATGAGGAGAGGATCAGAACAACGTTCTGGTAACTGGTAAATTACACACATTATACAAAACACTAGTCGATTGCCTTCCATTACAAGTTATGTTTTTTATTTTACTTAGTTATCTCAACTCCAAGTATGATTCTCCCTCATCTCCCCTAGGTAGACAATAACTACATACAAATGTATATCACATCTGCATCTACCAGGATGCTTCCCAACTAGTTTCGTAACCCAACACCTCATCAAGATCCATCATCAAGCGGTATCACATCCTCATCATCGTGCATACTAAGGAACTCCCGAAGTGCATAATAACGGCGTTATAATAGTTTAGCCGTATTATATCCCATCCTGGGGATTTACCTAAATACTTCATATTATGGACTCGGACCACCCTAATTGTTTGAAAACCTCTCTTAAGCATTATTTAGCCTTGCCTCCTAACAAACAAACTAGCAAACAACTAGGGTGGTGCATGATCTAAACGTGTTCTACACAATATGGGGTGTAGTTTAGGTCTAACCCTCGTCTTTCTACTGACCTCTCAGGACTGATGATGTTATCGACCTATGTACGGCTCCTACTTCGTAATATGGTACCAAACATACTTACATAGCACCGAGCCTTGCTCACTGTTCCATTTAGTTTGGCTAATGTAATCAAGATAGTACCCTCTAAATGATTGAAGTAGACTCTATATGGGTATTCCTTCACCTATACCTGAACGTATAATTTCACGGGTCCTACAGTTGGATATGCCCGACAATGGTATAATGTATACATAATTGCGGTTACCCCCTGCAATGGTGGGCTTATGCTGCGTAATGCTACTAGCCTCGCATTCCAACCCATTTTAATGACTATGTCATTCTCATCTAAGTTAAGCTTTAACTAACTTTAATAATTCACATCCATCATAAACGTATACTTAAGGCTACGTATACATATGTGTATGCGGGGACATTTGTGTATATTTTCATTTTTACTTCATTATTACGCCTCTAATGTTCAACAGTTCATATTCAATTATTTTTATTTGATCAACTCTTAACTTCATTAGTGTCGATTTAATGACATGTACTGCTTTCTTTAAAAAATCAAAATACCCTTTTCTATTTACTTCCCTATCTCATTATTAAATCTTTATTTTCGTTATTTTTAACTTTTACTACCCTTCTTTATTTAGTGGACTTTCCATTACTCTTTTATTTAAATTATTACCATACTTTGTTCATTTTATTACTTGCCTACCTTTTTATTGTTTATTATTTGATTTATTTCTTGTCTTTATTGCATATACATTGATTTTAAAATTTAACTATTATTATGGTCACAACTACATTTCTTTAATTCATACTTAGGAATTTCTACATTTTAATACGTTGGAATTACACCTCCTTCAAAAGAAAAGGCTAACACTGTAAATTTCTATGTCTAATCCAGAAAAGGGACTGTGTTACGTTTGGAATTACAAGGAATTATCGTTTCACAATTACTAAAATAGACAGTATAACATACGGTGAATATCCTTATTTTACACCTCTTTTGAAAATCAAAGTTTTTATTTTCGCACACAAATTATTCTACATTCTAAAATAGAAGTATAGTTTAACTAATTTTACATCCAATACTTACTACCCAAAATCCTAACACACCATTTCTAACATCCAAAATTTCAAAAAAAATACAGTTTTCTAAACCTACATTCTTATGTTAGAAAAAGGGTTTAGATGGAGAATTCCATATTTCCATCCTTCTTTTGTGTGCCCCTTCTACACTATACCTTGGAACCTTCTCTTTTTCCCCGAACTCTTTACCAGCTTTTCCAAATCGAGTCCATAAAACAAATATTACTTTTAAAATTTTAAAATAGAGTTATTTAAAAAAACTTGTTCACCAATCGAAAAGGTATGGAAAAGGAAATCCCAAGGATAAAAAAGTTTATCTCATTATCACTAACTACATTTTACTATCGCTTCTGCAACACAGTAAAATTCGTACTTGCTAACCTGTCAAAATTTTCACTATGCTAAGTATGTGACATTCGAAAAATAAAAACTTCCCACATTTTTGTTCAAAATCATTTTCAATTAAATTTTAGAAATGGTTAGAAAATTTTAAAATAAAACTTTTTTTCAAAAAATTTACAAAATTATTTTCTATTAAAAATCAAAGATTTTTGAATATATTTTTTCAAAAGTATTTGTTTTTGTCTTTTCAAAACAAACTTTGCCACATCCTTCGCGGTCGCAATTTAGTCAATGAGATAACGCACATGACTGTATGTTGTCAACTACATGGTAATTTTCAATTCTCAAAAACTTTTTCATTTATTTTTAACTAACAACCAACGCACAAGTTCATTTACAAATTTCACCTTTTAAGGCGTAGGGATAGTGACCCATGGTTTCGTAATAACATTTCCCTATCCTTCGTTTGCCAAAATTTATCTTCAAATTTTTTTAAAGCTTTTTGGGACTTAACTTTACTTTTATTTTAATAGCTAATAATTTTCGTAATTCATTTTATAAACTTCCTTTATTTTATTTATTAATTTTGCATTAGTAAAGTGTCCTTTACGAGATTTTCTTATTTTACTATTTTCTAATAAATACCATGGTCCATAGTAAACTAATAAAAGGAAACATTGTTCATTAATATCATACGCGCTTTTATATATGTGACGACCCTGGATTTTGGTCCTATTATTTTAATAAATATTTAATCTAATTAAATAAAAAGTGAACTTATCATTCTAAAATGAATATGACTTTTGAAATAATGGTCATTTATTGGTAGGGATTTGTATTTTTGAAAGGAAAAATTTGATTTGGGAATTTAAAATAAAATATCTTGATAATATTTATAATAAAATTTATCTTATATAGTTAAATTAAAATGCTTACCTTGTTAACATCTAATGTTTGAAATAAAATCAAAAGACTATCAATATAAATATAAATATTAAATATAAGTTAGTAAACTTATGAATATAATTTAAATATCAATAGTTAAAATACAAATAGAAATAGATATAAAAATAAGTATAAATGTAAGTAAAACGTATGAATCTAATTTAAATATTGATGGTCAAAATATAAAATACAATTGTAATAAATAAGAACAAGAAGTAAGTGTTAGTGTATACTTGCAACATAAACTGGAAATTTAAGAACAAAGTATAGAATAAGATAAGCACAAGTATATATGTATATATATGTATATGGTGAAGCTAGACATAATCCCGGATAAAAACAAAACATCTCTAAAACACATATCTTCATTTATAAGACCCAAGTATAAAATGAACCTGACACAAACATATACACATGAATAATTTAAGCAAGAAGACAAAAATGTTTTCCTGCATAAAGTCTATGTTCATAAAATAAAAAGATAAAATATAATATCTTCATTTACAAGCCTTGTCTACCTGCAAAGTATATAGCTACATGCAAACATTTATACACAGCAAACATAATAATAATTATGTAAACATATAATTAGTGCAAGCATACAAATATGAAATCAAGTCAATATCTCAGAAAGAATCTCTGATTAAAAAAAAAAAAAAAAGCTAAAGCAGGCTACAACCTGAAACACAGCAGCATCATTAAACAAGCTAGGAGATTAAACTAGTGAGAAGATAATAGAAAAATTGTATGCAAGAAAAAAATATCTAGATAAAACAAAGATGTACTTACAAACATCAATAGGATTATTTGTAAACAAAATAAGAAGCAAGTGTACGTACTAATATCTTCTCAGCCGAAATAGCCTCCATTTATAAAAAAATAAAAATAAAATATCCTTAGTCAAAAATTGTAGGCTTGGAAAAAAATAAAAATAAAACCTGATCAAATCAAATGAAGAAAACAAAAAGAGAAAACAAGCTTGCTCCAGAAGAATCTATCCCTGTAACCCTTTTATATATGTATATACTTCTTGTTCAAATTGGTTCTCAAAACACAGTAAACCGGGAAGCATCATTAAGTTTATAAACTAAGTAAACAACTCAAACAAGAAGTTCAGTTCAAGCAATTTAAGTTCAAAGGTCAAAACTGCTTCTAGGAAGAAGCTTCTTGTTCCTCTTTATAATTGTGAGTATTTCAACCTGATTTCCTCTGTTTATTTTTGAAAGATCGTGAGTAAAATATTTAAAGGGAATTCTCTTGGTGCTAATATATTTGGATGATGTAAATATGTTTGTTTGTATGGGTATTCAAATTTGAATCTGGGTTAAAAACTGCTGAGTATTGGGAGATGCCTGTATATGCAAAAATGTAGCTCTCTGTTAAAATTTTGGTTCAGGAATAACTAGAACATTTTTAGCTTCCAAATTATTATCTATTAGTTTTGATCATTGGAAGGAAGTGGATCGAAGCAGTGAAATCTTGTGTTAATGAACAAATTCAAGCATTTGTATTTAACAAATAACCTGTAAATTTAAGATTTTACAGTATAATCTAAATTTAGATAAAAATCAATGTAA
Source organism: Allium cepa (assembly GCA_030765085.1). Classification (NCBI taxonomy): domain Eukaryota; kingdom Viridiplantae; phylum Streptophyta; class Magnoliopsida; order Asparagales; family Amaryllidaceae; genus Allium; species Allium cepa. The sequence goes on from CM060943.1 coordinate 806,043,258, forward strand.
ATAATTTCATCTTTGGATTATGGGATCTGACTCGCATAAGGAAATCATGAATTTTAAAATAAATTTTGTAATTTTAAACCAAGTATTTGTTGAGTATTCGAATTTTTTTTCGAAATTGGGTTCTGATCAAATTGCCGTTGATTGGCGGCAATTGGGTGGTCGAGAATTGGCATGGAGATGGCTGGGGCGTGGTCGATCTCGGGAAAAATGGAGGAGATGATGTCTGATCATCGTGGTGGTCGCGGTGGATCAAAGTAGGGGTTTTTGGTGTGTTTTGGGACATCGTAGTGTCGAGATTTTTGCGGCATCTGTGAAGCATCGGGGTGGTTCGCATGGATTGGGATGCAAGCTGGAAGGGGTGACAAAGTTTTGGGGAAGGGGCGAGGCTCCTCGTTGGTTGAACGTGTCGGAAGGGGGAAGTTCCTGGCCATGGCGTTTCTGTTTGGTCGAGTTTTTAACACGATTTCGATTCGAGAGTTTTGCGTGTGATCGAGGCATTGTTTCGAGGTCGCGTGAGTATGGGTGATTGTCAGGGGTGGCTGCAATGATCACCGATGGCCAGTGGCGTCGGTGCACGTGCACCGTGTGCACGATGAAGGTTGGGACGATGGATTAAGGGAAGCTCAGTTTTTCTCGTGCCATACTCGTGTTCGTTCTCGCGCAAACTTGATGCTGTCTCGAAGTAAGCAGACGAATACGTATTGTACTGTGTTGGTACGAGAGGGGATCGAGTTTGACTCGGGGACGTTGATGTTGCGTACTGTTTTGATTTAGAAGGTGTAATGTCTGTTATTTTTTTTTATAATAAGCATGACCAATTTATCGTTTTAAGGTTTAAGATATTCTTGCTTTTAAAAGAAATGTTCTAAGTTTAAAGAGCTAAGTATAATAAGTTGATTAACTAATGATATGGATTAATTAATTAAGTTATTTAGGTTTCTATTAGATTAAGGTCAAATTAAATGGAAATTAAAAATTTGTTAATTACATAAGTCTGGATTGTAAATCAATGATTAAGAATTAGTTAATCGAATAAGGGAAGATAAATGTAGTTAAAATTTAGAAATAAAATTACATAATCGGGAAATAAATAGTTATAAGGTAATTAATTTTATTAATTTACTAAGGAAATAAATTGTGAAATTGGGTAGGTATAATTACTGAATGTAATTTACTAAGTAAGATTACCTGGTGAGGTAATTAGTGATTACATGAAATTACTGGATGTAATAAATTAATGGATGGTTAATAAATGGAAGTAATTTGGATTCAATTAATTGGTGAAATTGATAAGGAAGGTAAGGACTTAGTTGAAAAAATTGAAAGTGAATTTATCAGAAGGTTAATTAGAGAAAAATTAACTAATCCTTTAAAACAATTACACTGGAGATAAGTTTAAGATGGATATTTAGGGAGTGATAAATTAATGGAGGGTAACTAATTGTTGTTAAGTAAACAAGATAAAAATGATTTACATCGTGGGTTTAATTAATATAGTTAATTTAGATACCTAATGATGTAATCAAAGACCGATTAATTAAAATTGATTTATCTGAAATAAATGACTTGTGAGAAATTAAGTAATGTAAGTAATTAAGGGTTAATGTAATTGAAATAGTTAAGTAATTCATGGAGTAATTAAGATTTCTTATTGATCTGATTAAGAATAATTAATATCGTGAATTTAATTTAAAATAATTATTTGAAGGTAAGTGAAGGATACTTAATCCAGAGTGATTAATTAAGATAAGTTACGAAGGGATGATTGATAAATTGTTTTAGAATTAATTGATATTGAATGAAGGAATCTAAGTGATTAAGGTTTTGGAATTCAATTTAAATCAATTGAATTGATTTGTATAAGCTTTGCTTATGAGTGATTAAATGGTATTGAATGCTTGAATTAGTTACATCTCTGAGATGAAATGTTGTGTATTTCATTTGAATAACTTGGGATAGGATAATATGAGGTTTCGAAGAGACGGGGTCGGGTATTAGGAAATACCCGAAACCACTTCGGGTTGAAAATAAATCAATGTGTGAAATCGATAGGCTGGAATAAATCGATTAAGTGAATTGGATTATTTTATCTGAGTTTGGTACTTAGAAATTGATATGTGAATTAAGTGTTGGCTATAGCAAATTATGAATTAGATAAATTAATATATGTTACCCCGGGATTATATAAGTTGATTGTTTTGGTATTCCCTGTTAGTTGGGTTTACTCACGCTGGTTTCCAGCCTGACCCGGGTGTTACTTTGATGTAATGCTCGGGTCAGACCGAGTATTACAGATTTTCAGGTAGGTACGTTCTGGAGCTCAGGAGGCGAGCTGGATGGCGATAACGTATAGAGTATTGCCACTGTATTTCTGAGACATGATAGTTGTATATATTCAGTGACTATATATATGTGAATCTCTGATGTATATTAAATGTAATCGACAGATATAATATTCTTTGTAAACTGCTATTATTTATTATATTCTATCTGCTGTGAATGTGAGTTGGCTGATGTTTCTGTTCTTCTCTTCTATCTCTTTCTTCTTTTTCATAACTATCTGGAATTTTCGGGTTCGAAAATTTCGGGTCGTTACAATATAACTGAAATAAAAAATGCTTGCAACATAAACCCGAAAGAAACAATTGTTGAAAGTTTCCATTCAGCATCAACTGACATTAATGATGTTGTGGTCCTATCACTCCTTACTTAAATTAAATTGACCTTTCTAACATGTCATTTTATTGTAACCCACATATCTTATTTTTTTATTTAGCTTCTATTAAATAAGATCCACTCATTACTTTTAACTACTACCATCGATTATAGGCCGAACCGTGCATTTCCTCATTGTAGTGGGCTAAGGAATATAAACTACGCACATTTAGAACAACTTACCGGAAAATTTGGCTCGACAAAATAACTTTCCCGCCTTCCATCCTACCTTTAATCCTGAGCCAATCAACGTTATCCATATGTGTTTTCCATCTAATTACCATTTATTATATCGTCTTTTAATCTAATTCTCTTGATAGAATTCTTAAATTTTGGTATTTACTTTCTTTTTCTTGATCTTCCATGCGAGTATGCCCTAGAACTTGTAGAAGTATACTTTGATACCATTCATCATTCTTTTGTGAGTTTTTCTTATAGCTTGCACATATGTCTATTAAAATATTTCTAAGTTCTCGCCAGTATTCCTTACACTCTATGAGGATTTCTTATTGCTGCTCTATGAAAAGTCATCGCTATTTTCTTCATAGCCTTATTTTTACCCTGTCTTACCTAGACAATCATCCCTATCTACTCCATTTAAAAATTTTGTTTGGCTTTCTCCAATTAAAACATCACAATTATAAAGTTATTAATTTTAAAAAATTTATCTTTAAAACACAAACTTTGAAAACTTTTTATTAAATTTGAAAATAACTCGGTATCTTAATTTTTAAAGCTACAATTTAGGATTTTTGAATTAAGCTCATTCATCAAGTTCAAAAGAAACATTAGCACATTAATTTAAAAAGTTATTTCCTTTTCCTTCAAATAAACCTTTTCTTTTAAAGGCTTTTTTCAACAATAAGGATTTTTACCTCTTAGAATTGGGATTTTTAACTATAACTGTTTATAAAGTTTTACTTTCAAAAATGCAATTCTAATACCAAACCATTTCTTTAAAAATACACTTTACAATGTTACCAAAACTTCTTTCACAATTTTATACAATAAAAACTAGAGTAGACAATGACACTTTCATCCTATTATTTTTCTATTACTCTTTCTATCTCTACTTTCGATCGTTGATAGAGTCTCTAATAGCATAGATGGTGGAATTCTAAAAATTTATGGGTAATTGCTACATATATTTGTGGAGGCTACCCATTTTTTTAATTTCCTATATTATTTCTAATTACTAATAAATTTTTAATAAATTACTAACTCTATTTTTATTTACATTTCATAATGTTACTACTATTTAGCATTCTTCAACTTAAACTTCTCTTATTTCAATTAATTCCCTTTATGTAACTTTCCCTTGATTGACTGTTCTCTTTATTTAATCATTGTATTGCATTTGTCTACTGCTTTATTTTTAGGTTCTACCCTTCTTTTCCAGTTATATATACCCATTTTAAACTTAAACAACTTCCTATTATCCACCCTTAAAAAGAATTTTAGAACTTTAAAAATTTTCATTTTAGAAAAATCAATAAGCTATACATGCTCTACTATTATTTTTTAAAAACAAATAAATTTTATAAAATCAAATCTATTGAAATTTCCAATCCTACAAATTTTTGTTTCTACTAGAAATTTTATTTAATAAAACATGGATATTTTGTTTTTCTGGAAATTTAATGTTTACTTAGTTTTTAAAAATTGGGTTTTCTACTTTTAACGAAACATTTGAAAATCATTTCAAATATATTATTTATATATTTTCCTTAATTTTTTTAGACATTTTATTAAATTCTTTCATATGGAGTTAGACTCAAGTGGATTTTTTTTGGTCCTTTCTTTTGGACTTTTCTTCTTTTCTACTTCCTTTCTGACTTATCTTTTCCCAGAATATTAAAAAATTTGGCTATCATCTTGGAGTGATTACTATGCACCTTCCTTCGAGCCTTGCTCTATTCTTGCTTTTGGATATGTGCAACATATAGATTCTTCTCTTTCCATTTATGTAGACATAATGTACATCATCAATCGGCAATTCTGTGAGGATCTACAACTATAGGGCAATCTATACTCTACAAGGAAGTCAAGTACTATCCATCTTCAAGGAATCCCCCATATGTCGTATTCATGCTCTTTTAAGTCAACGCCTTCCAATATGATCTAATTCCCATGGGGTAATCGGGATAGGCATATATATTCAAATCATCTATACTTCCAACTCATAGTCACATTTTTCCTTCTTTTCTGAGTATAGTTGCAACTACTTCTATAATCAAAATTTGTAGAGTTTGGCATTATATATATACACACATATATAATTATAGTAAAAGTACAAATACGTTCACTCAATGTATCTATAATGATCCATAATTCCGTACCCTTTGAATCGATAATAAACCACACATGTCTAACTCAAATTGCATGAAAAGACAGATTATTAAGGGTGGAAAGAAAATAAAGACAGAACAGAATCTCACATGAATGGAATAACATATATTATTTCAATAATAATCTTTACAATGGAAAATTTTAATATACAATATCAGTGTCTAACCTAGATCCAGTCTGGACAGTTATAACACCTGCCCTTACAAATGTTGGTAAACAAGAAAACAAATGAAACAGATGCAGTGGATAATAGGATGCGTCCATACGATGATGAAGTTCTTCGGCTCTCCTCTAGGAACTCCAATCGTCTTCAATTAAACCTGAAACTACTCGGATCTGATCCGAGTATTATAAATACCCGGATCAGGCTTGATAAACCAGCGTGAGATACTCAAATATAAATGACAGTGTCATATATCAGCCTTTGAATAAAATCCTTTGAAAAGAAAGAGTATCTCATAAGACCACGCCCACACATAAACATGGACGGGTTTTTACCTTATGATAACCAGAACACTTTTATACCGAAATACAATTGATATTATTTTTAATGACATTCTTCTGAAAACGCTTTTCAAATAAACTTATTCAAATAAGGTATTAATATCTGGACTAAGTCTAAGGTAATATGTCCGAACTAGGTTAACGGACTATACAGAACGAAATATATGATACCAAAAGGGGTAGCAGAAATGTTTGCAAGTCATTACAACTATTTTGGGACTACAATCAAAACCGTAAATCTCGTATTGGGATTCGATTTCCAACATGATAGGGAAAAGTGGCCTTTTCGCCGATCCACGCATAACAAACATATTTCCCACAGTGCCTTAATCGCTTTTCTCAAACTAGTCACTTGGAACTATACTTGCTATAGTACAACTGATAAACGATAGTTCCCTGCTTTTCTCAAGCTAACCATTTTATCCAAATTGGGCAATAAAATCCTTGAGGGACGTTCCCCAAAGGGCCTAACGTATTGGACACCACCATACATACTCACTTATTTCGAATTTGTGTTTGTTAGACCACATTGTATTCCATATCATCTTTCGGAATGTAGGGCTCGCGAGGCTACACTCAATTTCTTCAAAGCCACGCTTTTCATACAAAACCACGCTTTGATCATAACATATTCCACTTTGAATGCCACACTGCCATTCCTTTAATCACTATTTGCCTTCCACAAAAATACAACCCGTGAGCTCGTACGTCTCAAGGAGGGGTTAAGATAAGAGAAGTTGCTTTCTCCGTCACCACTGATGTACATTTGTAAAAGTCAAAACATTGTATCTCAGAAATGCAATGTCAGACATTCGTCCATACAAGTTCGTTCTGGGACTGAATGAAATCGAAGGCACTTTCCTCGGCCATTACTAGACGAGAAGCTCTTGCAATCCGAAAAAATCTCCACAATGGGAAGACCACTGCTATAAATAACTCTATAATAGGAGCTATCCAGAACATGTTCAACAAGCAGTCCTCATGCTATGAAAATCCACGGTCTTCAATAATCATCATCTTCAACATGTCTTCACTTTCAAACGTATACATTGGTTCGAAGTGGTTTCGGATAGGGATCACCCAAATTCGATCCCAGTTCGTTCGAAGCCAACCATCGCTTTAAAAGATGTTAAGTTCATATATGGATATCAATCATCAATTAGTCACTTCATCTTTTATTCAAATCGAATATCTTTCTTATATATATTCTTTTCAATTTATTCTATTTTTTTAAAGAATATATAGAATCATTAAGCCTCATCTATCAAATCATGGTTTATGTAAACCCTTTTTAAATCATGTAATAATTCCAAATCATCATCTCTTTTACTTAGGAAAACCTTTTCAAATCATTCATTAAATCTTAATCAAAGATTTCTTATATTCAAGTTAACTTTTAACATAGGGAAAATATTCCCAATTCATTCATTAAATCTTAATAAAAGATTTCTTTCTTAACTTCAAATCATATTCTTGCAAATCCAAGATTTTCATAACAGAGTACTACTGCCACTTTAAATATGGTAAATTTCACCTCCAAGGACTAATAGCAAGTAATCCTACATCATGAAGATCTTTGTCATCAATGATCTTTTTCTTCAAAACGTTTTATTTCAAAATTAGTTTGAAGGGGTTTTTGATAGGATTCGCCCAAATCCGATCCCAATTTTTCAGATAGGAATCATCCAAATCTGATCCCACTTCCCTCAGGCTAATCATCGATAAAAAGATGTTACTCTCATATGGGGTTACGAAAATTAGTTTGAAGTGATTTTCGGATAGGAATCATTCCAATCTGATCCAGGTTCTTCTTATAGGAATCACCCAAATTCGATCCCGGTTCCTTCAAACTAATCATCGACGAAAAGATGTTAAGTGGATAAATAACATTCTAAGAATTTGTTTCTTTTCTTTTATTTTGAAAAAACTTAAATATAATCTTTAGAGTATCCGGGCTTTCCTTTCGATATATTCCACCCTTCACCTAAAAGGAGAAAAATAGTTGCCAGGTAAGTTTAGGATACTGGTTGCTCCATCCCTAATCTTAGTTAAACACCTTGTTTTATCTTTCCATATCTCACAAGTGAGATAAATGTACTAGTCGTTTCCGCATACCCAGTTGTTAATCTTCATTTTAGAAATGGTTTATTAAACTTATAAATTATCATTTAAAACACTTAATAATTATTTTACAACCATACATAATTGATTCTAGGAAAAACCATTAAGTTTAAACCTTCATTTAAAAAGTCGTAGCAACGGTAGTAGAAAAGTGCTATGAAAAGTGCTTTATAAGCTTATTTGGTTTAAACAACTTTTTAATATTTGAAAATTCATATTTTTCATTCCAAATCTCTTTAAACCATTTTAATAGATTTATCAAATTTATTTCATATTTCTATTTATTAAAAAATATCATTTATAGATAAATCTCATTTAGGATTCCGAACTGCAAAACCACGATGTTTTTACAAAATTGTTTTGGAGATATTTCAAAATCTACTTAATGAAATCTTGATTTTCTTTCTTCGTTGGAAAACTATTATCATTATGAACCAATGAATTTTTATTTTGAAGAAATCTGACTTATAAATCATTCTATACGTTAATTTGAAGTTACGGGTCGAAATTTACGAACTGCTGCTACGTGACGAGCTTGATTTTGACCAATTCTGTGAATCGCTTCGGAACTTGTCCGAAACACTTCAAATTTGTTTTAAACCATATTTAAACTATTTTAACTGATTTAAGACAATATTTTCATAATTACAAACTCATTTTTCATTTCATTTCCTTTTATAATATTATATTATTATAATATCATTTTCAATCTTTTTTCATATATTTTGAAATTATTAGGAGGCTGAATAATTTCCGTACACATATTTCTATTAATTTAATTCCATTTAATTAACTATACTTACTAATCATTTCTCTTATCATTTCAAACCAAGTTATCATCCATATCACAAACATATAATCAACTATAATATCAACCAAGTTATCAAACATTCAAACAATTTATTCAAATTTTTTAATGGACATATTAAAATAGTTATAAGGATGATTTAACTTTAAATTGAGTACTCATGATTAGTTCCACTCTACCAATCTTTTGTGTAGATTCCTGAATCGATTCCGGTAGCACTTCCTTCTCTTTTTCTCGCTCCGAAGCTTCACGAACTTGCTCCATCTTCTTGATAGGTTCGGCCTCACCTTGATCTTTCCCTTCCTTCATCATATCTCCACTTCTTATATGCTAAACCATGTTTTGATGGTATTCTAAGGTGTTTGGAAAAATTTGATGGTGTTTTGACTTTGTTTGATATGGTTTTGAAAAAGATAGTTAGAAAATGGAAAAGAAGAAGCCATTAGAGAAGCTTTTAAAAAGCTTGAGAAAGGAAGCGGAATATGTAAAAATGTGTAAAAGAAAGTGAAAGAATGGTGGTCTTATTTATAGAAAAGTTTTGGATTAAAATAATATTTTATAAAAAGACCAAAATACCCTTAGTTACTTATAAAGTAATCTTTTTTTTTCAACACTTAACATCACATTTCAAATCATTACTTTATGTCATTCTCACTTAGATATTAAATAAAGAAAGTAATAATTATGTTTCTTTCATTTGATGTTTTACTTTTTGACTTTGAAATGACATGTTTGTCGTTTTGTGCTTACTTTTTGTTAATTATATTCTAGAATTTTCTATGTATGTTTAGTAAAAGTAAGCTTGATTAATGAATTAATTAATGCTTATACTATATTGAATATATGTTCCTATATAAGAAAATAAAGGTGCGACACGTTTTGACAACTTTTAATCGACAAAATATTGATTTGCGACAAAATGTTTTACGGTCACATTTTGACGTTTTAGTTAAACTATTTATTTATGTAAACCAAATTTAAAAATAAACTTTTTACTTCTTTATATAAATTAAAAGGCGTCTCTTTATATTTTAAAATCATATTTAAACAATATCAAAATCTCTTGTTTTACAGTGTGTGTAAAACTGACAAAATGCGATAAAATTTGTTATTTTGTAAAACGATTATTAACATACTTATAAATATTGTATTATAGCTTTATTATATTTATTAAATGTCTTCAATAAGATTTATCTTTTTAAATAAATATTTAAACCTATTTATTTAAGCATTTATTTATTTTTAACAAAACTTAACTTTTGTTGATTTATTCTAAAATCCAAATTTATACTTTTTAAATTATCAACAATAGAATAAATAATTTCTCTATTATTATTTATTATATATAACTTATTATTTAAGTTTTAAACCTTTTTAAATTTAAAACAAACAAAATTTCTCATTTTCAAAGTAGAGAAATTACGGGTCGTTGCATTCTCCCATACTTAAAAGAATTTCGTCCTCCTAATTACCCAAACAAAATTTACCTAAACATTTATATTCAAATTTAATTTCATATAATACACATAGATCAACTGTATGAAATATCTTATTCGAATACACAACTTTGTTTCCGAACTAGTACCGATCACCCGATCCTCTAGTGTGGAATTTAGTCAGGCTCTTTTCTTAGAAAGCTTTGATTTTCTTGCATTGTGCTCAACTATGATAGAAAACTCAAGTACCCAACCATAAACCTTAATCAATATTCGTCGTTAAGAATTGAGTGATAAATCCTTTTTCGGACCAATGTAAACACCTCAAAGTTTGAAACTCGAATCTTAGATCAAACTTTGTGTAACGAAATGATCTACATATAACATATATATTTATTAACCCTCAAAATTTTCACAAACTATTATCTTAAGTTCAAACATTTTATAAAGGTGCTTTTTTATATATTCCCTTTAATTATTTATTTTCAAATATTTTTATTAAAGGAAAATTTTCTAAAGAAACCAATTTTCTCTCTCAAAAGATGATATATTATAATTCCCATAATCCTTTAACTTAGTATATTTCCTTTAGCACTAATTTATGAATCATTTGTAAAACTATTATTTAAGTTTATTTCATCTTATAACTTATGCATATCAATCACTTTTAAAGACTTAAATCCAAATCCTTAATTAATGGTGGAATTCATTAATAAAACATTTTCCAAGTTATAATTACCTAAGTCATTATTTTACTTAATACTTTATGACTTAAATCTATATTTGTATGATATACTTTTACATCCTAAGAGTATATATTAGTCCTAAATTCCAAATTGATTTTACTTAAATCCGTCTGTCTAACAAATTTAGACTTTGTTGTGATTTACTATATCTCAAATTCATAAGTTATAAAACTTATTTCTTATTTAATACTATTATTAAAAAAATAGCTTTGGAAAAACAAACTTTAAATTACCAATATTAAATTCTCTATTCTTAAATCTTTTTTTCTTTATAAATCAGATTTTTAAATTATCCATATCTTATTTCATTTACTCAAAGTATTCCACAATCTTTTACCAAAAGTTTTCATAGGTATGATTTGAAAATTTTCGACTGTCCAAAATCGACGAGAATTCCGCTTTATTTTAGCAATTAGCGATTCCAATTTTATCTTTAATTTAAACACTCTTATAAAGATTACTAATCAATGATTCACATTATTCCTATAACTTAAGAAAATTATATAGATCGAGTAAATCCAAAACAATCCAAGAAACTGGGTATTACCAATAGTATCGTATATCCTCTTAACAAGAAGAGTAATACTTAAGAGAAGTGTTCACCATCCGAACACATCTCTTGCCTATTTTTAGTTTATTTTCGAGCCAATCGAATTAGTTATCTACCTCTTTTTATTTTAAATAATTCCATTTTCAAATTCCTTTAGAGATTACTTTTGATTATAAAATCTATTTTATGAATTCATTTTATAAATTTATCCTATATTAATTAACTTTATTTAAATTACCACAACTCTTAAAATTACTCGAATTTTAAATTCTCACTCCTTTTATATTTTTTCTTTTACATAATCATTTAAATACATTTTTATCTTATGTATTCATTTCTTAAACAAATCTTATTATCAAATACCCTATAGTCAAATCGTGAAACTTAAGTCACAAGGTATTTGTACTAAAAATTTTAAATTAAACAATTGATCAATTTACGATAGTAACTTTGTATTATCATTTCTTTGTTTATTATTTTGGAACAAGTATTAAAGATCTTAATTACCTTATCGGATTTCTTACTTATCGATTATCTTTATGAAACATCTTATAGTCAAACAGTGAAATTCTAATCATAGGATGTTCATATTTAAATTTCAGTAATCCTGATTTCTAACTATACAACTTTTCATAATATATACTTTATATTCAGGATATAATCCCAGGTAAAATTATTTCATTTACCAATTTCTTAAAATCAATGTGTTGGTTCGTCTTGTTTAAATGTTTAGGAGCCCTCATCAATAACGGCGATCATGCGCATCGATCAGAATCCATAAATCACTCAACAGATAAATCAATACAAAACATTTTTATATTCAATAACAAATACGCACTGATATATAATACACTCAAACTCATTCTAGGGTGTAACTAACCTTATCTATAATGAGTTACTCATCTAAGGGAATTACTAACCCTATCGTTGATGAGTCTTTACTCAACCAAAGCCAAGGTTCTTGCTTAACCTTCAGCTTTGATACCAAATGTAATGACCCACATTTTCGTACCCTTTGAATCGACAACAAACCACACATGTCTAACTCAAATTGCATGAAAAGACGGATTATTAAGGGTAGAAAGAAAATAAAGACAGAACAGAATCTCACAAGAATGGAATAACATATATTATTTCAAAAATAATCTTTACAGTGGAAAATTTAAAAATACAATACCAGAGCCTAACCTAGATTCAGCCTGGACAGTTATAACACCTACCCTTACAAATACTGACAAACAACAAAGCATATGAAACAGATGCAGCGGATAATAGAATACATCCACACGATGATGAAGATCTCCAGCTCTCCTCTGGAAACTCCAACCGTCTTCAACTAAACCTGAAATTACTCGGATATGTCCCGAGTATTAAAAATACCTGGATTAGGCTTGATAAACTAGCCTAAGATACTCAATATAAATGACAGTGTCATATATCAGCCTTTGAATAAAATCCTTTGAAAAGAAAAAGTATCTCATAAGACCACGCCCACACATAAACACAGACGGGTTTTTACCTTATGATAACTAGAACACTTTTATACCAAAATGCATTTGATATTATTTTTAATGACATTCTTTTGAAACACTTTTCAAATAAGCTTATTCAAATAAGTTATCAATATCTGGACTAAGTCCAAGGTAATATGTCTGGACTAGATCAACGGAATATGCCGAATATAATATATAATACCAAAAGGGGTAGCTGAAATGTTTGCAAGTCATTACAACTACTTTGGGACTATAATAAAAACCGTAAATGTTGTATTGGGGTTGGATTTCCAACAAGATAAGGAACCAATGGCCTTTTCTCCAATTCATGCATAACAAACATAGTTCCCACGGTGCCTTAATCGCTTTTCTCAAACTAGTCACTTAGAACTATACTTGTTATACTACAACTGATAACCAGTAGTTCCTTCTTTTCTCAAGCTAACCACTTTATCCAAATGGGGAAATAAATGCCTTGAGGGACGTAACCCCCCATGGGCCCAACGTATTGGACACCACCATACATACTCACTTATTTCGAATTTGTGTCTGTTAGACCACATAGTATCTCATATCATCTTTCGAGATGTGAGGCTCACGAGGCTACACTCAATTTCTTTCAAGCCGCGCTTTTCATATAAAATCACGCTTTGATCATAACATATTCCGCTTTGAATGTCATATTGCCATTCCTCTGATCACTATTTGCATTCCACAAAAATACAACCCTTGAGCTCGTACGTCTCAAGGAGGGTGTTAAGCTAAGAGAAGTTGCCTTCTCCACCACCACTGTTGTACATTTGTAAAAGTCAAACTATGTGTTTTAGAAATGAAATGCCAGACTTTCGTCCATACAAGTCTTCACTTTCCTCGGCCATTACTAGGCGAGAAGCCCTTGCAATTTGAAAAAAATCTCCACAATGGGAAGACTACTGCTATAAATAACTGTATAATGGGAGCTACCCAGAGCATGTTCAAAAAGCAGGCCTCACGCTATGAAGATCCGCGGTCTTCAATAATTATCATCTTCAACATGTCTTCACTTTCGAACGATACATTGGTTCAAAGTGGTTTTCAGAGAGGGATCACCCAAATCCAATCTCGATTACTTCGAAGCCAATCATTGCTTTAAAAGATGTAAAGTTCATATACGGATATCAATCATCAATCAGTTAGTTCATCTTTTATTAAATCAAATATCTTTCTTAGATATATTCTTTTCAATTTATTCCATTTTCTTTTCAAGAGTATATGGAATCATTAAGCCTCATCTATCAAATCATTTGGCTTATTTAAACCTTTTTTGAAATCTTGGAATAATTCCAAATCATCTTCTCTTTTACTTAGGAAAACCTTTCCAAATCATTCACTAAATCTTAATCAAAGATTTCTTATATTCAAGTTAACTTTTAACTATTATCAAATCATTTATTAAATCTTAATCAAAGATTTCTTTTTTTACTTCAAATCATATTCTTGCAAATCGAAGATTTTCATAATAGAGTACTACTGCCACTTTAAATATGGAAAAATTTACCTCCAGGGACTAAAGGCAAGTAATCCTACATCATGAAGATCTTTATCATCAATGATCTTTGTCTTCGAAACATTTTATTTCGAAAATTAATTTAAAGGGGTTTTCGGATAGGAATCATCCATATCCGATCCTGGTTTTTTAGATAGAAATCACCCAAATCTGATCCCGGTTCCTTCGTGCTAATCCTCGATAAAAAGACGTTATGTTTATATGGAGGTTCGAAAATTAGTTTGAAGTGATTTTCGGACAGGAATCACCCAAATCCGATCTAGGTTCTTCGGATAGGAATCACCCAAATCCTATCTCGGTTCCTTCGAACTAATCATCGATAAAAAGATGTTAAGTGGTTAAATAACATTCTAAAAATTTATTTCTTTTCTTTTATTTTGGAGAAACTTAAATATGGTCTTTAGAGCATCCGGGCTTTCCTTTCGATCTATTCCACCCCTCGCGTAAAAAGAGAAAACATAGACCAGGTAAGTTCAGGGCACTGGTTGCTCCATTTCTAACCTTAATTAAACACCTTATTTTATCTTTCCAGATCTCACAGGCGGATAAATGTATTAGTCGTTTATGCATACCCAATTGTTAATCTTCATTTTAGAAATGATTTATTGAACTTCTAAATAATCATTTAAAACACTTTAATAATTATTTTAAAAACATTCATAATTGATTCTAGAAAAATCCATTAAGTTTAAACCTTCTTTTAAAAGGTCGTAGCAACGGTAGCCGAAAAGTGCTGCGGAAAGTGCTTTATAAGCTTATTTGATTTAAACAACTTTCTAACATTTTAAAATTCATATTTTCCATTTCAAATCTATTTTACATCATTTTAATAGATTTATCAAATTTATTTTATATTTTAATCATTTAAAAATATCATGTATAAATAAATCCCTTTTTGGATTCCGAACTGTAAAACCGCGATGTTTAAAAAAAAATTATTTTGGAGATATTTCAAAATCTACTAAATGAAATCTTGATTTTCTTTCCTTGTTGGAAAACTATTATCATTATGAACCAATGAATTTTTATTTCGAAGAAATCCGACTTATAAATCATTTTCTATGTTAATTTAAAGTTATGAGTCGAAATTTACAAACTGTCGCTACGTGACAAGCTTGATTTTGACCAATTTTGTGAATTGCTTCGGAACTTGTCCGAAACACTTCAAATTTGCTTTAAACTATATTTAAACTATTTTAACTCATTTAAAACAATGCTTTCATCCTTACAAACTCATTTTTCATTTCATTTCCTACTATAGTATTATATTATTATAATATCATTTTCAATCTTTTTTTAGATATTTTGAAATTGTTAAGAGGCTAAATAATTTCCATACATATATTTCTATGGATTTAATATTCATTGAATTAACTATACTTACTAATCATTTCTCTTTTCATTTCAAACAAAGTTATCATCCATATCATAAACATATAATTAACCGTAATATCAACCAAGTTATCAAACATAAAACAATTTATTCAAGGGACATATTAAAATAGTTATAAGGATGATTTAACTTCAAATTGAGTACTCATGATTAGTTTCACTCCAACAATCTTTTGTGTAGATTCTCGAATCGATTCCGGCGGCACTTCCTTCTCTTTTTCTTGCTCTGGAGCTTCACGAACTTGCTCCTCCTTCTTGATAGGTTTGGCCTCACCTTGATTTTTCCCTTTCTCCATCATTTCTCCACTTCTTAGATGCTAAATCGTTGTTTTAATGGAATTCTTAGGTGTTTGGCAAAGTTTGGTGGCGTTTTGACTTTTTTTGATATGGTTTTGAAAAAGTTAGTAACGAAACGGAAGAGAAGAATCCATTAGAGAAGCTTTTAGAAAGCTTGAGAAAGGAAGAAGAAGATGTAAAAATGTGTAAATAAAGTGAAAGAATGGTGGTCTTATTTATAGGAAAGTTTAGGATTAAAATAATATTTTGTAAAAAGACCAAAATACCCTTACTTATAAAGCAATCTTATTTTTTTTAACACTTAACATCACATTTTAAGTCATCACTTTATGTCATTTTCACGTAGATATTAAGTAAAGAAAGTAATAGTTTTGTTTCTTTGATTTGATGTTTTACTTTTTGACTTTGAAATGTCATGTTTGTCTTTTTGTGCTTACTTTTTGTTAATTATATTCTAGAATTTTCAAAGTATGTTTAGTAAAAGTAAACTTGATTAATGAATTAATTAGTACTTATACTATTTGAATATATGTTCCTATATAAGAAAATAAATGTGCGACAACATTTCGACGACTTTTAATCAACAAAACGTTGATTTTTGACAAAATGTGTTATGGTCACATTTTGACGTTTTAGTTAAACTATTTATTTATGTAAACCAAATTTAAAAATGAACTTTTTACTTCTTTAAATAAATTAAAACACGTATCTTTATATTTTAAAATCATATTTAAATAATATCAAAATCTCTAGTTTTACAGTGTATGTAAAATTGACAAAATGTGATAAAATTTGGTTATTTTTATAAAATGATTATTAACATACTTATAAATATTTAAATATACTTTTATTATCTTTATTAAACGTTTTTAATAAGATTTATCTTTTTAAATAAATATTTAAACATGTTGAAGCATTTATTTATTATTAACAAAACTTAACTTTTGTTGTTTTGTTCTAAAATCTAAATTTATACTTTTAAATTATCAACTATAAGGGCAAATGATTTCTCTATTATTATTTATTATATATAACTTATTATTAAAGTTTTAAACCTTTTTAAAAATTTTAAAAAAAGAAATCTCTCATTTTCGAAGTAGCGAAATTACGGGTCGTTACAGTATCTTTATTTTCAAAATCGACCAACCTAAGCTTTGATACCAAATGTGAAAAACTGCACCCTAGTTGGCCCGAATATTCGCTAAATTGAAAATCCAAGCATGCTAAGCCGTAGATCGTTGATTTGGTATCCTACAAATAAATAAATGCATATCAAAAAACTGCCGATATAAACTCAAAGCAAAATAGTAAAGTATAATAATATATATGTTACTGACCAAGGTTGACACCTCTACTATTTGGTATTCTTGTTAGTGTTGAGTACGCATAAGAAAATATGTATTTCCACTATTTCTGCCTTTCACCAATACATGTCTCTCTGAAGCTATTGTAAACCCCCGTATTTTTGACTATTTTAAAATTTTAAATTTAGTATGATTATTGGATAAAAATGGTTAGAAATAAAAATTTAATGAATTATTCATGTAGTTATTAAATATGAACTTTAATAAAATTTTGAAATAGAAAATTTCAAAGATTTTGGCAATAACAAGTATTGAAATGAAATTCTATGTATTTAACGTGTTTATAATTAATAGCAAGCATTGAGTAAAAAATGTTGGATTATTGTAAAATGGAAATAGTCATTTATTAATTGAATTCATTTAAAAGCAAAATTTTATAAGTTAAATAACTTATATTTAAAATAATGTAATTTATTGGATAATTAAATTGTTTAAATTAATATTGGAATTATTTAAATAATTGAATTTTGAATTTAATATGAACAAAAATGATTTCAAAAGTTGATCTAAATTTTATTTAAACAAGAGTTAAGATCGGCTACTTTTGAAATTTAATTTTGAAAGTGAATAATTAGAAATTGGGAATTTTATATTATAATTATCGACCATTTTGGCCATTGTTTCGGATTTCGACGAAACTAATTTCATCGAATCCGTAATTGTTAATTATTATGGGATTTCAAGTTTCGCAGCGATCGAACTTGTCGTTTGACCGTGCGAGTTTGAAACACATAAAAATTAATTTAAGGAATTCGATTGAAATAATATGATTTTGGAATGCTACTTTTGAATACGATGGAATTAATCCTTGGGACTATTGTGCTCGAAATGGGGTAAAACATTATGAAGGCTAGTCGGCCTGCGTCTTTTGGAGTTTGGAATTTTCGTAGGTCAATTGGGTTGGAAACTTATATAATAAGTCGTTCGATCGCTCAAAACCCTAGACTATTCACGGCCGCTCCCTCTAAAATTTTAATGGCCAAAAATCCTGTCTTCTCGCCTCGATTTCTTCCAATCCATTCAACGAAATCAAAATCTCCCAAAAGCAAAGTTGTATAGCTCGACAAATCTCTACACATCCAATGGTCGAATCGTGTTGAGAGCTAGTTATTTCGCCAGAATTCGCTGTGGAAGGTCACACGTTTTATTGGTTTTTAGGGAAAAACGATGGCAGCGGAAGACACCTTAGTTGGCGAGGCGATGGAGCATTGCAAGGTGCACGTGGCGGTGATGGTGGATGGATGTCCGATTGAGAGAAGGTGGCACGCGTGGTAAATACTCGAACGCGACATTGGGTTACGGTATGTGTGACCGGCAGCTTTTCGTGCGTGAGAAGGGGTAAAGGAGATAACATGTTTTATATATATTATTGTTTGTTAATTGTAATTTAATTTAAAATCTTATGATTATTATGACATAACTTCTCCATACGAGGTCCGATTTGGACGAAACGAATCAGGTTGGAATCGTGTCGACGAAGGCTTTGGCGTGGATTCAAGTGGTATTTATTTGATATTGAAAATTTTTCAGTTCAAATAAAAGGTGGGTGTTTTAAACACTTAAAAATGACTTAATTATTTTTATGTTAGTTAAATTGAAATCCTGAAGTAATTTATATTTATCGATTGTCGCTGGTAAATTTAACTAACATGGAAATCGACATAGAAATTTATATGTCAGGAATTTTGAATTTACAGAAACTGGAATTAAATTGATAGTTAAATTCTCAATTATTAATAATTGGTTAATTGTTATGATATATTGACTGTTTTGGGAACGTTGATTGTGATGGATGCTATTGATTGATATTTGGATGATTTGGATGTTTGTTTATTTTATATATATCCTGTTATCACCTTGTAAATTATTTACATTATATAAAACTATAAATCAAATTATTTCCGATAAATTAAGAAATGGGTTGAAATGATACATACTCAAATGATCTTATAGATTTGGAAAAATCATTATGAGTTGAAATGATACAAACCTGAGCGATTTTATAGATTTGGAAATTATTAATTTGTGATACAGGTTGAAATGATATATACTCGAAATCTAAATTATTGTGTGTTGAAATAATTTATATCTGTATCACTTGACCATATGGTAGAAAACTATATACGGACATCGTTGGTCTATGTGAAATGTTTCGATAAATAAAAAATTGATTATTAAAGAATTAAGTTTTTAATTTATAGTTTAACTGCTCCTATAAAAAGTTTTAAAATTTAAGTTTAAGATTTAGTTATGCATTTTAGGTCTAAATATATATGGGTTTTTATGAATTTAAATTTTAAAAAATTGACTTAGATATTTTATTTAGCTTTAAAAATATATTTTAAAAATGGTCTAAAATTTAATTTAATAAAATATTTAATATAATTTTGAGAGATTTATTTTATTTTAATTTAATATAATAAATATAGATTTTTAAAATAACTTTAATAAATAAAATATAAGAAGTTATGTAGAGATAAAGTTGTAATTTAATCTGGTTTAAAGGACATAAATTTAAATGAGATTTTATTTAAGTTTTTGTTTATTTTATTTCCAAACAAAAAATTTTGAAATGTAAAAATTAATTTAATATGAATTATTAAGAAATGTTTCAAATATAAATTTATAATTGAATTTGAATATTTGGTATTGAGTTAAATCGTAATTTAAGATTTATCATTAAAAGTGTTTTATAAACGATGACGGTGTGAAATAAGCTTTTGGTTGTTAAAGAGACCGTGGTCGGATATTGTCATACTCTTTGCAAATTCTAAAACCACTTTAACTACTGTGCACGTGGTGAAGAATCCAGAACGTAGTAGGATGGTTTGACGAACGCTACTGGAATGAGGTAAGAAACACAGCCTTGACATTCGGGTCATAATGACATGACTAAAATAGGAGCCATAACTAGGCCAAGTGAGGTTGCTCCTCTGATCGAACATTCTTCTTCGATACCATATCTCTTACTTTTGTGATGGATTGATGGCCACCTTTGATTATGGGAGTGTTATTCGAGGTAGCGGTAGCTACGGTTATGTGTTACCCCCAACCTGGTTTCGCAAAATGATATATACCTACCATAGGCATTGCCTCGCGTGCCTTGTCATATTATCCTTATCGGGCCCACTATGATTTTTGTTTGTGTCATACCTATGGAGTGCTCCCTGATAGCCCACCAGTTTACGGTGGAGTTTACAGTACTGTATAGAGTACGATGCCTATAAAAATGTATTGAGGGGGATATAGGTAATGCCTTAATGCTATTTTCAATATTATACTTTACTGATAGACACTACTTATAAAGCATATATTACTACATATAAATAATATGATGGATCCCTAAGAGATGGAAAATCCTGTAACATCTCTTGAGTTATTGCACGCACGTTATACACTAGATAGGAGATGTGAAATTCCATAAACATCTCTGACACTATTAAACTCATGTTATATGCAATATTTTTTTGACTCACATAAGGATATTTTAGTGCTGACTCGAGTGTTTTTGTCTTTTCATTATGCTCGAGTGAGCCCTGAATATTTCAGCACATTGAAGATCATTTTTTGGAGGACGAAGACAAAGATTTGGTATATTATTACTATTATTATTCCTGCATCATTTATATGCTGCTTTATTTATTTATCCATGTTGTATATATATAACTCTGATAAATGTTGTATAAATGATAATCAAATGTATAATATAAACAACTTCATGAACTGTCTACTTGATTATTATATTTTGTCATTCCGCAGCGAGATTCTGTATTTGTTTTCTTCTTCATTTATTATTTTATTTATTAACCCCAATGATTATCTATTTTCGAATTGTTTAAGTTGGACATGTGTAGATTATTGTCTGTCTAAACCTTTCAAAATATGGGTCGTCACAGCTATCCTGCAGGTTGTAATGAGGAGGGGGTTAGAACAGTATTCTAGTGACTAGAATTACACACTTTATGCATAACACTAGTTCATTTTGATTACCTTCCTTCACATGTTATGTCTTTTATTCTACTAAGCGTCTTAACCTCATGTATGTGTACGATGCGCTCCATCTACCCTAGGTAGATAATAACTACATACGTATAAATATATATAAATATATAAGCACCAAAGTCCCCCTTTAGACTAGTATACTTCTCTACTAGTATCTGTTGCTTAGCACCTCATCATAATCCAACAACGCAGTATTATGCCCTCGTTGTTGTGTATAACAAGTAGCTCCCAAAGCGCCTAATAACGATGTCATAATAGTTTAGCCATATTTTATCTCGTCCTGGGGATTTACCTAGATGCTTTATATTATGGACTCAGCTCCATTGACTATTGAGGACTCAGCTCCTCGGCCTATCCCAATCATTTGAAAGACCTCTCTCAAGGGTTATCTAGCATTGATCCTAATAAGCAAACTAGTAGACAACTACAGGTGTTAACCCGCCTTTTGTCAAAGCCATAAGTAGGCGGATTCAACCTAACTAACTTCACGACTATCGAGGTTGGAGTATGATGGATTTGATTTCGAAGGATGAAGCTTACTTGGATATATCATTTAGTCAAGAAATGGAGGGAATGCACGGCACGAGTACTTCGTTCGATCTACACTCCTGAATACCTCGATACCTCGCACCTCGATACCTCGCAACTCGATACCTCGCACCTCGATACCTCGCACCTCGCTCAGCATCGTACCTCGCTCGGCATAGGCGGCTCGGCATTGGTCACTCGGCGAAGATGGCTCGGTGGAAAGTCGTTGGGCAAAAGACGAATGTGGCTCTATGGAAATTCTTAATGGGCCTTTACCGTTCAGAAGCCCAGCAACTCAAAATTCGCCTATAAATACAGCTTGTAGGGGTTCAGAAAGGGGGGTCTTCTTCTTCTCTTCTGCTCTTTGACTTTTTATTTCCTAAGACTAAGGCCCGTCTACCACTTTGTAACTGTAATTGATCGAACATCAATAAAAAGGAAACTTTTAGATTGGACTTAGGCCAAAATTAGTCGAACCACTATAAAACTTGTTGTTCTTTACTGCTTTCATTTTAATTTTAACTGTTCTTCATATTATTACTTTCTACACACACGTTATCTATTATTAGTGACTGTTAGTTGGTGCTTTCATTTACATTTGGGTGTTAGTGACCAATTTTCGTGCTTTCACTGAGAAGGCAAGCACTCAGGTATTTTGGAGCTAGGAACTTGGACTCTAGAAAGAAATGGCTAGGCCATCAAGAAGCAAGTGACCGAAAGGATCAATCAGAAGGGAAGTCAAGAGGCTTCCTCTGGAGCTGGAGCAGGTCAAGCATCCATCTACATCACTAGAGACGAGATGGAAGCAATGTTTAAAAGACAAGAGGAGATGATGCAGGCTCTTCTCAGGCAATGTAGACAGGAAATGCAAGAGCTCAGGTCCGTTGAGCTGGATCAGAAGCGCTCAACCAGCAAGCAGAGGGAATAGCTCAGCAGGGGGCAACACCCAATCAACAGACGGCTATCAATCCGGATGGATCTAGACTTGGAGGCATACCGCCAGGGAATGTTGAACCAATCCATAGAGGGATAACAGATAACGCTGTCCATCCCGATACCAATAGAAGTGTAGGAGTACGAGATGAGGAGTAAGTGCCATAATTCCCTCATCAACTCAGGGGGCAGACCAGAGGCAGCGGACAAGGATTATAGCTTGGTGACAACGGCAGACTGGCGGAGATGGTTAGACGAGTTATGAGAGGTGGATTGGTAAACAAAGACTTGTAGGATGTGAATAGGAGTCCCTTTACTCCTACTATCAGGCGAGCTACGAACCCACCAGATTTTAAGCTACCATCAGTGGAGATGTATAATGGGAGGACGGATCCTACGATTCATCTTACAAAGTATATGAGGCATATGGAAGTGCTAGGGGCATCAGAGGAAGTCATGGCCCAATGCTTCCCATTGTATCTGAAAAACATAGCAGCACTATGGTTTAGACAATTGGAGAGTGGTTCCATTGGAACGTTTATTGAGTTGACTGAGAAGTTTATGAGGCAGTTCAGAGTTCATATTTCGAGACCTAAGAATGTAATGAGTTTGGCAGCACTAAAGCAGAGGACCAGGGAATCGTTGAGGGGCTTTCTGACGCGATTCAATGTAGCGGCAGCATCGGTGGATCGACCAGATCCATCCATGGTCTTAAAGGAAGTTGTATCTGGCATAGCTAATGGAACAGGGTTCAAAAAATCACTTCACTGACAAGGGATCCACCTATGGATCTAGGGGAGTTTTATCATGAGGCCGAAGGATTTTTACGATTGGAGAATGCAAATGCTGAGAGAGAGGAAGGAGAAGGAGATGATGTTTATGCAGTCAAGGGTGAAAATCCTCCTAAAAAGATTCAAGAACTGATAAAGGGAAACAGAAGGCCAGAGATAACGACGATGGACCAACGCGGCCACGAAAGGAACCGAGATTCACCTCTTATTCAGAGCTGAACGAGACTTCAGAACGAATTTACCAAGACACTAGGGGGCACATTCTCTATCAGAGGCTAATGAGAAGGGATCCGACCAGCAATGAAAAAAGGTCAGACAAGTATTGTTTATTCCATGAACTGAACGGTCATAGCACAAATGAATGCAGGCACTTGAAGGATGAGGTTGAGGGACATATCTGGAATGGTTGCTATCGCAATATGTGAGAAGGGGAACAACGACGGAGGAACGAGAGCGGCCACCACCTACACCAACTGGGAACGGCTCAGGATCGAGGCGTCAGATTGTTATCAGTTGATTGAAATAATGATGAATAAGTAGCAAACTCCACACCAACGCGATTAAGTCATTTACACATGTACAGGACCGCGAACGATCCTCGGGCATGCTCTGATACGACTATAAATCGCATCAATGTAGGTGTTTGCACTTGGACGTCCCTGTTTTGCTTTTATTTTCCATTTCTCATGTTTGGACTTGATTTAGTCTGAAATTTCCATTGAAAGACTTATTTTGAATGAAAATCTGCTATTTGTGATTCCATGACGGCTAAGCCACTTACACATGTACAGGGTCGCGAATGGTCCTTAGGCATGCTCTAAGATGGCGATAAACCGCCACGAAAAACACAGTTCAAAAACTCACTCGAACGTGAAATATGACATTAATGATACTAATTCCACACCCCCCGGGCACACACAACTAGCCTCGAACGGCACCCGACCATGAACGGTAACAATTCGCCTTGAACGGCACCAGATTGCGAACGATCACAACTCACCTCGCATGGCACCCGACCACGAACGGTCACAATTCGCCTCGAATGGCACCAGATCGTGAATGATCACAACTCGCCTCGAATGGCACGCGACCGAGAACGGTCACAACTCGCCTCGAACGACACCAGATCGCGAACATAAATCGCCTCGAACGGCACCCGACCACGAACGGTCACAATTCGCCGCGAACGACACTCGGCCTCGAACGGTCACATACCACCCCGAATGACATACGATCCCGAACGATCGTCATTCGTGGTCAGATAAGGCTATTAATTTCTTTGCAGGTCATTAACAGGAAGGCTATTAATTTCTTTGCACGTCATTAACAGGATACGAACATCCAGCTTATTGTGCTACAAAACACACCTTACATTAGCAAGGCATGTTTTAGGGGGCAAAGTGTTAACCCGCCTTTTGTCAAAGCCATAAGTAGGCCGATTTGACCTAACTAACTTCACGACTATCGAGGTTGGAGTATGATGGATTTGATTTCGAATGATGAAGTTTACTTGGATATGTCATTTGGTCAAGAAATGGACGAAATGAACGGCACAAGTACTTCGTTCGGTCTACACTCCTCGATACCTCGCACCTCGATACCTCAATATCTCGCACCTCGATACCTTGCACCTTGATACCTGGCACCACGATACCTCGATACCTCGTACCTCGATACCTTGATACATCGATACCTCGATACCTCGCACCTCGATACCTCGCACCTCGATACCTCGCACCTCGATACCTCGATACCTTACACCTCGATACCTCGATATCTCGATGCCTCGATACCTCGCACCTCGATACCTTGATATCTCGATGCCTCGATACCTCGCACCTCGATCGGCATCGTACTTCTCACCTCGATACCTTGCACCTTGATACCTCGATACGTCGCACCTCGGTCGGCATCGTACCTCGCTCGGCATTGGCGGCTTAGCATGGGTCGTTCGGCGAAGATGACTCGGTGGAAAGTCATTCGACATAAGACGAATGTGGCTTGGTTGAAATTCTTAATGGGCTTTTACCGTTCGGAAAGCCCAGCAACTCAAAATTCGTCTATAAATACAGCTTGTAGGGGTTCAGAAAGGGGGGTCTTCTTCTCTTCTGCTCTCTGACTTTTTATTTCCTAAGACTAAGGCCCGTCTACCACTTTGTAACTGTAATTGATTCGAACGTCAATAAAAAGGAAACTTCTAGAGTGGACGTAGACCGAAATTAGCCGAACCACTATAAAACTTGTTGTTCTTTACTGCTTTCATTTTAATTTTAACTGTTCTTCATATTATTACTCTCCACACACACTTTATCTGTTATCAGTGACTATTAGTTGGTGCTTTCATTTACATTTGGGTGTTAGTGACCAATTTCGGTGCTAACAACAGGGGTGCATGAACTAAACGTGATATACACTAGTAAGGGGTGTAGCCCATTTTGGTGTAACCCTTGTCTTTCCACTGATCGCTCAAGATCGATGATGTTCTCGACCTATATACATCTCCTGCTCCGTAATATGATACCAAACACATCGACATTGCACCGATCCTAGCTCACTGTCCCATTTAGATTGACTGATGCAATCAATGCAATACCCCTTAAAAGATTGAAATAGAACCTACTTAGGTATTCCTTCACCTATAAATGAACGTATAATTGCATGGGTCCTACAGCTATATATGTCCAACATCAGCATAATATATACACAACTACTAGTAGCTCCTTCGATAAGCAGACTTCTGCTATGTAACAGTACCGACTTCCAACTCTAACCCGTTTTAATGACCATGTCATTTTTATCTAAGCTAAGCTTTAGATAACTTTAATAATTCACACACATCATAAACGTATACCTAAGGCTATGTGTTTGTATGTATGCATGTGTGTGTATATTCATTCTTATTTCATTATTACGCCTTCAATGTTCAACTACTAACATTCAATTATTTTTATGTGATTGTCTCTTTACTTCATTAATATCGATTAAATGTTTTTTACTACTTTCTTTAAAAGATCTAAATATTTTTTTCTATTTGCTTTCCTTTCTCATCACTAAATCTTTATTGTTGTTCTTATTAAATTTTACTACCCCTCTTTAATAAATGGACTAGCCATTACTCTTTACTAAAATTATTACATGCCTTTTATCAGTCTATTACTTGCCTACGTTTTTATCATTTATTATTTGATTTCTATCTTATCTTTATTATACATACATACATACATATATATATATTAACTTTACAATTTAACCAGTATTATTACAAAAACTACATTTCTTTAATTCATACTTAGAGATTTCTGCATTTTACATTGGAACATCTTCCTCAAAAGGAAAGGTTAACACTATAAATTTCAATATCTAATCCAAAAGGGGATTTGTGTTATGTTTGGATTTACAAGGAATTATCTTTTCGTAGTTATTGGAATAGGCAGTACAAAATACAATAAATATCCCCATTTTATACTTCTCATTCTTTTAGGCATATTCCTGTTATGCAAACGATACCCTTTTATTTATGAATCTAAACTTGATAATATATAGAAATTTATGTTGCAACACCTATATTACAATAAATTAAAACATTACTTAAATCCAAATAATTTATTATGATAACTTCTAGTTTTATATTTGCTAGCCTAAATCACTCAACGACAAGCCTGGAACTACTATATAATATATCTATTTCAGGGACTATTGCTACCTTATACTTTCCAGATTCAAGTACAAGAAATATTAAATCCAAATTATCACTCACATAATATGTATGCAAGGTTTATAAATTATTTCACACATATTACTAGGTCTACAACTCCAAAACTACATTTAGGCATACATGAATAGATTTACAATTATTTAAATCTAATATTATATAAAAATATATAATTTCCTACTCAACTTTTTAGCTTTCCAAATCTTCAGGTTTAATCCCTGTTATTCTAGCTTAACTTACCTTCTTCTCCCTATTTGAATACATATACCACAAGAATACATACATACATACATACATACATATATATATATATATATATATATGTATATTAGAAATCTAGATCTAAGAAGAAATTTGGATTTAATTTAGATTCAGATCTAAATTTATAATCTACCTTGGCTTTGACGATTTGATTCAACCCTACTCTTATTCTCAGAAATCTAGATCTGAGAAAAATTTGGATTTAATTTTAATTTGGATCTGCATTTATAATCTAGCTTGGCTTTGACGATTTGATTCAACCCTACTCTTTTTCTTAGAAATCTAGATTTGAGAAGAAATTTGGATTTAATTTAAATTTGGTTCAGGATTTATAATTTACCTTGCCTTTGACGATTTGATTCAACCCTATTCTTCTTCTCAATTATCTTTTGCTATTCTCCACTTGCATATACATATATGATCTATAATTTTATATAAAATTAAGAATTTATGGGGAAGAGAAAATGGTAGAGCTTTGTCGTCGCTTCAGAAGATATGAGTAGAAAAGTGAGTGGTTAGGCTCGTATTTATAGCGGTTCGAATCAATGCCAATCATTGGATTTAATTATTTTATATCCGGGCCATTCGTCAACATCAAAATCCATAGCCGAAACATACCACCAGTCGACGATCGACCCCTCCCCGATCGACCACTAGGTGTCGATCAGTCTATAATAGTTGGTCGATTGGTTGGACAGAATTACATTAATTAATTTTTGACGTTTATTTATCGACGCAATTCCCTTTAAAACCAACCAAGACAATTTCTTTATGTGTTAAGCTTATTTAAACCCAAAGAGATCATTAAGGTTAATTATTTCATTAGGTGTATTTTCATAATTACATATATAATTATTTCTGACTCAAAAACTTTAAATGTTAATAACTTCTTCGTTTGAACTGATTGAAAATCTTTATATATGAAAATTGATCAGGAAATCATCACGAACCCAACGGTACAAGTTTCATAGCCAAATTTTAATGTCTTCAAAAATTTATTTTTTGGCATTAATATTTATTAATTAACTTCTTTTTAAATAATTATCATAAAAATAATAGGGTGTTACATGTTATGATTATGTTCTAATAATTTTTGGATGTAGCATATGTTGTAGATTACATATTATTTCATAGGGTATTAGTGAGGGGATACCCATTCCGCTCAGTGGCGTAGTCTTACTAAGTACCTATTTTTGGGTTGAGATGGACTAATGTTATTCACACCAAACTTTTTATTTGATCCGAATTTTTTGATTTCCCCATAAGCACATGGGTGGTCAATTTGGAATTGAGTAGGATGAGAGTAGTGTATTTTAGGTTTTGACGAATAAGCTTTCAAAGATGTGCATGATGCAAGCTACTATTTAAAGTTTATTTCCGTTGTGCAGTAGTTTAACTATTTTTATTAATTGTTATATGTATGAAATGAAAGGTATTATAACTGCCTAAGTAATTACGACTTTGATCATCCATGGAAGCATCTTCATATGTCGCTTTTGGGATTAGATTTGTAATTATTATATTTTACCAAAAGGATGCACTCATGGAGTTATATGGTTAAATTTTAACGAATTTGCAAATTAATAAATGATTTCTTTTTGAATTTGTAAATTCTCATGCTCTTGATGTTAATGAAGTCATAATTGATCTCATTTTATCACTGTAATATAAAGCCAAGGATGCTAAGGATGACTGCGGCATCACTAGTATCTATTTTTGAGTCTCAAAATAGAAAATCTTACAACTTGGTATCATAGCACAAGATTACATAAATTTGAATTCAAAAATTATCACCCAAGTTAAACAAGGAAGAATTAAAATTTGGGGTATAGGATAGCGATATAATAACATACTATTTATTTTCTATGTATGTACATAAGTACGTGTATCTATCCATTCTCTCCCTCCCCCCCTTTGGTCTTATATCATTCTTTTGTATCTTACGAGGACTTATATGTAGATTACGAGAAATGGATACTAGGAGTGGAAGACTAAACTTAGGTGGTGGAAGTACCACATGCAATGGAAATATTCGAGTTAATGTTAGGAATATTAACCAAACAACCAAGGAAAATGTGAATGCAAACACTAATGCTAGTATATGTGCTGGAAGTACACCAGTTGATATGGAATGATATATCAATTCTTTTGTTAATATGATATAAACCGAAGCAGGAGTTGGTTCGACTAGAGGTAACGCTGGTAGGAGATGCTGCTCTAGATGTGGCTACCTGTAACAACACGCTACATGAAGTCGGGATTATACTAGCTAGGTGGAAAACCATTTTTGGGGACAGAGGATGCCATCCAAGTGGAGAATTGGCTCTTTTAATGTGAGCATTGTTTTTACTAATTCTGGAGTTGAATAATGATAAGAAAAGGAGATTGGTTTTTAGGAAGTTGCGAGGAGATGCTCTCTACTAATGGAATAATGTTACCATAGGAGTTCTAGAGGAGGAGCTTACTAGAGCTGACTTTAGAGAGAGATTTGAAGAGAAGTTTCTATCTGAAGCAGCCGGTCGACTCTATTTAAAATATTCTCGAAGTTGGTAAAATGTGAAATGACTGTGTTGGAGTATGTTATGTAGTTTTATGAGCTATCTAGGAATGGGCAGGCCATCATTAGCACTTATCTTAAGATGCATGAGAAGTTCATTAGAGCTTTGAAGCCGTGGATTGCTAGGGCAACAATTCCATACCTTAGGGATCTATTTAATGTTGTTTTTGATATGGTTCTAAGCTTAATTTATTTCTGGAAAAGAGAAGTGAAGTTCTAGGGCATGTAGTTTCATAAAATGGATTACCTGTAAATCTATCAAAGATCAAGCTATTAATAATTTGAAAGATCCGAGATTGTGGCTGAGCTTAGAAGTTTCTTAGAGTTGGCTAGCTACTACCAGATTTATCAAAGATTTCTGTCATAAAGCAGCATCAATGACTAAACTAACAAGGAAAGACGTAAAGATTGTTTGGACTAATAAATGTGAAGAAGCATTTTAGAAGCTAAACGATTTATTGAACAATGCGCTTGTGTTAGTTTTTTCCAATGGAAATCATGATTTGGCGGTATATACCGATGTATGTGGATCTGGGTTAGGAGCTGTGATGATGTAGAGAGGTAGAGTTATTTCCTTTTCTTCTCGACAGCTTCGACTGCATGAAGTTAGATATCTTATGCATGATTTGGACTTGGTAGTAGTGATCTTCGTACTGAAAGTGTGGTGACACTATCTTTTGGGAGAGCGACTCAAGTTGTTCGCAGATCATAAGTTCTTGAAGTTTTATTCTCTCAAAAGGAGTTGAATAAGAGGCACCAAAGATGGTTGGAGTTCTTAGTAGCATATGACTTTGGGACCGAGTACACGTTGAGGAAAGGAAATAAAGTGGCGGGTGTACTTAGTAGAAAACACAAGAATGTAGTTATCATCCACATATTTTCTAACCGTCTAGCGTACTTACGAATCAAGGGAAAAGAAAGCATGAGAAGATATAGAAGGAAGGGGTATTGAGCATCTAACAAGGAAATAGTTCTTGGACCTATTAACTGCCTTTTGTCAAGGCAGTATATAGGTGGATTTAACCCAACAGACTTCATGATTATCAATACCAATGAGTGTAGGGTGACGATTATAGGGCCTAGAAGTTAAGTGTAGGTAATAACATGAAGCTAGGTTTGAACAAAGTTAGTAGACAGGAAATGCAGGATGATTGGAATATGAATATTGACTTGGTGAAAGGCTAGGGATCGGCACAGCTTGGATTGGCATGACTTGGTGGAACCCTAGGGATCAACATGGTTGGTTATACGAGGGATCGATATGGTCGAAGTAAGGTGTGGATCGACATGATTGGTAGTGTATGGATTCATACGGTCGAAGTAAGGAGGGATCGACATCTTGGAGGGTTCAGCATATCGCATGAAAAAGAGGGATCGACATGCAGCATCTTGGAGGGTTCGACTATTATATGAAAGAAAGGGATCGACGTGTGTCACCTTGGAGGGTTCCGCATTCATACGAATGGGAGGGATTGACATGCGCTTACTTGGAGGGTTCGGCATGGATAAAGGTAGAGGGGTCAGATGGTTTATTGGTTTGGAAAGTCACACTTCAACTCATTGGGAAGGGATCGATATACGTCAAGAACCAAGTGCACTCTTGCAGTCAACAACCAATAACTCGAGCTCCTTTGGATCAAATGAGATGAGAAATAAAGGGCTAATATACTTCATCATGAAGAATCCATCATGGGAATTGCAACCCATAAATCAACTAAGGAAGGGATCGGTACTGATCCCTCCTCATGGAGATTTGGGCCTAGCGACCCCTATGGTGGGCCCATATGGATAAGGAGGCCTTATGGCTGAAGTTTCACCTATAAATACAGCAGACATGGCTTAAGTAAAGGGGATCTTCTTTCTGCTTTTCTTCAACTTCTACCTAGGCTATGTTCTGTCAGTTTTACTCTTGAATTTCATGGATTTGTAACTGTAATCAGCAGTATAAACTAAAATAAGATCATTAGAGTGGACATAAGCCAGAGTTTGCTAAACCACTATAAAACTTGTGTGTTCCTTTGCTTTTCTTGCTATTTATTCTATGAGTTGCATGCTTGTCTTTCTATTTGGATATCTTTTTGGGGATTTGATGCTTTTACGTAAAACTGGGTGTTTGTGACCAATTTTGGTGCAAACATTTCAGTGCTTTCAATAAGAAGACATGCACCTGTGGATTTGGAAACTAGGATCTCAGATTTAGAAGCTTGGATCTATAGACCAATGGCTAGGCAATCAACAAGGAGACGAAGAATAGATAGGAGCCATCATGAAGGGAACCAGGAGGCTCCCTCAGGAGCTAATCAAACCTCAATCTTCATCACTAGAGACGAGATGGAAACAATGATGGATGTTATACAAGAAAACATGCTGAAGAGACATGAGGAAATGATGCGGAACCTACTCCGATAGATTGGATAAGATGGAGTGCAAAACCTAGGAAAGGAGTTGCAAGGAATACTAGAAATATGGATCATGGAATAAGAGCAGCAGGAGATGAGGAAATTCAAAATCAGAACTATGGAAATGGAGTTAATAGATAGTGGAGTAGAATAGGGCTGCAGGAAGCAGTCGCCTGTCATCCAAGAGGGATCGACACCGATCCCTAAAGGTTGGGGGGCATTCCCCTAAGTCTGGGTGATCGTGATGCTAGAGGACCTGCGATCAATCATGTGGAGCCTGGCACGAATCGGACTTTGGATGCGCAACATGAGGAATACGTTCCAAAATTCCCTCGTAGACTGGGGGGAAGCTTAGGCAAGATGATAGGAGACCGCCATTGGAAGACAATGACAGGTTTGCGAAGATGATAAGGTGAGCTATGCATAGAGGATTAGTGAACATGGATCTCGAGATATAAATAGAAGTCCATTCACTCCAAATATCAGGCAAGCTAGGAATCCGCCGAAGTTCAAATTACTAATGCTTGAGACATATGATGGAAAACCGGATCCTGATGTTAATTTGACGAGTTACATAAGACACATGGAAGTGTTGGGTGCATCAAAGAAAGTAATGGCATGGCGCTTCCCCTTTTACTTAATGAATCTAGCCACACTATGTTTCAGACAGTTGGAAAGCGGCTACATTGGCACGTGGATGGAATTGGTCAAAAGGTTAATGGGGCATTTCAGGGTTCACATCTTGAGACCCAAAAATGTGACGAGTTCTACAATACTGAAATAGAGGACTGGAGAGCCCCTGATGAGTTTCTTAACACGGTTTAATGTCGTGGTGGCATTGGTGGACCGTCCAGACCATCCACGGTTTTGATGGTAGATATATCTAGAATTGTTGATGGCATGGAGTTTAAGGATTCACTACATGAGAACCACATTTGGATCTCGAAGAGCTTTATCACAAAATAGAAAGGTTCCTACGACCAAAAGACGCACGAGCAAACAAACCGAAGGTGAATGCTATGCAAGGTGGAGGTCCGTCCGAGGAAGGTTCAAACAAGGATAAAGGAAAATGGAAAGTAAGGGATGGCTTCGAAGGATCGAAGCGTCCACGAAGGGAATCGAGATTCCCATCTTGAATGGAATTGACTAAAACATTGGAACAAATATATCTATAAACTAGGAGGCAAGTCCTCTATTGTTGGTCAATGAGGAGAGAGACTACAAACGATGAAAAGAAATTAGAAAAATAATGTTTGTTCCATGAGCTGAACGAGCATAGTACAAACCACTGCAGGCATCCAAAGGATGAGATTAAGGGACATATCCAGAACGATAGGCTGTTACAATACATTAGATCTCGGGTAGCAGCAATGAACAGGAGTAACCACCATCCCCAGCGAACGAGAACTGCCCAGGATCGAGGCATCAACTTGTCATCAATTAACCAGAATGGTAAAATATAAGTAGTAAACTCCACAATAAAAAGGCTAAGTCGCTTACATATGTACGGGGTTGAGAATGGTCCCTGAGCATTCTCTGAGATGAAAATGAACAATCACACCTAGAAATGCATGCATTGCAGTGTTTAATCTTTTTTTTTCTTTTTTTTCTTTTTTGGTACTTGATCTCGACCGATTACATTTCGCCTCGAACGACACTCAATCTTGAATGATTGCATTTCGCCTCGAACATCACTCGATCTCGAACGATCACATTTCGCTTCGAACGGTACATCTCGAACGATCGCATTTTGCCTCGAACGGCACTCGATCTCGAACGATTGAATTTCGCCTCGAATGGCATTCGATCTTGAACGATTGCATTTCGCCTCGAACGGCACTCGATCTCGAACGATTGAATTTCGCCTCGAATGGCACTCGATCTCGAACGATTGCATTTTGCCTCGAACGGCACACGATCTCGAATGATCGCAATTGCATTTCGCCTCGGACAACACATAATCTCGAACGATTGTATTTCGCCTTGAATAGACACTCGATGTGATATCCCGGAATTTTTGGCAACATCAATTTAATAATCTTTATTTAAAATTAAATTGATTTGATAGTATTGATTAATAATATATGAATTGGTTTAATAATCTAATTAAATAAATATTTAGTTAGAGATTCTTTCTTTTAAAAGCAAAATAAATGTTTCTATTTATAATATATATATATTTGTATATATATTATACATAATCTTTATTTTGGAATTTAATAAATAGATAAAGTTTTGTTTTCAAATTCTAATAATATATTTAGTAATTGGGAAATTATGTTTTAAATTAATATTAAGTTTCTCAGTGTTATTCAAATTAATAACTATATGGTTTGTAAATACTTAAAATAAATGTTAAATTGCTTAAATTATATCTTAGCTTAATTTTTAAATTTAAATAAAAGTTTGTTTTATTTCTTTTTAAATATTACTTGATATAAACGTGATTTGAAAATTTTATATATAAGTTTAATTTAGAATATAGTATATGATTTTAATTCATTTAATAATAAAAGTAATTTATAATCTATTTTATAAATCATTTAAAATTGTTAAATTTGTTATTTTAAGCCATATTAATAATGTATTATTTTTCCATATAAATATAAAAAGAATTAAAATAAGAAAATGAAATTATCATTTTAAATTGAATAAGTTGACTTTAACTTGGATTTCAAAAGTTTAATTTGAATTTGGAATTTATTTTGAAATTCAAAATAATAGATTCTTAATATTTGGATAAGCTTTAATTTATAATTTGTTTTTTTATTACATTTTCCTTACATAAGAAATTCACATATATTTATATAAGTATAGATAAATTAAGTAAAATCCTTTATTAACATTTAAAATATAACTA
Organism: Allium cepa; assembly: GCA_030765085.1. Lineage (NCBI taxonomy): Eukaryota > Viridiplantae > Streptophyta > Magnoliopsida > Asparagales > Amaryllidaceae > Allium > Allium cepa. Next base: position 806,078,622 of record CM060943.1, read on the forward strand.
ATTTAAATAAGAGACATGTGTTAACATATTAAACAATCAAACTACATGCGTTAATTAAAGAATAAAGGTTCATGAGAAGTGTCAATTTATTTTTACCTTTTTCTTTTATTTTAATTAATCTAATTTCACCCTTATAAGCATATATTTCTTTCTCCTTCATTCAATTTCCTTTCTATCTTTTTACTTAACTAAGAGAAACTCAAACTTCCTCTCAAAAACAAAATCTGCCTCAAACAGAAATTACCAAACAAAAATATGAAAATCCCTCAAACCAAAAATGTGTAATCTCATTCTGCAACACTCCTCAAACCTAAATTTCAAAGTAAATCAAAAATCTGCATTTATTTTCAAACGGAAATGTAGATCAATGTCTGCATTTTTCCCAAACCTGAATCATCTTTGCATGTTTCTATGACGCCACATAAGCATGCAAAAAAATTCAATTTCAAAAACATTTCATAAACCTGTAATCCACTTTCTAAATCATCAGCATGCATACCACTTCATCATACTGGAAATCATCAGCTTGAAAGTCAATTTCAAATCTGCAATCCCTTCTCTAGAAGCAAGAAATCCTGTATTTTGTACTACGTATAGATCAAGGCCTGCATGCATGTAATTTTGGATAGGAAACAGAAGCATTTCAGTTTCAAGATTAGGAAAATATGCTATGTTCTTCTGTAAATAAGTTGAGCAACACTTTTTTTTAAACTTAGAGAAAATCTGGTTGCTTGAGTTATGTCTAAAGTAAGTTCGTATTTGTATCTATTTGTGGAAAATTTCTGTGTATTGTGTGATTGCATGTATGATTTTGAAATGCCTGTAGAACATCTCTGTTCTAAATTTCAACCCAGTTTTCAATTTAAATTCATTTCTCTTTATCCATTGATTGTTAGGACTTAGGATCCAAACAAATATTGCTTGTCTGATTTTAAACTAAGATTTTAAAAAATTATTTAACTTAAATAAAACTGTAATTGCTCTGGAAATCAAGTTTAAAAGGGAAACTCAAGTCTCTGTTAAAATTTCAAACTTGTTAATTGTGGAATTCCAGTATATAAACTAAATCCTTAACCTAAGACATGATTTTTAAGAGTAAAATCATAAATTTTAAATTGGGTTTGACTGAGCAAGTGAGGGCTGATCAGAATTTGGTTTTGGAGTGGTCTTTGGTGATTTAAGTGAATTGGGAGGTCGTGTTTCCATATGAAGGAAGAAGGACGATCGGGGAATCATAGATAATTACCTATATGGTGATCAGGTTAAGGTGGCGACGGCGCTGACCAAAATAAATATTTAACCCTAGTTTTTGAACAAGTTAGGGAATTGGATCGTCACTGTCTCTATGTTTGATCGAGTGCGGAGGGGCTTTGAGGGATGGTAGCTGGGTCCATGACGAAGGTATGGAAGGAATTGCAGCACTTATGGTGGTCGGAGGAGTTGGGTTTTGGCATTGGCAGGTTTGGGTTTAGGGTTGGTTCTGATGTTCCAGGTTTTAAAGTTGCTCCAGGTTTGAGTTTATATACTCGATTTTGATTTCGAGTTTATTCTGTTAATCTAATGATCGTGGAATGGTGAGAGGTCGGAGTTGATCGGCGTCACGGTGCATGTGCACAGTGCATTTTTTATTTTCTGGTGAAGGGTTTTGAAATGGGTGAAGTTGTTCCAGTGAAATGCTCGAGTCACTTGAGTGTTTTACCCGAAGTAAAGAGAAGTATGACTCGAATTAAAATAGGTTCTGGCTCGGGTAAGTTTAGTTTCAGGTTTTTGAACCTGACAGTTTTCCTATTTCAAATTTAAACTAAAAAAATAAAGAAGCAAAGCAAGATTTAAACAAAAGTTTGAAACAAGTTTAAAATATGAATTCAAAATGAATTTGAATTCTAATTTTTAAAAATAAATAAATTTTATAAAAATGGAATGTTTAACAACTAAAAATTGGTACAGTATTTTATAATGTGGTTTTAAAAGTCTGAAAAATGAGATTTAAAACAAGATTATAAATTTAAGTTTAAATATGAATTGTAAATCTGAATTCAAATTGAATTTGAATCTTAGGGTTTGAAAAGAAAATAAAAGTTTATAAATTCAAATGTTGTAATTAAGTTTGAATCATAAACTATTTTATAATGAGATAGTAAAATCTGAAAATATAAGATTTTAAACAAAGTGTTCAAATCTAAGTTTAGAATCTGGATTCAAGAATGAATTTGAATCCTGGGTTGAAATAAAATATGCTTTTGAATTTAAATGTGTTAAAACAACTTTGAATGTTTTAAAGTATGGTTTAAGTTTAAAATTGAATTTGGTTTTAAAATTCTTTTAAAACTCTTTTATAAGACAAATAGATTCTTTAACATGTAATACAAAAGTTTTTGAATTATTTTAAAAGTTATGTTAAAGTTAAAAATTGTTTACATTTTAAATCTTGAATTTAAAATGCAATTTAAAGGTAAATTTAAAAACAAGTTGTTTTTAAAATACTTTGTTAATGATAATTTAATCATTAATAAGATTTATGTTAAAGTTAATTAGAACTTAATAATTTATAATTCATTAAATGATTAAGGTAATTAAGTTTTGTAATTAATTAATTTATTTAATTAACGATTTGGGTTAATTAATTAAATAATTAAGGGTTTTATTTAATTAATTAAAGGATTAGTAAGTTAATTAAGATTGATTAATTTGTAATTAAGAAATCATTAATTAGATAAGATTTGATATTAAATTAATGATTTGAAATTTATTAATCAAGTAATTAACAATTAATTAAGTATAGATTAACACTTGATTAATTAAATAATTAGAGATTAATTAATGAGTTTTATAGATCATTTAATTTGTAATTAATAATGATTAATCTCAGTTAATTACTTTAGAGAAGTAATTAAAGATTTGTTAATGGTTAATGAAGGTCATTAACTTAGGATTATTTAACAATTAATTAATGTGATTAATTTTAATGATTAATTGGATTAATTAATTTAAAGATAATCATTTGAGAATTGTTTAAGTGTAATTATTTAATGAAAGTAATTAAGAAATTAATTACTAATTGTAATTAATTAAGTTTATTTTGATTAGTTTAAGTTAATTAATTAAGTTTAGTTAATTTAAAATAATCATTGAATAATTAAGAGGTAATTACTCATGTAATTAATAGTGAATAATTACTTGGTGAAGTAAATGAGAAGATAAATTACTTGATGTAATTAAGTTGAAGGATAATTAGGTAATAAAAGAGTTTTGCAAATTAATTACTTTGTGTAATTAATATGTAATTAGTATGCAGCATAATTTCGTAGAAGAAGTAATTAATAATTAATTACTTAGTGTATTTAATTAAGATTTGATTAATAAAGTTTTTTGAAGACGATTAAGAGATGAAATTAATTAAGTTAATTACTTAATGTGATTAATCAAGAGTAATTAACCAATATGGATAATTGATAATTAATTTAATAGGGTAATTATAAATAAATAATTAGGGATCATTAATTTATATAATTAATGCTGTAATTAAGGATGGATTAATTAAAAACAATTAATCAATGAAGGAATTAATAATGTAATTGATTAAGGATTAATGTTATTGATTAAGGATTAATGTAATTAATTATAAGTAATTAATTAATGAAGTAATTACAGGTTAATTACTGAATTTGGTTTGGGATAATTAATTTGTGAAATTAATTAGAGGTTAATTACTAAGGAAAATTTATCAAGGATGATTAATTAAGGTGTTTTATTTGAGGGTAATTAATTAATTGATTTGTAATTAATTAATGGATATGTAAGCAAGATTTATATGGATGAAGTAATTAATTTAATTTATTTTAAATTAATTATGGAAGAAGTAATTAATTTAATTCATTTTAAATTAATTATAGAATGGTGATTAATAAGTCATTGCTTGTGAATTATGATTGATACTAATTACCCTGAATAGTTGAAATCTCAGATATGAGATAAGTGATGTTGTGTGATATGGATGCTTTGGTTGCATTTGAGTTGATGATATGAATTATCTGTTGTGATGATAATATGGATTATCTGTTATGATGATAAGGTTGTTTATCTATTGTGATATTGTGAATTATCTATCTGTGTGTATACAGATAATATTGAGTTGAATTGTTTTAAACATTAAAACAACTTGGACCTAAAAGATGGCGTTTTGAATTTCGATGAGATCGGGATCGGGTTTCCATATTTGGATATCCGAAAACCACATCGATCCAAACTAACGATAGGTCGTGAATCTCAAGTGAAGATGAAGATTGAGAGTGCAAGGGATATCATCGTTAACTCTGAGGGTGATTCCAAAATGAGTGTAACGAGATGATGCCTTCGGTTTCGTTCGAACCCGAAACGAACTTGTATGGATTGGATGCTTTCAGAACAACGTCAGGTGGACGATGAGCATTCTAAGAGATGTGTTCTCTAAAGGTAATTGTAGCCTCAAGCCTCATCAACAGGGAATGGCTAAAACAGGGGAGGTGCAGCAAGGTTAAGTGGGTCATGCTCAAGTAGGACGAGATTTTCCCCTGTCTAAAAGTCCCTTTATATTCAGCTGTGTGGGGCGGTTGATTGCAACAATTGTCGGGGTTGTCTTGTTTGGGACTGTTCAGTAAGGAATGGTTCCGGCCTTGTGTTGTAGGGGATTGAGAGTGATCCACGGTACGGTGATCTAGGCCACGTACTGTGACGGGCGATACCCCAGTAGCACTGCCATTGTATGGAATCCAATCTCCAATAAGTGTCGTACGTATTAGATGTGCCTAACTATGTTGGAACGTGAGATGTAAGCATTCCAGCTATTTCTGTATTTTACTTGAAAACCCTAGACATTATTATAATATCATCGGATTTCCTATCAAATGTTTTGGTTAGCGTAGGTAAAAACTTTTCCATGTTTATGTGTGGAAAGTCTTACGTGATACCTTTTCTTTTCAAAGTTTTTTAAAGTTAAGCAACCTTAACCTGTTACTCACACCAGACTCATGTCTGACCCGCAGTTTATCTTTTGTTTTCTTAAACTCTTGGGTACTCAAATTTTTACGAGTAGCCAAGGGATTTAGGTTAGCTTTGACGAATTTTGGAGGAGCAATGGAGCAGGAGGCTTCGGCGTTAGATATATAGTTTCCGGTTTGTGTTCTCTGTGTTGGTATCTCTTGTTGAGTTGTAATAACTAGACAGGTGTTTATAACTATCAAGTATGTGATGTATATGCTATGTAGCTCTGATTGATGTTGTATATTATGTAAATACTTATGTTATTAATATAGTTTATTCGTTCCGCTGTTGAGATTCTGATATTGTTTTCTTCTTTCTCTTCTTTCTTTTCTCTTTCTATCCCTTTCTTTCTTAAATATGATACGACTTTTTATGGAGAAAAAGTTGGGTCGTCTCAGTTGGTATCAGAGCATTAGGTTGAGTAAATACGTAGGCTCTGGAGTGGTGTCTATCTTGAGAGAGCGTATTTGTAATTTTTAATATATTTATATTTATTTATTTCTACTTATCTATTGGGTTACCTGTTCGGGTTCTCCAATATGAGTTATAAAGGTAGATTGGGGTAGTGGTATGTGTAACATGACTACCATTGGTTGGAGTTTGAATGTTTGAGGTTGGAAGTGTATCTGTCGAGACTGTAGAGCTAATACCGTCCCGAGTGAGCTTTGCAGTGGTGTAAGGACTTCATCGATCTCTGAAGGTAACCTGTTAAGGATCGGAGTTCATCTTTGAAGTTGGATGAGTAGAGTTTGGATCTGTTGGCTGAGCAGAAGCGAGTGATGGTATCTTGATACCTCAGTATTAGCTGCATGATGAGATGCAGTGACTATGGATGTTTCCGAAGATGTTTTCTTTGGAACAAGTTTGAGGAAGTAGGTCTGCTTCGGTGTTGCAGCTGAGTTCAGCAGGGTGTTTCTGTTTGGTTTGAAGTCCGAGTTTCTCGAAGATCTTTGGATTGGGAATTCTTTGGCATTGGTGTCAGCAATGCAGCTCGGAGTGTTCTGAGTGTCGGAAAGGTCTTCTGGCTTAGCAGCTTTCTGGAGGTAGAATTCAGAAGCAGTAGAGTGGATCCATTTCTTCGATGGATTGGCTAGACAAGCGTAAGCTGTTCTGATTGGTAAAGAGAGAACACTTTTCTTTAGATTTTAGTTTGGATTGATCGCAAAAATGACTTGCGATGATTGTGTATTCTCTTGGATTGTTGGAGATTTTTCTGGATGATTTCAGGGAAGTCAGAGGTTGTCCGCATCTAGAGATTTAGTTTTCTTATCGACCAGGATTCCAAGAGTGGTACCGGTGGTTCAACTAGTTGAAGGTTGGTTCCTTGAGATGGAGTTTGTTAAAGCAGCTCAGGATTGGAGGAACTTCTGAGTTTTCTCTTGGTTAACAGAGATCTTCTTGGTTATGTGTCCAGTTTGTGCTTGTGTTCTTCATCAACATTCTTTTCTACTCCAGATCAGAGTTGTGCAGCGGAAGCAGTTTGGGAGTGCATCTGCTTTTCTTTTCTGGATAGGAGAAGTTTGTTTTCTTCTGATGGTTGTGAGTGGAGTTTGTTCTTGATCTTGGTTGATCTTAGAGGATCATTCTGGTGGATTGGGTTTGGTCCAGTTTGTTTCTTGAGACATCAGCAAGGATTGAGCTGATCAGGAAGGATGTAGGCAGCCCGAGATCGTCTAAAGGGTTTTGTGGATCAGGATCGGAGATCTGATTTTGGATAAGTTTCTCGGTTTTTAGAGGCTATAAATTTTGGTAAGGTTGGGAAGCTAGCTCCTAGATCTTTTGGATCTCTTCTGTGTTCTGTTATGGATAAGTGTTGGGTCTTCTGGATTGAATTGCCAGTTTGGACAACTGGAATTCAATGTGTTTCACGTATCTCTAAGGGAGTACGTGTATGATTTATTTCTGGTTTTGGAATCAGCTGTTATGGGAGATTTGGTTGTTAAGTCAGACTTGTCTGTAGTCTGATATCTTGTTCAGTTATAGATCTAGATGAGTAGGAGCTCTGTAGCTTAGTAGTGTTGATTGTTTGGATTTTATTGAGCGAGTATCCCGGTGTTTACTTGGGAAACTCGAGGAAACTCTATCCAGAATTTTGTCTGGATAGTTAATTTTTTTTATTAGATGAATTGATTTCTATGGTTGTTAGCATATGTTTAATATATGCTTGTATTTTAAAATTAAAATATTTTTAAATAGGTTATTAAATTGCCTTTGTTTAAAATTTCGGGGACAAAATTCTTTTAAGGGAGAAGGAATGTAATATCCCGGAATTTTTGGCAATATCAATTTAATCATCTTTATTTAAAATTAAATTGATTTGATAGTATTGATTAATAATATATGAATTGGTTTAATAATCTAATTAAATAAATATTTAATTAGAGATTTTATCTTTTAAAAGCTAAATAAATGTTTCTATTTATAATATATATATATATATATATATATATATATATATTTGTATATATATTATAGATAATCTATGTTTTGGAATTTAATAAATAAGTAAAGTTTTATTTTCAAATTCTAATAATATATTTAATAATTGGGAAATTATGTTGTAAATTAATATTAAGTTTCTCAAAGTTATTTAAATTAATAACTATATGGTTTATAAATACTTAAAATAAATGTTAAATTGCTTAAATTATATCTTAGCTTAATTTTTAAATTTAAATAAAAATTTGTTTTATTTCTTTTTAAATATTACTTGATATAAATGTGATTTGAAAATTTTATATATAAGTTTAATTTACAATATAGTATATGATCTTAATTCATTTAATAATAAAAGTAATTTATAATCTCTTTATAAATCATTTAAAATTGTTAAATTTGTTATTTTCAAGCCATATTACTAATGTATTATTTTTCCATAAAAATATAAAAAGAATTAAAATAAGAAAATGAAATTGTCATTTTAAATTGAATAAGTTGATTTTAACTTGGATTTCAAAAGTTTAATTTGAATTTGGAATTTATTTTGAAATTCAAAATAATAGATTCTTAAAATATTTGGATAAGATTTAAATTATAATTTGTTTTTTTATTACATTTTCCTTACATAAGAAATTCACATATATTTATATAAGTATAAATAAATTAGGTAAAATCCTTTATTAACATTTAAAATATAACTAATTTAAATAAGAGACATGTGTTAACATATTAAACAATCAAACTACATGTGTTAATTAAAGAATAAAGGTTCATGACAAGTGTCAATTTATTTTTATCTTTTTCTTTTATTTTAATTAATCTAATTTCATCCCTTATAAGCATATTTTTTCTCCTTCATTCATTTTACTTTCTATCTTTTTACTTAACTAAGAGAAAATCAAACTTCCTCTCAAAAACAAAATCTGCCTCAAACAAAAATTACCAAACAAAAATATGAAAATCCCTCAAACCAAAATGTGTAATCTCATTCTGCAACACTCCTCAAACCTAAATTTCAAACTAAATCAAAAATCTGCATTTCTTTTCAAACTGAAATGTAGATCAATGTCTGCATTTTTCCCAAACCTGAATCATCTTTGCAAGTTTCTATGACAAGCCACATAAGCATGCAAAAAAAAATTCAATTCCAAAAACATTTCAAAAACCTGTAATCCACTTTCTAAATCATCAGCATGCATACCACTTCATCATACTGGAAATCATCAGCTTGAAAGTCAATTTCAAATCTATAATCCCTTCTCTGGAAGCAAGAAAACCTATATTTTGTATTACCTATAGACCAAGGCCTGCATGCATGTAATTTTGGATAGGAAACAGAAGCATTTCAGTTTCAAGATTAGGAAAATATGCTATGTTCTTCTGTAAATAAGGTGAGTAACACTTTTTTTTAAACTTAGAGAAAATCTGGTTGCTTGAGTTATGTCTAAAGTAAGTTCGTATTTGTATCTATTTGTGGAAAATTTTTGTGTATTGTGTGATTGCATGTATGATTTTGAAATGCCTGTAGAACATCTCTGTTCTAAATTTCAACCCAGTTTTCAATTTAAATTCATTTCTCTTTATCCATTGATTGTTAGGACTTAGGATCTAAACAAATATTGCTTGTCTGATTTTAAACTAAGATTTAAAAAAATTATTTAACTTAAATAAAACTGTAATTGCTTTGGAAATCAAGTTTAAAAGGGAAACTCAAGTCTTTGTTAAAATTTCAAACTTGTTAATTGTGCAATTCAAGTATATAAACTAAATCCTTGACCTAAGACATGATTTTTAAGAGTAAAATCATAAATTTTAAATTGGGTTTGACTGAGCAAGTGAGGGTTGATCAGAATTTGGTTTTGGAGTGGTCTCTGGTGATTTAAGTGAATTGGGAGGTCGTGTTTCCATATGAAGGAAGAAGGACGATCGGGGAATCATAGATAATTACCTATATGGTGATCAGGTTAAGGTGGTGACGGCGCTGACCAAAATAAATATTTAACCCTAGTTTTTGAACAAGTTAGGGAATTGGATCTTCACTGTCTCTATGTTTGATCGAGTGCGGAGGGGCTTTGAGGGATGGTAGCTAGGTCCATGACGAGGGTATGGAAGGAATTGCAGCACTTATGGTGGTCGGAGGAGTTGGGTTTTGGCATTGACAGGTTTGGGTTTGGGGTTGGTTCTGATGTTCTAGGTTTTGAAGTTGCTCTACGTTTGAGTTTGTATACTCGATTTTGATTTCGAGTTTATTCTGTTAATCTGATGATCGTGGAATGGTGAGAGGGTGGTTGCCGATGAGATGAAGCCATGGTGAGAGGCCGGAGTTGATCGGTGTCACGGTGCACGTGCACCGTGCATTTTTTATTTTCTGGTGAAGGGTTTTGGAATGGGTGAAGTTGTTCAAGTGAAATGCTCGAGTCACTTGAGTGTTTTACCCGAAGTAAAGAGAAGTATGACTCGAAGTTAATTAGGGTCTGGCTCGGGTAAGTTTAGTTTCAGGTTTTTGAACCTGACAGTTTTCCTATTTTAATTTTAAACTAAAAAAAATATAAAAGAAGCAAAGCAAGATTTAAACAAAAGTTTGAAACAATTTTAAAATATGAATTCAAAATGAATTTGAATTCTAGTTTTCAAAAATAAATAAATTTTATAAAAATGGAAAGTTTAACAACTAAAATTTGGTACAATATTTTATAATGTGGTTTTAAAAGTCTGAAAATGAGATTTAAAACAAGATTATAAATATAAGTTTAAATCTGAATTGTAAATCTGAATTCAAATTGAATTTGAATCTTAGGATTTGAAAAGAAAATAAAAGTTTATAAATTCAAATGTTGTAATTAAGTTTGAATCATGAAGTATTTTATAATGAGATTGTAAAATATGAAAATATAAGATTTTAAACAAAGTGTTCAAATCTAAGTTTAGAATCTGGATTCAAGAATGAATTTGAATCGTGGGTTGAAATAAAATAAGCTTTGAATTTAAATGTCTTAAAACAACTTTGAATGTTTTAAAGTATGTTTAAGTTTAAAATTGAATTTGGTTTTAAAATTCTTTTAAAACTCTTTTATAAGACAAATAGATTCTTTAACATGTAATACAAAAGTTTTTGAATTGTTTTAAAAGTTTTGTTAAAGTTAAAAATTGTTTTCATTTTAAATCTTGAATTTAAAATGCAATTTAAAGGTAAATTTAAAAACAAGTTGTTTTTAAAATACTTTGTTAATGATAATTTAATCATTAATAAGATTTATGTTAAAGTTAATTAGAACTTAATGATTTATAATTCATTAAATGATTAAGGTAATTAAGTTTTGTAATTAATTAATTTAACTAATTAATGATTTGGGTTAATTAATTAAATAATTAAGGGTTTTATTTAATTAATTAAAGGATTAGTAAGTTAATTAAGATTGATTAATTTGTAATTAAGAAATCATTAATTAGATAAGATTTGATATTAAATTAATGATTTGAAATTTATTAGTCAAGTAATTAACAATTAATTAAGTATAGATTAAACTTGATTAATTAAATAATTAGAGATTAATTAATGAGTTTTATAGATAATTTAATTTGTAATTAATAATGATTAATCTCGGTTAATTACTTTAAAGAAGTAATTAAAGATTTGTTAATGGTTAATGAAGGTCATTAACTTAGGATTATTTAATAATTAATTAATGTGATTAATTTTAATGATTAATTGGATTGATTAATTTAACGATAATCATTTGAGAATTGTTTAAGTGTAATTATTTAATGAAAGTAATTAAGAAATTAATTACTAATTGTAATTAATTAAGTTTATTTTGATTAGTTTAAGTTAATTTATTAAGTTTAATTAATTTAAAATAATCATTGAATAATTAAGAGGTGATTACTCATGTAATTAATAGTGAATAATTACTTGGTGAAGTAAATAGAAGGATAAATTACTTGATGTAATTAAATTGAAGGATAATTGGGTAATAAAAGAGTTTTGGAAATTAATTACTTTGTGTAATTAATATGTAATTAGTATGCAGAATAATTTCTTAGAAGAAGTAATTAATAATTAATTACTTAGTGTAATTAATTAAGATTTGATTAATAAGTTTTTTGAAGATGATTAAGAGATGAAATTAATTAAGTTAATTACTTAATGTGATTAACCAAGAGTGATTAATCAATATGGATAATTGATAATTAATTTAATAGGGTAATTATAAATAAATAATTAGGGATCATTAATTTATATAATTAATGATGTAATTAAGGATGGATTAATTAAGTACAATTAATCAATGAAAGAATTAATAATGTAATTAATTAAGGATTAATATAATTAATTATAATTAATTAATGAACTAATGAACTAATTACAGGTTAATTACTGAATTTGATTTGGGATAATTAATTTGTGAAATTAATTAGAGGTTAATTACTTGAATGTAATTAAAGGAAAATTTATCAAGGATGATTATTAAGGTGTTTTATTTGAGAGTAATTAATTAATTGATTTGTAATTAATTAATGGTATGTAAGCAAGATTTATATGGATGAAGTAATTAATTAGGGAAGTAGTAATTAATTTAATTCATTTTAAATTAATTATAGAATGGTGATTAATAAGTCATTGCTTATGAATGATGATTGATACTGATTACCCTGAATAGTTGAAATCTTGGATATGAGATAAGTGATGTTGTGTGATATGGATGCTTTGGTTGCGTTTGAGTTGATGATATGAATTATCTGTTGTGATGATAATATGGATTATCTGTTATGATGATAAGGTTGATTATCTATTGTGATATTGTGAATTATCTATCTATGTGCATATAGATAATATTGAATTGAATTGTTTTAAACATTAAAACAACTTGGACCTAAAAGATGGCGATTTGGATTTCGATGAGACTGGGATTTGGTTTCCATATTTGGATATCCGAAAACCACATCGATCCAAATTAACGATAGGTCGTGAATCTCAAGTGAAGATGAAGATTCAGAGTGCAAGGGTTATCGTCGTTAACTCTGAGGGTGATTCCAAAATGAGTTTAACGAGATGATGCCTTCGGTTTCGTTCGAACCTGGAACGAACTTGTATGGATTGAATGCTTTCAGAACATCGTCAGGTGGACGATGAGCATTCTAAGAGATGTTTTATCTAAAGGTAATCGTAGCCTCAAGCCTCATCAACCGGGAATGGCTAAAACAGGGGAGGTGCAGCAAGGTTAAGTGGGTCATGCCCAAGTAGGACGAGATTTTCCCCTGTCTAGAAGTCCCTTTATATTCAGCTGCGTGGGGTGGTTGATTGCAACAACTGCCGGGGTTGTCTTGTTCGGGACTATTCAGTAAGGAATGGTTCCGGCCTTGCGTTGCAGGGGATTGGGAGTGATCCTCGGTACAGTGATCTAGGCCACGTATTGTGACGGGCGGTACCCCAGTAGCCCTGCCATTGTATGGAATCCAATCTCCAATAAGTGCCGTACATTTTAGATGTGCCCAACTATGTTGGAACGTGAGATGTAAGCATTCCAGCTATTTCTGTATTTTACTTCCAAACCCTAGACATTATTATAATATCATCGGATTTCCTATCAAATGTTTTGGTTAGCGTAAGGTAAAAACTTTTCCATGTTTATGTGTGGGAATTCTTACGTGATACCTTTTCTTTTCAAAGTTTTTAAAGTTAAGCAACCTTAACTTGTTACTCACACCAGACCCATGTCTGACCCGGAGTTTATCTTTTGTTTTCTTAAACTCTTGGGTACTCAAATTTTTACGAGTAGCCAAGGGATTCAGGTTAGCTTTGACGAAATTTGGAGGAGCAATGGAGCAGGAGGCTTCGGCGTAAGATATATAGTTTCCGCTGTGTGTTCACTGTATTGGTATCTCTTGTTGAGTTGTATTGAGTTGTAATAACTAGACAGATGTTTATAACTGTCTAATATGTGATGTATATGCTGTGTAACTCTGATTGATGTTGTATATTATGTAAATACTCATGTTATTAATATAATTTATTCGTTCCGCTGTTGAGATTCTGGTATTGTTTTCTTCTTTCTCTTCTTTCTTTTCTCTTTCTATCTCTTTCTTTTTTAAAGATGATACGACTTTTTACGGAGAAAAAGTTGGGTCGTCTCACTCGATCTCATGCGATTGTCATCATCCTAGGACGGCTACGAATTTGATTAAAAGTCCTGAATGGTCATTACTAACAATTAGGCGACATCACTAATTTGTTTACAGGTCCTCAACGAGTTTCAAACATTGGACTTAAGGCAATTCAAAACATGCATTCCTATCATAAGGCATGTTCTAGGGGAACAATTTGTTAACCTGCCTTCTATCAAGGCAGTATACAGACGGATTTAATCAAATAAACTTCATGATTATCAAGGTCGATGAGTGCAGAGCGACGATTGTAGGGCTCAAAAATCAAGTACAGGCAATAACATGAAGCCAAGTTTGAACGGAGTTGGGATTGGCATGACTTGGTGGAACCCCAGAGATCGGCATGATTGGTTATATGAGTGATCGATATGGTCAAAGTAAGGGGTGGATCGACATGATTGGTAATTTATGTATCGGTATGGTCGGAGTAAGGAAGAGTCGCCATCTTGGAGGGTTCGGCATATCACACGAAAGAGAGGGATCAACATGCGGCATCTTGGAGGGTTCGGCATATTGTATGAAAGAAAGGGATTGGCGTGTGCCATCTTGGAGGGTTCAACATTCATACAAAAGAGAAGGATCAACATGCACTTACTTGGAGGGTTTGACATGGATGAAGGTAGAGGGGTCAGTATGGTTTATTGGTTTGGAAAGTCACATTTCAACTCGTTGGCAAAGGATCGGTATACATCAAGAACCAAGTGCACTCTTACATTCAAAAATCAATAACTCCAGCTCCTTTGGCTCAAATAAGACGAGAATTGAAAGGCTAACATACATAACACCAGAAAGGCAATTTCCTCACGGTTATAAGCGTGACAAAACCAATTTGTTACGGTTATAGCCATAAAAATAGGTACCGTGGGCAAATTCAATCACACTTTTGCACACGGTTATAGCCGTGATAAAATAGTAATTTCTCACGCTTATAACCATTATAAATTTAGATATTATCACACTTATAACCGTGACAGAACAGTATTTACTCACGGTTATAATCATGATAAAACGGTTATTACTAACGCTTATAACCGTGGGAAATTTAGATAGTATCACACTTATAACCGTGACAGAACAATAGTTTCTAACATTTATAACCATTACCAAAAAGGAAACTCTAGCACTTATAACCGTGACAAATGCAAATTATATCACAGTTATAACCATTACAAAAGGTTATTTTCTAACACTTGTAACCTGATAACTAAAACAATATCAAACAAACTATATAGCACCAATATTTTATTACAGCTACAAACAATCTATACAAAAAATATATAGTATTAACATTAAGAAAACATACGATCAATAATTAGAACAATACCAAACATTTAGGTTTCATACAAACACCACAAATGATACTTCATACCAACACCACAAATTATAGCATACAAGCATAGTATATATAACAAACTTTAAAACACAAATGTTTAAATGACACAAACAAAAATATAAGTAATATTCTCTTACAATAAAGCTAGTGAGTTTACACAAAATACAAGAATTTACCAAAGTTGTTTTTACAATGTTATAATAATTATAATAGTACAACACCTACTTTGACTATCTGCAAGCTAAAACCAATCCTACCATGCAAACTCTTCCAGTTTTTCTTTAATTAAATTGTCTCAAGCTTGATTGATTTTGTCCAGACTCAGACGCGCGCGCATGCACATTCCAGAAAGCTGAATTAGCCGTTGTCGCATTCATGAATAAATCCTCTAGCCAGTATCCTATATTTACTTAAACCTATAATCTTAAACTTATAGCAGTGTGGTAAGACATTTGGTTATTTGAGCAAAATAAAACTGCCAAGATAAATTTATAAGGAATTTTACCCGATGGATAAGCATGAGGATAACAATAGTGTCTCTAAATCCAGTTCTTGGAAGTAAAGCAAAATCATTAGAATGAGAGAGCAGCATATCCCCAAATGCCCAATACATAGTTGCAGCTGATGGTAATGACAGCGTAAGCACATACAAAGTTGCTATCAGGTATATCAGCTTAAATTTCTATGGCTTCCACATTGCGTGCATAATCTCCCTATAATATCCATTAACTTAACAAATCAGTATGAATTAAACTGGTAATAAAAAAAAACAACACATATTCTTGTGTGGTAAAGAATAAATTTACACTGTGACAGCATGGCCTCCAAAAGTGTAGAATGTTTGTTGCTCATGTGAAATATAATACCATTGTTGTAGGACGCGAATGTTGCACTCCTTCAAGCTTCAATTATATGATGGAAAAAGAGTTTCTAGTTCAGCGCTTTGAATGTTAACTATACATTGAATTACATTCTCCACACCAATCATGTTGTTATGTGAATATTCTTATGTAAATGTTCAATGATTATATATATGTACCTATCCATGGAGCAAGGCAGCAATTGTCAAGTACCATGCAGTGCACGTTGTCATCAACAATCCGAGGAAGGACCACATTCTATAATTATGGAAGGAAGGGATGAATACTGTTGTGGCACAGCATGCACCAAAGATAAATGTCCACATTCTCTTGTCCAGGTTATCATTGATGTGGTAAATATTGCTGCATGCGCATTAAGGTCATATATCATACTTTATTCGCATATATATTATTCAAATAAATAAATCTAGTTCATAATGTTTAGTACCTTGCACAGGCAATCAACTGAATAACTGAACCGAAGAGTAGGAAAGTACAATTAAAAGAAGACCTCCATTTCTCCAGTGCTTCCCCAACAATCCATCCAGAACTTCAAACCACTGTTGTAGAAATAAGTAATTTTAAATTTTTTAAAGACTGCCAAAAAGTATTACAGTTCAAAAGTTATCACATTTCAATTATTACAAATGAGTAGTTTGACAATTTCAATCAAATTACAACATAGGTTTCATCTTAACATTCAAACATAAATGTGTAATTCATGTACCTTCAAACCAATAATATTTGGCTAATATTTTGAACATATCTAAATTACAGTTTGACATTAAATGTAATTCTAGTGATCTCAAACTTTTCTTTAGATGACTCTCATTTAATTTACAAATTAAGTACAACCATTTATTTTCTTCCGTGCTAAAGCAAGATAAGCAAGATCTGCTGCATTTGCAAAACTGACATAACCATGTTCCTTTATTTTTCTTGTGTGCTTATCTCTTAGCACCTGAACCAAGTAAAATAATTAATGACATACACTTCTTCTATATTTACACATAAATTAAATAGGACAAAAGAATTATCGCGGTACCAAACAAATGGTAAGCTCTGAAGAGCATAAACAGAATGAAAATAGTCAGCTAATTATAAGAAAGCATTAGAGTGCCCTAATATCAAGTTGTTTACAAACCTTTTTTTGGACGACTGTCATGTTATCTCGTAAGTCCAAACTAAGTTTCAAGCAACTATACTGTCCCGGCACTATAACGACATAACAGAAGGAAAATTTATAAATCAAGCATTAAAAACACATATTTGTAGCTAAAAAAAGTCAAATTTGTAATGGACAGACAGCAAATAAGGCTATAATATGTTAATCTGTAAATAAAACTAAAGAAATTAACCGTCGAATGTCTATTTTCTTTTAAACATGTAATCTGATGCACGTCACCAATGAAATATCTAAACTTTGTCAACCAAAGAAAATTTAACTCATAAGAAACAAATCGCCTTTTGGATCAACAACCACAATGCGTTAACACTTTATGTATGCAGCCTCTCTCAATTATACTTTCTTCTTTTTGATAAAGATTTTTATTTATTTTTTCCATATGTTTTTTTTTCTAAATACAAATTGATATCTATTGTTATTTTGAAATAACTAGAATGTAAAATTGAACCTCAACTTAAATAACTCACACCTTAAATTAATTAGTTGAATATAAGGTTTTAGAATTTACCTCAACTAATTACTTGAATATAAGGTTTAGAATTAACCTCAACCATTAAGATAGCATGATTATTAATCACAACCTAAAGATAAAAGCAATTTGAATAACAAAGGTAGGTATAAAGCAGAGTCTTCTACTGTTAATGGCTGCCTGAATAGTATATGCTACTCATTAAATATTTTTGTAACGACGGAAAAGGATAAGCATACGAACATGGTTTTATGACATTGTTTTCACATTGATTTGATTTCATTTTAATTTCAAGCCATAAAAATAGCAATTAATCAATTTGTATTCGGTTGAGGAAGTAATAAATATCCTTTTTATGGGAGTAAATGTTAGTTAACAACTTATTCATATGGCTTTGTAAAGAGCAAAGTTATTTTTTGCATAAATATCAGCATACTTCAAATATATGTCAACCACCAAAACTTGAGTGCGGTAATGGTGAATTCAGTACTCACACCCCATTACTTTTCTATGGCAATGAATGCAGATTTAAGATTTCAAAATTAGTCAATACAAAATTGGAAGGAGATGATACAATTTGAGATAATAATACATATAATGATTTTAATTGATCATTTATGAAATGAAAAAAATGGTTTTAAATAATGTACATTGCCAAGAGATAAATCAATGCTATTAATACAAACCATATAGATAGAAAGAATTTTCTTATCATAAAAGTAATATTTGAAACTGATATAGCAACAATATAGGAATTTAACGGTGTCTAATTTCTTTTTACGTAGCCGAATAAATCAAACATGGACAGTAATTAAACTTTTGAAAAAAATATGATACACAACTTAAATCACATCTACTGTATACTTCTTAGTATGAATGTGTATGATACATACAAACAGTTAATACTCGGTTTGATTTTGGTATGGGGAGGCTCGTCACATTTGTCAATGTGTTTAATTAAACACCAATCGTTTCATGTCATAAACAAATTTCTAATTAACTTCCATCATTATAATTCCTTACGTACATGGTTTCTTTTGCTGTATCCTTCCAACTTTCTAACTTTTGAATTAAACAATATTTTTGATTGTTCATTAATTATGACAGACAATAGTATGTGCTAAATGTTTCGGCATCAAGTTCTACAAAAAGTAATCATTCATGTATGAGGGAAAAGGGAATAGATATCATATTTTATTTAAAGGATAAGCAAACGATAAACAATAATTTTTTAATTTCAATGTGTACCTGGAAATGTTCAAGCATCCATAAAATACTACTTTCCTGTTATGAGAGTCTTTTTACATTAAAATCCCAAAATCAAACTGGTTCAAGCATCCATAAGATACAAAAGTTTTGAAATACATTAGTTAGGCACACAATTTAAGCAAATATTTGGCATAAGTCTCCAAAATCAAACTGGTTTCACCTCTAGAAAAAGAAAGAAACGAAGGTAAAAAGAGACCACAACTTCATAATGCATCATCAGAAACCTCATTCCTAGAAATTTTCATTTAAACATTACCAAACGGCAGCGATACATAAAAAGTGATTAAACAAATAAATATATGAAAAACATTATCATTTATTGCAGCTACTTTATCATCAGGTGTTACACATCCCAAATGCTAGAAGTTAACACAAGCTTTTAGAGGATATCAAAAGCTTTGACAATGGATACCTCAGAATAGATTACTAGCAAAAACTATAAATGCATGCAACATTATACCTCAGAAAAACATCATCATTTATTGCAACGTAACTGAAATTTATTTAAAAACAGAAGAATGAACAGTACTTTATTTGGAAACTGATAATTAGTGATGTGAAGTTTAATTATGATAAAATTATATTAATCTGAAATTCGAAATCACACAAACATTTTCAACGTAGATGTGGATTCATTATCACGTGGTTTATCAATTATCACATAAAGATATGTCAGTTATTTGCAGATGCATGTATAGTCGTTTTAACCATAGATTTCTCATTTATTTTCTTAGATGCATTGAGTATCGTTGGAAAATAACAACACCATCATATCTAAATATCAATTTTTAACCTCCAAGTCAATTACTCGATTAAATTCACATTATAAATTTTAGACTATGCATATTTCACACAGCAACATGAAAATTTACATTTACGGAGATGTCTTCGTTGTTTTTCCAACTCCAAACAAAATAGCTCACTGCAAATAATAGGTCACCTATGTTGAAAGCACTACACACATTCCTCTGTCACCTTAAATTCATGGAACATATATATCATAGTATTAACTACAAAAGTTAAACCGTTAAGCTAATGAGTGCAGCAGACTCGTGCTGATTAGACGTGCTTGAAAACTATTATATGACAACTTTGCAATCTTAAAATTTACATTTTTTCAATCAATATTATTTTAATACTATATCAAATGGGTAGAATTGCATCATCTTGACATGTAAACAATAGGAAAGTGTATCTAGACCACACACATACCTTGAATAATAACTAACCTTAAGCACAACAAATAATGGCTTATTATCAAAGTTTGTAAGCTCTCGTCTACCTTTTTTTATAAACAATTTAATCAAGTCTGATTATACATTGTAGGTTACCAGCTGTTATTAGAACATAAACGTTATGCTAAAAAAACATCACAGAGCACATAACAATAAGAAAAAACTCATATTTTGTCACATTCCATGTTGTTAAATCAAGTTCATTTAAAGGACGTGGTCATAGGCAACCCACATTAGCAATCATATTCATGTTTGGCAATCATCTCAAAATTGTTGAATGATTCTTGTTAGGTGAAAGTTTGAAAACCATAATTATAGTCATGCTTTCCTCATAGTATATTCATATATCTTACATCTCCCACATTCATTTCAGCATTGTAGGATGACCCACAACCATATATGGTTACCTCATAGTAAAATATATCGTCTTGATCAATACGAAGAAATAAAAATGCAAATTAAGGATGAAAAATCTGTTTTATAATAGATACTGCATCTGTTAGTGATCTAATGGATTCAAAAGGGAGAGATAATAAACAATGTAAAATAGATCGGAAGTCATTTGGCTTGTTGGAAAATTGTAGAGTAGGAGAGAAATTAAACAAACAAGTCAATGAGTTATTTATGCTTTAAATTGGAAATGACATATATGAAAGATGTTTTATTTTTACTTTCTTTTTTTTCCACTTTGATTCTAATAATTTTTTATATATGCATTAATAGTTATAGTAGCCTTATTGCAAGTTTGAAATCTATCATGTATATCACGTTGGCCCCAAAATTATTAGCTTGTTTACGTATTCACTTGTCAAGATTTCTACCTATACAATCAAGATACTACTGAAAGTATAGGCATTTACAAAAATTTAAAGGCTTGGCTTGGTTTTTTTTTTGGTTACATATGATAGAAAAGTATTAAATATTATTATAATAGCCTGAATGCATGTTTAAAACCTTTCATACATTGTTAGTTGGCCATAAGTTAAAATATGTATTTCATTCTTTTGTGTTGTTAGAAACTCAGTTTCATTTTTATAGGTTTCCATTCTTCTAAAATTAGTATAGACTTAATTGAAGTACTGGAAGTGTGTCATTGAATCATTTCACCATTGAACTTTCTACGATCGAAAAGATAATGTTAAACAAATAACCTTACAACCAATTTTAGTTCGAAATCATATACTCACCCTGCCCAACTATTTGTTAAACCCCTGCCCTTTCTTCTCAACCTCACCAGCCCTTTTCCCCTGATATTTGGTCATTCCTTGTCAAGATATATATTTTAGCTTTGAGTTTCTCAACCTAAAAAAGGAAAGCTATTTATATTTGCTACTATAAACAAACTCGCTGACAAAGAAACTATTATGTTATGATAATAACACCTCATTCTCTAGTTCATCTTCCGTGGCCCTCTTCTGCTGCTTCTTTTTCAAACGCGGCTCCTTTTTCCTACAGATTATTATAAAATAACATTTCAAGTCATCAAAATAAAAATGGTTTAGACAATCCACAAAAGAATCTCAAGTTATACCATAATTATGAAGTAAAATAAAAGTTATGCAATGGGGAAAAAGTACCTGAGATTCTAGCGGTAGAGATTCGCACAAGAAAAAGATACCTAAGATTCAGAAGAATACATACCCTAGATTGCAATAGATGAACAGGTTCGATTGGGAAAAATTGATTAAAGGAGGTGCAATAAGAAACAAACCCTAGATTCATACAAAAAGAGAAAGAGGTTTGCTAATGCGTAGAAACAACAGAACTAAGGTGTGAATAAAAATTACTAGCTTGCCCTCCTTAGATCATCTTATTTACCCAAGTACCGAATATCCTAACAGTTATAAATGTGACAAAGGGAAACAACGGATATAACTGTTAGTAATTTGTAACGGTTATAACCGTTACAAATTCTAGCAAAATAAGTGTTGCAAACTGATTAATTTGGTGTAGTGATATTTCATCATGAAGAATCCACCATAGGAATTGCTGCCCAAAAATCAAGTGAGGAAGGGATCGGTACCGATCCCTCCTCATGGAGATTGGGGCTTGGCGACCCTATGGTGGGCCAATATGGATAAGGAGGCCAGGTAGCTGAAGTTTCACCTATAAATACAACAAGCATGGCTTCGGAAAAGGGGTTCTTTCTGTTATTCTTCATCTTCTACCTAGGCTATACTCTGTCAATTTTACTCTTGAATTTCATGGATTTGTAATTGTAATCAGCAGTATAAACTAATAAAAGATCATTGGAGTGGATATAAGTCGGAGTTTGCTGAACAATTATAAAAATTGTCTGTTCTTATACTTTTTCTACTATTAATTCTGTAGTCTGCGTGCTTGTCTTTCTATTTGGATATCGTTTTAGGGATTTAGTGCTTTCACATACAATTGGGTATTTGTGACAAATTTTGACAGAAACAAGACCCTTATTCTGTAATTAAATTTAAATAGGGAATAATTATAGATATCGAAGTATAAAGGGTTATCTAATCTCTACAAATAAAGAAGAGGATGTTAAACGTCTTCAAACATAAAAGTTATTACGCAAAAGGTATATCGAGCCTCGACAACTATATGAGTTTTCAAGTGTTTAACGCAAAGAGTGGTGACAACCTTTAGGATAGTTGTGATGTCAAACATTAAACTAGAAGGAAAAGAGATACCAACCCTCTAAGGGGTATCGAACCATAACAATAGAAGTATTTTCAAACAACCATAAGTAAGAAGAGATATCGAGCATCAAAAAGGGTGCCTAATAGTTAGAAGGTATCGAGTTTCAAAAAAGAAGAAAGATGTCAAACCACTATAAGGCAAGGTGTCGCAAAGTAAAAAAAAATAAAGAAAGATGTCGCGCAGCTAAGGAATTTCGATCGTATAATCATAAGGGAAGATTGTCGAGCCTCTATTGAAAACATGTCTTAGATATCGAGCCTTATAGTTATAAAGCATCTTTAAGAAATATATGATATCGAACATCTACAAGAGTGATGAGAATCAATACTAGCAAAGAAACCCGAGTTTTCACAAGCAGTAATGGATGTCGAACAATAAAGGATGTCAAGTATCATTGGTTGTACGGATTGTTTTCATGAAAGTTATTGAGAAATTACTCTAGTACAGGGTGTCGAATATCAACTGTTATATGAGTTACCGAGTCTCTGCACATGATGTTGAGCCACTACAAAAGAGTGATCAAAGTGTAACTAAGATAGAGTTAGCGGAACCCCTTTAATTCGAACTCAGGACACGTTTCAACCGTCCTGTGTGGTTGACACCACAATATATAGGCATCCATCACTATCAGGAAAGCGATGAATTCTTCTTTCCTTATTCCTTACATTTTCAAGGTTGTAATCATATATTAAATTAGGAATTTTAAAGGCGATTGTTGATTTTTGACTTTATTCACATAAGGACTTGATAATGAACTTTGCGTAGCATACTTCAATTAAATAAAGAAATTTGACCAATTATTGAACTCATGTCATATATGTGACTTCTTATACTTGACTCGGACTATGGATATGCACATTTCATTCTTTTAGACTTGGACTTGAACTTTGACTTACATACTTCTCTCAAGCATTGCATAAGGCTACTTAAGCCCTTACCTTAACTTGGCTTGCGTTATCTTGCATATTTGGATTAACAAAGAATTTTTTTAACATCACCCATTAAACAATAGACTATTGCACATTGCGACTTACCTATTTTACACTTGGTCATATGACTTGAATTTCGAATAACTTCAAGACTATATTTAAGCTAATAGTTAATATTGGGTTCATTTCAAATAATACTATGCAACATCTCGGTTATTAAACGAATTTTTGGTTTAACATTTTGGCGCTAGAAAGAGGGCTCAAACCTCTAAGTCGTCATTTCCTTACTTTGAAGCAGACAAAGTGATATTTTGTTTCAGGAAAGTAGTAAAGACCAAAAAAGTTAATGTTCTAAATAAAGAAGTTGTACAACAGACAGCCCTGGAGGACAATGTCATTTCGAATTTCAATTTGGAGAATATAAAGATTGTGTTAGTCGAGCTCAACACTTGAAATTGATTAAAAGGAGGTAAAAGAATTAAAAGGTGAGGATTTGAAAGAAATAAATTATTTTTAGGAATAAATAATGAACTTTGGAATAATTTATATCTAAAATTGAAATTATTCTTAAGAAGTGTGCGAACAAAAATTATTTATAAATTGATGATTTTTGGGGTTTGTTTAAGTCGATGTACTTTTGAAAATATAAATACACACACATATATATACACACACAACCATTAAATATTTAAAGGATTTTTATAAAAGGTATCTAAAATTATATGTTAAAGTGACGGTTTGTTGAAGTTTAGTAAAAAAAATATTTTGGAGCGATAATAAGATAAATATAGCTTGTTTATAATATGGAAATTATTACTAACAAAATTTACTAAGTGTATTTTCTCAAAATGATTTAAAAATAGTAAAGATCCAGTAACCGATTAAATTTTAAGACAAAAGTGAATTTGTTTTTCAAGTTGTTTGGATATATATATATATTTAGAAATGTTTAAATTGAATTATTATAGAATGGAAAATTAGACTATTTCAAATTTAGCAAATAGATGTTTTAACGTTAAATATTTGAAAAATTATTATAAAAGAGAACTTGGGTTGATTAATTATTTCTCGATAGTAATATTCTAAAAGGAAAAATGAAGGTGAATAAGAGCTTTAAAATATTGATCTTGGAATTTCAAGTCATGGCTTTGAGAAATATTTTGAACTGAAAATCTTTATGGGAAAAGTGAAATTATTAAAATTTGTTGTTTAAAGGAAATTATAAATTATAAAAAACTTCTTTGGTATTATCGTTTTGAAACTATTGAGAAGAATTTCGAAGTTTATGAATTATTTTTGAAAGGAATTTAAGGAATTTGTAATTGAATAAATGCTTAAAATATAGATTTTCTTGTAATTGTATAAGAAGTTTTTAAATAAAGACTCTAGAAAGTTTTATTATTTAACCCTCTTTGGAAAATAATACTTTTCTTTGTGAAATTAGATCAAAGGTTTTGAAAATGTGGATTTTATTGTAAAATCTTTATGAATCAATAAGTAAATGAAGTGTGTGATTTGTGTGGAATTATATATTATGAGATGATATTTTTAGGTAGTCAGAAAGAGATTGCAAAAGTGAACAAGAATGAATGAAATTTTCCAAAGGTTCAGAAGGGATAAGCTTAGATTTGCTTGATTCAACCAAAATAGTAAAAGTCGAAAAAAGTTAGATGACGGACTTAGAAGAGAGCTTACCTGGCTCCTCTAGTTCAACAACGATGTGTTTGTCAGAATTCATTCAGACATGGTCGGGTTAAATCCAACAATTATGAGTCACCAAATAAATACATATCTAAATATCGTTCATGCATGACAAAAGAAAAGATGGTTTGATAAAATTCAGGCTAATAAGGAATAAATTGAAGGTTACTTGAGATGAATACATTAGAGAAGTCTTTTACTACAAATAGTCAGCTAATCATGTACTAGTTACATAGTCCAAAGGAAATGGGAGAACGTATGTCGATTATACCGATCTACATAAGACATGCTCAAAAGAATGTTATCCTTTACCTAGAATAGATTCATTGGTTGATGCCACAAGAGGACCTAAGATGTAATCTTTTATGGATGCACAATAAGAATATAATAAATCCTGATGTTCAAATAAGATGAAGAAAACACTGGTTTTTAAACAGATTGGGGAACTTACTACTACGAAATCATGCCCTTTGAGTTGAAGAATGCAGAGGTTAGACTCAATGGATATATCATCAATGCTCGAAGAATTAAGGCAAATATTGTGACGACCCAGAATTTTAGGCATTTGAAATTGAAATATTTAATTAATTTTAAATATTTAAAAGTTAGTTTCTAACTTGAATTTCAAACATCGCTGTTTTTGGATAATTAAATTATCGAAGTAAATAATTTGAAATTGGATAAAATGTTGAATCTGAAGTTTTAAGCCTGTTAAAAATATTTTGAAGACTTGTAAAATTTATATTGATAATACTGAAGATAGTAAAAGTGTTAAAAATTGGATTTGGGAATGTTGTGTTGAGTTCTGGAAATATATCGTTTAAATTGACATTTGAAAATAGACTTCCGAGGCACAGTTTCAGATTTCGACGAAATCAGTTCCATTGGGTCCATAATATTGCATTATTATCAGATTTCAATTTTTGTAGTGTTTGGAGTTGTTGTGTGAGCATATGATATATAAGCGCGCTGAATTTATATCGAATTTAATATAATAACTGAGTCCAAAACGCTATCTTTTCCATTCGATCGAATTAGAGCTCGAAACCTTTTCCATGCGTTCGAAATATGGGTGTAACATTATGAACGACAAGTCGCACGCCTCATTAGGAGTTCGAAATTTCACGGTATGCAACACGAGATATTTTCAATATTCAATTATATAAAATCAATTTGAAGTCTAAATTGAATCACCCTAATCACGTGATTACGGTCTAGCTTATACCCGAAGCCACTTTTAGGAAATATCTCTTCGTTTTTTCAGATAAATCAAAATGAAATCGAATCGCAAGTCTTCATTTCCTTCGATGAACTGCAGCTTGGCTAGGGCTTCGTAATGGTGACGAGGCACGCGTGCGCGTGGGGAATAAAAATGCGTGTATTGCCTTCCTTACGTTCAACAGCAAACACCATCTCTAGCAAACTGCATCCTCTTTCATTTTGTCACCTCCACCTCCAGAAATAGCTAAGTTCCACGAAATCCCTAAACCGAGCACTCAGATCTAAATCCTAAATCGTGAAACCCTAAACACAATCATCAGACGATCGCCATAATCATTCTCAATCAACAGTCAATCCCAATCCTTATCCGTAATCAACAGTCGATCGTCGTCGTTTGCCTAGAACCCTAAATCGCAAGCTCGAAGCAATTTAGGGTTGGGCCAAAGCGAGGCGATGGGACGCTGGTGATGCTGTCGTGACTGTCCACGCGCGTGCGTGTTGAAGGTCAGTAGCGAGGCGATGATTGATGCGCACGAAGGAGACTAGGACTTGAGTGTAGCCAGGCTCGCTAATTTGGATGGAGGCAGTAGAGGTAGTTCGCCGCCTGTGACGTTCGCCAGGTATAACTAACCTCGTTTTCACTTTATTTTATCAAATAGAATATGTATGTACATATTCACATACAGTTTTACAATAAATAAATAAAAAATAATGTATGCAGTAAGGTAGACTTTTGAAACAGTTAGTTAAAGTTGTGATTTCCCAAACAGTTTTGTTTTTATAAGGTTTAAAACTGAAATATTGATGTGAACAAGGAGGAAAAACATAGGATTTTAAATGCTATAGAATTTATATGAATTTATATAATGTATATACATATTTAAGTAACAGAAGTTACTATAGATTTTGAAAATATAAGGATTTAAATGAAAATGATGGATGTGGTGGATTAAACTGTTTCAATTAACTTATTTAATTTTTGGACTAAAAATATATGTTTAAGGTAATTTTTAGTTTAAGAATTTAAGTCAATTTATAAGTTAAATTAAATAAGTGAATGATAATAAATTGTTGATTTAAAATTCAAGTGTTAATTAATTTATATGATATTTATACAAGGTCAAAACTGTATAGACAAAATCGAATTGGAATGGATTGCAAACAGCAAAATAAAAGGTGAGTAAATCTCACTCCTTTGGATTTTTTTATCTAAATTTAAATGGTTAAATTTAAGTATTTGGTTGCATGATTAAATTGATTGATGTGCACTGTGAACCGATGATCGGGTGACTTTGGTTTTGGTTGGTTCTCGTGTTAATTGTGGTTGACTCGAAGTATTCGGGTTTTTAAATTGTTTTAAACTTAAGTCATAAATAAGAAAATGTTTTCATTTTAATGTTGATAAGGGCTTAATGATTTGTGATTCATCAAATTAGTAGGGTAATTAAAATGGATAATTAATTAATTCAATTAATTAATGATTTGGGTTGATTAATTTAGTAATTAAGGGTTTGAATTAATTAATGAATGTTTAAGTTAATTAATTGAGTTTAATTAATTTAGAATAATCAATGCATGGTTTGATAGGTAATTACTTAATGTAATTAATAAAATATAATTACTTTGTGGAATTAATCAAGAGATTAATAAAGATAGTTAATTAAGGAGTAATTAATTTATTTAATGAAGTAAATAAAAGGGTAGATAATCACAGGTTGAGATAAATCAAGAATGATTAATATTTGCAGCTTAATTAATGATTAATTATCTAAAGTAATTAATTTAGATTAGGATAAATTGAAATATAATTAGAAATCATTAATTTATATAATTAATGATGTAATTAAAGATTGATTAATTAAGATGAATTATTCAACAATAAGTGACATATGAGAAGTTAATTAATATAAGTAATTAAGGATTAATGTAATTAATATAGTTAAATAATTTACAAAGTAATTAAGATTACTTATTGATTTTGGTTAAGAATAATTAACATTGTGAAATGAATTAAGTTGATTACTTGAATGAAATAAAAGGATAATTAACCCAGGGTGATTAATTAAGATGAATAATGAAGGGATGATTGATGAATTGGTTTGAAATTAATTAATGTTAAATGAAGAAATCTAAGTCGTTGAAGTTAGTAATTCATCAGGATTAATTAAATTAAATTTGTACGTGATTAAGCTTTGCTTATGGATGATTAAATGGTACTGGATGCTTTGAAATGAGTTGATATCTCTGATATGAAATGTTGTGTGTTTCATTTGGATAACTTGGATTAGGATGACATGAGACTCGAAGAGACCGGGGTCGGGTATTAGGAAATACCTTAAAACGGTTCGAATTATTATAGATTGATATGTGAAATCTATAGGATGGAATGAAGTGATTTAAAGAAATTGGACTATTTAAATCTAAATCTTTGGTACTTAGAAAACTTTGTGTGAAATAAGTGAAGACTATAACATATTGTGAGCTTGTAAATTGATTCGAGTTACCCCGGGTTTTATATAAGTTGTATTCTTTGTATTCCATGTCAGATGGGTTTACTCACGCTGGTTTCCAGCCTGACCTGGGTGTTACTTTGGTGTAATGCTCAGGTCAGACCGAGTATTATAGATTTTCAGGTAGGAACGTTCTGGAGCTTGGAAGGCGAGTTGGATGGCAAGAACGTATAGTATTTCCGCTGTATTTATATTATTGTAAATCTGAGACATGATAATTGTGTATATCCAGTGTCTGTATATATGTGTAACTCTGATGTATTAAATGTAATCGACATATATAGTATTCTTTTGTAAACTGTTATTATTTATTATTATATTTTATCCGCTACGAATGTGAGATGTTGATGTTGATGTTTCTGATCTTCTTCTTCTATCTCTTTCTTCTTTTCCTAACTATCTGGAATTTTCGGGATCGAAAATTCCAGGTCGTTACAAATCTTGACCAAATCAAGAAGATTAAGGGTAAGGCAGAGCCAAAAACAAGTAAAGATTGTGCTGGGACTTAGTGAAAGGATGACAGTTTTAAACAGACGCACCCCAGCCGTCCAAGCATACCATTCCCAACATGGTAATTAATATGACTTCTCAGGTCGAAGAAAATCCTGGACCCTCCAATTGGATCAAATCCAAAAAAGGTTGTTTTTGTACCCTTTAGTTTTTTGAAAAATCACTCTTCAAAGTTCCATTATTTTTTAAATCGATTACACAACCAAATAAGGTGGGATAATACAAACCACCCTTTTTTGATAGAATATTTTTATTTTTAAACCCTATTTGTCCAAAAGAAATAATTTTGGGAGTTTAATACTATCCACTAATTTAAGAAAATTTACAGTTTACACATTACTATTTCAAAAGTAATTTGCAAAATAATATATAATTTTTAAGTCATCTCAGCATCATTAAGTGACAGATACATACACCAGAGCTTGAGCATCATCCAACGATGAACAACACATTCATCATACTAATAGACATTTTTGAAAACAGGTAGCGGTAATTTATAGCTAAAGGAAGTGGATATTGTATTATCCAGATCCTAATTTAACACATCATTTAGAAGCACATTTTGACATCTCGGCCCTTCCTGCACCCACTTCGTTATCTACCATTATTTCATTATGTTTCTTCACAATGTAAGCCACCTCATTATCCTCCACAATTGAAGTTTCAGCTCATAGTCATAATCATTATCTATTGTAACCTGCACATCATCGTGCATAGAAATTACCGCTATATAGTTTTCAAATATAATAAATAATGTTTCAGTTCTTCCAATAATGCAAGGATATCAAAGTGGATAATATCCACAATTCCAAAACATCTTGAACTTGTACGTTCCATGTTCACCATGCGCATATTCATAGTATCAATTACTTTATCAAACTTCCACTCCTCCCATTGACAACCCGAGGCCTTCAATACTTAAATATCTATTTCACCTTCGTATGCCATTTTAAAATCATCTTCAACTGTTTTACTACTTTGTCCAGCTTCAGCCATTTCAAAAATAACAGTAAAGGCATCCCTTGAACCACAACTCCAAATATTAGAACTCCATGTTTTCTCTTTACATTCATCTTATCCCATATCATTCTGGATTGCAAATCATATGTATTACTCTGTGCATTCAAACCAACATTCTTTCTGACATTTCAATACAAAACATTATTTTCATTCATTAATGCAGGCATAACAACAACCATATGATGCATTGCTTTCTATAATCATAAGCCGCCAAACTCATATCATTAGAAATTTTCAAATTCAGACAGTTACCAATAATGCTTTCATTTGCTAACAATATTAAAGCATCAAATTTATTATGGCACTCGATATCAAAGTCTTTTCCGTCAGTTGCCTTAGCCCTGTATTAATACAAAATAAACTTGAATGCAAGCCATTTATTATTTGCCGGAGTATAAGTTTGAAGATTCTTAAGTTTAACACAATATTCTAAGAAACTAACATGTTGATTGATGATGACAACACAACGTTTGAAAAAATTACGAAGATTGATATGGATAATTCTACCAGGCCAGGAAGTACAGTAAGAATATGTGCGTGGGGAGAAGTAGAGGGTAAGGATATTCTTTTTGCTTAAATCCAATGGTTGCTACTGTTTCTAGCCTCGTTTTGTACAAAACATTCAGGTTCGTTAGCATTTTCATTTTGATGTGGCTTAAACACTTAAAAATAAAATTTTCTAGCAATTGTATAACATGAACTTTGTTATATAATTTACTGCAATAATAACATTAATGGACAAAAAATATTGAAATAATCCACCAAATCTAGCACGTTGACATAATGCCATAGTATCATGAAAATTGTCCTATTGATGCGTAATATGTATGTATCATGTACTCAAATTTATGAGAAACATTGTTATGGCGTTCACTAAGAAATGTTTAGAATCTGCCAATGTATGGCTTAGTCCCTTTTTGTAATTAATCAAGCACATTCAAGTAAGCTTTGCTTCCTAAATGTTTATTTGGGATGACATGCATTCAATATTGCTATATAGATTAACCAGAATCTAAAACACGCCTGAAGTAATAATTTGAAACTCTGAGGGCTAAATGGACTAAATCCCAAAATGCCAAGTCCTAAAATCCATAATGATTTGAGGAATCTTACCCAAATCTGAAGCAACGACATTATTACCATGACAGATCCAAAAGTGATGGATCTGCATTTTACTTCGTGGGCTCAGGAGTCCCCAAAATCAAAGTCGAGAGTGGTGGAATCGACATAAGAAAATAAGTCGACAGTTGATTTCGCCTACATCACCAATTTTCAGAATCTCAGTAAAGATTATAGTTGATTGGCATAGGATTTAGTGGGGATTGTTGTTTAATGCGTATGAATAAATGTATAATTAGTTCCACATCATCCAAATATATTAATTGTTGTTGTACATAAGCTAAGGGGTGGAGATGGTAGTTGTTCCAATTGTGTCTAATTGAGTTGAGATGTTGCCTAATATGGTCCATTGATGAATGACATGCAAATTGAGAAGTATATGAAACAATTTTAACTATTACTTCAACAATGAACCCAACGATTGCCACCTACATCGCTCTTTAGAGATATAAAGGGTATTTTGGGTATTTCAAAAAAAAATGGTTGAATTCTATTCATTGAATTCTCATTATTAATAGTAAAGATAACACCAGGGAAAGCACTAAATTTGGTGATTAAGAACATAATCATCCGGTTTGGAGTACCATATAAAATAATATCCAACGATGGAACTCAATTTAAAAATGAAGAATCCACCAGATTTTGCAACAAGAATAGAACAATCAAAAGTTTTTCACCCGTAGCTCATCCCAAGGCTAATGGAGCCATTGAAGTTGCTAACAAAACTTTAAAGACTATCATCAAGAAACGATTAGACAAAGAAAAAGAAAATTGGGCACAAGAACTACCACTCATGTTGTGGGCATATCGAACTTCTACTAAGACTACAACAAGACATATTCCATTTTCTTTGATATATGGATGCAAAACAATGCTATCAATCGAAGTTGAAATACCATCCCTCAGAGAATTTCATGTGTTTTCAATCCCAATCAAGAGATGAAAAAAGCATCCCTAGATTTGGTTAATGAGGTAAGGGATGAAGCGGCCATACAGACGGCCGAATATTGATGAAGGATATCAAAATACTGTAACCCCAAAATTAAGGAAAATCCATTCCAGTAAGGAGATTTGGTACTTTGAAAGGTCATGGAAAATACTAAAAAAATCTGATAGATGGACCGCTCGGACGAAATTGGGAAGGACCCCTTGTTATCCACAAAGCAATCCACTAGGGACTTATTGACTTTGCTGACTTGATGGCAATGTAATAGTAAGAACTTGGAATCCCAAACATTTAAGACCATATTTTCCTACCATAGATGAATAAAGAAAATGAGATAAGTATATTTACGGAATCGATAATCAAATGAAAGAAAGGAACTATAAGGAAACCAAAGCCTAAATCATTATGTATAAGGTAATAAGCGATGAAGGAAAAGCCTTTGATCCCACCATAAGGGCTTGGTCAAAGCACCTCCTAAAGAGAGTTCAGAGTAGGCCTTTGGTCCCACATAAAATGGTCTGGCAAAAGCACTACAAGCCTTCGGTCTCACCTATGTGGCTTGGCCAGAGCACCTCCTAGTGGAAAGACGGAGTTAGCCTTTGGTCCCGCCTAAGATGACCTGACCAAAGCATCGACCAGCCTTCAGTTCTGCCTATAAGGCCTGATCAGAGTGCCTCCTAGAGGGAGAATGGGTAAGACTTTAATTTTGCCTAAGATGGATAACTAAACACACTGACCAGCCTAAATCATTACCTGTAAGGTAATAAGGGGCTTAATCGAAGCATAAATCATCACTTATAAGATGATAAGGGGTGAAAGAGATCAATCAAAGCCTAAATCATCACTTGTAAGGTGATAAGGGGAAAAAGATACCAATCAAGGCCTAAATCATTACCTAAAAGGTAATATAGGATCGAATTAATTCTAGAGGGGTGGGGTCAATAAGCTTATAAAAAATTCACAAGTAAATAAAAAAGGGTACTTTTGGTACATGTCCTTGATAGGTTTCAAAATTCATAAAAACCCCAGTAGAAAAAAGTATGTAAATCAGGTCCATATTTTTCAAAAATCATCGAAAAACATATAAACAACAAAAATACTTCCAAATTTTAGAACTTATTTCAATTAATATTTATCTTCGTATAAATGTCAAAAAAATATGGATGAAAAGAGGAAAAAATGACACACGTATGTTTCATGAATACTTGTAGACATGTATGCAATTTTAGAGAATAATTGTAGACATGTCTGCACTTATTCTGGATAGCATGCCTTTACAACTAAAAATTGCAGATATGTCTGCAATTTTAAGGAATAAGTGTAGATATTTACGTAAATATCATGATTGTTAAATCAATGTGCTGTTATTCAGCGAATAATTGCATACATGTTTGCAAATATATGGAATAATTGCTGACATGTCTGCAATTATATAGATTTTTATTCAACGCGGTTATTCAGTGAATAATTGCGTACATGTCTGCAATTATATGGAATAGTTGCATACATATCTGCAATTATTCAGATGTTTATTGGATGCAATTATTCAGTGAATAATTGCAGACATATCTGCAATTATTTGGAATAATTGCAGATATGTCTGTAATTTTTTCCTTTCAGAAGCCTAGTTATAATATTTACAATTTTTTGAATTTTTTTTCAAACACTGGAGCAAAAAGACTTGAAAAATACATGCTGCTATAGTAAAATAATTATAAGTACCCGCTTTACAACTTTTTTTTAGGGAGGATGCCATTTGAATTAACTTTAGTTTTAGGGATGCGTGACTAATATGCACAATAAAAAATACAGCACGGATAATAATAGAGTAAATGCAGAAATAAAAATGACACATAAGTTTACCCAGCTTCGACAAAACCCACCTACTGCTGCCCCAAGGTTTCTAATAGGAATTAAACAAACGATGGCTTACAGGCCCCCTAAACTTGTGACTATCGCTTATCTATTTATTCTAACCTTACGCTCAAAACCTTACCACAACTTTGCCAAAGAGTTGTGAATTCTTGAACTACACCATGTAGCTCGTAACCTAGTTAAAGCTAGAGTTTTATAATTTAAAAATTAAATTACAATTAATAAATTGAAAACCTAAATACCATGTAGCCCAAAAAAAATAAACAGCGGCCCAAATACAAATAGAAATATGCAGTCCATCTTTTCTTTCTTCGATTCTGCTTGTTTCCAGGCGCTCCCTTTTACTTTATTCGATCGAAAAATTAGGGTTTCATGAATTGAAGCCACTGCTTGGAATTTTAAGCTTCAAATCGCCTTGCTCCTTTCCTGATGCTCCAGTTGTTCGAATGGTTGGCGATTTATGGTTGCGGTTGCTTCATTGTTGAGAGTTTTTGAATTCAAATACTCAGTATATTTTTTCCTTCTTTCGATTTGTTGCATTCTTGACTTCTGATGCTTCGAGTTGAAAATTGGTATGTGATTTATTTGAATATTAGCTCACTGATTTTGCTTGAACTTGAATCATACTTGTCACTGATAATGGTAATGGGATTTATATAGGAATCAATTAAATATATTATTGTTTGTATATCTTGTTAACTCTGGTATATAATAAAAAAGGAAGTTTGAGCTAAAGAACTTATATTTTTATTCAGATGAACTAGGCATTTATAGCCTTTACATAGATCAGCTTTTAACGACTGATAAAAAGGGAACAACTTAGAATAATTCAAGAACAACTAATGTTCCTAAACTCTAGGAACTTTATTCTAACAGAACTTGACTAAGCAATGTAGACTTGATCAAGTCAAATACTGATGAAACCCAAATCCTGACACATCTTCCCCTAAACTGAAGACACTTGCTTTAGTTTAATTCTGAAATCTTGCACACTCCGAGCATCTTCCTCAACCTTTCAAAAGTCTCCAACTTCAGTGGTTTGGTCATGATATCAGCAATTTGCACTTCAGTGCTGCAATGAACTAGTTCGACAACGCCATCATTAACAAAATCACGAAGGAAGTGGAATCTCACATCAATATGCTTACTCCTCTTATGTAGAACCGGATTCTTTGAAAGTTTGATTGTGGACATGTTGTCACAATAAATAACAGTTCCTCCTTGTTGCACCAGACCAATACTCTCAAGGATTCTACGCAACCATACTACTTGACATGCACAGGCTGCAGAAGCAACAAACTCTGCTTCCGTGGTAGACAAGGTAACAATAGGTTGCTTCTTTGAAGACCATGTAATCACTCCATCGGACAACAACATTGCATACCCTGATGTGCTTCTCCTGCTTTCCAAGTCACTTGCGTAATCAGAATCTGAGAATGCAATGAGATTTTGATTACCATGCTTTCGATACCAAATCCCATAGTCTATAGTGCCCCTGATATACCGAAATATCCTCTTGACAGCCTGCATATGTATCTCAAAAGGAGTTTCCATAAATTTGCTAACCAAAC
The DNA here is from genome assembly GCA_030765085.1 of Allium cepa. Taxonomy (NCBI): domain Eukaryota; kingdom Viridiplantae; phylum Streptophyta; class Magnoliopsida; order Asparagales; family Amaryllidaceae; genus Allium; species Allium cepa. The sequence goes on from CM060943.1 coordinate 806,114,675, forward strand.
TAACAACATACATCAGATCAGGTCTTGTGGCTGCCATGTATATCAAACAGCCCACCATCTGTTTGTAAATTCCAGCGTCTGCTTTTCTCCCAGATTCTTCCTTCTGCAACTTAACTCCAGGCACTATAGGATTTCGAACTGGATTGCAAGTTTCCAGTTTAAACCTTTCTAGTATTTCACTCGCATACTTCCGTTGACATATAAAAATACCTGAATCACCCTGTATAATCTCTACACCCAAAAAATATCGCATTTCACCAAGATCGGACATGTCAAATTCAGACGTCATAGACTGCTTAAACTCATTAATCATACTGACTTTGCTTCCAGACACAATTAAATCATCTACATATAAAGAAACAATGAGTATGTTACCTTCACTATCAGTCTTCAAGAACAAGGTATGCTCGTGAGGGCATTTTGTGAAACCAACCTTGTTGAAATAAGTTTCTATCCGACTATACCAAGCACGAGGCGCTTGCTTGAGTCCATACAAGGCCTTTTTTAATCTGTACACCTTGTCCTCACTACCATGCTTTTCGTACCCCTGTGGCTGGCTCACGTACACGGTTTCAGTTATCTCCCCATGCAGGAATGCAGATTTCACGTCAAGATGAAATATTTTGTAACCCTTCTGTGCAGCCGATGCAATGATTGATCTGATAGTGTCCCACCTTGCAACTGGGGAAAAGACCTTAGTATAGTCAATGCCATATTCTTGAGCGTACCCCTTAGCAACCAACCTCGCTTTACATTTGTCTACCTCTCCATGAGCATTTAATTTGGTTTTATATATCCATTTTACCCCCAATTGCTTTAGCACCTTTAGGTAAGCTACATAATTCCCATGTCTCGTTCCTTTCAATTGCTTCCATTTCTTGATCCATGGCACTTCTCCATCTAAGCTCCTTATTGGCATCTTCAAAGCATACCGGATCACTGATTGTGGTAAACAAAGCTAGCTTATCAATTTGACTTGCTAATTGATTGACTTGTTCATCATCCTCAGACAAACCTTCACCACTTGTGTAATCATTCATCCAAGCTGGTGCTCTGCGAGTTCTACCTTCATTTGCTATGTTCTGAGGTTCATTTGGTGGACTTTCTGATGAGCTACTGTCCCCGATTTCAGCTGCTTCATGTTCTACTTCCTCATGCTCCCTTCGATCAGATTCTTCAACATCTTCATTCCAACTCAATGTTTCACCTTTACTGGTACCATCAGAATTCCAATTCCATTCTTCATTTTCTTCAAAAACTACATCCCGGTTGATGATAATTTTGTCTCCAACTGGATTATATAACCGGTAAGCCTTTGATTCTTCACTAACGCCAAACATTACACACTTTTGACTCTTGTCATCAAGTTTCTTTCGCTTCTGTTTTGGTACATGTACATGAGCTAGACACCCAAAGACCCTAAAGTAGCTCACATCTGGCTTCCTGTCACTCCACACTTCTTCTGGAGTTGCACTCTTTACTGAGAGAGTAGGACTTCGGTTCAGAATGTGTATTATGCAGTTAGTTGCTTCTGGCCAATACTTCTTAGGCACATTCTTCCCTGTTAGTATGCTCTTTACCATGTTAAGGATTGTGCGATTCTTTCTCTCAGCCACCCCGTTCTGCTGAGGAGTGTAAGTGGTTGTCAGTTGCCTCTTGATGCCATGTGCACTACAGAAATCCTTGAAGTCTTGTGAGTTGAATTCTCCACCGCGGTCAGTTCTAAGGCACTGAATTGATTGACCAGTTTCGTTCTCGACAAGAGCTTTGAAAATCTTAAACTTGCCGAGGACTTGTGATTTTTCTGAGAGAAAATAAGTCCAACATTTTCTAGAATAATCATCAATAAATGTCGCTACGTACCTCTTCTTACTGGTTGACTCGGGTGTGATAGGTCCGCACAAATCTGAGTGAACTAGCTGTAATTTTTGAGTTGCTCTCCATAGACTCCTTTTAGGGAATGAGTCTCTTTTCTGCTTGCCAACTAGGCACTCTCGACAATATTTGCTAGGTGTTCTGATATCTGGAAGACCTTGCACCATTCCTCTAAGCTTCAAAGTTCTCAATCCTTTATAGTTCAAGTGCCCGTACCTGCAATGCCATAAGTGTGTAGAGTCTTCTGCAACAGTGTTGAAACATACAGATTCCTGTGGCAGTGTGGTGGCAATAAGTATGAACATTCGATTGGCACTCATTTTTGTCTCCATGATCAGCCCCTTTACTGGATGATAGACCTTACATGTTCCTCCCTTGATCAATATAGCAACGTCGCGTTCATGTAGTTGCCCTACGCTGAGAAGGTTACTTTTCAGCTCTGGAACATAGTACACATTGGTTATCATGTGTATTGAGTCGTTGATTTTAAACCTCACAGTTCCTCTTCCCATGACCTTCATACGAGCATTGTTGCCGAGCTTGACTGAGTGTCTAAATTTGCCATCTAGATCACAAAACCAAGCCTTGTCACCACTCATGTGATTACTGCATGCACTATCAATGAACCACGCCTGATCACGAGTTGCATTATTTTCTCCAATGTGAGCCATGAGCACCATTTCATCATCTTCATCCAGTAAAGCATGATTCCCATTATTCAGTTCTACTTGAGACATTAGTACTATCTCGTCACTTTCTTCCATCTCTACATAGTTGGTGTTTCCATATAGATCTGGACATTCATATTGAAAGTGTCCAAGTTTATGACACCTGTAACATTCAGCCATCGCCTTGTTGAACGATCTTCTTCCTTGCATTCTACCTCTTCCTCTGAAGCTACCACGAGATTCTCCTCGCCCTCTTTGTCCTGACCACTGCCCTCCTCTTCTCTCTTCTGAGATGAGAGCTTGTTCTTCTTCCTGTTGCCCAAGCATTCTCTGCTCTTGAACAAGTAGGCTTCCATGAAGCTCATCGACAGTCATGGTATCTAAATTATTAGATTCCTCAATTAAGCACACCACATAGTTGAATTTTAGCGTTAGGGATCTAAGGATTTTTGAGACGACAGAATTTTGTGACAGTGTCTCACCATTTACTTTCATTTTGTTGACAATAATGAGAGTCCTTGATAGGTATGCGTCAATCTTTTCTCCTTCCTTCATGACGAGCAACTCATATTCCTTTCTTAGTGCTTGTAGTTGTGCCCTCTTCACTTTGGTTGATCCTTCATACTTTTGTTTCATGGAGTCCCATATTGTCTTTGATGAGCTTTTGTCAAGAATGGTCTCTAGAATTTCTCTATCAATAGCTTGGAAGAGATAGTTCTTTACCTTCATGTCTTTGAGCTTTGCATCTTCTATATTCTTTTTCTGTACCTCAGTAGCAATGGCAGCACCCATTGGGATACCTACCTCAATCATGCTCCACAGTTCTTTGCTGTGTAGGAAATTTTCCATGAGCATCGACCAATGATCATAATGGCCATCGAATTTTGGTATTGCAGGTTGCACGAACTTGTCTGTTGCTGCCATTCTTCTTTCACTCGATCAAGGATCTGCAATCACTTGATTCCTCTTTTCTTTGTGTCTTCTTCTATCAGTGATCTGTTATCCTGATAGCACTCCTTACAAATGATCTGCAATCACTTGTACCACTTTGATCTTTTCAATCAAGCCCCCGTAGTGGCTCTGATACCACTTGTTAACTCTGGTATATAATAAAAAAGGAAGTTTGAGCTAAAGAGCTTATATTTTTTATTCAGATGAACTAGGCATTTATAGCCTTTACATAGATCAGCTTTTAATGACTGATAAAAAGGGAACAACTTAGAATAATTCAAGAACAACTAATGTTCCTAAACTCTAGGAACTTTATTCTAACAGAACTTGACTAAGCAATGTAGACTTGATCAAGTGAAATACTGATGAAACCCAAATCCTAACATATTTGACTTTGAATTTTTCAATTATTTCCTTTTCCATGGATTTTTGATCGAACGATTTACCGATTCTTAACTTGTTCATTCATTTGAATATATTGCAGTATACTCTTGACTCTTGATTGAATTCATTTTCGGCTTGACTTGGTCAGTCTCACTACTTCAATTGAATATTTCAATATCCATTAGAATGTCTGTTACTTGCTATTTTTGACCAATGAGATGCACATTTTCTAAAGACCTCTGCGTATTTTGTTCTTCTTGTTTGTGCATTGTTGGTACACTTCATACTGCCATATCTTTGTACATGTGCACTGTTGTCTCACCACTGTGTTCAGATTCCTGAGCTTCATTATTGTTGCATGCATCTCTGACTTTCTTGATTTGTTCATTTCATTGTTGACATTAATAGTTGATGGTTTGTAAATCCAGTAGTCTGTCCTTGCCAACTTGCTCATGTATTTTGATGTTGTGACTGAATTTTTGACGTATATGTATATGTATACATATATACATGTATATGTTATATGTAGATGCTTGCTTTGATGATATATATACTTGCTGCCTATGCTTGTCATTGCTGCAACCTGTTTAGCTTCCCTTGAGCAACGGCTATGTTAACCTTTTGATTCTGTTTGGTTTGTCTTTGGACTTGTTGGCCTGACTTTGGTTTGAAAACATGTCTTTATGCTTCACTTTTGTTTCTTTGAGTTGTTGTTTTCTTCAGTCTGGATTACTTATGCCTTGACTTGTATGTTGCCTCTTGTGTTGATACCTTTGTTTGTGATTCTGTATTGGTGAATGAAGGTGCTAGCCAGTATGCATGTTCTAAGTTGTTCAGCTTCTGATACTCTATACCTGTTTGTACATGCATGTTCTCAACTATGTTATGTACTTGATATGGTCTTGAGTTTGTTGTTGTTTAACTATGTGTGATTGGCATTCCATGTACATGTGTGCAAACTGTATCGTTATACATATGCTTCATGTTTCTTGTAGCTTGATCATTGTGATGCATATGCTATTGCCTTTAGTCTGGTTTGAATGTGCCCGAGTTGGGCTGAAACTTGCTTGGCCTGACTTTGTGCACATTTGTATGGTGTTGAGCCTTCATGCTTGATTTATTCAACAATCCGTGTAAATGAACCGAGGCTTGTCCTTGTGATATTCATAGTGATCCATTGTAGATATCATGAATTGTTCGTGCACCTATATTTGTCCCTATCTAAAATATAAAGAGAAAAAACCCATAAACTGAGGCAATGTTGATATTCAAATTCAATTTTATTTTTGCAATTTAGATTTGTTTCTTTTTTCCAATTTACTACGTTATTTATTTGATAGGTGTAGTGGACGACATGACACAAGCTGGAGCAAGCAAATCAGTATCAACATCAAAAACAAATTTGAGTGTGAGTGAGTGAGTTGAGAAGGATTGTTGTATACGTGAGAGTGTGAATATTGTATAGTGAAATTTGTGTTGTAGTGGAAGCTCAAATGTGTATATTTAATTTGAATTGGAATAAAACATTTGTTTGAATTATATTCTGATTTATTTAAGTGAAATTCTGATTTGTTCATTTCATTCTGCAAATATATATTTCATTTTTTGAAATTACAATATATTATAACAAAAAAATTTAATGAATATATATATATATATATATATATATTATCACCAAAAAAAAATCATATACCATTACATTCTATAGGTAATAAGGGACAAAAGAAATCAATCAAACAAGTGTGACTTTGTCCTAAGGATAGATCAAAGCAATCTCCTAAAAGGATGTATAATTAAGCATGACCAATCTAACACTAAGCTAAGAATAAATCAACACTCAAAGAAAGGGACAAGAACTATCTATTACACAGAACTAAGGATCTCGGCGTTAAATGTGGGCATCTAAGAAGTTGAGAATCCCTCGGTCAGAAATATTCTATTAAATAATGGGAATCTCCATTATTACTCAAATTTCCAGTCTCCTATTAGACGAGGCCAGATGGATTTCTAGTCTTCTATTCAAATGAAATTATGGCATTAACATCAAATGGGTTTTTGGTCTTGTATTCAAATTAAATTATGGTATTATTACCAGATGGATTTCTAGTCTTCTATTCAAAAGAAATTATCGTATTATTACCGGATGGATTTCTAATCTTCTATTCAAATGGAATTATGATATTCATACTAGATGGGTTTTTGGTCTTCTTAACTAATGAATTCAGGATCTTCTTGCTAGCTAGATTTCTAGCCTTCTTATTAAAAGAATTTATGAATTTCTTCCCAGATGGGTTTTTGGACTTCTAACCGGTTAGTTTTCTGGCCTTCTTACCAATTGAATTTAAGATGGTTTTTGGTTTTTTTATCAAGTGGATTATGTAACGACCCGTAAATTTTCGATAATTAAAATAGCTAATTTGATAAGATTTCGTGATTTAAGGTTAGAAAAAAATTGTAATTTATGTATGGTAATAATAACTAGAATGAAATGCAACAAATTTTATCTAAGTTAATTGTTTATGAATTGAATGAAATCCCAAATCAATTGAAATAATATGTAGACAAAGGTAAATGAATGAATTTGTATTGAATAGGTAATTGTGACACTTGTTGTAAATAATAAACTTATAAGTAATTAAAAGTTAACGGTGATAATTATTTAAGTTACCTATTCATTTTGTTAGTCGAATTGAATTTGTGAACCAATTGCAAATTGAAATGAAAGTTTATATATTAGTTGAGTGCATTATCTCTAACTGTAGTTAAATAATAATGTGGAATTCATTTGATGTAACATAGTAAATCGACTGATAATGAAATTTTTATTTAAAAATCCAATATTGAAATCCGTCAAATATTGAACAATTAAATTGTTTAAATTAAATATTTAAAATTTATTGAGTAATTGAATAATGGGAATTGAATAACCGTATAATGGAAATGGTTGTTCTATAAATTTTAATTCGTTTCAAAAGTTAAATTTTTAAGTTCGTTTTGAATATCTCAAAAGATAGTGATTCAAGAATAATAAAATTTGTTAAATTTAATATTACAAATGTCTGAATAATTAAATTCCGAATTTGATATGATTAATATGATATTGAAATTTAATATATGAAAATAGAGTGAATAATTGAAATTTGATTTAATATGATTCAAATTGGTTTCCAAAGTGAATGTAAGTTATGTCGGGATTATAATGGAGTTAATAAGATTTTAAAATTGGAATTTATTGGATAATTGAATAACGGGTTTAATATGATTAAAAATGATTTGTAAAATTTTATTTTATCATATTTGAGTTATAGTGATGTTATAGAACTTTTAAAACTGAATTCAAAATTTATTTGTGAAAATTGAATATTTTAATATTTAATTATCGAATGAAAAATAGCCAATTTTTGAACAGTCTCAGAATTGGACGAAACTAGTTCCATTGGATCCGTAATAATTTGTTATTATCGGATTTCAATTTTCGTAGCAATCGGAGTTGGCGTTAGATCGTGCCAGCTCGAAACGCATCGAAATGGTTTTAATATTAATTTGGCGAGTTAAAATAGTCATTTTTCAAACAGTCTCCGATTTCGACGAAACCAGTTTCATCGGATCCGTAATGTGATATTATTGTAAGATTTTAAATTTCGTGTCAATCGGAATTACTGTTTGTCCGGGGCAAGTCAAAACGCCTAGAAAATCGTTTAATCGGTTTAATTTAAAATTGATCGTTTATTGCTGTAACTCGCATAGATGATCGGATTGGCTTTCGAAACCTATTCCATTGTGTCCGGAACGCGGGATAAACCCTAGGAACGCCGGTCACCGCGCGTAAATCAGAGTTCAGAAACACGGGATGAATAGTGTTCGTCGTTTTCTATAAAGGCACTTCATTTGTTTCTTTTTTTTTCAAAACTAAAACCTAACCCTAAAACAAGTCGGCCGCCATTTTCAAAACCAAAGGCCAGAAATCGTTCGTCTTCCTTCCTTAATTGCTTCAAACCCGTAAACATTTACTCGAAGTGTTCAGCGCGAAAGTCGAAGAGCTCGAAGAGAGCTTTCAATCCATACGGTGGAGATGGGATATGGTGGAGCGTAGAGGACCAGAGGGGGCCGCGTTGGTGGCCGTTCGCCCTCGTCTCGCGCGCAATAGGGGTGCCCGAGTTCGTGGCGGTCGTAGGCGTGGGTAGTGGAAAGCGTAAGCTTCGTGATGGTGGCTCCTGATCGTGTTATCGACAATCGTGGAGGCCGCGATATGCAACCCTAGTTTGGGTTTATTGGGTTCATATCGCGTTTATCACCTGGAGATGGAGGAGAACGCGTGCGGCCTGATCTAGCATAGGGATGGATGGCCACGATTGATTTTGGGTAAAATAATAATTGAATTTGTACATTATATTTATATTAATTCGTGTAATCTTTAAAATAGCATAACTTTTTCATGCGACGTCGAAATTCGACGAAACTTTTTGCGTTGGAATCATTTCGACGAGCTCTACGCTATGGAGCTGGATTGGAACCGTTTGGATCTCATCAAAATTTTGGGTTAAATCGAACGTCGTTCGATTTGATTTAAAATCGAAAAATCAAGGTGAGTGTTTTATAACGCTCACAACGTACTGAACATCTTTATGCTAGTTAAATTTGATATTATGAAGTGATATGAATTTTATTTATCGTTGTTTGATAGAATTTAATTGTCATATAGATTGTCATTTGAATTAACCGTTGAAAATTAAATTGACGGTTAAATTGAAATCGAAATTGAATTGCGATTAAATTACCTGACATTGATAATTATGAAATTGCCATGAATTGTATTGTCTATTGGATGATTCATTTCGATGGATGCTATTGGTTGATATTTAAATGTTTGGATGTTTATTTGCTTATATATAACCTGTTATGCATACATATGACACTATGATTAGTTTAAGTGATATATATTCATCCCTGGCATTTAATTGAAATAAATAATTACTTGGCCATAGGATAGAAAATTATATACGGACACCGAATTGGCTAAATTAATAATTTTTGAAATCGTCGAATTGAAATTTATTTAAATGTTTTGATTTAAAAGTGATAAATAGAAATCACTTTATAGAAATCGAATTTATCTAAAAATTGAGTTTGGAATGTTGAAATAAAATTTTGGTAAAAGAAATTGTTGAATAAATTTAAGTGGAGACTTTGAGATTTAAAATTTGGATATGATTGAATTTCGGAAATTTATTTGTTTTAAAGATTGAACATTAAATTTGAGCTTTGAATATTACTAAGTAAAAGTGACATAAAAATGATATTTTGAATTGAGCTTGAAATTGAATCATATTTGTAATTCGGATTTAAATTTGAATATTGAAGGATAATTTTGTTAAGTGTTATAAATTGATATTTTGAAAAATCAAGCTAAAAATCGATATAAATTGAAATTGAATAAATTAAAGGTGAACATAAAATTGAATAAATTTGAAATCAAAGTTTACATTGATTTGAATTGAAATCGAAATTGAATCGGTAGAATGGAAATTGAAATTGATTTGAATTGGGAAGTTATAAATTGAAATGGATTGGTTTTGAAGCTGTTTTATTTTGTTTTCCAAATTACTCTGCTATATAAACCAGTTTTGAATACTTAACTATTTTAATCTATTTTAAATCTACTTAACCCAATTTAAATTATTTTAAACTAATTTATCTATTTCAAATCCATTTTAATATTTTAAGTATTTTAACTATTTTAATTATTTAAAACTACTTTTAAACTACTTAAAACTATTTTTCTAAAATTCTAAGCTGGTCAATAAGGTGAAATGTTTATATTTAAATCTTGAATTTAAATACGAATTGGGTTAAATGAAGTTGCAACCTAAATTGAAATTCGAAATGATTTTGAAATCGAAATGAGATATTGATGCGAAAAATTCGAAACTATTTTTGAAACGATGATATTTGAAATGGATTTGATTTTTGAAGCGAATATGATATTTTGATGTCAATTATGAATCGATTTGAAATGTAAAAGAGCCAACGGTGTAATAATACGTAGTTATTAAAGAGACCGGGATCGGATATGGACATACTCTCTGTCGATACCGAAAACCACTTTAATAACTATTATACGCGGAGTGTTGATCCAGAATGAAGTGGATGGTTTGGTGAACGCGTTGACTGAAGAAAGAGAACGATTATTGGATGACCCCTGACATGACTAAAACAGGAGCCGCGCCGGGCCATTGAGGTTCGCCACCTCTAGCGGACACACTTCTTCGATACCATATCTATTACATTTGTGATGCGATTTGGGTGCACCCCTTGATTTGGGAGTGTTGTTTCGCGGTGTTGGGGTAGCTGCTGGCTATGCTCAACATCAGTCCGGATCACGCAACTACTAGTATCCTAGTTGGTATCGCCTCATGTACCTTGTCATACTGATTATCCTATTCGCGACCACTATGTTTTGTTTTGTGTTATACCTATGGGGTACCCTCTGATAACCACCAGTTTACGGTGGGGCTTACGGTGATGTATAGACTATGGCATTATAAAATGTGTTAAGGGGGATTATGGTAACGCCTTAACACAATTTTGATACTTTATATTACTGATAGGCATTATCTACTTAGCGTACATTACTACATAGTAGATAATTTAACGGATCCTTAAGAGATGGAAAATCCCGTAACATCTCTTAAGTTATTGCACGCACGTTGACACTGGATATGAGATGTCAAACCCCGTAAACATCTCTGACGCCGTTACACTCATATTTATTTACGATTGATTTAACTTTCATAAGGATATTTTAGTCCTGACTCGAGTGTTTTGCCTTTTCATTACGCTCGGGTCAGTCCTGAGTTTTTCAGATTTTGAAGATCTATTCTGGAGGATGAAGACGAAGATTTGGTATACTATTACTATTATTACCCTTGCATCATGCTATCTGCTGCATTATTTAATTGTTCTGTTGTATATATATAACTCTGATAAATGCTGTATAAATAATTGTCAAAGTATAGTAAACAACTTCATGAATTGTTTAATTGACTATTATATTTTATCGTTCCGCTGCGAGATTCTGTGTTGTTTCATTTCCTTTATTTCTCTTTCTTTTCTTTTCTTATTTACCCCAATAACCATCTTCCCTTTTGAATGGTTTGGAATCGACATGTGTATTTGATCGTCGGTTTAAACTGTCCAAAAAGGTGGGTCGTTATAAATTATGAACTTCTTACCAGATGAATTACTGGTCTTGTTGTTAATTGGATTTTTGGTCTTCTTACCGTGCGAATTTCTGGTCTTCTTAATTAAACTTGGCTTTGCATTGAAATACGACAAGCCCCTTTATATGAAGAAGCAGACAAATTAATCCATGTTTTTACAAAATCTGAAATGGTTTGCCTAAATTCATTTTAATGTAAATAATGGAAGTCGGTGTCATTTAGTTTGTGTTTTTCAAGAAAACAAGATTGAAGAGAGTATCACATAGAAAGTTGGAAAGGTGAGAATATACTTGGGTTTACACTAAAGTGTAAAAAACTTCTTTTATACAAGGAAAGAGGCTAATGTTATCCACATATTTTATAACCGTCAAGTGTACTTGAGGAATCAAGGGAAAAGAAAGCACGAGAAGATAGAGAAGCAAGGGGTATCGAGCATCTAACAAGGAAATAGTTCTTGGGCCTCTATTTAGGAATCAAAATTAAATAGGGAATAACTAATGATATTAAAGTACAAAGGGTTGTCGAACCTCTACAAATAAAGAAGAGGGTGTCAAGCCTCTTCAACCATGAAAGTTATTAAGCAAAGAGGATATCGAGCCTCAGCAACTGTAAGAGTTGTCAAACGTCCAAAGCAAAGAGTGGTGAAAAACATTTAGGATAGTTGTGATCTCGAACACCAAACAAGAAGGCAAAGAGATACCAACCCTCTAAGGGGTATCGAAACACAATAATAGAAAGTACTGACAAATAGGAATAAGTAAAATAGAGATATCAGGCATCAACAAGGATATCAAATGCTAATGGCTAGAAAGCGTCGAGTTTCTAAAGAGAGAAAAGATGTCGAACAATTATAAGGCAAGGTGCCACAAAGTAAAAAAAAGAAAAGAAGCCATGAAGCTGAGGGATATTGATCATATAATCATAAGGGAATGATGTCGAGTCTCTACTGAAAATGTGCCTTAGATACTGAGCGTAGTAGTTATAAAGCATATTTAAGTAACAAAGCTATCGAACTTCTACAAGAGTAACGGGATCAATACTAGCAAAGAAACCTGAGTTTTCAGAAGCAGCAATGGGTTTCGAACAATAAAGGATGTTAAGTATCACAGGTTGTACAGATTGTCATCATGAAAGTTATTGAGAAATTATTATAGAACAGGGTGTCGAATATCAACTGCTATGTGAGTTATCGAGTCTCTACACATGATGTCGAGCCATTACAAAAGCACTATCGAAGTGTAATCAAGATAGGGTTAGCGGAACCATCCGATTCGAACTTAGGACACATGTCAACCATCCTACATGGTTGACACCACTATAAATAGGCACCCATCGCTACCAGGAAAGGGGTGAATTCTTCTTTCCTTGTTTCCTACATTTTCAAAATTGTAACCATAAATCAAAGTGGGGACTTTAGAGCCAATTGTACATTTTTGGCTTTTTTCACATAAGGACTTAGGCAATGAACTTTTCATAGCATACTTCAATTTAGTAAAGATATTTGACCAATTATTGAAGTCATGTCATGCGTATGATTTCTTATACTTGACTCGGACTATGGAAATGCATCTTTCATTCTTTCAGACTTGGACTTGAACTTTGACTTGCATCTTTCTCAAGCTTTGCACAAGGCTAACTTATCCCTTATCCAAACTTCGCTTGCCTTACATTGCATATTTGGTTTAATAAGGAAATCTGTTAACATCACACATTAAACAATGGACTATTGTACATTTAAGCAACTTGCCTATTTTACCCTTGGATATATGACTCGAATTTTTGAACAACTTCGAGACTATATTTAAGCTTATGGGAAATATTGGGTTCGTTTCAAATAATACTATCTAATGCAACATTTCGGGTGTTGAACCAATTTTTGGTTTAACGGTGGTATTGGCAATGTTGTCTAGATGGAGAGACTTAGAGGCATTGGCTTCGTATGGAGTAAGAATGATATCAATGGCAGTTCTAGTCTAGTATTGCAACTTATCTAGAAGTTTGGCTGGTATTTATCAAAAGAATTGTAGCAAAGCAAAACGATGATCTGATATTAGAGAATCAATAGACTAGAAGTAGGAAGTGAGATTGATGATTTGAAAGACTTTATACTTGACCAAAAAGGATGGTTGAGAAAGAAGGAATGATTGTGTGTTCTAGATTTGGATAATCTGAGAAAGGAAGTTCTTATAGAATGTCATCGATCAAATTTTACTATTGATCCTGGAGGTACGAAGATGTATCAAGATATGAAGACGAGTTTCTTATGGGAAGGTATGAAGAAAGATGTAAGCTTATGGATGAAGTAATATATGAATTGCCGACAAGTAAAAGTCGAGCATCAGAAGTCAAGTAGGCTACTTCAACCATTAGGAGTGCCACCATGGAAATAAGATTCGATATATATGGATTTTATCAATGTGTTGCTAAGGTCAAATAAGGGAAATGAAAGAATTTGGTTCATAGTTGATAGACTAATCAAGAGTGCACGCTTCATACCTATTGAGTCGACAGGGACAACACCTAATTTGATAAAATTATTCTTAAAGAATGTTGTGAGACTTCATGGAGTATCGAGTAGCATTATTAACGATAGAGATCCTTTGTTTACTAGTGAGTTCTGGAAGAGCATATAGAATGAATTAGGTGCCGAGCTGAAGAAAAGTATCACTTACCATTCGCAGACTGATGGGTAAACGAAAAGGGCTAACAAGGTACTCGAAGATTTATTAAAATCTTGTATACTAGAGTTTGGAGACTCACAGGAAGATCATTTGTACTTAGTCGAGTTTTCCTATAATAATAGTTATCATACTAGTATTGGAATCTCACATTTTAAAGCACTTTACGAAAAGCATGCAAATCGTCTGCATGTTGGTTAAAGACAAGTGGTAAATCAATACTTGGTTCAGATTTAGTGGAAAAAAAGACTGAAAAGATTGAGTTAATTCGAGAAAGAATGAAGGAAGCTCAATCAAAGCAGAAAAACACGTAGATAAAAGGCGAAAGGACATGGAATTCTCTGTTTGAGACTTTTTTCATAAAGGTATCACCGATGAAGGGTATTGTATGATTTGGAAAGACATGAAAACTGGCATCTAGATATGTTGGTTTGTTTCCTATCATAGAGAGAATCAAGAAACTCGCTTACCATATCCAGTTACCAAGTAGTTTGGTAGGAGTCCATAAGTTTCACGTATCTCATCTAATGAAGTACATGTGTAATCCAGAGACTGCTATATAACCAATAGTTTTGGAAGATTTAGTAGTGAAGCCTGATATGACTATCATTAGGCAACCTATTCATATAGTTGATAGAGATACAAAGGAGATGAGACTAGATGGTCAAGTTTGTAAAGGTCTAGTGGAGTGATCATGAATGATACTATACTTAGGAGACAAAGGAAAAGATTAGGGAGGTGCATCCCGGTCTATTTTGATTGTATGATCTACATTGTTGTATACATTTTGGACTAGTAGTAATGCTAGTATTGATGATTTTATGTGCTTCTGACATATGTTTGTATGGTTGATATGCTTGGTGTAGTTTACATTATCACAATTTCAAGGACGAAATTCTTTAAGGAAGGAAGCCTATAGCACCCATAATACAAACACACACACGCACATATATATATATATATATATATATATATATATAGCACATGATTTATATATTTAATTATGAGACAATCAAATGGAAGGTTGAAAATGTAAGATTTGCTAAAAATAATTATAGTTAATGTCACTTGGCCTTAATCAACGTAATGAAGAGAATGATTTAAAGCAACTATAACATAAATATAAGTGTAAATAGGTAAAATAGGAAGAGAAAACATACCACCCTCTTCCCTTTCCCTTGTTCATTTCATTCCATTTACATTTACCAAAAACGCCAAGAAGAGGCCGACCCCCATTAATCATCATTTTCAGGTAAAAAAGAAGAAGAAGAAAGTTAGGGAATAAGAAGTTAAGGCAATCTCAAGATTTCAACATGATCAAAGCTGAATAATATCCATCCACCTCTTTATGTTTTAATATGTTTGGTTAGGATTTAACGTAGATCCGAATTGATTGTTTATCATGCATGTTAAACGAATAATCATGCATGTTAAATGAATAATCATGCACATGGTTGAATGAATATTGTTTAGGAAATATATGGGATTTTAGTAAAGAGTTTGACATGGAAAACTAAGTTTTATCTCCAAATGTTTTAAAATTTTGATATGATGGCAGAAATATTAGTTTGGAGATGTGTTTTAAATTTCATTATTTTAGAAATTATTATGAAATTATTATGAATTTTCCAATTAAAGAAATGGTTGATTTCAAATTTTAATTATTTAAAATATGAAAATTAATTATTTTGATCCAAAAGTTTGATCCAATGTTAAGAAGATAAAGTAAAATTTTCCACTTTGAAATTCTAGAAGAATTTTAAGAAGATGTGCACCAATGAGACTTTGACAAATAATATGGGTGTGGTAAAGAGCTTATGTTTTTAGTGGAAAATTTTGTATGTTAGATTTTTCTTTGAAAGACTATCATTAGGCAACCAGTTTTTATTATTGTTTTCTCATAAGCTCACGGGTACTCGTTCAAGTAAGCTAAGTTTATGGTTTACACATGTTGCTTTTGAAAGACGAATAAAAGCCTGAATATGAGGCCGAGTAGTTAATAAAGTTTGCTTTTAAAATTCCATTGTTGTATAAAAAGATTATACAACCGGTTAAGTGTCCATGTCAGCATCTTCATATATCTTGCACGACGCTACTATTTATGGTTTACTATATTTTCCCCATGTAGGCATGATTTGGGATTATGAAAATGCAAAAACAATTACATGTAAGAAAATTTATTTAGCTGGTCTGTTTACTAAATGTTGTTGAAAAAAATTGATCCCATATCACTTGAAATTAATTCAGGTGGTGACTACAGGACCATCGACATTTATTTTTGCATCTCAAAGTGAGGGATGTTACCGTATCTTTCCATGTTATATCAACTTCTATCGGCCACTTGCGCTCCACCTACTATCGTACTAACCATGATCCTTCCATTTCCTGCAACAACGTTGGTACATTCTCTACTGTTACCACATGACGTTGCCTCGGTGGTTGACACATGGAAATAAGGGAACCTTTCGAGTCCTTGACATACTTCTACGGTTTTTTCCAGTTATACTCGTTAATAATGTCACAGGAGCACACTCCGTTGTGTTATGTCTGTGCGATTAGTGAAAGCGACGGTACTTCTCAATGTTCAGATCTTTCTTTGTTTGCTTCTTGGGTGGTGGTGGCTTCTTATACTTCAACTCCGCCTATGTAGCTAGGTAGATATTTTTGGCGGTATCTTCCAAATCCCTATAAGCATCAAACCTAAGTCCAAGTCTCCACCCTTTGATCTTAACCTTCTTCCCACTAGGCTTGGACTAGCCGATTCTCCAACTCGAATTAATCCATTAGGTTGTCTTTTGGACATCATCAAGTTACATATATTTAGTCACCTTGTAATAGAATTCCTATAGGGTGGTAGTTTTCTCCTTCATCAATTTCCATGATAATTTCATGTTTGAATAGACCCCGCGACATAATGCCATTAGAACTGGTTTTTCATTCGCCCTTTGCATGTTGGCGACTATAGTATTAAAATGAGTAAGGTACTATTGTAGAGATTTGTCACATATTTTATTAACATATGAAAGCAAGTATGCATCTTTTGGTATATTTTTGAACTTTTTATTTGACAAATCTAATTTAAATCTTTAAATATGTTAAATGGGTACCCACTTATTGAATGGTTTGAATCGGAGTAACTTGTGTATTAAATGGATCAAAAATAATGGATCGTAAACGGGTTGGTCAAAATTGACTCAATGCATTTATGACCTAAGCCAACCCATTTCATTTGACAGATAGATAGGCTTAACTCGGCAACTATGTGGAGCTAAAGCATTTTGAAGACACGACTTTCAATGAAAATGATTTAAGTGACGGATGTCTTACTAATTCATGGTTCAAGTGTCGGTTCCTTAACAAAGTACGATTTGTATTCATAGAAGCACACTTAGGAAAAAAGTGTTACTCATGATTTTTCACACTAGACAGATGATATCGAATTTTAAAACGATAACGAATGGACATAAAGCTCATAGGTAATCGAGTGCAAGATGTAACTAGACAAAGAGCATGAAATTGGCTAGGCATCATTGATTAGTGTCGTGCCGATTGATAGGATACATCGATGTCGTTCGATAGATTGGTTGATTTCCAGTGAGCAGTCAATGGATTTTGGTCTTTAATCATAGTTATAAGTTAAGATATGAAGCTACAATGGATCAACAGACAAAAGGCAACAATTCAGAGTAAGACGGAAAATTCGTACAACTTCATCGATTGATACTGGTCGATAGACCATCTATCGGTATTGATTAATGAAATATTTTGCATGTGGGTTGAGTCAACGTAATCCTATTATATAGGTGCCTTTCATTGTGTATTTGGATAAGATCTTCCCTTCATCAATTTCTGGATGAAGACAAAGCAATTCAAGGCACTAAATACCTTTCTGTACGCTTGTAAATATAAAGGAATATTATGGATCGATTCTTTTTCACCGAGAGGGGGGCTTTATCGGTTTTCTAACTTGGATCTAAACTAGATTTCAAGTTGGATTGTTGTAGTAACTTTGGATTATAGCAAAAAACGAACAATATTATAGTCGACTAAAGTGGAAATAGGAAAAAACAAATAACTATAAAAATTGTGTCTCTCTCTTACTTTTGCATTTTCCCATTATGTAAACATACCTAGTTTTGAGATTTATGTAGGTTGAACTCATAACAAACAAGTCAAAGGCTTAAATTTTCATATGGAATGAAAACAACGATCACATTCTGAATCGCTTGTTCTTCAGTCTGTACGGGGGTCAGACCAACTTTTTGACCAACATAAAACGTGAAAAATTAACGAGTCGGATAATTTACTAGCTCTATCAAATATCAAATTATCATTACAGACGTGCTAGTGATTAAAATAATACGAAAAATATAATTAAATAAAACAAACCAAACTTCAAAATTGCAAGTACCCGACAATATTAAGCACAAATATATGGAACAATTCTCTACTGAATTCGGACATTAACACATCTATTGTAAAAGAAATTAGAAGCAATAATGTTTACAAAAAAGAAAAAAGGAAAAAAAAAACCATTTATCTTCCCTTCTCCGATGCTTTACATAATAAAAATCAATGATTTAATATTGTTAAAAATAATAATGAAGGGGAATACAGAATCAGTACTTAGCTATAAGATTAAGTGTACTGGAGAAGGCCACTTGTGGGAACTTCACAAGGATTCAAGCATTTTTCCTCTGTAAGATGTCAAAATCAAGTTAAGCAAGATGGAAGTGGGAACTAAGATTATCACATCATTAATGAGAGACATGAATATCAAAAATGAAATATTATAACTGGAGGGAAACAGCTTTATGCAATCCATAGAAAACCAACACATCAAATTCTATAACAAACTTTCATCTATTTCACTTGAATATCAATGTTTGGAAAGTGCAAGCAAGAAGTACAATGGTAGCCATTTTATGCACACTGAAGACAAGTTTCAACTACTGTAGAGCATTACCATTTTAGACAAAATAGGATATCAAATAATGATGTATCATGGAAGAAACATGCCAAATTACACCAATAAAGAGGTTACCATACAGTTTTATACCACATACTATATATATATATATATATATATATATATATATATATATATATATATATATATATATATATATGACCATCAAACAAAGGAAAATTCGTAACTTAAGTGGGAATGGAGGGAAAATCAATATTCAGTCTGTAGGGGAAAAACTGACCCATATTCCACTCCCTTAACAAAATCGGATCCTGAACGCAACGTTTCAGTTTCCTCTCAAAAAGACTATACGTGAAGACGCTACGCCGCCATGATCCTCCTAAAAGCACAACCACATAATCAGATTCAACAAAACCAATAGGGCTGAGATGAGAATTAACAGTCATTTCACACTCCAACTTCCACGACAGGCAAGCTTTCTCCAGAACCCAAACACTTAACATGCAGTCTGTTATCGATATGTACTTAAGATGATCCATTGCCTCACTAAAACAGTAACTAGATGTAGTTTCACATAATGGAAACTTAACAGTAAAGAAGTGTGCCTCTTCTATATTGTAAACTCTCAGGTGAGACTTTCCATATTCCCAACAAAGAATGCCATTGGCATGAACTGCTGACTTGCAGGAGAAACAGGTAATGTTATTTGAACTGTACAACTCATTGTCTATATGATTGTCATCGGCGCTAGCAGTAATGCTAGTCCAATGCTTGTTCTTAGAGCTAAAAGTGTATACAACTCTTCCACTTCCAACAATTATTATTTCAAAGCTTCTTGGATTCATATGAACAACAAAAGCAATGCCCCATTTGTGT
This sequence comes from Allium cepa, assembly GCA_030765085.1. Lineage (NCBI taxonomy): Eukaryota > Viridiplantae > Streptophyta > Magnoliopsida > Asparagales > Amaryllidaceae > Allium > Allium cepa. The sequence goes on from CM060943.1 coordinate 806,134,257, forward strand.
GAAAATCGATCGGGCAGGAGAGGAATTGATAACGATTCCTTGGTGGCGGGATTGAATACTATAAGCTGTATGCGGTTGATGCGATTAGGGTTTCCAATTAATAGAAGTCCACTGCTAGATGCAAGCACTGAAAGACCTGCATTGAAATGCTTAGATTTTTCGAGATGGTTGAAGATTGAACTAGGAACGCATGAAGAAGTGGAAATTAACTCTGGGGGCTCACAGAATTTTTGGATGAAAAAGAAGTTATGGGTTGTGTGGCGATGAAGAGAGTGGTATGAAACAAGAAAAGAGGGAGAGGTTGTGAGGGAAAGAAGTAGTTTGCATGTCAAGCTACAAGAAGAGATCTCTTCTCTAGGGAGTTGAAGTAAAATGTCAAAGATTAACTCTAGTGGAAGATCAAATATGTGAGTTTGATCATCGGCATGGTTGATTTCAATGGTTGGCTTGTTGGTTGGTTTGGAGTCTATAGAAGTGGAGCTCTCGGTCTCTTTGGAATTTAGAACCCTTTTAGGAAATAAAGCTTGAATGCTAATGCGATGATTTTTGAAAAATGATTTCACATGATTCACCGACATCTTGTTAAGGTTTGGTAATTGCCAGCCTGGATAGAAAAGAAAAATGTATTAGTTTTCTAGTTACAATTTGTGAAGTGTGTGTTAAATTCAGTGACATCCAAAATCATGTACTTTTTTTGCATGTCAATCTAGTTGGTTTCCAAATTTAGTTCTAACACTGCCAATAACAATAATTTTTATTATAAATTATATTACCACAGCAGCAATATCAATAACCACTGGTCAAATTAATACAAGATACCATATTCAAGTACAAACAGAATGTAGCACTTCAAAGGTGCTACTAAGAGCATCTCCAACGGTAGCCAATTCAGGCTTCAGGGTCAGTATTGAAGGAAGAAAACACTCCAACTAAAGGAAAGATGCTTAATATTAAGCATAATATTCAAGGTGGTCTAGACGCTTATTAAGCAGGCGCCTATTAAACAGGCGTGTAAAGCTAAAATGCCTGTATCTCTTATTAAATAAGAGATCGATTTTCAGCCGCCTATTAAATAGGCGCCTGAGCTCAATCGTGCTGAGTGGCATAGGTGCCTGAGAATTAGACATCTATTTAGCAGATGCTTGAGAATTAGGTATCTATGGTCAAGCGCTTGTTAAATAGACGTCTAACTGTTGGCAATTTTCATTACAATTCAGGGCTTAATATTCGGGCACAGAATATTAAGTCTTGAATTATGTCGTATAAAATCTTTAAGTAAAATTAAAAAAATTGTCATGTCTGAAATCTTACAATTTTGGATACAGACCTAATTTTACTGTATAAATCTTCACAATTTTAATTTTGATTAAATATCAAACTCCAAACACAAATCATCCATAATTAGATTAGCATGTTTGGGCGTGTTGATTCATGTTTTAGTTACTAGCTAGTATGCAAGTTTCCAAATAAACGTATTTTGTTTAATTAGATTTTCATTCAAAATTTCAGAAATGATGTTAATTTCTTAATAGAAAGTATGCTTTTTCCTTCTTACAATCTTCTATCAATTAATATTAAGCTCAAAGTATTAAAAAAAATTATGATAACCATATACAAAAATATGAGGTCAAATGGACATTTAATTTTAACTAATTGAAACAATCGCTTTTTAATTTTAATCAGAGCTTTTATGCAATAAATGTTCAGTTCTCTGAAAAAAATTGCAAGCTTCACCACTGCATTAGCACATTAGTCTGAACAGCAAATACGGTGAAGAATAAACTAATATGTCTAAGTGTCTAGGTAAAGGAATACTTGCACATATTTATGAGGCCGGGTTAATTTGCAGTATAAGAAGGTAAAACAAACAGATTTGCACACGTACTGATTGATAGGAAACCTTTAAGTAAGAAATATAAGTAGCTTCCAATTGTTACACATATGCATGTAGAAAAAATGGTATGCAGGTAGATGAATAATACATATGGTGCATTTCTTCATTTTCAAAAGTCCTTGAATGGGTCCATAAACAAGCGATCAGAAGGACTATGGACTATTCCCATTTGATTTAGACAAGTCATAAGATTCAGGACTAAAATATCAGCGATCTCAATAAGTGATCATAACTCGCTTATTGCACTAATTCAACATAGATGTTTTCTTTGATCCTATATTTTAAAACATCAGTATGGAATAGGTTCATTTGCAATAGTCAATACTAACACTGACAATATCAATAATAATAATAATAATAATAATAATTATTATTATTATTATTATTAATTTCTGTGGCAACAATATTAATAAACATTGATCAAATTATTACAAGAGACCATATCTTATTACAAATAAAATGTTACGTTTTAAGGGTGCTACTAAACCTAACTCCTATTTGTATGCAGTGGAGGAGCTAGCAGTATTACCTAGATAGAGCATTAAAATAACCATTGATCAAGCTAATAAAAGAGGCCATATAAGTACAAACAAAATGTAACATTTTAAGGGTGCTACTAAACCTAATATGTGTGTGCGGTGGAGGAGCTAGCAGTATTACCTAGATAGAATATGTCATAAAAATTCTAAAGAAAATAATTTTTTTGCCATGTCTGAAATCTAACAAATATAAATACAGACCGATTTTAACCGTATAAATCTTGACAATTTAATTTTTGATTAAATACCACACCTCAAATACAAATCATCCATAACTAGATTAATATGTTTGAACGAGGTATGACAATTTATTTAACTAAATTTTATTTAATTAGATTTTCATTCAAATTTTTAGAAATTATGTTAATCTCTAGATAGAAAGAATGCTTTTTCCTTTTTATAATATTCTATCTATTGATGTTAAGCTCAAAGTACTAAAATAAATTAAGAAACCATATACATTATGAGGTTAAATGGACATTTATTTTAACCAATTGAAATAATTGCTTTTAAGTTTATTCAGAGCTTTTATGCCATATGCTCTATCCTTCAGTTAATACTAGCTCCACCACTGCATCGGCACATCAAGCTGAACAGCAAACATGGCAGTGAACATAACTAATATGTCGTAGTGGCTAGGTAAAGGATTGCTTGCAGATAGTAATAAGGTCAAGTTAATTTGCACACAAGAAGATAAAACTAGCAAATTTGCGTACGTACTTATTAATAGGAAACCTTAAGTTAGAATATAAGTAAAATCTATTAAGAATATTTGTGTTTCCAATAGGTACAGATATGCATGCAGAAAAATGGTTCGCAGGTTGATGAATAAAACAAAGGGTTTGTTTATTCATTTTCAGAAGTCACCGAATGAGTCAATAAACAAGCGATTAGAAGGAATATTGCCGTTTGATTTGAAAAGGTTGTAAGATTCAGAATTAACAGATTGGCGATCTCAGTAAGTGATTATAACTCACGTATTGCACAAATTTAGCGATGATGTATTCATTGATTCTATATTTCAGAAACATCAGTATGGAATAGGTTTTCTTTTACCAAATTCTTCTTCAACCCGCTCCACCTGCTTCATTGACATCACCACCACCTGGTTGGTTCTGTTCCACTCGATTATATTCTCCTTCCATTGGTCATCATCTTTGTGATATAATACTTTGAATTACAAGTTTCATTTCAATACACCATTGTTTATTTTGATTAGAATTTACATGTTGATTTCACATCCAATGTACGAAGTGTTTCTTCATCAATGCTTGATACAACTATTTGTTCAAATCATCTCTTTCTAAAAAAATTAGTTTTGACGACTAAACCTTTTGTTGTGTTAAACCAAATACGTCTGCTATTTGATATTTTGTCAATGTAATGCTCCTAATCAAGCATCATTTATGCTTCTGCAACCAAGGTTCCTAAAATCTTGTATAATATATATTTTTTGTCCAATTCTTTTATTACTAGCACTAGCTCTAAATAGATTTATAACCTACTAAATGCTACTAATTAACCATAAAATATGATATTCTCTGTGACATGTGAATTATAGCCGAATGATCTAAGATGCACACACTCTGTAAAAATCAGGAATAATAAATGTTAATATACATAAAAGATCAGTGCATAATATTACAAGAAAGATATATCTCTATGATTCAAAATTCAGCATTTAGCATAACAAACAAAGCAAACAATTTGTATATATTCTGCGTTCAGATTTCAGCATTCAGAATTAAGTATTCTAACACTCAGAATTCATCATTGAGCATTGAGCAAAGAAAACAAACACAAATACAAACTGGGGTACTGATAAAACCCATTTAAATCGAAAAGTCGATTTGTACTGGAATGGCGATACCTGAATTCCCTAAAATTGTACTTTATCTTTTATGAGAGAAAATTGTACCTTTTTCAGGGAAAATAAAAGGTAATGCATAGTTCAAATTCTTCCAATTGTGGTACTAAAACAAAATAGCAAGCAGAACACATTCAGTTAAAATTACCCACAAAAACCGCCAGAAATGGAATCAGAAACAGACGCTTAGAAATCAGATCAATGGACATCAGGTTTACCTCGAATTTAGTCGTTTCGTGATAGATCTGATTCTCGGCCAAAACCCATAAACCTTGAATATATAAAATTTAGGCGTTGAAAGCAATGAGCAGGAAAATGACCAATAATTTATGAAATGGACCTTTTTGGTTATGGATGTTAATTCTGATTAAATGGAATTGAGAGAAATTGTGACCCCGAATTGAAAATTTTATTACTACTATATTTGTTGACCCATTGCTATCTTTAACAGTAGTTGTAATACTTTTGGTCACACTTTTTTTGTGTAAACGTGAACTATAGTTGTAATACTTTTGGTGTCACACTTTTTTGGTGTAAACGTGAACTACCAAAAATGCCCATTTGTAAATGTTATTAAATATTAATATTACTTAAAAATAGGATCTAACGGATAAGTTTTCTTTACCAATTCAAAACATCTAACTATGGATATTATTGAAATCTTAATATCACTTAAAAATAAAATCTAACAAATAATATTTTTTTCAAAGTCATCCTTTATTAGTTAATAATAGAAATAAAAATTTAAACTACTAAAAAAATAAGTTCATTCTTTATTAATTAATAATAGAAATAAAAATTCAAACTAACATAAAACTTGATGTTGTAATTAAGAAGTATAATTAAAACTAATTTGCATATCATTTTAACGTAAAAATATTGTTAAATATTCGTGTGAATCATATTTTTCGATGAAATTAAACGTATACAATTTGGTAAAAAAATTCACACGCGAAATGTGTGTCATCATCACGCGCGAAGCGCGTGCCGTACCACTCGTGTAATATAACTTTCTACGCTGGTTTTGTGTACAACTTGATGATATAACTTTACTGCTCATAGTTATCTCACTCCGTTCTCTTCCTATCTCTTACTGTTTAGAGACGAAGCCTTGACACAACGATTAAACCAACCGCATGGTGTTGTCGACATTCAGATTCGAGTTCGCAATCAATTTATTTCTGATACAAGAAAAATGCTGTGTATATTACTGATGTCCTCGGAGTCCGTAACCATGAAGGAGCATCTTGCGCTGGGTTTCACATTTCCACCGTTACTAAAGTAGGAAGTTATCATACATGCTACAGCTTGCATTACTGTTTGATTAAGCACATCTGTTATATACAGCAGCGCTAGCAAAGTGATCAACCAATAAAAACAAGCACGTGAGAGATCTGTCTTTACTGAATTTACAAAAAAGCAAGTGACGTATATGTACATAAGTTTTTCAAATATGTGTATGAACAATTTTTTCATGAATATGAACCTGAACTTTTAGACCTTTTTTTTTTAATTTTTAAAATATTCTATCAACATTTTACTTTTCAGTTTCATTGGACTGTCAATAAAATGAGATTTGTTACACTACGTATATGCTGCATATAACCGAAAGTACGAAAAACTGATGCTGAATAGGTTGTACAAGACATGATGCGTAAGTGTACAGCATAATTTTGAGTCATATGCAGTATATTTACATTCCTGTGTTAATACTCTTTTCCACAAGTACAAATTAGCTTACACTCTGCTACGCTATACACGAAACATTAACTATACAAATCATAAATACTTACATAATAATGTGTAATTTTTTTTAGAAAAAAATAAAAAAGATATCTCCAGCTGAAGTGCATGTATATAATGTTAGTATAACGACCCGGTATTTTGGCAATATTATTTTGATAGTATTTAATCTAATTTAAATAAAATACAAGCCTATAATTTTAAAAACGAATAAGACTTTGAACATTTTCCAGTTATATATATATATATATATATATATATATATATAAAGGAAGCTTTGATTTGAAAATTTAAAATAAAATCTTTAAAAAATATTTAAAATAAAATCTACCTTATTCAATTTAATTAATGCTTTACATTATTAACATTTAATTTGAACATATGCATATGAATGAGACATAGATAATGATGTTAAAATAAAATCAATTCTATCAATACTAAATATAAGTATAAAATATAATTATAAAAATATATGGATATGAATTAAGTGTTGGATGATTAAACTTAAATAGAAACATAAGATAATTCTAGTATAAATACTTATGGAGATTCATATGGTATGCAAGACAAAACAACAATATCTACATACATGTTAACCTGCCTTTTAGCAAGGCCATGGACAGGCGGATTTAACATTATCAACTGCTCGGTCTTCGAGGATGGTGTACGATGGAGTTAGTCGACTGGATGGATGGACGACGCAACGCGCTTGGAAAATGGAAATTGGATTGGATGATGATGGATCGACTATAATTTGGGTCTAGGAAATTTGGTTCGGTCTGGAAAGTTAGAAGTCGTTCGACATTATGATAAGATCATGCCGTTCGACATTGGTGAGGTGTTTTGGTTCTGAAAGTACGGTTCGGCATAATGGGTCGTTCGGCATGGTGGGTCGTTCGGCATGGTGGGTCGTTCGGCATGGTGGATCGTTCGGCATAATAGGTCGTTCGGCATGGTGGATTATTCGGCATGATGGGTCGTTCGGCATGGTGGATCGTTCGGCATGATGGATCGTTCGGCATAATGGGTCGTTCGGCATGATGGATCGTTCGACATGAGCAACCCGTTCGGCATACAAATGGCGTTCGGCATGGCCACCTCGTTCGGTATATGAGTGCGTTCGGCACGGCCACCTCGTTCGGCATTCTTTGTTTCAACCAACCTCGTTCGGTATGCATGGATCGACATCAAGTGGCTCGGCAATGGCCTTGTTGGGCCATTGCTATTCAGGAGGCCCAACAACTCGGGATTCGCCTATAAATACAACACACGGGGGTTCAGAAAGGGGATCTTCTCTTCTACTCTCTGACTTTCTATTTTCTAAGACCAAAGCTGGTCTACCACTTTGTAACTGCAATCGATTGTTACAGCAATAAAAAGGGAATTTCTGGATTGGACGTAGGCCGGAGTCAGCGAACCACTATAAATTCTGTGTCTGTACTGCTTTCATTTTAATTTCTGTTATTCTTCATATTAATACTCTTTAAAAACATCTAGTCTGTGAACTGTGACTGTGATTTGGTGCTTTCATTTACATTTGGGTGTTAGTGAGCAATTTTGGCGCTAACATTTTGGTGCTTTCACTGAGAAGGCAAATATTCGGGACTTTTGGAGTTAGGAACTTGGATTCTAAAGAGCAAAGGCTAGATCATTAGCAAGGAAGCAAGTGATAAAAAGGAGTAATCAGGAGGGAAGTCAAGAGGCTTCCTGTAGAGCGGGAGCAGGTCAAGCATCCATTTACATCACTAGAAATGAGATGGAAACGATGTTGAAAGGACAAGAGGAGATGATGCAGGTTCTTCTTAGGCAATTGGCACAAGCAGGAAATGCAGGAGCTCAGATCCGTGGAGCTGGATCAGAAGCGCTCAACCAGCAAGCGGAGGGAATGGCCCAGCAGGGGGCAGCCCCCAATCAGCAGATGGCTAATAATCTAGATGGATCTAGACTCGGGGGTATGCCACTAGGAAATGCTGGACCAACCCATCGAGGGATGCCGGATGATGCAGTGCAACCCGACACTAGCAGGAATGCAGGAGTACGAGATGAGGAGTATGTGCCAGAATTTCCTCATCAACTCAGGAGGTAGACCAGAGGTAACGGAAAAGGATTGCAGCTTGACGACAATGACAGACTAGCGGAAATGGTCAGACGGGCTATGAGAGGTGGATTGGTAAATAGAGACTTGGAGGATGTGAGTAGGAGTCCTTTTACACCTGCAATCAGGCGAGCTAGGAATCAACCGGACTTTAAGCTACCAATGTTGGATATGTATGATGGGAGAACGGATCCCACTGTTCACCTGACGAGGTACATGAGGCATATGGACGTATTGGGGGCATCGGACGAGGTCATGGCTCGATGCTTTCCATTGTTTTTGAAGGATATCGCAGCTATGTGGTTCAGACAGTTGGAGAGTGGTTCTATCGGCACATGGACGGAGCTGATTGAAAATTTTATGAGATAGATTCGGGTCCATATAGTCAGACCCAAGAATGTAATGACCTTGACATCAATGAAGCAATGGAAGGGAGAGTCGCTCAGGAAATTTTTAACCAGATTTAACGCAGCAGCCTCAGTGGATCGACCCGATCCGTCAATGGTTTTGATGGCAGCAGTCTCGGGAATCGCAGATAATTCGGACTTTAAGATATCATTGGAAAGGGACCCACCGAGGGATCTCGGGGAGTTTTACCATGAGGCAGAAAGGTTCCTAAAACAGGAAGATGCACAGGCTGAGAGAGTAAGGAGAGAGGCTGAAGCTTATGCAGTGAGGGGTGGAGGTTCACCCTTCGAGGATCCAAGTAAAGATGATAAAGACAAAAGGAAAATAAATGGAAGTGGTGGCACTTCGAAGAAACCTCGAAGTGAGTCAAAGTTTTCTTCTTACACAGATTTAACTGAGACTCTAGAAAGGATTTATTTGGACACTCGGGGGCAACTTCAATATCGAAGGCCGGTAAAGAGAGAGCCTTCTGAATACGAGCGGGCATCAGCGAAGCATTGCCTATTCCATGCGCTGGATGGGCACAACACAAACGATTGCAGGCATTTGAGGGATATCATTGAGGAGCATGTAAGGAATGGTCATCTGCAGCAGTATGTCAGGAATCGAGTTGTGGCAGTGAGACAGGAGCGACCACCACCTACCTCGAATGGAGATGGCATTGGATCTGGGCAAACCTCAGCTCATTATCCACTAAACAGGTTTATGGTTTTGAATAAGTAATAGAACTCAAAGTAATGCGGCTAGGTCACTTACACATGTATGGGATCGAGGACGGTCCCTAGGCGTGCTCTGAGATGACGAAAAACCATACTATTTGAGTCTATGAAATCCTACTTTCTCTCTGTTTTTCTATAACTTTGGTTTTCTCTTTCGTACTTTGGGCATTTACTTCTCTTTGGTATGGTTTTGGAGTTTGGATTGATCTCTCGGTTTGGTTGGTTTTTTGGTTTCCCATTTTGGTTTGGATGTTAGATTTTTGATATGGATTTCTGGTTTTCTAATTGGATTTGGATCACTGTCTCAAAACAATTCAAGATTAGCGATTATTGTCCTGACCGGAGAGACGGGGCAGTGGTCGCAAGTTACGAGTCCCTTCGTCGGAGAGCGATGGAATGGACTCGGACAGAATATCAAAAGTCCTTAGCTGGAGTGCCGAGGCCGGTGAATATAAAAGTCCTTGGTCAGAGTGCCGAGACCAGTGAATACAAAAGTCCTTTGCCAGAGTGCCGAGGCCGGTGAATATAAAAGTCCTTGGCCGGAGTGCCGAGGCCGATGAATATAAAAGTTCTAGAGGCCGGTGAATATAAAAGTCCTTGGCCGGAGTGCCGAGGCCGGTGAATATAAAAGTCCTTGGCCGGAGTGCCGAGGCCGGTGAATATAAAAGTCCTTGGTCGGAGTGCCGAGGTCGGTTAATATAAAAGTCCTTGGTCGGACGGCCGAGGCCGGTGAACGAAAAATTCCTTGGCCAGAGTGCTGAGGTCGGAAAACATAAATGCCCTTGACAGGAAGGTCAAGGCTCGAACTGGATAACACGAGCCGACGAGGTCTACAGATTCAAGGTTAAAGCCCAGAGAGATCATGGGTTTGATAATATGGTTACGAAAGGAATATGGACTTCGGATGTTGAATTTGAGGCTATTCAAAACACACCTTCCAACAGCAAGGCATGTTTTGGGGGGCAAGTGTTAACCCGCCTTTTAGCATGGCCATGGACAGGCGGATTTAACATTATCAACTACTCAGTCTTCGAGGATGGTGTACGATGGAGTTAGTCGATTGGATGGATGGATGACGCAACGCGCTTGGAAAATGGAAAATGGATTGGATTAAGATAGATCAACTATAATTTGGGTCTAGGAAATTTGGTTCGGTCTGGAAAGTTAGAAGTCGTTCGGCATTATGATAAGATCATGCCGCTCGACATTGGTGAGGTGTTTGGTTCTGAAATTGCGGTTCAGCATAATGGGTCGTTCGGCATGATGGGTCGATCGGCATGGTGGATCGTTCGGCATGGTGGTCGTTCGGCATGGTGGGTCGTTCGGCATGGTGGGTCGTTCGGCATGGTGGGTCGTTCGGCATGGTGGGTTGTTCGACCGACATGGTGGATCGTTTGGCATGGTGGATCGTTCGGCATGATGGGTCGTTCGGCATGATAGATCGTTTGACATGAGCAACCCGTTCGGCATACAAATGACGTTCGACATGGCTACCTCGTTCGGCATACGAGTGCTTTTGGCACGGCCACCTCGTTCGGCATTCTTTGTTTCAACCAACCTCTTCGGTATGCATGAATCGACATCAAGTGGCTCGACAATGGCCTTGTTGGGCCATTGCTATTCAGGAGGCCCAACAACTCGGGATTCGCCTATAAATACAGCACATAGGGGTTCAGAAAGGGGATCTTCTCTTCTGCTCTCTGACTTTCTATTTTCTAAGACCAAGGCTGGTCTACCACTTTGTAACTGTAATTGATTGTTACAACAATAAAAAGGGAATTTATGGAGTGGACGTAGGCCGGAGTCAGCGGAACCACTATAAATTTTGTGTTTGTACTGCTTTCATTTTAATTTATGTCATTCTTCATATTGATACTCTCTAAAAACATCTAGTCTGTGAACTGTGACTGTGATTTGGTGCTTTCATTTATATTTGGGTGTTAGTGACCAATTTTGGCGCTAACAATACAAAAATCAAATGGGATAAGATGTAAACATATAGGAAAACATATGCATTAAATACCATCATCTCAGCACCAAAACAAGGTCATTCAAAATGTTAATAATCATTTCAATTTTCAGAAAACAATCTTTGACCAAATATTAGAAAACAGAGAAAAGCTTATACCAAAAGCCTACCCCTGTAAAACCAATTTTCTTTATATATACAACCATATTAGTTCTTGTTCGTTCAAACAAAGTTTAGCAAGCCTGAAAGAAAGAAAAGGTAAACATCATTATCTTACAAACTCAAACATCATTCAAGATCAAAACAGAAAGGTTTACAAGAAAATCAAACTGCAGTTTTCAAAACAGATAATGGCTTTCTGTAGAAACACTTTTCAGGTGAGTAAACATACTATTTTAAAATTTTAAATATGTGTATTTGATTTATGAATATAAGTAGTTCTGGGTATTTCTGTTGTACTATGAATTTTTATATGGTTTGTTCTCCTTTATTTCTAGTTTCAGGGCAAAGCAAACTAGATACAAAAAATTAATAAATCTTCATACAAACATTATAAGCTTAGGATTTTAAACAAAATAAGTTTATTAAAACTTAAATCATAGCCTAGAATTTGTTTGAAGCTTGATAGCGGAATAGTGAATCTGTACATTCAATTTTACAGTAAAAAAAGGAATCGTATGATTAATTCAAATATTTTAAATTGTTGATTCGATTATATAACTTGAATAAACGTTCAAAGATAGGATTTTTAAAACAAATATGATGATTTTTAGTTAAGTGTGCAAAGTGCAGTTCTTAGTTGAACCAAAAATGCCTTTTTACCATTTTCCAGCGATCGAATGAATTTTGGATGTTGAATTTTTGTTTAAAGCTAGCTTGTTGATCAATGATTTCAGGAAAATTGTTAGAAAAATTATCTATTGCAAGAGATAAGAGAACGAGGTAAGAATAGGCTTTAAGCTCGAGTTTTGCAGTGGTCTGGAAACGAGGTGATTTCGTCACCTCTGATGCATTGAGTTGCGCGAGCTTCAAGGGGATGGCAAAGTGGGGTATTGGCGATGTGAGGCCGAAGTTGTGGATTTTCTGATGGTCGGCGTGAGTTGGACGAGGCAGTTTTGGATGAAGGTGTAAGTTCGAGTTTCGAACTGGAAACTCGATTTTCGATTGGGGGTTATTGGCGTCGAATCGTCCATGGGGATCGAGTGTAGCGACGTTGTGTGACTTGCTGGAGGTGGCGCGGTTCGCCAGAACGTCGACGAGGTGTCGTGCACGTGCACGATCTCGATATGGTGTCAGCAACTTTTGAGTAAGGAACGACTCGAGTTGATACTCGAGATAATGAATGCGTTGCTTCGGTTTGGAACTCGAGGTGTCCATGAACCATCATTGGTTGTAGAACCCATAGTCCAGGAAGATTTGGAAATAGAACCAAACTTGACTGTGGTCAGGAATCCTGTTCGGATTGTTGACCAAAACGAGAGACAACTCAGGAGCAAAGTAGTGAAGCTCGTCAAAGTGCAGTGGAGCGAGGATCCCAGTGATGGTACGTGGGAAACTTTGGATAGCTTTAGGAAAGCCTATCCGGATTTAAGTCCAGATGACTAGTGATGTTTGTTAGGATAAACTGTTTGATCTTTTGCTAATGTATGGATGATATGTATATTTGGGTTGTTGATATAAAATCTTTTGAACTATTTATTGCTTTAAATTTCGGGGATGAAATTTTTTTAAGGAGGGAGGAATGTAACGACCCGGGATTTTGGCAATATTATTTTAATGGTATTTAATCTAATTTAAATAAAATACAGGCCTATCATTTTAAAAACGAATAAGACTTTGAACATTTTCCAGTTATATATGTGTGTGTGTGTGTGTGTGTGTGTGTGTGTGTGTGTGTGTTGTGAAGGAAGCTTTGATTTGAAAATTTAAAATAAAATCTTTCAAAAATATTTAAAATAAAATCTACCTTATTCAATTTAATTAATGCTTTACATTATTAACATTTAATTTAAACATGTGCATATGAATGAGATATAGATAATAATGTTAAAATAAAATCAATTCTATCAATATTAAATATAAGTATAAAATATAATTAAAAAATATATGGATATGAATAAGTGTTGGATGATTAAACTTAAATAGAAACATAAGATGATTCTAGTATAAATACATATGGAGATTCATATGGTATGCAAGACAAAACAATAATATCTACATAAAAAAATCAAATGGGATAAGATGTAAACATATAGGGAAACATATGCATTAAATACCATCATCTCAGCACCAAAACAAGGTCATTCAAAATATTAATAATCATTTCAATTTTCAGAAACAATCTTTGACCAAATATTAGAAAATAGAGAAAAGCTTGTACCAGAAGCCTACCGCTGTAAAACCTATTTTCTTTATATATACATCCATATTAGTTCTTGTTCGTTCAAACAAAGTTTAGCAAGCCTGAAAGAAAAGAAAAAGTAAACATCATTATCTTATAAACTCAAACATCATTCAAGATCAAAATAGAAAGGTTTACAGGAAAATCAAACTGCAATTTTCAAAACAGATATTGGCTTTATGTACAAACGCTTTTCAGGTGAGTAAACATACTATTTTTAAAAACTTAAATCTGTGTATTTGATTTATGAATAGTATGTGCTTTGCTGTGTATTCTAAATAAGTAATTCTGGGTATTTCTGTTGTACTGTGAATTTTTATATGGTTTGTTCTCCTTTATTTCTAGTTTCAGGGCAAAGCAAACTAGATAAAAAAAATTAATAAATCTTCATACAAACATTATAAGCTTAGGATTTTAAACAAAATAAGTTTGTTTAAACTTAAATCATAGCCTAGAATTTGTTTGAAGCTTGATAGTGGAATAGTGAATCTGTACATTCAATTTTACAGTAAAAAAGGAATCGTATGATTAATTCAAATATTTTAAATTGTTGATTCGATTATATAACTTGAATAAACGTTCAAAGATAGGATTTTTAAAACAAATATGATGATTTTTAGTTAAGTGCAAAGTGCAGTTCTTAGTTGAACCAAAAATGCATTTTTACCAATTTCCAATGATCGAATGAATTTTGGATGTTGAATTTTTCTTTAAAGCTAGCTTGTTGATCAATGATTTCAGGAAAATTGTTAGAAAAATTATCTATTGCAAGAGATGAGAGAATGAGGTAAGAATAGGGTTTAAGCTCGAGTTTTGCAGTGGTCTGGAAACGAGGTGATTTCGTCACCTCTGACGCATCGAGTTACGCGAGCTTCAAGGGGATGGTAGAGTGGGGTATCGACGATGTGAGGCCGGAGTAGTGGATTTTCTGATGGTCGGCGTGAGTTGGACGAGGCGGTTTTGGATGAAGGTGTAAGTTCGAGTTTCGAACCGGAAACTCGATTTTCGATTGGGGGTTGTTGGTGCCGAATCGTCCATGGGGATCGAGTGTGGCGACGTTGTGTGACTTGCTGGAGGTGGCGCGGTTCGCCAGAACGTCGACGAGGTGTCATGCACGTGCACGATCTCGATATGGTCTCAACAACTTTTGAGTGGCGAGCGACTCGAGTTGATACTCGAGATAATGAATGCGTTGCTTCGGTTTGGAACTCGAGTATGTGAACTTACTTACCTGTTGTTATAGTTTAAACTTAAGTTTAACTTAAAAATTATAGAAAAAAAGAGGGGAGAAGAAATGTATGAGAAGAAGGAAGAGAGAAGGACTCGGGAAATGGTGGAAGACAACCTGGGTGTTTACTCGAGTAAACTGGGGGTTTCTCTCGGGTTTCATTTTCAAGAGGTTAAGCCTAATAAACTTTAAGTTAATATGTTAAACAAAGTTTAGGATTAATGAAGTAAATAATGTTGGCAAATTTTAAGTTAAGATTTGATTTAAAAGTTAATAAGGGAGAATTTCAAATGTAAGATAAATAATTAATTTATATTGTAAGTTAATTAAGAATGTGAATTAATTTATAATTATAATTAACTAAGTAATTTGAGATTAAATAAATTTATAATTAAGATTGGTATTAATAATTAAGTGTTAAATTCATTTGTAATTAAATTCGATTAATTAATAATTAAGGTTATTAATTAATAATTAAGACATAATTAATTAAGTGAGAAAAATGTAAATTAATTAATAAAATAGTAATTAAGAAGTAATTAATAAATTAAATGGATCGATTAATTAGTGATTAATATAGTAGGATAAGATGGTTTTTCTTAAGTAATTAATTAAGTTTAAGTTAGTTAAACTAATTTTGATATGATTTGATGATTCCTGTTTGATTGATTGTGATATCTATTTGGTGATATTATGTGATACCCTGTGATATATTCTGGATATATCTGTGATGACCGTGTATGATTTATCCGGGATAAATGTTATGTTAAATTCAAAGTGTTGAATTAAAGTGTTTAAACTATTAAACAACTTGGCCTTTAAAATGGCGTTTGGATTTTGATGAGACCGGGATCGGGTGTCAGTTAAGATTATCCGAAAACCACATCGGTCCAAATTAAACGATAGGTCATGGAATCTCAAGTGAAGATTGAGACGGTGTTTCAGAATGCAAGGGTTATTATCGTTAACTCTGAGGGTGATTCCAAAACGAGTGTAACGAGATAATGCCTTCGGTTTCGTTCGAACCCAGAACGAACTTTTATGGATTGAATGCTTTCAGAACATCGTCAAGCGGACGATGAGCATTCTAAGAAATGTGTTCTATAAAGGTAATCGTAGCCTCAAGCCTCATCAACCGGGAATGGCTAAAACAGGGGAGATGCAGCAAGGTTAGGTGGGTAGCACCCAAGCAGGATGAGATATACCCTTGTCTAGATGTCCCTTTCTTTTGGCTGTGTGGGCAGTTGTTGGCCACAACTGCGGGGTTATCTTGTTCGGAACTATTCAGTAAGGAATGGTTCCGGCCTTGTGTTGTAGGGGGTCGGGAGTGATCCTCGGTACAGTGATCTAGGCCCCGTACTGTTACGGGCGATACCCCAGTAGCCATGCCATTGTTGGAAACCCATTTTCCCTACAAGACCCTACGGTTTTGATTTGTATTACCCACTTTTGTGGCTAGTAGCTGGAATTTAATGAATGTAACAATTTCAGCTATTTTCTATTTACTTGAAAACCCTAGACACTATTATAATGTCACTGGATTTCCTATAAAATGTTTTGGTTAGCGTAAGGTAAAAACTTACCCATGTTTATGTGTGGGAAGTCTTACGTGATACCTTTATTTTCAAATGGTTTTCAAAGTTAAGCAACCTTAACCCGTTTACGCACACCAGACCCATGTCTGACCCAGAGTTTATTTTCTGTTTTTCATAAACTCTTGGGTACTCAAATTTTTATGAGTAGCCAAGTGATAGGTTTTGGATTGTTGAGTTCTGGAGAAGCTTGGAGCAGGAGTTCAGACGTATATATCTATCTAGTTCCACTGTGTTAGTTGATGTATGTTGTATTTTGGGATGTATGTATTGGCAGATATATATATGACTATCTTGTTGTATGATGTTGTATAAATCTGATATATATAAAACTATGTAATAGTTATGTGATGTATTATATTTTGTTCCGTTTCCGCTGTGAGGTTCTGATGTTGTTATTCTTTCTTTCTATCTTTGCTATTTCTATCTCTTTCTTTTCTTATTGATGATACATCTTTCTGTGGTTAAAACGGTGGATCGTCACAGTTAGGCATTTAGCTTTTAACAAATATAGGTGGAAACTGTGGATTTCAGTTCTTACCAACTAAGAACTGAGTAATGGAAGTACATAGTTAACTGCTAGCAAATCTGCTAAAATACTTGGAATTGTAAATCTTGGTTCTTATTACCAACGAATGGAATGGTGCACGACATGGTATAGGTAACCGAGTCACATTAATTTCCTACACAATCGTTGTGCCAATATTTTTTACTACACCAAATTACTCAAGCACTCAGGTTGTACTAATGTTGCACGCACACATTTAAGGACAAATTTAACCTCATCGTATATTAGCACTCGATCTTTTTCTGTGACTGTGTACAACATTAACCGATTCTTCTTTTTTAACGCTACTTCTTAACTAATCTTTTTTCAATTCAACTGCTGAATAATGTAACGCAAATCACAGATTAAAATACAACATTTACATACCGAATTAATTAACTAAATGCACGGTTGTGCTGGTTTGGGGTACATTTGTACTGACTGCAACCAATATTCTGTAAGCACTTGTATTTCAGCCTTCGAAATAACAGAACTTACATCCGTGTTTTGTTTACTTTGAAGGTGTGGACCAAACCCAATATCGATAGGAAATTACTGTCAGCTAATTAGCAGTTGCCGCATAAAGTGGGACGTTATGTTAACACGAACCATCATACCAGCAATTTACCCATGTTCCTTTGAAACACAGTTTCTTACCAATATAGTCTGAACTCTTCTTACTGCATGACATAAAATTCCAAAAAATATATATTATATTTTCTTCTCAACTGGCTTTCTACAATGTCCACGAACAGCCTGCTGCTATCAAAAGTGGTGTTTGGTACAACTGGAATACTGTTCGTGTCCGGGTGGCTAGGCTATGGAAATTGATTAGTCAGGGAACGAACGAAGTTTACGCGTTAAAGATGCAACTTATCAACAGCGAGGTATGTTAGTTGCTACTGTTGTTATTCAGTCAGTTAGCGTGCTTCCTTTTTTTTAACGATTCATCTTCCTCGGCTAGTATCTGTCCGACTGAGTGAATGCGTTTTCGGTTTCCCGTGCACTATGAGTGGTTTTAACTTTGATTGTATTTCACTTTGATCCACACTACTGCTGCACCTACTCCATACTCATGCACCGACACTAATTCATATTCTTCCATGTACATCCATTTTCTCTCCCGCGCTCGCATTTTCCACTTGGACCATTTGTACTGTACAATTAATACATAGGTGAAAAATATTTATTTCGCAATCTGTTTGGACCCATATCTCAAGTTTGCTGTGGAATGTGACAGGGAAATGAGAAGGTTGGCACGGTTCGAAAGCATATATTGCGTCAGTTTGAACACGTGTTTGAAGAACCTTCAGTGTACGACGTGACACGGTTCAACGTCCAAAACGCCGAAGCAACGTACAGAACTATACATGATGACTGGATAACAGTTCTACACACAGATACTCAAGCAGTGAAGGTGGAAGATGCAATGGATACAATACCGTAAGTTTGCCTTTGCCGATGAAAACACGCTTATAACCTGACTATGCCATATAGATAATTTTACGGGTACTCTTTCTCCCCATCGTATATATCACCTGTCCCCATTATTGAATCTATGCACACTCATGTTGTTCATTTATGGCTTATTACAGATTTGGGTGGTATGTTACGGGCGGTGACTAATGTATTTGCTATAACTTCTAAAATTGGGACACAAACACTAAAAAGGGAGTTGCATGTGGAAAGCAATAGGTAGCGCCATTTCACTTTTTTTTTAACTGCAGTCAACCAATCATTATACTAATCTTATTTATCACCCAGTGGGAATACAAGTGTTGTATCGCTTTGGGCAAGCCAAAGGGATTTACTTGGCCAATCCGTGATAGACAGGTTTGAGAATTCGCCTACCGTTGTTGTCACCTCCCTTACAGTCGCTACATACGGCCGTACACTGCTGATCACTGTACTTAGCTATCTCCGCCATAAAACAATTGTCCTCTAACTTACATTTATCTTTGTTAGGTGCATTTACATTCAGCTCTACTAAAGCAACAAGAATATATTTTGGACATTGATTTACCTGAACTAGACGTCGTTAAAACCAGGTATGATTTTTTTACATGCGTGCATTTGTTTGACCGTTTCGTTTCATTTTCCTCTATTACTTGACCTGATTAGATCGAATCAACATGCTGGAAAAAAGATTGAGTATATAGACCACTCCTATGGTGACCGTTCTTCTGTACTAGAAAGTACAAACGCTACACTTGCCCAGCTGATGACTTACGTCAGGACTGCTGACTGTCGGGTATGTTGCTCTTGCGCGCAATGCACGCATAACCATAAAATATGATCACCACCATCCATCCCCTTTCATTGATTGAACATAGTTCTTTTAACCCTATCAATTATGTTCTGTTTGAATCCTGGACATGCACCAGTTTAAAAACAAACGAAAACAACAAATGAGCTCTACTTGAGTTACTGTGTATAAATATTAGTAGTTTATGATTTTTTTTATGTGCACTGCAATATCACCAATACAGGTCATCAATATGCTAATTTCGTAGACTACCCCACACCTAATGTTGAACCGTCTGAAACTTTGCCTATCAATGCACATAACATATGTTCGCATCCAAATCTTGATGATTATCTTTTGCATCCAACTGTTTTGTCGTACGGCAGTAACATTGTCTTTGCAATACTTTTACACACTATTTTCCTTAATTTGTGTAGTTGCCCGTAATGCATTTTTACTTCCAGTTTTTACTCTACTATATTTATACCAATCTTTTGGTATATATTACACTTTTGATTGAAAACAAGTTACTCACGTAGGTATATAGTTTTCTAGCTGTGCTGCAAATAATAAATGTCTCATTTATGCGATTCGTTTTGTTTGTCCACCGTGCTTGCAAATTTTGAACTGTTAAGAAATTACACGACATACCCTTCGCCACCTTTTTCTTGCTCAAGAAATTGCATTAGTGCTGGGATGAAATAATTTACATAATATTTTTAATTTCCACAATATAGGACTGGGTATGCAGTTTAGCTTCAGGATACACATACTACACATTTGTATGACCACTTGGTGTCTGTCACGTGCTGATCAAAAATTACACCATCCCAATTACAACCCCATCAGTAAACATGGAATGTTCACGGTCTATCCGCTGGCTGACATAGGTTTATAGGGAAGATTATAACCATACTCCCTTTAACATAGCTGTGCTAGGTGTAACGAGAATATTTTCTAGCACTGCTTAATTTTAATTGGCAAACGGATTACAGCATATAAGCATTACCATACATACTCTATACGCATGCGGACTGGAGAAGTGTACACTTTTTGTTTAACAAAATTAGCTCCGTACATTACACGCTTGCAAAACGTCTTCGTTTCAGTTTACCGTGCTTACACAAACAGATATGAAAATGTAGCTATAAATATATGCCAATACTTCTGTTCATGGTAAAATATATGTCGTGCCAGCAACCATTGCGCAGTTGAAAAGTTCTACCTGGAGCTATCTTTCATGCGCGGTCTGCAAGTCTACAGCTCACTTTGAGGGCACCAAATATTTCTGCTCCGGATGCCATCGAATGGTAGCCTATCCTGTAAATAGGTATCGTTTGTCGAATTCTTTGCTCTGCAGATTTCTTTATTTTCTTGGAAAAAAATAAGTACGACTACTAAAAATATATTTGTTAGGTACTGTTGAAATGTTGACATATTAGACTCCTCTACATCTACTACTATCACCGCTTTTGACAAGGAGGCGGAATGTCTACTTGGACATAAAGTTGACGACATGCTTGCCATACTTAACTCGATAAAATAACATAATTACGCATTTTATTTTGCAGTTTCTATAACTATGCCTGATTTAATCAGAAGTGAATTTTTGTGGATGTGAGTTTATCATATTCCTATCTCATTGCTTGCATTGGAACAACCGACTTTGGTCACGCTCTTTTTACACAGCTAACTACACCAACTGCCTGCGTGTACTGCTCATTCTGGGTTGTAAATAGTATTACCCAAATAGACAACAGCCATACTGTTAGATCAATACGGGTTTCAAGCTATTGCTTACAATGTACATACTCCAATTTGGTTTAATATGTGACCATTATTTTCCACGTAAGGAATGAACTATACTCTCACATCATGTCATCCACTGTCTACCATTTTTTGATGAGACATTCTAGCCATAATAAGTTGTTTGTTCACCATGCGTTACAGCGTGCCAGTGCTCAACCAAACTAATTTACTCATTTTGGAACGTGTAGGTGGTATATTGACACACTAGCAAATAGAAGTTATGAATGCACAGCTATGTGAATACTGACTGTTTAAAAAACTTTTATACATCTTCTGCTCCTTCGTTTTTCAAGTTGTACTGGCTTATTTATATTCCTTTTTCTGCTCTATTCGTTGATGCCCAGGTAGGCATCGTGTCATCCACACTTACAATAGGTTATTTTGCTTCACTTTTCAATACCATCTACATTATAGTATCAAATGCATCTACACTACTATGCATTGAACCCTATCGACCTAACGTTAGTAACACATGCTATACACTTTGTGGTTTAAAATAATGTTTCATGCTGTAGGAAAATGGGGTCTACAAAATGAGAAGATTTTCTGCAGCCTCTTGAGAACCAAAGCAATGTTTGAATTTAGACTAAGTAACTATGAGATGAATAATCCAGGCACTTACCTCACTGCTAGAAAAATCACGAAAAACGTGTCTGAGACGGTTTGTTCTCGACCATGGTTATATATTAACCTAAAATTTAAAAACTTATTTTCTCTCTTACTGACGGTTTGCTATGTTTCGGAACACTTGAAAATTACAGCTCACTCCACCTAGTGATCAAAGTTCTAACTTAGTTTCTCCTTCAAAAACGTATAAGCAAGAGACACCATCGAAGGCAGACATCAAAGGGAAAAAACGTATTGATCAGGTTTGATATGCAATTATTACAATTCTTTGTCTATCCAACTGGTATCACAGAAAGGACATTCATTTGTTTTGCTAGGACGACGATAGATCATTCATCCACTCGTGCGTGCTTCTGATCCACCAGTCACCAGAAAGACAATGTGAAGAGGAATTGTTATTCAAGTGCAGTTTTTTAACCTTTTTTCCACCACTTCACATTGACAGTACCTAGTTCTATCAATGTGTTCTTTCCATCTGCAAAGTACTACGTCTGCCGACAAATATTGTATCTCACACACAACGCTTAACTGATCCTCCTACGGTACGTTCTTCGAATAAATCACAATGCACATATTTGTCCATATCAAGCGCTGCTTGACTGCTCTATGTATGGACACTTCTTCCTATAACTGTTTCACCTTTCAAAACATTACTATGACACTTCATATTCAGTTACTGTCATCGCCTTCTGCTACCGCTACATTTTTAATGCCTCTAAACTTAAGCCTTGTTTTTTCTTGTCTACAGGGTGTGGATACAGAACAGCAGAATGCAGTGTCTAGTGCAACCAAGGTTCGAGAGAAGAAGCAACGAAATTAATTTGTACCATTTCATGATTTCATAACCGTAGTGCATTCACGTTTTTCTAGTTTGTACTTACTGCTTCTCCGTTCAATGTAGTCATCAACTCTTTTTTCTCCTTTTTTACCATACCTTTTTTCCCCTGTGCATTATGATGCATGACATTAACTTTGTTTGCTTTCATATGTATTACATGTTTGTATTTTTAATAACACTCCGCTCCGACCCTAACTTACTATGTATGATTACCATTGTTGCGTACATTACCATTGCAAGTAACATCGTGTTTTCCCTAACACATGAATTCGATTTACATTATTCGTTAATGTGTATTTGCAATAGGAATGATATTAGAAGTGGAGATTAATTATTTGGGAGTGGCCTTTTGTGACGACCCACATTTCGGAAGGTTTAAATTGACAGTAATCCATACATGTCCAATCCAAACAATCTGGAACATAGATAATCATTGAGGTTAATTAAGAAAAATAAGAAAAGAAGAAGAAAACAAACATAGAATCTCGCAGTAGAACGATAAAAATATAATAATCAAATAAACAGTTTATGAAGTTGTCTATACTATACATTTGATTATAATCTATATAACAATAATCAGAGTTATATATACATCAGGGATAAATAAATAATGCAGTAGATAGCATCACGTAGGAATACTAATAGTTATAATATACCAAATTTTCGTCTTCGTCCTTCAGAATAAATCTTCAATAAGTTGAAAAAATCAGGACTAACCCAAGTGTAATGAAAAGACAAAATACTCGAGTCAGGACTAAAATATTCTTATATAAGTCAAATCAATATCGCATATAAAATATGAGTGTCATGGCATCAGAGATGGTTATGAGTTTTCACATCTCCTATCAGTGTATAATGTGCATGTAATAACTCAAGAGATGTTATGGGATTTTCCATCTCTTAAGGATCCATCAAAATATTTATATGTAGTAGAATACGCTACACATATAATGTCTAATCAATAAAATAAATATTTTTCTTAGCGTTAAGACTTTACATTAATCACCCTTAACGCGTTTTTAAGCATTGTCGTACAGTTTGCATATAAAACACTAGTTAAACGGTCAGTGGATAGGGATGCGCCGTGGTACGATAACACTAAACTAAAATCGTATGGGTCTCGTTTAGGGATAAAAGTATGACAATGCACGTGAGGGAATGCCCAAGGTAGGATAGTACCAGTTCGAGTCGTAGGGCTAGTGGTAACGCATCATGTACATGACCGCCCATCGCGTCCATACATCCTCTATCGAGTCAAAGGAAAGGTGGCTATCTCAATTAAGGTGCACCAATCGATATCAACAACAGGAGTAATAATATGGACCGTCCAAAAAATCAAAGAATGGATGTCCCCTCGGGGTAATTAGCCAACTTGGCCCTGTCAAACTGTCATGTTCTAGTCATTTCGAATTGGCACAAGTGCTGGGTTTATCCATCATCGTTCTCTTTCTTCAAATCCAGCAATCATCGCCAAATCCAACCACTTCATTCTGAAGTCTCCTCCACGCACACAATTGTTAAAGTGGTTCCGGTATCGATAGAGAGTATGCCCATATCTGGTCCGGTATCTTTAACAACCAAACTTTGTTTTACACACCGGTTGGTTCTTTTACATTTAGAAAACAGTTCATACTTGATATCAAAACATCATATTCGCTTCAAAATCAAATCCAATTCGAAATCATCATATTTACTCAAAGTATACTATTTATTTTAAGAATCATTTCATTTTAATATCTTGGTTTCGATTCGAATTTTTTTCGAATTTCAATTTAGGTTATAACTTTATTTAAACAAATTCGTATTTAAATCCACGATTTAAAATAAGCATTCCAACCTTTGATCAATTTAAACTTTAGAGAAATAGTTTAGAGAGTAATAAATACATTTTAAATAATTAAAATAGTTAAAATAATTTAAATGGTTAAATGGTTAAAATAGTTTAAATAATTAGGATAGTTAAAATAGTTTAAATGATTGAATAGTTTAATATAAAATTGTTTGAGTGTTAAAATAGTTCATATAGCAAAATAGTTTGGAAAAAATCAAAGTAATTTTAATATTTTAAGAATATAGATTTAAAATAGTTTATACTAAAATGATTCATTTGAACATAGTTTCAAAGTCAAACCGATTCAATTCCAACTTCTCAATTCGAATTGATCAATTTGCATTTCCATTTAATTCGCTTAAATTCTGATTTCAATATGAATTATCTTCAATTTCACTTTGTATTCAAATCAATTTCAACTTCGATTCCAAATCAATTCAATTTCGACCTCAACTCAAATTTCCATTTAATCGATTCGATTTCAATTTCAATTCAAATCAATTTCAACTTGATTTCAAATTAATTCAATTTCGATCTCAATTTCATTTAATACAATTCAATTCCAATTAGAATAAATTTCAATTCAATTCTCAATTTTAAACCATCTCAATTTATCAATTCCAAGTTTGGTTTTTAAAATATCGGTTTAAAATACTCAATCAAATTAACCTTCAATATTCAGTTTAATATCCCCATCTTCAAATAAAATTCAATTCCAAGCTTAATTTCGAAATATCGTTTTTATATCACTTTTACTTAGTAATATTCAAAGTTCAAAAATAATTTGATTTTTATTTTTATTTGTCTTAAATCAAAATCATTTAAATAAATTTCAAATCAAAAATTTTAAAATCATTTCATTTAACCAATCCAGTGTCCGTATATAATTTTCTATCATATGGCCAAGTGATCATTTCAATTTAATTTCGAAGATGGATATATGTCATTTCTGAAAGAAATGCGGATTACGGATCTCAAGGCTAGGATTAACACTAACGAGGGAGGGTGAATAGTGTTGATAAAGAATTACTAAATCTTTTCGAGTTTATGTTAATTTAGACACAGATGTATGTAATCTACAGATACAGGGATAATCACAGAAACAAACACAGATGCAGAAATAAAATAAAAGCAGTAAAGGAAAAAACACACTGGATTTTATACTGGTTCGGAGTTATCCTACATCCAATCCCGCAACACAAGTACGGATTTCCTTTCAAAAGCAATTGTACAATTGCACCCTCAATTTCAAGGCTAAGAGGTAAACCCTCCATAATTTCAATCCTTTGGGTAGAGATACTTGATTTTCGGGACACAAGTTTACCCAATTGATTTACCAAGGCTACAATCACACCTTTTCTCGCTTGATTGATTTTCAAGGCCACAATCACACTTTTTCTCGCTTAATAGATTACAAAGAAGTCTATAACTCTGAATAGCACTGAGAACCTTGTTGAGATAGTGAT
Source organism: Allium cepa (assembly GCA_030765085.1). NCBI lineage: Eukaryota > Viridiplantae > Streptophyta > Magnoliopsida > Asparagales > Amaryllidaceae > Allium > Allium cepa. Next base: position 806,160,075 of record CM060943.1, read on the forward strand.
AGAGAATCAAACTAGAAGTGATCGAGTATGATTCAATATTGATTTCGACAGAGTAATGGTAAGAGTATGTATTAAGAAATGCGGAAGAAGAAGAGGAGTGAAAAACCAGAAAATCTGAACTAAAATTCGTTGAAATTAACCCCTATTTATAGAAGAGCAACAACCATGTCCATTCATGAAGAGTTATGGTGAATAGATAGTTCTTTTGAAATTTAAATTTTGAACTCAGCTGACACCATGTCGACATGGTCACCATAGGCATGTCGACATTCCAAAGCAATTTTTGATGATTTGATTTTCGTTGAAAATAACCTTTATCTTATATTAAAACTATTTTAAACTTTTCTAATATACTTGACTATAGTTAAAATGCATAAGTAAATATAGAGAATAATATATATATAATTTAACTATAATTTTATATTTAAATCTTAAGTATGAATATTTAAAAGTTAAATATATTATTTTAAAAGATAGTTTAAAATCATGAGTAATTTTGACTTTGAAATTAAAGATAATTTTGAGGCTAAAATTATTTAAAATCAGGATAGAGGTTTTTGATGCTTTTAAAAGGAAGGTTTTGAAAACATTTTGGAAACAGGATATAATCTTGAAAAATCATTTTGAATAAAAAGTTGGCGGATACAAAACAATGTTCCACTAGATTTTTCGTAGGTTCCATCCTACTTAGGGTTCCATCCCTTTAACAGGCTCAAAGTGGATTCCATTCCAGATGCCAGTGCTTTTCTATGAGTTTTAACAAAATTTCTAACTAAAGAATAAATTACTTCAATTCTTAAACTCTTGATATTCTTGATACTCATGAGTCTTCAATCTTGATATCTTGAATCTCTATATTGTACAGTCTTCACTCTTTGTACCTACATGGTTAAAACCTGCATATACATATATATCTAAACTTATAATGTTAGTATTTATATTTTATTATCTATTCTAAGGTTGTTGTCATCAAAACCATCATTTCACGGACTAACAATCTCCCCCTTTTTGATGATGACAACCTTTGTTTATAAAATATTACTTCTATCCTAATAACTCCTCCTTAATCTATAACTCCCCTTAATTTATGCCTAACTAACCTATTTTATATTTCTCCCCCTTTGTCATCAACAAAAACAAACTCTAAACTTTATAACTCCAAACTATATAACTCTCCCTAATTCTAATATACTATGTGATTATAGTAATAGTGTTATCATAAATAATCAACACTTAGATCTAATAATAAATCTAATCCTAAACTACTAACTATCTTAAGTATATAATAACCATATAATTATATGTATTAATAAGAAGAACACATATAAGAACACAATTAATTTATTAATCATATAGTTGAATGTACATTTTTCGTTGTAAACGTAAGAAAGAATAAACAACAATGGTAAAGAAAGAGAAGAAACTAATGTGTGTTTTTAAACATAGGAGATCTATGAATTGAACGGTATGGATAGTGGAAACAGAAATTTCCTCGTTGTTCGACAAGATTCCCATTCTTGTCAAAACACACTTCTCCAACACACACGACTTGGTCATCATCCTCCGTGTGCGCTTCTTCCATGGGTTCTTCTTCTTCTTCTTCACTGGCCTCTTGATTGAGTAAAGAATCTTCATCAATCAAGATAGGGTTGGCTTGATTATCCATTATAAATTTTTGCAAATTCCTAAGAATCTTGCCTTGCTTCTCTTGTTCCTTTGCCATACGGAGTTGAATCACTTGAATTTCAGTTATCATCTGAAGTACATCCTTTAGAGAGTCCTCTATTTTAGTCACACGAGCGAGAGTAGTACGTTGAAATGGACCAGACGTAGGAGAGGAGAACGAAAAGGTTGATTTTATGTTTGATTTGGAAGAGGAGGCCATTGATTATTTGATTTCAGAGAGAAGAACAGATAGATAACAGAAATGATGAATAAAATTTCGAAAATGTAAAGAATATATAACCAATTATTTTGAATTTTGATGGGAAAAGAATTTTAAAAAGAAAACGTTGCATGTCGACATGGGTATATGGGGGATGTCGACATGGTCCTTTTTATTTTTACCATTTGATTTATTTTAATGTTAATTATTAATTATACTTGTTATTTATATTTTATATTTAAGTTATAGAACAAATACCTATTTTTCTTCTAAATTTAGTAAATATTGATTCATTTAAGGGTTTTGTTAAGATATCAGTAATTTGATTCTCAGAATTGATATAATCGAGAGTAACTACTTCCTTACTTATATTATCTCTGAGAAAATGATGTCTGATATCAATATGTTTAGTTCGAGCATGTTGAGTAGTATTTTTGGATAAACTTATCGCACTCGTATTGTCACAATAAATTGGTGATTTTGAAAATTTTAAACCAAAATCTTTTAAAGTTTGTTGCATATGTATTACGTGAGAACAAGCCAAAGCAGCAGAAATATACTCTGCTTCAATTGTTGATAAAGAAACTGTGTTTTGCTTTTTACTAAGCCAAGAAACTAGAGAATGCCCCCAAAAAGTGACAAGTCCCACTTGTACTTTTTCGGTCTGATTTACAACCAGCATAGTCAGCATCACAGTAAGATATTAAGTCAAGAGAATCATTTTTAGGCTAAAATAAACCATAATCAGATGTGTGTTTAACATATCTTATGGTTCATTTTACGGCTTTTAAGTAGGTCTCTTTAGGTTATAATTGATATCTGGCACAAAGACAAACACTATGCCTGATATCAGGTCTACCGGCAGTAATATAGAGTAGTGATCCAATCATTCCTCTATATAATTTTTGATCTACATCTTTCGAGAGTTCTTCTTTACCAAGGTACTTATTGGTTGCCATGGGAGTCGGTTTTCCACTCGCAGTAGTCAAACCAAATTTACTAATTAGGTCTTTAGCATATTTTTCTTGACTAATAAAGATACCATTATCTAATTGTTTTATTTGTAATCCTAAAAAGAAATTTAATTCACCCATATGACTCATCTCAAACTCTTTTGTCATTATTTCAGAAAATTCTTTATTCATTTCAAAATTAGTTGATCCAAAAATGATATCATCTACGTAAACTTGTAATAGTTGAATATCATTTTTATGTTCTTTAATAAAAAGAGTATTATCTACTTTACCAATTTCAAAATTAGATTGCAATAATAAGATCTTAGTCTATCATACCAGGCTCTAGGAGCTTGTTTTAGACCATATAAAGCTTTCTTAAGTTTGTAAACATGATTTGGTATTTTATCATTTTCAAAAAGTGGTGGCTGTTCAACATATACTTCTTTTTTACAAATCCATTTAAAAAGGCACTTTTAACATCCACTTTAAATAATTTGAAATTATTATGATTTGCGAAAGCAAGTAGAATCATAATGGCTTCCAATCTTGCTATGGGAGCAAAGGTTTCATCAAAATCTATTCCTTCTTCTTGACAATAACCTTGAGCAACTAATCGAGCTTTATTTCTAACTACCTCTACATGTTCATTCATTTTATTTTTATAAACCCATTTAGTTTCAATTATAGTTTTATTTTTAGGTCTAGGAACAAGTTCCCAAACATCATTTCTAGTAAACTGATTTAATTCTTCTTACATAGCCAAAATCCATGAATCATAAGTTGATGCTTCTTTTGGATTTTTGGGTTCAATAGTTGATATAAAAGCTACATTACTCATTTGACTTAGTTGATTTCTAGTTTTAACAAAAGATTGCATATCTCCCAGTATATTTTCTATAGGATGATCTTTTAAAAGTTTTGTCCTTTTATTAGGATGATTAATTTCATTATTAGTTTCAATTGATTCTTGATTTTGAGTGATTAAATCCTCTTCATCATTTGTATCTTCAAAATTTTTGAAGTTTTCATCAAATGAAACATGCATTTTTTCTTCAATGGTGTTAGTTTTTAAATTAAACACTCTGTATGCTTTACTTCTATTAAAGTATCCGATAAAGATTCCTTTGTCGGATTTAGGATCAAATTTATCTAAATTATCTTTTATATTTAAAATAAAGCATTTACTTCCAAAAATTATGAAATAAGATACCTTAGGTTTCTTTGAATAAAGAAGTTCATAAGATGTCTTATCAGTTAGAGGTCTAATTAAAATTCTATTTAAAACATAATAGGCGGTAGCAACTGCTTCTGCCCAAAAATTCTTCGGTAAATTACTATCTGAAAGCATAGTTCTCGCACACTCTTGAATCGTCCTATTTTACGTTCCACTACTCCGTTTTGTTGTGGAGTTCTCGGAAATGAAAAATTGTGAGTTATTCCCTTTTTATTGCAGAATTCCTCAAACTTTTCATTTTCAAATTCACCACCGTGATCACTTCGAATAGTTATAATTTTTAGAGAAAACTGATTTTGAATTCTTTTTGAAAAGGTCTTAAAACATTCAAAAGTATCACTTTTATGTTTTAAAAATATTGTCCACGTAAATCTAGAATAATCATCTACAATTACAAAAACATATCTACTATGATTTATTGACAAAATTTGAGATGGACCAAATGAATCAAGATGAAGTAATTCAAGAGGTTTTGAAGTTGAGATCGTATCTTTTAATTTAAAGGAATTTTTTCTAAGTTTTCCTAATTGACATGCATCACATAAACTATCTACTTTAAAATTCATTTTAGGGAGACCTCTTACTAGATCATGTTTGACAGTCTAGATAAGAGTTTGAAATTCAAATGCCTAAATCTCTTATGCCAAATCCAAGGGTCACTTGTATTTGCCAACAGATACAGGTTATCATTTGATACTTTCATACTAAGAATATAAATATTCTTTTTCCCGACTTCCTCAAATATTATGGTTGAATTATTATCTTCGATGTGACATTTATCTTTTTCAAATTTAATTTTATATCCTTTATCGCAGAGTTGACTTATATTTAGCAGATTATGTTTTAGATTCTTAACTAGCAAAACATTAGCAATAGTAGGAGTTTCAGAATTACCGACTTTGCCGATGCCAATCACATATCTTTTTGAATTGTCTCCAAAGTTAACCAGTCCTCCGTCTTTGTATATAATATCATTCAGCATATCTGGATTGCCAGTCATGTGTGTAGAACACCCACTATCAAGTATCCATTTGTTCTTTCCGATCTGCACAATTTGCCCGCTGTGGATTGATTCCTCAATAGCCATAAAGCATGATTCCTGCACATGAAACAATTTTGATAGATAACATGAATTTTGTAGGATCGATTTCACCCTAGAGGGGTGGTGAATAGGGTGATAGTGCTAATTATAAAAATTAATTGCGGAAGCTTATAAACTGATATTAACACAGATCACAGAATATTACCAGCACAGAAATAAATAGCAGAATAATAAAATGCAGAATAGAACAACACAGAATTTACCCAGCTTTGGCAAAACCCTGCCTACGTGCTGCCCCCAAGGTTTCTACTAGAAATTAGATAGTCCCTCGCTTACACACGTAAACTCGCGACACCCGCTATCGACTAAATCTAATTCTACGCTCAAAACCCTGCCACAACTCAGCCACTGAGTTGCGAATTCTCAAGCTACGCCACGTAGCTTGTCCCCTAGTCACACGACTAGAAATTTAAACGTTTTAAAAAGGAAAATAAAAATTAAAAACAATTTAAACTCAAAAACCCTAATTAATAAAATACAAACCCCTTAAAAAAAACTCTTTTAGAAAATAGGCCGGCCCCCTTTGTAATTCGACCCGTCTCTTTTATTTCTTCGTTCGTAATGGCGGTCGTTCCTCTTGCAAATTTAGGGCTTTCGAAGTGCCGACAATATGTTGATTGATTCGATGATTATTCGCGTGTAGCCTTGATCGATTGTTGCTCACTTCGGCTGCTTCGTTGATCGAATTATTTCCTTGATTCGGTATGTAATTATTTGCTTTTGCTTTATTGATTTTATGCTTTCTAGAATTCGATGCGTATGCTGATGATGATCCTAGGGTTTATATAGGACTCGAATTCCTATTTTTGCGTTCGTATAAAATCATTTGAATTTGTCATATTATTCACCTCGGCCACTTGATTTTGTTTCGATGATTGAGATGTTTTCTGACTTGTTCAAAAACGTATATTTGTTACTTGATGGTCACGGCGTTGATTTGAGATTGTGATGACCACGGCTTGATTTTTATGTATGAACACGGCTTCTTGACTTGACTGCATCTCACGGCTTTGATTTGTTCAACTCTGGCCATCTTGAATTTTTAAACCGTTCTTCTGGATATTGTTCGAACTGTACTCATGCTCGATTTGCTTGCTTCGGCTGCTTCATTGACATTGACTTGTTGGATTTTACTGTAACTTAGCTAATGGTTCATCTCTGCTTCATGTCCGTTCCTGAACATTACTGTTTTGGTTTAACCTGTATATCATTGACTTGATATCATTACTTCAATGTTTTTGATGCTCCTTCGATTCATTGAGGCTTATATTTGAATGTCAGTTGTATTAGTAGTTGATTTGTAGTCTCTGGTATTTCATCTTGGCCATGTTGCATTCTGGTCTGGATATCATGATGTACATGTGTGTTGCATTTCATTTGCGGCCTTGACTTTTGTGATATTTGAACTTGACGGCTCTGGCTCGATGTTGTTACTGCATTCACGACCACTGTCTTGCATTTTTGCTTGTATTATCCGGTCTGGTTGAACTGAGTTTGATTTGGTTTCAATTTTGCTGTGCATTTACTTGGTGTGTTTGCACTGTGCATTGAGCATTGTGTCACTTGTATACTGCAGCTTGGTCTTGCCTTGGTTCTGGCCATTCCTTGTTGCCTTGTTGCAGTTTGATTGTGCTGTTTACCCGTGTACATGCTTCACTGTATCTTCATTCATGTTGGTTTAGTTTGTGCACTGTTTACTGTTAGTCGAGTTGAGTTGATCATGTTGCATTGTGAACTTTTGTGTTGGTTCCATTGTTGCATCTCTGACCTGTGCATTCCATTCTCGTGTGTTCATCCCTGTAGTATATGCTACTGTCTACTTGAGTTTGCTTTGATGCACTGTTGAATTTGTGTAGACTGTGCATTACACTTGAGTTGAATCCAGTTTTACAACTCGGGTTTGACCTTGTGTTGAAGTCGAGATTTTATTTATGTTGCACCTGAGTTGAACTCGTCTTTTTATTTGGGTTTGACCTTGTGTTCACCTGTCCCTGTAGCATTATCAAGTGTATATCGGTGTGCACGGCCTTGTGGCATATACAGTGATACACTGTGTATGTCACAAGCTGTTCGTGTATGATGAATTCAAATTTAAATGATGACGAACAACCCAAATAACTGAGGCAAATCGTATTTTCAAAAATCATATTTCATTTTCTGTTGCAAAAATATTTCTTTTTCAATTTTACTGCGTTAGTGAATATTTTTGCAGATTGCTCAGATGCTGGATTCAAACTGGAATGAAGTTGAAGATTAATACGAGTGTGAGCGATATGTAGTGAGGTGAAAATGTAAAAATGAATTGTGATGTAATCAGAAATGTATTGTAATAAAATGTATATTTATAATGAGAGCTTGAAGTTGTACTATCAAAAATTGTAATAAATATTTATTTGAATAAAATATTCGTCTGAATTCAAATTCAGTGTTATTTATTTTATTCAGCAAATATTTATTTAATCTATGAAAAATAAAATAGTACATTAACAAATACATTTAAACGAATGTATATATGTTTATTATCATCAAACAAAAATCATATAAGCACATATTTAACAATCTCCCCCTTTTGATGATAACAAACATATATTTAAGATTTTGAATTTATTAAATGTATTTGATCATTCAATTTGCTCCCCCTATTTGAATGCTCCCTATCTATACAATACTCCCCCTACATATATGCATGAGAATAAAAATATGCAAATGAATCTATATGCATACGCAAATATATGAATTTTATTTGCTAAAATCTTAACTTTTCTCTCCCCCTTTTGTTATCAGCAAAAGAATAATAGTGTTAGAGAAGATAGAGATAAAGTGATTGATATTGATCTAATATTAAGACTCAATCGAATATAAATATTAAATTTAAAAAAAAATCAAACACAAAATCATAAATATTTTGTTAGGCGCATATTCCGCTTTTAGAATGATGGAAATGTTGTCATCATATAAAACCATATAGTTATGTCTATTTGTGGTATATTTATATCAGGAATTTGAATATCTACTAACCATGCATAACCGTTAGGACTTTTAAATGAGATTAGTAGTATTCCAGTTTTATTTTTATTTTAAAAACAAAATGAATTCAAGTATCTTCTAACCACGCATAACGGTGAGGACCTTTAAATGGGATTAGAATCAACTTGTTTATTTTAAAAATCAACTTTTGATATGCGTTCCATACATGCATAACCGTGAGGACTTTTAAATGAGCATGGAAGCACATAACAAATTACAAGTAATTCACCCATGCATAACCGTGAGGACTTTTAAATGAGAGTGAATACATTGGTAATTATTTATTTATTTATTTATTTATTTATTTAAAAGTGAAAAAAAAGAATGATTCCTGTTTAGAGTACCACATATCGACAAACTATATTGAATTTTGATGAGTGATGGTTGCTAGAAATATGATAGAAATAGAGATGGTCATGGAATTTTTACCAACAAAAGTTTTATAACTCTTGTTTAATTTGAAAAATTTATTAATTATACCGTCTTGAGTAATATATGATAAATATCAATACTCATCACTTTTTCAATCACTATTTATCTCTTCGACGATTTGTAGGGAGAAAAAAATGTTAAATATTCAGCAAATTTCTAAAACACCTAAGCTGAGTCGTAGTTTACAAAAACTATTTTCTGGTAGGGGTTTTGTAAAAATGTCTGCCAATTGAGAATTAGTTGAAATAAAATTTATGCAGATATTTTCTTTGGAAATATGATCTCCAATAAAATGATGTCTAACATCTATATGTTTTGTTCGTGAGTGATGTACAGGATTATTTGTGAGATCGATTGCGCTTTTTCTATCACACATAAGTGGTACACGTTTAAAATTTAGGCCATAGTCATGCAAAGTTTGTATCATCCATAAGATTTGAGCAGAGCAACCACTCAAAGCAATATACTCTGCCTCTGTTGTGGATAATGCAATACAATTCTGTTTTCTACTCGACCATGCAACTAATGAATGTCCTAACATAAAACATGCTCCACTAGTACTTTTTCTATCAACTAAATTTCCAGCATAATCAGCATCTGAAAAACCTTTCAATTCAAAATTATCGTTTGATAGATACCAACGACCAAACCGTGGGGTGTGCAACAAATATCTTATAATTCCTTTAACAGCTTTTAAATGAGATTCTTTTGGGTTAGATTGAAAACTTGCACACAAGCAGACAGAAAACATGATGTCAGGTCTAGAGGCGGTAAGATAAAGGAGTGATCCAATCATACCTCTGTACTGCTTTTGATCAACTGTCTTACCTTTTTCATCCTTGTCAAGTTTAAGTGTTGTACTCATGGGAGTTCTTGCTGGTTTAGCATCTTTCAATCCAAATTTGTTGACAAGTTCCCTTATATATTTTGTTTGAGAAATGAATGTGCCTTTATCGCTTTGTTTGATTTGAAATCCTAAAAAGAATTTTAACTCTCCAACCAAGCTCATTTCAATTTTTTCCTGCGTGACTTTTTCAAATTTCTCATACAATAACTTGTTAGTAGCACCATAAATGATGTCATCAACATATATTTGAACAATCAAAAGATCATCGTTTTCATGCAACAGAAATAGTGTGGTGTCTACACATCCCTTTTTGAACCCATTTTCAAGGAGATAAGAACTAAGACATTCATACCAAGCTCTGGGAGCTTGTTTTAATCCATATAATGCCTTTTTCGGTTTGTATACATGGTTTGGATATTCATGACTTTCAAAACCTTCTGGTTGTTCAACAAACACATCTTCTTTTAAAATTCCGTTAAGAAAAGCACTCTTAATGTCCATTTGTCTTAGTTTAAATCCTTTGTAACAAGCAAAAGCTAATAATATTCTAATTGATTCTAGTCTAGCTATAGGTGCAAAAGTTTCATCAAAGTCAACTCCTTCAATTTGATTGTATCCTTTAGCTAGCTTTATTTCTAATTACATTTCCAGATTCATCATATTTATTTTTAAAAATCCATTTTGTTCCTATAACTGGATAATCCTTAGGTCTAGGTGCTAGACTCCAAACATTATTTTGTTCAAACTGATTTAGCTCTTCTTGCATGGCCATGAACCAGTTTTCATCATCAAGGGCTGAATCTATGTTATTTGGTTCTATTTCTGAAATAAATCCACTATATAAGCACAGATCACATAGATTTTTAAAGGATGAACGAGTTTGTATACCTGCTATAGGGTTTCCAATTACCAATTCTGGTGGATGGTCTGTTTTGTATTTCAGTTTTTCTGGATCCAGATTTCTTCGGACTTCTTGAGTTGTGGTAGTTTCTCTAGTATCATCAGTTTCTTTTGGTTTTTCAAGCTCATATTTTTCTTTCTCCTCTTCAACGTTGCTTTTGGATGTTTCCTGATCATCAATGCCTTCATCAAATTTCACATTGATTGACTCCACGATTGTTTTAGTCTTTTTGTTGTAGACTCTATAAGCTTTGCTTCTCGAAGAGTAACCCATGAAGATGCCTTCATCAGCCTTTGCTTCAAATTTTCCTAACTGATCACCTGTATTAAGAATATAGCAAGGACATCCAAACACTTTGAAGTAAGCGATGTTTGGTTTATTGTTGAACCATAGCTCATAGGGGGTTTTGTTAAGAATCGGTCTGATCATAACTCTATTCATTACATAACATGCTGTATTTACTGCTTCTGCCCAGAGATGCAGAGGTAGTTCATATTCATTTATCATAGACCTAGCCAATTCTTGCAAAGTTCGATTCTTTCTCTCAACTACCCTATTTTGTTGTGGAGTACGTGGTGCAGAGAACTCATGTTTGATTCCGTTTTCATCACAGAAAGTTTCAAATTCATAATTTTCAAATTCTCCACCATGATCACTTCTTAACGAAACAATAGGGACTCCTTTTTCATTTTGCACTAATTTTGCGAATTTTGTGAAGTATGAAAAAGTTTCTGATTTTTTAGCCAAGAAATATACCCATGTATATCTTGAGTAATCATCAACTAACACAAAGCAATATTTCTTACCTCCTAAGCTAGCAATGTCATTAGGTCCGAATAGATCCATATGAACTAGTTCAAGAACTCTAGAAGTGCTTACATTGTTTTTGGCATGAAACGATGATTTTTTAAGTTTTCCCAAAGTACATGCTTTACAAATGTTTTCTGTTTCAAACTCATGTGATGGCAATCCTCTTACCAAACTTTTCCTTTTTAATTTGTTTAATAAGTTCATACTAGCATGCCCTAAACGTCTATGCCATAAATTCACTTCTATATCCTTAGCTACCAAACATTTAGAGAGGGTGAGATCATCAAAAGATAGAGAATATATACTACCTTTCCTTTTTCCTGAAAATAAGATTTCTTTTGATGATTTGACAACAATTTTGCACAAGTCAGAATCAAAGATAACATTCATACCTTTATCACATAGCCGACTGATTGATATCAAATTGTGGTGCAGATTTTCAACATATAGTACGTCATTCAAGGTAAATGTATTGTTACCTACTTTACCTTTACCGACAATTTTACACTTGTCATTGTTGCCCATTGTGACTCTGCCACCTTTGTACTTTTCTAGGCTAAGGAACTTTGATTTATCGCCTGTCATGTGCCTGGAACAGCCAGAATCCAAGTACCATTGCTATTGTTCCTTAGCCTGCCAGCATACCTACACGAGAAGAGAGTTTAGTGACCTATTTGTTTTTATAGGTCCATGATTGTTAGTGGCAAAATATTTAGAACGATAATTTTGTGGAGACCCAAAACTATTTATAATTGTTCCCTTTGGCACCCAAATTTGTTTAACTTTGAGAGTTTTTATATTTGTGCCTTTTGGAACCCAAATCGGTATAGTTTTCACATGTTAGGGTCTATACCAAACAATTATTGTGATTGTGTCCATATTTTCTACAAATTGTGCACATAGAATTATGATTAATATTGCTTTCAATAGTTTTCGATTTACTATATCCAAGTCCTTGTCTAATCGTATTAACAGTTTGCTTTCCTAATAGCATATTCAATGATTTTTCACTTTTTGAAAATTTATCTAAAGTCGTTGACAATTGTTGGACTTGTGTTTTGAGAGATTCATTTTTGTTTAACAATTGTGTGCACTTTTTAATAGAATTCTCTCTCCTAGTATTTTCATTCTCTTTTAAAATCAGAATTTTATTTTCAAGTGATTTTATATTGATTTCTGATTTTTTAATTTCTTCTTCGAATGTTGGACACTTATCACACTTAAGGATCCTACTTTGATAGTTCTTAACTAATTGATCAAGTTGTTTATTACATTCTATCAAAGTATCCTTTTGAGATTCAAGTTTGGCGTATTTTTCCCTAAGTCGTTCATAACAGCCATTTACTTCATGGAAATAAATAAGTAATTCAGAATGAGTGAGTTTTGATACCTGGCTTGGCTCGTCGTCATCACTGTCTGTAAATTCACCATGAAGGCACATGTTTGCTTTTTCACTCTCACTCTCGGTGCTATCACTTTCATCTTCGTCAGTTTCATCCCAAGTAGCCGCAAAGCTTTTCTTCTTTAGTTTCTTTCCTTGGTTTGATCGTTTTTGAGGACATTGTGGCTTGATATGACCGGGTTTGTTGCATTTGTAACAGATGATTTTCTGTTCTTCTGGGTTGTCTATTGCTTTGTTTAATCTGCTCTTCGCTTGTTGATTTCTAACTGGATTGCCATATTTGCGACTCCACCTTTTGAATTTTCTTATTAATAGTGCTAGTTCTGCTTCACAATCATCATCATTATCATCATCATCTTCACTTTCAATTGTTCCTTTAAGAGCTATTGATTTTCTTCGAGTGTCACCTCCTTCACGCTCTTCCTTGAATTTCATTTCTAACTCATAAGCAGTGAGATTTCCGATGAGTTATTCGATTTTCATTTGTTTCAAGTCTTTTGATTCTTGAATGGCAGTCACTTTGGCTTCAAAGCTTCGAGGAAGGACTCTGAGGATTTTTTGGACTATCTCCAACTCCGTGTATGATTTTCCAAGAGCTTTTGATTTGTATATGATATTGGAAAGTCGTCCATGCATCTCTTTGACATTTTCTTCCTTTGCCATTGTAAAGTTCTCATATTCGCTGCACAGCATAGCAAGGCGGGATTCTTTGACTTGAGATGTTCCTTCGTGAGTCACTTCGAGTGTGTGCCATATTTCCTGCGCAGTTAGACAATGTGAGACACGATTAAACTCAAATTGATCCAATGAACAGATAATAGAATTCATAGCTTTAGCATTAGTATTTTGTAATTTATTTTCTAGTTCTGTCCATTGTTCCTTTGGTTTCTCTATTTCCTGATTATCTACAGTTATAGTTGGTATTCTATAACCTGTCTCAACAATATTCCATGCGTCAATGGTTTTCAGAAAAATTTCCATCCTACTTTTCCAATAAGCATATTCACCATTGAACATTGGTGGTCTAACTATGGATTGACCCTCAGCAAAAGCAGTATTAAAAGAAGCCATTTTAAAAAATTCAAATTTTTAAAACAAAAATTGGTTTTTGTAAAAAATCAAAATTTTAAAACAAAAACGGCTTTTGATCCTAGCTCCGATACCACTTGTAGGATCGATTTCACCCTAGAGGGAGGGGGGTGAATAGGGTGATAGTGTTAATTATAAAAATTATTTTCGGAAGCTTATAAACTAATATCAACATAGATCACAGAATATTACCAGCACAGAAATAAATAGCAGAATAATAAAATGTAGAACAGAACAACACAGAATTTACCCAGCTTCGGCAAAACCCTGCCTACGTGCTGCCCCCAAGGTTTCTACTAGAAATTAGATAGTCCCTCGCTTACACACGTAAACTCGCGACACCCGCTATCGACTAAATCTAACTCTACGCTCAAAACCCTGCCACAACTCAACCACTGAGTTGCGAATTCTCAAGCTACGCCACGTAGCTTGTCCCCTAGTCACACGACTAGAAATTTAAACGGTTTAAAAAGGAAAATACAAATTAAAAACAATTTAAACTCAAAAACCCTAATTAATAAAATACAAAGCCCTTAAAAAAAACTCTTTTAGAAAATAGGCCGGCCCCCTTTGTAATTCGACCCGTCTCTTTTATTTCTTCGTTCGTAATGGCGACCGTTCCTCTTGCAAATTTAGGGCTTCGTCCCTGATCCAAATTAGGGCTTTCGAAGTGCCGATAATACGTTGATTGATTCGATGATTATTCGCGTGTAGCCTTGATCGATTGTTGCTCACTTCGGCTGCTTCGTTGATCGAATTCTTTCCTTGATTCGGTATGTAATTATTTGCTTTTGCTTTATTGATTTTATGCTTTCTGGAATTCGATGCATATGCCGATGATGATCCTAGGGTTTATATAGGACTCGAATTCCTATTTTTGCGTTCGTATAAAATCATTTGAATTTGTCATATTATTCACCTCGGCCACTTGATTTTGTTTCGATGATTGAGATGTTTTTTGACTTGTTCAAAAACGTATATTTGTTACTTGATGGTCACGGCGTTGATTTGAGATTGTGATGACCACGGCTTGATTTTTATGTATGAACACGGCTTCTTGACTTGACTGCATCTCACGGCTTTGATTTGTTCAACTCTGGCCATCTTGAATTTTTAAACTGTTCTTCTGGATATTGTTCGAACTGTACTCATGCTCGATTTGCTTGCTTCGGCTGCTTCATTGACATTGACTTGTTGGATTTTACTGTAACTTAGCTAATGGTTCATCTCTGCTTCATGTCCGTTCCTGAACATTACTGTTTTGGTTTAACCTGTATATCATTGACTTGATATCATTACTTCAATGTTTTTGATGCTCCTTCGATTCAGTGAGGCTTATATTTGAATGTCAGTTGTATTAGTAGTTGATTTGTAGTCTCTGGTATTTCATCTTGGCCATGTTGCATTCTGGTCTGGATATCATGATGTACATGTGTGTTGCATTTCATTTGCGGCCTTGACTTTTGTGATATTTGAACTTGACGGCTCTGGCTCGATGTTGTCACTGCATTCACGACCACTGTCTTGCATTTTTGCTTGTACTATCCGGTCTGGTTGAACTGAGTTTGATTTGGTTTCATTTTTGTTGTGCATTTACTTGGTGTGTTTGCACTGTGCATTGAGCATTGTATCACTTGTATACTGCAGCTTGGTCTTGCCTTGGTTCTGGCCATTCCTTGTTGCCTTATTGCAGTTTGATTGTGCTGTTTACCCATGTACATGCTTCACTGTATCTTCATTCATGTTGGTTTAGTTTGTGCACTGTTTACTGTTAGTCGAGTTGAGTTGATCATGTTGCATTGTGAACTTTTGTGTTGGTTCCATTGTTGCATCTCTGACCTGTGCATTCCATTCTCGTGTGTTCATCCCTGTAGTATATGCTACTGTCTACTTGAGTTTGCTTTGATGCACTGTTGAATTTGTGTAGACTGTGCATTACACTTGAGTTGAATCCAGTTTTACAACTCGGGTTTGACCTTGTGTTGAAGTCGAGATTTTATTTATGTTGCACCTGAGTTGAACTCGTCTTTTTATTTGGGTTTGACCTTGTGTTCACCTGTCCCTGTAGCATTATCAAGTGTACATCGGTGTGCACGGCCTTGTGGCATATACAGTGATACACTGTGTATGTCACAAGCTGTTCGTGTATGATGAATTCAAATTTAAATGATGACGAACAACCCAAATAACTGAGGCAAATCGTATTTTCAAAAATCATATTTCATTTTCTGTTGCAAAAATATTTCTTTTTCAATTTTACTGCGTTAGTGAATATTTTTGCAGATTGCTCAGATGCTGGATTCAAACTGGAATGAAGTTGAAGATTAATACGAGTGTGAGCGATATGTAGTGAGGTGAAAATGTAAAAATGAATTGTGATGTAATCAGAAATGTATTGTAATAAAATGTATATTTATAATGAGAGCTTGAAGTTGTACTATCAAAAATTGTAATAAATATTTATTTGAATAAAATATTCGTCTGAATTCAAATTCAGTGTTATTTATTTTATTCAGCAAATATTTATTTAATCTATGAAAAATAAAATAGTACATTAACAAATACATTTAAACGAATGTATATATGTTTATTATCATCAAACAAAAATCATATAAGCGCATATTCAACAAATTTGAATATTGATTATATGCAGCCTCATGAAACAATGATGATTTGAATATTTCTAAACTAGTATTAACAAATATAGCCATTTTAAAAACTTTTTTTAAAAATCAAATTATGTAACTTTGAAAACCATGCTCTGATACCAATTGAAAGAAATGCGGATTACGGATCTTAAGGCTAGGATTAACACTAGAGGGGGGTAAATAGTGTTTATAAAAAATTACTAAATCTTTTCGAGTTTATGATAATTTAGATACAGATGTATGCAATATACAGATACAGGGATAATCACAGAAACAAACGCAGATGTAGAAATAAAATCAAAGCAGTAAAAGAAAAAAAATACCGGATTTTATACTGGTTCGGAGTTACACTACATCTAGTCCCGCAACACAAGTACGGATTTCCTTTCAAAAGCAATTGTACAATTACACCCTCGATTTCAAGGCTACGAGGTACTCCCTCCAGAATTTCAATCCTCTGGGTAGAGATACTTGATTTCCGGGCCACAAGTTTACCCAATTGATTTACCAAGGCTACAATCACACCTTTTTTCGCTTGATTTATTTTCAAGGCCACAATCGCACCTTTTCTCGCTTAATAGATTACAAAGAAGTCTATAACTCTAAATAGCACTGAGAACCTTGTTGAGATAGTGATAGAGAATCAAACTAGAAGTAATCGAGTATGATTCAATATTGATTTCGGCAGAGTAATGGTAAGAGTATGTATTAAGAAATGTGGAAGAAGAAGAGGAGTGAAAAACTAGAAAATCTGATCTAAAATTCGTTGAAACTAACCCCTATTTATAGAAGAACAATAGCCATGTCCATTCATGAAGAGTTATGGCGAACAGACGCTTCTTTTGAATTTTAAATTTTGACCTCAACTGACACCGTGTCGACATGGTCACCATAGGCATGTCGACATCCCAAAGCAATTTTTGATGATTTGATTTTCTTTGAAAATAACCTTTATCTTGTATTAAAACTATTTTAATCTTTTCTAATATACTTGACTATAGTTAAAATACATAAGTAAATATAAAGAATAGTATATATATAATTTAACTATAATTTTATATTTAAATCTTAAGTATAAATATTTAAAAGTTAAATATATTATTTTAAAAGACAGTTTAATATTAGGAGTAATTTTGACTTTGAAATTAAAGATAATTTTGAGGCTAAAATTATTTAAAATCAGGATAGAGGTTTTTGATGCCTTAAAAGGAAGGTTTTGAAAACATTTTGAAAACAGGATATAATTTTGAAAAATAATTTTGAATAAAAAGTTAACGGATACAAAACAATGTTCCATTAGATTTCTCGTAGGTTCTATCCTATTTAGGGTTCCATCCCTTTAACAGGCTCGAAGTGAATTCCATTCCACGAATAAATTGGATTTTAAGATGCCAGTGCTTTTCTATGAGTTTTAACAAAATTTCTAATTAAAGAATAAATTACTTCAATTCTTGAAATCTTGATATTCTTGATACTCATGAGTCTTCAATCTTGATATCTTGAATCTCTATATTGTACAGTCTTCATTCTTGGTACCTGCATGGTAAAACCTGCATATACATATATTCTAAACTTATAATGTTAGTATTTATATTTTATAATCTTGTCATCAGAACCATCATCTCACGGACTAACAATATCAATCCAAATCACAATTTCATAGGTATATATCATTTCAACCTATTTCTTAATTTACTCAACATAATTCAATTTACGGTTTTATATACTGTAAATAATTTACCAGGTGATAACATGATATATAAAATAAATACACATTCAATAATCCAAATATCAATCAATTAGCATCCATTACAATCAATCATACAAATAGACAATATGATTCACAACAATTTCATAGTTATTAATATTGGGTATTTTACTGGCAATTCAATTCTAATTTCAAATTTTACTGTAAATTTTAATTTTTAACAGTTAATCCAAATGACAATTTAGAGGATAATTTATCAAACAACGATCAATAAATTCATATCACTTCATAATTTTAAATTTAACTTGCATAAAAATATTCTAGTACGTTGTAAGGGTTATAAAACACTCACCTTGATTTTCATCGTTGCATAGATGTTCCAGTTTGGAACTAAAACCAAACGATGCCCGATTTTAGTCCAAGTTTCGATTGTCTCCAAATCCATCCAAACCAGTACATTGTGAAGCTCTCGTCATCATGATTGCAATGCAAAAAACCTCGTTCTAATCGAACCTTGTATGCGGGAGTTATACATTTTATATGTTCATCCATTAGTTTTATATTTAATTTAAACCACCAACTTATATAATTACAAACCATACCCAATAAGCACGGCCCAACAAAGGCTTTCTTCCCCAAAACTAGTACTCGTTCTAGAGAACTAAATGCATAGCATAAAAGTGCACATGCACGATGCAATCCGATGATCCACTCGTCGAAATCATCCTTTGACTTTTCCATTTGACTTCTCGTCGACAACTACACCTACCTGACCCCACAAACCAAAGCTCGATCACCAAGTAGGAAGTTGTGACTGCTCGTGCTCGAACGCAAATGTCGCGTTTTGCACATGACGACCAAAACCACCATATTATGTGCCTAGGTGCAGTTTTCAACGACGAATCTTATTCCACTCTCCATTGCTCGAATCGAAGGCCAAAACTCCAAAAATCTCTACCCCTATTTCAACTCAAAGAAATGCAGCCGCACCATAAACAAAGCATATTAGATCGAAGAGAATGCAAAACCTAGATTCAGAAACAAGTTTGGGATTTTCTAATCAAGTATAATGTTAGAATTTATTTTTTGAAGTCTCATGTTTAATTTTTTTTCCTTTTCTCTATTTGGCTCGGCTGTGCTTTTTGAAAAAAGGAGAAAGATGCCTTGTGTGTTTGAATGGGTCAAAGCTACAATGAAAAGATATAATAACAGGTGAAAGGAAGTTTGACTAATTAATACATTAATTAAATTTCAAAATTTCTCGATTTATGTAACTAAAAATCTCGAACCCCTATCGAGGCATATCGCTAGGCGTTTATAATGTTATATCTCTATTCCAAACGCAATGGAAAAGATTTCGAGTCTCAATTCGATCGTATGAGAAAATAGCCTTTTGAATCGAATTAAAATATTAAATTTTCGATATTAATTTCAAACGCATTTCTATTCCGTACGACCAAAAGATAACTCCAAACATTACGAAATTTGAAATCTGAAGATAATACACTATTACGGATTCAATGGAACTAGTTTCGTCGAAATCCGAGACTGTGCCCCGGATCGCGATTTTTAATGTCTCGATTATGATATAAAATTTTTGATTTCTAATTATTCACATTTAAATCTAATTTTAAATATTAACAATCTTCACTGTTATTTAATAAAATTTAAATCAACTTCCGATGTTATTTTCATTCATATTAAATTCAAAATCCAATTATTCAAAAAAATTCAATATTAAATTTAAACAATTTAATTGTTCAATATTCAACAAATTTCAATATTAGATTTTAAATGAATTTTAGTTATCAATCAATTACTTTATTTACATATAATAAATTCTACATTATTATTTAATCCAACTAATGATTGTACACACATTCAATACATAGCATTATCTTTCAATACTTGTTATTACTTAAATCTTCAAAGTTTATTTATTTCAAAAACTTTTATCTTTAACCATTTTTTGTAATAATTACATTAAATTTAAGAACTTAAAATAGCTAAAATACGGGTCGTTAGAATCTTTCTCACTCAAAACTTTTCGTCCTCGAAAAGACGTTAAGTAAAAAAATTAACATTAAATATATTTAAAAAAATAATCAACTTATAAAACATAAAATACATTAGAATACTTTTACTACATTTAATATATTTTCTACTACGCTACTCCGATCGGCTTACGGAGAATACAAATTAGTTATCCAAACAAGTTACAAAATTTTTAAAACTTCAAAATTTTCTAACATTCGGATTTACTGAAAATTTCGGCAGAGTCTCCTTTGCGTGGCTCGATCAAAACAACTACAAAATGCCCCTACGGGCCCCAAACCAACAAAGAAGACAAAAGCCAAGTGACTTCATCATGAAATCATCGAATCAAATGATAAAATAAACATGTACCTTTTTATCGGGCAATCCAAATTTTCTTGATTTTAAATACCTACGTCTTATTTACCAACGATATCCAACCATATAGTTTAAAATCAATTTATATTTTGCATTTTCAATTTCTAATATTTGTTTTCCTTAAGCCCGTACGATGTACATATATCATCTATATGCAATATCAAATATGATCGCTCATTCGATCACATAATTTCACATCCGAACTAGTATCATTCACGCGACTCTCCAGTGTGGCCTCCGATCTGGTTCCTTGATCATAAACTGTCATTCTCCTTGCATAGCCATATACTATGATAGAGAACTCCAGAATAAAATCAGAAATCCATATCCAGGGTTCTTCGTCGAGAATTGAGTAAAAAATCCTAACTCAGATCGATATAAATTATCTCGAAATTCTATGATCGAATCTGTATCAAATTGTTATGCAAATAAAATAATATACATACAATTTACATATTTATTCCAATTTATTCTTATGTACACCAAACTCTTTTCATTCCCATTTATTTTATTTATATTCGATTGATTCAATTTAATTGTTAACTTTCAACTGTTTCATTTTACGTTTTGCGACATCTCATATAGATTCACTTTCATTTTTATAATTTCCTTTAACAAAACATTTATTTGTGAAACATTTTATTAATCATCACCTTAGTTTATAATTATTCTATAAAAGTCTAATTTCTTATATGTGACTTTATCTAAGTTTATGATTATCTCAGAAGTTACAAATTCAATTTCAAAATTTCTTTGCAAATTTCTATTTAATTTTATAACCAATTTACAAAGATATTATTTAATTCATTTACCTTCTTTCTTAAGTTCCACTTATTCCATTTAGTCATTCATCATTTCATAATATATTTAAGTATACACACACTTATGATTACAACTTAATTTCCATTTATATATTTAAATTACTTTTAAGTTTTTTTTACTTGTATAATATCCCATTACATAACTAAATCATTATTTTAACTTTTTAATATTTGGTAAGTCTTATTATATGTTATTAGAATGCAATTTGGTATTATACAAATTAATCAGAATCATTTTACTTAATTAGAATGTTCACTATTTTAACTTGTTTAATTTTTTTTACTTTCAATTTAAGAGTTGCAAACTTCGCTCTAAGTTTCTTAAAACATTTAGCTTAGGTTTCTTAATTCTTTTATTTTATAAAGTTTTAATTATTCAAATATTTCACTTCCTTCAAACAATTTGAAGATTTGTTAATTAACAGAACTTGAAAATTTGAAATACTAGGTTCATTTCAAATCGTTTGAAATAATATGTATATTTATATCTTATATATATCAAATCATACTTTTGGAGTTTAAACCAAATTCAATTATCAAAACAATTCCATAGCAAAGCTCTTCCAGAAGTCTTCCCCACTTTAAGACTCAAAAATGAACGTCGATGATGCTGTGCAGTCACCATCGAAACTAATTTTCAATGAAAAAAGAAGGGAGTACTGAATTCATTCCTTTTAACAATCCCTTTAAAAATATTTTTCATAATTACTGTTCAACTAACATCACTATATTTTTCCAAAAATGTGAAAACTATTTTCAAAAATTCTCGGTTCTTAGATTCAAAAACTTCTCAATTTAAATCCATTTTAAATCTATAAGTTACATTTATAAATTATACTTTCAAAATTTCACTTCCTTAAAACACCTCACAAATGTTTTATCATTGTTTACCTTATAACACCATCTTTTATTAAGGTACAACAACCGTTTAATGATAATAATTAATATTATCATTCGTAAGTACCAAATACACTGTATGTACCATGATAATTTTTTAAAACTATTCCTTTATATATAAAATATAATCAAGGTAAAGTTATTTCATTTTTCAATTTCAAAACAATACTATGTCGAACTGTTCTGTTCAAGTATTTAGAGATCCCTATCAATAATGTTAATTACTCGTACTGACTAAAATTCATAAGCCACTCAAAAATCAACCAACACAATACACATTTTTTTTATATCACTAACAAGTATACGCTCGTATCTTTTAATACACTCAAACTCATTCTAGGGTACTACTGACGCTATCTCTAATGACTTATCCCACAAAGCCAAGGTTAACGCTAAACCAAAGCTCTGATACCAACTATGACGACCTACATTTCGAAAAGTTTAAATTGAAATAATCCATGCATGTCTAATCCAAACAATCTGGAACATAGATAATCATTGGGTTAATTTATAAAAATAAGAAAAGAAGAAGAAAACAAATACGAAATCTCGCAGCGGAACGATAAAATATAATAATCAAATAAAGAGTTCATGAAGTTGTTTATACTATACATTTGATTATAATCTATACAAAAATTATCAGAGTTATATATACATCGAGAATAAATAAATAATGCAGCAGGCAACATGATATTGAATACAAATAGTAATAGTATACCAAATCTTCATCTTCGTCCTTCAGAATGAATCTTCAATAAGCTGAAAAACTCAGGACCGACCCGAGCATGATGAAAAGACAAAACACTCGAGTCAATACTAAAATATTCTTATTTGAGTCAAATTAATGCCTCATATAAAATATGAGTGTCATGGTATCACAGATGCTTATGGGTTTCACATCCCTATCCAGTGTATAACGTGCACGCAATAACTCAAGAGATGTTACAGGATATTCCATCTCGTAAGGATCCATTAATTTATATGTAGTAGTATACGCTACATATATAATGTCTAATCAATAAAATAATTTTTTTAGCATTAAGGCTTTACATTAATCCCCCTTAACGCGTTTTTAAGCATTTTCGTATAGTTTGCATATAAAACACCAATTAAACGGTCGGTGGATAGGGACGCGCTGTGATACGACAACACTAAACCAAAATCTTATGAGTCTCGTTTAGGGGTAAAAGTATGAAAAGGAACGCGAGGCAATGCCCAAGGTAGGATACTACCAGTTCGAATGGTAGGGCGATGATAACACATCATAGCCATGACCGCACACCACGTCAATCCATCCCCTATCGAGTCAAAGGGAGGCTATCCCAATCAAGGCGCATAAATCAAAATCAACAACAAGAGTAATAATATGGACCGAGTCTAAGAAATCGAAGAACGGATGTCCGCTCGAGATAATTAGCCCACTTGGTCCTGTCAAGCCATCATGTTTTAGTCATTTCAAATTAGCACAAGTGCCGTGGTCTAACCGTCACATTCTCATTCTTCAAATCTAGCAATTGTCGCCAAATCCAGCCACTTCGTTCTAGAGTCTCCTCCGCGTATACAGTTGTTAAAGTGGTTCCGGTATCGACAGAGAGTATGCTTATATCTGGCTTCGGTCTCTTAATAACCAAACGTCGTTTTACACATCAATTGGTTCTTTTACATTTCGAAAATAGTTCATATTTGATATCAATATTTCATATTCGCTTCAAAATCAAATCCATTTCGAAATCATCATATTTACTCAAAATACACTATTTATTTCAAGAATCATTTTCATCTTAATATCTCGGTTTCGATTCCAAAATTGTTTCGAATTTCAGTTTACGTTATATTTTTATTTAACCAAATTAGTATTTAAATCCATGATTTAAAATAGGTATTCCCACTTTTGACCAGTTTGAACTTTAGAAAAATAGTTTAGAGAGTTTTAGAATAGTTTAAATAATTAAAATAGCTTAAATAGTTTAAATGCTTAAATAGTTAAAATGATTAAATAGTTTAATATATAATATTTTGAGTGTTAAAATGGTTCATATAGCAAAATAGTTTGGAAAAAATCAAAGTAATTTGAATATTTTAAGGGTATAGATTCAAAGCAGTTTATACTAAAATGATTCATTTAAAACTGGTTTCAAAGTCAAACCGATTCAATTCCAACTTCTCAGTTCAAATCGATCAATTTGCATTTAAATTTACATCGCTTAAATTCCGATTTCAATACGAATTAACTTCGATTTAAATTTATATTCAAATCTATTTCAACTTCGATTCCAAATCAATTCAATTTCGACCTTAATTCAAATTTCCATTCAATTGATTCAACTTCGATTTCAATTCAAATCAATTTCAACATTGATTTTAAATTAATTCAATTTCGATCTCAATTTAATCCAATTAAGTTCCAATTTGAACAAATTTCCATTCAATTTTTAATTTTAAACCATCTCAATTTATCAATTCCAAGTTCGGTTTTCGAAATATCAATTTAAGACACTCAATCAAATTAACCTTCGATATTCAGTTTAAAATCCCCATCTTCAAATAAAATTCACTGAGCTCAATTTCGAAATATCGTTTTCATATCACTTTTACTTAGTAATATTCAAAGTTCAAAAATAATTTGATTTCTATAAAATTTATTTTTATTTCTTTTAAATCAAAATCACTTAAATAAATTTGAAATTGAATTTTTTTTAAGTCATTTCATTTAACGAATCTGGCGTCCATATATAATCTTCTATCCTATGGCCTAGTGATCGTTTATTTTATTTTAATTTCAGGGATGGATATATATGATTTCAATCCAAATCACAATGTCATTGGTATATATCATTTCAACCTATACCTTAATTTACTCAACATCATTCAATTTACAGTTTTATATACTGTAAATAATCTACTAGGTGATAACAGGATATATAAAATAAATAAATATCCAATCATCCAAATATCAGTCATTTGGCATCCATCACAATCAATCACGCAAAAAGACAATATAATTCACAACAATTTTATAGTTATTAATATAGGGTATTTTACTAGCAATTCAATTTCAATTTCAAATTTTACTGTAAATTTTAATTTTTAACAGTTAATTCAATGACAATTTAGAGGACAATTTATCAAACAACAATCAATAAATTCATATCATTTCATAATTTCAAATTCAACTAGCATAAAAATATTCTAGTACGTTGTAAGCGTCATAAAACACTCACCTTGATTTTCGTCATCGCCAAGACGTTCTAGTTTGGAACTAAAACCGGACGATGCCCGATTTTAGCCCAAATTTCGACTATATACAAATCCATCCAAACCAGTTCATGGCCAAGCACTCATCATCACGATCACAATGCAAAAAGTCTCTTCCAAATCGGACCTCGTATGTAGGAGTTATACATTTTATAAGTTCATCGATTAATTTTATAATTAATTTAAATCACTAACTTATATAATTACAAACCATACCCAATAGATCCGGCCCAACAAAGGTTCTTCCCCAAAACTGCTTCTCGTTCCAAAGAACCAAAATGCATGGCCTAACCGTGCACGATGCAATCCGATGATCCACTCGCTGAAATCATCCTCTGACTTTGCCATTCGACTTCTCTTCGACAACAGCACCTACCCGACCACACAAATCGAAGCTCGATCACCACCAGGAAGTCACGACTACTCGTGCTCGAACGCAAATGTTGCATTTTGCAAAAGACTACCAGAACCCACCATATTATGCGCCTAGGTGCGGTTTTCGACGTCGAATCCAATTCCACTCTTCGTTACTCGAATCAAAGGTCAAAACTCCAAAAATCTCTAACCCTATTTTGAATCCTTCACGTCATCCTAAAAGAAATGCATCCGCACCATAAATGAAGCGTACCAGATAGAAGAGAGTGTAAAAACTAGATTTTTATAAACAAATTTGCGATTTTTTAATCAAGTATAATGTGAGAATTAATTTTTTGAAGTTTTATGTTTTACATTTTTTTTCTTTTCTCTGTTTAGCTCGGCTGTGCTTTTTTTTTAAAAAAAGAAGAAAGATGCCTTACATGTTTGAATGGGTCAAGGTACAATGAAAAGATAAAATAAAAGCTGAAAGGAAGTTAGGCGTTTATAATGTTATAACTCGAACCCCTATCGAGCCATGCCGCTAGGCGTTTATAACGTTACAACTCTATTCTGAACGTAATGAAAAAGGTTTTGAGTCCCAATTCGATCATATGGAGAAGATAGATTTTTGAATCGAATTAAAATATTAAATTTTCGATATTAATTTAAAGCGTTTCTATTCCGTACGACCAAACGATAACTTCAAACGTTACGAAATTTGAAATTCGATGATAATACAATGTTACGGACCCAATGGAACTGATTTGTTGAAATCCAAGATTGTGCCCCGGATCGCTATTTTTAACATCTCAATTATAATATAAAATTTTCAATTTCTAATTATTCACTTTTAAATCCAATTTCAAATATTAACAATCTTCATTGTTGTTTACATAAAACTTAAATCAACTTTCGACGTCATTTTCAATCATATTAAATTCAAAATTCGATTATTCAAAATTTTCCCATATTAAATTTAAATAATTTAATTGTTCAATATTCAACAAATTTCAATATTATATTTTAAATGAAATTTAGTTATCAATCAATCACTTTATTTACATCTAATGAATTTAACATTTATTATTTAATCCAACTATTGATTGTAAACACATTCAATACATAGCATTACCTTTCAATACTTGTTATTACTTAAATCTTTGAAATTGGTTTATTTCAAAATTTTGTTCAAGTTCATATCCAATAACTTACATTAAAATCATTGAACCTTTATCTTTAACCATTTTTATTTAATAATTACATTAAATTTAATAATTTAAAATAGGTAAAAATATGGGTCGTTATACCTTTAGCATTGGTGGCCAGAGGAGAAAACCAAGGTGCCAATAGTTGCACACAGGATAAATTTTAATAGGTAAACTCATTTTAGTAATCTTGAAGCGTACAAAATATAACTTACATTTGAAGGTAAAACAATAAATATTAATTTCCAAATGTAAATGACATAAGTTGAATATAGGTTAATCGCATTTAACTCATCTATTCGAATACATATCTAGTTTGTTATATTTAAAAGCGTTTTCAACTTGGAATAGAAAAATTGTGTTTGAAACTAAGTAGTTAATATCAGACGTTGATATATCGCCAATATTTCTTTTGTCATTTCTTAATTGATATGGATTCCAACTTAAAATATCGCTACCGATATATCATCCAATATATGTTATTATATCGTTCTGATATTTAGTGTAGATTATCTAATATTTTTAATCAACATCGTTCATTGTTGTAAGTGTTAGAGAAAATAAAATTACAAATAGATATCTTCTTATTCTTAATATTTGTTTTTGATATATTGTGAATGACAATATGTAGACCATATGAGAAATCCAATTGAACTTATTTTATAATTATAGCCATATTTTTTAGTAATTCTTCTTTAATCTATTAATAACAAAAACTCTACTTGTTTCATTATTTATTATGTTTTATTTTGTGTGGACCCTTTACCTTTAAAAAAAAGACCATGTAGTAGATACTTCTCTTTTATGTTTTTCTTTGTTCATTATTTCTATTGGTAAGTTAGCTTATAAAAATTCATTGAAGAAATACTTTGGATGTTATTGCACTAAAGGTAACAATTAGAACAAATGTCCTAAGGAAACTCATTCAATGATTTAAAATATATTATTGTCATTACAATAAATTATTATAGATGGCTACATCACAAAGCATAATAAAGTATTTCTAAAATAGACACATGTATATGTAAAGAAGCAAAAGATATTGAAACGAAAGTTGGGGTGATATGTAAAAGGATATGCAATAACCCATCTTTTTCGACCCTTTGGTTCAACATCTGAAACCGATGATCAAACCATGGAAGTCAAAAATGATGAGTCGTTACGATATAATAACAAGAAACAAAATAGATTCTAGCTATATCATTCTAAATTCAGAATGGAAGGAAACAAAATATACTGAATAATATTCGTATTTTCAAACCTAACTCAACTACATATCCATATATGTACAATCATTCCCAATCCATATGTCACACTATATAATATATAGGTAGTCTCTGTTTCCACGCCATTGACATCGCCTACATCTGCTTAACACCATAATCCATCAACTTATCGATATCATATAAAAATAATGTGAAGAGGTGATCTGTTGACTAAAATTTAAGCCAAACTTGTAATTATGATTAAGAGATGATATTAAAAAACGTTTCTACTAATAACTAGGTTGAAAAATGGAAAACGAGGAGATATTATTTTGAAAAGCTAGTAAAGGAACACAATATGAAGTAGTTCGATCAACATTGATCTATGTCCACCATGGAGAATTTCTTATTACCTTGTTTCTCTTACGATAATTTTAATTACAAGAGAAAATGGTAAGAATTACAATGATTGAGAGTCTAAACTATTCAACCTTTGTAAAAATGTATGACTTGATTTATTTATAGCAGTTGGGATCTATGTTTAGTAGCTGAGATTACGTAGTTGAGCAACTAAAATCATGTTGGTCTATTAATGACGCCACTTGGCCTGATTCGCGATAGTTAGAGTGCTAGTTGGATTGTATGGTTGAGTTAATGTGTAACAACCCATAATTTATGATTAACTAAATTAAATTGATTAAAGGACCAAGAGGGGCTAAATAAGGAAATAATGGGGACAATGAATTAATGGAAATGATTATGTGGGCCAAAGCCCAAGTTATTGTGGCACAATAAAAATGACTTTTTTATTCATTCATTCCATTCTTCTAAAATTAAAACAAAATCTTAAAATATGCATTGATGGTGGTGGGTTAGAGAAATGGGAATAAAGAGAAAATAAAGCAATACAAGCTAAGGAAAAGAAAAGAAGATATAATGAAGGTTTCTTAAAAGATTTAGTTGAGTAATACTTAATCTTTTATTCGGCTCATTTCTGTTGATTTGGTTTATGTTATTTTTTGATTTTCGTATAGATTTATGTCAAAATGGAGGCCTGAAATGATGTCCTAACCATTGTTCTAAAGATGGGTTAGTAATTTGAGAAGTTCGTGGCTTAGGAATAAACTGTCATGAATTTTTATAGTAAAAACATAGAAAATATAGGAGGAAAATAACTTGTAATTAAAATGTAAGATAAGGTAGTTACAAAGGAATTATTCACAGATTTTTTGAAATTTTACAAGACTCTCTATGCGTAAATAGGTCAAAATGTATAGAGAACTGTGTTGACGTTTAAGGGGGATCTGCGTTGAGAGTTGATGGAAATGATATATCAATTAAAATAATAATATAGGGGACAAGATTCATAAAAATATCCAAAAAGATAAATAAAGGACTACGCAAATATCAAAAAATGGTACGATAACGTATCGAGTGACGACATGTGTAAAGGTGGTCACGTGCATTGTCGGAGGTGTCAGATATTGTCAGGATTCAAGCGAAGGTGGCAACGACCAAACGTCTCTAAGGAGAACTGCATTTAGTAAAACCGTGTTGGGTAGTAGTGTAGTGATTTGCCAAAGGAATCTAGTAACTTTCTGGGAGAAAGCAGTTCTGCGCTGCAAATGTGCAACAAGATGCAATCACATGAAGAGAATAAGACAAATTGCGCTATCATACTGCGTTGCAATTTGGAAGGGAACAAGCTATGTAAGTAAAGAGTCTATTGCACACGTGGATCAGGGCAGGGTGTATTGCGCCAAAGTATTGTGAGTGGAAGTGAGGTAGGAAGGGCTATTGATGCCCAGTAAGGACGCTTACTCGAATGCACATCTGAAGAAACTTCAGGTGAGGAGAGGCATTCAACTTCCAGAGATTTGCAAGGGGCTGATTCTGTATAACATCAAACTAAAATAAAACACTATTGCAGGGGACTGATTTTATGTAGTAAGGGACTACCTGTGGTTGATTCTTTGTAGTCCAGAATTAAATAATCAAATGAAACCTGCGGGTAGCTGATTCATAGCAGATCATAATCAAATGAACAAGTACTGGACAAAGGATTGTGGGTGGTTGTTTCATAGTAGTTCCAGGTCCAACATAGAATTAAATACTTAATTTATACTAATGGGTGGTTGATTCATAGTAGGTCCAATATTAAGTAAAATAAATAAAAGAATCTATGAGTGATTGTTTCATAGCAGATTGGAATCAAACAAGGGATAAGAATGAGTACTACAAGTGGGGTGGCATAGTAGTCTAGAGTAAAATAGAAGTAGTTCCGCAAGGGAGTGATTCCTTGCAAAACCATGTTAAACAAATATATAAATTAATACTGTGGAGATTAGGGTCGGTAAAATATAAGCAAAACATAATAAAATTAAAAAGGAACTGCAAGAATGCAGTAGTATCTATATTAAGTAAAACTTGCGACGTTTCTAGGGTAAGCAAATATGACCGTTATTTTGTGTAGTATTATTTGTGTAGTATGGGGTTAGCGAAGGGAAAACTCGTTCTGCTTTATGCGGCATGGTCTCACTATATTTAAGGATGTATTTTCGGTTAGTATTATTCACACCATATTTTATGTCTTTTTCGTGTTTTTATCATTGTTTTCCCCGTAACTCATGGGTATTCATTTGAGTAGGTTGAGTTTATAGGATAGGCGGGTTAATTTGGGCACATATCGAAGATCGAAGACGGTGTAGAAGGCCTAGTGATTTGTTAGTGTATGATTCATTCTGCTATTGTAAGTGTTTAGTGGCATCAACATATGTTGACCTGACACTCTACTATGTATTTCATGTTATATTTTGATCCACGTAGGTACAACTTGGGGTTAACTTTGAATATGTATGTAAATATGTAATGAATATTAAGATAAATTAGATGAAATGGAACTAATTTGTTGTTCTGTTTACTTAGATTGTTTTAAATATGCGGAACTCACTCGTGGTAGCTTAAAAATAATTTTGATGATGATTGCAGCATCATTAGCGTTCATTTTCAGGTCTCTAGTGTGGGATGTTACATGATGCTAACTGGTTGATAATACTTTGAGCTTGCATCAATCAGGGACAGGCCGTATGGGTTTAGGTAGTGGTTGTGTAGAGGTGCCTTGGTAGCAGCAAAGGGCATGGAATGTTTACTGCATAATGGCACTTCGTTCAAATGAACAACACCATTTATATCAGTCTTATTATGGAAACATAGTAGGCCAAGCTTATTTTTGTAGGGATATTTTGGCATTGGTGGCTAAAGCCTACCAAGGTAAGACAAGAAATCTTCAATAGGCGCGGGCATTCGAAAGTGGGAGAGCAAGGGACTTCACCAAGGGGTGGGTGATTGACTGGGCCATTCAGTTGTTGAGAGGGATGCTTCATGTTGGTCTGACATCTGTTGCCATCGTCCCTTAATAACTGTTAGAAACTTGACTTTGAGTTGTGGAAGACATTGGCATCAAGCTGGGAGGGCTGATCGATCATTAATTCGATAGCCAGGTTCATGTACTACTGAGGAGTGATTTAGGGACAAGTGGATACTTATTGATTTCCCTCATATCTGTTTATGTGGGTAGAGTTTGACTTATGCATGTGACATTACTGAGCGGGCAGTCTATTGAGGGGGCCTTGTTTAAGCCAGAAACATGTCATGCGACGTGGAAGAGACAAAGTGCCAGATATTGGAAGCATATGGATCAGGTGGTAGGCAAAGATGCATATTATTGCAATCATAAGGACCAGTTGGACAATAAGGCTATCCCGTTCCATACTTGCAGGAAATTCAAGCAACATTCTACCACCAAGCCCGTGCCCACGTCGGGTGCGGCCTTGTCAATCATGCATTTGATGCTGCATTTACTGGTGCTATACATGTATTATGTGATAGGAGATGGCGGTTTTTTTCTCTAGATGTCAAAGAGACAATTAACATTTTTGACGTATGATTTGGCAAAGTTATTGATGATGCATAAACGGAATCAAATTAATTACCATATGGATGATCTAATGGCTTGATTCATTACATGCTGCATATAAATAGCTCTCCTTCTCTTCTTCTCATTCTTTACTGAAGGTTCATAAATTTCTACCACTAGAGAGGTAAAGAGTTTTCTTCATCTTCGTTATCTTTGTTTTGCAGTAGCAACCCTTGACTTTAACTAGTAAGTGTTTCTAAGTTTAATCCATTATTCTTTTCACATTATCACTGAGCAAGATTTTTTGCTTTTGGAATGATTTCACAATCTCGTTGTTGCTTTTTATGCACTTATATATTGCTTTTGTGTTTCATACCTTACTACAGTTGTGTTAAATTGGACATCGTCATTGCTTTAATGAACTTTTTGATGAATCCCACTGCACATGGCATTAAACGATCCTCGTTGGGGAAAACAATGACAATCTTTCAACGTTAAGCGTTAACTAGGTCGGTTGAAAATCATCGTATTTTTAGGGTTGATGAACTGCCTTCCGCCCACTCCACAATTGAACACGAAGATAACACATTAGTCCATAACCCATCACTTAAATAAGGTAATGAACCAATAATGGGTGTAAGCCATACGACCTTTTTAGCAGTTAGGTTCGAACCTTAGCAAGCTTACTAAATGACCCAAGGTCACTCGTTCTAGTAGCAAGGGAGGACATACCCACGATCCTTCTTTAGCTTTTAAGTGAGTCGAGGTTGTTCAGCAACGCAAGTTGTTTGTTATCGATTGAAAATGATCGAAGTTGCTTCTATAAGTGGGTGGACCCTTCGTTTAGGCTCCTCTAGGGTACATGAGGACTGGATTAATATTGTTCATTCCTTGGCATGCTATAGCTATAGGAAAATCAATACTCTTTTCGCTTTGGCTGCTGATTGATCCAACCAACCACTAATGGATAATTTAGCATTGTCACTTGCTTTCAGGAAGAGTAGGGTGATGTTCCCCCTCTACCCATTATTTGTCAAATTCCTCAATGCATATCATATGGCCTGGGATAATTTACTTTGAATAGTTATCTCTTATTAGCGGGGCTCTTTATAGTCTATTGAGAATTGAACAACCCAGAGCCTGGTTCGGCCCTGATCAGGTTGGTTTTCAAACTAGCTGGCAGGCAAAGATCGATTTGGAAAACTCCTACTATATTTAGGGGATCGAAAGCCCCACCACTCTTTTTTGGTCCTCCAAACAAGGTGCCAGGTTATCAAGATCAGTTCTTCTTCATGCTGGCCACTATCTACCCAAGCCTTACAACACGGGTTTCAATGTGCCTAGTATAACTTTTCTTTAATGCATTTCCTTATCTATTTTATGTAATAATTGGTAATCCATATTTTATTTTTGTTGCACCAGAGATGGTATAAGCGCAGCTATCTATAAGGACTATATTTGCCGGATCATAGGGTCCAGCAATGATGATAGAATCTTGATGATTATTTTAATAGACAAGAAGCTCCCTCGGGAGGGGCTATATGGTCGGGGGCATACCTTAGGAAGTGATGACGTTATAGTTAGGACCCTAGGAAGGCTCTTTGCTAGGCTCGCGTGGGTCGTTATTAGGAAGCAATCGGTGATAGCCGCATAAGCGTAGGAAGAAGTTGTCGCGTTGAGCCAAGGTCACAATAGTGAGTGGGACGCTTATGATTTGGCACACTCGGAGGATGTTGTGGTTCTAGACTATGTTATTGAGTGGTCTTAAAGTTATTTTAGCACATAAGAGATGTCCAAGGTGGAGTGGATGGTAAATGGGCAAAGGCACAAATAAGCCAATAAGTGGGGGCTTGTAACAACCTACCTTGAAATAGACCTAAATTTAGACCTAAAAAGACCCATCGAAACTTAGATCAAATCTAAAGTAAGTTGTTGATAGTAAAAAGAAATAGAATTACAGAGCCATAACTAAACTTTTAGAAACCACAGCAATAGAACAAAGTATAATAGTAAAATGTACCCATTTATATCAAATTCGTAACAATGTCAAAATACAAGATACCATCAAATCGTAACATAAATCATTACAATAATCTAAAAACATAGGTACATATGAAAGTAAATAAAAATGGTAAATAATGTTGCAAGTCAACCACCGTCGTCTCCAAGCGTCACCTATTCCATCGACGTCTTCAACCTATGTTGACGAGGAAGGAGTCAGAACAACGGTGTCCGGTTAATAAAAACCTCGAGTCTTACCTTTCCAGCACTTAGGTAGCATATATCAAAACAAGAATGTGTGTACGAAAATAGACCCTTACACCATTTAATACTTTTTTATAAGGAAAGGAGGCGGGTCCAACTACTAATACCTTCCATTCCAAATGCAGGTTTCTAGAATCTCATATTCTATTCATACGTCATAAACAGCTGGCAATGTAAGAGACGGTACCCAAGCCACTTAATATGTTTTATTGGAAAATATGCAGACTCTGGTCATTTAATACCTTAATTAAGGCAGATCTCGTTATTTAATACCTATTTCCAAGGTGTGCTCCTCAATGGTACTATCTAGCTAATATTGTATGGAATCTCTTAGACCATTAATACTTCCTTGTGGAAAATAGGCGACTCTAGTCATTTAATACCTTAATTACGGTAGAACCCACTATTGAATATCTGTTTCCAAAAGCGAACCCCCTTATTGAGATACCACCTAACCTAACCCCTTGACCATTAAATACTTCATTTGGAGAAAAGAGGCGAGCCCTCAAACAACCACTTAGTATCTCAAGACCCTCAAACAAGCCCTTATCTTATGGCCCTACTCATAAGGATATCTCACATCAATCAAAGTGTACACAACTGTTGGTAGCCTCAAAGTGAAGGGCAAACTTCCATCATGTAACTCTGTTGACCTCGCATCCTTATGACTTAGCCATACATCAATTACTATATATACATATATACACATACACACACACACACACTCTCACATACACAATCATTTCACCGTTTCATAAATAAGGCCTTATAAGAAAACTTCTTTACTGTGCCTTAAAATAATAATTAGGCTACATAAGAGTTTTATATTATTTTTTCCTACCAATCAATTACCTTCCTAATGAGGGAAAATAAATGAAAATAAGTTCCTAAGTAACTACGCCATATACGAAGTAATTTTAAGTTAATTATGCAAATAGAGATAAATAAATATTTGCATCTAATAAGTTCTAAACGCATGGTTTTTATGAACTAAACTAGCGTTAAATGTCAATTCCCTAACCACTATTACAATTCCCTCTTCTTCAAATTCCCAAGATTCCAACGTATCAAAATAAGGGATCCAAACAACGAATAATTATTCGTAACCAAAACTTTAATAATGGACTTGTAAATAAATAGAAACTCAATGTATTACATTAATAAAATGGAATATACTAAACAATAGGGATTGTAATCTAAATTCCATATTCTATTTGACTCCTCTTTTATAAAGAAATTGATAAGAAGGAAATTTGTGCGGAATAAGTGGTGTACAATACGAATAAAATTCGTAATCTAAACTCTTATTTTATTGTAGAATCAAAAATTTGAATCACGGAGAGAGGAGAAGTGGAATAGAATATGAAATCAATAAAAATCACACAACAGAATAAAGTCCATCAAATTAATGTAAATGGTTGAGAATCTTCACATGGAATTAACATTTCGAAAGAAAAAGGAAATTCAGGTGATTTTATGCATCATATTTTCGAAATCCCGAAATCCCCAAGTCATATTCAAATCCAAAAGGAAATACATAAACAATTACTGAAAAAGAAATAATAAGGTTTCCACTCACTGATTAGGCTTAGCTTCACTTAAATAGATTTGTAGCCTCTCTCTCTCTCTCTCTCTTTTGATATACATACACATACAATAGGAAAGATGTATATATATTCATTAGATTCAGAATAATTGGAGAAGAATAGGATAAGAATAGATTGGAGGAAGAAGAAACAAACAAGAAATAAATTAAATTCTTATCTGAATTCTCTATGACGTTTCTGAATCTTATTGGACATATAGCAATGGAAGAACTTTGTTGTATTCCCAAAAATAATTTGAATAAAAAGTGGAGAGGATAGGGTTCTATTTATAGGGGTTGAAATGCACAAGAACCACATGATAGAAGTAGGCGAAGAACGAATAAATCTTGAGCATTAAAATAATAACACACCCCTTCAAACCCTAGTCGCCACTGCCAGAAATTGGCTTCAGCCGATCGACCACCCCTCTCCTACGCTTCGATCGCAAGGGTCGGCCGGTCGCAATAAGGGTGTCGACTGATTGATTATTTTGGGTAATAACTTATTCCATTGCTTTATAAATTAATTTCTTTCCCTAATTCAACTTTACTGTTAAATGTTACTTAATGTTTACTTAGCCCCCAAGCTAATTTTTAAAATTTGAATTCAAGCAAAATTAATTTAAATCTAAAAACTTCAAACACTCATAGCCTCTTCATTTGAGCTTTGTTTTCACCATATTATATATGGAAATAGATCAAAAATTCATCATGAACGCAACATAATAACTTTTGTGGTCAAATTCCAACGTTTATAAAATTTCCATATTCTATCTTATTATATTTAATGTAATTTAATCCATTTATTTTTGGTCCATTTAATGAGGTGTAACAGGGATCCTTCTCCCGAGACCCCTTCCGCCCATGGATCTCCAACCCAAGTGACTCACACCATGCCCCTGACACATAAAACTCCTAAGGGGCACACTCTATGAGTAACCACACGGGGTCCTCCTACCCACATTTAGTTAGAAGGGGCCGACGGACAGGTCAAATGTGGATATCTTAGTCTTGTTTTATATTTTTTTCATAGAATTTTTTTTTAAAATATTTTCCTTATTGGCTTTGTAGTGGTTCAACTAAACCTTGCAGATATTATTGAATCTGGACAACATGGAGCGAACCTTTATAGACCCTTACCTCACAATATTATATGGGCATCGACGCCCAGCAACAGACATCGATCACTTCCCAATCGGCCCGCTCAAGAGATGAAACCCCTTCCGACCACATGATTCCCCGCCCAACACTCCTTCCTCACCTTTAGGTCGACCTTAACAAGGTGATTCCCTATAATGCTGCACGGAAGCCAAACTTGGTTTGATTTAAGAGGAGAACAGCTAATGAGGAACCGTAGAGCTCCAAGGGTTGGAAATCTTTCAACTTTTCCCAGTAGGCAGATCTCTTGGGTTGGTTGCCTGGTATTGATGAGCATGGGGTTATTGGGTCCACTAGCCTCTTAATAGCGGTAAACTTGGACGAGATATGTTTACTTAGGATTCTCCAAACAATTGCGGGACCTGCCTCGAAGGTCGTGGCTTCGGTTGGTAGACCCAACTCCGGGTGTCCTAGATACTCCACTAAGTCAGTATTAGAGGCCGAAATTATGGAGGATTTTCTGGTATGATTCCAGACTTAGACATTTTCTCTTCTTCATTATTTTTTATTTATCCACTTCATTTTCACTAGCTAGATCTTGTGCTCTATGTCTCCTTAATGACATTCTGCTTTACAAGAGGAGAGTTATGGATAAGGCCATTACCTGCCGTTGAGCGGAAGAGTAGCTGCCGAGGTTGGAGAAGAGGGGCTCTAAGGCCGAGGGGAAAGGGAAACTACAACCAAGGAGAGGGCAGAGGTGGTGGCAAGGAGGGAGAGGCTTGATTAAGAGAATGAAAATATAAGGGTGAACTTGGAAGCTAGCCATAAAGAGCTAGATGGCATAAGCGGCACCATACAACAACACCTGCAATGCATTACCCAGTACGAGTTAGCCAGGGCAAAGGTAGCTTTGGGGGAGAGTGGATCACAAGGCTAACAAAGATATGGAAGTCGATCTTTGTAGCCAACTATCATATACCTTTGGCCATTAGCTTCCTTTCCTAGTTGTAATATGATGAAGTGTGCCACAAGGTGGTGCCTGGAAGGACTTGTCCAGTGATACCATCTCAAGAATAGATCGCCTCTTTGACATGCGGCCCAAGTGAGCCAACCATCGATGATGCTATAGGGGTGGACAAGGAAATGATACTTGATGACAACTTCCAAATCATCAGAAACCTCCCAACCCTGCTAGCAGTGGAGTAATTGGTCCTCTTTTTATATGCCTATTTGGCTTCTTTTTTTGCACATTGAATGGGCGATACCTAGTGTTGTAACGAACTTTTTCCATGGAATGAAATGAACTCTTTTGATGTACCAAGCAATCTTCTTCATGATAAATTTCATTGTTTTGGATTTGTTTATATCCTTTAATATTCTTTGTTTTCCTTCTACTTTTCTGTTAGCATTCTACATATATATTTACGTTCTATGTTTACTCATATTATGAATTTTATTTGTTCCATGCTAAGCTGTTTGAGTGGGCAGTCAACTTTGTTAATTAAACATGTACACTTGGCCATCTATGCATAATCATAACAAATAAGTAGAAATAAGGAAAATAAAGAACAAGCCAAACAAAGTTGTATTGTTTGAGGGCATTTGCCCCCAAGCTTGCATGGTGGACGTGATTTGAAGGTACGGAAGCCATTGGTGATAGCTCGACGCTTATGTTGGTCCCCCTTTATTGTATTCACAAGTTGTCTTGGGGACCAAATTTTCTTGATAGGGCCACTTTAAGTATTTAACTCAGCATGCACCACGGATGCCAGGTTCGAGGTTAGGCATGGTAACCATGCAGCCTTAGCATTATTGCTCTGCCTGTTGGATGGACGGGAAAAATCACGAGCGAGAAAATAGTAACCACAGTGTGAATGGTCTTGTCATCGATTAGTTGATGCCTTCGACATAAAAGGGAGCATTAAGTGGCTCGTGCATACTCATGCAGCAGCATTGTGGATGCCAGTTCAGGGTTATAGCATGGGTACGGTGCTGCCTTAGTACTAGTGCCTCGCCTCATTAAGGGGATAAGAAGCATCATAGATGAATTAATTAGGACTATAACATGGGTGGTCGCACCATCGGTTCGTTGATGCCTCTAGCATTTCCATAAGCGTTTATTGGCTCGCTCATCCTTATAGAGAAGTACACCATAGACGCATGAATTGGGACCAAAACCTGGGCGGTCGTGTCATCCTTGTTGTTGAGTCAAGATTTTTACAGAGTTTTGATTTCTGACAAAGGGATAAGCCATGATCGACAAGACAAAGGGATAAGCCATGATCGACAAAAAGAAGTTATTCATTAAAGAGAGACAAAGAGCTCCATATGTTAGAGGTTGATTATTTGGTATGTTAGTAATGTTATTTATGTTAAAATCTATCCTCAAATAATCTTATACCTTCAATCTTTGAATATATATATATATATATATATATATATATATATATGAATGAGTGCACATTAACTGTGCAATCTGGGCTAAACCGGTCGACCGGTCAAAACAAGGCAGTCGACCGTTTCTGCCCAGAATGCACAGTTAAACGTGCACAAGTGTACATAACGTATATATATTCAAATTCCTTTCTACTGGTCCTTTTTGACCTGTCGACCGTTTTCAAACAGAAAGCAACCTTTCGTATAGACACTTTCTTTTCTTCAACGGTTGCTTCTCTTTCTCTTCACCAATGATCATGACCTTTGTTTGTACCTTTTCACAAAGGGTTACAACTGTTTATTTCTTATATAAACATCATGAAATCATTATTCCAACTAACTAATTTCTATTATTCTAATCTCTATTCTATTGATCTCAATCTTATACTTTCAAGCGTTCAACTTGCTCATATTCTATCATATATCGTTTTTGAATCTTGAAATTTATTTAACATTCTTTTGATTCAATACGATATCCACTTCCAAATCTTCATATATACAAATATTTTATTTGAGGATAAGATTATAGGAAGTTTGTACTACAAGTGACAAAATAGTGTTAGCAAGAACACATACCGTCAACAAACAATTATTTTCATCTTTGTTGAGGTCCTCGGTGTTATAAGAGGCAAGTGTTGAAGTCCTCGGTGTTGTAAGAGGCAAGTGTTGAAGTCCTCAGTGTATTAGAGGCGTGAAATCCCGTTCGTCTGCTCGGGTGTTATAAACCTATTCCTCCGGGTGAAGCGAGGTAATTGGTAGTGAAAATCCAGATAGAAGTCTGGGACTGGACGTAGGACGGTGTTCCGAACCAGTATAAAAATCTCTGGTGTGCTTTTTCTATTTTACTGATTTTTCTATTATCTGTGATTAGTCATATTTTGTGTGTTATACATCATATTACACGATCCGTGTGTACTATATTAGCACGTACAAATTTTCATTTGGTATCAGAGCACGGTCATCATATAACCGTAACACAGTTATTTGGTATATTCTTGTAATATGGCAAATAACGCAAGTACTAGCACTCAAAACACCACTTACACAGAAGGTCAATCGACACAAAGACCTCCATTTTTCAATGGTCTTAACTATAGCTATTGGGCAACACGTACGTCATTCTTTATGCAATCAAACAGTTATGATGCCTGGAATGCTACTCAAAAAGAAATAGTGAATCCAACAACTGATTATTCAGAATGGACAGCGGCTGAGAAAACGGCAGCAGCCGTAAATGCAAAAGCAATAAATATGTTGTTTTGTGCATTATACCAAAATGAATATAACCGTGTTAGTATCTGCACTACTGCATATCAAATTTGGCAAACGCTGAAAACCACTCATGAAGGTACTAACAAGGTTAAACAAGCCAAAATAGCCATGCTGAAAAGTCAATTTCAAAATTTCAAAATGAAACCAAATGAGACAATCAATGATATGTATTCACGTTTTCAAACTATCCACCATGCACTTATTGGCTTAGGACAAAAGTATTTTGATTTTGACGTTGTTTCAACAGTCCTACATTCTCTGACTAGTGAATGGGAAGGAAAAGCATTAGCAATTGAAGAAGCTAATGACCCTACCGTCATGAAGCCAGATAAATTGATAGGAAATCTAATGTCTTATGAGGTTAACTTGCAGACTAGAAAGGAACAAAAAGAAGAAAAGAAGAACATGGCATTCCATGCTGAAAAAGACAAAAATGAATCAGATCTGAAGATGAAGATCTGGCATTCATAGCAAAAGGTTTCAAAAAATTCCTAAAACAGCGAAAAGCCAGTCGTTATAACAGAAAGAAATCTGTATCAAATAAACCAACATCATCCGTTATAGAATGCTTAAACTGTCACAAAAAAGGGCACATGCACAAGGATTGTCCCGAGCAAAAGAAGAAGTCAAAAAATGACAAATTAAAATATAAGAAGGACAAATCAAAGAAACGAGCATTCTCGGTAACGTGGGATGATACAGACTCATCAGAAAGTGATAATGATACGGAAGATGAACAAGCAAATGTATGTTTCATGGCAACAGAAGATGAGGTACAAATTCCTACATTTGATGAAGTACTTGATATTAATGCTGAATTGATAGTCAAATATAAAGACATAAAACGACAGCTAAAAGAAGCCAAAGCAGATTTGAGTAGAGCAGAATTTGAACGAGATATGTTAAAAGATGAGAAGAAAATATTAGAAGAAAACTTGAAAAACTTCAAGAATCATCATATAATGTTGACTCTCAATTATCTCTTTTGAGTCAAGAAATTGAAACTCAAAAAGAGAAAAATGATGATCTCACTACTAAAAATCATGAGCTTAAGGCAAAAGTCAAAATTCTGGACCTAGAAAAGGCTAGTTTACAAACTAAGTTAGATAACATTACTCAAAATGTTTCCAACTTTAACAAAGGACGAGAAAATTTGACAAAAATCATTGAAAGTTCACAATCTGTTTCAAATAAACAAGGTTTGGGATATAAGAAACAAGTAACCAAGAAACATCTTGGTAATGAAAGGAAGAAGAAAATATGAAAGATTGAAGCTAAGAAAAATCTTAGTTTATTATATTCCAAACCAAAACTAGTTGTGAAATTTCAGAAGAAAAATGTCAAGACTATCAAAATATGGGTTTCTAAAACAAATAACAATTTGATTAGGAACAAATATATTTAGAATTTCATGAATACTGTGCATCTTAATACAAATTATATATATAAAGGGGATACCGGACCCGTATGGGTTTGGACTCCTAAGACCTAACTCTTAGGACCCCATAAAAAGTGGGTACCATGGACTTAATTTTATTTTTTGCAGGTCCCACTTAAGAAAAGAGGAAAGTGGATATTAGACAGTGGTTGCTCGAAGCACATGACTGGAGACAAGAGCTTATTGACAAATATTACATACTCAGATGGTGGCTCCATCACTTTTGGAGATAATTCAAAAGGCTATATCATCGGCAAAGGCGATGTGAGAAATTGCGGTACATCTAACTTACCTCTCATTACTAATGTCATGCTAGTTAGAAATTTGAAACACAATTTACTTAGTATTAGTCAGTTATGTGACAAGGGTTTTACAATTTCCTTTTCAGATAATAAGTGTAGTATTTTAGATAAAGACCATAATTTAGTTTTCGAAGGTTATAGAGACAAATATATATATATATATATTCTGAATATGAATATTAATCATAATTCAGATATGTGCCTTGTGGCTAATGATAATGATCCATGGTTATGGCACAAACGCTTCTGTCATATACACTTTAGAACTATTGACAAGTTAGCCAAAAACGATCTAGTTAGAGGACTACCCAAAATAAGTTTTAAGGTTAATAACATCTGTGACGCATGTCAATTAGGAAAATTGACTAAATCACCTTTTAAATCCAAGAAAGTCATATCAACATTACAACCATTTGAGTTACTACATATGGATTTATTGGGACCTACTAGGGTTCAGTCAATAAATCACAGTCGATATGTGCTTGTAATTGTTGATGATTTCTCTCGTTACACATGGACAATTTTCTTAAAAAACAAAAGGTGACACTTTCGATCATTTCAAATCTTTCGTCAAAAGAATTCAAAAATCAAAAGGGATTAAAGTTAAAAATATAAGAAGTGATCATGGCGGAGAGTTTGAAAATAATGAATTTGAACATTTTTGTACAAAGAAAGGTATATATCATAATTTTTCATTTTCCAGAACTCCACAACAAAACGGAGTTGTAGAACGGAAGAACCGAACTTTACAAGAATGTGCAAGAACATTATTGAATGGAACCACCTTACCAAAACATTTTTGGGCAGAAGCCGTCGCAACTGCCTGTTATGTTTTAAATCGTGTGTCCATAAGACCTCTTACCAAGAATACTCAAAAGAAAGCCTAAAATCTCATACTTCAAAGTTTTTGGTTCCAAGTGCTTTATTTTAAATACGAAAGACCAGCTTGGCAAATTCGATCCAAAAGCCGATGAAGGAATATTTGTCGGTTATTCGGAACGAAGCAAGGCCTATCGTATATTTAATAAACAAACCAAAAGTATTGAAGAATCACTTCATGTCTCTTTCGATGAATTCTATCAGCATCCTCAAAATATATCATATGATGACGAAACAATAGTCACTGATAATCCAATCATCACAAATGTTGATTCTGGCTCGGAAATAATTATTGAGAATATTCCTCAAATATGTGAGTTACAATCACCACCAAGGATATTAAGAGACCATCCGGCCTAAAATATAATCGGTGAAGTAACATCACATGTCAGAACAAGGAGTCAACTCAACCAAATGGGTCATGTCGCTTTTCTCTCAAATATCGAACCTAAGAATCCAAAAGAAGCTGCTACAGACGATTACTGGATCATTGCCATGCAGGAAGAACTAAATCAGTTCGAGCACAATGACGTTTGGGAACTTGTTCCAAGACCAACTGATCAGTCAGTTATTGGTACTAAATGGGTCTATAAAAATAAGGCTGACGAACAAGGAAATATCACCAGAAATAAAGCAAGATTAGTAGCACAAGGGTATAATCAAGAAGAAGGTATCGATTATGAAGAAACTTTTGCACCAGTTGCTCGATTAGAAGCTATTAGAATCCTATTATCTTTTTATTGTCACCATAATTTCAAACTTTATCAGATGGATGTCAAAAGTGCATTTCTCAATGGATTTATCAAAGAGAATGTATATGTCGAACAACCTCCTTTGTTC
Organism: Allium cepa; assembly: GCA_030765085.1. NCBI lineage: Eukaryota > Viridiplantae > Streptophyta > Magnoliopsida > Asparagales > Amaryllidaceae > Allium > Allium cepa. Next base: position 806,204,299 of record CM060943.1, read on the forward strand.
GTACATGAAAAATATCCTGACCATGTGTTCAAACTTAAGAAAGCTCTGTATGGTTTAAAACAAGCACCTCGTGCTTGGTATGAACGACTACGTAGCTATCTTATTAACTCAGGATTTCAAATAGGCAAAGTCGACCAAACTTTGTTTATCAAACATTCTCAAAAGGATATTCTAGTTATTCAGATATATGTAGACGATATCATCTTTGGTTCAACAAACGATAAACTCTGCAAGGAATTTGCAAATATTATGACCAAAGAATTCGAAATGTCTCATATGGGAGAACTGTCATATTTTCTTGGACTTCAAATCAAACAACTTCCGAATGGTATCTTTATTAATCAAGAAAAATACTGCGGAAATCTTATCAAACGCTTTAGGTTAAATAACACATCTGGTAAACCTACTCCTATGAGTACAACTACACATCTTGAAAAAGATAAAAATGGTAAGAATGTTGACCAGAAACTATATCGAAGCATGATTGGTTCTCTTCTTTATCTTACAGCAAGTCGTCCAGATATAATGATGAGTGTTTGTCTATGTGCACGCTTTCAAGCAGATCCAAAGGAATCACATCTACGAGAAGTAAAACGTATAATTCGTTATCTTAACAATACCAAAGATTTCGGTCTTTTTTATCCAAAAGAATGTCCATTTGAATTAGTATCATATAGTGATGCTGATTTTGGAGGCTCTTGAACGGATAGAAAGAGTACAAGTGGTACGTGCCATTTTATTGGAAAATCACTTGTCTCTTGGTTTAGTAAGAAACAAAATTGTGTTTCATTATCAACATGTGAAGCTGAATATATATATCAGCGGCTCTCGCTTGCACTCAAGTAATATACATGCAACATACACTTCAAGATTTTGATATTCATTTATCAAATTCTATTATATACTGTGATAACATAAGTGCCATAAATCTTTCTAAGAATCCAGTGAATCACTCCAGAACCAAACACATTGATATCCGTCATTATTTCCTTAGAGACAATATTGAAAAAGGAAATATATGTCTCGAATATGTCCAAACTGATAGTCACTAGCGGACATTTTTACTAAGCCTCTACTTGAGTCTAGTTTCATTAAATTTCGTAGAGAACTTGGTTTAATTTCTAGAAAAGAACTTGATAAGTAATCACTAATGTTATATTCTTAAGTTCTTTTCGGATTATTTTTGTTGTTGCTATATTAGGAAATTGAATATGAGCTTCTAATTTTTTCTACGGCCAAGTTTGCATGACAATTCTCATCCACAAGCTCATATATAAGAATTTTTTTTATATATAAGCTTGACAAAAAATATTGTTTTTATCACTTCCTATCTAAGCCTAAAAGTTTGTTCATATAGTTCATTATGGCACTTATTTGTGATGAGTGTGCTCAAAAGTCCCATATTTCGGTCACAAGTTCTGAGCCAGAAGAATATTACTCTCCTGAAACTCCGAAACACAAATCAAAGTGTCATCACCAATGCATTTATACTCCTGGCAATACGCCAACTTCAAAACGAGCAAAGAAGGTGTTGTTTTGTTCACCCCGTACCAGAGAGAAGATCAATGCGATTCATCATTATCAAAAACATTAAATCGATCTTCAAAGACAGCTGCATTATGAGCAACAACTGAATTCAGAACGACTATCTCTTCTAGAAAGAATGGCATCATTCTTTTGTGGTTCAAACAAACATGGCGTATACGAGCCAATGCCTCATGCACCTTCATCCTCTAGAAGCCCAAATTCATGGGATAAAAACTATGCTCAGAATGAAGGAGCGAAAGAAAAATGGTCGCCATGGAAACCACGCATTACCGATGTCAAAGAAAAGACTTCCGACCATAATTCCTCTACCTCTCATTAAATTTGTTTCAACATTATGATTGTATTCTCGTATTTGTTTTTATGAACTAATATATATGTATGTATATATCATGTTTTGAATAAACTCAATATTATATGGACCGTTAACACTCAGAAATACAAGCAAGAAGAAGGAAAAACAACTCACAGGCAAACCAGTCGACCGACCAGATACCACCGGTCGATCGTTTTTGCTTCTGTATGAAAACGGTCGACCGATGATTTCAGGGCGGTCGACTGGTTTCGAGCAGTTTTGTTTTTAAAGGGGGCACATTCGGTTATTTCACTCCATCTCTTCATTTTTTTTCTTTTTTCAACAAACTCTCATAACTCTAGAACTAAATTCTTCTTCCAATCTCACCCAAATGGCTCCTCCACAAAAGAAATTAAAGCAAGCTTTTACCTTCGAAACTCAACCAATCGATCTCTCTGTCAGGAAGTGGCTTATGGATCCAATTGCAGTCAAAAGGTGGAATGAGATGAAGGATTTTACAATCCATCCAGGTTCTTTTATTAATTTTTCAGATTTCTCTAGTTACCATATTCTTGGCTTAGCAAAGGATGCCGACATAGAAAACCTAATTGACTTTGATCAAAACAATGTGGAAATTAACCATGTAATGATCAAATTATTCTATCCTAACCTAAATTTAGAGAAAAACAAGCCAGAGAATCCTAATTATTGTCTTTGGTCCGTTGTTTGTGGCAAAGAAGTGTTTATCTCATGTGATAGGATGGCAACCGTTCTTGGTTCTTCATTTATTGGTGAAAAATTCTCAAGTAATTTTTGCAATGTTCATGTCCGTAATCAAATTAGTCATCAATTTATTGAAGATGACAAGGATAGCACTAAGTCTATTAGTTTACGGCCTTCTGCAAGAATTCTTCATCATACTCTTATGCACTCTCTATTACCGAGAATAGGAAATTTTGATGCCGTCTATAAAGAAAATTTCAAGGCATTATACTCAATCTATGGGGGTATTCGTATAAATTGGATTGGTATGATCTTTGATGAGATCTTGAAAGTAAATGATTGCTCTAGGCCACACTTGTTCTATAACGAGTATATTATGCGTCTTTTGCTTGATTGTGGCATTGAACCTCCCAAGTCATCAATTTCCAAACCAAAAGTCATCAACAAAGCATCGATTAAAAGAATGAAGCTTCCCGCTCCATATTTTAATATTATGCCTTTTGAACAATGGAAAGAACAAGGACATAAAGAAGCTTCATCACGATCATCCCACCTTAAGCCCGAGGAAGTTAAACTTTTATGACCATCTTCCTCAACAAAAGAATCACTTGACACTATTGCTCGAAATCAATTCCTTCTCGAAGCACGACTTAAGCGCATGAATACAAAAATGGATAAACGCTTTAACAAACTTAAGTCTTTCTTCGTTTCTATATGGGAAGCAATATCATGTGGTGCATCATCTTCATCAATGCAAGCTCCAGACCTTGGCAAGCGCCCAGCTCCTCCTACTTTTGCTTGGACATCTTCGGAGGAGGGTACAAGCTCAGGAACTAGTCATGAACGTGGACACGGAAAATCTCAGCTTGTTGAAGAAGAAGGAGAAGAAGAAGAAGAGGGTGAGACGGAGTCAGACTAAGTCTCTTTTAGTTTATTTTGTTTTGCGTTTTTATGACTTTAGTTTTTGCTTTAAAGACATTATCTGGCACTTGTACTAAATAGTGTCGTGTTTTAATTCGTACTAGAATTATGTGTATTATCATCTTGTGTGAATGTTACTCTTGATCTATGGTAGTAGTTTTATGTTGCTTATAATCTCATTTACATCCTCCATTTAACAACTCCTTTTCGTCGATGACAAAGGGGGAGAAAATTGTGCTAACAGTATATATGCAGGACACAATCTCAAGGGGATATCATATACAGGGGGAGATTCATAACTATGTTGTCATCAATCAAAAAGGGGGAGAATGTTGAGTTAAGGTTTTTATAGAGTTTTGATTTTTGACAAAGGGATAAGCCGTGATCGACAAGACAAAGGGATAAGCCATGATCGACAAAAAGAAGTTATTCATTAAAGAGACACAAAGAGCTCCATATGTTAGAGGTTGATTATTTGGTATGTTAGTAATGTTATTTAGGTTAAAATCTATCCTCAAATAATCTTATACCTTCAATCTTTGAATATATATATATATATATATATATATATATATATGAATGAGTTAAATATAAATTGTAGGATCTAGATTAACCCTAGAGGGGGGGTGAATAGCGTTATAGCAAATCTTCTCGATATAAACACAGAAACAAAACGCAGAAATAAATATGCTGAAAAAGTAAATCACATACAAAATTTACCCAGCTTCGGCAACCCCTGCCTACTGCTGCATTCCCAGATTTCTATTAGAATTAAACAGTGTCACGCTTATAAATACTCTAGTAGACTCGCAGACATTTGTTCCCGCTCACAAACACTCTACTAGACTCGCAAACATTTGCTCCCGCTCACAAACACTCTACTAGACTCGCACACCCTGCTCCCGCCTATAGAGTTTCGTTTACTCGCAAACTCTGCTCCCGCCTACAATAGAACTTTGCTTACTCGCAAACTCTGCTCCCACCTATAGAGCTTTGCAAACTCGCACACCCTGCTCACTGAACTAATTCTAACTAGACAATCTGACACTACCTAAACCCTAGGTGGTGATTTACCAAGTTTTGTTTCGTAAAGTGAAAACAAAAACTTAAAACAGTTTAAAATAACTTAAAAACAAATAACCCTAATTGAAATTAAACTAAAGCCTTTTATAATAAGGCCGGCCCCTTTTTTTTTTAATTCTATGACCGGTTCCCTTCTTCTTTTGCTTGGCCCGTTCCTTTGCTTGTGAGAATAATGGCGCTTCGTCCTGTTTCTGAAATTAGGGCTTCGGCTCTTGATCCAAATTTAGGGTATTGAAGCTGCGCCTTTTTCGTGTGCTTTGTTCTCGTTCGTTCGCTCTTGGCTGCTTCGTTGTTCGATCGAGTTCGACTCCTTGCTTCGGTATGTAATTTTATCTTTTTGCTTTACTGGGTTGATGCTTGAACTCAATCGTGATTCGAGTTGGATGATTTGTTCTTTGTTATGCTCGAACTCGAATAGATAAATTGCCGATGATGATTGGGCTTATATAGAATTCAAAACCCTATTTTTGCGTTCGTATAAGTTTTGTTTGAATTCGTCTTCACTGTGCTTTGGCCGCTTGATTTTGTTTTGATGATTGAGATGTCACTGACTTTTTCATATACGTATAATTTGATGCTTGGCACTCACGGTTTCGATTTGTGACTTGGTCAATTTGCTTGGCTATCACGGTATTAACTTGTTCCATTTTTTTTTTAATTTTGGCTTCTTGAATTTGACTGCATCTCACGGCTTTGATTTGTTCAACTTGAAATTGTTTGCGTCTGCATTGAATTCGAACCTAGACTTGTTTATTGCTTTCTTGTAGATGCATTCACTTCATGTTTGCATTATTGACTTGATTACTGAGCTGGTGCCATCTGGTACTTGTTTGCATTGTTGGTTGCATTGTTCATCTCAACTTGTTCGACATACTGACTTGATTCAATTGTGGACTGGGTTTTGTTTTCTTAGCTCGGACTTTTAGTCACATATGGCTATGAATATTGATGCTTTTGACTTTGGTATGTTCGACCTGTCGATTTGTTTGCATTGCTTAATGGTGTCACTGTGTTTGACATGGTCTTTGTAGTACTTGAGATTGGTTCCTGTTGTTTTTTTGTATACTATTGACAATCATGTTGGGTAGCTTCATCAAGGCTTATTGTTGGCTACTGGTCGTCTGCACCTCTGCATTCATTGTAGTGTATCCTCAGTTGTTTGTAGTTGCATTGAGCTTTTTACTTGAACCTGCTTTTGAGGATGATGCATCCTGGCTTGGTTTTGGGTTTGTATATGGTCTTCTCTGGTCATTGCTGTCGTTTGGGTTTCACTGTGACCTGTTGCACTCGATCATATTGACTTGACTTGTATTTGCTTTGAGATGCTTACAGGCTTAGTCTATACTCTGTTGCATTTTAGTTGTTTCCCTGACCTTGTAGTTGTACACTTTGGCTTCACTGTGAACTTCACCTATGATATTACTCGAATTGTAGTTGTGTAGTTGCACTGCACTGTTGCCTTGAGTAGACGTTGACTTGTATCACTGGTTCATTCCACTGTTTCATTGTGGCTTCACTGATTACTTGTCATGTTGCATGAGCCCTGGTCATTTGCACTTGCAGTTGGTTACTTGATTCGGTTGTGTTGTTTCCAGTTGCTTAGTGTCTTGATGCTCGGCTTGAGGCTGTGTCATGTTTGAACATAGCATTCATGTGTACTTTTGATTTGCACCTGAGTTGAATCCAGTTTTAAAACTCGGGTCTGACCTTGTGCTCGTGTCGTGATTTTCAATGTTATTGCACGTGAGTTGAACCCGGTTTTTCATTTGGGTTTGACCTGTGCTCACCTGTCCCTATAAATCAATCAAGTGTATATATCGACGTGCACGGCCTTGTGGCATATACAGTAATACACTGTGTATGTCACAAGTTGTTCGTGTATGATGAATTCAAATTTAAATTATGACGAACAACCCAAATAACTGAGGCAAATATTATTTTCAAAATCCATTTTATTTTATTTTAAACTGCAAAAATATTTAATTTTCAATTTTACTGCGTCAAAATATTTTTGCAGATTATTCTGATGCTGGATTCAAACTGGAATGCAGTTGAAGATAGAAATATGAGTGTGAGTGATATGTAGTGAGGTGCTGATGTAAATGTGAAAAATGTGATGTAATCAAAGTTGTATAGTTATAGTGAGAGCTTGAAATTATACTATTCAAAAATGTAATAAATATTTATTTGAATAAAATATCTGTTTGAATTCAAATTCTGTGTAATTTATTTTATTCAACAAATATTTATTTAAACTATGAAAAATAGAATAGTATATTAACAAATACATTTAAACGAATGTATATATGCTTATTATCATCAAACAAAAATCATATAAGCGCAAAGCGCATATTCAACATAAATAAATTTTGTTTGGTTCCAGGACCAGTGTCTTGTGCAAAAGCCTCATCCGTATCTGGTTCAGCTTAACCGACTTACAAATGTCGAGTATCATATTAAACACCTATAAATGTGTAACTGTTTGTGCTTAAGTGGATATACAATGAATAACATCAAATGGATGTCCAAAACAACAACTCCATACCACCCCCCCAAAAACCCAAACCACACTTCGCGCCTGTGTGACAGCACAATAGGCAATACTATTATGACTTTTCAGTCTTTCGCCTCAAATTTTGTTGTTCAACACTTTCGGTTTAACATTTCTATTTGCACTGAAATAAGCAACACAAAAATTTTAGATCTACAAAGTTTTCTATTCATGATTGCTACCAGGTGCACTGGAATTACACAGCATCTATAAAAAATTGAAGCAAATAACACATAAACACACTACAGGAGCAAATCAACCAACAAAAACAATAGATAATATAAAAAAATCACCTGCTCAATGTGCCCTTACGGGAAATAAAATGCCAAATCTCCAACTTTTGGAACAGTAACTAAAGGTTCGGCACAGGCATGCCATAATTTCTTGTACAGATCATCATCCGCATCTACAAGCACCAAAAAAATAATATAATTATAAAACGGGTCTAGTCACTACTGCCTAAGAACAAGCGAAGGAATCTAACCTTTGGAGTGACGGTCGCTGGAAGAATTGAACTTCGGACCAAATCGCGCTTCTGGTGGCCTTCAGGTCATTGAACTTCGGGTCGAATGAGTTTGAGGAATTGCATCTGGACCAAATCGCGCTTCAGGTCGTTGAACTTCGGATCGAATTGAGCTTGAATAATAGCTTGAGGAATAAAGCGGCAGAAGAGGACCGATGTTAAAAAGAGTGTGAAGAGGGTGAAGATGAGAAGCCTAAGGGGAAAAACGAAAACAAAAATGAAATTTTGGCGGCCAAAAAATAAGTTGAAGGGAAACGAGAGTGGAACGCAAATTTACTGTGAACAGCGTTAATGTAATTGCATACATTTTAATATAATTGCACTTGAAGTTGCTGTATTTTCGAGTTGAATAAAGAATAGCCACTTAATTATAGCAAGTCAAGTTTTCGTGCAATCCACGCATGCTATTAATATAATATTTTCTTGTAGTGAAATAATCTTATACCTTCAATCTTTGAATATATATATATATATATATATATATATATATATATGAATGAGTGCACATTAACTGTGCAATCTGGGCTAAACCGGTCGACCGGTCAAAACAAGGCAGTCAACCGTTTCTGTCCAGAATGCACAGTTAAACGTGCACAAGTGTACATAACGTATATATATTCAAATTCCTTTCTACTGGTCCCTTTTGACCTGTTGACCGTTTTCAAACAGAAAGCAACCTTTCGTATAGACACTTCCTTTTCTTCAACGGTTGCTTCTCTTTCTCTTCACCAATGGTCATGACCTTTGTTTGTACCTTTTCACAAAGGGTTATAACTGTTTATTCCTTATATAAACATCATGAAATCATTATTCCAACTAACTAATTTCTATTATTCTAATCTCTATTCTATTGATCTCTATCTTATACTTTCAAGCATTCAACTTGCTCATATTCTATCATATACCGTTTTTGAATTCTAAAATTTATTTAAAATTCTTTTGATTCAATACGATATCCACTTCCAAATCTTCATATATACAAATATTCTATTTGAGGATAAGATTATAGGAAGTTTGTACTACAAGTGACAAAATAGTGTTAGCAAGAACACATACCGTCAACAAACAATTATTTTCATCTTTGTTGAAGTCCTCGGTGTTGTAAGAGGCAAGTGTTGAAGTCCTCGGTGTTGTAAGAGGCAAGTGTTGAAGTCCTCAGTGTATTAGAGGCGTGAAATCTCGTTCGTCTGCTCGGGTGTTGTAAACCTGTTCCTCCGGGTGAAGCGAGGTAGTTGGTAGTGAAAATCCAGATAGAAGTCTGGGACTGGACGTAGAACGGTGTTCCGAACCAGTATAAAAATCTCTGGTGTGCTTTTTCTATTTTACTGATTTTTCTATTATCTGTGATTAGTCATATTTTTGTGTGTTATACATCATATTACACGATCCGTGTGTACTATATTAGCACGTACAAATTTTCACTTGTAACAGTTCCCTTGACATCGACGGGAGCATTGATAGGCTTGCGCATCTTCATGGGACATTTTGGCATTACCCGGTTGTAGTGGAGAGCCTCTAGTGGCCAGTTCTCTTTAGATACCCTTCTTGTAGCATTCAAGGCATGGAAGAGAGAACCGTATGGTTTTTCTATGTTAGATAGCCTTGTCTTGTCATGTTCCCTAACAATAAGAATGCGTTGTATAACCGATCTTTGCTTGATAGCCCTGTTTTTTTGCTACAGTAATGAATGCTTGGGATTACTTTGCTTTCATTTCATACTTAGATATATCAGTATAAAAAGGTTCATTGCCTTGTAGTTGTAGCTTACTTTAGTTTTACACATAATATGCTCAGAGGTGCTTCGGATTCCAAGTTATAGGGAAGTGGGTTTCGTTTGGGTATAAGAGGCAGTAAATGCTATTAGAAGTGTAGTGCTGACTACATATGGGCCCTCCTAGTTTCGCCCTAGTATGCCTTTAGCTAGGGTGTTTGCGAAGAGCTGACACAGAACCAAGTCCCCGAAGATGAATTGAAGGCGCTTCTCCCTAGCATTGTAGTGTTTGGCCATCTTTCTCTTGTATGCTTTTGGTGCGGAGCTCTGCTTGCGCTCTTCTTTCTTCTAAGTCATCAAGCCCTTGATTTAGCAATTATTTATTTTGTTCAGGGTCATGAGTGAGGCATTGGGAGGTGGGAATGTCAACTTCGATAAGAAGCATTACTTCATACCCGTAAGCTAAAAAGGAAGGTGAGTGCCTGGTTGATGTCCAGCTTGAGGTTCGATATGACAAGAGTACGATTGGGAGGTCTTCAACCTACACTACAAGAAAAGTTTGTTTCCTTGGCACCAGAGCACAATGTTTTCGAAACGATTGCCATGAAAGGTAGACTTATGCTAAATTTTATTAGCGTGCCCGCTTGGTAAAATAAAGGCGGTAATTTTATTTTCCTTCCCTCCTTTTCTACGAACTAACCTTAACAAAGACTTCCCAATTTCAATTCCACATCCAAATAAATTCGCTTCCTTTGAAAAATAATTTGCCATTCTTGTTGTAATCGTCGGCGTTACAACCTCGTCCCCCTATCCTTGTCCACGTTGCAGCGGTCTAGCTCTCCCATTTGCCCTCGTTCTCGTCCCCGTTGAAGTCGAGCTTTCATTAGCCCTAGTTCGAGTTATTGTCTATGGACGTGAATTTGTAGCAATTGAATTGTGCCAGATCTGAAATCATTATAAGGTAATTAACATTAAGTGTTTGATGCATGTGAAATTGTTATTCGGTTGCATTATTAAATTTATAATATAAGTTGTTGACAATGCCATGGATTCTTACATGAAATCAATCGTTTTTTAGGGTGACTAGTCTAAGGGTATTCTTGTAAATTAATTCACGTTATCATGATTCCCTATCTTATCCCGGTTTGTTCCATTAGGATAAACACAAGGTTTATTTTGTCGATGAGTAATTTGTCATTTAGATTTTCCGATACATTTTTTTACAGCTTTTCTTCATTTTTTCGAGAAATGTAAAAGTTGGTTCACATTTGAAGAATGAAGATTTTGGGTACTTCTAATCTTTATAAATTATTGTCCGAATTACCTCGCTAGTAATGAATTTTTATGGTTTGTGATTTATGTACGTACCTAGGATTTGTTGGCTGAAATATGATTGATGTCAGGGTTACTTTAATATGGTCACTGAAGCATGAATAATCTTTAGTTATATATGATACTAGAATGTGAGAACTGATGTGTGTGAGTATGAGCATTAAATAAGTCTGAAAAAAAAATCATGCCTTCATTAGCTAATTTTTTCGATGCTAATTGAAGATTGCTATTTGCATCAAGAATGTATTTCATTTTATTGTTAGATTTAGGAATTGACTTGTGTGGTGGAAGTACTTTAATGTCTCATCTCCTTGAGTTAGCCACTTGGGTTTCATTCTTTGAGTGTTTTCCAAAGAAATTTTTCTCATTAAATTAGAGAAGTGGTCATGTTGAATATGCGATTATATGATTTTTGTTTGATGATAATAAACATATATATATGTTCATTTAAATGTATTTGTTAATGTACTATTTTATTAGATTAAATAAATATTTGATGAATAAAATAAATAACATAGAATTTGAATTCAAACAGAAATTTTATTCAAACAAATATTTATTACGATTTTTGAATAGTAAATTTCAAGCTCTCGCTATATACAATTTCAATTACAATAAAAACTTGATTAAATTACAATTCACATTTACATTGCACCTCACTACATATCACTCATTCACTCAACTCGTATTAATCTTCAACTTCATTCCAATGTGAATCCAGCATCTGAGCAATCTATAGAAATATACATTGACGCAGTAAAATTGAAAATAAAATATTTTTGCAGTATAAAATAAAATGTGGATTTTGAAAATAATATTTGCCTAAGTTATTTGGGTTGTTCGTCATCATCTAATTTTGAATTCATCATACACGAACAGCTTGTGACATACACAGTGTATCACTGTATATGCCACAAGGCCGTGCACACCGATATATACACTTGATAAAATTACAAGGACAGGTGAGCACAGGTCAAACCCAAAACACCGGGTTCAACTCAAGTGCAATAAAAATAATGTCACAATATCAGCACAAGGTCAAACCCGAACTTTAAAGTTGGATTCAACACAGGTGCAACTCAAATGTACATATGAATGTTATGACCAAAGTATGCATACATACATGTCGACCTGGTAGCAAACAAAGTCAACAAAACATGCATCACATACATGGCAACCAAACTAAAGTATAAAGCATAAGCAAGTAACAGTCAACTTGAAAATATGATCTGCCTTAAGCAATAACAAGTACAACATGTATGCATGCAATGCACAGTGAAGATAACCAATGCACAACAACCTCGACTAAAACTCCAAAGTACACATGAAGTATACAAGCAAAACTCAAAGCAGACATGAAGAATGCTCAAAGCCAATATTAGTGACACAGCCTCAACAATGAAATGGCTATAAACAACCATACATGAACACTGCAACAGGTCAAGGATGTGCACCAAACAAGAGCATAACACAAATACTCAAAGCAACTCAAGTCAGTGCACCAGTAATGTTAACAAGCCTCGACCAAAATCAAAATGTACAAATACAACTAAGTTCAAATGAATCTGGACATAACAAGCCTCGAAAAGTATCAGACTCAAGTGCATATACATGAATGCAACAGTGAATCACAAACCAAGTGCACAAAAGATACAACATGTATGCAACTGTGAAACTGGACAGTGCAAGTATCAGACTCGGGCACAAAGGCTATAACTTCAAATGAACATTACATGGAAATACAACTCTAGCTGAAACAAATGGCTAAAACTAACTACAATCTCAAGATAGTACAACAGAAAATCAAGCAAAGTACAGGCAAAATGAAAACGGGCTGAAGGAATCACAATGAACATTACAAATAAAACACATATATACATACATAGATGTATGTATACACATGGCAGTAAAGACATAATGGCCGGAGTCATGAAACAACAAGTAAAATCGAACAAGGTCGAAAGTGCTACCAAAGAGAGTTAATAGTATGGCAAAAGTCGAACAAGATCAACATCACAAAATCAAGTTTGCAGTCGAATACAACTGCAGGTCAAATCAAAACCGAAGTCAACACCGAACCAAGTCAGATAGATCACCATCGATTAAAGAACATGTTGAACAAGTCAGAAATCGAGAAGCCGTGTTAACCAAGCCAAAAATATATGAATCGAAAATGTCAGAAATCAGCACAATCATCAATACAAAATCGAATGGCCGAAGATGAATTCAAGTTGATGTGTACAAACGAAAATCAAGGATATCGAATCCTATATAAATAAGTAACATCATCGGCAAATGGAAAGCATCGAGTTCAAGTAAGCAAAACCAGAAAAGCAAAAGGTATAAATTACATACCGAAGGAAAAGTCAAACTCGATCAAATAGAAGCAGCCGTGAGCAACTCAAAGAGATAGTCGATCGACAAAGCAAGGACTTAAATCATCATTCGATCGAAGCAACTATTGTCGGCAGCTTCTAATTAGAATCCCTAATTTGCAAGCAAAGTAAAAAGGAACGAGCACTATTTTTTTAAGGAAATAGATATGGCCGATTGGAGATTAAAGAAAATGGGATAATTTGGTTATCTCTATATTTTTATTTGGGCCGGTTTACATTGGGCTTAACCTTTTTAATTAGGGTTTTGTTTTTAATTGTTTTTAAACTGTAGTCTTTTGTATTTTCTTCTGAAAATTGTGTAATTACTAGTCGTGTGACTAGGGGATAAACTATGTGGCGTAGTTTGACAATTCGCAACTCAGCGGCTGAGTTGTGGTAGGGTTTTGAGCGTAGAGTTAGGTTAGTCAGTAGTGGGTGTCGCGAGTTTACGTGTGTAAACGTGTGACTACTTAATTTCTAGCAGAAACCTTGGAGGCAGCACGTAGGCAGGGTTTTGCCGAAGCTGGGTAAATTCTGTGTCGTTTTATTTCTGCATTTATTATTCTGTTATTATCTGTGCTGCTATAATATTGATATATCTGTGTTGAAATAATTTTATAAGCTTCCGCAATAGTTTTTATAATTAACAACATCACCCTATTCACCCCCCTCTAGGGTGAAACCGATCCTACAGGTCATTCTTTAGAGCATATTGCTTGGGCTATATCAAAAGGATTATTAATTAAATGTGCATAGAGATCATATGCTATTTTTTTCTCTTCTTTTTTTCTTTTTTGTTGAGTTGCTTTGAATTTTTTTGGTAGGTACCAATATTTTTCTACCGTGCTTTTAGGGCTGCTTTTGTAGTCTTTAATTTGTTGATAAGAACATAGTGGATTACCTTAGAAATTGGTACTGAGGGACTGCTGCACTATGTTCATGTATTCCTCATTTAGGTGCCATGACTTGGAATTCCAGCATTGGCTGCATTATTAGGATTGAATGATGAGAATAGGAGTTTGGTCACTCAATGAATGAGGACCAAAATGAATTCCAAACTTAGTTGATTTTCCAAAATTCATTAATGAAAACTCTATCAATTTTGCTATGTATGGAAAAAATTTCTCCGCCCATCCATTTAAAGAAGTAACCTGAAAACCCAGGTTCAATTAATTTGGAATTGTTAATACAGTTCATGAAGTCGGTATCCCCTAATGCCTTGATTTATTCTTTCTTGACTAGATAGGATAGTATTGAAGTTGCCAAGAATAATCCAGGGTAGACTAAAAAGACTAGCTTCATGAATGAGATAGTGCCAGAGGTTTACTCTTTGTTCTGGGATATTAAATGCGTACATCACTGTACATATTATGCACAGCCAAGTTGCACTGCGAAGAATGTAAGTGATATACTATTCATTTGTGTGCATGACAATAGTTGACCAAACCGATGTGTCCTAAACTAAGAGAATTCAACACTTTTGATTTTCATTGCAATTGTGTGAGCATTTCCATTTTTCATTTAGTTTATACATGAATTGTTCAATACTATAATTACTTAACTTATTTTCCAATATTCCCATAAAAGAGAACTTATATCTACTATGCCAATTGCTGGATGATAAGTGCGGTGAAAATTTTATTAAAGGTCTTATCCTCTCCTCTCACTACAAGAAATATTGTTTTTAACAGCACACAAACACAGCGACTGTATACTAGTTGCTGTTGTCGGTTTCATCCAAAATGGAAAGCCTAAACACTGTAGAACATAATGATGTATTAGGTTCGCCATCAAATATGTTTTGATACTCCCGCCTAAGTTTCCTCTGTTATTTTTATTTACCGCTCAAAACTTATCTCTACTTTACCCAATCCCCTATCAAACCTGAACCCGATCGAACTCCCTCCTCGTTTGCAAAAAAAAATCCCTAAATACCCAACCCTCGCATTCTCCTCTAGTCGCAAGCCACCAGCACTAATCATCCATCTCCGCAGCAGGCTACCAACCCTGAGCATCCGTCTCTAGTCATCGCAGCCCTTCACTAGTCACTGCAAGCCCCGAGCATCTGTTATAGATCATATTATCGATGATGGAAAAAACGGAAACAAGGTATTCGATGCGACCAAACTAAGGGAGTTAGAGGGATGTTTGTTAATTAAGAATGATAAATTATCACTCCGTGTAAATTTAGCTACTGAAAATGGGTATATTATTTTTTCCTTTAATTGTCTTTTTTCTCGTGCCAAATTATTACTAAATAACATTTAATATATATACATTATCGTCTTATACAACTATTACATTGTCTAACTATTGATAATGGTGGTGAAATTTAACTATTCCATTGTTCATCCACTTACAAACTTGAATCTATAAAATCATACCTTCTGTCACTGGAAAATGTCTATATTTTGGTGCTTAAATGGACACTAGTGGAACAGAAATCTTGGGAAATTTGCAATATAGCTGTGAAGGATGGCTGGAAGAAAATAGTTGAACCGTTTATGAAGCAATAAACAGAGGCAACTGACAGGTCATACATTGAACATAAAGAAAGTACATTGGCTTGGCATCATAAAAAACGGATCCTGATTTTCGATCATGGCAAGCCAAAGAGCTTATCGATCATCTTATGAAAGTACTCGGCAATGAAACTATATTGTTAGATATATAATTCAGTTAACCTTCACGTACAATAAATACTCTGATCAACTTTGTTACTTAGATTATGCTTGTTTCAATCAAAAATCTTATTGTTGAATGTTGATTAGTTTTAAAGTTATCAATCAGAAATTTGCGCTTATGAAGTGCTTTTATAGCTTCAATTTACACTGCAAAATGCTAATGTTCAGTAATTATAATTATTGAAACCTACTTGTTGTTGTAATTGTTTACCTTTCACAATAAAAACCTTTGATACGTATGTCTCTATCAAAACTTTAATGCAAATTCTTTTGAATTCTATCATTTGTACAAAATAAAAAATGAAAATGTTTACTAGATAAAATATGAAGAAACATTTTTTGTTTTGTAGCACACTTATAGAGTTTGAAGGGATTTCATCAACACTTTGACACATATGTGTTGGTGTAAACCAAAATTAAGAGTCGTGTCTGCTGATGTGAAAAGTCATGTCTATTCGAATGAAGAGTCATGTCTATTCGAATGAAAAGTCATATCTATTCAGTGAAGAGTCGTGTCCGTTCACTGAAAAGTCGTGTCTATTGAAATGAAGAGTCGTGTCTATTAAGTAAAAGTCATGTCTACTGAAGTGAAAGGGTGTCTGTTCAAAAAGGTTATGTCCGTTTGTAAGGGTTGTAAACCACTATATATATGTGGTCATTTTGTTGTGTTGAAAGCAAGTTGTAGACAAGACAAAAAGCAAGTTATAAAAAAAAATTTGTCTATTCTCCTCTAAAATTATAATTCTCTCTCTTTTTCTACTTTAACAAATTGGTATCAGAGCTTGGTTGAAAAATGTCAAACAACCTTGTCTCCCTTGTTCCTCGATTCAATGGTGAAAAGTTTGATTATTGGAGCAATCTAATGAGGCTCTGTCTTGAATCTCAAGACTTGTGGACAGTTGTTGAAGAAGGTGTTGGTGCGCCGGAAGATGAAACACAACTCACAGTTGCCCAAAGAGATCTTCTGAAAAGCAAAAAACAGAAAGATCGGAAGGCTCTCTTCCAAATCTACCAGACACTTGAAATTCAAGTTTATGAGAGAATTTCAAAAGTTGCAAATGCTCAGGAGGCTTGGAAAATATTGAATACAACGTATTCTGGCCAAGATCAAGTAAAAAAGGTTCGCCTGCAGTCACTACGAGCTGAATTCGAAAAGCTCGAAATGAAGGATAGTGAGAAAATCTCAGAGTATTTTACTCGTCTCACTTCCATCATAAATCAGATGGCTTCAAACGGAGAAGTCGTGGAGACTCAAAGAGCCATTGAAAAAATTCTACGGAGCCTACCAATCAAGTTCGATCATATTGTGGTTGCAATTGAGGAATCAAATGATATTGCTTCACTTTCTCTTGAAGGCTTGCAAGGAAGGCTGGAAGCTCATGAGGCTAGAATCTTGATGAGAAGTAAACAAACAAATTCTTCTCAAGATCAAGCCTTAAAATCTCAATTCACATCCATAAAAGTTCAAGGCCCATCCCATGGCAAAAGTAACAGCAGGAATAATGGAAAATTTGAAGAATCAAAGGTGGAGAAACGATCATTCCAAAGTAACAAGGCGCGAGGCAAATACAAAGGCAAAAAACCATATTTTGAATGCAATTTCTGTCACAAGCCGGGTCATAAAGCAAATGATTGTTGGGAGAAACATCCTGAAAAGAAGCCAGTTGCTGGTTTTATGCATAATGAAGCAGAAAAATCTGAATCTTTGTTGATCGCTTCGGATGGAAATGTTGAAAACGTATGGTACTTGGATAGTGGTGCAAGTAGGCATATGACTGGAAATAAAAATCTATTTTCAAGTCTTGTGGAAGCTGATGATGGTCAGGTTACTATTGGAGATGCAAAATTATACAAAATTCAAGGTGTTGGCGAAATTTCTTTCAAAATCAAGGCTGGAAAAGTTGAAAAAAGGTCGGAGGTTCTTTATGTACCAGGCATACGTAGCAATCTTCTTAGCGTCGGTCACTTGCTGAAGAAAGGATTTGATTTTTGATTCGTTGGAGATCAATGTAGCATGAAGAAGAACGACCAACAAGTGGCAAATATTGTGATGGGATCCAACAAATTATTTCCGATCAAACTTGACATCGCAAGCAGTACGTGCATGATTGCTACTTCTAATGATGAAGTTTCCAAGTTATGGCATGAGAGGTTTGGCCATCTAAACTTCCGGAGTTTGAAGGAAATGTCTACCAAAGAAATAGTCCGAGGGCTGCCTAAACTTGAAGTGATAAACGAAGCATGTGAGGAATGCCAATTGGGAAAACAACATCGTGAATCTTTCCCATCCAAATCGAAGTGGATTTCTCAATCACCTCTGGAGCTTGTTCACACCGACCTCTGTGGACCAATGCAAGTGCCATCGCTTGGAGGCAGCAGATATTTCTTGTTATTTGTTGACGATTACACAAGAAAAATTTGGGTTTATTGTGTCAAAGAAAAATCAGATGCCTTCTCTTGCTTCAAAGAGTTCAAATTTCAAGTTGAAAAACATTCCGGTCATCAAATAAAAAATCTAAGGAGTGACCGTGGAGGAGAATACATGTCCTCTCAGTTTGAAGAATTCTGCCAAAATCATGGAATCCGCCATGAGTTAACTGCTAGGTACTCACCTCAACAAAACGGAGTCGCAGAGCGCAAAAATCGAACAATAATGAATATGGTCAGATGCATGTTGAAGAATAAGAACTTGCCTGCATGTTTTTGGGCTGAAGCGGTCTCTTGTGCCGTTTAATTAATCAACCGATCACCAACGAAGAGCTTAAAGGATTCCACTCCAAATGAAGTCTGGTATGGCAAGAAACCAAATGTTGCTCATTTAAAAACTTTTGGTTGTCTTGCATACTCTCATACTCCTGATGCTTTAAGATCGAAGCTCGACGACAAATCTGAAAAAGGCATTTTCATTGGTTATAGTCAAAGGACTAAAGCTTACAAGCTTTACAATCCGAAGACGAAGAAGATGATTATCAGCAGAGATGTTCGCTTTGATGAAAATGGTTGTTATAATTTTTCAGATTTTGCAGAATTACCTGGATGGCAAACTCTAAATCTTGAAGAGGAAACTTCTTTGGAACAAGGTGTTGATGCTGATCTTGGTATTGAAGAACAACAGCCTAAAAATAATGGGGTTGAGCAGGAGCAAAATTCACCACCAACGGCGGAAAGAAGGACGCGATCCTTGAGAGAAATCTATGATACAACCGAAGAAGTTGACACTATGGATCATGTATATTTTGCATTTTTTGCGGGAGAAGATCCAATCACTTATGAAGAAGCATCAAAGGAAGAAAAATGGGTGAATGCAATGAAGGATGAAATCAAGTCTATTGAGAAAAATGGTACGTGGGAGCTTACCACATTGCCTTCACACAAATCAGCCATTGGTGTAAAATGGGTGTTCAAAACCAAAACAAATCTTGATGGCTCCATCAACAAGTACAAAGCACGTTTGGTTGCGAAGGGGTATAAGCAAAAGGAAGGGGAAGATTTCAATGAGGTATTCGCTCCTGTCTCTCGACTTGATACAATTCGATTATTGTTTTCTCTTGCTGCCCAAAATGGCTGGAAGCTGCTGCATATGGATGTGAAATCAGCTTTCTTGAATGGTTTTCTTCAAGA
Organism: Allium cepa; assembly: GCA_030765085.1. Lineage (NCBI taxonomy): Eukaryota > Viridiplantae > Streptophyta > Magnoliopsida > Asparagales > Amaryllidaceae > Allium > Allium cepa. Next base: position 806,223,663 of record CM060943.1, read on the forward strand.
TGAAATTTATCTTCAACAACCTCCTGGTTTTGTGAAGAGGGGCGAAGAGGAAAAGGTGTATAAGCTGCGGAAAGCTTTATACGGGCTGAAGCAATCCCCCCGTGCATGGTATGATCGTATCAACAATTTCTTCTTAAAGAATAGTTTTGAAAGGTGTCCTTTTGAACACACTCTTTACATGAAGAAGCATTCAAAAGGAGGTTTTATGATCGTGAGTTTATACGTGGATGATCTGATTTTTACTGGAGATAATATGAAGATGTTATCTGAATTCAAAAATTCAATGATGAAGGAGTTCGAGATGACGGATTTGGGAGAATTACATCATTTTCTAGGGATAGGTGTTCAGCAATCAAAATGTGGGATTTTTATCTTGCAAGAAAAATATGCTGCTCAAGTATTGGAGAAGTTCAATATGATGAATGCAAATCCAGTTTCAACTCCTTGTGTTGCAGGTTCGAAATTGTGCAAAAATGGTGAAGGAAAGTTTGTGGATCCAACTATTTTTCGAAGCCTAGTTGGAAATTTGATGTATCTCACTGCTACAAGACCCGACATCATGTACGCAGTAAGCTTGATTAGCAGATTCATGGAGAAGCCTTTCTCAAACCATTGGGAAGCTGCAAAAAGAATTTTACGATACGTTAAAGGAACTATTGACTATGGCATTTTCTATGAAGCTCATGTGCCTGTGAAGCTTGTTGGATATACGGACAGCGATCTAGGTGGAAGTATCGATGATTCAAGGAGTACTTCAGGTTATGCATTTAACCTTGGAAGTGGAATTATTTCTTAGTGTTCAAAAAAACAACCAGTTGTGGCACTTTCTACCACCGAAGCGGAGTACATCGCAGCATCTCTAGCAGGATGTCAAACTTTGTGGCTAAGAGGAATTCTTGAAAATCTAAGCTTCAAGCAAAAAGATCCTACGATCATTTATTGCGACAATAGTTCTACTATCTCTGTCTCAAAGGATCCTATTTTGCATGGAAGAACAAAACATATTCGTCTACGTTTCCATTTCCTACGAGAACTCGTTCGTGAAGAAGAAGTGAGTCTTGAGTATTGTCGAAGTGAAGAACAAATTGCTGATATCTTCACAAAGCCGCTTGGAGGGACTACTTTCTCAAGAATTGTTGCTGCATTAGGTGTTCGAAGGAATTTTGGTTTAGGGGAGGCATTGTTGGTGTAAACCAAAATTAAGAGTCGTGTCTGCTGATGTGAAAAGTCATGTCTATTCGAATGAAGAGTCATGTCTATTCGAATGAAAAGTCATATCTATTTAGTGAAGAGTCGTGTCCGTTCACTGAAAAGTCGTGTCTATTGAAATGAAGAGTCGTGTCTATTAAGTAAAAGTCATGTCTATTGAAGTGAAAGGGTGTCTGTTCAAAAAGGTTATGTCCGTTTGTAAGGGTTGTAAACCACTATATATATGTGGTCATTTTGTTGTGTTGAAAGCAAGTTGTAGACAAGACAAAAAGCAAGTTATAAAAAAAAAATTGTCTATTCTCCTCTAAAAGTATAATTCTCTCTCTTTTTCTACTTTAACAATATGCGCCTAGACTGGAAAATAAAATAGATAAGTATAAATATTTTTAAAATGTCACATTTAGATAAGTATAGCTTAAAGTATGATTGAAATAACATTCATGTACATTTTTTACATAACAAGTATCAACATCTCCTTTAATATAACAGTTGAAGTCTGTTTACAAATTGTATGCTTGATCATTTGTAGCATGACATTTTTGCTAGGACCACCAGGATATGGAAAGACCACCCTGTTGCTAGCACTTGTAGGAAAATTAAACAATTCCCTTAAGGTTTAGTCTAATTATTTTATCCCGAACCTAATATAAGTATCAGAAATACTTTTAGTCAAAAAATATTATTAACTAACCACTTTGATTTTTCTAACAGACTACTGGAGAAATCTTATAAAGGATATTAATTAAATGATTTTGCACCACATACTTCATCTGCTTATGTAAGTCAATACTAACTGACAAGCACCATTGTCCAAGTGATTAATTGATTCGGCTTTGGTGCAAGAGGTCACAAGTTCGAAACTTGCTTTCGAACGTTTATTGACATGGGATATGTTGTCCCAATGATTTGTTGTATATAAAGTACCATTTCAAAAAAAAAAAAAGGTCAATACTAACCGAGATGAAAGTAAGAGAGTTGGATTCTTCAGCACATTTTCAAGGAGTTGGATGCAGAGCAGGTAGTCTATTTAATTAATTGTCTAGTGCCTCCATGCAAATTATTCTAAGCTAAACTGCTTATTATGTGAAGAAATTATGAAAAAAGTAAAAGAGAGAAGCAAGTTGGTATTGTCCCTGAACTAGATACTAATTTACACAGATGGCTAACACATGTTCAAGTCTGATATGCTTAACCACACTGTTCTTGAATTAGTTTAAGTACGAAATCTAACATTGATGAAATGGTTTAAATATTACATTTTCTGAAGGATGTGTACTTTTGAACACATTACAAGAAATTCCATCAACACTTAGTACGGTGTTTTAAATCAAAAACCTATTGGTAATAATTTTTCTAAAATAAATAAATCAAAAAACGATGTCGTTGTTCTTCAATATTTCCGCAAAGTGAGAAAAATATTTTCATTTTGCAGCTGCCTCTTATTATTTCTTTGCGCTTCAGGGTTTTTAAAAAAGGCTATTCCAGACTATTTTGATGTGACTTTAGGTTTGTCAGGCATATGATGAATGTTTATGTATATCAATGTAAGCATTCACCATTAGTTATGTATTTTTTACATGGGGAAATAGGGCAACTATTTGATAAGCAAATGTATGTAAGAAATACAAGCGATCTAAAAAGATTTTTCAAATGTGCAAAATAAAGATTTTTAAATGCGCATGGTACTAAACTATTATGGGCCATGTTAGTGTGTTTATCAAGCAAATCATTACTTATTATAGTTGAGAATTGGATGGTATTAAATTCTACTCAATATTTCCTCATCATTAAAAGAAAGAAACAAATGAGTAATTTTCGATCATCCATAATGCAAAGAAAAAAGAATAGGAATTGGCTAAAGAACTTTTACAGGAAAGAATAATATTTATTTTATTTAGTTTGAAAGCTCAAAAGCCATTGCATTATTCTGCAAAATATAAACTACTAGTACTTGTATTCTATTCCATTAAGCTATATATATCATTATTGAGAATTTAAATTTTACAAAAAATTTGAACTTTGTGTACCGTATCAGCTATCGGCCACACCATACATTGTGATAGTGTTGTTGCATATTTTTATGCAATTCATCTTGCTTAATTTCAGCCCATGTACCATTTTTGAATGGTAAGCATAAACATCTACAAATAACTGTATTTTATAATAAAAGTTCAAAAGATAGTTTAATTTTTAGAAATATCTTTTCACAGCGGTTTATAATAAATTTTGACATATAGTTCAAACAGTTTAGGTGCTTATAAAGTACTTACTTTTCCATGATTAATACATTATGATTTATCTCATATTTTAGTATCATACCATCATATGAATGCTTTTTGGCAAAAGAGAGAATCATTTAGTACAAAACTATCAGTATCATTTGTTGATGCATATAAGAGATATGATACACATCATTATATTATTAGCTGATAGGAAAAACAAAAGCTTTAATAATATCTTTCCTACTCTGAAAATAGTAGGAACAAGTTTTGTCTTTTAGGCAAGCATTTTCCCCCAACATTAGAGTTCCAAAGTTCTCAAGACCATTTCCATAAAATCGGCCATTCTTCTTTATTTAATACATTCACTTGAGCAACTTGTTGGGCAACTTTAAGCCAAATAGCTATCTAACTTTCAACAAGGCAGCAAACCTATTATTCTTACTTTAAACCAATTTCCTTCCGTTGATCTTTTTCTCGAAAATGCTCATGTATTCTTTTAAATTTTGTATGTTTGTTTTCTGAGCGTCACCTTCACTCTAATATGCTAGTTTGAACATGGTATCTATAAACCACAACAATATATGATTCCTTTACATAATTGGTGAAAGTGTATACTAAACTGCAGCTGCCATGTGCTTAAAACTATGTATAGTGCTATGGAATAAAAAAATGTGCATTTAAATCAATTGGAGACCCGATTTAATTGGAACTATATGTGTGTGTAATAGAAAGAGAATGACTAAACCATATATTGACACAAATAAGCAGAGCAACAACTATTACATTGTGTATTTTTCCTGTTAAATTTGCTGTCATATAATTTATGTTGATGCATCGAAATTATTGCAATTATAAACTCATAGCGCAAATTTTGTCAACTTTATTGTGCATGCAGAAGATATCCAAGCATCCTGATAAGATAAATGAAGTGGATTATAGTACTGTGCCTACCCCTAAAAATCAATAAGAGATGCAATAAAGTCTTCAGATGCTTCTACCTCGAATAAATCTCAAATTAAGGGATATCAAACAGCTATATGTTCGAGTCTACCTACAAGTAGAACAGGTTTGTTTGCTTGTAAATTATAATGTTACTCCTTCATTGTTTGTTTATTAATAATTTGGTTATTGATTTGATTACAGAGGGTGCCGTTTCTTACATTCATGTGTTAGTGTTAGATTTGGACAAAGTGATTTCATCGTGTCCCATTGTTGATCAAATTATGGGTTTGAATATTGATCTTGACAAGCGCAAGAGTTGAGCTAGTAATATTTATTAAATTATATAAGTTTAATCTCTAGTTTTTATTCATCGTATATTCATCTTTAGCTGCTATTTTGTCAGTCATCAAATTTCATTTTATTTTTAATTAGCCTATTTTGATTTGAAAAAGGTTTAAACAACCCATGTACCTCTTAGATGAGTTAACTTTTAGTGTAAATGTCAAATTTTAAGCTGATTGTAGAATGCATATCTAGTTTACATCATCTCCACGATTCCAACATAATAAATGGTTTAAAACTAAATGACATTCCTTATGTGCTTTAAATGATATAGGATTGGTAGATTTATTTAAACTTAAGCAAAATTGTTCGTAAAATTCTTTTAGAAACCATGCATGAACTTACCAGAACCATGAATTTATGTAGGAAGAATTTGTTTTCAAGCTGTTGTCATGATTGAGTGTGCGGGAGGTGCTGGCTCTAAAGCAGTCAAACATCAATGTTCGCAAGTGGCTCTTGTTCCTGTATGCATTCCTTCTGATTTTGGCATAGATAGGGCTGTCAAATCATTTTCAAGGGGCAAGAGCTGGTCAAAGAAATCCTTTAACATCAACTTGTGCATCTAGGTTCATCGTCAGGTGATACATGGTAACTTAAATTTATTGTTCCACAAAATATAGCTGCTAAAGTTCGGGCCTGCTACTGTATTAACCTTAGAAAGTCCACCTGATGGTCTTATGGTTGGAAAGTAAACCAGAATATATCAGCCGGTACACTACAATGGATTGTTTCATCTAAATGTTATTTATTTGTATGTACTTGTCTAATCTGAGTTTCAGCCTTGTTTATCTTTTTGCAGAAAGAAGTTGGAGCTAGGTTGACACCTCTAAAATGGAGACAAAAAAGAAATGGCCAGGGCATCATGCGATGCGGCAACTAAAAGTTAAATCTGAAGATCACAACAGGTGCTTTTTCGATGTTCTTGTTGTTTTAAAAACAACGTTGTGAATTCCTGGAATTAAAGCAGTCATAAAAAGTCTCAAAAAGGGGAATGAAAGGAAAACCAGTTAGTAGAATGAATTACTATGCATGTCTCTCCATTCTTTCTCTACCAATTCTCAACCCATTTGCAATTGTTGTGGAGGGACCCAAAATGTAGGCTGTTGGTTGGCAAACTGCATTGTCAGAAATTGGTCCCAGCTTCCTCTGGTAACTTATTAAGTAGCTTTGGCACATTCATTTTATTATCATTGTTAGTTTAGATAGCGATCCATTTTATTATCATTGCTAGCTTCCTCTGATAACGATCCTTTTTTATCTTAATTTTCGGTATAAAAAATTGGCACCACATCATATTTCTTTGATTAAATTTGATATTATATCATAATTCATGTCTATTTTGTTTAATTGTCTTTATATTGGCAGTTTATTTGCTCCTGGTTTAAATTTTAATTGATCAATCTTCTTAACTTGATCCATTCAATCATTTTTTCCCTTAAAATTAAATATGAAAAAACTAGATCACATTGTTGTTTTATGCATTGATGAAAGTTATGTCTTTCATTGTATTTGAATGTTTACATTATTTAGTTAAAGAAAATAATCTTAACTTTCACTAGGTATTTAAAATAGTATCATGATCAGTATTTGTATGTTATATTTCCAATGTATTTGTGCTTAGAACTTAGTATTTAGCATGTTATATAATGAGTTTCATGTGATATGTATTGCAACTTCAACAATTGACAGATTAATAATGATTGTTTTACAGGTCAAGTTTCAATATTAGGTGCAGAATCAAATGCTCAAGATAGCGCTAAAGTAGAAATGACATCCCAACAAAACTGCAACAAAGTGAGTAATTTTTTCAAGCTCATAATTTTCTACTTTCTTACCAAACATCTATTATTTTATTGAATGATGATTTTTATGCTGTTGGAAACTTAAAATATTATATTATCTTTTTCCTACTAATAAAATTAATCAGTTATACAGATTTAGAATCAATATATGCGTTGTAATTACAGATGAAACAAAGTAGACTTTGGTTTACTGATGTAAATTCTCTTTTGAATTTTATTTTTCTTCTTTAGTCGATGACCTCATCAAGTATATTTATGCCTTCCCAACTGAGAAGACACATTAGATTTTTCTATATAATTTATAGAATATAATTTATGTTGCATACATCAAATATATTAGAATTTATCTAACATATTTTTTTTAAACTAAGTTAACTAAATTATATAGAAACTAACTAGTTTTTGTAAAATTAATCAAGATAACTTGGTCTTGTAAATATTTACACAACAACCAAGTTTTCTAAAATTTAGCAAGTTTGATAAAATTTAATGAAGTGCACTAAGTTTTATAAAATTAGATAAGATTAATGTTTGCATTATGAATATGATTTAACTTTGTGTACACTTTTTTGATGAATTGATTCTCAAGCATTACTTTTGCTTTACAGGTGGATAGATGATTGTGATGCAAAGAAAGGTTGCAACGAGTTATGGATCGAAGTTATTTTTGCTGCTAGAACTACTTTTTGGTTTTAACGTATGTACTACTTGCTTTTGTTTTGCTATTGCTACTTGTTCTATATTTTGTTTTTGAACTATTGATGACAAACTATTTATGTTTGGTGTAAGAATATTGCGTATTTTGATTATGAAATTTCATACGATGGTTATCAAATATGTGTTCAAAATGTGGTATTGATATAATATGTTGATTTTGAAATGTGATATTGATATAATATGCTAATTTTGAAATATGGTATATATGCAAATTGTGGTGGATGTTTACTGAAACAGAATTAAAACATTCCATGACATTTTTAAAACGCGGTTAAAACATTCCACAATGTTTTTAAAGCGCCGTTGAAACATACCACAGCGTTTTTAAAACGTCATTGAAAGTTTTAACAGCATTTTAAAAATGCCGTCAAATTGTATCTAAAAATATAAAGCACGATCTATTGCAACAATGAAACGCTGTAAATAAATATCGCAGCATTGAAAAAACGCTATAAAATCTTATCTTACCACGAAATGAACGCTAAGAAAGATCTCTAACTGCACCCAACCAAACGCTGTTAAAAGATTTCATGACACCAGAGAAACGCTGTTAAAAAGGATAGTTAACAGCGTTTATTTCTTTTCATTGCATATGCCTGACATATAACTACATGTCGATATATAACGTACAAAAAAACGCTGTTAAAAGTTTTAACAGCGTTTTTAAACGCTGTTAAAGGTAGTCGTAGTGCTAATTCGCTATTGACTTGGTGAGGCACTTCTTTAACGTTGATTTGATGGTTTTGTTCATAGCCTCAATTTTCTCATTTGCTTGGTATGGGTGACCGAGGAGAAGCATTTCTCTACCACTTATAAAACCTTAGAACAGCTCGCGCTCGAATTGCGTGCTGTTGTATGTGGTGATTTTCTTTGGAATCCCAAAGCGGTAGACAATGTTCTTGATCATGAAGTTTATAATTTCAAGCATTGTGACCCAGTGAAAGGCTTCACCTCAACCCATTCTTTGAAGTAGTCAATGGCGATGGTGGCGTGGTTGTATTGTAGCAACCCGCCTCAAAACAGACCAAATTTTCAACCCAAGAAAGGCCCATTTAACATTAGACATATCACAAAGCTGGCTGTCAGTTAGTAAAATTTAGCTATACACAAGCTATCTACTAATGCTATTAGAATTTCAAAGTGTAAAGGATAAAATATAATATCAAAAACAATACCCATTTTATAAAAATCCAATTTTCAAAACAAAACATAACATCTTAATATACGTGGTGCCATATCTCAAAATACAGTAACATCATTTTTGAATTGGTACATTAAAATATATAAAAAAACATAAGTAGATAGTTAACTTCTACAAGACTCCATCTCTGTCTTCATCTTCTAGATCTGCATTGTCTTCCCTAACTTATGTTGTAATGAGGAGGGAGTCAGAATAACAATTTTTGGCGAATAAAATCTCGAGTCTATCCACAATATTACTTGGATAGTATAAATTAGATAAGAATGTTTCTTACGTATTCTAACTATGTTTCTTATAAATTCCTTCAACTATAAGCCCAAATGCTTTCCCAATCCAATCCTATAACTTACACTTTTCTAACCAATCTTCGTAACTTACTTTCAACTGTAGGCCCAAGGCCACTCCCTGTCCCACACATATACCATCAATCATGTCCTAGCAATGTGAGAAAAAGTACCAAGGCACTTAATACATTTTCAATGGGAATTAGACTGATTCTGACCATTTAATACCTATATCTTAGGTAGGTCCCTATCATTTAATACCTAACCCAAGGTGGACCCCTTATTGGTATAATCTAGCTGACACTGCATGGAATCTCATTAGGCCACTTAATACTTCTTTTTAGAAGAGGCAGACCCTAGAATATCCATTTAATACCGTGAACTCAAAGCAGATCTTTCCTGAGATTTCCAATTACTTTGCCTAGACGCTATCCCTAACTATTTAATATTTCCTAATTAGGGAGAAGGCAGATCCTACAGCAACCACTTACTATCCTTGACCCCAAAGCAGGTCCTACTCATTATGACCCGTAACCCAATTGTGATGTCTCATTAGTATGATAATAGGCACTGGTAGTCAATTTAACTAGGCAGACTTACTCTACAGAATTTGGACTAACCTCGCATCCTCCCTGGGTACTTTTTATAGGCGATGTCTCACATCAGCCCGAAAGTCACACTATTGGTAGCCAGATTAGGTAGACGGGTTTCCATGTGCTTTTGATTGACCTTGCATCTCTATAGCTTAGTCCTAATTTACACTCTCCTAACCATATTACCATATGTCATGCCACATTCTACTAAGGTATAAAGAATGATTCTTTACTCCGCCACTAATGAATTAACTTTCAACCAAGTGGGTTTTAATGTTATGACTAACCTATTATTATGCGATTAATACATTATTAATAATATGTTATTCATACACTAACGTATATGTATAAATATGTAACTGAAATATTCCTAGACGTATGAAGATTACGCTCTATACTAATCCTTAAATGTCAAAACTTTCAATTTATACAAGTCTAATTTCATAACACAACATACAAGTTAGCTAATATCCTTAGCCTAACAATAGACTTGTAAGAAATATAATCAATTACCAAACTTATTTTATATTAAAATTGTAACATCAACAGTAATAGAATTTAAAATTCAATCTTTAACACCCTATTCAACCTTCACATATAAAATGAAAAAGGGATTCATATTTAAATTAAAGAAATAAGCAGTGCAAACTACGAACAAGAGAACCCGTATTTTATACACCATTTCCTTACTTTTAAAACCCTCAATCATATAAAAAGAGAAAAATGAGAAGTGGAATAGAATGCAAAATATTAAAATTTCAATAACTCAAAATTCTACTATCTTAATATAGAATAATTGAGATTTCAAAACATAAGAATCGATGTTCGCTTTGGGAGTTTATATTTGAAGTTTTCATGAACCAAAATTCCCCAAGGCATATATCAAATCCAACCTATACTATACAATCATAAAAGGAGAAAAACTAAGATTTCCACTCGTAGATAATTCCCAGCTTTCTCCTTTGGATTTGAACATGCCTACTATTTAATCTCTTCCCATATCTCTTCTTTTTGAAATATACAACAACTGGATTGCATATTCATTAGATTCAAAATTTCAGGAATTGAAGGAGGATAGAAATAGAAGTTGAATATAAACATCTAACATTCCTTACCTGAAAGCCTTAAATAATTTCTAAATCACGAGGAAGAAAGAAACTGACAAAGCTCCGCTACATTCCCAAATAATATGTAAATAAAAGTGAAAGGGTTGGGATCTTATTTATCGTGGTTAGAAAGCACCAAAACCATCGATTTAAGTCGATTTAAAATAATAAAATCCAAGCCATTCCTGGTCTGAAATAACCCTACCGGCCATAACTGTACAGGTCGACCGCTTTGGTCTAATTTGTCGATTGATTTCCTAATTGTGGGTACGTATTTTGTGCAGTTTAATTAATTATTTAATTCCTTATTTAATATTTAATGTTAACAGTTTCTTTTTAGCATTTACTTAACCTCCAAGTTTAAATTGTCATTAATTTTTAAATTTCAAACTTTAGCATTAATTACAATTTGAATTTGAATCCATTTAACTTATTTTGAATTTGATAACTTCAAACGACAATAACTTTTTCGTTTGAGCTACAATTTCGAAGCTTTATATATGAAAATTGATTAGAAAATCGCCACGGCCATAATGGCACAACTTTCACGGTCAAATTTTGAAATCTTCAAAAAATTATTTTGCCTTATTATTAATATCAATTTAATTATTTTCTTATTAATTTTTACAGGTTGTTACATTCTCCCTCCTTAGAAAGGATTTCGTCCATGAAATCCCCAAAGGACAAATAGTGTAATGTGCACTAAGCATCCATATTTTACAACCATGTTATCTACACAACCATCTACTTAGCCAAAAGTGTAATGTGGCTATGCATGCATACATACTATAGATGAGCTCAATCCTAACTTTTATGTAAGGTCATGACATATAGGCATGTATGCAAGCATCCTAAATATGAAAAAATTTCTACATAAATGCAAGAATGAAAGTAAAAAATGTGGCAACCATCCTCTATCATTCAATCTAGCAACCACAATGCAACCAAAACCTAATTTTGGAGAGAGAAAGTTTACCAAAGAAATGCTCAGGATGTGAAGCCCTCATCTTCTCTTTGGTTTTCCATGAGCTTTCCATCGGGTTATCTCCTTATTGCACACGAACCGGCGTAACTTCTTTGTTGCGAAGCTTTCTAGTCTGGTACTCCATAATGCATACGGTTGCATAGGGTGGTATTGACCCTACCTCAATGTCTATAAGCTGATTAGGCGTTGTTATGGTGGCAGTGCTATGAAGGCATCTCCTCAAGTATGAAACACGAAACATGTCATATACTCCTGCCAACTTATTTGGTAGCTCTACTCGATATGCAATTTTTCCTATTCTTTCCAAAAAACGGAAAAGGCCCAACAAACCATGGTGCTAATATCCTCGATTTCCTGAATCTCCTAACCTTTCCTAGAAGGGAAACTTTAACGAACACCATGTCTCCTACCTCAAACTCTAATTCCTATCTTTTTTTATCTGCATCAGATTTTAGATTATCTTGTTTCATTCGCTGTCTAATCAACTCTATTTTTTCCAAGGTCTTATGAATCAAGTTTGGTCCAAGTAGAATTATGTTAGTGGTTTCCCACCAATAATTAGGCAATTTGTATGGCCTCCCATATAGGGCTTCAATGGGTGCTATGCCAATCATCGCTTGGTGACTAATGCAAATTCTACTAAAGGTAAGTATTGCTTCCAGTTCCCTCTAAAGTCCATGATGCATGCTCTTAATAAGTCTTCCAAAATCCTATTCACCTTTTCAGTTTGACCATTGACCTATGGTGGTAAGCATGCCAAGATTTAATGAAGTCCCTAAAGCTAAGAACAAAATCCTTTAAATTTTGCTAGCGAATAAGGGGTACCTATCACTAACAATGCTAAGTAGGGTTCCATGAAGTCGAACCACCTCCTTAATATGAATTTGCGCTAAAGATGTTATGGTCCCATTTCTTCTAACGGAAATAAAATAGGCACTTTTAGTGGGTCTATCCACTACAACCCATATAGCTTCATTGCCTCTTTGACTTATAGGCAACCTATCTATAAATCCTTTGATATATTCCCACATTTTCAAGTTAGCACCTCCAATGGCAATAACAATCCTCCAGGCTTCACTTTTTCTTCCTTTGTCTTTTGGCTAGTCAAACATCTAAAAATAAACTCTGCTACCTTCTTCTTCATCACTGGCCAATAGAAAATTAGCTTCATAGTCATATGCATCTTATTTCCTCTGGGATGAATGGACATCCTCGAATGGTGATATTCTGTAAGCACTTCCTTTAAAACATCCTCAATCATAGGGATACAAAGGTGTGTATCTTTCGTCAAACATTTTCTTTCATTAATTGTATATCTACTGACATAGGGAAAATGTCCTCTACTTAGATTGCCCAAAATATCTACTATCATCACATCCTTCTTCTGCTCTAGCCCAATGTGGTCCATTAATGCTAGCCTAATGTCCATTGCCATGCCTAGAGTGGGTTCGATTGGCAGTTGGAAATTGAAATTGGAGAGGAGCTCCTATTATCGCTAGTCAAGTGTCCTTATGAGATCTCCTTGTTTACACTATTCTCCAATATATTTATATAGTGGTCAAAGCTCATCCGAACCATCAACGTATTTCATATCTTATCTTACACTTTCCAATAACCTAAGGGAGTGAACTAGCGATTACAACCCAAAAACCATAAAATAAAATTTTGCCGGAAGCCACCATTCATCATTAACTGGTGTTAATGATGTTATGGTCCTAACACTCCTTACTAAATTAAAATGGATATTTCTAGTATGTCATTCAACTATAATCCACATATCTTAACTTTCCTCCTTGGCTCCTAATAAATGAGGTCATCTATTACTTTAATTATTACACTCGACTATGGAATAAATTATGCATCTCATAATGCAGTGGGTAAAATAAACATGAACTGTGTACCTTTACAACAACTCATCAAAAAATGGGTCTGGTGAAATAATTTTCCAACCATCTATCTTGCATTCTTTAACCTTGAGTCAACTAAAACCCTTTATGTTTGTTTGCCATCTTATTACCTGCTTTCCCAATCATACTACCATCTTCTCTAAATCACAATATCTTGACAGAATCCTCGAACTTTAGTATTACTCCCCTTCTATCCTTGATCCTTTATGCTAGTATACCCCAGGACTCACAAAATTATAATCTGGTACCATTCTTTGTTCCTTTGAGGGCCCTTTTTATGGCATTCAGACATCTTCTATCATCCTTCATAGGGTCATACCAATATTCCTTATATTCAACCAGGATTCCTTGTTTTACAAGCATCCATAATTATTTTACTCATAGCTAAAACCTTTCTCTCGTATTATCTAGGCAGTCATCCTATCTACTCTATATCAAAATTTGGTTTGACTTTCACCATTCTTTATAAAATTGAAACCTTACAATCATGAAGTACCTAGAAATAATTTTTCTAAATATAAACTTAAAAACCTTTTTTATCAAATTCAAAAATTGATTGGCTTCCAAAAAGGAGCCATGAATTTTTTTTCCCATTTTAAGGACTTTCTACAACAGAGGTTTATTTCTTTCAAAAGTAAGATTTTTAACTCAAAACATTTAAAACTCAATTATCAAACTAAACCATTTTTTTCTTCAAAAACATCTTCTATAACTTTAAACAATGAAAGTAGAGCGGACATGGATAACTTCCATCTTATTATTTTCACATTATTCATGTTATCCCCATTTCCACCTTAAACGGAGATTTTAATAATATATGAGGAGGACTTCTAAAAGATAAGTGCAATTGCAGCATCTATCTAAGTGTCTATCTAAAATATATTTTCAATTTCTACATATCTACAGAATTCATCCATTCTTCATACCCTATTCCATTGCTTCTAACCTATATAATATCTAACCAGATTGCCAATCCTATTTTATATAAATTTCCTATGGTATTTCTGTCCAAATCTTCTAATATTGCAACTATTTATATTTCTCCTACCTAAATGGCTTCTACTTCAGTTGTTATTCTCTATATTTTTCTTATACTAGAATGCTCCTCGTATTTTAATTATTGGGCATTCTCACCCTTCTATTTTGTACGCCTCAACTTAATTAAGTATCATTTCCATTTATCCACCTCTTAAAAAAGAAAAAGAAAAAATTCCAAATCTATAAAAATAGGAAAGATCATCAAGCCAGACCTACCCTCTATTTTTCATTTATTTCGCAAAATGGAAAATCCCTTTATGAAAAATCTTTAAACCAATTTTTGATAGAACCAATTTTAAACTAGGAAATTCCAAGTTTCCTCACTTTTTCGAAACAACAACTTTCTAATAAATCCTTTGAAAAACTCATTAAAAACATTTCAAGAAACTTTCAAAATCTTCTTGTTAAATTTTTTCACATGGCGTCGGACTCGAAAATGGATTTTTATTGTCCTTTCGTTTGGACATTCCTTCTTCCTACTCCTTTTTAACTCTTCTTTGTCAAAAATTCGGCTATCTTCAAATGGTTATTAGTGCACAACTTCTTGCAGGAACTTTCTCCACTCTTTCTTCATATCATAATTTCAGATTGCAACTTATATTTTCTTACTTTCCATTTGTCTAAATGAAATGTGTATATTCTATCAGCAATCCATAAAAATCTGCAATCCTAAGGCGGTCTAGGCCTAACAACGGAGTCTTCGTCCAGTCTTCAGGATTCTTCTATATGTCGTGTTCATGCTCTGCTTGGTCAATGCCTTGTGGTAAAACCTATACTCTATGGGGTAATCAGGGTAGGTGAATACATTTAATTCTATTTATTATTCCAACTCATAGTTGCTTCATTCATCCTTTTGGAATATGGCCGCAGCTACTTTTATAATCAGAATTTATAGAGTTTTGCGTATAATATATAAACATGGTTTTTGAAAAATGCATTTAAAAATAACAAATATGCATTCATATGTATACCTATACCCAACGATCGAGCAACCTAAGCTCTAATACCAAATGTACCGACCTGCCTCGAAACAGGCCTAATGTTCGGCCTAGAAAAGGCCCATCAAAAATTAGACCCATTCCAAAGCTAGTTGTTGGTTGGTAAATTTTAGCAATACACAAAGCTATCTACAAATGCTATTTGTATCTCGTAGCAAAAAGGATAAAATGTAATATATAAAAAGTACCCATTTTATAAAAATTCAATTTCCAAAACAGAACATATCATCTTAATAGCCATGGTACCATATCCCAGAATACGGAAACACCATGTTTGAATGGATACATCAAAATATAAAGAAAACATAAGTCGATAGATAATGGCCACAAGACTAATCTTCACCTTCATCCCCTAGATCTGCATTGTCTTCCCTAACTTGTATTCTAATAATGAGGAAGGATTTAGAAAAACAATATCCGGTGAATAAAATCTCGAATCTTTCCATAATAGTACATGGGCAGTACAATTTGGATAAGAATATGTCTTATGTATCCTAACTATGTTTATTGAAAAAACCTATAATTGTAGGCCCAAAAGCTTTCCTAGTCGAATACTGTAAGTTACACCTTTCTAACCAATCTCTATAACTCACTTTCAACTGTAGACCCAAGACCATTCCTAGTCTCATGTGTCAACCATCAATCATGTCCTAGCAATGTGAGAGAAGTACCCAGGACATTTAATTCCTTGTCCATGAGAATTAGACGAACGCTGACCATTTAATACCTATATTATATAGGTCTCCGTCATTTAATACCTAAACCAAAGCAAACCCTTAACTAGTACAATCTAGCTGATATCGCATGGAATCTCATCACGCCACTTAATATCTTTTTTGAAAGAGGCAGACCCTAAAATAGCTACTTAATACCTCATCCCCTATCGGACCCTTCCTAAGATTTCCAACTAACATGCCTAAACACTATCCTCGGCCATTTAATACTTCCTAATTGGAGAGGAGGCGGACCCTATAACAGCCACTTACTACCCCGATCCTCGAAGTAGATCCTACGTATTATTACCTGTGACCCAATTATGACAACTCATATTATTCACAATTCATAGGCACTGGTAGTCAAATTAACTGGGCAGACATGTCCTATGGAATTGGGACTATCCTCGCATCCTCCATGTGTACTTATTACATGTGATGTCTCACATCGGCTCCAAAGTCACGTTGTTAGTAGCCAAATTAGCTGGGCAGACTTATATGTGCTTTAGATTGACCTCGCATCCCTATAACTTAATCATAAATTACATTATCCTAACCATACTACCATATTCTACTAAGGTTTAAAGAAAGAATCTTTACTCCACCTATAATCATATTCATTCTTAGCTTTCATCTAGGGGGTTTTAATGCTAATAACTAACCTATTTATTACACGATTAATACATTATTAATTATATATTATTTATATGATAATATATATTTATAAATACGTAGCTAAAGTATTCTTAAGCATATAACAACCCATCCTAAAGTGGGCCTAAATTTCGATCCAGTAAAGGTCCATCGAAACTTAAAACCATCTCTAAGCTGGTTCTTGTTTGGTGAAAAAGAACATTACAGAGCTATCTACCTACTGTAGGATCTAGATTAACCCTAGAGGGGGGGTGAATAGGGTTATAGCAAATTTTCTCGGTTTAAACACAGAAATAAACTGCAGAAATAAATATGCTTGAAAAGTAAATCACACACAAAATTTACCCAGCTTCGGCAACCCCTGCCTACTGCTGCATTCACAGATTTCTATTAGAATTAAACAGTATCACGCTTACAAACACTCTACTAGACTCGCAGACCCTTTTGCTCCCGCTCACAAACACTCTACTAGACTCGCACACCCTGCTCCCGCCTATAGAGTTTCGCTCACTCGCAAACACTGCTCCCGCCTATAGAGATTTGCAAACTCGCACACCCTGCTCACTGAACTAATTCTAAATAGACAATCTGACACTACCTAATCCCTAGGTGGTGATTTACAAATTCTTCGACTCGAAAAGAAAAAACAACTTCAAAAATAACCGCAGGAGCAAAAATTAAAATACGAACTTGAATGCATAATTTTTTGCTCAAATAAAATAAGAAAACCCCTTTAATTTAAAACCCTAAATAACTAGATAACTAAATCCCCTTTGAAACTAAACAAGGCCGGCCCTTGTTATTTTTCACCCGATCCACTGTGAAGTAAAAATGCGGCCTCTCTTTGTCGAATTAGGGCTTCGGCTTCTTTCTCGAATTAGGGCTTCGTTCTGATGATCGATTCTCTGATTTGTGACCGATGGCTTGCGTCGCTTGTTCTCTGATAATTGATTCTTGTTGCTAGCTCGTTCTCTGATGATCGATTTGCGTTGACAGTTCGTTCTCTGATGATCGAGTTGTTGATGATTCGGTATGTTATTTCTTTTCGTTGTTGGTTTTAATGATTTGCTTGACTCTATAACTCGATGCCGATGATGATAGTATGGGGTTTGTATTTATATGAATTCGAATCAATTGATTCGTTCGTATTCACTTTGATACTTTCCCAATTTTGTTGCAACTTGATGCGCACGGCTTCTATTCTGTAGCGTTCGATTTCGCTTGATTCACACGGCATTAAAACTTTCCTCTTTTTGATACTTTGACTATTTCAAAAAATAATGATACGAATTTGATACTTTCATGAATTCAAATTGGACTCGGTCTACTTGTAATCTCTGGTATTTTATTGCTGACTTTTTCATTCGGCAACAACTTGTTGATTACCTGTAGTTGCTGCTATATTACTTTGAATTGCATTCTGTGCATACTGTACTCGGTCGAGTTCATCCCCATTCTGTAGACCTGAACCTTGCATTTTATACAAAAGTATATGCTCACTATCTTCTGTTCACCTGCATGTTTACTGTGACGTTGGTCTTCATGTACTTGATATTGTAGTCTTCTTCGAACTGTCTTCATGTCTTGTTTCATGTTGCAACTGACTTGTGTCTGCATTGTATTGATGATTTTGTATGCTTGTAACTTTGGTTTTATACTGCTTCACCATGTCACTTGAGGTCTTGCAGTTTGGTTACTGATGCATTGTTGTACATTGGTCGTTTCTGCTATGTTATCTTCACTGCTGCCACTTTGTAGTTGCTCTGCACTTTGGTGGCTCTGGCTTGTTTATCTGAACTTGTTGCATATATCACTGAGTTCTTATTTCATATGCTTGCACTACTTCTCTTTGGTCATGTCTGATGGCATTTCTTTTGTGGTCTTTGTTGTTGGCATTGTCTTCTGTCCACACTTGCCCAGTTTACACAGATGCTCCACTTGTTCATTTTGTTCAAGTGTACTACTGCAGTTTGCATTTGGTCTTGATCTGTTGCACTGTTGGTTGACTATCTCCTTGAGTTGCAGTGAGCTCGACATTGTTGTTTACTTCACCACTGACTTGTGCTTTTCACTATTGCATAATTGTAGTTGCTTCTGTGCATATATATTGGTCTTTTAATTTATGCTGTAGTCTGCAGGCTTGTACTGTCCACTGCCCTGTAATCTTGAGTTTGTTTACTTGGTGGCATTGTGCATCTCAACTTTTTCTTGTATTCACTGGTCAGTGGTGTTCATTGTAGTTGCACTGCAGTTTCATTATGACTGTTCTATGTTGTCACTTGATCTTGTTGCTGTTGCTATGCAGTTGCTATGGTCTCTGTTCTTACTGTTACTTCCTTTGTGCATTGCCTTACTGACTCGATTCCTTTCATGTTTGTTGCCACTTTACTTTGTATTACTGCCCTTGTGTCTGCACTTGTGAACTTTGTTGCATTCATGTCTTCGACTGTTTGGTCTGAACTTGACGTCGCAGTTTGTAGCTGTTGACTGCATCACCATATATCAATTGCTCGGCCTTTGGTTTCATGTGCATTGAGTTTTGACCCTTTGTTGTTCATTTGGGCTGTTGGACTTGTTGTACATTGCATAGTGCATTGCCTTGTTTGTTGAAGTTGTGCTTGCACGCTTGCTATTTTTGGCTGCGCACACGAGTTGGCGAGGCAGTGCACACGTGTATGAATGTACGCGTGTGTATTGCAGCCACTTATGGTTAAATGTCCCTGTAATATCTATATGCACGACTTTGTGATGAAATCAAGTGTGAATGATGACGAACAACCCAAATAACTGAGGCAAATCATATTTTCAAAAATCGTATTTCATTTTATATTGCGAAAATATTTCTTTTTCAATTTTACTGCGTTAGTGAATATTTTTGCAGATTTCTCAGATGCTGGATTTAAACTGGAATGCAGTTGAAGACAAAATACGAGTGTGAGTGATATGTAGTGAGGTTATCAATGTAAAAATATATGTGATGTAATCGTGATGTAATCAGAAATGTATATGTATAGTGTAACGACCCTGAATTTCGAATAATTTAATTTGAAAATATTTAATTTATTTTAAATATTTGAATGATGGTTTGAATTGAATTTCAAATTATCAGAAGGAATATGGAAATTAAATTATAGAATTCAATCTACTGAGAGTTGAATAAAAAAAATTTGAATCTTCAATTTTAAGCCAATTAAAAATATTTCAAAGGCTTGTAAAATTCATATTGATAATACTGAAGATAACTGAAGCTTCAGAATTGAATTTGAAAGTGATTTGTTCAGTTTTGAAATTTAATCGTTTGAATCAATATTCAAAAATAGCTGTCCGAGGCACAGTCTCGGAATTCGACGAAACCAGTTCCATTGGGTCCGTAATATTGAATTATTGCCGGATTTCAAATTTCGTATTTTTCGGAGTTGATATGTGAGCACACGGCGATCAAACGCGTTGAAATTAAATTCGATTTAAACTTGAATTTAAGTTTAATTTATTAACAAACGCACGTTATCTTCCTTTTACCACGCCTAAATCTTTGCCTAAAATCACGCTGAGAAATCGTGTAAACCATACTTCTTTCAATTGTAAATACTCCCTCTTCTCCTCAGTTCAAATCTATATTCACGAAGTTAATAATGGCCGAAGCCTTTGATTCTCAAACGAAGTAAAAATCAGGCCGAAGCCCTTCTGTTTGTTCCCAAATCCATTCGATTCCCTTCCTTCTTCAATCTCGAATCAAAGCGCAGCATAAAAAAAAACAAAAAAGAAAAGAAAACAACACAAATGGCACGGCGGCGGCAAGTGAGGGGTTTCGACTGTCAGTTAGGGGTAGCGGCGATTGGGGAACTGGGGCGACGTCGCGATGAAGGTGGAGCGACGACTTGATGATGGTGACGCGCGATCGAAATCGCGAGGCGCAGGCGCACGCAATTGACGCGCGAACGCGATGGTCGATGCGGCGATGTCAGATTGGGAACTCGCGCGTGAAGGAGCTCGAGTGATGGTCGCGACGACTTGGGAGGAATGGTTCGTGGGGTTCGCGTGAGGTCTGGGGCTCGATTTCGCCAGTAAGGTATTTTGTTTTCTTTTAATTTTTATTTTTTTTATTTAATTTAATTTTATGCAGAGAAAGGAAAAAAAAAATATTTGCAGTTTACAGTAAAAGAAAAAAAAATTATTTATAAGTCATTAGTTAGAAATGTAAAATAAAAGTACAGATAGATTTTAAATCTACTAAGTTTATATTAAAATAATACAAAATATGAGGATTAATTATTTTAACAGAATTTATCTGTTTATTTCAATAACTAAAGAATATTTTATCAAAGGAAAATTTACTTAAAATAAATAGTTAGAATTATTTTCAAAGGAAAATTTGTTAAAATAAATTTATTTAAAAAGAGATTGGTTTGAATAAAACTATTGATTAATTAAACAATCAAGAATGAAAATTTAATTTATTCGATTGATTCGAATATTAACAAATTGTGCAAATATTTATACAAGGTATAAATGAAGAAAACAAGTTGAATTGAAAGTGGATTTCAAACGGGAATAAAGGTGAGAACTTCTCACTCAAAAGGATTTATTTAAATTTTGAATAGTTAGATTTAAAATTTGTTGATTGAATGATTGAATGCTTGAATGATGATTGATATATATATTGGATGTGAATAGACCCTATACGCCGTTAGTAAGCGGAGGTTATTTATTACACACATATACCGCGATATTCCACCTCGAAGTGGAATTGGTATTATATTATATATATATAGCAATATATATATATTGGCATATGTATATATTGCAGTTGATTGATTTCCCGCATTTTCTTTTAGCGGATGAGACCCTATGCGCCGTTAGTAAGCGGATATATATTTTATAAAATCCCATATACCGCGATATTCCGTCTTGAAACGGAATGGTATTGTGCTAATGTCTGTGGATGCAGGGAAACAGGTTGGAGGGATCCAACTGGATTCCTCACAAATATTTATTAATTTTAAATATTGTGATGTTTGATTGTTTATCATATCGATATATGATATTGGAAAAATCGTGATTGACTATTTGATGTGTTGCATCATCGGATCCAATTTTTGAAATTTAAAAACAACGATTTTTATTTCTAAAAGGATTTTTGGAAATATACGTTTATTAAATATTTTTGGAATTGATCCATTAAAATAAATAAACGTTATAATTTTTAATGTTATAAAAATTTTATTTTTGAGAAATATAGTTAAAAGTTGATTTTTGAAAATATGGGATTGATGATTTTATAAAATAGTTTAAACTGGGATTTCTGAAATTATTATAAGAAGTTCAAAAAAATAGGATTTATAAAATTTCTATTTTATAAATCAGAATGATGAAACTATGAAAGAGTTTAAAGATGTTTAAAGTAATAATATAAATTGATTTATATTAAAAGATTTATAAATTGATATTTATAAATTTAGAATATCTTGAATTATGAAACGAGCTTTTATCAGTGATAGAATAATTTGTAAATGAATTCCAAAAAGGAATGAAATCTATAGAATTATAACGGTAAAGTTATAAATGGAAATTTGAATATTTTATAAATCAAAATGGTGAATTTATAAAAGAGTTTAAGGATGTGTAGAGTAATAATATAAATGGTTCTATATTAAAAAAAAAAAAGGATTTATAAATTAAAATTTATAAATTAAAAGTATTAGAAGTGTAAAACGAACTTTTCTAAGTGTTAGAAAGAATTGTAAATGAATTTCATAAATTGGAATTATAGAATTATAACAGTGAAGTTATAAATAAAATTTTATAAGCAGTAGGTTTATAAAATTTATAAAGTTATTAAAGGAATGAGTTTGGATAAATAAATGAATCTTATAAGTTATAAGATTTATAAGTTTGAGAAGTTCAAAGAAACAATTTTGTAAATAAATAAATTATAAGTATTTGACTTATAATATGAATTTTTAGTATATCATTGTGATATGAATTGAGATAGGTTAATAAAGAAAATTTATAAAAGGAAGTTGATATAAAATAAATAGAATAGAATTTATAAACGTTGTTTTATAAATTCAAAATGACTTATTTGATAAGTAAATTGTTCTAATTTATTTATGGAGATATATTCATGTTTTAGACAGTGAATAATTCCTTAAACTAAAATGAATAGAAGTGATGAAATTATTAACAAAGTATATTCACGTTTTTGAATAGTGAATATTATGTTAAAGAAATTATTTTGGAAGTGATGTTTGAAATGGAATTAAAACGATCTAATGATGTTTTAAAATATGTTGAGATTTGAAACCATAGATTTCAACATTTATTGTTGAAATAGATGTTTTCGAGAAATAGAAGGAAATAATAGATTATAACACTGTTGTTATAATAGTTGATTTCCGAAAGGAAATGTTTTGTATAGTATTGGGATTTATATATCTATTTTATTTCGAATCCCTATACTAGTGATTTTGGGTTGTCGTAACGATGTTTTACGCAACATTCGTTTTAGCCCAAATAAATATGGTTAAGTGAATGATTTCCTTAAAGAATGAAATATATACTTAATTTCGATTAGAGTATATGGAATATTTTCCAAGGTTGAAAATAAATAAAATTTGTGGATTACTTATAAAATAAATAAGTATGGAAATTGTTTTTTCCAATGAGAAATGGAAAGTTTAGAGAATTTATCTTTTTGAAGATAAATTGAAAATGAATATTTGAAATCGTATATTCATAAATATTTTGGAAGTATAAATTCAATATGGAATTTATAAATGGAATTGGGAAAATAGGTTTAAAAATAAATATTGATTTATTTTTGAAATATGGAAAGTTATATCTTCTAAAGATATTTTTGGAATTAAATAATTTGGAAAATTATTTGGATTCTGGTGATGTTGGCATATCTATTGATAGATCAATAACCGACTATCGATATTTACCTTTGAATAGGTATTTGTTGTGAATTGTTTGAAATTGAATGCCACACTTATTTTTTTTAAAAATAAGCGCTCACTATTCGGGTTAACCGGGAAAGGACCATGGGGTCGTATAACCCATTCCGAATATGTGATACGTCGTTATGAATTGCATTCGAAGACCGGTGTTGAAGACCGGATATTTTCGAAAACGAGAGGGTTTCTTGTTGATTGTCTCTGCACTGGCTGATCCCCGGTATAGAGATCTCCATAAGTGATGGGAAATCCGAACGTGATTAGAAATTATTCGGATTGCAAGGACTTCTTTGTAAGTGCCTTCGGTTCTGTTCGAGCCCGGAACAGACTTGTATGGATTGTATGTCTGACATTACAAGTTGAGATATAAAGCCGATTTCTTTCAAATATATTTCTGAGGTGGCGGAGAATTTATTCTTTGCTTAACACCCTTCTTTGAGACGTATGTGCTCAAAGGTTATATAGTTGAAGTTATCAGCGATATATTCCCAGTTTGGTAATGTGACATGCTGAGTGATGCTGAAATGATCATTGTGTTGATTATTTGTGATAGGATCATTTATTTGATCGTCTATCCTGGTGATCATTGTGTTGATCATTTGTTGACCCAAAGCATGGCTTTTGTATAAAGTATGTTTTTGTGGACGTGAATTCGTCGAGCCTCACATCCCGGAAATGGTCAAAACAGGAAAGAAGCAGCAAGGTTATGAGGGGTAGCACCCTTTAGGATATGTGCATTTCCTTCTGGAAAAGGGTAGTATCATGGTATGGAGCCCAGATACTTACCCATGTTGAAAACACTTTATGATTGTGTGGATTGATTACGAGCGCTCGTTTGATAAAGGTCCCAAAGGACCGGGGGATGGCATGTTCGGTCAGTTGTTACTCAGTTAGGAGTAACCCGGCCTTGTGTTGGTAGAGATCCGGTTTGGTTCTCGGGGATGTCCATCCAGAGGCATTCTCATGTGGCAATGGGAAGTTCCTTGGCCTGACCATTTGTTGGAAATCCAATTCCCAATACGAAACTTGTACGGTATTAGTTGTAGAACCTGCTATTCACTTATGGTGGTCACCACTGTTTGGATAGTAGCTATAGTAGGCATACGATAATGGTCGTATGTTGGCTAAGATTTATATCCTACTTTCGAAATGAATTTGTTATACACTATGCACTAATAATAATATCAAATGTTATTTTTAATGCGTATCAAGCATCTTTGACTATCATAAGGAGAAATCTCCTCCGATTCTGCGTTTGCATGTGTGTGTGTGCGGGAGGCCTTATGGTAGTCTCATTTCTAAAAAGCATTGCGAATTGAATTTAAAATATTCTTCTATTTTGATTTTAAAAGCAAATAAACTGTTTTGAGTTCTCACACCAGTCACATGACTGACTCGGAGTTTATTGTTTTCCTTCCTAAACTCTGGGTGCCCACCAATTTCCACACGGGCAGTTAAGAGTTAGGTTTATCAGGATATTCTGGATATTCTGGAGTTGCTGGAGGCAAGCTGGATGGCATGGCGTATTATTTATATAGTATTTCTTTTCCGCTGCACTGTTTATTGTTGTATGATGTTGTACACTCTGATGATTGATGTAATGAAATGTGATGTAATGTAATAACTGATATAGTTCTTTGTTTAAAAAATTATTCATTTATTATTATATGTTGTTCCGCTGCGAATTGTGAGATTCTGATATTGTTCCGTAGTTGTTCTATTCTGTTCTATTTTTCCTTGTTCTCTGTTTTTTCCTTTTCTCTTCTTCTACCTCTTTCTTCTTCTTAAAACCCATAACTATTCGGTTTTTCGGCAACGAAAATCCGAAACGTTACATTTGGTATCAGAGCTGTTGGTTAAGCGACAACCATGGTTCTGATGGGTGTTACTCATTAGAGATAGAGTCAGCAGTACTCTAGAATGAGTTTGAGTGTAATAATAGATATGAGCGCGTATTTGTTAGTTAATATAAAATTGATTTATATTATAAAATAAATTTTGCCCAAAACTATTTTTGGTATAGAAAAAAAGAAATGATTTTCTATGAATTATTATAGTATATGGTTGCATGATTGTTAGAAGTGATAATATCGAATTATTATCATTAATAATGGAAAGAAATAGATGGATTGAATTCAAGTAAATTAACTTGATAATTTATTCATTTGTGAAATAATTTCAAATGGAATTGAATAAATAAAATAGAATTGGATTTCTAAGTGAAAATGAGATGAATTGAATATTGAAATGAATTAGTAAATGAAACTAATTCAGTGTAGTAATGTGAATGTACAAATTGAATTAAATTAGTTAATCAATAGAATTCAATATTTAGAATTTAGAATTTAATTCAAATAGAATTTAAATTGAGAATTGAATTCGAATGAATTTGAGATTGTGAATTGAATTGAAACGTGAAATTGAATGAAAATTAATATGTAACTTCAATACTGAAGTAAAAACATATAAATAAGCATATATTGGAAATTTTGTAATAAAATTGGCAAAATAGTTTAAATGTTGGATTTGGATGCTACTACTAGCAGGTTATACAGGTGTATAAAAGAATTGAAATTTTGATTTCAAAGATAAAATTGAATTGCTCGACAAAAAGGTACGTATTTCAATTTCAGTATGAGATTTGATGACTTTCTTCTCTAGCCACTTGGCTTTTCTCTTTTCTTTTTGATTCTGAGGGGCCGTGGTGCCATTTTGTAGTCGTACCGATCGAGCCGCGCAAAGGAAACGCTGGCGAAATTTTTCGAAAATTTAGGGTGTTAGAAAATTTTTTTGAGAAAAAAATTTGAAAGTTTGAAATTTGAATTTAAATTTAAATTGTAAGGAAAACAATGTTGTTTGAAACTTATAATTGAAGTTGGAAAGCTAGTTGAAATGATAGTGAATCTCTAGTAAAAAAAAAAAAAAAGATTTAGGTTAGTAAGTTGATAAAACTATTTGGATTGTGAAAAATAATAGACGGAATAAGGGCATTCTTCTTAACTTGTAATTTCGGGACGAAATTCTTTTAAGGGGGAAAGATTGTAATGACCCTGAATTTCGAATAATTTAATTTATTTTAAATATTTGAATGATGGTTTGAATTGAATTTCAAATTATCAGAAGGAATATGAAAATTAAATTATAGAATTCAATCTACTGAGAGTTGAATAAAAAAAATTTGAATCTTCAATTTTAAGCCAATTAAAAATATTTCAAAGGCTTGTAAAATTCATATTGATAATACTGAAGATAACTGAAGCTTCAGAATTGAATTTGAAAGTGATTTGTTCAGTTTTGAAATTTAATCGTTTGAATCAATATTCAAAAATAGTTGTCCGAGGCACAGTCTCGGAATTCGACGAAACCAGTTCCATTGGGTCCGTAATATTGAATTATTGCCGGATTTCAAATTTCGTATTTTTCGGAGTTGATATGTGAGCACACGGCGATCAAACGCGTTGAAATTAAATTCGATTTAAACTTGAATTTAAATTTAATTTATTAACAAACGCACGTTATCTTCCTTTTACCACGCCTAAATCTTTGCCTAAAATCACGCTGAGAAATCGTGTAAACCATACTTCTTTCAATTGTAAATACTCCCTCTTCTCCTCAGTTCAAATCTATATTCACGAAGTTAATAATGGCCGAAGCCTTTGATTCTCAAACGAAGTAAAAATCAGGCCGAAGCCCTTCTGTTTGTTCCCAAATCCATTCGATTCCCTTCCTTCTTCAATCTCGAATCAAAGCGCAGCATAAAAAAAAAAAAAAAAAAAAAAAGAAAACAACACAAATGGCACGGCGGCGGCAAGTGAGGGGTTTCGACTGTAAGTTAGGGGTAGCGGCGATTGGGGAACTGGGGCGACGTCGCGATGAAGGTGGAGCGACGACTTGATGATGGTGACGCGCGATCGAAATCGCGAGGCGCAGGCGCACGCAATTGACGCGCGAACGCGATGGTCGATGCGGCGATGTCAGATTGGGAACTCGCGCGTGAAGGAGCTCGAGTGATGGTCGCGACGACTTGGGAGGAATGGTTCGTGGGGTTCGCGTGAGGTCTGGGGCTCGATTTCGCCAGTAAGGTATTTTGTTTTCTTTTAATTTTTATTTTTTTTATTTAATTTAATTTTATGCAGAGAAAGGAAAAAAAAAAATTATTTGCAGTTTACAGTAAAAGAAAAAAAAATTATTTATAAGTCATTAGTTAGAAATGTAAAATAAAAGTACAGATAGATTTTAAATCTACTAAGTTTATATTAAAATAATACAAAATATGAGGATTAATTATTTTAACAGAATTTATCTGTTTATTTCAATAACTAAAGAATATTTTATCAAAGGAAAATTTACTTAAAATAAATAGTTAGAATTATTTTCAAAGGAAAATTTGTTAAAATAAATTTATTTAAAAAGAGATTGGTTTGAATAAAACTATTGATTAATTAAACAATCAAGAATGAAAATTTAATTTATTCGATTGATTCGAATATTAACAAATTGTGCAAATATTTATACAAGGTATAAATGAAGAAAACAAGTTGAATTGGAAGTGGATTTCAAACGGGAATAAAGGTGAGAACTTCTCACTCAAAAGGATTTATTTAAATTTTGAATAGTTAGATTTAAAATTTGTTGATTGAATGATTGAATGCTTGAATGATGATTGATATATATATTGGATGTGAATAGACCCTATACGCCGTTAGTAAGCGGAGGTTATTTATTACACACATATACCGCGATATTCCACCTCGAAGTGGAATTGGTATTATATTATATATATAGCAATATATATATATTGGCATATGTATATATTGCAGTTGATTGATTTCCCGCATTTTCTTTTAGCGGATGAGACCCTATGCGCCGTTAGTAAGCGGATATATATTTTATAAAATCCCATATACCGCGATATTCCGTCTTGAAACGGAATGGTATTGTGCTAATGTCTGTGGATGCAGGGAAACAGGTTGGAGGGATCCAACTGGATTCCTCACAAATATTTATTGATTTTAAATATTGTGATGTTTGATTGTTTATCATATCGATATATGATATTGGAAAAATCGTGATTGACTATTTGATGTGTTGCATCATCGGATCCAATTTTTGAAATTTAAAAACAACGATTTTTATTTCTAAAAGGATTTTTGGAAATATACGTTTATTAAATATTTTTGGAATTGATCCATTAAAATAAATAAACGTTATAATTTTTAATGTTATAAAAATTTTATTTTTGAGAAATATAGTTAAAAGTTGATTTTTGAAAATATGGGATTGATGATTTTAAAAAATAGTTTAAACTGGGATTTCTGAAATTATTATAAGAAGTTCAAAAAAATAGGATTTATAAAATTTCTATTTTATAAATCAGAATGATGAAACTATGAAAGAGTTTAAAGATGTTTAAAGTAATAATATAAATTGATTTATATTAAAAGATTTATAAATTGATATTTATAAATTTAGAATATCTTGAATTATGAAACGAGCTTTTATCAGTGATAGAATAATTTGTAAATGAATTCCAAAAAGGAATGAAATCTATAGAATTATAACGGTAAAGTTATAAATGGAAATTTGAATATTTTATAAATCAAAATGGTGAATTTATAAAAGAGTTTAAGGATGTGTAGAGTAATAATATAAATGGTTCTATATTAAAAAAAAAAGGATTTATAAATTAATATTTATAAATTAAAAGTATTAGAAGTGTAAAACGAACTTTTCTAAGTGTTAGAAAGAATTGTAAATGAATTTCATAAATTGGAATTATAGAATTATAACAGTGAAGTTATAAATAAAATTTTATAAGCAGTAGGTTTATAAAATTTATAAAGTTATTAAAGGAATGAGTTTGGATAAATAAATGAATCTTATAAGTTATAAGATTTATAAGTTTGAGAAGTTCAAAGAAACAATTTTGTAAATAAATAAATTATAAGTATTTGACTTATAATATGAATTTTTAGTATATCATTGTGATATGAATTGAGATAGGTTAATAAAGAAAATTTATAAAAGGAAGTTGATATAAAATAAATAGAATATAATTTATAAACGTTGTTTTATAAATTCAAAATGACTTATTTGATAAGTAAATTGTTCTAATTTATTTATGGAGATATATTCATGTTTTAGACAGTGAATAATTCCTTAAACTAAAATGAATAGAAGTGATGAAATTTATTAACAAAGTATATTCACGTTTTTGAATAGTGAATATTATGTTAAAGAAATTATTTTGGAAGTGATGTTTGAAATGGAATTAAAACGATCTAATGGTGTTTTAAAATATGTTGAGATTTGAAACCATAGATTTCAACATTTATTGTTGAAATAGATGTTTTCGAGAAATAGAAGGAAATAATAGATTATAACACTGTTGTTATAATAGTTGATTTCCGAAAGGAAATGTTTTGTATAGTATTGGGATTTATATATCTATTTTATTTCGAATCCCTATACTAGTGATTTTGGGTTGTCGTAACGATGTTTTACGCAACATTCATTTTAGCCCAAATAAATATGGTTAAGTGAATGATTTCCTTAAAGAATGAAATATATACTTAATTTCGATTAGAGTATATGGAATATTTTCCAAGGTTGAAAATAAATAAAATTTGTGGATTACTTATAAAATAAATAAGTATGGAAATTGTTTTTTCCAATGAGAAATGGAAAGTTTAGAGAATTTATCTTTTTGAAGATAAATTGAAAATGAATATTTGAAATCGTATATTCATAAATATTTTGGAAGTATAAATTCAATATGGAATTTATAAATGGAATTGGGAAAATAGGTTTAAAAATAAATATTGATTTATTTTTGAAATATGGAAAGTTATATCTTCTAAAGATATTTTTGGAATTAAATAATTTGGAAAATTATTTGGATTCTGGTGATGTTGGCATATCTATTGATAGATCAATAACCGACTATCGATATTTACCTTTGAATAGGTATTTGTTGTGAATTGTTTGAAATTGAATGCCACACTTATTTTTTTTAAAAATAAGCGCTCACTATTCGGGTTAACCCCCAAAAGGACCATGGGGTCGTATAACCCATTCCGAATATGTGATACGTCGTTATGAATTGCATTCGAAGACCGGTGTTGAAGACCGGATATTTTCGAAAACGAGAGGGTTTCTTGTTGATTGTCTCTGCACTGGCTGATCCCCGGTATAGAGATCTCCATAAGTGATGGGAAATCCGAACGTGATTAGAAATTATTCGGATTGCAAGGACTTCTTTGTAAGTGCCTTCGGTTCTGTTCGAGCCCGGAACAGACTTGTATGGATTGTATGTCTGACATTACAAGTTGAGATATAAAGCCGATTTCTTTCAAATATATTTCTGAGGTGGCGGAGAATTTATTCTTTGCTTAACACCCTTCTTTGAGACGTATGTGCTCAAAGGTTATATAGTTGAAGTTATCAGCGATATATTCCCAGTTTGGTAATGTGACATGCTGAGTGATGCTGAAATGATCATTGTGTTGATTATTTGTGATAGGATCATTTATTTGATCGTCTATCCTGGTGATCATTGTGTTGATCATTTGTTGACCCAAAGCATGGCTTTTGTATAAAGTATGTTTTTGTGGACGTGAATTCGTCGAGCCTCACATCCCGGAAATGGTCAAAACAGGAAAGAAGCAGCAAGGTTATGAGGGGTAGCACCCTTTAGGATATGTGCATTTCCTTCTGGAAAAGGGTAGTATCATGGTATGGAGCCCAGATACTTACCCATGTTGAAAACACTTTATGATTGTGTGAATTGATTACGAGCGCTCGTTTGATAAAGGTCCCAAAGGACCGGGGGATGGCATGTTCGGTCAGTTGTTACTCAGTTAGGAGTAACCCGGCCTTGTGTTGGTAGAGATCCGGTTTGGTTCTCGGGGATGTCCATCCAGAGGCATTCTCATGTGGCAATGGGAAGTTCCTTGGCCTGACCATTTGTTGGAAATCCAATTCCCAATACGAAACTTGTACGGTATTAGTTGTAGAACCTGCTATTCACTTATGGTGGTCACCACTGTTTGGATAGTAGCTATAGTAGGCATACGATAATGGTCGTATGTTGGCTAAGATTTATATCCTACTTTCGAAATGAATTTGTTATACACTATGCACTAATAATAATATCAAATGTTATTTTTAATGCGTATCAAGCATCTTTGACTATCATAAGGAGAAATCTCCTCCGATTCTGCGTTTGCATGTGTGTGTGTGCGGGAGGCCTTATGGTAGTCTCATTTCTAAAAAGCATTGCGAATTGAATTTAAAATATTCTTCTATTTTGATTTTAAAAGCAAATAAACTGTTTTGAGTTCTCACACCAGTCACATGACTGACTCGGAGTTTATTGTTTTCCTTCCTAAACTCTGGGTGCCCACCAATTTCCACACGGGCAGTTAAGAGTTAGGTTTATCAGGATATTCTGGATATTCTGGAGTTGCTGGAGGCAAGCTGGATGGCATGGCGTATTATTTATATAGTATTTCTTTTCCGCTGCACTGTTTATTGTTGTATGATGTTGTACACTCTGATGATTGATGTAATGAAATGTGATGTAATGTAATAACTGATATAGTTCTTTGTTTAAAAAATTATTCATTTATTATTATATGTTGTTCCGCTGCGAATTGTGAGATTCTGATATTGTTCCGTAGTTGTTCTATTCTGTTCTATTTTTCCTTGTTCTCTGTTTTTTCCTTTTCTCTTCTTCTACCTCTTTCTTCTTCTTAAAACCCATAACTATTCGGTTTTTCGGCAACGAAAATCCGAAACGTTACATATAGTGAGAGCATGAATTTGTACTATTCAAGATTGTAATAAATATTTGTTTGAATAAAATTTCTGTTTGAATTCAAAATCTGTGTAACTTATTCTGTTTGAATTCAAATTCAAATTCTGTGTAATTTATTTTATTCAACAAATATTTATTTAATCTATGAAAAACAAAATAGTACATTACCAAATACATTTAAATGAATATATATGTTTATTATCATCAAACAAAAACATATAAGCGCATATTCAACAATCTCCCCCTTTTGATGATAACAAACATATATTTAAGATTTTGTACATGTGTTAAATGTATTTGATCAATGATATACTTTAATTGCTCCCCCTATTTAAATGCTTCCTCTCTACATGATGCTCCCCCTACATATATGAATACAAATAGAAATATATTCAAATGAGCCTAGATGCATATGGGAAAATTATTTGACCTTTGCTTAATTCTATTTGACAAAATCTTAACTTTTCTCTCCCCCTTTTGTTATCAGCGAAAGAATAATAGTGTGAGAGAAAAATAGAGATAAAGCAATCGATATTAATCCAACATTAAACTCAAATTGAATATAAATATTAAACTTCAATAAGAATCAAACAAAATCCATAACTACCCTTGTTAGGCGCATATTCCACTTTTAGAAATGATGGATATGATGTTCATATAAAATCATACAGTTGAATCTTCTTGTGGTACATTTCTATCAGGAATTTGAATATCTACTAATCATGCATAACCGTTAGGACTTTTAAATGAGATTAGTAGTATTCGAATTTAATTTTAAAAAATTAAATCAAGTATCTTCTAACCACGCATGACCGTGAGGACTTTTAAATGGGATTAGAATCAACTTGTCTATTTAAGCAATTTAATTTTGATATGCGTTCCATACATGCATAACCGTAAGGACTTTTAAATGAGCATGGAAGCACATAATAATAAAAAATCCAAGTAATTCACCCATGCATAACCGTGAGGACTTTTAAATGAGAGTGAATACTTTGGATATTTATTTATTTATTTATTTAAAAAATATGACATGAAACAAAAATGATTCCTGATTATAGTACCACATATCGACAAACTATATTGAATATTTGATAAACCATGGTCGATAGAAATAATGATAGATATAGAAATGGTCATGGAATCTTTACCCAACAAAAAGTTTTATAATTCTTGTTTTAATTCCTAAAGAAATTTTCCAAATATACTCTCTTGAGTAATGTATGTTAAATATCAACACTCATCACTTTTTCAATCACTATTTATCTCTTTGATAATTAGTAGGGAGTCGGATCAGTCAAAATTTGTCATTTAAAATCAAATAAAAATGACTGATCTGAAAATATGGTCAAACAATTATTTTTTCGAAGGGGTTATATGAGAAAAAAAATTCTGCTAAATGAAAAAATTATTTCAAGTGAAAAATATGCAGATATTTTCTTTGGAAAACGATGCAGCAAATGAATGTTTCAAAAATTAATCACGTTACACTAGTAATTTCTCTATCAACTATATTACCAGTGTAATCTGCATCTGAATTTTAAATTTCACTCAATATTCACTCGTTGGATGTCAAAGACCAGACTGTGAAATTTCAACAAACTATCTCAGAATGTAATTTGAAATGAAGCCATGTTCACACTCAGCCAAATATCATGGTGTTAATTTTAGAAACCATAGGATAAACAATTATATTCATGAGTAATCAACAGTCAATCAACATCATAATTATTTCAAAAACAATTTCTTGAAATTTCAACGATTTCTTAAAATCCTTTTTCACATGAATTTGAAATCGTGCAAATTTACAAGCAGTGATCAAAGTGTCAAAATATATCTACGTGTAGCATGAGTAGACAGTAATCAATCAACATCATAATTTGACCAAACAGATTAAGTTCAATGATGAAAGGATGGTTGGTCTACTTTTAAGCACAAATCAAAGTAAGAACAAGTCAAAGGAAAAATCATATCAATAAGTCAGAATTAAAGACATCACATCATTATCGCAATTTTGGCTGATTTTATTCAGAATATGGTGCAGATTATATTTAATTTACCTTCACCTGTTTTACCTTTATGATAATTTCTCGTGATTGCCCATTGTGATTCTGTCACCTTTATACTCGGCTAAGGAACTTTGCTTTGTTGCCCGTTGTGTTTCTGGAACAGCCAAAATCCAGAGAACACCGTTGTTGTTCCTTAGCCTGCCACCACACCTACACGATGAAAGATTTTTGTGACCTATTTCTAGGTCCATGATTGTTAGTGGCAGAAACATTATGAATAAACAAACCCTTTGGAACCCAAACTTGTTTAGTCCTTTTATTCTTGTTCCAATAGACATGAAATTTGTTTGTAGAATTCTTAGGAACCCAAACTTGTATAAATTTTGTGTTCTTGTTCCTATGACTACAATTTTCAACATGATGTCCAATTATTTCACATTTATCAAAGATACTTTTCCCTTTTGCATTATCCTCAGCTTGTGTTTTCCCAAAACCAAGTCCTTTTCTGTTGTTAGCAAAAATTTGATTTCCCAATAGCATGTTGAAAGATTTTTCGCCTCTTGAAAAGTTATTTAAAGATTTCTCAAGATTTTGGACTTTGGTTTTTAGTGTTGTATTTTCAGTGACAAGTGAGGTGCATCGATTTATAAAATCCTTTTTCCTAATGTCGATGGTTTCCTTAAGATTCAAGTTTTCTTTTTCAAGATTCTCAGAGTTATTCTTAAGTCTTGTCAATTCTGAATCTAAAACTTTACATCTTTTACATTCTAGGTTTTGAATATTTTCAAGTTCAGTTTCTAACCTAAAATTTTTACGAGCAAGTTCTCTCCTATCAGTTTTCAGTTTTTCAATTTTAGATTCAAGAGCATCAACTACTTTAGTAAGATCAGAACACATAAAAACAAGATCTCTATAGGAATACTCACCTTCCTCACTAGATTCCTCTAAGCTTGAATCTGAATTTGATTTCGCCATAAGACACAAGTTAGCCTCCTCTGAGCTGCTATCCGAAGCTTCTTCTCCTTCTTCATCATCCCAAGTCGCTGCAAATACCTTCTTCGTCTTTTTCTTTCCTTTGTTGTTTTTGAGAAGTGGGCATTTTTGTATGAAGTGTCCGGGATTCTTGCAGTTAAAGCACGTCGGTTCATTATCGGAATTGTCAGAATCTTTTGGCCTATTACGATTTGTTTTCTTCTTGCGTGGCTTGAATCTCGACCATTTTCTAAGATTATTGACAGCCATTGCAAGCTCTTCAATTGGATCTTCTCCTTCTTCATCGCTTTCTTCTTTGCTCTTTAAGGCAATCGTCTTCTTCTTTGGTTCGAAGTTGTTGCGCTCTTCCTTTGCTTTTAGCTCAAGCTCGTATGTCATCAAGTTACCAATCAACTCCTCCATGCTTAATTTACTCAAATCTTTCGATTCTTGGATTGCCGTGACTTTTGCCTCAAAGTTCATCGGTAAGACTCGTACTATCTTCCGCACAAGCTCTACCTCAGTGAATACCTTTCCAAGTGCTCTAGCGTTGTACACCAAAGTTGAAAAGCGTCCAAACATGTCCTTTATGCTCTCGCCTTTGTCCATCACAAAGTTCTCGTATTCATTGCTGAATAGGGCTAGACAAGACTCCTTGACTTGAGAAGTTCCTTCGTGTGTCACCTCCAAAGTGTGCCAAATTTCCTGTGCTGTTGTACAATGAGAAATTCTATTAAATTCATTTTTATCAAGAGCACATATCAAAGCATTCATGGCTTTAGCATTTGTCGTTTTCAATCTCTTATCGTTAGCATCCCACCTATCCTTAGGTTTAGGAATCTCAGTACCACCAACGATTATAGTGGGAGGTTTATAGCCAGTTTCAATAATATCCCAAACATCATAAACAACGGAACTAAGATAAATACTCATCCTAACTTTCCAATAAGCATAATCATTTCCGTTAAACATGGGTGGCCTAACAATAGATTGCCCCTCAGAAAAAGCATTATTTGATGGATTCATGACTCTAGAGTTAAATAAAAATACCAGGCTCTGATACCACTTGTAGGATCTAGATTAACCCTAGAAGGGGGGGGTGAATAGGGTTATAGCAAATTTTCTCGATTTAAACACGGAAATAAACTGCAGAAATAAATATGCTGAAAAGTAAATCACACACAAAATTTACCCAGCTTCGGCAACCCCTGCCTACTGCTGCATTCACAGATTTCTATTAGAATTAAACAGTATCACGCTTACAAACACTCTACTAGACTCGCAGACCCTTTTGCTCCCGCTCACAAACACTCTACTAGACTCGCAGACCCTTTTGCTCCCGCTCACAAACACTCTACTAGACTCGCACACCCTGCTCCCGCCTATAGAGTTTCGCTCACTAGCAAACACTGCTCCCGCCTATAGAGCTTTGCAAACTCGCACACCCTGCTCACTGAACTAATTCTAAATAGACAATCTGACACTACCTAATCCCTAGGTGGTGATTTACAAATTCTTCGACTCGAAAAGAAAAAACAACTTCAAAAATAACCGCAGGAGCAAAAATTAAAATACGAACTTGAATGCATAATTTTTTGCTCAAATAAAATAAGAAAACCCCTTTAATTTAAAACCCTAAATAACTAGATAACTAAATCCCCTTTGAAACTAAACAAGGCCGGCCCTTGTTATTTTTCACCCGATCCACTGTGAAGTAAAAATGCGGCCTCTCTTTGTCGAATTAGGGCTTCGGCTTCTTTCTCGAATTAGGGCTTCGTTCTGATGATCGATTCTCTGATTTGTGACCGATGGCTTGCGTCGCTTGTTCTCTGATAATTGATTCTTGTTGCTAGCTCGTTCTCTGATAATCGATTTGCGTTGACAGTTCGTTCTCTGATGATCGAGTTGTTGATGATTCGGTATGTTATTTCTTTTCGTTGTTGGTTTTAATGATTTGCGTGACTCTATAACTCGATGCCGATGATGATAGTATGAGGTTTGTATTTATATGAATTCGAATCAATTGATTCGTTCGTATTCACTTTGATACTTTCCCAATTTTGTTGCAACTTGATGCGCACGGCTTCTATTCTGTAGCGTTCGATTTCGCTTGATTCACACGGCATTAA
The DNA here is from genome assembly GCA_030765085.1 of Allium cepa. Lineage (NCBI taxonomy): Eukaryota > Viridiplantae > Streptophyta > Magnoliopsida > Asparagales > Amaryllidaceae > Allium > Allium cepa. The sequence goes on from CM060943.1 coordinate 806,261,260, forward strand.
AACTTTCCTCTTTTTGATACTTTGACTATTTCAAAAAATAATGATACGAATTTGATACTTTCATGAATTCGAATTGGACTTGGTCTACTTGTAATCTCTGGTATTTTATTGCTGACTTTTTCATTCGGCAACAACTTGTTGATTACCTGTAGTTGCTGCTATATTACTTTGAATTGCATTCTGTGCATACTGTACTCGGTCGAGTTCATCCCCATTCTGTAGACCTGAACCTTGCATTTTATACAAAAGTATATGCTCACTATCTTCTGTTCACCTGCATGTTTACTGTGACGTTGGTCTTCATGTACTTGATATTGTAGTCTTCTTCGAACTGTCTTCATGTCTTGTTTCATGTTGCAACTGACTTGTGTCTGCATTGTATTGATGATTTTGTATGCTTGTAACTTTGGTTTTATACTGCTTCACCATGTCACTTGAGGTCTTGCAGTTTGGTTACTGATGCATTGTTGTACATTGGTCGTTTCTGCTATGTTATCTTCACTGCTGCCACTTTGTAGTTGCTCTGCACTTTGGTGGCTCTGGCTTGTTTATCTGAACTTGTTGCATATATCACTGAGTTCTTATTTCATATGCTTGCACTACTTCTCTTTGGTCATGTCTGATGGCATTTCTTTTGTGGTCTTTGTTGTTGGCATTGTCTTCTGTCCACACTTGCCCAGTTTACACAGATGCTCCACTTGTTCATTTTGTTCAAGTGTACTACTGCAGTTTGCATTTGGTCTTGATCTGTTGCACTGTTGGTTGACTATCTCCTTGAGTTGCAGTGAGCTCGACATTGTTGTTTACTTCACCACTGACTTGTGCTTTTCACTATTGCATAATTGTAGTTGCTTCTGTGCATATATATTGGTCTTTTAATTTATGCTGTAGTCTGCAGGCTTGTACTGTCCACTGCCCTGTAATCTTGAGTTTGTTTACTTGGTGGCATTGTGCATCTCAACTTTTTCTTGTATTCACTGGTCAGTGGTGTTCATTGTAGTTGCACTGCAGTTTCATTATGACTGTTCTATGTTGTCACTTGATCTTGTTGTTGTTGCTACGCAGTTGCTATGGTCTCTGTTCTTACTGTTACTTCCTTTGTGCATTGCCTTACTGACTCGATTCCTTTCATGTTTGTTGCCACTTTACTTTGTATTACTGCCCTTGTGTCTGCACTTGTGAACTTTGTTGCATTCATGTCTTCGACTGTTTGGTCTGAACTTGACGTCGCAGTTTGTAGCTGTTGACTGCATCACCGTATATCAATTGCTCGGCCTTTGGTTTCATGTGCATTGAGTTTTGACCCTTTGTTGTTCATTTGGGCTGTTGGATTTGTTGTACATTGCATAGTGCATTGCCTTGTTTGTAGAAGTTGTGCTTGCACGCTTGCTATTTTTGGATGCGCACACGAGTTGGCGAGGCAGTGCACACGTGTATGAATGTACACGTGTGTATTGCAGCCACTTATGGTTACATGTCCCTGTAATATCTATATGCACGACTTTGTGATGAAATCAAGTGTGAATGATGACGAACAACCCAAATAACTGAGGCAAATCATATTTTCAAAAATCGTATTTCATTTTATATTGCGAAAATATTTCTTTTTCAATTTTACTGCGTTAGTGAATATTTTTGCAGATTTCTCAGATGCTGGATTTAAACTGGAATGCAGTTGAAGACAAAATACGAGTGTGAGTGATATGTAGTGAGGTTATCAATGTAAAAATATATGTGATGTAATCGTGATGTAATCAGAAATGTATATGTATAGTGAGAGCATGAATTTGTACTATTCAAGATTGTAATAAATATTTGTTTGAATAAAATTTCTGTTTGAATTCAAAATCTGTGTAACTTATTCTGTTTGAATTCAAATTCAAATTCTGTGTAATTTATTTTATTCAACAAATATTTATTTAATCTATGAAAAACAAAATAGTACATTACCAAATACATTTAAATGAATATATATGTTTATTATCATCAAACAAAAACATATAAGCGCATATTCAACACCTACCCCTTCAGAGTCTCACAGCGGAGGGGAAAAATTTAATAACAACAATAGTATCCATTTTATTCAAATTTCAAACTGTCATTTAAAACCATAACCAAATATTCATAATACTAAATCCCAACAATAACGGTACATATTTGCAATATTCCAAAATCACAACATTGTTTTTATTTCATAGGTACATCAAAAACAACAAAATTTAAAAGTAAATAAATAGTCGACTGCCATAAGCCTCGTCAACATTTCTACCTTTAGCATCTCCCTTCCTAACCTGTATTGTAATGAGGAGGGAGTCAAAACAACATATGTCTAGTGAATGGAAATCTCAAGCCTTACTATACTAGTACTTGGGTAGTATAATTCAAATAGGAATATGTCTTACATTTCTACCTATAACATAAATCTTTTTGGATATAAGCCCAATGGCTTTTCTCAAACTTAAATAGAAGGCTTTCCAAGTATAAGCCCTTAGCTAAGTAATTCCTAATAACCCAAATCTATCGTCCATAATGTCCTATCAATGTAAGAGATAGTATTCAAGTCACTTAATAGCTTTCAATAGAACTAGACAGATTCCGACCATTTACCTTATTTAAAGCAGGCCTACGTCATTTACTAGCTGTAATACTAAGGCCGACTCCTCATAGTAACTATCTAGTTGACATTGCATGGAATCTCTTCAGCCACTTAATACTTTCTACTGAAGTGAGCCCTTTCTTGAGATATCCTCCACCGTGCCTATCCCATAACCCTGACCATTTACTACTTCCTCATAGAGAAGAAGAGGGCCCTCACAAAACCACTTAATACCTTCAATCTCTAATGCGGGTTCTTCATATTATGACCCGTACCCCACAGCGACGTCTCATGTTAGCCCGACTAATCGTAGATACCGGTAGCCAATTAGCTGGGCAGATTTACCTTGTAAAACTCGGGGCCAACCTCATGTCATCGTAGTTACTTATTATTATAGGCGATGTCACACATCACTCCCAAAGTCACACTGTTGGTAACCAGATTAGTTGGGCAGGCTTCTGTTTTCTTTTTGACTGACCTTGCATTCCGATAACTTATTCATAATTTATATCACACTCTACATATATTATCACACATCTCACCATTTCCAAAATCAAGGCCTTATAAGAAATCTCTTTTATTTTGCCTTTAACATTACTTACCTTCCTAAGAGGGATTTAATAGAATTAATAACCTATTTAACTATGCATTATACGTTAATTATGCATACATACACACGCATGTCTAGTAATTTCTAAGCATACGGAATATACGCCGTAAACTAGTGTTTAAATGTCAACTCTTCCAACAATTATATAAGTCTCATCACATATTATCAATAATACCATAATTCCAATATTTATATCAAAATTCAAATAAATAGACTCATATACAATTAAAATTTAAATTCAACTTATTACATTAAAATATTGGAACATATTGATAATAGATACGTACAATTTCAATTTTTAAGCACTACTCGACTCCTTTTTCACATAAAAAATAAATAAAGGAATTTCTATTTAATTTATAGGATTAAGTAGTTCAAACTATGAATAAAATTTGTACCTTACACTATTCCTTAATCAAAATCCTTTAACCAAACTGCAAATGTATAAAATTTCCATTACTTTGACAATAACAATTTGAGATTTCAACAAAGAATTGAAATATCGCGTTGAAGGAGTTTTGGGGGTTTATAATATGATGTTTTTGCAATTCAAAAATCCCTAAGGCATATTTGAACCTAAATTATACTAATAAATTTCTAAAATAAAAAAGTTAAGATTTCCATGCATAGTATAGTCTTAGATCCGCCTCCTTTGAATTTATATGTCTTTTACAGTCTCTTATCAAATCTCTTCTTTTTGATACATATATACAACAGGGGATCTGTATATACATTAGATTCAGAAAATTAAAATTTTGGAGGAAAAGAAGTTGAGAAAATAAATAGTGAACAAAGGTAGTTCTATAGGATACTTACCTGGAACCCTAATGGAGTTTCTGAATCTTTGAAGAGACGAACCGGTAGAGCTTTGCTAATGTTTTCAAAATATTAAGTGAATAAAAATGAAGGGTCCGGGGTCTTATTTATAGTGGTGAGGAAGCAGAAGAACTGTCGGATTTAAATAATTAAATCTGAAAGTTCAAATGCCCAAACACTACCGCCACTGTCAATAAGCGGTCACCGCCCCTCTATCATCTGTCGACCGGTCAAGGTTAAGGGGTCGACCGGCCTATTTATTTTTCGAACGTTGATTTTCAGCCGTTGTTTAATTTATTATATTTCTTAATTAATATTTAACATTAGGGTTGATTTTATCGTTTACTTAACCCTCAAGTCTAATTATTGTTAACTATTTAATATCGAATTTTAAAATTAATTATCCATTTGAATTTGAATTCTATTTAAATTATTTTAAATCTAAAAACTTCAAAAGTCCATAACTTTTCTGTATGAGCTCCATTTTCAACATATATGTATGGAAATTGATCAGAATTTTGCCACGAACACAATGAAATAGCTTTCGTGGCTAAATTCCAATTTTGCAAAATTTCCACTATTACCCCTACATTATTTGATTTATTTTTTCCAATTTATTTATGGTTGATTTCGTGAGGTGTTACATTCTTCCCGTTCAAAAGGATTTTTGTCAAAAAAATCTTTTCCAAAGGGTGAACAACGCGCACTAAGTTTCCATGTATTACAACCATGTTATCTGTACATTCATCTACTCATCCAAAAGTGCAACGTGATTATGTATCATATGCATACTATAAATTAGCTCAATCCTACTATTGTCCTGCCTTTGGGCAAGGCCGTGACACCAAAAAATTGATTGATAACTGCAGATAATCTGTCCCGAAGGTCAGTTATACACTGTTTCGCTATGGATACAAGCAAATTTTGCCCAAGTCTGGATCAAGCCACAATCGATGCGATACGAAAATCAAAACCATGGGAGCAATCATTTGAAATTTCAAATCAATCGTAGTTCGTGTGCTTAAGGTATTGATCGATCAAGGCCAAGATGATCAACTATATATGCAGCCATGCTCTCATTCGTATTAATCAATTCAGCAACCACCTCCATCGAATCGATTTCATTCGAATCCATTCAGAAAATCACATTCGTATTCATGCAACATCATGTCCATCAACCCTTCGAGTAACTCCGCTTCGTATCCATCATGCACTAGCCTCATTTCATATCCATCTCCAACTACATCCCTTCGTATCCATCCATTAGATCGTATCCATCGTACCTGCTTCTATTCGTATCCATCACCTAGGGGCATTTCGTATCGCTCCTCTTTTATCATTGCGAAGTTCTCGAGAACCACTGGTGCGAATAGGAATAGGAACCATCAATACGAAATCAACCAAGTGCTATGGATATGAAGCAACATCTTATGATTGATATGAAATGGAGCAACAATAATCAATATGAACAGCATAGCAATTGATGGATACGAACGAAGCCATATCAATGAACACGAATAGCATGGATACAAAGCAACTGAATAAAAGCGATATAAAGGAAACACGTGAAGATGGATGACTCGGTCACTCGACATGAAAGGTGGATTGATCCTAGAAGTTAGCGCTACATAATCTATCATCACATGCCTAAAAGCGACACGAATAGAAGCGATGTGAATGGGAGTGAGGCAAATTCGATGACATATTGAAAATCCAAACCCGCGTCGATCATATTTCACAATCTACCCTTCCAAACGCTACCAAACTTTCGCAGGAGCTTGCATACAACCTAAGGAATGTTCATGATAGATCTAGACTCGATTGGGCAAGATTTGAATCGATACGAACTTCATTCGTATCGATCATGGATCGAATCGAAATGACCAAGGATCGATCGCGTTGGCCCACCCACGTGAGGAAAGGAGTCTTTCGAAGTTTGAGGTAGGTAACCTCAGCTTATATCTATAAATAGCAGCCAAGTTCTTCAGAAAAGGGATCTTTGGTTCTTATACGTTGTTACTCTGCCGAACTCCATTATAACTCGAACATTATCAACCATACTCTTGTAACCAGCAAGTGATAATCAATAAAATAACAACTCTTCAAAGTGGACGTAGGCCGAAGATAGCCAAACCACAATAAATCATGTGTTTATATTGCTTTCTTTTTAATTTTCTAAGTGTTCTTCATATTTTACTCTCTATATACTTGCTATCTGTGATCTATAATTGTGAATGGGTGCTTTCATCGGCAATTGGGTGTTTGTGACCAATTTTCGTACGAACACCTAACTTGAGTGTGTGACTGTGACATATAAGTATGTACACATAACACTGTAAACATGCATGAAAATTTCTATATGAGTGCAAAATGACGGTGAAAAATGTAGCAGCCATCTCCTACCATTCAATCTAGCAACCATGATGCAGCCAAAAATCTAATTTTAGAGAGAGAGAAACAGTGAAAAACTTCGGATAATAGATCCTCTTCTTTTCTTCAGTCTTCCATGTTCTTTTCATGGGGTTATCTCCCTATTGTACTCAGACTAACCTAAATTCTTTATTATGGAGCTTCTTACTTCCCTGCTTCATAAAACGTGCGGTGGCACGAGATGATATTTGCATTATCTAAGTATCCCCGAACTGATCAGGCTCTACCATAATAGCTACGTCGTGAAGGCATTTACTCAAGTGCGAAACGTGAAAACCGTCGTGGACTCCTGCTAATTTGTCCAGTAGCTCCATTTGGTAAGCTAGTCTTTCTATCTTTTCTACAACTCAAAAAGACCTAACAAATTTTGGTACCAACAATCCAGATTTTTCAAATCTCACGACCTTCCTAAGAGAGGAGACCTCAATGAACACCATGTCTCCAACCTCAAAACTCTATATCTTTCCATCTCTTAATCTCATAGGAGTTTTGACGATCTTGCATTGCCTTTATTTGCTCCCCAATCAACTTTGCCTTCATCAAAGTTTTGGCAATCAAATTTGGTCTGAGTAAAAAAAAATCGTTGATTTCCCATCAACAGTTTGGTGATTGCATGGCCTCCCATAAAGCACATAAAAGGGTGACATACCAATCGTCAGTTGATAAATATTATTATAAGAGAATTCTACTAAAGATAGGTGCTTCTCTCAATGTCCTCCGAAGTCCATGATGCAAGCTCTCAAAAAGTACTCTAAGATCTTATTTACTCTTTTCATCTGTCTATCTGCATGCGGGTGGTAAGCAGTACTAAGATTCAAAGATGTTCCTATAGCTGTTTGCAAACTCCTCCAATACTAGATAGTAAAAAGGGTCTCCATCACCAACGATGCTGACTGAAATTACATGAAGTTGAACCACTTCCTTAATATAAATCTGGACTTAAGAAGCTACGGTCCTATTGTTCCTAATGGGAATAAAATGGGAACTTTTGCGAGTCTATCAACTATTACCCAAATTGCTTCATTGCCTCTTTGACTCCTTGGCAACCCATCCATGAAGGCTATTGATATGTATTCCCATTTCCAAGTCAGCATTTCTAATAGCAAAAACAATCCTCTAAGCTTCCCTTGCTCAGCTTTAATCGTTTGACACATCAAACACCTTGAAACAAATTTAACTACTTTCTTCTTCATCCTTGGCCAATAGAAAATTTGTTTCATATCCCTATGCATTTTGTCTCCTCCAGGGTGAATAATCATTTTTAAATGGTAAAATTAAGCTTCCTCTAATAATACTATCAAATCCTTGGAAAGCGAAGGCATCCATCTCTTCTCAAACATCCATTTTCATCAATTGCATATCTACTGTGTGGGGAAATTGTTCTCCTCTCCTTAGCTTATCGAAGATATCGATTATCCTTTCGTCTTTATTCATTAAAGTCTAGCATGGTCCATCGACATTGGTCTAACATCCATGTTGCTAAATAGTTTTGAGTGGGTTCTATTGGTGATTAGAAGTTTAAATTCGAGAGGAACCCCAACTGCCTCCACTCATATATAACACTGATGGTAGCATGCCTCCGGCTAAGGGCATCGGTGATAACATTTCCATTTATGGGGCTATAATATATCCCAAAGTCATAGGATTCTATAAAATCCATCCACCTCTACTGCTTAAGATTCTTTTTGGGAAAATAGATATTTGAGTTATTTATGGTCAATAAAGAACTCAAACCGTTCCCCAAAAGATATTGCCTCCATATCTTCAAGGCAAAATCAATGGCTGCCAACTCCAAGTCATACACCAGGTATCTCTTCTCATGGACTTTAGTTGCCTGCTAGCATAAGCTATCACTCTTCCTTCATGCATAAGAACTGCTCCCAATCCTTTGCACCATGTGTCTGTATAAACTGTAAAAGGCTTCGTTTCATCGGGGATGATAAGTACAGGTGCACTTGTCAATAGTTCTTTTAGCTTCCTAAATGCTTTCGTGCATTTCTCATCCCAAGTGAAGACTAAATTCATCTTGGTCAAGCAGGTTAGGGTAACTGCTATCTTTGCAAAATCTTTTATGAATTTTTATAATAACCTATTAACTCTAGAAAACTAATCTACATGGTATTCTTTGGAGACTTCCTTCTACTTTTGCTAGTCTACCACTAATCCATGTTCCGAAACTATATGCCCTAGAAAACTCACTTCCTTCTTCCAAAAGTCGCATTTTGAGAATTTGGCTTTAAGTTGGTGCATTCTCAAGGGTCCTAGTATCTCCATTAAGGGACTTTCATGCTCTTTGTCACTTTTGGAAAATGCCAAGATGTCATCTGCAAAAACTACGACAAATTTATTTAACTATCTTCTAAATACTCTACTCATCAAATCTACAAAGTATGCGGAGAAATTTGTCAATCCAAAAGGCATCACTTTCTATTCATAGAGTCCATATGGTATGCAAAATGCAGTCTTCGGTTTGATATCCTCAACCGTCCTTTGGTAATGAAATCCAATTGTCAAGTATGATTGGGAGAAGGTTTTGCCTCTCCCAATTTATCAAACAAATCATTTATTCTAGGTAAGGGATACATGTTCCTCTTCATCGACTTGTTGAATTCCCTATAACCAACATAAAGCTTTAGTGAGTCAACTTCCTTAGTGGCAAAGACAACATGAGTCTCCTTGTTCGAGGTACTTCATCGAATGAATCCTTTCTGTAGAAGCTACAAGATCTTCGTATTTATTTCTCGCCTTTTCTTAGGGGCATGTGTCTTAATAGCAAAGTGACTAGTCTAGCATCCTTCTCCAAATTGATCCTAAACTCAATCTCTCATTGGGATGGAACCCTCGAAACTTCTTCAATGACATCAAAGAATTCTCGAAGTAGAGGTATGGATGAAAGTTCATTTTGCCATAGATTCACTGAGTATAGATAACTTAACTCGACTAAATTATAGGGTGGATGTCTAGGTATCCCCCTTTACAACTCTTAAGACATACCACCCTCTTATCATAGTCTAAGACAGCCCCGTAGTTTGATAACTAATCCTATCCAAAATAAGTCTATACCCCTCGAAATTTACAATGTATGCATTGCACATGAAACCAACGTCATATATGTCCAACAATAGATATTTGCAAATTAAGAAATGATGTGTTGTCCCTACAATAGGATATTAAATTACTATTGGATGGGTGATAATTTAGGTTTAAAGGTTTAAGGAGTTAATCACATTCCTAGCTATGAATGAACGCGATGCTCTGGAGTCAAATAGAGTACGAGTTTTATTTCCTAAACAAGAGTCATACCTTCCATAGCTCTCTTCCCTTAGTCTCTAGGGGAGGGTCTACTTGAAATAGGGATAGCCTAAATGGCATAAGCTTGCCTACTCTGCCATTCCTTCACCATCTTCAAAGACTGATCTTTGAAATGCACTTCCTCGTAGGAATGGTAACACATCCCCTTAAAAGCTTCCTTCAAAAAATTCTCCCTACAATCCTTTGTAATGTATCTTTTCTTTTGGCATTTATTACATAATTTACCTTCTTTCATAAATTTCCCTTTTGACTTCTTATTTGCCTACAAATTTCCTTTCTTACCTCTTCTTTTGATTCTATGCGGGTCCTGCCTTCTCCTTCTCCACTCCTATCTCCTCAGCATTCATCGTCTGAAGTAAATCCATCTCAACAAGCATCTCATAGGTAGCTCCTATGGGTACTTGAGTCAACAACCATTCCTTAAGTAGGGAATTCAGGCGTTTGACGCACTTTGTGGCCTTCCTCATTGGTGCATTAATCTAACTCATTCCGAACTTGGCTAATTCCATAAACTTACTAGTGTATTCCTTAGAGTGAAGTATCCTACCTAAGCTGTATAAATTTATCTAATTGCAAGCTCGCTTCTGCTCTTGAAAAAAACCTGGTCTCAAATTAGTTTTTGAACTCATCGTAAGTGACGATCCTACCACCGCCCTCTCTAGCCACCATATTCCATCAATCTAAGGTTTCTTCTTTAAGGTGTCAAGCTGCCATACTGTACTTTACTTGATCATCCCAACCAATCTCCTAAATATTCTATCACGGTCATTTATCCATGCCTTAGTCTCCACGAATCTTTGCTTTCTAGAATATACTCTTCCTCCCATACACATAAAATCCATACGCTTTTTTTGGAAAATCGGCAGGATGGGGTGCTACCTCGGCAAGAAGAACAACGGGAACCATCGGTGTAGTCTGCTAGGGAAAGGGACTTGTCATATGTACATGACTACTGTTTAAACCACTTAGGCATCCCTCGAATACTGAGCATTCCGCTAGCAGGGTCCCCATTCCCAGAAAAAGAAGGATTTTCAGCCATAGTCTACTATATGTAGGTTAACTTTTAGTTATAATTTCTTAAGGTGGTGTTATACGCTGAGAGAAAGATTTGCCTAGTGTATATGCATATGTTCATAATAAAGTGTATATATACATAATAGGGGATTTTGGAAAAGTCTTTTCAAAAATAATAAGTATATCTTTCATATGTATACTTTTCCCCGTTGATCAAGTAACCTAGGCTCTGATACCAAATGTAAAAACCCATTCTGAAATGGGTTTAAATTTCAATCCAAAAAAGGCCCATCAAAAATTAAAGCCATCTCAAAGCTGGCTATTGGTTGGTAAAAAAAGCAATACAGAGCTATCAATCTACACCTTCGAAATCTCATAGCGGAAGGATAAAATATAAAAATAACAGCTGCATCCATTTATTCAAATTTCAAATTATCATTAAAAAACCATAACAGAATATCCATAATACTAAATCCCAACAATAACCGTATATATTCGCAATATTCCAAAATTGCAGTGTTGTTTTTATTTCAGGGGTACATCAAATACAACAGAAAATAACAAGTAAATAGATAATCAACTGCCATAAGCCTCATTAACGTCTTTGCTTCCACTATTGTCCTTCCCAACCTTTGTTGTAATGAGGAAGGAGTCAGAACAACATATTACTGTGGAATAAAAATCTCGAGCCTTACTATATTAGTACATGGGTGATATAATTCAAACAGGAGTATGTCTCAAATTTCTATCTATAACATGTCTTATCAAATATAAGCCCAAAGGCTTTTCTCAAACATAAATAAAAGGCTTTCCAAGTATAAGCCCATAGCTAACTTGCTATCATCCCAATAACCCATATCAATCATCTATAATGTCTTATCAATGTTGGAGATATTACTCAAGTCACTTAATAGCTTACCAATAATCCCAAAGCGGACACCTCACTAAATACTATCTAGTTGATATTCTATGGAATCTCTTTAGCCACTTGGTACTTACGATTGAAGTGAGCCCTTTCCTGAGATATCCTCTACCATACCTAACCCATAACCCTGACCATTTACTACTCTTACACAGAGAAGAGGCGGGCCTTCACATAACCACCTAATACCTTTAATCTCCAAAGCAGGTCCATCATATTATGACCCGTACCCTACGGTGACATCTTATATTGGCCCGATTATTAGTGGGTACTAGTAGCTTAATTAGTTGGATAGATTTACCTTATAGAATTTAAGACTGACCTTGCGTCATCCTACTTATTTATTATTGACGATGTCTCACATTAGCCCTAAAGTCATACTACCGGTAGCTAGATTAGCTGGGAAGACTTCCGTGTGCTTTTTGACTGACCTCACATCCATATAACTTGGTCATAATTTATATCACACTCTACATATTTTATCACATACCTCACCATTTCCAAAATCAAGGTTTTATAAGAAATCTCTCTTATTTCGCCTTTAAAATTAGTTATCTTACTAAGGGAGATTTAATAGAATTAATAACTTATTTAACTATGTTGTTTTGTGTTAAAATTGTACGTTAATTATGCAAATATATGTACACACATATACATGCCTGGTAATTTCTAAAAGTGCGGAATATACACCCTAAACTAGTGTATAAAGACTTAAAATCCCTCACCTGAAAGCCTTAAGAAATTTATAAATCGTGAGGAAGAAATAAACTAATAGAGCACCTCTATATTCCCAAATAATCTATGAATAAAAGTGTGGGGGATAGGCTCTTATCTATAGTGGTTAGAAAGCTCCAGAACCGTTGAATTAAGTTAGTTTAAAATAGTAAAATCTAAGCCATTTCTGACCTGAAATAACTATAGCCTCAATAACTGTACTGGTCGATCGACCCTGGGTAGGTGGTCGACCGGTTTCCTAATTATGGGAATGTATTTTGTGCTATTAATTATTTAATTCCTTCATTAATATTTAAAGTTAGTGTTTTCTTTTTAACGTTTACTTAACCCTTAAGTTTCTAATTACTGTTAATTTTTAAATTTCATAGTATTAATTACAATCTGAATTTGAATTCCATTTAAATTTTTTAGAATTTAAAAACTTTAAATATCAATAAATTATAGTTTGAGCCTCGGTTTGAAAATTTTATATATGAAAATTGATCGGAAAATTACTATGAACACAACAACACACCTTTCATGGCACAATTCCAACATCTTCAAAATTTTCATTTTTAGTCTTATATTATTAATTTTTTAAATAATTATTTTCTTATTGATTTATATAAGGTGTTACTTGTATTCTTCTTTAGAGTTAGGGAGCTTTTCGATCGAGTCAATCCCATATGTGTCGAACAACCATGGAGGTCTCATACCGGTTAGAAGATTTTAAAAAGTTCTAAGGATGTTGGAAAACCGTTTGCATCGATCATGCTTCCTGACTTAGTTCATCGCATCTTTAATCATGGTTGGCCAGTAGCAACGTTAGCGGGTAGCCTTTTTTGCTAGACTTTGTAGCCCGTGTAATCCTTACAGAACCCTTCTTGCAACTCCTCTAATATGTAACCAGCTTCTTTGCATATAACACACCACTGAAGGTGAGTCGAGTACCCCCACTAGTACAATTTTCCATCCACAATTATATAATAGGGTACTCGATAAATGATTCAAGCCTCTTTCCTGTCAATTGGTAATTCACCTCCTATAAGGTATTGTTAAAACTTGGCGACACTATATGAGGATTTGTAGTGGTCGGAAGTAGCTTCGTAACGGAGGAAACGGTTCGCAAATCGGAGTCCGGAGGTGGAAGTTAGAAGAGGAAAGGTGAAGTGGGCTGTTTGGGGACAGCAACTAATTTCAGACGTCTGAAATTATTTTCAGACGTCTGAAATTGTTCTGCAGTGGTTCCAGAACACTCAGTCAGACATCTGACCAAGTGGGTCAGACGTCTGATCTGGAGCGAAGTCGCTTCAGAGACTAAAGTCAAACGTCTGACCCTTAGGCCAGACGTCTGGAATGATTTTTTTTCTTCAGTTTTTCATCTCGCGGACTTGGGTGAAAATTTGTGATATTCGCAGGGGCAATTTTGGAGTATTATCTAGGGTTTCTAAGCTAGCCTCAGGTATCAGATCCGGAGAGAGATAGAAGCGTGTGCAAGCAACAATAAGAGATCAGCCTCCACCAAATTAGGGTTTATCAAAACCTAATTTTCTTCAATTCTCTTCTCCACAAAATCAATTTCTATTTTGATTATTGATCATTGTAATCAATCTCTTGTACTCTTCACATTAATAATAATAAAAGCTCTCTCTTGAAGTGGATGTACACTAACACAATGTTAGTGGAACCACTATAAATCTCTGCGTAATTTATTTTCATTATTGCCTTGATCTTTGATTTGCTTGTCTGGAATTTTAATTGATTGTGATTGGATTTAAGTTATCGATTGGTTGTTTTTACACTGCTTATCATGATCCCGTCTTCCGCTGCGCTGTGGGGTTTCGATTGGAGTCGGAATCCCGCACCAACATTTGGTATCAGAGCTTCAGGTTTTGGTGGGTGGTTGTAGAGATGCCTGAATCAAGTAATAACTTAGGTAGTTCCTCAATGGGTACTCCAAGTGGTGTAGCTCCTTATGTACGTGGCTCGTACGTAGCTTCAGGATCACAATTGGTAATAGACAAGTGGAATGGCGATAATGATTTTGAAAAATGGCAATGGAAGATGAAAGCGGTTCTTAGAAGGAATCGGGTGCATCAGATAGTGTTTGACACACATTTATTGCCAGCGGACATCTCGGATGTTGAGAGAGAGGAGATGAAGGAGTGGGCATTCACTACACTTCAACTTGCTATGGGAGAAAATGTTATCTCTGAAATTAGTGGTGAGACAACCGCTAAGGGTATTTGGGACAAGTTGGAGGAATTGTATATGAAGAAGTCACTGACGAATCGTTTGATCTTACTGCGAACGTTCTTCACCAATAAGATGAAGGAACGTACTTCGCTGAAGGCGCACTTAAATATTTTTGATGATTTGCTAATGAATATGAAGGCGGTAGATTTGAAGATTGAGGAAGAGCAAAAGGCGATGATATTGTTGTGTTCATTGCCAGACCGCTATACAAGTTTCTCAAATAGTTTGATCTATAGCCGAGATACACTGACTCTTGATGATGTCAAGACGGGTCTTCTTAGCGAGAAGTTGCGGGATCAAATGAAGGAGTTAGGTGATGGAAGTAGTGGTGCTAGTAATGGTCATGGCTTGTTTGTGGATAAGGAGTGACATGTGAAGAAGGAGAAACGGGGGCGTTCTAAATCAAGGAACCCCGGTTGGAGAGGAAAGTCGAAGGAAAGAAAAGGCAAGTGCTATATTTGTAGGAAGCCCGGTCATTGGAAGAATGAGTGTCCGGACAAGGAGAAGGCAAAGAAGGAAGTATCATCTTCATCCGTAGCGGTAGAGAATGCAGTTGGTGAGGAAGAGGTAGATGTTTTATCGGCAGTAGCATCAGATGTTTCGGATAGCAAATGGGTGCTCGATTCGGGGGCGTCTTATCATATGACGCCAAATAGGAATTGTTTTTCTTCTTACATCGATAAAGAAGGAAATTCAATTGTTATGGGAAATGGTGTTATTTGTAAGTCGAAAGGCATTAGTTCCGTGCAAATTAGGATGTTTGACGGAGTGGTTCGTACTCTCACTATGTGCGCTATGTTCCGGGACTTAGGAAGTCTCTTATCTCTTTGGGGCAGCTGGATTCTTTAGGTTGTAAGATCACTATTGAAAGTGATAGATTGCGGGTTTCGAAGGGGGCACTTGTGGTGATGAAGGGTGCAAGGACTCATGGTATTTATTTGCTTCAAGGAGTGACTGTGGAAGGTGAAACTTGTATGGGGGTTGATAGTTCTCGTGGCTTGGATGCGACTAGGCTGTGGCATTTGAGGTTAGGTCATGTCTCGGAGAGAAGTTTAGATGTTCTTCGAAAGAGAGAGATGATCGATGGAGAAAGTTTCAACAAGTTAGAGTTTTGCGAAGATTGTGTCATGGGGAAGCAAACTAAAGTTTCATTCGGTGAAGGAAAACATGATTCGAGAAGGGTTCTTGAGTATGTTCACACGGATGTTTGGGGACCGGCACCTGTAGCTTCTTTAGGTGGAGCTCGCTATTATATTTCCTTTATAGATGACTTTTCTCGGAAAGTTTGGGTGTATGTAATGAAGGCCAAGTCGGAGGCATTTTCAAAGTTCAAAGCGTGGAAGGCTCTTGTTGAGAATGAGAGTGGCAAGTCGTTGAAGGTTCTAAGGTCTGACAATGGCGGAGAGTATGTTTCCGGAGAATTTTTGGAGTATTGCAAGCATCATGGTATTCAGAGGCATTTTACTACACCTGCAGATCCACAGTCGAATGGTGTTGCGGAGAGAATGAATCGTACTCTACTTGAGAAAGCTCGATGCTTGAGATTGACATCGGGTTTGGCAAAGGGATTTTGGGCTGAAGCTTTGTCAACCGCAGTGCATATTATTAATCGAATTCCGTGCTCAGCTATTAGTAACAAAATTCCGAAGGAAGTGTGGAAGGGAAAGAGCATTGACTTGAGTTATCTTCGTGTGTTTGGCAGTCCGGTTTATGTGCATGATCCGGGAAATGATAAGCGTGAACTTAGAGCTTTCAAGGGGATTTTGCTTGGCTATACGGATGGTGTAAAAGGCTATCGGATTTGGAATCCGGAAACGAAGAAGGTAGTGAATTCTCGTCATGTTACTTTTGATGAGTCGGCAATGTTCAAGGAGAATGTGAGCTCATCGGATGTTCCGGATTTGGTTCATGGTGAATCAAAGGAGAAGGAAATTATTTCCACATTTTGTCCAAGGAGTAGAGAGAGTAGAGTAGTTGGCGATGCTTGTGAGGAGATAGCGGTTGATGTTACATCACATGGTCCACATGGTGCCTCTAGTAGTGTTGGTGATGTACATGATTCTAGAGAAGATTCGGTTCAAGGTGGAGCCGAAGGGAGTTTAGGTGATGGTATTGCTACTCGGGTTGGTCGTCGTACTATAAGACCACCCGAAAGAGATGGTGATTGGAACTATCTTAGCTTTTGTGATAATTTGGACTATGCTCTTCATGTAGTCCAAGATGAGCCAATGAACCTTGATGACGTCATGAAGTCGAGTGATAGCTCGAAATGGATTTGTGCCATGGAGGAAGAGATGCAATCATTGTTGAAGAATCAAACTTGGGATTTGGTTCCACTTCCTAAAGGAAACCGTGCTATTGGGTGCAAATGGATATACAAGGTGAAGGACGATGGAAGATATAAAGCTAGACTAGTGGCTAAGGGGTTTGCACAAAGGAAGGGAAAGGGGTATGATGAGATATTCGCACCGGTTGTGCGCCATACTTCTATCTAGATACTACTTGCTATAGTTGATATTCACGACTTGGAGTTAGAGCAACTTGATGTGAAAACCGCTTTCTTGCATGGTGACTTGGACGAAGACATCTACATGGTGCAACCGGAAGGTTTTGTTGTGGATGGTAAGTCAAATTTGGTTTGCAAATTGAAGAAATCACTATATGCTTTAAAGCAATCACCTAGACAATGGTACAAGAGGTTTGATCATTTTACGCTTGAAAATGGTTTTGATAGAAGCATCAAGGATGCTTGTGTTTATTTCAAGAAGTTGAGAAATGATTGTTGGGTGTATTTACTCTTGTATGTGGATGACATGCTCATTGTTTCAAAAGATAAAAATGAAATCAACAAGCTAAAACTGAGTTTGAAATCGGAGTTCGAAATGAATGATCTTGGAGAAGCAAGAAGGATATTAGGCATGGAAATTGTAAGGGATCGAAAGCATTTTGAGTTGAAACTAACTCAAAAGGAATACATAGAGAAAGTGCCTTGCCGGTTTAGCATGGAGAATGCAAAGGCGTCATATACACCTTTACCTTTGCATATGAAGCTTTCGAATAAAGGATCACCTATCTTGGAGGAAGACAAGACTTATATGACAAAGGTGCCATATGCTAGTGCGGTTGGTAGTCTAATGTATGCTATGGTGTGTACAAGGCCCGATATTGCAAATGCCGTCGGGATGGTTAGTCGCTACATGGCTAATCCGGGAAAATCGCATTGGGAAGCTGTGAAGCTTATATTGAGATACCTTAGAGGCACATCATCTCATGGTCTTGTTTTTGACGGTAGTAAGGCGATGGATTGCAAGTTGGTTGGTTATTGTGATTCGGACTACGCTGGTGATAGGGATCGAAGAAAATCAACTTCCGGATATGTCTTCACACTTGGGGGAACAACCATAAGTTGGAGATCTAGATTGCAGACCGTAGTTGCTTTATCCACTACGGAGGCGGAATTGATAGCCGCAGTGGAGACGGCAAAGGAGGCACTCTATTTGAAGCGATTGTTGTGTGACTTGGGATTCGGGCATGATAGTATTGATGTTCGATGTGATAGCCAGAATGCTATTCACTTGGCAGAGAATTTGGCGTTTAGCTCACAGACTAAGCATATTGAGGTGAGAGAGTCATTTCTAGTAGCCATGGATGAAGATAAGCAAGTATATCTTCGAAAGATGCATACAAAGGATAACGCGGCGGATATGTTCACTAAGGCATTGCCGGTTGGAAAGTTCGAGCATTGCTCGAACTTGATTCGCTTGGAGAAGTGCTAGGTGCCACGGGGTGGCACGGTTAAGGGAAGGGCTTCGTGGTAGATGAGGAAGAGTATTGGTGAGAGAGATTGATGTTCTATCTTCTTGGTAAGTGCCAGTCTTTGGTGAGATAGCTTAGGATTTGGATGTTTTCAACATTTCATTAGCGGGCGGGGGCTTTGCCTGAGCTCGTTGGTGGAGTGCAATGGGCGGTGGCTTTGCCGGAGCTCATTGGGAAAGCATTCATGTTTGGTTGAAGGTAGAAGAGGTAATAGTTGGCGCTATCGGTTGTCGCTGATGGTATGGTACCATTGGAATTGAAGATGGAAATAGTATCGAGGTGGAGTGTTAAAATTTGGCGACACTATATGAGGATTTGTAGTGGTCGGAAGTAGCTTCGTAACGGAGGAAACGGCTCGCAAATCGGAGTCCGGAGGTGGAAGTTAGAAGAGAAAAGGTGAAGTGGGCTGTTTGGGGACAGCAACTAATTTCAGACGTCTGAAATTATTTTCAGACGTCTGAAATTGTTCTGAAGTGGTTCCAGAACACTAAGTCAGACGTCTGACCAAGTGGGTCAGACGTCTGATCTGGCGCGAAGTCGCTCCAGAGACTTAAGTCAGACGTCTGACCCTTAGGCCAAATGTCTGGAACGAATTTTTTTCCAGTTTTTCATCTCGCGGACTTGGGTGAAAATTTGTGATATCCGCAGGGGCAATTTTGGAATATTTTCTAGGGTTTCTATTCTCCTATATAAGCTAGCCTCAGGTATCAGATCCGGAGAGAGATAGAAGCGTGTGCAAGCAACAATAAGAGATCAGCCTCCACCAAATTAGGGTTTATCAAAACCTAATTTTCTTCAATTCTCTTCTCCACAAAATCAATTTCTATTTTGATTATTGATCATTGTAATCAATCTCTTGTACTCTTCACATCAATAATAATAAAAGCTCTCTCTTGAAGTGGATGTACACTAACACAACGTTAGTGGAACCACTATAAATCTCTGTGTAATTTATTTTCATTATTGCCTTGATCTTTGATTTGCTTGTCTGGGATTTTGATTGATTGTGATTGGATTTGAGTTATCGATTGGTTGTTTTTATACTGCTTATCACGATCCCGTCTTCCGTTGCGCTCGTGGGGTTTCGATTGGAGTCGGAATCCCGCACCAACAGGTATTTCAGTAAGGGAGTTATTTAGGTGTTGGTTAGGGTCTCATGAATCTCCATCGTGGATTCCCCCAATTCATAGCAAGAGATGACTTAGATTTCCACTGGGACCTATGGGAAGCTTTTTTTAGGGTCACTTGCTACTTTGGCAAACTGGTTGGCTTCGGCATTGTTCGCACGTGAAATCTCTTCCGGTTTGAAGTCGGTGAAAGTGATGATGAGTGTTTTGGCTTCCATAACATACATTGCCAGTGTTTTACCTTTAACTTGAAAATTTTCATCAATCATGTTGACAACCAATAAAGACTAATTGAATATACGCGAGGAACGATTCTTTAGCCAACTTGAGATCGGCCGTGACGGCTTCATGTTCGGCTTCATTATTGGCAGCCTTGAAGCTAAGACGGGTGACAAAGCATAGTTTTCTCCCATTAGGTGTAACTGGGACCATGTCACCCCCCTCCCCCGCCCCTTGTTAGATGAGCCTTCAACATAGAACACCCATGCTTTGGGGCTGGTGATCATTTCCTCTTCATTATTGTCTGCGCTTGAGCATTCCCTTGTGAAGTTGACAAAATATTGGCCTTTGATGGAAGTGCATGGTGAAAGTGACGTAATGTTTCCCGAGTTCTACATACCACTTCAGTAGTAGGCTTTGTATGTCGAACGAGATCAGTACTTGCTTTATTGGCTGTTGGTGAGTACTTTGATCAGGTATGCTTGGTCGTCAGGCCACCATTAGGAGGTAGAAAGCTAATTTCCCTAATTTGGTGTATCTCATTTCTAGGCTTGAAAATCTCTTGCTTCTATAATATCTAGGCCATTGGATTTTATCTTCTCACTAGAGTCGGGTAACACTTATCACTTGTTAGTAACTATGAGGTACGAATAGAAATCTTCCCTGTTTGTAGGTTTGGAAAGCACGGATGGTGAGGTAAGATGCTGCTTTAAGTATTTAAAAGCCTTGGTGCACTATTAACTCCAAAAAAAGATATACCTTTCTTGAAGAGGACACTAAATGGAAAACACTGATCAATTACCTTTGACACAAAACAGCACAATATCGTGATCATTTTGTTCAAACTCTGCCCTTAATTGACCGTGTAAGGTATCTATGTATTTCTAATTACCTAAAACTTATCAGGGTTACGCTCAATACCCTTGGAACTTACTATAAAACCAAGGACTTTACTCGACCAAGCAGGGAAGGAACACTTCTTGGAGTTGAGCTTCATATTATATCAGCGGAACATGTCAAAGGTCTCAGCCTAGTTCCTCGGTTTCCCTTAAACCACTCAGATTTCACCAACATGCCATCCATGTACACTTCCATGACTCGGTCGATTTGATGGGCAAACATTCAATTGATGAGCCATTGATATGTTGTACTCACATGGCGAAGCCCAAATGGCATGACTTGGCAGCAGCAGTCTCGCATTTATAGTGAAAGAAATGCGCTCTTGGACTAGACTTTTCATAGTGATCTGGTTATACCTGGAGTAGGCAAAGATGAATGTGAGTAGCTCATGTTGTTGATCGTGTCAAAAAGCCGATCGATGCAGGGGAGTGGAAAACTATTTTGTAGGCAAGCCTTGTTGAGATTTGATAAGTTGATTCAAGTCCTCCATGCCCACTTGGCTTCTGGACCAATATCAGGTTGGCAACCCAAACTGGTTATTCAACGCCACAAATAAAACTACTTGCAATGAGCTTCTCTACTTCTTCCTTAAGTGCTTGTATCTTTTCAAAGTGAGCAGCATTCTCTTTAGGCGAATGGTGTGAGCTTTCAGATCATTATTGAGGAAATGACAAATGATGGAAGGCTCTATGTAGTAATATCAGTGTGCCCCCAAGAAAACACATCTTTGTAGCCCTTCACAAACATAATAACTCATTCCTTATCTCTAGGCTTAGCTTCATACCTATTTGGATGATCTTATTAGTATTATTGTTGTTAATTAATATTGATCTAAGCAGAGTTGTCAGTGTATCATTAGGGTTTGAACCTCCCAATCAAGTGTTGAGTTGGTTGTTATTTTTCACTTTGTGCGTTCCTCCAGGTTGCATTAGTCCAATGCTTGAATTATGTGCTCCAAGATTTCCCCTGTAGGGATGGGCGCCCATGCTCGAACTTAGAAGCCATGGATGCCTATTGCAATCACATATGAGTCCACTGATAATGAGAAAGTAGGAGTAGTTCTATAGGCCTCCCCACTTTCCAGCGGGGCCGAACCTGCTCGTTTCAAATTTTTATAAGTTCCTTTATTTTGTTTTGGCTAGTTGGGGAAAGATTATCCGCATTAGCTACACAGCCTCATCTCCTAACACGAATGGGAGGACTAACCAGCTTGCGCATTCTCTTAGGGGTAGTGGATGATTTGAATTCCATGTTTCGAGTGGTCCCAGTGCAAACGAAAGCATTGACTGACTCTCATGTTCTCTCAGGTGTGCCGCAATTGAGAATTTCTAACTCTTTTTGTAGCATAAGGATTTCCTTCTTACTTACTGGAGTGATACTCTATAGCAGTCTCTAGTGGCCTGTTGGTTGTTGCAGATGCACCATATTACATCGTTGGCTGGAAACTTCATTGTTAACTATTGATAGTCAACAAGAGGATCCAAGTCTGCCAACAACGGCTTACCTATTAAGGTATTATACGTAGATGGGTCATCCACCATAGTAAAATTTACCTAAATCTTAGCCGTAATTGGTTCTTCGTCGAAAGTGACTATATGAAAGGTAGTCTCCAAACGTACTATGCCAACACCCCTAAAAAAAAGGGCAGTGTGCAAGGAGTGAGGCTAGAGGTAGGGTGCCTTTTTTTGTCAAAATCTTCTTTTAACATCATATTGATGGAGATGGCCCCACCAATGAAGACTTGGTGCACCTTCGTAGTAGCTACACTAGTTAACATGACCATGGGGTCCCGATTGAGGAAACCAACTCCCCACTTTTCCTCTATAGTATAGTAAAAGCGATGTTCGCTATCTCTATTTTAACCCTAAGGCCTTTGGAGCTTGGAGGTCGATTATGAATATCTAACCATAGAGAGTAAGCTCTCTCCTACACCAAGCCTGCTTCCTCTGCTATTTTCGCCTGTGTGGGTTGCCTCATATTGACAGTACCTTTTTATTTATCATGGCCATGTTATTATCATATATACATTGGGGTTTGGAAGATGGGTGGGTTGGTTGTTGTGCAGCTATTTATTGCCTTACATATTGTACCAATATGCCTTCGTAGATTAGTTGCTCTATTTTAACTTTAAGGTTTTGGCACTCGTTGATGGAGTGGTCATTGAATTGATGGAATTCACTGTACTTTCCGTTACCCCTAGGTTCTTCTCTCTGCCCAGACCGGGAGAAAGCAGGCCGTTGAAATGCACATGATCACTCATGGTAAGACAGATTGTTTCCATGTCATGATTCTAAGTTGTATAATTTATGTACCTAGGCATGAAGTGTGAACCATCTTCCCCGCACTTCCTACCACTTTCTTGTCAACTATTCTTTTGAAAATTGTCTTCTCGTAGGCCAACTTTGATATTTTTCCTGCTCTCCTTAGCACTATATAAAATGTTGCCTCTTCAACCCTCATTATTTCATTTACTATCTAGAGAAAATTGGTTAAGGATGAAGCATGTTGTTTTTGTAGTTCCACCCACATCGGAAATGGTACCTTACCCCTGAACATAAGGCGACTACTAAGATATTCTTGTCTTTCCCCTAGCATGGGTTGATTCTTTATTGAAGTGATTAACGTATGAGCGTAGGGACTTGATCAGGCCTTACCTAATGTTTCCTAGCTCACTAGTCATCATGACTCTAGTTTTTGACATGATGAATCATGATTTGAAGCGGAACACAACTAGGCCAAAACATAAACACTTTCTGCACCCACCTATGTGCTACGGGATCGTGTTATAATCACATAAAAATTTGCTGAGGGAACAACTATTTCTCCAGGACAACTATTTCCTTTAATATTGAAGGACCAACAATTCCTTTGGACAACAATTCCCTACAACAGACATGCCTCATGTCCAACTACACAATACATCAATAACACAATAAGCATTCCCAAATATCCGTTATACATCAATATGAACTCAGTATGATATCCAACCATTACTAAACCTCGCCTCGCCACATAATCAGTGATATCTATATGCCTGTCACGTCAAGGTTGTAATGAATTATTACCTTCAAGGTATCCTAAACTGTTACATAAAGTCCTTTTTCTACAAACGCCTCCCGATGGAATTGGCCTGATTAGATTTAGGTTCAATCTAGCCTAACCAGCCTTCCACTAATATATCGGTGGTTAAACCACCGTTTGACTAATCGTAGATTGGTATATTAGAGGTAGTACCATCTATACACTGATGTTGCATCTGTAGCCCTCCATTTTGTTATATTTTAACCATTTTGTTCTCAGTTCAATTCATTTATGCTTTTTCGTATTCTTACTTATTGTATTTAGATTAAATACCATCTAAATACATTCCATAGTCATTCTATCATCCAATTTCATTATGGTTAATCCAATTCACTATAAAATTTGGATTATATCCAATTTTAACCAAATTAGACTACTGTTAATATAAATTATCCAATTTAATCACTAAA
Organism: Allium cepa; assembly: GCA_030765085.1. Classification (NCBI taxonomy): domain Eukaryota; kingdom Viridiplantae; phylum Streptophyta; class Magnoliopsida; order Asparagales; family Amaryllidaceae; genus Allium; species Allium cepa. Next base: position 806,285,483 of record CM060943.1, read on the forward strand.
CTTTGGAGCGAATTCATTATTTGCTCTTAGTTAGATACTTACCAATGTTAAATTTGTTTAAATGCTTTATATATAAATAACAATGGTCCGCTCACATTAATTTAAAGATCCAACCTGGAAATCAAGAACAATTTCCACTGTCCAGAAGAGCATTCCAAGAAATTCTAGTAACTTGTCTTGAATTCCACTCCAAGCGTAGTCCTTTCCTCCACATTGGTTGAAACCAAGTTCGCAAGATTCCATTGAAATTATGTGAATGTCAGGTTTTGAAGATTTGAAGAAGAAAAGGTGGAAAAGAAACGCCGTTTTAGAGAAGAAGGAAAATAAGGAGGGGACTTATTTATTTTAAAAACATAGTCTATATTTATTAGGAGGAAACATCCACTATATTCTCAAATTAAAATAACGGGCCAAACGCCTTTAGTCCAATACAAATCCAAAGCCTATATCCCTTATATCTCCTACGTATGACCTCTGATATGGACAAGTTTACAGCCGAAATAAATCAAAAAAAGCTCGATGCAATGGCGCAGCTTACATTATCAAATTCCGGTGTTTGTAAAAATGAGCATTTTTTCTTTTCAAATAATTTGACCAAAATAACTATTTTAATTTTTATATTCAACACCAAAGAATTACATAAAAATAATTTTGTAAAAGAAATAGCCAAAATTAGCTCGTTTTATTGTAAACTAAGACCTATAGAAACTACGATTTGCTTAAGGATAAAATTTACCATTTCCCAAAAAAATAAAGATATAATTTGCATTTTAATTATATACATAAAATATCTTTATTATTTTTCTGGAAGTTCTTTGAAATAATAAATTTAATGGAAATGTTAGTTATACCTCTCCTCCTTCAACAAGCTAATGCCACTTATTGGCTAATTATACATTAAACATATTTTAGATTTGAAGTCGACTCTTTATTCAATAACTTCTCACTTTCACCTTTTCTTTTATATGGTCAACCATCATTCATTATTATTCTTCACATAATATTACGACCTTTAATATTGATATGAGTTTTTTATAGAGATCCATTCAACATTGGATATGACGCGTTCCTCGAGCATCAATCCAACATTAATACGAATTATCATAATATTATTTATACATTAAAACATAACACAATATCATATTTAAAACCAAATACGACTATTATGCATGATAGATGAAAATTATAACCATGTTCTGTAATATATACAATACACAATTTTATATTTCAAAAATAAACAAATAAGTGAAACATAATATTGCCATCAAAAGCATATAAAATATTACCCTAATAATATTTCAGTTAGTTTGTTGAAGAAAATTATCTACAAATATATTTTTCTCATTTATTTTATCCTTTTTCGAAATTTACTTAGGTAAAGAAAAGCAATTACTAAGAATAAGGCGAGTTCCTACTTTAATATTTCTCTATAGTAAATATGCATTTGTTAAAGTTATGAAACAATGTACACAACGTATTCCCTTACAAAGTTAAAACTTATAATGATTCTAAAATGTTTTCAATAAAAGAATTTAATTAAAATGAGTTGATTGATTAAAAATTAATTATTTAATTAATTAGATTTAAACAGAACTAATATGTAGTTGATTATTTCACAAAATTTAATTTCAGTTAATGAAATTAGTTTAATTGATTCTCTAATTAGTATAAGCTGATATTAAATGGAACTGATATCAATTAATCTCTTTTATCAGTTGCATGGTACTAATATTTTTTATGGTGCTTCTTGTTTGAAATTTGTTTGTTTATAGACATTGTCGGTATATAGGCACATTCTTTGTGCATGTGCGAATAAATAAATGAGCAAGTTTATTTTATTATCAATTGTTTGACAAATATGTTCGCATAAAATACTTAAACTAGAAAAAATAAAAGAACTTTTTGTACACACATCGGTACAATAATCCATCGCTAAACATAATTAGTGATCTAATTGTTAAGAAATTAGTTCTAATGAGGTTCATATTAATGCCAATTTCTATTACATGAAATTTTACATGTGTCATCATCGAACAATATCAATAAAATTAGCTAAACTAAAAAATAAACATATTAAGTAAATTATGCATATTCTCTAATAAACTTATATAATTAAAAAATCTGCACATATATTTCAATAATTTAAAATTAGTTTTGAATGTGAAGGATTATGATTTTGATATTAGTGTCTATATATAAAAAAGAATTTTTAGAACGAAAACTTTTTTAGTTTGTAAACAAGTATCAAAAATGATGATGCTAAAGTATTTAAATTCTCTCTCAACGATTCCAACATATATAAATACATGAGAGACACCAGGTACAAATGTCAGGATCCATATTTTACATATTAGAGGACCGTCTAATATTATTTTTAAATTCATATGGGTCGTATGATGCTATAACTTTAGGAAATGCTTAGTAGTGAAATTTTTTACATTAAAAATTTTACTGAACGATTTTGACACAGGAAACTTGTAGGCCTATAAATTTTGATAAGAGTGAAACCCGGGATCGATACTATATTCATTGGAAAGATACAATGGTTTCTCTTTCCATGGAGTGATAATAATAACTTTTTAGACTTACCGTTTAAGAGACATAACTTTCTAAAGTTTCATAGTTTTTAGAGCAGATTAGTGGGTAATCTATTAGGTCTGTTTACCAATTTCGGGATTTGTTCTTAATTGGGAAGATGGGATGATTCCAAATTTCTTTCCCAACTTCCAAAAATTGAACCAAACCTCCATTAATTCATTTCTAACCATAAAACAACCATTTTCCCTACTTAAATTCGCCAAATCACGTCATTAAAGAGTAATTAGCAAGGAGATTAACTTGATTACTATTTGGGTCATCTTACGATTTGTGCCTCTACTGTTCTACCTCGGATTTACTTGGGATTTGTGCTAGGTTTGATCTAGTTGAGTGATTTTGCATCTATCCAATGTTCGTTAATGAAGCAAAACTAGTGTTTTTGAGATGGTTTTAAATGTTAAAATAGTTTCAAACTTAGATCTAGCATTAGGAACAACTTTAAAGAAAATTTTAAAAGATAATTTTGTGCTTTGATTCATTTTAGACCATTTTACAAAGCAACTCATCATTTTGTATATAGTTAGATTTAGAGCGAGATATATATGCTTGAATATGATGTTTTGCTTACATATGACGAATTGATATTGTGTATCACTTGTATGTGGTTTTTCATTGTGCGTGTATATCATTTTTGTGTAATTAGAGAATAGTCGTCATTTGAGTGATTCGATGAGAAAAAATGTTCAAAACGTGATGCGGTCGAGTTATAATGCTTTTAGAAGTTGGGCAGCTTACACTTTGATCACAAGTGATCCTGATTGGATTTGGTGGTGCTTTCATGCAAAGAAAAACAAGTTGGCTATGGCTTAAAATTTAGTCAAGAGTAAATATACTTCGTGGTATTTGATGGCAAGCTTTGGGCTTGGGTTGCTGGGACACCAGAGCTGGAAGAGATAACAAACGGTTTTGAAGTTGAGTGAAAATATAGCTAAATTTTGACCATCAAAAGCTTTCCCACCATCATGGTTTGCTCGGAGCATTTTAAATGTGGCTTTGGGTCATATGCATGCTAGCTTCAAGGCATGAAGATTGAATGAGAGATTTTTTATACAGGGACTTGGAAAATTTAGCCAAGGCAATATGTCGGCAGCAAATTAATTGACTCTAGAAAAATTTGGTTCCCTACTTTGTGGCGTTAAGAGGGAGGCTTTAGGGAAGAGCTTAGGTGGCAAGGGCTTTGAGTTAACAGATACTTAATCATTTTTGGGTTAAGTGAATCATGTCGGACATGACATGATCATGCATTGCCGACATGATTATGATCAGTGGCCATATGGGGTCTGAAGGGATTTGAAATATAGACTTGGGGTTTCGTGCCTTGTGTATTTGTTCATTTGTTCGACGTTCAATTCCAATGTTATGGCGCAATGAACAATGACTTCGACGATGAAATTATGTTGTGATGCTTCAATGTGATGATTTTGGAACATTGATGAGATAATTCTATGACATATGAGCAGTGTCAAGAGATGTTTTGATGAAGATGACTCACTGATTGGAGTTAAGATGATGATCTAAAAGGACAGATTCAATGATGGGATCTCGTGAGTAGAACTATGGTTATGTTCTACATGGAGATGAATGGAGTACAACATTGATTGTGTTCTATACTATGGAGGCACGTGCAAATGGATCATTGATACTCAAAGGTTTCTGACATGGTTTTGTAAAGCTGGTATATAGCGATGCCCCCGTATAACGACTAAGTCCATATCTTATGACCGTTGGTTACCCTGTTACTTATGATTGTGGGTCAAGCTCCTAGTCATATAAAGTAGCTTAGATTTGAGCACTGAGAAACCAAAACTTTGAATAAGCCTTAACTAATGATTAGGCCATACGAGTTATCTTATATCTTATGCACCAGATTGATGTGAGGACAATTTCATAGATGTTATATTTGTTATGTTTGTTATATCATCCTAGGTTTGTCACATGACGCAAGTATTATGACTGGATACCCTGACACTTGGCACTTTACTTAGACTTGCAGTACACCTATATGATGATGATGGTAGATTAACATATATCGATGTTATGTGCTAACTCCTTGGAAGCAGGGATAGGTCAAGTCTGATTCTCTATATCCTATGTCCTATGTAATATATTGACTTTCAAAGTATTTTGAGATTATTTATTGCTCACACCATACTTTTGTCTGACATGAAATTTTACACATTGGTTCTTATTATCTCAGGTGCTCTTATACGTGTAGACTGAATAGCAGGTGTAAAACGGCACATGAGTTATGTAGATGGGCTAGCAGGAGGCTACGCTTCATGTACTATTACTTGGGCTCATATTGCTATTATTCTGTTACATGACACCATGGAGCCTAGATGGTATTCAGTTATTAGCCTAGGGACAATTTATTATTTGAGTTTTTATTTGATGCATAAAAATCTTTGATCTATGTTGTGCATTATTCATATAAACCTATGCATTTTGATTATATGTTTCATTCGGTTATTACTATCTCGCTTATTTTATATCTTTGGTGACTATTATATTTTATCCTTGCACTATAAAATAGATTGTATGTTTATTTCGGATATTTCCACTCTATTCACATTGATAATCATCCTATATTAGCATGGTACCATTACAGCACACCGTACATGTATATTAGCTAACGGAGGTGTAAGGCAATCGTCACATTTGGTATCAGAGCATAGGTTACATGGTTAACCCAAGGGATATTGGGCTCCACTAGAGATAAGTAGTAGTTATCATCTTTGGATGGATCGACCATGTACGAGAGAACTTACTTATTGTACATTTTGAGTTTCAAAACTATGTAATAGTTTATATAATATATAAGCTGCATTACACATAGGAGTCACATTGATGCATCTTTTTCCTTATGAGAGCCTGATCATTCTTATTATAGATAAGAATGAATAGGTATACAAGAACCACTGTTAGGAACTCCATCTCTAGAGTTAAGGAGAGAATAGGTTCGAGGTCTGCTAACCCCAATCTGTAGAACCTGTTCACTGAGATGGCGTGAAACATGGTCCAGATTGCCCAAGTCACTCCTAACGCCAATGGTGGTCAAGTGGTGGGGTGGTGGAATGCCATCAAGATCAGCACTCCGAAGGATTCGATTACCTACGAGCAGTTTAAGATGAGGTTTGAGGAGAAGTATTTATCGATTGCTCAGAAGTTGGTACTATTCTACAACTTTGTTGATTTGTAGCAGGGAGATTAAACCGTCCCGGAGTGTGAATTCAACATATTGTCGAAGTAACGTTTATTTTTTGTTGATACTCCATTGAAAAAGAATGAGAGATTCATCGTGGACCTAGAAAGTCACATAGGAGAGAGTTTATGAGACATATAGATGAGTCCTTTGAAAAGCTTGTCGAGGAGGCTCTTTGTCATGAGAGTTTGTATCCCAAGGCTAAGCCGACTATTATTCCCAAGAAAGAGCCTAAGTTGTAGGATGGAGGAGAGGTAAGATAAAGTGGACAATGGTATGAAGAAGCGGTTTTAGACGGAGGCCAGAAGAAGGGCAAGTGGGAGCCTACATGCTACAACTATAGGCAAAAGGTTCATCTTTTCAATGATGACAAAGCTAAAGGAAGGAAGTGCTACAACTTCAACAAATTCAGGCATATTCAAAAGAGCTGTCCCAAACCACTAAAGTAGAAGCTATTGGTGAAAGCATATGCTTTAAATGCTATTCGACCTTCATCGAATGCTCCATCGGTGAAAGAGAAGGGAAAGGGCATCACTATTCATGGTATGCTTTTTCATTTATAATATTCCCATATGTTTTTTAAATACAAAGGCTTTGATTCATTCATATCTGGTGATCTGGTAGATAGATTAGGATTAAGACCTAAGATAGTTGATCAGCTATGATCATGACAAACCCTGTTAGTGGCTCAATCGGCCCGTGCGTGGTGTCGAGACCTAGTGTTATTAAGTCATGGATGTCATCTTGTTTGTCATTGTTTTATTTTGGGTTTTGTTAGGTTTTGTATTATTTTAGGGATGGACTGGAAAAGAAATATGGAGTAATGGTGGACCATGAGAGGCCATTGGTAATGACAAGGACCAACGATGGGTGGAGAATGGAGATAGGCTGGTTGCTTGATGATGAGCTGATAGCTGGATTTTTGCATCCGTCAAAGATCTGACATGATAATTCATCATCGATGCCTATAGCTAGGGAGTATCCAGACATATTTAGAAGGTGACTAGATTGCCATCACATCGGGAGATACTGTTTCATATCCATATGATCAATAATTCTAGACCGGTAGTTATGCCTTTGAGGCATATGACACCCAAAAAGCAGAGGGAACTAGATAATTATAGACCAGTAGTTATGCCTTTGAGGCATATGACACCAAAAAGTAGAGGGAACTAGAGTTACAAGTGAATAACCTATTGAGGCAAGGGTTTATTCATAGATGTACATCTAAATGGAAGCACTTGTAGTATTCGCCACTAAGGTGGATTGCTCTTTGAGATTGTGTGTTGTAAGCTAAATAAAGTGACTAATAAGAACAAGTATCCACTTCCGTTTATCAATGAATTGTTCGATCAGCTGCACAGTGCAAAATTCTTGGTTGGACTTAGTGACGAGTTCCACCAACTTACAATGGCCAAAGAATGTGCCTATCAAAGAAATTCTTATGTTATCTGGATTTTATGACTCGTTGGCTATGTTGTTTGGGATGACCGATGAATAGACATACTATGTTAATCTCATGAATTGCATTTTTAGGGATCAGTTGAATAAGTTTGTGCTTGTGTTTGTTACTGTTATTGTTGTTTACTCACGGATGGAAGAGGAACATAAGATACATTTGAGGATTATGATAAAGGTGTTGAGATAACACCAATTGAAAGCAAAGTTTTCTAAATGTCACTTCTGGAGCAGGAAAGTGAGATTCTTGGGCTTAGAGGAAAACCATTTATTTGTACCAAGGATGAAGTTGAAGTAGAGCATTGTTTGCTTCATTGCGAGAGTATTTTCAAATGATTTTGGATTGAATGATGAGCAGAAGAGGTAGTTAGCGTCCAGGAAACTACAAGGAGCTGCGTTGTATTGGTGAAACAGTGTTACTGTTGGAGCAGTGGAGGAAACCCTGACTTAGGCAGAATTTAGGAAGGTTTGAAGAAAGGTTTATGTTAGAGATCGCTATGTCTACACTGTTGAAAAATATTACTAAGTTGGTGTAGGGAGATATGACTGTCCTAGAGCATGCTACAAGATTTGAGGAATTGTCCCGTTATGGGTATGCTACCATGGATACAATAATTAAGAGGAATGAAAAGTCCATTCGGGGACTGAGACTTAAGCTTGTTGGGGCAAGCCATATCTTAGGGGTCCTTGTGATGTTGGTGTTGAGATGGCTTTAAGGAATGAAGAGATGCTTTCTACTTTTGGAAAAGAGAAGTTGGGTGAAACTCAGGATTCTCAAGGTAAGAAGAGAAAGTTCTTTAAAAAGAAAGAAGCTCGGAAAGGAAGGGCTGGTAAGAAAGGGAAGGCTAATCTAGTTTGCTAAAAGTGTGATAAGAAGGGACATTTTGCTCATGAGTGCTGGTTTGGCAAAGGGAAGAAAGGAGTGAAATGCTACAATTGTGACTAGATGAGGCATTATGAGAATTAGTGTGCAGAACCAGCCAGAGCGGACAAGGGAATTTTTTTATTCTTTGGAACTGGCATCTTCTATGTTAACTGCTGCTGAGAAGGGAAAGTCTATGATGGAAGGTACACTTTTGATTCATGGTATACTAATTAGAGTTTTATTTGATACTGATGCATTCTTTCAGATCCTATTTTTTAGTAGATAAGCTTAACCTAGAACCCTCATACCTAGTAATATTCTTAAGGGCTACGAATCTGATAGGAGGGTATGCAACTCTTTGGATGTGATGTGATCAGCTAAAGTTAGGTCATATATTTGTGGGATCGATTTCACCTTAGAGCGGGGATGAATAGGGTGATACAATTAATTATAAAAATTTAATGCGGAATATATAAAATAATTGCAACACTGATCACAATAGAATAATAGCAACACAGATAATGGCAGAATATAAAAACAGAAAATAGAACACACAAATTTACGTAGCTTCGGCAAAACCCCGTGTAACATCCCACCTTTTTGTACGTTTTAAGCAGACACACCTTGAATTTAAATTGAATTTAAATCCAATTTAAGCCCAAAATTTGAATGCTCTCAGAATTCGTCCAAACAAGCGATAAAATGTTTGTAATCCGGATACGATTCCAGCAAAATAAACCACGTGTGAATCCGAGTTCGTATGAAAAAGTTATGAAAATTAGAAGATTGGAAAATTCTGGTCCTGGGTCGACTTCGGGTTCAACTTCGGTACGCCGATTCAAATCCCCAGTGCTTGCTCTGAGTTTTTGCCAAAACGACCCGGAGCGACCCGAGTCATTTTCTTCCCGACTCGAAGTTGCTGCAGGGTTTTTGCCTCTGAAACCCGAAGCGCGATCCGAAGTAGCTGCAGATCCGCACATTTTTTTTTGAAATTGAAATTAGTTTTTGGAATTTGAGAATAAGGTTTTGTCTGCCATTGGAATGAGGAGTTGAAAAGGAGGTGTACGTACAGGCAAATGAAAAATAAGAAACAATTAGGGTTTATAACGAGGTATTTATAGGTAGGTTAGAGAATAGAGATAGCGGATCAAATTTGATTTGGGTTGGAACGATAAACGATCCGAAATACCTGTTCTGCCTCCGGAACGAAAATGGGTCAACCCATATATCACAATAGATGTTTTCAAATAATTTAAACTCAATATAATAGGTTTCAAGTCCTAATTCCATCGTATGAAGATGTTATGTAAAAATCAATTTATTTCAAATTGATTTCAATTAAATTGATTTCTATGCGTTTCAAGTCCGTACGATCAAACGACAAGTCCAATCGCTACGAAACTTGAAATTCTATAATAATTCATCGTTATGGATCCAATGAAACTGGTTTCGTCGAAATCCGAGGCAGTGGCCAAAAATGACTATATTTCAGTTAATTAAATAAATAAATATTAAATCAATTAAAATAAAATTTTCAAATTCAAATTCCATAATTAACAAATCTTATCATTTTTGATTTCTTAAACAATTACAATACTTTGAACAATTTAGATATCAATTCAAAGTTAATTTTAATTTACCCATTTCCGTATTAAATTTCAAATTTAAATAAATTCATTAATTATCAATTGAAATTCTAATAAATCCATTTATTTGATTTCTCAACCTAGTTATGAAATCAATTATTAACTTATCATCTCATATGTAATATTAACATTGGTTTACATACTAATACATCAATAAATTTTCCAATTCATCCAAATATCAGTTGTCACGGTTTTTAACTTCATTTATTGTGAATTCCATTTAATTATAATTAATCCCAAATAACTGATTTGATTCAATTCTAACCGTTTTTATTAAGTCTTTTATTACTCTATAAACCTAGTTAATATTTGTTTGTCTTTCATTACATTAATATTTTTAAATTTCCATCTTTCTTTGTATTAACTGTTGTTTCAATCATATTGAATTGGTCAGATATATATACATTTATTATAATTAAAACCCCAATTAATTTATTCAATTTGGTTTTGTTCCTTTATTTTTATCTATGAATAAAATATACATTTCCATTTATTTTGTTACATTCACACTTTAAAATTTCTATCCACACTCCCATTAATGAACATTTACTTTCACTTTAATGCAATTGATTTCCAATTAATTTCATAGACTAATTATATGGGTAATTTATAATGATTGTTACCATAACCTTAAGTTTACACTTAAGTTTATTATTTTCAACTAATTATTATAATTACTCACATAATATGAATTCTTTTAATTACCATTAATTATAATGATTCATTTATTTACACCACACTTACCCTTATTTACTTATATTTAATTTATACCCAAATATAGCTAAAATAGTAGGCCAATTAAATAGTAACTTACAACCGTTACTATAACCTTAAATTTACATTTATGAAATCATTATTTACACACAAAATGCTACAATTCCTTACATAATACTAATTTCTTTTAATCACCATTGGCTCTCTATTTCATACAATAATTAAATATTTACGTTTTGTTTCTTTTATTCAATTTTATAACCAAGTGCAGCAATTTGCATTATTTCATCATTGTGATTTCACTTTAATTGTCTATAATTAGTTTTAATTACCATTGCTATATTTCATTTTAGCATTCATTTCATTATTAACTTGTAAATTTTTTTATTTCCTTCAAATTTTAATTAACAAAATCTTATTAAATTAACAAATTTAATTATCGAAAATTTACTGTCATTACACTCTCCCCCAATCAAAACTTTTCGTCTCCGAAAAGAAAAGAGGAGGGAAGAAGGAATTAAGTAAACAATATCTCTTATTCAAAAATATATAACAAATAAATTTAAAAAATTTAGTAATTATATAAAATATACCAATTTATAACCATTAAATCTTTTTATACTCAAATTAATAAAGTTTGAAAAACATCTTTCAAAATTTCTCTAAGTCCAAAATTTACGGAAATTTTCGGCAAAGTCTCCTTTGTACGGAGAGGCTCGGGAGAAAATATAATATCAAATATAAGAATCTATATCACAATATCCCAAATAATATATCGCAACAATGGGAAAAATAATATAGTACCGCTAGAAAACCGAAATCAGAGAACATACCTATTTGTTGGGCAATTAACACTTAACTATAAAACCAAAAGCAGTAACAATTGCTTCCATAACCTGTATTTCACTTATTCAATCCAAAAGAAGTTAATAATTATATAAAATGAAATGTTTTGAGTTGTTTCAACCAATAACAAACAAATCAATACAACATAGCAATCATTACTTGCAACTATAAGCACACAATCATCACATGAAATCAAAACAAATCAATTATTCATCCATATCAACCAAAACAAATAGTTAGTTCGGGCTTAGACACTTTTAAATTGCATAGAATGACAAATAAACTATTAAGTATACCATATTCTCAATAGTCTTAGATAAAGCTGAATAGATTATTCATACATTCAAACAATTAGAAGTATCCTTGCCCAAATAACACATAAACCATAACAAACAACAAATTCTAACATTATTTAAGTTTATTCTTATAAATTTATTCCACGACATTTGTTGTTTATCCTTTTTTTTCAGTGATTTCTTTCTTTAAATTTACACTCACTTCTTACAAAATTTTATTCCCATTCATTCATTCAATGTTTATTTCATTTATTTGCATTTATGCTTACATAAATTCATTTTCATTTATTCGTATCATGTAAATTTTCTTTTTATTGCATTACATTCATTTAATCACTACTTAATTTCATTTATTTACATTCATTTATTAATAATCTTAATGTTCAATTCAGTTACTTGGCATATCAATTTCATTAACTTAAGTTTATAATCTTTTACTTATAATGATCCCCTTTCTATCACATTTAATTACAATAACCTTCCAAATTATAACTTAAGTTTATAACAATTATATCATCAATTCTTATTAATAAAAGCAATTTATTGAACACTTTCATTACATAAATTTACTCGTACCATTTCCATTACATTTTCTTATTAAACATTACAGCTTTTAATATTTGGTAAGTTATATATATGCTTTAAGAATGTAACGAAAAGTTATAGAAGTTTTTCCCTTTTTTTTAATTTAATGTTCAAAATCATGTCCTTTGTTTTATAGGTTACACATTTCAAATTTCTTGCAATTTCATTCATAACCTAGAATTTAATCTCTTATTTCATTTAGAAGTTCCAATTATTAATTAGTTACATTCCATTTTACTACAATAATAGAAACTATTAATTAACTGAAACTAAAGAATTAAATACCGGGTTCCGTTTCAAATCATTTTATAATAGTATATATGGCCATATCTTTAAATATATCTATCAAATCATATTTGAAATTCAAAAATCAAGATTTATTTATCAAACAATTGTGTAGTTACTACTACAACAGTCTGTAGGAATCAGGGGTGACTATAACACAATGTTGGATCTTAAGGCTATTCAGACACTCTAGAAGTGGTGAATTGTGTATTAACTACTTGCTTATGAATATAAAACTGTATTTACTCAAATTGCAAACAGAAAGAAGTAATCAGAGAATAAGTAAGTAATAAAATAAAACGCAGTAATGTAAACAAAACCCTAATTTTTATACCGGTTTAGATTAACCAATCCTCCATCCAGTCCTGCACTCTATCGTGTAGAATTCCACTGTAACCGCTTGCTTTCCACGGGTGGCAAGAACACCTTTACAATCTTGGTTTCACGGGCTACAAGGCACACCCTCTTGATTTTACAGGCTACAAGAACACCTTCTCTTTATCACCAACAACAAACTATGGCAAGTGGTTGTATCTTCAATACAAATTCTTGCAGATTTGGTACAATGATCCTATAGACCTCCAGTGGCAATATATCTTTGAATTCTTTGAGGAGTAGGATGAAATCAGAGAGAATGATGTGAATTAAGGTACAACTCTCTGATATTGTGTGGCTTGCAAATCAGTGAAGAATTGGAGTGAAATAGTATCGATTTGCAAGGATATTTGATGAGTATGCAATGGAATTCTTTTGCAAATGCTTGGAGAAGGAGTAAGAGAAAATGAGAATTCTTAATGTTAAAATTCGTTTACATAGGCCTTTATATAGTGGTTGAAGAGACGTTTCTTTTGGTGAAGAGGTGGAGGAAAATGTCTCTTCATTTAAAATTTGAAATTTTGAAAAACTGCTAGTATGTCGACATGCCCAAGTATCCCATGTTGACATGGGTGTGTTGCAAAATGAACAACAACACTAATAAGTGTTGCAAATTTTCAGCATTTCAAATTACCTTATATTTATGGATTTTTGTGATTCGGTTGAGGTCAATGGTTGATGATCTTCAAGTATAATTGCCATGAGATCTTTAACAAGATATTCTAAGGTTCAACCAACTCCTCATCACTTCAAACACCTTTATCCTTTGGCATTCTTCTCTAGTTGGGTTTTGTTCTTCAATTGCTCTGATTAACCTTCTTCTATAATTCATTTGCTTCCACTGAATTCTTGTTTATCTCTAAAATGTCTCCATAATAAATCTGATATGACTGCATAACTCGAAGATATGTTAATGGTAATATTTATATGGTTGTTGTCATCAAAATCAATACCTAGTGTATTAACACAGTCTTTCCACTTTGAAACTCGAAAATGAATGTCAATGATGCATGCACTCATCACCAAAATTATTTTCCAACGACGGAGAGGGGAATACAAAACTTATTTCTTTCTAAAATTTCCTTTAAAACATTTCTTTGAAATATTTATATCAAAAAATATTTCTAGTAATACTATTATTATATTCCAAAATCATTCGAAAGAAATTTTCAAAACCCCGGAACTTAAGTTCTAAATTTTAAATTTTCATTTATTTTATTTTCAAATCTTATTTTCAACTAATATTTATAAACTACACTACCGAAAAACCAACATATTACAGCCAAATATATATCATTTATAAATCATTATTTTATATATAAAAATATAAAATAGGCAAAATTATTTCATTTACTTGTATTTCAAAACAAATAATGTGTCAGTCTGTCCTATTAAGTGTTTAGAAATCCCTATTGATGACATAGCGTCCTATGCACAAACCAGAATTTATAAATACAAAACGGAATAAATTAACACAATATGAAAAGCCTTTTTATAACACTAACAAATACGCTCTCTTATATATATACACACACATACTCCACAACTCATCATAGGGTATTAATACCCTATTAATAAAGAGTCAGACCCCACAAAGCTAAGGTTTATCGCTAAACCAAAGCTCTGATACCAACTGTAATAGCCACCTTTTTGTACGTTTTAAGAAGACACACATGCCGACTCAAACCATACATAAGAGTGGATTGTTATGGGATAAATAAGAAAAATGGGAGAAAGAAAAAAATAAAACAGAATCTTGCAGCGGAGTGATAAAATATAATAATCAAATAAACAGTTCATGAAGCTGTTTTACAAAACATTTGATTATACTTTAACAACACAGATCAGAGTTACACAAACCAGAGAATAATAAATAATGCAGCGGAAATACATGATGCAGTGAAATATAATAGATAATAATAATACAATCTTCGTCTTCATCCTCTAGAAATAAGGTCTTCAAATCCTAAGTGCTCAAGCTGACCCGAGCGAATTGAAAAGATAAAACACTCGAATCGGAACTAAAATATCTTATGTAAGTTAAATCGACAGAAATAAAGATGAGTGTAAACGGCATCGGAGATGTTTACGGGGTTTGACATCTCCTATCCAGTGTCTAACGTGAGTGTAGTAACTTAAGAGATGTTCGGGATTCACATCTCCTAAGGATCCGTTAAACTATCTACTATGTAGTACAATATGCTATTATAATAGTGTCTACAGTAAAGTAAAGTATTAAAATTGCGTCAAGGCGTTACCCATATCCCCCTTAACACATTTTATATAATATCGTAGTCTATACAGATACCGTAAACTCCACTCGCAAGTGGGCTATCAAGGAGCACTCCATAGGTATGACACAAAACAAACTCGTAGAAGGCGTGCTAGGGCATGTGAACACGACACACGAGGAAATGCCAGGGTAGACATACCATTTGCTTATCCGGACTGGTGGTAACGTATAGCAGCTACTACCGCCCACCTTGGAACACACTCCCAAATCAAAATCAAAGGGTGGCCACCACAACAAATCACAAAATCAGAATATAATATCAACGAATATGCCCGATCAAAGGAATGACCTCAATTGGCCCGACGTGGCTCCTGGTTTTAGTCACATCTAAGCTGACTCATGGCAGTTAGGGTCACGTCATACCTTGCAGAAATCGTTCACCGAACCATCCTACTTCATTTCTGGAATCTCCACCACGTACACAGTTGTTAGAGTGGTTTTCGATATTGGAAGAGAGCATGACAATATTTGATCCCGGTCTCTTTAACAACCAATCGCTTATTACGCACCGAATGGTTCTTTTACATTTCCAAAATCATTTCAATTTACCATTTATATCAAAATATAATATTCTCAAACCATATCATTTCAAATTATATTATCTTTCAAATCATATTCACCTTCAAAAATCATAATTTCATCCAAAACCATATTTCCATAAATAGTTTAAATCCTTACTTCAAAATTATCATTTCAATTTATTATAGTCCCAACTTGGGTCATTTCATCATTTCGCCACTTTTGCGTTTAAACCAATGAATTTGAATAAATATTTCCCTGTTTACCTAGTCTGAAATTTTGTAAATAGTTTAAATAGTTATAAATAGTTATAAATAGATTTAAAATAGATTCAATATAATTAAACTAGATTAAATAGGTTTAAAATAGATTAATTAGATTTAATATAACTTAAATGGTTTAATTAATTTAAAATAAACTCAATGGTTTTAAAATAGGTTAAATTGACTTAATATAGTTAATACAGGTTAAATGGTTTATAAATCTGAAAATCATAAATTTAGGATATTAAACATAATATAATTTAAAACCATTTATATTTGAAAAACATGAATTTGTAATTGGGGAAATTAGCCACAAGGGCCTCTTTACCAAGTGCAATTAGTTTCTAGGACGTACAACTCAAATAATTGTTTTTAAGGACAAAATGCAAAATAATAGTTTTGAAGGCCTAAAAACCTATGAAATTATGTCCTTGAAAGTAATTGGACTGCTAACTTTGTCCTTAAAGTAATTATTATGCTGACTTTGGCCTTGAAATTAATTTCTGTGGATGTGTGTCTTAGAAACTAATTGGACTGCAAAGTTTGTCCTTCTAGTGAAATGCCCCTTTGTAATTTATATCAATTTAAAACTATTTATTTCTTTTCAACAAATTCAGACCATTTTAAATTCTCAAACTCAATTCCAGATTAAAAATTCCAATTCTCAATAAATCATTTAGTTCAATATTGCTTCCAAACTACGTTCAAAATATCACTTTAAATTATTCCTATTCCAATACATTTCAAAAGTTATATTTTCCAACAACTCAAATAACGCAATTCTGACAAATTTCACTTTTATCTCAAATTTGACTTTAAAATTCCAATTTCATTTCTTAAAACCATTTCTATAAACCAATTCGCATTCAACATAAAACTTGATTTTTCAATAACACTTCAATTTTAAATTTTTATTTCAAAATATCATTTTATTAAATTCCAAAATTTTAAGGATTTTAAAATCATTTAATTTAACCAATATGGTGTCCATAAATAATTCTCTACCCTAAGGTCAAGTGATACTGATATTTATTATTTCAATCCGCAATTTAATATCTTACGGTTATATATCATTTCAAACCGCAATCCCAAATGAAATAAAAAAATCCATAACAAACTTGCAGTTTACAACAATATAAATACAACATCCATTCATTCAGTATCAACAGTCAAACAACCAACACAATCATCATCCAAATCAATCAATAAATATCAATATAGAAAAGATAATCAATAACAAGCATTTAACTGGCAATATATATATATATTCAATATTAAATTTAAATAACGATTTAATTTAATAAATTCGAATTAACTGAGATGGTAATTCAAAATATAAAAAACAGGCACAAATAAATTTTTAATCACATCGTAAATTAAATTTAACAAACATAAGAAATTTTATAAATTGTGAGTGGATAAAAACACCCACCTTTGAATTTAAATTGAATTTAAATCCAATTTAAGCCCAAAATTTGAAAAGTCTTAGAATTCATCCAAACTAGCGATAAAATGTCTGTAATTCAGATACGATCCCAGCAAAACAAACTGCGTATGAATTTGAGCTCGTATGAAAAAGTTATGAAAATTTGAAGATTGGAAGATTCTGGTCCTGGGTCGACTTCGGGTTCAACTTCAGTCCGCTGCCTCAAATTCCCGGAGCTTGCTCTGAGTTTTTGCTAAAATGACCTGAGTTATTTTGTTCCTGACTCGAAGTTGTTGCCGGGTTTTTTCCTTTGAAACACGAAGCGTGACCCGAAGTTGCAGCAGATCCACAATTTTTTTTTTTGAAATTGAAATTAGGTTTTGGAATTTGGGAATTAGGTTTTGTCTGCCATTAGAATGAGGAGTTGAGAAGGAGGTGTACATACATGTAAATGAAAAATAGGAAAGAATTAGGGTTTATAACGAGGTATTTATAGGTAGGCTAGAAAATAGAAATAGAGGATCGGATTTTATTTGAGCTGGAACGATAAACGACCCGAAAAGCCCGTTCTGCCTCCGGAACGAAAATGGATCAACCCATATATCAAAATAGATGTTTTCAAACAATTTAAACTTAATGGAACATGTTTCAAGTCCTAATTCCATCGTATGAAGAAGTTATGCTAAAATCAATTTATTTCAAATTGATTTCAATTGATTTCAATTAAATTGATTTTTAGACGTTTTGAGTCCGTACGACCAAAGGACAAGTCCGATCGCTATGAAATTTGAAATTCTACAATAATCCACCGTTACGGATCCGATAAAACTGGTTTCATCGAAATTCGAGTCAGTGGACAAAAATGACTATATTTCAGTTAATTAAATAAATATTAAATCAATTAAGTCAAAAATTTCAAATTCAAATTCCATAATTAACAAATCTTATCATTTTGATTTGTTAAACAATTACAATACTTTGAACTAGATATCAATTCAAAGTTAATTAATTTACCCATTTTCGTATTAAATTTCAAATTTAAATAAATTCATTAATTATCAATTGAAATTCCAATAAATCCATTTATTTGATTTCTCAACCTAGTTATGAAATCAATTATTAACTTATCATATCATATGTAATATTAACATTGGTTTATAAACTAATACATCAATAAATTTTCCAATTCATCCAAATATCAATTTTCACAATATTTAAATTCATTTATTGTGAATTAAGTTCCATTTAATTATAATTAATTCCAAATAACTGATTTGATTCAATTCTAGCCATTTTTGTTAAGTCTTTTATTACTCTATAAACCTAGTTAATATTTGTTTGTCTTTCATTACATTAATATTTTTAAATTTTCATCTTTTCTTTGTACTAACTGTTATTTCAATCATATTGAATTGGTCAAATATATATACATTTATTATAATTAAAACCCCAATTAATTTATTCAACTTGGTTTCGTTCTTTATTTTTATCTATGAATAAAATATACATTTCCATTTATTTTGTTACATTCACACTTTACAATTTCTGTCCACCCTCACATTAATGAACATTTACTTTAATTTAAACGTAATTGATTTCCAATTAATTTCATAGACTAATTATATAGGTAATTTATGATGATTGTTACCATAACCTTAAGTTTACACTTAAGTCTATTATTTTCAACTCATTATTATAATTACTCACATAATATGAATTCATTCAATTACCATTAATTATACTGATTCATTTATTTACACAACACTTACTCTTATTTACTTGTATTAAATTTATACCTAAATATAGCTAAATTAGTAGACCAATTAAATAGTAACTTACAACTGTTACTATAACCTTTAATTTACATTTATGAATTCATTATTTACACACAAAATGTTACAATGCCTTACATAATACTGATTTCTTTTAATCCCCATTGGCTCTCTATTTCATACAATAATTAAATATTTACATTTTGTTTCTTCTATTCAATTTTATAACCAAGTGCAACAATTTGCATTATTTCATTATTGTGATTTCACTTTAATTGTCAATAATTAGTTTTAGTTACCATTGTTATATTTCATTTTAGCACTCATTTCATTATTAAGTTGCAAAGTTTTTTATTTCCTCCAATTTTTAACTAACAAAATCTTACTAAATTAACAAATTTAATTATCGAAAATTTACGGGTCGTTACACCCTGCCTACGTGCTGCTCCTAAGGTTTCTACTAGAAATTAAGTAGTTAGACACTTACATACATAAACTCACGACACCCGCTATTGACTAACCTAACTCTACGCTCAAAACTCTGCCACAACTCAGCCACTGAGTTGCGAATTCTCAAACTACACCACCGTAGTTCGTCCCCTAGTCACACGACTATAAAATTACAAAAGTTTTAAAAAATAAATACAAATTTAAAACAATTAAAAACTCAAAACCCTAATTTTTAAATATTAAGCCCAATAGAATTAAGACCGGCCCAATTAAAAATTAAATATGAATCCCCTTTTTCTTTTTTCCTTTTAATTGGCATGTATCCTTCTTTGTTTGTGATAAGGGTTGTATCTTTGCTTGTCTTCGTTCCTCTTTTCCTTTTCTCGAAAATTAGGGCTTTTGTAAATTGAAGATGCCAACTTCAATTGCTCGATCGAATGATGATTCACGTCCCTTGCTTTGTCGATCGATGATCTCTTCACTTTACACACGGCTGCTTCAATTTTGATCGAGTTCGAAGAAAGTGGTATGTGATTTATTCTCTTCGCTTTACTGGTTAACTTGCTCGAACTCGATGATTCGTATGCCGATGATGTTATTGTTTAAATAGGATTCGAATTTCTATAATTTCGTTTGAATATATTTACTTAAATTCGTCAATTAATTTTTCTCAGCCACTTGATTATGATTGAATGCTGTGATTAAACTTGACTTGTTCAATTCATATAATTTGTTGCTTGGTTCTCAGGGCTTCGATTTTGGCTTTTTTAACTTTTCTTGGTCATCACGGTTTTGAATTTGCTGGACTTTGAGATGAATATTGACTTGATCATTCAAGTTATCATCTGTCTTTGATATGGATTTGTTCGACCTTGCCTTGGTTATTTTTCTTTGTGCTTGTTGACTACGGCCAGTTGATACTGTGATAATATTTACTTCGGCACTAGCTTTGGTTTGAAACTGTTACATTTGACTTTGTAAAAACCATGTGTGTTGAGTACATGTTGGTTTTATTGCATTTGAGCTGGTTCATGATATCTTCATGTTATTGCCAGACTTGTTTATGTGCAGTTCACCACTGATGCACTGATTTCGTACATTTTCTACTTGAGTCTAATCTCTGTGTTGATGTTCATTTTTTTTTGCATTTTGCCTTCGGGTTGCATTGCTACTAGCCTAAATAGTTTAACTATTTGGTGCACAACTTCATATGTACATGTTGCACTCTCTGTTGCATATTCACCTGGTTTTGGTTTCTTGATTTCTTTGTAGTCTGATGGTTCTAACCAGTTCATTGAACATGTATATTTCTTATGTATGTGGTGTTGTATTTGAACTTGACTGCGCAGTCTCTACTTCTACCATTTTGTGGTCATTCATATATACTTTTGAATGTTCCGGTTTGATCTTGAAATTTTCTGAATTGCATCAAGTACATGTCCATATATCTGATATGCTAGCTATAGTCTGGTACGTTTTGAAGCTTGATTGATTTCATGTGCTTGCTGTCTCATTGCGGTCTTATGCACTGTGTTCTCCTATGCTTCGAGGCAGTTTGCATTTTCTTCCAGCCTTTGTTGTACATGATTGCATGTTTGGGTTGAGTTGAATTTGTATTCATATGCTTGCGTTGGAACTCGACCGTGTCATCTGCACTTGTATTCAGTTTGGCTGCTGTTTCATTGTGATGTTGTGGTTCACTTTGTGTTGAGTTGCCTTGTGTTTCTAGTCATCATTTCTGGGTTTAGTTAAACCTTCTTGTCACTTCAAGTCCGAGTTGCATGTGCACACTTTCATCTAGATTTGTTTTTTATATTGTACCAGAGTTGAATCCAGCTTATAGCTCGGGTTTGACCTTGTGCTAATATCATGATTTTATTTGTATTTCACCTAAGTTGAACCTAGCTTTTGATTTGGGTTTGACCTTGTGCTCACTTATCCCTGCATTTTTATCAAGTGTATATCGATGTGCACGACATGTACAGTGATACACTGTGTATGTCATACGCTGTTCGTATATGATGAATTCAAAATAAATATGATGACGAACAACCCAAATAACCGAGGCATTTAAAATACATTTTTATTTTACACTGCACAAATATTTCTTGTTCAATTTTACTATGTCAGTGTGTATTTTGCAGATAACTCAGATGCTGGATTCAATCTGGAATATAGTTGAAGATCAAATATGAGTGTATGAGTGAAATGCAGGGAGGAGCAAATGTATGAAAAATGTGATGTGATTGTAATGTAGTTGAAATTTGAATATATATATATATATATATAGTGAGAGCTCAAATTTGTACTATTCAGAATTGTAATAAATATTTGTTTGAGTAAAATATCCGTTTGAATTTAAATTTTGTGTTATTTATTTTATTCAGCGAATATTTATTTAGTTATGTGAAAAATAAAATAGTACATTAACAAATACATTTTAAATGAATATATATATATATGTTTATTATCATCAAATAAAAATCATATACTTGCATATTCAACAATATTTTCTTATAGTTTTCATGCTTCGGAATTATTTTGGGTATTGATTGGTTAAGTAAATATGATGCTAGGATATTTTTCCATGATAGGAAAATATCACTGAGACATCATAGTTGTAGTGATCAAATTATATATCCTGTAGAAAACCCCAGTTTTGATGTTTGTGCTTTTTTAGGTGTAACGGAGGAAGAAGAGTTGAACCGAGTTTTAGTTGTGAGAGAATTCATAAACATCTTTGAACCGGTGACAGGACTACCACTGAAACGATATATTGAGTTTTAGATAGATCTTTTACCAGGAGCTGTACCTGTTAGTAGACCACCAAGTAGGATGATGTCAACCGAGATGAGGGCGCTAAAGGTGCAACTTGTGGATTCAGGAGGGCAAAGTATTATTAGACCAAGTAGTTTGCCTTGGGTAGCAGCTACAGTGTTTGTTAAGAAACCAAATGGGTCGTTAAGGTTATGTATCGAATATCATAAGTTAAATGGAAAGACGATAAAGAATCGATATTCATTGTTGAGAATTGATGACTTGTTTGATCATTTGAGTGGATCCTAAGTATTTTCTCAGTTGGATTTAGCAAGAGGGTTCCATCGGATAAGAATAGAAGAGGATAGTATCCCATTAATGGCATTAAGGACAAGATATGGATCGTACGAATGGTTAGTAATGCCGTTCGGATTAACTAATGCGCCGGCCTTCTTTTAGACTTAATGAATCAAATCTTTCTAATGGATAGATTCGTATTGATGTTCATAGACGACCACGTGATATATTCAAAGGATGAAGGAGATCATGAAGTTCCTCTTTGGATAGTGGTTGACGTTAAGATGGCATCAATTAAAATTTTCAAAGCGTCATTTTTGGAGGAAGGAGGTGAAGTTTCTTGGTCATGTAGTCTCAGAAAAAGGATTGTCAATGGATCCAACTAAGATAGAAACAGTTAATAATTAGAAGAGAACCTGAGATAGTGACCGAGATAAAGAGTTTTCATGGACCAGCTAGCTATTACTGGAGATTTATTAAGGATTTCTCACGGACAGCAGCACCGATGACTAAGTTGACAAGGAAAGAAGTAAAGTATGCTTAGACATATGAATGTGGGAAGATATTCCAGAATTTGAAACACTTATTGACCAATATACCAGTATTAGTTGTTCCGAATGGGAATCAACATTTGATAGTGTATACAAATTCTTGCGGAACAAGACTAAGAGCTGTGTTATTGCAAAGGGGTAAAGTGATTGCCTATGCTTCTCTACAGCTCATAGCACATGAGGTTAGATGCTCGACACATGATTTAGAGTTAGCTGTAGTGATTTTTACCTTAAAGGTGTGGAGACATTACCTTTTGGAAGAGAGATTTGAGTTCTTCATGGATAATAAGTCATTAAGGTACTTATTCTCTCAGAAGGAATTGAATATGAGATAGTGAAGATGGTTAGAGTTTATAGATGCCAATGACTTTGGAACCGAGTACACACCGGGGAAAAGATAATAAAGTTGTAGGTGCACTTTGTAGAAGGCATCAGAATATGGTATTTGCAATGATAGCTGAGTGGAAAGATTTAGAAACATTGACTACATGTGGTGTGCAGTTAAGATCCATGACAAGTTCAAGTTAAGAAACCGCTATGTTATCATGTTTGGAAGCTCGATCGATGATGATCAACAGGATTGCTTCTAAGCAAGAAGATGATCTGTTACTTGCTGAACGGATCAGAAGATTAAAGAGTGGAGATGAGAATGATGATTTAAAGGATTTCACTCTTGACTAAAATGGGTGATTGAGGAAGAAAGGAAGGTTATGTGTTTCGAGTATTGAAAACATAAGGAAGGATGTTCTTAAGGAGTGTCATCAATCAAAGTTCACCATTCATCTGAGAGGAACTAAGATATATCAGGATATGAAAATAAGTTTCTTCTAGGAAGGTATGACGAATGATGTATGCCTATGGATAAAGCAGTGTTGGACCGTCAGCAAATAAAAGCCAAGCACCAGAGACCAAGTGGGTTACTTCAGCCTTTAAATATTGCAGTTTTAAAGTAGGATTCTATACTATGAATTTCATAGACGGATTGCCAAGGTCAAATAGAGGAAACGAAAGTATCTGGGTTATAGTGGACAAATTAACCAAGAGTACATAATTTATACTAGTTGAAGAAACTAGAAAGGCACCAGTTTTAGCTAAGTTATTCATGAAGAATATAGTTAGGCTGTATGAGATTCCTAGTATTATAGTAAGTGACAAAGATTCTTTGTTCACTAGTGAGTTCTAAAAGAGTCTACAGGAAGCTTTAGGTACCAAGCTCCAGATGAGTATTGCTTCCATCCGCAGACCGATGGGAAAACGAAAGAGTTAACAAAATCTTTGAGGATTTGTTAAGAGTTTTTTGCTAGATTTCGGAGGATCATGGGAAGACCGTCTACACTTAATTGAGTTTTTTTATAAAAACAGTTGTCAGACTAATATAGGGATGACACCGCTTGAAGCTTTATATGGAAGACCGTGTAAGTCTCTCATTTGTTGGTTAGAGACTGGAGTCAGATTAGTTCTTGGTCTAGATATGCTAAGAGAAGCCGTAGAAAAGACCGAGTTAATTCGGTAGAATGAAGAAAGCTTAGTCGAGACGGAAAAGTTACGCGGATAAGAGATGGAAAGACTCAGGTAGTGTTTAGTTTAAAAACGAATTTTATGTTTTCGGTTTTCAATATGTATCTCAAATATGAGAAGAATGGAGAGACGACGGAAGAGATGAAAGGAAGATGGATGAAAGGACGAAGGAGACAGACGAACGACGGAAGAATGGTTTGTTTCACGTGCTTGTGTTATTTCCCAAAACACGGAAAATAAAAAAATTGTTTTCTATTTGTATGTTAACTTTGTTTTGTAAATTGGTCATTTTTGACAATATAAATGCGTTGTGTGCATTATTATATGGGAGAAAAAAAAAATCAGAACTAAAATAACAAACCAAAAACTACATTAGAATTCTCAATTGGAGATCAGCTTCTCCTCAATGTGTTACAGATGAAGGGTGTAGTGAAATTCAGGAAGTCGGAAAAATTGGCACCAAGGTTTGTTGGGTCATTTCCTATTATAGGAAGGATCGAAAAACTCACTTATAGGATAAAGCTACCGGATAGTTTGGCAAGAGTCCACAATGCTTTACATATTTGTCATCTAGGAAGTGTGTTCGAGATCATGGAATTACCATTACTTCGATTGAGTTAGAAAACTTAGTAGTGGAACCGGACATGACTGTAGTTAGACAACCAGTTCATATAGTGGCTAGGGATGAAAAGAAGCTAAAGAACAAGACGGTCAAATTAGTAAAGTTTTAGTGTAGCGACGACGAGAGAGATTGTATTTGAAAAACAAAGAGCGTGATTATAGACATTTATCCTGACTTATTTGATGGTATGTTTTACCTTTACATTCGATTGATGTACGTACCTTATCATAGTTTTTAGAATGAAATTTTTCAAGGAGGAAGATCTTGATTTTGACTAACATAATTAGAACATTTAATTAATTAAATTAAATTAAATAATAACGTAAGAAAAAAAAATTGAGATTTAGTACCCAAGTTTAGTCGTTTCTTTCCCATTCTTACGCCGATGCGAAAACCTACCAGTCAATTTTTTCAAGTTCAATTTCAAGGGTCTGCAAATCATTGTTTCAATTCCACTATTCCCTTTGTTTTATATGCAGAAGGCGAAACCGCATGTTCTAATTCCAAATCCTAAGCCAATTTCATCGAGTTCAAGGCAAAACCACATTTTTATTATCAAATCTTATGTCCATTTTGACTTCAATGATTTAGGGAAAAGTGATCAATTTTAGGGATCTGCAAAATCAGAGTTTCAATTTCACCGTCCCTTTGTTTATCTGTAGAAGGCGAAACCACGGTTTATTTCCAAATCTTAAGCCGATCCATTTCCATTTCAAATCGAGATTTAAGGTGAAACCATACTTTCTAGCATCAAAACCTTATACCGATTCTCAAATCAAGATTTAATGAATTGGGGAAACAGGAAATCTGGAAATATGCCATCTGCCTTCGGATTATGGGTATTCACTCATCCCAAAATTGGCATAGGCTAGTTTCATAAATCGCACTGTCATCTTTGGAAAAGCAGGAGTTATGTGTTTGATGGCGAAGCAACTTTCAGATCGATGATTACTTGCGTGGCAATTTCTGAGTATATTCACTTTGTGATTATGGCTGGTTTCAATTTTTTGATTTTTGAAGATAAATCGGCAGTAACGACCCTGAAGTGATCTCGAATGGGATGTAACATCGAGCTTTGCAAACCCATTTTGTAAGGTTCGATCGCCATCCAGTTTTGGGTCTTGGGTATAGGGTTAGCCACTGATATTTGTCGATGAAGATGAGAGTTTTTCACCATGGTCACGTGATAGGGGATTGGAGAAGAAGAATACGTGATGGAAGTTAGAGTGCGGTTATATTAACCGCCTGTTTTTTTTTTTTTTTTCCTCAACGGAGTTTAGATGATATGGCCAATTTAAGTAGGCTGAAGCATTTTTACCTAGGCTTGGTTTATAACATTGCCATTGATATAAGAAGGATTCTAGTTTATGTGTTTGCTCAACTGTATCTGATATGGTTTAAGTAGATGAAGTAACCTTACATTGCTTGGGCTACTGTTGTGTGTAATTTCTATTTATGTGCAAAGCAATAAAAGGAACCGATTTTTATACACACATACATACTTTTGAAAGTTTTGATCAAACTTCTTAATTTTAGAGATAAAATACTTTTATGAAAAGTTTTAAAAAGAATAGAGATGAAAGTTTTAAAATTTTAAAGTTCTTCCAAATTTCAAAATTTTAAGTTGAAAAGATTATGAGCGGAAAAAGAAGAAGATATTTTATTTTTGAAATGCCACATGCTTAGCATATGAAAAAGTTGATAGGGTAGCAAGTAGAAGTGATTTTTGATTTTATGTGCAGCAGAAGTGACAATAAATATAGTTAGTGACGAGGATAAAAGTCGTTTTAGCTATGAAATCTCTTTCTCCTTACCTTGTCGGTAAGTGAATAAAACTAATTTTGAGATAACCCTGTTTTAAAAAAGTAAAGATTTAAAATAAAATCTACCTATGCGGACTATATTTGGAAAGGTTGGGAAAAGAAATTTGGGCATAAGAGAATGTTCCAAGATACAGTGGAAGAAGGATACACAAGAGAAGGATGATATGGAAGCCTCCATCTAAACCCTTTTTTGGCATAAAAAATATAGGTTTAGAAAACTGAAATTTTCAAAATATTAGATGTTAGAAATAATGTGCTAGGATTTTGGATGATAGGAATTGGACGTAAAATTGGTTGAAGTGTACTTATATTTGTGGAAGTGCAGAAAAATTTGGATGCAAAAACCAAAATTTCGACTTTCAAAACTTAAGCCAGTATATATTGGTTATTTGCACTATATTTTCGAAATTGTTTTTCCATATAGGAGATGTCGATTAGAATTATCTTATGTACGTATCATATATTTTGTGATACACCTTGCATTTGTGCACTATTGGTTTCAAAAATTGATTGCATACAAATTGGATGGATGGTTAATTTAGAATGGTTGCGCTATATGTTACACGATTCAGTCCAAATTTTGGGAATGAAATTCTTTTAAGAGGGGAGAATGTAACACCCTATAATTTCTATGATAATTAATTAAAAATAAATTAATTAAGAAATAGTAAGGCCGAGAAATAATTTTTTTTACAGACGTCAGAATTTGACTATGAAACTTGCACCGTTGGGTTCATGGCGATTTTATATAAAGTTTTTCGACCGGAGTTCAAATAAAAAAGTTATCGACGTTTAAATATTTTGGATTGAAAATAATATATATGTAATTAGGGAAACAAAATGTAACTGATGAAATAAATTAACATTAGTGGTTGCTTAGGGTTTAAGTAAGCTTAACTTAGAAAGAAGTTGTCTCGGTTGGTTTTATAGGGAATTAAATTAATAACTTAATATAATTCAATCTAATCGGTGGACACCTAATGGTCGACTGGTGGAGGGATGAAGGTCGACCGCTGGATGTTATCGGTTGTGAATTTTGACGTGGCCGAACTCTCAGGATTTAAAATAATTTAATCTAATGGATGGCATTGATTCGATCCCCTATAAATATAGACATAACCCCTCTCTTCTCGTATTTACTGAAGCAACAACAAAACTCTGTCATTTTCTCTTCCCCACAAATTCTAAATTTTTAACTCTAATTGTAGTTATAGTTTATACGCGCATATATATATATATATATATATATATATATATATATATATGGAGAATAGCGAAGATAATTGAGAAGAAGAATAGAGTCAAATCAAATCATCAAAGCCAAGGTAAATTATAAATTCAGATTCAAATCTAAGCTAAATTCAAATCTCTTATCTAATCTAGATTTTTGGTAGATATATGTAAGCTTATGGTATATGTATTGAAATATGAAGAATAAGGAGAGTCAAACTAGAATAACAAGGATTATATATGGTGATTTGAAAGCTAAAAAGGTAAGTGGAAAATTATATATTTTTATATAATATAGGATTTATATCCTTGTAAATCTATTCTTGTATGCCTAAATATAAATTTGGAGTTATAAGCTTAATTATATGCGTGAAATGAATTTACAAATCCTGTCTACATATCGTGCGATTGATAACTTAGATTTGATAATGCATGTACTTGAATCTAGAAAGTGTTGGATAGTAGTAGTCCCTAATGATAAATTATATAGCAGTTCTAGATTGTCGATTAGATGATTTATGTAAGTAAATGTAAATTAGAGGTTATCGTAATAAATTATTGGGGTTTAAGTGGCATTTTAGTTCGTTGGAATGTAGGGTGTTATAATGTAAACGTTTATAGATTAAAAAGTTAAGATTCATAAATAAAAGTATATTGTTGAAATAACAAGGAATACACCTAAAAGAAAGAGATCTATAAGATATGGATATTTTTCATATTTTGTACTGTCTATTTCAATAACCATGAAAAGATAATTCCTTGTAATTTCCAATGTAACACAAATTCCTTTTCGGGCAAGATATATAATTTACATTGTTTACCTTTCCTTTCGAGGGAGATGTAGTTCCAATGCATTAAAATGCAGAAATCTCTAAGTATGAATAAAAGAATTGTAGTTGTGATAATAATAACGGTTAAATTATAGAACTAAATAAATGCAATAGAGACAAGAGAAACCAAATAATAAATGGAAAAGAAAAGGTAGGCAAGTGATAAAATAAATAGAGACAAGTAATAATTTAAATAAGAGTATGGCAAGTCCACTAAATAAAGAAGGGTAGAAAAGTTAAAAAGAACAGAGACCAAGATTTGAAAATAAGAAAGGGAAGTAAATAGAAAATGATATTTAGGTCCTCTAAAAGAAGCCGTAAATGATATTAAACCAACATCAATGAAGAAAGGAGACGTCGAAAAAATAATTAAATGTGAGTAGTTGGACACTGGAAGCGTGGTAATGAAATAAAAATGAATACACACGCACACACGTAACCTCAAGTATATGTTTATGATGGGTATGAACTATATTTAAAACTTAATTTAGATAAGAATAAATGGGTTGGAATGAAAGGTCAGTGGTGTTACACAACAGAAGTCTGCCCACCATAGGGGGTTACCAATAGTTATGTATATATTATATTGATGTGGGAGATATCCAAATATAGGACCCATGGAATTATATACGTTCGTGTATAGGTGAGTGATATCCAAGTAGGAAGGTTTGCCTCAGTCGAAGTGTCAAAGTACAAGTAGAGTTTGCTTCAACCTTGTAGGGGATATTAAGTAATGCGCTAGAAAATCTAAATGGGATGGTGAGCAAGGCTTGGTACTATGTCATTGTGTGTTTGGTTTCATATCTGAAAGTAGGAGCTGTACAATAGGTTGAGAACATTATCAATCCTGAGTGGTGAGCGGAAAGATAAGGGTTATGCTAAACGACTACACCTCATACTAGTGTAGATAACATTTAGGTCATGCACCGCCACATTTGTTTTCTAGTTTTTTTATTGTGGATAAGGCTGGATAATCATTACGGAGGTCTTTCAAAAATGAATAGAGTACGGTTAACAGTTGTGACACAGTTACTAGTCACTACTGGAGTTCCTTGGTATGCACGACGATCAAAATGTGATACTGCGTAGATGATAGATCCTGACAAGGCGCTAAGTTACGATGCTACCCAGGAAAGTATCCCGGTCCAAAGGGGGACTATGGTATACATACATAGATACATATATACATGTATATGTATATGTGTGTGGGGGGGGGGGGGGTGTGGTGTGTGGTTATTATCTATCTAGGGTAGATAGGATATATCGTACATGTACGTGGAGTCGAGATGACTAACTAAAAATAAGAGACATAACATGTAATGGAAGAAAATCAGCATATTTGTATAAAGAGTGTAATTTACCAATCACCAAAACGTTGTTTTGGCCCCCTCCTCATTACAATTCACAGGATAACTTAGAGGGACAGAGACCTGTACAAGATGAGAATAGTTGAAGGACATGTTTTCTTATGCATGCTCGGCACTGGCAAGAATACTAGATATTGCAGGAGTCACACTTGATCGGTAACTTTTTGTTTTATTATACTTCACTATTCCGTTGTGAGCTTATATCAACAGTACTCTGATATGCATTTATTTATTTATAGGATACCAAACCAACAATGGGTACTTTGGTGGATTTTGTTTTTCAATTTAGCGAAAATTCGAGCTTATTAGGGTGCAGGTTGTCATAATATATATGATAGCATGTTAGGGATGTGAGGTCAGTCAAAAACACACAGAATTCTGCTCAACTAGTCTAGCTACCAATAGTATGACTTTGAGACCGATGTGAGAAATCGCCTATAATAAGTAACTAAGTGGACGGGAGGTCAGTCTCAAAATTGTAAGGTAAGTCTACCCAGTTAATTTGGCTACCAGAACCTACGAATAGTTGGACTAATGTGAGATATCACGGTTTAGGTTACAGGTCATAATACGCAGGACATGCTTTTGAGTTGAGAGCATTAAGTGGCTATTGTAGAGTCTGTCTTCTTCTCAGTTAGGAAGTATTAAATGGTCAAGATTATCTTTTTGGTGCGGTAGTAAGGAAACTTGAGAGGGGTCCACTTCAGGGTTGGGGTATTAAGTGGCTATCGTAGAGTCTACCTCTTCCCATAAAGAAGTATTAAGTGGCTTAATGATATTTCATGAGATGTCAGTTGGGGAGGACCAAAGAAGGGTAGCATTGAGTTAGATATTAGGTGATGGGGATCTACGTAGGTTATAGGTATTAAATGGTTAGAGTCGGCATAATTCCCTTTAAAGAAGTATTAAGTGGCTTAGGAACTTTTTCTACGACGACCCGGAATTTTTGAGCGTTTGAAATTGGAATATTTAGTTGATTTTAAATATTTAAAAGTTAATTTTAACTTGAATTCAAATATCACAATTTATTTGATAATTAAAATTATTGAATTAAAAAATTTGAAGTTGGGTAAAATGTTGAATCTAGAGTTTTAAGCCTGATAAAAATAATTTGAAGGCTTGTAAAATCAATATTGATAGTACTGAAGATAGAAAAGGTGTTAAAATTGAATTTGGAAGCGTTTTGTTAAGTTCTGAAATTTTATCGTTTAAATCGATATTTAAAAATAGCCATCCGAGGCAGAGTCTCGGAATTCAACGAAACCAGTTCCATTGGATCCGTAATAGTGTATTATTATCGGATTTCAAATTTCATAGCGTTTAGAGTTGTTGTGTGAGCGTACGATATATAAACGCGCTAAAATCTATATCGAAAATTCAATATAATAACTGGATTCAAAATGCTATCTTCTTCATACGATCGAATTAGGACTCGGGACCTTTTCTATTGCGTTCGGAATATGAGTAAAACATTATAAACGCCTAGCGGCACGCTTCGAGTGGAGGTCAAGATTTCAAGTTGCGATATCGAGACGATTTGAAATTTAAAATTTAAATAATATAATTATATTTGTCCCCACTCAAAAACAAAGTCACATCAGCCGTTCTTCCTTCAATTCATATCACTGTTCCTTTCTTATTCTAACACGCAACCTCCATTCCATAAGATCTTTTAAATCACGATGTCTTCTCCCTCTTTTCCCTTCAAATCGAGAATCATGTATTTTTTTAAGAATATAGCAGGAAAGAATTCATTCAAACATAAATCGCGAGCTTCCTTCTTTCCTACCCCATTCGAATACGAAGACTGTTCGGTTAAAAAAAGGGGAACGATTCAACAAATCTCGATTCGAACTCGAGCCGTCGCTCGATTTCATCGGCATCTTGGGGGAGAAAGGATTTGTTGCGATTTGGATTGGTATTTCATCGCATGCGGTGGCTAGGGTTTGCGTATTTGAGAGGTTAGAGCATCACATGTTTCCTTCTGTAATCGAATCGCATAAGGGATTCGAGCGTGCCGTTCGTTGTTGATTCTGAGGCAGGTGCGTGAGCAACTTAAATCGCGGCATCGTGGAGGAAGCTTGAAAACGAAAGTAGAGATATATATGTTTCCGTTTAAAAATATAAACAAGAATATATTTTTATTTAAAAGGATATTGATTATTTTGTAAACAGTTTGAAAATGTAAAATAAAGTAAAATATACCTATTCATATTTCATTTACATATGGTGAAGATTTATTTGTTAAGTTAAATCTAAATTATTTTAGTTACTAAGGATAATTTATTAAAAGAAAATTTGTTTAGATTTAAATTACTAGTTAATTAAATTTATTAAAAGAAAATTTGTTTAGATTTAAATTACTAGTTAATTAAATTTATTAAAATAGAAATTTACGGTTCAATTATTTCAAATATTAATAAATTATATAAATTGTTTATTTAAGGTAAAACATTTGGAAATCCAAGGCAATATTGAAGTGGATTGCAAAACAAAATCAAAGGTGGGTTAATCTCACTCATCTGGTTGATATTTAAATTTAAATTGTTAAATTTAAATATTTGGTTGAATGATTGAATTGTTTTTGGATATGCTATACTATAGTATATAATACATCTTGGAATGATTGATTTCCCGCATTATATAGCGGATGAGACCCTATGCGCCGCATAATAGCGGATAATTTTATATAAATCCCATATACCGCGATATTCCACCTCGAAGTGGAATGGGTATTTTATTTTGTGCTAACATCTGTGGATGTAGGAAACAGGTTGGAGGGATCCAACTGGATTCACAGAATTTATTCGAGACTTGAGTAAAACTCGGATTGGAGAAGAATATGGGCCTTGGGTTCCCTTTATTGGAACCATGTTCTTATTTATTTTTGTTTCTAATTGGTATGGAGCTCTTTTACCTTGGAAAATCGTACAGTTACCTCATGGAGAGTTGGCTTCCCCCCCCGAATGATATAAATACTACCATTGCTTTAGCTTTACTCACGTCCGTGGCATATTTTTATGCGGGTCTTACCAAAAAAGGATTGGCTTATTTTGGAAAATACATTCAACCAACTCCAATCCTTTTACCAATTAACATCCTAGCAAAATTATTTATATTGTTTAATATTCTCTGTTATGAATATTTGATATTCTGTGATGAATATTATTGATTATTGGAATATTGAATGCTATGGTTTACTTGAATATATTTCGGTACACTAAGTTATCAATATATATATATATATATATATATAATTGGATTTTTGAAAAGAAAATAAAAGGAAGAAAATTTGTAAGTGAAATAATTTAGAGA
Organism: Allium cepa; assembly: GCA_030765085.1. NCBI lineage: Eukaryota > Viridiplantae > Streptophyta > Magnoliopsida > Asparagales > Amaryllidaceae > Allium > Allium cepa. Next base: position 806,319,386 of record CM060943.1, read on the forward strand.
ATTTAAATGAATTAAAGAATAAATTGGAAATGAATAAAAGTGACTATAAAATTTTAATAATTAAATTCCGTGTATAAAAAGGGGATTTTGAATAAACATGAAGATAATGAATTTTAAACTTTAGCGTTATTATTTAAAGGAAAAAAGCATTTATTTTAAATTTAGAAATTTAAATTATTGAAAAGAATAAAGAAGAAATTTGTAAAATATGAAATTGGTATGTTTCAGTTAAAATATTTAAAATCAAACAAAAAATAATAATAAAGTCTATAATTAATGGATTTTGAAATAAACTGAGTAAGTAAAGAAAATTTATTTCAAATGGAGTAAATTGGAAATCAATTTGGAAAATTGATTTAAGTGGTTGAAATTGGAAATTCTCCCTGGATAACCAAGTACGTTTTCAAAGTAAAATTTTAAATATAAGTTTAAAGTTGTTTTAAAAAGAAAGTTTTGGAAAATTTATCATTTCTAAAATATTTAAATTCGAAAGTAAGTATTTTAATTATTTAAAAGTGACTTGGTATTTGTTTTAAAAAAGAAAATCTAGTTTTATATTTTATAAAAATAACCTCATTTTAAATATTCCTAAAGTGTATATTTTTAATAAAGTATTGAAGTAGTTCTCAATCTAAATGTTAAAATATGTTTTTTTAATAAAGCGTTTTAAATTATTTTAAAAATCTAAAGCTTTGTACTTGGTGTCTTCAGTGGAAATAGATATTTGAAAATTCATTCCATGAGAAGAGTATGGTTTGAAACTATTTTCAAAGGGTTGAAAAGTGGAAATACATCTTCTGAAGATAATTTGAGTTTAATAAATAATTTGGTGAAATTATTTATGTTGGATGGTTGTTGTGAATGTTAATTGATAGTTAAATAACCGACTATCAATATTGGCCAATACGTTGATCGTTTCGAAGAGACCGTGATTGGGATTTATTTCTCGAAAACCACTTCGATCCGGTTTGTACGTTTTCAAGGAAAAACGAGTTTGGATTCGAAGATGGAGCAGTGAAGTGCAAGGGCTAGTTGCTACTAATCCTGAGGATATTTCCAAAATGGAGTAGTAGGCATAGTGCCTTCGGTTCCGTTCGAACCCGGGATGGACTTGTATGGATGAATGCTTTCAGAACATCGTTAGGTGGACGATGAGCATTCTAAGTGGAATGTTCTAAAGGTAACGCTTAGCCTCAAGCCTCATCAACCGGGAATGACTGAAAATCAGGGGTTATGCAGCAAGGCTAGGTGGGTAGCACCCACTTCAGGGTGAGGTCATCCCTGTCTAGATGTCCCTTTTTATTTCGGCTTAGTGGTGTGGTTGCTGATCACAACCGTGGGGTGATCTTACTTGGGATTATCCACTAAGGGATAGTCCCGGTCTTGTGTTGTAGGGGGTCGGGAGTGATCCTCGGTATGCTGATCTAGACCAGGTACCGTGACAGGTGGTACCCCAGTGCCTAGTCATTAGTTGGAAATCCATTCTCCCTACGAGCCTTTTACGAGTTTTGTTTGTATTACCCACTCTGTGGCTAGTAGCTGGAATTTAATAATGTAACAATTTTTGCTATTTTAATAAGTATTTGTATATAGACCCTATAATAATATCAGAGGATTTTAAATAAAAAGTGTTTTAGCTATCGTAAGGTAAAAACCTGACATGTTTTTTTGTGGCGTGGTCTTACGAGATGCTTTTGTTTTCAAAAGGATTTTGAAACTTTAATAATCAATTTGAGTGTGATTTCTCACGTTGTTATTCTAGACTAACTCGGGTGTTATTTAACTATAATGCTCGAGTCAGACCGAGTATTATAGATGACAGGAAATGATGTTGTGGAGCTGGATGGTGATACGTACTTCCGTATTTGTTTAAGTATTCCACTGTGTATTTAGATTGTATGGACATGTTATGATTATTGTCTAGTTGTATGTTATCGATGTTGAACTCTGATGATGTACTCTGATGATGTATGTATAAACAGATATAGTTTTCTTTTGTGTAAAGATCATTGATTATCTATTATATTTTATTCCGCCGCGATGTTAGATTCTGATGTTGTTTTTCTATTTTCTTCTTCTACCTCTTCTTCTTTAACCCAGATGGTTCGTATTTCCGCACATCTTGAGTTGATTGATGGAGAATAGTGTTGACTCAAGGGTATGAATTTGCGGGCTGTTACAGTTGGTATCAGAGCTTAGGTTGGTGATAACCTTGGCTCTGGTGGAAATTACTCAAATAGAGTGCGTAATACTCTAGAATGGGTTTGAGCGTATTAATAGATATGAACGCATATTTGTTAGTGAATATAAATTGTTTTAATATTGTGTTTGCTTATTGGTTGAGTGGAATATGAATTCTGATCGAGTAAGTTGGCCGCTATTCGAGAGAAGTTTATAAACAACTAACACGATAGATTGACACAGTATTGTTTTAAATGTGGGTGAATGAAATAATTTTGCCCAAAAATATATATTTGATATAAAATAAATGGTTTTCATAATTGTTATAGTTATATATGGATGCTAGGTTGTTAGGAATGATAATATTAAATTATTATCATCAATGTGTAAAATTGAATGAGAAATTGAAATAATAACCAAAGATGAAGGGATAAATTAATAAATAAATGGGATTTGTAAATGTGATTTATAATTGAAAAAGGAATTGAAATCATAATTAAAAACTAAAAAAACAAATTCATATACAAATGAAATTTGTAAATGTAACTATAAATGTGAATTATAGTGTGATTAATAATCAAAATAAGATATAATTCCAAAGTAATGTTTGAATATAAATTTAAAGGATTTGGAATTTGGAAATTTGGAAATTTAAATTTCCTTTGAATTTGAAAATGATTCTCAAAAAGTTAGGAAAAACAGTATATATTTGAGAATATTTTGAATTGGATTTAAAATCTGGTGTGTTGAAATTAGGAATATTTGAAATGTTTTAAAGACATAAAAGCATCGAACTCTTTGTGGTCGCTGGAAAATAATTTCGATGATGATCGCGACATCATCGTTGTTCATTTTCGAGTTTCCAAGAGGAAGATTGCTACCTGGATGTTTTGAATTAATGTTTGTTTGCGAAATTGGGTTTGATTTTTGAAAATGAAAAGGAGTAGTTTGATTTAGATATATATGCTTTCAAAATTGAATTGAATTAAAATTCAGTAAGTTATAGAGAATATTAAATAAAATTGAATTCAAGTTAAGTAATAAAGTGATTTTTGAAGATAAAAATCAAATATTGAATTAAAATTGAGAAATAAACTAAATTTGGGATAAATTAGTTAATGAAATATGGAAATGAAACTCGAAATTATTAACTTAGAATTGAACTGTGAATAGATAATAGAGTTTGGAAATGAAGCTTGAGTTATAAATAGAAATTCAACTTAGAATTGTAAGTGAATTAGATATGAATTGAAGTTGTACGGAATTGGATTAAAATAAAATTGATTTGAGATGAAAATAAATCCAATTCGAGTATAAATAAGTTAAAAATGAGAATGAACTTAAGTTATGAAATGGGAGTGAATTGAAGTAAATTAACTTAAGTTTAAAGTTAATAGAAGCATGAGATGATGTCGAGTATAACAAAATGGCTTTGAACAAAACCAATGTGAAACGGGATGGAATGCAACTATATGGTTTGATTGAATATATTTGGGTATAATGAGTTACCAAAAATATATAAATTGGATTTTGAGAAAGAAAATTGAATTGAATTGAATTGAATAAATCTGAGTTAAAATAGAATTGAATTAGAATAAAAATTCAGTTGAATTATGGGTGATATTGAACGGAATTAGATCCTTAAATAAATGGAAAATAAGTTGGATAAGAATTGGATTGGAATAAATAAATCAGGATAACTTATAAAAGAATTGGAAAAAACATCCATGGAATAAAAATATGCTTGGGTTATAAATAAGCGTAAATCTTGAGTTAAAAATAAAAGATGAATATATTCAAGCCTAGAATGAATGGAAATGTGTAAAATAATAAGTTGTAACTTATAAAATTGAAAAGTGGAATAGAAAACCCAAAACAAATATTAAGAACTAATTAGATAATAAATTAGTTAATGAAATGTGCAAATGGAACCTAATGTAGATAAATAGAAGCTGAATTGGGGGTTAATAATGAAGTTTGAAATAAAACTCAAGTTATAAATCAAATTCGACTTGAATCGTTAGTGGAGTAAATATAATTGAAAATGTTGCCAAATAAAAAGAAATTGGATTAAAGTGGTAGTGGTTTGTATTGCAAATAAAATCCAAATAAGTAGAAATAAATTGGAAATGGCCTTGTTATTAATAAAATAATTTCGGATGAATTAAGTATGAAAATTAAAATTCATAATGGATTGAGTGAATAAACTAACTGTATTGAATAAATAAATGGATGGAATTTGATTAAATAAGAATCAAATGAAAGATGGAAATAGAACTTGTTGCAAAAAGAAATGGAGGTTGGTCAAATGGAAATGAACTTAAGTTATTAACTTAAGTAAGTGTTGAATGAAAGTTGAACTCAAATAGAAGCGAGGTTTAAATAAGTTGGGAAATAGTCATTGAATGAATCAGCTTGGATTGTTTTCGAGCTAAATAAAATAGTTTGGAATAAACAAATATGGATATGAAAGGAAAATGGTTCAAGCTAAATAAAATGGTCTCAAATGAAATGAAAGAAAATATGGAATGAAACGTAAATGAATGGATCGTGAATAAAATTGAATTTTTAAATCAATTGGAATAATATGAGTTTGTTTAAAATTAAAAATGAATTGAATGTAAGCAAGTAGGTTGTAAACCATTCAAATTGAATGAAAATGGTATATGAATTAATTGAAAACAGTTGAATTAGTATTAAAACTATATAACTTGCTTGCGGAAATCTTTAATGTGCATTGCTGTTGGAATTCATGTGTTTAATTTTTGCAAATAAGTGAAATATTGTTAAACTTCATATATATGGCACTTGCATGTTTTAGTTGAGTAAGTATAGGTTCAGGGAAGTCATTGGGCTGGATTTATTGCATTAACTGCTAACTAAATAAGCTGCTTGTTTAAAAATGCTAAATAAAGGTACGCCTACGCAATAAAAATAGGAAATATGAACTGTTTTTGTTTTTCCGACCGGGTGGGTCGATGTATACATATTTATATCTTTTGTCAAATTGCAAATGCTCCTCCGTACAAAGGAGACTTTGCCAAAAAATTTCGAAAATTTTGGGAGTTAGGAAATTTTTGAAAAGTTTTGGGAAAATTTTTGTTACCGACAAAACGATTTCAAATTGGAAATCGAAGTAAATTAGTGAATGAATCTAATTTAAAATAATAATATGAATCAATTATAAATGGAAGATAAAATTCAATATTCAGAGTTAAAGATAAATTGAATTCATATGGAAATGGAAAAACTAATTTGAATAGAAGTAGATATGAAAACTTCTGTAAGGAAATGTATAAAATGATTTTAAAAGCTATGATTGGATATTATTGCTAAGTATGGTATGCAGGTATTACAAAGGGAAAGGAAAATTGGTTTTGATTTCAGAGGATAAATTTAAATTTCTCGACAAAAGGTATGCGTTTAAATTTCTGTATGAAATTTGATTGGGTTTTTGATCTAGCCACTTGGCTTTTTGTTTTCTTTTGGAATTTGGGAGCCCATAGAGGCATCTTGTAGTTGTACCGAGCTAGCCGCGCAAAGGAGACGCTGGCGAAATGTTTCAAAAATTTAGAGAGTTAGAATTTTTTTGAGAAAATTGTGATAATTTAAATTTGAATTTAAATTTGAATTTGAATTTGAATAAGTGGAGCAAATAATGTTTTTGGAAACTATGGAAGGTTTTGAGAAGTTGGTTGAAGTAATAGTGGGTCTTTAATGAAAAAATATGCATGGCAAGTTAATAAAACTGTTTGGTTTTGGAAAATAGTAATGGGTATGGAATCATTCTTCCTAACTAGTAATTTCGGGGACGAAATTCATTTAAGGGGGGAGGAATGCGACGACCCGGAATTTTTGAGCGTTTGAAATTGGAATATTTAGTTGATTTTCAATATTTAAAAGTGAATTTTAACTTGAATTCAAATATCACAATTTATTTGATAATTAAAATTATTGAATTAAATAACTTGAAGTTGGGTAAAATGTTGAATCTGGAGTTTTAAGCTTGTTAAAAATAATTTGAAGGCTTGTAAAATCTATATTGATAGTACTGAAGATAGAAAAGGTGTTAAAATTGAATTTGGAAGCGTTTTATTAAGTTTTGAAATTTTATCGTTTAAATCGATATTTAAAAATAGCCTTCCGAGGCAGAGTCTCGGAATTCGACGAAACCAGTTCCATTGGATCCGTAATAGTGTATTATTATCGGATTTCAAATTTCGTAGCGTTTGGTGTTGTTGTGTGAGCGTATGATATATAAACGCGCTAAAATCTATATCGAAAATTCATTATAATAACTGGAGTCAAAAAACTATCTTCTTCATAAGATTGAATTAGGACTCGGGACCTTTTCCATTGCGTTCGAAATAAGGGTATAGCAATATAAACGCCTAGCGGCACGCTTCGAGTGGAGATCAAGATTTCAAGTTGGGATATCGAGACAATTTGAAATTTAAAATTTAAATAATATAATTATATTTGTCCCCAGTCAAACAAAGTCACATCAGTCGTTCTTCCCTCAATTCATATCACTGTTCCTTTCCCATTCAGACATGCAACCTCCATTCCATCAGATCTTTTAAATCAAGATGTCTTCTCCCTCTTTTCCCTTCAAATCGAGAATCATGTATTTTTTTTAAGAATATAGCAGGAAAGAATTCATTCAAATATAAATCGTGAGCTTCCTTCTTTCCTGCCCCATTCGAATACGAAGACTGTTCGGTTAAAAAAAAGGGGAACGATTCAACAAATCTCAATTCGAACTCGAGCCGTCGCTCGATTTCATCGGCATCTTGGGGGAGAAAGGATTTGTCGGGATTTGGATTGGTATTTCATCGCATGCGACGGCTAGGGTTCGCGTATTCGATAGGTTAGGGCATCGCATGTTTCCTTCTGTAATCGAACCGCATAAGGGATTCGAGCGTGCCGTTCGTTGTTGATTCTGAGGCAGGTGCGTGAGCAACTTAAATCATGACAACGTGGAGAGCCGATGAGGGCTCGCGACCTGGAAGGTGAAGAGAACTCGACGATGACGGCATGGTTGCCGTGATATGGGTAATAGTTTGGAAGGTAGTCGAGCACGCGAGGGAATTTGGCTGTAAGGTATTTGTAGTTTCGTTTATGTTAATTTAATAAAATAAGTATATATACACACACATTCAAGAGTTTACAGTGAATATGTTTTAGGTTAGAGATGTATATATAAAAGTATGTATACACAGTGAAGGAAAAGGGTGATATAAGTATAGATATATATGTTTCCGTTTAAAAATATAAACAAGAATATATTTTTATTTAAAAGGATATTGATTATTTTTGTAAACAGTTTGAAAACGTAAAACAAAGTAAATATACCTATTCATATTTCATTTACATATGGTGAAGATTTATTTGTTAAATTAAATCTAAATTATTTTAGTTACTAAGGATAATTTATTAAGAGAAAATTTGTTTAGATTTAAATTACTAGTTAATTAAATTTATTAAAATAGAAATTTACGGTTCAATTATTTCAAATATTAATAAATTATATAAATTGTTTATTTAAGGTTAATCATCTAGAAATCCAAGGCAATATTAAAGTGGATTGCAAAACAAAATCAAAGATGAATTAATTTCACTCATTTGGTTGATATTTAAATTTAAATAGTTAAATTTAAATATTTGGTTGAATGATTGAATTGTTTTTGGATATGCTATACTATAGTATATAATACATCTTGGAATGATTGATTTCCCGCATTATATAGCGGATGAGACCCTATGCGCCGCATAATAGCGGATGATTTTATATAAATCCCATATACCGCGATATTCCATCTCGAAGTGGAATTGGTATTTTATTTTGTGCTAACATCTGTGGATGCAGGGAAATAGGTTGGAGGGATCCAACTGGATTCCTCAAAATTATTTATATTGTTTAATACTCTCTGTTATGAATATTCGATATTATGTGATGAATATTATTGATTATTGGAATATTGAATGCTATGGTTTACTTGAATATATTTCGGTACACTGAGTTATCTATCTATATATATAATTGGATTTTTGAAAAGAAAATAAAAGGAAGAAAATTTGTAAGTGAAATAATTTAGAGAATTTAAATGAATTAAAGAATAAATTGGATATGAATAAAAGTGGTTATAAAATTTTAATAATTAAATTCCGTGTATAAAAAGGGGATTTTGAATAAACAGGAAGATAATGAATTTTAAACTTCAGTGTTATTATTTAAAGGAATAATTTATTTTAAATTTAGAAATTTAAATTATTGAAAAGAATAAAGAAGAAATTTGGAAAATCTGAAATCGGTATGTTTCATTTAAAAGATTTAAAATCAAACGAAAAATAATAATGAAGTCTATAATTAATGGATTTTAAAAGAGATTGAGTAAGTAAAGAAAATTTATTTCAAATGGAGTAAATTGAAATCAATTTGGAAAATTGATTTAAGTGATTGAAATTGAAAATTCTCCCTGGATAACCAAGTACGTTTTCAAAGTAAATTTTTAAATATAAGTTAAAAGTTAAAAGTTGTTTTAAAAAGCAAGTTTCGGAAAATTTATTATTTCTAAATTATTTAAATTCGAAAGTAAGTATTTTCTTTTAATCTATTATGATAGTAGTTATTTAAAAGTGACTTGGTAATTGTTTTAAAAGAGAAAATCTAGTTTTATATTTTATAAAAATAACCTCATTTTAAATATTCCTAAAGTGTATATTTTTAATATAGTATTGAAGTAGTTCTCAATCTAAATGTTAAAAATGTTCTTTTAAATAAAGTGTTTTAAATTATTTTAAAAATCTAAAGCTTTGTACTTGGTGTTTTCAGTGGAAATAAATATTTGAAAATTCATTCCATGAGAAGAGTATGGTTTGAAACTATTTTCAAAGGGTTGAAAATCGAAAATACATCTTATGAAGATAATTTGAGTTTAATAAATAATTTGGTGAAATTATTTATGTTGGATGGTTATTGTGAATGTTAATTGATAGTTAAATAACCGACTATCAATATTGGCCAATGCGTTGATCGTTTCGAATAGACCGGGATTAGGATTTATTTCTCGAAAACCACTTCGATCCGGTTTGTACGTTTTCGTGGAAAAACGAGTTTGGATTCGAAGATGGAGCAGTGAAGTGCAAGGGCTAGTCGCTACTAATCCTGAGGATGTTTCCAAATGGATGTAGTAGGAATAGTGCCTTCGGTTTCGTTCGAACCCTTGACGGACTTGTATGGATGAATGCTTTCAGAACATCGTCAGGTGGACGATGAGCATTCTAAGTGGAACGTTCTTAAGGTAACGCTTAGCATCAAGCCTCATCAACCGGGAATGACTGAAAATCAGGGGTTACGAAGCAAGGCTAGGTGGGTAGCACCCACTTCAGGGTGAGGTCATCCCTGTCTAGATGTCCCTTTTTATTTCGGCTTAGTGGTGTGGTTGCTGATCACAACCGTGGGGTGATCTAACTCGGGATTATACAGTAATGGATAGTCCCGTTCTTGTGTTGCAGAGGGTCGGAAGTGATCCTCGGTATGCTGGTCTAGACCAGGTACCGTGACAGGTGTTACTCCAGTGCCTAGTCATTAGTTGGAAATCCATTCTCCCTACGAGCCTTTTACGAGTTTTGTTTGTATTACCCACTCTGTGGCTAGTAGTTGGAATTTAATAATGTAACAAATTCGGCTATTTTAATAAGTATTTGTATATAGACCCTATAATAACATCAGAGGATTTTAAATAAAAAGTGTTTTAGCTATCGTAAGGTAAAAACCCGACATGTTTATTTGTGGCGTGGTCTTACGAGATGTTTTTGTTTTCAAAAGGATTTTGAAACTTTAATAATCAATTTGAGTGTGATTTCTCACGTTGGTATTTCAGACTGACTCGGGTGTTATTTAACTATAATGCTCTTGTCAGATCGAGTATTATAGATGACAGGAAATGATGCTGTGGAGTTGGATGGCGATACGTACTTCCGTATTTGTTTAAGTATTCCGCCGTGTATTCAAATTGGATGGACAGGTTATGATTATTGTCCAGTTGTATGTTATTGATGTTGAACTCTGATGATGTATGTATAAATAGATATAGTTTTTTTTTGTGTAAAAATCATTGATTATCTATTATATTTTATTCCGCTGCGATGTTTTATTCTGATGTTGTTTTCTTTTTTCTTCTTCTACCTTTTCTTCTTTAACCCAAATGGTTCATATTTCCGTACATCTTGAGTTGATTGATGGAAAATAGTGTTAACTCAAGGGGTACGAATTTGTGGGCTGTTACATTTTCTCACATTGTTAGGACAAGATTGTCGATAGTTGCATGAGACTGGAAAGGACCTTTGGCCTACAGTTGGAGATACGTTATAGAGTTGGACTGAAAGAGCCTTCGGGCTTATTATTGGAGGTATATTTGGTAGGATATAGTATAGAATGTGTAAGACATATTTCTTACCTAAACGATATTACATAAATACTATTATGGTAAAACATGGGATTTTCATTCACCACACATTATTGTTCTGATTCCCTCCTCATTACAACACAGTTAGGAAAAACGATGTAGATTGAGAAGATGATGTGGAGGCAAAGATCTGTGATAGTTTATATATCTACTTATGTTTTTGACATATTTTGATGTATCCAGTTTCAAACATGTTATTGTTATTTTTCAGAAATTGTATTCCATATACTTGGGATGATTGTTGTATGTTTTATATTTGGATTTTTATTGAATGATTACTCATTTCTAATATTATATTTTATCTATTTCGTTGCGAGATTATGATAGCATAGATAGATGACTCTGTATGTTATTCATTATATCAAATTTACTACCAACAGTTAGCTTTGGAATGGTTCTAAGATTCGATGGGTTTTATTTGGTTGAAAATTAAGCCCGCTTCAAGATGGGTTGTTACAACAAGTTCGTTAATTCTACTTTTTAACATATTTCAAATATTAACCACTTATACAACATTATTTGCTTTTGGATAAAAACTAAAGTACAAAGATATTTCTTGAACTGTAAGTGTTAGTTTTGTCATATCTTTTTTAGTACACTGACTATGTATGTACATGGTAATACGCTTCAATTGTGAAATGAATAATGATATGGTCACTCAGTCTTCATTAAAATACTAATTTATTCCTAGCTTAAATTATCCATGTATAATGGAAATACCACATTGTGAAGCTTTCGAAAAATCGAAAATACCCTTCTCCGTTTTCAGTTAAAAAATAAAGTGACGCATAACATTCGTGTCATTTCGTTCATCCACATTTTCCTCGCCCATTTTCTTCCACTAGTCGCATTTCTTAAATCGGGTCTTCTTTCACCTATCTTTGCATCTACGCTCTTCATCCCAGTTACTACAACACAGTTCGTCTCCTTTAACGACAGTGAGAAAGGTTTGTATTTATCATATAGATCCTTCAAGTTTTTAACTTTTTATAATCAAATTTTGATTGTAAGAGATTTTACTTAGGGTTCTGATAACAAGGAGGTCGTCTTTTGATTGTTATTCTATTGGAACCAGCAAATATTAGAAAGACATGGTTAGTAAACACTGGGAAAAAAATACATAATAGAAAGATATGGGTATTTACTAATGTAGATATCTGTTTCAACTACAATGAATGCAGATTTCGATTTACCATTTATTTAATTTCTCTTGAAAGATTAGGTAGGACTATTATTTGTTTGAGCTCCAAAAAAGGGAGGTGTTTCTTATTAATTTTCTTAAACATCATTTATGTTTTTTTTATTCATTTTCCATCTTGAATGAATTTAGTAACGTCATTGATTTCCTTTGAAGTTTCTAGAGAAAACTAGCTATCATTTATATTTTGACACAATTAAACCATTACTATTGCACGGTTATAAGTGCTAATGTATTATTATATCTAGGCATTCAAGTAATAAACTTATTGCTATGTTTTAGGAAAAGCATTCTTACATTTTTTTATATTTGGCAAGAAATGGATGAAATGAAGTTCAGATAAGAATAAGAGCATCTCCAACATTCTCAAATCTGCACTCTCCAAGCTCTTCAACAGGTTCCAGAATTTGTGATAGTACAGAAAGAGGGGGCTCTGGTGTGAGAATGGAGGATTCGGCGAGGCGCCTGTTAAACGGGCGTCTGCATACCAGACGCCTGACACTGAGGCTCCTGGCATCCAGGAGCCAGTCAACAGGCGCCTGGAGAAATGAGGCATTCAGAGTGTGAACAAAGCCATGAGTTCTTAGGCGCGAGCGTGTGTCAATTATTATGTAGAAATTTGGACAAAATAAAAAGAAGGTATAAAAATATCTCTTTTCCAAGTTTTATGGAATTAAGTTGTATTCTGGAAGCAAAAGTAATTAAAGAAGATTAAAGAATCTCTTCTTGCATTGGATTCTTTGTTCTAAGCATACTCTTCTTGCACTGGATTAATAATTACAACAGACATTATGTAACTTCAACATTTTAACAGCTTAAAATGTATCGAACAACAATATAAATTTAGCAACACTAATTCACTAGCTAGTGCACTATATACAAAAGATGAACGAACATAAGCTTACAAAATCTGAATCTCCATTCTTATTTTGTATTGTGCAATGATCACCTCTTTATGATTAAAAAAGGTTTTATGAGTGCCACATTTTCTATGAGTGAAAGCCATGATTTTTTTCCCATAAGCAGGAGTGACATGGTCAGTTTCGGTCCAGTATGTGTGCCGCATTTTCTATGACTGAAAGCCACAAGTTCTTAGGAGCGAGCATGTGTCAATTATTATGTAGCAACTTGGACAAAATAAGAAGAAGGTATAAAAATATCTCATTTTCAAGTTTTATGGAATTAAATTGTATTCTGGAAGCAAAAGTAATTAAAGAAAATTAAAGAATCTCTTCTTGCATTGGATTCTTCATTCTGAGCATACTCTTCTTGCATTGGATTCTTCATTCTGAGCATACTCTTCTTGCATTGGATTTTTCGTGTGTTCATTCCATATATTTGACAATGTATATTAGTATTTTAGTTACTTTTATTCTACATGGATGCTAACTCCAACTTTGTTGCAATCCGATAGCGCAAGTGATACATATGCATTTGCTTCACCTAATTATTTCTAACCATTGATGCAGGTTGTAGATTAATGGTTTATAACTGACTGATAGCCATATTTCAAAAAAATGAAGTAATGCACTTCATTGTTTGGCCTTGACACTAAATGACTAAATAGAATCAAGAAGTTGGTATTACTCTTCTAACTTTCTTATAATCTTCCATACAAAATTTTACTATGTTTACAATGCCTATTATACTACAGTTCTACTTATCCTACTATTTTGAAGCTTACACATGGAGTAGTTATATTTTCAGTACCTTTTAAGCTCCAGTCTAGAGTTGTTTATTGGTGCATAGGATATCCTTATTTTTTTTATCTTTAACAACAACACAATATATATTCCAATTATTAACAAGTATGTGCATGTTTTATTTCACTTTCTAAATATGTTATTCAATCTAGCTGAATTTAAATAACTAAATATGTTATTGGAGAAAATAAAATAACCTTTACATTTAACAAACAATATATGAGTCACAATATAAAATGAAAAATTGAATAAGTTATATATATTTATGTTTAGTAAACAAAATATGCAGATATAAAAATATATACACAGTTGTCCCAAACGACGTGATTGGGAAACAAAGTTTTTCTATCATAATCAATTCTAAATGGGTTAACTTCTTAATGCTCCATGAGCACTAGAGGAGCTACCCGGCTCACCATTAAGTCGACCAACCAATAAAATAGTGTTCTACTAGCTGCTATCATATCAATTGTAATGTTACCCGATCATTATGAAAATTTTACTTACATTTGGACTAAAAGACTTGATTTTGTCTTATATTTGTTGATTGCTAAATAGAGTTAGTATTGAAATGAAGAGGAATAGAAATATGGTGCTCATAACTCTGTATTGCTACTAATTTCCGCTACGAAAAGGCTATGTGATATTTTAGAGTGGTAAATTAACCACCAAACCCTACTAATCATGGGTTATACTATTAATTAAACAAAGGTTTCACTATGAAAGACATGCCTTTGTTGTGGATAGGTTTTGTGATTTGCCTGGAGCAATTTTTCTCACTTGCATTATTCGTAAATTCTAAAAAATTTCTAAGTTGTGGAGTTATGTAAGATTTTGATATCTATTATGTATAAAGTAGTTGTTAAGTATGTTGGAATTGTGAGATTTTTTATGTTTATGGAATTTGATATGAAAACAAATACATATATGTATGATATTATTTGTCTTGAATATTGATTATATATTTGCAACTCTAAGGTTGAATTTGACAAATGAAATTTGTTTGTATGTTGGTGCAATGCATTGAGTTCGAATCCTATTTCAAGTAATACTACTTATCAATGGTTATATCAGTAAGAGAAAATATTAAATAAAATAAAATGCTCAATTTCTAAAAGTTATAACCGTTGGTAAGTAGAAAATTACCAACGGTAATAACCATTGGAAATTGGTATTTTACAACATTGTAGAAGTTGCGGTTGTAAAAGAAATAACCATTACTAAATCGAGAATTTGCAACGGTAATAACCATTGCAAATTACATAAATTGCAACAGTTTTATCCGTTCTAAATTATGTGATCAAAATTGCCCATCACCTTGTTATCATGGTTGTTTCCCTTATAATTTGTAAGGGTTATAACCATTGGAAATGTCCAAATATGATGTTGTGAAATGTGGGAAATATGGGGTATGTGGGTACCATATAGCATACCATGCGAACATCAAACATAACAACCATCACTTTGCCTTATGTCTCACTCAAGTGTTTTGGATATACGATAACTCTTACAGATACCCAACTTATTGCCTACATAGATAGATAGGGACTGGACACACATAAGCATCCAAAAATATGGATACATGTAGACTACCATGTTCCACCAATGCGTATCATAACCTTACAGTTACCCATCGATCCCTTGGCACACATATTGATAATAGAACTACTTCACAGATGCTTAACTCATGCCCACACAAATGGCCAAGACTGTATCCACCCAGATATCCAAAAAATATGGATGCATGAAGACTACCCTACGTACATGTAGACTACCCTGCCTTACTAACGCACAACACAACCTCATGTTCTAATCCGCATGCTATCATGTAGAACTCGTCCTCCCGGTCTATCACCAAATCCCATGTCCACTCACTACATCGAGTCGTCAAAGTTGTCGCACTTTATTGGTTCCATCCCAAAATCCAAGGCCATCTCGAGTCATTTGGAGTTGTTTATCTCACTCTGCACCACACACAAGAACCCTAGAACAAGTGCGAAGGAATCCCGAGGCGTTACATGCTCACGAGTAAAATTCTCTAAACTCAAGTTACAGCTTAGGTAATTCATTTGCTAAACCCAAAGCATCCCTTGAAGAAACCCGAAGCAAATACCACTAAACCCTATATCTTGTCCGACCCCCGAACTATAGCACTACCAATCATCTTTTGCTATTAGCTGTGTTGAATCCCAATGCCATCGGATAAAATTTGATGTCTGGTACCCTATCACCGAACCTGAAGTCATCTCGAGCACACCTATAACCGGACCGAAGCATGACTCGAAGCACCCTCGAGCAAAAATGCTATAGTAGCTCAAACTTTCAATTTTCCATCGATTCCACCGCTACACTCTGTTTGTCGACTCTTATGCATTCCATATGCATTGATATTCTTAACATCCTTGAGATTATCAAATGAAGTCTTGTTTCACGGTTCCTACCTCTAATTTGCTGCAACGAGCATTTTCAACCATTCAAACATATGTGTGAATACCACACACAGATCAACAACTTTCAAGCATGCAAATGACACAGCTAATCGTAGAAATCATCATACAATATATCTATAATATAGTCAAACACCTATCAAGGCAATCACACATCAAAACAACATGACTAGAATACCAAAAATCTTCCTATTCACGTTTTTATTATAGGTAGGCTTTTGAAACAACAATAAACCATAATTTTGACTTTAAGAATGGAGCCAAATCATGCTAAAACCTATAGATACATATATATAGTAAGGTATAAGATGATAAATCACTCACAAATCCTTTGAAATCCAAGATTTTCATGAAAATCGAGCAAAATTCAAGAATGAATAGCAAAGCCCAAAATTTTCTTCCCTAAAAATGTGGATTTGAAGATATCTAACTAATTCCTTTACTAATCTACCATTGACTATGATTTTAGACTTGATTTTGAGGAGTGAGGTGAAGGTTTTGTGAAGAAAGGGTTAATAAAGGCTTGGATCTATTTAGAAGATAGGAAAAAATGATTTGGGGAAGGTTATTTCAACCTTTAATAGTCTCAAACCCGAAATGTGTTTGTGGGTCTATCCCCAATCTCATTAGTTACCCAGTATGTTGCTTCAAAAACTGCTAAACTTAAACCAACCATATCTCCTAGCCAGAAATTCCAAATCACTATTATGACCACGTTATAGAAAGAGAAACCATCATATTTTTCTAATGGAAGTGGCCTTAGACCATAGTTCGGCTTCTGTCAAAAGTTATAGCCAATAAAAGTTTTCAAGGGTAAAATAATCTGATAAAATTTCTTGAGATAAAAAATGTCACTACTCAACATCTCCCAAAGTTATAGTATATTGCGACCCAATATGAATTTAGAAATAATATTTTACGAACATCCGATAGTAAAATACCATTCATTATATATGTTTAGTGTATTCAATTCATTAGCAACATATATAAGAAAACAAAACCAAAAGCATACTTTATTTCAAGAAAGATTGTTTACACCGTTATGTTAATATAATTATCTACATGATATCCCCTAGGGAATACCCTTAGCTCTATCATAAAGTCTATATGAAGCTGTAGGAAAGACATCATACACTGCTTTTATTAATGCAATTACAACATCTATTACAATATTATTAGGTAACTCCTTTTCCCTATGTAATTTTTTATCGCAATAAACAATCGAAGTATAAGATTTGATTATTTCTCTACTTATGAAAACAAGTGCAACCGTAAACAGAGCCTTGTAGATGGGTGTGAAACCTTTTAAAAGTGAGGAATTTATACCGGTTCATTTTGAAGGTGCAATCTAGGAATAGGAATTGATGAAAGCATTGCATAAGGTCAACACCTATTGGATGTGCAAAAAGCAAGTCAGAAATGTGATTAGTAGTAGGATCATATCTATGTTGAAAAAATAATAGCGACTAATTGAAAGCTTCGTAAATTATTCCATAACCAATCTTCCCTCGGTGTTAAATTTTTTCACTTTCACTCCAGCACTGTACACATTCCTTATGGTAGACTCATTATCGGATTGTTAATTTTAATAATGGTCAAAAGATAATTAGATCTAGCACCACTATTAGTCATGGTTTCAACAGTTTTAATTCATCGTCATTTATTCCCCCAACATAAGCATGACCTATGAGTTTGTCAGGAAGCAAGCAGTTGTTTATCCATTTTTGACGCTGTGTATCCACATCCATACAACTACATATTGTGGTTAACTTTAATGGGCAATCATACTTTTACTTTTCGCTCTTCTTCTGTAACGTCCCGCCTTTTCGCATGCTTTAAATCGACACACGTGCCAATTCAAACCATACGGAAAGGGCGGATTGTTATGGGGTAAATAAGAAAACCAAGAAAGAAATAAAAACAAAACAGAATCTCACAGCGGAAGGAAAAATATAATAATCAAATATACAGTTCATGAAGCTGTTTTTCAAAATATTTAATTATACTTACTATATATATCAGAGTTATACATACCATAGAATATCAATAATGCAGCGGAATACAATAGTGTAGTGGAATAATATAGTAGATAATAGTACTACTTATCGTCGTCTTCCTCCAGAATAAAATCTTCAAATCCTGAAACGCTCGGACTGACCCGAGCGAATTGAAAGGACAAAACACTCGAGTCAGAACTAAAAGATTTTATGTAAGTTAAATTAACTGAAATAAATATGAGTGTAACGGCGTCGGAGATGTTTACGGGATTTGACATCTCCTATCCAGTGTCTAACGTGAGTGCGATAACTCAAGAAATGCTTGGGATTCACACCTCCTAAGGATCCGTTAAACTATTTACTATGTAGTAATATTTCGCTATTATAATAGTGTCTATTAGTAAAATAAACTTACTATTTTCTTAGCATTAAGGGGTTACCCATATAGCCCTTAACACGTAATAGTCCCAGTAGTTCATCCAGTATCAGCGCATCTCCAGATCGGGAGACTACCTAAATACTTCACCGGCTATGGAAGAAAACCAAACTCATACAAGGCGTGATAGGGTAGGTGACACGACACAACTAGGCAATGCCAGGGTAGATATACCAATTACGCTTCCGAGTCGGTGGTAACGCGTAGCAGCTACTACCGCCCACCTCGAACAACACCCCCGAAATCAAAAATCAAAAGTGGCCACCGAATCAATCCAAAAGTCAAAGTATAATATCGAAGGGATGTGTCCGATCAAAGGTGCTACCTCAATTAACCCGTCGATCGCTTCTGTTTTAGCCACCTTATTCCAACTCACGGGAGTTGGGTTCACGTATTTACCTCAAAGGAAATGCCGCCACCATCATACTTCATTCTGGAATCTCCACCGCGTACACGGTTGTTAAAGTGGTTTTCGGAGTTGGCAGAGAGTATGACAATTTCCGATCCCGGTCTCTTCAACAACCAATTGTTATTATAACACCGCGGTCTCTTCAAAATAGTTTATACTTTAAAACCAGAATAAAATTTCCATTTCAAAACCATATAAATACTATATCATTTCTATTTTTAAAACCCCAAATCAATATGATATCATTTTTATTTTAGATACATCTCTTTTTCGAAAATCATAATATTTTCAATTATATATATATTAGACCCCATAGCTTTGAAACAAAATTTCTAATACTTAAATGGTTTAAATGTTAAACCACTTTATATAACAAAATAACGTTTTAAATTTCCCAAATAATTCCAAATATAGGTTTAAATTCCCAAATAAACCATTTCATTTTCCATATATTTCAAAGCTTTAAATATTCTACAATTTCAAAATGAATTCTTTGATAATTTCATATATATCAAATTCCATTTACTATTATCTAGATTTGAAATGTTTACTTAATAAACCCAATATCATTTAGGTAAAACCTTTAACTTCAAACAACTGGATATTCTTTAAATTTTATTAACTTGATATATTCATATAAATCTTTATATTCATTTAAACCCCTCTAAACCCACTCAAGTTATAAGAATTATACCCTTTAAAATCTCAATTTATTTTTAATTTCAAATCAAATTTTTATTCAAGGACATTTCTTAAAACACTTTAATTCAAATCAATTCATATTTCTCCTCCAGCCTTCATTATTTAAGTCATTATACTCTACAAATATAATATAAATAAATACTTCACTGTATCATACCTTAATAAAATCAACTTTTACTATTAAACTTCTTTTATACTTTAAACCAATTTTATACATAGCTTAAAACCAAGAAATTAATTATATATATAACATTTATAAATATCCGAATCAATATTTCGTAAACTATATTTTCTTTACAAAACCGTAGAAATCCTTTCAAAATATTTTTATATATAGACCGCGGTGCCTGTATATAATTTTCTATCATATGGTCAAGTGATACAGATATTTATCATTTCAATCCGTAATTAAAAATAAAAATTACGGTTATATATCATTTCAAACCGCAATCCCAAATGAAATAAAAATGCATAATAATTTGCAGTTTATAATAATATAAAGTACAACATCCATTCATCAAATATCAACCATTAACCATTTATCACAATCATCATCCAATTCAAACAATAGCATCAACATAGAACGGATAATAAACAACAGGTATTAACTAGAAATTTATATTCAATGCTAAATTAAATAACTATTTAACTGGTAGTTATATGCAATAATAAATAAATACAATCTAACTGGCAGTTTATATGCAATGAATAATTAAATAACAATTTAATTAAATAAATGCAATTTAACTGAGAGGATGATTAAAATACGCCAAACAATCATAGATAAATTTTAAATCACATCAAAAATTAATTTAACAAACATAAGAATTTTTAGGAGTCATGAGTGGGTTAAAACACTCACCTTTTGAATTTAAATTGAATTTAAATTCAATTTAAACCCAAAAATTGCACAGTCTCAGAATCCATCCAAACCAACGCCAAAATGTTTGGAATTTTATTACGATCCTAATAAAAGAAGCGGCACGTAAATCGGACATCGTTTGCACAAGTTATGATTTTTAGAACGAGTTTGAAAATTAAAATAAAAAAAATAAAAGAAAGAACACTCAACTGCCACGTTGCCTCCCACTCTCTTCCTCTCTCCCTCTTACGCGTGCGTACAGCAAACGCAACCAGGTAGAACCCATTTGATCGTCGCCCACGTCGCCACCTAACCCCCGTTCGTCAAGCCGAAGGCACCAAACTCCATGTCCCATCAACCTCTACACGTGGCCGAGTTCCGGCCCTCCCCAGTGCACGCAAACGCCGCTCCAAATTGGGTTTGCCGAAACCCTAAAACGCCAAATTCGAGCGCCTTCGACCGAATTAGCACACATGACCACCAGAGTTAGCTTCCCCTTGCCAAGCTCTTCAATACCCAGAAATTGATTCCCCAATTGTCGCCCCAAACAAAAACGCCCAATTCGACTTTGACCTTCGATTTCTGATCAATCTATTCACTGTCTCAAAAAAAGAACAACAGAAGTAGGTTCGCATCATTGAGAATTTCGATATATAATTTTTTCAAATTTTTCTGAGGAGTTTGGATTTTTTGACTTTGATTTTGAAATGGAATTGGATTTGGAATTTTATTGTCTGCCATTGAGGATGAGGGATAGCTGAATTGCGTACAGAAAAAAGAGAATGGGGGGAATTAGGGTTTATAACCGGGTTTATATAGTTAGGTCAGAAATTAGAATGGATGGATAAAGTTGGATATACGCGTTAACGACAAAGTGGCCCAAAAAGACCGTTCTGACCCGGAATGAAATTGGGTAAACCAATATATCAAAATAGGTGTTTAAAAATATTTTGAACGTGTTGGAAAAAGTTTCACATCCAAATTCCATCGTATGAATAAATTATGCTAAAATCAATATTTTTCAAATTGATTTCAATTTATCGAATTCAAGGCGTTTTGAGTCTGTATGATCAAACGACAAGTCCGATCGCTACGAACTTGAAACCCTACAATAACTCACCGTTACGGATCCGATGAAACTGGTTTCGCCGAGATCTGAGTCGGTGGCCAAAGTAGCTATTTTTACACTAATTAAATATAATTAATTAATTAAATCAAATTTTAAATTTCAATTCTAAAATTGACAACTTTTATCACCTTTATATTTCTCAAACATTTACAATATTTAAAAAAAAACAATTCAAAGTTGATAAATTTATCAATTCCATTATAAACCTCAATTCCATTCAATTCAGAAATTATAAATTTAATTTCCAAAATTTCTATTAAATTTACTTTTCATTCTACTATTCAATTCAATATTAACAAACAGATGAAATAAATATTGGAATCAAAATCCATTACATTACCATTTTCACCTTTCATCTAAATTCCCATTTTAAATATTTAATTCATTTAATTGCAATTAATCCTTTTATTTAATTTTAAATTCCAATAAATTAATAAAGCTTTATTCTCGTCCTTATAACTCAACAAATTGTCCAATATGAATAACCTTAACATTACTTACAAATATTCCTTAATTTAATTCAATGTTTACATTTTGTTTTCATATATTCAATTTGTTGCTAAGTATACATCTACATTATTTCCACTGATTTGAATTTCATTCAATTAATTAATAATTTCCTCAGTTAACAATAACGTAACATTTTTTTTATTTTTTTTATTGCAATTGATTCAAAATTCAATTCCTAATTCTTATTGTCCTCTAAATTACAACTTCCAAACATTGTACTACTCCTCACATTAATGTGACATTTATTAAAAATAATTTCCAGTAAACGTACTACTAAATTTCCCCTTAATTGCAATTTGATTTCCAAATTTTATTTAACATACTAAATAAAATAAATAACATATATAGGTTGTTACCTATTTTCCTTTACTTGCATTTATATGTTTATTGCTTAACAATCACGTGTTAAAATTCCATATATACACAAATTTTAATTAATTGTCATTAACACTGTATTATTTCATTAATTAATCAAATACTTACATTATCCCTATTTCACTTATTTTGGTCGTTATTCCAAGCATAGGTCGCAAGTTTTCGTTTCTTTATATTATCCTATGGAAATAATATACATTTCAATACTTTTTTACATTTATTGAGATTTAGTTTCCAAATTTACTAGATACCACAAATTATGCCCTTACAGTTATTTCATTTAATTTGGATTGCGCTAAATAAATTGTTCATTAACGTACATTAACATAATAGCATAATTTACATTCAGTTACAAATAAATCAATATATTATTTCACCCATTAATACACTGATTGCATTTGTTTATACTATATTCCATTTATTTCATTATTACATCAACACCTTTCGTTACAATTCATAAATACTTCTGCTTTTGTTTAATTACCGTTACTATATTATTATTATTATTCCATTAGCAAATTAAGTAATTACATTAATACATCTTTATTTCATTCCTTAAATTTACACTTAGTTTTATGTTCTATTTGACTAATTATCATAACACTGAATAGAATTTACGTTATTCCAATTATTACCCAATTTACATTTATTTACTTAAATTGGCATTTATAACTAAGTCCTAACATTTAAATTTAATTTCATAAATATGGAATTTCCTTCCATTCATTCATTATTAACTTAAATTAGCCTTGTTACTTATCTCTTAGTTAATTCTCATTATTACAACCTTTATTAATATTCACCGATTTTTTTATTTCTTCAATATTAAATTTCAAAATCTCATTAAATTAATAATTTTAAAATTATTGAAAAATTACGGGTCATTACACTCTCCCCCATTCAAAACTTTTCATCTCCGAAAAGGAAAAAGAAGGGAAAAGAAGAGTTAAGAAATCAATATATCTTACTTAAATATTGTATTTATAAACAAATAAATTTACAAAATTTAAATAAAATATCAATTTATAACTATTAAATCCCTTTATACTCAAATTAATAAAGTTTGGAAAACATTTTCAAAATAATTTCTAAGTCCAAAATTTTACGTAAAATTTTGGCAGAATCTCCTCTTTACGGTGAGGCTCGGGAGAAAATAATATTAAATATAACAATATACAACATATATTTACCAAAATAATATATATCCCAACTCGGGAAAATAATATAATAACGCTATAAACGTAATCCAAGGACGTACCTATTTGTCGGGCAATATTATGAAACCAAATGCAGTAGCAATTGCTTCCATAACCTGTATTTCACTTATATAATCCAAAAATATTAACAATCATATAAAACGAAATATTTAAGGTTATTTCAACTACAAACAAACAATTCAATACAATCAACAATCACTTGCAACAAGGCATACAACCATCACATAGAATCCATACAAATCAATCATTCATTCATATCAGCAAAACAAATAATTGTTCGGGTTCAAACTTAAAATTATACGAAATAAAAAATAACTACTAAGTATACCCTTCACTCAACAGTCTTAGGTAAAACTAAATAGATTATTCATACATCCCAACAATTTTAAAATATCCTTACCCAACAACCATAGGCCAAAACAAACAATACTTCCAAACAAGAAATCAAATTAAATTTTCAAATTTCATAGCATTTATTGTTTGATTTCCTTTTTATCCATATAATGATTTATCTCTTTTTTTTTCTTTATCTTCATTTATTTGCAGTATTCATCTTTTTGCTTATTTTATTACTAAATAGCTTCAATCATTTACTTCAGTTTATTATCTTTCATATATACTACTTAATTTTATTTATTTACCTTCACTTATTACTAAATTCCATTTATAATACTTACCTTTCTATTTTAATTAATAGCCTTTATTTTTATACTTAAGTTCATAGCAACTCTAGCACCAAATTCTTATTTGTTCAGGAATTTCATTGAATACTTCCATTATTTCAGATTTACTTGTATAATATTCTATTACAATTTCTTATAAACATGTCAACTTTTTGTATCTTTTGGTAAGTTATATATGCCTTTAAGAATGTAATTGAAAATCATACAAGTTTATCTTATTTCTTTTAAAATTTATTCAATGTTCAATAATTATATCCTTTGTATTATAGGTTACACATTTCAGATTACTTTTAATTTCATTCATTACTTAGCATTAAATTTCTTATTTTAATTGAAGGTTCTAATTTTAAGTTAGTTACATTCAATTTCACTACAATAACTGAAACTATTAATCAATGGAAACTTAAGAATTAAATATCGGGTTTTATTCAAATCATTTTAAATAACAGATAAATATACACTTACAAATTTATATATATCAAATTATATTTAAACAATTTAAAATTTATATTTGTTTATCAAAACAACTCTGCAGTAAAACATTATAGTTGCCTTCCCACTTCGAAACTCGAAAATGAATGTCGCTGGGTGCATGCACTCATCATCGAAATTATTTTCCAACGACAAAGAGGGGAGTACAAAACTAAAAATTTTCCAAAATTTCTTTTAAAACATTTCCTTCAAATTATATTGAAATATTTATATCAGAAAATACGTCTAACAATATTATTATTATTATATTCCAAAATCATTTGAAAGAAAGTTTCAAAACCCCGGAACTTAAGTTCTAAATTTAAAATTTTCATCTATTTTGTTTTCAATCTCATTTCAAATATTATCTATAAATTTCATTACCTAACAACAAATATATTACAACCAAATATATATATTTTTTATAAAAATTTATTTTATATATAGAAAATATAATAGGCAAAATTATTTCATTTACCTTTATTAAAAACAAATATTATGTCGGTCTGTCCTATTAAGTGTTTAGAAATCCCTATTGATGTCATAGCGTCCCATGCACCAAACAGAATTTATAAATACAAAACGGAACAGATTAACACAATATTAAAACCTTTTTATAACACTAACAAATACGCTCTCTCATATATATAACCTCAGCGACTCCTATAGGGTATTACTACCCTATTAACCAAGAGTCAAACCCCACAAAACTAAGGTTTATTGCTAAGCCAAAGCTCTGATACCAGTTGTAACATCCCGCCTTTTCGTATGCTTTAAATCGACACACGTGCCAATTCAAACCATGCGGAATGACAGATTGTTATGGAGTAAATAAGAAAACCAAGAAAGGAATAAAAACAAAACAGAATCTCACAGCGGAAGGAAAAATATTATAATCAAATATACGGTTCATGAAGCTGTTTTTCAAAATATTTAATTATACTTACTATATATATCAGAGTTATACATACCATAGAATATCAATAATGCAACGGAATACAATAGTGTAGTGGAATAATATAGTAGATGATAGTACTACTTATCGTCGTCTTCTTCCTCCAGAATAAAATGTTCAAATCCTGAAACGCTCGGACTGACCCGAGCGAATTGAAAGGACAAAACACTCGAGTCAGAACTAAAAAATCTTATGTAAGTTAAATTAACTGAAATAAATATGAGTGTAATGGCGATATAGATGTTTACGGGATTTGACATCTCCTATCCAGTGTCTAACGTGAGTGCGATAACTCAAAAGATGCTCGGGATTCACATCTCCAAAGGATCCGTTAAACTATTTACTATGTAGTAATATTTCGCTATTATAATAGTGATATTAGTAAAATAAACTTACTTTTTTCTTAGCATTAAGGGGCTACCCATATAGCCCTTAACACATAATAGTCCCAGTAGTCCATCGAGTATCAGCGCATCTCCAGATCGGGAGACTACCTAAATACTCCATGGGCTATGGAAGAAAACCAAACTCATACAAGGCGCGATATGGTAGGTGACACGACACAACTAGGCAATGCCAGGGTAGATATACCAATTACGCTTCCGGGTCAGTTGTAACGCGTAGCAGCTACTACCGCCCACCTCAAACAACACCCCCGAAATCAAAAATAAAAAATGGCCACCGAATCATTTCAAAAGCCAAAGTATAATATCGAAGGGATGTGTCCGATCAAAGGTGCTACCTCAATTAACCCGTCGATCGCTCCTGTTTTAGCCACCTTATGCCAATTCACGGGAGTTGGGTCCACGTATTTACGTCAAAGGAAACATCGCCACCGTCCTACTTCATTCTGGAATCTCCACCGCGTACACGGTTATTAAAGTGGTTTTCGGAGTTGGCAGAGAGTATGACAATTTCCGATCCCGGTCTCTTCAACAACCAATTGTTATTATAACACCGCGGTCTCTTCAAAACAGTTTATACTTTAAAACCAGAATAAAATTTCCATTTCAAAACCATATAAATACGATATCATTTCTATTTTTAAAACCCCAAATCAATATGATATCATTTTTATTTTAGATACATCCCTTTTTCGAAAATCATAATATTTTCAATTATATATATATATATATATATATATCTTAGACCCCATAGCTTTGAAACAAAATTTCTAATACTTAAATGGTTTAAATGTTAAACCACTTTATATAACAAAATAGCCTTTTAAATTTCCCAAATAAATTCCAAATATAGGTTTAAATTCCCAAATAAACCATTTCAATTTCCATATATTTCAAAGCTGTAAATATTCTACAATTTCAAAACGAATTCTTTGATAATTTCATATATATTAAATTTCATTTACTATTATCTAGATTTGAAATGTTTACTTAATAAATCCAATATCATTTAAGTAAAACCTTTAACTTTAAACAACTGGATATTCTTTAAATTTTATTAACTTGCTATATTCATATAAATCTTTATATTCATTTAAACCCCTCTAAACCCACTCAAGTTATAAGAATCAACCCTTTAAAATCTCAATTTATTTTTAATTTCAAATCAAATTTTTATTTGAGGATATTTCTTAAAACACTTTAATTCAAATTAATTCATATTTCTCCTCCAGCCTTCATTATTTAAGTCATTATACTCTACAAATATAATATAAATAAATACTTCACTGTATCATATCTTAATAAAATCAACTTTTATTATTAAACTTCTTTTATACTTTAAACCAATTTTATACATAGCTTTAAACCAAGAAATTAATTATATATATAACATTTATAAATATCTAAATCAATATTTCATAAACCATATTTTCTTTACAAAACCATAGAAATCCTTTTAAAATATTTTTATATACACACTGCGGTGCCTGTATATAATTTTCTATCCTATGGTCAAGTGATACGGATATTTATCATTTCAATCCATAATTAAAAATAAAATTTACGGTTATATATCATTTCAAACCGAAATCCCGAATGAAATGAAAATGCATAATAACTTGCAGTTTATAACAATATAAAATACAACATCCATTCATCCAATATCAACTATCAACCATTTATCACAATCATCATCCAATTCAAACAATAGCATCAATATAGAACGGATAATAAACAACAAGTATTAACTAGCAATTTATATTAATTGCTAAATTAAATAACTGTTTAACTGACAGTTTATATGCAATAATAAATACAATCTAACTGGCAGTTTATATGCAATGAATAATTAAATAACAATTTAATTAAATAAATGCAATTTAACTGAGAGGATGATTAAAATACGCCAAACAATCATAGATAAATTTTAAATCACATCAAAAATTAATTTAACAAATATAAGAAATTTTAAAAGTCGTGAGTAGGTTAAAACACTCACCTTTTAAATTTAAATTGAATTTAAATTCAATTTAAACCCAAAAATTACACAGTCTCAGAATCCGACCAAACCAGCGCTAAAATGTTTGAAATTTTATTACGATCCTAACAAAAGAAATGGCACATAAATCGGACATCTTATGCATAAGTTATGATTTTTAGAACGAGTTTGAAAATAAAAATAAAAAAAATAAAAGAAAGAATACTCAACTGCGTTGTCATCTCCCACTCTCTTCCTCTCTCCCTCTCACGCGTGCGCATAGCAAACGCAACCAGGTAGAAGCCATTTGACCACCCCTTTTGTAACGACCCGCTATTTTGGACTATACGCATCCGCACATGTCCACTACGCCATAGATGGCCTTCTGCAACATTTTTGCAAGGTGTTGCCAGGTAAAATGTTGCGATAGCTATACAATTTTGGTCCTACTGCAACGTTGAATTTTTGATGTTGCCTTAGCCATAAAAATGTGTTGCTCTAGCTAAACAAGTGTAATTGATGCAACATTTTTTATAGTGTTGCTATAGCAGACCTTTGCATATCCTTCGCATCGACCACGTCCATCTACCAAGGCAAATCCTACGTTGGAGAACGTGACACCTCATCAATCCGAAGAACACCCCTCCTTGATCTTTTAGAGCCGCGAAGAAAAAAAGTCTCCGCAAGTAACTTTTTATTTTCATTCTTCTCTGTCGATTTCGGTTAGGGCTTCGATTTGGGGGTTCCCGATTTCGCTTCGATCCAGGCTCCGGTTCGCTCCAGTGCTCCACCGCAAGTCATCCTCCTTCGCAAATCACCCTCCACCGCAAGTCATCCTCCTTCGCAAATCACCCTCCACCGCAACCGCAAGTCAGACTCTTTTCCTCCACCGCTCGATGTAGTCTCCTCCTCAACTGATTCGATTGCAAGCTGGGTTTCACGAATTCAAAGCACGAAATCGATTTTGCCTGGAAGGAATTTCGAACAGAAACGTGATGTCTGGAAGCTCGAACCGGGAACGAAGAATCGCGATTCGATTTTGCCTAGAAATCGTACTAACTTCTCTAAGGTATTTTCATTCCCTACTTTTGCTGTTCCTATTTCTCCTTTTAATTTTATTTGCTATAAGGTGCTGAATTGTGAGTTATTGATTAAGTAATTCGGATATTATTTCAAAAGAAAGAATTTAAATGTTATTTAATGATTTCATTGTGATTGAATAATATTCACAGTTTGTGCCTTGCCTGATTTCATGTACGAATAGAAGCAATGTAAAAATGTTCACAAATAAACCCGAAACCAAAGGCTTCTCCAATATGATCACCCCAAATCTTGTGTACGAACAGAAGCAATGTAAAAATGTTCACAAACCACCTGCAGCTCCACCCTAAAAGATGAACTAGGAGCTTCATGTCTTTTCGATGATCCGGGATTATACGGGAGATGAATGCTAACAAAGGATTCAGTCTCCTGAAAAACCCGCAACAGTATGGTAATTTAATTACATGAATTTTTCAGGCTATGTGGTTTACATCTTCTTCTAGTATGGTTTATCATATATTTATGCTTGCCCATGTAAAGAGCATGACCTATACATGTATTGATTATTTATTAATTTGTAATGGTCTTTCATTTGCATTACTTATAAAGATACAAGAAGTTGCTCTATCCCTAGTCACAATGGGATGTACATTAGTCTTCATGGTATGAGTTATGAAGAAGGTATATACCACTGTTCTTGCATCATATTTAGTCGTTTTATTATCTTTTTTTTAATTAGCATTATTAACATTGTTTAACGTATATGTTTTTTCTTTTTATGTCTAATCATAGGTTCAACTGGTGGAGACATGTTACTGGACTGTACTTATCAAGCTATTACAACAACTATGTCCTACGAGGATTTGTTGTAAGCTTATTTTAATGTTTATGAAAATCAAATTTGTTGATTACTATCATGGTTTTAAATCTATGCTTACCATGTGCTACTGCTTGGTGCTTTTGTAGGCCGGCTGTGTTTTTGAAACCCATATCTTTGGCCATGAATCATTTGTCCACTACAGCTGATACAGTAACAAAAGAAGGTTGCATGTGTAACATTGTCAAAAATGAAGGACTAGTTTACAAGTATGAATACTCTGTTGTTTTCCGTCAAATATTTCCACTAAAAGTAAAGATAACTGATGAATTGAATAATAAAGTTTTATCTACTGCTATTTGATTTATTTCTCAAAACACTTGTTAAGATGATAAAAAATAGTTCTAACACACCATTTTGTTTGAAAACTTGTTATAAAACCCATCTTGTTTTTTATTATATCACTATTGTACAATTGCACTATTGTTAAAAAATATGTATACTAACATCAAAAATCTTTACATTGCTATTCAGTTTATTATACAGTTGAGTAATAAAAAATATGTTTTTTTCTATTGTGTGTTTGCTGTGCTCAAGTGGCTTGGACTGTGGAGACTGAACCTATGATATTTTTGGTGAATGAATATAGATGTTAACACAAGTGCGTTTACAACAAATAATCCCAATTTGGTAAAATCTGAATTATAAGTTTTAACACAGGTGCGTTTACATCAATCATAGATGTTGTCACTATGGTATAAGGTCTAAATGATATTGATGAGGCATAGTTGAATAGCATAAAAATTGGGAAGATTCCTAAATTTTATGCTATTTAACTCTTGCCTTATCAATATCATAGGTAATCTGAAGATTGTGGACTTTGGTTAAGCGCCTTTATTGGGCTGGATGTGTTGCTTCACCCTACGTGTGGGACTCCGGCTCATGATGTGATGGCGCAAAGGTAACCTAAATTCTCATCACGCAAAGGTAACTAATAATATTATTTAGTTATTTTCAGCAAGTAATTTCCTTTATGTTATATACCTGATTATTTCAGTAAGCAATCCAATTTGGTCTTTGAAGTATTATACTTCATAGAATTTTTTTAATTAATAAATGCTTCAACTTGGGTTTTAAATACAGAATTAGAAATAACATCTATAATTTATAAATGCTTCAACTCCAGTACATTTCTAAAACTTCTTTTGCTATATGTTGTCTCAATAAATGTTGGAATAAGAGTGTCTTGATTGCATATATGCTTAATTGACGCACTTGGTGATAAATTTAGTCAAGATTTTCCACTAGAATTATTGTTCGTTAAAGAATTTCATTATTATTTGTAACAACAGGTGACATTGTTTGATTAAGTTACATTATTGTTTGGTTGGCTGGACTTATCTGAGTGGATGAGTGACAGAACGCAAAATCTTATTAAGAAGAGGAACATCAGGAGCGGTGCTGTTATGCCATAAAGAAGCTCCTAAGGGTAAATTTTAGATAACATCAATGTAGAGGATCTAACTTCCACAATCATGTCCAGTGAGACTGATAGTCTGACTTTGGGGTAACTCACATGAATTGTGATGTGTACTGCTGTATGAATTGTTTTATGTACTGTGTATTATGCTGTGTATTATGCAAGTGTTTTATGTAATATTGTACTGTGTATTATGCAAGTGTTCTATGTGATATTGTACTGTTCCATGTGCTCTTGTGTCTCTTCAGTATAGTATTGCAGTAGCTTTAGAATAGTGTTGTAGTAGATTCAGAATAGTGTTGCAGTAGCTTCATAATAGTGTTGCCAGCGGGTTATAAATGTTGCTTAAAATAATGTTGCAATAGTCATTCAAGGTGTTACCATAGGGATGGGCCCAGTTGGGTCGTGGGCCCCACATTGTGGGCCCCACAAGATGTGGGCCCCACAACTTCAGAAAGTTAATATTTATAACAACATTTTTGGAATGTTGCTACAGATACCTATGGGTGTTGCCATAGACCCAAATAGGGTTCTATTGCAACAATATTACTTATGTTGCCTTAGATAGTCAAAATGTTGCCTTTGAGGTCTAAGACAACGACAAAAATTGCATCACCCTAAAAGTGTTGCCATAAACCTATGGCAACATTTTTCGGGCCTGAGCCAACATTTTTTTTGTGTTGCAGAAGGCCATTTATGGCGTAGTGGTCGGACTTGAATAATTCAAAATACCGAATTGTTTATTTAAATTTTGCAAAAGTGAATATATACAGTAAATAAATAATCACAAAATCACAGACATAGAGTAATAATATGCAGCGGAAGCAAAAGATAGTAGTTCATGAAGCTACTATATATAATAGAGTTAAATATGTTACAACATAAGTCTCGAATACAATAGTCAAATACAAAAATCAAAACACATCACTGGAATCAACTGAATATCTGAAAACTGGATAGATAGCTGGATCTCTAAGCGAAGCTCCAACTCCAAAGGTGAATCTCGAATACTGGTACACTCGGTCTGACCTGAGCGTAAAGAAAATACAAAACACTCGAGTCAGGATTAACATTCTTATATTAATAAATCCAACTCAAGTGAAATAACAACTGAAATACAAGTAACTCAAAGGACGTTGGAATAACCATCCTCTAAGAATCCGTTAAACTGTCTACTATATAGTAATATACGATAAATAGATAATGTCTATCAGTAATATAAAGTATCAAAATTGTGTTAAGGCGTTACCATTATCCCCCTTAACACATTTTAATAAGCGTTATAGTCTATACAGCACTGTAAACTCCACCGTAAACTGGTGGGATATCAGGGAGTACTCCATAGGTATAACACAAAACAAATTCGTAGTGGTCGCGTATATAAGGATACAAGTATGACAAGGCACATGAGGCAATACCCAAGGTAGTGAAACTACCGTTTGCCTGATCCGTACTGGTGAAAACGCATCGTCGCAACGATCGCAACACCATGAAACAACACTCCTAAAATTACGAGGGTGCACCAATCAAAAACAAGTAATGAGTAGTTTACGAAGAAGTGTGTTCGCTCGAGGTGGCTAACCCCATTTGGCCCGGCACGGCTCCTGTTTTAGTCATTTCCAATTTGACACAAGTGTCAAGGCTATCCATTATCGTTCTCTTTCTTCAGTCATCACGTACATCATTCCAACCAATTCATTCTGGATCACACTCCGCGTATAGTTATTAAAGTGGTTTTCGGTTTAGACAGAGAGCATGTCCATAATCGATTCCGGTTTCTTTAATAACTTTCGTAATTATTACACCGATTGGTCGTTTAATAAATTTCAAAACCAAATCAAATTCAATTTCAATTAGAGTTTATAAATCAACATTTCATTTTCCTTCCTAAATCAATTCCCATAATTTACGTTTCAAAATTTCCAAATTGCTATTTCAAAATCTTATAATTCAATTTCAATTTTTATTTAAACAATTCAAATATTGATTCAAGTTCGTATATAAGTTTCATTCCGTAATCATTTAATTATTTTAATTTAACATTCAAATCAATTTATATTCATTTATCGATTTCATTTAATGTTCGTTAAGTTAAATTTATCATTCAAAATAATTTCTATTTAGATTCCAATTCATTAATCAATTACGGAAGTTCAATTCCATTATCTCAAGACTTACAAATCGAATTAAATTAGGTTCGTCAAATCAAATTCTTTAAATTACAAGTCTTAAATTTATTTCAATAAATCACATTTTATTTCTTGTTCAAGAAATTCAATTTCACTTATTATTTACTAAGTTACAAATTTCAAAACTCAAATAAATAAAGAAACTCAATTTCACTTATCCAAGAAGTTCAATTTCACTTATTAAAGAATCCAATTTTTTTTAATTATTAAATAATTCAATCTTATTTAATTATCAAATAATTTCAAATCTTAATTATCAACTAATTTCAAAACTTAATTATTAATAACTCCAAAACTTAATTATTAATAATTCCAAACTTATTATTAAATAATTAAAATTTAAACAATGTTCTTACGTCAATTACTATGTTAATATTTTGTTTTAGATTTCAAATATTCACATTTTCCTTTAATTAAATTTAAATTCCAATTTTATTTCAAAACCTTATTATTATTCAGATAATCTTTATTTATTCTTAAATCCAATTATTGACCAATCGGGTTTTATTTAATTCTCTATCCTAAGTCAAACTTTTATTTGGGTATTTATCTTTTCAACCCGATTCCATTTCAATTCAAAATCAAAGCATAGCAAAGGGAACTTGCAGTGTGATAACTGGGATGGTGTCAAAGTAAATACACAAGCAATAACAATAATCAAATAACAATCCAATCATTAATTCAAATAATCCCGAATAATCGTATTAATTTACATTGTTGTTTGTGCAAATTAATTTTATTATTTCTAGAATCTACACTACCATTTCACGTAGATTAAAGATTATTACACTAATATTTATACGGTTCTTCACTTGATAACTATTATTCATACTACATTAATCTATACAACATACATTTAATGGTTCAAGGTGTAATTAACCAATTTTTTTCCGTGTCAATTAATTTAACATTTAAAGGGGCCATATTATGTAAATGTCATTTAATCAAATTTAACACATATATTAAGTCTAATTATCCTACGTCAATTTCAGTTTCAAATTATATATCACTTACGACATTAACAATC
This sequence comes from Allium cepa, assembly GCA_030765085.1. NCBI lineage: Eukaryota > Viridiplantae > Streptophyta > Magnoliopsida > Asparagales > Amaryllidaceae > Allium > Allium cepa. The sequence continues at coordinate 806,354,068 of CM060943.1, forward strand.
TAACGTCCAATGTCAACATCAAACAATCAATCAATTATCAATTAAACTGGATTATCATCGTATAAATAACAGATAATGGTGTCAGATGTCACAGGTGAACTGATACAGATAATAACATATATAATAGTGTAAATAACTAACAACAACATATTTCAATTGTCGTTTCAATTGAAATCAAATTTAATAAATAAAAGAACATTAATCGTGAGTGATTGCTCACCTTTCGAAGCTAGAATGAATAGACAGTGGATTGAGTTATAGATTCAAGCACGAATTCCGAAGCAAAGTACGATGGAAACAAGTTCGACAAGCAAAGCTGATAGATTGGAAATCAAGAACAAAAAAATCAGTTTGATATGACTAAACGAGATATGAAACCAAAATTTAAATTTGGAAATATACTCTTCTTCTTCTTTTTTTTTTCAAAATAAAATTTCCATATTTTATACATACATATTTAAACATAATATATATATTTTTTAATTGAACTCCGACTCAAAATACTTATATAAGCTATATATAAACTGATATCAACTGACATACCTATGGAACACATCATCAATACATTTATATATATTTACCAATATAAACTGTTTGATATAACTGTACGGCAAAGATACATATAGACTACACACGCACATGCACATGCACACTTCACACGCATATATATATATATATATATATATATATATATATATATTAGACACACTGCTCATATATTATACAACTGATACAAAATCAATATACACGTAAACTAACATATAACCATTTCAAGTAAACACTTGCGTGCGAATTTCATTTATAATTATTTTTATTGCAATATAAACATAAACTTAGATAGTGAATGAAAGCTTTAAAGTCCAGGTATAACCTGAACACCAAACCTATATAACTTGATAAATATATATTCAACACAAGCTGTCATGCATACAATCTTCACTGACCAGACTATACATAAAATGCACGAAACAGAGGCAAGCTTGGCCAACTAACAAAATACGCGTATAAACCTTTGATAAAGACAAACATACATATCCTTTAAACATATAATACAGTATCCTAAACATGTTATATATACCAAAATAAACTCTTTTGTTTTCAAATAACAATACTATACTTAAAACACTGTTCTTTTAAAAAAAAATCAAATACACTAGAATTTTGTAGATAAACTATAGAGCAAGGAGTTGTAAAACTTGAAATTTAGATAGATGAGCTACAACAAATAATATATATAACGTATACCTATATTCGAAACCAGAGAAGATGCATGCAAGGGAAGATGTTGCAGTGGAAAAGTGGTCTGGGCTCGACGATAGCCTGGGCTCGACACAAGTGAGAAGAAATAGGTGAGGTGAAGGAACGTGGCCGAAATGATGGTGAAAGCAGAGGCTTTGGGCGAGCAAGATCTCGGGTGGAGGGGAGAGAAGCAAACGGGTTGAAGGTTGATGGGTTCTGGAGTGCAGCGCTCGGCCATGGTGACTGAGGCCGTGAGTTGCCGTCGTGCCATGGTGGACCTGGTGGCAGGTGAGGAAGTGAAGAGGTTTGTGGAACTATAACAGAGAGGGAGATGACTCGGAGAGCTCATGGTGGTTAACAGTGGCTGGCTAGCGAGGAAGTGGAGTCGCCGTTTTGGATTTGTCGATGGTAGGGGATTTGATGAGTTCGGCCGAAGTGAGGTGAGGGTGGTTCTCGCGGTAGTCAGTGGCTGATGCGGCTGAGGGATGTAGCATGAAAGGCGAAGGTGGGTGCGATGGAGGTGTTGAGCAAGTGGAGATGTGCGATGAGCGGCGATGGAGAGAAAATAATGAAGGAAAGAAAGAAAATCTGGGTATGAGACAGAGCGAAAATATGAATTGGCAAAAGTAAATTTAACCGATGGGATTAACAAAGTCCAAATTGTTTTTCTTCTGGGAATACAAAACACGAAAGGCTGCTTTGAATTCTGCCGTTGGATATATGAAAGGACAGGAAATCTGAAAGGTTGAAAATTTTGGGTAACCGTACAGTTCAACGTTACCCCGATTGTTCCGTCCACCGGACGTTGATACACCCAAATGAATATACTGCGGAGATCGATTCGACGTGGTGATCAAAACGAGATATATCAGTGGTATGATTGAATTATAAAAATTTTAAATTTTGTACTACGGAAAATGCAGTAAAAAAGTAGAAAAATAAGATCGACGGAGCTAAAGAAGTCCGAATTCGGAAAAACGAAAAATGACGTTTTGCCCAGAAGATGATTTAGAAGTTTTCTATGTAAAAATATTTAGGTTTCGAAAACGTTTTATTTTCATTGATTTTTAACTGATTAATTTGAAATAAATTTACGCACGAAAATAAACTTCATATTTTCGGACGAAAATTTACCAGTTGCTATGTTTAACTAGACGTATTCCAAGTATCAAATTTATATTTCAAAATTTTATTATTTAAAATTTCATAAAATTTCAATTGAATATATAAATAAAACAAATAAAATTATTAAAAATTTACGGGTCGTTACACCTTTGACCGCCGCCCACGTCGCCACCTGACCCCCGTTCGTCAAGCCGAAGTCACCAAACTCCACGTCCCTTCAACCTCTACACGTGGCCGAGTTCCGGCCCTCACCTGTGCACGTCGCCACCGCCCCAAATTGGATTTTCCGAAACCCTAAAACGCCAAATTCAAGCGCCTCCGATCGAATTAGCACACACGACCACCAGCGTTAGCTTCCCCTTGCCGAGCTCTTCAATACCCAGAAACCGATTTCCCAATTGTCGCTCCAAACAAAAACGTCCAATTCGACTTTGACCGCGATTTTTGATTAATCTGTTTACTGTCTCGAAAAACGAACAGCAGATGTAGGTTTGTATCGTTTAGATCTTCGATATATAATTTTTTCAAATTTTTCTAAGGAGTTTGGATTTTTGACATTGATTTTGAAATGGAATCGGATCTCGAATTTTGTTGTCTGCCATTAAGGAGGAGAGATAGCTGAATTGCGTACAGACAAACGAGAATGAGGGGAATTAGGGTTTATAACTGGGTTTATATAGGTAGGTCAGAAATTAGAATGGATGGCTAAAGTTGGATATACGCGTTAACGACAAAGTGGCCCAAAAAGCCCGTTCTGACCCGAAATGAAATTGGGTAAACCTTATATCAGAATAGGTGTTTAAAAGTATTTTAAACGTGAGAAAAAGTTTCACGTCCAAATTCCATCGTATGAAGAAATTATGCTAAAATCAATAATTTTTAAATTGATTTCAATTGATTTCAATTTATCGATTTCAAGGCGTTTCGAGTCCGTACGATCAAACGACAAGTCCGATCGCTACGAAACTTGAAACCGTACAATAATTCACCGTTACGGATCCGATGAAACTGGCTTCATCGAAATCCGAGTCAGTGGCCAAACTGGCTATTTTTACACTAATTAAATATAATTAATTAATTAAATCAAATTTTAAATTTCATTTCTAAAATTGACAATTTTTATCACCTTTATATTTTTCAAACATTTACAATATTTTAAACAAAATAACAATTCAAAGTTGATAAATTTATCAATTCCAGTATAAACCTCAATTTCATTCAATTCAGAAATTATAAATTTAATTTCAAAAATTTCTATTAAATTTACTTTTCATTCTACTATTTAATTCATTATTAACAAACGGATGAAATAAATATTGGAATCAAAAGCCATTCATTAACATTTTCACCTTTCATCTAAATTCCCATTTTAAATATTTAATTCATTTAATTGCAATTAATCCTTTTATTTAATTTTAAATTCCAAATAAATTAATAAAGCTTTATTCTCGATCCTTATAACTCAACAAATTGTCCAATATGAATAACCTTAACATTACTTACAAATATTCCTTAATTTAATTCAATGTTTACATTTTGTTTTCATATATTCAATTTGTCGCTAAGTATACATCTACATTATTTCCACTGATTTGAATTTCATTCAATTAATTAATAATCTCCTCAGTTAACATTAACGTAACATTTTCTTTATTTTTTTTATTTCAATTGATTCAAAATTCAATTCCTAATTCTTAATATCCTCTAAATAACAACTTCCAAACATTGTATTACTCCTCACATTAATGTGACATTTATTAAAATTAATTTCCAATAAACGTACTACTAAATTTTCCCTTAATTGCGATTTGATTTTCAAATTTTATTTAACATACTAAATAAAATAAATAACATATATAGATTGTTACCTATTTTCCTTTACTTGCATTTATAAGTTTATTACTTAACAATCACAGGTTAAAATTCCATATATATACAAATTTTAATTAATTATCATTAACACTGTATTATTTCATTAATTAATCAAATACTTACATTATCCCTATTTCACTTATTTTTGTCGTTATTCCAAGCATAGGTCGCAAGTTTTCGTTTCTTTATATTATCCTATGGAAACAATATATATTTCAATACCTTTTTACATTTATTGAGATTTATTTTCCAAATTTACTAGATACCACAAATTATGCCCTTACAGTTTATTTCAATTAATTTGGATTGCGCTAAATAAATTATTCATTAACTTACATTAACATAATTGCATAATTTACATTCAGTTACAAATAAATCAATATATTATTTCACCCACTAATACACTGATTGCATTTGTTTATGCTATATTCCATTTATTTCATCATTACATTAACACCTTTCGTTACAATTCATAAATACTTCTGTTTTTATTTAATTACCGTTACTATATTATTATTATTCCATTAGCAAATTAAGTAATTACATTAATACATCTTTATTTAATTCCTTAAATTACACTTAAGTTTCTATTCAACTAATTATCATAACACTGAATGAAATTTACGTTATTCTAATTGTTACCCAATTTACATTTATTTACTTAAATTGGCATTTATAACTAAGTCCTAGCATTTAAATTTAATTTCATAAATATGGGTTTCCTTCCATTCATTCATTATTAACTTAAATTAGCCTTTACTTTTCTCTTAGTTAATTTTCATTATTACAACCTTTATTAATATTCACCGATTTTTTTTATTTCTTCAATATTAAATTTCAAAATCTCATTAAATTAACAATTTTAAAATTATTGAAAAATTACGGGTCGTTACATCTTCGCTTTTGTTGAGTTTAGGTACTTCATTCTTTGCTTGATGGCTACAATATTCACCACTTCTTTCACCACCCAATACCATCCATGACCTCCTTCCTCCTTCATTTAAATTTATAAGTTATGTTCTTCTTGTCACAATAATACTGTTTCATGCGCCAATCACGTACATGTTCTTTCAAATTAAAATTCTGCAACACATATCAAGAAATCACAGAAAATAATAAGTTTCCTACATTACTTAATATAACTGAAATAAACTAGACCATTTAGTAGTAAAATGAACAATCAAGTAAGGAAAATCATCAAAACCACCAATATTGACATCAATATCCTCTTTTTATCTCAACTTGTATAACATCCCTAATTTTTGTTTAACATTATTTAAGGAATTTAGTTAGATAAATTAAATAGAATAATATGAGGTGATAAGAAAAATGAGATTTATTAACCAATTTAGGGTCAGGCCTTAATTAATCAATTATAAGATTGTTTTAAACATGTAATAGAAAAGGGATTAATGAGAGAGGCATAAGGGGAATAATTCCTTATTTCATTCCCTATAACAATCCTCTCTCATTCATTCTCATTTCATTTTCTAAAATGAAAACAAAACCTCAAGGAAGCCGGCCAATACCTAAAGAAGAAAAGAAGAGGAAATCTAAGGAAATTCAAAGGGAAAAGCTTAGGGGAGTTAATCTACATCAGATCTCAATCTCTCTCATCTAATCCAAGCTAATTACTAGTTAAACATCTCAATTGTCTATGCTTTATTTTAGATTTATAATTTATTTTTGAATTGGCTGTGATAATATATCATGGTTGGATTGATATTATCACTATTATAATAAATAATGGTTTGTTGAAATTATTCTAATGGTTTTAAAGGTAAAACCTAAGCTTTTGATCTCCTGCTGATTTAGAATTTGAATATGTGGCGTAAAACATTAATTTGGAGATGAATTTTAAATTTCATAATTTTCCAAGTTCATATGAATATTTTATGAATTTCTTAAAAGGAAATATATATATATTCTCGAGCTTTTTATTATTAATTATAATAAAATTATTATATCGATCCATAAATTTTTGGAAGAAGAAGGAAAATTCAAATTTTTGGTGATTTTAAGGATCTTTCCCTAATGTTAAGATTTTCTATGATTTGCTATCTTAGAAATGTCTATAATTAATATGAGTTAATAATATTAATAATAAGATATTTGTAAAGTTATTTGAGAAGGTAGTACATGTTAGTTCTTGAGATGATGGTTTTGATGACAACAATCTTAAGAATTATTATAAATATAAATACTAATAACTTTGTCTAGATATATATGTATATGCAGGATATATATGTGCATGTACTGAGAATGAAAACAGTACGGTATGGAGATTCAAGACTGTTGAATTCAAGATTATAGAAATCAATGAAGACTCATGAGTATCAAGATTATCAAGAGTACAAGATATTAAGATAGTAATAGAGTTTAGACTTGTGTTAAAACTTCATAATAGAACATAAATCTTTATTCGGATTTTATTTATGGAATGGAATCCATCTTCTCGCTTTAATAGTGGGACGGAACCCACAACCTTTTTAGTGAGATGGAACCTACGACCTCTTTAGTGGAATGGAACCCACGACCTTTTCTAGTGGAATGGAATCCACTAAAATTTTCATGACTTATTTTTAGATTTTTTTTCAAAACTATCTTTTTTAAAAAGACATCTCTCTCTCATTTTAAATATTTTAGCCTTAATTCAAAAACTATTTTTAAACATATTAATTTTAAAATAATTTCTTGTTTTTAAACCATCACCTAGTTATAATGTTTTAGCTTTAATCTCAAAATATTCATATATTTAGTTTTTGTTACTTCTATATTTCATAAAATCACTTTCCAAAGGTTTTATAATCATAATGTATATTCAAAATAGTTTACAAAGTTCTAAGATTGTTTCAAAAAACTTTAGAAAGAAAATCTCTTTCAAAACAAAAATCAATTTTCGAAAAATACTAGGGGATGTCGACGTGCCTATACCCCCCATGTCGACATGGTAGTTGTAGATTTTGAAATTCAAATTTTTAAAAGAAGTGTTTATTCATCATAACCTTTCACGAATGGACATGACCGTTATTCTCCTATATATACTAATAGTTTTCAATCAATTTCACTTAAGATTTCTTTGTTTTCTCTCCTCTTTCTCTTCCGTTTTATTTTCAAACTTTCTTAACAAAACTCTGCCAAAATCCTATGTGAATCAAACTCGATCGTCTCTAGTTTGATTCTCTGCCATTCTCTCTCAAAGATCTCGGTGCTGTTTAGAGTTATAGGATCGTTTGTAATTAAAGATCGATAGTTCAAAGTGTATCGAGTCACTCTATCAAAGTGTGATTGAAAACGGTGTGATTGTGGCCCATAAATCAATTGGGTGTGAAATCAATTAGGTGACCTTGTAGCCTGGTTAAATCAAGAGAGTTTACCCTAGACTCGAAGACGGGAGGGTGTATCTCGTGGCCTTGAAATCAAGGTTGTAGTATCGACATTATATATGAAAATAAATCTGCACAAGAAATTGTGTGGTACTAGATATAGAGTAACTCCGAACCAGTATAAAATTCCGGTGTGTTCTTTCTTTTACTGTCTTTATTTACTACTTACATCCGTGTTTGGTTCTGTGATTGTCTCTGTGTTTGTGAATTACATCTGTTTGGGTTTAATTTGAAAAGATTCCAAAAAGATTCATCAATTTAATTAAACACTATTCACCCCCTCCCTCTACTGTTAATTATGCGTTAAGATCCGTATTCTTTATTTCCTACATTTGGTATTAGAGCATTGGTTTTCAAAGTTATCATAATCTGAATTTTGAAGAAGTTTAAAATGGCAATTTTTGGAGATTCTGTTAACGTCAATTCAAAACAATCCAAATCATCATTGTCTCATAAGTTTGCGTATTGTTATTATAGAAAATCAAGTTATCTACCGAGTTGGTATGTTGTGCAGGAATGGATGTGTCATATGGCTTTTGGAGAATCAACACTCAATGGGAAAATGGTGCAAATAAAAAAAAGCAAATGGATACTTGATTTTGGATGTTCAAAATGCATGATTGGTAATTCGGAGACACTGAATGACATAATTTATGAAGATGGAGGAATGGTCAACTTTGGAGATAATTCAAAAGAATATGTGGTTGGCATCGGCAATGTTGATAACTCTAAAACTCCTACTATTATGATGTTATGTTAGTTAGGAATCTAAAACACAACTTACTTAGCATAAGTCAATTATGTGACAAGGGCTACAAAGCTAAATTTAAGAAGGATAAGTGTCACATCGAAGATAATAAATCAAATATTATCTTTGAAGGAATTAGGAAGAAAAATATTTATATACTCAATATGGAAATCTCAAATGATAACCTATGTCTTTTGGCTAATACAAGTGACCCTTGGATTTGGCATAAAAGATTTTAGGCATTTGAATTTCAAACTCTTATATAGACTTTCAAAGCTTGATCTAGTAAGCGGTCTTCCTAAAATAGATTTTAAAGTAGATAGTATATGTGATGCTTGTCAATTAGGAAAAATTAGGAAGAGTTTATTCAAATTGTAAGATATGATTTCAACTTCAAAACCTCTTGAGTTACTTCATTTAGATCTATTTGGTCCATCTGAAATTCAGTCAATAAATTACAGTAAATATGTTTTTGTAATTGTCGATGATCATTTTAGATTTACATGGACAATTTTTCTAAAACAAGCTCCTAGAACTTGGTATGAAAGGCTAAGATTTTACCTATTATAATAAAATTTTAAATTGGTAGAGTAGATAATACTCTTTTTATTAAATGAAATAAAAATGATATCCAATTAGTACGGATTTATGAAGATGATATCATTGTTAGATCAACAAACAATGAAATGAAAAAAGAGTTTTCTGAAATAATGACAAAAGAGTTTGATATGATTCATACGGACGAACTTACTTTCTTTTCAGGATTGCAAATAAAACAATTAGATAATGGTATTTTCACTAGTTAGGAAAAGTATGCTAGGGATCTAGTTAGTAAGTTTGGTATGACCACTGTGAGTGGAAAACCCACTCCTGTGGCAACCAACGAAGTATTGAATAAAGAAGGCATGTCAAAAGATGTTGATAAAAAACTATATAGGAGAATGATTGGATCACTACTCTATATAACTACGAGTTGGCCTGATATCATGCGCAGTGTTTGTCTCTGTGCAAGATACCAATCTCATCCCAAAGAAACCCATTTAAAAGCTGGTAAATGTATTCTAAGATATGTTAAACATACTTTCGACTATGGCCTATTTTAACCTAAAAGTGATTCACTTGATTTAATCTCATATTGTGATGCTGGCTATGTTGGTTGTAATTCAGACAGAAAAAGTACAAGTGGAACTTGTCACTTTTTATGACATTCTATGGTTTTTTGGTTTAGTAAAAAGAAAAATACTATCTTGCTATCAATAAATGAAGCAGAATATATCTCTGCTGCTTTGGCTTGTTCTCAAATCATCTGTATGCAACAGAACCTAAAGGATTTTGGATTAAATATTTCTAAATCACCAATTTATTGTGACAATACAAGTGCAATAAATTTATCCAAAAATCCTACTCATCGTGCCAGAACTAATCATATTGATATTATACATCATTTTCTCAGAGATAATATAAATAAAGATATTATCTCTTGAATTTATGAACACTGAGAATCAAATAGCCGATATTCTGACCAAACCCTTGAAGTAATCAACTTTTACTAAATTAATAAGTAAACTAGGTATTTGTTCTATAGTTGAGATATAGAATACAGATATAACAATATATATATTTAAATAAATAGAGGAAAACAAAATTGTCAAAAAATTTTATGGGATGTCGACATTCCCCTATCTCCCTTTTCGACATACAACAGTCAGATTTGAAATTTTGATTTTCCCTCTAAAATCAGTTTGGTGGTTATATAACCATAATTTTCGAATTCATCTATCTACTAACTTTATTTTCTCTGTAATAAACTTCTGAAAATACAAATTAATGACCTCCTCTTCTAAATCAAACCAAAATGCAACCATTTCCTTCTCTTCTCCTAATTCTGGTCCATTCCAACGTACTACGTTGGCTTGAGTAATGAAGATCGAGGAAATTACGAAGGATTCTCTATAAATGCTGACCGAATTACAAGTCATGCAAATAAGGTTCGCAAAGGAATAGGAGAAACAAGGTAAAATTATTAGAAATTTGCAAAAATTTGTAATGAATAATCATGCAGACCCTATTGTGATTGAAGGTGATTCCTCTAACATACGTATTCATAATCCATTAAAGGACGACGAAGAAGAAAAATAGAAGAGAAAGAAGCGCAAATGGATGAGGACGATAATGTTGTTTACGTTGGAGAAGTCTGATTTGACAAAAATGGTAATTTGGTCGAACAACATGGAAACTTTTTTCTCCATTACCCTAATTGATCGATTCACAAGTCACTATTTGTAAAGGACTCTCGTTAGATTGTTATTATATTAATGTTTTTGTATTTTTCATACTTGTATATATTTGCGTCTATGTTTCATATATATGTGTAGTGAAACATCATATATAATAATTCACTTATTATACTTCTCAATTAGAATTTAGTTCCATAGTATTAGTAAAAGGGGGAATTATGTAGTTTAGGCTTAGTTTTTGTTGATGACAAAGGGGGAGAATTATAAAATAGGATAGTCAGGCTGTTAGTTAGGCTTAGATTAAGGGGGAGTTAGAAGATTAAGTGGGAGTTGCTGGAATAAGGGAGAATCACAGTTTGGTAGAGTATATTTTATAGGTTGTCGTCATCAAAAAGGGGGAGATTTTTAGTTCCCAAGATGATGGTTTTGATGACAAAAAACTTAGGACTTGTTATAAAATATAAATACTAATATCTTTGTCTATATGTATATGTAGGATATATATGTAGGTTCTAAGAAATAAAACTGTACAGTATAAAGATTCAAGACAGACGAATTTAAGATTGTAATCAAGACTGAAAACTCATGAGTATCAAGATTATCAAGAGTTCAAGATATCAAGATAAGTAATAGAGTTTAGATTTATGTTAAAACTTCATAATAGCACTTAAATCTTTATTCAGAATTTAATTGTAGTATGGAATCCACGTTCTTGCTTTAATAGTGGGATGGAGCCCAAGACCTCTTTAGTGGGAGGGAACCCATGACCTTCTCTAGTGGAATGGAATCCAAGAAATTTTTAAAATGATTTATTTTTAGATTTTTCAAAATTATCTTTTTAAAAATACATCTCTCTCGGTTTAAATATTTTAGCCTGGATTTAAAAAACTATTTTCAATCATATTAATTTCAAAATCTTTTCTTGTTTTTAAAATATCTCCTGGTTTTAATGTTTTAGCTTTAATCTTAAAATATTTATATATTTAGTTTTTATTACCTTTATATTTCATAAGATTATTTTCCAAAGGTTTTTATAATCATAAAGTATATTCAAAATAGTTTACAAAGTTCTAAGGTTGTTTCGACAAACTTCAAAAAGAAAATCTCTTTCAAACAAAAATCAGTTTTCAAAAAATACTAGGGGATGTCGAGGTGCCTATACCCCCAATGTTGACATGGTAGCCTTAGATTTTAAAATCCAAATTTTCAAAAAGAAGTGTCTCTTCGTCATAACCATTCACGAATGGACATAAACATTATTCTCCTATATATATCAGTAGTTTTCAACGAATTTTCACTTAAGATTTCATTGTTTTCTCTCCACTTTCTCTTTCATTCTTATTTTCAAACTTTCTTAACATAACTGCCAAAATCCTAAGTGAATCAAAGACCTCAGTTTGATGGTCACTAGTTTGATTCTCTACCACTCTCTCTCAAAGACCTCGGTGCTATTTAGAGTTATAGGATCGTTGGTAACAAAGATCGAAATGTATTGATTTTCTCTGTCAAAGTGTGATTGGAAATGGTGCGATTGATGCTTGTAAATCAATTAGGTGTGATAGTAGCCGTAAATCAATTAGGTGATTTTGTAGCCTATTTAAATCAAGAGAGCGCCCTGGACTCGAAGACAGGAGGGTGTATCTCATGGCCTTGAAATCGAGATTGTAATATCAAAATTGTATTTGGAAATAAATCAACACAAGAAATTGTGTGGGACTGGATGTAGGGTAACTCCAAACCAGTATAAAATTCCAGTGTGTTTTTTCCTTTACTGCTTTGATTTACTATTTGCATATGTGTCTGCTTCCGTGATTGTCTCTATGTTTGTGAATTACATGTGTTTGAGTTTAATTTGAAAAGGTTTCAAAAAGATTCATAAAATTAATTAAACATTATTCACCCCTTCTAGTGTTAATTCTGCCTTAAGATCCATAATTCACATTTCCTATAGTACATGTCCTACTAGAATTTTCAATAAGGAATACGAAAAGTGTTTTATTATCGAATGAAAATTCGACATGAGGCAAGGGTTAATGTAAAGTATTAACTTTATAAGGAAACAAATTGGTTTTTATGTTATTTATGAAATGCCATCGATAATTATAACTTAGAGTCTCGATACTTTTATATTCATAGAAGCTTGTTAACTATAAGAGCCGATGGATGTGATAGATACTCGATATCGGTGTGTTGTATCTACTTTCATACGGACTTGACACCTAATGTTATGTAAGTATTCGCTGCCCAAGTTTTGGATAGGTTCAATAAGCCCATGGTTTAGAAACTCAACAACTTCTTTTTGTTAAAACTTAACATCCTCAATTTTTAGTGGTTCGGTACTCATGTTTCCAAGAACTCAACAGTCCTATGTGTTTAAGAGGCTCAGCATCTCACGCTTTTAAGGACTCGACCTCTCTTGTCTTATAATGACTCAATAGTTTCCGTGTAGCTGCTCGATAACTATGTTTTAGCGGCTCAATAGTCATGTTTTACAAACTTGATAGTCATGTTTTAAAGGCTCAATAACCCATGTTTTCTAGATAATTGATATCCATATTTTAGAGGCTATATAGCCGTATGTTTTACAAACATGAATGCTATGTTTTAGCAAGTCGATAGCCTATGTTTTCTTGGTACTTATTATTCATATTTTAGTATCTATACAGCCATTTGCTATACAAACTTGAAAGCTATGTAGTAGAGGCTCGATAGCCCATGTTTTCAAGATGCTCGACATCCCTGTTTTGATAGCAATGATTGAAAAGCTATGTAAAGATGATAATGCTCTAGCATAAGATTTAGGCTAAGTATTAGGGCTATGTTTTCCTTATTTTATAAATGATTTCAAGTGGTTTATCATTTCTAAGGATAAATATATTCAAGGAAATGAAATAGTATATTAGCCCGATTATATATGAAATTTGCCAAAGAAAAATATTACTTAAACTAAAGTAGTTTTGTCATGTATATAACTATTGATTGAACATATTTTGATGAATGATGTTATATGTTCTTATTATCATTTGATCGGCTAAATTTACATATTTATAATTTTTCATGCTCACATTTTCATACCCAACACACCTTTGGATTTAGGAACAAAATTACCATTTAGGTTGTTCTAGTAGGGAGTATGGTCAGACTAAACTCCTGAGTGAGTAGAATTGTATCTAGGAGATCAGATAAATCAATTGTGTTAGGATGTCTTGAACTGTTCAAAAATATACAACTCATGGATTTAAATCCAAATAAGGTTTTAGGTGGGAATGCTTTATGGTCACGCCCTATCCTTTAACCGTTAGCCCCTAATTGTTAAAGGCCTACGATTCTAGTGCATATGGCTTTGTAATAAAGAGACGAAAAGATATGGACATACAGAAAGAAAGTCCTAGCTCTATATGCTCACTATATTGTTTAATTGGGTCCTCTTAATAGTATTTGAATATTTTAGGACATTTGGTTATATTCTGCATGAGTCAGCGTGATAGGTCATTAGTTGACATATGAAAACTAATAGGTTCATAGTGACCCTAATAATACAATGATTTGAGATAGACATCCAACTTTATGGGATGGGTAAACCTTGCAAATGCATAGCCCTTTAATGGCAGACCAGTCATATTTACCCATATTCATGCATATGATCATATCATATTTATTTTAACCGTTATGTTGGTAGGTGCATGATTTATGTTCAGATTGACATATTTTGATAAGATACTTATGAGGGGACAACCTGTTCCTTTTCTACGGCGTGGTCTCAGATATCTATTTTTGGTTCAAGATGGCATATTATTATCCATGCTAAACATTTTTGTCTGACACAAAGTTTTTATTTTCCCCTTAAACTTACAGGTACTCATTTGAGTAGATCGGGAGTAGGGCTTTCATATTAGATGAATAAACTTCCATTGACATGTAGAAGGCATGCTGGTATTAGAGGATTATTTTTGTTGTATTGGTCAAAGCTTTATTTCGTTTGAATGGATAGTTAGACTCTGATCATCCAAGAGAGCATCTTCATATGTCACTCTTGGAATATAATTGTAATCATTATATTTTCTTTGAATGTGGAATCGATGGGATTATATAATGAATATGAAAGTTATTAATGAAATGTATTTAAAAAAAATTAATATTCATGTGCTCTTGATGTTATAGATACAATAAACTGATCTCATTTTGGCACCAGAAATAATACAATGGATGATTGCAACATTAGTATCGCTTACCTTTGGACCTTAAAAAAGTGAATATTATAACATGGTATTAGAGCATATGTTTATGTAAAACTTAAAAGATTTTTAAAACATAATCCAAATAAATTGAAGAATGAGATTGAAGTATAGGATAACGCTATAGCAACGTACTTGTTATTTGTTATATATAAGTATGTATTCCATCTCTGTTCTCCCCTCTCTTAAACCATTTTTTTTATCTTACGAAGACTTATATGTAGATCATGAGAAAGTAAGATATGGAAGCTGGAACTGAAAGAGTGAATCTAGGTGGAGGAAGCATCAAAAAAATTAGAAATGTTCGACCCAATGCTTAAAGGGATCTGGGTCGACCAGAAAATGCTGATCCAAATGAAAATGCTAATGTGAGTGTTGGAACTTTATTTGTAGATATGGGGACCAAGTATTGGTTCTTCATGAAAACGATGCAAACTGGAGCTACGGCTGGTTTGGCTGAAGGAAACTCTGATAATGTAGGAGGTGCTAACCCCGAGGTACCTGCTCGCAACAATTATGCTAAGTTGAGATGTGATAATACTAGTCTTGGAAGAAAGTTTTTGTTCGAGATAGCTAAGTCAACTTTGCTCATGAAGTTTGTTGAATTAGAGCATGGAAAGATGTTTGTACTGGAATATGTAACTAAGTTTGATGAGTTGGAAAGATACGGATATGCTACTATTGGTACTGTGATAAGAAGGAATGAGAAGTTCATTTAGGGGATTGAAGGCAGAGATTGTCAAGGCAACTATGTCGCATCTTAGGGATCCTTGCAATGTGATGGTAGAGATGGTGTTAAAGAATGAGGAAATGCTTTTGACATTTGGAAGTGACAAGCCTGTGGAGACTAATGGTTTTCAAAGTAAGAAAAGGAAGTTCTTTGATAAGAAGGGAGCTCAAAATGGTGGAGCCACCAAGAAAAGGAAGTCTAATATTGTTTGCTATAAGTGTGATAAGAAATGACAATTTGCTAATGAGTGTCAATTTAGCAATGGAAAGAAGGTTATGGAAGATAACGGCATGAAGTGTTATAATTGCAACCAGATGGGGCATTACAACAACGAATGTCCAGAATCTGCCAAGGCTGATAAAGGAAAGGGTTTTCCTCTAGAACTATCTGCTTTTGGACTGACTATAGAAGAGAAAGTAAAGTCTGTGATGGGTGGTGCACTTTTGATTCATCGCATACTTATTAAAGTATTATTTGATACTAGCGTATCACATTCTTTTATCTCATAATGTTCGGTGGATAAGTTAAATTTTGAACCATCATACCTTATTACTTTATTAAGGGTTGTGAATCTGATAGGAGGTTATGAAACTTTTGGGATTAGATGTGACCATTTAAAATTTATGTTGTTAGGTATCATGCATTTACATGCAATATGCATGCGTTTTACTTTATGGGTTTTGGGATATTTCTGTGTGTGGATTGGCTAAGCAGATATGATGCTAGGATGTTTTGCTAGGACATGAAGGTACCATTACAACCTAATAGCCGTGATTGAATAATATACTCAGTAGAAAATTCGAACTTAGATGTATGTGCTTTATTGGGTGCAAAGGAAGTGGATGATGAGGTGAATCGGGTTTTTATAGTAAGAAAGTATGTGAATTTTTTTGAGCGAGTTACAGGACCATCACCGAGACAAGCTATTGAGTTTCGAATAGATCTTGTACCTGGAGCAGAACCCATAAGTACACCACCTACTGAGATAAAAGAGTTAAAGATGTAGCTGGTGGACTTAGAAATAAAGAATTTTATTATACTAAGTAGTTCGCCTTGAGGAGTGGCTGTGGTATCGTGAAGAAACGGGATGGGTCGTTAAGAATGTATATTGATTATCGTAAGTTAAATGAGAAGATGATAAAGACTCGGTATCCTTTTCCAAGAATAGATAATTTGTTTGATCAATTGGATAGAGCCAAGGCATTTTCCGAATTGGATTTAGCAACATGGTTCTATTAATTGAGAGTGGCGGAGGACAACACTCCATTAACAACATTTTGAACAAGATATGGTTGGTGTGAATGGTTAGTCATGCCCTTTGGACGCGCCTGCTTACTTTGTGGATTTGATGAATCGGTTCTTTCGAGTGCATTTGGACAGATTTGTGGTAATGTTTTTAGATTACATTATGATATATTCTAAGAATGAACAAGATCCTGAGATTTAACTTAGCATAATGCTAGAAATGTTGAGGCGGCATCAACTAAAACCAAAGTTTTCAATATGTCATTTTTAGAAGATAGAATTAAAGTTCCTTGTTTATGTAGTTTCAAAAAATGGGTTATCGGTAGATTCAACTAAAATTTAAGATGTTAATAATTTAAAAGGGTCCGAGACCAAGATAAGATGTTTTCTGGGGTTGACTGTATATTACCGGAAATTCATCAAGGATTTCTCTCCTATAAGGGCACCTATAACTAAATTAAAAAGGAAGGACGTAAAGTATGTTTGTACTGATAAATGTGAAGAATCGTTCTTAAAGCTAAAACATTTATTGACCAATGTGATTGTGTTAGTTGTTCCAGATGGAAATCAAGATTTAGTGATGTATACTGATGCATGAGGGACATGTTAGGAGTTGTGTCAATGTAGAAAGGTAAAGTGATTGTCTTTGTTTCTTGACAACTTTGACTATATGAGGTTAGATATCTGACTCATCATTTAGAGTTGGTAGCAGCGATCTTTGCTTTGAAAGTGTGGAGACACTATCTTTTGGGAGAACGATTTGAGTTATTTATGGATCATAAGTCATTGAAGTATTTATTCTCTCAGAAGGAGTTGAATGAGCTTCTAGTAGTTTATGATTTTGATATTGAGTGTACGTTGGGGAAAGATAATAAAGTTACTGATGCACTTAGAAGAAAACATCAGGGTGCGGTGTTAGATATGTAAGAAGAATGGAAAGATTTAGAGGTGTTGACTACTTGAGGTGCACGGTTAAGGTCAACCACTAGTTCTAGTAATAATAATGCAATGTTGTCATGTTTGGAAGTTCAATCAGTAACGATCGAATGCATTCTTTCTAAGCAGAGAGATGAAACGTTACTAGTTGAACGAATTAGAAGGATTAAAGATGGAACCAAGGTTGATGATTTAAAAGATTTTGTCTTGACTAGAACGGGCGGTTGAGGAAGAAAGGACAGTTGTGTGTTCCAAATGTTCACAGCCTAAGGAAGGAAGTTCTAAGGGAGTGTCATCGATCGAAGTTTGCTATTCATCCTGGAGGAACCAAAATGTATCAGGATATGAAAATGAGTTTCTTTTAGGAAGGAATGAAAAGAGATGTAGGCTTATGGGTGAAGCAATTTTGGAATTGTCAACAAGTAAAAGCTGAGCATCAGAAATCAAGTGGATTGCTTCAACCTTTAGAAGTGCCACTTTGGAAATGGGATTCTATATCCACGAATTTTATTAATAGGTTGCCAAGATCAAATAGGGGAAACAAAAGTATTTGGATCGTGATAGATAGACTGACCAAGAGTGCACACTTTATTCTTATTAAGTCGACAAGGACAACACCTACCTTGGAAAAGTTGTTTACGAAGAATACTGTAAGACTGCATGGGATTCCTAGTAGTATAGTCAGTGACACAGATACTTTGTTCACTAGTGAATTCTAGAAGAATCCACAAGAAGTGTTCGGTGCCAAGCTGAAGATGAGTACTGCTTACCATCCACAAACGGATGGACAAACGGAAAGAGTTAACAAAGTTTTTGAAGATTTGTTAAGGGCTTGTGTACTGGACTTTGGAGGACCATGGAAGGACCATTTGCACTTAGTCGAGTTTTCTTATAACGATAGTTATTAACTAGTATAGGAACGACGCCTTTTGAAGCTCTTTATGGAAGGCCATGCAAATCACTGACATGTTGGTTAGAGATCAGAGATAGGTTGATTCTTGGCTCGGATATGATGAGAGAGGGCGTAGAAAAGATTGAGTTGATTCGAGCAAGGATGAAAGAATATTAGTGTAATGATCTACAGATTTATAACTTTGATAAATTATATTTATTTTTATAATATTCAAATATAGGATATTTTAACATAGATTATGATGTTCTGAATAATAAATAACAATGGTAATCTTATTTTAAATAAGTATTTACGAAAATGTATAACTTGGAAAATATCGATAAAATGATCGAAAACCATTTTATCAATAATCAGCTCTATAATCATCAAATATCATGCACGGAACTTGATACATACACTTATTTTTATAACTGAATAGGAAACAAATTATTTATTTTATTTTTGAAAATTAAATGTATTTATGACATCATAAGTAATGTCATTATATTCAATAATTGATTTATGGTTTTAAATTGAGATTTAATGATTAAATAATTATTTTAATCATTCTAATAATTGTTTTAAATGATAATAATTCATTTTAAATAGTTATAAATTGATAATAGGTAACTTATAATAGTTTTATAAAGATATATATTTGATTTGAAAATATAAGAAAATTTGTATCGCTTTATTGATATAATAATACCTTCTGTAAACAATTGTTTAATATTGATGTATATGGTTTCATAATTCAAATGAGATCATTTTAATTCATTAATAATGGTTATGAATTAGTTTTCAATTTTTTTTAGAATTATATATACTTAAATTAATAAGTGAAAATGTGATCGGGAACCGGTTTCTCGATTTTCAACGGTTTAGCAAATGGAAGTTATTCGAAGTCGTTGAAACATTGTTTATTCTCTTATGCACATACATATACATGTATATACGTGTCACATGCATTCATATACATACATATAACACACATAACATATGTATACATTTATATAACATATTTATATATACAAACAGGTGAGTGTTTGGCATTGCATATTTAAGACTCGTACATTGATCTCTATAAATGAACATCTTTTTGGTGGTGTAGAAGGTAACTCTCCTGTACTTGGAATTCAATTCTAAGACATAGGAGATTAAAAGTTGTACATTTATGGAAATCAATAGCGTGATTAGAAATGGCAATGTGGCATTCTAAGTGGAACCTATTATGTGAAAGACAAAGCATGGCTTTGTGCGAAATAATGTGTGGCTTTCTATAAGTTGAGTTTAGCCTCATGTATGAGCCTCAAACCCCAAAGATGATACCAGTAATGATGTGGTATGACCTATATTTCGGGCTATCGATTTTATGAGTATGGAGGTGACTAGTGGAATCTGGGCCTTAAGGCATTATGGAAAGTATTAGAGGCTTGACGAAGAACGAGTATAACCACCTAGTAATACGTTATTCCATAGTAGAGCATCCAACATAGTTCTAAGGCTTGCTTGAGATAAGTGTATAGCCGCTAAGGTGCTAATTGTTTATGCATGGATTTTGGAGGACATTGGCACTAGTTCCCCATCATGTTGGAAACCCAATTCCAATAAGTGCCTTCGAACTTGATTTTACATTTACTTGGAAGATGTTTTCAAAAGTAGACACTATTATAATATATCAAATGGTTTTAAAGTATAAAAATGCTTTGCTTATCATAAGGTATAAACCCATCTGTGTTTATGTGCAGCGTGGTCATATAAGGTACTCTTTTTTTTCAAAAGGACCATCATATATTTTTATAAATCGTGTTTCAGGCTGGTTTATCAAGCCTGATTGGTATTTTTAATACCTAGGTCGGATTCAAGTAGTTTCAAGATTAGCTGAAGATGCTTAGAATTTCCAGAGGAGAGTTGGAGATCTTCATCAATGTATGGACATATTATATTTTTCCATTGCATTTGTATTATTTTTTTAGGAGTTGTAAGGACAGAGATATATAACTGTCCAGGCTGAATCTAGATTAGACTCTGACATGGTATTTAATTTTCCGCTGTAAAGATTTATTTTAAAATAATATAAGTTATTCCATTCGTGTGAGATTCTGTTTAGTCTTCATTTTCTTTTGCCCCTAACAATCGGTTTTTCCAGCACTAGAATTTGCTGCACGTGAATATCGAGGATATAGTAGTATCGATTTTAGAGGGTTGAAAATCTCGTTCGTTACATTTGGTATTAGAGCTTAAGTTGAGCGAACATCCGGGCTTTGTTGGAGTAAAATTCATTATAGATATGGTTAGCAATACCCTAGAATGAGTAACTCATTAGAGATAGAGTTTGTAACACCCTAGAATGAGTGTGACTGTATTATATATGAGCGCGTATTTGTTAACGCTGTATATAAATGATTTTTTGTTTTGAAAAATTAGTAGTTGAAATAATTTTACCTAGGATTATATTTTGAATATAAAGAAATATCTTTCAAATTTGTGTAGTATTTAGTTGTTAAGAAAACGATAATATTCAAGTATTATCATTGATTTTTGTTTATATTAAAAAAGTTAAATACAAACCCCTTGTGAATTAATTTTCACGATTTGACTATAAAGTGTTTGAAAATAATATTGGAATCATATAAAATAATAAATGAGCATGTTTTACAAAAGTGTATTTTACAAATATTCAATGATTTTGTAAAAGATAAAAATCTTATGAAATGTTTTCATAAGGATTTCTTGAAGGTTAATAAATACATATGTTGTGCTTAAATCATTTCAATGCATAAATCTTGATCTAAGACTCGAGTATGAAACTTTGAGGTGTTTACATCGGTCCAAAAAAGAATTTATCACTTGATTTTTTGACGTCGTACATTGATGAGGGTTTGTGTTTGGATACTTACGTTTTCTATCATAGTTAAGAGATATGCAAAGAAATCTAAAAGTTTTGATTGGAAAGCCCGATCATAGTCCACATTAGAGGATCAAGGGATCAATACTAGTTCAAAAGTAAAGTTGTGGATTCGAATAGTAGATTAAATCAGATGATCCGTATACGTCATATGAATGTAAGTTTAAAACTAAATATTTTGGGCAAGTACCTTTGGGTTTTGTTTTGGTGTAATTTCGAGGACAAAATTCTTTAAGGGGAAAGTCTGTAACGACATGCAAATTTATCACTTTGGTAAATCATATTTATTTTTAAAATATTTAAATATAGGTTTTTATTAACATAGATTATTATATTTTGAATAATAAATAAGAAAGGTAATCTTATTTTGAACAAGTATTTGCAAAAATATATACTTTGGAAAAATAGCAATAAAATGACCTAAAATCGTTTTATCGATAAACTACTCTATAATCATCAAACATCGCATACAGAACTGGATATATAAACTTATTTTTACAATTGAACAAAAATATGAAATAAAATTAATTATTTTTGAAAATTAAATGTATTTATAACATCATCAGTGATTCCATTATTTATGTTTTTAAATTGAAATTTAATGATTTAATAATTATTTTAATTATTCCAATAATTGTTCTAAATGATAATAATTCATTTTAAATAGTTATAGAGTGATAATAAGTAATTTATAATAATTTATAAAGATTTATATTTGATTTGAAAATATAAGAAAATTTATATCGCTTCATTGATATAATAACACTTTTTGTAAACAATTATTTGATATTAATTTATATGGTTTATAATTCAAATGAGATCATTTTAATTTATCATTAATGATAAGAATTTAGTTTTCAATTTTTTTATAATTATATGTACTTTAATTAGTTAGTGAAAATGTGATCGGGAATCAGTTTCCTGATTTTCAACGGTTTTGTTAGTCCTTGAGATGATGGTTTTGATGGCAACAACTTTAGAATAAGATTACAAGAATAAATACTAACATTATAGTTTAGATATATATATATATATATATATATATGTAGGATTTAACCATGCAGGTACCAAGAATGAAGACTATACAGTATAGAGATTCAAGATATCAAGATTGAAGACTCATGAGTATCAAGATTATCAAGAGTTCAAGATTTCAATAATAAGTAATTTAATTAGGAATTTTGTTAAAACTCCTAGAAAAGCACTGACATCTTATAATCCAATTTGTTCGTGGAATGGAATCCACTTCGAGCCTGTTAAAGGGATGGAACCCTAAGTAGGATGGAACCTACGAAAAATCTAGTGGAACATTGTTTTGTTACCACTAACTTTTATTCAAATGTTTTTTACAAAATTATATCTTGTTTTCAAAATGATTTCAAAATCTTCCTGTTAAAAGAATCAGAAACATCTATCCTGGTTTTAAATATTTTTAGCCTCAAAATAATCTTATTTCCAAAATCAAATTATCCTTGGTTTTAAACTATCTGTTAATAATATATTTAACTTTTAATATTTATACTTAGATTTAAAAATAAAATTATAATTTTTTATATATATCAAAATATTATTCTCTATATTTATTTATGTATTTTAACTATAGTTAAGTATATTTATAAAGTTTAAAAATAGTTTTAATACAAGATTGAAGTTATTTTCAAAGAAGAAAAAATTACCAAAATTTCCTTAGACTTGTCGAAAACCCCTAGGACCCCTTGTCGACAAAGTGGCAGTTGATTTCAAAAATTCGAATTTCAAAAGAAGTGTCTATTCATCATATCCTTTCACGAATGGACATGATTTTTATTCTACTGTAAATAGGGGCAGTTTTAAACGAATTTTCATTCATATTTTCTCTGATTTCACTCCTCTTCTTCTTCCACGTTTCTTTATATATATTTTTACCATTACTCTGCCGAAATCACCATTGAATCTAACTAGATCATTTCTGGTTTGATTCTCTACCACTATCTCAACAAGATCTCAGTGCTATTCAGAGTTATAGGCTTCTTTGTGATAAACTAAACGAGAAAAGGTGATTGTAGCCTGTGAAATCAATCAAGCGAGAAAAGTTGTGATTGTAGCCCGTGAAATCAATTGGGTGAACTTGTTGCCCATAAAATCAAGTATCTCTACCCAGAGGATCGTGAATCTGGAGTGGTATACCTCGTGGCCTTGAAATCGAGGGTGTAATTGTGTGATTAATTTTGAAAGGAAATCTATACTTCTGTGCGGGACTGGATGTAGGGTAACTCCAAACCAGTATAAAATTCAATGTGTTCTTTCCTTTATTGTTTTTACTTTATTTCCGCATTTGTGTTTAATTCTGTGATCATATCTATATCTGAATATTGCATATATTCATGTTCAAATTAACATAAACTCAAAAAGATATAGTAATTCCTTAAAACACTATTCACCCTTCCCTCCTCTAGTGTTAATTCTAGCCTTAAGATCCGCAATCCGCATTTCTCACATTTGGTATCAGAGCAAGGTTTTCAAAGTTTTATAATCTAAATTTTGAAAATTTTCAAACTGGCTACCAACACTGGTGCTGTTAATACTAACAACACTGGTTCTATTATCCATACCACTAGTTCATTTGTGGAAGGTCAGTCTACTGTCAGACCACCACTTTTTAATGGCAGTAACTATGCATATTGGGCATGTAAGATGAAAATATATTTACAATCTATAGGACTAGACACTTGGAACGTCACACAGATTGAATATTCTGAACCCACAACTGATTTTGCATAGTGGACTGCTGAGCAAAATACTGTTGTACAAAATAACTCTAAAGCTATGAATATTCTATTTTGTTCACTTGATAGAAATGAATTTAATATAGTGTCAGTTTATAAATCTGCATATGAAATTTGGAAAACTTTGCAAGTTACTTACGAAGGAACAAGCAAAGTTAAACAGACCAACATTTCCGTGCTCACAAATCAGTTTCAATTATTTAAAATGAATTCTAATGAATCTATTTCAGATATGTATTGTATATTTCAGAACACTGTGCATTCTCTAATATTCTTGGGAAAGGAATTTTCGAAAGAAGATCAAGTCAGAAAAATCTTAAGTTCTCTTACTCCGGAATGGGACCAAAAGGCACTTGCGATCAAAGAGGCAAATGACATCAGTATCTTAAAGATAGAAGAATTAATTGGAAATCTAATGCCGTTTGAAGTTCAAATAATTGAGAGAAGAGAAAGGAAAGCACCTGAAAAGAAATCAATGGCGTTCAATGCATTGACTGATAGATCAGGCTCAAACAGCGATAATGATGAAGAGATAGCCCTTATGACCAAGAATTTTCGAAAATTCCTGAAATACAGAAAGATGAATAATCTTAAGATAAACAACTATAAGAACTCTGAAAATCAGAATGTAGTGCCAAACAATATCAAATGTTTCAACTGTGACGTGCCACATCAAAAGAGACTGTCCGCATCCAGATAGACAAAATCTTCCTATAATCAATGATTCCATAAAGAAACGAAAACGTTCATTTACTGCTACTCTAGATGACTCAGACTCGTCCTCAAGCGATGATGATCAGAAGACAGATAATTCAAATATGTGTTTGACGGCAGTTCACGACTCCGACGATTCAGAGAAACAGACTCAGAAAAAGGTACACATTTACAATACAATTGGTTGAAATTACATGCTTAGAATTCGATGCTTGATTGGTTGATTTTGAATTGGTGTGCTGTTTGAATTTTTAAAATTTTATTATTTTTAACTATTATTTTACTATTATTTTATTATTATTATTATTATTTAATAATATCATAATATTTTATGGAATATACTATAATTCTAGTAATTTTCTATATATATATATATATAGACATTAAAAATAATAAATATATATATTAGAATACCTAAGAAAAATAATCATGGAAATTCAAAGACACCTGTCGACAAGGTCCCCAACATGTTGTCGACAAGGGTACAGAAATTTGAAATTCAAAATTTGAATTATAATGTTGAATTTCTCTCCATCTTTTCACTTCATTCAATTCTCTGAAAGTCACCTTTTGACCAGAGAACATATCCTTTGAGAATCTATTTAGTCACTATCTCTTATCACAACTTTTCACTCTCATTTTCAAATTCAAACTCTTATCTCAAAATTTCAATCTCTCTACTCTCTACTCTAATGGCTTCTTCAAGCAACCCTTCCATAATGAGAATTTCTAGAAAGATAAAATAGCAACTCTACAATGATCCGGAGGCTATAAAAGCATATGTCAACTATGCCAACTATGGAAAAGTCCATCCCTGAAAGTTTGCTTTATTTCAAGATTTCTCTACTTATGAAATCGATTCTCTTTTTGCAAATAATCAAGTTCTTAGTCTTCTTGATGCTTCTCAAAATGATTTTGTTTGTTACCCAAATCTTGTTAAAATTTTCTATGCAAATCTCAATCGTGGATTTTATAATGGAAATGATGATGAAATTTGGAGTAGTATCAAAGGTACTAGAATCGTTTTAAATTGTGATCTTTTAGGTACCATTCTAAATTGCAAGAGTGCGGGAATGGATCTTTCTAGTTTTAATATTGATGAAAATTATCATGAGACATTTCATCACATTTTCGAAGGAAATGATAACTTTAAATTCAAAAATCAAAATTTTCGACCAAAAGCTAGAATTGTTAATCTTCTTTTACAACATACTTTGACCCCAAGATCGGGGAGTTTTAACAATCTAACTTCAAAAGTTTGCAAAGCACTTTTTGCTATTTTTGGGAATTATGATATTAATTGGACGCAAGTTATTTTGGATGAATTTCGTCCCAAAAAATTTGAAATGGGTGAAAACACTTTGTATCATGGAATCTATCTCACTCGGATTTTTAACTATTTTGGAGTGGATTTCAAAGGAGAATAATTTGTTTCAAGAACAGTTTTTAATCACTCAAACATCTCTCTTATGAAAATTCTATTTGTTTTTCAACCTTATGAGACTCTTGCCGAAAAGGAAGAGCGTTTGGCTCATGAGGAGATGGAAGAGGAGGAAGAGGAAGAAGAAGAAAGGGATGAAATGGAAATGTAAGAAGAAGAAGAAGGTGAAACATCTTTGGAAAGCATTGACTATCCTCCTAATCCAACCAACAAAACCTTACTCAAAAATCAAAAGACCATTGTCAAGAATCAACGGATTCTTAAAAGTTCCGTTAGTAAGAAGTCGGATAAAATGTCATCCAAGATGAACAAGTTTTTCTCCAAAGTCAGCAAGAAGCTTGGATTTTCTTCATCTTCGTCATCCACTAACTAGTTCTATCTTTTCATATCTTGTTGTATTAGTTTTAGTTTGTTTTGATTTGAATGTTCCTGTGGTTTTTAATGTTTAATCATTGTATCGTTCTATTATGAAATGAAATTGAATTACTTATTTGTTATCTAGCTTATCCTATCTCCAGAATAAATGTTAGTATATTATATATAAATATATATATATATACACACACAATTTATTAACAAAATCAAAATAGTTCATCGAAATAGACTAAGCCCTATCGACAACCCCCCTCCCTTGACCATGTCGACATGTACTGGTCAGAAATGACTTTTCATTTGAAATTTGAATAACTTCCTTATGTCTATTCATTTCAAAAGAATTTCTGCACCTATAAATACCTATTTCTTCCAGAATTCATCACTCAGAATTATTTCTTATCTACTTTATCTCCAATTCTTCTCATAAACTCAAATATGACCAATCCAATTCATAATCTGGCCGAGAATCTTGAAGAAACCCTTAGTTCTTTCAAGAATATTCTATCTTTCATTCTTCGTCACCAGCGACACTTAGAGTTGAGAAAAGCGTTTCGATGTGATACGATGGATGATTTCCTCCCTGCACAAAGATGATAATGAAGCACATCCTCTAGACTCTCTCACTAATGATAATGAAAATTGGGATGCTATTAAAGCAGGCCCTATATTTGGAGAAGAAGGATGGGTGGAAGTTCCTCGTAATGTTTGATTTGATTGCTTTGTTTGATTTTAATTGATTGCTTGGATTGATTTGATTTGATTTGGTTTGGTATGGATTAATATTTGGTTTGGATTGATATTTGGTGTGCAAAACATATATAAAAACACATTGATATTTATATGATCTTTGATTACTTATCATATCTATCAGTATAATTATTTCTTAATCTATCTATTATATACTCCATTGAATATTATAATAATGTAGGTATTTTAGTACAAGAATAAAGAGGAGTTATACAGTTTGGAGTTAGTTCTTGTTGATGACAAATGGGGAGAAGTATAAAATAGGATAGTTAGGCATAGATTAAGGGGGAGTTATTAGTTTTAGGGGGAGTTATTAGGATAGAAGTAATATTTTATAAACAAAGGTTGTCATCATCAAAAAGGGGGAGATTGTTAGTCCTTGAGATGATGGTTTTGGTGACAACAACCTTAGAATAAGATTATAAAATATAAATACTAACATTATAGTTTAGATATATATGTATATGCAGGATTTAACCATGCAGGTATTGTAACAACCCTAGATTTTGCCTATATATTTTAAATTTGACTTTATTTTATTTTAATTATTTTAAATTTATTTTTATTTCAAATATTTCATTTTAAATATAAATTCTGACTATTAAGTGATCTATAGTTCAAAATAGTATAAATTGGACATTTTACTAAAAAGGTGAATTTCTACTCAAACTGTTTGAACTTTGACTTTTATAATTAAAATTAAAATCATTTTAAATTTTAAATTTTATCTTTTATTATGAAAATAGATGTACTAACTTGAACACTGCTTTTCGTTTCGTTGAAAACGGAGTTAAACTGTGAAAGTTATGTATATTTCAATATTGAGTGCAATTTGTTTATTATGCAAATTTGTTATTTTTAAATTGTATAATCATATTTTATTGTCATATTTCATTTTAATCTGGGTCAATATGTTATTTTATGTATATTTTTGTATAATAATAATTTTTAAATGAAGTAAACAATTTTCCAAAGTCAATGGTGATTTATTTGTAATTTCTGGACACTGTTTAGATTTTTAAGCAATTTCTTTAAATATTTTTCTATTTTCTTTAAAAAATAATTTTTTTTATGTGTTAATATTTTTTTAAGTATATTTTGTCTTTTAATATTTTTAAAAGTGATGTTTGAATTTTTCCAAAGCTTATTGAATTTATTTCCAAATTTTTTTTTGGCAAAGCTAGCGGGGTTGGAATGGGCCCTTACCATTTATTGATATACCAAGAGCTAAGAATTACAGGGAAAAAACATCCCACCAGAGGTAGGCAAGGAAACTGAGAAACAAGAGAACATGGAATACAGGCATATCAACAGGAAAACAAGGGGAAAAAACATAGAACACCAAGTGAACACCTAAAGAGACGGGAGCACCTGCAGAAAACCAGGATCAAACTGATGATTAGAGGCAGCTATCCCAAATTTCATTTTCCCAATGATGCATATTTTCATTTGTAGTTCAGTTTTCCTTCTGTCATTGAAGATAACAGCGTTTCTCTCCTCCCATATTGCCGAAATGAAAGTCTTTAGAGTAAATAGCAATACATACGTTGATTCACTTCTCCATCTGGTTGCTTTGTATATGATCTCCCATTCCTCCTTACTGTCATGAGCAACAATCCTACCAGAGATGATGGAGATGATCCAAATCCAAAACCTGTGCACATACGAACAGTCGAAGAAGAGGTGTAGAGTGTCCTCGTCATCTACTTGGCAGAAGATACACGTGGTATCAATAGTTAACCCACGCTGCCTCAATTTAATTTTGGTTTTTAGAGTGTTGCCAATTAACTTCCATAGCATCAGATTTTGACTTTCAGAATTATGCTGCAGCCATATACGTTTATTCCAGCAGAGATGGGAAGTGTAGAACTTGCTAATTAGGTTCCTGTACATAGCTCCAATCTTATAGGCGTTTTTGCAGCATGGCCAGGTTATGCCATCCTCAGGGAATATGTTAATTTTAGTGCCACGTAGCTGATGCTAAAGGTTTCGAACAGACAGGTTACTAGAATATGGGAGATCTACTTTACCGTCAGCAATACATTCCAAAGCCAGGGAATTGGTGTGGATTGCAGTTTGAATTTGTTGGTTGAAAGTGAGACAGTGACTAAGGATAATTCCTTCTTTAATCCAAGGGTCATACCAGAAGGATTGACGACCATTTATACCGATTCGACTTCTAGCATAAGGGAGGATGTCATGTCTGATCTTGAGCAGATTACGCCAAGTCCAACTACATGAGAGGGGGATATCCATTGTCCAGAAGTTCTTGTTACGTATTATATATTTGTAGGACCAGGTTACCCATAAGCTATTATTGTGATTAAGCAGGTTGTCAATGTGTTTCGCCATGGCCGCACGATTCCATTGTATGAGATTTTTAATTCCCAGTCCCCCCACAATTTAGGTTTTTCAAGTTTGGAAAATGCACATGGGGATAGCTTCCTAGCAGTGATAGACCCATGCCAGAAGAAGTTTGACATAGCAGACCTTACCATTTTGAGAAGCTTGGAAGGGAGAATGAATGATCTCGACCAATACACTGTCATGGAGAATATGATTGAATTGATTAAAGTGAGTCTTCCAGCTTGAGAAAGCAATCTGTTGGTCCAGTTCTCTAGCCTGGCAGTGATTCTGTCAAAAAGAGGAATACATTGTGCAGTAGTAATTCTCGATGTTGCCAATGGAAGTCCAAGGTACATAGAAGTATCAGTTCGAAGAGGGATAGCAGTGAAAGTAGTGATTTGGGTGGTTAGCTCAGGGGTCACACCAGCTATCATTAAATCAGATTTCATCAGATCGATCGTTAAACCAGTTATTTTGAAGAATTTGTCCAGACCATGCATGATGGAAGTAACTGTCATCATATTAGGCTTGAAAAATATGACCAAGCCGTTGGCGAACATCAGAGATGTGTTAAGCGGGTTCTTGCATTTAGGGTGAGTCATGAATCTGCCATCCTGGACAAGATGGATAAGAATTTGATTGAGAATCTCCATCACAAGAATAAAAAGGTAGGCAGAGATCGGGTCACCCTGTCTAATGCCCTGTTTCCCCTTTAAAAAACCCACAGTACAGTTGTTGACCATCAGTGAATACCTGGGTGTAGAAATACAACGGTGGGTCCATGCAACGAAGTGCTTGGGGAAATTCATTAATCCCATTATTCTAACTATTGAGTCCCATTGCAAGGAGTCAAAAGCCTTCGATATATCATGCTTGAAGGTTGCTCTGGGGGATACGTGGGAGTTGTTATATCCTCTCAATAATTCATGTGACATCATCACGTTATCAAGAATGCTCCTGCCTTGAAGAAATGCAGTTTGGTTGGACGAGATAACTTTTTCCAGAACTAATTTGAGTCTAGTAGCTATGATTTTCGATATGCACTTATATATTGTATTACAGCATGATATTGGCCTAAATTCAGAAACTCTGCATGAATTCTTAACTTTAGGGATTAGTGCAATATTAGTTGCATTGATAGACCCTATCATTTTGCACTTGTTGAAAAAATTCTGAATTGCCTTCAGGAAAGATTGGCCTACTATTTCCCAAGAAGAGGTGAAGAAAAATGAGTTGAATCCATCAGGACCTCCAGTGGAATTAGCGTTTAGGGAGAAGAGAGCTGTTTTGATTTCATTGTCAGTGACAGAATTGCAGAGAAAAGCATTGTCTTCAGGAGAAATTCTTGGTATGTTTATCGAATCTAGGAGCTCAAGAGACGGTTTGAATTGATTGTTGTTGCCAAGCATTTTAGTGAAGTGATCAAGGAACATTTCATCAATTTGGATAGGGTCCACGACGTACTCACCATTCATGTCAATGAGGGAACTGATTAACTCACGAGACTGCTTGGCTTTGAGAGAGGAGTGGTAGAACGCAGAATTTCTATCGCCATGTTTAAACCACTTGAGCCTTGATTTCTGTTTAATCATATCAGCTTCTGTACCTAATGCTTCAAGAAGTTGGGAGGAAACAGCAGCCTCTTTATTAGCCAGCTCGCTATTTGAGGTTTCGGTCATCATTAATTCCTGAATGAGTTTCAATTCATCAGCAAGAGAAGTAGAAGCTAGATTACCTTGACCAAATTTGCACAGAGCCCACTTTTTCAGTTCCGCTTTTACGGCCTTCAATTTACTCTGCAATATAAACATAGGGTTACCAAAAAAATTTGTCGACCATGCCTTACTAACTATTTCAAAAAAATCAGGGTGGCGAACCCAAGCATTAAAAAATTTAAAATTTGAGTTTCTTTTTCTCACAGCAGTACCAAAGGATATGATTTGAGGGGAATGATCAGATAAGCCAGGCATGGGTAGGAGATTAAACATGTGGGGCCATTTGGTTAAAGCATTGAGATTAGAGAAGGCAAAGTCAATTTTTGAAAAGGTTCGCGGGGATTGTCTACTAGAGTTGTTCCATGTGAAGAAAGCACCGACTGCAGTAAGCTCAATAAGATTAGAGTGAGAGATTGCATTACTAAGAGGTCTTATCAGACTTAGTGACAAGGGGTTCCCACCATGCCTGTGAGATAATTGGTAGGAGCAGTTGAAGTCCCCTATGACTATCCAAGGGTGAGTTTCTTGACGCAATGAAGGAAGAAGAGAAAGATAGGATTGACGAGCCTGCACAGAGTTGTGGCCATAGATGACCGTTAGATAGAAGGAAGTAGATGTTGATAGGTGGAGACAGTGGATGTGAATTAGTTGAGAAGTTGATAGGATAGGGTTAAGTTGGAATGTGAAAGGGTTATATAAGATAAGAATTCTACCGTGGGGGGCATCACTGAGATTATTTATCATATTCCAGGTTGGGTTAATGAATGTAGCAGCATTGGAAGAGAGGTTTGCATTAAGTTTAGTTTCAAGTATAGCTACAAGACTCAAAGAATGAGTAGATATAATTTGCTTGCATTGGTTTAGTTTGATTTCCGAGTGTGCACCACGAATGTTCCAAGCTCCTATGTTGCTCATCATTAAACAACCATTTGTTTATGTTGAAGTTTCTTCTTGCCACCTCTGGTTAAAGGGGATGATTGAACTACGGATTCAGGAATTGGAGATGAGAGAGCTGATCCAGCAGGGGGATTGAGATCAAGTTCTGACAAAGAATTAAGTTTCTTTATAATACTAGAACTTACAGGCAATAGCACTGAAGGATTGGGTTACATTTTGGTTCGTGTTGGAAAGGCATGAAGAGGTGAGGGGCTGAGAAGGAGGAGGGGGCATCCAAGCTTGAGGAGCCGGAATATGATCATAGGGATGGTTTGTGTCAAATTCATAAACACCTGTTTGATGAGAAGATGAAGTTCCTTGGTTCGCTTCAGTGACTTCATGGTTGTGCACGTGCATAGGGGATACATGCACAGGATTATTCAGGGAGAGGGGAGTTTGTTTGTTAGCACTAGAGGAATCATTGGGTTTCAAGGGTGTTGATGATGACAGTTCAGTGATTATTGGATAGTTATGGTTGACATTGTATTGAGTGGTTACTTGTTGATGATGATTAGTGACACAGGAGATATTTTTGGATAAGGAGGTAAGAGAACAAGGCTGGACATAGGTTGAAGAGGGGATGCATGCACTATTGTTAACTACTTGTTTGTTTTTACAAGTTTGAGATGGATTTGCAAAAACTGGAACTGATCTATTAACTGGGTTTGTTTTAACAGTTACTTCAACAGAAGGTAGGTCATTTGAATAACTCAACTCAGCTCCATTTTTAGTGACCATATCATCAGTAACTTCTGCATTAGTTATTTCATTTTCACCGGTTCCATTGTCAACTTCAATTGTCTCATTCCCTCCCAATTCAGATAGAATGTGAAAATCATTCTTTTTTAGAATATCACTGTTTTCATTAATGCTTAATTCAACCTGATCAGGTGTCTCAACAGCATCCCCAGTTCCAATCTCGCCTTCCTCGGTTTCAGTTCTATTCATTCTTTTGTTCATTCCAGGGAGGTCATCTTCCCTTACTACCAACAGCTGATTTTTCGTTGTAACTATTTTGGATTTTTGTTTTCTTGACCTGCTCACTAATTGCCATTTTTGCTTTCGTCGATTGGACGTAATTCCATTATTCACTATATGTTCCTTTGTATTTTGGACAGCTGCTACTCTAGTTATATTGCATTCCACATTCTTTTCCAGTGTGCCAGAGGTCGATTTTTTTTCACAGTTGGGCTCTAAATGACCAAAAATTCTGCAGATTGAACATATATCAGGCTTCCATTGATAATCAACATAAATTAATTGAGTTGCTCCATCCAGAAGTTGAACAGGAAAGGAGTCAATAAGACACCGCTCAGGACTGATTTCAATTAAGCACTTGGCAAATGATAGTCTTTCAAGTTTTTCAGTAGATTCATCCATGCAAACCATTTTTCCCACCCTACTTGCTAACCAATTAATTCCACAGTGAGACCAAGCAAACAAAGGTATATTGGAAAATTTAACGCACACTGGCACGGATGATATTAAGGCACATGCATTCCCAACATATGGATCCCATTGTTTTATTATGAATAGTTTGTTACGCATAACAATTGGATCTCCCTGCAAGATACGAGCTCTGTCTTCATCACATGACAGGTGAAACATGAATAAAAATCCATTGGAGCGAACAATAATTGCACCCTTCAATTTCCAGTACTTCTTCAGAGTGGAAATAACAACTGAATATGGAAATGGCTTGTCAAGAAAAAATCCCACCAGGTAGCTACTCCAAACTTCCTTACCGGCTTCAATGACACTGGCGGGAGGGATCAAAACGTCGTTGACTAAGTTAGGGGCATCTCAACTGGAATGTACTTCCCCGCATTACTGGGTTTGCGCTTGAAAAGGGAAGTCCATTGCAGTTGAGATGGTGGAACAGACGGTGGGAAGAGTGGAGGAGTTGGAGAAATAAGCGGCAGGGAAGAAGATGAAACAAGATGAGAAGGCGAAGTGGGAAGCGGAGGAGGAGGGGGGTCAGGGGATGGACGAAAAGATGGAGAAGACATTTGAGGTGAGGTAGACAGGATAGGAACGGTAGGGGATGGAGGAAGGACAATTTGCAAAGAAGGAGGTACGGGAAGGGAAGGTGGGACTGCCATGAAAAAAAAGGACGAAAAAAAGGACGAAAACTTTGGGAAAAACTTTGAGGCCAGGGAAACTATGTTTGCCCTAGCATTCGGTTAGCCGGTTTTATAAGTGGCCGTGCACTATGTCTCATTATTGTGGCCGCTGGGATTCGAACCAGTGCCACTACAACCACATGTAGCAACTCCACTATGTCTTAACCATTGGATCACTAGAACTTGACAAAAACTTTGGGGCCAAGGAAACTATGTTTGCCCTGGCCTTCGATTAGCCGGTTTTATAAGTGGCTGTGCACTATGTCTCATTATTGTGGCCGAGTTTCCATTTTTCTGCTATTTTCTTTATTTAAATTATATTTAAATTAAAATTTATATATTTATTTGTGAATGCATTTTTACTTTTATGTTTTTATCTTTGTTATAAATATTTTTACAAGTCCATATAAATTTTCCAAAGTTCATTCTGTTTATTTTCCATTTTTCTAGACGAGTTTGCAATTTTGTGCTATTTTCTTATTTTAACCTTATATATTTAATAAATATTTATATATATATTATATTTTGTTATATTTTAAAAAATTTGACTGGAATCATAATTAATTTCAGTAATACAAACTTATATGAATAAATTAAGGATATACCAAAGGTTTTAAAAGCTTTTGAAACGTAAGTCGTTTCTTTTACCGTTTCCTCATTTACTCTTTGGCAGTTTTTATTTATTTATTAGCCTTTACTTCTTTTGGCTGTATATTACTTTTTTTTGCCATGTATACTAGTCTTCATTCACTAAAGAAAATTCCACTTCTCATTCATTCACGGCTAGGAGAAAAAAATTAGGTAATGGCCTCCTCTTTTTGCACGTTTTCTTCTATTTTTCCATACTTTTGTCTTGTTTCTTTCTTCTATTTGCATGGCCTCCTCACTATTGTCATGGCCACCACTCTCTACATCTATTCCTTGCCATCATTACTACCTACACTCCAGGTCATGACCATATCCGAGCCAACCATGGTGACAAAACCCCTCAAAATCCAACCTATGCCTTGAAAACATGCTAGTTTGAGCCTTGTTGCTTCACCACTTCATTTTCCACCACCACCACCACCTCTAGCCGCCGCCGCCACCTCTGCCAGACCACCACACACCACCCCAACATCATTACAGATCTGAACTTGAATGGCCAAGCCAAACCACTCCAAGGCCGAGCCCTTTTGTTGACCAAAAACATGCTACTTTGCCTTAAATCCGTAACATTCTAAAGTTGTAACCCCTCCACCTTCAATGCCTTGTAGCCGTGCATTCTTGTGTTCATACCTGAGCCATGCTATATCCAAACCTGAGCCAAATACACCTCTAGGCCATGGAAAACAATAATAGAAAGCAAGGCAAAAGATCGTGTGTTTATATTGCTTTTTTATTCCAAAGTTATTTCAATTCAATCGGGTATTGAATATATGTTTATGTTTGGTTTTGTTTATGGGTTGTGACAAGATCATTGAGCTTGGTTCTCTTCCCACTTGGATCTATTGTTGTGTCATCTTGCCTTTTTGAATCCATTTATGTCGTTTTATTGCGATCTCCAGCTAGAAGGTGAGTAAAGCTCACACGACATTTATACTTATGCAGTTGTGAAACAACAACAACTGAATGTGTAGAAAAATATATGATATTATAACTGCCCGTAATTAATTACATATGATGTTAAACCTGTTAAATTTCATGTCATATCATCTGTTATCATATATATGTTGTTATTGTTCATTTATATCTGTTTATCACACTTCAAGTTCCATGTAGATTAGAAATCACTATGGGTTGAAATGATACATACCCGAACAGACTTTAGAATAGGGAAGAATCGTTATGGGCTGAAATGATAGGCCTAAACGGTTTTTATTTATTTTATTTAACTTGTGATTGCGGGTTTGAAATGATAGAACCCGGATTTTTCTTTTTAAACTGCGGATTGAAATGATATATATCCGTACCACTTGACCTAGGTTAGAAAACTATATATAGACCCGTGGTTATTTTATAAAGTATTTTGGATATTTTAAGTATTTTAAAATATAAATTTATGAAATTTGATTTAAAAAGATTTTTTAAAAGGTTTTTAAATAAATAAATTATGATTTTTCTATGAGTTAAAAATGTAATTAATGAATGGTTAAATTAGATTATTGAATATAACTTAAGTTTGAAAATTTGGAATTTTGGTTAAAAACGATATTTAAGTTATATGAATAAAATGGAAATTTAATTTTATTGGAAATTGGTAAATATGATAATTTGATTAAATTTGAATTTAAGTGATTTATTAAAGTATTATTGATTTTCTATGAATTTAAGCGGTTAAATAAATGAATGCTTAAAAAGTGAAATTTGAAAATACAACTCGATTTGGAAATGTGGAATTTGGTTTTGTTTAAAGTTTTAAGTTAATTAAATAAATTGGGAGTTTAGTTTAATTTGTGAAATGATAATTTGAAAATGTAAATGTTAATAAAGTGTTAAATGTAAAAATGGGTGTTACACTTGAATTTATTAAGTGGATTTGTGAAATTTGATTTAATTATAAAATGTTGCTTTATAAAATTCATTAATTAAAAAAAGTATTTAATGAACATCTTTGAATGTTTAAATATAATTTTTTTTAAATGTTTAAATGGTTTAAATTGAAATGGTTTCAAGTATAACTTTCAGCACCTTTTTCTGAATGCTGTAAAAGTTGAAATTTTCAATTTTTATGGTTTTAACTTAGTAAATGAATTCATAATGGTTTAAAACTTTGGAAATTTGAATATTTGATTTGAAAGTATATAAACTTAAATTTTAAATGGTTTAAATGAATTATTTTGATTAAAATATAAGCTATATAGAAGGTGATTTGGAATGATAATGAATGAATGGTCTCTTTTAAATTAAAAGGGATTTAAAGTTGAATATTTGGATTTGAACTTATATGATGTTTTGAAATGAAGTTTTGGAAAGATATGATATTTTGATATATATTAAATATTTTGAGATGAAGTTTTGGAAAGATATGATATTTTGATATATATATTAAATGTTTTGAAATGAAGTTTTGGAAAGATATGATATTTTGATATATATTAAATGTTTTGAAATGAAGTTTTGGAAAGGTATGATATTTTGATATATATTAAATGTTTTGAAATGAAGTTTTGGAAAGATATGATATTTTGATATATATTAAATGTTTTGAAATGAAGTTTTGGAAAGATATGATATTTTGATATATATTAAATGTTTTGAAATGAAGCTTTGGAAAGATATGATATTTTGATATATATTATATCTTTTTAAATGAAGCTTTAGAAAGATATGGTGATTTAGAAATGAAGTTTTGAAAGATATGATATTGTGATAATAAAATGATTTGAAAGGAAGTTTTGAAAGGATATGATAATTTAATATATTGAAATGGTTAGAAATGACTTGATATTTATTTTGATAAATATTTGAATTTGAAAGATATGGTATGTTGATATATTGAAATGGTTTTGGAAATGTTTAATCTTTATTTTGATAAAGATTTGGATTGAAAGGGGATTTTATTTTGAAGTACAAAATATTGTTTTTAAAGTTATAACCACGGGTTATAATAACGATTGGTTGTTAAAGAGACCGGGATCGAATATTGTCTTATAGCCGGCCATTACCGAAAACCACTTTGACAACTGTGTACGCGGTGGAGATTCCAAAATGAAGTAGGATGGTGGCGACGTTCTCGAGGTATATTACGTGGACCCAACTCCCGTGAGTTGGCATATATGACTAAAACAGGAGCTATACTGGGCTACACAAAGGGTCGCACCCTTTCATCGAGCATGTTCCATCGGAAACCATTCAATTACTTTTGTGATTCTACGGTGGCGCCACTTTGATTCGGGGGTATTGTTCGAGGTGGACGAAAGCTGCTGGCTTGCCGTCACCACCGGTCCGGGAGTGCAAACGGTGTATCCACCCTGGCATTGCCTCGCGTGCCGTGTCATATCCTTATATCGAGCCCACTACGATTTTGGTTTTAAAGATCCGACCGCGTTAAGGTTCACCATCCCCTTAACGCTATTTTCTATATGATTATACTTTACTGATTAGACACTACTGTATATAGCGTATAGTACTATATAGTAAATAGTTTAACGGATCCTTAGAGGATGGGCGGTCCCAAGCATCTTATAAGTTACTTGTACCTTTGTTACAGTTCACTTGAGTTGGTTTACATTGTATAAGTATGTATGCCCTGACTCGATTGTTTGTATTTTTATTTACGCTTGGGTTAGCGTGAGTTATTCACAGATTTGGATTTCCCCTTTCTGGAGATTGAAATCGCTGGAGATTATCTACTTGTCAAGTTTTATCTTTTGCAGTCTGTTGTTCCTTTCAGCTCTTATATTAGTAGACTTCTATGAAGTGAGACTTCCTTTGTACTTTATTTCTTCTGTTGTATTTTATGTAACTGTGATATTTTTATATAGTAGCTTCATGAACTACTATTTCTTTTACTTCCGCTGCATTATTATTACTCTTTGTCTGTGATCTGTGATTTTTATTTACTGTATATTCTGAGATTTGCCAAAAAATTATTTACAACGCGGTATTTTGAGCAATTCAATTCCGGCATGAGTGTCTACCTATACACTTATAATAGATGCGAATGGTTGAAAATATTGGGTCGTTACAGTTGGTATCAGAGCTTTGGTAGCTCTAGGAAAACTCAGCATATAGAGTGAATGTATTTACAGAATCACTTTCATTCGAGTTTGAATCTCTCCCTTTTGACTCGATTCCTTTGAATTTTGGAACGTTCCCTACGGTTCCAAAATCCATTCGTGTCCTTCACTATTCATCTTCTTTTGACTCTGGAGTATTCCATAACTCCGCTTCGAATGATCTTTCTAGTGAGTCGGCGGTCACGCCAATTTCAAATTGAATTGAAAAAAAGGGGAAACTCTCTTACAATTAGCATCGATTCACCAGAGGTTTATGTCTATCCTTGGTTTAGATGCTAATATCTTTTGTTATCCCAAACTCTAACTCTTGAGATCGAATGTAGATTTACCCCAGAAAAATCCACATTGATCTTATTCTTTAAGTCACGGTTGACCCGGTTAAGGTTGCCCGTGATTTATTTAAGCTTATCCACATCCCTATTTTGTTATTTAATCATCTTGTCTTTTGTTTCTAACCTATCTCCAAACATTTTGAACTATACTTGTAAATCTATGTTTTATATATTGTGTTGTTTGAGTTGTTGATGTTGATTTGGGTTTCCGATCGATTCGTCTGATCAACGCTATCGATAGGATTTCTAAAACACTTTGACAGAACAAACTGACACAATATTATTTTAAAACTTGGTTAATGAAATAAATTTTGATATATAAGTAAATTTATGGAACTTAATAAACTGATTTAAATTGATTGTTTGAAGTGATAATGCTTAATTTATCATTTATTGTTCTATAAATGAATTTAGTGTATAAATTGATTTGGGAACTGAAATGAATTTAGAACAAGAAATTTGAGAATTTAATTTCCGATTGTTTCAAACCTTGTGTTTAAGTTTTAAAGTGTATTATCTAAAGTATTTTCGAATAAGAATATGTTTCCAAAGGATTTTAAAAGATTAAAAATTAGTGCTCTTCTCTTTGCCGCTGGGAAATAATTTCGGTGATGACTGCAGCATCATCGACATTAATTTTCGAGTTTCAAAGTGAAGAGACCGCTCTGTAGTCTTGCTACAGCTTTGTTTTGGAAATCAATTTGATTTGAATTTCTAAAATATGACTTGATTTATAATATATATAGATATATGATTTAAATTTGATTCGATAAATTATGTACATACATTTATTTATCTCTAAATGGGTTGAAGAAATCGGAAATTTAATTCTTAAATTTTATTTTTAAAGAATAATTTCGATTATAAAAAGAAAATCAAAATTTTGGATGAATATACAAGCTTGAAATGATTGAATTGGAAAGTTTTATTTGTATAATACTCAATTGCAGTCAATAAAACTTACCTTAATTTTAGAAGTTAACAATGTAATTGGATAATATACAATATAAAAAGATTTTATAAAATGATTAACAGAGGTAAATAATAAAGGATAATTGAATAACTTACAATAAAATAATGTTAAAAGAACTAAGAATAAAAGAAAGCGGTTATAATAAGTGTAAGTATATTTAACATAAGTGATAAATATATTGAGCGGAATAAATTTAATTTAATTAGGAATAAAGAAGAATAAAATTTATTAAGTACATTGTGAGTGTAATAAATGATTATTTTTCAAACCCATGGTTTTAAAAATTGTTAATTTAAGATGATTGGATAATAGATAATGAAATTTGGGATAGTTAAGATTTATTTAACTCGTGTAAAAATTTATTCTCTATTTAAGTTGAAATTTCCATGCTTTCAAATTTATTTCCTTATTTTATTTTCAAACTATCTTTTTGTTGTCCTTATTATCCTTATCTTCCTACAGACTAGTATATGCATCTTTCTATAATCTTTCCGTTTAGAAATCTTTCTATAATATTTGATAATCTTTGGTAATCATTTTGAATCCACCTTTTTCGTTCTTGTGTTCTTAATTTTAGAGAATCTTGGAAAGATCATCTTCACCTTGTTAAACTTACCTATAACAACAGTTATCAGGTATAATTTCAATCTTCTTGTCATCTTATCTTAATCCTATTTCACTCTATCTTTTTCTGTGCTTTTCCATACCTCATCCCTTTTCGAGGACGAAAAGTTTTGAGTGGGGGAGAGTGTAACAACCCTAGATTTTGCCTATATAATTTAAATTTGAATTTATTTTATTTTAATTATTTTAAATTTATTTTTATTTCAAATATTTCATTTTAAATATAAATGCTGACTATTAAGTGATCTATAGTTCAAAATAGTATAAATTGGACATTTTACTAAAAAGGTGAATTTCTACTTAAACTGTTTGAACTTTGACTTTTAAAATTAAAATTACAATCATTTTAAATTTTAAATTTTATCTTTTATTATGAAAATAGATGTATTAACTTGAACACTGCTTTTCATTTCGTTGAAAACGGAGTTAAACTGTGAAAGTTATGTATATTTCAATATTGAGCGCAATTTGTTTATTCTGCAAATTTGTTATTTTTAAATTGTATAAATCATGTTTCATCATCATATTTCATTTTAATCTGGGTCAATATGTTATTGTATGTATATTTTTGTACAATAATAATTTTTAAATGAAGTAAACAACTTTCCAAAGTCAATGGTGATTTATTTGTAATTTCTAGACACTGTTTGGATTTTTAAGCAATTTCTTTAAATATTTTTCTATTTTCTTTAAAAAATAATTTTTTTTATGTGCTAATATTTTTTTTAAGTATATTTTGTCTTTTAATATTTTTAAAAGTGATGTTTGAATTTTCCAAAGCTTATTGAAATTATTTCTAAATTTTAAAGCCTAGTTTCCATTTTTCAGCTATTTTCTTTATTTAAATTATATTTAAATTAAAATTTATATATTTATTTGTGACTGCATTTTTACTTTTATGTTTTTATCTTTGTTATAAATATTTTTACAAGTCCATATAAATTTTCCAAAGTTCATTCTGTTTATTTTCCATTTTTCTAGACCAGTTTGCAATTTTGTGCTATTTTCTTATTTTAACCTTATATATTTAATAAATATTTATATAT
Organism: Allium cepa; assembly: GCA_030765085.1. Lineage (NCBI taxonomy): Eukaryota > Viridiplantae > Streptophyta > Magnoliopsida > Asparagales > Amaryllidaceae > Allium > Allium cepa. The sequence goes on from CM060943.1 coordinate 806,396,479, forward strand.
ATCTTATATTTTGTTATATTTTAGAAATTTTGACTGGGAGAATTATTACTTTCAGTAATATAAACTTATATGAATAAATTAAGTAAATACCAAAGGTTTTAAAAGCTTTTGAAACGTAAGTCGTTTCTTTTACCGTTTCCTCGTTTAATCTTTGGCAGTTTTTATTTATTTATTAGCCTTTACTTCTTTTGGCTGTATATTACTTTGTTTGGCCGTGTATTCCAGTCTTCATTCACTAAAAAAAATTCCACTTCACATTCATTCACGGCTAGGAGAAAAAATTGGGTAATGGCCTCCTCTTTTTGCACTTTTTCTTCTATTTTTTCCATACTTTTGTCTTGTTTCTTTCTTCTATTTGCATGGCCTCCTCACTATTGCCATGGCAACCACTCTCTACATCTATTCTCTTCCATCATCAACACCTACAATCCAGGTCATGACCATATCCAAGCCAACCATGGTGACAAAACCCCTCAAAATCCAACCTATGCCTTGAAAACATGCTAGTTTGAGCCTTGTTGCTTCACCACTTCATTTTTCACCACCACCACCACCTCTAGCCGCCGCCACCACCTCTGACCAGACCACCACACACCACCCCAACATCATTCCAGATCTGAACTTTAATGTCCAAGCCAAACCACTCCAAGGCCGAGCCCTTTTGTTGACCAAAAACATGCTATTTTGCCTTAAACCCTTAACATTCTCAAGTTGTAACCCCTCCCCCTTCAATGCCTTATAGCTGTGCATTCTTGTGTTCATACCTGAGCCATGCTCTGTCCAAACTTGAGCCAAATACACCTCTAGGCCATGCAAAACAATAATAGAAAGCAAGGCAAAAGATCGTGTGTTCATATTGCTTTTTTATTCCAAAGTTATTTCAATTCAATCGGGTATTGAATCTATGTTTATGTTTGGTTTTGTTTATGGGTTGTGACAAGATCATTGAGCTTGGTTCTCTTCCCACTTGGATCTATTGTTGTGTTATCTTGCCTTTTGGAATCCATTTATGTCGTTTGTATTGCGATCTCCAGCTAAAAGGTGAGTACAGCTCACACGACATTTATACTTATGCAGTTGTGAAACAACAACAACTGAATGTGTAGAAAAATATATGATGTTATAACTGCTAGTAGTTAATTACATATGATGTTAAACCTGTTAAATTTCATGTCATATCATCTGTTATTATATATATGTTGTTATTGTTCATTTATATCTGTTTATCACACTGCAAGTTCCCTATAGATTAAAAATCACTATGGGTTGAAATGATACATACCCGAACGGACTTTAGAATGGGAAGAATCGTTATGGGCTGAAATGATAGGCCTGAACGGTTTTTATTTATTTTATTTAACTTGGGATTGTGGGTTTGAAATGATAGAACCCGGATTTTTCTTTTTAAACTGCGGATTGAAATGATATATATCCGTACCACTTGACCTAGGTTAGAAAATTATATACAGAACCGTGGTTATTTTATAAAGTATTTTGGATATTTTAAGTATTTTAAAATATAAATTTATGAAATTTGATTTAAATATATTTTTTTAAAAGGTTTTTAAATAAAGAAATTATGATTTTTCTACGAGTTAAAAATGTAATTAATGAATGGTTAAATTGGATTATTGAATATAACTTAAGTTTGGAAATTTGGAATTTTGGTTAAAAACGATATTTAAGTTATATGAATAAAATGGAAATTTAATTTTATTGGAAATTGGTAAATATGATAATTTGATTAAAGTTGAATTTAAGTGATTTATTAAAGTATTATTGATTTTCTAATGAATTTAAGTGGTTAAATAAATGAATGCTTAAAAAGTGAAATTTGAAAATACAACTTGATTTGGAAATGTGGAATTTGGTTTTGTTTAAAGTTTTAAGTTAATTAAACAAATTGGGAATTTAGTTTAATTTGTGAAATGATAATTTGAAAATGCAAATGTTAATAAAGTGTTAAATGTAAAAATGGGAAGTTACACTTGAATTTATTAAGTGGATTTGTGAAATTTGATTTAATTATAAAATGTTGCTTTATAAAAATCATTAATTAAAAAAGGTTTTAATGAACATCTTTGAATGTTAAAATATAATTTTTTTTAAATGTTTAAATGGTTAAAATTGAAATGGTTTCAAGTATAACTTTCAGCACCTTTTTCTGAATGCTGTAAAAGGTTGAAATTTTCAATGTTTATGGTTTTAACTTAGTAAACGAACTCATAATGGTTTAAAACTTTGGAAATTTGAATACTTGATTTGAAAGTATATAAACTTAAATTTTAAATGGTTTAAATGAATTATTTTGATTAAAATATAAGCTATATAGAAGGTGATTTGGAATAATAATAAATGAATGATATCTTTGAAATTAAAAGGTATTTAAAGTTGAATATTTGGATTTGAACTTATATGATGTTTTGAAATGAAATTTTGGAAAGATATGATATTTTGATATATATTAAATGTTTTGAAATGAAGTTTTGGAAAGATATGATATTTTGATATATACTAAATGTTTTGAAATGAAGTTTTGGAAACATATGATATTTAGATATATATTAAATGTTTTGAAATGAAGCTTTGGAAAGATATGATATTTTGATATATATTAAATGTTTTGAAATGAAGCTTTAGAAAGATATGATGATTTAAAAATGAAGTTTTGAAAGATATGATATTGTGATAATAAAATGATTTGAAAGGAAGTTTTGAGAGGATATGATAATTTAATATATTGAAATGGTCAGAAATGACTTGATATTTATTTTGATAAATATTTGAATTTGAAAGATATGGTATGTTGATATATTGAAATGGTTATGGAAATGATTTAATCTTTATTTTGATAAAGATTTGGATTGAAAGGGGTATTTTATTTTGAAGTATAAAATATTGTTTTAAAAGTTATAACCATGGGTTATAATAACGATTGGTTGTTAAAGAGACGGGGATCGGATATTGTCTTATAGCCGGCCAATACCGAAAGCCACTTTAACAACTGTGTACGCGGTGGAGATTCCAGAATGAAGTAGGATGGTGGCGACGTTCTCGAGGTATATTACGTGGACCTAACTCTCGTGAGTTGGCATATATGACTAAAACAGGAGCTATACCGGGCTACACAAAGGGTCGCACCCTTACATCGAACATGCTCCATCGGAAACCATTCTATTACTTTTTTGATTCTACGGTGGCGCCACTTTGATTCAGGGGTATTGTTAGAGGTGGGTGGAAGCTGCTGGCTTGCCGTCACCACCGGTCCGGGAGTGCAAACGGTGTATCCACCCTGGCATTTCCTCGGTGCTGTGTCATATCCTTATATCGAGCCCACTACGATTTTGGTTTTAAAGATCCGACCGCGTTAAGGTTCACCATTCTCTTAATACTATTTTCTATATGATTATACTTTACTGATTAGACACTACTGTATATAGCGTATAGTACTATATAGTAAATAGTTTAACGGATCCTTAGAGGATGGGCAGTCCCAAGCATCTTCTAAGTTACTTGTACCTTTGCTACAATTCACTTTAGTTGGTTTACATTGTATAAGTATTATGTCCTGACTCGAGTGTTTGTATTTTTATTTACGCTTGGGTCAGCCTGAGTTATTCGCAGATTTGGATTTTCCCTTTCTGGAGATTGAAATCGCTGGAGATTATCTACTTGTCAAGTTTTATCTTTTGCAGTCTGTTGTTCCTTTCAGCTCTTGTATTAGTAGACTTCTATGAAGTGAGACTTCCTTTGTACTTTATTTATTCTGCTGTATTTTATGTAACTCTGATATTTTTATATAGTAGCTTCATGAACTACTATTTCTTTTACTTCCACTGCATTATTATTACTTTGTGTCTGTGATCTGTGATTTTTATTTACTGTATATTCTAAGATTTGCCAAAATTTTATTTACAACGCGGTATTTTGAGCAATTCAATTCCGGCATGAGTGTCTACCTATACACTTATAATGGATGCGAATGGTTGAAAATATTGGGTCGTTACAGGTATCAAGAATGAAGACTATACAGTATAGAGATTCAAGATATCAAGATTGAAGAATCATGAGTATCAAGATTATCAAGAGTTCAAGATTTCAATAATAAGTAATTTAATTAGGAATTTTGTTAAAACTCCTAGAAAAGCACTGGCATCTTAAAATCCAGTTTATTCGTGAAATGGAATCCATTTCGAGCCTGTCAAAGGGATGGAACCTTAAGTAGGATGGAACCAATGAAAAACCTAGTGGAACATTGTTTTGCATCCACTAACTTTTATTCAAATGTTTTTTACAAAATTATATCTTGTTTCCAAAATGATTTCAAAATCTTCCTGTTAAAAGAATCAAAAACATCTATCCTAGTTTTAAATATTTTTAGCCTCAAAATAATCTTATTTTCAAAATCAAATTATCCTTGGTTTTAAACTATCTGTTAATAATATATTTAACTTTTAATATTTATACTTAGATTTAAAAATAAATTTATAATTTTTTATATATATCAAAATATTATTCTCTATATTTATTTATGTATTTTAACTATAGTTAAGTATATTTATAAAGTTTAAAAATAGTTTTAATACAAGATAGAAGTTATTTTCAAAAAAAAAAAACAAATTACCAAAATTTCCTTATACTTGTCGAAAACCCCTAGGACCCCTTGTCGACAAGGTTGCAGTTGATTTCAAAATTTTGAATTTCAAAGAAGTGTCTATTCATCATATCCTTTCACGAATGGACATGGTTTTTGTTCTACTATAAATAGGGGCAGTTTTAAACGAATTTTCATTCATATTTTCTCTGATTTCACTACTCTTCTTCTTCCACATTTCTTTATATATATTTTTACCATTACTCTGTCGAAATCACCATTGAATCTAACTAGATCATTTCTGGTTTGATTCTTTATCACTATCTCAACAAGATCTCAGTGCTATTTAGAGTTATAGGCTTCTTTGTAATAAACTAAATGAGAAAAGGTGTGATTGTAGCCTATGAAATCAATCAGGCTAGAAAATGTGTGATTGTAGCCTGTGAAATCAATTAGGTGAACTTGTTGCCTGTAAAATCAAGTACCTCTACCCAAAGGATTGCGAATCTGAAATGGTGTACCTCGTGGCCTTAAAATCGAGGGTGTAATTGTACAATTAATTTTGAAAGGAAATCCGTACTTGTGTGCAGGACTGGATGTAGGGTAACTCTGAACCAGTATAAAATCTGATGTGTTCTTTCCTTTATTGCTTTTACTTTATTTCTACATTTGTGTTTGATTCTATGATCATATCTGTGTCTGAATATCGCATACATTCGTGTTCAAATTAACATAAACTCAAAAAAGATTTAGTAACTCCTTAAAACACTATTCACCCCCATCTAGTGTTAATTCTAGCCTTAAGATCCGTAATCTGCATTTCTCATAAGTTTAAAAAACGGAAGTTGTTCGAAGTCATTGAAACATTGTTTATTCTCTTGTGCACAAACTTCTACATATATATACACATCACATGCACACATATATGTACATATAACACACATAGCATATGTATACATTTATATATACATATATGTCAAAATTATCAAAGATATTTTAGAAAACTTAATACTTAAGCATCCATAAGTCAATGCACATGGCTTGAAAGTGAAATGAACTGATGGTGGTACATGGAATAGGGGTTAGGCTATGTAAAATGATGGGAAATGAGGTTGATGGGTTGAGTGTAGGAAGGTAAACGCACTTGTATATATTTAACTTTGGCTATGAATCTCCACCTTCACAACTCATTTTCCATCTTTCTCATTCTATCAAAAATTCTTTAAAACCAAACCAAATGAGGAAATTATTTTTTTCAAACCACTTAAATTCCAGTGGCTACAACTCTTATGTGTACCAATTTTTCCCATTTTGAGGTTAGCTATGCCCAAATCTTATTTCTTTGTAGTGCATTCTCGGGCCCATATTTTAAGTCCGAGAATACCTCCTTTTCTTTTGATCATATCTCCATCACAACAAACTGGAATCAAGTGTTTCATTTTTCAAAATTTTAGAGAAAATAATTTAGAAGAACTTTCCCTTTGATAACTTTTCAAAACTCCTTAAGCAACATGTTCACAAATTAGTTAGAAGACATTTTCGGGTTTGATTTTTGTGAATCCGAGATTATTTTCTTCTTTTGACCAAATCTCCCTCTAAACTACTCTAAATTGAGTAATTCTTATTTTTAAATTCAAGAGGAGAGAATTTTCAAGAACTTTCCCTTTGTCCGCATTTCCAAATTTTAAGAGCAACATGGTCAAAAAGCCGAGAGAAAATGACCTAATTTGGGTCTACTTTTGGTAATTCAAGGTCGAAGTTCCACCACTTCTTTTCTATGCTTTCGGCCACCACCTCCATCATCATTGGTCATGAGCTCCACCATCTCCAAATCAAAGCCATAGGCATTAGCGATGAAGGAAGTCTAGGGCCGAGAGCAACTAGGCAAGGTGGTGTATTACTGAAGTGTTGATTCAATTGAATGTGGCTGGGAGTTTGGTTAAAATGTGAGTACGGTAATCTATTTTTAAGTATTTAAAACTTAAAATGATCATATGCAAGTTTAATTAGCTAGCTAATAAGCTTGGTAGATTAATTGGTCGAATATTTGGTTGATAACTTGGTTGTGATAATTATGAGAATCGTAGTAAGAAATTGTTAAGTAATTAGCCATACTTAATTAATAAAAAAATAAATCAATATTGATGTACATATGAATTTTAGTTATCCTCTTTGTGAATTTGTACATGAAAAAGGTTGAAATAAATATTGTAATAATATAATATTATAATATGGTATAAAATTGAATATGAATTATAAAGGTGTTATGGGATGATTAAACCTATTTAAAATGGTTTAAAATGTTTTATAATTGTTTTGTAAACACTAAGATCCAGTGTGATGAATTTTTGAGAAGTTATGAAAGTTAAGCCAAAAATAGACGCGTCGCGTAGCGGCACTTCGCGATTTCGCGCCATAGAAAGTTAAATCCATTTAAACGATGGATCCGTAGTCGTAATTCTTTATAATAATAATTTTTCATATTATAATCATAATTTTCAAATAAAAGAAAGATCGAGATTTCATTTAGTAGATTTTGAAATATGAGCAAAAAAAAGTATTCTAAATAGTCGAGGTTTGGCAGTTCGGAACCCAAAGAAATATATTTTTTAAAATGGATATTTTTAAAGTTTTTAAATATTTGGAATAAATTATATAATACTTTGAAATGTTTTGAAAGATACTTGAGTTATAAAAATGGATTTCTAAATGGTAGATTTTTTTTTATCAAATATGCTTTTGATGCACTATTCTCAGCATTTTTTGCAGCACTTTTTAATAACTTTTGAATTATTTATTTAAACTTAAGTATTCTTTCCCAAATATTTTATAATTATTTTCAAATGAATAATTAAGTATTTTAATAATGATTTGGAGGTCTTATAGTTTATTTAAAAGAGTTTAAATAAATGATTTGAAGAAAAGCTTTTATAAATAAAGTGGTTTAATCTTAGCTCTAAAAGGTGATGAGTAGACTGGATTTTTCTATTCGTGTGATTTGGATGTGAGGCGCTTAAAATAAGGAGATGTTCATGAGCAACCAGTTCCCTGGCTCACCTGGCCTCTTTCTTTGGCGAGGGATATATAAGTTCAAAATGTCGAAAACGAGTTAAGTGTAAAAGATTCAATTTTCGAAATTTTAACAACTTGGATTGTATAGAAATAATCTTCTTATACTTAATGTTAAATTGCAAAGAGGGAACCCATACTATCCATGTGAATTTAAAAGGTGATTTCACCATTATTAGATGGATAGTAATGGTTGAGTACGGAAATTGATATCGAGTAGAATTAGTATAAATTCTATAGATCCATTTCCGCTCAATACTAAATGTTTTTGATTTATAGTAAATGCTGTCTTAAATAACATCATTTTTGACAGGTTTAAAGGTTATGATTTGAAAATGGAAAATATTTGTTAAGATTTAAAAGGTTATGATTTGAAATTAATAAATCTTGGTCAAGATTTGAATAAATGATTTGGAAATATTTTCTTAAGTAAAAGGTGAAATTATTTGCAATTATTCCAAGATTTAAAAAGTTAAATTCACTAAGAGAATTTAATAAATGAGGTTTAATGATTCCGTATATAACAAAAAGGAAAAGGTTTAAAGATATACATCTCTTAAAGATATTTTGATAAAAGAAATAAATTAATCAAATGATAATCACTATACACTTGACTTTTTTATCAATAATTGGTTCGGAGAAACCAAAATCGGACTTGCTATCTGAAAAACACTTCGAACAAATATACGCATTCAAAAGTTAAGACATGTTGAAGATAGGAGATCTTCATTTTAGAAGGACTGTTTGTTGGTAATTTCTAGCTAGCTCCAAGGATAACTAAACAGCAGTTGTCCCTTTGTCTTGAAGGTCTCCGAAATGCAAGGACTTCTCGCTACCAATACTTGGGGAATTTCCCGACAAGATGTGATAGGAAAGTGCCTTCGGTTTATCCTTTTCCTTGACAACTTGTATGAATGAGTGTTTGACATTACATTTCTAAGACCACATACATTGATCTCTATAAATATACATCTATTTAGTGGTGTAGGAGGTAACTCTCTTATACTTAACACCCTTCTCTGAGACGTACGAGCTCAGGGGTTGTACATTTATGGAAATCAATAGTGTGATTAGAAATGACAATGTGGCATTCTAAATGGAATCTGTTATAAAAGGCAAAACATGGCTTTGTGTGAAATAAAGAGTGGCATTATAGAAATTTGAGTATAGCCTCACGTGCGTGCCTCACACCTTGAAGATGATATGGGTAATGATGTGGTATGACTTATATTCCAAGCTACCTGTTTACGAGTATGGAGGTGACCAGTGAAATCTAGGTCTTAAGGAATTATGGACAGGTATGGAGGCTTAATAGAGAATGAGTATAGCTACTGAGTAATATGCTATTCCATAGTAGCGTATCCAACATTGTTCGAAGGCTTGCCTAAGATAAGTGAATAGCCACTGAGGTGCTAGTATTGTTTATGCATGGTATTCAGAGGAAATGACCACTATTCCCTATCATGTTGGAAACCTGATTCCAGTAAGTGCCTTTGGACTTGATTGTAGAACCTACTTTGTAGCCAATATGCAGGAATTTAATCAATGTGACAATTTCAGCCTATGAATAATACATTTACTTGAAAGGTGTTTTCAAAAGTAGATACAATTATAATATTAAATGGTTTTAAAGTATAAAAATGTTTTAGTTATCATAAGGTAAAAACCATTCGTGTTTATCTGTAGCATGGTCTTATGAGATACTCTTTTTTCCAAAAGGTTTCGACTACATCAAAGTTGATCTATAACGCCATCATATATATTTATAAATCGTATTTCAAGCTGGTTTATCAAACCCGATTCGAGTATTTTTAATACTCGGTTCAGATCCGAGTAGTTTCAGAATTACCTAAAGATGCTTGGAGTTTCCAAAGGAGAGTTAGAGATCTTCATCAACATATGGACGTATTCTATTTTCTGTTGCATTTGCATTTTTGTTTTATAGCATTTATAAGGACAAAGATTTATAACTGTCCAGGCTGAATCTAGATTAGACTCTGATATGGTATTTAATTTTCCACTATAAAGATTATATATTAAAATAATATTTGTTATTCCATTCATGTGAGATTCTATTCTGTCCTTATTTTCTTTTTTCCCTAACAATTGTTTTTTCAAGCACTTGAATTTGTGGCACATGAATACCCAGAATGTACTAGTGTCAATTTTCGAGGATTGAAAATCTCTTTCGTTACAATCAGTCTAGGAAGAAAAGTTACACAGATAAGAGCGCAAGGATTTAGAGTTCTCGGTTGAAGACCATGTCTTTGTTAAGGTATCACCGATGAAGGGAATGATATGATTTGGAAAGTCAAAGAAATTGGCAACAAGATATGTTGGTATGTTTCCTATCATAAAAAGGATCGGGAAACTCGCTTATCGGGTCGTCCATAATGTTTTTCATGTTTCTCCTCCTAGAAAGTGTGTACATGATTCAAAGACTATTATTGCACTAACTGCATTGGAATATTTAGAAGTGGAACCAGATATGACTTTTGTTAGACATCCAGTTCATATTGTCGGAAGAGATGAGAAGAAATTAAGAAACAAGACAGTCAAGTTAGTGAAAGTCCAATGGAGTGATAATGAAAAAGACTGTACTTGGGAGACGGGAGATGGGATTAGAGATACTTATCCTAAGTTGTTTTGATGGTATGTTCTATATCTGTCATATTGACTTGTTGCTAACAGGATATACTAGTATTGTTGTTATGTATTTGTCAAACATGTTTGCATGATTATTATGCTTGTGTTTTCGTTATTGTAATTTCGAGGATGAAATTCCTTAAGGGGAAGCTTGTAGCACCCTTAATTTTTGTTTCATTATTAAGGGAAATTAATCAGATAAATTAAATAGAATAATGTGATATAATAAGGAGAATGAGACTTGTTAAACAATTTAGTAAGGCCTTAACTAATCAATTAATAAGATTGTTTTAAACATAGAATAGAAAGAGATTAATAAGAGGGGTATAATGAGAATAATTCCTTATTTCGTTCCCTAAACCCTTCCTCTCTCATTCATTCTCATTCGTTCTCATTTCATTTTCTAAAATCAAAACAAAACCTAAAGGAGGCCGACCATTACCTAGAGAAGAAAAAAAAGAGGAAATCTAAGGAAATTCAGAACAAAAAGCATATTGGAATTAATTTACATCAAATCTCAATCTCACTTATCCAAGCTAAGGTGAATAATAGTCTACCATCTTATTTGTATGTGTTTTATTTCGGATTTATGATTGATTTTCGAATTGGTTGTGATAATATTTCATGTTGGATTAATAATATCAGATTAAATAATGGTTTGTTGGAATTTTATGGAATTATTCTAATGGATTTTAAAGGTAAAACCTAAGTTTTCGATCTCCTATGGTTTAAATATGTTGCATAAAACATTATTTCGGAGATGGGTTTTTAATTTCAAAATTTTCCAAGTTCATATGGATATTTATGAATTTCCTAAGAGGAAAAATATGTATATTTTTGGACTTTTATTATTAAATATAATCAAACTAATACTTTCGTCCCAAATTTTTGTACATGGAAAAAGATGGAAATTCAAAATTTTGAAGATTTTTCCCTAATTGTTATGATTTTATATGAATTTGTTGTTCTAAAAATATTGATAATTAATATGATTTAATAATATTATAATTATAAGGGTTTTGCAATGTTATTTGAGAAGGTAGTATGTAATCTACCGAAATACTCGGTAAATAATATGAAAAGTGTTTTATTCTCCAATGAAAATTTGACATGAGGCAGGGTTTAGTAGAAAGTTTGTACTTTAAAAGGAAACAAAACATTTTTTAAGTTATTTACCAAAATTCCATCCGTATTATAACTTAGAGCCTCGATACCTTTATCATAAGCTCATTAATTATAAAAGCTGATGCATATGATAGATACTCAATATCTATGTGACATATCAGCTTCCATAAGGATTCAACACCCAATGTTGTGTAAATGGTTGGTACCCAAGGTTTTGTAGAGGCTCAAACAACCCCATGGTTTAGGTATATAATAACTTATTTTCGCTAAAACTTTCCACCTCAAGTTTTTAGGGGCTTGGTACCTCATGTTTTTAAGAAATTGACAAGCTATGTGTTTAAGAAGCTCAGCATCTCATGCTTTTAAGGGCTCGGCACCTCTTGTCTTATATTAACTTGATAGCTTCCATGTAGCTACTTGAAAACTATGTTTTAGCGGCTCAATAGCCATATGTTTGACAAACTTGATGGTTGTGTTTTAGAGGCTTGATGGCCCATGTCTTTTAGATACTCGATATCCATATTCTAGCGGCTATATAGCCGTATATTTTACAAACTTGAAAGCTGTGTTTTAGAGGCTCGATGGCCCATGTTTTCTGGATACTCGATATCTATATTTTAGCGGCTATATAGTCGTATGTTTTAGAAACCTAAAAGTTATGTATTAGGGGGTCAATAGTCCATGTTTTCTAGATGATCGACATCCCTTCTTTGATAACAAGTACTTTAAAAGCTATGTAAGATGATGGTGCTTTGGCATAAGATTTTGGCTAAGTATTGGGGATATGCTTTCCTTGTTTTGAGAATGATTTCAAGTGGTTTATCATTTCTGAAAATAAATGTTTCAAGGAAATGAAATGCTATTTTAGAACAATTTTATATAAAATTTGCCAAAGGAAAATATTACTTAAACTTAAGTAATTTTGTTATGTATATAACAATTGATTAAACATATTTTGATAAGTGATGCTATATGTTTTTATTATCATTTGATCAATTAAATTTACATATTTATAATTTTTCATGATCACGTTTTCATTACCCAACATTATACGTTTGGATTTAAGCACAAAACTACTAGTTTGGTTGTTCCAGTGGTGAGTATGGTCAGACTAAACTCCTAAATGAGTAAAATTGCATCTAGGAGATTTGATAGATCAATCATTTTAGGATGTCTTGAACCGATCAAAAATATATGATTCATGAATTTAAAACCAAATACTATTTTACGTGGGATTGGTTGAGGGTCACGCCCTATGCTTCAGTCGTTAGTCCTGGATTGTTAAATATCTAAGATTCCAATGCATAGGACTTTGTCGATAATGAGATTAAAAGATGTGTACGTATAAGAAGAAACTCGTAGCTCTCTATGCTCATCATATTACTTGATTGGATTTCCTTCCAACCATATTTGAAAGATTTTGGGACATCTGGTTATAATTTGTCCCGAGTCAACCTGATAGGTTATTAGTTGACCTATGAAAACTAATAGGTTCATAGTGACCCTTAGAAAACTATGATTTGAGACAGACACAATTTTATGGGACGGGTAAACCTTGGAAATGCATAGCCCTTTAATGACAGACCAGTCATATTTACCCATATTCATGCATATGGTCATATCATATTTTATTTTATCCATCATGGTTGCAGGTGCATGATTTATGTTCAGATTGACATATTTTAATAAAATACTGGTAAAGTGGATAACATGTTCCATTCTACGATGTGGTCTCATTAGATATATATTTTTGGTTGAAGATGGTATATTATTATTCACACCAGACTTTTTGTCTGACCCAAAGTTTTTTTCCCCCTTAAACTCTCAGGTACTCACTTGAGTTTAAAAGGAGCAGGGCTTTCATGTTAGACAAATAAGCTTCCGGAGACGTGCAAAAGGCAAGCTAGTATTAGGAGATTATTTCAGCTGTATTGTTTGAAGTTTTATTTTGTTTGAATGGATGTAATGTAAGAATTCATAACTATCAAGTAGTTAGACTCTGATCAGCAAGAGGGCATCTTCATATGTCACTCTTGGAATATAATTATAATTATAATTATCATATTCTCTCTGAACATTAAATTGATGGGACTATGTAATGAATATGAAAGTTATTAATGAAATGTTTTTTGAATTTTTTTTCATATTCACATGCTTTTAATGTTATAGATATAATTAATTGATCTCATTTTATCACCGGAAAATAATACTACTGATGACTACAACATTAGTAATGCTTATTTTTAGGCCTCAAAATGGGGGATGCTACAACTTGGTATCAGTGCATAGGTTTATGTAAAATTAAAAGATTTTGAAAACATAATCCAAATAAATCAAGGAATAAGATTGCGGTATAGGATAATGATATAGTAACATACTTGTTATTTGCTATATATAACCATGTATTCTATCTCTATTCTCCCCGCTTAAACCATTCTCTAGTATCTTACAAAGAGTCGTATGTACATCACGAGAAAGAAAGATATGGAAGTAGGAAATGGAAGAGTAAATCTAGATGGAGGAAGCACCACAACTAATCGAATGTTTGACCCAATACTAGAAGGAATCCATATCGACCAGCAAATGCTAATCCAAATGCAATTGCTAATGTGAGTGTTGGAACCCCACCAATACCATCCATTATCACTTTCCACCTTCGTTTAAATTTATAAGTTCTTTTTATCTTGTCACAAAATACAATTAACTATTCATCCACGTTCCTTGCACCAATCATGTACATGTTCTTTCGAATCAAAACTCTGCAACACGTATCAATATATTACCGAAATAATAAGTTTCGTACATTACCTAATGTAATTGAAATAAACCAAACCACTTCGGTAGTAAAAAGCGTGACTAAGTCAGCAAAATCAGCATTTGAACCACCAATTTTGACATCAATATCCTCATTTATCTCAGCTTGTCTCATATCATCACGGTAATCTTTGTAAACTTCTAACTCATTGTCATTATTTATACACCCTTAAATTCATGTAGTAATGCGTTATCAAAAATAGCAAAGCGAGTAACTACGTACAATTTCAACAGTAGGTGAGATAGGTAAATACGCCAAAAGACTGTCGAAATTTATAAACTAATATGTAACGACCCAGAATTTCTGTCATTTGAAATTCGTATATTTAATTGATTTTAAATATTAACAAGTAAAATTTGTAAGTCGAATAAATTATATTTCGAATATCTAGATTTAATTGGATAATTAAATCGATAATTTAATATTTGAAATTACAGAAGTAATTGAAAATTCGGTTTAATGTGATTAAAATTGATTTGTAAAGTTGTATTAAATCATATTGGAGTTAGAATGATGTTATAGAACTTTTAAAATTGAATTAAAAGTTAATTTGTGGAAATTGAATATTTTAATATTTAATTGACGAGTAAAAATAGTCATTTTTCAGACAGTCTCGGATTTCGACGAAACTAGTTTCATCGGATCTGTAATATTATATTATGGTAATATTTCAAATTTCATGTCAATCGGATTTACGGTTTGTCCGGGGCAAGCTAAAACGCACCGAAATTGGTTTAAGTGAATTTTAAATTTAAATAGTCGATTCAGAAACCCATCTTCCAAATACGATCGAATTGGCTCCCGATACATATTCCATTGCGTTCGGAATGGGAGTAAAACATTATAAACGCCAGGCGGCACGCTTCGTTTGGAGTTCGGAAAAATTCTGGATGAATAGTGTCGCGAGAATTTTCTATAAAAGGACCTTTATTATTTCCATTTGCACTCAAACCCTAGAAGCTAACCCTAGCCGCCATTTTTGTTTACACGGATAGAATTTCACCTCTTTTCCCCCTCGTTTTCTTCAAATCCGTAAATCAATTTAAGAAACCTCCAACACGAAACTTATAGAGCTCGTCGTGGCCTTTCAATCCATATGGAGATGATCGTCAATGGTGCATCGTAGTGGCCAAATTTTGGCCGAGAGTGTCACGCGTTCGAGCTCGAGTAACGAGGCAATATGGCAGTCGAGTGGGGCCGGTCTTCGGCTGAAGGTGGAGCACGCGTAGGCATGTGGATTGGTGGCTCCTGATCGTCGTCAGGTGGCTCTAGACGGTCGCGATAATTTGATGAAAACGGCGGCATTTGGTTATTTTCGAACGCACGAAGTAACCTGGGGGAAGAAAGATAACAATGGCCCTGATCTGCAGTTCAAGAACGAGTGTCCAGATTTGCAAGTAGGGTTTGGAAATAAAATAATAAATTGTAAATTTATATATAATAATTCGTTTAAACTTTAAAACATTGTAACTTTTTCATACGAGGTCCGTTTCGCACGGAACGAATTGCGTTGGAATCGTATTGATGAGCACTATGCAATAGAGCTGGATTGGGATTTATTTGAGCTAGTGGAATTTTGGGTAAAATTAAACACGTGTTTAATTTTATTCGGAACGGAACACTACAACTGTATTTGAAACAAGGTGAGAACTTCTCACTCAATCGAATTTGTTTCGATTTAAATTTTAAATTGCTTGATTGTATGATTGAATGATAAATTGCTATCTGTTGTATTGAAATAGACACTATACGCCGCATATTAAGTGGAGTTTATTATATTAAACACATATACTGCGATATTCCACCGTGAAGTGGAATTGGTATTATATATGTACTTCGAGTTGATTTTCTGCATTATATGGCGGATGAGACCCTATTGCGCCGCATAATAGCGGATAATATATTATATAAACCCATGTACCACGATATCCCGTCTTGAAACGGGATTGGTATTGTGCTAACATCTGTGGATGTAGGGAAACAGGTTGGAGGGATCCAATTGGATTCCTCAAATAATTGAATTTGTTTAAATGTTGTGTATTGATTATTTATAATCTCTGTGAGATTATATTTGTGATTGAAATCGTTGAAGGCTAAAATTTAGCCGAATATAATTTTGGTATCGTTGGATACCGAAAACAAATAAAAATTTGATTTTTGAAAATTTAGGTTGAAAGTTTATATTAAAATTTATTGTTGATAATTGGATAAATTTAAAGGAAGTAATTCTAAAATAATAAAGTATTATTTTTAATCTTATTGAATAAAATTCCAAAAATATGGGAAAAATATTTTAATAAAGAAATTTCGAGTAATATTGTTTAATAGTTTAAGAATTTATTTAAGATACGGATTTTAAGTATTTGAAAGAGATAAAAGAATTTATTTCAAAAAGGAAACAAAATTTAGAAATTAAATTTGGAATTAAATTTGGAGTTGAAATTAATTTTAGAAATCGATTTGGAAAGTAATTTGGAGTTAAAAATAAATCTTAGGAATTGATTTGGAAAGTTGGCTTGGTGTTTTGGAAATAATTTGGGAAATCAATTTGAAATTGATTTGATATTGGAAAATTGATTTGGGGTTTAGTAGAAATTGATTTCAATTTGAGATTTGAATGAAATTCACTTGGTGTTTAATTTCTTGGAAAAAAATCAATATGGAATTTGATTTGGTTGTTTTTGAAATCAATTGAAAATTTAATTATTGTTGAAAGTGAATATTTGAAATCAATTTGAAAATCGTATATCAGTGGATATTTGAAAATTTAAATTCACCATGGAATTTATAAAGGAAAGGGAAATTTGTTTAAAAATAAACATTTATTTATTTTTGAAGCGTGGAAATAAATTTACAGATTTGGAACACAAATTTAAAGTAAATCGGTAAGGATTTATTTAATTAGTTTAAACGAACCATTTTGAAATGAAAGTGTATTCTCCCTGGAAAGCCGAACAAAATTTCTAAATAGCTTTGAAAGATACATACATACATATTATGTATATATATAATTCTAGAATTGGTTTTGAAAAGGATACTTTGGAGAAATTAACTTCTTAAATTATTTTAAATCATTTAAGTAAAGATTTGTTAAGTTGATATAGAAATGATTATTTCTAAGATTTAATCAATAATTGTTTTAGAAAATAGTTATTTAAATAGTTATACTCTATCTACTAATTTTAGTTTGAAAACTAGTTTGGACTTAAGTTATATGTAATATTGGTATAATATTTTTATAACTAATATTTTAAGAAAAGTGTTTAAAGAAAAATAGTTTTATTTTAAAGTGTTTTCCCGATATATTTTGGATAAGTGTTATAAATTATTTTAAAGTATTTGAACTCGACAGATTTCCAGTGAAAATGAATAAATATTTGGAAGTGTTTCGACGTAAGAAAAATGATTTGAAATTTGTTTTCAAAAGTTGTAAAGGTGAAAAGTGATTTGAAATTTGTTTTCAAATGGTTGAAGTGTGGAAAAATATATCTTGTAAAGATATTTTTGAAAAATAAATAATTTAATAAATTATTTGAAATCCAGTGACTGTTGTGAATGATGATTGATAGTTAAACAACCGACTATCAATATTGGCCTTAATCGGCAATTGAATTTCGATGCGATCGGGAGTCGAATTCTAATTGGATGTTTGAAACCCACATCGAACCTTTGTGATTGTGATGGATCTTTTGTTTAAAAGATCAAAGTGGAATTGTTGTGATTTTCTTGAATTTGAATGCTACAGTTATTTTAAAATAAGCGCCTTTATTCGGTTTAGCCGGGAGAGGACCTTTGGGTCATAAATCCCATTCCGAATAGTGATACGTCGTAATGGATAGCATATGAAGACCGGATATTTTCGAAAACCGAAGGATTACCGTGTCTATGCATCGGCTGATCCCCGATATAGAGATTTTATCACCCTTTGTGATGGGAAATCCGGAAGTGATTAGTGAATATCCGGATTGCAGGGGCTTCTTTGGAAGTGCCTTCGGTTCCGTTCGATCGCGGAACGAACTTTTATGGATGTGTGTCTGACGTTACAATTTGAGATGTAAAGCCGGTTCTATCAAATACATATCTGTTGGTGGAAGAGAATTTATTCTCTTAGCTTAACACCCTTCTCTGAGACGTATGGGCTCAGAGGTTATGTAGTTGATGGTTACTAGTGATACATTCCCAATTTGGTAATGTGGCATACGAAGTGCTGATGATCATCTGTTGATCAAAGCGTGGCTTTTATGAAAAGCGTAGCTTTGCGGACGAGACTTCGTCGAACCTCACAACCCACAGTGGTCAAAACAGGAAGAATGCAGCAAGGTTATTTGGGGTTAGCGCCCCCATAGGGTATGTACATTTTTTTTTGGATATAGGTGGTATTATGGTATTGAGCCCAGATACTTAACCTATGTGGTTGCTGCAAATTTATTTCTTTGTGGTTGTTGGTGAATCCCGGGATAAAGGTCGGTTACGACCGGGGGATGACATGCTCGTGTCAGTAGTTACCTAGCTCAAAGGTAACCCGGCCTTGTGTTGGCAGAGATCCGATTAGGTTCTCGGGGCGTCTTTCCAGAGGCGTACCCATGTGGCAATGGGAAGTTCCTTGGCCTGACCATTTGTTGGAAATCCAATCTTCCAATACGTACCTTGTATGGTTTTAGTTGCAGAACCTGCCATTTACTTATGGTGGTCACCACTGTTTAGATGGTAGCTATAGTAGGCATAGTTCGGAATGTCTATGTTGGCTAAGATTTATATTATACTTTCGAAATGTTTTCCTACACTTTGTACTTATAGTAATAATATCAAAGAAATTTGTGTATTAAGCATGTTTGACTATCATAAGGAGAAATCTCCTCCAATTCTGCGCTTGCATTGTGCGTGTGGCGGGAGGCCTTATGATAGTTACATTTTCTAAAAGATTGCGGATCTATTTTAAAAATATTTCTTTGTTTGTTTTTAAAGATAAACTGTTTTAAGTTCTCGCACCAGTCCCATGACTGAACTGGAGTTTACCGTTCCCTTCCTAAACTTTGGATGCCCACCAATTTCTACACAGGCAGTCTAGAATCAGGTTATCAGGTCATTCTGGAATTCAAGAGATGCTATGGAGATCAGGAGCAAGCTGGATAGCGAAGCGTATCACTTGTATATGATATTATCTTTTCCGCTGTGTATTCAATTGTAAGGACATGTTTATATAACTGTCCATTATTGTGCTGTGTTGTATATTGACTCTGATGATGTAATGTATAAAATGTACAGTTCTTTTGATTTAAAGATTATTCATTTATCTATTATATGTTGTTCCGCTGCGATTGTGAGATTCTGATATTGTTTCTGTTGCTTCTTCTTTCTTTCTTACTTCTTCTATCTTTTTCTTCTTCTTAAACCCTAAGGGTTTGATTTTTCGGCCTTCGATTGCTCGGAAGTCGAAGAACCGGATCCTCACATAATATGCCAACATGATGCCATTTTATGACAAATATGACATTTGCTTACTGTAAAATGCATTATAACTATAGTCCAACATAAACGAAAACCATTTGTTGTCGAAAATATATATTCCCCATGTCGAGCAATCGAATATGAAAAAATGGAAAACAGTTATATAATATTGATTTCAACACGTTCATGCTGCAAATAATTGTTGTTCAAAAATAGCGCTGCCGGAAGCAAAGCATATGAGACAAAACTAAAAATTCTGAATGTGGATGCTAACCTAAGGTATGAGGATCTATAGTGGTGCTTAGGGCAAGACTCAGCACAACATCATTTCATTTGGTATCGGAAAAATCTCTAAGATTTTTCATGGTTGATGGTGATCAAGGTGCGGAAGACAAGAGGTTTTGGGTTTAAAGCAAGAAGGGATTATTGAAAGGGTTATTTGGATAATTGTATTAGGATTATACTTTTTACACATACCTAAACGCCTTCTCTCATCCAACATTCCCATCTTTTCACATTTTTTTAATTTTCTCAAAATCATAATTCAACTTCTCGTTTCTCCCTTCCAACAAGAAAATCAAATTCTCCATCCAGTTTCTTCACAGTCGATCTTTATTCCATCTAATGCTTTACTAGTACATATGAATCAATTAACTTGGTCGCAACTAAGTAGTTATCAACTTTAATTGCAGAGCAGGAAATTTTCATTTGTTTTATAAATTGTGCAGCCTTAACTAAGACTAAAACATAGAACTAGTATAAGCCTATGTAATAGAATCTGTGCAGCATGGTTATAGAAATCATACCGCAATTCCTGGATTTGGTGATGTGTTGTATGCAGTTTACTGGTCAAATATATCCTCATGGTTTCTCTATGATGAGCTCATCTTTGAGGTACTTGTTTTATTTGTAACTTGTTCTTTTTACAGAATAATATATTATAGGCATTGAGCAAATCTATCTTCTCATGAATTTTCCAAGCCTTCATCTTTTCTCTCGTTTCAGCAGAATACAAATCTTTACTTCTCTTTATTATCATTTGTACTACAATTTTCAAGGGGTATAAACTTATATGTTTTAGCTCGATTAATGTCTCTCGAAGTCGTATGTGGTATTTCTCTACAGATCGGTCCTTTTTCCAGTAGTATACCACATCTCTATCTCTTCTTCTTCTCGAAATCAGCAGATCTACCTAGATCTGATAGCCGAAGACAATTTGCCAATTACTACGTCCGATGATGTCTCAGAAGTGATACTTGTTTGAGGAAGACGGTAATGGAAGCATCAACATTTTAATCAATTTTTTTAGCATTTTCCCTTTTCGTTTTTCACCACCATTGAGATGGAAAAGAGAAATATGAGAGTATATAAAGTATTAAGTTGACGTGAATGAACTAGTACTTTTCAGAATTGTCGAATGTCTAAGCGAGTTTGGGATGCTATGTCCTTTTTTATTTGTTTTAGCTATGTGGGCTAAGCCCATTTGTATATTTTATATACTTTATTTTTCTCCCCTGTTGCAGTAAAGCATCTAGAACTGTTATGATATAGTCATATTAATTAATTATCATTATCATTTCCTTGGAAAACTAATAAGATTACAAATATATTGATTTACTTGCATATTGTAAATATAATTAAATATCTTAACTCATCGACTCCTAATCTAAAATTAATAAAATATTTTTACTTACATTGCTCATCTCATTTTCTTCTGCTTAGGGTTGAAAATAATTATATTAGATGATTATATTTCATTTCATTTCTATGTTGTTCGGCTATATATAATTGACGTGCTTGCTTCTAGATCTAAGTTTAAGATGAATTTTTAAAGTATGTTTTATAAGTTAATTTTATTAAATATTTAAATGGCGCAAATAAATTTTTAAGGGGAGGTAAATAGTAACATCCTTGTATTCAAATTTTAAGAGTGGAAAATAGGTACAAGGACAAACTTTAAAAAAATTAGGTTGAAGGACAATAAATTTTATTTTTAGTCCGAAGGACAAATTTTGCGAAAAAAATTGGACTGACGGACAATGCTAAATATAGCTAGCATTTTGTACAGTGTAAAACTAAATACAATGCTACTTATCTATTAAATAATAGTAAAGCAGAAGATTTTCTGGCTCTCTCCTTGATTCTAGGATTTTTCTCTCTTCTCCTTAATTCTCTCTTTCGATATTTTATTTTCAAATTCTTTAATTTATTACTTTACACTTATTTTACTAATTCTCTTCTATTATTTTACATTTTGGTACATGTATTCTAAAGTTTATATAATTATTTACATATGATTTATCAGCTACCTTATAATATTTTATATTTAAGTCCGCACATTTAGGTTAATTAAATAATCCAAACTTTAAGCTATTTAAATAAATTCATTTAATATTTCTTATAAATACCAAAGAACGACAATTTAAATATTTATAACACTTAAACAACTAAACCATAATATTAATCTTTCATCCGACTATCAAGATATATAGATCACATAAACCAATAATAAAAAATTATAGTTAATTTATTTCAATAAATTTATCATACATTTCATTGTAAATTCTACTTTAACGTCAAATACCTACATTTAAAATTACCATAATTATTCATAAAATTTACCTCACTTTTTTTTCTAATATTTTACTTTTCACCATATATGTATCAATTAATTATGTGATCTAAATTTAATCTAATTAGATAAATCCAACTAACTAATATTCGTTAATTCGTTTACTAATTTATGAAGATATCAATATGTACACCATATTATATTAACAAAATTTAAAAACAATGATTAATGTAAATATACCTAAGTTATATGACTTAAAGAACTTAAAGTGAATATATAAATAATAATAATAAATCCTTTTTTCACATTTCTCTCAATAAATTTATCATGAAATGCATTACAAAATTATATTTTTTGTACTCCGGATACCTACATTATAAATTTTCTATAATCGTTTACAGCCTCTCCTCAATTCCTTTACAATATTTTACATTTAAGGTCATATATTATAACCAATTACATAACTTCAAAACCATTTAAATAATTCCACTATGCAATTTTTCACCGATTTGTCAAATAAGTATGATCAATATGAACCATATTCATATTAACAAAAATGATGAAAAAATTCATTCAAATATATAAATGCATCAACCACATAACATAAATTATGTTCATAAATAATAATTACAAGTTTAAAGTTTTATTTATTTATATCAATATGTGTATCATGCATTATATTGTAAAACCATTTTTGAATGTCAAAAACCTACATTTTGAATTTATCCAATTAGTTACAAAACACTTCACAATATCACATACCATTGTATACTAAACTCGATATTTTCAAATTAATTATGTAATCTTGAATTTAAATTATTTAAATAAATTTAATTAATAAATTTTTGTTAATTCATCTAATAAATGCTAAGATTTAACGGTTTCAATATATATACCATATTCATATCATGCGTAAAAGTGATAAAATTAGTTTTTCCTCTAAATACAAAGATATATAAGTCACCTAACATAAATAATATGCATAAACAATATTTCCATATTTAATATATTATTCATATATCTAAAATTTTTATATTGTATTACATTGAAAAATTCTGTTTTTAGCTTCAAATACGTGCATTTTAACATTTTTACAATTAGTTCATAAACCGCCCTCAATTAATTTCTATTATTTTATATTTAAATCCATGTATTCAAACTACTTACGAAATCTCAAATTTGAATAATTTCAATGAATAGTTAATCTATTCTTCTAATGAATCATAAAAATATATGTCAATTTTAACACAAACACGCTCACATTATGGAAAATTGTAAGACTATTTTTATTCAACTATAAAGATATACAAATCACATAACATAAATTATGTACATAAACATCATAACAAATTAATTTGTAAACAAGTTATGATTTCTTTATATTAAGAATTTATCATACATTATATTAGAAAGTTATGTTTTAGCTTCAATCTATCCACATCGAAATTATACAATTTTTTACAAAATTCCTCTCGATTCTTCCTATCGTTTATTTTCAAGTCCATGTATGTAAACTAGTTACATAATTTTATATTTGATTTATTTAAACAAATTTCATTAAATAATATTTTTTAGTTCATCTAAAAATTACTAACATACGTCAGTTTCAACATGTATGTTATATCCATATTAACAAAACTGCATAAATTACTTTATTATTATATATATGTGTGTGCGCACGCGCGCTATACAACTTAAATTATACACAAACGTAATACCAGTTTTAATTTATGGTTCATTTATTTCACTAAATTTATCATATATTATATAACAAAGTTCTCATTTTAAAAATTAAAGATATAATATTATATTTTACAATATAACCGTGTGCAACGCACGGGTTACAAACTAGTACCTAGCATTTTATATGGTGTTAAATTGAATATAATGCTAGTTATAAATAGCATTGTCGTTCAGTTTAATTTTCTTTCAAAGTTTGTCGTTCAGACAAAAGAAAAAAAAAGAAAACTTGATAACATTCAACCTAGTTTTTTTTTTCAAAATTTGTCCTTATACCTAATTTTCTCATTTTAAGAGAGATTTAAAAATTTATGTACCGGCGACACATTTCTTTTATGAAAACGAGTCTAAGGGCACGCGCTTTGCGCGTGATAATGACATGTACCTTACGCATAAATTATTTCTCTACAAATTATATATGATTAACTCGTCCAAGAAAAAATGGTTTGCACAAATATTTAGCTATGTTTTTATGTTGAATTAATGTGTAGCTAATTTAAATTTTTATTTTTAAGTTGCAAATATCTAAATTTTGTTTATGTTGAAATTTATTTGTATTATTAATTAATAAACAATGAAAATAAAGCTTGTTGGTCCTATTTTTAAGTGTAGATGGGCATTTTGAATTTATAAAAAAGTTTAATTGTTAGATCCTAATTTTAGGGGATATTAAGATTTGTTAATATCGGACCAATTTAATTGTTAGATCCTATGTTTAGGAAACATTAATATTTGTTAATAATGTAGAGAGGCATGTTTGACAGTTCACATAGACACCAAAAGTGTTACAAGATAAAGATATATATCATGTCCCAAACCGAGCAATGCTAACATAGTGTCTAATTTATCCCCGTTCAATCGGGAGTGTACCGTGGAATAAAATTTGGTTTCAAAAAGAAAATGAAAAATTATGCTTTAGGCAATAGGATGCTGAGCTGCCGACTGAATGAATACTCTGAGGGTAAATTAGAGTCACTAATGCGGTAATGCACCGTGTACTAATTAAAAACAACATATACTGCGTATCTTCTTCATTGATTAAATTTTGTTGAAATTTCTTTCACGCTTTTTCATAGGCATTTGCGTATCTTCTTCGATGATTAAATTCCAATTCCATCAACTAATTAAATTATAATTCCGTGTACCAATTAAAAAGAACATATTTGCGCAATATCTAGCTGAATTAGTATTTAGAAAATTACAGTGATTGAATAGGGAAATTACCAGAAGTGTTAAAGAGTTAATATGATTCATTTTCCTCTTCTTTCAAATACGTAATAACTAATCCCCGATTAATTAATTTCCAAACCCTCTTTTCATTGTTTACTTGTTTCGGACTCCTTTACTTGAAAGAGCATGCTACAAGCGTTGCTATAAATTTGTCGGTTCAGTATGCTGCTTCTTCTCTTATAACAATTTATTCATTTTCTTAAAAGCCGATATCTGATTTGAGTAAGTTGAATTGAAAGAAAAAATGGGTAGCATTCCTAGACTTGCTCAGAGAATTCTTAATACTGAAAACCCAGTTATGGTTCAGGTAAATTAGAAATATGTATGCTGAAAATTCGATTTTGATGGGTTAATTTATGAATTTAGTGATATTTGGATCTTAACTGTTTTTTGTAGATTCAGAAGCTTGTTAGAGAAGCAGGTCATGATGTGATCTCTCTGGCACAGGTTTGATTCTTATTTTTTGTATATGGATTTTAGTTTTTTGTTTGAGTAGGTTGAGTAATGCCATACAGTAGCTTTACCTGGGAATATACAAGAACAAATGTTGAAAAAAATCAGTTCATTTTTGTGCTCTGTCGCAACACAATAGAAATAAAATAGTCTCATCATCATAAAATTTAGATTAGCATCGGTGAAGACCTTTGGAATTCAGAGACATACTAGTCAGTAGCGTATTAGTATGTGTACTAAGGTAATACACATGTATGTATATTCTTACACACATATACTGCTTTCATTACAAATAACAACCTAGTTACTACTGAAACAAACTTAATCTGTAGGATGATTTGTATGTGGCGAAGATGGTTACATTGGATACGATAACATAAAAAACAATATGAGATTGCTTGTCCTAAACATGTATGGCCCCATGTTCAATCATAACACACACACACTCTCTCTTTGATACGTATTTTAATTTTGAAAAACAAGGGAACCTTAGTATTCAATTAGTTGGGGAAATTATATTGCTTTAGGTACTTCTTTTTCCCATATAGATATGGACCTGCTATTTCCATCATTCATTAATTAATTTAACAAAATAAATGAAACAAAATGGATGAATAAAATGCATTTGGGATGTAGGGATGCATGATTTGAGAATTGGGGATTCATCTCTCTAAAAACATCCTTAAATTCAGCATTAGAAATATACTTTAAAAAATAAATATGTGAAATGTCATATCATATGTAACAAATTCAAATATTGCTTAATTAAATTTTTTTTATTCAACTTTGACTTTGTTTTGAATTTCTCGTTTCAAAATATTTTGTACTTTAATTCAAATTGGTCATTATTCTGAGATTTCTTTTGATTATTGGGAAATGGTGCAGTAACATAATTACCTTGATATTTGGCGATTCACTTTAAATAGGCTTTATTAAAATATAAATATGTCCATTGCTTTGATAAGCAATGTATAAAGGCAATGGATCTGTCGACTCAAAATTTATGTTTAGATTTCACACGCAAATCTTTCATATCCATTGGTCTTCTAGATGCCCCCATTTCTAATGGATTGAAATATCGATAACATGAAATTTAACTGTAAAATTTTAGTTTTAAGATTCGCCCCTGTGTATAAATCCTCGTTTACTGCCTTGTATCTATTTTACATATTCAATTTCAATTCTTGATAATTTATTGATCTGTGATATTTCATTTACTAGCTAAAGGTGCTTGATTACGTCACTAAATGTATTACGACTAAAAAAAAGACCGTGTTACAACCATATCCAGTGGAAACTGACAACTATATCGTGTGAACGTTTCACAAGTTCTTCTTTTAATGCAAATCAGAATACAAACAATGATGTAGTTTATTGGATGTATACAAACGATGAAATCATCCTCAACCGTACATGATGGAAAACTTTGTCTACATGCTCAATATTTCAAATTTACCATGCGATTTTAATCAATACACTGACGATGTTCATGGAAAAAACCCTTTCCATGTTGGCTTATGATAATAACGCAGGGTGTAGTTTATTGGCAACCCCCTGAGCAAGCGCTGAACAAAGTCAAAGAATCTGTGTTGGACCCAGTCGTTAGCTGTTATGGTCCTGATGAAGGTCTTTCCGAGCTACGCCAAGCATTAACCCATAAGGTATATAAACAGTGAACTAGCATACGACTCTCTTACATTTGACTCTTAATTATAGTTGAGTATAGAAATATAGTGTACAATATCTCATCTCTATATTGCAATGCACATTCCAATATGATTTGCTCCGAACATTACAAATTAACTATCATGTCTACCTCAGAAAAATGAACATTTAAGAAGCATGGATATTTATGTTTTGCGTTGATTTTTACTTTGTATTTGAGTCCATATACTCATCTTCATATATAATGTTTGCAGATACAGAAGGAAAATAAACTAGCCAAGTCGACTATCATGGTTACAGCTGGGGCAAACCAAGTGAGTAACTCGAAATAAATACAGCTACGATTCTGTACTTGTTCATTTTTATATTTGAATTCCGAGTTGAGTTTTTGTTATTGTGTTGTACAGGCATTTGTAAATGTTGTTCTAACGTTGTGCGATGCTGGTGACTCTGTTGTGATGTTTGCCCCTTATTACTTCAATTCTTACATGTCATTCCAAATGATTGGAGTCACTGACATAATGGTGGGACCCAGCAATCCGGATACGCTTCAACCAGACGTAGGTGAGAGAGACTACCTGCTTAACTGCTATTTTCTTACCGAGAACAAAGAACCTCTGTTATGTAACATGAAAATTTTTCTGTGCTGTAGCATGGACTTTTAAAGGTGTATCTGTGTTATAACATAAGATAATTACTGCTTTAAGAGCACAACCAGTAAGGGTGTTTTCACTCGAAAATCTAAACTGAACTAGCGATCATGCACCTAGACATGGCTTGTTCAATGTTCACTTCTCCGTTGCTAATTTTACTCTTCTCCGTGGTTAGTGAACTAGTTTAAGGACTACTCATTAAAAAATACTTCGATGTTTTATTGCATATTCAATAAAAAAAGCAAAATTTAGATGTTTTATTTGTATAAGAATTTATTTAAAAAATTAGTTTTTGATGGTTAGTTTGTATCCTTCTGAATGTAGATGTGGACTTTTCAGTTTAAAATGGTGAAAAGTGGGTAAGTGAACAGAACACTTTTGGCAATGGTCTAACCTCTAATTCCTTATTATATAGATTGGTTGGAAAAGGTCTTAATTAAGCAAGAAGGCAAAGCAGTTCCGAAGCTAGTTAGTGTTGTAAATCCTGGAAATCCATCTGGTTCGTATATTCCAGAGATTTTACTCAAGGTTTATCTCCTCGCTCACTTATATTCATCTGTGCACGTGAAGGTGCTATATTACAAATGTTTTATCATATCTGCAGAAAATTTCAGACCTCTGTAAGAATGCAGGCGTATGGCTTGTTGTAGACAATACTTATGAGTAAGTATATTATCTTATCACGCTTGCAATTAACATGACCATATTTGTGTCTTTTCAAGTGCATTTCATGTATAAGATTTGGATTTGAAAATTACAATTTAGGTATTTTATGTACGATGGATTGCAACATTACTGTGTAGAGGGCGATCACATTGTCAACATCTTCTCCTTTTCTAAATCTCATGGAATGATGGGCTGGCGTGTTGGATATGTAAGACTGAACTTTTTCCCTCCTCTGTTACTACTTGCTTCTTATTGTAAGCAGCTGCATAACCACATATGTTTTGCCTTGGAGTATATAACCTAGATACAATACTTGAACTATATTTAAACTGCATGTCCATAAACATGTTAATTTTTTGACATTTAATGAAAAATACACGCACGACACTGACTACTGTCTCAGGAGAATTGTTTTACTTGCTCTGGTTGAAAAATAAAACAGGATCCCTTTTTTTTAATTATGGATCTGTGATGCTAGATGGCACTATTCAAAGATATGGTTCTCCATATTAATTAGTGCATTTTAACCTTTATGTAAAGTATTGTATATGCTATTGATTTGGTAACCATACAGTTGATACAGAAGTCGTAACTGGTAAAAACCCTGCTGTTCTGGTTAGGTGACCCAAATTTATATAGCATTTGAAATTCATGACTTTGTCCTAGATTTTCATCCAGTTGACTACCTTAAATTTCGTTAGTCTAAATCGTTGCAAACTGAGCATTGATTGCAAAATGTTGAATTTTGATTGTTAAATGCAGAATTATGAGAAGTTGTTCATTTAAAATTTTATAAATTTCGACAATGTATATGGTTATTTTGACAATATTACCACACATAATAACTGGTTCTTCGCATGATAATTAAAAAGTTAGATGTGTTAAATGCGAGTTTAAATCAGTAAAAAGCTCGAACTTTGAAAATTTTGAATTTACAAAATATTCGAATTTGTTTTAACTTGAATATTGGATAAGAAATTGAAAGTTCCAAATTTTGAAACATTTGAATTCCATATTTCAGCATTTTAACTTTCAAAAAACCAAATTTTCAGAATTTAAATATAAAAATTATGTTAAAAGAATTAATGTAAAAATAATCTATTAAATAATAGTAAAGCGGAAGAATTTAAAGCTCTCTTATTAATTCTAGCTATTTCCTCTTCTCTCCTTAATTCTCTCCGGATATTTTATTTTTTCATCTCACAATTTATGGTTATTATTATTATTACAATGTTTTTATTGGTTCTCTTTTCTACTATTAAAATTTAATACTAATTTTTACAATTATTTACATATTTCTTTCAAGTTTTTTTGTTATTTTTACATTTAAGTCCACATATATTAAATTTAGTTAGATGGTCTTAAATTTAAGCTTTTTAAATAAACAATTAACAAATATTCATTGGTTGATCTAATATATTTTGAAAAATAATAATTCAACACGTGTACTGCATTCATATTGACAAAAATAATAAAACTAATTTTTTATTCAAGTCCATATAGTTTTAATTTTCCACAACTATATACAAATTATACAATGTTCTACTAATATTCCCTTCTATCATTTTGCATTTAAATGCTAACATTCAATATTTTTTTCAATTATTTACGGATTTCTCCTAAATTTTCTTATATTATTTTACATCCAACTCCATATTTTGAATTTATAATTGATCTTGAATTTAAACTTTTTAACTGAATCCAATTAAAAAATATTTCTTAATTGACTTAATAAATCATAAAAAATGATAATTCATCATGTATACCGCATTTGTATTGATATAAATGGTAAAATTATTTTTTCACCCAAGTCCGTATAATCTAATATTTTCATAATTATATACAAAATTATCTTTGATATTTTTACATTTTTCTATATTTAAGTTCATAAATTTCTTTCTTTCTAAAATTAGTTATTTATACAAAGAAATACATGCATAATTTTTTCTTTCCAAAATTAGTTATTTAATACAAAGAAATATATACATAATTTTTTCTTTCTAAAGTTGTTATTTCATTACAGACAAATATATATAAAAAAAATCTTTCCAAATTGGTACATCATTACAAACATATATAATGTTTTTTCTTCCTAAAATTGATACATCAAATGGACTCTTTATCATTATTAAATTATATTTTATAAAAAATAACATTACAATTAATGATAATTGATGAATGTTTGTGTTTTGTATTATTGAAAAAAGAATAAATATTTTCAATTAGTATGTTTTTGTACAAAAATTTACAACTTAATTATTTATATCGTAATATAAGTTGATCAATGGACAAAAATTATACCATATTTTGATTAGAAATATTTTTCTTTCATATTTTATTATCATTTTTACATAAATGTTAAATATTTTTTGAAAAGTTTACTATAAAATAAAAATAGTAAGGCATGAAACAATGTGATTTGTAACGTTTTAGATCTTATTTTCACTTATTATTTCTTTTAATAGTTAAATAAATATTTTTATAAATATGTGCTGAAGGAACTTTAGATGCATACAAATATATTGAGTTTTTGGTATTACACTTCTATTTTTAGGTAATAGTCGTCATTCTCTCAAGTAATGTTTGCTATTTAATGTATACATCATTTATCTTTTAGCCAAGTGTATCAAAAGCTAAATGTCAATTTCAGAATATATGTACATGAATATTTATTTATGAAAATTTATAAAAATATTAATTTCAAAATCTATTAAGAATACTTATTTTCATTTATTTGATTAATAAATAATGATATACAACTCATTTTTATCAACAAACATGATAATTTAATTTTTATTCAAATATAAAAATATATGAATCTCATAAAAAAAACACTTATATAATATAGTAATTTCATTTTATAATTCATTTATCTTAACAAATTCATGAGATGTTGCATAATAAATTATATTCTTCAAAAATAGTTAAAATATTATTTTTCTACAAAATACCGTGTGCAACGCACGGGTAACACACTAGTAATAAGGTGTTAACGAAAGAAATTATTGTTGAGCATTCAAAACTAGATTATTAATTTTTTTTGAAATATTTTTTTATTGTTATAAATAGGGTTGTTACGACAATAGTAATTTTACCGTTACGTACTATTACCGAACTATTGGTAACTAAACATAGATAATATCGGTATGACAACTGTAAATCTGCCATTATATTGGCATCGGTAACAAAATATCAAAACCAACGGTAATAATAAATTTACTCTTTGTTCCACGCTGTTATATTATTAGCTTTGGTTAAGTTACATTTTACATCTAAGATATTTTAGGATAACAAAACAATTTTATTATTTTGTAATATCTCTTACATATCAATTTTTTTGAAGTTTATTTTTTTTAATGGAAAATTCGATATGTCAGCAAACTTTTGATGTTGATACAATCCATATTCCAATAGCATTTGAAACATATAAAATATGTATGTAGATCTAATTTTGATTAAAATAAATATGAGTAATTTGTTTGTTAAAATGTGAATTTACATCTATATTTTTATTTCGAGTTACTTAACGATAAATTTACCACTTCCCACTTCCGATCAACGATTGTCGATTTATCAGTGTACCGGTTAGTGTACCGGTCATCGGTATGCCAAAGTATCGATACTGTTTTAAGTTTTGATTCACATAGTAGAATCGATATGGTAACGGTTTTTCTCATTCGGTAGCGGTAACCGCTACCATAGCAGCCATATGGATAAGATTATAGATGAAAGGAATTATTATTAAGTATTAAGAACTAGAAAAGGCAACATAAAATCTCTAAACACTTCTTTACTAGTAAGTGTTCTAGATCTGAGGACTTACTCAAACCTAACAAATAGTTCATATATATGAATTTGTGGTTAATTAAGCGATCGCTTGTTGTAAACAAACAACACCTCAGATTCTTGAAAATGTGCAAGTTTTTGGGTGTAATATTCATCTAAAATTCACACTATTCTATGTTACCATTGACACTCACACCTATTCATACACATATAATACATATTTTGCATGACACTAACAAATAGCGTAACAGATTGCATATCCAAGTAATGCAAATGTCATGGGAGGCCAATTGCTGAAAGCTCAAGACAACATACCGATATGTGCACCAATCATAAGCCAACGCCTCGCTCTCCATTCACTACAACTCGGTTCCAAATGTATCAAAGATCAAATCCAAACCCTAGTGAAAAGCCGAGAGATCCTAAAGAAAGCTCTTGCCCCCTTAGGTGAAAATTCAGTTAAAGGCGGAGAAGGAGCAATTTACTTATGGGCTAAACTGCCCGAACAATTCTCAGACGATCATGAAGTCGTGAAATGGCTTGTTAACAAGCACGGTGTTGTTGTGCTTCCTGGCAGCGCCTGTGGTGGCCGTGGTTATATTCGTGCTTCTTTTGGAGGATTGAATGAAGTCGACTGTGAAACTGCCGCTATGAAGTTGAAACGAGGTTTAGAAGAGCTTGTTACAGTTGGAATGATATAGAATTATTACCGGCCCAAGGTATTCCAGTACATGGTAGTTAGTTTATAGGACAACACTTCAGAATAATTAATTTCAATTACACAGATAAAAGAAACTATCGTTTTAGTGCTACAAGAAAATAATAAATGATAAACGATAAATGAAAGTGATATTTAATGATATTTTCTTTAATCGTTTCTCCTTAAAACTAATGTTTATTCTGAAGTGTTGTCTTATAAACTTATTACGCTAGATTGAAAATCCCTTTTAAGTGAAAATCCAAAAATTACACTTGAAATTTAATAGTTCCATAAGTGTCCATGTTAAGTGCTCAAACATTATGAAAATTGCATGAAAGAGAGTACTTTGAATTATTATTTTTCACTATTGGAGTGAATGTACTGGGATTTTTTTTATTTTTTATTTTTTATTTTATTTTTATTTTTTTGGTTTTAAGGAAAGACAGCAGATGATGGTGTGAAATTGCGACCACATAGAGTTGGAGGAAAAAACAAAAAAATGTGGAAGCTTATCTTGAGCATAAAAGATATGCCAGAATGCTTACAAAGTTGGAATAGTGTATGTATTATGTTGCATTGCTTTCAGTTGGCTATTTAGGTTCTATCTTTCTTTGTATCTGTTTAGTTTGTGCTGGTTCCATGAAAATGATTGTTATTTATTAATTGGGACAAATGGGTCCGTTCTTTGTTTTCTTTTTTGGGATTATTCATCTGCACTCTTTGTATTTTACGATAAATGTTGAGATGAATACTTTCTTAATTGAATACTACAAAGTCTCAACTCTTGTGCACCCCATAAGGATAGTGTTTCCTTGGGTTATATGTTTTTTTGAGTTGAATCATCTATTTTGGTTGAATATCAATGCAAAGACACTTTTTACTATGTCAACTATAGTTCAAATGACAAGTGTTAGAGCGTCCCCGCCTAGAAAAGGAACTCTAGGAAAAAATCGAGAGCGATTTCCGCTTTTGTTTTCTTTCTCCACTTCACCAATGAGAATTTGAACGTTGCGAAGAAAGAGAAATTAAGAATCATTCCTCTTCTTTTTACAAAGCATGAGTTATCTAAACGAGAATATGAAAATCATTTAGTTAAACAACTTCCACTAAACCCTTAAAAATAAATAGTTTTTTCAAGGCGAATTAGAAAAAATAACAAATTTTGAAAAAAATTAGAACGAAGGACATAAAATTTTATTTTTAGACTGAAGAACAAATGCTAATTATGATTAACATTATATTCAACTTTTACACTATACAAAATGCTAGTTAAATCAAGCATTATATTCAGTTTTACACTATATAAAATGCTAGCTGTAACTAGCATTGTCCTTCAGTTTGAAAATTAAATTTGTTGTCCTTCAACTTAAATTTTTTTCTAAGTTTGTCATTGTATCTATTTTTCTGATTTTTTTAACGTAAAATATAGTAAACGGTTTCTAAAAACTAAAAAAAAAACGTATAGCACCTAAACAGTTTTCAAAGGACCTTTTAATGTAAAATATAGTAAATGATTTTTTGGAAACTATTTAGTGAATTAAATCCAAATTTGTTGTTGGATGGATGACAATCCTTTTTTTTTTTTTCTAAT
Organism: Allium cepa; assembly: GCA_030765085.1. Taxonomy (NCBI): domain Eukaryota; kingdom Viridiplantae; phylum Streptophyta; class Magnoliopsida; order Asparagales; family Amaryllidaceae; genus Allium; species Allium cepa. Next base: position 806,431,232 of record CM060943.1, read on the forward strand.
TTCTTTCCACCCACTCAAAATCCACATCTTGTTAGCATGGATGCTTTTATGACCCTTGACTAAGGTTCTAAAGATTTTGAATTTAAACCTTGAGAATATTAAAATTAGTGTTTGAATAAAGCAGGATAAAAATATATGTATGCAAAATGTGGTGACTCTAACATAGAGACCTGACCAACACTGTTCTGTTCTTTTTATTTATTTATTTTATTTATGTGTATACTTCTTGAAAATTGAAAAAAAAAAAAACTGCGTGTGTGGGAGGTAAATACCAAGTTTTAAAATCTACATCATGGTGTTTCTTGTTGTATCTGTCTTGAGTTGTGGCAAGGGCAGCATCATTTTTAAGTTTGACATGAACTTCTACATCAATTTTTCATTCAGGAAGGTCCTTTCTTTTTACTTTTAATTTTATTATCATCATTATTTATTTATATATTTTTTACTATTTTTTGAAATAAAATATATGGCAGATTGTCATGTTGATGATAACCTTAGTTCTGTGTTTTCTGAAGTTTTTCTGGGAAAATAACAACCAAGGACTGCAAGTGGACAGAATTGCCACAACAAATGGAGAATAGAACAGAAAAATGAATGTATAAATGACAGTAGACAGTACATAAAAGATGAGAAAACCTGTGCATTTTGGCAGATAATGTGCACACTTCATATTGTAATATTATGGGACAACCCTACAAAACAACTTGGGCCCTATCATTAAAGATTCTTTAGAAGTTTCACCATTTCCAAAGCGGGTAATTTAATTAAGTGGACAGTGCAAAATCCACTGCAATTTGGCTTTACTTTCGTTTTCCTTTTTGGTTCTTCATTATTCAGAATTTATGGATTGTACAACTCATAACGTTATTTATATGTTTTACCTGTTGTTAACAATATTAGCACCATGCCGACCGGATTGGTGCACTTGATTGATGGTTCGGACTATGATATTAAATGTCACAAGTTCAAACGTCAAATCTAAAAATCTTATAACAAATAATTGAAGTATATTAGGCAGACATAAACTTACAGATTTTAAACAAAGCTTGGTTTTTTGGGAAATTCAAAAAAAATATTCAATGTATATGTATATATGTATGTGTATATGTGTATATGTGCGTGTATAAAAGGTAGAATCCATTGTCCTTTCTATTTAACACTATTTTTAGTCTTTCGATATCCACCATTTGTTTCGATTTAAATATTCAGCATTTTTATTTCCTATCATGGGTGGAATATTTATATAAAGAGGCGGTAGATATCAAGAGACTACATGATGGTGCTAAATAAGAGATGTATCCTAGCTATACATAGATACGTACATACAAACAAATAGGTCTGTCAATGGTACGGGTTTCGGTCCGAGCCTAACCCGAACCCGCCCTAATTATGCGGGTATGAGTTTTGGCTTTTACTATTCGAGCCAGACTCAGACTCGATCCGGATCGGGTACGGTTTTATCAAAACCCGACTCAGTTAGAACCCGGTTCGACTATTAGTTTTTCGTCGTATGAAAACATGAATGCGTATGTTATTTATTTACTATGTTGTTTGTTTACACGTATATTTTTTTGCATACTTTTGTTATGAACTTTACTATATCACAGTCCAATTTATATGTTAACATTATTTGCATACAAATTCTATCAAAGTTGCGGTTTTAAAATATGTTTTTAACATAAATATTCTGAGTTAGATATATAATTATTATCCAGCGGCTTAATAGGCCCCACGGATCGAGCTCGGATATTAGGTTGAAATACCCTATGTGTTCGGGTTTTAATTATTGTAATTGGAGTCAGATCCGGATTTTATAATACCTGAATCGAACCCTGCCCGTTGACAGGTCTACATACAAACATGTATACGTACATACAAATATACATACACACATACATATAACTAATATTGGTATTTTTATAAACACGAAATATTAATATTTATACAAACGGTCATCTCCATCTTTCTTTGATTTGGCGTTTTGCATTGGATGTATTGATTGTAAGTGTCTATAAACCATGACAATGCATTGTTTGTCTTCTTCGTATGTTTTCTTTTGAGTCCAAAAATATATATTTGAGAAAGATACTTAGCTTCTAGCTACCTTTTATTCCTGCGGTTACTTGTATCAAATGAAAAAGGAAAGAGTTAAAGGTGCAAATAACGTTAAAATGAATGTCACATTAATAGAAACGCCAACGATAATATGAATTATCAAATCTAACATAAACACCGATGTGAAGTTGATAGGATGTATTATTTTTATGCTACTCCCATAGTGTGTTTTAACGGTAGCTAGACTTAATATTCATTTTTGTTGACGTCAAAAATGGATCAACACGCAAGAATATGTTGTAGCGAATCTGTATCTAGATCCCATAGATAGTATTGAAAATAGTGGAAAAATAAAAAGGAGTCACAAGATTTTTATAGTGATTCGGATATATCGACCAACGTCCACTTTATAACTTTATTGCTATTGGATCTGAGACAGTTTGCATGCGATTACAGAGAATTGAGCCACAAGTACAAGAAGTTGATAAGTTCTAAGGCGCAGAACTACCAAGAGTAGCTGCCTTGGCGGCTATAGTGAGCGAGGAAAAATGTGAAGAGTAACGGACTCGCAAATCCAGAGGGAAGAAGAAAGAGCGGAGAGAAGATTCTTGTAACGACCCGTAATTTTACTAATTTGAAAATGAAATATTTAATTTATTAAATATTCAAACATACAATTTTCAAACTTAAACAATCGTGTTTTATAAGAATGGTAAACTTATTTTTGATATTGAATAAAGATTTTGGATTTCCATTGTAAAATTGAAAAAAATAGGATTCTGATAAAGTAGGATAAATATTCATGAATTTTGTTTAAAAGATAAATAATTCGTTTTAAATATATTTATAATCTATATCAAACTCATTTATTAAAAACAGTAATTTAATTTATAATGATTGATAAATATATAAAACTTGTTTTATAAAAGTTAACAAATTGCGCCGCATACCAATAAATTGATGTCGTATTTTTACAAAAAGATTTGGATATTGTTTTATATTATTTTATAAATCAAATATGCTTGTGTTAATTATTTGAAGATAATAAGAAATTTATTTTGAAGTTTGCTTTACTTGAATAAATAGTTTAACAAAAACGTCAAAATGTGACCGAAAAACGTTTTGTCGAAAATCAACCTTTCGTTTAAAAGTTGGCGTAACGTTATCGCACCTTTATTAACATGTTTTAGCATATATATATTACACATTTTAATCCTAAACAAATTTACTTTTACTAAATATAATTAGAAAACTTCTAGAACATCATTAAGAAAAGTAAGCAAGTTTAAGAAAAGTCAAAAGTAAAATATCAAATTCAAATCACATCAAAATCCAACAAAATAGTTACGTTTTTTACTTAATCTTTAGTGACTAAGACATAAAGTAAGAAGTGAAAGGATGATGTTAAGTGTCGAAAAAGTGGAGATTGCTTTAGGCTGAAGTAAGGTTAGCTTGTTAATTTGGTAAAAGATTGTTTTGATAAATTTACCATTTCTTTCTTTTCTATAAATATTCACCTACTTCTTCACTTTCATTCACATTTCTTCTGCTTATTTTCTTAAACTTCTTCATCTTCTTCCTCTCCTCTTTAATGGCTTTCAAGCCATAAGCCATAAGAAAAAAATTAAAAAGAATAATATCGAAATATTTACAAGAAATTCAAAAGAAATCAATGTTCATTCTCTTCAAATCAAACTCCTCTTTTCTCCGTATTTTATCTCTTCTTCTTTTGACCATAAATTCTTCAGAATAGAACCAAATACAAATTTTTTTAACTCATGTATTTTTTCAGTGGCTACAACTTTTATGTTGAACACTTTGTCTTATTCTAAAGTTAACCATGCCAAAAATACACTTCTTTCCAGTACATTTTCTTTGCCAGTTTTTAAGAAAGAGAATAGCCTACATTATTTTGATCATGATTTGATCATAAATGATCCAAGTTAAGAAATTATTTTCCTAAAATCGTATGAACTTTCAGTGGCTACAACTTTTATGTTGATCACTTTTTCCAGCTTTGAGATCTGCTATATCTGAAACTTAATTCTTTGAAGTGCATTTTCGGGTTTCATTTTTGTCAATCCGACAATACCTCTTCTTCATTCTATCATATCACCCTCAAAATACTTGGATTCAAACAATTTTTTTTTGCAAATTCAAGAGAAAAGAATTTTCGACAACTTTTTAGTTAAAAACATTTTTAAAATTAGATATTCAGAGGGCCTAAAATTAGATACAATATAACCTGTTTTTTGGGATCTAAATCATGGAAATTCAAGTTCAAATCTCTATCGCTTCTTCTCTATCCTTTCGACCAACCTCCATCTCAATCACGGCCAAGCTATTGGAAGGTAGATGGCGTTGTTTGCTAGTGTTTAATAGAGTAGAAAGTAGTTAGTGAAGTGTTGGTTGATTAGAATGTTGGTAGGAAGTTAATCACTTTGGTTTATGGTGAGAAACTCTATTTAACATCTCTATTTATATATATACATGTTTGACGATGTGTTATGATTGTTATGGATGCTTATATATGATTTTATCATCAAGTATTGATTGTTTGATATGATTGTTAAATTTTTTTATCAAGTCACGTTAATACACGTCGATATGCACAAAGGAAATCACTTTCCTTTTGGAAAATGAAATGACGTATATGAAATGCTTAAACTTTTGGAAATAGTCTTAAAATAAGTAAGAATTTTTTTATAAACATTTAAATGTTTTTAAGGAAATAAAGAAAGAAAATTAATATTTCATCTTGTATAATTTGAAATATATCCAAAACAATTTTCCAGAAAAAACACGCTTTTGTGGTAAAGTGACCAAAGTTTAAAATTGATATTTTAAATGTTTTATAAATATGAAATAAATTCTTAAAAAATCTTTTAAAATGTTTTGAAAGAGATTAGAGTTTGAAAGATGAATTTCTAAATGATATAAAAGTCGTTTTGATGAATATAGCTTTATAAACACTATTTGTATCACTTTTCGCAATGCTTTTTGTAGCAGTTTTAAATAACTTTTGAAATGTAGTTTTAAATTTAACGATATTTTCCTAAATATTTTGTGAATGATTTTAAAAGAATAATTAAGTCATTTAAAGATGATTTTGAAGTTTCAATAAGAATTTGAATAAATGGTTAAGAGGAATTGTTTATAACACTTAAGCAATAATTGAAGAATATTGAGTATAACAACAAATTGAGTACGTGGAAATGACTGATACATTTGTCCCGTCTGTGAAAGCTAAAGGGTAAAACAAGGTGTGTAATTATGGTTGAGAATGGAGCAGCCAGTGCCTGAACTTACCTAACCTTTTTCTTTATCTTTTAAGCGAGGGGTGGAACAAATCGAAAGGAAAGCCCGGATGCTCTAAAAGATCATATTTAAAGGTTTTTCCAAGATAAAAGAAAAGATCTTCATGATGTAGGATTACTTGCCACTAGTCCCTAGAGATGAAATTCACCATATTTAAGATGACAATCGTGCTAAGTTATGAAAATTTTCGATTTGCAAGAATATGATTTGAAATTAATAAAGAAATCTTTGATTTAGATTTAATGAATAATTTGAGAATATTGTCCCTAAGTTAAAAATTATAACTTGAATGAAAGAAATCTTTGATTTAGATTTAACGAATGATTTGGGAATATTTTTTCTAAGCTAAGTTATAACTCAAATGAAAGAAATCTTTGATTTAGATTTAATGAATTATTTGGGAATATTTTCCCTTAGTTAAAAGTTATAACTTAAATAGAAGAAATCTTTGATTTAGATTTAATGAATGATTTAGGAATATTTTCCCTAAGTTAAAAGTTGTAGCTTGAATATAAGAAATCTTTGATTAATATTTAATGAATGATTTGGAAAGATTTTTCTAAGTAAAAGAGAAAATGATTTGAAATTATTCCAGGATTTAAGAAAGGTTTGAATAAATCAAATAATTATATAAATGAGGCTTAATGATTCCATATACTCTTGAAAAGAAAATGGAATAAATTGAAGAGAATATATCTAAGAAAGATGTTTAAAAGATGAAGTAATTGATTGATGATTGATATCCAACAAATGAACTTAACCTCTTTTAAAGCGATGATTGGCTTTGAAGGAAGCGCGGTCGGATTTGGGTGATTCCTATCCGAAAATCATTTCGAACCAATTTACGTGTTCGAAGATTGAAGATGTTTGAAGACGGAGATATTGAGATGAATAATAACGAGGGATTACTTCTTCATTAATTGGAGATAAAATCCCGATTTACTTTTTGTAGCCGTGGTCTCTTGGTTATGATAAACCTTAAAAAACAAGGGTTTCTCGCCTAGTAACAGCCGAGGAAAGTACCTTCGATTTTGTTCAAGTCCCTGAATGAACTTGTATGAATGGATGTCTAACAGTACATTTTCTGAGATTACATACGTTGGTTTTTACAAACATACATATGTAGTGGCGGGAAAGACAACTTCTCTTAGCTTAACACCATCCTTGAGACATATAAGCTCAAGGGTTGTATTTTTGTGGAAGGCAATTAGTAGTCAACGGAAATGGTAACGTGGCATTCAAAGAAGATGTGCTATGTGAAAAGGTAGTCTTTCACCTCAGGCCTCATCACCCGGAAATGACAGAAACAGGGTAGAAGCAGTAAGGCTAAGTGTGTCGCTCCCAATTAGAAGATGTCATCATCCTTCTAGATTTACTCTATGCATGTCTAAGTATGTAGTGAATGTATGAATCGGGGATCCGTTAATGGTCAGCAACGACCAGGGTGATGACATATTCGGTACTATCTAGCGTAAGGGTTAGGCCAGTCTTGTGTTGGTTTAGGCGTTCAGTATCTGGACCCAAGGTGCATCCCTTTAGAGGTTGTGAGAAATGCGGATTACGGATCTTAAGGCTGGAATAACACTAGAGGGGGGATGAATAGTGTTTTGTGGATTTTCTAAATCTTTTTGAAACCTATGTAATTTAATCACCAACAAATGCAATTCACAGACACGGCTATAATCAGAGAATCAGACACAGATGTAAATACTAAATAAAAACAGTAAATGAAAGAACACACAAGGATTTTATACTGGTTTGGAGTTATCCTACATCCAGTCCCGCACAATTGTAAGGATTTCTTTTCAAAATAATCTCCCAGATTACACCCTCGGTTTCAAGGCTACGAGGTACACCCTACTGTATTCGAGTTCGAGGCAAACTCTCTTTGATTTAATCAGGTTACAAGATCACCTAATTGATTTCCGGGGTTACAGTCACACCCAATTTATTTCAAGGCTCAATCGCACCTTTTACTCAATAGTTTGATTTACAAAAGATCCTATAACTCTGAATAGCACTGAGTCTTATAAAGAAAGGGTCAGAGAATCAAATAAGAGATAGTCAAGTTTGATTCACTTGGTATTTTGGCAGAATATAGTTTTGGATTCTTTACAATAAACGAGGAAGATGAAGTAGAGAGAAAACAAGTGAAATCTAATAAAAAATTCGTTTAGAACTACTGGTATTTATTGAAGATCAACAGCTATATCTATTTAAGAAAGGATATAACGAATAGACACTTCTTTCGAAAATTTGAATTTTGAATATTACAGGCACCATGTCGACATGGGGGGTTGAAGGATGTCGACATGCTCTGGGAAAAATTGGTGATTTTGATTTTCTTATTAAAATTGGTTTCTATAATTTGTTAAAACAATTTCTAAACTTTGTAAATATATTTGAATATAGTTTGAACACATAAAAGTAATTTTTAATATATAATCTTAATTTATAAAGTGATTTAAAATCCGAGTATACAAATATTTTAAGCTAAATATTTAAAACAAGAGATAGTTTAAAATCAAGGACAATTTTGAAATCAAAATATTAAAAACGATAAAGATAATTTTTAGGCTAAGATATTTCAAACAAGGGAGATTTCTTTTTGAAAAGAAGGTTTTGAACACAATTAAAATAAGAGATATATTTTTGAAAAGCATTTTCATAAAATTAGTGGATATCAAAATAGGACCAGTAAATGTTCCACTAGATATTGTCATGGGTTCCATCCCACTAGGGTTGCATTCGTTTAACAGGCTCGAAGTGGATTCCATTCCATGAACAAATTTTGAATAAAGATGTAAGTGCTTTCAAGAAGTTTTAACATAATTCTTGACTCAATACTTATCTTGTACTTTGAAATCTTGAACTCTTGATATCTTGATACTCATGAGTCTTCATCTTGATATCTTCAATTTTGAATCTCTATACTGTACAGTCTTCATTCTTGGTACCTACATGGTTAAATCCTGCATATGCATATATATATATATATATATATATATATCTAAACTATAATGTTAGTATTTATATTTTGTAACAAGTTCTAAGGTTGTTGTCATCAAAACGATCATCTCAAGGATTAACAATCTTCCCCTTCTTGATGAAGACAACCTATGTTTATAAAATATACTTCTCCTTCACAATAACTCCCCCTAAAACTAATAAATTCCCATTAATCTAAGCCTAACCGCTCTAACTACTCTATTTTATATTTCTCCCCCTTTGTCATCAACAAAAATTAATCTTAAATTAATATAACTCCCCCTTAATCTAATACTATTCAAACTAAATACTAATAAGGAAACATAATAAGTGAAAACAATTATTATATTATATATTATGTTATATTTACATGTATATATAGAACGTAAACACACAAATATATTTAAGTACATAAGTTATAGAATAACACTACTAACGAGAGTTTTTGATAATTGGAGATTTGTGAATCGAACAATTTGGATAATGAAAACAAAAGTTTCCACGTTGTTCAACCATATTCTCATCTTTGTCAAAACAGACTTCGCCTACGTAGACCACGTTGTTTTCTTCCATAGGTGCTTCTTCCTCTTCTTCCTCTTCTTCTTCTTCTTCGCTGTGCTTTAAGGGATTATGACTTGAATGTTGGGAGAATCTTCTTTAATCACAATAGGATTTGCATGATTATCCATTATGAAATTTCGCAAATTTTGAAGAATTTTGCCTTGCTTTTCTTGTTCTTTTTCCATCCTTATTTGCACAACTTGAAGTTCAGTCAACATTTGCATGGCATCCTGCATAGACTCTTCAATCTTTATCACATGTGGCAGAGTAGTGCGTTGGAATGGACTAGAATGAGGAGAAGGGAAAGAAATGGTGTCATTTTTGGTTGATTAGCGGAAGAGGCCATTAGTATTAATTTTTAGTGTAATACAGAGAAAGAAAAGTGAGAAGACAAAAAAATTCGAAACATATAGATTTATATAAATTCCAAACTAATTTTAAAGGGAAAATCAAATTTTCAAATTTTGTCGTTGTATGTCGACATGGGTGGTAGGGGTATGCCGACATGCCTATGAAAAATTTAGTTTTCTTGTATATTTTTGTTTATTAAAAATATATATTACTATTCAATATTCTATATTTCATTTATTGAACAAATGTCCAGTTCTCTTCTTAACTTATTAAATATAGGTTGATTTAAGCGTTTGGTTAAAACTTCAGCAATTTGGTTCTCAGAGTTGATAAATTCAAGAGAAATAATCTCCTTACTTATATTATCTCGGAGAAAGTGATGTCTGATATCAATATGTTTAGTCCTAGCATGATGAGTAGGATTTTTAGATAAATTTATTACACCAGTACCATCACATTAAATTGGTGATTTTGAAATTATTAATCCAAAATCTTTTAAGGTTTGTTGCATATAAATAACTTGAGAGCAAGCCAAAGCAGCAGAGATATATTCTGCTTCAGTTGTTGATAAAGAAATAGTGTTTTTCTTTTTACTAAACCATGAAACTAGAGAATGCCCCAAAAAGTGAGAAATTCCACTTGTACCTTTTCGGTCAGATTTGCAACCAGTATAGTCAGCATCACAATAAGAGATTAAATCAAATGAATCGTTTTTTGGGTAAAATAAACCATAGTCAAAAGTATGTTTAACATATCTTATGATATGCTTCACAGCTTTTAAGTGAGTCTCTTTGGGTTGAGATTTGTATCTTGCACAGAGACAAACACTATGCATGATATCGGGTCTACTCACAGTGATATAGAGTAGTGATGCAATCATTCCCCTATATAGTTTTTGATTTACATCTTTTGAAAGATATTCTTTATTTAAATCCTCATTGGTTGCCATGGGAGTGGGTTTTCCATTCGCAGTAGTCATACCAAATTTATTAACTAGATCCTTAGCATATTTTTCTTGACTGATAAAAATACCATTGTCTAATTGTTTTATTTGTTAACCTAAGAAGAAAGTAAGTTCATCCATATGACTCATCTCAAACTCTTTTGACATTATTTCAGAAAATTATTTATTCATTTCATGATTAGTTGAACCAAAAATAATATCATCTACATAAACTTGTACTAGTTGGATATCATTTTTATTTCTTTAAATAAAAAGAATATTATCTACTTCAAAATTTGACTATAATAAAAAAAGATTTTAGTTTGTCATACCATGCTCTAGGAGCTTGTTTTAGACCATATAGAGCTTTTTTAAGTTTGAAAACATGGTTTGGAAATTTTTCATCTTCAAAGAGCGGAGGTTGTTCAACATAAACTTCCTCTTTAACAAATTCATTTAGAAAAGCACTTTTAACATCCATTTGAAATAATTTGAAATTATTATAGATTGGAAAGCAAGTAGAATTATAATGGCTTCTAATCATGCTACGGGTGCAAAGGTTTCATCAAAATCTATTCCTTCTTCTTGACAATAACCTTGTGCAACTAATCGAGGTTATTTCTAACGACCTCACCTAGTTCATTCATTTTGTTTTTATAAACCCATTTAGTTTCTATTATAGTTTTATCCTCGGGTCTAGGAAAAAATTCCCAAATATCATTTCTGGTGAATCAATTCAGTTCTTCTTGCATAGCCAGAATCCATGAATCATCAGACGATGCTTCCTTTGGAATTTTAGGTTCAATAGATGATATAAAAGCTACATTACTCATGTTATATAGTTGATTTCTAGTTCTAACAACATATTCAATATCTCCTAGTATATTTTCTGTAGGATGATCTTTTAAAAGCTTAACCTTTTTATTTGGATGAATAAGTTCATTGTTTGTTTCAATTGATTCACTATTTAGGGTAGCAAAATCTTATTCATCATTAATTTGTTCAACATATTCGAAATTTTCATTAAACGGAACATGCATTGTTTCTTCAAGGGTATTAGTTTTTAAATTGAAAACTCTGTATGTTTTAATTCTGTTAAAATCACAGATAAAGATTCCTTTGTCGAATTTAGGATCAAATCTATCCAAATTATCTTTTGTTTTTAGAATAAAATATTTACTTCCAAAATTCTAAAATAAGATACCTTTGGTTTCTTCTTGTAAAGAGTTCATAAGGAGTTTTATCAGTTAACGGTCTAATTAATATTCTATTCAAAATGTAGCAAGCTGTAGCGATTGTTCAGCCCAAAAAGGTTTTGGTAAATTACTATATGAAAGCACTATTCTAGCACACTCTTGAATCATCCTATTTTTACGTTCTACCACTCCGTTTTGTTCTTGGAAAAGATAAATTATGAGTTATTCCCTTTTTATTGCAGAATCTCTCAAAAAATTTATTTTCAAATTCCCCGTACGAATGGTTATAATTTTTAAAAAAAGTTGGTTTTGAAGTCTTTTTGGAAAACTTTTAAATGAATCAAAAGTATCACTTTCATGTTTCATAAAAATTGTCCATGTAAACCTAGAATAATCATCTATAATTACAAAGACATATTTATTATGATTTATTGATTGAATTTGAGATGGACCAAACAAATCTAGATGAAGTAACTCAAGAGGTTTTGAAGTTGAAATCATATCTTTCAATTTGAAAGAAATCTTCCTAAGTTTTCCTAATTGACAGGCATCACATATACTTTCTATTTTAAAATTCAATCTAGGAAGAACTCTTACTAGATCAAGTTTAGAAAGTCTAGATAAAAGTTTAAAATTCAAATTCCCAAATCTTTTATGCCAAATCCAAGGGTCATTTATATTCGCCAAAAGACATAGATTATCATTTTAGATTTTCATACTAAGAATATAAATATTTTTATTTCTAATTCCTTCGGATATAATATTTGAATTATTATCTTCGATGTGACATTTATCGTTTTCAAATTTAATCTTGTATCCTTTATCACAAAGTTGGCTGATGCTAAGCAGACTGTTTTTTAGATTCTTAACTAATAAAACATTAGAAATAGTCGGAGTTTTGGAGTTACCGACATTGCCGATGCCAATCACATATTCTTTTGAGTTGTCTCCAAAATCAACCAATCCTTCATCTTTATAGATAATATCATTCAGCATATCTAGATTTCTAGTCGTATGTCTTGAACATCCATCATCTAATATCCACTTATTCTTCTTGATTTGCACAATTTGTCCATTGAGTGTTGATTCTTCGAAGGCCACATAACATTTTCCTTTCTGCACAGAATACAAATTCGGTAGATAACTTGTTTTTCTATAATAACTATATGCAGACTTATGAGACATTGATGATTTGAACAGTTGTAAATTAATGTTAACAAAATCCCTAAAAATAGCCATTTAAAAAAAAGTTCGGAACTCAAATTATGAAAACTTTGAAAACCTGGCTTTGATACCAAATGTGAGAAATGCAGATTATGGATTTTAAAGCTGGAATAACACTAGAGAGGAGGGGGGTGAATAGTGTTTTATGGATTTTCTAAATCTTTTTGAAACTTATGTAATTTAATCACCAACAAATGCAATTCACAGGCACGTATATAATCACAGAATCAAACACAGATGCAAATACTAAATAAAAACGGTAAAGGAAAGAATACGCCAGGATTTTATACTGGTTAGGAGTTACCCTACATCCAATCCCGCACAATTATACAGATTTCTTTTCAAAATAATCTCCCAGATTACACCCTTGGTTTCAAGGCTACAAGTACACCCTCCCATATTCGAGTCTGGGACAAACTCTCTTGATTTAACTAGGCTACAAGATCACCTATTTGATTTCCGAGGCTACAATCACACCCAATTGCTTTCAAGGCTCACCACACCTTTTACTCAACAGTTTGATTTAAAAAAGATCCTATAAATTTGAATAACATTGAGATCTTATGAGAGGGGCAGAGAATCAAACAAGAGATAGTCATGTTGAATATGCGCTTTGCGCTTATATGATTTTTGTTTGATGATAATAAACATATATACATTCATTTAAATGTATTTGGTAATGTACTATTTCGTTTTTCACAGATTAAATAAATATTTATTGAATAAAATTAAATAACACAGATTTTGAATTCAAACGAATATTTTATTCAAACTAATATTTATTACAATTTTGAATAGTACAATTTCATGCTCTCACTATACATATACAATTTTGAATACATCACGATTTTATATTTACATTAATAACCTCACTACATATCACTCACACTCGTATTTTATCTTCAACCGCATTCTAGTTTGAATCCAGCATCTGAGCAATCTGCAAAAATATACACTAACGCAGTAAAATTGAAAAAGAAATATTTTTGCAATATAAAATGAAATATGATTTTTGAAAATATGATTTGCCTCAGCTATTTGGGTTGTTCGTCATCATTTAAAATTGAATTCATCATACACGAACAACTTGTGACATACACAGTGTATCACTGTATATGCCACAAGGCCGTGCACACCGATGTATACACTTGATTGATTTACAGGGACATGTGAGCACAGGTCAAACCCAAATGAAAAGCCGGGTTCAACTCACGTGCAATAACATAAATGTCACAGTTCACAGCACAAGGTCAAACCCGAGTTTTAAAACTGGATTCAACACAGGTGCGAATCAAAAGTACACATGAATGCTATGTTCAAATATGACACAGCCTCAAACCAGCATCAAAGCAAGTACAACTGCAAGTGTCGACCAAGTGACAATGCAAGCAAGATCAACACAGCAGCCAACTAAAGAACAGAATTACTCACGACTAAACCAACATGAATGAAGATACTGGAAAGAGACATGTACACAAGGGAAGTTACCAAACAACAGTGAGCACATTCATATGTACAAATGCAAAGAACAGCAGTGATACAAATACAACACAGTGGTGCTGCATATAATGTATAGTGAAGTACAATCATGAATGCAAACACAGATCAGAGCAGTATGCAAAGTCGATGCAACATAAACAAACCCAAATGCAAACAGCAGTATGCAAGCACAACCTCAAACATGAAACAAGGTGCACCAGACCAAGTTACAATGGATGATCAAACTCAATGGACCAGACTACAAGCATGACAAACATGAACACAATATCCACAGCAAACAGCATGGTGCAGAAACAAAACTAAGGAAGATACAATACAGTGTACATGGAACAATGTAACACAGACCAATGCTCAAGCCACCAAGAATCAGTGCAATGACCAATGAACAAAGAACAGAGACCAGAAAGGTCAGAAGCACAGTGACAATTTTATGAAGACAACAAGTAATGCATGCTCAAGTATAGAAGTGACTCAAAACAAGCAGTGCAGACCACAAAAGAAATGCCACCAATAGACCAAAGTGCAGACCAAATGGGAAGATACACATGAACATGAAATCAATCCAGTTCCAACACAACTGAATCAAGTGACCAACTGCAAGTGCAAATGAACAGAGCTCATGCAAACATGAAGTGAATGCAATAACAGCAATGCAACAAACAAGTCAGTGGCAAGCTACAAACTCAAGTGCATGCAATAGTGAAACTCGAACTCAATGCAACACAGTGAGATACAATAATGAAGAATACTACAGAGCTCACTACAAACTAGTGCAGAGATGCAAGTTCAAATATAATGAAACAACATGTACAGGACAATGAAAAAGCATACTGGAATCGAACCAACAAGTGAAGCATCTGTTACAGTGAAAAAGCCAAGTCGAGATAAACAATGAAAGTATCGAAGTCGTGAAAATATACAGAAGTCAAGTGATAAAAATTCAAGTACGCATCTTTGAGAAAGTCAAAGCCGTGACTTTATCCAGAAATCAAAACAATTTCAAGATGAACAGATAATGGCCGAAGTCACAATTGAACAAGTCAAAGACGTGGTGGTAAAGAAACGAACAAGTCAATGAAATCCCAAGCATCAATACAAGATCAAGTGGCCAGAGCAAGTAAATTGACGAATTCAAATATATTTAGACGAACGTAATTCAAGGAATTCGAACGCATATAAAAGCCCAATCATCATCGGCAATCAATTCATCGAATTCAAGCAAGCATAAAATCAGTAAAAGCAAAAGCATTTAATTACATACCGAAGCAAAGAAGGAATTCGATCAACGAAGCAGCCGCGGTGAGCAACGAGGTCTCAAATCGATCAAGGAAGCACGTCAATCATTATTCGATCGAGGAATTCGAGCGGCGCTTCAAATTTGCACAACCCTAATTTTGGAAGCAAGGAGCAAAAGAAGCCGAAGCCCAAATTTAGTTGCAAAAGAGGAACAGCCATTATTCTCACAAGCCAAAAGAAAAGGAACGGGTTAAAGAAAAGTGAATAGGGCCGGCCTATTTTATTATTAAAGGCTTTAGTATAATTTTTAATTAGGGTTTAGGGTTATTTTCTTTTAATTGTTGTTTTTTACTTTTCGAATCAAAAGAATTTGTAAATCACCACCTAGGGTTTAGGTATTGTCAGATTGTCTAGTTAGAATTAGTTCAGTGAGCAGGGTGTGCGAGTTTGCAAAGCTCTATAGGCGGGAGCAGAGTTTGCGAGTAAGCAAAGCCTAATAGGCGGGAGCAGAGTTTGCGAGTAAACGAAACTCTATATGCGGGAGCAGGGTGTGCGAGTCTAGTAGAGTGTTTGTGAGCGGGAGCAAATGTTTGCGAGTCTAGTAGAGTGTTTGTGAGCGGGAGCAAATGTTTGCGAGTCTAGTAGAGTGTTTGTAAGCGTGATACTGTTTAATTCTAATAGAAATCTGGGAATGCAGCAGTAGACAGGGGTTGCCGAATCTGGGTAAATTTTGTGTGTGATTTACTTTTCGGTATATTTATTTCTGCAGTTTATTTCTGTGTTTAATTCGAGAAAATTTTCTATAACCCTATTCACCCCCTCTAGGGTTAATCTAGATCCTACAAGTGGTATCAGAGCCCGGTATTTTGTTTTTAACTCTAGAGTCATGAATTCACCGAATAATGCTTTTTCTGCAGGGCAATCTATTGCTAGGCCACCCATGTTTAACGGGAACGATTATGCTTATTGGAATGTTAGGATGGGTATCTATCTTAGTTCTGTTGATTATGATGTTTGGGATATTATTGAAACTGGCTATAAACCTCCCACTATAATCGTTGGTGATACTGAGATTCCTAAACCTAAGGATAGGTGGGATGCTAACGATAAGAGATTGAAAACGACAAATGCTAAAGCCATGAATGCTTTGATATGTGCTCTTGATAAAAATGAATTTAATAGAATTTCTCATTGTACAACAGCACAGGAAATTTGGCACACTTTGGAGGTGACACATGAAGGAACTTCTCAAGTCAAGGAGTCTCGTCTAGCCCTATTTAGCAATGAATACGAAAACTTTGTGATGGACAAAGGCGAAAGCATAAAGGACATGTTTGGATGCTTTTCAACCTTGGTGTACAATGCTAGAGCGCTTGGGAAGGTATTCACTGAAGTAGAGCTTGTAAGGAAGATACTACGAGTCTTACCGATGAACTTTGAGGCAAAAGTCACAGCAATACAAGAATCGAAAGATCTGAGTAAGCTAAGCATGGAGGAGTTGATTGGCAACTTGATGACATATGAGGTTGAGCTAAAAGCAAAGGAAGAACGCAATAACTCCGAACCAAAGAAGAAGACGATTGCCTTAAAGAGCAAAGAAGAGAGCGATGAAGATGAAGTAGATCCAATTGAAGAGCTTGCTATGGCTGTCAATAAACTTAAAAACTCATCAAGATTCAAGCCACGCAAGAAGAAAACAAAGGGCAATAGGTCAAAAGATTCTGAAAATTCCGATAATGAACTGACGTGTTATAACTGCAACAAGCCTGGCCACATCAAACCAGAATGTCCACTTCTCAAATATAACAAAGGAAAGAAAAAGAAAAAGAAGGCTTTTGCAGCGACTTGGGATGATGAAGAAGGAGAGGAAGTTTCGGATAGCAGCTCAGAGGAGGCTAACTTGTGTCTTATGGCAAAATCAAATTCAGAAGCAAGCTCCGAGGAATCTAGTGAGGTAGGTGATTATTCCTATAGAGATCTTGTTTTTATGTTCTTAGATCTTACTAAAACAATTGATAGTCTTGAATCAAAAATTGAAAAACTGAAATCTGAAAGGAGGAAACTCGCCCATGAAAATTCTAGGTTAGAAATTGAACTTGATAATATTCAAAACCTAGACTGTAAAAATTGTAAGATTTTAGATTCAGATTTATCAAAACTTAGGAATAACTATGAGAATCTTGAAAAAGAAAACTTGAATCTTAAGGAAACCATCGACACTATGAAAAAGGATTTCATATGTGATGTCCCGGAAATTTAGGCAATAATTATTTGATAATTTCTTTGATAATTATTTTAAAATGTGAAAATATTGATTCAATAATTTAATTCAAATTGAAATTCTCTTTTGAAAATTTATAATTATTTAATTTGTAAATGGATTAATTTGATTTAAATTATATTGTAAACTTTTCAATAGTTTGTTTTAAAGATCTATCTTATAATTTTCATAGAAGTAAGTAAGTATTTATTTTGTTTTTAAGAATAAATATAGTTTAGATCTTATTTTATTAATAAAAGTTATTTTGTTTTGTTTTATTTTAAAATTCTTTTCTTTTGAAATGTAGTTTCATATAGAATATTATTTTAAAAATAATTAAACAAGCATTAAAATGTAAATGTATAGTTTTATAAAGAAGTGTATATGTTTTTATTTAAAAACTAATGTTAATAAAACATTTGTAACTTGCTAAAACAAATTAGAAATAGTTTTAAGATAATTCAAATACATATACAAATTTAGAAATGGCTTTTAAATATTAACATGCATATGTGTTAGTCATTTAAACTATTAAGGGACACTTGTAAAACATTTAACATGATAGCATAACAAGTGGCATTGATTTAAAAACTTTTTATTTTAAATATATTAACAAGACAATATAACCTGAGCATTTTGATAAAAACACTTTCTCTTCAAATTTGAAAAATCTGAAAATTAGATTTCAGTAAATCAAAAACCCCTCAAAACAAAAGCATGTTAAAATCTGCATTCAACCTCAAAACTGCAAATAACAAATCTGCAAATCATTTCTACAAATAACTTCAATTCTGCAATAATCAAACAAATCAGATCTGCAATCATTTTCTTCATATATCATCTACAATATAAAATCTGAGCTATTAGTATGGGTCTGCATGCATACAAATACAAGATAAAAGCAACTTCAACTTCCAAATGCAAGCCAAGATCAACATGCACTTCAGATTGCATCTCTGGAAATTGTTTCTGCACTTAAGATTTGTTTCTGCATTCTTCAATTTAAGGTGAGTGAACTTTTTGTTTTAAAAACAGTTTCTTTTAAGTTAAAATTTTATAAATTTCCTGAATGAAATATTAGCTCACCTTAATTAGAAATCTGGGTGATTAGAACTGCCTTGTTATCTATTTATTTATTTCTGCAAGAAGTTGAATATATATGTTGCATGTGAATTTATAAGATTGGGATGCTTGTATGATTCTATTGTGATCAATATGATATATATGTATGGAATTCCAGTAATCCTAATCTACAGTTTTCTGTCTTAAAATATGTATTAATAGGAAACTTTATTCACTTGAGTAATTTTGTTAGAAAATAATATGTATAAACAGGGCATGTTGTTTAATTTTAGTACAGATTTTATAAAATTATGATTAGATTAGAAATTGAGGTCTGTTTCTTCTGGAAACAACTCTACAGTGAACATTTGAAATGAAACAAAATATCAAACTTCTAAAAACATTAAAGTAGTGTGACAGAATGCAAGATTGAATTCATAGATTTGGAAACAAATATTACATTTTTATTTCACAAGAGAGTGAGCATTTCTGTGTTAAACAGATTGGTTTTTTTTTTGGTTTGTTTGAGTTTCTAGTGAATCATGGAAGCTCTGAGTCTTTTTGGAGGTGGGATGCAGAGGGGTTGGTAGGGGAAGATGTCAGTAATTTATGTAAGAGGAGATGGTGATTGAATTGAGGTTTCCAGGTTTTCAAAAACCTGATTTTTAGTGTGCAGTTCTTAGTATCTGCATAAGCTCTATGTTGCATTAAGTGGGTTAGGAATTTGAGAGGTTGAGTAGGGAGTGTAAAGGAAGCTACATCCAAGGTTGTGTCGATGATGGTGGCTAGAGGTGGAATTACTAGGAGATGACAGGTTGGTCTTGGGTGCAGTGGAACTCAGGTGAATTATTTGGGGTGTGCAAGGTTTTGACCCGAAGTAGAACTCGGGTAGTTTTGCTTTTGGCTTGAAGCAATAGGTGTAGTAACTCGAAGTAAATCAGGGGGTTACTCGGGTAGAATGGTTACAGGTTTATAACAGTGAGCTTTTACAGTTTTTTTTTATGTTGAATGGAAATCAAATTCTGGTGCAGGAGTTTGATTCATGTATGAATTGAAACTGAATTCAAGTAGAGTTTGAATTCAAAGCTTTTAGAAAATGAAATGTCTTAGACAAGTTTAAAGTTTGGTTTTAAATCAAAATTAAAACTGTTTCAGGTTTTAAACCTGAAAGTTGTTTTGCAGTTTTTAAGAATTTTGAATGAAGCTCCTATTTTAAAGATTGTAAATTGAATCAAGTGTAAGATTTAAACTGAATTCAAATGTAGCTTTGAATTCAAAGTTTTAAAAAAAATAAAATCTTAAATTTAAACAAGATTTAAAATTTTGTTTAAAATCAGGAGTTAAACAGTTTGCAGGTTTTTAAAGCCAGAGAGTAAATTTTGCAGTTTTTAGTTAAGTAAATTCATATTATTTTTAGTTAGAATCTGATTTAAATGGAAGTTAAATCTAATTTCAAATGAGGTTTGAAATTCAAAGTTTTTAAAAATGAAACTTTTAAATTTAAACAAGTTTTAAATTCAGATTTGAAGACAAGTCTAAAACAGTTTCAGGTTTGTCTTTTTAAACCAGAATTAGATTTAAAAACAGTTTTGTAAGTTTTTAAAGGTATGAACAGATTTAAAGGTTGAAGTAAAACTTAAATTTGTTTTTGAATTCAGATTTAAAACTGTTTTCAAGTTACTTAGAAACCAGTTTTGAATTCAGTAGTTTGTAAATTTAAAAATGAATGAACATATTCAAAAGTTTAAAAGAAATTGATTTCAAATAAGTTTAAACCTGAAAGAATTTAGTTCCTTTAGTATTTGAAAGTATTTGAAGTAAAATATGAAGTGTTGATTTAAATTTAAAAGTTGAAAATAATCAATTTATTTTCAATGCTTAATTTATCAAGTAATTTAGTTTTAATTTTTTTTTATTTAAGTGATGAATGATGTTCAAACATTCATTTTTATTTTATGGTTTATAATTATTTTTGGAATTAATGAATCTTTAAATAAAATTTGAAATTGAATTTAATTCTTAGAAATGTATTGTTTTAATACATTTTGAATTTAAATGAGTCATTTTATAGTAATTTGATTATTTTGAAAATCTTTAAGATAATTAAGGGTTTACTTAATTATTTGATTTTGAATAATGGTTTAGATTAATTTTGATAATTAATCTAATTCAAATTTTCTTAGGTATATAATGAATGAAATGATGTTAATTAATAATTGGTGATAATTATCTAAGGATAATTAAGTAATTAATTATTGTCAATAAATTTTAATATTGTGATTTGTTAAGTTAATTAATTCAGTTTAATTAATTTTAATAAATCATTTGATGATTTTACAGTGTAATTACTTAATGTAATTAATGGAGCAGGACTACTTTATAATTACTAGAATGTAATTAGTAATTTGGATAATTACTTTCGTAATTTATTAAGGAATTAATTAATGATTAATTATTGGATAATTAATTTGTAAATAAGTAATTAAAGATAGTTAATTACTTAATTTAATATTAATCAAGGTGATTAATAATTGGATTAATTACTAAATGCAATTAATTAAGTAATTTATTAAATATTAGAGATCATTAATTATTTTAATTAATGATGTAATTAATGATTGTTTAATTAAATATTAATTAATTAAGTGATTAATTAGTTGTAATTAATTAAGGATAAATATAATTAATTATAATTAATTAATAATTGAAGTAATTAAATGTTAATTACTTATGATTAAGGTTAATTAATTTATAAAATTTATTAAGGACTAATTACTTTTTGTAATTAGTGAATGATTAATCAAAGATGTTTAATCAAGTTGAATACTTAGGAAGTGAATTAATTAACTGGGTTAATTAATTAATGGATGTTAAGTAAGATTTAAATGTGTTAATTAATTTAATTTATTTTAAATTAATTAGAGATGGTTGTAATTAGTTTAATTCATTTTAAATTATTTATAATTGATGATTAAATCATTGCTTGTGGATGTTATTGATTGAATGGTTGTGATCTCAGTAATGAGATTAGTTGTATCTGTATGATATGGATGATTGGTTTAAGTATGATGGTTTGTGATGGGTTATTTGGATTGTGATGATTATCTATTTATGGATGATACAGATTATCTGTTATGATATAAATGTGCTTATCTATTGTCAGATGTAGTTTATCTATCTCTGTAAAATAGATGATAATGAAATAAGTTAATTGTTAAAACCCTTAAGTACAACTTGGACATTAAAATGGCGTTTGGTTTCGGTGAGACCGGGATCGGGTTTCCATATTTGGATATCCGAAAACCACATCGATTCCAATTAAACGTTAGGTCGTTAATCCAACTGGAGCAAGTGAAGACTCGAGGTGTAAGGGCTATACGTCAGTATAACTCTGTGGGTGATTCCGTAATGAGTTGACGGAATAGTACTTATAGATTCAAGAAGGAGATTTAGAGAGCAAGGGTTATCGTCGTTAACTATGAGGGTGATTCCAATACGAGTGTAACAAGATAATGCCTTCGGTTTCGTTGGAACCCGGAACGAACTTGTATGGATTGAATGCTTTCAGAACATCGTCAGGTGGACGATGAGCATTCTAAGATTGATATGTCCTATAAAGGTAATCGTAACCTCAAGCCTCATCAACCGGGAATGGCTAAAACAGGGGAGGTGCAGCAAAGCTTCGTGGGTAGCACCCATTTGATAGCAAGATTTATCCCTGTCTAGAGGTCCCTTTATATTTCGGTTGTGTGGCAGTTGGTGACGACCAATCTGCGGGGTAGTCTTGTTCGGAACTATTCGGTAAGGAACGGGTCCGGCTTTGTGTTGCAGGGGATGAAGGGAGTAATCCTCGGTACGGTGATCTAGGCCACGTACAGTAACGGGCGGTACCCCAGTAGCCCTGCCATTGATGGAAACCCATTTACCCTACGAGACCTTACGGTTTTGTTTGTATTACCCACTTTTGTGGCTAGTAGCTGGAGTTTAATAGATGTAACAATTTCGGCTATTTCTTATTTATTTGAAAACCTTAGACACTATTATAATATCACTGGATTTCCTATCAAATGTTTTGGTTAGCGTAAGGTAAAAACTTTTCCATGTTTATGTGTGGGAAGTCTTACGTGATACCTTTTGTTTTCAAAGGATTTTCTAAAGTTAAGCAACTTTTAACCCCGTTTACTCACACCAGACCCCTGTCTGACCCGAGTGTTTATTTTCTGTTTTATTAAACTCTTGGGTACTCATATTACGTATGAGTAGTCAAGTGTTTCAGGATTGCTTTGACGAGTTCTGGAGGAGATAATGGAGCAGGAGGCTTCAGCGTGTAGGTATATTTAGTGGTTCCGCTGTGTTTGAGTTGTATCTGATTTTCTCTGATATACTTGGATTGTAATAGCTAGACAGATGTTTATAACTGTCTAGTTTTGTGTTGTATTAGCTGTATTACTCTGATGTATAAGATACTATGTAAAGTATTATGTGGTATTATAATTTATTCGATTCCGCTGTCAGATTCTGATGTGGTCTGTTCTTTCTTTCCTTTCTCTTTTCTATCCCTTTCTTTCTTCTTAGCGATGCGACTTCCTGGAGTGTGGAAGTTGGGTCGTTACAGTTGGTATCAGAGCTCTAGGTTGAGCGAATACCTAGACTCTGGAGTGGTGTCTATCTTGAGAGAGCGTATTTGTAATTTTGAATATATATATATATATATATTTATTTATTTCTGTCTATTTGTTGGGTTACCTGTTTAGGTTTTCCAATATAAGTAATAAAGGTAGATAGGGTAGTGGTGTGTGTAACACAACTACCAATGGTTGGAGTTCGAATGTTTGAGGTTGGAAGTGATCTGCTAGGGCAGTATTGGGCATCTTGAGTAGTTTGGCAGTTTGGTGTGAAGGATTCTACTGATCTCTGAAGGAAATCTTTTCAAGATTCGGAGTTTATTTTTGGATTTTAAGCTGGATTGCACTCGTGTGAGTGGACTCTCTTGAGTTTGGATTAGTTGGGAGTTCTGAAGCCAACAATGGTATTTGGCAACCTCAGGAAGGAGTTCGGTCTGTATTTGAGTTTGAGACTCAGTTTGGCAGAGTGTTTTATGTTTGGTTTGGGAGCGAGTCTCCTGAGAGATATTTGTCTATCTGGAAGGCTCTACTGTGAAGAGGCTGGTGTAGCTTTGAGGTACGATGAGTTTTTGGTTAAGGAAGTTTTGGCAGCAGTAGCAGTAGTGAGGGGCCTGTTTCTTCGATGGTTCAGAAGTCTCTGTGATTCTTCTGTCAGTAGTCCGGGCATATGGTGGAGCTTATCCATTTCTTCTGGAAGCTCAGTTGGTGTGATGTTAGTGGTTAAGAGGTGGACCACTAGTTTCTTCTTTTGAAGGCTTTAGCTGTTCTGTTTGTTGAAGTGAGAACAATTTCTTGGAATCTGAACTGAGTGGGATCGCAAAAGTGAGTTGCGATGGTTCGGAGGTTCTCTGAGTAATTTTTGTTGAGTGTCATGACTGAATCGGATAGGTCACTGATATTTTATGGAATTTGATGAGAAATATTCCGGGATAAGTTAATCAAGTTTATACTTGTGTTCATCAACACCATTCTTGAATCAGAGTTGCGCAGTGGAAGCATGGTGGCAGCTATTCCAGAATAGATAGCAGCACCCGATTCTTTGGGAATTTGAGTTTTGTCTTTGATCAAAGGATTTCTATAGGAAATTCATTTTGGATCTGGAGACTTGATTGTTTTGTATCTGTTTGTTTCCAGATAGAGTTGGTGTGGTAGATCTGATTGATCTAGAAGGTTGGAGGCAGCCAGGATCGTTATGAGAGATTTGTGGATATAAGAGATTGGATCTTTCTATCTTCTCTTAAGGGGTAAATGTTTGGTCTACAAGATTGAATTTCCAGTTTGGATAGCTGGAATTTGTTTTAGTTTTTCGCGTATCTCCGAGGGAGTACGTGTATGGTTTATCTCTGGTTTTAGAATCAGTAGTTCTGAGAGATTTGAGAGTTGATCAGGACTTGTCTGTAGTCCTGTATTCTGTTTAGATTTGTAGATCTAGATATATAGGAGCTCTAGATCTGAGTGGTGTAGCTAGTTTAGATTCTATAGGGCGAGTGTCCCGGTGTTCGTACTTGGGAAACTCTAAGGAATCCTATCCAGAATTTTGTCTGTAATTAGAATTGTTTGTTTGAATTGGTTTCCATAGTTGCTAGTATTTGGTTGATGGTATATGTTTGCTACTTTAAATTCTAATATGTGTATGGGATTATTATATTACCTTTGCTTTTAAATTTCAGGGACGAAATTCTTTTAAGGGAGGAGGAATGTGATGTCCCGGAAATTTAGGCAATAATTATTTGATAATTTCTTTAATAATTATTTTAAAATGTGAAAATATTGATTCAATAATTTAATTCAAATTGAAATTCTCTTTTGAAAATTTATAATTATTTAATTTGTAAATGGATTAATTTGATTTAAATTATATTGTAAACTTTTCAATAGTTTGTTTTAAAGATCTATCTTATAATTTTCATAGAAGTAAGTAAGTATTTATTTTGTTTTTAAGAATAAATATAGTTTAGATCTTATTTTATTAATAAAAGTTATTTTGTTTTGTTTTATTTTAAAATTCTTTTCTTTCGAAATGTAGTTTCATATAGAATATTATTTTAAAAATAATTAAACAAGCATTAAAATGTAAATGTATAGTTTTATAAAGAAGTGTATATGTTTTTATTTAAAAACTAATGTTAATAAAACATTTGTAACTTGCTAAAACAAATTAGAAATAGTTTTAAGATAATTCAAATACATATACAAATTTAGAAATGGCTTTAAAATATTAACATGCATATGTGTTAGTCAATTAAACTATTAAGAGACACTTGTAAAACATTTAACATGATAGCATAACAAGTGGCATTGATTTAAAAACTTTTTATTTTAAATATATTAACAAGACAATATAACCTGAGCATTTTGATAAAAACACTTTCTCTTCAAATTTGAAAAATCTGAAAATCAGATTTGAGTAAATCAGAAACCCCTCAAAACAAAAGCATGTTAAAATCTGCATTCAACCTCAAAACTGCAAATAACAAATCTGCAAATCATTTCTACAAATAATTCAATTCTGCAATAATCAAACAAATCAGATCTACAATCATTTTCTTCATATATCATCTACAATATAAAATCTGAGCTATTAGTATGGGTCTGCATGCATACAAATACAAGATAAAAGCAACTTCAACTTCCAAATGCAAGCCAAGATCAACATGCACTTCAGATTGCATCTCTGGAAATTGTTTCTGCACTTAAGATTTGTTTCTGCATTCTTCAATTTAAGGTGAGTGAACTTTTTGTTTTAAAAACAGTTTCTTTTAAGTTAAAATTTTATAAATTTCCTGAATGAAATATTAGCTCACCTTAATTAGAAATCTGGGTGATTAGAACTGCCTTGTTATCTATTTATTTATTTCTCCAAGAAGTTGAATATATATGTTGCATGTGAATTTATAAGATTGGGATGCTTGTATGATTCTATTGTGATCTATATGATATATATGTATGGAATTTCAGTAATCCTAATCTACAGTTTTCTGTCTTAAAATATGTATTAATAGGAAACTTTATTCACTTGAGTAATTTTGTTAGAAAATAATATGTATAAACAGGGCATGTTGTTTAATTTTAATACAGGTTTTATAAAATTATGATTAGATTAGAAATTGAGGTCTGTTTCTTCTGGAAACAACTCTACAGTGAACATTTGAAATGAAACAAAATATCAAACTTCTGAAAACATTAAAACAGTGTGACAGAATGCAAGATTGAATTCATAGATTTGGAAACAAATATTACATTTTTATTTCACAAGAGAGTGAGCATTTCTGTGTTAAACAGATTGGTTTTTTTTTGGTTTGTTTGAGTTTCTAGTGAATCATGGAAGCTCTGAGTCTTTTTGGAGGTGGGATGCAGAGGGGTTGGTAGGGGAAGATGTCAGTAATTTATGTCAGAGGAGATGGTGATTGAATTGAGGTTTCCAGGTTTTCAAAAACCTGATTTTTAGTGTGCAGTTCTTAGTATCTGCATAAGCTCTATGTTGCATTAAGTGGGTTAGGAATTTGAGAGGTTGAGTAGGGAGTGTAAAGGAAGCTACATCCAAGGTTGTGTCGATGATGGTGGCTAGAGGTGGAATTACTAGGAGATGACAGGTTGGTCTTGGGTGCAGTGGAACTCAGGTGAATTATTTGGGGTGTGCAGGGTTTTGACCCGAAGTAGAACTCGGGTAGTTTTGCTTCTGACTCGAAGCAATAGGTGTAGTAACTCGAAGTAAATCAGGGGGTTACTCGGGTAGAATGGTTACAGGTTTATAACAGTGAGCTTTTACAGTTTTTTTATGTTGAATGGAAATCAAGTTCTGGTGCAGGAGTTTGATTCATGTATGAATTGAAACTGAATTCAAGTAGAGTTTGAATTCAAAGCTTTTAGAAAATGAAATGTCTTAGACAAGTTTAAAGTTTGGTTTTAAATCAAAATTAAAACTGTTTCAGGTTTTAAACCTGAAAGTTGTTTTGCAGTTTTTAAGAATTTTGTATGAAGCTCCTATTTTAAAGATTGTAAATTGAATCAAGTGTAAGATTTAAACTGAATTCAAATGTAGCTTTGAATTCAAAGTTTTTAAAAAATAAAATCTTAAATTTAAACAAGATTTAAAATTTTGTTTAAAATCAGGAGTTAAACAGTTTGCAGGTTTTTAAAGCCAGAGAGTAAATTTTGCAGTTTTTAGTTAAGTAAATTCATATTATTTTTAGTTAGAATCTGATTTAAATGGAAGTTAAATCTAATTTCAAATGAGGTTTGAAATTCAAAGTTTTTAAAAATGAAACTTTTAAATTTGAACAAGTTTTAAATTCAGATTTGAAGACAAGTCTAAAACAATTTCAGGTTTGTCTTTTTAAACCAGAATTAGATTTAAAAACAGTTTTGTAAGTTTTTAAAGGTATGAACAGATTTAAAGGTTGAAGTAAAACTTAAATTTGTTTTTGAATTCAGATTTAAAACTGTTTTCAAGTTACTTAGAAACCAGTTTTGAATTCAGTAGTTTGTAAATTTAAAAATGAATGAACATATTCAAAAGTTTAAAAGAAATTGATTTCAAATAAGTTTAAACCTGAAAGAATTTAGTTCCTTTAGTATTTGAAAGTATTTGAAGTAAAATATGAAGTGTTGATTTAAATTTAAAAGTTGAAAATAATCAATTTATTTTCAATGCTTAATTTATCAAGTAATTTAGTTTTTTTTTTATTTAAGTGATGAATGATGTTTAAACATTCATTTTTATTTTATGGTTTATAATTATTTTTGGAATTAATGAATCTTTAAATAAAATTTGAAATTGAATTTAATTCTTAGAAATGTATTGTTTTAATACATTTTGAATTTAAATGAGTCATTTGATAGTAATTTGATTATTTTGAAAATCTTTAATATAATTAAGGGTTTACTTAATTATTTGATTTTGAATAATGGTTTAGATTAATTTTGATAATTAATCTAATTCAAATTTTCTTAAGTATATAATGAATGAAATGATGTTAATTAACAATTGGTGATAATTATCTAAGGATAATTAAGTAATTAATTAATGTCAATAAATTTTAATATTGTGATTTGTTAAGTTAATTAATTCAGTTTAATTAATTTTAATAAATCATTTGATGATTTTAGAGTGTAATTACTTAATGTAATTAATGGAGCAGGACTACTTTATAATTACTAGAATGTAACTAGTAATTTGGATAATTACTTTCGTAATTTATTAAGGAATTAATTAATGATTAATTATTGGATAATTAATTTGTAAATAAGTAATTAAAGATAGTTAATTACTTAATTTAATATTAATCAAGGTGATTAATAATTGGATTAATTACTAAATGCAATTAATTAAGTAATTTATTAAATATTAGAGATCATTAATTATTTTAATTAATGATGTAATTAATGATTGTTTAATTAAATATTAATTAATTAAGTGATTAATTAGTTGTAATTAATTAAGGATAAATATAATTAATTATAATTAATTAATAATTGAAGTAATTAAATGTTAATTACTTATGATTAAGGTTAATTAATTTATAAAATTTATTAAGGACTAATTACTTATTGTAATTAGTGAATGATTAATCAAAGATGTTTAATCAAGTTGAATACTTAGGAAGTGAATTAATTAACTGGGTTAATTAATTAATGGATGTTAAGCAAGATTTAAATGTGTTAATTAATTTAATTTATTTTAAATTAATTAGAGATGGTTGTAATTAGTTTAATTCATTTTAAATTAATTATAATTGATGATTAAATCATTGCTTGTGGATGTTATTGATTGAATGGTTGTGATCTCAGTAATGAGATTAGTTGTATCTATATGATATGGATGATTGGTTTAAGTATGATGGTTTGTGATGGGTTATTTGGATTGTGATGATTATCTGTTTATGGATGATACAGATTATCTGTTATGATATAAATGTGCTTATCTATTGTTAGATGTAGTTTATCTATCTCTGTAAAATAGATGATAATGAAATAAGTTAATTGTTAAAACCCTTAAGTACAATTTGGACATTAAAATGGAGTTTGGTTTCGGTGAGACCGGGATCGGGTTTCCATATTTGGATATCCGAAAACCACATCGATTCCAATTAAACGTTAGGTCGCTAATCCAAGTGGAGCAAGTGAAGACTCGAGGTGTAAGAGCTATACGTCAGTATAACTCTGTGGGTGATTCCGTAATGAGTTGACGGAATAGTACTTATAGATTCAAGAAGGAGATTTAGAGTGCAAGGGTTATCATCGTTAACTATGAGGGTGATTCCAATACGAGTGTAACGAGATAATGCCTTCGGTTTCGTTCGAACCCGGAACGAACTTGTATGGATTGAATGCTTTCAGAACATCGTCAGGTGGACGATGAGCATTCTAAGATTGATATGTCCTATAAAGGTAATCGTAACCTCAAGCCTCATCAACCGGGAATGGCTAAAACAGGGGAGGTGCAGCAAAGCTTCGTGGGTAGCACCCATTTGAGAGCAAGATTTATCCCTGTCTAGAGGTCCCTTTATACTTCGGTTGTGTGGCAGTTGGTGACGACCAATCTGCGGGGTAGTCTTGTTCGGAACTGTTTAGTAAGGAACGGGTCCGGCTTTGTGTTGCAGGGGACGAAGGGAGTAATCCTCGGTACGGTGATCTAGGCCACGTACTGTAACGGGCGGTACCCCAGTAGCCCTGCCATTGATGGAAACCCATTTACCCTACGAGACCCTACGGTTTTGTTTGTATTACCCACTTTTGTGGCTAGTAGCTGGAGTTTAATAGATGTAACAATTTCGGCTATTTCTTATTTATTTGAAAACCCTAGACACTATTATAATATCACTGGATTTCCGATCAAATGTTTTGGTTAGCGTAAGGTAAAAACTTTTCCATGTTTATGTGTGGGAAGTCTTATGTGATACCTTTTGTTTTCAAAGGATTTTCTAAAGTTAAGCAACTTTTAACCCCGTTTACTCACACCAGACCCCTGTCTGACCTGAGTGTTTATTTTCTGTTTTATTAAACTCTTGGGTACTCATATTACGTATGAGTAGTCAAGTGTTTCAGGATTGCTTTGACGAGTTCTGGAGGAGATAATGGAGCAGGAGGCTTCACGTGTAGATATATTTAGTGGTTCCGCTGTGTTTGAGTTGTATCTGATTTTCTCTGATATACTTGGATTGTAATAGCTAGACAGATGTTTATAACTGTCTAGTTTTGTGTTGTATTAGCTGTATTACTCTGATGTATAAGATACTATGTAAAGTATTATGTGGTATTATAATTTATTCGATTCCGCTGTGAGATTCTGATGTGGTCTGTTCTTTCTTTCCTTTCTCTTTTCTATCCCTTTCTTTCTTCTTAGCGATGCGACTTCCTGGAGTGTGGAAGTTGGGTCGTTACATCATAAATAGATGCACCTCACTTGTAACTGAAAACACGTCACTAAAAAGCAAAGTCCAAAATTTTGAGAAATCTTTGAATAACTTTTCAAGAGGCGAAAAATCTTTCAACATGCTATTGGGAAATCAAATTTTTGCTAACAATATAAAAGGACTAGGTTTTGGGAAATCACAAGATGATGATAATGTAAAAGGTAAAAGTGTCTTTGCTCGATCTGAAATAATTGGACATCATGTTGAAAATTATAGTCATAGGAACAAGAACACAAAATTTAATCAAGTCAATTTAATGTGCAAAATTTGTAGAAAATTTGGACACAATCAAAATAATTGTTGGTATAGACCCAAAAACATGAAAACTATACCAATTTGGGTTCCAAAAGGCACAAATATAAAATCTCTGAAAGTCAAACAAATTTGGGTGCCAAAAGGAACATATATAAATAGTTTTGGGTCTCCACAAACATATTTTTCATGTTCTGCCACTAACAACCATGGACCTATAAAAACAAATAGGTCACAAGAATCTTTCATCGTGTAGGTGTGGTGGTAGGCTAAGGAACAACAACACTGTTCTCTGGATTTGGGTTGTTCCAGAAACACAACGTGCGACAAAGCAAAGTTCCTTAGCCTAGTACAAAGGTGACATAATCACAATGGGCAATCACGAAAAATTATCGTAAAGGTAAAACAGGTAAATTTGTTTCTGAACGATATATCAAATGTGATAATCTGCACCGTAATAAATCAGCCAGTAATGTGATGATGAAATGAATGATGTCTTTATTTCTGACTTATTCTTAATTGATATGATTTCTTTTGACTTGTTCTTATTTATGACCTTGATTTGTGCTTAAATAATGACCAATTAGATTTTCAACTTTGAACTAATCCATATAAATTTGTTCGGTCAAATGATGGTTACTCATGCTACACATAGATATATTTGATATTTTGGTCACTACTTGTAAATTTGCACGATTTCAATTTTCATGTGAAAGTTGTTAAAAAAAGGATTTTAAGAAATTGTTGAAACTTCAAGAAATTGTTTTTGAAATAATTATGATGTTGATTGACTATTGATTACACATGAATATAACTATTTCTGAAGCTCACAATATGATATTTGTTTGATTGTTAACACGGTCTCAATTCAAATCCAAGAAAATTTCATGTAAAAATTGTTGAAAACAATCTTGAGATAATTTGTTGAAATTTCACAATCTGGTCTTTGACATCCAACGAGTGAATATTGAGTGAAATTTAAATTCAGATGCAGATTACACTAGTAATATAGTTGATAGAAAAATTATTAATGTAACGTGATTAATTTTTGAAACATTCATTTGCTGCATCGTTTTTTTTTCAAAGAAAATATCTGCATATATTTCACTTGAAATAATTTTTCAAATAGCAGATTTTTTTTCCATATAACCCCTTCGATAAAATCATTTTTGACCATATTTTCAGATTAGTCATTTTTATTTGATTTTAAATGGCAAATTTTGACTAATCTAACTCCCTAATGATTATCGAAAAGATCAATAGTGATTGAAAAAGTGATGAATGTCGATATTTGTCATACATTACTCAAGACAATATATTTAGAAAAATTTCTTTAGAATTTCATAACAAGAGTTATAAAAGCTTTTTGTTGGGTAAAAATTCCATGATCATTTCTATTTCTATCATCTTTCTATCGACCATCACTCATCAAAATCATATATAATATGTAAATTTGTGGTAGTTTACAAAAGAAATTATTCGTTCTTCAATTTATTATTATAAAGGAAATTATCTGTGCTTCAATTTATTATATTCTTCAATAAAAATAAATATCCAAAGTATTCACTCTCATTTAAAAGTCCTCACGGTTATGCATGGGTGAATTACATGGATTTTTGATTATGTGCTTCCATGCTCATTTAAAAGTCCTTACGGTTATGCATGTATGGAATGCATATCAAAATTAATTGATTAAATAGACAAGTTGATTCTAATCCCATTT
This sequence comes from Allium cepa, assembly GCA_030765085.1. Taxonomy (NCBI): domain Eukaryota; kingdom Viridiplantae; phylum Streptophyta; class Magnoliopsida; order Asparagales; family Amaryllidaceae; genus Allium; species Allium cepa. The sequence goes on from CM060943.1 coordinate 806,463,941, forward strand.
AAAAGTCCTCACGGTCATGCGTGGTTAGAAGATACTTGATTTCATTTTTTAAATAAAAATTGTGAATACTACTAATCTCATTTAGAAGTCCTAACGGTTATGCATGGTTAGTAGATATTCAAATTTCCTGAAATAAATATACCACAAATAGACAGAACTGTATGGTTTTTTGATGATTTTATCCCCATCATTTCTGAAAGTGGAATATGCGTCTGACAAGGGTAATTATGATTTTTGTTTGAGTTTTATTGAAATTTGATATTTATATTCAATTAAGTTAAATGTTCGATTCATGTCTGTCACTTCATCCCTATTTTTATAACACTGTTATTCTTTTGCTGATAACAAAAGGGGGAGAGAAAAGTTAAGATTTTTTCAAATAGAATCAAGCAAAGGTCAAATAATTTTCTATTTGCATCTAGGCTCATTTATATATTTCTATTTGTATGCATATATGTAGAGGGAGTATTGTGTAGAGAGGGAGCATTCAAATAGGGGGAGCAAATTGAACGATCAAATACATTTAATACATTCAAAATCTTAAATATATGTTTGTTATCATCAAAAGGGGGAGATTGTTGAATATGCGTTTTGCGCTTATATGATTTTTGTTTGATGATAATAAACATATATACATTCATTTAAATGTATTTGGTAATGTACTATTTTGTTTTTCACAGATTAAATAAATATTTGTTGAATAAAATTAAATAACACAGAATTTGAATTCAAACGAATATTTTATTCAAACTAATATTTATTACAATTTTGAATAGTACAATTTCATGCTCTCACTATACATATACAATTTTGAATACATCACGATTTTATATTTACATTAATAACCTCACTACATATCACGCACACTCGTATTTTATCTTCAACTGCATTCCAGTTTGAATCCAGCATCTGAGCAATCTGCAAAAATATACACTAACGCAGTAAAATTGAAAAAGAAATATTTTTGCAATATAAAATGAAATATGATTTTTGAAAATATGATTTGCCTCAGTTATTTGGGTTGTTCGTCATCATTTAAAATTGAATTCATCATACACGAACAACTTGTGACATATACAGTGTATCACTGTATATGCCACAAGGCCATGCACACCGATATATACACTTGATTGATTTACAGTGACAGGTGAGCACAGGTCAAACCCAAATGAAAAGCCGGGTTCAACTCACATGCAATAACATAAATGTCACAATTCACAGCACAAGGTCAAACCCGAGTTTTAAAACTGGATTCAACTCAGGTGCGAATCAAAAGTACACATGAATGCTATGTTCAAACATGACACAGCCTCAAACCAGCATCAAAGCAAGTACAACTACAAGCGTCGACCAAGTGACAATGCAAGCAAGATCAACACAGCAGCCAACTAAAGAACAGAATTACTCACGACTAAACCAACATGAATGAAGATACTGGAAAGAGACATGTACACAAGGGAAGTTACCAAACAACAGTGAGCACATTCATATGTACAAATGCAAAGAACAGCAGTGATACAAATACAACACAGTGGTGCTGCATATAATGTATAGTGAAGTACAATCATGAATGCAAACACAGATCAGAGTAGTATGCAAAGTCGAAGCAACATAAACAAACCCAAATGCAAACAGCAGTATGCAAGCACAGCCTCAAACATGAAACAAGGTGCACCGGACCAAGTTATAATGGATGATCAAACTCAATGGACCAGACTACAAGCATGACAAACATGAACACAATATCCACAGCAAACAACATGGTGCAGAAACAAAACTAAGGAAGATACAATGCAGTGTACATGGAACAATGCAACACAGACCAATGCTCAAGCCACCAAGAATCAGTGCAATGACCAATGAACAAAGAACAGAGACCAGAAAGGTCAGAAGCACAGTGACAATTTTATGAAGACAACAAGTAATACATGCTCAAGTATAGAAGTGACTCAAAACAAGCAGTGCAGGCCACAAAAGAAATGCCACCAACAGACCAAAGTGCAGACCAAATGGGAAGATACACATGAACATGAAATCAATCCAGTTCCAACACAACTGAATCAAGTGACCAATTGCAAGTGCAAATGAATAGAGCTCATGCAAACATGAAGTGAATGCGATAACAGCAATGCAACAAACAAGTCAGTGGCAAGCTACAAACTCAAGTGCATGCAATAGTGAAACTCGAACTCAATGCAACACAGTGAGATACAATAATGAAGAATACTACAGAGCTCACTACAAACTAGTGCAGAGATGCAAGTTCAAATATAATGAAACAACATGTACAGGACAGTGAAAAAGCATACTGGAATCGAACCAACAAGTGAAGCATCTGTTACAGTGAAAAAGCCAAGTCGAGATAAACAATGAAAGTATCAAAGTCGTGAAAATATACAGAAGTCAAGTGATAAAAATTCAAGTACGCATCTTTGAGAAAGTCAAAGCCGTGACTTTATCCAGAAATCAAAACAATTTCAAGATGAACAAATCATGGCCGAAGTCACAATTGAACAAGTCAGAGACGTGGTGGTAAAGAAACGAACAAGTCAGTGAAATCCCAAGCATCAATACAAGATCAAGCGGCCAGGGCAAGTAAATTGACGAATTCAAATATATTTAGACGAACGTAATTCAAGGAATTCGAACGCATATAAAAGCCCAATCATCATCGACAATCAATTCATCAAATTCAAGCAAGCATAAAATCAGTAAAAGCAAAAGTATTTAATTACATACCGAAACAAGGAAGGAATTCGATCAACGAAGCAGCCGCGGTGGGTAACGAGGTCTCAAATCGATCAAGGAAGCACGTCAATCATTATTCGATCGAGGAATTCGAGCGGCGCTTCAAATTTGCACAACCCTAATTTTGGAAGCAAGGAGCAAAAGAAGCCGAAGCCCTAATTTAGTTGCAAAAGAAGAACGGCCATTATTCTCACAAGCCAAAAGAAAAGGAACGAGTTAAAGAAAAGTGAATAGGGCCAGCCTATTTTATTATTAAAGGCTTTAGTATAATATTTAATTAGGGTTTAGGGTTATTTTCTTTTAATTGTTGTTTTTTTACTTTTCGAATCAAAAGAATTTGTAAATCACCACCTTGGGTTTAGGTAGTGTCAGATTGTCTAGTTAGAATTAGTTCAGCGAGCAGGGTGTGCGAGTTTGCAAAGCTCTATAGGCGGGAGCAGAGTTTGCGAGTAAGCAAAGCCTAATAGACGGGAGCAGAGTTTGCGAGTAAACGAAACTCTATAGGCTGGAGCAGGGTGTGCGAGTCTAGTAGAGTGTTTGTGAGGGGGAGCAAATGTTTGCGAGTCTAGTAGAGTGTTTGTGAGCGGGGGCAAATGTTTGTGAGTCTAGTAGAGGTTTGTAAGCGTGATACTGTTTAATTCTAATAGAAATCTGGGAATGCAGCAGTAGGCCGGGGTTGCCGAAGCTGGGTAAATTTTGTGTGTGATTTACTTTTCAGCACATTTATTTCTGCAGTTTATTTCTGTGTTTAATTCGAGAAAATTTGCTATAACCCTATTCACCCCCCCTCTAGGGTTAATCTAGATCCTACAAGTCAAGTTTGATTCACTTGGTATTTTGGCAGAATATAGTTTTGGATTCTTTAGAATAAATGAGGAAGACGAAGAGGAGAGAATACAAGTTAAATATAATTAAAAATTCGTTTAGAGCTACTGGTATTTATAGAAGATCAACAACCATATCTATTCATGAAAGGATACGACGACTCGACACTTTTTTTGAAAATTTGAATTTTGAATGTAACGGGCACCATGTCGACATAGGGGGTTGAAGGATGTCGACATACTCAAGGAGAAATTGGTGATTTTGATTTTCTTATTAAAATTGGTTTCTATAATTTGTTAAAACAATTTCTAAGCTTTGTAAATATATTTAAATATAGTTTGAACATATAAAAGTAATTTTTACTATATAATCTTAATTTATAAACTGATTTAAAATATGAATATATAAATATGTAAAAACTAAATATTTAAAATAAGAGATAGTTTAAAATCAAGGACAATTTTGAAATCAAAATATTATAAATGATAAAGATAATTTTGAGGCTAAAATATTTCAAACAAGAGCAATGTCTTTTTGAAAATAAGGTTTTGAAAATATTTAAAATAAGAGATATATTTTTAAAAAGCATTTTCACAAAAATAGTGGATATCAAAATAGGACCACTATATGTTCCACTAGATATTGTCATGGGTTCCATCCCTTTAACAGGCTCGAAGTGTATTCCTTTCCACGAATAAATTTCGAATAAAGATGTGAGTGCTTTCAAGAAGTTTTAACATAATTCTAGACTCAATACTTATCTTGTACTTCGAAATCTTGAACTCTTGATATCTTGATACTCATGAGTCTTCAACCTTGATATTTTCAACCTTGAATCTCTACACTGTACATTCTTCATTCTTGGTACCTACATGGTTAAATCCTGCATATAAATATATATCTAAACTATAATTTAATTATTTATATTTTATAACAAGTCCTAAGGTTACTGTCATCAAAACCATCATCTCAAGGACCAACAGAGGTGTACCGTCGAAAGGTAGTCCCTTACCTTGTCATTTGTATGAAAATCCATTCTTTAATAAGAACCTGCGGTTTTGTTTATATTGGGGTAATGAATAGCCTTGGAATTTACTAATTGTAATAATTTCGGCTAAGATTAACAAGTTTATTTGCAATGTTTTCAAAGATATCTCATTAGAAATAATATCAAATGTTTTGTCATATAAAAGCAATTTAGTTATCATAAGGTAAAAACCCGTCCGTGTTTATATGTGGGCGTGGTCTTATGAGATACTCTTTCTTATCAAAGGATTTTATTCAAAGGCTGATATATGACACTGTCATTTATATTTTGAGTTTCTCACGCTGGTTTATCAAGCCCGATCCGGGTATTTTCAATACTCGGGTCAGATCCGAGTAGTTTCAGGTTTAGTGAAGACGGTTGGAGTTTTCACAGTAGACCTGGAGATATTCATCTACATACGGACGTATTCCATTATCCGTTGTATTTGTTTGATGTTTGTCAGCATTTGTAAGGACAGATGTTTATAACTGCCCAAGCTGAATTTAGGTTAGACTTTGATATGTGTATCTTTAAAAAATTTCTGCTGTAAATATATAGTTCAATATTATATATATTATTCCATTCATGTGAGATTCTGTTCTATATTTATTTTCTTTTTCACCCCTTAAAGATCCGTTTATTCGTGCAATTTGAGTTGGACACGTGTGGTTTATTGTCGGCTCAAAAGGTACAAAAATTCGGACCATCACATTTGGTATCAGAGTTGAAGATTAAGCGAGAACCATGGCTTTGGTGGGGTATAAACTCATCAAAGATAGGGTTAGTAATACCCTAAGATGAGTAACTCATTGTAGATAGAGTTAGTAATACCCTAGAATGAGTCGAGAGTATTATATATGAGTGTATATTTGTTAATGTTATATACAAAGGTTTTTGTTTAGAAAATTGGTCAATGAAATAATTTTACCTAGGATTATATTTTGATTACAAAGTATATGTTTAGAAAAGTTATATAGTTAGAAATCAAGATTTGTGAAATTTAAATATGAATATCTTGTGATTAGAATTTCACTGTTTGACTATAAGATGTTTCGTAAAGATAATCGATAAGTAGGAAATCCAATAAGGTAATCAAGAACTTTAATACTTATTCCAAAATAATAAATTAAGAAATGATAATGTTAAGTTACTATCATAAATTGATCAATTGTTTAATGTAAAAGTTTGAGCAAATACCTTGTGAATTAAGTTTCACAATTTGACTATAAGGTGTTTAATAAGAATGGTTTAAGGAATGGACATAGAAGATAAAAATGATATAATATAAAATGATTATGTAATAGGTAAATGTAAAAGGAATGAGAATTTAAATTCAAGTAATCTAAAAGAATTGTGGTAATTTAAATGAAGATAAATATAAGATGAATTTACAAAAAGAATTTATAAACAAAAGTAATCTCTAAAGGATTTTAAAAAGAGATATTTTATGATAACTAATTCGATTGAATCGAAAATATAAAAATGGGCAAGAGATGTGTTCGGATGGTAAACACTTCTCTTAAGTATTACTCTTCTTGTTAAGAGGATATTTGATACTATTGATAGTACCCAGTTCCTTGGTATTACTTTGGAGTTACTTGATTTATATAATTTTTTAAAGTTAAAGAGATAATATGAATCATTAATTGATAAATTGATTAGTAATATTTATATAATTTTTTAAACCAAAGATAAATTTAGAATCGCTAATTAATAAGATAAAGCAGGATTCTCGATGATTTTTGATAGTTGAAATTTTTTGGATCACACCAAACTCAAAGCTAAGAAATTTGTGAAAATATTGGTAGAAGATAAACAATTGTGAAATATTTTGAGTAAATGAAATTGTATAATGTGATTACAAATAAAAAGGATTTACAAGTGGAGAAATTTATAATAGAATTAAATTGGAAATATATTTTGTAATTATGAATTTGAAATGATAGCAACCTATAACAAACTGTAATTCACCCTTATATAAAACCGATCGGGAATTTGGGATATGTATATATACTATAAGAATGTAAAAGGGCATTATACAAAAATAGATTTAAATCATGAACTATTTATACACTTAAGTAAAATAACGACTCTTTATTATAACTTGAAAAATGTTCTATTAATGAATTCCAGCATTAATTAAGGATTTGGACTTAAATTTTTAAAAGTGATGGATCTACATAGTAGTGTTCATAAGATATAATAAACCTAAGTTTTACGAAATGATTCATAAATAATATTAGCATTAAAGAAAATATAATAAAAAAATAAATGTGAAAAATAAAGGATGTGAATAAAGAGAATTTGGTATAACTGAGAAAAACCAATAGAAATAACTATGTAATTTATACGTAAATCATTTCATCACACAAATTTTGATCTAATATCCAAGTATGGAACTTTGAGGTATTTACAATGATCTGAAAAAGGATTTATCACTCGATTTCTTGACGGAGAGTATTGATGATGGTTTGTGGTTAGTTACTCGAGTTTTCTATCATAGTTGAGAGCTATGCAAGGAAAGCAAGTGTATCTGATCTAGAAGCTTGATCAGAGTCCACACTAGAGGATCGGGGGATTGATACTAGTTTGGAATAAAGTTGTGAATTTGAATAGAAGATCAAATCAGAATTTTATATGGATGATTTAGGTACATCTTAAGGGTTTAAGTTTGTGAAATAATGATTTGGGTATAAAAAAAACTTGTGGGTTTAGGTTTAGGGTAATTTCAGGGATGAAATTCTTTAAGTAGCGGACAATGTAATGGCCCGTAATTTTACCACTTTGAAAATAGAAAATTTATTTTATTTAAATATTCAAATATATAATTTTCAAACTTAAAAAATCATGTTTTATGCGATAATTAAGAATGGTAAACTTATTTTTGATATTGAATAAAGATTTTGGATTTCCATTGTAAAATTGAAAAGAGTGGATTCCGATAAAGTAGGATAAATATTCATGAAATTTATTTAAGGGATAAATAATTCCTTTTAAATATATTTACAATCTATATCAAACTCATTTAACAATAATAGTAATTTAATTTATAATGGTTTGATAAATATATAAAACTTATTTTATAAAAGTTGACAAATTTCGTCGCATACCGATAAATCGATGTTGTAATTTTACAAAAAGATTTGGATATTGTTTTATAAGTGAAATTTGATTGTTTTAATTATTTAAAGATAATAAGAAATTTATTTTGAAGTTTGGTTCATATGAACAAATAGTTTAACAAAAACGTTAAAATATGACCGGAAAATGTTTTGTCAAAAATCAACGTTTTTTTTCAAAATAAGCTGCCGCAACGTTATCGCACCTTTGTTAACATGTTTTAACATATATATTATATATTTTAATAACTAAACAAGTTTACTTTTACTAAATATAATTAGAAAACATCTAGAACATCATTAGTAAAAGTTAGTAAGTTTAAGAAAAGTCAAAGTAAAACATCAAATCCAAATCACATCAAAATCCAATAAAATAATTATCTTTTCTACTTAATCTTTAAGTGACTAAGACATAAAGTAAGAAGTGAAGGGATGATGTTAAGTGTTGAAAAAGAAGATATTGTTTTAGGTTGAAGTAAGGTTAGTTTGGTAATGTGGTAAGAGGTTATTTTGGTAAATTTACCACTTCTTTCTTTTTCTATAAATACCCACTTCCTTCTTCACTTTCATTCACATTTCTTCTTCTTTTCTCAAGCTTCATCACTTTCTTCCTCTCCTCTTTAATGGATTCCAAGCCATAAGAAAAAATAAAAAAGAATAATGTCAAAATATTTACAAAATATTCAAAAGAAACCAATGTTCATCCTCTTCAAATCAAACTTCTCTTTACTTTATATTTTACCTCTTCTTCTTTTGGCCCTAACTTATTCAAAAAAGAACCAAACTACAAAATTATTTTGATCAACTCATGTATTTTTCCAGTGGTTACAACTTTTATGTTGACCACTTTGTCTCTTTCTAAAGTTAAGCATGCCAAAAATGCACTTCTTTCCATTGCATTCTCTGGACAGAGAATGCACTATTTTGTTTTGATCATAACATGATTATAACAGATCCAAATTAAGAAACTCTTTTTTCTCAAGTTATATGAAATTAGAGTGGCTATAAATTTTATGTTTATCGCTTTTACCAAATTTGAGGAGTGCTATAACTGAAACTCAATTCTCTGAAGTGCATTTTCGGGCTTCATTTTTGTCAATCCGACAATACCTCTTCTTCATTCTACATGTATCCCTAAAAAATGCATGGATTAAAATAATTCTTTTTTTTAAATTCAAGAGAAAAGAATTTTAAACAACTTTTTAGTTATTTTTTTTTATATTTTGAGATTTAGAGGGCCTAAAATTAGATACAAATAACTTATTTTTTGGGATCTAAATCTTGGGAATTCAAGTTCAAAGCTCTACCGCTTCTTCTTTATCCTTTCGACCAACCTCCATCTCAATCCTCGGCCAAGCTATTGGAAGGAAGATGGTGTTGTTTGCTAGCGTTTAATGGAGTAGAAAGTATTTAGTGAAGTGTTGGTTGACTAGAATGTTAGTAGGAAGTTAATCGCTTTGTTTTATGGTGAGAAACTCTATTTAACATCCCTACACACACACATATACACACATGTTTGATGATGTGATATGATTGCTACGTATGCTTATATATTATTTGATCATCAAGTATTGATTGTTTGGTATGATTGTTAAATTGTTTTACCAAGTCACGTTAATACACATCGATAAGCACAAAGAAAATCACTTTTCATTTGAAAATGAAATGATGTATATGGAATGCTTAAACATTTTAGAAATAGTTTTAAAATGAGTTATAAATGTTTTACAAACATTTAAATATGTTTAAATAAATAAATAAAGAAAATCAAAATTTCATCTTGTATATTTTGAAATATGTTCAAAACAATTTGGCAGGAAAATCGCGTTTTTTCGATAAAGTGAACAAAGTTTAAAATTGATATTTAAATGTTTTATAAATAATAAATAAATTCTTAAAAAATCTTTTAAAATGTTTTGAAAGAGATTTAAGTTTAAAAGATGAATTTCTAAATGATATAAAAGTCGTCTTGAAGAATACAGCTTTTAAAACACTATTTGCAATACTTTTTGCAACGCTTTTTGCAGCAGTTTTAAATAACTTTCACAATGTAGTTTTAAACTTAACAATTCTTTCCTAAATCGAATGTGAATGATTTTAAAAGAATAATTAAGACATTTAAAGATGATTTGGAAGTTTTAATAGGAATTTGTATAAATGGTTAAGAAGAATTGTTTATCACACTTAAACAATAATTGAAGAATATTGAATATATTAACAAATTGATTATGCGGAAATGACTACCATATTTGTCCCGCCTATGAGAGCTAAACGGTAAAACAAGGTGTGTAAATAAGGTTAAGAATAGAGCAATCAGTGCACTGAACTTACCTGGCCTTTGCTTTATATTTTAGACGAGGGGTGGAACAGATCGAAAGGAAAGCCCAAATTCTCTAAATGATCATATTTAAAGTTTTTTCAAGATAAAAGAAAAGATCTTCATGATGTAGGATTACTTGCCACTAGTCCCTGTTGAAACCTCGTTTATGACATTTCATACTTATGATATTTTGACTACGACAACTATATACGTTGATTTTCTATACTAACTTGTTGTTGCAGGAATATCTACAAGACCGGAATCAAATGAACTTCATGCTGCATATATGTTGTATTGAGTCGTTGTTTAGAATTGAAATAATGTTAAAATCTCTCCTTTAGATATATATCGACACGTACACATACACACATGCACAGAGCAAACTTACATTTTCAGGTCCAATTCAGACGTTTGAAATGACCATTTCAGATGTCTGAAACTGTAATCTAATTTAAATTTTAATACAATATTCAGACGTCTGAATTGAAAATTTCATACTTCTGAATTGAAAATTTCAGAAGTCTGAATCTGGTCAAAAATGACCTATTTCCTTTGTGGATTGCACGTTACCAATTTCAGAAGTCTGAATTCTTATTTACAGACGTCTGAATTCCCACAATGGCTATATTTTTGAATACACATTTCTTTTCCATGAAGAGATACAATCTTTTATTAATAGAAATGTCCGTACTCTTTCATGATAACTATTCACGAATGATTACACCTCTTTATACTCTATATAAACACGTTAGAATCATCAGTTTTAATTCACCTAATCGTTCTAACTCTTTCTATTCTTTTTTTTTGAAAACCCAGGAGAAACCCAAAGGCTGGTAAAATCCTAAGGAGGATACAGTAAAGCCGTCCGCTGATCCAAGCCCCCATACCCCCGGGTAAATTTATATAGGATAAGGATGCGTATGGTAGGAATCAAACTTGGATCTTTTTACCAGAACCCAAGCCTCCTTTCCACTGCGCCGCACCCGCGGACTAGCTCTTTCTATTCTTATATTATTTTGATTCTAACTCTCTTGTGCATTCAAGTTCATATAAAATCATTTACTTCCGTACTCTTCACATACACACACACACACACACACACACACACACACACACACACACACACCCCAAAGGAGAAGATTATAGGAAGGTTGTACTATCAAGAGATAAATTCATGTTATTGAGAACACACTGTGTCAAATATTCTTTGTATAAGTTGAATTCCCGTTCCGCTGTTCAGTCAAGTGAAGTCCTTTTCGGCTGCTGAGGTATCGAAATACTGTTTTGTGGTTCAGGTGTTGTAAACCTATTCCTCCGGGTTAAGTGAGGATTATTGTTAGTGAAATTCCAAAAGGAGTCTGGGACTGGACGTAGAATGGGAAGTTCGAACCAGTATAAAAATTCCTGGTGTGCTCATTTTTCATTTCTTTGCTATTATCATCTGCTTCCGCATTTAGATTAAAATACCTTATTCCATATTACACGATCCTAAGTAATAGCTAGCCACACAGTAGTTATTTTCAGTCCCTAGAGGTGAAATTGACCATATTTAAGGTGGCAGTAGTGCTTTGTTATGAAAATTTTCGATTTGCAAGAATATGATTTGAAGTTAAGAAAGAAATCTTTGATTTAGATTTAATGAATGATTTGGGATTATTGTACCTAAGTTAAAAATTATAACTTGAATGAAAGAAATCTTTGATTTAGACTTAATGAATGATTTGGGAATATTTTCCCTAAGTTAAAATTTATAGTTTGAATATAAGAAATCTTTGATTAAAATTTATTGAATGATTGAGAAAGGTTCTCCTAAGTAAAAAAAAATATGATTTGGAATTATTCCAGGATTTAAGAAAGGTTTAAATAAATCTAATGATTTAATAAATGAGGCTTAATGATTCCATATACACTTGAAAAGAAAATGGAATAAATTGAAGAGAATATACCTAAGAAAGATAGTTGATTTAAAAAAAAGATGAAGTAATTAATTGATGATTGATATCCACATATGAACTCAACATCTTTTAAAGCGATGATTGTCTTTGAAGGAACCGGGATCAGATTTGGGCGATTCCTATCCGAAAACCACTTCGAACTAATTTACGTATTTGAAGACTGAAGATGTTTGAAGACGGAGATATTGAGACGAATTATAATGAGGGACTACTTGTTTATTAATTAGGGATAAAATCCCGATTTACTTTTTGTAGCAGCGGTCTCTTTGTTATGAAAAACCTTAAAAAAGCAAGGGCTTCTCGCCTACTAACGACCGAGGAAAGTACCTTCGATTTCATTCAAGTCCCAAAATGAACTTGTATGGATGGATATCTGACAGTACATTTTTTGAGATTACTTACATTGGTTTTTACAAACATACATCTATGGTGGCGAGGAAGACAACTTCTCTTAGCTTAACACCCTCCTTGAGACGTACGAGCTCAAGGGTTGTATTTTTGTGGAAGGTAATTAGTAGTCAATGGAAATGGTAATGTGGCATTCAAAGAAGATGTGCCATGTGAAAAGATAATCGTTTACCTCTGGCCTCATCACCCGGAAATAACAGAAACAGAGTAGAAGCGACAAGGCTAAGCGGGTCGCTCCTAATTAGGAGATGTCATCATCCTTCTAGGTTTACTCTACACATGTCTAAGTATGTGGTGAATGTATGAATCAGGTACCCGTTAATGGTCAGTAACGACCGAGGCGATGACATAATTGGTGCTATCCAACGTGAGAGGTAGGCCGGTGTTATGTTGGTTTAGGCATTTAGTATCTGAACCCTAGGTGCATCCTTCTAGAGGTGTACTATCGGAAGGTAGTCCTTTACCTTGTCATTTGTATGGAAATTGATCCTCCAATAAGAACCTGTGGTTTTGTTTGTATTGGCGTAATGAATTGCCCCAGAATTTAATAATGGTAACAATTTCAGCTAAGATTAATAAGTTTATTTGTAATGTTTTCAAAGATATATCATTAGAAATAATATTAAATGTATTGATATATAAAAGTGATTTAGTTATCATAAGGTAAAAACCCGTCCATGTTTATATGTGGGCGTGGTCTTATGAGATACTTTTTCTTTTTAAAGGATTTTGTTCAAAGGCTGATATATGACACTATCATTTATATTTTGAGTTTCTCACACTGGTTTATCAAGCCTGATCTGGGTATTTTCAATACTCGAGTCAGATCCGAGTAGTTTCAGGTTTAGTGAAGATGGTTGGAGTTTTCAAAGGAGGGTTTGAAATATTCATCTACATATGAACGTATTCTATTGTCCGTTGTATTTGTTTAATGTTTGTCAGCATTTGTAAGGATAGATGTTTCTTTGAAAATTTCCGCTGTAAAGATATAGTTCAATATTATATATATTATTCCATTCGTGTAAGATTCTGTTCTGTCTTTATTTTAATTTCACCCCTTAAAGATCCATTTACTCGTGCAATTTGAGTTGGACATATGTGTTCTATTCCATGATCTGTGCCTCTTTTCAGGGATGTTTCTCCCACTCTTTCTTTCCTCTAGGGTGAATTTCTTTGAACAAATAGTCCTTTATGGGAGTCATCCACGATTCCCCTTCCTTTGCGGTTTCTAAAATCCAGTTTTCACACCGTTCTCCATCTCTAGGGGCTGGTTATTTAATTGCTCGATTCTAAGCATTGCCTTTTTCTTGCTGTGCACTTTCTATGTCCCGTGAAACATATTCATTAACCATATTTTTTGCATGTAAATAATATTCCTGCAGTAATTTTGACATATTTTATTACATAGCTTCGCTCATAACTATGATGTAGCTTGGTTTAGCCAATTCCGTGCCAGTTCCTATTCGAGCTCGGCCGAGTTCATTTCGACCAAGTGTAGGTGTATATGCTCCAGTCTATAGGGATGATCACTTTGAATACTAAGCCCATCCATTATCGAGAGACTAATTTCCTGAGCGATTCATTTGACAGCCCCCAACCTGATTCGCACAGTAGTTCCTATCTTCAAGAGCTAGTGACTTTGACTACCTGATTCCAATGTTATATTTTTCTATGCTACCAATCTTTGGGCTACGATCGAATTCTTGCAAGTTAATATCTTCAACTAATGTTATTATAGATGCATGTATCGCAAAGATGCGTCATCATCTTTCGCCATAGCAAATTCTTCCATTGTTCAAGGTTAAGGATCCAATCGCGCTTTAATTTCAATCACCGAAAACTAGCCAGTAGCGGTTCAGTTCCATGGATTTTTCCTTGGTGTTGCCTATCTTCGAGCAACTACTGATTCTTGCAAATTAGAGTCGAAAATTCATTCTAGCACCTGCTTCTCCCTTTGGAAATTAGTGCACCGATGATTTGATTCTAGACGCGCATTCCATCGTCGCCTATCTTCAAACGATGGTGTGCTCCTATCAGTTTTTAGGTAGCAACGATTTCCTAGAAATTGGTTTCACTTTCAAACGTTGTTGGTGCAATGTCGGTTCTCAAAAAATAGGGGATCAACGTGACCATCGACCAGTTGGTTTGGACATTCCCGACATTGCCAGAGCAACATCGGATCTCAAAAGGCAGGGGTCGATTTGACTTTTGACCCATTGATTTCGGGCCTTTCCGATGTTGTCGAAAATGCCGTTTATCAAACGGTGATGGGTTGAAGTGACCGCTGACCTGGCGGTTTTGATCTTTCTGACATTGCTTGTCTTAAGGCCAAGCCAGGTTTTAGAAGGTTAGAATTGATTTTTCCCGTTGATCTTGGGGTTTGGGTTAATTTTCCCCATCGACTAGGCGATTAAGACCTTCTTGAAATTGCTAGTCTTTGGGCAATAAATTTTTTCGGAAGATGAGAGGTTGATGTGACCATTAACCCAACAGTTTAGACTTTTCCAACATTTCCAATCATGGAATAACACTTAGATTGCTTTGGATCGATGTGACCCATCTATCTGACGGTTTTGACCTTTCTTATATTATTAGTCTTAGGACAACGCCGGTTCTCAAAAGGTTAAGGATCAATACGACCCGTTGATCCAGTAGTTTGGACCTTCCCGACATTACTACTCTTGGGACATTACTAGTTCTTAGAAGGCTAGGGATCGATATGACCCACCAATCCAATGGTTTAGACCTTTCTGACGTTACCAGTCTTAGGACAACGTCGATTATTAAAAGGCAGGGATTAATTTTTCCCATTGATTCGATGGTTTAGACTTTCCCGACGTTGCCAGTTTTGGGACAACATCGGTTCTCAGAGACAGGGATCGATTTTCCCCATCAATCCAACAGTTTGAGTCAATTTTCCCAACCAAGTCTGCGATTTTGGGCCTTTTTGACGTTGCTAGAGCAATGTCGGGTCTCAAAAGGTAAAGATCGATTTGACTATTGACCTATCGGTTTTGATCATTCCAACGTTGTCGAAGCAACGCCGGTTCTTAGAAGGCATGGATCAATTTTTCCTGTTGATTCGACGGTTACTAAGCCTACATTTTCCATTCGCCATTTGAGGAAAGAAGAGTATTTTCCTGGTTGTACTTCCAGTTGCGTGGCATAGGAGTTTTGCTTACAAGAGCACTTCCATTGATTAAAAAGCCGATTTTATTAATGAGTAGAAGAAATGGCAAGTCCTGCTTATTTGCAATACCCATAGTGTACCTGGGAGGCTCATTGACGAAAGGAAATTAGATAAGGATGAATGAAACAGTATTTTTTTAGGTTGCTGCTTCACCCCTGGGTAACCGACTAGTTTGAAGGTTATTTGGTGGCCAGTCTTTCATCAGCTCACCTGGGTCTTATCCGTTGGGTCCATGTAGTTTTCCTTGAGCAGGTGGAACATGAAGTCTTGTAGTTTCACTGCTATTCTACGGTTACCTAACATATTACTTGAGCTTGTTATTCCTTATTAGATCCTTAATCAAATTCCTTAAATGTCGGCGTTCGTTGGTGTTATGTCCCCGAGTTTCATGGGAGCGATAGTACTTCCCAAAACATGTCTCTTTCTCCATCGCTTCCCTCTTAGGTGGCTTCTTATGTTTCTCAGTTCCTTGAGTTGCAAGATATATATTCTTCGGTGTGTCATTCAAGGACATGTAATCTTCCAATCTGAAGTTCTTCAGACGTTTCACATTTGCATCATGCATATAACTAGAGTTTTGACTTATTTTCTTCCGATTACGAGAGTTTCCAATGTTTACCGCAGTGTTGCTCTGGATTTCTTCCTTCAACTATCTTTTGTTGACCTTTTCTTCAACCAGTGTTGCTTTTTCTGACTACAATAACTGCTTCGCCTTTCAATGAAATTCTTCTATGGTAGTGGGTTGCTTCATCTTGATCCATCTATCAAAATCCCTATTCGAGTGAATGCCCTGGGCCAAGGCCATAAATACAAGATCCTCCTTTGGATTACTGACTTCTGTAATAGCAATGTTGAATCGGTTCAAAAAAGCTTTCAAAGACTCCTTGGGTCCTTCAGACAAGCTAGATAGGGACATCACATCCTTTGGTCTGGCAGCATAGAGCCTGAACTGCTCGAGGAACTTCTTAGCTAATTTTTCAAAACTAGAAATAGACTTCGACGCAAGCATAGTGAACCGCATAGAAGCAACTCCTTCCAAGAATTTAGAGAAACACCTACAACGAACAACATGCATGGCTCTAGCTCAAACCATATGCCATTCGTATTTGAGTAAGTGTTGATTGAGATCACTAGTTCCATTGTTGGATGGCATTATTGGCATGGTGAAGTTGCGGGGATACTCTTCTCTTACAATATTCTCAGTAAATGGAGTTCGACTTGGTGCGGATCACCAGTCTTCATTTTTCTTACCTCGGCTTTCTTCCACCAATCGTTTAGCCATGTCAGCGATGTATTCCTCGCCAGCACAATAATCCAAAAGTCGACTATCTACGGCTGCATCGAGTGTTTAACTTTGCAAACAGTTTTGGTTTACTAACCAACGTCTAGGTGCTCCTATTTATGGGAGTACTACTCCTTCAGAATTTTGTGGATGCACGTTAGGTTGAGCTACAGTTGTTTGAACTCCACCTTCATCAGCATCAATATCCAACTCCAAATCATCATCATCTAGCTGCAGTCCACTTCCTCATCGGATACATCCACATCATCCCCTTCATGAGTAGCATTTGCATGGCCATTTCTCTCGATATCGAGTAAAATTCTCTCAGTACCAAACTATTTTCTTGAGGGAGGAACACACTTGCTTCCTCCTGCAACTCCACCAACTACTTCCTTTTTCTTTTTCTTCCTATCTTTCCTGTTTAGGCCAAAAATAAAGAAATTCTCTTGTTTTACAACAAGTGAAATTTCTCTTCTAGTTTTCCTAGTAGTGTAGGGTTGCAGATTGAGTAAAGTGTCCATCTTGTCCAAGAGGGTTTTTGGCTATCCATCATTTTTTATTCATGGATCATTTTATCAAGTTCTCCTCTAGTATAAACTTCCCGTTGAGTAGAGGATTCCGGTACTGCATTTCCATTATTAACTGCCTTTTAGTGAGTGTTTCCCTTATCACCATGAGCCATTGTCCCTGTAGATCATCAGGAGGCAGTTCTTCTCTTTCGACGAGCCATATATTTCCAATAGCAATTCTTCAAATCCTCTAAGTAGAATTTCTAGATCTAACTTCTAAATCTATCCAATCCAAAGTTGAGAGCAAGATATAAGCCTAGATTCAGTTTTCTCAATGAAATTACAAAAATGTTAATGACAAAAATGGATTAACACCCAAGAATAGGTTGCAGGGAATCTATGAGACCTAAATCTAGCAGATAGTATTAAAAATAGAAGAAAAATAAAATGGAGACACAAGATTATTATAGTGGTTTGGCAATCTCTAACCTACGTCCATTTTATAGTTTTGTTGCTATTGGACCCGAGACAGTTTGTTTGTAATTACAGAGAATTAGAATCATAAATACAAGAAGTTGACAAATTCTAAGGCCTAGAATTACCAAGAGTAGCAGCCTCCGTGTCTATAATAAGGGACGAAGAAGGTGAAGAGCAATGGAGTCCTAGATGCAGAGTAAAGAAGAAAGTGTAGGGAGATCTTTTGGTTACTCTATGGTTTGTATTTATAAGGAAACATGCATGATGGGTCAGAAGTCCGCTTACAATAGAGTTTAGACATCGGCCTAAAGTAACACAAAAAGTTGGTGGTATGTCGAGTTGTTAAAATAACTTGGTACCTAGTTATATAACTCGGTACCGACTTATTTCCTTAACTGGAAATGACTCCGATTCTTTTTGGATACTCTTCTAACTTCACGTCGATGTATTCCATGTTGTTTTCATTGATCGTTTGTTGATTCCAATTATCATTCCTTCATGTCTTCTGTTATTCTGCCATTTTAGTTGTTATCTCTTCAACTCTTGGAATTGGTCGTCTAAAACTCTTGAAAATCACTTAATAGCATATGAAGGATTTAAATAATAACTCGTAGAAGTTGGAGTGAAGGATTTAGTGGTAGAAATAACTCAGCCCCGAGCTAAGTAGGTCGTCATTGACTTATTTCCTTAGCTCATTTTTGGTTGAAAATTTCCAAATTCATTTCCATGCCTCTTCTAAGTGTGATTCCATGATTTTGAGTCATTTCGTCTTCATTATTTTCATCTTGCCGCCGGTGAAAATCATGAGCACCAGGTCGGGGTTAACCTGACTCAGAGTTCGACCTGGGAGTTTTGTGAGTCGGACCCAAGTTCTGCTCTATAACGATTGCTTGGAGAAAGACCTATTTTATGAGTCGGACGAGAGTGAGATCACAACTCGGTGCTGATTTATGTTGCTTGGAGTTCGACATAAGAGTTTGTAAGTCGGACCCGAGAAAGGTCATAACTAGGTACCGAGTTGTGAATTATAACTCGGTACCGAGTTAACTCTGGTCTGACCCTGGTTTGACTCGAGTTTGACTCGTCTAAGTCATATTATCTTGCCTTGTTATTTCTCAACTCAGGCTTTTTTTTTCATTTTTCCTAAGTTCAGCTCAAGTATGACTCAGGCCCGACCCCAAGCGTCAAGTTGAAAAATCCAAGTCAACTTTACTTGCTTATTTTTTGATTGTTCCTTCTTCTTGCCTTTTTATGATGTTTCTAAAGTACTTGAATCATTTTGTCTCCGTTTTGACGTTCAAACTTGCATTTGAAATTGGCTTGGTCAAAAAATTGATTAAGCATTATATTGGGTAAGTCATAGTTATCACCAAGTGAAAACCTAACCATTGAGTGTGAATATGCACATTGAGCAACACTCCACGACTCTTATAACTAAAAATCAATATCAACATCTCTATAATCAATTTCAAATGTTGAAAACCATGGATTGGATGGTAAAACTATCCATTGTATATCCAAACATCAATGGTAAACTATACTATAATAAATGTAAGTGCATAAACACGATAGACATAATAGGAGGAATAACATCAAAGAATTTCCAAACTAACGTATTGTAATACTTAATAATTAACGTTTGTAAGAGGTTTATCATACATAAGCAAAAAATCTGTTAAAACAACATGGTAATAGTTGTAGGAAAATAGTAGATAAAGTGGTACTACAATAATCTTCATGCTAGAACCTCTATTAACTTAGCTTAAATCCTACAAATTACTCTTAGCCTACTCATGAGAGCACCTTGGAAATGTCCCAAAAGAAACGAGACAAATACATATGTCAGATTACAACCTTCAGTATGAAGGATTCTAAACCAAAATATTATATAAAATGATATAAGTAAATAAGGTATTGTATAAGTAAACGATACTCATACATGACCTTTTTGTAAGAGTGATCACAAACCTACTAATGTGTGCTTATACTACACTTGCAACACATAAGTTAGTATACAACCATAAATATTTACTACCAACATAGATGAGGTTAACTACTACTTTGTGTCTAGGATGTCAAGTTGGAGTAACATACAAACTAGCATACCATACGACAATGGGCACAAAGCATTCAATGCACCATAATTTTCAAGCATACTTACAGAGCCTATGATATCTAATGACTAGGGATATCTGATTAACCTGCTAAACTTATAAGGAACATAGTAATAGTACTTGTGTAAAATCTTCAATATATGACCTGGTTTCTTATAGAAAAAGTAGATGAAATCCCTTTCCATGTTTAATCTATTTGATCATCTTTACATATTTGGATGGTTTACCCTCCTTGTAAGATGTATCTCTTCAATTGGATTTCCCTTTTCTTTTATTAACATTTTCTGCCATTAGGTTCATCGTTTTCATCTTCCCATTAAAAAGGCTAATAACCATTGATCTCATTCGAAAAACTCCATTAGAATTTGAGTTGTTTAATGCAACCACAAGTATGTCCCAACTTAACAGTAATGAATACATCAAAATCAAGCCTAATGTCTCATCATCAACCTTGTAATTCACAAGCGCCAGTTGATTCACAATCACTTGAAAGTTATTAAGATATTATCTGATTGACACACCTTCCTTAAGCTTTAGATTTACCAATCTTCTCACATGAATAGCTTGTTTGTTGTACAGTTATTTGCATAGTTTCCTTCCAGTTTCATCAAATTTCAAAAGTAGATGTTTCATTGGCAATAATACGAAACACTGTATTCTCTAAAAAAGCACCAAATAGCTACTGCAGCCTTCTTATCTAAAATTTCCAACTTTTCTTCATGTACCACTCGATTTCTCCCCTTTGTTCTCCAATGGCTGATGAAGATTATTGATGTATAGAAAATCCTTCATCTTCTCCTTCAATAATACCCAATTTCCTCCATTAAGTTTTTCAACACTTATCTTCTTCATAACCAAACTCTCCTTAATTTTTTTATATAATGGGCTGTGTTACCAAACTGTTTGGAATCCTAAGGATGCCTATACAGTTAGATTCGAGAAGAGATAATAAGTGAAGAGAAATAATGAGCAAATAAATTCCTCCAAATAATACTTTATTAATACCTCCAAAGATTACAAGAACAAACATATGAGATTAAGAAGTAATCTAAATCCCTAAAACCTTAGAACAATAACCTTTTTTCACACACATTACAATGAGCCCTATACAAACCTATTTATACAAGTCTAAAGTAATCTCAGTCATTGGTTCAAAGGTATGCACAGATCTGTGATTGAAACTCCAAAACACACAAAAAGGGAAAAAATTGCCTATGAAAATTCAAAATCCAATGGCTCCAGATTTATTGATATACTTGATTGGAATTCTCATCGTTCACAGGTACTAGTTGACTGATAGAGATTTTTAGTTGATTGGAAGCACAAATGTGACTTCAAGCTTCATTTTCTCCAAAATCCAGTCAACCGAAAAATTATTATTCGATTGGAAAGGGTTTCATTTAACCGGTAGCCTATTCTAGTCAATTGGATGCTTTTGGATTATGCTAAAGGTCTCTAATGCTCTGTTTCTCTTCTTTTTCTTCCTTCTCCTTGTCTTTACTACATCCCTACTCTTTTGGTCGATGTGTCCTTTTCTTTGACCTACGTATCATATACCAAACATCTACCATATTCCTTTTGCTCACCTCCAATAGTTTGGCTTCATGTGAGTCCCTTCTATAAGCATGAATGATCTACATACCATGTTATTTCTAGCTTTAGAATTTGACTCTTGATTGATCAAAACATGTATGGGTAACCTACAACTTTAGCTCGCAGTAACCTGTAACTTTAGCTCGCATGTATCTAAAGTAAGCAGTTATATTTCTTCCTATGAAAAACATGGAAATCTTAAACGTTTAACATTTATTATCGGAGATCCTTTTTTTTTCTTGCATGCCTCTTTAATTTTCCATTATTAAGTACCCATGACTCCAAATTCATGGACCGAATATGTCTAAGCCGCTTTATTTCCCCATATTTTGTATTTTTTTCCATATCTCATAAATTGCTATCCATTTTCAACTTATAGCCATCTTTCAGGCATCTGCTTTATATTCTGGAAAAAGAAATAACTTTAAATTCATAATTAACTAAATATTATGGCCAAAACAAGTTGTCATCATCTAAAAGTTGCATATTTTAGCCCGTAATCTCTATAAATTATATTATATGTCGTTATATAACTTATACTAAATCAAGACCATGTAGATGTTTTAAATTATACTTTATATATAATTTATACCAAAACATAGGATGCTACATTATAGGTGAGATTTAATGCATTGATTAGCTATTTTTTAGATAGATGGTATTGTGGTCCATGATTAGTTAAATAAAGTTAAATAAAAGCACTATAAAAGCACTATCAAAGTTACATAAACTTGGAGTTTTGCCAATGTCAAGGTATTTATAAAAGTTTTTTATGAGAGAAGTTGTGACATTTGACAATGCAAATGTCAAATATCATTGTAAGGCAGAATAATATACTTTAATATACACACATTTCACTGAATATATGAAATAAAGTGATATTTTTAACAAGATGAATGAGTTGTAAAACATATGTTTAAAAGAGAAGTCAATAAATTACTACTATTTAAGAATGAATTAAACTAATATCAAATTTTATGTTTTGTAAGTATTTACTCTTTTGTTATAATAGAGGATAGTACATGTGAAGATATACATATGTCATTCATAGAAGTTAAGTAACATTAAGTTAAAGACTATTTTATAGAAAATTTTAACATACAAATTTAATAGCAAGGTTAATTAGGGTTATTATATTACAATCTACTTAAAGGAAATTTACATACAAATTTTATATGTTAATAAATCCAATCTCCAATTATAAGAAAATCACACAAAAGTTATAGGTTAGTTAATCCAATCACCAACTATAAGAAAATCACAACAAAATTTATATAGAATAATAAGTATATTGTCTCCCTCTATAAAACTCAAAAATCAGCTTCCTATATTCGTGGATTTGTAGTTCACTACTTGTTCCTATTTGGACCTAGAATGGCCACAAACACACAAGAATAGCTTTTGTAGAAAATAAGTGAAGAAAAAGAAAATCAAACCGTGTAGATGAATTAGTAAGAAAAAAAGAATAAGCAATAATCAGAGACACAAAAATTTATAGTGGTTCAGCGTTGTATGCCTATGTTCACGTTGAAGACTATTCTTTATTAATCACTATTGAATCCAATTACAACATTAAAAAATAACAGTACTTGATTACAATAAAGTCTAGAGTAATAAGAAGAGTAAAGATCCCCCAAATGACCCATCATGCTAGTATTTATAGATGAAGACGACCAAATATCTCTTTGAAATCTCGACTAAAGGACCCTCTAAGACATCTTGGTACACTGGAGGGATTTCTAGGTCTAATTCCAAAGAGAAGGGATCGGTACCGCTCCCTACTTTGGTCGAATTTTAGGGAGCGACCCCTATGGTGGTTTCCTCATGCAATCTGTTTAGACTTCAATTTTCATGTCATTTGGATCATTGGAGCTCAATTTACTGCTTGATCTTTGATTCAACATTGCTTGCATGCTGCTCTTTGCCGACCCCTTCTAGAGGATGTATACCGATCCCTCCAAACTTGTCCTTTTTATGTGCGATCCCTAGGGTAGGTTTCCTAGGGTCCTTACATCTTTCTCTTCAAATTTCATAAATATTGGACTTATAAATCTTGAGATATTGATTGTTTTCCATAAGAAAACTCTTGTACTTTGAAACACGATGATCCCTCTCGTTGGAGCAAATATATGCAGACCCCTTCTATGCATTGAACCATGTTCCATATTTCGAACATTTCACATCTATCAACTTCATTCAATCCTGACTTCATATTTCCATATGTACTTGACTTTTGAACCAATAATCACCACTCTAGAGTCGTCGACCTTGATATCAGTCGAATCTGACTTGTGCAATCAGTTCGATATAGCCAAGTTAAAATGTCGGATAGCACTTGCTCCATAAAGTACTTCTTTGAGATGAACACAACATGCTTTTAATTGAAGCAAGTTAGAGTCGTTGGCAAGAAATCCATCCAGTTTTCGGAATAATTGCTATCCATCTGTCGAATTATTTTGCCAAGGTGCTGTATTTCTCATTGATCTTCGTGATACTTGGTTGATTCCCAATGGTAGAAATCCAGGGCCATATTCTATTAGTTAATATATGCAAGTCCGGTTTGGTCTAGCTTCGAACTTGAAAGCTTCCGGTTTGATTCCAATTTTTATCAATTTCAAAATTTGAAATTTCTAGGTCATATAATGTTCATGTACACGTTCTTGCCGTTGGCTCCCGAACGTGCTTGCACGTTCATGGGTCATCGCCAACTTTCTCTGCATTTTGCATATTTATGTTTTTTTTATAATTTTCATGCTTAAATACATTTGTGCACATGTTCACGATCGATCCCTCACTTTCTGTTTTCCCTTTTTTTACAAGAGTTTGTAGGGATCGACACATGCTTAGTCGATCCCTCCATTCCATTTCTTGTGCTCACTGGGACCAATATCTTCCATGTCGATTCCTTCTATCATGCTTCGTGCCGAAGACATATGCTGATCCCCTAGTCCATATATATAAAGTAACATTCCATCTTCCTTTTACCCTTATTTGCTTCATTTCCTTGCCATCCTCTAAAGCAGAACCCTCATATTCCTTTATCAAAAGTGAACACTCCTTCCCTTTTTCACTTAGTTCCAAACAAACTCCTTCCATAATTCATACTGCCTCACAAATTCGTTTCCTCTCACCTCCCATTTCGAACAACTCTAAACCATTTTTCTACATCTTTAGCTCATACATTTACGTATGTAAGTTTTAACCGATAACTTTCGATTTTATGATGAGATAATGGATTCCATACCATTGGCAACTACAATGGTGCTTGATGCTACAAAGATCGAACTAGCTTGGAGAATTTGATTTGCAGGGTGTGAAAGGGTTCGGTAGGATAAATATGGAGGAATAAGAAAGAAGAGTAGAGGAGGGATTGGTTAGGATATGGAGTATAGCGTGGATATTCCGAACCCTCTTTTGATGATGTGTGAGAGGGATCGGTTGGGAAGCTTTTTGGGAGGATGACTAAAACAGTGAGGTTGGAGGGATCGGTAAAATGGATTCACATAGAGGCCCAATGATGGAGATTCGATGGAAGGTGGTGTAGTAGAGGGATCGATAGGATTAGGGATCGACAAGCTTTGCACAAGATAATGGATCGGTAGTCTTTGTTAGGAGAAAGGTGTCGACCATACTTTATAAGGAGAGGGATTGGTGGGATTTGTAGAAGGAAACGGATCGGTACTACTAGGTTGTGGAGAGGGATCGGTTGAAACGCTTTAGGATAGGGATCAGTATAAAGGGTTCGGCACATTCGGATTATAAAGGGTTCAACATATTAGATCGACATGCATGCTCTTCGAATTTGAAACCTAATCCAAACTTACTGTTTGAATAATCACTATTAGTCCACCTCAAAGAACTTGTACATATGATGACAATGAACAACATGATTTGCATATTCACTATTGAACTTGGGATTGAATAATCAAATCTTTGGAACTTTTGAAATGAACCAAAATTTAGCACATGGACCTAAATAATAGATTTCAAACTTTGATATGCCAATAGTCAATCCCAAAGCTTTCACAACCGTTCGATCTCCTCGTCAGTTGGAACGGTCAGCGATGACGGTCACTCTGGTCAGATCTTGGTCAGATTCAAAGTCTTATCATTTAGCCTTATTCTCTTATTTAAAGTCATTTATTTTTGTTATACACGACACCGCACTATCTCACCCTTAGCATGGAGGGAATAGGTCATTTTTCTAATATCAATTATCTACTGAGTATAGTTAACATGGACTTTAGACGCTCAGAGCGTTTATCTACAAAACCTTCTAGACCAGCCCTATAGCATAGCGATCCTAAAGAAAAATCGAGCTCTGCGACTATATCTGGTAGGCTTTCTCCTTGTCATCAGGCCAAACAAATGAAAGATTCTGGCTCGTCAGTCACCCTTTTTTTAGATGTTCCCATCTTCCTGGTGGAGAATGTAGGTCCTACGCCCGATGCAGTAGGAGGCGCCATTCTCTTAGATAACCCTATATATTCTCAAGCCTCCCGGAATGGTGAGGCTGCCCTTCGCAGGTTATACTCCATATATAGAATTCCATTCAAAGATGCCTTAATTTCTTTAATAAATGGCAGACCTCACTTGCCCTAGGAAGGGTACACAACGTGCAACAAATTCATATGCAGGGCCAGATGCATGCCACCCTTCAATTCGTTTATTCGAGAAATGTTATGATATCTTAGTATAGCTCCCACTCGACTTCACCCGAATAGTTACGCCTTCCTTCATGGAACTTTTCTATTATTCATAAGCATTCTGTTCTGCCTACCCAATCTTGAGGACATAAGGTTCATTTACAACTTTAAATGATGGCCAGGAAGTCCTTCTTATGTTTTTCTTGAGCCTTCACCCCACTGCCAAGTCTTAACGAGTGCTTGGAGTAAACTTTCTTTTTACAAACACGAGTGGTTCTACGTTCTGTGTTTGCCTTGCTTTGTAAGGCAATGGTAGGAAGGACATAAGTGTTATCTTCATTTCACTCTTAGATCCGTTAATCCACGTTATAATTTTGAAACAACTAACATCCTGAATATCTATTGGTGTCCGGCCACGCCCGGAAGGCAATATTTTTTCAAGAGAAATCTTCACTATTCGTGCCATTGAAGACAAGGACATCAGACTTCTTGTAACTGGCGATTTATTGTCTCTATTCGGGCTGCTGGAAGAGGAACGTAGCATTGGGCTCCTTGAAAGTGCAGCGTTACCAAAAAATATCGTAGAGTATGAAAGGTATGTCAACAATCCAATCATGCCCCCAGTCGAGGGGATTTGGGATGACGTTGAAGAAAGCGAAAGTAGGGTTACCCAGGCCAATGAGCCTGGTGACGCTGATGCAGGCCCATACAAGGCGTGTAATGACCCAGAGTTTTCAACCTCGAAAATTCCAGATCGATAGGAAAAAGAAGGAAAGAGGTAGAAAAGAAAGAGAAACCAACACAGAATCTCACATTTGCAGCGAATCAAATATAATATCAGATAATATCCTTTATACAAAGAAAAGTTGTATCAGTAAATTTTCATTTTAATACATCAGAGTTACAACCATTACACAAATACTGGACAGTTTAAATCAACATGTCATAGATAATCACTCTAATACACAATGGAATACTCCATACGTTCCTGCCATCCAGCTCGTCTCCTAAGCTACAGAACGTCCTTACTTAAAAATCTGCAATACCCGATCTGACCCGAGCATTACATAAAAGTAACACCCGGGTCAGGGTGGAAACCAGCGTGAGTAATCCCGAATGACATGAAATACTAAGTTATAACATATGTGAATACTAGGGTAACTCGTACCTTTTACGAATTCTAACTTATTATAGTCAATCATTTATCACACACAACAGTTCTCAGGTTAAATGTCCATATTTCTCAATTTATTTCATTCCAGCCTATTTATTTCCACATGTCCAATTTACAAAGAATTCATTTAACCAATCGAAGAGGTTTCGGGTGTTACTGATACCCGACCTCGGTCTCTCCGGATCCAATATCATTTCTAATACAAATTGTTAAGTTGTAAAACAATACAATTCATATTCAGGATATCATACTACACAACAATCCAACTCAGATAGATAACCCGCATTATCAAAGTTCAACCCATTCTTACCACAGCATATCTCAACTGCTCATCAGAGGAAACAACAATCCCAATCATCCAAAATCATTCAACCATCCATACACAAGATT
Organism: Allium cepa; assembly: GCA_030765085.1. Taxonomy (NCBI): domain Eukaryota; kingdom Viridiplantae; phylum Streptophyta; class Magnoliopsida; order Asparagales; family Amaryllidaceae; genus Allium; species Allium cepa. The sequence goes on from CM060943.1 coordinate 806,491,718, forward strand.
TATTAGATATATAATTCCTAATTAAAGTTAATTAATTTCCAATTAAATTAACCACCAACTTTTATCCACTTGGATTATCTTAATCCTTCTTACTTAACATTAATTAATTACAACCCAATTAATTAATCATTCCTTAATCATCTATTTTAATTAATCATCCTTGATTAATTAACCTTAATTAATTACCTTGAATAATTAACCTTAATTAATTAATCATTAATTAATTTTCTCTTAGCTACTAATTCCTTACTCTTTAATTATTAATTAATCAATCAATAATCAATCTTTAGTTACTTATTAATTAATCTTTAATTATTATCCAATTAAAAAATTAAATGATAAATCATTTATCTTAAATTTTCTTTTTAACTACCATTTAAAATCTTACTTAATAACCTTGGAGTCAAATTATCATTAACTATTGATTAACTTAAAAACTTTAAATTAAATTATTAATTAAATACTTTATCTTAATTAGTTAACCTTAATTACATGATTAATTAAGTTTAGAAACAAATTAAGAATTAACTAACTTAATTAAAACTTAAAATAATTTTCTCAACTTAATCAAACATTATTTGATCACCTATTAATTAAAATAGTTTTAAAGATACTTAGTTCTAAACTTAACTTTTGTTAAAACTTAATCCTTGTTAACCTTTGATTAACAACCCGAGACAAACCCAAAGTTTTCCCTAGCAGAAACTCGAGATTCTTTAACCTTTTCCCGAGTTCCCTCCTTTTCTTTCTTTTAAAACTTAGTTTAATTTTTTTTAATCTGTTATACTATAAACACTCGCTCACGTACATGAAATACCCCGAGCCCAACTTCCTTTTCCCCGAGTCAAACAAGAAGAAAACTCTTATTCCCAAAATTCAAATCTCGTGCATAGAGAAAAAATGGGTGCACGTGCACCAACCCACGGCGGTGCTCAGACCGCCCATCCTACCTCCGGCAAGTCACCGTTGTCCTCCATCGATACCGACCATCCTCACTACCCAGACGATCGCAAAAACGAAAATGGCTCATCGTGAACAAACTGGACAGAAAACCCCTGACCCAAATCCACCTCGACACTCCGATCCCGGCCACCAGAAATCCCGATCCTCCATCCATAGGTTCGCCTTGATCTCGGGATTCAATTCCTCGCTGAATGGACCAACTCGATACACCCACGACGACCCTGCCACCATACTTCCAACCTCGACCGAACCCATTAAAACCCTAGTTTCGCCTCGTCCGGCCACCTCAGGCAACTGACATCCCTTTGACCAGTTTTCCCGACCTCCTCGAACACCAGGCACGCTTCAGCCAAGACCCCGACCCCTCAAGTGCCGCCGATTAGGCCTGTAAACGGATACTTTTAGATACGGATAGTGCTATATCCGTATCCGAAATCATTTTCAGATATCGGATATCCGTATCCGCGGATGCAGACGGATATTAGATATTTATCGGATATTCTTCGATCCATTCACAACCAATAAATCTAAACAAATAAATAGAAAATTTTGATTTATTATAAATTCGTTTTTATACTAAATATATAGAAATAATAAGTATACTAAGAAAAATAATTTTAAGTAGTAAAACTTGATTTTTATATACATATTAATTTTTTTACTGGGATATAATATTAAAAGACAGTCATTTTATGTACTAAAATATATAAAAAAATAACTATAATATTGATGAAAACCGAACGGATAATTATCGGATACGGATGTGGCCATATTCGTATCCGTATCTGTTTTTCGGATATCGGATAATTTTTTATATTTCGGATACAAATACGGACGGATTTTGGATTTTTCTGGTGCTCATTGACAGCCCTACCGCCGATCACCAGAATTTTCTCTGAACCCATTTCCTGATCAACACTCGAATTCTCTCTCGATTCCAAGTTAAAAATTGTGATTTAACTTTTAAAAATCATGATTTTTAATAGAGATTATGATTATATGAGTGAATCCACGAATTGTGCTGCTTGAGTTTTACCTATTTATAAATTTTCCACTGTCTTTTCTTTATTTCTAGAATTATACAAATTATTTCACTTAAAAATAATTTTAAACCATAGTTTATGTTTAAACAAACATAATTCCTTTGAATTTCTAAGCCTAACAAAGATTAGATGAGGAGAATTTAAATTTTGATCTAAATTTTAAACTGTAACTTAAGACAGAGATAACACAGATGTATCAGACATACACGCCTGAATCTTCAATCATCTATATACATGTATTCAGACCTAAAACAAACATGCATACATATTTTCAAACATTCATCACAATTTCTCCTCAAACATTTATCGTGTTGGATGAGATTCGGCCGGACCAGCTCCCTCTCATGCATGCCGAACCAAAGACGCTCCTCCTCAACCACCGAACCAGCCTACTACCGAACCATCAACCCACTGAACCAACTTCACCCATCCACAACCGGACCAAAGCATTACCGGATCGGTACCTAGCTGAACCAACCTACGTCCCTCTCTCTAGCGAACCAAAGAGAAGGAAGGTACCCCCGAACCAACACTCCTCCTCAGCCACCAGATCAAGGTAAGACCGAACCAAGAAGTTATTCCAACCATCACCGAACCGAGGCGCTGCCGGACCAACTCTGCTAGGCCAGACCGCGTCAGCCCAGGCCCACCAGCGGCTAACACATCCAGGACCCCTGCCCCCAGCCTCCCTCTATAAATAGAGGGGCAGGGGTACAACAATGAGGGACAAGTTTGAGAGCTCAAGCATGGATAGAACTTTCAAACAACTTTCAGATACTTGTAATCTAAGCTTTGTACTTGTAATCTGAACGGAAAAGGAGAATAACATAAAAAGCGGACGTAGGCACATTCTGGCCGAACCACTATAAATCTGTGTGTCTTTTGCAGTTTAGTCCATCTATTTTATATATTTGCATAAATCACCCAAATCATTGAGAACAACATAAAATCAACTAATCCATACGACTTGGAGGTGTTTGCCCATTTTTTGTGCAAACATTTTTGGTGCTTCCACTGAGAAAGAGGAGATCGAAGCTTCAGCTTCTCCCACTTAACCCTTTTTCTATCGGCATCGTTCATTGCTTGATAAACATGCTTCCCGGACGGAAGAAAGATGCTAACAAAGGAAAGAACATCGCAACTGGCAATATCCCAGATCCAGTGATCAGAGACCAAGACAATCGTCCGGTGCCAACAGCAAACTTAAATCAGGCAAATCCGACAGCCCCTGCTATGGAACAACCAATTACAAGGGCGGATCTGGACAGGGTTGTGGCTGAGGTAACTAACCGCTTTGCATGTCAACAAGAAGCCTTAGTGGATCAACTCATGTCACGCTTAAGCGATGTTGAAGAAAACAACCGCAACACCGAATCATGGAGTGAGTCCCAGTCTGGAGGATCTAGGAGACGACAAGGGTCTTTCTTCTTCGAAGAGGCTAACAACAGGAACAGCTATGGTAGGAGCCGAGCCCGGACTCAGCCCGAATCCCGACCCGAGGAAGCGCTTGGAACCGAACCCAACGGGGGAGGTACCAGGCAAGGGTCGGATGTAGCTTAGCCCGCCATGCTACCTAACCATGGAAATTCCAAGGGACGGGGCCGAGATGGAGTCCAGCCCGATGTTGGACCCGAGGAAAGATCAAGGCAAGGGCCAACTGTGGCTGACCCCAGCATGCCCCCGGAAGACCAGAGGCAGCCGTTGGAGAATGTTAGGAGTGATAGACGATACCATCCTTATAGGTCATCTGGACGGAATCAATCCCGCAGAGAGGAACCAAACTCATTTCTATCCGCTCCAAGTTCTGATGAAAGGATGGCGCGATTATTCAGAGAGTGCGTCCAACGGGATCAAAGAGATCGAGGGATAGGCGCTAGGGTGACCAGCCTCTTCACCCGCAATATCGAAATCGTCATCACCCCCCGAGAATGGAAAATGCCAAAAATGGAACCTTACAAGGGAACCTCTGACCCCGTCGTACACCTACAAAGATACACACAGCATATGCTCATGAGCGGAGCAACAGAGGGAGTGTTGTGTAAATGCTTCCCACTATTCTTGGCAGATCTAGCTACCTCCTGGTTCTTCCATCTACCCCAATGGTCCATCAGCTCGTGGGAAATGTTGAAAGAAAAGTTCATCAGCCAGTTTCGCATTCATGTGGAACAGCCCAAGGACGCTTATTCCTTATCTAATATCAAACAAAAGCCTAGAGAGACAGTGCAGCAATATTTAACCCGATTCAATGCCGCAACGGCTGCAGTTCAAGATGCCGATGAGAAACTTATCCTAATGGCCCTCTGCAGTGGCGTGCACCCGGATACTAAATTTGCTAGAAGACTAACAAAAGAAAAACCAGCTACTTTGCCCGATTTCTTCCATGAAGCTGGAAAATATATGAGACTTGAAGACGCTGCCACTGAGAGGCAGTCGGGACAACAGGCTAAGGTAACTCCGATAGGGTTCCCGCTGCAGCAAAGGACGTTCTAAGAAATGACTCCAGAGATAGTGCTGGGGGCAAGAAGGGAGAAAAGCGCTTATATAGGCCAAGACCGAGATTTGACTCTTACACTCCTCTAAATGAAACAATCGAAAACATCTTCTTAGCCACCCAAGACGAGGTTAGATACAAGCGCCCCCCGCACAAGAAGGAATCGGATAATGCAATTAAGTCTGGAAAGTTCTACCGCTTCCACGAATCTCATGGGCATGACACCAATGAATGCCATCACCTCCGGGACTTGATTGAAGAACACATCAGAAGGAAGAGACTGGAGTGCTATGTGAAAGATCAGAACAGGACTTCAACTCCTGCCAACGAGAACCCAGGGCTACCCCTCCCGGAAGTTGGCGGAGGAAATCGCAACACCAGCGGCTCCAGTCAAGAAAAGATAGTGGTCCTTACCATATCAGGAGGACCACACATCGCCGACGGAAGCTGGGCAGAGATGGAGAGATACGGTAAGTCACTTAGAAACAATGAAGGCTACGTTAATTCTGTTACAGAAGAACGCCACCCGAAACCGAAAGAGAATGATGATATCACATTCAGTCAGCGTGATCTAGAGGGAAGGTAGTACCCTCACATGGATCCTATGGTCATCTCTGCCTGGTTCGGTCCAGCCAAGGTTTTCCGAATCCTAGTAGACACTGGAAGCTCAGTAAATATCTTATTCAAGCACGCTTTCGACAAAATGAGGCTGTCAATGAAGGATGTGTCTCCCTGCAGCAAACCGCTACATGGTTTCACCGAGGATGCGAAAATGCCCCTCGGGCAACTGGACCTCTTTGTCGAAATAGGAAGTCATCCCCGCTCCGTTGTGCGAAAACAAATATTTGTGCTGATAGATAGCCACTCAGCCTACAACGCCTTTTTGGGAAGACCGGCATTGTCTGACTTCCAAATTTTCCTAGCCCTGTGGTGCCTGAAGATGAAATTTCCGACGGATAACGGAATAGGAGAAATAGAGGGAGATCAAGACGCTGCTCGAGATAGTATGTAACCGAACTTCGCAATAACCGCAGGATGGACAAAGGGAAGGATGCAGAGACTTCTCTCTGCAAGAAAAACTTGGAAGCATAGCAATTAAAGAAAGCCCCTCCTCTTCGATACACCAGCGATCCTTTCAACGAATTAGACCCCAGGGACAAGGAGGAGGAGGCCACCACCGAGCCTGCAGAGGCTATGGATTTGTATCTGTAGACAAACACGACCCAAGTAGACTGCTAAGAGTCGGGTCTCAGTTAAGAGCGGAATTGAAGGATCCACTCATCGATTTCCTTCGCTACAACATGGATGTATTTGCATGGACGCATGCCGACATGACAGGAATCTCCCCAGACGTAGCATGCCACGTACTGAACATCGATCCAGCCAAGGTACCAGTGAAGCAGAAAAAGAGGAGAATGGGGGCAGAACGATCAGCAGCCCTCGAGGAAGAAGTAAAGAACTTACTTGCCAATGACTTCATACGAGAAGCCATCTACCCAGAATGGATTGCCAACCCGGTACTGGTAAAGAAGGCTAATGGAAAGTGGCGAACATGCATCGACTTCTCTAACTTAAATGACGCTTGCCCGAAGGACTGCTTCCCACTCCCCCAAATTGACCAGCTCGTGGACAACACAGCCGGACACGAACTCTTATCCTTTATGGACGCTTACTCAGGATATAACCAGATCCCTATGCACGCCCCCGATCAAGACCACACTAGTTTCATCACTGACCGGGGATTGTACTGCTACAAAGTAATGCCTTTTGGACTTAAAAACACCAGGGCTACTTATCAGCGCCTCGTCAACAAGATGTTTGCGGAATTAATAGGACGAACTATGGAAGTCTATGTGGATGACATGCTGGTAAAATCGAGGAAAGCCAACGATCATATAAACCACGTGGACGAGATGTTTCAAGTATTTCGCCAATATGGAATGAAGCTGAATCCCCTAAAGTGCTCCTTCGGAGTATCGTCGGGAAAGTTCTTGGGATTCATCGTCCATGCCAGGTGGATTGAAGCAAACCCCGAACAAGTCCGGGCTTTGCAAGGTATCAAGATACCATCCACGCGAAGAGAGATGCAAAACCTAAACGGGAAGGTGGCTGCCCTAAGCAGGTTCATCTCTAAAGCAACCGACAAATGCATCCCTTTCTTTGAAGCTCTGAAGAAAGAGAAAGGAAAGTTTGAATGGACTGACAAATGCTCGACAGCCTTCCTTAGCTTAATCGAACACCTCCAGAAACCACCAGTACTCTCAACTCCAAATGAAGGCGAGGAACTATGCCAATACCTTGCTGTATTGTCCCACGCTTTAAGCGCCGCTTTGGTGAGAGAAGACAACCACAAACAGCGGTCCGTATACTTTGTAAGCAAGAGATTTACGGGGGCAGAAGCCAGATACCCTAAACTTGAAAAGCTAGCATACTGTTTGTTAATCACGTCACGGAAACTGCGACACTATTTCCAATCTCATTCCATCAGAGTTTTAACCGATCAACCGCTAAAGCAGGTACTCCATCGCCCCGACACTTCTGGACGACTACTTAAATGGTGCATTGAACTGAGTCAATATGATATCACCTACCATCCTCGCACCACCATCAAAGGACAAGCTATGGCCGATTTTATTGCCGAATTCACTACCAACGAAGGTAAGGATCAATCCGAAATAGCAAAAGATATTAAGTGGAATCTCTTTGTAGATGGAGCATCAAACGAACAGGGATCGGGGGCAGGTATTGTGATAATCACCCCTGGGGGAAAGAAGCTGCTCTATGCCCTAAGGTTGGAATTCGCTGCCACCAACAACGATGCAGAATATGAAGCAGTAATAGCAGGACTGGAACTTGCCTTAGAAATTGAGTCAGTTCTTTGTGTCTCCATAGCGATTCTCAACTTATTGTAAATCAAATACTGGGGGAATTCCAAACTCGAGGAGGACGATTCACAGCATATCTAAAGAAGACCAAGCTGCTGCTCACTCAATTGGATCACTATTTAATCAAACACGTTCCTCGAGAGGAGAACCGATAGGCTGACGAACTGGCGAAGCAAGCTAGCATGAAAAACAGCACCATTTCTGGAATAGTAGCCATCTCAAAACAACCATCCCCAAGTTTCGAACAAGAGGATCTGATAGCTGCAATCGAAGAAGAAACTTGGATGACTCCTATCCGGAAATACTTGCAAGATGGCACACTACCCAACGAGCGTAGCGAAGTCAGGAAAATCCTGAGGAGTGCTTCCCGCTACACGATACAAGAAGGCATTCTCTATCGGCGCGGCTTCTCTAACCCCTTATTAAGATGTGTCGCCGGAAGGGAAGCCAAGGAAATCTTATCCAACATCCATCAAGGAAGTTGCGGAGACCACACTGGAGGGCAGACTCTGGCAAAGATGATACTCCGATATGGATATTTCTGGCCCACCTTAAACAAAGACGCCCTAGACTTCGTCAAGAGATGTGATAGATGTCAGAAATTTGCTAAGATTCCTCGACTGCCAACAAATGAAATTACTCAAATGACCAGCCCTTGGCCCTTTGCAGTATGGGGAATTGACTTGATTGGCGAACTGCCGATGGGCCGAGGAGGAGCCAAATATGCCATAGTGGCAGTTGACTATTTCACTAAATGGGTGGAAGCGGAGCCTCTAAACAAAATATCTTCGGCAAAAGTTATTAACTTCTTGATCAAAAATGTTTTATGCAGGTATGGGGTTCCACTCAAAATCATATCGGACAATGGACTTCAATTTGACAGCGAGGAATTCACCGACTTGTGCCAAGAGTATGGAATTCACAAAAGCTTCTCATCTGTAGCTTATCCCCAGGCAAACGGACAGGTCGAAGCTGTCAACAAAATTCTCAAAACTCTAATCAAGAAGAAACTTGAAAAGTCAAAAGGCGCTTGGGTGGATGAACTTCCTACGGCACTTTGGGCCTACTACGCATCTTATAGAACATCAACAGGACATACTCCTTTCTCTTTGGCATACGGATCGGAGGCCATGCTCCCAGTTGAAACTGTAGTGCCCTCCCATCGTAGGATTCACTATAACCCAGAAAAGAACGAAGAAATCCTCCACATGTCTTTGGATCTAATTGAAGAGAGAAGAAATAATGCAGCACTCAAAGCGGCATCTCACAAGAAAAAAGTGGCAGCACAATACAACTCCAAAGTCAAACACCGCAGCTTACAAGAAGGAGATCTTGTCCTTAAACGGATCTTTCCGCGCCCCGGAGCGCTAAATCCAATCTGGGATGGACCCTATGTAATTCATAAAGATCTCCACAATGGAGCTTATATTTTGTCAACAGTGGACGGAGAGGTGTTTCAGAGGGCATGGAACATCCAACACCTTCGTCGATACTTTTCTTAACTTGTACTGCCATATGAAGTGAATTAATAAAGAGAATCAGTGGACGTAGGCATTTTCGTACCGAACCACTCTAAAAATCTTGTCTCTTTTTTAACTTGTTCCTTTATATCTTGGCTGCTTGTTAAGCTTTATACTTTTCTGTTGAACAAAATCCTGTATAACGACATTTCCATTCTGGGCACTTCACAGCACAACCTCACCTGGACAAGACCTAACAGGTACTATACGAATCTATGCCCTCGTCAATGAGACACTTTTGCTCCAGCATCCCTCTGCTGCGGGTTAACTCATTGCTCGCGACGGCCCTCAAAGCCAACCGTAATGAGCCGATCATAAGCCACCGAGAAGGCCGACTATAGCCGAGGCAGCTCATTACGGCGTTCGGCTCGCTGGCGACTATGGACCGATTATAAGCCCCAACATAAGGTGTGGCCAGTCAGGGGCAGTTCACAGTTGACGATCGGCACCCACGCTAGCCGGCCACGGTAAATCGAACAATACCCACGATTACGGGCCATAATGGCCCGGGTAGTTACTATGCGCGATCTCGGCTCCGATGTGTCTTAAGTACGGCTGTGGTAAAAAAGAAAACTCCCCGCGGAGGCGTAAGTTGGGTGACGAATGTCTCCAAGACCCACAGCTAGGGAAAGTGACTACAAAACCCGTTTGCCACGAACTTAAGCACATCGAAGGCCTTCCGTGATTGGAAGTTTTACTATTTCTTATATTTTCATTTTATTTATAAAAACTTTCCTCCTATCCTCTGTAACGATCACTAAAGTATAGGATACAAAATGGGAGACACACGCTAGTGGAAATGAGAACTCACAGCTGGATAACAGGTCACTCAGCTGCATTCCATCCTCAGTCACACAAGACATCCAAAGCTACCGTCTACAACTAAAACATGAAGGGCGGTACTTCCTTTTCTTGTACATAAACATGTAGCTATAGCCTATTCGCACATCACACTAACATTGCGAAACATGAAATTACATTTTAAGCAAGAGCTTAGCATCAAAAACGATTAAAGCACATGCATATACACAGCTATATTTCTTACGCAACACATCAAAATAACGATAGCATTCAAATACGACAGAATCAACTTATGTTATAAAATTATATAAGAATAAAATCATTCGCTACAATGACACAATTACATAATGAAAGTGCATTAATGTTTTGAACTAGTATATACAGGAGTGCCAAGTAAACCAAAAATAATAATAATAATAATAATAATCAGCTGCAGCAGGGCTCCGCCTCTATCCTGCTAGCCCTTCGGGATCTACTTGACCGCAGGATCAAAACTCCCAGCATGCTGGCCTGAGGTCCCACCTGTCCGATTCAGGAAAAGAATCCATCAGATAAATGATACGCAGTCAAGTTAAGAAAAGATTGAGAGGGAAGACTTACCAGCACCTGCTCCCTGATCATCATCCCCCAACTGCACACCCACTTCCTCGGCGGTAAGCAGCCGCATGCCCTCCTTCACTGCCACTTTCTCCTCCTTAGTAAACTGGGCCGTAACCACATCCATTCTGAAAGCTACGCCACCCTCCTTATCCACCTCAGCCTTGGCCTCCTCCAAAGCCCGAAGATATATCCTAGCCATGATCCGGGGATAGTCGTCCATCCAGGACAGGTTGCCCTGCTTCCAAGTACGAAAGTACATGTCCTGGAGCATCTCATCCATCATCCCCTCATTCTCCTCAAAATCCCTCATCCGGGCTTCGGAAGCCGACAGCCTTGCAACGGCGGTATCTCTCTCCAATCGGTATCTCGAGCAGTCAGCCTGAAGAGATTTCCACATCGCCTCCATCTCCTCCTTCAGCTTGACTTGAGCAAGCTCTGCGGCCTCAAGCCTCCCGGATAACTCCTCTATCTGCTCAAGATCCGCTCTCCGAACCTCATCCACCGTGGCAATGGCCATATCGATTTGTTCCTTGCAGGTAACCTCCATCTTTCGCAGCTCGGCTCTGCTAGCCTCCTCCATAGTTTTCTTTAACCGTCTGGAGGCCGCCTCATGCTAGAAGATCTAAATGGCCTGGTCGGCAAGCTTTTTGGCCTGATCGAAAACCATTAGCCGTAGGCGAATGTTAGCACTTCCGATTTCCTCTCCAGCCTTGACCAGTCGGGCGTGATGCTCCATCAACCTCTTGGTCTCTTCAGCCACCCGATCGATGTTTGCCTTGGCCTCGTCCCCCATTGTCACAATCCGAGTGGTCAACAAGTCGAGATCCAAAGACTTAGCCTCGTCAAGCACCCTTACCATAGAATTGAGGGGCAGGAGGTGCTCACCGGTAACCTCATCGAAGGAAATATCATGAGAACTCGGGTCCAAATCTGCATGGCCCGCAAATGGGTTAGGAGCCAAGCCGGGACGATCAATATGAGTAACGGAAGGATTCTCTGATGGATGCGGAGGTGGCATGGACTCAGTATCTTCCTCCGTGATGTCGTGAATAGGCTGGGTGGGGGCTGAGGTCCAAGTGAAGGTTCAAACATGGAACGCCTCCTCTTTCTCTTTTGGATATCCTCTTCAATAACTCCGAGAAGAGGACGGTAGCCGACTACGCCCCTGGAATGGTCAATCGAAGGCTTCGGTTTAGCAGAAGCTTTGAAGAGTTTGAATTGCTCGAGGCGGTGCCGAATGTCTGATGTCTTGGCCGCCTTACTCGTTCCTGAAATAAAAACCAAGTGTTACAAGCATGCATGAGACTATAATTCAAGAAACATATGAAGTTAAAAAAGGAGTTAAGAATTCAACTTGAACCGCCAGAGTTGCCTTAGCTGAAATACTCTCAGAAGATAGACTGGCACCAGTCCCGACCTTATAAAACATCTTCGGTTTCTCCACCAAGGCCGGCCCTTCCTCCAACCCCTCAAAGGCTTGACGGAAAGCATCATCCGTCCACTCTTGAATCTCACCCGCTTGCCCAGAAGTCAAGGCACCAACGCCGCCACCACTCTGCCCTTCACCACCGTCACCCTCTCCATCACCTCCGCTCCCCTCCTCGCCTCTTTCCTCCTCTCCACTTTCCTCCTTCGGAACATCTGGACACGTGCTGGGAGAGGGTCCATCAGATTTCTTAAGCTTCTTCCCCCGGACGACTGGAGGTATCGAGAAGGGCCTCCTTTTGCTGCTCTTCGTCATGGCCCCGCCTTTAGCTTTGGCAGCCCTCTCCTCGGCTGTATCTCTCTGCTTAACCACAGATTGACGTGGCAAAATCAAGTTGTGCTTCAGGAGAGTGGCATTCCTGATCAGGTAAGAAGCTGACCTATCCCTTCCTAAGATGGCCTCTATCTCCGCAGCCATCTGTACCAGACGATCATTCTCCACGATCGCAAAGCCACCTGTCGCTAGCAAGAAACAGAAGCATATAAGAAGAAGCATTGAAGTCGGGACAGAGAAATTACAAATTAGATTCAACTTACAGCCAGAAGTGAAAAGGCGAAAAGAAACAGAGTCGTCCTTGATGAAGAACCATTCCTTCTTAAACATGGTGAACTTCGAGTATAAGTCCAAGACCGGCTTGAAGGACACGGCTGATTCCAAACTGATGTATGGGGACCCCTTCTTGTAACCTCTCAAATTATATAGGTATCGAATCTCCCGGTTGGAAGGGGGACGCCCGTACTTCCTCTGGAAATTGATGAACAAACACACCAGGACAGCATAGGAGTTGGGCTGAAGTTGGAATGGAGCCACCTTCAAGTAAGTAAGGAAGCTAACTATCCAGGCATTGATCGGAGGAATAGCCCCGCACATGCAATGGTATTGGCTATAGGCGAAATATCCTTCAGGAGGATCATACGGCATCACACCATCTCCCGGCAACAGCATACTCGCTTTGTCAATCCTAAAAGAGCGAGCGATGACATCAAGTTGTCCCACTTTGAGGGAGCTCGGAAAGCAATCGGGAGGAGAGTTCAGAAGCTCTTGAGGGCCATATCCGTCCACTAATGACCTCGAGGCAGGTCCTTGTCACGCTGGTCCTGGCTGGGCAGGGGGCACAACGGGAGGCTCATTTCGGTCCATAGATTTTCTCTTTTCTGATCGAGTTTCAACTTTGTGAGACATTTATTTGCAACACAAGGAAGTACGTCGTTAGAACAGAGGATATAAACAAACGAGTTTATATAGTTTGCAACTTCACTTGAATTCAAAACTCAAAAGATAAAGGTTTTCAGGATCATTCGGCACATAAGGTCCCTGAACTCATTCGGTACTAAAAGATTTCTGAGTCCATTCGGCGTTGAAAAGTTTTTTAGTTCATTCGGTACCGAGTGTCTTTATTCTCATTTGGTGAAACGAAGAAAACTCATTCGGCAAAAGAAACACACCTGATTCGGCACTAAGATGATCCGGCACTAAGATGATTCAGCACTAAGATGATTCGGTACTAGGTAATTCGGCACTTATGTGGTTCGGCTGTCTCAAATGATGGAGGTTGAACGAAGGCCTGAGGCCCATACTTATAGGCAATTACGAACGACCGGACCAGTTGGTTCGGCACGCAGGGCCGAGTGAAGATATCCTAGCTAAAACAAAGCATGCCATGTGTATACACATGCCCTACTTTGGGGGGCAAGTGTTGGATGAGATTCGGCCGGACTAGCTCCCTCTCATGCATGCCGAACCAAAGACGCTCCTCCTCAACCACCGAACCAGCCTACTACCGAACCATCAACCCACCGAACCAACTTCACCCATCCACAACTGGACCAAAGCATTACCGGATCGGTACCTAGCCGAACCAACCCACGTCCCTCTCTCTACCAAACCAAAGAGAAGGAAGGTACCCCCGAACCAACACTCCTCCTCAGCCACCGGATCAAGGTAAGACCGAACCAAGAAGTTATTCCAACCATCACCGAACCGAGGCGCCGCCGGACCAACTCTGCTAGGCCAGACTACGTCAGCCCAGGCCCACCAGCGGCTATACACATCCAGGACCCCTGCCCCCAGCCTCACTCTATAAGTAGAGGGGCCGGGGTACAACAATGAGGGACAAGTTTGAGAGCTCAAGCACGGATAGAACTTTCAAACAACTTTCAGATACTTGTAATCTAAGCTTTGTACTTGTAATCTGAACGGAAAAGGAGAATAACATAAAAAGTGGACGTAGGCACATTCTGGCCGAACCACTATAAATCTGTGTGTTTTTTGCAGTTTAGTCCATCTATTTTATATATTTGCATAAATCACCCAAATCATTGAGAACAACATAAAATCAACTAATCCATACGACTTGGAGGTGTTTGCCCATTTTTTGTGCAAACATATCATATGAATCCAATTTAAAACTGTTTAAGATTAGTTTACGCACCTTATATAGAATAGAGGCCTGGAATTGTTTTTATACTGGAATGTTTTGATCTGGATTTTTGATCAGTAATTGATTGTGTTGCAACTTGAATTTGAATCTGATCTGGGATGAAATTACTTAGCTTGATCTTTTTGAATTTGTGGAGAGATTACTCTGAATTTCTATTTTGAATATTTGTTATTGACTCTTCTTTTTTTTCTCATTGGTTTTAATGTTACAAGATTTTGTTTCCAAGTTTTGGAAATTTTTACTGATCAAAGAAAATGAGAGATAGGGAATGAGATGTTTATGTAGACTTAATTAGGATTTATTAAAAATAAAAGAAAATAAAAATAAAATAGTGACACTTGTTTAAAAATCTAACACTTGTCTTTTACAATTTATAATTCATTTACACTTGTAATTAGATACATTCTTTTACTTACATTTGTAATTATGCATGAGTTAATTAGTTTTTAAATGGTTTAAAAAGCTTTTATATTTAATTTCCTAATTAATAAATACATTTCTTAATTTATATACATAAAATACTTTAAATGAAAATAATATAAAACCAATTATATTCTAAATAAAATCATATATAATATATTTCAGATCCAATATTATTTTAAGAGAGCTATCTTTTGAGTTTCCATTTTAAAATTCAAATTCAACTTAAAATCCCTTCATATATATATATATATATATAATTAAACAAACACATTTTTAATTTGTTTGAAAATAGTAATTTTTCTATTTAAAATCTACTTATATCTATCTAAATATAAACCATTATTATTATTTGTTTTAAAAGAATAATTTGTCAAATATTAAGTAATTATATTAGGAGATTATCAAATATTTATCCAGATATTTATAATTCAATTTTTATTATATTTTCAAATTCGTTTACATATTCAGATATCTTTTATTATCAGAATTTTTATCTGTCCAATTGAATAAACTAGTTAATTATCCAATTATCAGATGCCCAAAAATATGGGTTATCACATTCCTCCCCCCTTAAAATCTTTTCGTCCTCGAAATGGAACGAAGCCAGAATTTAGTCAAATGCTTATTATCAAAAAAATCAATCTTTGATCATTTTTAAAACACTTAAGAAAAAAATCTATATAATGTTTCCGAAATAGTTTTATAAAAAATACTTTTTATAACTCGATGTTTCAACAAGCCCATCCTTGTTCTCATAGAGATTCGGTCATACGTTGATCAGGAGTAGGACTGAAAATCTATAAGTACTTGGTAAACCCGTTTTCAAAACCCAGTGAAAATACTTGAAAATTATTTTATTGAAAATACAGAAAACATTTTTCAAAATAGAGGGAACATCTTTGGTGAGAATGCGCTGGAAATCATCACCCCCTCCATGGTCGCAGTTAACCTGATGATTACGTCGCCATCCCGGCAAAACCATAGATAACTGTAGGCCTCCACACCCCTCGATTACACCATGAAACCCGCTACAGGTCGGAGCTACACCCGGGGTTACGTTTCCATCATAATAAAAACCCATGTAACTGTAGGCATCAGCGCTCTTGAATTTCGCTGCCAAAAATGAAATTTCTCCACTCGACCATAGGTCACAGTCTACCAATGTTATGTTGTCATCTCGGCAAAATCAAGCGTAGACTGTTGACACTCACCTCCACACGATTTCCGCTATGGTCCACAGTAGATCGCAGCGACATCAAGTTACACCGTCGTCACAGCATAACCCAAATGCCTCTATAGGCATCAGCGCCCTCGACTTTCGCTACCCAATAATCCCCAGGAACTTAAATTTGTTTGAACTTCCTCACAGGATCCACTTTAGAACCACCCCTTAGGGCTCAAGGCAGTACCACCCCATGGCACTCCTAAGAAGTTCATTCATGGGAGCGCCTTTTTCCCCAAATCCATTCTCAAACACTTTATACTATACACATATAGTATCTTCCAAATCATACCCTTGTATGAATCATATATAAATCTCCTTTGCACAAAATCAATTATCCCAAAATCGATAATTCTCAAACTAGGCTTTCCATTTCCAAAATTGATTTTACCCAAAAATCAAAAGCCTTTCCAAAATCCATAGGTTCGAAAACCTTTCCAAAATCATTCTCATAAAATCCTTCATATATATATGGATATATATAACTTTGAAAAATCTTTGAATCACTCCATACTTGTATGAATTCCCTTTTCATACTTCAAATAGTTTAAAAAACCCTTTTCTTCTGGCTATAGATTCAACAAGGGGAGTTTATCATATATATAACAAAGATACATAACTTTGTTTATTCCAAATCAAATATTCAAATTTTGATTACTCTTTTATAAAGTTATTAACCATATTACTTTTCTTCATAAAGTGAACCTTTAATCATAGAAATATCCAATTTCCATTTTACTTCATCATTAATTTTTCAAAATATTCCTTTCCATTTCAAAAATCATTTACAGTTCTTATCCACAAATTTTCAATATCAATTTCATTCAATCCCATACGTTGTACTCATATTATACGTACGCAATATCAATCTGATCGCTATCACGATCACACAATTTCTCTTCCGAACTAGTATCATCCACCAGACTTCCTAGTGCAGACTTAGATCTGATTTCTTGATCAGAAACCGTCATTCTCCTTGCATAGTCATAACTATGATAGAGAATTTCCAGAACCAATCAAAAATCCATATCCTGGTTCGCCATCGAAAATCGAGTGAAAAATCCTAACTCGGATTGATATACTATCTCGAAATTCTATGCTCGAATCTGGATCAAATCGTTATGCGAATTGAGTAATATATGTACATCCTGCATATTTATCTTCATTGATTATTAGCTAAATCAATCCTCTTTTTCTGTTCACATTCATCTTGATTTTCATTCACTTATTCACAACTGCTTCAATCCCATTTGGATTATCACCTCAATTCTTATCTCAATTGGGCATTTAATCATAAATAGTCTAAACTCTGTCCCGCTTAAATTTTAAAAAAATAGCTTGAAAAAATAAAAATAGATAAGCAGTTGAAAAATAATTATTAATTTTTAAAATAGCTGTAAAATAGTTAAGTAATTATAGAATAGTTAGAAAATAGTTAAATAGTTATAGGATATTTAGGTAATTGCAAAATAGTAAGCAGTTATAAATAGTTGAAAAGTAGTAGTTAATTTATAAAACAGTTGTAAAATAGTTAAATAGTTCCAAAAATAATTGTATGATAAGTATAAGATAGTTTGGGCTTTTAAAAAGAAAGATTATATAGTAAATAGCTAGGACAAATATATTTAGGAAAGTTTATGCTAAAACAGTTTATTTTAAAATAGTCCAGAGCGAAACTGATCAACTTCCCAATCTCCATTCCCATCAATTCCATTTAAATTTTCGCTTCCTTTTGAATTAATTTAATTTTTATTCAAATTAAATTAATTTCATTTCCCAATTTCCATTTCCAATCAATTTCCCATCCCATTAAATTGGTTCAATCCTAATTCAAGTTGAATTAACCTCGTTTTCTTTCCAAATTCAAATCAAATTCCATTAGAATTTTAAACTATTCAACCTTAATCACAATTCCAAATCACTCAAATCAAATTTCAATTTGAACCAAATTCAAAACTCAATCTCACTTTAAACCATCTCGAATTATATAAATTCGAATTAAATTTTCAAATGTTGGTTTAACCTCTTAAACCAAATTAACCTTTATTTTTAAAGTCTTTAAACAATTTAATCATTTAAATCCGATTTATTTCCCAATTTCAACTTTGAAACCAATTTTTTTTAACAATTTAAATTTCCAGGTTCATTTTAAACATTCAAATTTTAAATTCAAAGTAATTTCATTTCCACAAGTTTCATTTTATCTTTAAAAAGTCAAAATTACTTAAATAATTTTAAATTAAAGTTTTATTTTCACTTGATTTCAGCAATGGATATATATTTCCTCGATCCATTTCTAAATTCATTTCAAATATTCCAATTCACATTTTCATAGATAACAACATGATGATGTGACAAAACATTCAATTTATATATAAAACATCCATCCATAGCATTCATCACACATTCCCAGAACTCAAACCCATTTTGAGATCTTATATAACTCCCTTCTAAATCAACCCATTTAACTTCTTAACTTAAATCCCTATTTCATCTTGAAATTTCCAATTCAGGTTGTTTGTTTTAAACTTATTTTACTTTCCCTAATTAAATCTCATTTTAAACCAGTCAACTTTTACTCACTTTAAATTCCCATTTCAAATTTCAAATTTCTAACATTATTCTTTCTTACTTATAAGTTCAAAAACTTATTTCACTATGGGTTTTTACATCACAATCCAGAGAAAATCAAAACTCAACACTTAGAGTTTATTCCAAATCATTTTTGATATTATGTATATCCACACACGTATACATATTTATTTCTTAGCCCATCAGGCCATACTTTAAATTTTAAACCACCTTTGGTTTTCAAAACAAATTCTTTTAAAGTTTTAAAATAACTTCTTATTTTAAAATAAGATTACATTCAAAATAGTCTGAATAATATCATTTTTTTTATCATTTTGAAAACAATTTCAGATGTTTCCAGACTAAGGAATCAAAATTTCACAATTTACATGTCATTCTTATCTAAAAGTTTATTTCCTTAACACATTCCATTTTGCTTTATCAATGTTTACTAGAAAACAAACATCCTATTATTAAACATAATAACCATTTGCTATTCTGGTTTAAAACCAATTCTAATTCATCTTATTTAATCCTTATTTGGATATATATATATATATATATATATATATATATATATCACTTAGATTCTTATTCCATTTTCCATGACCAACAACCAAATTTTCTTAATAAATAATAATTGGAAAATTTTCGGTTTATATGTCAAAATATAAGCTTTATAAAAATCATTTATTTTTAAAACTATTTAAAATCATTATATAAGAAAATAACAAGTGCACATTCATACACACACACACACACACGTACACACTCAACTCATTCTAGGGTACCACTAACCCTATCCTTAATGAGTAAACCCACCAGAGCCAAGGTTCTCGCTTAACCTTCTGCTTTGATACCAACTGTAAGGACCTAGAGTTTTCGACTCTTTAAGTTCCAGATCGTTAGGAAAAAGAAGGAAAGAGGTAGAAAAGAAACAGAAACCAACCCATAATCTCACATTCGCAGCAGATCAAATATAATATCAGATAATATCCTTTATACAAAGAAAAGATGTATCAGTAAATTTACATTTTAATACATCAGAGTTATAACCATTACACAAATACTCAAAAGTTAAAATCAACATGTCACATATAATCACTCTAATACACAACGGAATACTCCGTACGTTCCTGCCATCCAATTCGTCTCCTGAGCTCCAGAATGTCCTTACTTGAAAATCTGTAATACTTAGTCTGACCCGAGCATTACTTCAAAATAACACCGGGGTTAGGCTGGAAACCAGCCTGTGTAATCCCAAATGACATGAAATAATAAGTTATAACATATGTGAATACTAGGGTAACTCGTACCTTTTACGAGTTCTTACTTATTGTAGTTAATCATTTATCACACACTACAGTTCTCAGGGTAAATGTCCATATTTCTCAATTTATTCCATTCCAACCTGTTTAATTCCATATATCCAATTTATAAAGAATTCAGTTTACTAATCGAAGTGGTTTTGGGTATTAATAATACCCGACCCCGGTCTCTTCGAATCCAATATCATTTCTAGTCCAAATTGTTAAGTTGTAAAACAATACAATTCATATTCAGGATATCATATCACACAACAATTCAACTCAGATAGATAACCCACATTATCACAGTTCAACCCATTCTTATCACAGCACATCTCAATCGCTCATCAGAGACAACAATAATCCCAAGCATCCAAAATCATTCAACCATCCATACACAAGATTTATTAGATATATAATTCCCAATTAAAGTTAATTAATCTCCAATTAAATTAATCACCAACTTTTATCCACTCAGATTATCTTAATCCTACTTACTTAACATTAATTAATTACAAGCCAATTAATTAATCATTCCTTAATCATCCATCTTAATTAATCATCCTTGATTAATTAACCTTAATTACCTTGATTAATTAACCTTGATTAATTAATCATTAATTAATTGTCTCTTTCCTTACTCTTTAATTATTAATTAATCAATCAATAATTAATCTTTAATTACTTATTAATCAATCTTTAATTATTAACCGATTAACTAATTAAATGATGAATCATTTAATTAAATTTTCTTTTTAATTACCATTTAAAATCTTACTTAATAACCTTGGAATCAAATTATCATTAATTATTGATTAAGTTAATGTTTTTAAATTAAATTATTAATTAAACATTTTATCTTAATTAATTAACCTTAATTACATGATTAATTAAGTTTGAAAACAACGTAAGAAATAACTTAATTAATTAAAACCTAAAATACTTTTCTCAACTTAATCAAACATTATTTAATCGCTTTTTTCTTAAAATAGTTTTAAAGATAATTAGTGTAAACTTAACTTTTATTATAACTTAAAACTTGTTAACCTTTGAATAACAACACGGGACAAACCCAAAGTTTAACCTAGCAGAAACCCGAGATTCTCCAACCTTTTCCTGGGTTCCCTCCTCTTCTTTCTTTTAAAACTTAGTTTAATTATTTTTTAAATGGTTGTACTATAAACAATCGCTCACGTACACGAAATATACCCTGAGCCCAGCTTCCTTTTTCCCCGGGTCAAACTTGAAGAAAACTCTTGTTCCCAAAATTCAAATCTCTTGCACAGAAAAAAACTGTTGCACGTGCATCAACCCACGGCGGCGCTCCAGCCACCCATCCCACCTCCGGCAAGTCACCATTGTCCTCCTCTATCGACACTGATCATCCTCACTACCCAGACGATTACGAAAACGAAAATCGATCATCGTGAACAAGATGGACAGAAAACCCCTGATCCAAATCCACCTCGACACTCCGATCCCGGCCACCAGAAATTATGATCCCCTATCCATAGCTTCGCCTTGATCTCGGGATTCAATTCCTCACCGACTGGACCAACTCGATACACCCACGACGACGCTGTCACCATACTCCGACCTCGACAAAAAACCCACTTAAAACCCTAGTTTAGCCTCGTCCAGCCACCTCAGGCAACTGACATCCCTTCGACGATTTTTCTCGACCTCATCGAACACCAAGCTCGCTTCAGCCAAGACCCTGGCCCCTCAAGTGCCGCCGATCACTAGATTTTCCTCTAACCCATTTCATGATCAACACTCGAATTCTCTCTCGATTACAAGTTAAAAATTATGATTTAGCTTTTAAAAATCATGATTTTTAATGGAGATTATGATTATATGAGTGAATCCAAGAATTATGCTGCTTGAGTTTTACTTATTTATAAAATTTCCACTGTCTTGTATTTATTTCCAGAAATATACAAAATTATTTCACTTAAAAATAATTTTTAACCATAGTTTATGTTTAAACAAACATAATTCATTTGGATTCCTAGACCTAATAGAGATTAGATGAGGAGAATTGAAATTTTGATCTACGTTTTAAACTGTAACTTAAAACAAAGATAACACAGATATATCAGACATACACACCAGTATCTTCAATCATATATACATGTATTCAGACCTAAAACAAACATACATACATATTTTCAAACATTCATTACAATTTCTCTTCAAACATTTATCATATGAATCCAATTTAAAACTGTTTAAGCTTAGTTTACTCACCTTATATAGAACAGAGGCCTGGAATTGTTTGTACACTGGAATGTTTTGATCTGGATTTTTGATCAGTACTTGATTGTATTGCAACTTGAATTGGAATCTGATCTGAGAAGAAATTATTTAGCTTGCTCTTCTTGAAGTTATGGAGAGATTACTTTGAATTTCTATTTTGAATATTTGTTACTGACTCTTCTTTGTTTTGCTCATTGGTTTTAATGTTACAAGATTTTATTTCTAAGTTTTAGAAATTTTTATTGATAAAAGGAAATGAGAGATAGGGAATGAGATGTTTATATAGACTTAATTAGGATTTATTAAAAATAAAAGAAAATAAAAATAAAATAGTGACACTTGTTTAAAATTCTAACACTTGTTTTTTACAATTTATAATTCATTTACACTTGTAATTAGATACATTCTTTTACTTACATTTGTAATTATGCATGAGTTAATTAGTTTTTAAATGGTTTAAAAAGCTTTTATATTTAATTTCCTAATTAATAAATAAATTTCTTAATTTATATAAATAAAATCCTTTAAAAGAAAATATTATAAATCCAATTATATTCTATATAAAATCATATATAATATATTTTAAATCTAATATTATTTTAAGAGATCTATCTTTTGAGTTTCCATTTTAAATTCAAATTCAACTTAATATCCCTTCACATATATATAGTTAAACAAACACATTTTCAATTTGTTTGAAAATAATAATTTTTCTATAAAATCTACTTATATATATATATATATATATATATATATATATATATATAAACATCGTTATTATTTGTTGTAAAAGAATAATTTGTCAAATTTTAAGTAATTATATTTGGAGATTATCAAATATTTATCCAAATATTTATAATTCAATTTTTATTATATTTTCAAATTCATTTACATATCCAGATATCTTTTATTATTGGAATTTTTATCTGTTCAATTGAATAAACTAGTTAATTATCCAATTATCAGATGCTCAAAAATACGGGTTATCACAAGGCGCCTATGGTCGAATCGTCACAAGGTGTGCAATCCTAAACGCCAACTAAGAGAAGGAAGAAACTAGCATGTAAACTTCATAGAATAATAACTGCTAAAGATCCAGAATTTGTTATCACTTCTATTGACGAAGGGTCACTTTCCGACACTTAGAAAGTTAATGAAAGAATTTTCAAATCTCCAAATTCTCGATGAAATTATCACCTATGACTTCCCAAACATCATTATCGAGGGGCTTAATTTTCCTGTCGGGAGTCATGGAGGCATTCTTCCTACCGATAGATGAATGAAAACATCTACAAGCAAGGATACACCTACTGGTATGTTGGGATGGACACTACAATCACGTGCACTCCCCTACATGCTTTTCATCAATCTTTTGAATAACGGTTACTTATAGATTCTCGCTTGGACTTTGCTGGTGTAGTGCCTCAGTCTCAAGCTTTTGATAGTCTAAAAAGCTCTTAGACGCATTATGGATTTAACCATGGCTTAGAATCAGGCAGGCATAGGGAAAGAGACGACGACTGGGAAAAAAGCCATCGTTCAAGGGAATCATCTTCTTCCAAGTATAAGTCCCAATCTCAGTCATTCCATCAAGAAGATCAGCCAAATCTTCCTATTTATAGTGGAGATCAGACTTCCTATCCGGGACCTCAAATTGTCGTATTACACGAGAAGTACTCTGGTTCTTCTAGCTCTAGGCAACTTCAAGGCCGTAGATCGAGCAAGCATCTAAGTATCACTTTAAATCCATCCTTTCCTGCCACTGCCCCTGATATTTCCACAGCAGAAAAATTACCCAAACTTAAGGCCACTTTCCCAAAAATCTTTTTTGACGGGTTTAAATTCCTTCCTACAATTCATATGATCCCAGGGCATGCAAAAGCAAGTTCTCTCGCATGCGGTAACGACGTTTATGTTTAGTGTGAGTCGTTCCAGCACTTAATGGAAAAAATCCCCATGGTGTCAATCGAACGACAATATGAAATAGATCGTCTCAAGCTAGAGGCGATCCATGGTAAGGATATGATCGAGCATCAAGATAATGAGCTATCGGAGTAGACAAAAAAAATTTCCAAGGCAGAAAAAAGTGCTAAGGAAACGCCAGTGGTAGTGAGTCATTTGGAAGTTGTCCATAACAAGGAACTCGATGCTGCC
Organism: Allium cepa; assembly: GCA_030765085.1. Taxonomy (NCBI): domain Eukaryota; kingdom Viridiplantae; phylum Streptophyta; class Magnoliopsida; order Asparagales; family Amaryllidaceae; genus Allium; species Allium cepa. The sequence goes on from CM060943.1 coordinate 806,515,883, forward strand.
CTCAATCGCAGCGGCGCACTCACTCTAGAAATGGATTCCTTGCAAAAGGAGAAAGATATCTTGGCCCGTCATGTTGAGGAGCTTGAAGAGCTTCTTAAGAAAGAAAGGGAAGAGAAGATTGAGGCTCGGGATGAATCACAAAGGTACGGCGAGGAGACTATTGAAGTAGGAGTCTAAAATCAAACTTGACGAGTAACTTGCCAAAATAGAGGCCCTAAAAAAAGAGGCAAGAGAGGAAGGCCGTAAGAAGATGATGGAATAAAATGAAGCCCTGGTGGATGATGCTAAAGAGTCCGATCAGAATGAAATTAAGGACATGTTTTATCCACTGATCATCTAATACAATGCTAAAGTCCTTATCCACCCCAACTTGAGTTTTCTTAGCAAAGGATATCTTAAGTCACTTGCTGAAGCATGGTCATATATTATCGAGATGAAAAAGAGGGAGCTGGGCAAAGCTGAGTTAGATGAAGAGAAATTGGCATGTGAGATCCTTCATGAAAATTAACCCCTAGACCTTGCCACCGCGAGACTCCGATATTTCAACATTTTAGCGCCTTCATGTAAAGGGAAAAAAATTGATGAATCCTTAGAGTCTAATCCTAAGGGCCCCTCTTCTTTCCAAGCGACTGAGCATCAGTTTCTTTTAGCTCGGGGGCAAGACTTGAGCTACGATACGAAAAAACTTGGCTACCAATCTAAAATATTGACCCCTATTTTGAAAGAGGGCACTCCGGCGACAGTCGAGATCCAGCCAGATGCAGGAGTTTCACTTTACTCTTTACTCTTCAAGCGGTTTTGTTCTTTATGCCCAATGGTTTTAGGCTTATCCCCTTATTTTGACAAATCCGCAGGTCTTTAGGTCCCACCAAACTCCTAAAAGTGACGCTGCCAGGGAGCAACAAGAGAAATCAATAGAGATTTCGACGACAATTGATGTGTCGGGGCCCGATACTCAAATCATCGGAGCACTCGACGATGATAAGACAAAAAATCCGCTACCAGTTGATGAATCTGATGATGTTGTTGCATCTTCGAATGCACTGATGAGATTTTACTAAAGGAGCGCATTGAGAAGAAGGAATTGCTAAAGAAAAAGGCCAAAGCTGAGCCCATCAAGGTGGACATTGATGATCCATACCTCATTCTACTACAAAAATCATCCGATGGATCGATTCCCAAAGAAATCGCTCTAAGCTTCAAACACTCTCCTGCCAAATGCGGTAAAGGATTAAGGAAGAGAACAAGTGGAAGTTCAAATAGTGCCACTTCCGAGAAATCCAAAAAGTAGAGAAGATTGAAGAAATGGTTGTCGCTTCAGCTCAGTGTGTACATAATTTGCATAGTTGTTTGTTCATAGTTTGCAGGTATGACCCCCAGTTTTTTGAATAAACTTGTATCACAATTTTGAAACTTATCATGTGAATAAAAGTTTTATGTTTAACTCTCATGCAGACTGTTATTTAAGTAGTTGAACTATTACTTTCCATTTGATGTACTTGTAATTCGTTGTTCATTAATTCCGATAACAATCCACTAGCTCTATCTCACGGCCTCCATGTGGTCGCGCCTTGAGTAGTATCAAATGTTGGGCTCAAGCCTTAGTGTTACATCGCCAATTCAGCGGTTTGATTAATTATACTCCTGCCCCCAGTCTTGGATTAGTGGGGTTAGACGTTGGACGGTCGAACTCATCCTTAGCGAGTTTATACTCCTCCTTTCGGTTTTAGGCCGGATTTCATGGAATGACGAATGGTCGTGGCGCACTCGTCTATTTGTTTATACTCATATCTGCACTCTAAGGATAAGAGTTAGTTGATGGGTGGTCAAACTGCACCCAATTTATGTTTATACTCTAGTCCGCACTCTGGAGACTTAGAGTTATTTCATGGGTGGTCAATTCACACTCAATTTATGTTTATACCATAGTCCGCACTTTGGGGACTCATAGTTATTTCGATGAGCAGTCATATCATACTTTTCTTAATTGATTGATTTCCCCTCCTAGGTCTAGGGTTCGAGTTAGCGAGCGATCATTAGCGTTATGATCGCTTTTATTTTATTTCCATCCCATTGTCCCATGGGATATATTTGATCATCAGATGGTTGAGTGACATCCATTCCTCATTATGCTTCCCGTCCATTGGATTATGAACAAGAGTTATCAAATGAACAACCAGATTATGCTCATCTTGTTTAGTCCCGTTGGGAACTAGCGTAATTGATTAATTCCAAACTCTGGGAGCCTGTTCGGACATATCGACATCAACCAGTTTCGTCATGTAACTAATACATAATGTTACAGTAAAAATAAATATAAAAGACGTTTGAAACTTTATTTGCTAAATGGAAAGGAGTGACATAATCTATCCTATTGCATATCTTGAAATTCAAATGCTAAAGCAAATTCTAAAAGCAAGTACAACTGAATGAAAAAGGAATAAACAAAGTAAAATACCATTGTAAATTCTTGCTATTCTAAGCCTTTGGGAGTGTGATGCCATCAGCTATTGCTAGCTTGAAAGTTACCTCTCCAAGCCTCTGTTTAATGACAAACGTCCCTTCCTAGGTTGGACTCACGTGCGATGGGGTAGGAGAAACCCATTTCAAGACAAGATCGCCGATTTTAAAGGTTTTATGTTGGACTTTAATGCTGTAGTATCGGGCGACTCGGTGTTGATGTGCAGTTGCCCTTAGATCCGCCTGCTCATGCTTCTCATCTATAATGTTGAGAGATTCCTAAAAGAGATCTTTATTCGTTTTGGGATCGTAGTGAGTCACTCGATGAAAAGAAACTTCAAGCTTAAAAGGAATGAAGACTTCAAAATCTTAAGCAAGGGCGAATGAAGTATGGCCAGTCCCGGACTTATGGGCAATCCTATAAGCCCACAATGCTGTTAGGAGTTCATCCACCCACTTATCTATAGCCTTTTCTAATTGCTTCTTTAGAATGGACTTTATATTTTTGTTCACAAATTCAACTATCCATTTGCTTAAGAGTAAGCGAATGCTGCAAACCTCTTTTCAATATGATACCTATGAAAGAAGTCTTTGAATTCAACATTGTCGAATTAAGTCCCATTATCTATTACAATAGTTCATGGAAGACCAAAATGATAGATGATGTTTCGGATAATAAAGTTGATTACTTTCTTGGTTGTGATCGTGGCTAAAGATTCTGCTTCGGCCAATTTTCTAAAGTAATCAACTACAATGATAGGGTACTTTGCACTACCTTTAGAGATTGGTAAGGAACCGGTAATATCTATACCCCACATGGAAAACAACAATAGGCGCACCATTTGTGTGATTTCCATCGACGGAGCTCTTGGAATTTTTTCATATATCTAGCACTTGCCACATCGTCTTACATAGTTAGCGATATCTCGATTGATGGTTGGTCAATAATATCCGTAATAGAGTATTTTTTTGCTAGAGTTTCCCCTCTAATGTGATCGTCACATTCCCTTTCATGAACTTCTTTTAGGACCCGTTTTATCTCAACATGAGCGATACATTGGAGTACAGGAACAGAACAACTCTTTCTGTGCATAACTCCTTCCTGCATGATTTATCGTGAAGCTTTACAAAGGACTTGTCACTTTTCATTCCTTTGTTTGGGTATGAATCCCTGTAGCAAATAGTTTTTAATCAGAGTCATCCACGATTCCCTCTTTGGCTCCATCTTTAGTACCCAATCGATTTCTATTAGGGTTATACTCTGGGCGTTTAGCACTTCGTCCAGAACCAATCCCATTTGTTGTGCGTCACTAGTGCTAGCAAACTTTGCTAATGAATCAGCCTCTCTGTTTCGAACATGCAGAATGTGCCAAATGTCATAGTATTCAAATTCAGCCAAAGACTCTTGGACTTAGGTAAGGTATGGAGAAAGTCATTGTCCTTTAGCATGATAATCTCCCCTGGCTTGGTTTACTACCAACCGTGAATTGCAAAAGATTTCAAGAGACTTTATTCCCAGTTCTCTAGCGAGTTTAAGCCAAACAATCAGAGCCTCGTACCCAGCTTTGTTGTTTATCATTGTGAAATCAAGCTTTAAAGCATAACAGATCAACCGAAATTCGGGAGTTACAAGCACAATTCCAGCTCCAGAGTAATGATCATTGATACTCCATCAGTATTGGTAGGGATTTCGCTTTTCCGCGGGGAATTATCCCATGCAATGAATTCTACTATAAAATCTACTAGTGCTTGACCCTGGATAGCCCTCTGACGGGGACAAGTGATATCAAATTAACTAAGCTCGATATTCCAAATGAGTAATCTTCCAGCCATCCTAGGTCATTGGAGGACCTATCGTAATGGCTGGTCGGTGTAAACATAGATTGGGTGTGCTTGGAAGTATGGGCGGAGCTTTCATGATGCAATCAGCAAGTAGTATGCTAGTTTTTCTATATTCGGAAAGTTTCTTTTAGCTCCCGTCAATCGCTTTCTGACGTAATAAAATGATCTCTGAATTTTATTCTCCTCACGAAGTAATGCGACACTTATAGCATGTACTGACATAGCCAAATAGATGTATAAATCTTTATGATCCATCGGCTTTGACAAGATGGGGGTCCCTCCAAATGATTCACCACAACTTGAAATGCGTCTTTACAATCCTGTGTCTATTCAAAGTTTCCTTTTCCTTTCCTAATCAAGTCAAATAAATGAATGCATTTGTCGATTGCTTTGGAAATGAATCGGCTTAAGGCAACAACTTCTACATTTAGATTATGTACTTGTTTGATAGTATTTGGCGCTTGGATATCACAAATGGCTTGAATCTTGTCGAGATTTTCTTCAATTCCACCCGCGTTAACAATAAACCCAAGAATTTCCTTGTTGCTACGCCAAATGGACACTTCAAAGGATAATTTCCATCTTGTAATGTTGGATTTCTGCCATGACTTTAACGTAGTCGCTTGACCGTTGTGACTTCATAAGCATATCATCCACGTATACTTCCATTGTTTTTCCAATCTGATCTTTAAACATCCTATTGACTAAGCACTGACAAGTCATTCCTGCATTCTTTTGTCCAAACGGCATCACCACATAGCAATATAACCTAACATCGAGATTTATTTATATTTCGAGTACACATCCATGAAAGCAATTCATGTCCCGTAGTTGAGTCCACCAGCTGGTCGATCCTTGAAAGAAGAAAACTGTCTTTTGGACACACTATGTTCAAGTCTGAGTATTCAATGCATGTTCTCCATTTCCTGTTTTCCTTTTTCATAAGCATAGGATTAGATACCCACTTAGGGTAGAGGGCATGGCGAATAAATCCCTTGTCTTTGATTCTATCCGCCTCCTTTTTAAGAGCGGAAGATCACTCCGGATCCATGCCGCATATTTTTTGTTTCACCGCGACATGCCTCGGGTTGATATTCAATGCATGACTCGCAATAGCAGGCAAGATTCCACACATGTCAGAGTGAGTCCAAGTGAACACGTATAGATTCACTCGAAGAAATCTAGTAAGTTCTTTCCTCATCGAGAGGTTGAGCCATGATCTAATTGTTAGGACTCATGACGGGTCGTCTGGGTGACTATGACGTTAATTATCAGCTCAACCAGTGCAGTCTTGGCCTCTTTAGGCTCCTCCTCATCATCTCTCGGATCTATATCTCTATAGAACCAACTGTGGCGTCCGAGCCAAGGCTTAGGCGCTAGTTGTCAATCTTTTGTAGCTTGAATACGGGTAGTCTTGTCCATACCCTTACCTTTCTCTTTATGTTGAGCATCCCTCAACTCAACTACATAACAGACACGTCCAGTCACCTGATCACCGTGAACAACTCAAACATCATTATCTGTCGAAAAATTCAAAGTCAAATACCGTGGAGCAAGGGCTGCTGGGAATTCGGCTAGGGCCGGTTGGCCTATAAAAATGTTGTAAGAATAGTTAACATCCAAAATAACTAACGACAAGATTCGCACTCTCATACAGTCACCTTCTCCTAACTCTAAAGGTAATTCAACATAACCAACGGCTTTAGTTGCAACACCGTTACAATTTTGTATACGAAATTTAGATAGCTTTGAGTCCTTGGCTTCCATTTTCATCCGATCATAGGCTTTTTTGTAAATTATATTTACCGAACTTCCACAATAAATCAATATCCTTCCCACCAAAGCAGGGTCGATCATGGCTGAAATGACCATTGGGTCGATTGTCGGAGCCTTCACCTTGTGTGTATCTCTATTTTTTAACACAATATTATCTGTCATTGTATATTACTATTTTACTGGTTGATTCCTAATGAAACTCCTATTCTTAGGTTCCACTAGTTGATTCTTTAATTCTTCAATTTCCTTAGGCGAAATTCTACTAAGTGGTCTACTAATAGGTTGGGCCACCACTACCAAATCAGTTCAATTCTCAATCGCTCTTCTAGGAGGTAATCTCATAATTGCTTCAAAAGCATCGGTAAAACCTTAAACCATCAAAACTCTATCTATCTATCTCCTTTATAGATTTTCTATCACAAACAATGAATGCATGGACCTTCCCTTTGTCTCGCCTAGAGATACCAAGGGCATTGTCTTCTTCTTTCGGGTTCCATAGGGTATTGATTCTATCAACACAATAAATTCTGGCATCATTTTGTACTAACTAATCCATACCCAAAATTACTTCATACCTCCAAGGTCAAACACAAATGGGTTAAAAGAAAATAAATAATCATATAGAGCAAATTTTAGATCAGTGCTTTTTAACCCAAGGGTGGCATATGCACTAATTGCATTAACCACCTACAAAGAAGTAACGAGGTATGCATCATCTAAACCCAACCTACCTACCATATCTTTCGAAATGAAAGAATGTATAGCTTTAGTATGAACTAGAACTCCAACTAAATGTAGAAATGGAAATCGAATCTTCCAACACAACATTGCCTTTGTCCTCGATAGAAGGTCTTCCTCTCATCCTTCCAAGGCAAACAACCTTGTCTGCTTCAGCGCCACACAATTCTTCTTATGTCCTGGCTTATTACAGTTATATCACTTTACCTTGACCATTCCTTCTGTCCGCGTGCACTTTGATTTATATTGCTCTTTCTACCCACAGTTGTAGCATGTAACTTCTGAAACATCCTTTTGGCCACTGCTCTTTTGAGTCTTTGATTTTGGCTGTTGTCCCCCATTTCCTTTTTGGTAAAGAGCAAATCTCTTCTTCCACTCCACTTTCGGCTTCACAACCACCCTTCTCTATGCTAGGTACATACTATCATACCTCCTCATTATATTTACTACAAACTCAAAAGGAGATAGCATATGTTCATCATCTTGTGATCTGTGCCCTTCTTGAAACTCTTGATAAACTTCTCGTTCATCTTCAGTGGGGGTATTAATCAATTCTCATTCATGTTTATTCAAGGCACTAAACTTCTGAATATAGATTTCCATACAATGGCCCCCTTTCCTGAGACCAACGGATTTATTAACAACACACACCTCTAAGATTCAGAGAGGAACTGAGCCATAAACCTCTTTTGGAACTACTCCCATGTCATCTCCTCTTTAGGAGTTTCAACTGTCACTATCTCCTACCAATCTGAGGCATCTTCGTGTAGCTGCTTAGGAGAAACCCTTCTCTTTTGCTCGTCACCCGGCCTAAATACCTTCAACTAGATTAACATTACCACCGTTAGCTCTCTTCCGACGAACATCTTGCCTTATAAATTCCTAAAGTCCTGATTTAATTTTGAAAAATCTTCCCTTGGCTCAACTACTTTTGACATGATTTCCCTCATCATATGTGCCACGAATTGCCTAAGAAAAACAATATCCATGCTAGGGATGTGTGAGATGCCTCGTTTACTGCTGCCGAAGGCGCTTCTCTACCTTTGTCTCTAACCGTCGGTGTACTATCATTCTCTCTTTAGGCATTGGTTCCTCCTACTGTAACTCTTCCACTTCTCAGATCCATTTTTGCTAAGAAATTTTTCATTAGAATTAGAAAGAATGATAGTGAAACAATAATAGAGAAATAGATATTTACTTATATACCTAGATAGCAATTACAAGTACATTATATATAGCACATATCCTCCCCAAGATGTTTGTTATCTACTAACTACTCTTATTTAAACTTTTACTTAATTTTGTTTTACTTAAGTGTCCCCTACCTAAACTTCAATTTTGTTTTACTTAAGTGTCCCCTACCTAAACTTCAATGCCAACTGTAACAACCCTTATTCCAAGACCAAAAAATGAAACCCAATGTGTTGTAGTCACTTTGGAATTATCTTTTGGCGATAGAGATGAGATTGGTTATATTATACAATCTTAAGTAAACATAGCACATATTAACTAAAAGTAAGAAACACATCATTGCAAATTACACCTAACAATTTAATTCCCAATACTCATGCTCACGTAGGGGTCAAAATATGCAACATAATTATTAGTGTTATGCCCACCATATAACGACGCTCACATAAACACTTAGTATAATGAAATTAAAATATCAAATATAACACCCAAGCCTTTTGCTCCTAATTTAGCACCCTTTATTCGTCCGTCTCAAAAGAAAATTTATTAAATCCATAAACTCTACCTACTCGAATGAGTACCCATGATTTTATATGAAGAACAAGGATAAGAACATTGATTATGCATCAATTCTGGTATGTGAAATATATTACCCTAAACATAAAATATAGTGAGACCATGCTATTAAAGCACGGAACGGGTTTCTCACTATAACACAACATTCATTTAGTTTACTTTAAATTTAAACATACACAACCTTAAGTATTTTACACATTTCATACGACCATATCCAAAAGGATCCAAAACTAAACTTTTTAGATACAAAACCATATCCATTCATGAAACTAACCCTAACCAAATAATTTAGTCTCGGCTGCTTCCAAAGCCTTAAACCCTATATAAAGATGTATAGTTAAAGTCATAACCTTCGCCTTCCATATTGGTATCATGCTTGCATAGTTAACTTAGTTGCCACTTATGCCTTATACCATCATTATCGTACTTTGTTGCCACTCCCGACCCCATGCCTCTTTTTTCTCGTATTCAGGTTGCCATTTCAGGCCTTACACCAACTTTGTCTTATTTTTGCTATCACTCTAACTTTATACCTACTTTGTTCTTGATGTCTTGACTGCCATACCCGGCCTTACGTCATCCACCATTCCTTTTGATTCCACTCTAGTCCTTACACTAATGTTGTGGTATTCCAGGACGATTGCCACTTGAGGCCTTGTACCACGCTTTCGGTTTTGGTTGCCACATTAGGCTTTAGACCTATGGTTTAATGTTTTGGCTGCCACACCCGGCCTCATGCATACTTCGTTCTTGGTTGACACAGTAGGCCTTATACCTACACTTTCAGTCTCTTAACAGTCACTCCAAGCTTACACCATCAACCAAACATACTACTGACTATTCACTATTAGGGTTTCTAATTAGCTAATCATCAAGCTAGCACAAGTTCGACTTTTATCCAGTCAACATTTCCTACTTATTGCATCATCATTAATATGTAAGCACCAATTTTCCAGTTATCTTAACTTTAGTATACACTTTAGCCTCTGGAAGTTATAAGTTCCGATTTTGAACTCCCTACCGAGTGCTAAACATCTTACGACAATCACAACAGCTGATCTTGTCTGGGATGCCCGTCTCTTTGAATTTCGAAATTTCTTTCTTTTTCCATAATTTTTATCTTGAATCGCTCTCGTGCCCTCGAGTTCTTCTTCGGTTAGCAGACTTAAATGAACACTTTATAACTTTCCTTACTCGATTCCTGTTACTAAGGTTTTAGTTTAATACTCCATGTTCAGCTTTACTGCTCTCAATACACACATTGGGAACTGTCATATGCATGATACTCACTTTACATGCGTCAATTTTGATTTGTTTGATCTAGTCCTTTTTCACCGTCATTAAGTACTTTCCTGACATGTTCAACCTAAATTGTGGATCTAATTTATTGACTAATTAATTAATACTTTATTAAATTAGAATGCCTACCGACTCGAATTATTTATCTTTCGACTCACATTAAAACACTTCAACAAGGCCTGTTTACTTTCAGACATTTCTTATATTATTTCTAGAAAAACAAAGAAATTATTTATATGTATTTTCTTTTACAAAATTACTCAACTCCTTATTTCTCTGTCCATTTTCTATAATACGTGGCTCCGAAATAATTCATGTCAATTCATTTAGTTAAGAGAAAATTCTATAAATCAAAACCAATCTCTACTAATATAATTCCAACCTCATACTAAATTTTCGGATCAACAAGTATAGGGAACGTTCATATTAATTCGGCCATGAATAATCTAGGGAAGAAAATCAAATTAAAATAAATATTATTCATCTATATTTCTTAGTTAATCGATACTGTTAATTGATCTTCATTTCCTCTTATTTCATTTTTAGGCCGCAATCACGAATAAATAGCTTCAAAGCTTCTAATTTAGTTTGAAGCCAGAATGAAACGAAAAGAGAAAATTAAGTGATTATCTTTATTTCAATGAATAATTAAGCCATCGGCCATTTCTTCTCTTCTTCGTTTAATTCTTCTTAATTAAGTTTACCTAAACAATAATCTTGGTAAGTAAACATATATTCAAACACTTGTCACACTTTATTATTCAATTTCATGATTAAACAATTTAAAACTATATTCACATAATTAAATCTTTAATTAATTATTATTAATATATGGGGTGTTACAACATTTTATTGGCACCAATTTTTGCCCACTCATTTGTATGCCTACAATCGAGATTCAAACGTCGGATGATAGTTTTTCGATATCTCGAAACATTAAATGTAAAATTTGATGCCACGGAGGGCGGCGATTTCTTGAAATTAGGTTTCTCCATTTTGGTAAGATAATACAATGCAACTAATTATTTGATATATGAGACTATAACTGGGTAAACCATATCTTTTTAACATGTTCTTTAAAAGCAAATACTATGGTTGTCTTTGTCCAATCTACATACAAACCAATCTACATAGAAACACAGTAGATATACACAAAAAGAGCTACACATGGTTAAGAACAAATACTGTTTTCCAAATCTTAGGGGTTGATTTAACCAAATAAAAAATGTACCTTGTCATTCTCCCTATCCATCAACTTGTTTTCTCTCTTGTCCTGGTTCTTAAAATCACTCTTTGTCCTCATCTTAAATCCAACAACATCTCCACTCAAAGACGTCACTTACTCCAATTAACCTACCTTCACTTCGTTTGTCTTCATCATAATTTTATATTCACTTTATTGCCACGTTACAATTAGCATATTTAATCAGGCTTGCTAAAATAATAGCTACGTTTGTACTTAGTTATATGTAGTTAGGCAATCCTTAATTATGTGACCGAACTATACAGATAAACAAGGGTTACAATAGAATTAGTTGACTTAAGTGTACAGAACTAGTTTTTGTAGAGTATACATAATTAATTTTAGTAGTTAATATTGTCATGCATTTCATTTTAATCCGTTTCTTGATTTAATTATGGAGTTTTGCCAAACTAGTATTCATGAAAGACATGATAAACATTTATAGTTGGTAAGACTTTCCTGTACTACTATAGTAAGTAAAATAAAACCCTCCAAAAGATAGCCTAGCACAGAAGACAACTGTATGTTACAGATGAAGAACCCATAAATTAATATCTAATTTTCCTAAGTGTTCAAAATAAAATAAAGAGTTATGCTAATGACACTTGCATTTACTGACAATATGATTGGTATTAGTAAGTGCAAATCATAATGTCCATAGCATCAGATATAAATGTAGTGCTAAAAGCATCAGGATTTGCATTTGCTAAAACTAACCCAAGTATTAGTAAATACAAATGTGGATTAAAACTAACCCTAATAATAGTAAATGCAAATCAGGATGATCGTAACATCATATAAATAAAAATCTAAATAAAAATCAAGCTATAACTTTTCTTTCTTTGGAATTCATTAATAAGTTCACAAAGTAGCTAGCTAGCTATCATTCTTCCTAAAATAGCATAAAAAAGAGTCGACAATTCTTTTATTTTTCCATATATATATCCATGATGAAAGGATAACGTATAATATCATTTACTAGGTAAACGTGCCTTGAGAAGATTGGCATGAAGTCTTATTGCGTAGCCAGTGCTGAAGAAATTATTTCTGTAACCATTTGGAATATAGCGATGGTGAACATCTCACATGCTCCAAAATTTTAACATGTTTGGCCAAGTTAAAGCCCCAGAAATTGAAGAATCTAGAATAGTAGGAAATCTAATTTAAACCACAAGTTTATATATTCATTGAATTAAACATGTAGCCTAGAGCATGTGCTTGCACGGTCTGAAAGCTGTCGACGGCTGTCGTTAGCCATCGCTAACCGACAAAAAATGTCGCCGATCGAAGAAAAGACGACGACTTTAACGACGGTTTCGTCAATAATTTCGACGGCTAGGAATGCCTAGCCGTCGCTAGCCGATAAAAGTTGATGGACACGTGACACGAATCTATGCATCATATATATGCTCGGGGGGTCGCTAGCCGTGGCTACCTGTACAATTAGGCCGCCACTAGCCGTCGTTAAAGTTGGTATTCTTTTTTATATAACAACTTCTATTTGCACCATCCAGCACATACGTATTAATCTCTCTATTCCCTTAAATATAACAAAATAAACCCAATTTCAGAATTACAACCATCGCATGCATCACATAATCTCATACATATCACACATAACCAAGTTTATATCACAAAAAATAATATTTACATCAATATTCCAACAAACAACGCAATCATACCTACAAACCTCATGTTTATTTAAGGAAACAACCATCAATCATCTACAAATCCATCAAACATCTACAAACAACACGATTATCAAATAAGTATCAAATTCATCAACACACGCCAAATAAGTACGAAACAAAACAACCAAAATTCATCAGAAACCCAACCATACCTACTCATCATCATCATTTCCCGATCAATGCCCATGAATTGTCCCATGCTCAGCCATATATGCCACAATCTGCTCATCTAACGGCATAGCCAATTCTTCACCGTTCTGCCAATCATTCAAATCTGCAATCTGTTGTTTGAGCTGAGCAATCTCCTATTCGGCCTATGATTTCCTATAATCGGCTTGGGACATCCTCGTTTGTAAATTAGTTATTAGCTAGTTATAATTTATGCTTAAATAAAATTTGTATGTTAGTTAATGAAGTAGTTGAACTCAATAAACATTACATCTTGATTGTCGTGACTGTATCACCCATTTCACGTAGGTTTGTCGGTCACAGTATTGAAAATCCTATCCTCCTCCTAAGCGGTCAACTCCTCTCTGCTGATGGATTTCATCAGTCAAGCTCGCTCCATTTCAACTCTTTCCTACGACTAGGAACATAATTTTCCATAATAAATATTCAATTTACAACTTATGTAATGTGAAATAAAAGAAAATTTTAAGCATGCTTATCATTACTGCTTGAGATTTAGGGTCCATCCAAGTAAACGAAACCGATGCATCATCATCGGTGTGCTCGACGGTATGAGTCCGTATGAAGACCTCCGCATATGCAGGCTCACGGCCCTTCTCCTTAGCCTAAAATTATATATGGATAAACGATGTATATGTACGATTAAAAAATGTTATAACTATTTTATAATCGCAATTTATAAATTTGCCTGATATTATTGAAAGGATTTTGAACCACAGTGGTGTACAACAGTATTTTTATTCCTATTTGCTGAGTTCTGCTCAAAAATTTCCTTTAAATTTAAATATAAGATGACTAAATTAATGCAGTTATTATGTGAATTTTAAACAAATTATAATAACAATATGAAAGTAGAAAACTTACTTTAACGACGGGAGTTTCCTGGTGCTACTGAAATTCCATCCAAATATTAGTGCTCATCCAATTGGGTTTTTTATTCTTTTTTTATGCTTAAGAGGGTCTCTATAATTTTTTCTCACTTTTTTCTCCAGTGATTCCTAAAAATATCTTGATCTGCATCTTTAACAGCTACCGCAGACTACACATTGAAATTAAATTAAATTGTTTATACAATATATTAATTTTCAAAGATCAAATATGTCATTTTGAAATGAATTATAAATTTATACTTACCACCAGGTCATGCCATATAACATTCTTAATATGCGGTGGGATATCATCCCACTGGGGCCAACAATCTGACATCCGATACATGTAACCTTCTTAGAGACAACCAGAATATAGTCGGAAGGCTCCAGCTCAAAACCCTTGTATCAATTTTGATATAGACATTTGATAAAATTTAAATAATATACATGCAGTGAATATTAATGACGTTGCTATAAATTTGATACTTACTCTCCACTCTTCGAAATCATGACTGCGCTTGGGCATAAATCCACCGAGCCGCTGGCACCCTCGCAAGTAGCATTAGATCTAGAAGATCTCCCATGAGACATATATAATATCTTCCACAAACATATCATTTCATATAATGAGAAAACATATTATCTATTATTAGAAAACATGTCTAATTAATAATCATATAAAACTTCCATTAACACTACAAAAATGGAATAAGATTTCCTGAATACATAGAAATAATAAAACAGAAAATACATAGCTCACAAGATAGTCGTCATCATTAATAACAGTAGTAACTCAAAATATAAATTATACAACAAGCAAAATAAATATTCATCATTTATACATTACATCATCAATAATTAATAATCAGTCCTCATCGTTTTTTGATTCAGACTCGGTCTCGTATTCTATATCATTTTTCTTTGTGCTCACAAATGCTTCTATTAAAAAATTCGATTCATCATTCAAAGGCCCAGAATCAATATGATCATCGGTTATTATTATTTCATTATTTTGCTTAAATTCCGCTTGATAAGCTGTTTCTTTTGGAATATTATTTCCCTCAAACATAAATTTTGCCTTTGTTTTAAAAAAAACCGACCAATCTACTTTATCTCCTTTTAGGGATGGATACAGAGGAAAATAAACATGTAATGCTTGCTTGGTTAATACGAAAGGATTGCGCTTATAGTAATGCGAGGTATCTTTATTTTTGTAAGCTTATAATTTTTGTGCACGTTGATTCCAAAACAAGGAACATTGCTTTATTTTATAGAAAGAAAATCTGAAGTTTGCACCTATAACAAATTAAAATACCTTTATTTTGTACCTACCATTAACACTTACAATTAATATATTTTATAATTCATTCAACTATTTGAATAATTTATTAACTAAATTTGAAATAGTAAAACATATTTATAATTCATTTAATTATGTGAATTTTTAATTTAATTATTTTGTAAACTAAAATTTGAAGTTTGCACTCATAATAAATTAAAATAACTTATTTTGTACATACCACTAACACTTATAATTAACGTATTTTATAATTCATTCGATTATTTAAGTAATTTATTAACCAAATTTGAATTTTTAAAACATATTTTATAATCCACTTAACTATTTAAAATTTTAATCTAACTATTTTGTAAATTAAAATTTAAAGTTTGCAATTATAATAAATTAAAATAACTTTATTTCGTACTTACCACTAACACTTATAACTAACGCACACTAATTAATTAAAATAAATTAACTATGTTTAACCGTAAGCTCTACATTTAACATATTTATTATTCAACAATACATATTAACCCTAAAGTATTCCAAACTATAACAAACAATCACGCAAACTAATCAACATATTGCTCACTAATTTTCGGATTTTAAATCAACTTTAATTTTTAATTACAAATTCAACAATCACAACACCAATTAATATCCTCAAATCATGTAATGGTGAAATTAGGGTTAAAATTTTACCTAAATTAAGTTGAAATTGGAGAGATTGGTGATTCTAACGAGTTATGGTGGCCAGTGAAATTAACGCTGGAGGAGGCTACGATCGAGGGGGCATCAACTGCTAGATTTTTTTGCATACTGAAAAATGATGGGAACAAGGGGATTAATGAAAAACTCGCGTGTTTTTTCTGTATACTGAATATACCATCGGATAGCGACGGGCTTGTCAGTTTTGTTTTTTATGTTTTATATTTTTCCTTATTCATTCTACGCTTTAAAAATATATAAAAATACTAGTTTAATTCCTATAAAATAAATAAGATATTTTAGCACAACCATTCAATGTAACGACCGTTTTAATCAGTTAAATTACTATTTCCAATGATCTGTTTTTTCTTTAATTACATATTAAACGCTACTGAAAATCTAACTTCCATGAACAATCTATGCAAGTTTTAGTCGGTCCATTAAGCAAATTCGATAAAGTTGATTTCATGTAACATTTTTATGAATTAAAATATTTTTCTAAACTGTTGTATAATTAATTATGAATTTTTAATTGTGTTTAGCATGAGAAAATTATATGAAATAAAATAACCGGTGGAAATTAAATTTATTGGATCTAATTTGCTTTAAGTATACTCGACCTATTTCAAGAAGATGACGAAAAAACAAACAACTATAGGTGTCGATGTTGAATTTTAAATTTAAAGCCGTTGTCAATATTTGGACTAAAAATCTTTCGTTTGAAGGCTAGACGATTTTGAAATGTGACGAAGTTCGAACCGCTAATGATCAGTAATGTAGTAATCTAATCTGTGCTATTAGATTTGGAAAAAAATGGTCAAAAAAAATTAAGTATTAAACAACTCTTGGCAAAATTACCTATTTCGAAGTTATTTTTTTGGCCATTTTTTTCTAATCCAAGCGCATGAATTGGGTTAACCTATTATTGAGCAATAGTGGTTCGAATTTGGTCTTGTTCCAAGGTCATTTGGCTTTGGAGTAAAGGGCCTTTAATCTGAATATCAAGAAATGATTATAAATCTGAATTCAAGATCGACACCCTATTGTTGTTTATTTTTTCATCATCTTCTGAAAATAGGTCAATTATAATTTAGATCGACATAAGATCCAATAAATTTAATTCTACAGATTATTTTATTTTGTATAATTTTATCATGCTAAATAGAGTTAAAAATCCATAATTATTGCCCAATGGTTTAAAAATATATTTTAATTCGTAAAAATGTTACACAAATCCAACTTTATCAAAGTTGCTTAATGGAGTGACTAAAAGTCGTATATATTGGTCATAGAAGTTAGATTTTTAATAACGTTAAATATTCGAATTACGCGAAGAGAGATCATCGAAATTACTAATTTAATTGATCGAAACAATCGTTACATTAAATGATTGTGTTAAAGTATCTTTTTTATTTTTATGGAATTAAATCAATATTTTTTAAACATATTTTAAAATGTAATGAAAATTAAATAAATTAAGTATTAAATTTAATAAAAAATAAAATGGCCATCGTTGTTGGCCATTGGAAAAATTCAACTGACCATCAACGGCCATCGCTATGTTCGACCGAAAAGTCTTGTACCGTTGAAATAAAAAAGCCACAGGAGAAGGAAAAATAGGGAGGTTATTAAACATTTCCATCTTATTTAAACCACAAGTTTATATTTGATGTTCATCAGTCTCTTTATGCCATACTTTTGGATTGATATGAAATTTTTAGGCATGCTACATTTACTAATGAGGTAACTCTTTAAAAATTGTAAGTCTTTATAAATCATTGAAAATATTTATTTTAATCGTTGATATAAAATTCAATTTGAAGAGAATAGAAGTTTCTAGAGGATTTCAACTTTTTCATAAAAGGTCTTGTTAGCTAACATATTTACAAAAGCATACATACGTTTTTTAAATAAACTTTTGTAGATATGTTATGTTAATTAGCAAGATAATCATGTATGCAAATATGAAATCATTTTGGAACTTCTACTTTCTTATAAAATTTCAAATGAAATATTAAAATAAATATTTAGATGGTTGACACTGACTTGGATTTGAAGACGTTGAACGTTTTGGAACTACTTTTAAATTTCATAGATTGTCATGCTAATGAATATGACTCATCTATAAAAATTCCAAATAGAATAGTCTATTTATACAAAAATGGTAAAGAGGGCCCCTCTATGATCTATGATCATAGAGATCCGTCAACCTAAGCTCTGGTTACTCTTTATTTCTTCCATGGGCAGCTGCTCCCGACTCATATCTAGCCCAGAACGGTTATTAGTTGAACAGGTTGAACCAGGCGCCTATGTTTATACTTGGACGACTAACGCGACCAACAGGGAAGAAGATGACAACGTGACATATTTGCAGAAATAGAGATTTTAGGCGCAATAGAAAAGAATGTTGTCACCGGGGTGGGTGAACCCTCATAGATATCAGGTGCCCACATATATTGAGTCAAAAGAGAGATTGAGTCCGAGGGAGAGGGTGGTTTGGGGCTCGAGAGATTGAAGGTCTGACAGAGCGACAATTACTTAGACTATATGTATGTATGTATATGTATGTATGTATGTATGCATATGGAGTGTAAAGAGGGATCAATAGCTCCTTATAATGACCCTCCATTTTTGTGTTTAGAGTCACGGTCTGAATTCCATATTCAATTCTCAAATACCATAAACAATGCACCATAAGGTTAATTTAAAATTATATAACATGATTTATGTGTCAATCATTATACAACAGAATGATAAACTATGATACTGAAATATAATATACATGCACATAAGACATGATAGGTTTCGCATATGGGACATTATATGGAGAAATAACCTTATAAAGTCATATTCTATGCTGTTAATATCAGATAGTATCGTTGATACATCGTCCATATATCATATATCGCTCCTAATTCGATATTTTTTAAAATATCACTTAAAATATCATTACTGATATATCATCTGATATTTGTCGATATATCGCTCTGGTATTTAGTCTAAAATACTCGATATTTTTTAAGAATATCGTTCGTTATTGTATGTGTTGAAGAAAATATCTTTACAAAAAAATATCTTCGTACTCTTAATATTTGTTTTTTGCAATAGTGAACGACAATTTTCAGACCATATTATAAATCCCAGTGCACTAATTTTTTAGTTTTAACCATACAATTTAGGCTTCTTCATTGGACTTTTAATAAAGAAAACTCTACTTATTCCTTTATTTTATGTATTTTATTTTTCTTGAAGACTTAACACTAAAGCCAAGATCATGAAAGAAATACATCTTTTTTTAGTTATTTTTTATTCAATATTTCTAATTGGCAAGTTAAAATATGAAAATTCATTTTATTATTTATTATCATGCACTAGAACTAAAATTGAAGAACAATAAAGATATATATTTGACATATCGGCAAGGAACGAGCGAAAATAGTAAATGGTTTCAAATCAACATTGCTTATTCGATAAGTTAAGAGAAAATGAAAACGATGAAACTATAAATACGAAAATTTCAAAAAAGTAATATAAATGATTAGATGATTGAAGAAACAATTAAAATAGTATAAAATGAAGAAAAATAATAAAGATGTTAAATTATACGAATTTCTCGATTTTTATGATCCTATATTATGATTTGTATTAAGTAGAATATATCAGTAAACGAATTATAATCTATAAACTATATGCAATCAGACTTTGATAGTAGCTTAGAATTATTTATCCAAATATTTGAATGT
The DNA here is from genome assembly GCA_030765085.1 of Allium cepa. Classification (NCBI taxonomy): domain Eukaryota; kingdom Viridiplantae; phylum Streptophyta; class Magnoliopsida; order Asparagales; family Amaryllidaceae; genus Allium; species Allium cepa. Next base: position 806,535,490 of record CM060943.1, read on the forward strand.
TACATCAATGTAACATTGAAACATAGTACAAAACCGTTTATAACATTTCTACGCATATCTGATATTTTAGCAATATTATTCGATATTATCACGATATTTTAAAATATCTCATATTGGTACTTGACCGATACGTACCCGATACCGATATCAACTACTTAATTTATAGGATCAATAATCAGAATACATAACCTTCATGCGTATGTAGTACTAAATAATAAACCAAGTACAACTTAATTATCTCATGCATATATGGTAAAATCCACTATACAAAAACTAAAAAAATTAATATGTAAAAAAACAACCTCAATGTTCAAACAACAATCATCCTACTTATTCCCATACATATAACTCTCGGCTTACCGATTGGTGTACCCAAAAGTTGCCATAAAATAAATAAACAAAGAAACAAAGTAAGTCATACATAACCTAGTGATAGAGGAATATATCTCCAAATATTTTATATACAAAAATAAGTATATACATAACTAGCAAGGTATTTACTTCATACCTCACCTCTCATCTGCATCTTCTTTTACTAAACGAGGCAGCACAGTAAACATAGTCTTATCGCCACTCAATAGTATGTTATATGGATTTCTTTACATGTAGTACCTAAGTATAAGAATAATACTACTCTCCATGGCCGGAGATGTCAAGGATTTCCTATCCTAGGTCTACCCCATACATAAAGTATATCATACTCATAAAGTCTTGCGTATCATATTAGCATGACAGTGTAATAAACTTGCAAATCCTGCTAATGTATCGATGTAATATATTTGCACTTACACATGCACTACTATAATGTATCAAAAATGTATTAATAATTGCTAATGTTCTTATGCACATCTCCATTGGATTTACATATCTTAAGAATACGTACAAATGGATCAATGCCATGTCAAAACTCTTATATGTCACAGATTTGACAACTAACTTATATGAGGGTCCTAATCTGTAACGATCCGAAATTTTCGATCCCGAAAATTTCAGATAGTTGTGAAAAGAAGAAAGAGATAGAAGAAGAGGAAGAAGAAGAAGAAAATCAGAAACATCAACATCTCACATTCGCAGCGGATAAAATATAATAATGAATAATAACAGTTTACAAAAGAATTTTGTATCTGTCAAAATATCTTTATAATACATCAGAGTTACACATATATATAGACACTAAATATATACAATTATCATGTCACAGATAAGCAGCAATATAACACAGCGGAAGCACTCCATACGTTCTTGCCATCCAGCTTGACTCCTGAGGTCCAAAACGTCCTTACCTAGAAATCTGTAATACTTGGTCTGAACCGAGCATTACACCAAAGTAACACCGGTGTCAGGCTGGAAACCGGTGTGAGTAAACTCATCCAACATGGAATACAAAGCATACAACTTATATAGAACCCGGGGTAACTCGAATCAATTTACAAGTTCACAATATGTTATATACATCACTTATTTCGCACACAAATTTTCTATGTACCAAAATTTAGATTTAAATAGTCCAATTCATTTAAACCACTTCATTCCAGCCTATAGATTTCACATATCAATCTATAAAGTTCGAAGTGTTTCGGGTATTTACTAATAACATACCCCGATCTCTTCGAATCCAATGTTATCTTAACCCAAGTTATTCAAGTGATTAAATTCAAATACTGGATGTCACTTTTACACAGCAATAATACAGATAAACATCACCCATTTATCATTGATATAACCAATATCATATCAACAGGATGTCACAGTATATCATCCAATAGATATCATTCAATTCAGACTTTCAACAAACAATCATCCATAAGCAAGCATTATCAATTCATATCATAATTAATCATCTTATCCTGCTTAATCAACCATTAATTAATGACAATCATTTAATTAATTCATCACTTCTTGATTACCTTATCAATCAATCAATTAATCTCTAATCATACATTAATTATCCTTTAATTATCAATTAATAAACCTCAATTATTAATTAATCTTCTTTAATACAAAGTAATCAATCCTTAATTATTTTATAATCTATTAATTAACCTCTAATTAATTGATTAATTAACCATCCACTATTGATTAATAACCTTAATTATCAATCAATATTTCTTAATATAAATTAATTAGTCCATAATTACCAGTCGATTAAACAGTTAATCAATCCTTAATTTATATTGATTAATCCTTAATTACCTTTGATTAATCCTTAATTAACTAATCTTTAATTATAGATTAATCATCCTTTAAGTATTAATTAATAAAACCTAACTTGTTAATTAATAAAACTTAATTACACATTAAGAACTTCTTGATTTTTAATTAAGTAACCTTTGAATACTTAATCAACTCT